>CM075689.1:100987450-103784117 GCA_037954015.1 Psophocarpus tetragonolobus
TTTCAATATTTAGAAACCTCTCCTGAAGACATAAAGATAATCAAGCATATTAAAAGGTTCTAGTCGCTTAAACATACCTCCAATGATGACAAGGCCATCAAGTTTCAAATTGTTGCATGCAGCAAGTGCAGCATTAACTTGTTCTATGGTTCTAATTTGATCTTTTGTCCGCCCAAGCAAATCATAACCACCTATAAAAGAAAATCCATAGAATGATAAAAAGAGTTAATAACACAAACACCATTGACTAACTAATGATCAACAATTCAACATCAACAACTTCACTTGCCAAAACCAACCTTGATTTTTGTACGTTGAAAGAATACTGTCAGTTATCTCCAGTGTTTTCTGGGCAAATAGACCTTCTGATCCACCTGGAAACAGAAATAAGCAAATGCAGACCTAATTATTCAGTTGTCTAACAAACACCTGCATTTCAAGGTGAAAGTAAATACTTCTGACTGCGGGTTATACATTGCATTATATAAGGAATATTCAAATAATCAAAACATAACTAAGACATCCAAAGACAATTTTTTAATTATTAAAATAACTCAAGATCCATCATGCAAATTAAATTAAAATTACCAAGAAATCCGAGCAAAACACTCTGGGGATTGTGGATTTTGAGGGCATTATGCAGACCCCAAATAACATTGTGCCCTCCAGGAGATTGTCTACCACAAAAGACAATCCCCACCCTGCAACAAGAACAACACAATTTGCATCAAGAGATTCATAACACAAACAGATTCACAACAATGCCTCGGAAACATCAAAATGGCAACCAGACACAGACCTCATGGGAGGGTGCTCAGTGATAATCTGAGCATCAGGGACTTTGGCAGTTGCCCTGAGAAAGTGAGCCAAAGGGTATCCATAGGTATTAGGAAAAGCCCTGCTGATAGTCAGGGCATCAGTGGGGTCAGCAGTGGTGGTTCCATCACCAAATTCAACCCTCACAGTGGTTCCCTGTATGAAAAAAAAAAAAAAAAAGGGTCATCACCCAAATAACAAAAAAAGAAAATCAAAATTTGCAAACCCCTACTGCTCCCACAACCACCAAAAAACATAAGATCTGAAAACACTAAGCACCTGAAGACAAGGAGGAAGCTCAGGCTGGTACAAAGACCGAATCTTTTGAAGATCTGAGAGCTCCCTGGGAATACCATAATCAGAATCCATAGATTAAACCTCTTTGATTCCTCAAACAGAGAAAACCAAAAAAGAGTGCACTATGAAACAAACACACTACGAGGTTGGTGTTGTTGTTGTGAGAGCTACTACAGTGTGAGTGTACTATTGTTGTTTGGTGTTGCGTTTTGTTAAGTAGGGTACCCTTTTTAAGTTGCACCTACTACCAAACTACTTTTTTTTTTCTTTGGTTCTTCAAAACAAATGACTCGTCTATCAACAATAACTGACCTAACAAGCCCACCGGATTCGGGTCTCTTAACCTTTAATAGTTATCCGAATATTCGCCTTATGTTTATCATCCCCTTGGTTGACACCACTTTCGAGTTTTTTTATTCTCATCTTCATTTTCCTGTGGCTTGTGCCTTTGTCATTTTCCAATGCACAAGAAAAAGTGAAAACTGAAAAAAAAATATCAAATTTACGCTTTACTTTATACTTTATAGTTTTGATTTTAATAACAACAACTATAAAGTATAGTGAATATTGAATGGATCGCAGGCGTTTTGATCTCAAAAAGGTTATCGGGCTTAGATTGAGATTCCTTAACTAAGGAATGATAGGTGCGCTCAAAATTTGGTGATGAATTGTATTTATGTTTGACCACCAAATTTGTTGTGCTTAGGTGTCACATGCAAGACCGATAAATTGAATGCTTGATAAACATTTTTTTCCAAATTCAAATTATAGATAAGATTCTTGTCTATATTAGTTTGTATATTAGATATTTTATACAATTTATTTATGTTTAAAACATTTAAATAGACATCTTTTATATAAATTACTTAATCACATTTGGATTAGTTTATCTTCGGAGGAAAATCCCAATTCTTTAATAGTATGTTTGGAAATGATTGTTTTTTAATAATTCATCTATTTAAGGCATAAAGAAGTTATTTGCAAAATAAATTGTAATGTTTGGATAATAACTTAAAATTAAAAAAAGATACATTTTTTATATGAAAATTTATAACTTAAGATTATTTTTTAACAATTTTTTTCTTTTAAACTATTTTTATTCTCTTTTACTATGTGAAAATTTTTCTTTTCTTCCAAATAAAAATAATTATTTTCAACAAACTCAAAAGTGATTTTGATTATAATAGATTATAACAATTAATTATACATAAAATCAATTATTAAAATAATCTTATTTTTTTAGTTACTCCAAACACACCTTAATAGTATGTTTTGTGAAAGAGTATTTCCCAACATTGTTTTGGGCACAAGTAAGTTATGTTAGGGACAATAGCTTAAATTTGAAAAAAAAAAACTTTTTTTTTGCGAATAAGCTATTATGGTGGAATATTTCTGGATCTTTCCGTAATTTGAGTAACCCAGTGTAAAAATAATTTTTCGAATGAAAAAATTTCTTTCTATACTCTTAAATTTCTCTGCACCCCATTTTAAAGGTGTATCGTTTACTCTGAATTGAGCTTTTAAGATGTGTAATATGGAGGTGCATGGAGAAATGTTGTTCGGATGAATTCAATTTACATAAAAAAAAATAATTGATGGGTAATTCATGCAGTTGTGAATGAAAAAAATAAAAACTATAGCAATCAGCAATCAACCAGATATGATATCTATAATAATATTTTATTAGCAACTAAGGGAGATTTAATAATATTATTTTTTTAAAAAATATTTGCTAAAATTATATATATATATATATATATATAATTTTAAATAATACTTGAAGAAATATATTTAACAAAACCAAGTAAGACCAATTTTAATTAGTTCAGTTTACGGGGTGAAATTTCAAAATTTGAATCAAACCAAATCAAATCAAGTTAATCAAATATATTTATATATTTTTAATTATTATTTATTAAATGAATTATCAAGTGTTGTTCTATACCCACACTAATAAATTATCAAATATATTTTTATATGACTTTGTTTAGTTGAATATTTAAGTAGTTATGCTTATGAATTTGGTTAATTTTATGTATGTTAAACAATTTGATATTTTTGGATAAAAATGTTAATTAGTTTAATTTGATATAATTTGGTGTATATTTTTTAATTTATTCGATTATCATATTATATGTTTAATTTGGGATATTTTTTAAATAAATTTTTATTTTATTTTTTTATAAAGTTTTAGGTGTAAGGACCTGTTCAATTAATAGGTTATTAGTAGAAGTGAAAAAATAGTATGGAGAATTAAAAGTTTAGTTATACTTAGAATGATATAGTAACGAGAGAATAACTTATTTTATTAATAATATCAATATTAGCTAATTAAATTTTAGGAGAATAGTTAAAGCTAAAAAGAGAAATATAATTGTTATTTATTTGTTTCAAAGAGTTTTGGTTTAGTTTTGAAAAGTTTCTGGAAATTTGTTAAGGGGTGCAAATAGTATGTTTAACTTACTAAGTTCACCCCTAAATCTTCTTCTTCCTTTTCTTTCTTTCTTACTCTGCTTTCTCCTTCAAATTACATTTCTCTAACCATTTATCCCTCTCTTTCTCTCTTGCACCACCAATTTCATTCCTTTGCATGATTGCCATTTCAATTGCGGAATCCAACGTAATCTCTTTCATTGGTCCTGATTTTGAGATGAGATCAATGTAGGTAGGTCCGATCATAATTTTCTAACCTTTTCCGTTCATTTTCAATCTTGTTATTCTCTTTGAAAATAGAATTCCTTAAAAATCCTGATTTCTAAGGTTCCTGTTTTATCTAGGATTTTATGAGATTTCTGAGTAATTTCTTTTAACAGATTCTCCCCTTTTGTTGTGACTAGATTTTGAAAAGGAAAAATAGGTCAAGGAAGTTTGGTGTTTGTTATGATTTAAGGAAACTTTGATTTGATGGTTTCAAATGTATTTACATGTATATGATTGAGATTTTGATTGGTGTTTTGAGTTTGATTATGTGAAGTTTGAGAATGATTTGTCTGATTGTGATTGGAAAGGAATTGTGATTGGTGGTTTGTAATATAATTGTGATGTTGCATTATTGAATAGTCTAAGATTGGTTAATGATTGATTAATGAAAAATGAGGTATGATATGGACTATTATTAGTAGGTAACAGAGTGTTGATTGTGGTATATTCAATTATGGATACATAGTGGCTATAATGATTCTGGTATTTAAGACAAATCAAGGCGAAGATAATACCAATACCAAGGCCCAATCAGGGCAAACATGTACCTACATGATGTACTCAAATAGCAACTAGTTGTCAAATTGGGTTAAGAGGACACCAAACAATAGTTGGGTATCAAATGAGTATGTCTAGACTTCAACTAATTATCATAATGGGTCATGTAGACACTAGATATCAGTGTGGGGGAAGCCAACTAGGTCGTCGAGTATCTGAATTCAATGAGTCTTTTTGAAAAACGTTCGAGTATATGTGGATTGCTTATGTTCAAGGAGAACATAAATATGATTTAGTGATTATCAAAGTGTTTATGGTTTCAATGAAATGTACCATGACATTGTGTTTACACTTATGGGATCATTTGGTTTATGAGCTTACCCTTGCATTGTGTTTGTTTTTTGCATGAGTGTGATGTTTATGTTTTGCATGGGAGCAGATAGTTATGATGATGTTATACTATGTTAAATATGTATATAAGAGAGTTATGTTAGAAACATTGTTGTTTAAGTTTATATGAATGTTATGTTTTATATGAAAATTTATTTGAACATATTGTAGTGAGACAGATGAAGTATGATGTATATGTTATATGAATGTATGGTGATTAAGTTAACAAGGTTGGTTGAACTTGATAGCAGACATTCTGTTATTTGCAGGGTCTTGTTGGGTGACGAGTCTCGCCCAGTGAGTTTTAGCCTCTGTTAGACCTGTTTTTCAGCTTTATGCCCAATGAGAGGTCTCACTCAGCATAAACTACTCTCGGTTTAGAATGTAATAGGGATTTCACCCAACGATGTGTCTCACTGAGTTAAGTTTCTCTATTGGGACAACCCGATACAAAATTCTCGTTGGGCGAGTTACCCTGGTTCCCGCTACACGACGAGGTTTGCTAGGTAAGATATTATTGTGTATGCCATGTTATATTTAGTTGGAATTCTAGTTACACTTAGTTGTATATTATGTTAGACTGATTGTATTATGATGAAAATTTTATATCTTAGTATTTTAGATTATAAATTACATAAGTGAAATAGATTTAGATAAATAAATGGTATAAATAATATTAGTATTTTGGGGTGTTACATTAGGTGAACCGAATTGAACCAATCCAATCTTCTCTAGTTTGGTTTGGTTCATCTCACATTACAAAACATGTGTTCCTTACTCATTTTTTTATTAAGCGTCTTTAACCCTTGTAGGGTGGAACTGCAATATGTAAAGTTATATTACTCCTATAAAATAAATTATTATATATAGTTTGGAATCTAAGTCATTTATATGCAATTTACATGTTAACATCAAAAGCCATTTAGAATATTTACTATGTCAAAAATTGGAGGAAACATAAATTTATTGGTTAATCTTGATAACTTTTATCACTAATTTGATCATAACTCTAGGCTTTTTTCAAGTGAAATCAACTTTCTTGGTTAGAAACATATATTGCTACAACTTTTATGAAGAATATTTTCTCAAACTCCATACTTTTAGCATTGGTTTTTGCATTTGAATTCTGAAATAAGCATAGTAGTACTCAAGAAGATCACAAATTTTGGAAGCAAAGAATTACGATTTTTATATAGTTTTTCATTCTTAAGGTTTTCCTAGTCATCCAAAACTCATCCTATAATTATAAAATTGAAATTAAACTCATTATTAAACAAAATTCAATATAAAATGCACATAAAATGTGCATAAAACAAGAATCACCATATGGAAAAATATTCACTAGAGCACTATAAAAGGTTAAAAACTTCAATTCAAAAAAATAATATAATCACCACATTTATATACAAAACATGTTATCAACAATCATTTTGGGTGTTCTTAATCATTCAATAGCATATGTAAAAGCTATATAAACTTAGGGATTACTTTACTACTCATGTTCTTTGTACATACCATATGAGAGATAATTTCTCACCCCTTATGCCAAATGATCATTTTGAATGTGAAAGGTGTGGTCTCAAACCTCCAAGCATTGTTACTCAAACTTCACCAACAAGGTTCCTTTATAGTTTTCTCTCAAGCGAACCATGAAATGTGACACTAAAGTGTAAAACTCTAACGCCTAGATTGTGCTTTCTAACACTAGACTCTAACTTAACCTTTAAACTATCATACAATCTAGACTCGCATTTATTTTTTTTTTTTGTTAAACTAATTCTTTACTTATTTTAACAAACACAAATTAATAAATTAATTTAAGTCTACTAATATAAATTATGCTTTATTATTAATATATTATTTTTCTAAAAAAAGGATGTTATAGTTAAGGAAGGGCCGGGGAAGAAGGAGATGTCATGAGTTCAAATTCATTTCTTACCTTAACAAAAACCAATAACATCTACCAATTAAAAATTATTATATCCCTAAATAATATTAATGGTTCATTATAAAAAAATTAAAATTAATTTAATTTATCAAAATTTTATTTTCTACCAAATATGTTTAATTATAAAAGTAATATTTTTTTCAAGGTATTCTTATTAATTCATCGAGATATTAAGATCATTCAAGGTTTAAATAATTTTATTCTTACAATTTTTTATTAATGAAAAATTTTAATATCATTAAAAATAAAAATAAAAAGCAATTAATATAATTTAAACGATACCAAGTGAAGTTAATTAAATTTGAATTTATGTTGTATTTGGTAAAAAAATTAAAATTAAAAATTTAGTTAATAATGAAAAAATATTAAATATGGAGTTATAAGGTTGATTTGGTAGTAACTTGGTGAGATGAGGGAGAGATAGGTCGTGGGTTTGAATTCATCCACTAACAAAACTAACTCACTAACATTTGCCTATAAAAAAAATGAAAAATTATCAAATTAGTTTATAAAATTGTATCACTATCTATTAAATTAGTTGATAACCATAAAATAATAAAAGATGGACATTTTTATGATCATAAGTCTTATTCTAGAAGGATAGGTGATTTGAGGACCAAAACTTTTGTGATGTCTATTCGAGGTTGTATGACTGTTTTAGAAATGAGAGGGTTAGGGCTGGCTGGGAGTAGAAGTGGAGGCGTTTGTTGTTTTCTTGGGAGGAGGAGCTGGTGAAAAGGCTAGCCAGATGTCTTGATGGGGTGGATATCCAAAAAAGGTGTACCTGATAGGTGGGTATGGGAAGCGGAGGAGTATGATCAGTATTCAATGTCGTTTACAGTCTGCTTACAGGGTGCTGATAGAGGTCGATCAGTATCAACCCCAGTTGTTCATAAAGTGAGTATGGAAGAAGAGATTACTAGGAAAAGTTCAATTTGTTGTGCAACAATTGGATTTGGACAAGTTATCAACTAGAACTAATTTACTGAGGAGATGTGTCAGTCTTCAAAGGGAGACGAGTTGTGCATTATGTGGCAATACAGAAGAAATAAGTTCTCAACTGTTGTTCACATGTATTATATAATCTTGTGTCTAGAGTGCAATTTGCAATTGGTGGGGGATCTCAACGACATTTACAACGAAGGTTTTACAAACACTGCTATCAGTTTAGAGGTTTGGTTAACGATCTGAAGATGTGTAAAAAGGTGTGGTCTTTTGTGTGGTTTGCAGGAGTTTGATAGCTTTGAAAAGTCAGGAATATTGTGATCTTTACTTCACACATAGTATATTCAATAAATTGTTCAAACTATCCAATTGCGGCCTAGGAATGGTGTCATACAAGGAAACTTGTTTCTAATTCTCATGAGGAATAGGTCATAAACCTTTTCTTTTGTGTTAAGGGCTTGTAATTTTACTCCTTATGTGGTTTTGAACTATATGGTGTGGTTTGACAAAATCACAACTTACATTTTGGTCTGTTCTTTAATGAAATTTTTATCTTATAAAAAAACTATTATTTGGTATGGTTTTAATTTTATTTTATTTACACATAAATTTTTTTAATTAATTTTAACTCTTAGAATTCTTAATTTATGTATTAATTATTGTAGTTATATTTATTATGTTGTATATTTTACTATTAATTTTACACAACATTGCTCTGAAATGTTTATGCTGTAAATTCCAAAACTTTTGAACACTTTAATCTAATTTGTCTAGTTCCTCTTTTATATTTACTCATCTTCCTCATACATTTTGTTCGAGCTAACAACTTATATTAATATTTTTTTATAGAAACACAATTAGCTCATATGATTGATAATTAAAGAAGCAATACAACGGGGAATATAATAATAATCAGTAAGACTAACATAATTTGCAGCATCCATTGCAAGAGCATGAGCTACTACATTTGCTTATCTAGGGGAAAACTTTACAGAAAAGTTTGTAATAGAGGAAATAAGGTCTTTATACTCTTTAATGATGGATCCAAGCTCTGAATTGTCTTCTATATAGTGATTACTTTTGTGTACCATACTCTTGTTATCCAGCTTTAAACAACATGAGTTACATCCAAATCCATAAGTCATTGAATAGCCTTGAGAAGCCCAATAGCTTTAGCTTCAATAGGGAACATGGTTTGTTGATCCCAAGCAATTCTAGCCATGACAAAATTTCCTTCATCATTTCTAGAGTTGTTAAAATGGGTTGGCTTGATCCAATGGGTCAGCCACCTTAACTCACAAGAAAAATGAGTCAATCCAATCTGACTTGTTTCTCCTTTCTTACTCAATCTGCTAGTGTGCCTCGGCCTACCACCAGTTGGTGGGTTATATTTGTTTTATCTTAATAATTGATTAGAATGATTTGATTTCAATTTCATGATTTAGAGTGTATGTTGAAGAATTAAAGAAACCTTAGAAGAGAGAAACAATGGAAAATCATAGTGTATATTTTACTGTTTATACGACCAATGTTATTAGACCCCGACGTTGATGCTGATGCTCTGCACACTTCCATAAATATAGTATGATGGTGGCTTGTGCTAAAAATTAGTGACATAGGGAAGACTCAAACCCGTGTCTTTGAAATTTAGATACATATGTTATACCACTAAGCTAATTTATCTCTTCAGTATGTTTTGGATATATATATATATATATATATATATATATATATATATATATATATATATATATATATATATATATAGTTAGACTTGAATAAATATATATTTTAATTCTAACAATGATGTTAAGATATTAAGATAACTTTATTAATTTTTAGATTGTTTTTATAATTTTGATTATTTGTTATGATTTTTTAAGTATAAAATTATAAATTATTTTATATTTTTAATATCATTTGAGTCATGCGAGTCAACTCTTGACCCTCCAAGTTGAGCCCTGACTCCATGATCTCTAACTCGACTGGGTCGATGAGCGAGCCGAGTTTGATAACATTGCATACAACTAATTCCCTTGGTTTCACACCAAAATAATACCTAGAACTCAAGTTATGATCATATTAGTGATTAAAGGTTGAACTATCAAAATTAAGCATATTTTACTGTTAGTGTTTATGATCTTTAGACAAGAAAACGGATAGGAAAATAATGCAATTTTAGAAATTGGTATTCATAAAAGTTGTAGTCCTAGATGTTATCTAACTAATCCCATTGATTTCATTCCAAAAAGATACCTAGATATCAAGTTATGATCGGATTGGTGAATGAAGTTCGAACTGTAATTAAACGATGGATTCATGATTCCTCCAAGTTTTAACATAGTAAATGTTTGTTTTACCTATTAATGTCAACATAAAAGTTGCAGATAGGATATTTTAAACTAAATAAGAAACAATATCATAAAATTAACAAATCCCTAAATATCGCGTTTATACTCCATGAAGGTCGTAGGGACTTATTAGAAAATGAGTGAAGAAATTTTCAAAACTTAGAAAAGATCATGGTGAGTTATGAATGTAATATTGCTATGTGTATATGTGAGAAAGTGAATGTATTAAATATTATGAATGATATTTTGTGTCATGAGAATCTGTGCTTTGAGTAATTAGTGTTTATGATCTTATTTATGCTAAGAGTTAAGTCTAAGTTATTGCTTATTAGTGCGTGAAATCCAATTTGCTTGATCATTTATAAAGTCTAGACTTTGTGTAGCAGTGCTTAAGTCTTGTTTTTGCATAGCATGTGTTTATGTGTGTGATGCATTGTGCAAGATTCCATTCATGCATTCATGTGCTTTAGGTCTGTTATGCCTTGTGTTGACCTATAATGGGTGTCTAACGTGATTGTATGACCCATGATATGTTTTAGGTTCTCTTATGGGTTATGTTGACCTATAATGCATGCTTAAGGGAAATAAAAGCTAATTAATATTTACAAGAGGAAAATTAAGGAGTACGGCCTAAAATACTTATCTCCATCATGAGTTGGGATCTTGATGGGTCTTTCCAGGCAAGTCCTCTTAAATCCTCCTAGCCATTGCCCTAGTGAGAGAGCCCTTGGTAGGTAGGATTACATCACTAAGTGTTTGGTGTGCCTCTTGTGGCTTGCATTGATCCAGAAATGGATGCCCTTAGTGGTTTGTGTTTCACCTTTATACACAATATGTGCGATTTGTGCTAAAAGCTATGGTACCACATGAATTTAAAGTTAATAGCATAAGTTGTCATGAGTCAAATGCCTTAAATAATTATGTATATGTGTTTGTGATGTGCTTAATTCTTGTACTTTGATTAACTAACCATTCTCTCTACATATGCCTTAACATGCGCGAGACATATTCCCACTTCTTACTATTTGTTGTTCATTTTGTTTAAGCTGAACACCATTTTTAGGTGTGCAATATCTTAATGATATCGTGGGTAATGAAACTTTAGCTTTTTTTTACCTTTTCCATTGGAATACTCTAATTAGGTATGACATTAGGCTAAGGAAAATTAGTTAATAGTTTTTTGTTATGTAGATGAATTATTTAATAATTTAATATAAGTTTTAGTAATTGAGGATCTTGTAAAGCTCATTTTCAAAACCTAATGTATTTACTTATATACTACGTCTTATCATATTATAGTTATAAAAAATAAGTGTATATTGTAATATGTGGATTGTTTTCCCTAAGTGCAAAGTCTAGTATTTTAAATAAACAAATTTTTATATTATTTTCTAATTAATAAATAAAGTGTTAGGACATAAAAGAGTGTCAGCAACTATACATTTAAATTCTTTGTAAATGTAATAAAAATTTCCTAGTAGATTGTAACATGTTATAGTTATACCATTATAATATAAAATAAGAATTAACTTTGGTTTAAGGAATTATTGAGCATTGTTACTAATGATTATATTATTATGTTTTTTAAAATCCAATATATATATATATATATATTATATATATAATTCAAATTCAATTAAAATGATATGGATTTAATTCATATATATTGGATTGAATTAAGTTTTTGAAGATGATTTAGTGTTTATTTGACAACACTTTTATAAAACTGTGTTCAGTATTTTAGTATTTAAAAACTAAAAATCTCGTTTGGATAGTATTTTCTAAAAACAGTTTTTGAAAACAGTTCTGGTTTTTTAGTTTTTAAAAACTAAAAAACAGGAATAGGTCAAAGTAGTTTTGTTTTTCAATTTTCTATTTTTGTTTTGAAAACTATATAATAAGAATATGTTATTTTTGCCTTTTCATTAATGAAATTTTAATAAAGATGAACAAGTTTTTTTGTTTTTATATCTTCAAAATAATTTTTAAATAATACTTACCAAACTAATTTTTTTTCCTTTTATTCTCGAAAATAGTTTTTGAAAACTATTCTTAAAAACTCTTTTCAAAAACTAAAAAAACAAAATCAAACCAATCAAATCCTTAATTAATCCAACTATAGAACCAATTTATAATTAAAATTTAATTTCTTTTTAAATATGATTTTTTTACGAACTTCAATCAAAATATTTTTAACTCGACATCAACCACAACATATTTGTTTTAGCTATATATTATATTTGGCTCATCTTCAATATCTTGATAAATATCGGAATGAAAAGTATTGAAAATATAAAGCAAAATATGAGAATGAAATGAATTAAAAATATCATTCCTTTGTTTGCCTAGTTATATAATAAAATAACATATATGTTTCATTCAATCCTTGGAATAACAATGAAGGAAATGTGTTATAATTTTTTATTTCCAAAATTATCCTTATTTTAATATTATATAATCATGAAAGCTAACTTTTTTTTATATATAATTTTTTTATCATAGTAAAATTACATAATAAAATATCATTAGAGTTATATTTTTTTTATCATAGCTAACTTTAATATTATTTGTAGTCATGCAAGTTAGTTATTTGATTTTTAAAAAAATTACTTATAAAATCAATAGTAGCTAAAACCTAATTGAGAATAAATTAAAAAAAATAAAATCAAAGGTTGATGATATTTTTTTTATGAAGGGAATGGGTAGGACTCACCCAGATCAATTACTAAAATCATTTAACAACAAACAATACAAGTCCTTATGGTAAACATTGGACAACATTTTTTATACATGACTACAAATAGAACCCTCCTGATTAAGTAATAGCCTTGTCTTGACAAAACCATCAGCCAACAAATTAGCTTCATGGGGAACATAGAAGAACTTTGCCACTATGCCTATATATACTTTCCATTATGACAAACATCTCATTACCAATCCCACAATCCTCATCCAAAAGATTGATAACATTTAGAGAATTCGATTCAATATCCAAAGCATGAAGCCCCTGTCGATATGTCATTGTTAGTGCATGATAAATAACTAACAATTCAGCCTTAACAACATGACAAAAAGGAATCTGATGAGCGAACCCCAAAATAAAATGTCCCCTATGAACGCACACTACCCCTCCTACAGCTTCCCTCTATTGTAATACTGACCGCCACATCTCAATAATCTTAATTGTCCTTGAAGTGGGAGCCATCCAAACACTATGATGTTTTAAATCATCATATTGAACACCATTTTCTTTCAGTATGACTCACATTCTGTGGATATCCTTAATCTCTTTCATAAAGTGCATGAATAGAATACACCAACTGCTCATCGATTTTACAACTATGTTGGAACACATACTCATTTCTTTTCCACCACATTCTATCTATGGCAACAACAAATTGTTGTCTCCACCATGCCTTTAAATTTGATAGAAGTCAAGACACAAAATCATGCTCCATGAAAAAATTAGGCATACTTGGGGACCTAAATCTTCTCCGCACCCCAACAACGTGGACAAAATCATGTAGGACATGCATAATAGTCTCAGTTTGTTGACCACATATAGGGCTGATAGGATTATAAGTCATGTGCCTATTGAATCTTAATGCATTTTTAGGTAGGATCCTACAAGTTTCTTTCCATAGGAAAATCCGAATATGTTACAGGCCCTCCCACTTCTAAGTCACCTCATAGATGTGACTTACATATTATCCGGCTCAAGTAGACTCTTGTACGCTAATTTTATATAGAAACTCCCAATTACTTCCATTGCTCGAACTGGAACATCATTCTCTTGATCCCTTCTAGGTCCCTTAATCACACAGGCATCCTGCACCACCACAATTGGCAACAAATATTCAAACTTTTAGGTTGCCCATGAACCATCAAGATTCACAAAGAAACAAACTTTATTAATAGTGTTCATATAAGCCTTTTCAGTACACTAGTTTTTCAAAGGGTCATGCCCCGGAACCCAATTATCTAAAAAAAATCTATCTCTCTTCCATTCCTAACTTACTTAATAATATTCTTCTTAATGTTGCTCTAATATTTAGTAATTTCATGCCAAAATTTTGGGCCCACAAGTCATTTGGTTTGTTGATTATCCTGTAGCTCTCCTTTGAAACAAGTGCAATATTGGTTTGCCTTGTCATCCTCAGGCCCAATCCCCTCGCCTTTATAGGCTTGCAAAGAGCATTCTGACCTAGCCAGTGAATCTTTCTTGTGTTATTAGAGTTTCCCCAGACATAGTCCTTGCATTTTTTATCAATAAAATTACAAACAGACATAGGCAAAAAGTTAGTTTGCATTAGGTAAGTAGGTAGTGCCTGCACCACTGATTTGGCTAGAATAAGTCTGCTTGCAAAGGACAATGTGTCCCGCTTCCAGTTACTTAATCTGTGCTCAATTTTATCTATAAGGAATTTGAAGGAATCTTTAGACACTCGATCATGGTATAAAGGAATACCAAGATATTTGCCTAGATCACATGTTCTCTGGAAACCCAAATCTTGAGATATTTTCTCTTATCGTCGCCTATGGACATTTGTAGAGAAACAAATCCTTGTTTTTTCATGACTACTTTCCTGACCAGAACTACTACAAAACTCTTGCAGAATATGGTTTATCACCTCAACTTGATCCATAGACACTTCTACAAAGATGATGAGATCATCATTAAAGGCTAGATATGCTAATTCAGGGTCACCTCTAGAGATTTGGATAGGCTTCCAAATTTTGTGATTCATTGCAACCTAGATCATGTGAAGCAGTTGCTCGAGACAAAGGACAAAGAGATAGGAAGACATAGAGTCACCCTGGCGAACTCCTTTTGAGGGCTGAAATGATTCGAGAGCCTTACCATTCCACAACATATTCATGGATGAGGAAGAAATACAACACATACCAAATTGACAAAAGAGTTAGAAAACACACTATCATTCAACGTATCGTTAATAAATTTTCAAGTGAGTCTATCATAGGATTTTTCCAACTCTACTTTTATCACCATCCACCCCTTACTGCCTTTTTTGTGCTTCATAGAGTGAACAACCTCTTGGCTAATGATAACATTGTCATGGCTATTATAATTAGGACCAATGATAACATTGCAATGACTATTGTAATTTTGAATAAAAATAACCTGACACAAATAATTGAAAAGATATTTGACTTGGACATTTATATTTTGATTAATTGAAGTATCTAAACTAGTTAAGTTAGTGAATTACCTTGTAAAAAAATAATTCATGCTACTTTGATTATAAACTATTTAGTTATGAATATTTTATTACAATTTGATTATAGTTAATAAGTCATTGTTATTAAGATATTAACACCTAGAAGTATAAAAAACTTTATATTATTATTTAATAATATAGTATTATAAGATAAATTTGTTGATTTATATATATAATAATTACGTTTCATAAAAGGCGTAATGATTTGTGTGAAATTATTTTATTCCAGTACAAAATCATTAAACTTTATTAATCTTATTCATCTTTAAGAAAATACAAAAATAATAGCAATTTGAATTTAGTACAAAATGATCAAAAGAAGGAGAGAGAACGATGGATAGAGTAGAAGCCGATCCATAAGAAAACTAATCGGGAAATTTTATTGGAGAAAATGAGATTAGTTGGAAGTAAAAAGTTGAAGCATTGATAAGCTAGTGGATGACTAAGGAGGTCTAAGAGACAAATGCATGTACTCCATAGCAAGAAAAAAGAATCAAACAATTAGAAGATCACCACAGAGGAGTAAGTGAGAAAGGCATGTAAACAAGAAGAATCCAAGGGTGATATATATTAATAAGGAAGGTGTTTTTTAGCTGGCAAAAAATTTATTCAGCTATAAATCCAAATCACACAGGACATGTTAGAAAGAGTTTGCAAAGATACAAGAGCAGTTATAAAAGCACAATCATAAATAAATACATACCTCTTACACAAACTGTTTAATCCCGCAAGATTTACAAACTAAATAGTTGTCAGTCTAATACTACAATAGTGTAATTGCATTGACCATTTGAAAAAATAAAAAGAATTTTTTTATTTTTTTGTTTTACAATAACCCGCTCACAACTAAAACTTCTGAAAAATGATCTCAAATGATCTAGTAATGATTCCCATTATGATTTCTACCTCTTCCTACTAGATTGACCGCATGTTATCACATGTATAAAATGACAATCATATAAGAATTATAAGATTTGTTTAGTGACAATATTCATATGTGAAGAGAAATAGAAAGAGAACATTCTGAGTTTGAATCTTTTCACTCACAAAAAACTGACATATTAACATCTAACATTTGTTTATAGAAAAAATCACAACTATATAATAACAAATTCATATTTAGTAAACAATTTTATAAGAAAACAATATTTCAAATACGGTTGTTTTTCTAAAATTGATTTTTAAGCAAAAGTTTAATTAGTTTCAAAGGGAATAACCAAAAAATAATTTCTCTCTCAAACATTCTTTTAAACCATCTCACCAAAGAACCAAACACGTCCGTACATGTTTAGTTTTCCTTAAATTGGTAGTCGCAAGAATTTTGAAAGAAGTCTAACAGTGTAATGCAAATTAATTAAACGCAAAAAGAAGAGTGTAGATCGATGCTTTTGATAACGTCCCTTTCCCACCAACATCCAATATTGATCGGTTATACAAATTAACGTACCTTAATTAAGATACTCGTAAATTAGTAAATTACTTATATTATTAGCTTATTTAAATTATGCATTTTATAGTGTTACTTTTACAATTTTCTTTTGTTTCGAATTCATATTTTACTTAATTAACGGTTACTTTTACAACATAAGAGGAAGTCATAATCTTCGGGTGTACGTTTGAGTTGACCCGTTAATGGTAAAGCGACAACGTAAACGTGCTTTCTTTTTTACCACTGTGGACATGCGTCTTCTTCGTTCTGAAAGAGGACAACAAATTCATCTTCTCCTTTCTTAAACCAGAGAATGCAGAATTTGTGTCAAACAGCAAAATGTATTAAAAAATCTCTGATCCCAAAATGTGCTTTAATTTCAATGGTCAAAGCATCTAGAACTATATAAAAACAAACCAATATATTGTGTCCCCGACAACAAAGTTTATCTTGTCCACCTTTAGTATTTCCAACGTTTTTCTCTTTTGTCAAATCTCTGATTTTATTTTATTTTAACTTTAATACACGCAAACAAACCCTTGTTCTAGATAGTGTATTATTCTGATTCTTCTCACGTGAAGTACTTTGCATGCAGTTTGAAACTCATTAAAAGTTGCATTTGTTATTTTTAATTTATGATTTCTTTTTTACCTTAATTAACATCATCAATTGTCAACCATATTTTTTAATTACTCGTATGAATTGATAATGACTTACTATAATAATAAAAGCATTATCAGAAAATAGTAATAAGATTTTCGATCGTAACCCAAAAGAAAAAAAAAAATTGAAGAGAATTTTCTATGCTCTAGAAGAACAAAAAGCGCATAAGTATATTCAGTATTATATTTCCACGAAAGAGGGGGATAAAATTCAAGCTATTGAAGAATGAGAGAAAGTTTGACTTGACAAAATTAACAGTAAATGTATGTCTGTTTTATCGTTTTATTTGACCAGGTTTTCATCTAGATGATAATAAATAATAAATTTATCTCCCTTATATTGTACATGACCAAAGATAAAGGAAATTCGAAACCTGTGCGAAACTTCGTATTAGTTTTAATTTTTTCTATTACTTTTTTTTTACTGTACCTTTAAAAATTACTTCTTTTTTTTTTTTTGTAATTCAAGGCTTTAAGATATCAATTTTGAGTTTGGAACCTTTCCAATAGTAAAAATTGGAGAGTATACAGTTAGATAAATCATAACCATCTATTACAAATTCATCATCATTTATTATTTTTGTATATGTTAAAATTATTAAATTGTAAAATAAATGAAAGGTTAAGATTTTTGTATATGTTAAAATTATTAAATTGTAAAATTATTAATTTAGAGGGTGTAGACACCCAATTTTGTCCAGGTAAGGTTTTTAACCCAAAAGAGGAAGAATAAGAGAAGGAAATTGTATAAAGTTAGGGGTTGTGATAAGTGTCAATTTTCTACAAAAAAATGTGCATCTTTATGACACTTATCCAGCTAAAAAAATTAAAGAAAACACTTTACATAACCAAACTTTATCTAAAGATAGAGTGTTGAAATTGCAGACTCAACTCATGGTTTATTGTGTCTAGTCTCCCCTTCAAACCATTAAGAAGCAAGGAATAGAAAGCAGTGACATGATGCTAACGAACAAATCCTAGCACTGGTCCTTGTAAATTGCAAGATAAAAGCCCAAGCCTCAACCAAAAGAGTCAATGGACCAAGGTCGGACGTTGGTTCATGTGAATCAAAGAATCGAAGTCCAAACCTCAACCAATGATACCTTTGAACTAAGAAGGGACGTTAATTCATGTAAATTGCAAAGCCATGGGTCAAATGGCGACTCCTTTGATACTCTTGCAAGGGCTATTCTTTAGACCTTAGGAGAGCTTGGTAGAGTTCTTGAGAGAAAGTTTCTAGGAGCTTTTAGGGGAGATTTTTGGAAAGCTTTTGAGAGTTATTCTTACAAGTTTTTTAGGGAAGGTTCTTGGAAGTCTTTGGTAGAACTTTCCTTGAAGGTGAACTCACTTGGGTTCCTTCTTGAGAAACCAATACTTGTGGCTACATCAAACACATGTTCTTCCCTCAACACCAACTATATTATACTCCCTGTGAGTTTGAAATATTTTACTTTTATTATTGTCATTTTGTTTTGTCATTTTCTGATATCATGTTGTGATTTTGCCTTTTGTCTGTTTTTACACCATCAAACATGACATTTTCTATCTAAGGGTAATACTTCTTATGAGATAAAAAGATTAATTAGATGTGACATCTCTTTAATCTTGAGGTTTTAAGGCATAAGTTGTGACAACTTTTTGTTTTAAACCTTAGCTCTAAAAAATAAATAACCAATCAAAATTATTTCCAAAAATGATAAAAATAATCCAAAAAAGAAAATGTTCAAGTAGATTGACTTGGGTGTACACTCCTGTCAATTCAAAAGTTTAGGACGTATGAACTGTCATAGTTTAGAAATTCTAAATCTCAAAACAAAAATGAAAAAATATTAACACAAAAATTTTCCAAAATGAACAACATGAACTCTGATTCTCCAAAACACTTAAAGATAGGTAGAAGCAATAACCCTTTCCTGTCGAGCCCCCAAAAATAAAGAATTACGTAGACTCTAATTCTTCAAAGCACCTGGAGATACATAGGAGCAAAAGCTCACTCCTGTTGAGCCCCAAAAACATAAAAAATAAAAAGGATAAATAATAATAATCTTTTTCATAAAATAAGTTTCTCTCAGTAATAATTTCCTGTAAAAATGTCAAAATAAAAAAAAATAGTTTTTTTGTTAAGGGGGAAATGATTATTTTTAAAGTTATTTAATTCTACACATTTAGTTAGAGCTAAATCATCATTATGACAGAGGTTGTAAGATGCAAATACCTTCCCTATGTGTAATCAACTCGTAACTCAAAATTTGGTTTTACAAACCATCTTTTATTTTTTAAAGGTTTTTTCCTGATGTTTTCCTTAATAAAACATTAACGGCAACTCCTTTGATTTTTCAAATTATTTTTTCGTCACCCCGTCGAGCACCATGTGGCGACGAAAGTGTTAGGTTACTACGCTTTAGTTTTACGTTTCTGACTCCGGAAGTTAGAGAGAAGGTTGTAGAGAGAACCTTGTTGAGGAAGATTGAGGAGCACAACATTGAGGAACTTGAAGATACATCATTTGCATCCAAGATCACACCATTCAAGGTAAGAGAGTGGAAAATTATCTCATGTGGCATGTGTAGGGAAAACGAGTAGTAAAGCGATCCCTAAGTTTCGATAGGTTTTAATGTTGCATATATGCTATTGAAGGGTTATGAACACCCACAACAAGTGTTGATAAAATAAACATGACTGTGTGGATATGGTTTTATTCAATTAGAGCTTGGCATTGGAATCAATGTATTTGGTACCCTTGAATAATTAATTGGTGTTTGTATGAATTTATTTGGTTAGATTGTTAAGGATCATGTGTACTACCGGATTATTTATTTATTGTATTGATTAAGTTAGCATTGAGTTTCTCCATTTTGATACCTTAGAAATTAGTATCCTTGAACATAGTAATGAGTGTGTGTATTGATCCATTGGATTATTGAGATATTGTTGGAGTGTTGATATATTGTTGGAGTGTTGATATATTGTTGTATTGTAAGAGGAGTGATATTAGCTTATAGATAGAGTTCAATGGTTCATAGTGTTGTATCACATGATCCCAACAATTTATTTTCTGTTTATTTAATGCTCACAACTTTAATAGTAAGTTAACCTAGTTTGATGGATCTATATGACTTAGTAATTTTTATTCATTTGACCATGTTTTAAGTTAGTGTTGAGATAAATTATTTTCCTTTTCATGACTTGTTTAGTAATAATCAAATTGTGGTGTCACAAACGCTAAGTCTTCCCAAGGATTAAAGTTTTAGGTGTTTTATGAGATTGATTAGTTTGTTTGTTTTTATGAATGTTATTGATTATTAAATGGTGAAGAAATTTAATTATATGATTAAGTAATGTAATGATTGAAGAACTCGTCTATTATTTGAACTCTTTTCCATAGCTAAAAGATTAGGTGTTAGATGTTGAGTGTTTTCTTTCATTGAGGGGATTAATGGCAAAATTGATTAATATCAATGCAATTATGAGTGTGATGATAGTAAACAAAAGAAATAGAGGAATAGAATGTTTGAGGGTTTGGTGTTAGAATTATATTTTATGAACCTTATAAGTTGAATACTTGCTATGTGAAAATTTTTGTATGAACATTTCTTAGTGTTTCCGTAATATCTTTCTGTGTGGTGAATCAAATTTAGTTCCATTTGATGTTTTATAAAATAGTCATTTGAGACTACAATTTAGTTTCAAGAATCACATATAAATGTTAAAACTTGGCTAAGTTATGTGAGTTATAAGTTTAGTGTTTATTTAGTGTTTAATTAGTGAGTGGAACATATGTTTGTGTGTTGTAAACCCTACAATGTGACCTAAACGACCTTATTAGGTTTCATATTCTTCATGAAAGTTATGTTATATATCTGTTGGACTTGGAATTACTCAAAAAGAATATATATAACTCTAGTTATGAATAAAATAGTGAGAAAGGTGAAGCTATTAGATTTGGGGTTAATTGTTGTAGGTTTGTAATTTTTAAAAATAGTAGATGATAAAACTACCTCTGGATATCAACATAAAAGTTTTAGGTAATTGTACTATCTTTCTAATAAAATGTGTATCACTCTCATATCATTAGTACAACTATAAATATTATATTTACACTACACGATGCAATAAAAGATTAAGATAAGAAGAGATAATACAAGTTGTAATTAGGGGTGTTCTCGATGCAGTTTGGTGTGGTTTAGAGTATAAAATTAGTATGAACAAACTAAACAAACAGATGTGGTGTGGTTTGGCTTTGTTTCAATTTATTAAAAAACCCAAACGATAACAAACCCATCTTTAGCGGTTTGGTTTGATTCAATTTCATGGTTTAATATAGAATGCATACGTGCCTATGCTTAACTTGAAAATTACATAACTAATTTTCATTGGTATCCTTAGAATAAATAAAACAAAGATGTCAAATGTGGCAATTGTGATTGCAGATTTCTGATTACTCTAGAAACCAATTATAAATGTTTACAACATAACACTAATTGCAAAAAAAAAAAAAAAAGAAAAGAAAAAGAGTCCAAAACATAAAAACTTTAAAAGTAAATTTCCAACAATATAACACTAGATCTCCAACAAAACACCAAATTATTAATTTCAAAGCATGATTGTGTCCTGCATAAATAAATTATTATCAATAGTTTAATTATAATAAGAGAAAAAATCATGCATTTTGAAAAACTAAATATAATTTAGAAATTATATATTATACCATATCAAACAAATTAACTCCAAGTTCAGCTACTAATCAGACTCAACATAAGAATTTTCCTGATTAGTGATTGGTGGGATTGGGCCAATTTCTACAAATTAAAGAAACATAATATTCAACAAGAATAGTAATTAAAAAATAATACACTTGTACCAATTGACTACACAATTGCCTTGTTCAAGTATTTCAATGTCATCTATGAGCTCTTCAAAATTTGTTGATCATGGAGAGGATCTACACCAATTTTGTGTACAAATTAAGGCTTCAACTGTCTTTGGAGAAAATGACTCCAATAGAAGTTAAGCACTCTACATCCAGTGTTAAATGCAGACTCTGAAGCAACAATAGACACGGGCATGACCAACAAATCTCTAGCAATTTGACTAAGAATATGATATTTGCTAGAATTTACCTTCCACCACATCAAGATGTCAAAAAAAATATTTTTATTTTCCAAAGATTCATAAGATACAAATCCACTTCACTTTTATTCATACTCTCTTTAAGATTCATTCTTTCTCAAATTCCATAGCAAACTGCATTTCAAGTGCATCAAATTCTTCCATTCCCATTTCAAAAAAGGGTTGTGTAGAAGTTTCAACCTGTTGTGCATCAAACATAGAAAATCTATACACTTCAAATATGCTATATATTGTCTCCTTTACCTTCCCACACAAAAATTCAGCAACTTCCTTCTCATAAAATTTGTTTAAGCCCCACTAAAGAAATTAAAACTTACTTTGAGGATCAAACACCACATCACCAAAAATCAGTATCTTTATTTTTTAATGTTCCCTCAATACTTATCATATTTAACTTTCATACTTTCAGCAATTTTTCCAAGCAATTTGTCAGAACTCCTAATCCATTTCTAAAATGCGAGTAATATCATGCAATGCTCATTGAAATATTAAGAAGAAGTTACATAATTTGTCCCTGAAAAGTTTTTGAGTGATATAAAAAAATATTTTCAAGAATTTGATAAAGCATTTTGCATTTTGCATTTTCCCAATCCTCATTATTTGGAACACAACTAGGCAACATCACATACTCAGAACACTTCTCACTCAATCTCTTAAATGTCTTCTGAAATTTCAATTCACTTTCAAGCATCATGTAAGTGAAGTTCTACCTAGTGGGAACATCTAATTGCACAGTAAATTTCTCAACTATCCTAGCTTCTTTAATGCAAATTTTGAATATATCCATGCGACTAGGCGAAGCACGAACATATCTAACTGCATTCCTAATTTTGCCTATAGAAGAGTGATAATCCTTTAATCCATCATTCACCATAAGATTCAAATATGTGCACAACATCTAACATGCATATGTTATTTTAATGGATGTGTGTTCCAATTCTCCATTCTAATTTTTAGGTAAGATATTGTTACATCATTTGAGCTAGCATTATCAACTGTAATGGTGAAAACTCTACTTATCAGCCAACTCTCCAAGTATTTCTTAATTTTTCCTACCAATTGTTTATCCCTTATGATTCTTAATTGGACAAAAAATTATAATTATTTTATGCATCTTCCAATTATCACCTATGAAATGTGCAATAAGACAAATATATTTTAAATTTTGCACAAAAGTCCAACATACAATTGTGAGACTAACACAATGATTGGAATGAATAAACGTACTTTTCAACTTTTGTTTTTCTCTCAAATATAGATTCCAACAATGCCTATCAATTGTAATCCTCCTTGGAATTGGGAATTTAGTATGCAAGACACTAATGAAAAAGCAAAAACCCTCTTCTTTAACAAACTTAAAAGACAACTCATTCACAATGATCATCCTGGCTAGAGGTTTTCTACATACATCTACATCAAAATGAACATTTGTAAGGATACTTCCTTTTCCATTATCCTTTTGAATTTGTTGAAAGCAAATAGTCTATTGAGAAGGATCACAAGACTCTCTTGGAAACTTGAGACATTTATTTTGAAAATGGTTTATAATACTACTTGTACCATTTGAGAATCAACAACATATGACTTGGTACACCAGTTGCATATAGCTCTAGGTTTTTCACTCTTTGGATCTCTTGTAAAATGATCACATGCCCAAGATTTAGAACTACAAGGTTTTGATTTACCTGTATTTTCTAGAATGGTTGGTTGTGGATCCTTTTATAAATTTTCTTTTCTTTTGAGATGGTTTTTCAACATTGAAGCCTTTGTCTTGACCCTCCACATTAACACTTATGATTATGGATTCAGTTGAATCCTTGTTAGATTGACTCTTGATTTTAATAATTATTTTGCCTTTGAGTGTTTTCAGCCTACAACAAAGACAACAAAAATATTAAGTTAATACATAATTATATATATTGAATTAATATAAAACAAATTTATTTGTGATGGGCAAAGGGAAAGGACTACCTCCATGGTGATATTGTAATGGTTGGTCAAATTTAATACCAAGAACAAGCTACTATTCAATGTAATTTTCAAACTGAAATAAGAAAGTCATGCATTTGGCAGTTACAAGGCATAGAACATAAACTATAAATACCACATAAAATTTGATTATTGGCTACCACTTCACAAGGCATAACACAGAAAGTTAGAAACTATAAATAGAAACTATAAATAACAAGTAGTATGTACTTATATTAAGAAAGAACTAAAGAATCGGTATATGAATGGTATAGAAACTGTAAATCACAAGGCATAACAGATAAACTTTTGATCATATCTCTCAACTGCAAAAATTATAAGCAGTAGGCCTCTAATATATCATATTGAATAGCATCATCAACTCAATTATTCAATAAAGTAAAGTAAGACTGAGTATTTGATTAAAAAATAAAGTAAGAATTTGATTTGATTTCATAGGCAATCAGTTCAAAATTCTATATAATTTTAATTTCTATAAAAAAATGTTTTTATAAATTCTATATAATTTCAATTTCTTTAAATAAAGTAAGAATCATTAACCTACAGAATTATTTTAAAATTCTATATAATTTTAATTTCTTTTAGATAGATCAAGTTTTTATAAATTTTAACTTGCAAAAATTTAAAAGAAAATTAGAAAGAGAATGAAAGGGAGAGAACTTGAGATGAGAAATCACATTGGCTCGCCCAAGAATGAAAGAGGAGCAAACTATAGACCTTGTTTTGTTGGAAAACAAGACAGCGTTGTTGGTCCTGCACTTCGTAGGAGAGTGAGAGAGAAGTGCAGATTAGAACGAGTAGTGAACAAACGCCTATCATTAGAGAAGAGAAAAAAGAACACTTCATCAATGGTCACAGTCTCATCTAAGAAGGAGAGGTTAGCAAATGCCACCAGAGAAAGAGAAGCATGATAACGTGAGAAAGAGATTGGGAGATTCAGGGAGCTTTCTATTTGACTTAGGGTTTTAACTTTTAACTTTAAAATGCACAATGCACAACCTCACTGCCCTCACATATCATACTTTATATGTACACAAGTGCACAACTCAAAGCCTCAAATATATAATTCAATAATATATTAACTTATGTGAAACATGGCTACAGTTTGGTTCACTGCAGTTCAGTTTACGCATGTAAAAATGTAAACCAAACCGCACCATACTGTTCAGAAACAAAAAAAAACCAAACCAACCTAAACCAAAGTAGTTTTTTTGTGGTTTTTCATTTTTCGGTTTGGTTTGTGATTTTTATTTTGATTTGGTTCGGTTTTGAACACCCTAGTTGTAATGGTGTTGATTGTTGTGGTGTGAAATATCGTGATGTTTCTTATACTTCTAAATGTCGTGAATGAATGAATGTTTGAAATTTATTTGGGGAGCATGGATATGGGATTTGACCACTGTATGATATTGATGTTGATTACAATTGAGTGTATCATGTGTTGACAATCGAGGATAGTCAAGGTGTGCCTGACAATGTGCCAACCCAATTGAGGTTTGGGATGAAGTGTGATAATATGATTAAATTAATCTATAGATGACAATGGTTAGAGTATGCCTGATGAGGTGTGATCCTAGCTACGGTTGGAGATGAAGTGTGATGACATGATTAGTTGTTGATATTGTTATTTATGTTGATGCTGATGGTCAAGGTGTGTCAAACATGAGTGAAGGTTGATGACATGATTAAATGTAGAGCCGACAAAATGAGTTGGAACCCGTCAACCCGACCCACCATGAATACGGGCCGAGTCAGGTAAAAAAAACAAGAAATTCGTGTTGTAATATAAAAAACATGACTCGACCCACTTTGGAGCCGACCCATACGCATTTAATTCGGATGAGTCAGGCCAACCCGTATTGAACCCACCTTCACTACACTCTAGCCTAAATGGCCCACTACATATTACATTCACCTTACAAGTCAAGTAATAACGAACACACGCATATCACATTCTTACTGTTCTCACAACACATATTCATTAATAGTTCGACTCTCACACTTCCCAATCTTGAGTCTCACTCTTCTCACAGTCCCACTCTTCTCACTCACAGTCATAGAGTCAGAAACCCTAGTCTTTGCTCGTTTCGACTTTGTCTCTGTCACAGTGACAGTCTTAGATATCTCTCTGGCTCTCACGACCTTACCCACATCGTCAATTGACAACTTACTCTCAACTACCAGGCAACCACCGTATCATGTCTCACACTACGCCGTTGAACTGCTATATTGCACCTCTACGTCATTGAATTGCATAATTGCATTGTTGAACCATTGCCCTGTGCTGTATTGCTGATCCACCACACCGAGTTATTGGACTATTGCACTGTGCTTTTGCGTCATTGATCCACTGCACTGCACCACATTGTTGAACCACCGTAACGAATGAAACTGTGTTAGTGGGTTACCTGAATACCTGTTTCCTAATTTTTATATTTGCTAGTTGCTATTTTTAGGGTTTAATCAACATTTTGATTTTTCAAGAAGATTGTTCTCTGTTTGGGTTCCTTTTATTGTGCATATTTTGAACTACTAGTTTTTAAGGTTTAATCACCATTTTGATTTTTGAAGGAGATTGTTCGCTATTTCGGTTCCTTTAACTATGCATATTTTGAAACTTTGCAGAGTTTTCAAGCATTTGAAGGATTTTTGGTCTCATTTGAAACTTTGCAAGGTATGTGTTTCTATTCTCTATGACTTATTATGCTTAATAGTGTTCAAGTGATTGAATTTATGTGTGCTACTAGCTGAATTTATTTAGATTATTGTTTGATCAATTGATTGCCTGAATTTATGTAGACTCTATGATTGGGTATGACTGCTTTCTATTATAGTTTTCACTTTTCAAATGTAAATGATTTGTTAATACTATTTGTAAATATGTTTAACAGAATGGAATATGAAACAACTATTAATGAACATCACATTCATGAATTAAATGAACCACTACCTCCTATTCCTGAAGAAACTCATTATAGACCAAGCAAAAAGCCTAAGTTTACTAATCTAAAGTTTGGAATCATTTTAGTAAAATTGGTAAAAGACGATAAAGAAAAGGCTAACTGTAACCATTGTTGTCAAGAATATGTTTATGGGGGTATAAAAATAGTAAGTTCATCTATGTTGCGTCATTTGGAAAAGTGTGAAGTGTTGAAACAAAAAAAAAGGTTGAAGATGTCGGAAATATGATAATTGATATGTCTGGGAGGTTGAGGTCTAGGGAAATAAACATGTAGATAATTTGCTTTCAAGAGTTATAATTCAACTTGGGTTGTCTTTTAGCTTTGTTGAGTATATGTGGATTAGGGAGTTACTATTGTATTTACATCTTGGATTAAGAATTCCTAGTAGGAATACCACTGTCTCTAATCGTTGGTCAATTCATAATGAAGAAAAATAAAAAGTGAAACATGAAATGCGTAGAGCTAATACTAAGATTTGTTTGACATTTGATTGTTGGACTTGTATAACCTAAGAAGGATACATTTGTGTGACTGCTCATTTTATTGATGCTAATTAGAAATATTAAGATTATTGCTTCTTCTAAATTGGATCCTCCATATGGTGGTAATGAAATGACCAAAAAAATATTTGAAATCTTGCTTGATTGGGAGATAAATACGAAGATTTTTTCTATTACTTTGGACAATTTTAGTGCCAATGACACAATGGTGACTTCATGAAGACACAATTCAATTTGCAAACCAGTTTGATATGTAATGGTTCATACTTTCATGTGAGGTGTAGTGAACATGTTTTGAATCTTATTGTCCAAGAAGGGTTAGAGGTGGCTGGTGGTGCTTTGAAAAAAATTAGAGAGAGAATAAAATATGTTAGACCATCAAAAGCTAGAAAGATTCCATTTAAAGAATGTGTGCTACAAGTGATGCTATTAATACCAAGGTAGGCTTGAGAATGGATATTGCTACAAGATGGAATTCCACCTATGTTATGCTTGAGAGTAAAATTAAATACAAACATGCATTTTGTTGTTTGGATATCCGTGATAAGAAGTATATTCATTGCCCATCAGATGATGAATGGAAAAAGGCTGAAAAATGCGAGTTTTCAGCCTTTTTTGTCATGACAAAATTGATTTCGGGATCAACTTATCCAACATTTAGTCGGTATTTTATGCAAGTTTGGAGGATTTTTAAAGTTCGTTGTGTGCATTTTTTGTTTGTGATAATCCGGTGATTAAAGGCACGACTTAAGAAAAGATGACTAGGTTTAGTAAGTATTGGCATTCTTATTGTGAGATTCTTGCCATTGGAGCTACTCTTGACCAACTAATGAAATTTTGAGTGATTAAGTTTGCTTATAAAAAGATTGAACCATCTACTTGTGAACAAAAGATAAGTTCTTTAAGGGAAAAAATTTATGAATTGTATGGATAATATGAGAAAGCAAACTCAAATGGGCCAAATGCTTCAACTTCTCGGATGTCTCTTCCCCCTTCACACCTAACTTCATGTACAGAGGATGAACCTGTTATTAATACTTTTGATGTAAGTTATTTGAATAAATTTTGTTTAAGGTATTTTATTTATTTATTCTAATTTCATTTTTAATCATCATTGACCATTGTATTTCTTTTTATTTGTAATGTTTTAGGAATGTGTTAATTATTTGAGTCAACATGCTACTCCCAATGGGAAGTCTGAGTTAGATATATATTTAGAGGAAGGGAGTCTTGATCCAAAGTTTAATGAGAAGTTTGATGTGTTGGCTTTTTGGAAGGATTGGCGTGATCGATATCCAATCCTCTCCCAAATGGCTTATGATCTGTTAAACATTCCAATCAATATCGTTGCTAGTGAGTCTGCATTTAGCCTTGGGTCACATGTGCTAACCAAGTACCATCTCACCATTCTTCCTGAAAATGTGGAATTATTGATTGCATGGTTTTGAAGAACTAGGTTACTTTTATAATTCATTATCAATAATTTGCTATTTATTTGACAATTACTCATTCTGATTTCTATTTTCTAACATTGCTTTTTTTCCCCTAATTGTAGATGGAGACAAATTGGAGGCTACAAAAGATGAAGTTATTATTGATTTGTCCGTTTATTACTCCAATCAAATTTGAGGAACATTATTATCGATGTAGTTGGTTTTATGAAACTTTGTCTTAGATAGTTATGTGGACAATTATTTTTTATTAGGATTAATTTTCATGATCATTATATGTTGGGGGTTGTTATCGGATTTAATGTTGATTGTTGGGCTGATATAAAGCTATTATATTAGGTGGGAGTTGCTAGACTCTTTTGTTAAACTCATTTCATTAATAGGAATGGTGAAGAGTTTTAACTATGTTTTATTTTAATTATAAATTTGTATTTTATATAATCATTTTTTGAATTTTAAATGATTTTATTACATTATCAAATAGAAAATAATTTTTCTTAATTTTAAATAAAGACTTGATTAAATAGTTAATTTTAAAATTTTTAAAAGATCTCATTTTTAAAAAAGAACTTTTTATTTGCCGTATAACCCACAAGTGTCCATTTTGTGTAAACATTAATATCTTTTTAGAACACTTATCAAACCAGAAATTAAAGAATATGTTTTGTATACCCAACTTTTAACAAAAAGTGAAAAATATTTTATAAACAAGTTTTGTTTCCAAAAGAGTGCTGAAATTGTGTAAATAGCCTTGAAATTATTAAAAATCTCAGCTTAATATAAGCTTGGAACAAGGCACAAAAGGCAACAATGTAAAGAATTCCAGCATCGATTCATATGATTTACATGGAAGGAAGACCCAACTTGGCCAAAAGAACTCAAGGATAACCAAAGGCCATCAACTAAACTTGAAATTTGCTGAGCAAAGGGAGCATTAAGCTTTAAAATTCACTTAGCGAACAAACTTTCACTGAGCTAAGTCTCTAGAAAAAATTGGAAAAAGTGAGAATTCCCTGAGTGAATCACTTTTCGCTCAGTGAAATTATGGCCGACAGTGTTTCACTCAGGGAAATTGGTTTCGTTAAGCAAATTTCCCCTAACTCAAATCTATAAATAGGGGAAGAGACAAAGGGAGAGACATCCCATTAAATTTCTAAAATTCTTTCTCATAACTCTCTCTTCTTTTATTCCACTTTTACCCTTTTAAATAGTCCATATTGGGATCTATCTTGGCAAGATTATCAAGGGCTGATGCTCTGATCAATACTCTGTAATATATTCTTATCTTTATTTAAAGTTTCAGTTATCTATTTTGAATCTTCCTTATATATAATGTTTGTGATTTATTTAATTGTTATTATTGGGAGATACATGAAATTATAGAACTAGGAAGTTCATCATATAGTGACTATGCTTAGGAATAAGGTATGATTTGTATGCTTGACTTAATAATTGTTCTGCACTTATCAAATTGTTGGAATCATTCTTGCTAAGGAATTAGGGGAAACTTCAATAATTTAGTTCTCTATTGCTAAGGAATTAGGATAGAGAAACCTCTAACATTTCAGGAATAGATAATGGAACTTAGGTAAGAGTTGGTAATTACAGATATTGTGAAGTAAATCAAACCCTTGATCATTTTGTATTATCATCAATATTTATTAAAAATCACAAAAATATAATTTATCTTTCAAATTAGTTCTTAGTTTTCTTTAGTTGAATTCTTGCAAAAGGGTTTTATGAAGGAATAATTGAAATTCTAAATGATCCTCTAAGTCCCTAAGGAGACAACCTTATTTTATCAGTTTTATACAACAATACGATTGGTGAACTTGCTAGAAGTAGAGTAATAATTAAAACTTTTAACAAATTTTTGGCATCATAGTCAGGGACTTGCGTCAAGATATTTAGAATTTCATTTTTTTACTTTGTTTAAACTTTTATATATATTGTATATTCAATTTATGTTTTGTATAGTTTAATACTAACCCTTCTGATAGAAACAATTGTTACTAATTGTTGCTCTAGTTCTCTATGTTTCTAACAATTAATAGGTGAACCAAAAAGAAAGAACAAAAACCAGAGTGAGAAAAGCAAGGTAGTAAGACAATTGTTCCATCCTAACAATTCAAATCACTTTAACATGGATGGGAAAAGAAAACATTATACCATAATTGGGAAAGGTGTAAAAGCCAAATGAGGTTGGAACTCTTAGAGATGCGACAAAGAAATTTTTTTGTCACGTCACCACAACCTTCCCAGCCGTTGTGTCAACACCACCCTCCTGAACCATGGTACAAACAGTAAACTCAAGCCTCTTGGTGTCAAACTCCTTGGTACCAAGATCAATTATAACCATGGAATCAAAATGGCACATCAAGATATGAAGACAAACTCCGAAAATTTAGGTAATATCCCTTCTCAAATGAATAGGAAAGAAGAGTTTCACATAAAATCCAACTTAAATCACCTCCACAACCATGGTCTCAAGACATGACTCCCAATGTGAACAACACTATTCAAGATTACAGAGAGATGGATGATCAAACACTGCATGAAAACGACTGCCCAGATTGGACAAAACTTTGGAAAAATACATTGAATTACATATGTCTTAGCAAAAATCTTAACAAGTTAATTTGAAAAAAATTACAACACAATTTAGCCAATTGGTTTAGCAATACAAAGGTCAAAATCAAACACCTTTGGCTAATTGTCAGGCGACATCAGTCAAGGCATAGATAAAATGAAAATTTAGTATCAACCAGTATGTGAGGAAAAACATGAGAGTTTGAGAGAAAAAGTAGCTGAAAGTAAAGAAAAGGAAAAAAATGGAGAAAAAGAAAACTACTTGAGTGAAATTTTGGGTGAGAAAAATGTGATTGAAGAAAAAAATTTTAAAAAATGAGAGAACAAAAATACAAGAGTGGACCATTTTAAATAGGAAAAGAAGATAACATATTGATAGAAACTAGTCATCAAAATTTCAAAATATTGAAAATTTCGTGCTCATGTCCTAAGTGTTTCAAGAAATTTGTCTACTAGGAGGCATTGGACATAGTAAAGAAATGTTGGAAAAAGAAATTGAAAAAAGTGAAGCTACATGAAGAAAAGGTAACTCTGATAAAACCAAATGTTTATCTAACTTCTGTTGATGAATCGCCAGATTACAAAGGGAAAAATTCTTGGAAATTATCATCACATGTGCAAAGGAGGTCTAAAATTAAGTCAAGAAGGGATAAACATTTGATCCATTTCAAAGAATTCTGGCCTGATTTTCTTAAACTCAAATGGAGACCAAAATTTTCTCGTAGGAGGCAAAGTTTCATCTGGACAAATCATTTGAAGGAACCATAAGGTCTATGGTATGTCAGGCTCGTAACGTAAAACAAAGTGCTTATTGGAAGGCAACCCAACATTTTGAAGTTATTTAATTTTATTTCCATTATACTTGCTTGTTTTGGTTAATATTTTTTGCAGGAAGAAGATTCATGAAGGAAGTGTTCTCTGCCCTAATTTCGTTGAGCAAAATTGACTTCACTCAACGAAATTTGTAAACTACATAGAAGTGCTTCTAGAGGCAATTCACTCAACGAATTGCAATTCACTTAGTGGATTTGGCATAGACCTGAGAAGTGTATCTGTCAGCATTACGCTAAGCGAAATTGATTTCGCTGAGTGAAATTTTCGCAACGCATTTTTAATTTTAAAATCCCAAAGTCAGTTCCCTCTTACTTTTACTTTCTAGAAACACTCCTTAAACCCTTTTGTCTCCAAAATCACCATTCTCTCTGCACACAAGGCTCCCAAAAGCAACTTGAGCATTTTTCTTCATTCCTTCTCTTCTCCAAAAGGTATGTACACCCTCCCTCGTATCTTTACTCAAAACACCCATGAGATGTTTGATTTAAGGTTTTTGAACAACCTACATTTGGTGTTCCCATGTGTACTACCCGATTTTAAAATAAACTATTAGTATATTTTGTTTTAATTATATAATAAAAACATATGTTAAATATTTTGTAAATCTATAATTAATAAGACTTATGTAGTTTGAAATAAAATAAAAAAGAAATCTAATTAGCGTGTAATTAAACGTTAATAACTTAGATAAATCTAGTTTTGAAATTGTGCATAATATCATAAAATGAACTTAGTTGTCATGACGTGTAAAAAGAAAAGATAGTGTTGATGTAAACTGAATTTTGAACAAATTAGACAATAAATTGATAAAAAAAAAACAAAACAAGATTAACACGAAATTGGTCAAAATTTTTAGATCATAATATGTTGCAGTAAAATTTGGCAGTGAATGCAGAAACTTGTAGATGGACACTTGATGTAATGTGATTCAATTGTTAAGACGGTGAAGGTTTTTTTTTCAACCTACAAAATTCTACAAAATAGCTGAATTTTATTGTAATAAAGTTCAATTACTTTGATCCATTCGGCACCATAAAAGTTAGGCGGTGAACACGTGTAAGTAAATAAAATTGAGAATGTGATTAATGTGAGTGAAAAGCTTAAGCAAGGCATAAAAAATAATAATTAATTAATAGTAATACTAATAATAAAAATTATGCCATTGGTATGAGTGAGATGAAATCAACAACTTATTAAATGTGGGTCACATAGAATGGCGGTGAAGTGGGCTATAAAAACTGGCCAATGTCACAAAAGTTGTTCATAAAAAAAAACATGTTCTAAGAAAGTTATACTCAGAAAGATTGCAACAAAATTCTTCATCTATTACATGATTAAAGGAGGAGAAAGAAATAAAAGAAGTAGTAAAGAAGAAAAAGGCTTGGAAGAAAACTAACAAAGCTTGAAGAAATAGGTATCAATCTTCTTATTTAATTTCATCTATGAAGTTTTAAGGGCTCTAATCTAAAATAGATTTTTATAATTATATTAGTTTAAAACATATGAGGTTGAGAGTATGGAATTGTTGAATATTAGATGGATTTTGATAATAGTAGGTGTAAATATTAATTTGAATAATCAATGTTGAGAAATTAATTTTAGTTTTGATTATTTCATGATGAGAAGAGTGATTTGATTAAGGGAGAAATATGAGTATAGATGAAATTTTTGTAAAAGTTTAAATGTTTAAAAATTTAATGATAATATAAGAATAGGAAAATATAAAATTAGTTGGAACTGAACTGTCCAAAATTCTGCAGTATTGCCACCAAACAGTGACTTGAAACACATAAGTGTAATTTTTCCCTGAAGCGTATTATCATAACTTTGTTTTCTACTAGATTGTGGCTTATGCCACATATGTGTGACTTACATTAAAAACTTTATTTGGAACAATAAAGTTAACATATATTAATAAAAATCTATATAATTAGTTTTAATTAATTGATATTATTGAAAATTGAGTTAAAATTAGAAATAAGGTAGTTTAACATATATAAAGTTTTGGAGATGGATGAATTGGATATTAAAACTATTTATTTATGTGCTCCTATTGTAATAATGTGGATGATGCTATCATTTGCACCCTAATACATAGTGCATCATATGATTTTGAGTCAAATAATTTTGGGGGAGAAATAGTAAAAGTGTTTGCAAACTTGATCGTATATGAATTACTGTCAAGGATAGTTGACAGTAAAATATGAAAATGATTTTGAAATAATATTTTTTGAAGTTTTAAAAAAATCCACTATTGGAAAAAAAAACACACGAGATTGAGAAAAAGAATGAGAAGAAATTTTGATGGTAAAGAAGTTCATTTATTTGAATATCTTACTATTCTTAATAGTGAATGGGCTTTGGGTTGAGTTGATATACATGATTGTATGGTCTAGGGAGTGTCGGGGTATTGGCGATTCCCCATATGATCAGTTCTTATTGGCTCTGTATCGGGGTGACCTTTTGGGTACACTAACATCTTCTTACTTCTGTATACCGATTTGGTCTAGTGGGGCGTTGTTGAATCACCGAACAGGGTGATGATAAGCTCTGACTTTACTAGACACCCAAAAGGGAAAATCTCCCTGGAGTACTGAGTCAAAGTGATTTTCAAATTGTTTTAAATTCAAAATTTTCATTTCATAAACATTTTGCATCTCTTATAGACTATTTGATATTGATGTTATACTATTTGTTGTAAACTTGGTTGCTTATTTAAATTTCATAAGTGAAATTAAATATTTCATTCATACTCAGACGAAATGTCTAATCCATATTTTCCCTAAATCCTAGGGGTTTGATTATGCAAGAAAAGACTAAAGTGCTTAGCAAAGAATACTTGATACAACCAGAGCATTAGGATTTTTGGGAATATTTTGGAAGTCATGATGTACTGAAATTACTATTTTGTAGAACATGGTCTTGCTAGTTTATTTGTAATTTGGACAACTTCATACTTATTAGTGTTTCTAGTATTAATCTAATATGTGTTTTTGTATAAAATTACTCCAATATATAATCAATAATATTTAAGTATAAAACTAAGAAAATCAGAACTTAAATTAAATTGTAAAGGGGTTACACCATGTATGTATAGAGTTTCCATGTTGTGATTCTTCACATGTATAGTTAAAATTTCTAGGTTTCTATAAATGGGTATGAAAATTCTTTGATTCTAGCGTTTTAGCTGGGGCTAATTATAGTTAAATCATTGAAATCCTATGTTAACTACTGCTGGATTGAATTGAACATTGGTTGACCCTTAATAAATGCTGAAACTGCATAAATTTTCCAAGCAAAAATCGTTGAGCGAAAACTAATTTCGCTCAGTGAAAATCAGCCCAAGAGTGTGAGTTCCAATTTTTGCTCAGCGAATTTGGTGCAGTGTTGAGACATGCTGGCATTCTAATTTCTGCCATTTTCTTTTTTCTTTTAATCCAAACAGCCTAGGATAATCCCTGACACTTTAATTTCTTATAAATTTGTTGGATGCCTTAGAATTGACACTTTCATTTTGCAAATGGGACTAACCAAAGAAAGGAACACACACTCATGCTATTCCAGCTCATAAGAAAAGGAAGAGTTAACCTTCCTCATCCCTCTATGAAGAAGAAACTCATGATATTTGATGCAATCCTCCCTAGTAAGGGTCCTATCACAAGGGCCATGTCTAGGAGGATAAAGGGGGACCTAGTTAGGAAGGAGGAAGGAAGACCTCAAATCCTTTTTGAAGTAAAGATTGATCATAGTCCTCCTAGATAGCTAGTTTTAGGGTAGCTTATTTGTTTAAGGCATAGTTTTTCTAGTTTAGGTTTTTTGTCTTGTTGGCCATGTTTTTGGTCTTTTATTCCTTCTAAATTGTAAATGGATGTTTAATTAGTATTGTTTAGGAGTGAATTGATTAGTTGGGCCTTAAGGAGAATTTGGACATGTGATTTTTTTCTAAAAACACACTTAAATTCATCTTAACACCCATTTAACCAACTAGGAGACAAGTGGGACCCCTTGTTCCCTCCTTTGGGTGCCATTTGCATCTCTCTTCCAACTAGGCACCTAGTTGGCTGATTATGAGCCAACCAAATTTGAATTTGAATTTTGGAGTGCCCTGTAGATTCCCTCCAAATTCAAATTTAAATTAAAGGGATATAGATCCACCTTCTTAGGGCCTTGTTTGGATCTTCTATATTCTTAAACATGTGCTAATCATGCTTAGCCTAATTAACACATGTTTAAGAGCTTTAGGCCCTTGATTAGGATGTTGGACGTCCAACTTTTCCCCCTCCACTCCTAACTCTATAAATTAGTGCCTCCACCTATTGTATGATTTTAACACTCATTTTGAATACAAATTCCTTTGTGAGATTTTCCTTTCTCCTTTGTGAGTGGCCGAATTTCTCCTCTCCTTGAGGGAATTTTTTCTAGCTTCTATCAAAGGCTCCTTCCTTTGTGGCTAACATCCTCAAGCATGACTTATTTCAAGTAGTGGCGCCATCCACCTTCCACCTTCAACCTTCCACCCCCATTTCTTCAGTCTTGAAGAGCTTAGAAGATGATCCTTGGAAGATCACCCATGGAGGTTGCATCAAGTGGTATCTAGAGCCACTCTTCTAAGAGGTTCTTCTAGTACTTGTCCTCTTTATTTTTGCTTTTAAGTTTTCGCCATTCTTCATCTCCTCCTAATTTTCTTTCCATTTCAAAGAGCTTCTGTGTTGTTTGCTTTAATTCATAATTGTCTAGTAATGTTGTATTAGTAGTGTAGTTTGTTGCTTTTTCACTTGTGATTGATTGAATGATTCAAGTTACTTGTTCTTACTCTTGAATCTTGTGTTACCAATTATTTTTCCTAATTCTGCGTTTGAGCTTTGAGTCATGTATTTTGTGCTTGGATTTTTTGTTGCCTAAGAGGTAGTGTACCTAAATCCACACAGTTGTGGCAAAAACCACAGTGATGTGGTCACATACCTTGGCCTAGAATCCATTTCTTCTTGTGCGCGACTTGTGTTCTATTTTTACTCTATTTTTAGGACATTTTATGAGGAATTCCAAGTTGAACTGATAAGAAGGAAATTGACCAAATTATCACAACCTGAGAAGAAATACAATGAAGAAATTGTAAAAGAAATTTATGCAAATGCCTTCTCCTCAAGAAACTCTGAGAAATTCATGCTCCTCTTGGTCAGAGGAGTACCTATAAAGTGTGATAGAGACACCCTTCATGAATAGTTTGACACAGTTTCTGGATTGGATGATGATGGGTATGACGTATACTAAAAAATTACAAGAAGAAACCAGTATGATCCGATACAGGTCAGCACTGCTTTGTGTGTGCGAGGTCATGAATTAAGGCCAGGAGCTCTGGGAAAACTCCCCAGTGTGATAAAAAAAGCACACCTGAGAACTTTGACAAGGATCTGGATAAACTTCATTTTGTCAAATCTAATCCCCATCACCCATGTCTCTGACATCAACATGAAAAGGGAAAACTTGATTTGGTGTATTATGAGAAAGTTGAATGTAGATGTGTCCACTATAATTGCAGAGGAAATGCAAAAGTTTGTTAAATCTCAACCATTTTCTGAGGTGTAGTAAAACTATTAGGATTTCCTACTTTTATCATTGGGCTCTACAAATATCAAGGTGTTCAAATTCCTCCACATCCTAGTAAGAATATCAGGTCTCCCATCAATGCTGCTTATGTTAAGGCTCAGTGCCTAAATCCCTTGGACAATCTGCAAGGACCTGAACCTCAACTAGGATCACAATCTACACCACGTCCTCCAACTCGACCCAGTACAAATATAACTATTTTCCATAATTTGATGGAATCTCGCTTTACACAGGTGGAGTAGCAGAATCAAATAGCTTTCAACCATCTAGGGTAGCAAATGGCAGCAAACCACTAAGCTTACACTTCATTGAGTGATTCCTTTTATAGGATGACAATTCACCAGCATTCTGATAGGACTGACCTTTTTCTGTGGCCTTCAACAGAGCAATTTGCACATCATGTCATGTGGCATAGAGATATGGTTGTTTTGTAGGGAGGAGTGGCTTAGTAGGAAACCAATAATGACCACCAACAAGGCCATAAGAAAGAGGGAGAAAATGGAAATGAAGAGGAAAGTGGAGATAGTGAAGAAGGAAGTGAGGAAGAAAGTGAAGCTAAAGATGAAGATGGAGATAGAATTGATAAGGAAGAGGAGGAGGATCATGACTAAATAGCTTTGGACTACAAATAATCAATGACTTTTTAATTATTTTTTTTTTAAATTTAGTTTAATTTAGTTTTAATTTCAATAGTTTATTTAACTTTTGCTTATTGTGATTTGACTATTTCTGACTTGTTTGGATGATGTTTTTGGAAACTTTTGATGATAATTCACATTGTTTTCATTTTGATGATATCCAGATTTTTTTTTACTTTGAATTTTTTTTTGTAAAGACTTTTGGTTTTTGAAAAAATAGAAAATTTACAAATATCATTGGCTCTAAAAATCTTTTCAAAAATACATAAATGATTGTTTTCATATAATTGAATTTTGAACACTTTGTAAATTCAATAGGAATAACATGAACATGAAATTGTGTGAAATCAAGAACATCAACCCAGGCCATGAGAATAAGTGAAGCCTTAAACAATTGATTAGTTGAGAGCTATCACGGCATACATTAATTAATTTTGTTTGAGTCTCTTGAAAGAAAAATTATAAATGGCACATGGAAAGGATCAAGGCATTTTTTTTTTTAAAAATTAAGCCAATAGCCCAATAAAGCCAACCTACAATTATAATTCCCCTAATCAACCCCTTTGAGCCTCAATAAAATTCTTTTTGTTGACAAAAAGAAACCTGAACTAGAAAAGAAAAAAAATGAAAATTCTCCATACTTACTAGGTAAGAGAGTCAGTTTCCATTCAAAGATACGATTTCATACAAGTTGGGGGTTTGTAAAATATCAATGAATATGGTGTGGCTACCGAAGTTATAAATAAAGAAAATAAAGTGGTTGCTGGAAAGAAAAAAAAATCCTTTCTACAATGTCTATGAAATAAATCTTTCAACCAAAGAGGAATTTATCTGAAAAATAAAAAAAAATCAAGAGAGATCTATGAAATGTTGAAATACTCTCTTACTTTGGTGGGGTTTTCTTTCCTGAAAACCTATAATTCTTAAAGCATAGCCTCATTACAACCCTTGAAAGTCCTTAGTGATCCATGTGTAACAAAGTTAATCTTGTCTGATATAGTGTTTGAATTGAAAGAAACACTCACCTTCAAATAGTTAGAGTAAATAACAAGATTCTTGATTGAAAAGCAATGAATTGTGACTGAAATTTCTTGAGAAAATACTTTGTGTTCATGAGCTTGCTTGAATTATGAAACATCATTTTTGTATAAATTTTCTTTGAGCCTATGATAGGTATAAGGATGAGAATTCAAACATGATTTTTCCAAAAACCATTAATCTGTTTGTTTCACTATGCATAGAAATGTTTTTAGAATTTGTTTGGGCAAACAAAGTATAAGTTGAGGGCATTAATAAGCGTCCATTGTGTAAAAATAAATATATTTTAGAACATTTATCAAATTGTGCAAATAGCCCTGAAATTATTAACAATATTACCTTAATATAAGCTTGGAACACGGCATAAAAGCCAACAATGTAAAGCTAATGACAGAGTTCCAACATCGATTCATGTGATTTGCAGGGAAGGAAGACCCAACATGGCTAAAAGAACTCAAGGATAACCAAAGGCCATAAACTAAACTTGAAATTCACTGAGCAAAGGGAGAATCAAGCTTCAAAGGTCGCTTACCGAAAAAACTTTTGCTGAGCAAAGTTTCTAGAATAAATTGGAAAAAATGAGAATTTGCTGAGCGAATCACTTTTCGCTCAGTAGAATTATGGCAACACTTTTTTGCTAGTGAAATTGGTTTTGTTGAGCGAATCTTCCTTGACTCAAATCTATAAATAGGAGAAGGAGACAAAGGGAGAGGCATCCCATTCAGTTTTTGAAATTATTTCTTAGAACTCTCTCTTCTTTTCTTCCAGTTCATATAGTAGGATGTATCTAGCCAAGATTATCAAGGGTTGATGCACTTATCAATACTTTGTAATCTATTATTATCTTTATTTAAAGTTTCAGTTATCTATTTTGAATCTTTCTTATATTTAATGTTTGTGATTTATTTAATTTTTATTATTAGGAGATACATGAAATTATAGAACTAGGAAGTTCATCATATAGTGACTAAGCTTAAGAATAAGGTAAGATCTATATGTCTAACTTAATAATTATTTTGCACTTATCAAATTATTGGAATCATTCTTGCTAAGAAATTAGGGAAACTCTAATAATTTAGTTTTCTATTGCTAACGAAATTAGGATAGAGAAACCTCTAACAATTCAAGAATAGAATGTTGAACTTATGTAAGAGTTAATGATTACAGATATTGTGAACTAAATCAAACCCTTGATCATTTTATCAATATTTATCAAAAACCACAAAAATATAATTTATCTTTCAAATTATTTCTTAGTTTTCTTTATTTAAATTCTCGCAAAAAGATTTTATGAAGGAACGATTAAAATTCTAAATGATCTTCAGAGTTGCTAAAAAGACAACTTAATTGTATCAATTCTATATGACCGGTGCATTTTGCAGAAGTAGAGTAGTTATTAAAACTCTAATAGTGGAACTTGACAAATATATTAAGTAGCAAAGACGGAATGAGACAGGTTAGGTTGGCTTGTTTTTTTGGTGGGCTGACCCATATGGGTCGGGCCAGCTCGTTTTGATAGCTCTAAGTAAATGTTGGCATTATGATTTATGTTGTGGATGACATGATGAATGAAAATGATAGTAAAAGAAGTTTTGTAAGGATCAGCCATTATGTGGTGCTCTGGACAGGTCTTCGGTTATTTTGCATCGTATGGTTATACCTACGTGTTACTAACATAGAAGATGATTCACTTCCGATGGACCTATAATGAGATGGTTGTACCTAGTGGGATAGTCAGAATAGTTTTATAAGGATCACCCATTGTGTGGTGCTTTGCACTAGGTCTTCTTGGGTTGTTTTGCATTACACGATTGTACCTTCGTGTTATTAGCGTAGAAAAGGATTCACTTTAGTTGGACCTATGGTGAGATGGTTGTACCTACGTTTTAATGGTGTAGAAGAGGACTGTTTCGAGCGTGTACCTAAGAAAGCATGCATGAGCATCATTAGGATGAACAAATTTATGTTGTGGATGTATAATGTCTGTCATTATTGTGGAATGAGTTGATATGTTTATTCGTTGTATTTTAGTTTATTGCTCATTCTCTTTATGTGTCTTAACATGTGTGAGATGTATTCTAGCCTTTTTGCTACTTGTTGTTCCATTTTGTTTGGGCTGAACACCACTTTCAAGTGAGTAAGAGCTTGATGATATCATGGGTGATGAAGCTTCAAGTTTTCTTTACCTATTTCTGTTGGGTTGCTTCGATTAGGTGTGACATTAGGCTAAAGAGTATTAATTAATAGTTTTTCATTATATATATAATCATTTAAAGTTTCATTATGAGTTTCATTAATTGGGAATCTTATAAGGACAATTTTTAAAGCCTAACATGTTTACTTATTTGTATATGTTTGTTATATCATTGTTTTAGAAAAAAAGTGTATATTAAGTATGAGTGGGTATACAAACTCAAGTTCGCGGATCTCTAAGCTTGTACGAGTTTTGGATTTTTGTTTTTTAAAGAATCATAACTGTAGAAGAAATTTGACCTTGGTCTGCAAAACCCACGAACTTCGCAGGCTAAATCTACAGGCTCATGGGTTTGGCCCGTAGCTTGTTTAAAGAGGCAAATTATCATTTAGGCTATTAGTTTGTTTTAATGTTGTGACTTTTGTGCTATAAATTGTGATATTTTATACTTTTAATTATTAATGTTTTAGATTATTATCAATAATGATATATTTTTAGTGTGATATATTATAATTTAGTTAGTTTAAAAATTATTAGATCTTTTTTAATTATTTTAAAGAAAAATATGTGTATATGTGGGCCCGTGGATAGATCTATTAAGCATGCAGACTTCTCAGACTGAATCACAAAAAAAGTCCACTTATTTTAGCATATCGGATTTATCCGACCTGTTTAAAATGCGGGCTTCACAAGTTAGGTTTAAACAAGTAAGATAAATCCATATACTCACTCCTAGTAGTGAGTGATGTGAATCATTTTACCTAAATGTCAAGTCTAGTATTTAAATGGAAAAAATTCTATATTATTTTGTAATTAAAAAATAAAATGTTTGGGGTAGAAGGGTGTCACTTTCAGTGGTATCAGAGTCAGTGTGTTATGTTGCTTGCTATATTGCTTTGATAATTTTAATATTGATTGCCTTATTTAGATCCCTTGTAAACCTGTGTGTAGTGTCTTGTGATTTATATTCATATTCATATGTGTGCCGTATTAAAATAGTGATTGTGCTAGCTAAGTGTTTTGGTTGTTGTTACACCATAAATTCTTATCATTTGTTGCAAGATATTGGAATTGGCCACCTCAGTACCTTGTGCACTGTGAATTGACATTATACCAAACCAAAAAACAAGGCTCGAGACAATCATCTTTGATTACATATATGTCTCTTTAGTAAGTGATAACAGTAAAGCAAATCTGTCTTCTTAAATTATCACTTAGTACTTCTTTTAAATTTGTTTTCTCTTATCCCTTATAAATGAATTGGTTCCTCCCTTGCATAATAATCACTTCAATAAAATTATTTGAATAAATAAAAAGATATAAAAAAAATCATTGATTTTTCTGTTAAAAAGAATGAAATTTCTAAATATTTAAATGTACTAACAAACCACATGCAGAAACAAAAACTTATATTTACTTTTATGTTTATTAACTACTTGGGATGAAGACATACAATAATTGAGATAATTGAATAGGCAATGAAGATTGAAAACTCCAATTAATTTCAAAACCATATACCACTGAGAACATTAACAAGAAAAAAAAAATGTTTAGTTTCCTTCTCATTATCGTTACAAAATTGATAGGAGTTTCCAAAAAAGGCTAATAATGTTCATGGTACCTTATCGTCTCAAATCCACTTAACCAGTTGGTTTTCCGTGGTTGACGGATTGCCATTATCTAATCCCTCACTAACAGTGACATGCGTGTAATATAATTCCCATATATCTTCGTTCTTTGCCCTCAGTTTTCGTGTCCACTATCTAGCTTCGATTGTAATTGCAGATTCAGATTTAAATATTGTTCTTTTAATAGGATCAAGTTGCACACAGATGATGGAGGCTTGCATGGAATAGTGATTTTTATATTTTTATATTTTTTGCCAAGTTGCACACAGATTTAAATCTTTCTTTATATATTTTTTGTCATATAAAAATTGATTTTTCATCACATAAAGACAAAATTAATTATTTTAATATCATTTTTCAACAAATTTATTCAAATAATAAAAATTTATTCTAGTTATAATAAATTTACGAAAGAGTAACTTACAGCTAACCCAATATTATAAATTAAAGATTATATTTTTAGATTATAAATTGTTATGGTAAAAAAAAGGTTGTTGTAAAATAATCAACGGTAAATTAGTTGAAATCTGAAAAAAAAATTATTCTTTTTATAATACAAATATTTATAATTTATGATTATTTTTAACAGTTTTTCAACTATTTTTATATTATTTTATTATGTAAAAGTTGATTAAGATGCATAAATATAGGTACTATAAGCACTTTTCTTCAGTCAAATTTAAAATTTTCACTATGTAAAAATATTTAATAATTTTCATTTTTTGTGTTACCGATATAAAATACCAAATTTAATTAAAAAATAACACTTACGATATACTGCATATAAATTTTATTCTTATAAAACTAATTAACTGTATATAATTAATTATTAAAATAAATAATTGTTCTCAGATATTCTAAACAAACCAATAATTGCAGTTTGAGAGAGGTGGATAATGAAGAATGAAGAGGTGAATCAATTGGCTAGAAAATATGTGCCGCTGCCGCAGCAGAATAGAAGTGTGGTGTAGAATTCAAAAAAAAAAAAAAAAAAGAAAAAAAAAAGAAAAAAAGAAAAAGAAAAAAGAAGAGTGGTATTTAACGTCGCACATTTGTGTAGTGAGCTTGGTATAGTGACGGGACATGTTATCCATGGTGAGGCATAATATTAGTGCCTATGGCTATTTGTCAAAGAGGTCACTTTCTAACACATGTTACCTTAGAGTTGTTTTTTATTCTTTAATAAAACAATTTCGTTTTTCACTTTTAAAATCAAGTTTAATTATTTACATGCAATCACACATTTTTATTTATAGTAAATTTGTTTACTTTATTCATTCATACTTTAAAAGTCATATAGATGAAAAATTGTGATTAAACATTAAGATAAAACTCTTTCATACTATAAGTGTATACTAGTTAAACTCTTTCAATATATAATAGTTCTAAATTATTTGTATAATGTACATTGTAAAAGATAATTATTTCTTTTATAAACATTGACGCCAAAATTTAATTCATAGTAGGATTATTTTGTGTGTTAAATAAATCTTCAAAATCTTTTTAAAAAGAAGAGAAAGCTAACAATAATCGTAATTCATAAAAAAAAAATAAAAATATTTTTAAATTAAGCATCAAAACACATCTTATTCAAGAATTCTTTAGATAGTTTTGATAGATTTCACATTTTCACCTCACTGAATGCAATCTGACCTAAGGATAGGATACATGAAGATTCTTCTTATCTTCTATTATATAAATTAAGATAAGGATCTTAATTTATAATATTGTTTGACTTTGATTTTTTAGTAAATTGACTCCTATAGTTGTTCTTTTCTCTATAGTCATTATGTTAGAGTATGATAGGTTAGGTTAGATTCTAAATGAGTTGGAGATATGATTTGCTCACTTCCTCTTTTAGGATCATACTTATACTTCCTAGTTATACACAAAACACAACTACTATTCCTACTCCTTTTCGCCTATATCCCTAAAGTGTATAACTAGATTAAGGGAGGATGCATGATTGGTTGGACATCCAAGTTAAGTGTAACTATGATTAAGTTAGCTTAATTATGGGTTGCACCTAATCATGGTCTAGTTAGTCTAACCTAATCTAACTAGCCTATATATAGAACCCCCTCACTCATGTTTGTTGAAATGAAAGCAAAAGTCCCACATCATTTAAACAAGAATATAAACATGAGTTTATATATAAAGGTGATTCATTATATATAAACTCATGCTCAAACAAGAGTGCAAAGATGAATTTATATATACAAAATCACCTCTTAGTAAGAAGCGTTTTGGGTGATGGCTTTGCCTCATGATTGGTCCATAAGGAGAGTCCTTTTAAAAATATGGATCTTTAAGGAAATGTGCTCCGTTATCATGAGTTCACGGTGGAATGACGGTGTAATAATTTTACACAAACAAACTTATTATAAATTCAAATTGCTCTCACATATTAAGAAAAATATCTTAAGAAGGACATATGTTTATAAACCATCTTAAGATCCTTACTAATGTTATAAGTACATTGTTTAAGGAGCTAGAAAGGGAAATATATTATAATAAAAAAGAAATATTTTTAGTAAGAAACTTATTAAAAACTTAACAAGTGAGCATTATTTTTTAACAAATATCATAGATTACTAGTTAACATTTTCCTTAAAAAACAAGTAACTAATATTTTTGCATAATTTTTAATTTATTTAAATCTAAAAATAAATAAAAATAATTATGTTTGAGAAATATTTATAATAAAGTACATGACTTGTAATATTAACAATAATCTAACTTGGATTAATCTCAAAATTTAATGCGCTAATTATAGAATACTAGATTTAAGTCAATACAGAATGGATTTAACTAATATAAACTGTAAGTGTAAAAAAATTCAATCACAACCCTTCATTTATGATAAGTTTGTTGACTTTATCTTTAAAAGTCATATAAATGAAAATTGTGATTAAACATCAGTATAAAATTTCTAAATTTCTTTACACTCTCAGTGGATACTAATTAATCATACAAAATTTAAAATAATAGAAGTATTTTGCATGTAAATGATTTTAATTTGATAATTAAAATCTGAAGTGATTATACTGATAATATAAGATTTTATGCCCACGCAAGGATGATCAGCAAGACACTAGAAGAGTTGTGATGATAGATTGGCAAATTGTACTGTTTGAAGACTACTGATCCAATTTTTATCTTTGAAGGAATTTGTTGTTTCAAAAATATTGTTTGGGTTTTGTTAACGCTAAAAATTGCGAATCATTTTTTAATTAAAACATAGTTTTCGTTTTAAGTAAAAAATATTTAATTGAATGAATAAAATAAAAATATGTTAGTTTGTATATTTTTGTTTAATATGAATAGTTATCTTAATTGTATAATTATATTTATTAAAATAAATATGTTTGATTGTGAGAAATAAGTTTGGGCTTAGAATAAAACGTAAAATGACTAAAATCTATAAGAGTGTTTTTAGAATTTAGAAATAAAACAGGTACAGTTTAGTTTTGGATCAGTCCAATAGAAAGAGAGGTAAGAAAAGACAAATGTTTTTTTGACACCTCCAAAATAACTTGAATTTTGGATTGGATAATTTGAAAAGAAAAATGTATTATTATATTTTGGATTTTCCAATTTAGAATGAATTTTTTATTATCAATAATATAAAAACTTTTTATTTTAGATTTGAACTCATAATACATTTTTCACCTACGTATCTTTAATTATTTTTTTTTTAATTGACCTGGTTGGAATATTTTTTTAATTTCAAATTGATTAATCTAAAATATACTCTTAATTCTATACAAACACTTGTAACAAATATCTTTATCTGAGATGAATAATTGTTTGCAGATTGAGTCTTGGTATATGATGGTCCAAATTGTAAAATTATGTGGATATGAATATTATAATACTTACTTTATATATCTACCCTACACTATAATTATAATTATGTTATAAAATTACTATTTACTTAATAAATTTATTTTATTTTATCAAAATATTAGTATATATTTACTTAATTATTTTTTCAAAAAGTTCTTTTTGGAATATTAAAAAAGAAAACATATACTTATAAAATTAGGTTTCATAATATTAAAAATAAGAAAAGGTGCAATTCCGTGTATGTGATCCCATCTAGGTTATGTTAAACTTGGTTGATCCAATTTTTTTCTTTGTGATGAAACTCAATAACTTTTTAATTAAATTGTGTTAAGATAAATTATTATTACTTTGGGAGATAAAAGATGAGACTAAAAAAAAAGTGAAGTGTTCGAAGAATATTGGAAATAAACTATATAAAATAAGATTTGTATGTATAAGGATAGTTTTAATATATAAATATATTTATAATAATAATATACTAAAAAAAAAGGAGGAGAGAAATAGCAAAAAGAAATAAAACAAATGCCGTCTAAAAAATGTCTACAATCATCTTTGGGATTATAGACTCATTTGATAACTTCTATATGCACTTTCAGAATTTTTTATTTTGGAGGTGTATTATAGATTGAACTTTCAGATGTGTTATATAGAAGTGAAGGAGAAAATAAGGAGTGCAGGAAGAAATAACTTCTTACTCTAATTTTATATACATATAATACTATTTATTTTTTAAAAAAAAACCGGGCTGCCGTACCCAAAGATGTATTTTACAACTCTTTTATCATGATTTTTTTCATACATTTTTTTTATCCACAACCATATAGATTGAACTCAAAGTTTCGAGTAATAATTAATTATAGATCCAAAATTAATTTTGGCTTATTCTTCAATGTAAAAATCATTGCAACTAATAATTATGTTAAAATTTCCAAGAAACATACTAGACATTAGACATTATGCTAAAAGGCTTATCTGAATAATTATGTAAGTTTTTCAGGATATAAAACTAAAGACATGTAAAAAAATACTTAACATGACCATTGCATTTTAATTGTCTTTAATGATAATATGATACAAAGGAAAAATCATTGCAACTAAGAATTAATTTTTAAATCTAGATCATCAATGGGTTCGTAAGCAAGATCATCAAGCTCTTTCTCTTGATGATTGTACTCCTTCCCCACCACCGGCAGCTCCACACTCTGCTATTCTTAACGATGTCCTCCATGACATTCAAGATCTCCGTGCTTTTGTTGACGAGCGTTTCACTTCTATCGATACTTGCCTTACACGTCTTGAAGATGATATGGGACATCTTCGTAGATACTTTGACTCTACTTAGCTTATGCTTTCAGCATATGTATGTTCTCATTATGATAATTTTGTGCTCATTTTAAACTTTAAAATCCTTGCTTAAAAGTCATTTATCTTAACTGATTAGTCTTTCAATTGTATCTTTTTGTCCTGCCCTTCATTGTTTTTGATGTTGCCAAAGGGGGAGAGACTTGTAAGGCAAGGAAATTATATTAGGATATTATTGCTTTTGACAACTAAAATTATTTCTTGCTTTATTTCAAGAAAACTGTTTACAAACAATACAATACTCATAAAGTCAATAAATATTAAATTAAGGGAGAGCAATCGATAAATATATATTTCACTATTTTTTCTTCCTTTAAAGATAGTTGTCATCATAAAAAAGGGGGAGAATGTAAATGTTAAGATGTTACAGGTTTTGATGATGCCAAAAGTGACAAAGAATATTGATACAAAAGCAAGAAAGCAAAAAGAACAAAACAACTGATAGAGATTCAAGTTTAATGCCAAGCTAGAAAAATTAATTAACTCAGTTACTATACAAAAGAATCTCTATCAATTTGCATAAACTTAGTTTGGCAAGATATATTTTTTTATCAGTTCAAAATTATGAACTGATAATCGATTACCAGGCTATGTAATCGATTACCAAAGAGCTTGTTATTCAAATTTTGAATTCAAAAGTGACAACGACACAATTCTTAAATCATGTAATCGATTACCATTTTTATGTAATCGATTACCAGAAAAAGCTGTTATCACAAAAATTGAAAATTCACAATCTTTCATGAAAAGACACAATTCTTAAGTCATGTAATCAATTACAAGTGGATGTAATCGATTACCAGCTGTTACAAAAAGTTTCACAACCTTTCATGAAAGAACACATCACTTTGGTTTTAACACTATAAATAAGTGACTTTTCTTCTGTTTTAAGATACAAATTTTTCCAATCTTTTACAGAACACAAACACTTGCAAATTTCAAAAGAATTCTTATAGGTTTTTCAAGTTATATCATTTGCTCTTTAAAAGAGATTCTTCTTCTTCTTATTACTCACTGATTGTACTCAAGAGAGACTTCTTGAGTGGGAAAAGGAATCTCAAACACAGGGAGGGGGCTCCCAAGGTGATTGAGGATTCATTCATTTGTAAAGTGATTTACAAAGATAGTAAAAACTCAAGTGGGGCTACTTGAGGATTGGACGTAGGCAAATGGATTGGCCGAACCAGTATAAAAAGAGTTTGCATATTTCTCTTCCCTATACTTCTATTTATTTATTCTGTTTGCATATTTGTTGAACAATTCACTTTTATTTTCAAATATTCTATTATAAAATCAAAGAGAAAGAAAATTAAGTTTAAATTTTGATCTACTTAATTCACCCCCTTCTTAAGTAAACTGAGGCCACTTGTCCAACAAAAATTAATTTTCACAAAAAGATGATAAAACCCATTAATTTGGGTGAAGTTCAAGCTCATGCACATAAGAATTTTTTCTCTCTTTAGCTTAGCGTGTTTGCGTTTTCTTCCCATTTCTACGACTTTACCTTTTTGCGATTGCTACTTACTTTGAAAATTAACATCAAATAAGTCACAAATTTAGTGTTGACATTATCTTCTTTAATTTATGTTTTTGATTTTTTTATATAATTTAATTGTTTTATGATTTTTTATAGTATAACATTATATAAGTTATAAAATGTTTATATTTTTTAATGTAATCCGAGTTGTTTGGGTCAATTATTGGCTCTTTGGGTTGACTTCTGACCCATGACTTTTTGCATTAGCCAAGTCAGAGATCAAATTGAGTTCAGACAACATTGAATGATAGAACGGAAAAATCAATGCAACTAAGAATCAATTTTTAAATCAAATTAAAATTAATTTTCACAAAAAGTTGATAAGATCCATTAATTTGGGTGAAGCTCAAGCTCATGCATGTAAGAATTCCTTTTTTCTGTAACTCAGTGTGCTTGCATTTTGTTCCAATTTCTACAACTTTGCCTTTTTGCAATTGAGACTTGCATTGAAAATTAATATCAAATAAGCACAAATTTGGTGTTGGCACTATCTTCTTTAATTTATATTTTTTATTTTTTATATAATTTAATTGTTTTATGATTTTCTATAGTATAAAATGATATAAGTTATAAAATATTTATATTTTTTAATGTAATCATGTCATTTGAGTCAATTATCGACTCTTTGAATTGACTCGTGACCCATAACTCTTTGCTTTAGCTTAGTGACCTAACTGAATGTGATAACAGTAAATGATAGAACGGAAAAATTAATGCAACTAAGAATTAATTTTTAAATCAAATTAAAATTCTATCACTTTGTGGGACAGCATTATAATGCAATATATGTACTTTGTAGGTTTTCTTAATTATATAGTCGCTTAAAAAAGCTTAATCCCAATTAGCATATACTTTGGCACTTCAAGTATTTCTGTTCCATGTCATATTTCATCCATGAAGGTTGCCATAATGGAATATTAAAAAAATAAGTTTGCAGGTGATGTTTGTCTGAAGTATTTTTTACGTTTATTTGAAAATAGTAGTAAAATTATGTTTAATTATAATTTAAGAAATATTTATTTTGGAAACATTTTTAGCAATAAACTGAAAATAAAAAGAAATTCTTTTCAGTATTTCTAAAAATCAAAATTATATAAAAACTTAATAGAAATGTTATAATTATAAAAAACTATATATAAATATATTTTAAATTATATATAAATATTTTATTAAAATTGATTAAATTTAATAATTTTATTTTTTAAAAATAAAAAATATTAAATGGCAATAAACATATTTCCTGAATATTAAGATCTACTTTTAAAAATAAAAATTAAAAATAGAAATTATTTCCACAAACCAAACACCCTTATATTTCTCTCCATATTACACAAACTTATAGTGGAATAATACAATTGAGGTATCCGATGAAAGCTACACTGGAATAGTGCAATTGAGGTACATGATAAATTATTGAAATCATATAAAATGTTTATATGCCTTTAGGGGACTTCTTGATCATGGGACAGAATCTTACTCAGCCTTCTTTGTCACAGTGTTTACTTCCTTATTCTATGCACCAGTTCCCTAAAAGACATTGAGGACTTTTCTGTTAATCTCCTATTCTAACGCAATATGTTATATGTTAATTTGTTATCCTGTTTAACAATTGCATGAACATCCACTTCAATTGAATTTGAAAGGAGTACTAATAGTAAGATATTTATGATGTTCTAGATTATGAATGATGCTAATGAAGACCATTGTGATGGAAACCAGGCTGAAAACATCACAGAGAATGCATATAAAATAAACAAAGATTCCAAGATGCTTTCAGTGGTAAAGGGGCAATAACAAATTCGAAGGTTATACTTACAGTTTTTCTAGCTGTATGGTTTATCTTACCTGCAAAGGAGGAGAAGTGACAGGTATCAAGTATAGGTTATATTTTCTGTCAACAGTTGTTCCAAATAGCTCAGTCATGTCCAAGTCCTCACTCTTCAATCCATTTGGAAGCTTCCAATCAAAGTGATACAACAAAAATGCAAGTGCCAGCTCAACATTTACCAAACCAAAGGTGCTGCCTGGGCATATTCTTCTTCCAGCACCAAATGGAATGTACTCAAAATTAGTCCCTTTATAGTCAATAGAGCTATCAATGAATCTTTCTGGATAGAACCTCTCTGCTTCACTCCAATACTTAGGATCTCTTCCTATTGCCCAAGCATTGATAATTACCTTACTTTTGACTGGTATCTGGTACCCATGAATTTCACATGTCTGTGTACATTCTCTTGGAAGTAAAAGAGGAGCTGGTGGGTGTAACCTTAGGGTCTCTTTCGCAACAGATTTCAAATATTTTAGTTCATCCATGCAAGCTTCATCAACCCTCCCTTTCATATTAAACACCTCTCTCACCTCAGCTTGTGCTTTCTTCATTACTCTTGGATGCCTTATTAGCTCTGCCATTGCCCAATTTATGGTAGTTGCTGCTGTCTCTCCTCCAGCCCCAAACACGTCCTGCAAAGTAATTATCCAAAGAGATAGCCAAATATAACAAGGAAATTATCACATACTGTACACAATTTGAAGAGATCTATGTGAGATATATTCTGGTGTAAGTAATAATTGTTTTTTTAAATTCTATAGAAAGTAGTCAGATTATGTTCATAAATTAAAGGATTTACAAGATATTATTAATTTATTATACTCACCAGGATTATAGCCTTGATATTGTTTGAGGTTAAGCTAATATCCTGTAATGTATCATTACCATCCTGAAATTTTAGGAGAACATCTACCAAATCTTCGTCTACTTCACCTTGGCCTTCTTTGGCTTTTGACTGTGCCTCTTTGTGTTCATTGATGATGTCTCCAAGTATATGATCAATTTGTCGATGCAGTCTCTCAAGCTTAGGCCTCAAACCTGTAACAAGTTGAAGCCAATTTGCAGAAGGAAACAAATCTCCTATGTTAAAACCTGCTCCAACTGCTATAGCTTCTTTGATCACTGATATAAATTCTTCTTGGTCTTTGCATTTCATGCCAAACGCAGCTCTGGAAATGATGCTGTATACTGATGAAAGTACTGCTTCAGTAAGGTTGATGGGTGAACCTGTGTGTGAATCAATTATTTTGACAAGATTTGCGAGCTCGTCTTGTCTTATTGGCTTGAATGAATTGACACGTTTTTGGGTCAAAAGCTCAACTGTGCATATTTTTCGTAGTTGTCTCCAATAGTTTCCATAAGGTGCAAAAATAATGTTTGTGGATTTGTAGGACAATATATCTGCAGCTAGAAGTTTAGGCCTAGATGCAAAAATGACATCATGGGTTTTCATAATCTCCTTAGCATACTCTGGTGATGAAACAATGATTGTGAAGATCTCCCCAAGTTGGAGATGCATCAAGGGTCCATATATTTTGGCCAAGTCTCTTAATTTTCTGTGTGGTGTAGATGTAACAAGATTGTGTATATTTCCTATAATAGGTAGCTTCCATGGTCCTGGCGGTATATTTGAAGATGAATAAGATTTCTTGAGATTGCTCCCTATTTTCAGTGCCACAATCATGAAGAGGATAAAGGGCATGATAAGGGATAACATGCTGAGTACTTCAGAATCCATTGTGACAAAAATGACTAGTATGGGGTTCTGAAAGTGCTAAAAAAAGACGAGGCTTTATTTTTTCTTTGCCTTCATTGGTTTCTAGTTTCTAGAGCTTTGCTGCTGCTGACATCACTGAATATAATAATTTTTTTTTATTAAATTGGTGTCTTATTTCTTATTTTAATTATTTAATAATTTTTTTATATTTTACACTTATATATCTTATTAAATAATATAATGTTTATTTATTTTATTTATTAATTGAAATAAGGAATGAGAGGATCTCGTTCCCACTGAAATAATCTTTCTATATTTTTCGTTTTGTAAATACGGCAAATAATTAATAATCTTTCTATATATTTTGTTTGTAAATACGGCAAATAATTAATACTATGACCCACACCTATATTTAATATCTACCAAGAAACCGACAATGGTTGTTTTTGTTTACTAATCATGTCCCCTTTTTCTTTGGGTTTTAACGAAGCCAGAACATTATTTCGGTGATTTTTGTTGTCTTCTTGATGGCAGTCTTTCGTAGCGTTTTAAACTTACCATTTTCTTCTAGGGAGTTGGCAAGAGCACGCAACCATGAGAGTCGCGTGAATTGTGGTTCAATCGTGGAGAAAGATAGACACGGTCAACCATGTTAGGTAACTCTCATAGAAAAAGTTAGATGACTAAAGATTAAGCTGATTTTATCATATTGTAAGGAGAGCTTTAAAAGTGGGCTACATCCATCCGATTGGTTTGACGACTTCAAATTATATTTTAGAAAAGAAACTTGAATAGAAGCAAATCAACTTACTCATTTGGTTTTATTACGTAAATAGACATATCGAATAAGTTTAGTGGCTCACATACTAATACTAATTCAAATAAAAATATAAATATATTTTATTTGGCTATATAGCCGGTATTCGACTATTTAATATTAGCTCGTACTTGATTATAAGTTAGTTCATATTCGACTTTAAATAGTTAATCTTGTACTTAGCTTTAAGTTAGCTCCTATTCGACTAGAAATAATTAGCTCGTACTCGACATTTATGCTTGAAGAACTGTATTTTATTGATAGAATGAGCCTTGTTAAAACATTTCCCGTCAAAAAACTATTTGGCATTTGAAAAAAATGAACTAGAGTAGGAAAGAGTACTTAGAATACAAGTTTTTTTAGCTAAAATAGTGTTTGAGGTGCATAATATTCCAGGTGCATAGTATTGTTTTCTTGTTCAACTTTTGCAACTTATATACTCCATTTTGCTATTGTCCATGATTTTGAATGGTTTTTACCATTGTGTGTTGAGTATACCTTTATTTGGATTTCTCGTAACATCTTTTGTAATTGTCCAGACTAGGTCACCTGGTTGAAAACTGAGGTTTTAGTTTGTTGTTGTATCACTGAGGTATTCTTAGCTTACACACAAGTTCTTTGATTCAAGCGAGGTCTCAAGCTTTGTCTAGGAGATTAAGGTTTGTTTTAAAGGATATATTGTTGGAATCAATATTGAAACTGGCTCGGCGAGCTATGATTTCCCCAACCTTACTAGTATCATGGTGTCTAAGTCGAAGCCTAGTTTGTAAAGGGTTTCTTTAGTAGTTGTTTGAGGGAAACAATGGTATGCAAACATGATACTTGGGAGTTCTTTCACCCAATGTGTTTTAGGGGTTCCTAATCTTTTTTTAAGCTTGGTTAAGATAACCTTGTTCGTTGCTTCCACTTGATTGTTTATCTGCGGGTGCATTACTGAGGTTACCAAGTGCTTGATGCCGAGTTCTCTCATGAATTCCTTTATCTTAGTATCAACGATTTGCGTGCCATGTTAGAAATGATGGCGTACAAGATTCCATATTTACATATGACGTGTTGCCAGATGAACTTTTGGATGCAACACTCTATAATTCAAGCTACGACCTCTACTTCAATGCACTTGGTAAAGTAATATCTATAACTACCACAACAAATTTAACTTGCCCTTGTGCTTGGGGAAATAGACTAAGGATGTCTATCCCGCACAACACGAAATGCCACATAGAAGATAAGTTGTGCAACTCTATTGGCGATTGTCGAGGTACATGGCGAACTTTTGGAATTTGTTGCACTTACGAACAAAGTCAATACCCAATTTGTCATAGTCAGCTTGATAAAAAGTTAAGCATTTGAGAAGAAGAGAGGTGATTCCGCATTTAAATAGTTCTTCTGCCAAAAGAATGTACTTGCAAGCTTTTTTCTTTAGCTTTTGAGCTTCTTGTGCATCATCAAACAAAATATCCTAGGATAGGTATTGATGTATAGGGATCATCCTATTGTTTTCATGTTGGTTAACAAGTGTGACCTCTTGGCAAGGGGAGCTAAGGTTTCTTGAATGATGGAGTGATGATGACAAGCCTCTTGGTGTTAGCGAGCTTGGAGAGAAGATTAGCTCGTGAATTATCTTCCCTAGCAACGTGGCTGATTTCAAACTCATCAAATTAATCAATTAGATTCTTTGCCACATGGTAATATTTAAGTAACTAGTCGTCCTTGGTCTAGTATTCACCTCTGACCTGCATAGTAATGAATTGCGAGTCATTCTTGCATTTCAACTTTAGTACCCTTATGTCAAGGGCAAGTCTCAAATTGACAATAAGTGCCTTGTATTCGGTTTGGTTGTTCAATGTTTCAAAATAGAAATGTACAGATTACTCAATGGTGAGATCATTGGGGCCTTCTAATAATATGCAAACACCTCTACGTTTCGTATTAGATGAACCATTAACAAAGAGAGTCCACACCTTTTCTGTTGGTGTGGCGAAGCTTGATAATAATTTTGGATGAGTATTAAGTCTTTACTAGCCTTGCGGTTCATACATCAACCCATACTTAGAAGTTCAACCGACCATGCAATCATTCTACCTGCATGCTTAGGTTTTCGAAAAGCCTTTTAGATAGGATAGTTTGTCCTGATCATTACCTGATTGTTTTGAAACTATGGTCTAAGTCTTTGGGTTGTTATTACTAAGGCTAGAGCTAGCTTTTCAATAAGTTGATATTGCTTCTCAGCTTCTTGTAAAACCTTACTGATGAAATAAATTGAACATTGATTTTTTTCATCTTGGACAAGAGCAACATTAATGTAAACTAGGACCTCAATTCTAGGGGTTGGATGAGTAAGTATGGGGGTTTTACTAAAAATTTATTGAATTCTTGGAAAAACTTCTCACACTCATCGAATCTAGGTGAAATCTTTTGACTTTTTTACCAACTGAAAGAATAGGCGAGCTTTGTCTGCCATCTTGGGAAGGAAATTTGATTAGGAAGCCAACTGACATATTAGATTATGCACCTCTTTCTTGTTTTTTGGGGCTTCTCATGTTGATAACCGTGTGGCACTTGTTAGCGTTAGCTTCAATTCCTTGATGTGAGAGCATAAAACCTAGGAATTTCCCCCCTTCGACATCAAAGACACACTTTTTTGTGGTTGAAACACATAGTGTACATGCATAGTTGCAAGAAAACCTCGGCAAGATCAGTTACATGGAAGAAGGGATCCTCCAATTTGACGACCATATTATCGACATAGATTTCTACCTTATGGCCGATATAGTCTTTAAAGACCTTATCCATTAGGCATTGATAAGTAAGTCCCACATTTTTTTAGGCCGAAAGGCGTGAATTTGTAGCAATAGTTGGTGTCATCGATAATAAATGTGATTTTGTCTTGATCGGGAGCATACATCATTATTTGATTATGTCTCGTATATGCATATAAGAAACTCAAGACCTTATGGCCAGAGGCACTATCAATAAGTCAGTCAATGCTTAGTAGTGGATAAGCGTCCTGGGACAAGCCTTATTGAGGTTGGTGTAATCGACGCTAAGGATGGCAACAAGATAAGATAAAGGCGAGTTTAACTGTCCTAGTCCCCTACCTGAAAAAGTGCAGGGTGGGAGAGGGGCAGTTGTAAAAGAAACGAATTTGTGACCTAAGGAATGTGGCAGGGCAATAATGTGTCTATATATAGGAAGGGAAGGCCACTTAAGGAATGTGGCCACTAGCAGGGGGGGAAACATGCCTTGACCTTACGCCCCTCTACTCCTTAACCGAATTGGCGCCCCCACTCAAGCAATGATGCATGGCCAGACACTAGAAATGAAAGGACAGTCATGATGGGATGGTCCCATAAAGAGGACAGGCAATCAAATCGCAATTGGTCTTTCCCCACAAAAACTGGCCCCACTAGAAGGACCCCCAGAGTTTGCTTGGGGCAATCGCATGACTTGACGAACGCTGCCCTAAAGATCAATCTCCCTAAAGTAGAAATCACATGTTGCAAAGACGGTCATCCAAGATGAAACCCCTTCACTATCACACTTCGAGGCTGGAAGGCTTGTGGACTAGGGGTGAAACTTGGCGACCTGGCCTAAGCGATCTCATGATAGTCAGATTAAGCCTCTTCACTCCTACAGGACTTCGAGGTTGGAGGGCTTGTAGATGGGTGGACCTTAGCGACCCAACCTGAGCTTCGTGATAGTTAGATTAAGCCTCCTTACTTCCACTAGACTTCGAGACTAAAGGGCTTGTGGACTGAGGGTGGATCTTGTTGACTCAACCCAATTGATCCTAGATATTTGCCTGTGATCCCACGATATCCATTTATAATCTTTGTCCATTAATGGCAACCCCTGATTATCCACGATGGAAGGCTCAAACAAAGGAAGACCTATAATTATCAGAACTAGAGGAGAAGAGGTAAGATCAGGACCCGTATAAAAAGAAAGACTACAAAACCTTAAAGAGAACAAATAAGAACGTCACCCAAACATACCAATTCAAAACCGATATATAAACGGCTTCACCTCATAGCCTTCCAAAAAACTCTTACAACTATCGAAGTTATGCTAATGCTAATAACACATTCGAAAAATACCAATATAACATGACTGCATTCCTATTTAAGTGTTTATAGTCAATTTTCTGCAACATTAAACAAAATGATCCCATAATACAATTTTAAAGACCTCTTTATAAAGCAGAACCTAATTAACAAAATGAAAAGAATGAAGTTTGGCAAGGCTACGTAAATAATTCCATGACTTGCATCGCTAGACCAACTAATTAGTGAAAGGGGCAAATTAAATGAAGATGACCGTATTTTGATTAGAATGTTGGGGCTGGAATCTCATATATATGCCTATTATTTACGTATATATAAAGATTAACTCATTCCTGCCTGGCCAAATGGTTACGCGTGGGTCATTTTTTAATGGGAGTATGATGGTAAATGTGGGATTAATTACTCCCAACATCCTGTTGCTCATATATTATATGAGTGATAACGTGTCCGGATTATATTTTTTATTTTATATATTTAGTTATTAGGTATAAATAGAAAAAAACAACTCAACATTTAATTTATGATTTATTTTTAATTTAAACTAATTTGAATTTTAGACTAATTGGTAAACATTTTTTTATATTTCCTTTTATTTAATATATTATTTGTAGATTACATTAAGTAGGATAAAAATACATGAAATTATGAAAATTTTATATTAGTTTTAACTTTTTTTAGGATTTACTTTTAACATACTTTTTTTTTTTTGGAGAATTTCTCCATACATTCCTATAACTTCTTATTTTACTTTCATAAATGTAGGAAAAATCTTAAATACTTCTAGGCAAAAAAATAAGTTTAACCCTAGGTAAAAAAATTGCAAAATTTTTTACAAGTCCGGATAGGGGTGTCCGGACTTGTAAGTGTCTGGAGAATTTTTTTTTTACAGGTCTGGACATGGGTATCAGGACGTAAAAAATTTTGCAAAAAACCTAATTCCATAATGTATCGAGAGAAGATAAACGCAAACATGAATCAAGAAGAACAAAGCAAATGCAGAGGAGATGAACACAAACGCACGAAGAAGAAGAGAAAGACACTGATTCAGTGAGAAGGAAAAATGAATTCGTGTAAGAGAAGCAAACTAGAAGGTGTGAAAAAAGAGAGAGGTGTAGAAGAAAGAGGAAGAGAAAGAAACGTATGGTAATTAAATTTTTACTATTTTCATTAAGAGTTTTTTTGCCATTTTAAAAATTTATGAAAGTATAGGGAGAAATTATCGATGTGTAGTGAGAAATTCTCTTTTTTTTGTTATTTGAAAAACTCGGTATATGATAAATGTTTTATTTACCTACTTTTATATTGAATGTTTTAAGAAAGTCTTTTAACACCCTATCATTTCTATTCACACCCCACACAACATTTATCTTTTATTTTACTGTGTTAGTGTATCTCTGTATGATCTTGCTTAGTTGCTCCTATTGTGTGTCAAATATCAATTGCCACATTGTCCCTATTTTATACTTAAATTATTGGATATTCTTCCAAATCTTTTGAATATTGTTCATTGATTTAAGCATTATTTAAAAAGGGAAAACGCAATTTTGTTCAAGTATAATTTTCTTGACATCATTTCTTGTTGATTAAAATTGGTTTGCAATATTCTGGGTCGACCAATCAGAATATAAAATTATTAATGTTCTGGATTAGTTAATCTAAAATATAAATATGATATTACACTTCTTGATGAGACAATCCAAAATGCTAATTGTATACAATTCTAGAGGCACCTATCTAGAATAAATATGGTAAAGTATTATACAATTTCAATCACTTAATCCAAAATTTACATAATATATTTCAAAATAGTTGATTCAGAATATATTATGTAAATTCCAAATCTACCTATTTGAATACAATTGACCACGTATTTATGCTGTATTTCGGATCATATGATCTATAATATATTTCGGATTAACTAAGTTAGAATATACACCCTAAATATATGTTAAAACATGATGATATGTTGAGATTTTTAAAATTTTTATAAACATAGAGAAAGCAAGTAGTAAATAAAGATGCTAAATGAAAGTGCCAAAGTTTATTTCTTATTTTTTATAAAAGAAAAATCCGATACATATGATTAAAATTACTTAGATTAAGTTTTATTTTATTCTAAATCTTATTCAATCCTTTAGGTGAACACTTGTATCATATGTATCTTGCACGGCTTGTGCTTATATATCCTTTGTCTAAACAAAGAAAACATGTAAGACTGCACTCATGAAAATAACAAAAGCAGCCAACAAGGTGCTGCTTCTATATATGTGGAAAGTCTAAACTAAATGAAATGCGGACATGCTTTGTAAGGAAAAAAAATGAAAATTGCCTTTTTTATCTTTATAGATAGTAAATAGGTGGGTCATCTTATTAAATTCTATAAATAGTTGTTGATTATTAATGAAAATATCTATACTATTAATAAAAGAAATACTCTTTTTTTACTTTCACTCTTTAAAATACATATTCGATCCTTACACTTATTTTAAAATTAAAAAATAAATTAATTTGTCATAAAAAGGAACTCAAATACACAATCTCTCACTCCTCAATCGTAAACTTTACCACTAAACTAACCTTATAACTTTAAGTAAAACATTACTTTAAAATTTTGGTATCCAACATACATAATTGTCAAACTATATCTAAAATTTATAATATATGATATTATATTATATATTATATCTTCTATACTATTAATAAAGGAAATACCCCATTTTGACATGCAATTTTCAAAATACCTATTCTACCCTTACACCTATTTTAAAATTAAAACATAAATTAATTTGGGACTCAAGCCTATAACCTCTCACTCCCAAAACATAAATTTTACTGCTAGATCAACTTTATTACTTTAATTATTAAAAAATAATTTAATTCGTGATAGGAGGGACTTGAACTTAGAATCTCTCACTCCCCAAACGTACTTTAACACTAGATCAATTTTATAATTTTAAACAAAAAATTATTTTAAAATATTGATATTTAACGTACATAATTGTTCAATTATATTTATAATTTATAATTTATAATATTATATATATATATATATATATATATATATATATATATATATAAAAGATTGCACTCATGAAAATAACAAAAGCGGCCAACAAGGTGCTGCTTCTATATATGTGGAAAGTCTAACTAAATGAAACGCGGACATGCTTTGTAAGGAAAAAAAATGAAAATTGCCTTTTTTATCTTTATAGATAGTAAATAGGTGGGTCATCTTATTAAATTCTATAAATAGTTGTTGATTATTATGAAAATATTTATATTATTAATAAAAAAAATATTCTTTTTTACGTCTATTTTTTAAAATATATATATTATCTTACACTTATTTTAAAATTAAAAAATAAATTAATTTATTATAAAAAGAACTCAAACATACAACCTCTCATTCCTCAATATAAATTTTACCACTAAACTAACCTTTAATGTTAAGTAAAACATTACTTTAAAATTTTGATATCTAACATACATAATTATCAAACTATATTTGTAATTTATAATATATAATATTATATTATATATTATATCTTCTATAGTATTAATAAAGAAAATACTCCCTTTTGACATGTGATTTTCAAAATACCTATTATACCCTTATATCTATTTTAAATTTAAAACATAAATTAATTTGGGACTCAAGCCTATAACCTCTCACTCCCCAAACATAAACTTTACTACTAAACCAACCTTATAACTTTAATTATTAAAAAATAAATTAATTTGTGATAGGAGGGACTTGAACTTAGAATCTCTCACTCGCCAGATGTACTTTAAAATATTGATATCTAACGTACATAATTATTCTATTATGTCTACAATTTATAATATATGATATTATATTATATAATGGGAATATGAACTTTTAATGTTCCCATTTTATGAGTATTTTACTTTCTAAACATTTTATGATTGTTCTTACCTTTGCAAATATAACTTCTTCCTATCAATACATGTGCATTTTCACAATTTCTACCTTATTGCAAATCAATCTTCCTTAAATGTGATTAATATATATATATATAAATTTCATGATAAAAATGACAATACATATGTGCAACAATATTTTGAGTTTTATTCAAACTATCTCCTCTTTTCATTTTTTCATGTTCATTACATATTTAATATTGATTGATGATGTGACATATTTTTATCATGTTATCATAAAAAAAATATAAAATTAACAAAATATATTTCAAAACATATCACATATAATTTATATTTTAAAATATAAAAATTTACAAAAAAATATTAAATTAAAATACTAAAATTATAATATATTAAAATAAAAATTTGAATACATTGACGTGGTGCTTTGTTTTTCCTAGTCATATATGACGGAAGGATTCTTTATTATGAGCAACCAGCAGCAGAAACCACTGAAAGCCATAAACTATCAATCTCTTGTGTCACCATGGATTTTGAAGCACTTACTAACACCTTAGCCCTTATGATACCGTTTTTCCTATTCATAATTGTGGCACTCAAAATATCGAAGAATGTCAAGAAAACTGAGTCATCACCAAATATACCCCCAGGACCATGGAAGCTACCTATAATAGGAAACATACACCATCTTTTTACCTCCACACCACACAGAAAATTACGAGACTTGGCCAAAATATATGGACCCTTGATGCATTTGCAACTTGGGGAGGTCTTTACAATCATTGTTTCCTCACCACAGTATGCTAAGGAGATAATGAAAGTCCATGATCTCACCTTTGCTTCAAGGCCTCGCATTCTAGCTTCAGATATGCTGCTCTATGAATCATCAGATATTTTTTTTTCACCTTACGGAGATTATTGGAGAATGTTACGAAAAATATGCACACTGGAGCTTTTAACCCAAAAACGTATCAACTCATTCCAACCAATAAGACAAGAAGAGCTCACCAATCTTGTCCAAATGATCCATTCACACAAAGGTTCACCCATCAACCTCACTGAAGCAGTGGCTTCATCAGCATATAGTACCACTTCAAGAATTGCGTGTAGCTTGAAATTCAAAGACCAGGAAGAATTCATACCAGTGGCAAAAGAAGTAATGCCACTTTTAGCAGGTTTTAACATCGGAGATCTGTTTCCTTCTGCTAAATGGGTTCAGCTTGTTACTGGTTTGAGGCCTAAGCTTCAGAGACTGCATCGAATAATTGATCAGATAGCTGAAAACATCATCAATGAACACAAAGAGACAAAATCAAAAGCCAAAGAAGGTCAAGGTGAAGCGGAGGAAGATTTGGTAGATGTTCTCCTCAAATTTCAGGATGGTAACGATACATACCAGGATATTAGCTTATCTATGAATAACATCAAGGTTATTATCATGGTGAGTATAATAACATCTTCTAAATCCTTTTGCTTAATACTCGATCTCTCTGCTTTCCTTTCTATACCATAGACAAATGTTTAATGCTTACACCAAAATAAATCTCACACACGAGCTCTTCAAAACTGTGTAGTACTAGGTGATAATTTTTGTGTCGTATTATTGGAAGCCTTTTTCAAAGCAAGAAAACAGGACCAGTGAAAGTGTTGGAACGAAATTATACTAATGAGGAAAATAATATTGAGAAGGGAAGAAATTAAAATTTACAAATTCAAAGTGTTTGAGGATGTCGCTTGGTTTTATTTTGAAAGAGCATTTCAACCATCTTAAAAAGCTTTAACCTTACTATTAAGCCATGTGAAACTTCAAATACAAGAATAATATTAAAGATTTCTTTAAATTCAATTGTATTTCAACCCAAGTTTAATTTAACACTATAAATGACATTTTAGTTGTTTTTTTTAAATACAAGTTTATCACATGAAATTTTAATAATATCTACTATAAAATTATCTTATACAATTATATCTACTCATAATTATTTCTATAATATCTTCTAAATAATTTTTTTAAAAAGTTTTTAGAATAATATATATGCTAACTATTTATCTAGTTGCTTAAAAAAATAAAACCTAAAATTAAATTTATATTTTTACAGTTACACTATTAATGAGAAAATTTTTTTTACCACTGTTAATAGAAAAGGTTTATATATATATATATATATATATATATATTTTAACAACTTCTCATACTCTGCTATACAGGTGTGTGTAATTTATCAATGTTTAAGCATTAACGTACATACAGTTCTCTTTATTATACTTTAAAGTACAATTCTCACGTTAGAAAAGTAAAATCCATGACTGTCTTTGGATATATAATTACTTTGCAGGACGTGATTGGTGCTGGAGGTGAGTCATCTTCAACAACCATAAATTGGGCAATGGCAGAGCTAATAAGGGATACAAGAGTGATGAATAAAGCACAAGCTGAGGTGAGAGAGGTATTCAATATGAAAGGAAGGATTGATGAAACTTGCATGCATGAACTCAAATATTTGAAATCAGTTGTGAAAGAGACCCTAAGGTTACATCCACCAGCTCCTCTTTTACTTCCAAGAGAATGTACACAGCCCTGTGAGATTCATGGGTACCATATACCAGTCAAAAGTAAGGTAATTATCAATGCTTGGGCAATAGGAAGAGATTCTAAGTATTGGAGTGAAGCAGAGAGGTTCTATCCAGAGAGATTCATTAATAGCTCTATTGACTACAAAGGGACTAATTTTGAGTACATTCCATTTGGTGCTGGAAGAAGAATATGCCCAGGCAGCACCTTCGGTTTGGTAAATATTGAGGTGACACTTGCATTTTTGTTGTATCACTTTGATTGGAAGCTTCCAAATGGAATAAAAAGTGAGGACTTGGACATGACCGAGGAATTTGGAGTGGTTGTTAAAAGAAAAGAGGACCTATACTTGATACCTCGTCCTTTCGTGGTAAGGCATATAAACCCTAAAACTACGTGTTGTACCTTTGAATTTGTTATTACTTATTACCTTTATTGTTGAAAGAAGGCTTTATATATATATATATATATATATATATATATATATATGTGTGTCATATTTAATGAGAAAACCAAGTTTATATATGAGATGAATAAATCTCAATTATTGAGAGAAGAGAGAGAAAAATATTCACAAAGAGTGATATATAATAAATGTTGGAAAAGAGAGAATGAACAATCCATCTCAATTATTAATTTTTATTTCAATGACTAAAATTTGCTTTTCTCACTCTTATATAAATTTGACTTTCTCGTTGAGAAAAAAATTATTAAGGTAAAAAATAAGAAAACTTAATAACAACCGTAAGATTTCAATAAACGGTTCATATTAAATTATTCATTAAACAAGCTAATGTGATTCTCACACACACAATTTCTCACACGAATGCTTCAAAGCACGCTCTTCCTCTCCATTGGATGCACCATGCTCTCCTCTCCCTGCAACCTAATGCGTAGATCTGTTGTTGCGGTTGTAAATACATAACTTCATCCTTTTACAGTTGCATATTGTTATGCAAAGCGAACTATCAATCCCCTCGAAAAAGACCCCAAAATGACATCGTATAGGAAAAGGCCAAGCAAGGCTCAAAACCTTATTTCCCTTGTAAGAAGAACCGCCCCTGAGGCCAAGAGTGGTTAATTGCTTCACAATGGAGGAAACCACAGAATCAAAAGCATCATCGCTAACGACACAGTTGCTGTCATGGATGTGGTCATCGTCGTTGCTGCCATTCTGAACGAGCATGACACACTGTGTTTAGTGGACTGCATGGTAAGTAACAAAGAGAAATTGATTAGTGGCAAAACTAATGGTGGGAATGTGGTGAAGCGCAAATAAAGGAAGGAGTAAAAGAAGAGAGATTTTTCGGCGCTGTTAAAGTCGCAGAGAGAGGAAGAGCATGCTCCGAAGCATTTGCATAAGAAATTGTGTATGACAAAATCACATGAGTTTGTTTAATAAATAATTTAAGTTGAATCATTTATTGAGATTATATATATATATGTACACACACATATATAGAAGACATATCATATATATGAGAGAGTAAGGTATGTTTGAGAGGAGCAAATTTCAACAATTGAAATAAAAATTAATGGTTGAGATAAAATCAAAAGCATTCACTCCTTTCTCTCTTCTAACATTTGGTATCTGTTACTGTTTTTTCTCTTCTCTCTCAATGTTTGAGATTTGTTCACCTTACTCTCATATAAATTTTGTTTTCTCACTATAAATATATATATATATATATATATATGTGTGTGTGTATTGATGAAATTTTTTATTGAATCCTCGATTAGTTTATATTAGATTTTTAATAAATTTTTTATTTTGAGTTTCTAAAGTCCTTTAAATAATGTTTAAAATTACTTTGAAATGTTTAAAAAATATATATTTAGATAATATTTTAAAGATTCAAAAAAACTTATTAAAATCTCATATAAGAGACAAAAGTTTATTAAAACCTCAATACAATAATATATATAAGAATTAGAAACATATTGAAGCCTTTAAAGAATCTATGCATCTTGGTTGATTTTAGTTGAACTGAAGATTTTGTACTGCATCCCCCATGATGTTTTCACCGTGGTTTCCCGATATATCTTTTTCTTTGTTTCATTAGTACCATTGCTACTCCTTTCAATTCATGGAAAGTACGAAGTTGATCATAAAATTGATACGTAGGACATGTAAACAAGGAGAATTGTGTATGACAAGTTGACAATTTCCATTACCAATAATCATGTGTTATAATTGGAGAATAAGAAAAGTTGTTCATATTTTTGCAGGGAACTGGTGTAGAGACTGGGGAAGTAAGCAGTGCAGGCAAAGAAGGCTGAGCAGGATTCAATCCCTGGATCAATAAGTCCCTGAAGTTTATGAGACATCTATAATCTGATGCAGAAACAATTTCTATTATTTAATGAATTTATCATGCTAGTGTTTGAACAGTGTTATGCATGGACGTACGACACTCTATATATATTTGGATATATAATTATAAATGTGTTTAAAATTAATTTCACTTGAGAAGAAAAACTTATTAGTTAGGTGTGTTTGCAGGTTGGGTTGAATTAATTCTCAGAAGAGTTTAAACTCTTGGCTGAAAGCTTATTTTTTGTTTTTTATTTATAAATAAATATTAGCTAGTTAGAGTGAGGATATGTCCTGGTCATGCAGAATGTTTGTCTTAGTGTGTAATAGTTTCGGCTAGGAGTTATAAATTAAACTATTGAAGGTATTTTTTAATTTAAAATAATAAATATTAATAATATAATATTATTATGGGTTGGATCTCGAGTTGAACCCATTACCCAATCCGTAGATAATTGAGTTTTATCGGATTGAGTTGAGTTTCATCAAATCTAAAATAAAAACCAACTCAATCACTTTAGGTTGAATTGGATTGGATTAGGTAATCGGTCATCCAACCCAATGAACACCTTTATTATTAGTTAAAAAAGAATATAACTAGTTATATAATAAATACCGGAAGAGTGATACTTTCTTCCATTTAATTTAATCAATTTCTATAACAAAATTTCTAATCATATTATTACATATGGTATAAATTAATATATTATAAAATAAAATTTACAGATAAAATATTAATTTATATATAGTAGTATTATATGTTAACAAATAATGTAATCTAAACCGTGATATTAATTAAGATCCATATATTTCTTATTTTATTTAAAAATCTGTAAAATATATTACAAAAAATTAAATTTCAAAATATTTTAATTTAAAACAAAGTATAATTTTATTTTTCCAAACAATTGAGTTGAACAATACCTACAACTTAAAATAAGTTATATAATATATAAAATAAAATAATTTAGAACAAATTACAAATGCATCCCTTAAATTTAATAAAATTACAGTTTTATTTTTACATTACATATAACCCTCTTATTTTTAATGTATTCATTATCGTTGCATCTGTATATGTTTAAAAATATTACCTTAACACTTCTCTCAAACATTATATTAACACCTCCTTACTTTAAGGTGTAGAAATAATGGTTAAAAAAGTAGAGGTACATGTGTAATTATAATAAAATTAAGAAAGTATATTTGTAATTTGCTCAATAATTTATTACATAATAATAATAATTACACAAACTCCTAAACTTTGTGTTTATTACAATTATTAATTTTCTAATTTTTTACATTAATTTTAGTCTCCTAAGGGAGTTTACTGAATTAGTGTAATAAATTTATTAAATAATATAAACTATTTCTGCCTCATGTTAAAGATGTTCTATCAACTTTATCGATTTCTTGATTATGGGCACTAAGACTGAATTGGACTTGTGGCTTAGTGCTATTAGGTTAAGTTGAGAATTGATTATGGACTGAATTAATTTTAAGATAAATTTTAAATGTTTGGTTTTGAAAATTCTGATTTTGGGTCCAAGATTAATTTTGGGTTGAAGCAATTTAGAGTAGTTTTTGCAAAAATTATACATTATATTTTACTCTTAACTTACTTTTATAATAAAAATATCTAAAAAACATCATATCATCTTAAAATCAATTTTAATATAATTAACTCTGCAAAATTAATTGTTTTCAAAATCAATTTTTGTCAACGTTATCTAAACACATTTACCATGTGTTTATACCTATGTTATCCTGAGTAGGTAACCGATTGTCCAGTTTCCAAGCCAATATTTGAACCTTATGAGAAACTCTTCTTGACAAAATTACCTTTTAGAATTCATCCTTATGGTATCTGACATCCTTTGTCAATACCTCTTATGTGGATGAGACCGAGTATACTCACGTGTTAGATGTTGTCCAAGTCCATAGGTCCTTAACTCCATATGATAAAACAACTTTATCCAATTTGTTCCTTAACACCTCTACCATCTCCTCTTCCCATACAAAAATCTCTCTTTGCCATTCCTATCTTCAATTGCCCCCACTACATCCCACATGTCTTTCACTAACATATAAGTATTTTTTGCTAACCTATAAAGTCGGTTAAAGTCCTTCTGTAACAAATTTTCCCCTGACCATCTATCATACTAGAAATTGGAATCCTTTCCATCCCCCAATTTTCTATGAATATTATTGGACCACTACCCTCTATTCCCCCTCCCATCCAAATCTATGGAGCACAAATCACCCCACGACCCAGAGCATTGACTTTTCTTCCCTTTCCAAGAACCATCCCTCTGATCCTCATACTTTGATTGCAGAACTTTCATCCATAATAAAGCTGATTCCTCTTTCATCTTCCACTTCCACTTCCACTTCCCTACCAAAGCCAGATTCAATTTCAACACATCTCTCAATCCTAACTCTTCTTCTTCCTTCGACCTACAGACTTTCTCTCAAGATACCTACTTAATGCTCTTTCCTACTTCATTACTTGCCTATAAGAAGTTAGAGAGTAAAGAGTGGAGTTGACAAATGACACCTTTTGGAGCCTTAAAGAAGGAAAGGAATCAAATTGGCAGCGTAAACAATACATATTTGACAAGAACCACCCGCCTTGCAATGTTCACATCCTTATTTTCCTAACCATCTAATCTTTCTTTAATCGCATCCACCACTGACTCCCAATATTTTAACAATGCATGATTAGCTCCAACGGGAGTGCCAAATACTTAAACGACAATCGCTCCACTTTGTAGTTTAATACAATTGAAGCATCTGCCAATCTTGACTCTTGAGCATTTACTCCGATGACTCAACTCTTATTAAAATTGACCTTCAGCTTGAGATCATCTCAAAATTAAGCAAAACTGCCTTTATCATCTCAATTGATTTCACATCCGATTTGGCCAAAAAACGTGTCATTTGCAAACTATAAGTGTTAAACAGAAACATCACCCTTCCAACATTGTACTCATGCCATAAACCTTGATACATTAACAACTGAACAAGTTGATTTAATCCCTCAACTACAGTAAGGAACAAAAAAAAGATAAAGAGTCACCTTGTCTGAGCCCTCTTTCCAACCCAAATTCATCAGTTGGACTATTATTCAGAAGCACAAAAGCAGTTGCTTATCTTACACATTCCTGAATCCATCAAATTCATTTTCTCCTAAACCCCATCTTAGTCATCACCTGCCATAAATAGTTCCAATTAACAGAATCATATGCTTTTTCAAAATCTGCCTTGGCCAACAAAAGTGTGTCATTTGCTAATTGTAAGTGTGAAACGGAATTATCACCCCTTTCAACATTGTACTCATGCCATAAACCTTAATCCACTACCAACTGAACAACTTGACTTAATCCCTCAGCTGCAATAAGGAACAGAAAAGGAGATAAAGGGTCACCTTGTCTGAGCCCCCTTTCCAACCAAATTCTTCAGTTGGACTACCATTCAGAAGCACAGAAGCAGTTGCCAATCTTACACATTTCTTGATCCATCGAATCCATTTTTTCCCAAATCCCATCTTAGCCATCACCTGCAATAAATAGTTCCAGTTAACTGAATCGTATGCTTTTTCAAAATCCACCTTCAAATAGATCAACTCCTTATTCTTTCTCCTCGCATCATCCACCACCTCATTTATTATTAAAATTTCATCTAAGATTTATCTTCCTTTAACAAACATTGATTAGTTCTCTGATAAGACCATCAAGATTACTCCCCGTAGTTGATGCACTATACTTTAGCTAAGACCTTATATACGCAGCTGATGAGGGAAATAGGACGATAATCCTTCATCACCTAGGGGCAAGATGATTTTGGAATCAGAGCAATAAAAGAGTTGTTCGACCCTTTCACAAGTTTCTCATTTTCATGGAATTGATTTAGAAAATCCATGAAATCATCCTTTAACAGTTCCCAAAATTCCTTTAAAAACCTAAAATTGAATCCATCCAGACTAGGACATTTATGGCTATCACATTGCTGAACGACATCTTTGACTTCTTCCTCAAAGATCAATTTCTCTAGCTCTAGCTTTGCTTCAAATGTAATCCTCCGAAAAATTAACCTATCCATATGAGGTTTTCCCAGTCCAGATTCTGAAAGTGTTGCTAGAAGTACTCCTTGACCTTTTGTTTCAACCTAACCAATTCCCCAACCTCTTCATCTTTAAATATTATACTGAAAATTCATTAACTTTCCTCCTCTTAACCAAAACATGATGAAAAAATTGTGTTTGCATCGCCTTCCTTTAGCCATTGATGCCTTGATTTTTGTCTAAGAATAAAGTACTTCCTTCCTAACCACATACACAAACTTACCTTGCACTCAACACTATCTCGTAGTTCGTTCTCCCCCCAACCCCTTCCTCCCTTTTCAGATCTAATTCATTTAACCTTTTTATGCCATTTGGCACTTCCCTATCAATGTCCCCAAACACTTCCTTGTTCCGCCTCTTTAAACTTCTTATCAACAATTTGAATTTTTCTTTCAACACAAACGTCTTTCGACCTTCCACCACTAGATTCTTCCATATGTCTTCCACAAAAGGCCTAAACCTTTTATCCTCAAACCAACAGTTGAGAACTTTAAAAGGCTTTGGACCCCAATTCACCTCTCCATCTTGCAACATTACTAGGTAGTGATCAGAGACACTCTGTGATAAACCTCATTGTTCAACCTTCTCCCAAACCTCAAGAAATGCCTTAGATACCAAGAAGCTATCCAGATGGCTCATGGTTTTCCTATCGTTTTTGTACCAGGTAAATTTCCTTCCTTCCATAGGTAAATCCAATCACCCTTCATCTACTATAAAATTATTAATCCTCACCTCCTTAACTAAATAGGACGCCCTTTCTTTCTTCCACACAAGTAACCGAATTAAATCCCCCATAATATACCAACAGTCCTCCTATCGCTCATCTTTAACATACAAAATCTCCTCCCAACATCCCCTCTTCCCTGCAAGAACACATAAAGCATAAACATTCATCAAGGATATCATAGTATTCTTTCCTACCATTTTGGTTTCTGCAAATTTCTTTTTTTTTTCCTGCAAATTTGTTATTGTTTTCTGCGAATTAAACCCCCCCCCATTGTTAATCTGTTAAAAGAAAAAAAAAATCAATATTAGAACTAGCCAGAAACAATCTTTGCATGCATGTTTCCTTGTGATTCGATCTGACGTCAACCTTATAATACATTAGAAGGACTTTTGTATGTTTTTGCAAAACCTAGGGCGACTAGGGTTTTGTCAAGTATCTTTTCCTACCATTTTCCAACTACCTCTATAAATAAATTGCATTCAAAACTATCCTCTGCCTTAAACACCATCGTGTCCCACAAAATTAATAGACCTCCTGAATTCCCAACATAAGGTTTAAACACCCAACCAACATCGGAATTTCTCCACAATAACTCACACAACTTAACTTATATCATCTCCAATTTTGTTTCATGTGTACACAACATACCAAATTTTTAAATTTTTATTAGATTTCTAATCTCCCACTTCTTCACTCCCTCCTAATATTAATAGTAATAATCATCATTGGACACAATTTTCTACAACCCATCCCATCTTGTCCCAATCCCGAACCTCCATTTGTGATAAGTGTGACACCACTTGCCCTTCATTTTTACAAGAAAGACCTAACACCTTCCCTGCATCCCGTGCCTCTACAGGTGTCTCCTCCATAGATTTTACTTGCTCTCCCGTAACTGGTGAATTATCCATCCTTACCACCTTTGAATTCCCTATAAATTCCAGAGTCTGATCCCTCCTTGCCTGTATTTTTCTTCCTCCTCTTCTCGATATTGCCTTTAATATACCAGAGCATTTTCATCTAAAACTCCACCCACCTCTCATCCATACAATGTGTGACATAAAACCCTTGTGATTGTCGTTCTAGACACTTGTTCTGAATGGGATCACGATCCAGCTCCTGCCCAGTTTGAATGACTAACCTAAACCTAACAATATCTGCATGTCGTCCTTATGAAACTCCGCATCCAACCCCGCCCTTTTGGAACGTCCACTACCAACTGCCCAAGATCTGTGTTGCGTGAATTGCAAGCTATGTTGCCCTCTCTGTCTGACCCAAAACATTCGCTGTGTCTAATTCTACCAAGCCACCAAATTCCTTCATTGCATTCGGTGCTGCCCTCACTGACTAGCCCCATAACTCCATACATAGTTAAATGAGCCCTTCCACACGCTCTAAACTTAAACTCAAAACACCCATCCTCACATTAATCAAAATCCTCACTGACTACCTCTCTCATCTCTTCATATTATTTCATTTTTTAAATTCTTTTTTGTTTTAGAAAATAACTTAGAAACAAAAGTAGTTATTTGTTACAAAATTTCAATAGGGGAAATAGGAATTCTTAATATCTCTGGAAGTTGATTGGAGCATCATCAAACTCAATTCTTCCATTAAACCAATGTCTATGGGACCACAGTATCAAGAAAAACTAGATTAGAAAACAATCCCAAGTGGTTTCTGCTTTTTGCTTTTTTAAAACACTTCTTTCAAAAATAGCTTTCAAAACTAGATAGAGTTCAAGTCTGGACTCAATAGAAAATTGTATAAACTTGTTTTTAAGAAAATGTTTCTAAAACCAAAATATAGGAAGAGAATCGAACAGGCTGTAATTCTTTCAAGTTTCCCATAATCGGTTTGCAATGGCAGCAAGCCAGCAATACAAAGGGAAATAAAGAGAAACACAAGTAGAGACATAGGGAATGGTAAAGTTTTATTTTTTCTTTAAATTATTTATACAAATATCATGAACCCCTTGATACCCGAGTTCAGCACCCAATGCTACATGGCAATTTGTTGCAGCTAAACTTCCCTGGCTAGAATGAAGGGTCTTAATATTATTCTCACGGACTTTGGATACATACAAAATCTTAACAAAGATGCAAAGTTCCCTTCTGTAGTAAATAGGTAATAAATAACAGGTTGTAGCTTTTTCTGGTATCGTTTATCTACCTACAAAGGATGAGAAGCAATTGGTATCAAGTATAGGTCCTCTTTTCTTCTAATAGTCACTCCAAATCGCTCAGTCATGTCCAAGTCTTCACTCTTCATTCCATTTGGGAGCTTCCAATCAAAGTGATACAACAAAAATGCAAGGGCCACCTCAACATTTAGCAAACCAAATGTGCTGCCAGGGCATATTCTTCTTCCAGCACCAAATGGAATGTACTCAAAATTACTTCCTTTGTAGTCAATAGAGCTATCAATGAATCTATCTGGATAAAACCTCTCTGCTTCATTCCAATATTTTGGATCTCTTCCAATTGCCCAAGCATTGATAATTATCTTACTTTTGACTGGTATATGATACCCATCAATCTCACATGACTGTCCACATTCCCTTGGAAGTAAAAGGGGAGCTGGAGGGTGTAACCTTAGGGTCTCTTTCGTAACTGATTTCAAATAGTTTAGTTGATCAATGCAAATCTCATCAACCCTTCCTTTCATATTGAATACCTGTCTCACCTCAGCTTGTGCTTTCTTCATTACTCTTGGATCTCTTATCATCTCTGCCATTGCCCAACTTATAGTAGAAGCTGCTGTATCACCTCCAGCAGAGAAGATGTCCTGCAAAGTAATTATCAGTGAGTTTTAGCAGTGCAATGTATCCAAAGAGGTAGTTATTAATTTGAGTTTGCTAAAGTAAGGACTGAGGAGTCTACTTTAGATTATAAAGTGCAGTTACAACTTACAACTGTTAGATTGGAAGATCTTGTTGAAATTGTGAAAAATTACACACACCTGAACTACGAAGTTGTAAAAATATTTCACCAATTGCTTCTCTGACAAATAGTAATAACTTTGTACAATTGTCCAAAATGTGTTGTCTCTAATACTGCAGATAAAGAGATGGGTTGATCTCCACATTTGCTGAATTGCAGGCCAGATTAGGAACATAACCTTTTCTAGAGGCATGCTGGACTATCAGAAGGACTTATCCTAGGTATATTGTCCCAAGTCCCACAAAATACAATAATAACCTCCGATATTACCGAGTTCATACAGTTTTTAACACAATTAATAGTTGCAGTTACTTACATCTTAATTATATTTAATTATGCATACAAACTAAAGCAAATAAAAATTGGGACTTTGCCTGTAATGTTATAAAGGCCTTTCTTAGATTTGAAGGAGTTCAATTCATAAAGGTATATATGCAAAAGACATACAGTAATACAACATGGAAATTGGAACATAATGCATAATTTTGAAGAGCTCAAGTATGAGAAACTCTGGTGTAAGTATTAAAAACATTCGTCTAAGTTCAATAGAAAGGAATGAGATAATCATGATAAAGGAAAGGATTTACAAGATGTTACCGTACCAGGATTATAGCCTTGATATTGTTAATAGTTAAGCAAATGTCTTGGTTACTATCACTACCGTCCTGGAATTTTAGGAGAACATCTACCAAATCTTCCTCCGCTTCATCCTGACCTTCTGTGGCTTCTGAATTTGCCTGTTTGTGTTCATTAATGATGCCTTCCAGTATCCGATCAATTTGTCGATGCAGCCTCTGAAGCTTAGGCCTCAAACCAGTAACAAGTTGAAGCCATTTGGCAGAAGGAAATAAATCTCCTATGTTCAAACCTGCTACAGCTAGTGCTCCTTCTTTTACTACTGATATGAATTCTTCTTGGTCTTTGCACTTCTTGCCAAACGCAGCTCTAGAAATGATATTATATATTGATATATGTACTGCTTCAGTGAAATTCATGGGTAACTCTTTATGTGAGCCAACCATTTTGATTAGATTGGTGAACTCTTCTTCTCTTACTGGCTTGAATGAATTGACACGTTTTTGGGTGAAAAGCTCCACTGTACATATTTTTCGTAGCTGTCTCCAATAATTTCCACAGGGAGAAAAAACAATATCTGTGGATTCATAGCACAATATGTCTGAAGCTAGAATTTTAGGCCTAGATGCAAAGAGGATATCATGGGTTTTCATTATCTCCTTAGCATAATGTGGTGAGGAAACAATGATAGTAAAGACCTCCCCAAGTTGCAAATGCATCAAGGGTCCATATATTTTGGCCATATCTCTTAATTTTCTGTGTGGTGAAGATGTAGCAAGATGGTGTATGTTTCCTATGATAGGTAGCTTCCATGGTCCTGGTGGTATATTTGGAGATATCTCAGATTTCTTGAGTTTGCTCCCTATTTTCAGGGCCACAATCATGAAAAGGAAAAATGACATGGTAAGGGCTAATATGTTAAGTACTTCTGAATCCATAGTGACCAAAAGAGACCAGTAAGGAGGTCCTAAAAGCTCTGATAAATCTGAGATTTTGTTTGCCTTATATTGCTTTCTAGTGGTTTCTGCTGCAGCTGCTGCAAACGTCACAGTAAAGAATCCTTCGGTTAATTTAGTTTTCATAAATATAGGGAAATATTAATAGTTTTTCCTTTTTTAGGTGGGAAATTAATAATTTAATAGTATGAACCGCCTATATAATATCTATGAGGAAAAAGGCCACAAAATTTTCTTTTCAAAGCACGCATGCCCCATTTCATTTAGACTTTTGGCGTAATTGTAAGTTAAGAACTTGTTGGCTGTTTTTGTCGTCTTGTGTGAAATCTTAGATATGATTATCAATCATCATCCATTTTCTCTGCGGACTTTGCAAGAACCACAGAAAATTGTCAGGTGGATAAAATTTAAGTTAAGTAGTTGATAGGCAAAAGTTATCTTCTTGTGTCCATTAAAAATTGTCAGGTGGATGTATTCACATATACCATGCTAATAATAAGTTTAAAAAATATATTAAAACCTCTCAAAACACATTTCTCCTTACTAATTAAAATTTATTAAAATTATAAAATAAAAGTATTTAATCACAAATAAAACTTATTTAAATTTATATTTTGATAAATTTTAATTAATTAAAAGATATATTTAAAAGAGTGTATTGTTAGTATTTTTTATAAGTTTAATGTAATAATCAATAAAAGTGTCTAGGACTCTTTTCACATGTAATATGAGAGGATATTTATTTCATAGAATCTTTAAGGATATCTAGGAATGTGATGATGGAAATGTATATTTTCATATTTGTTTCAAGGTAATTGAAATTATTATAGTATTTTTAATTTTTAAGAAAGTGAGATTTCAATAGTTATTGATTTTGTATATGAATTTATTCTCATAGGGGATGTGGATTATTGTGTGATGAGAATGTATTCTTTACGTAAAAATTCTATTATAGTCTCTTATTGATATCTATTATTGCATTATATTTCTACCTTATAATTTTACATGCCTAAATGTATATATCATTATGCAAATATATACTCCCACATAAATAATATTACTCTTTGTTAAATGCAAAGTCATGTTTAGTGGTACAAAAGTGTGGTTAATGTTAGGGAAACTTTTTTTGTTTCTATTTTATTTTTGAAAGGTTTATGTTTGTGACATTTGGAACAAAGGTGTGTGGATAACGTGAGTTAGCCTTATCTCCTAACATTTATTATAATCTTAGCACACAGTTATAATCTTTCCATTACAATATTATTGTGTCTCTGTTACCATTTTGTGTTGGCAATATCATATTGTAACCACTTTACATTTTCGTTGCATATTTCATCTTATCCTTTATAATTGCCTTATCTTTTTGCCCCTCTGTTACTATATATTTGATGCACCGGTACCTGCAAATAATATATTTGGATTTACTTTATAGCATGAAAGAGGTTTTTCTACTCAGTATTTTTCCAACAGGAATCTAGCCATTGACATAGAGGTATGAGAGTTTTGTGGGAAGTTTTTTTTTTCTTAGAATGTTGTTCACAAAATTGTGGTCAATGTTCACAGAGGTTTGCCTTGTTAGAATTTTTTTTCTACTCAACATGTTTACTACAAAGATGAGATGTGGTTATTAACACAAAAGTATGAGTTACATTAGGAAAAGTTTTTCTACCCAAAACATTACTCAGATATGCAACCTTTAGCACAAATATGTGAGTCACATTATGATATTTTAGTAATATAATAAATCCCTAGAAAAAATTAATGTGAATCAAACATATTTTTTTAAATATTTCCAGGAATTTCTACAAAATCCCCAACTAATCTTAAATAGTTAAACAAAATTTTTAGGGTTTAGGTTGATCTATATTGGCTCGAACATTCATAAATAAGAGATTAGTGTATTGGGAAAGCAAACATATTTATTCGGCTAGTAGGTTGGTCTATTTTAAATTCCTGTTGTCTGCTCTACCAATCTTTTTCCTTTCCTTTCTTCAAGGCTTTCCAGAGGTATAATTTCTCATCATGAGTCTTTTTTGAAAAAATTTCAGTAAGGGGTTCTGAGGGGAATATGAAGGTGTATTGGGTGTCTTGAGAGAGAGTTTATAGAAGGAAGAAAGTGGATGGGCTGGGGTTAAAGGAAAGACATGCGTTTAATTTGATTTTGCTAGGAAAATGGATGTGGAGGTTGAAAGTTGAATCGGATAGCATGTGGAGCAGTCTGTTGAAGCCCAAATATGCTCAGCTAGACGAGGGTTGGGTACATGAAAATTTTGTTTGAGATGATGGAGGGATCTAAATTCAATTGACCAAGGTGGTTGAAGGTAGGAGGATTGGTGGTTTGGTAATAGGAGACATGGTCTAGGAGATTGTAGTACAATATTATTCTAAAGGATAGTTGGTTAGGTAACCAGAAATTTTGTGACGCCTATCCACGATTATATGACTTAATCTAGAATCCATCTAAGTCAGTTTTAGATGTGAGAGACAAAGGGGTAAGGTGGAAGTCAAAGTGAAGGTGACAATTATTTACATGGGAGGAGGAACTAGTGGAAGGGTAAAAAAGTTGTCTTCATTGAGTTGAGGTCAAAGAGGGAGTTCCTGATAGTTGGGTTGGGAAGCAGAAAGGTCAAGTCAGTATTTGGTGTCGCCTACCTACAAGGTGCTGATTGAAGTTGAACATCACCAAACTCAACCTTTCCTAAAGTGAGTTTGGGAGAAAGGAGTGCCATAAAAAGTACAATTGTTAATTTAACAGTTGGATTTAGACAGACTACCAACTAGGAGCAATCTTTTGAGGAGACGAATCATCCCTAATATGTGGTCTGTGTGCTAGTGTAAAGGAAACAAGTAGTCACTTTAAGTTTACCTGTAATATTTCTTCAAGTGCATGCTGTGTGATTTACAACTGGTGAGGGATCTATATGGCACTTAAAATGATGGTCTGAAATGACTATTAACAATTCAGGGGATTGGTTGGTGGTATATGTTGAATAGTTTTCTACATTACTTCTAACAAGTGCACTAGTCGTATGTACTATCTGATTACGTCTCTTCAAGTACTTGATAGATAAATTAGAAATTCAATTATCCTTAGTAAAACTTATAAATATCGATGTACAAGTCAATATTAAAAAACAACTAAAAGAAAATAAAATAAAAATTAGCAAAGCTAAAAGTTAAATAGAGATTAATTAGAAGAGATGTTGGGATCGAAATTCACCAATCTCATTTCTATGCAATCCTCAAATTTTCAATATTTACCTTCAATTACTCAATGTTAATAGATTCAATAAGCTATTCAAAGTTGATTCCTCAAATAAGGAAATCCTAAGGATCCTAGTTCAGCATCAATTCCTTATCTACTAATACTAGAAACCTTGCATTAAGATAAAAAAATGAACCAACAACCTAATCCAAATCCATTCCTAGCATTTAGAGTCATTAGGTGAATTAATTCATGTCAAATTTAGAAAATGTTTTCCAACCAAATCCTAAATCTTAAATCATTAGACAAGTAGTCTGTTCATCTAAAGCATTAAGAATGCAATCAAATCACTAACATGAGATAATAGAAAACATATATATAAGGCAAAAGGATTACAAAAAGTTTAATAGATTACAGTCAATCCCAACAAGAAATGATTAGCTACCATGTCACTAAGAGCAATCATCTCTTACAGATAAAAGATGAAGAATGAATCAACCTCTCTTTTTGAAGAGCAGAGCTTTTCCTTTCTCTTTGTCTCCGTATTCTCCTGTTGGTCTCCGTCCAATCTCGCACCAAGTTGCCCCCTTCTTCCTCCTTTTTACAGCCTGAGTTTGGGTGGTGTTGTTGAGCGAAGCATCTAATGCTTAAGGATAAAGGGTGCCAAAATAATTTTGTTGAGCGACAGATGACTCACTCAGTGAACGACAACATGGTCCAGCCTTCTTATTGCTCATAGCTAAGTAAATTTTGGTTTCTGCCCAATTTTCGCTCTGCGACAGGTTCCTTGCTTAGTGAACGTTCTCTTCAGAGCTATTTCCGCTGAGCAACAGAAGGCTAGCTTAGCAAAAGAAGGTTTAGACAGGCATATCTTGCATCTTTTGCTTAGCAAAGTTAGTCTCGCTCAGCAAAAGAAGGTTTAGCCAGACACATACTGCATCTTTCGCTTAATGAAGTCAGTCTTTCCTTTTCAATCCATTGCTCTATGCTTGGCCCAAAGAGATTCAATTTCTTCATCTACAAGAAAATTTAATGGTTAATTATACAAATTTATCACTGTTTTCAAAACAAACCTATTTATAAATAGTTTTGGATTTTTATAATAAAATTGGTTCTTCAAATTATTTCTTTTAATTTCTAGTTAGATAAATGTCATAAAGCTAGAGAATTTCATATAAAATGGACACTTACTACCCCCAACTTAAAACTTTGTTTGTCCCAAACAAATTCTAAGATTAACTAAAGCAAACTATTTAAACGATTACTTCTGCCAAGTACACCAGTTGTATTGTAATATCTTATATGAATTAGGTCATCTCCATAGAGAATTGACAATTATCTATAATATTCATTATTTACAATTAAACTTTATAAAATTCATAGAGTTGAATAACAATGTAATATAAACAAAAATGAAGGTAGATTGAATATAAATAATAGTGTAAAGATAAAAAGAAGCTTAATAGAAATAAATGTTGGTATCTTGGTTCCTGGTCAACTATTCATAAACTTTAATAATCGAATTTCTGATTATTCTTAAATCTCTTTTACACACAAAAATATTCAAATATTGATCCTTGATGAGAGAATCTTAACTATAATAATCAATCCATCAATTCCTCCATCCGAAAGACTAAAATAGTTAGATAATCGATTAAGGGAAAGGCAAAAGACACATAAATACTTCTTTATCCTAGATTCAATGTTTATATGGTGTTTTGTCAAATCCTTTGCTCAAAATCATTTTCCAATTCATTCAAGTATATTAAATCAAGTTAAAGGTTGATCAGACTAGAAACAATCATTAAAAATAAAGAAGAACACAAAATGAGGAATAACCTTCAATTACGAAATAAAATTTACAAAAGTTACACCGATCTCCTAACAATGGAGATTTAGTTACCCATTGTCATGATCAGCTCACAAAATAAAGAAGATTACAGAAGATTGATGAAGAAATCAAAGATTTATTGCGTCTCTGCTCCTGCTTCGATGTTTTCTCTCCCGCGATCTCTATTTCTTTCTCTTGTTCTCTGTCCATGAAGTATGTATCAAGTAAGTGCCCCATTTTTTCCCTTACTTAATTCTTTTAATTTCATTGGCCAAGTTAGGAAGCTCTTACCCAGTGACATCTCTCACCCAATGAGAGAATTAAAATTCATGATCCTAAGGTGAGTCTCGTTAGGTAACATCTCTCGCCTAGTGAGGCCTTCAAATCATTCCTTCCATGGTAGGTAATCTTCTCGCTAGGCATCAAAGATTAGGTGACCTCCATTTGTGCCTTGCTTTGTCGCAGGTGGTGTCCCTCACTGGGTGCAAATTAGCTTCTATCAAGGGGTTCTTCAACTTTTTTGTTGGGCGACACGCCTCACCTAACGACCTTCAATAACCCTGCAGTTGCTTTGGAACTCCTCGCTGGGCTAAGGAATAATGACCAAACTTTATGTCTTGTTTCAAAATTTGGTGTAAACCTGTCTAAATATCTCATATTAGCTATAAATTATCACAAAATCATGTATAAGCAAAATATATAGTAAATATTTGTATTTACAATTTAAATGAGTTCAAAACTAAGGAAAAGTTGAAGAAATAGAGATGATTGGTAGATTTCTAAAATAATCTTAAATCCCACAATTATCAGTCACAAGCCTGATGAACTACATGACCTCAAGCTTCTTTCAAATGATTTGCCCAAATGAATCCTTGGAGACAACTTTGGCTTCCACCTGGGTTTGAGAGTTCCAAGCCAAGAATTCTCTTTCTTACACATCTTTATTAGAAATTTGTTGAAATGAATTAAATTTTTAATCCTTCTTGGCTTGATCTTGGGTCTCCTTAGCACTTGTGATTTTAATTTCCAAGAATTATGGTTCATAAAGTCTGTCCATATATCAACAGAAGAGACATTAAAAGATGGATCCATCTGAGAGACCTTTTCTTGAAGAAGCTTCAATATGTTTTCTTCACTTTTGTTCTCCAAAAATTCTTCAGTTTGTCCAATTTCTCCTATGAATGAACTTTTTAAAAAACTTGGAACATGAACACCTGGTCTTTTATATGAGCATTAAGATACCCCTCATGAGCACATTGCTAATATTGCTCGGGCCAAACATAATTTCAATATTTTGCAATTTTGGTGAACTTGTTTCAACCACTAACATTTTTGTATTCTTTTTCTATTTCAACCTCTTCAACCAGTTCACTATTAAATTTTGTTTTCTTTTCTTCTCTCATTTTGCCACATTCACTTTGTTTTTCTTCAATCATCTCATTCTTTTACGCAAGCTTTCATTCAAGTTATTTTCTTTTTAATTCTTTTTCACTATTTTCTTTTTTCACTTTTTCTTCACTTTCACTATCTTTTTCTTTCAAACTCTCATGTTTTTCATTTTCCTCACAGACTGATACATACAAAACTTCAATTTTATTTGTACCTTGAGTGATGGTCATTTTGTTTTATTCTTCAAGACTTGGTTGACAGCTACCCGTAGGTGCTCTATTTTGAACTTTGTATTGCTTAACCACTTGGCTAACCGGTGCCTTAAGCCTTTCCAAAGAAGCTTGTAGAGACAAACCCAATTCATTGTATTCTTGAAGAAACTTCTCGAATTTGGAAGGTTGGTTTTCGTACAATGATTGATCATTCATCTCACTATAACATTGAATAATATCATCCAAATTGAAATTTACGTCTTAATGGCATGGTTGTGGAGGTTTTTCAAGTGGTAGTCTGTATGGAGCTTTTTTATCCTGTTGAAATGACAAAGAATCTTGGATGAATTCTTGGAGTGGTTTTTCGAGTCTGGACATGCGATATTGATACCATGGTTGTGGTTGCTTTTGGTACCAAGGTGCTTGAGTTTATTGTTGGTATCATGGTTTTGGAGTGTGGCACTAGTGGCTCGGGTGGTTGTGATGAGATGAAAGCTTCGTACTGACAAAACTCTAAAAAGTGTTTATTTATAGCCATCTTACAATTTTTCTTATCATCTACTCTTTTCTTCTTCATTTCCAAATGAGATTGTACAATTTGTTGGTACAGTGCTTTTGCATCCTCAACCATGTTGAATTGATTTTGATTATTGGGTTAGGTTGAACCAGATGCTTTGCAAGATTGCTTTTATGGCTCTTTGTTTGTTCCTTGCTTTGATTCACCTATCAATTGTTAAAAACACAAAGAACTAGAGCAACAATTAGTAACAACTATTAATTTGAGACAAATTTATCTTAAACTATACAAAAGATAAATATTAATTTTAACAAGAATTAACTATACAATATATACAAACAAGGTTTAACAAAGGAAAAAATTGAAATTAATAACGATCTTGACATAAGTCCTCGACAACAACACCAAAAACTTGTTGAATAGTTTTCTACACTACTCCTGGCAAATACACCGGTCATATGTAGTATCTTATTAATATCATATTGTCTCCTAGGCACTTAGTATAAATTAGAAATTTCATTATCCTTAGTAAAACTTAAAATATTGATGTACAAGTCTATATTGAAAAACAACTAAAATAAAATAAAATAAAAATCAGAGGTAAAAGTTAAATAGAGATTAATGAGAAGAGATGTTGAGATCGAAATTCACCTATATCATTTTTATGCAATTCTCAGATTTTCAATACCCGCTTCAATTACTCAATAATTCAGTAAGTCATTATGAGTTAATTCCTTAAAAAAGGAATCCTAAGGATCCTAGTTCAACATTAATTCCTTGTTTACTAATACTAGAAATCTTACATTAACATTGAAAATTTAACCAACTAACTAATCCAAATCCATTCCTAGCATTTAGAGTCATTTGGTGAATTGATTTGTTTCAAATTTAGAAAATATTTTTCAACCAAATCCTAAATCTTAAATCATCAGACAAGTGACCAGTTCATCTAAAGCATTAAGAATGGAATCAAATCACTAACACAAGATAATAGAAAACATATATATAAATCAAAAGGATTACAAAGAGTTTGATATATTACATTCAATCCAACAAGAAATTATTAGCTACCGATGTTAATGAGAGCAATTGTCTCATACTGATAAAAGAATGAACCACCCCCCTCCTTTCGAGGAGCCGAGCTTCCCCCTTCTCTTTTTCTCAACATTCTCCCATTGATCTCCGTCCAATCCCACACTAAATTGCACCATTCTTCCTCTTTTTATAGCCTTAGTTTGGGTGGTGTTGCTAAGTGAAGCATATGTTGCTTAGCGATAAAGAATTCCAAAATAAAGTTGGTTTATTCAAAATATTTCCTTTAATCAGATAAGCATCATAAAGCTAGCGACTTTCATATAAAATAGACTTATTAATATGAAGACGCGTCAGAAGGCGTTGTCATTCGTGTGGTTTGTTAGGGTATGACATCTTTAAAAGGCAAGGAATGTTGCGATCTTCAATTTATACTCGGTGGATGCCTAAGAAATTCTTTAAACTATATCCAATTGCATTATGGGAATGGTACTGTAATCGAAAACTCATATCTAATTCATATGATGAATGAGTCAAGAACTCTACCTATTGTGTTTAAGCGGCTATAATCTTTTCTATCTTTTGCTGGTTTTTGTATTGACTAGTGTGGTTTGACGAAATCACATCTTGTGTCTTCGCATGTTTTTCAATGAAATGTTTTGGCTTATAAAAAAAATAAACTCTTTAAATAAATATAAACATGGTTTTTCTTTAACCAAGGTAGAGGAATCTTACTCATAGTTAAAAGATACAAACCAACTTGGCTAATTCGACTAGTTGATATAGGAATTGCGGTTCAATCATCGAGTTAATAATAGGACAGATCATATCAATCCTCGAGTTAATAATAGGACAGATCATATCAATCTTCTGTAACTCGAATTGACTCAACTCAGTCTAGTCTAAAATAGTGACCTAGTAAGGTCGAACCAAATACCAATGACCTGATCCAAGTCGTTCAATTTTTTTAAAATTAATAAAAAAATTATTTAATTTTTATTAATTATAATTATTTTCTATTACTATATTCTCAACTATGTTTTTTTCATTATTTTATAAGCAATGAAGAATAAAAAATTAAGGTGATAGCAGATCACCTTGCCCAAGTCCCCTACCTGCACCAAATTCTTTCATAGGGCTTTCGTTCAGCAACATTGATATTTTTTTTTCTTTTTTATAGAAAAATTTTAGTTGTTAATGTTTTAGTTTTGTTAATAGAAGAATTTAAACCAAGACCTCTCCCCTCCCCCCTCCTTCTCTCCACCTATTTATTTTGTCAATAGATCAACCTTATAACCCTGTAACATTGATATTCTTGTCATGGTCAAACATTGCTTCATTCATTTCATTCCAAACCCCATTTTTCATAATATACAACAAATACTTCCAATTTCTAGAGTTTCTCAAAATCGACTTTCAAACACTAGCTCTTTTTTTCCTCAGTCTTTTTTTCCTTCTCATTGTATCTTCTACAAACTCATTTACTATAAATATTTTATCTACGACATGTCTTCCTTCTAAAAAAATCATTTGGTTTAAAAAAAAAAAATATGGACACTACTCTCTTCAACCTTTTTGCCAAGATTGCTTAGTAAATCTTTAACCTAAGACACCACCACTGTTACTTAGAGTACAAATTGTTAGCAAAATTAAAATTATAAATAGATATTAAGATTAAAGAATAAGTACTTAAAATAAATCAATACACAAACAAAATAAAATAAAAAATGCATTTCTGATCCCTGCAGCCTATTCAAGGAGATTCGGCCCCAAACCAATACCGGAGAAAAGTACACAAATTGTAATGAATTATTTGCATCTTTGAATCAAGAATAATTTTAAAATATCCATATGGAAGATTATTTCCCATTCCAAATAGCATACAGTATTGCAATCCGTGGTCACCTGTGCCATGCCTTTAATTAATATTTTAGATACATTCTGCTATACATGCACGTGCGGGCAACATAAATATTTAAGTTTTAAGATGGATCAAGTGAATATTTTCGTGGGACTCAGACTGAGTCAATTAAATCATAAATAAAATTTCTATTTTCTTTTGGCCAAATATAAATGATGATCAAAGCCCATAATATAATATTTTAAAATCAAGGTAAAAGTTTTCATAAACAAGAATTTTTGTTCTGTACACTTTCCTATTGTAAGTTTAGTGCTACAAAGTTTATATAATAACATTGCTCTCGCTACTTAAATTTTTTTAATCCGTGTCCATTTATATACATGAATTATGTTATTTTCCACATGCATGCTACATAAATTACGCTTATATTTCGCCCAGATGTATTACATGAATTTTTGGGGGACAAAATAAAATTTATAGAACTCTGTCAGGTATTTGTTTTTTAAGAATTAAGAGTGAGGTATCTCAAGCTAGCTTTCCATTATTTTGGTACACATTGTCTTTATGCTAGCTTTTGAGCTTATAGCAACAACAATACAACATATTGATAGAGACTGCAAAGATCCACGAACATAAGATAATACAAGAAAAAGAGAACTAGAGGAACTTAGGTAATAAGTTTTCCACTTTCTACATGATGGAGTATTTTAAGAGAGTACCATGAAGTTATTATTTGATGCGATACACGATTTTGCTATATCCTATTCTATCATGTTATTAGAGATAATATATTTCTTCAAGAATGAATCTTTGGACATACCACAATCTGAATTAATTAAACATGAATTTGGAGAACATGCCTACTATGTGAGCCTCTGCCAACTTTGGAATGCACCACAGAATCATCAATTCTACATAAATCAACAAAAGAACAAAGTTTCTTTCAATTTCAATAGTAAATGGTAGTAAGAAATTCAAAGGTTAAAAGCTATTATATGTATCGTTTATCACTTTATCTTACCATGAATGGACAATGAGTGACAGGTATCAAATGTAGGTCATCCTTTCTTCTCACAGTGACTCCAAATTGCTCAGTCATGTCCAAATCCTCACTCTTCATTCCATTGGGAAGTTTCCAATCAAAGTGAGACAACAAAATTGCAATTGTCAGCTCAACATTTATCATACCAAATGTGCTGCCTGGGCATATAAAGATGTCCTGCAAAGTAATTATCAGTGAGGTTTTAAGCTAATGCAAGGAAATACAAAGAGATTGTTATGGATTTAAGTTTTCCTTTCTTATGTGACGAATGCTCATGCTCTATAGAGTATGAAATACTGTTACAACTGTTGATTGGAAGATCAAGTACTGTTTAGATATGACAAAATTAGTAAACATCGTTAACAAACTACATAGTTATTAACATATCTCAACAATTAATTTTCCCATTAGTAGTTAAGTTATAACTTTGCACTAATCCTCTGAGATGCATCCACTCTAAAGGTGTCGAATTCAAAAGGTATACATTTTATTTTTTATAATCTATTCAAAAGGTATACGTAACAGAAGATATCCAATAATACAACATGGAAATTGACACATAGGGCATCATTGCTACGAGCTTATGTGAGAGATATTCTAGTGTAAGTGTTAAACATGTGTTTGTCTATGTTCTATACGAAGGACTAAAGGAGTGAAATTGTTTTCATAAAAGAGGGGATTCACAACATTTTTCTATCCTTACCAGGATTACAGCCTTGATATTGTTAATAGTTAAGCACATATCCTGGTCGCTATCATTACCATCATGGAATTTTAGAAGAACATCAATCTTCCTCTGCTTCACCTTGTACTTCTTTGGATTTTGACTGTGCCTCTTTGTGTTCATTGATGATGTCTTCAAGTGTCCGATCAATTTGTCTTTGCAGCTTCTCAAGTGTATTCCCTAAAAAAAAATATTTTTGGTTACTCAAGAATTTTTATTTAACTTGTTATTAAATTAAAAAAAAATTGAACCTTTAAAAATATAACTAAATTATAATCTTTGTAACATGTTATAATTACCACCATTAGAAAAAAATAGCAAACCAATTTAATTTAATAGTGCCGTCATAAAAAACTAAATTATAACGGTGACCGTAGCTGAAAAACAGAAATTTAGATGAGAGAAGAAACTTTTTTTAAAATAATAATACTTACTTACTTTACAGATATGGGACAAAATTATGCTGCTGTAAGCTGTTACAGATCAGATGGGACCGCGCAAAATATCGTTCGAATAATATTACGTCGTATTCTTTTGTGCTATCTGAATTATGAAAATCATATCCGTGGGCATCGCTCTGTTCCCGTTTTCGTTTCGATTTTAGATCTGTGTTGTTTATGCTCTGGTCTCTGTCTAGAAAAGATCTGCATTGTTTTTTCTGCGACCTTTGCATCAAAAAATCCAGAATAGGAACAGGATAGGTTTATTGCTCCACAACCTCGGCTCGTTCTCGTCCCCACTTTTATATTAAATAAAATTATATATATATATATAATTTCGCATATCTTATACAAATTCACATATTAAAATTAAAATATAATTAATAATTTAACATATAATTTATTTAATTAATAAATTAAATATAATTAGTAGCTTAACTTATAATTTATTTAATAAATTATATATAAATTTAAATTATAAAAATTAATATAATTAAATGCTTATATCAGAATTCCGTTCGGGGTGGTTCTGAGTTTCTGGCTTTTGGTTTTGAAATGTATTTTGAAAACAGAAACCTGTTTGGCAAAAATAGTTTTATTTTGGTTTTTTACTCATCTTCGAAACAGTTTTCACTCAATTTTAAAAACAATAAAATTTGGTTTTTAGATTTCTGTTTCTGTTTTTATTTAAATTCATTATTTGACGTCATTTGTCATCGTTGACCATCACCTCTGACCCAAAAGTCATCGACCGCCACTCCGACAGTCATCAGTCATCACCTCCGATCGGCGGTCATTAGCCCCCACCTCCGACTAGCAGTCACCGGTCGTGACCTCTGATTGACAGTCACCAATCGCTACCTCCAACCGGTTGTCACCGACGACCACCTCCAACTGTCACTGGTCGTGACCTTTGATTGACAGTCACCAATCGCTACCTCCAATCGGTTGTCACCGACAACCACCTCCAACTGCCGGTCACCAACCGCCACCTCCAATCTCCGACCGCGATCACCGGCTACCACCTCCAATGGCGATCACTAACCGCCACCTCCGACCAGCGATCACCGACTGCCACCTCCGACCAACGATCGTCGGTCACCACCTTCGACCAATAGTCACCAACCGCCGCCGCCGACCGGCGATCACCGGCACTGCCTCCGATCGGCGATCACCGACGGCCGCCTCCGACCGGTGATCACCGATCGTCACCTCTGACCGACTGTCACCTCCGACCAATGGTCACTGACAGCTAGCTCCGACCGGCGATCACCAACCACACCTTCGACTAGCGATCGCCAATGACCGACTGTCACCTTCAACGATCCCTACCTTCAACTAGTGTTTTAGTTAAGATTTGAAACCAATGTTTTAAATTTGGAAATAAAAATAATGTTATTTCTAAAATTTTAAAAACTTAAAACTAACTTTTTAATTTTAGAAATTTTAAAGCTAAAAACTAAAAATCAAATCAAAGAGTAGAAATATCATTTTCTTAATACTGGCTTTCGCAGCTGACCCTGTACTTTCCAGGAACAGACGCTCTACCATTCCTGTTGCGTATATTTGTCTAACTATATACTTTTCTAAGGTCTTTGGCGCGTTATAAAATAGACTAAGATGATAAAAATTTACAGACCTTAGGTAATTAAACCAATAAATTTTTTGTAAAAAGAAAAACAGTAAACCAATAAATAACTATATAGAATATGAATATTCGCTTAAAAAAAGTCTCTATGAGTATTCTAAAATATAAACATATATTACATAAAATAAATATAATTTTTTATTAAATATAATATAATTTATGATATTAAATAATAACATATCATTTTAAAATTCATTAAATAGATCATATATTTTATTTAATTTACTCTTATAAGTTAGTGTTGATTGTCGAAAAAATATTAGTATCTCATATTAAATTCTCTATGTATTTTTATTCTTTTGTCAATATACTAACGTTTATTTTTAACTAGTTCTTAGATTGTGTATTGTATGAGAAAGTGTTTAATTTTATATAATTATGTTTATATTCATAATAAATAAGAGTTGTTTAAAATTTAAATTATATTTTATTAATTTTAAAATAAAAATAGTTTTAAATATATAAATTATAAATTAATTTATTAGAAACAATGTAACTTTTAACATAAAAACAGTAATAATTTAAATATTATATAAGTTTATGTTCAAACTAATTTTTCTTAACCAAAATCTATTTGTATTTAAAAATAAAATTTTATCAATATTTAATTTATTTATCTTAAATCTAAAATATAGTTCATATGTTTAAGAATATTATTTGATTAATATTTATAATCATCATATATGAAAATAAATTTTTGTCTTGCCTAATGATTAACTTAAAATGCTGGCTAAAAATAAAAATATATATTGATAAAGAACAAAAACATTTTCTTTGCGGCGGTGCCAGTAGCGGTGGCGGCAGCGGCGACGGCGGCGTCATCGTCAGCGACGGCGACGACGATGTTATCGTCATCGTTATTATTATTATTATTCAAAAATAAAAAAGTTACAAAATTTATGAAACTACAATAGGTATGATTAACATTAATAATAGTAAAATCTATGAAACTGGACACTAAAAAATGAAACTACACATATATGTGCGTATATATAACATAAAAATGAGTAAAATTATCATAAATTTGGTATTTGGTCTAATTGTATGATTCTTGCTTTAGGTGTAAAAGGTTTCAGGTCTGATTCTTGGAAGAACTCTTCTTTTGGAGTTTTACATTTATGTTTGAAATGTACTTATATGTACGATAAAAATGCATAAAATAATGTTAATTGGGCATTGGTTTAGTGATATGATGCTAATGTTTAGTGTGAAAGGTCTTTGGTTCAAACCTTGGTAGTACCTTTTTTGGTTTTTTACATTTATGTTAGAAACGATACTTATATGTACTATAAAAATGCATAAATCAATATTAAGTGGGCTATGGTCTAGTCATATGACTTTTGCTTTGAATGTGAGAGGTCTTTAATTAACTATGTCATGTCAGTTCACCTCAGCAAGTCAACGTGCAAAAAAAAAAGGTTTGACATGTAATTAAGCCTAAACCTTAAATAGGGAGTACCGATGTTAATTAAGTCTAAAAAAATAGGTTTGACATTTAATTAAAAAATTACAAATTTTGTCTTTATTAGATAATTTTTGAATTAATATCATTATATTCAAACAAATTATTTTTTACTAAAATATTATTATAATATTTTTTATACGATGAGTACGAGTATACCCAATACCTGACGGGAATGATGATAAAGACGTAAATCTCACACTGTGTGGGACAAGGATGGGATGAGTTTTAAAAATAGGAATGGAGATGAGAATATCATCATAGACTAAGAATGCTAAATTTTGTTAGGACATATTGCCTTTGAAATCTAGTATATCTGCTACCTCCATGTAGGGATGGCAATTATGCTCGCCCCCGCGAGTACTGCCCCATCCCCTCCCTTGTTCCTACCTAAGATAATCAGGGATGGAACCGGTGTGGGTGTGTTAGTCCTCGCCCTGTCCCCGCATGTACCCCGCCCTGCTACTATATTTTACATATAATTATATGTTAAACAAAACCTACATGTCTATGTATAAATCTGTACCCATGTAGATCATCAAAACCAAAATATAATTTAGTTAATAATTAATACATTAAATATAATAATAAATTAACGTATAATTTATTTAATAATTATAAGTAAATTTAAATACAAATTATGAAAAATAACATAACGGGGTATCTGTAGGGATATCCAAACCTGAAAATATCCTATGGAGATGGAGACGGGAATTAAAATTTCATATACACCCCACCCCTGCCCCACAATTTCTGGGGATGTGTATGGGGAGGGCAAATCCACCCTCACCCCGCCCCATTGTCATCCTTACCTCCAATGATAACATTAGTATTGAGCAATCAGTTGGAACCTATAATGAACTTGTGATTGAGGACTTAAGGTGTAGTAAGACACAAACGATAGAAAATTATTTTCGTGATGATCTTTTGAGTTTTTCTGAAGCTATTAGTTCGTCATATGCAAACCTTTGGGAACAAGCTATTATGATTGAGATTGATTCGATAAAAGAATAATAATGCTCGGAGCTTAATAGACTTTCCTGAGGGTGTAAAACCAATTGGTTGTAACTGAATCTTTAAGAGACAGTATAATCCTAATGGATCTGTAGATAAATATAAGGCTAGATTGGTAGCTAAAGAGTTTACTCAAAAGGAGAACATAAATTATTTTGATACATTTGCGCCTGATACAAGGATTTCTTTAATTAGAGTTCTGATAGCATTAGCATCTATTCACAAGTTGGTGATTCATCAAATGAATGTTCAAACAGCTTTCTTGAATGGTGATTTAGAGGAAGAAATTTACATGACCCAACCTGAAGGATGCGTGATTCTTGGTTAAGAAAACAAATTATGTAAACTCTTAAAATCTCTATATGGTCTAAAATAGACACCAAAACCATGGCATGAAAAGTTTAATGAGAGTATACTTGCTGATGCTTTTTGTTATAGTGATGCTAATAAATGTGTGTACACAAAGTATGTGAATTGTGAATGTGTCATTATATGTTTGTATACGGATCACATGTTAATTTTTTGTACATGCAATAATATAGGTTTTGAAATTAATTTAGCACCCAAATTTGATATGAAAGACATGGGTGATGCAAGTGTTATTTTAGGAGTTAAAGTCGTAAGGAAGGAAAATAGTATAATTCTATCTGAATAACATTATGTGAAGAAACTTCTTAGGGAGTTTGACTATTATGATTATAAATCTATGAGTACCCCTTATGATGCTAACTCTCAACTAATAAAAAATAGAAGAAAACCAGTTTCTCAAACTGAATATGCCCAGATTATTAGAAGCTTACTGCACTTGATGAATTTCTCAAGACCAAATATAGCCTATGCAGTAGGTAGATACACTTATAATCCTAATAAGCATTGTTAGGAAGCACTTGCTAGACTCATGAGGTATTTGAGAGGTACCATGAACTATGGTATTGAATATAGTGGATTTCTTTTTGTACTAGAAAGGTACAGTGATGCTAAATGGATCCCTGATTCATATGTGACAAAATCCACTAGTGGCTATGTATTTACACTTGGTGGTGGTGCAATTACATGGAGTTAAGCCCAACAAACTATTATAGCTAACATTTCTTTAGGAATGAAACCAACACCATAAGTGTCTATGCACTGTGATTCGCAATCAGCACTAGCTATAGCAAAAATTAAAACTTACACTGGTAAGAATAGACATATACAATTGAGACATAATGTGATAAAGCAACTACTAAAGGATGGGATAATTTTCATAGATTTTATGAAGTCAGAAGGAAACTTAGTAAATCCTCTGACGAAACCTTTAGGAAGAAAAATGATATTAGAAACATGAAAGGGAAGGAGATTTAAGCCACTTGAAAATAGACGATGGTGGTAATTTGTGATTGAAGATCCTATGAAGAAGATTCATATGGGTAAGAACAAGTCATTTGTTAGTTTTACTAGCACTAAAATTGATATCAATCAATTTCTTTTTGTTCCTTTCCTATGATGTGAAAAAGTGCTAGATGCTGCATTAATGAGATGTTAAACTTTATAGTGAAGCTATTAGACTAGGTCTAGTTCATATAGCATAGGTACACCAGGTCTAATGCAATATAGCTCATTTGAGAACCGAGTAGGGATTTCTTCTTTTCAAAAGTTTTATTTGCCTTTGTAATATGTAAGGATTGTCAAAAAATCTGAGTATTACAATAGCTAAATTAATTTGTAAAATGTGGTTTGTAGAGCCATTAGAAATCGATATGGTTGTTGGACTGATTTTTTCATTGCATCATTAAACATAGTTAAAATGGCAGTCATATTTATTATAGTCATCGTATTAATTGTGTTTAATGAAGTCATCATATTAAATAAACTTTAATGTGCCTTATATTAATTCTAATAGCTATGACTCCAACGACTATATGGAGGTTGGACGTGCAACTTAAGCACTATAAATAATGTCTCTGATTCTAACTTTTAAAAGCACCTTGCTATTCTCTTCTCTCTGCTCTCTGGTTCTTTGTTTACCTTGCTAGTTCTGTAGCTTCAGAATATTACTAAGAGGTTCTTATTGTATCCTTAGAGACTTGTGAGATTACTTGGATAAGTCTTTTAGGATAATGCCCAACATGCCTCAGGAAAATCACTTTTGCACCAGAGTTACCAACATTTAATGGGTACACGATGGTAATTTGTGTAGGTGGTAGATATGTGTTTTTTGTAATGGGTAGTCACTACTTGTAACCGCCTTAACATGTTGTCACTCATATATAGGAATGACAATAGGTAAGAAGGTCATGATTATTAAATTATCAAGTTAACCCTCTAACTCTTACGAGTTTAACATTTCACTTACCTTCTATAAGTTAACTTGTGTACAAATTCTTCTTTTAGTAAACTTTAAATAACTCGGTAGACTCTATGCAAACTTTATAGACTTTCGAGTTTACTACTGAGTTAACAAGTTAATAAAGTGAGTTGTTTCTATGAAGTTCAACATACTTCTATTTAGTGTGTCATTCATAAATCAGAAAATACTATCAATTTAAAGCTTATGAAAAAAAAGACTATTGACTTTAAGGACATCAAACATTCATTTTTAAACAATACCAAATAGAATTGCTCTATATTATTATCACTTTCGCAAGTTATTATATAATAATGATGTATTGTTATAAACATAATTATTTAATTATTATGGAATTTATTATTTACTATTTGATTTATTATTTTGTTGTAATGTTTAATTAGTATGTTATTTACAAATATATTATTTTTATATAAATTAAATTCTTACAAGTTTATGAGTCGAATCTATGGAACTCTCCTAAGTCTACATAAACTTTCAAGTTTGATAATGTTGTATTTTTTTTATATGTGTATATATAGCTAAATGAGTACTTGCATTTTTTTTTATTTAATCTCCTCTATATCCAAACTCAAATTACAAATATTAATTGTTTTAGAGTATTTTTACAAATACTTATACCATAAGATTTGGATAAATTTTATCTCTACTTAGAAACAAAAAAGGTCTTTAATATTTTAAAGAAACCAAGTTTCACATTGTCTAATTCTTTAAAAGATATTTATTTTTTAATAAAAGTTTTGGGTAAAGTTGGCTAAAAAGACTACCACGTGGTAAAAGCCTCGGGCGTATAAACTTAGCCTTCGTTGACTTGTCATAGCGTAAATATGTCGATTTACTCCTTGCAACGCAATTAACAAAGCTTTGATTTGGTTTTTAAACAATTAAACCACCCAACAATTGTATTTAGTTCTTTTCATTACACCGACAACAACAACTCACCAAACAAAAATAATAAGAATTGATAATGGTTAAAAAACTTAGGCCTGTTCGGGCTGATTTTGAGTTCTGATATTTTATTTTGAAATGTATTTTGAAAATAAAAATGTATTTGGAAAAAATAGTTCTACTTTTCTTTTTTACTTATATTTAAAAAAAATTCACTTAATTTCAAAAACATAAAATTTAGTTCTGTTTTTATTTAAGTTCATTACTTGACGTCACTTGTCATTATTCACTATTATGATGTGATTATTGATGATCACTTGCCAAAAATGATCCTTTCTAAGGTCATTTAGAAGAGAAATGAATTTATGGAGATGAAAGAAATGGGATGAGGTGCCACAAACACTAGGTTTGATAAGCCAAAGGGGAGAGGCCACAAGGAAGGGATCCCTTGATAACTCTTAGAAGTTCTAACAAAGGAGAAGAGAGGACACTCAAAGGTAAGAACCTCATAACCAAATATGGTCTATAGGATTAAATTTAAGTGTAAAAAGTACAAGTGAGGGAGGAGCTCCTATTTATAGAGGTAGCTAGACTCTTGAACAAGACAGCCTAATAAAGAAGGGTTAGGATTAAAAGGAGAGATATAAGAGAGGAGGATTGAGAAACAATCCCATCCTTAGATCATCAAACTTGGCGCCCAATTCTCTTAAACCAAGAGTCAAGATTCTTTCATATTAGCTTAAGGGGTTTATGTAGGAAAAGAAGGGTGTAGATATCAAGGTTACCCCTTATTTCCTTCATAAAGACTCAAAAAACTAAATTCACCCTCTAAATTTCTAAGACACCTCTTAAAATAAAAATGGATTAAATACATGTCCCAAATTAAATTCCTAATGCTCCTCAAAATTAAAATAAAGGAAAATTATATTTTATTAACTACAGATCCTAACCTAATATCTTCACTCTTCACAGGAGGTGAAGTTTTCCTTTGTCTGCAAGGGTTAGGTCTTCTTTTCTCTACAAGGGTTAGGTCTTCTTCAATTCTTCTAGCCATGACCCTAGTGATAGGTCCTTGGCTAGGCATGATCACATCACATCACCTCTGACTGGTGCTCACCAACCACCACCACTGATTGGAAGTCACTGGTTGCCTCCTCTAACCAGCAATCACTGACTGCCACCTCCATCCAATGGTCATGACCGTCACTTCTGACTAGCAGTCACCAGCCCCCACCTCTGACCAACAGTCACTGGTCGTCACCTCTGATCAACAATCATCAGTCGCCACCTCTGACTAGCCGTCACTGGCCGCCACCTCCGACTAGTGGTCACCGACCATCACCTCTGACCAACTATTACTAGTCGCCACCTCCAATTAGTGATCATTGATTGCCACCTCCAATCAATGATCACTAGCCGCCACCTTCAACCTTGATCACCGATCACCACCTCCGATCACTGGTCATTGACCGCTACCTCCGACCACCCATCACCAACCACCACATTCGATCACCGGTCACCGACCACCACCTTCGATCGTCAATCACCAACCGCCACCCTCAACGATTGTCTCGACCGCTACCTCCAACTAGTGTTTTAGTTAAGATTTGAAAACAATATTTTAAATTTGAAAACAAAAAAAAATGTTATTTTTAAAATTTTAAAAACCTAAAACCAAAACTAGTTTTTGTCTTTATAAATTTTAAAACTAGAAACAAAAAATACCCGAAATAAAGTCTTGAAAAAGCAACTAAATTTGATATTAAGATTTTCTGGCTTTTTTAATTTCAGGATCCCTTATTTTGATATATATATATAATTTTAGAAAGTTGGGTGGCCTAACTTCATTGTCTATTTTGATATATATATATATATAAACAAACAATATGAAACTTGGTTTCTTTAAAATTATATATATATATATATATATATATATATATATATATATATATATAAATTTTGATTGAGAAAAATGTTCCAAAATTTTAAAAAGTAACAAATTTAGAGATTCTAAATTTCTAATATATAATTTTTAAATTATATATTTAAATTATAATTATATATTTATATTATAAAATTAATATAATTACATTATTGAATGAGAGAGATTGTATAATGTGATAAGGGGATAATGCATTAATTAATTAATGGTAAACATGTAAAAATAAAATCAATTAGTAGTTGAAAATATAAGATCGTTTGAAAAAGTTACTAGGAGTAACTTTTTTTAAAAAAGCTAGTAGTTCTTAAAAAAAAACTCCTAGATTTTTGCTATTCAAATAGAGTTAAAATCATTTCAGTTAGCTTTCAATTCATTGAAATGACAAACCAAACACACTTATAAAGTGGTTTCTACATTATTTTGAGTGTGTTTGGTATGTCATTTTAGCTAATTGAAAGCTGAAAAGCTAGCTTAAATGGTTTTGCCTCTGTTTGGATAGCAATAACCGAAGAGTTTTTTAGGAACTATTGTCTTTTTAATAGAAGCTAATCCAAGTAGCTTTTCTAAAAGATCTCTCATTTTCAATACTAGAGTTGTCAAAATGGGTATGACTTTCTAGGCTAGCCCGTAAACCTACAAAATGGGTTAGGTTGGACTCTAAAAAAGGAGGTCCAAATAGAAGCGAACATTTTTCGCCTGGTTTATTGTTATACAAATATAAATACATAAATTTAAAATTACACACACACACATATATATAATATTGTTAAAAATATATTAAATAAAAAATATACACATAAAAGTATATTTTAGTGAAGTCAATTTATACATATTGTTAATATATATATATACATATATATATATATATATATATATATTACATATAAAACTACGTTTATGTTTATTTAATAATATATTTTTAACAAAAAAAAACTATGTTGTTATAAAATATATTTTAAATTAAAAAATATATATATATATATATATATATATGTATATATATATATATAAATATATTTTTATGTTATTTTAGACTTATTTATGATGTGTTTTTTATTGATTTATTATGTTATTTTGAATTGGTTTTGACTTGTATTATAAAATAAGTTTTATTTTTTAAAAAAAAATTGAATTTTTATTTTTTTTTTAAAAATTTCCATTTTGGCCTGATGGCCCAATATAAGAGAACAAAATATAGGTCAACCCGATCCAACCCATTCTGTTTGGAAAGCTCATCTCGTCCGCCCACCTAGATTGTCAGCTTTATTCACCACTAGATTTTATTTTTATATGTTTATCATTCATTAATTAATGCGTTGTCCTTCACTAATTTTTCTCCTCACATTATACAACTTGTCTCTCCTCTATTTATTTCTCCTTTATTAATGTAATTATAGTAATTTATAATATAAATATATAATTATAAAAATTATAATTTAAATATGTAATTTAAAAGTTATATATATAATTATAGAAATTATAATTTAAATATTAATTATATTAATTTATTATTTAAATATTTAATTGCAAAAATTTATAATTTAAATATGTAATTTAATTTAAATATGTTATTATAGAAATTTATATTTTAAATATATATGATTAAAATATGTTATAATTATTTTAAATATCTCATTGTTATCTAATTATTATTGATATTCTTAGTTGTTATGTTACCATGTTTAACTAGTTTTATTAAACATTTATTACTAGTTTTTTAACTTTCAGGTAACTTTTTAACAAATAAATAACTTTTTTAATTTTTAGCTATTTCTGCTTTCCGGTAGTTTTTCCAAACATATATTTGTTTCTGCTATTTATTATTAATTTTGAAATATAATAAATTTATTTTTATTCATAAAAAGCTTTAAAAACATTGTATAAGGAGTTGACAACTTAAAATTTGAAACGCGTCAATAAATATTCTCTTTCTATTACTAATCTCTGCAATTTTTACTTTTTTGGTTTCTTCCACTCGTCCTTGTTATTTTGTCATTGTAAAACTTTATAGTTGACGTGTATGTCAGTGTTTATTATAAATTTGTGAAATTTACTATTGACATTTGTAATTTAAATTGGATGTCTCGTTTACGCTTTGTGTAAATATATTTTCTATTATATGTTTTTAAATTATTTTCTGAAATACATAATTTTAAGCATTTTTGATAAATTAATACTTACATATTTATTAAATAAACTTTATTTTAATATTTGCCCTCCTATCATTTTGGCTCGTCAAGTACCTAATGCATCTTTAAACATAATTTGCCCAAAACTAAAATGAAATGATGAGGACTGTGTAACCTTTATCTACTTAATTAAAATACAATCATCTAGATTATAGGTTGATCTAGTAGGAATGAATATAGGATTAGTCCTTGTGTTATTATATATTAAAATAAGAGTTAAATATTAAGATCTTTAAAATATTAAAATGTTATCATCTCAATCTTTAAAAGAATGTTAGAGAGAGAAACTCACGTGTATGATTATTTATGTCACTTGTCTGTTATTCTCTGCGATACTGACATAATGTAGTAAGTGTTCTGTCAATCGTACATATCATACAAATCTACCAAATCTAGTTTATTGAATCATTTCATACACCCATTTCTGATCTTCTTCATATTGGATTTTCCATGCCAGTCTCCTGCACCAAATCTCCAAAACTGAGAGGAACCTAAATTATTTATCTTCCAAAACCATTTATTTCTCCAACCCTTTTTATGCTACTTCGTCCCCTTTCTCCTTTCTCACCGTTGACACCAACACCAAACAACCGTCCTCATTGTTTTTTATTTCTGGGAAGTTCCACTTCCTCTTTCAAGAGGAAATGCGCCTCTGACAACTTGGCTTCATGAGATTGTGCTAGCACCTCTAGCCGTTTGCATTGCTCTAAAAAGATGTATAAGAAATATATGCCCTTTTTATTTCTAAATTTACAATTATTCAAAAATCATGTAGATATTTTCCCTTGTTAAAGTAGGCAAATGAGGTTAAGAGGGTAGTGAGAGTACCAACTATAAGTTTGAAGATGGCTAATATCCAACCCAATGATTATTCTTTGAGGAAGTACGGAAAGAAACCAATTAAAGATTCCCCTCATCCAAGGATTATTGGAAATTCAAGCAATTATGGCGTACCAGCTACAAGTTCGAAAATGTCTTTTCTTTTTCGTGACAAAGATTATTCGAAACTTAAGCAAGCCTTTAATCAATGTTATAGGATTTCAATGGGGTTAATTGCAACTTTAGTTAGGGTCGAAAGAAATTAGTGGGTGTTTCGTTTTCTTGTGCAATATTGAATTCTTTTTAATCTTTTTTTCGTAATTGTCAAGGCTCAAACACTGTGATTTTTGTAGAAGATTTGAATATGAAAATTGAAAACAAAAAAGCAAGTGGGTTCTTGTTTTATTCTTTATTTTGGGGATTTAGTGCATGAGATTATGAAAATTGAAAACAAAAAAGCAAGTGGGTTCTTGTTTTATTCTTTATTTTGGGGATTTAGTGCATGAGATTGGCTTGGAAAACTCCATAGGAAGAAGATCTAAAAATGGGTCTGCAAAATTATTCATTAAACCAGCATTTGGATATTTGTGACGTGGATAATAACTTGAAATGTCATATATGAGAGAGACTCTGTATACTTAATAACTAACTACACACTTACTAAACAACGACGTTAGTCATGTAAGAACTAACGTACAAATAACATAAAAATAAGGGTCTGAATGCCTCTAAAATTTTTTTACCAACCTAGATGTAAGCAATTTAATTTTTCAAGCTCTGTTTGGTTGTGAGAAAAGAAAATGAAAGAAAGTAGGAGGAAAGAAAAGGAAAGAAAGTGAGATGAAATACAATGAAAATTAAAGTTATTATAATTATAAAATTACCCCATATTTATCACTTCCCTTTTATAAAGAATGATAATTTTGAAAGAAACATTTTTTTTTGCACTTTTTTTCCTTTTCATGTCTGTTTTGAGTATAAAGTTAAACATGTGGGGCCTATTACATTAATGACACTTTCCTTGTCACTTTCTTTGCTAAGGAACTGGAGAAAGTGCAATTTTTCTCTCATTTGCCTACACATGTCACTTTTCACTCTACCTTTCCTTCCCGTCGAATAAGGGTTATGTACCTGCTTGCTATTTCACTCTTAAAAATAAGTGGACAATAAGATTGTCTACTTTTAAATATATTAATTAACTAATAATTACATTCTTGACTTTTTTAGCATTAAATATCATTTACAATTTCTTAAAACAATATGCAAAAAAACCACTAAAAAAGCACAAATTAAAAAAAAAAGTGTTAACTTTCCTAATTCGACAATCTCATTGTTCACATAATCTCAGTGGATTACTATTCAAAAATATAGGTTGATTGACGAAAATGGGTTCTTTTTATAAAATATTCCCCTAAATTGGTGTGTTTTAAAAATATTTACTTAACTGAATGTGTTTTAACCATTGATTACATCAAATTGTAGTTTTAAATTGCAGTTTTACTTTCACATAAGATGTTTTGCCACATAACTGTCACATTCTACTATCTATTGTTATTATTCCGCATTTATATTGCTTCGTGCAAATCTAATTATAAGAAATTCTACATAATTTCTCTGTAACTGATATCAGAGCCAATTTTTATTATTATAATAATAGTTCAAAGAGAGTCATATTTGAGTAGGAGCAATGGTTGCAGATGAAGGAAAGGTGAGAATTGAGAAGTTTGATGGTGCGGACTTGACTTTTGGAAGATGCATATTGAAGATTATTTGTATAAAAAAAAGTTGCATAAATCTCTCCTAGGAAACAAACCACTAGGATTGAAGGATAAAGATTAGGCTTTTCTCAACAGAGAAGTTGTCGAAGTTATTGGATTGACGTTATCCCACAACCTTGCAAAAGAAAATACCACGACAAGTTTTATGGACGTTGTTTCTAATATGTATAAAAGTCATTAGCCTCAAACAAAGTTCAATTGATGAGACGATTATTTAATTTGTAGATGACAAAAGACACATTAGCAGTGCACCATCTCAATGAACTCAATATATCCATAACCCAATTGAGTCCAATTGGAATTGAATTTTATGAAGAAGTATGAGCTTTGATACTTTTGTCTTCTTTACCAGAAAGTTGAAATGCTATTGTCATAGCAGTGCACAACTCTTCAGGAGGTAATAAGTTGAAATTCAATTATGTACGTGCTTTGTTTCTTAGTAAAGAGATTCGACGAAGAAAGTTAGGTGAATCCTCAACCTCTTCAGTTTTGCATATAGAGTCAAGATGAAGAAATTTAACCAGAGGAAGTGGACATGGTAAACCCAAGGATAAGAGGTCCAGGTCCAAGAATCATCGCAATTTTCATAACTCAAAGACAATTGAGTGTTAGAATTATGGGAAGACCAAACACTATAAAAATTAGTGCAAGAGTGCATAAAAGAATTAAAAGGTGAAGGTAGAGGAAAATGTTGTTTCTATGTTGGGAGGAGATGATGCATTGATTTGTTCTTTAGAGAACAAGGAAAAGTCTTGAGTGTTTGACTTTAGAGCATTCTTTCATGCCATAAACAAAAAGAATTCTTTGAGAAGTATGTCTCTGAAAACCTCAGTAAATTTTACCTTGGTAATGAGCAATGTTGTGAGGTTGCCGGTAAAGGTGTAGTGAAAATTAAGTTAAATGGGTTTGTATAGGAATTAAAAAATGTTACAGATATTCCCAACTTCATAAAGAACTTAATCTCAGTAGGTTAGTTGGCTAGTGATGGCTACATAATAGTTTTTCATGGAAATCATTGGAAGATTTCAAAGGGTGCAATAGTAATTGCTCATGGTAAAAAGAGTGGCACTTTTTACGAGACAATAGGGGCATGTCATTTGATTCTAGTTGCAACAAATGAAAATCTCAATCGATAGTATCAAAGGTTAGGCCGTATGAGTGAGAAAGAGGTGAAGATCATGCACTCAAAAGATAAACTACCAGATCTTCGGTTTGTAGAAAGTTACATGTGAAGACTGTATACTTAGAAAGCAAAAATGACTTAGCTTTCAGACAAGTGGAAGAACCCCAAAGAAGGAGAGACTCAAGCTTGTTCACTCTGATGTTTGGGGTCTAATGACTATTCCATCCATTGGAGGGAAGCAATACTTTGTGACTTTTATTGATGATCACTCTAGGAATGTATGGGTATACTTTCTGAAACATAAGTCTAAAGTATTTTAGGCTTTCAAGATTTGGAAAGCCATGGTAGAAAATGAGATAGGATTGAAAATAAAAAAACTTAGAACTAACAATGGTGGTGAATATGTAGATATCAAATTTAAGAAGTTTTGCTATGAGAACAGGATCAAAATGAAAAACATCATGCTAGGTTCACCTCAACATAATGGTATAGCTGAACATATGAATCGAACATTGACTGAAAGAGCCAGAAGCTTGCATTTGCAATCAAGCTTACCAAAGCAAATCTGGGCATGTATAATTACACTAAACTTTAGGAGGTATTGACATAATTTACTCAAAATATTTACCACATTGGTATCTTTTTTGAAAAATTAATATTTATAATAGAAACTTATTATTGAAACTCAATTGAATAAAATAAATCAATATAAAGACCAAATTAACAATTAAGTCTAAACTGAATAATACTTTAAGATTAAACAAATGAATTTATTATTTTTCATTTTAAAATAAATAAATAAAAACATATATAGAATGTTACCATGCTAGTAGTTATCAAAACAAAGTAAATCGAAAGATTCATTTTGCAGCAGGACAACCTAAACGACTATATAAAGGAAGAGACTATAAAAGGGAAGTCATAAATCTCTTTTAGTACTTTTAGAACCCCTTACTAATCCCTTTTGTCACAATGGATTATTAAGCGCTTAATATATTATCCCTTACCATGTCTTTTATCCTGTTTATTATTGTGACAATGAAAATAAGGAACAATCTCAAGAAATCTTGTTCATCTCCAAACACAACCCTAGGACCATGGAAGGTACTTATTATAGGAAACATACACCATCTTGTTACATCTACACCACACAAAAAATTAAGAGATTTGGCAAAAATATATGGACCATTGATGCATTGCAACTTGGGGAGATCTTCACAATCGTTGCTTCCTCACCACACTATGCTATGGAGATAATAAAAACCCATGATGTCAACTTTGCCTCAAGGCTTCACATTCGAGCTTTATATATATTAACCTATGATTCCTTAGGTATACTTTTTTCAGTTTATGGAAACTATTGGAGACAACTATGGAAAATATGCAAAGTGGAGCTTTTCACCCAAAAACGTGTTAACTCATTCCAACCAATAAGAGAAGAAGAGCTCACCGATCTTGTCAAAATGATTGATTCGCATAAAGGGTCACCCATAAACCTCACTGAGGCATTGCTTTCATCAATATACAATATTATTTCAAGAATTGCGTTTGGCATGAAGTTAAAAGGCCAAGAAAAAATCACATCGGTGATAAAAGAAGTCATACTAGTTGCAGGAGGTTTCAACATAGGAAACCTGTTTCCTTCTGCTAAATGGCTTCAACATAGGAGTTGATCCCAAGGGGCGTATCCAATGATCAATGAGTGAGGGTAGGTGAAAGGGTTAATAAAGTTGGAGGAGATAGAAAGTCTTCCTTATGACTTGTGTTTGGTGGTTGAGGGTCTTTTGTCTATTGGAGAGCAAGGGAGAGAGGCGACCGTTACGAGGAGGGTAACGAAGTGCCGTCTGTTGGAGGGAGTGGGCTGTGATATTTTCGGAGTAAGGAGACGTGGACGACTGGGTGTATGCAAGCTTCTGGTGGAAACGTGAGTTTGTATGCCAAAGACCCTACACGACACGAGATCGAAAATGACCCAAAATAGCACCACGACAACTTTGAATAACGTGTGTTAGCGAGGCTCTTCTGTCGGTACGGTGTAAGGCGAAGCCAAATCCATTCACCCACTATGTAAGTGACATTATTTCTGTGCTTGTTTGCCTGGCTTGCCATACTTTATCGGGATTTTGTAAGGTTTAGTTTGAGGGTTTGAATGATAGATTTTCTTTCTTGCAAGGACTCATGGAGGAGTGCGACCGTATAAGGCACGGAACAATGACATGCTGATAACGGTGTGAAAATTCAAGTTGTACCAATACTCGGCGTGGTGGAGGAGTCGAACCAACGACGCGGATTCTCGCTACAAAACCAGCGAAGGTAAACTTTGAGGCACTTGTTTACATTCTTACTTTGTCCATCTGTCTTCAGATGGTAGGTAGTAGTATATTACAATTTGGTGCTGGATAACTAAAACATTTCTTTCCAAAATGCACTCTGAAAAATAGGGTCTTTGTCAGAGGTGATGGATGAGGGAACCCATGAAGGCACACTATTTCCACGAGAAAACATTTTACTAATGAAGGAGTCAAGAAATGAGGTCGAAGAGAGATGAAGTGGACGAACTTCGTTAAGTGATCGCACACGACCCAGATCATAGAATGACCGAAGGAAGAGGGTAAGTGGGTTATAAAATCCATTATTAATTCTTACCAAACCTTTTGTGGAACGGGTAAAGGTTGGAGTAATCCTTGTTTACTTTGTCGCAAAGTCTGACTCTGTTGGCAAAGTACACACTATTGGACAAAGCGGCGAATGTCAGCGTACAATATGGGCCAGAAAAAGGAGGAAACTAGTTTAGCAAGCGTGGGTTTGCCGCTGGAATGTCCAGCCAACAGAGTGCCATGGAATTCCTCAAAGAGTTGCTCGCGAAAGCCCTAGCCAGGGGTAACAAAAATGCGACCTTTAACAAGTAGAACACTATCTTGAACCAAGGAATGCTCTACTCTCTTGTGGGACGAAGTGAATGACAGAATCCAAGTGAGCCAGTCTGATGAAGAGAAGAATTGACAAAGACGGCCAAAGATATCTAGGACAACTGAAGAGGTAAATTCCATAAGCACAACATTTGTGGAATCGGGTTCACTTTAGGACAAAGCGTTAGCCACTGTATTCAATTTTCCAGGTTTGTAAACAATCTTGAAGTTATATCCTTGTAACTTGGATGTCCAGTTCTACTATGTTGGAGTTTGAATCACCTGGGAAACTAAATTCTTTAAACTTTGCTTGTCTGTATAAATGGTAAATTCACTCCCGATAAGGTACTAGCACCATTTTTTTATGGTTTCAGTCACAGCATAGAGCTTGCGGCAGTAGGCGAAGGAGGCCTGCATTTAGGGACCCATATGTTTACTAAAGTAAGCGGCTGATTGACTCAAGTGGGTTTATTTTTTAAAAAAATTACCAGTATGGGTCTGCTTTGAAAAATATTACCAGCATGGGTCTGTTTTGGGTGGTTGACTCGGTCAAACCGCAACTCCGAATTGCAGTTTCGTTGTCACGTCAGCAAAGTGATTACGTGGAAGCCAGCGTGGAAAAACGACTACGAAACCGCAAGTGGGAATTGCGGTTTGACTGAAAACACAGAAAACCGCAAGTCACATCTGCGGTTTGAATTAAATATTATTTTTATCATAAACCGCAAGTGCGAACTGCGGTTTATGTTAAATATAATATTTAAATATCATCAAAGTGGCTGTGGTTTAATGGTGAGAATTTGATGTTGTAGTTGTGGAGACCCGGGCTCGAATCCCAACAGTCACACATAAAATCGCAATTCGCATCTGTGGTTTGAATTAAATATTATTTTTATCATAAATCGCAAGTGCGAACTGCGGTTTATGTTAAATATAATATTTAAATATCATGAAAGTGACTGTAGTTTAGTGGTGAGAATTTCATGCTGTGGTCGTAGAGACCTGGGCTCGAATCCCAGTAGTTCCAGTAGCCACACACTGTTTTAATTAAAATCACCTAGCTTACTTTTTTATCCTATAAAAGTGAAAAAAGTAAGCCATGTGATTTAAATCCGACATCAATTAAAACAATGTGTGGCTGCTGGGATTCGAGCCCAGGTCTCCACAACTACGACATGAAATTCTCACCATTAAACTACAGCCACTTTGATGATATTTAAATATTATATTTAACATAAACCGCAGTTCACACTTGCAGTTTATGATAAAAATAATATTTAATTCAAACTACAGATGCGAATTGCAGTTTTATGTGTGGCTACTGGGTTCGAGCCCGAGTCTCCACAACTACAACATCAAATTCTTACCATTAAACCACAACTACTTTGATGATATTTAAATATTATATTTAACATAAACCGCAGTTCGCACTTGCGGTTTATGATAAAAATAATATTTAATTCAAACCGCAGATGCGACTTGCGGTTTTCTGTGTTTTCAGTCAAACCGCAATTCCCACTTGCGGTTTCGTAGTCGTTTTTCTACGCTGGCTTCCACGTAATCACTTTGCTGACGTGACAACGAAACCGCAATTCGGAGTTGCGGTTTGACCGAGCCAACCACCCAAAACAGACCCATGCTGGTAATATTTTTCACAGCAGACCCATACTGGTAATTTTTTTAAAAAATAAACCCACTTGGGTCAATCAGCCAAAGTAAGCAAGGGGACGATTATCTGAGTCCGAACCACACCAATGGCGAGGGCAGACGTGTCAGTTTCCAGACAAAAAGTCTTGGAGAAATTAGGCAACTGAAGAATAGGGGTCTTCTTTATTTTATTTTTTAAAGTTTGAAAAGTATTTGAGCTTCTTAATTCCATGTAAACTTATTTGAACGAAGGCAATCGGTGAGAGAGTGACGTGTGTGGTGAATTTTCTGATAAATCTACGATAGAAACTGGTGAGGCCTAGAAACCCTTAGAGTGTCATGAGTGATCGTGGCTGTGGCCATTTTGTAATTACTTTAATTTTTGTTGGGTTGGGAGTACTAGCACCAATAACATGTCCCAAGTAGGGGACAGAAGGCACACTGAATAGGCAATTAGATAACTTGGAAAAAAATTGGTTAGATTATAATAACTCCAAAATAATGTGCAAGTGCACTAAGTGGGATGAGGGCAAATCACTATAAATTAATATATCATCGAAGAAAACAAGCATAAACCAATGAAGATATGGCCTTAGGAAGTCATTCATGGCAGACTGGAAAGTTGAGGGAGCGTTGGTCAGACCAAAAGGCATAACTAAAAACTCGTAGTGACCGTCACAAGTTCTAAAGGCAGTCTTGTGCGTGTCTATAGGGTGCACTCTAATTTAATGGTAACTTGAGCGTAAATCGAGCTTACTAAAAATGGTAGCTGACCCTAGTTCATCTAGTAATTCATCCACTATAGGAACGAAGAGTTTGTCTTTAATGGTGATTGAGTTAAAGGCCCGATAATCCACACAAAAATGCCAAGATCCATCCTTCTTTTTTACCAATAGGACTAGAGAAGAGTAAGGACTAGTGCTAGGGAAAATGATACCTTTTTTTAGCATATAATAGATGATAATTACGATGATCTCTTTTTGGGAATGTGGGTAGTGGGGCGAACTGTAATAAGTGGTGTATTTGGGAAAAGAGGGATTTGGTGATCATGTGGGAGGGAGGGTGATAGGCCTTTAGGAGTGGCAAAAATGGGTTGGAAAAAAGTGAGTAAGGTTTGCATATCTGGGCTAAGTTCGATGAAATTAGGGTACTCCTGTATAGTGGAAGTGTTTGGGGATGTGGTTGGTGAAGTGGGTGTAATTTGGAGGAGGTAAAAAGAGGCGGTTGAGTCTATGTGAATAGAGTGGCAGACTTGGTGAAAGGAAGATTAGGAGGAGTTCATCTAATGAGTACCCACAAGCGTGATCCATTCATTTGAGTGGTGAAAAGAGAACTGGGGAATGGCGAAATCAGCGAAAATGGGGCCTAAGGTGGCGAGCCATTCAAGGCCCAATACAATATCTGCACCTTTTATATGAAAAAGGTAGGTAGGCACTTGGAATTCATGCCTTGGTAAGATTAAGGGTGAGTTGGGGCAGAAACCTATATAAAGTAAAACCATGACATGAAGGCCCACAATATGTCCTACAAATTTAAGGGACTTTGGTGAGTGATGATCGGACATGACTTGGGTGGATAAGTGAAAGTGTATAGGATCAGAGGAGGTCCATCAGGGCAATGTCGTGGACAGACTCATCCTGGGCAGGATCATCTTCCAAAAGCAACAAAAAGTTACCAGAGGCACACTTATGCCCTACTGTAAACTTGTCATCACAGTAATAACACAAGCCTTGGGCACGTCATTCCTACATTTAGGCGGAGGAAATGCACCTGACGGGGAGAGTTGGGATGGTTGAGGATGAAGTGGAAATGGGGTTGCGGTTATTATACGGTAAGGGATGGGGGGAAGAGCAGTTTATTGGGGTGGAATTTATGGTCACAAATTTTTCCTCAACCAATTTGGCCATGCCAATGGGCTGAGCCAGGGAGATAGGGTGCAAAAGGGCTAGTTCGTGTTGAATATAAGGCCTGATATAAAACAATTAAGTAATATATCGAGGGTTAAACCATCCACCTAATTAGATAACTTCTCAAAGGCTGTTTGGTATTGAGTGACGGTACCTATCTATTTTAATTTGAATAGCTTTGCCTGGTGGTTGACGATGGTGGAAGGACCAAAACGGGATTCAAGAGCACGTGTGAACGAGTACCAATATGAGAATTGGTGATTCTTAGCCATCTACTTGAACCAGCTAAGGGCATCACCACGCATATAAACATTGACCATAGCAAGACATTGAAATGAGGGAATTTGGTAATAGTTGAAGAACTGATTCGTCTAAAATAATCAATCAAGAGGGGTTGTGCCATCAAATGGGTTAAGCTAGAGTTTAGGTGGGCTGGGGTGATTGGAAGAGGTAGGAAGAGAAGAAAACGCTGAGAGAAAGTTAGGAAAGCCAATGGAAAAAGATGGCGTGGTAGGCTGAGATAAGGTTTGGGGGATGAATAAAGGAGAGGAGGACATATGATGACAGGAAGAGGGTTATAAGGAAATTTGGGTGGAAAGGACGTGGATGGATAATCGGGTCGTAGAGAGAAAGGTATGGAGGGAGGCATCATAGGGACAACAAAAGGGGGAATAAATGGGAGGTAGGAGTTTAATTTATCTTGTAAGGCGGAAATAATAAGTTGAAGGGTCTCTTGTTTCGATTTCATACCTTGCTGGAATTGGATTTGGAGGTCCCGCTGTTGTGTGCCTTCAGTATCCTGTTGTGACAAGAAGTGATCGAGTTTTTCGAACAAGGTGACAATGGCATCGGAGAGACCCTTAGTATCCTGGCAAGTGGGAGGCATGAGGGCGAGGGATGAAAGCACCAATGTAAGGATGCATGAATTATTACTAGAGAAGGAAGGGACTAATTACCATTAACACTAAGCTAAATTTCTCTCATACCAATTCAATAAGGACAGACTCCCTTAAAAACACAGCAAATGGAAACCTTAAGACACATGTGCCTAGTTCAACAACACATAACAGAATTAAAAGGAAATACAAAAACAGATTTTTGGGCCTTATGTAATCTAGGAGCCATTTTGGGGTAGTCCTGAGCCATTGCTTCCTTTTGCTAACAGGCACACTCAAAAGTCAAAGATGGCCAAGGTAAAGTAAAGGAAGATTTAATGGATGCTCTTCTAAAATTCTAGGATTGTAAATAGCAACCAAAATATTTGCTTAACCAATAATAATATCAAGGCTATAATACTAGTAAGGATAATAACATTTTGTAAGTTCTTCCTTTTGTAAAAAGGATCTCATTAATTTCTACACTTAGAATCTACTCACTCAAAATGAGGGTGGCTTTTGTAAGATAATGCTAGTTTATATTATTAACAGGAAAATCAAATGTTTGTAACTGCACTTTATCTTCTTAATTACACTCTTGAACTAGAAAAGCCAAGTCAATATCTCTTTTGTAAATCCTAGGCTCCTTGCATTAGCTTAAAGTTAAATTGGGCAATGGTAGAAATGATGAAGGATCCAAGAGTAATGAAGAAAGCATAAGTTGAGGTGAGAGAGGCGTTCGATATGAAAGGAAGGGTTGATGAAGTTTGCATTGATCAACTCAAATATTTGAAATCCATTGTTAAGGTTACATCCATCATTAGCTCTTTTACTTCCAAGAGAATGTAGACAGTCATGTGAGATTGATGGATATCATATATCAGCTATGTAGCACGAACACCGACATGAATACGAGTACAGACACGACACTAACACGTTGACACAACTAATGTCTAAAATGTACAACACGAGAATACGACTTATATGCATATAAATAATGAGATTCTAATGAAATAAAATATGAGTATCATAACAAATTAACTAAAGTGATGATATATTCATAAATTTAAACAAATTTTCTATAATAACAAGACTAAAAGATAGGTCCAACATTATTTTTTGATAATATATTTGTGGTTCATCTATGTTGAAGTGTCAATTTAAGTATCTAAGTTGTATATAAATGTGAATTTAAATTTTTAAGTAAAAATAAAAAATTTTTCATTAGAAATCTAACTAGAAGTTTCACAGAAGTGTAAGAGAGTGTCTGTGTTGGACACGGAGGCACTTCGAAGAATAAAAATGTCTGTGCTTCATAGTATAATAGTCAAAAGTAAGGTAATTATCAATGCTTGGGCAATTGGAAGAGATCCAAGGTATTGGAGTAAAGCACCAAGGTTCTATCCAGAGAGATTCATTGATAGTTCTTTTGACTACAAAGGAAGTAGTTTTGAGTACATTCCGTTTGGTGCTGGAAGAAGAATATGCCCAGGTAGCACCTTTGGTCTAATAAATGTTGGGGTGGCACTTGCATTGTTGTTGTATCACTTTGATTGGAAGCTTCCCAGTGGAATGAAAAGTGAAGACTGGGACATGAACGAGGAATTTGGATTGACTGTGACAAGAAAAGGTGATCTATGCTTGATCCCTGTCATTTCTCGTCCTTTCCTGGTAAGATAAACCATTCAAGAAAAAACAGTAACCTTTGAATTTATTATTAACAAAACAAAACTTTGGATATTTGTTGATTTTATTACAAGTGAAGATTTTATAATGCATCCCCCGGATGTTTTCATTGTGGTTTTCATGTTATGTTAATGATATTCATTAGTACCATTCATAATTCTGCACATCGTAGATGTCTTACCATTACTACTTTCAAATTCAAGGGAAATTGATGATCATCCAATTGATACACAAAACAAATGTAAACAAGGAGAAATATATGTACGCATCAACAAAAAATGTTCAGTAAAAATATATAACGATTTGACGATTACCATTATCTTGTGTTTAGAAAATTAACAGAAGAGTTATTCTTGTTTTGCAGGGAGTGGAGAGTAGGGCAATCATAAATGCAGGCAAAGAAGGCTAAGTAAGATTCAAGCCTAGGATCAATATGTCCCTAAAGATGACGGGTTAAATTTTTCTTCCATTTCCTATCCCTTTTCCTTCTCTCCACTGATAAAAAAATACCTCATCGAATAAGACATGCTTAATTTTTAATTTTATAATCTAGCTCATTAATAAAATAATGCCTATTTAATAAGATGTACTTAATTTTTAATTTTATTATCAGCTCATTAAATAATATGTGTTTTTATATTAGTAAAGACTGAAGATTTTCATCCAAATTTAATATATCTTAAATCTTATAAATTCACCGAATAAGAAAGATTTTAACTTTCATTAATTAAAAGCCTCAATTTCACGTAAGCATAGTATATTTTGCTTTACTTCTAAAAACAGGAAATATAATAATTCTAAACATATTTTTACCAAACATTTATACGGGCTTTCATTTCATTACTCTAACTTATTATTGACTGCTTTTTATACTATTCATGCTAAGTGCATCGGTTGTAAACAACAATTAAGAAAAAATTCAATATAAATAGATGTTGGTATTTGGGTTTCTCTTCAGTTGTTAATAAACCTAATAATAATTTAATATTTTGTTATTCTCAAAACTTTTTTTTTCACTAAAAATATTCAAACATTAATATCTCATCTAGATAAAAAACGTAACTATAATAATAAAATTACGGATAATTTTGATAATAAAAAACAAAAATAATTTTAATTAACTTTTTATAGATTAAATATTAGTGTTATTAGTTTTTGTTAACAATAATATATATATATATATATATATATATATATATATTTTACAAATATTAGAAGACGCGTGCATAAAAGGTTAAAAAAATCTAAGTATGATATCAGAATCATATCCTTATATTCATCTCAAACTGGAAACACAAGCTCTAAGCACAAGTATAAGATGTCATTCAAGTGAAGTCAAAGACGTAAGACTGTGTTGTAGACATACTGATTGTTTAACAGAGGCAAACACATCTTGTCAAATGCAGATGCAATCTTTAATAGATGCAGACACAGCTTTGACAAAATCATATGCGGACAAGTCAATAAGTCACGCATATCCTAGTTCAGCCTGAAAGAGATGCATATCTTGTAGTTTATTAATTCGTAAATTACTTCACAAAATTTAACCTAGCATAAATTAAGGTAAAAGACAACAATATAAGATGGAACACCCTCATTTTACGTGTTATGCTTTTCCATGTATTTTGTTTTCTACCTCTACAAATTGGATAGGAGTTTGGAAACTTTTGAAAAACACAATGATCATTATGAATATTATCTAGAATTTTTTCAATTGTATTTTCAAAAATTATTCCTAAAATTCCCAAACCACTTCCTTTTAGAAAAATGGTTTAAAATAGGATAAAGTTACAATTGTTGGAAGTATTGTGAAAATTATTTGAAATTTCAACGTAAAATAAATAAAATATCTGTAATTGACTGTGTAGTATATACCAATACCCTTTTAATCTACAAATATTTTATAAAGTCATATACATTATACTTTTAATTGTCTAATAAATAAAATGATTTTACTAAATCAAAATTATTTTAAAATTAATTTAAAACTAATTTTAACTATTAAAATGACAAAAATAACTTTTGGGCCTAATAAATGAACCTAGTGGATCCCTACATGTGGCTCTTTGATAGATAGAGGTGTGATGCTCTCAAACAATGATACAAGATGCGCTTTATGCAAACAATCATAGAAGGACTACAATCATCGCTTTCTCACAAGTCCAGTTGCATCACAAATTTGATCTAAAATTCTAAATTGGCTTAGTTATCATATATACTTCCTTTTTACCATTTGCAAGCCAAAGTTACATGCAAGGATTATATACTTTTATAATAAAAAATTACAAAGGTTTTCAATAAAATTAAAATTATATAAATTATTACAATCACATTTTTCACGTTATTAAGCTTGAGTGCTAGTAATGCACTTTTTATAACACATATTTTATTATTAAGTAACAGTTGTTAAAAACTACAAAATACAGATAAAGAATAATCATATAAAAAGTTAAGTCTTGCCTAAAGAAAATAAATCCAAATACATTATAGTGCAGTTAGACACTTGTATAGACTCAACTAAAGAGAAAATTTGAAGTCATTCAAATCAAAATTTATTTGTATCAATCAAACATAAAGAGTTGTTATTAGAAAGTTTTCAATCTATACTGAAATAAAAGAAACTTGTGCGTCTGAGCTTTATCTTGCAAGTGAGGGAATCAAATACAGATCAGCTTTTCTTCTAACAGTTAACCCAAATTGCTCAGTCATGTCTAAATCCTCAGTTTTCATTCCATTGGGAAGCTTCCAATCAAAGTGATACAACAAAAATGCAAGTGCCAGCTCAACATTTATTAAACCAAATGTGCTGCCTGGGCATATTCTTCTTCCAGCACCAAATGGAATGTACTCAAAATTATTTCCTTTGTAATCAATAGAACTATCAATGAATCTCTTTGGATAAAACCTTTTTGCTTCAGTCCAATAGTTTGGATCTCTTCCAATAGCCCAAGCATTAACAATCACCTTACTTTTTGACTGGAATATGATACCCATCAATCTCACATGTGTGTCCACCTTCTCTAGGAAGTGAAAGAGGAGCAGGAGGGTGTAACCTTAGGGTCTCTTTCACTACTGATTTCAAATATTTGAGTGCATTGATGTTAAGTTTCATCAACCCTTCCTTTTATGCTGAATACCTCTCTTACCTCAGCTTGTGCTTTCTTCACCACCCTTGGATCCCTTACTATCTCTGTCATTGTTCAATCTATGGTAGTTCCTCATGTCTCACCTCCAGCACCAAAGATACTCTAATAAACAATTGTCCAGATGTGAGTAATTTTCATATGGGAGTACTAAACATTCATCTAAAAACTCTAGAGCATGTAAAACTGTGTTGATAAAAGTTTATAGAAGTCCTTATTATCCTTACCTCAATTATAGCCTTTATGTTGTTATTAGTTAAGTCTCAGCACTCATCCAATGCACCTGCGTCACAACAACTGCCATAGCCACAATCCTGTCATTCAGATTAGTTAGGTTTTTGTTTTGTACCTAGCTGGATTTGAGTCCTATTTCATCAGTGCACATTTTGTCCCCTGTTGTATATAAACTCGTCCATTGTACATTTCAAACTTAGAATGGAATATTATGCTAATGTTCTAGTTTAAGTACTACACCATTCTCTTCATTTCTTTTATTCTCCTGTTTTCCACTTTGCTTTTGAATATGGTATTAGAGCTCTTCCTTATAAGAGCTCTACTGCATACTCTGCAATTTTTTCCTTTTTTCCTTTGACGGATTCTTCCTCTTCGATCATGAATAATGAATTCTATCCTGCCGTCAATGTAAGCTATATTTACCTTCATCCTGGAGAAAACCCAGCGATCGTGCTTGTTTCTACTTCTTGACAAGAAAAATTACAATGTGTAGTTTCTTGGATCTTGCACTTGGTCACGCCTCACATCTGTCAAAGTATCATTTGGATGGATCGTTCAGAGGCCATATGGAAGGATTTTCAGGCGAGATAGTCACAAAGGGATAAAATTCAAATTTCTAATTTGCAGTTGGAGGCTGCATCAACAAGGACAGATGATTCAACCGTTAGTCAATATTTTACTAAACTAAGAACTGTTTGGGATGAATTAGATAGCTTCAGACCTAACCTGACTTGTAAATGTTTGATTAAATGTGGATGTGGCATTGTGGAAGCAATGGTTGAAAGAAAATTGGAAGACCGAGCTATGCAGTTCTTGAGAAGGCTCAATGAGCACTTTGGTAATGTTAGATCAAATATCCTGATCATGGATCTTCCCTTCCATATCAAAGATTTTCTCATATGTGGTTCAGCAAAGTGACAGCTTGAAGGTAGCAACTTCGTTGGCGCTGCTAATACTAAGAGCAAAACTAGAAATGCAAGTCTATTTTTTAGTTTTTGTGGTAGAACAGGACATACCAAAAATGTATGCTATCGTAAACATGACTTTCCTTCTGAAAGAAACACTAGCAGGAGTCGACAAAATCAACAAAATGGCTGAAACAAAGGTAGCAAAATGAGTACTCACTGTGGAAGATCCAGTCACATAGTAGACATATGTGACAAGAAGTATGGCTTCCCCCCAGGACATAGATCTTATGGTAAGAGCTCCAATGTGAATCAAGTCATGACAGAAGAAGAGAAACGTAGTGTAAGTCAACAAAGTTCCAATGAAATTCGTGATCATGAGCTGTCATCAAAGGAGTATTAAGCTTTGATGACTTTAATCCACTAATCAAGTCTTGGCAACTCGGCTACTCTTATCTCCACTAACACCAACACTTCACAAGTAAACCAAGTCGGATCAATCACTTCCTACAATATGCAAAACACAGGTATTAATTCACAAGTTGCATTGTCTATTGAGTCAAAGTTCACGGCTAGCTGGATATTAGATTCAGGAGCCACATATCATTTGTCATCTTCTTTAAAGTACTTCAAACATTATAAAAGTATTAATCTATCATTGTTAAGCTTCCCACTGGTCATCAAGTCAAGGCCATTTATTCTAGAACTATTGTCTTCACATAAGAATTCTTTCCCATAGATGTATTATATGTCTCTTCTTTTAACTATAATCTCATTTCCATATCAAAGTTTGTTAGAACTCCTAATTGTGAACTAATGTTTGCTCACCTATGTGTACCATCCAGGATGCAAAGTCGAGGAAGATGTTTGGTATAGTTAAGAAGCATGCTGGACTTTACACCTTATCAATTCATAATTTGACTACACCCTTGGCTATGACCTCTATTACCCTTGCTTCTTGTAAAATTGCCCCTATAAACATTTGGCATTTTCAGCTTGGGCACTTGCCACATGAGAGACCTCAAGTTGTAACTCGCCACTATCAATGTGTTTCCATAAATGCAGATAATAAAAACTTGGCTTGTAATGTATGTCATCATGCCAAGCAAAAACGATTCCATTTTTCCCTCGAGCATTTCTCATGCATTGAAACCCTTTCATTTGATTCATGTAGACATATGGGTCCTTGCTCCAAAATTTTATTGCATGGTCACAAATATTTTCTCACCATTGTTGATGATTGTTCTCGCTACACTTGGATTTATTTGTTGTGTACCAAATCTGAAACAAGAAGTCACTTGGTCACTTTTATAAATTATGTAGCCAACCAATTTGATTCACAAATTAAAGTCATATGCTTAGATAATGGAAAGGAATTTGAGATGCATGAATTTTACTAAACCAAATGCATATTGCATCAAACCAGATGTAATGAAACTCCCCAACAAAATGGTATTATTGAGAGGAAGAACCAACATCTCTTGAACATTACCAGATCCCTTCTTTTTCAAAGTTGTCTTCCCTCTCTTTTTGTCTTTTGCTTTAGTGCATGCAGCTTTACTAATCAATTGTATACCAACGCCCTTTCTCAAACATACTTCCCCTCATGAGGTTCTTTATGGAACACCTTTTGATGTGGCTGCCTTTCAGGTGTTCGACTGTCTCTCATATACATCTACCTTAGCTGCTCATCACACCAAATTGGATGCTCGAGCTAACCCCTGCATCTTTCTCGGGTTTAAGCCTCACACAAAAGGCTACCTCCTATATAATCTTCACAATCACAAAACTTTTATCTCTCAAAATGTCATTTTTTACGAGGACCAGTTTCCTTACCTTACAGCTGATCCCACTCCACTTACTCAACCACTACCAACTTCTCTAACTAACCCTTTTCAACACCTGTCCCTCCAAGACCATAAGTCATCGCCGACTAAGTCTCTCAGTGCCACACCTATCAACCTAGATGACACCTCACCCTATAACCCTGTCATTTCTCACTCTTCCCCTTAAGTTGAATCATCACTTATACAACATATCCTTCCTATCAACGAGCCACCTATACCTAATGATCAGCTACCTGTCCCACCTTTCTTGCATTACTCTTCCCGAAAACGTTTTCCACATTCTTACTTGCAAGATTTCCATTGCAACATGTTATCCTAAACTACATCATCTACTTCCTTTTCTTCCTCCAAAGGTGTATGCTATCCTTTAGCATCCTTTCTTTCGTATGAACACTTGTCTTCCCTTTTCAAACATTTTACTCTTTCCATTTCCACTAATCACACACCTGATTTCTATGATGAGGTGTCCAAACATAATTGTTGGCTTAAATCCATGCAAGCTAAGATTTCTGCCCTTGAAGAATCACACCTAGATACTCACTATGCTTCTTCCAAACAAATCCACCATCGGTTGTTGTTGGATTTTCAAAACCAAGTTCAATACAGATGGTTGTATTGAATGACATAAGGCCAAGCTTGTAGCTAAAGGCTAGACTCAAATAGAGGGTCTCGATTTCATTGATGCCTTTTCCCTCGTAGCCAAGCTTACGACTGTGCGCTTGTTGTTAGCTCTCGCTTCCATTCGCTCCTGACACCTCAAACAATTAGACGTGAATAATCCTTTTCTTCATAGGGATTTACTTGAAGAAGTTTACCTTCCCAATTTGGTCAAGTTTGTAAGTTGCAGAGGTCTCTTTATGGCCTTAAGCAGGCCAGCTGACAGTGATTTGCTCGTCTTTCCACTTTTCTCATGTTGAATGGCTACACCCAATCCATGGCTGATCACTCCCTCTTCCTCAAGCACTCTGCCTCCTCTATTACAATGTTGCTCATATATGTTAATGATGTCATTTTAACTCGAGATAATCTTCCCAAGATTCGTCACATTACTTCACTTCTGGATTCCACTTTCGAGATCAAGGATTTAGATGACCTCAAGTTTTTTCTTGGTCTTGAGGTTGCTTGTAATTCATCTGGAATTCATCTCTATCAGTGCAAAGATACCTTGGACATCATTTTTGACACATGTATGCTAGCGTGTCATCCTATGTCCACGCCCATGGATGACACAATTCACTTGCATTCTACTTCAGGTTACTTGCTACCTGATCCATCACCTTTCAAACATCTCATTGGGCACCTAATTTATCTTACTACCACTCGTACAAACATCACCTATGCAGTTCAACATCTCAGCCAATTCATGTCAAAACCAACCACTACTCACCTCTAGACTGTTTTTCGTATCCTTTGCTACCTCAAGCTGGCTCTAGGTTCAGGCCTCTACTTTCCATGTCAAGTTCACTTCAGTTGAATGCCTTTAGTAACTCAGATTGGGCGGGTTGTGTGAATATCAGACGCTCTATTACTGGATTCTCAGTGTATCTTGGCCATTCCCTCATCGCATGGCATTCCAAGAAGCAAGCACCATCTCGAAGAGCTCCCCTAAAGCTAAGTATCGAGCCTTAGCCTCTTCCACCTATGAATTACAGTGGCTCACCTATCTTTTGGAAGACTTTCACGTTCCATTCTCTTGTCCATCCCTTCTCTTCTGTGACAACAATAACGCTCTTCAAATCGCTTCGAATCAAGTTTTCCATGAGTGTACCAAGCACCTTGACATTGATTGTCACCTCGTTCGTGATAAAGTGAATGTTGGTCTGCTTAAGCTCCTTCCAATTTCATTTTCCATGCAACTTGCTGGCATCTTCACAAAATCCTTATCCCCTCTTGTCTTCAAGGAGTCCAATTCCATGCTTAACATACATTTTCAGCTTGAGGGGGTCTCAACACTCATCCAATGCACCCACATCATAACAACTGTCATAGCCACAATCCTGTGTTCATTCCCACAATAGTTATTTCAGTTATAGCTATTGTAACTGTTTCATTCAGATCAGTTAGATTTTTGTTTTGTACCTAGTTGGATTTGAGCCATCTTTCATTAGTGCACGTGTTGTCCCTGTTGAAATTAATTGTGGATTAGTATCACTCAATATCTAATTATCATTAACCGACAATATTAGATATGATCATAATATCAATATGGTTATTTATCTTTAACCGACAATATCTTAAAATATCAATATGGTTATTTAACTGGGATTACAGTGAGATTGACTCTGTGATGGGTTAGGTCAATCAGATAAAAAGCCCAATTAAGAGAGGCCCCTGACTACCCTGGGGGGTTATAAATTTGCCATCCCATTAAGCAAATTTACACATCAAAATTGTTCTCTACAATAACCCCTCAGAAGGTAGCCAGAAGAACCTCTAGAGTTCTGTTCAATAGTGCTCATGGATATGAATGCCAATTCAGGTACACATTCATTTTCATTCTATTAATTCAATAGCATGATTGACATACTATAATTTGTGTCTAGTACAGTATAATTCAAAAAACTACTTTATACTTTCATCAATTGGTATCAGAGCTAACTAGATACATTTTATGGTTGTCAATTGAACAAACCCTATTTTTCAACATTAACATACATGCGTTTTTTGAGAGAGGGAAAGAGACCGAATGATACCTGAGCGGTTACGCGGCGGCAGTCGAGTCGTCCGCCGGCAGCCGCGTCGCCAGCCGAGACCGGTGAACCTCCCGGTGGTCCCAACCCTACCGTGCTGCACGGGCGGAGATCGCGTCTCGCGCTCCCAGATTGCAGCGGAGATCGCGTCTCGCGCGCCCAGATCGCAGCAGAGATCGTGTCTGCGTCTCGCGCGCCCAGATCGCAGCGGAGATCGCGTCTCGCGCCCCCAGATCGCAGCGGAGATCGCGTCTCGCGCGCACAGATCGCGGCGGAGATCGCGCCTCGCGCGCCCAAGTCGCGGTGGAGATCGTTTCGACCGCCGCTTTCCGATCTGAAGCAGAGAGGGGCGGAGATCGGAGATCGGCCCAGATCGTGTCGCGGCGGAGATCACGTTTCGGCCGCCCGCTCCAGCGGCTCTTCGTCGCGTTTCGACCGCCCAGATCCCGTCCGATCTTGGGGCTTTCGGCGCCTTCAGCGCCGTCTGTTCCAGCGGCTCTCCGTCGCCTTCGAGCGGTTTAACCGCCGCGCTTCGTATCGTCCAGATCCCGTCGGATCTTGAGGCTTCGGCGCTGCTCCACCGGCGCTCCAGAATCGAAGCCGCTGCTCCACCGACGGACTCGCGTTTCAGCGCCGAACCAGATCGCAGCGGAGATCGCACCGACCGTCCGAATCTGCGTCTTCGCCGTTTCCGGATCTGCGTCTCCGCCGTTTCCGGATCTGCATCTCCTGCCCATTTCCGTTTCGTAACCGCACGAAACATCAAATATTTTTTAGGAGAACCACGGTGGTCGAAGCCGTCAAAATATTTGTTCCATAACCACCGATTCCTCCATGCCAAATATTTTTTCTTAAAATTCTTAAATAAATAATTTTTTTTGAAATTGTATAATTTTGAAATTTATTTAATTTTAGAGATGTAATTTCGAATTAATTTTAGAATATTACTCTCAAATTTTTTGAATATTGAATTATTACTTATAATATGATTTTTCTGTTAATTTGCATTGTGATGACCTATCTATCATGGGCAGGATGATGTGAATTTTGTTTGTCATATTTTAAGATAATTAAAATCATATGAAATAAAGCATGATTTATGCTATTAATTTACATAATTGTAATTTCACCTATCGTGGATACATTTGTGTAAATTTATGAATAAATATTAATCCATTATATTAGTGATAATTATACCCTATCGGTGTGTTGTTATTAGTATAATTTGTTGTTGTACAATACATTTCTCTTTACTTATGTTAATGTTTTTTGGTACCCTATCGGTGCTAGAATTTATTAATTTAAGTTATAATGTATTGTAATTTGCTTAGGGATTTATTTTAAGCTGAACTTTTAAATCATTTTTTTGTGATGTTCAGTTTTCTTCCCTAATTCCGTCAAAACACTAAACGGAACAAATTATGAGGACTGGAAAGAATCATTAGATATCTACCTGACCATTGGCAATCTGGATTTAGCATTGAGGACGACGAGGCATGCGCCTCTTACAGATGAGTCTTCTGAAGCTCATCGAATTTCTCATGAGAAATGGGAACACTCTAACAGAGTGTGCCTGAAGGTGATTAAATTCACCATGGAGAAATCTATTAGACAGAGCATTCCAGATCTTGATGATGCCTGTGCTTTTCTCAAAGCAGTCGGTGAAAAATTCACAACTTTTGATAAGGCACAGAAAAGCCAATATCTTTCCTTATTTGAAAAGACCAAATATGATGGTGTCAGCGGTGTACGTGAACACATTATGAAGTTAATACATTGCTATAATAAGCTGAAGTCTCTCAAGGTTGAGGTTGGTGAAGACACTTTAATCTATCGCATCTTGGAATCTCTGCCTTCTCAGTTTGACATCATGAAGACTTCATATAACATTCAAAAGCATGACTATGGAGTGGATGAATTGATTGCAATAATCACCCAAGAGGAGGAGTCAATGAAGAAAAATAAGCCTAATAGCATTCAGTTCACTGCTTCTAGTTCAGGTGCTAAAGGTGCTAACAGGTATAAAGGAAAGAAGAAAAAGGGTACAGAGAAAGCAGAACGACATTTAGAACCCAAGAAGAAATTCTTTAAAGGTTCTTGCAAGTATTGTAAGAAACGTGGTCACAAGGTGGAAGATTGCTTTATCCTGAAAAAGAAAGAGGCGAAGCGAGGTAATCTGCTAGCACTAACTTGCTTTGAATCTAATATGGTTGATGTTCCTCCAAATTCCTGGTGGTTAGACTCAGTGGCTACTATTCATGTTGTGAATTCTTTACAGGGGTTCACAAGCCTGAGGAAACCAAGTGATGTTGAGACGAAGATTGTTATGGGAGATGGAGCTGGAGTACCCGTTGCTGACATTGGAGTCGTCTCTTTATGTTTATCCTCTGGACATACTTTATTATTACATGATGCTGTTTATGTCCCTTCCATGAGAAGGAATTTGATATCAATTTCTGTTTTAGACAAATGTGGATACAACTTTCATTTTGGTGATGGAAAATTGGTGATTTATTATAATTCAACTGTTGTTGGTTCAGGAGTTTTGCATGACAGACTTTACATGTTAAACGTAACTGATATGTCAGTTAACTCCATTAGTGGGAGTAAACGTAACAGGATTGATGAATCTTCCTCTATGCTATGGCATAGACGTTTGGGGCATATTTCTAGGCCTCGAATTGAAAGACTCATAAAAGAAGGGATTCTGCATGATCTTAACTTCTCAAATTATGACACTTGTGTCGATTGCATCAAGGGGAAGTTCACTGCCAAAACCAGGAACAAAAGTTCAAACAGATGTGACGATGTGCTACAATTAATTCACACAGACATATGTGGACCTATTACACCTACTGCTATGGGTGGATATAGGTATTTTATTACCTTCATAGATGACTTCTCCAGACATGGATGGGTATATCTTCTTCAGGATAAAGCAAGCTCTCTTGAAGCCTTCAAAACCTTTAAAGCCTTTGTTGAGCTGAAAACAGAGAAGAAAGTTAAGTGTGTAAGGTCTGATAGAGGAGGAGAATATTATGGTCGTTATGACGAGACAGGAAGAAATCTAGGTCCATTTGCTCGATTCCTTGATGAATACGGAATTGAAGCTCAATAAGCCATGCCTGGAACTCCTGAACAAAATGGCGTTACTGAGAGACGAAATCGAACACTCATGGACATGGTGAGATGTATGTTATCACATTCATCTCTGCCAGAATTTCTTTGGGGAGATGCCTTGCGAACTACTATGTACATTCTTAATCAGGTACCTAGCAAATCTGTGCCCAAAACTCCTTTTGAGCTAATGACTGGTAGAAAGCCGAGTTTGAGACATTTCCATGTATGGGGTTGTAAGGCAGAAGTAAGACCTTATAACCCTAAACAAAAGAAACTTGATCTCAAAACTATTAGCGGTCATTTCATTGGCTACTGCATCGGTTCGAGAGGATGCAGATTTTATTGTCCTTCTCACTCTACACGAGTTATTGAATCTGACCGACCAGTTTTCTTTGAGGACGATTTGGACAGTGGGAGTTACACACCTCGAATGATGACCTTCAGAGAAGATCGAACCATGCTTCCATTACCATCTTATTCTCTTCCTACAGACATCTCAATCTCAATGGTTCACACAGATGAACAAATTGTTGAGAGGCATGTTGATGAACCACAACTCAATGATCAACAACTTGATGATGTTGATGTGCCCCCATTAAGACGATCTCAGAGAATACGCCGACCTTCTATACCAAATGACTATGTTGTATACCTTCAGGAGCACGAATATGATCCACATGATGATGACGATCCCATCACATTTCAGGAAGCACTTTCTAGTTCTCATGCTTCTGACTGGCTAAAAGCTATGCATGATGAATTGTCTTCCATGTCTCATAATAATGTTTTGGATCTTGTGGACTTACCAGCAGGTTGTAAGCCTGTTGGATCTAAATGGGTCTTTAAGACAAAACGTACTCCAGATGGAAAGGTTGATAGGTATAAGGCTCGATTGGTGGCTAAAGGTTATAGTCAACGGGAAGGCATTGACTACAAAGAAACCTTTTCACCAGTTTCAACGAAGGACGCACTCCGAGTTGTCATGGCTTTAGTTGCTCATTTTGACCTAGAGCTACACCAGATGGATGTAAAGACAGCTTTTCTAAATGGAGATCTTGCTAAAGATGTCTACATGGTTCAACCTGATGGTTTTGTTGAAGCAGGCAATGAGCATTTGGTGTGTAAACTTAAAAGGTCCATTTATGGACTGAAACAAGCATCTAGGCAATGGTATTTGAAATTCGACCAGGTTGTCACTACTTACAATTTCAAGGAAAATGTTGCAGACCAGTGCATTTACTTGAAGACTAGTGGGAGTAATTTCATCATTCTCGTATTATATGTCGATGACATTCTCCTTGCTAGTAGTTGTATGAACCTATTGGTTGAGACAAAATCAATGTTGTGCAGACATTTTGATATGAAAGACCTTGGTGAAGCTTCTGTTGTTCTAGGCATCCAAATTCTTCGTGATAGGTCACATGGCATAGTTGGATTGTCTCAAAAGGGATATATCGAGAAGATTCTCAAGAAGTTCAACATGAATGCTTGCTTCCCATGTGCTGCACCTGTGCAACGTGGTGACAAATTATCTAACAAACAATGTCCTCATAATGATGAAGAAGTGGATGCTATGAAGAAAATTCCATACGCTTCCGCTGTTGGCAGTTTGATGTATGCTCAAGCCTGTACTCGTCCTGACATTGCTTTCATCGTCAATGCCTTAGGCAGATACTTGAGCGACCCAGGTTTGGGTCATTGGAAAGCCGTTAAAAGGGTCATGCGATATTTACAGGGAACCAAGGATCATATGTTGACTTTTATGAAGTCTGATCAACTTCAAGTCACTGGCTATTCTGATTCTGATTTTGCAGGTTGCCCTGATGATCGTAGATCTACTTCTGGCTTTATTTTTATGATGGCAGGAGGAGCTATCTCTTGGAAGAGCGTTAAACAGTCTCTTACAGCTACCTCTACCATGGAAGCAGAGTATGTTGCTTGTTTTGAGGCCACTCGCCAGGCCATGTGGCTTAAGAAATTTATATCTGACTTTCACATAGTTGAAAGCATTTCCAGGCCACTTGTGATTTACTGTGACAATACTGTTGCTGTGAGTTTCTCTCGAAACAACAAAAGCTCTACTTGTTCAAAGCATTTTGATATCAAGTATCAATTTGTTAGAGAGCAAATTCAAAGTTTTCACACTCGGATTGAAAACATTGATTCTGAGGAGATGTTAGCAGATCCACTGACTAAGGCCTTAACTGTTGGAATTTTTCTTATTCATGTAACTCACATGGGTTTAGTCAAGGCTTTTGATGTATTAAGTTAGTGGGAGTCTGATTCTCTATTTTCTTTAAGAGACATGCTTTAGTTGACGTCATTTTGTTCATGTTTCTTATTAGCATTTTATTTATGCTTGGACCATTGTAGTGTCATTTATGGGACTGCATTATGCCATACATCTATGAAAAATATTAGTTACATGCAATTGATTAATATCCCTATCGGATATTTATTTTGTTGCTCATATTTTTCATATTGTTAATTAATATATGATATATCGGCAATTGTCGTTTTAGCTTAATGATTTGTATGTTGATTATTGATTGACACTATCCAAGTGGGAGAATGTTGAAATTAATTGTGGATTAGTATCACTCAATATCTAATTATCATTAACCGACAATATTAGATATGATCATAATATCAATATGGTTATTTATCTTTAACCGGTAATATCTTAAAATATCAATATGGTTATTTAACTGGGATTACAGTGAGATTGACTCTGTGATGGGTTAGGTCAATCAGATAAAAAACCCAATTAAGAGAGGCCCCTGACTACCCTGGGGGGTTATAAATTTGTCATCCCATTAAGCAAATTTACACATCAGAATTGTTCTCTACAATAATCCCTCAGAAGGTAACCAGAAGAACCTCTAGAGTTCTGTTCAATAGTGCTCATGGATATGAATGTCAATTCAGGTACACATTCATTTTCATTCTATTAATTCAATAGCATGATTGACATACTATAATTTGTGTCTAGTACAGTATAATTCAAAAAACTACTTTATACTTTCATCAGTCCCCCTATTGTATATAAACTCGTCCATTGTACATTTCAAATTTAGAATGAAATATTATGCTGACGTTCTAGTTTGAGTACTGCACCATTCTCTTCATTTCTTTTATTCTCCTATTTTCCACTTTGCTTTTCAATATTAAGCAAATATCCTGATATCGCCGTAATAATTTAGAAAGTTTAGGAGAACATCTACCAGATCCTTTTCAGCTTCACCTTGGCCTTCTTTTAGCTTTTGTCTTTGCATCTTTATGTTCCATGATGATGTTTTCCAGTATTTGATCAATTTTTAGGTGTAACCATGTAGCAAGTTGAAGCCATGCAGCAGAAGGAAATAAATCTCCTATATCAAAACCTCCTGCAACCTTTACTACTTCTTTTGCCACTTATATGAATTCTTCTTTGTCTTTGCACTTCTTGCCAAACGCTGCCCTTGAAATAATTGTATATGTTGAGGAAAGTAGTGCCTGAGTTAGATTAAAGGGCGATCCTTTCTCTGAAGCAATCCTATTTGACGAAACTGGTAAGCTTTTCTTCTCTTATTGGCTTGAATGAATGGAGACGTTTTGGGGTGAAAAGCTCAAGTGTGCAAATTTTCCGTAGCTGTCTCCAATAATTTCCATAAGGTGCAAAAGATATATTTGTGGGATCATAACCAATTATTTTTGCAGCTAGGATTTGAGGCCTTGATGCAAAGACAAGATCATGGGCTTTCATTACCTCTTTAGCACACTCTGATGAGGAAATAACTATGGTGATGCATCAAGGGTCCATATATGTTGGCTAGGTCTCTTAATTTTCGATGTGGTGTAGATGTAATAAGACGGGGTATGTTTCCTATGATATGTAGCTTCCATGGGCCCGGGGGTATATTTGGAGTTGACTTTGTTTTATTGAGATTTCTCCCTAATTTCAATGACATGATCAAGAGGAAGAAAAGGGAGATAAGGGCTGTTAAATCAAGGATTTTAGAATCCATGGAGATGAAACAAACTTGTAAGCTGAACTAAAGTAATGCTTCTTTCAATGTATAAGGATACTAAAGGTGATTAGAGAGAGTGAGAGTTAGAAAAGAAGACTTGAGAATTATGTTTCTTCTTATTGCTTTTTATGTCTGGCAATTTATACTGTTACAAATTAACATATATACACCGAGAAGAAAAATAAAAACTTTTGTACTATACCCCACTGTGCCTATATATTTAGTTAAATTAATTTAGTTTTTTTTTTCCTGGAAGAAAAAAAAATAATTTCATGCTATCATAGTTCACCCACTCCTCTTGTTTGCGTTTGTTATAGATGATTACTTTCTGCGAAGTTTTCAAGCAACAAGTTGGCTATTTTTGTCATTTTCATGTAGAGTTATCAAAGTAGAGGTAAATTCTCCATCTCGCAACTTTTTTTTTTTTTTTCTATAATATTTAATTATATCTTCTCGTTAAATTAAATCACATGATTTTTTTAGATAAATGTTAATTATTAAGGTGTTAGTGTAAGATTCAAATTTATAAAATCTCCTTACGTTATCTTTATTAACCTTATAATTTTTCTCTCGATGAATTAACGTTTTTTAACTGACAAAAACAAAAAAAAAAAATAATAAAATATTTAATGTCTGTAACTTCATATATAATGCAAATATTAATTATTAAGAATAATATATAGTACAAAATTCATTTCTGTTTTTTTTATAAAATAACAGGATTTCTTTTTGGTGCTTGATATTAATATTGTTGTGAAACATAAAATTACTCCTCCAATTTTGTTTTCATATAGAATTACTTCTTCCCATTCATAACTTTAAAAAGGTTTGTCTTTTTCATAAGTTATTTTATAATTTTTATAAAGTGCTATTTTTGTTTTTCTAATTTGTTTTTAATAAAGGTGGTAAAATATCTGCAGCTAGCTACACTCGGAGGCCTATATATCATTGTTTTTCATCATCTCTTTAGCATATTCTGGTGAGGAAACAATGAATGTTGTCACATCTCCAATTTGAAGATGCATCAAAGGTCCATATATTTTGGCCATGTCTCTCAATTTTCGATGTGGTGTGGATGTAAATACTTGATGCATGTTACCTATAATAGGTAACTTCCATGAAGGTATATTACGAGTTGAATCTCTCTTCTTAAGATTCCTCACAAATTTCAGTGACACTATTAAGATCAGCAATAAAGTACAAGGGCTAATAAATCAGGCATTTTGAGAACTTATGGACAGGAGATTATCAATTAGGTAACACTCTTGAAACAGATTATTGATGGTTAGACAAGGACAAGGATATAGGACCTGGATTGATTGTTATTTATAATAGGCTTAATTAATTTTTTATCTTGCAAAATAATTACTTTTTTATTTAGTCCTTTGATTTTAATTTTATTTTATTTTTATTATAGTTCTCAAAATATTTTTTTTTAAAATAGTTTTTGTCATTATACATTAAACATTAAATGAAACATATTTTATTAATGCTATAAAGATAGCAAGTAAGTACCAGAGGTGTTTGGGTTCATCACCCATTCTAAGAAGGAGTGTGACGTTAACTTCATCGCATGACACCATTCTCACACACCGAGTTGAGTTATCTGAATGATGTCATCGAGATGAATGTGACTATCTTTAAAAATCTTTGCATTATGATCCCTTCCAAATCTGTTAGATACCAAAAAACCATATTGCAGACCATGCCCAAACTTGATTCTTAGAACCACTTAGTAAGCCATGCCACTGATAAAATTGAGTACGACACTATTGATGTAAAGCTGACACAATCCCCCACCAAGAGCATCACTTGTACCACACATGTGAGACAAAAGAACAGGTAAAGAATAAATGAGAACTTGATTCCTCTACCTCCCCAAATAGGACATTCACTAGTAATCCCTCCAATTATTTGTCGATGCAATAAGTTATCTTTTGTAGGTATTTGATCATACCTCAGACGCCAAACTATACATTGCACCTTTTGAGGAATCCCTTCAGCCAACAAAAATCAGAAAGTGACATTGGTCGAAGGGCCTTGCACAGATGTTAACACCTTATAGGCAGAAGACACTATATATCGGCTTAATCCATCAGTAGTCCAGACCCATTCATCTTTAACCCCCTCCCTTCTAACTACGTCCTTTAAGGAGTCAACCATCTTAGCTAACAATTCTTCCTCCCACTCAAACAACCCCTTTGTCTAGGTCCACTTCCAATCTGGATCCTCCCCTTTTAACTCCTTAATCGTGATGTTTTTGTTCAGGCTAAATTAAACAAATGCTTGAATGATTCTCACAAGCTTTGCTCACCTAGCCACTTGTCCTGCCAAAACAACACCTCTTGACCATCCCCCAACACCTTTTGACATTGCTAGATCACCACTTGTGTTATTTAGCATCCTCGATAGAGTTTATAATTGATCAGCACCACGAGCAATGTCTCCTCTAAATCACCCAACTGCCATCCATAACCTCATATTTTGATCGCAACATCCTGACCCACAACCCTGACTTTTCCACCTTAAGACACCAATTTCGTTTACCTAGGAGAGCAAAGTTAAACCCACACACTTTCCTAATCCTCAATCCCCCATCCTTCTTTAACTTGCAAACATTCTCCTAGGCCGCCTAATTTACCTTTTTACAATCATCTTTACCACCTCAAAGAAATTGCTTAAACATACTTTCAAGGGCAGAAATAATACCTGAATGAGTTTTGTAAAAAGATAAGTAGTATAAAGGTACCATTGAGAAAACTAATTTTACGAGAGCAACTTTTCCTGCCAAAGAAAAAAAAAAGTATTGTTAATAAGTTTAATCACGTTATTGAAAATAATAATGGGTCAATTTAGATCCAACATTATTCTTTTTGTCTTTTAAATTTATCTATATAGATTTAGAAAAAAAATAAAAATGGACCAATTTAACCTTGCTTAACATATTTTTATTTATTAACAATAATATTTATATTTTAACAAAATTCCACGTGATATTATTATATTGTTATTTTCTGTGTCAAGGAATGACTTAGCAAAATGCTAGTCACATTATCACTTAACTTTGGACATTTAATGCTAGCTAGAGATTACTTTAAAATAAATGCATATTATTGGGACTAAAAAAACTTTAAATGACTAAAATAAATAGTAGGTATTTTTCATGACCAAAAAGTTAGTCTATTAACAATAATATTTTTATCTTAAAAAATTCATTATCATTATTATATTATTATTTTCAGTGATGTGGAATGGATGATGTGGCAAAATGTTAGTCACATCATTTGAACACCTAAAGATATATGAAGACTATTCAAATAATTGGTTAGCTCTGAAATAGAGAGTTGAATAGAGTTATATAAAAGTTTTTTGCAACTCTTTTTTAAAACATTATATGAAGAAGCTTTAAAGAGAGTTTTAAAAAGGTAGTTCAAAACAAGTTTGTAAAGATATTTTATAAAAAAAATAATTTAAGTAATAGAATTGCAAGAGAATATTTGTAAACTGAATCACTCCAATTAAGTTACGTCAAGTTATCTTATAAAAAACTCTTGGAATGTTACACTATATATCACCTAATATACAAGATAAGTCTCACTAGCACTCATTACTTACAACAACTACACTTGTAACAACCAAATTTTCATAAATGAGGTATTTTAGTTATTTTATATTAATTGAATTAGTTAATAAAAATTTAGTCATTTATTATAATTAATTATTCCAAAGAATCTAAAGTATATATATTGTTATTAGAGGAAAATAATAAAATAAATATTTTTCGAAACAATAATAATAAGGAGAGGTATTTTTATGTTATATATTTTTAGTAGGAGTTTTCATATTATAAGTTAAGGGGTTAAGTGAGAAGGTAAAGGAGTTGGATGGGTTATGCCCATTAGGTTGTCATGTGAAAAGGAAGGAAGAGGCACGACCACTATTGCCTCATTTTTACCCTAGAGTTTCTTGAAGTTTGGGAAAAGAAAAAGAGAAACCACAAAGAGAAAAAAGGAAGAGAGAAAGCTATTTCTACATGAACCCTGTGCAGTTTTTGTAATCTCATCACTATGAATTTGTTATCTGTTAGATCAGGCTTGAAATTGGTAGTAGATTCTAGACATGTGGCTCTGCATTTTGACAGTTCGGATCTGCATTTGTAGCTTTAGTTTAGGAGTAAATGCCATCACAATAGAAACCCTATTTTGGCAAGGGTTTGTTAGATCGAAAAGAAAAATCTTTGTTTGTCTCTGTTTCTTTATCAAGGTAAGGGGTGAAAAATTATCTCTTATATGACACGTAGAGTAAATGGGTAATGAAGTGATCCCTAAGCTTCGATAGGTTTCAATGTTACATGTATGCTATTGAAGGGTTATGAACACCCACAACGAGTGTTGTTAACATGTTGTATTTATACAATGGGATGGTTTGCCAAATTAGAATTTATGTGTGGTTGATTTAATTTAATAATTTATTTTGTTGACTGGAGATGTGTTTCAATGAGACATAAGAGAAATTGACATCTAGGTGTGGTTGACACTCATGAATAATTATTATATGTATATATTAATTTATTTTGTTGGATTGTGGGAGTACATGTGCCTTATCAAATTATTTGGATGTAATAATTATGTTGACATTAAGGTTTTCTCTTTTTATACCTTAGAGATCAGTACCCTTAAACAAAGTAATGAATAGTATTGATTAGTCTTTTGTGTTAAAGTTGGGTTTTATATAAGAAATACGGTAGTGGAGGTGAACCCTAAGTCTTCATAGCGATTAAAGTTTCATGTGTTTATGCAGTTGATTAATTTATTTGTTTCCACAAATGCTACTGATTATTAAACGGTGAAAAACTTAATTATATTACTGATTAATGGGACAGTTGAGTAACTACTCTGTTATTTGAATCATTCTCCATACCTAAAGGATTAGATGTTAGGTGTTGGATGTTTTCTTCCATTGAGAGGATTGATGGAAAGTTAATGATTATTACTACAATTGTAGCGTGTGTTGATAATAAACAAAAGAGATAAAGAAGTAGAATGTTTGATGGTTTGGAGTTAGAATTATATTTTAGGAATCTTATAAGTTGAATATTTGTTATCTGAAAATTTTCATATGAACATACTTTAGTTTGTAATATCTTTTTGTGTGGTTAAAAAAATTGAGTTTCGATTGTTGTTTTAGAAAATAGATATTTGTGGATATAGTTTAGGCCTAAGAATCATATAGAAATGTTACAAATTGACTGAGTTATGTGAGTTACAAGTTGAATGTCTAATCAGTGAACGAAACATATGTTTGTATGTTGTAAGCCCTACAATGTGACCTAAAATACCTTGTTAGGTTTCGTTTTCTTCATGAAAGTTGTAGCCTTATATGTTAGGTTTCCGTTGGAGTTGGAATCATTCAAAAAGGATGTATATAACTCAAGTTATGAATAAATTAGTAAGTAAATGTCAAGTTGTTAGATTTAGGGTTAATAACTGCAAATTTATAATTTTTAAAAATAGTAGATGATAAAACTAACTTTGAATATCAACATAAAAGTTTTAGGTAAATGTATTATATTTCTAAGAAAAATTATACTACCCTCATATCAGTAGTATAACTATAGATATTGTATTTAGACTACACGATAGAATAAAAGAGTAAGATAAAAAGGGATAGTGCAAATGGTAATGGTGTTGATTGTTGTGGTGTGAAATATTGTGATGTATCTTATAATTATGAGTTTCATGAATGATTAAATGTTTGAAAGTTTCTTGGAGAGCATGGATTGAGGATTTGACTCATTGTATATATTTGTGTTGATTACAGTTGAGTGTATAATGTGTTGATGAGCGAGGATAATTTGGGTGTGTGATTGATGATGTGTGGTGATGTTATTAGATTATATATCTTATAATTGTGAGTATGGTGAATGATTGAATATTTAAAATTTGTTTGAGGTGTGTGAATTAGAGATTTGTTTCACTGTGTGATATTGATATTGATTTCAACTAGACATATAGTGTGTTGGTGATGATGGTCAAGGTGTGTCTAATGAGGTTCCATCCTAGTTGCGGTTGGGGATGGTGTGTAATGACTTGATTAAATATTGATATTGTGATTTATGTTAATGATGATGGTCAAGGTGTCTCTGACGAGGTGTCATCCCAACTGCAGTTAAGGGTGAAGTGTGATGACATTATTAAATGTTAGCATTATGATTTATGTTGTAGGTGAGATGACGCATGAATATGGTAGTCAAAGAAGTTTTGTAAGGATCACTCATTGTGTGGTGTTTTGAACCAGACTTCTTGGGTTATTTTGCATTATAAGTTGTACTTATGTGTTACTGCATAGCAGAGGATTCACATCAAGTGGACCTATGGTGAGATGATTGTACCTACGTGTTACTAGCATAGAAGAGGACTGCTTCGGGTGCATACCTGAGAAAGCATGCATAAGTGTGACAGTCAGAGGAGTTTTATAAGGATCGTCCATTATATGGTGCTCTAGGCTAGACTTCTTGGGTTGTTTTGCAATGCACAGTTGTACCTACGTGTTATTGGCATTGAAGAGGATTCACTTCGAGTGAACCGATGGTGAGATGGTTGTACCTACATGTTATTGGCATAAAAGAGAACCACTTTGTGCGTGTACCTGAGAAAGCATATATGACCATCATTAACATGAATAAATTTATATGTGTGGATATATAATTTTTGTCATGGGTATGAAATGAATTTATATGTTTATTTGTTGTATTTTAGTTGACTGTTCATTCTCTTTTTATGTATCTTAACATGTGTGAGACGTATTCTCACCCATTGCTATTTGTTGCATTTTTTTAACACCATTTTCAAGTGTGCATATTGTTGGTGATGAATGATTCAAATTTTCTTTAACTTTCCATTGGGATGCTCTGATTAGGTTTGACCTCAGACTAGGGAGAATTATTTAATATTTTTATGTTATGAAAATGAATTACTTAATATTTCAATGAGTTTTAGTAATTGAAAATCTTGTAAAGCTCATTTGTAAAGCCTAATGTATTTACTTGTATGATATATTTTTAATTAATGAATAAAATGTTTGGGAGTAGAAAGGTGTCACAACACTAATCATCCATGGTTCTACCCTTAAACTCCCCTGAGCTTAAGTATTCTTTGAACACTAAACCACATTTGGCTTTCTAGAAATATTCTTTAAAATAATAAATCACTCATAGGTTATAATTCAAGGATTTCAAAGAAATCTATGCTATATAAGATAACTCTCACAAGAAAGGATATGCTATTATGCTCACAAAGAATAACTTCATTTAGTGAAGGATATACAAATTACCCTTACTAGCATATTGTTCTAACACTATAAGACTAGTACAAATTGAGTGTTTGCTTGCTTTGATGGACGAAGGAATGAAGTAGGCTTTTGTGTTAGAAGAGTTTTCTTGTTATCTTCTTTTATCCTTCTTCATGCAAAGGCTTTCTTTGTATAGGTCTTAAGTGTATGTAGTCGTTGAAGAGAAGCTTTGAGTTGTCACATAATGTAGGTATTTTTTTTTTTCGTGAAAGGTGCTATTGTGCAAACTAAGTTGTATTCTTCAATTTTCTTGTTGTGTCTGGCATTCTTTCAAATTGCTTAGCTGCCAAACTTGTACTTGTGAAAGAATTTAAAAGTTGTCTTTTTTTTACAACATGTTCCAAAAGGATGGATGGTCTTGTAAATGTGTTGATCTTATATAATAAGATATTATCTTTGATTGTTCGTTATAATTGAGATATTATGCAAAAAAGTTAATACACACAAGATTCTATATGTTAATTTATATGAGGACAAGAATCTTTTTTATTACTATCAAAAGATTTTTGTCACATGGGAGTTTCTTATATTCACAACATAAGGAAGCTTCTAATGTCTGATGAGTCACATATTCTTATCTAACTATAAGACGCTTCTTTATCTCTTATTGGCAGACGATCTATAATATTGTAGGATAGATGATATGCATGTTTTATAAAATACTTTTTGGTGTGTTTGGTGATTAGCATATAAACGCTTCTCACACTTAAAGAGTACTTTCTTATTGTTTTACGAGCACATTTTACATTATACTTGATTTTACACTCATTAAGCCTTGTATAATATTGGTTCATCATCTTTCAATATAAATATTAAATAATCAAACTTAACTTTATTTATTATCGTCAAAATCATTAGAGTAAATATAAGATCGAGGGACTAAAATTAATAGGTATTACCAAGGACAAAAAAATTGATTAAGTCATAATTTATAATATAGTTTCTGCTATGCATGCTCAATCCTTTTTTAGAGCACTTTAGAGATTAAGGTTTAGTATTCATGTTCCAATTTATTTGAATAGCACGTCCACTATAGTAATTTATCGTAAACCTTTTTTTTGTTTTGGACAGTAGAGGCTTAGTAGTTTCTAGAAAAATTTATTCTGGCCAAATTGTATCGTAAACTTAATTAACAATATTAAATAGAGTTGCGTACAATCCTAAACAAGTTTGCCAAGTCATAAAATATATCCTATTTTTGGAATAGAATTGAACAGTTAATTTTTTGCAATCTATAAATTTTATATATAGAATCTAGAAGGCAAGGCACGGTCAATGTACTTCAAATTAGGGGACGTAACATCAATTGTAGTTAAGATTATAAATAAAAAAATATCAGTTTTTATTATAATTTTTTTAAAACTATCCTTTCAACTCGCATACAATATTCTAGATAAAAAATATCAACTTTTCTTTTGGTAAAGAAGATAAAATCCCAACTGTTTACTATATTTGTTACTAATATATTAATAATTAATTATACTGCTTCTAAAAGTGATCGAATAATAAACCACCTTACCGCGTACATAAACGGTACAGGATTCTTCAGTTTAATTCATCTATAAAATGAAAGTGAATAAAAAATTATTCAATTATTTTTTGGTCCAAACTATTTTAATTAAGTTTATTATAAATTGGAATATGATTTTTTTCAAATTTTGCCCAACCCTATAGTTGAAAACTTTCAAATCATGGACAAAAAATATGCGAAAAAAGTTTTTTTGTCCAAATTATTCAATTAATTTGGTACTTATGATATGACTAAGCAAACTCTTTTTATTTTTCAAGTTTGATCGACAACGCAAGATAGATGTACCTTTAAAATTTAGGGTTATTAATTAGTGAAGTCTTTTAATTTGTTTCTTATTTAATTTTAGTTATATATACACTACTAGTTTTCAAGAGTAACTTATGCACTTATGTTATTATATAAGAGTTTAATTAGTATACACGTGTAAAAAACTTTTACTCTAACATTCAATCACAATCCTTCAGTTGTGATAAGTTTATTGACCTTAACAACTAATACTTCAAAAGTCATAAAAATAAATAATTATGATTGTATGTCAGTGTAAAATTCTTTTACACGGTCAATGCATACTAATTAAACTTGCTACACAAATGGTTTATAGCAACATAACTTTGAGTTAAAAACAATTTGATTCCTACTGTATAAAAAAGTGAAACACCATTCACATCCTTAAAAGATTTTTAGAGATATCTAGGTCATTAAATTTTTCTGTTATTTGCATGTAGATCTCTTTGTTACTAATGAAGTTAGACAATTATACAGTCAACTATTGTGCTGACAATCCCTCTGTCTCATAGGTTGTAGTCAAACAGCTTGTGTGACACTCACTTTTCTTTTTTTTTTTTAAGAGTGAAAAATCATTTTGGTTCCCGAAAGATTGAAGCGATAACATTCAAGTTCTTAAAAGATTTTTAGAGACATTCAAATTCTTGAATTTTTTTGTCATTTTCACTGTCGTTTTCACATAAGTCCCTCTGTTACTAATGCTGTTAGGCAACTACACATTTAGCAGGGAACTATTGTGTGCTAGCAATCCCTCTCTCCCATTCGTGACAATTCAATTGCTTATGTGACACTCACGTTATCTTTTATTTAATTTTTTAAATTAGAAAACATTTGCAAAGATTTTTAATCACTAAAAAATAAATTTAAAAAAATCCCTCAATCTAGGTCTCCCTCCTTTTCATATTCCCTTACCCATTAAAAATAAGGAAGAAAAAAATCAATATCAATTGGGTCTGCAAGTAGTTTTATTAGCATCAAATTAAAAACTCAAACTAATATGAAGGAAAAACTCATTATATTATAATAGTTTTATTGTTCAAAATGTCATGCTTCCTGTGAAATATCAAATCAAGTTTCCATAATCATTTAACAAATCAAACCAATGGCTTGACCACTCCTTACCTCTCGACACCCAACTTCGTTCCCTTCCCCCCTATTGGAACATGCCCTCACCTCGAAACACCCCTCACGAAAACATAGGGTGCCTTGAGGATGTAAATTTATTAGTGGAGTTATTGAAAAATTTAAAAAGAAAAAAAAAAGAAGAACAACTTGAATAAAAACAAAAAAGTAAATAAAAGAGAAAACACATATAAGAAATAAGCAAGAAATCTGAAATGGCAATGATGATGTATGCTTAGGGGTGAAGGGGGAGAGTTAGGTGTCAACCATTACCAGAATCGCCATTTGTGTTTGGGATCCAAACGTGGTATGTAAAAACATTATGTGATTCATCTTTTCTTCTTTTTTTTTCTCATTCGTGAACAATTCAGTGTGACCATGGTAGTGTAAAGGCAAGCAATAGTTTGAAAGTCAAGTGAAGGGGCAAGCAACACCGTGATAGAGAAAAAGCGTGAGGGTGAGTGAACTTGTGGTGGGTGATGGTGTTGTGTGACAATCTAGAGTGAGTGACAAAGTGAGTGTGTTGGTATCACGTGTTGCTAATTTGTCGCAAGCCGAATGGCACAAACTATAACTCTATATAATTTTGTGCCTAAGGATCTAAGACTTAAGAGATCCCCTAGGGATATCGAGTTGGATGTGTGAGTAAGAGCAAGGATACAGATCAAGGGTAGAGCATGGAAATCAAAGCACTATGTTTTGAGGATATTTTTTTCTCTTGTGTTGTTGTACTCACTGAGATATTGGGTCTCATACCCTTTTAGTTTTTCTTTTTTAGAAAATGGGTGATGTCGAGAACTAAAGGAGCTTAGAGCTCATATTAAAAGACATAAATTAGTTAAAATGTAATCTTTCTATGTACTATACCCACATAATAAGGTATAAATTGTATTTTGATTTATATTGTTTTATGTTGTAATTAGTTTTATATCTGTTAAATCTTGCACAATTTTATGTTTAAAATAAGACTAAATTATAATATGTGTCCCTCAATTATTTAATTGTTGACATTTTTTTCTCCTATTTTTAATTGCTCACATTTTGTCCCCTTAACTAAGAGGGTATAATAGAAGCCAAAATGGAGGGACACAAATAAATTGATACCTAACCTTTATTAATATTTTGATTTTTTATACTTAAAAAAACGTATTTTTGAAAAACTTACCTGCCATAAAATAATATGAACACAACAACTTTAACAATAGTTACCAATTTAAAATATTAAAAATATAAAGTATTAAGTTAAAAAAAATTGATACTAAAATCAAAACGGAATTTTTACAAATACTAAAAATATATTTAAACCTACTCTAAAATCAATAATGACATTATTAACTTTCAATTTTTTTTTAAAAAAAATCAATATTCCTCAAAGGCAAAGTTATCAAAATCAAGGTTTTACATAAACTCATGAGTTTTGTAAACTAGACTTATAGATTCAAATTATAAATTTATAAGAGTTTACTTCATATAAAAAATCAATGATTAGTTACCTATAGATAACATATATTATGATCAAATTAACAATATAATAAAGCAAATAATAACAAAATAAATATCATAAATATATTATAGTCAAACTACAACAATTTGAAAACAAACTACTCCGAGTTCCAAACACAAATCCTTAGAATAATAGCATTTATGTAACTTAAAAAGTCCGAGAATTTTCAAAACCAAGGACACTGACAGCTTTAGGTTTAGGTTGATGGAACCTTGTTTGTAGCTGTTGTCCTTTCTCTCGATTCTCTCCACTTTTCCTAACATGCTCACTCACATTGCACAACCTTTATAAAACTTCCCTTTGTGACAACATAAGCTCCCAACAATGTCTCAATTGGCACTTATAATCTCCCTTTTGCAACACACAAAGGTATGTTTTGAATTAAGACTTTTTTTTTTTTGCTTCTTTTGTTATTACAAATTAGTTTATATGAATTTTATTCTTCATAGAACTTCCAAAACAACTTATCTAAAATAAAATTTCAAATCAATTGATCAAAAAAATAAAATTAATAACTATGTACAAAATAATTTATTCAAAATTTATCTTTTTTATATATTTTGATCAACGTATACAAAATATAAGGACATTATGGATGTTTTTTTTAGGGCGCGAATAGTAATTATGAGAGTACTAAAAGAAAATTCACAAAGACACCTCCCTAAATTCATAAAATTGGTCCTAAACAGTCTACACAATTTTACTCAATTTCAGTCAAAAAACAAGTTAAATATAAATAAACTTGTAATATCATACAATTTTCCGAGTTAAAATACAATGACCATTAAAATCACTATGATTTAGAGTAAAAATTTTGACAAAATATTTTGATTCGAAAGAACATTACATGCAAGGCAAAGTGTAATGATGATATTCATACAAAGTTACAAACACATAATTTACTTCATGAACTTTGCGAATCATCATCCATATTTTATATACCCTACTTTAAACTTTTAAAAGCAGGTCAAAACTTGTGCACAAGTCATTTCCCCTAGCCACGTATAGAAATGTAGTGTGTGCTGTTCTGTTTTTTCTCTTCCAAATATTTGACAATATAGAAAAACAAGAACACACTAACAGATATTGGAACATACCAACAGCAGAAACAGGTCGAGCACTCGAGTTTGCGGTGCACTAATATCAAGACAATGCTTCGTAGTTATATATCTTAAACCAAACATATTTCAATGTTAAAAGATCTTGATGTTAAATTTCAGTACCATCTACTAAAGCTTAATTATAAGATTTTATACCGACAGGATATCAAACTTCCAAAAAGGATGAGAAAAACAATGTCTATCCCCGAATACTTAAAACATGAATAAGAATATTCTTTTTCTGGATTCACCATGGCATCTTAAGTAAAGGGAAAACCAGTTACTTTGGTGGGTTGTTCCCTGACCTTTCTTTCAAAATTCAAACTGTCTAGGCAACATGATGGTTCAGTTCCCCCTTAAAACTTCAAAAACGACTGCAGCAAGGTCCTATATCCTACAACTCAAATCTTCTTCATAGTTATCAATGGTGGATGGCAACACATAATCAGAAGGCCAAAATTTCACAATAAAAACACATCATTGCACCTTAGGACCACCATGGTGGACAACCCTTCACAAATTTTTTAGGTGGATTGGAATAAATCTGCCACATCATTGTTCCACGCCACCGTGGCAATTATTTGAAAACATTGATCTTAAAACATAATCAACTGTAGCTGATTTCAATGGGTGATAAACATATTATTCAGATTTGATACTGACGGTATGTTTGGAAGAATGGGCAAAAATATTTTTAAAAAAAAAAACAACGTATTTTCTAAGGGAAAATGTGAAAAAAGAGAGGAAAGATGATTTTTAATAGAAAAAAAATTCAAAAAAAGAAAATCTTTCATTTTTCCTTCTATTCAAATTTTAAAATTTTCTCTTTACCATATCAAACATACGATAAGAATCTGTTTGGCAAAGAAGAAGGAAAAATGAGGGAAGAATGTGAAAATTGAATTGAAGGGAAAGTGAAAGAAAGGAAAATTTTGAACTTTAGAAGCCAACTTTATTCTTCTTTTTCCTTCCAGTTTGGCTATAATAAAACTGAAGAAAACATACAGTTATCTATTTTTCTTTTCCTCTATTTTCCTTTCTTTTAGCCAAACATACCATAAAAGTTGGTCAATGACCCCTCCACATTTATAGAGAAACAAACAAATCAAATATGGTAAGATGATAGAAATTCAACTGTTCCAGGAGGTAAGGTAGGTAGGTAATCTAACCAAAAATGGGAACTTACTGTTCTGTACACCTGTCCAATCTTGGGTTTCAGAAACCTAAACTGCTTCACTGTATTTTATATCAGATGATGATAATTGATAAAGAACTGGTTTTTCATAAAATGAGAACTTTCTTTGGAAAATCCCGTAAAAAACCTGAGTCATGCTTCCTAGTGGTACCTAGCTAAATTGTCCTCTGGGACTGGGAGTGCGTTTTGGAGGAGAAAAGTGAGGAGGGCAAATATATAAGTCAAGTTGACATAAATTTATATAAAAGATTGATAAGTTAGGCTTACATTAATCTATCATTTTATAATTCATAAAAAATTATCAAATTAGAAATAAAATTTGCCTCTCCTCTCTTCCCCTCCATGTCCTAACTATACCCTAAAGCAATTGGAGTAAGCATAAATCGATGGTTGTTTCAACTTAAATTTAGAGAAATAATTGCTTATTTATTGAAAGCTATCTCAAGAAGCCAAAAGAAATAAGCGATCATTTCTCCTAAATAAGTTAAACCAAACATCCACCAAGGCATGATCTCAACAGTCAACCTAAGTTTGGAGTGCTCAAATACCACCATAGCCCCAATGGCAAAAATCCCACGACAACAAACCAGTAGTTGCCCATCTTAGATGTCTCATATTTGTACGTATTTAGCACTTGGATTCATCAAAAACATTTCTCCGAAACATGCTTTTATATACCTATAGTGCTGTAAAGACAAGAAAGGAAAAATGTTATAAAATTAACAGATGGACCAGCCAGAAATGGCATGTGAAGAAAAGCATTCCAATCTCACATGCCAATGTTTAAACAAAAGTAATAACTAATAATAGAAACGTGCAGTCTTACAAGAGGCAATTCAAACCCAACTTCGTTAATCTTTGAATTGCAATTCCTACATCTCAAGAACATCATCTGCACAACCAATCCCCCCCATAGCACCTAGCCTACACGGCAAAAAACATGCATGTAAACATCTTGATATCATTTGACAGAACAGAAAGAAATTAAATACACAATAAAGAAAGAACACTCAAGAAAATAACTACTAAAAAGATATAGGCTTGACTAAAAAGCACCAAATAAAGCCACTTTCTAAAGAATAAAAAATGCAAAAAATCAAATCAACAGTACTTGTTTTTAAGTTCCAAATATGTTACATGGTTCTCTTTTTCATTTAATGTTTTTAAATTTTTATGTCTTAACAACTATCCTTTGAGCATTTGTTCACGCAAAATATGTAACATATATCTGCCACTAGCTCACTTAGTAGCATAAGGGCAGCTTCTTTAGACAAATTGTATATATTATTTAAATATATACAATACATTGAAATACTATTCAAAATTAAAGCAGTTCTCCACCAAAGAATCAAAAGTATTGTAATAGATACAAGGAATGAAAAACAGATGAACTGAGGAGAAGAAATGATGCAATTCCACCTAGCAAAGACTCTTGGCTAGGAGGATTGAGAGAAGACATGGCAAGGAGAGAGCTTCATGAAGATATCTAGGGTCATAGTCTTAAAATTGTGTAAATATTCTGTTGTTTGTGTAGTATTTTGTTGGATGTTATTAGCATATTTTAGGCTTTTGTATTTTTGGTTATATTCCCTTGTTTTTTAGCATGAGGTGTCATTAGTTATTTGTGTGGGGTGTATCGTAGAAGACGTGCCTTTTTGGAGCAAGAGGATGTGTGAATTTTAATTCCCACACCTCCTTATTTGATTTCCACACCTCCTAAATATACACATGTGCATGAGTAGCATATGGGACCCACATGTCCCCTCCATTTAGGCGTCACTCTCTCTCCATCCTAGGTGGCTTTAGGGTTTAGGGTTTAAGGTTTAGGGTTTGAAATAAGGAAACTAGATCCACTATTTTAAGATCTAAGTGGCACATGAGAGAATTAGATCCACTAAGCTAGGACCTTGTTTGGATCTTGCACTAATCCTTCCCTAGCTCTTAGCTAGTCATCCACTCTCTATCTCCCCTCTATAAATAGCATTCACCTCTCACCTTGTAAGGACCTTGGATCGTTTGAATACAATTCACATTTTGCAAGAGTTTGTGAGTCTTCTTCTCTCTAGATTGTGAAAGTGCTTCTATGACTTTTATCAAGAGTTCATTTCCATGTGGCAAGCTTCTACAAACCTAGGCTTATCTTTCATGGAAGTGGTGCCTCCACCACCATTTCTCCACTCTCCATCTTCATCTTCTTCAACCTAAAGGAACCTCTAGAAGAATGATCATGGAAGGAGCAATCCAAGATTGCATCAAGAAAGATAGAAGCAAACGAAGCACAGAATAGCACAGATAACACCATCACAGGAAAATGAAATTTTTTCGGTTTTGAGCAGCTTAGTCTTAATGTAAAAAAGAGAAAGAATTGAATCTATAAACAATCAGGAAGAATATCCAACCAAGGAAGTTGGCATATTAACAAAGAAGCAGAAAAATCACTCATTGGAATTCCTTACTTACTTCGATATATGCAGTAGAAATTTGAGATATGGAACAATAATCAACATGCACTTATCGCACAACAGGAAGAACAAACAGTTAACAGTACCACCCAACCCCAAAGTGACAATTATAGCCACTCTTAAAATAGCCAAATGATATAACTGCATAACTGTATACCAAATCCAAACTGAAATAAAAGTCTAAAGGAAGTCCTAATATACTATCATACCAAGAAGTGGAAAAACTAAGTGTATTTCAATGAGAATTGCCTCAAAGCCCAGCTACAAAGCTTTCCCTAATTTTCCTTCAAAACACATTGATACATTCCATTCAGCTTAGCTTTGTTTTTGGTATAAAAAAGACAGTATGCAGGGCAGCAACTCAGCACTCAAATATCAAAATTTATCAATCAGGTTTGCAACCCTTTGCTCCATAACCGAAACCATAAATAGACCAAACTAGCAAAAACAATCCATAGGCGTGTATAACAAAAGTACTATTTTAGTTCTAGTTTACCAAAATTACTTATTCAATAACAGAATTGACTTTACCAGCATACCTGCAATTACACACAGAGACATCAAAAACATGCAATGAACTGAGAAAAAAATTGTCCACTGCAAAAGCATGAGATCACCACCACACCCAAAAAGAACTAAATCGGGTTTGTCACCAAAAATGAAAGTTTGGGGCAAAATAAATAAAATACTAACATTACAAATTTCAGCTTTTAAGGTTCCTACTCTCCCTCTGGTTCTTTGTACCTAGTATTACTTACCCTACTCCTTCCCCACACCAAAGTAGTTAGCTATCATATACGTAAAAACGAGTTTATATCATTCAGCAGAAACATGCACAAGCTAGCATATTCAATATAGTTAAATCCCAAATTGTCACATATCCAAAAGCTGAAACAGCACAATAAATACAGTACTGAAGAGCCCCAAATTAATCAAATTCTGCAACCTGAAGAAAAACAACACAATATCAAAAGCTCCTAGGAAGAAGTTCCACTCTCTGTGGATCAAAACACTACAAGAGATAGAGAAATCAATTACCGTAAGTACAACACAGCAGTGAGAGGGTTCGTTATTAGCGCTGTCACCATTCACAAGCAAGTAAACCACCAATTCCATCCTTTCACCATTACCCTCCTTCCCAGATAAAAAAAAACTACTTAAGCAGTCCTAGAAGTACAAGAAACCATGCCAAGCAATCCTCCAGATCTTAGAGAACCACGTAATTTAAATTAAATTAAACTAATGCCATTCAATAACAGTTAGAGATTACTCAAACAAGTTTATTACTTCAGGGACAACCGGGGAGAGACAGGGTAACAGTTTAGGGACCAAATTGATGGTTCATTTCTCCTCCCTCTCTCGATTCCACTGCTCGATCCTCGCGCGGCGCTCCTCGCTCGCCTCCCTGGCCGGACTGCCGCCGTGTCTCCGCCGTCCGCCGCCGTCTCTCTCCCTATACTCCCTCTCCCGGCTGCGGCGCCCGGCGCGAGAATCCTTCTCGCGCCTCTCCCTGCGATGCCTGGGGCTGGCACTGCGGCTGCGGCTCCTGCTGCGGCTGGAGCGGTGGAAACCGCCGGCGCCGCGGTGGTGGCGGCCGAAGAGGCGGCGGCGAAGGTCTCTGCCGATGAGCTTGACGTGCATGAAATTGCAGTAGCCGCCGCGGTTGCAGCTGTTCTCCTCAAACTGTCGGCAGGTGGCCTCGCGAAAGTCGGTGACGGGGGAGAAATCGGCGATGATGGGGCGGGCGTTGTAGAAACGGCCGTGGAGGGCGTGGAGGGCCTTGGCGGCCTGGTCCTCCTCGCGGAACTGGACATAGACATTACCGATCATGTGGTCGGCGAGGTTGTCGCAGACGTTGAGGCTCTCGATCTCACCGAACTTGGCCAGCTCCGTGAAGATGTCCTCATAGAAATCCTCGAAGTGCTGCTGGATCTTGCGCGGGTCCAGGGGCTGTCCCTGCGGGTCCACGCCGGGGGTAATCATGTCGGGGCGCTGGTACATGTTCGACAGCAACAGTGTCGGAGAGATGCTGGGCCGGTTGTGGAGACGCGAGCACCGGTCCCCGTGCCTGCACGCGCCGATCTTGAAGTAGAACGGGCAGTTCACGCGGTCCTTCTCCGTCCCGAATATCGATGCCAGGTGCTCCGCCATCTGACTTACTCTTACCACCGATTAGATTCTTTTCTTTTTTTTAATCTCTTCTTCTTCTTCTTCTTCTTCTTTTTCTTTTTCTGCTTGCCAACCAACTGTCTCTAGGGTTTCACAAACCCTAATGGTAAGGGCGATGGGGAACAATTAACGGATCGATCGATGTCTTCTCGATTTGCCGAACTGCTTCCACTTTATTATTCAGAAATGCTTTCTACCATGTCGCTAACTACTTCCCTTTAATTAATGACAAATGTTACAAACCAACCAACAAATTCCTTTACCAAAAAACAAAACAAATTTTCTTGACACATTTTTGTAGGAATCTATTAACTATAAGCCAAATGTACTCCCTTATTTTTATTTTTATTTTTATTTTAGTAAGTAAAAGGTTTATACTCCCTCGTAGTAATACTAATTAAGAAGAAAATTTAAATTTTTTTTATTAAAATGGGTAAAAGTGTGCATTTTTTCTATTACCAAACATAGCATTTTTCCTCAAGCAAAGAAACTATGACTTGTAACATCCAGTTCTTTTGGAAAAAAAAATCTTAATATTACTCTTAATTAAATTGCACTATTTTTATTTACCTTTTTTTTATTTTTTATTAAAAATATTACATTATTTAAAATTCAACACTAAGGATAATTTATAAACATTAAAAATATTTTATTTTATAAATCAAGCAATATATTATAAATACTAAAAACATTAGAAAACATCATATATGTCTTTCAGCCTATAATTAAAAGTTCAATAACATAGTATCTGCCTCTTTGAGTACACAAACTCCAATTCAAAAATAAAAACAAACACTCAAACTTCATTTTAATATATATGAAAAGACGGTTCATCCCCTACTCTAAAAAGGTATGTGAAGTTAACTTTGTTGCTCAACTTCATTCCCACTTATCATGGACTCCAACTGATATAACAAGCATGCCCAACCTTCTCCTTATATCATCCACCAACCTTGTCACTCAAACAAATAACCTCTTCCGCCAAGCCTATTTCCACTTACTTTCCCCTTCACTGAAGCATTCATGTTTACTACTAATCTAAATAAATGGTTATAATCATGTTATAGATTATGATCCCCTAACCACAAAAGTTAGTGTCCTTTCTATCCCCGATTTGATGATGTACATTACTTAACCACAACTCATAAGGCCCTTACTATTCCCTCAATAGAGTTCAAATCATTCCACCACTATGAATATTGACTATTTTTCCCCTTCCACGACTTGTCTACACCCATTTTTAAAGGAGTCGAGATTCTCATTAAAGACAATTTTTGAAAGGTCACCTACTCATCTCCTATAAAAGCAAACAATGTCTTAATAATAGTAACTAAAGATGGATATGTAAGTAACTTGACCTATAAAACCCATAATATACAAAACTTAGTCTATGAAGATTGCATTCTAAGCAGACTCATTATATTTGAGCACACACGTGGAAGCTCACAAACCAATCCTCATTAAAACATAAAAAAGAAACAAACTTTTTTTAAGAAATAAATATCTGAATTTAAATTATTATAAAAATGTTATATATATATATATATATATATTACAAGGCAATAATTAAGCAAAACAAAAGTATTTATTACTTAATAGTTCAATCTTAAATGTCATTTCAAACATAATCTTAACTCTCAAATATAAAATAAAATAGTTCAAATTTAAAATGAACACAAAGAAAATATAAAAGCACTGAAGAAAATATTTTTATGATACCCCATTTTTTATAAGTAATATATTTTTTTAATTAAAAAATTGGCTATGTAAAAACTCGCAGGTTAACTCACTAAATTACCAAGTTTTGCAGGTTAAGCCTAAAAAGTCTGCATATCTAAATAAGCTCAAAATTTTAACACTCGCGTATGATAGAGTTGCAGGTTTCATGAACTACTACCACTTTTTCTTCTTGAAACCATTAAGAGATAAAAGTTGCTTTTCTATTATGGAGATTTCTCAAGATAAAGATATTATCAAAGTCAAAACTAAAAAAATTCATATTCGTAAGGTATACTTAGAGTATTTTCATATCATAGTCAACACTTATTAATTTAATAGTTATTTTGGCGATTGAATATAGAGGAATCATTGCAAAGAGATATCAAAGGATGTGTACAGTCTTTTTTTGAAAGGTTGGATGATGTAATAGTAGCGTAAGCTCTAATGAGTTTACAATAAAATATTTTATATTGGTTTGTTTAAATTAGAAATATCAATCTATTAAGTTTCCTTATTCATTGGTTTGTTAAAATTTCCAACAAGCAATGTTTGACACAACAGATTATGATCTTGAGATTCTTCTCTCTCAAACTCCTTCTAGAAGAGTCTTACTTGATGATTCTTAATTTTATAATCTTGCTGATGAAGACTTTAGCCAAGTGAATTTGTTTTCTTTAAAGCTTGTCAAGCATGTTAAATCTAAATGAGGAAAAACTTGTATTGGTTGTTTGAGGTTAAATGAAACTTTTTGTAATTTAGTTACTTATGTATTTGTTTCCTAAGAATTAAATATTTTGTAATTTTATCTATTAACAAAATTTTATCTTTCTTATAAGTAAAGATATGTAGTCAAACTTTGAAGCTTTTTTTGTTTAAACCTTACTTTATTAAAATTTATATATATCAATTGGAAGGAGACTTTAATTACATTCTCTTATAAGGATGGATCATTACTTACTCTACATAATTATTGTATTTAGTAGATGTAATTATTGGTATTGACTTGGAATCTTTAGTCGGAGGAGATCGTCTAATGGTTTGGGATTGAGTTTGATAGAAGCGTCTAATGAGAGCATCCTACAGTTGCGTTATCGCGTCTGTTGTAATACGTTTTGTGGCTTCACATATTAAGAATATTCCTTTATTTTTTTAAGGTTTTTTAGGTTTAATTAATATTAGATTTAATATTAATTTTTATGACTTAACAAACCTTTGATGTACTTTTTCTTCTAGTACATATCTCATACTTCTATGTCTTACTTTTCTCAACATGCATCTGCGTCTTTCTCTTCACAAAATGTGCCTACATCTTACTCTTCTTATGAAGCGTTTGTGTCTTATTCTTTACAAGATGCATCTGCTTCTTACTCTTCTCAAGATATGTCTTATATAAATCTAACCTATGAACCTTATAAGCAAATGCTATGTAGGGTTTAACAAGGAATTTTGGTATCAATAATGAAGATTTCCTACAAGCTAGAGCAATTTTTGCATCAACTATTGACATAGTTGACCAAATCAAAGAATATATTATATCTCTTATTCTTGGTGAAGAAAAACTATTTAAATTCTAATTCTACTTATATGTTAGATGTAGTAGACATTACAGTATTTCAATCTAGTGGAATTTTTAAACTAAATGAAAACTAAACGCAAAACAAACTCAAGACAATTAATGGAACAATGCATCAACATAGAAATAGATTAACAAAAATTAAGAACACAACAATTAATGGAGACAATCACAAAAAATAAAGAAGACAAGATGAAGAAATATACCTCAAAGGCGTATGGTCTAGATACCAAATAATGCTAGCCTCCTTGCATTGCCCAAGATGATCTCCTTTGTCGTGATTCCTTAGGTGAAATGAAATGATGAACAAGATAGAAATGAAGATGTTTGTCACAAGGGAAATACCCTTGATAAAAGCTAGAGAAGGTGAATCTCTAGAGGGAAAAAATCCATGCATTCAAGGAGAAAATACTCCCTAAACCCTAAACCCTACCAAGGTTCAAAGTGTACAAAATAAGAGAAATGAAGCACTATTTATAGGCTAAGGAGGGGAGCTCATGGTTTTAATTAGTAGAAATTAACCTTGATTTAATTAGATCAAAACCAATTAAATCAAGGTTAGATCCTCACTAACGCAAATTGGTCAAGTCACACCCATGTGGCTTATCTCCTTGCCCCTAGTGGCCATGTAACAAAAGGATATAAAGGGGGGTTCACATGTTGGTCATACTTTGTGAGTACTTGAGGGGGTGTGAAACCAAGGAGAATAGTGTGAAAAATGTCACACGTCCATCAACTCAATCTCTAGCCCACTTCTCACACACACTTCAGATACTAATTAATGACACCGCTGACTAAAGAAGTGATTGTAAAATACAAGACCCAAATGAAAGAAAAATAACTAATATTTACACTAAACACAAAGACAATGACAAAGGGTCTATCATTTTAATCTCATCATGAGTTGAGACCTCTCATGCTCTCTCCTAGCTATATCTTCCTCTACCTTCTAACCACGCCCTAGTGATGGGATCCTTGGTAGATAGGATTGCATAATTTGTCATGGCAAATTGTATGCAACTTTTTTCTAGCTTTCAAAATAAAGAAGGGTTGAACATTTTTATTCATGACAAAGAAGGAAAATCGATGAATACAACCACAAATGTTGTATTTAAACAAGTTTTCCAAAATTACATTTCTATTATTCTCATTCACATACAGTTATGACAATATTACTATAATTTATTTTCTACTTATATGATTTTACAGAATTAGTATCAATATATAATATATTTTGTTCAATTTAAAAGTTAATCTAGAATTTTGGGTATAATATCAAGTATCTTATTATCATTGTAATGTCTACTATATTTTCTTACAAAAAACTACAACTTTTAGTATGTATTTTACTCATCATAAGATGGGTCTGTGTCTTACTTTTGTTAACACTTTATTTAGAGATTAAAAAAATGTAATAGAATTATTTTGTTAATAATACATTTACTGTAATATTAAATAGTTTTGTGGAGTATTAATTAATTTTACTCTTTTTAAAAATAAAGGAAATTATATGACTTATTACCTAACATAAAGTGTATTTGTTTTTCGAATTGAGATATTCAAATATATTATAAATGAGGTGTATGAAAAAAAATGAATGTTGGTAGAAAATTTTTTGAACTACTTGAGCTCATCTTTTTAGATCCTACTAAGAAAAGCCCAAACATAGTACACCATTATGAGACTTTGATACGCCACTAATTTTTGTTTCCTCGAAAAATAAGTTCATACTGTATTATATTTGTATATTAGTCATAAAAGTCATAAATAAATGTCCAAAGTTTGAAGATAAAATAAATTTACCCATTTTTTCCCATTTATAAAATTAAACTATCCATATCTTATTATTACAATGTGTGGATACTTTTTTTAAAATATTATATATTGTGTATATGTTAACATTTTTTACTTTCATAAAGTCATAACATTATTTGCGATATTACAGTAGATGTTTATTTTAATATGTGTAATTATCTCTTTAACTCTAAAATAAGAATGAAAAGAATACTCATAATCAATTGTATCACCTTAAGGATGTCTCATTTTTATGGATATTATCTACTTTAATCGAGTAGAGATATAACTAAATATAGTAAACTAGATATGGGTATGGTTATGCAACTACTTATCTCATACCTAAATTCATACTCGCCTAATTATATTATAATAATTATATAATAAGTTTAAAATTATATTTATTTAAAAATTGTAACTCTTGAACTTTAATTCATAATTTCTTGTTATTTATTATTCTTTATATACATTTTAAATTAAAATATAATTAATAACTTAATATATAATTGTAAAAAATAATATAACAGGTTACTCATGGGTATATCTAAAGCAAAAAATACCCGATGGAGATCAAAATTAAAATTTCATATTTATTTTTTTATATCCAAACTTAAATTCACCGCACTTTCCAGAGATGAAAATGGTCAAACTTGTATCTATTTCATCCCATTGTCATCCTTATTCTAAAAGGTACAAATTCTAAATAAAAAACTTTTTTAACAATGTCTAATAAAATGTAATTATCTACGTTTATTTATCAACCATTAATGTAATCCATTAATTTATCTCATTATATTTTTTTATAATGTGTGAAACTTATTTTTATTCTAAGTACATGAACAATTGACAAATGTACTTTATGGATTGGATATTCTAAGTAATAACCCATCACATTAATTTACATAAAATCGGATTGAATTAAAAATCCATTTGATTTGTCCAGGTAATCTAAGTCATAACACATCGCATTAGTTTACATAAAAAAGGATTGAATTAAAAATCCATTGTCCACTACATCATTTCATACACACACACAAAACACTCCAATTCTCCTTACTTTTTTTTCAACACTCATGTCAACATCCACCCACTTTTTTTAATAGCTTAATTACAATTCGTGTCCCCAGGTTTTAGTAATTAATGACAGTTTGCCCCTAAATTAAAAAAGCATGACATTTTGTCCTAGTAATTTCAAAATCCTACAATTGATGTCCCCTCCTTTAATTAGTAACGTTGACTGCTTGGTGGGAAGGATTTGATAGCTAAGTGTTGGATTGAGAAAGATGACGTGACACTTAATTGAAGGTAATTGAGGTAAAATTTTTTTTACCATTAGGGTTTAGCTTGGTGGAACGAAGACAGCGAAAGCAAAAGTTCTTCTCCTAGGTTTTATGAAGCTGTGTCTGCTTCTTCTCTTTCGTTCGCAAAGTTACGTTTGGTTCTTCTCCTTCGTTCGTGAAGCTACATCTGATTGTTCTCCTTTGTTGACAAAGCTGCGTCTTCTTTTTCTCTTTTGTTGGCGAAGCTGCGGGTTCTTCTTTGTTTTTGAGTGCAAAGCTGAAAGTGCGAGTTAGGGTTCTTCATCTTCGGTTTTTGGAGTGCAAAGCGATGACAAAGATTAACAACCGCAATAAAAGGAACATCTAATATCGGACAAGGTGGGACTAATGCACATGCAAAAAATGGCCCCACATATGTATCCAAATAAGCTTCTTTTATTGACATATTGTTGTAACATTTTTAAAAGTTAGGGTTTTCTAGAAATGGTCCCCTTGGTTGTTTGCTGACATTTTTAAAAGAGTAAATACTGTGTGGGAAAATTTTTTATTTGCAACAAGAGTTCTAACTGTGCCATTTAGGGGGGTTTTTAGCAAAAATTTAATAAATGAATTTTTAAGGAAACTTAATTTGTCTGTTTGACTTTCAGGCCAAGTGAGTTTCACAAAATTCGGTTTAATATAAATCATGGAGGGATTTTAATTCATGAACCCAAGACTATGTATATGAATGGGTCATCTCACCAGGAAGAATAGGGTTGGGATGTTGATGAAATGTCATTTATTGACATATGTAAGTTGATTAAAAATTTTGGTTATCTTGAATTTAGCAATTTGTGGTATAGACATCCTGAACTGAGTGTTGCATATGGATTGTTTTCCTTAAAATGTGATGCTGATGTACTTAAGTTAGTAGAAGATGCTAAAGGTTTTGAGATTATTGATTTGTATCTGGAACATGTTATTGATGTGCCTATTGTATTTGAGGGGAAAGAAAAGGGAAGAGGGGGCGAATTCAATGGCTTTCAAAATGTGGAAGTGATTGACATTGATGAGATTTAAATACAAAAGGGTGATGAAAATAGGAATCAAAGTGATGAAGGTGTAAGGGAGGGTGAAATTGCAGCAGATGGAGGAGATGATGAAAGTTTAAGGAGGACTAAAAATGAAGAGTGAATCTAAATCTGATTTGAATGATAGTGATTATAAGGAAGGTTGGGATTGGAGTAATGTGTTACCTAAGGAATCATTTGTCAATAACAATGATAAAGAGAAGGGTAGTAACAATCCTTTTAAAATATTGGAGAAAGATGTCTTTTCAGAACTGGAAGATGAGGATGGAGACTATAATGACCTCAAAACTCCTCCGTGTAGTGATGAGGAAATTATGCAGAAGAAAAAAAAGTATCCGAAGTTTAAGCAAAGTGAAGATGACAATGATGTTTATTTTGAGTTAGTATGCTATTAAACAAGAAGGAAGATGTTAGTCAAGCTGTGAAGACATTTGCAATGATTAGTAAAAAAACTTGTCTTTTAAAAAATCATGTTCTAAAAGGGTAGTTGTTACATGTGTAAAAGGTTGTCCGTTTTACCTAAGGGTGACTAAATGTGAACAAAATCCTTATTGGCAAGTTGTGACATTTGTCAACATTCACAGTTGTCCTAGGACTCCCCTTAATAAGCAAGCCAAAATTGAATGGTTGTCTACAAGGTTTGTACATTTGTTGAGAGATACTCAATGAAGACAAAGTCACTGATTTCTTATGCTTTTGAAAAATGGGGGGTAAAACTAAAACATCATCAAGCTTACAGGCTAAATGTATGGCATTGAAGAAGATGCACGGAGCTTCAAGAGATCAATATAAGTATTTGAGGAGTTATGCAGAAGAACTTCTTAGAAGCAATCCTAATAGTATAGTTAAGATGCAGTGTGGCTCAGGAAATACAGGTTGTGTGTTTGAAAGAATTTACATTTGCCTAGAGACATGTAAGGCTGCATTTGCTACCACGTGTAGACCATTGATTGGACTGGATGGATGCTTTCTTAAGGGGGAATATGGAGGACACTTGCACACTGCTATAGGAAAATATGGTAATAATCAAATGTTGCCAGTTACATATGTTGTTGTAGAATTTGAATGTGGTGATTCCTGGCAATAGTTCTTGGAGCTATTACTTGCTAACCTTGATGGTATTCAAATAAACAATTGGGCGTATATATCAAACTAACAAAAGGTATAAAAAAAGAATTGGTTCATCTTGTTTAATGTTTTTAATGCATTTTATTGTTTCTAACATACATATTTTTTTATAGGGATTGCACCAAATATTAAGGGGATTACTTGGAAGCAAAGTTAACCACAGGGTGTGTGTTAAGCACTTATATGGAAATTGGAGGAAAAAGTTTGTCGATGCTGAATTGAAAGAGTTGTTTTGGCAAGCTGCAAGAGCTACAACTAAGATTGATTTTAAGAGGTATATGGAACGCCTAAAAAAGAAGAATGATGATGTGTGGCTAAGTTTCCAAAATGTTGCCCATCCTATTTGGTCCAAGTATGCCTTTGGCACATACACTAAGTGTGATCTACAAGTGAATAACATGTGTGAAGCTTTTAATAGGTCCATCTTAGAATATAGAGACAAACCCATTATTACCTTGCTTGAGGGGATCAAGTTCTATATAACTAGAAGGATTGTTAGGTTAAGAGAGTGTATGTTAAGATATTCTGGTGCAATTTGTCCCAAAATCCAGTCAATTTTAGACAAAAACAAGAAATACTCCTAATATTAGACCCCAAATTGGGGCTGAGGATGATTTGATGGCATTGTTTGAGGTTTCCAGAGACTGGTCAAAGTATGTTGTAAACTTGAACAAAAAAAGTTGCTCCTGCAGAAAGTGGGATCTTAGTGGAATCCCGTGTTGCCACGCCATATCTTGTTTGTGGTCTATGAACCACAAGGTAGAAGATTATGTTGATGACTACTATAAGTAAGACATTTTCATTGGTCTAATATAGTTGTTAATTTCATTTAGTGAACCTTATTACTTATTGTTGTTTGTTTATACTTGTAGGAAGAATACATTTTTTGCCACATATTCTTACATTGTCAAACAATGTAATAGACCTAACCTTTGGCCATGCAATACCAATGAACCTATTATTCCTCCTACACTGAGAAGAGCACCTGGGAGGCCCAAAAAGAGTAGGAACAAAGCTAATGATGAGCCCAATAGCAACACAAGTTTGGGAAGGCAGTCGACCTCTGTAGTTTGCAATAGATGTGGAATGGTTGGACATAATATCAGAACTTGCAAAGCTAAAGCAGTTGTAGATAGAATCATTCCAAAAGGAGGCAACAAGGTATACATTAATAAGTAGGATTGTGCATTGAAAAAAAATTAGTAATGGGCAACTATTAATATTAGCTTTGAGTTAATTTGCAAGGAATTAAAAGGAAGAAATTAAATGCCAAATCTGCTACATTTGACTCTTCATCTCCAGATGCATGCGGAAGCAACTCATCTACACCAGCAGAAACTGTGACACCTATATCTGCAATTAATTATGTGCAAACAACACGCCTATCAACTCAGCAATAAATGGTTGCAGCTCACTCTATGGCGCCAACACCTCCACAAACCCGACAGTCAAAGTCATGTATTGAAGGATCCATTAATCAGACATGAAGATTTACTTATTTAGTTATATTTTTGTATGTAATTTGAACTAGTGTTTATTTTTTGTTATAATACTCCCTATGTAATTTCCTTATAGTTATGTAATTTTGTATTTTGGATAATGTCACTCTGGTTATGGTTATGTAATTTTGGATCATGTGACGACTATACTTATGGTTATGTAATTTTGTAATTTCCGTATGGTTATGGTTATAAAGTGGTTCTTAGTTGAAATTGGTTCTACTTTGAAATCAAGTTATTGGTTCTGCTTTTAGGTTTAGATTTTGTATTTTGAAACTAGTATTTATGTAGCAGAAATTGTGAGTTTTAGAATTTGTATTTTGAATTTGTGTAGCAGAAATTGTGAGGTTCAGATGTTCTATCTTGAATTTTTATAGCAGAATTCGTGTGACAGAAATTTAGAGTTTCAGAATTTCTATTTTGAGTTTGTGTAGCAGAATTTGTGTAGTAGAAATTGGGAGGTTCAGATTTTGTATTTTTAGTGTGTGTAACATAATTTGTATAGTAGAAATTGGAAGGTTCATATTTTGTATTTTGATTTTGTGTAGCATAATTTGTGTAGTAGAATTCTATTGCAGAATGTTGTGTTTCTAGTTTAGGGACAACTAAAATTCAATGCCAATGTTTAAGTATTTAGCAGAATTTAGCAAGTTTTTGTTGCATATAATTCGATGCTACTGGTTTAAGTATTTAGCACAATTTAGCAGGTTCAAATATTGGTTTTATTATTTATGCTATTGGTTTGGCTACTGTGATCATATTTAAATGATATTTTAGCTGATATATTGGGAGCTTGTTAATAGGTGCTAATTTGGCTGGTGTCAAGTTGGTTGAATTTTTTGGTTACAAATGGGAGCTTGTTAATAGGTGTTATAGAATTCAGATTTTAATTGCTAAACTAATGAGATTCATATAGGAGATTTTATGAAGCAATACCTGATAGACACCTATTAGTATTTTACAAGTGATAAAAAAAATTTGAAATAAAATCCGACAAAATTTGTTAAAAGAACTAATAACTCAAATTTTCATCAATATTAACATTTTTTTATTGCAAAAACCTCATATTGTTTCAATCACAATTGCATGAATACAACTTGAAATATGATATAAATAGCATGACTAGTGCACACATGAGAATGGAAAGTTTTGAAAACATTGGGATGTTGTTGACATTGTTTCAGGGTGAAACCAACTCATCGTTAAACTACTTGTGAAATGTTATATCATCAAAATGAGATGTTTGTAAAGATAATCAGTTAAATTGTTTGTAAAGATAACAACGCACTATTAAGCCCCCTCATGTTTTGTATTTGTCTTTTCTAAACAAAGATCTAACCAAATGATTTTGTATTGAATTTCTGTTCTAGCCAAATTCTTCAAATTTGAATTATATAACAGATTGATATAAAATAGATTGTACATATTGGGGAATAAAACAGATTCATATACTGATAATGTGTCTGCTGATATACACATTCATATAAATCATTGTTTTAAATTATATAAAGGTAATGACAGATTGGGGAATAAAATAGGTAAGAATGAAATATTGAAGGTAATGCCTCTGTAAAAAACTCTGCATAAGTGACCAAGACAAGCATATTGTTTTTGCAACTCCTTTGATGAAGAAAATATATAAATAATTACTAAATCAACAAAACTAGTAAAAAACAATATCACAGAAAGACAAAAAAGTTGTCATCAACTTTAATTTCATTCAGTAAACAATACATTATCAACTTACATACCATACTACAACTTTCATCTACTAACTTAAATATCACCTATCTATCAATTCCTCTTTCTAACAATTACAATGGCAAAGACAATTACAATTAGCCAACAAACTATGAGTCCTATTTCCATAAACTTTTCCTTTTCTTCATTTTAGTGATAATAACTTGCAGTCCCTTCTCTTTATTTCGATGTTCTTCAACCTTATTTAGTAAGTTGAGCATAATCTTCTTCTACCTTATATTCATTGAAAGATCAAACCATTGAAAAAAATCACAACCTCTCCTCCCAGTAACCTACAATAAGCAAAAATAACAACAAACATAGATCAATAATTTCTACAAAACTAAACCCTAAAAAAACCAATTAAAAAAAACCCTAAACCTTATAGGATCCACAACCATAAAATCTTCTAGATGGGTTGTCCTTGGTCTAAGACGTTACTAGTGGAGCTTCCAACCCACACAAGCAGACCATCCCACGTCTTTGTGATCATGCCTCTGAAGTACTCAATAATCCACTCGCTTCCATTGTTAATATGTTTTCTTGATCGTGCTTCGAGCTTCAAGATGTTAAACTAGACAATGGAGACTAAAGGCTAGGGTTTCAACATTGGAGAATGAAGGTTTCAAAACCAAGCCCAACTTCTGTGAATGTTGTTTGGGAGAATCAATAATGGAGATTGAAGGCCAGAGTTTCAACATTGGAGAACAGAGGTTTCGAAACCAAGCCCAACTTCTGTGAATGTTGTTTGGGAGAAGGCGCACTAACAAGCACGAAAGAAAGAAAGCCCTTAACAATAAAAAAATTTACCTCAATTACCTTCTATTGAAGGTCATATCAGCTTTCTCAATCCAACACTGACAGTCAAATCCTTCCCACCAAGCAGTCAACGTTACTAACTAATGGAAGAGATATCAATTGCAGGATTTTGAAATTACTGAGACAAAATGTCATGCTTTTTTAATTCGTGGACAAAATGTCATCAATTGATAAAACTTAGGGGTACGAATTGTAATTAAGCGTTTTTTAATAGAATTTGTTTGTTAATAGTTTATTTTATTTTATTTATTAAAAAGTAAAATTTATGTGTAATTTAACAAACAACTTTAATTTATTCTCGCTCTATATATTCATGATAAATCTATTCTCATTGTATATTTTCATAATAAATATACTGCTATAATATTTTTCCACAAGTAAAGACTAGTAAACTTAAAGGTTTTATTTATATAATTTTTAAAGTATTAATTGATAAAGTAAACCAATTTATCTTAAATCAAAGATTGTGATTGAATTCATATTAATTAAACTCATTTTACAAATATTAGTTTTACAAATGAAGAATTGAATTAAAGGTTTAGAATTTAGGGTTTAAAATCATATATCTTTATTTAATATAACTTTTAAAGTATTAATTGATAAATTCAACCAACTTATCATAAATTAAAAGATTGTGATTAAATTTATATTAATTAAATTCATTTTACAAATTATGAAAAATTGAATTAAAGATATGCTTATCATTAATAAAGATTGTGATTGAATTCATATTAATTAAACTCATTTTACAAATATTTAATTTTGCAACTGAAGAATTGAATTGAAGGTTTACTTATCATAAATAAAATATTGTGATTGAATTCATATTAATTAAACTCATTTTACAAATATTTAATTTTGCAACTGAAGAATTGAATTTAGACAATGCTACTTTTTGGGACAAACAATTGCACATCATTCTTAACCAATCAAACAACAAACCCTAAAGTACAGTAAATGTGGGTCAAACTTTCTAGGGGAAAGCCGAGCCGAAATTGTTGAAGAAATTATGGGCACACACTGCTGCAATACATGGCTTCAAAGGTTCAATACAGATTATATGTTTAATGGGATTATCTAGGGAGGCTGCTTTGAGGAAAGTTGCGTAATGGATTCTTTCTTAGTAGCTCTGTTTCCCTGAAAGCAACACAATACACATGTGTCATTTATGAGAACTCTGTCTCAACTAACCATACTTTGGGAACATAAAGCGAGATTAAATTAACTACCTTTTCAATTCCTTCTCGTCCTCCTGCCTAATCTTCAAACTTGAGGACTTATAACCCTCTGCTTTCATACTTTCGGAGCTGTTACAACATGTAAATAGTTCAGTACTTTTATAATCTTTACCAAAAGAAATCCAACATGGACAAACTGTCGGCTATCTTAACATTGTTCTTTTCAAATTTTTCTGTTGTAGGTAAAATGTGTTTTTAAAAACATGATCAATTTTTAAAACATGAGTTCTAGAAATAGAAACACTTCTATCATCAAAAGAATACAAAGAAAAAAGTAAAAAAAAAAAAAAAAAAACTAACATAAACTTTTAAAAAAAGATATGAAAACTTTTATTGTGGCAATTTCATTTTCAATGATAAATCAATGACAAATCGTGTAAATTTTATCATTTTCAATGATAAAATTTCAGGATTATATTTATGAAAAATTATAAGTGTAAAATTGAGTAGGTGCAATGGAAGTTGACATTTAGGAAACATCTCTATGTAGACCTGACACCTAAACTGACAAGGGAAAATGATTTCACTTACTCTTGACATTCCTCATCAACAAACACTGGGATACAGGCACTTGCAGTAGCACCTCCAGCTCTGGTTCCAGGACGCTGTGGAATCTGAAATCATTCAGTAACTTGGGCATTAAAAAAATGTGGTACAATACAACTAAAAAGAAAGTACAGTTTTGTAAGATATATTATGGCAAAAAAAAAAAGAAGTGAAAATGAGCACCTTATAGGACTTCCATTTGCCAGGAATTGCATTGTTTTCCTTATTTCTGTCAGCTCGGGCTCCAAGTGTGTGCCAGGACTGCGACAGGTCTGGCTTGTGAGGATCAGTATCACAAGTGGCAGCTGAATCCTTGTAAATGGAAATTGGAGCTGCTCGAGTCCTACATGAAGAGAGAACAATATGATGGACACTCATAGGAGCTGAGAAACCCTTCGCATTCAACAATATGTTGCATGGGTTTGCAGTTAACATTTCATATATTTCTCTACAAGACAACACTGTACAGTGTGCAATTTGAATAACAAGTATTTATAATACAAAAATACTGGAAAAGGGAAATGAAGGGAAGAACCACCACATACCAACTGCAACTAAATAAAAGCCAAAGAAACAACCCTATTACCTATCATTCTTAGCAACAGGATCACAGTTTGACTTCAAAGTGGACAGGGGTGCACCTGCAACACAAGGAAGATGTTCAGAACTATATTCGTGAATTTGAGACAAGATATGGACTGCAACCAAGTTAAGGACTCACGATTTTCTCCCTTGGCAAGAACAGTTCCAAAGCTGCGGGAGGTTGCCAGTTTTTCTACTGAGTTCTAGAGAGTGGAAGAATAGTAGATAAATTCAATAGATCATAATATAATTATAATGGTTTCGAAGACACGCTAAATTGGAACACCACATACATCTATAGCTTTTGGCCTTGCCATTGAGCGTGCAAGAAATTTTTTATAGGCAGCATCCAATTTTTCAACCGGTTCAACATTCCTGAAAAATGCACCAAGCAAATGAGAAATAGCATTTGCAAGTTTGCAACCCATGGTCCACCCAAGATCACAGGAAAATGCAACATCAAAAATAAAATATCATATCATACCACATATGATTATAAACGTCAAAAACATATGAACCACAAACTCCAAAACCAAATCCAAGGCTGGGAGGGGAAACACACCAGCATCCCCTAATTTGTTTGTTTATTAAAATGAAATTACATGAACATATATAAAACAAGAAAAGATTTCCTTCCAGGCTTCAAGAGATAGGGTCATTACCTAGATTTGCCAAGCTCGAACATCTGGTAGGCAGCTTTAAACTTGTTCTTAGATTCCAAATGCAAAGCATATGAAATATAGAAATTGGAATGAGTTTTTCCAATCCCATTTGCATCCAGAAAAGCATATATAATGTCTGCATCAAAGCAATTATCCGCCTGCAACATTTCTTACTTAAATTATCAAGAATAATTGCATTTTGTAAGCTCATTTAGTACATACAAGAACAAGAAAGTAATAAGAACACCCACGTATTCAAGCCACACTTTGAGGTAGCGCAGATCATCCTTATAGCGCTCTGAGTGCCAAAACGCACGCACACACTGCTCATAAATCACCACCAGTCCTGAACTGTCTCCACCAGGAGGAAAAGCCTCCTGAACCCACTTGATACACCTTCAACATCAATAAAATTAATTAAGTAAAAGGGTTAGTTCTTAGTAGCATAATGACTAAATAATTACACATCCTATGGAAAAACACATCATATGAAACGTTCCTAAAACATGTTTTTTATACATTCCTAACACCAAAAAAACAAAATTTCAAAATCTCCCCTCAATCATTTTTATTTTTCAATTCAAACAAATAGATGGTTAGTGAATGTATTATTTGAGCAGATCACACCCCATCCATTTATATAAACTTTAAGGCATTTATTATAAAAGTCAAAAAATACTTTAGATATCTCATATTCCTATTTTCTCTTATTTTATTATTAGTTTAATAGATCACATCATATGAACAAAGATATATGATTGATCTTATCGCTCACTTATCTCCCCATCTCTTCATATCTCACTTTAGTTGCAGTCAACCAAAAGGGTTGTCCAAATATAATTTTCCTACTTTTTATAAACACTGTTCTCATATCTATAACTATAAACACTGTTCTAAACTAATGCAAAAATACTTTGTAAATCATATTAGTTACGCGATGATAAGACCTAACAAGGTTCGAAATGCAAACTTCTGTTAGATGTACTTAATTTGAGCTATTTGTATGTTGTCCTAAAAAAAAAGTCGAGCTTTTAAACACATAATGGCAAAATTGAGACGTTGAACTTCATACAAACTATCCAAATCTCTGATACAAGACCTCCCTTTGTAGATTATCTGAGAATCGTTTTTTTAAATGAAAAAAAAAAAAAAACTCAGAGATAATTGCTAAACAATATATTTTTCAAAATTAGCTAAGCTGAAGGGACACCTATATGAGACCGATGAAACCATGATGTAACTTTCATGATTAGAATCAGAATAACCGGATTGAACTAAATTACCCTTTTATTTTCCTGGAAGCAAACAAAAGAGAATAACATGGATAAAAGAAGAGAGATGTATGTACTCACTCTAGCCAGGGGCGAAGAGGGTCGTCACCTTGGTATTGTTCAATAGCTTCAACGAGTTTCCTGTTAGAGTGAGACGAAACCAAAAAGAGCATGAATGAACAGCGAAAGGGGGAGTAAAGTAGCATTTTTTTAGCCCTATGTATAAGTGGTGAAGACCTTCGTTGTTGGATGAGTGATTTTTTGAGGTTGTTGTCGATGTGGGACTTGAGGGCGTGGTTCAAGATGTTGACGTTGCGGCCTCTCTTGAGCGGCCTGACGTTCTCCTTGAAGATTTCCCACTCGTTCCCGCTCTGTCTCTTGGACGCTAGAAACTCGCTCTCTGGGTCTACTATCGTCTGGATCTCACCCTCCGCCATTGTTGCTGCTCTCCCCTCTCCCCTCTCCCCTCTCCCCTCTCCCAAACAAAGAACAAGAATTCAAACAAAGTTGGAGCGCTGCGCTTTTCTTATTAAAATTTTGAAAAATTACATTATTATTATTATAACTGTTATTGTCAACTAGCCGTTACATCTTATTCCAAATAGGCAAATACAGTTAACAAATTCAATAAGGAAGATTCAAAAATAACAAGGTAAAAAATTATTCAAATATATATATGCAACGAGAAATTTCTGTTATTACTTATTATTTATCATTCGGCGGTCTAAAAAAATAAATTTATTCCCCAAAGAAATCTGATTACTTATTAGGATGCTTAAATAGGGAAAAAGTGAAAGAAAAATAGTTTGAAATTGTATAAAAATATTATAATAATAAATTAATTTTAACAAAAAATTAAAATTTTTACTATAACATTTTTAAAATAAAATATTTTAACTTTTTATATGTTTATAAGATATTGTTAAACATTAAAAGCTATTAAAATAATTCCACGATCTTTTACGGCAACATACCTTCTGTTCATTTGGAATAATCACAGACTGATTTAAAAGAGATTTGCAAATTTTCACACATTTGTTTTAAAGGAGATGACGAATTTATCGATTTGTTAAAATGTTGGTTTAATTATAGGTATTTAATTTGTATTAGAAGACCCACTATAAACATAAAACTGTATAGGATTTAAACTTATTCAGACCACTATTAATTTGGTATACACTTTCTCTTATATGATATGAAATTGTTGCAATATGTGGTGTTTAAAATTATTTTATTATCTTTTTACATAGTAAAGATGTAACATTCCAAATATCTAGAGACTAAATAAGTTTGGAAATACATTCAAGAATCATTTAAAAATTCCACAACTAATGTTTGTATAAAATATACATCTATTTTTGTTATAAAGGACAAATATGTCAAAGATGATGAATACTGAGAATTGAGATGCTGCCACGATTTTTTTTAAATGTAATTGAAATTTACTTATAAGAAAATAAATTAAAATATGTACAAATACTTTTGTTTAAAATAATTATTTCATGAAATTTTTAATTAAAATTATTTAAATTTAAAATAATTAAATATATAATATTTATTATGTATATGTAATCAAACTATTGAAATAAAATTATATTTAAGATTTTAATTCACTTACAAATAAACTTAATTGTGTGAATATTTTTTTTTAATATTTTTCTTTTATTTTCCTCCCATTTCCCTTATAACAAAAAAATACAAAAATAAATCAATCTATATCTTTTTTTATTCTACCAATTCAAAACAATATAAAATTTCAGTCAAAACTCAATTCAATTAATATCATTGTTGTTGCTTTCCTATCTAATTATTTTTTCTCAAAATCATTTTCCATTCCCATCCAAATAAAGTTTTAGTGATTTTCCCAACTCATTTTCCTCCTCATATTTAAAATAAGACTGTAAGACAACTTTTTTTTTTTTTAATGAAATTAGAAGTTAGGAGTTTAAGTAATTCGAGTTGGATTGAATTTAAGTTTTTCGTATTTATATTTTTTTAACTAAAAAGTATTTTCTCTTATGTTAAGGGGTCTAGCTAAGTTAATTGAGTAGAGTGTGTTCCTAATATTGTCTTTAACTCCTATAAAGAAGATCAACAGAAAAAAAAATTCTTTGTGTTTTATTATTGAATATGTGGATTAACTAGCGAAGTTTTCCACCTTAATCAAAGGTTTTGAATTTGAACAAAATTTAACCAATAAATTTATGAGTTTAATTGGTATATTCATTGTAAAAATTTTTAGACTGACATTCAATCACAACCTTTCATTCATAATAAATTTGTTTACTCATTACTACTTTAAAAGTCATGATTGAATGTTAGTATAAAAATTTTTTACACTGACAGTGTATACCAATTAAACTCTAAATTTATTGTATACAATTTAATAACAAATAATATGTCATGTTTAAATGGTTGATTGTTTGTACTTTAATTTTGCTATTTCATATAATTTTGTTAGTAGTGAGCAAACTTTTATACAATTTTGGAAATAAAAATTTCAATTTATTTTTTAATATTTAATAATAAAAATTTTAAATCACAAAATAAAATCAAACCAAGCCGTAGAAATTTGGTTTAATTTGTTCAGATTTTATAATTAATCTAAACTAAATCAAACCATATTCCACTTATTTTTTTAGTTTAGTTGAAACTATCAAAAAACGTACTAATAACTTCTCTTCCTTTTTTCAAGAAAGATATCAATCTTAGATCAACCCAAGGGTGAGACTAGACAGAGTGGAATTTAAAAGCCTTTTAATAGCATAAAGATATGATTTAGAGAAACGATTCTTTGAGGAAGAAATTCGACCTACTAGTTGGGAGTGTGAAAGTTCAAAAGCACATAGACTAGATGGGAGTTACTAAAAAGGGATATCAGGAAGGTTATGGAAGATTTTCACCAAAATGGGAAACTTCCCAAGGATCAAATGCTTTTTTCTCTAACTTTTATCCCTAGAAAAAATTTTCCAAAGGGCCGAGGAGAATACAAACCTATATCTTTAATTAGGAATATTTATAAAATTACTGTAAAAGTTCTTGCTCATAAGAATCCAACTAGTAATGTCAAGTATAATAAAAGAGACACAAACTGTATTCATCAAAGGTAAGATAGTTATTGGATAGTGTTGTCGTAGTAAATGAATCCATTCATGAGGCAGAACAGTGTAAGAAACCTCTTCTAGTATTCAAAGCTAATTTTGAAAATATGTATGATTCATTTAATTGGCCTTTTCTATCCTATATGCTAAAGTGTTTCGGGTTTGGGGAAAATGGATATGTTGGATTCAAGGATGCCTAAATCCTCCTTAGTATCAATATTAGTAAATGGAAGTGCAATTCAAGAATTCTATATGCATAAGGGTTTAAAGCAAGGTGATTCTATGATTTTTCTTATTCCCCATTGTAGCAGAAGGACTAGGTGGTTAATTAAGAATACAGTCAACAATAATATTTTATCATGAATAAAGGTGGGAAGGAAGGAGCTTTATGTAGTGATCCAATAGTATGCATGCAGATGATACTTTAATTATGGTGAGACTCTAGGTTCAAAATGTTTATGCACTAAAGAGTACTCTAAGATGCTTCGAAATGGTCTCTTGGTTAAAGATTAATTTTCACAAGAGTAGTTTGGAAAGTGTAAGAGTGGATGATTAAGAGTTATTGTCTTTTGTGGGGATTCTAAACTATGGGTTAATGCATCTATTATTCTCTTATCTAGGGATTCCAGTAGAGCAAATGTGATATGTGAGAGAGTTTGAAGACTAATACTTGAAAAAATGAGAGTAAAATTGTCATCTTGAAAACATAATAATTTGTCTTTTGGAGAGCATATTTGCTTAATCAAATATACTTTTTCATCCATTCCCTTTTTTTTATTTTCTATTTCTTTTCAGGATTCCAAAGAATATGTATCAGTTCATTCAAAGCTTGTGGAGACAGTAGTTTAAAAGAATGTAAAAAATTAACTTGAATCAAATGGAAATTAATGTATAAGAATAAAGATTATCGTGGACTAAGAATAAAGATGTGAAAGATTACGATAAAACTCTTTTGTGATGCTATCACAAATCAACAACACAATAAGCCAAATTAACATAGCAGCTTAAACACGAACTATGCATTAGTCCTATCGAGTAGTAGCCTACCACCCTCCATAATCCATTTTTTTGAGTAAAATCCTCCATAATACATTGGTATCTAGCAAAAATCACATTAAACCATGTTAAGAAAATAAACAGTATTTGCACGCTCCATTTAAATTCAGCCCAAATGTTATTGAATCCACCTTTCAGGCAGCAATAGCATACTCTGGTACACTACTTCAATGCATACCAATATCAGATCTGCATACTTCGATCATGGCTAAACATCATCAGTCCTGTGGCTAAAATAATTCTCCCTTCCTTCTCAAAGCTAGCTCAGGATTAACATCATAATGCCCTATAACTTATTCTATATAGAAAGAGAGTGAATTCAACCCTGACCACTGTCCAAAACAACACCACTCAAATTGAATTTACTTCACAATAGCATCTTGTAATTGTAAATTCGCAGTACAGAGCAACATCAATACATACCAACCCATGCTTTCTATGTTGCCATAGTATAGTTAAATCCACAGCTTGTAACCATCCTATATTTTCCAAAATACAACTTACCATTGTATACAATTATAGTACATAGTTACATTTACAAATCCCTTTTAAGACATATCAGCCAATATTAGTCAAGCCTCCAGTACCCTTCGGAGATAAACATTCAAAGAAATGAACCACACCCCCAAGACTTGAATATTCATCACTTCTATTCAGTTAATAATGTAAAATTCTTCAGATTAATTGACAATGTTTGAATTTTAAACATTTGGATATTTTCTTCTATAAACACTTTTAGAAAAAAAATTATAAAAAAGTAAAAATAGATTTTTCACAAACTAAAATTAGTCCATCATAAACAATATGCAAAAGCTCAGTGTGAAATATTTTACAAATTAGCCTATGGAATTTTTCCCATCTTATAAAAAATTTATAGTTTTTTTTTTATCTTTTCTTTTATTTTCTTCGCTTATACATTCTTCTAGAGAAGTTAACCCAATAGGCTTAGCACTTAGCAGGTCTTTTAACATTTTGGAAATTCTTAACCTTAAACAAGAAAATTGTAATTGGATCCTTATAATCTTTTACCATAATTGGCGTTGGATCTTCTAAAGTTAGTAAAACCGTCACAATTTTGTTTAGAAAATGTAGAATATAAGTGGATCCTTGTAAAATTTTTTACATTTCCAACTATCATAAACTAAATTCAGGGACCCAATTATAAAATTCATAGAAATTAAGATCCAATTCTATTTTTAATTTAAAGATCTAATTAAAAAATTCTGGGAATACTCATGTATTAAATCAATTTTAAATTATTTTCTAGTGTACAAACTACACTGAGTTGTACAATTATCACTATTTCAATTATGAGTTGTTATAGACTTTTACTTTACTTAGATGCATGGTTTAATTCTTTAAGTTTTATTAGATCACCAAAAAAATTCTTTTTTTATTTTTGGTGACAAAAAGGGGCTAAAAACCCCGGCTCAAAGCCTGAATGAAAGATACTTTACAAAAAAAATGGACTAGGGAGAAGGATAGGAAGAAACTCCATGTTGGAATTTTTCTTACCGACAAAAGTAACGATTTAATATTTATTGATAAAAAAACAAAATCAACTAATAAAAAGTATAAAAAGACAGAGGAAATTCGAAGGTATGATCCACAGTTCCACACCATGAATCTCAAAGCAAATTTTGGCACCTTGTCAGCAACTTTATTTAATTTCCTTCTCTGCACATTTGCACAAAGTTAATTAAAATTAAAGACACCAAGAAGAACTTCAACACCAATTATGAGATACTAAGCACGCAAACACAACAATCGAAGCAGCAGAACTCACAATGAACTTAGAATCAGCTTCGCAGAGAACTCCTCCTCAAGTCACTGTCCTAGAGCCTGAAAGCACTGCATCATCTATGTTTTTGGCTTCTTCCTTTAGTTAGTAACCAATGTCCTAGCCTGAAACCAGTGCAAGTGTGAGTTGAAGTCTCACATTGATAAGAAATTATAAAGTTGAGTAATATATAAGTGAGAAAGACTCATAACTTATTGTTTTAAGGTTTTGAGTTGAAGGCGACCTATTATTTTAAGGTTTTGAGTTGAAGGTGGTGTCATGTTTTCTTACAGGAGGGGGAGTTTACAATGTGGAAGGGACTCACACTTGAGGGATTGTTGGAGTGTAAGTGTGAGTTGAAGTCGGGAAAAAGACAAGTGTGAGTTGACCTAAAACCTTCTCTTATATATGGACTTGTAACCCATTGTTGTACATTTCCCCGATATTTAACTCCCTCAGTTTGACCCAACAACACTATGTTCCATCAATTTGCTATCATTAAATTTATATCAACCTATCAGTTTGGACCCAACAACAACATATATTGTTAACTAAATACAGTTAGAAACAAATAAACATGCAGTTAGAGTTAAAACATGATTAAGTTGGTATTGGGTCTCGATTAGTAAGATTCATGACTAAAACATGATTAAGGTGACAATCTTGAAGCCTATAAAATTATTCACATTTATTGCTCATCTCATCTGAGATAACCTCACTCCGACTTGAAGGAGAACATCCTGAAACTACTTAAACTTTGCACCAAAAAGGACTTAAAACACAAATAACGAGACCCTAATAACATAATAATCGTAATGTTGTTAACTAAAATACATTTATTAAAAAAATAGTAAATTTAGGTATCAATATTCGTTCATAATTTATAATTTTTTATAAGTAATTTATAATTTATAATAACTTATAAAAAACATTATTTATATTTTCTTTAAGTTTACCCTCCACAATACGTAGAAAAACGATAAGATTATTTTAATAAAAAAACAATTAATATAAAATACATTAATATAACTATAAAAAAAGTATACATATGTTTAGTTCATACTTACATTTTTACACTTCTTCTTTTATAACAAGTATTTAAAATACATACATTTTGCAATATTTGAGTATGTGTCATTCATAGAAAAGAAGATAGTTGAAGAATTATGGCATTAAATCCTTAAAGACTTTTGTGCAATATTTGTACTTGCAATCCTATAATTTCTTTCTGCACCTCTATAGATGTAGGGAAAAACTTAAATACTTCTAGGTTAAAAAAATTGTAATTTTTTTAAAAGTTTAGATAAGGGTGTCCGGACTTGTAAAAAATTTTGCAAAAAACCTAATTTCATAATGTACCGAGAAAAGATAAACACAAACTTGAACCAAGAAGAACAAAGCAAACACAGAAGGGATGAATACAAACGCATGAAGAAGAATAAGAGAAAGTCACTAATTCAGTGAGAAGAAAAATAAAGTCGTGCGAGAGAAGCAAACGAGAGATGTGTGAAACGAGAGAGTTGCAAACGAAAGAGGAAGAGAAAGAAGTGCATGATAATTAAATTTTTACTGTTTTTATTAAGGGTCTTTTTGTCATTTTAAAAATTTATAGAGGTGTAAAGAGAACTTATTGGGGTGAATGTAGAAATTATCTTAGTTGTATTGTTAATAATAGTTATAAGCCCATGGTAAATATATATTTTGCCACAATAGTACAGGTAGCAATCACAGACCAACTCTTATACATTAAGAAAAATGCTAACAATATACTCTTTTATCATTTCAATCTTATGAGAGATAAATAAATGTGTCTCACTCTTTCATATAAAAAACAAAGTGGAAAAATTATTTGTAAGAAATAGTGTCCACCACAATGTTGTTCTTAAACCCAAACATTGTTGTTGTTCGAATGCAAAACTCTTGAAGTACCTCTTCAAGACAAAACCATCATAAAGCCACCAAGCTCTAAAGCGAAACAAATATATCTTGAGCATAGTCATCTTAACAATGTCACAAGATTGATGGTAGAAATATTAATGCTAGAAGTAGTCTAAAGTAGACACTACCTCAAACACTATCACCCTAGTCATGTCCAAAGACTGGCAATAATAACAATTATGATAAACATGTCATCTTTAATGTAATGTAAACATATGAAACTCTTTATTTTATTTTTCTAGTTATGATCTATTTCGTAACAACTTAATATCGGAATCAAACCAACATTTTAATAACAAGTTGATAACCAATTCAATTAAATACATGTTAAAAATTCAAATATAATAATTATATGTTAATTCTAGTAAATTGATGTCTAATCTTCATGTCTTGTTATTGATGACTTTACCCAATGATGAATATAGTAAAATAAAATTAAACATGTGTTTTTTTATAAGCTAAAAAATTTTATTTATAACTAGTGAAAAACATAAGATATGTCTTTCTCATTAAAAAAATACCCAAGTAAAAAGTGTATGAATTAAATAGTAAGAGAAATTAAATTTAAGTTTTATTTAAACTATTAATAGAATTGTCATGTGATGGGTTAATATTGGTGTTAATTCTTTTCAGTGGTATTTAGATGATGGTTAGAAGGAGGAAGAGGTGAGTATTATATTTCTCTTGTTTCAGGATAAGGAGGTTTTGGTAGAATTTCAACAAATTTCGAAAATCTATTTAAGAGGGAGATACAAATAGCAAGTTGTCCTTATTATATACACCTTAATTTATTTTTCCTTTTTCCTTCTTCTTTTCTTCCTTTTCTTATTCAATTTCTTATTTCTTCTTCACCAAATTCTTTTTTCGGCCATGATAAATCCTAACTGCATGGTTGAGATTTTTTTGACGGAATCGGACGCGAACTCTTCCATTACTCCTAATTTAAAGTGGTGATCAATATAGGTACATCTAATTCTGGTTTTCTAAACATTTTTTCATTCATTTTCAATCCTTTCGTCTCGTTCAAAAGGGAATTCCTTTAGAAATTTTAATTTTCTTAGGTTCCTATTGAAATTAATATTTCTATCAAGTTCTGAAAGATTTCTTCAAATTTATTCTTCCTTTTTTGTTGAATATGCTTTTAGAGGGAGAAATATGTAAGGGAAGCTAAATCTTTGTTTTTAATTAAAGAAATTATGATATAACGGTTGTGAAGTTAATTGATTTTTAGTAACTGAGCTTTTGATTATGATTTAATTGTTATGTGGAATTGGGTGTTTTGTGTGATTGGGGATTAGAGTATTGTTCTTGAAATGAGTTTTGATTGAAGTGAATGATTTGTCATGTGGAATATTTTGAGATATGAATGTTTGGTGAAATTGATGATTTGAAATGTGTATTCTTCGAAATTGATGTTTTGGTATTGATTTTGGTGTTAAATGAAATTGTATTGTGATCTAGTTATGGTTATGCATGTTAAATGTAATACATGCTTATGAGATGTTATGTTGATATCTTGATTTGGATGTTTGGAGTTTGTAATTCATTAATAATAAGCATTAATAATTTGTGTTGTGAGTTGTTACGAGGAGGTGACGAAGCCCTTATGTGATACATTGAATTAGGATAATGGATAGATTTAAGTGATCTTGGTGCTAATGCCTGTTTGAGTGATGATGCAATGTCAGGGCCCTGTGTCGAGCGACATTAGTGTTAGGGTCTGTTTTAGGCAATGATACATGACAGGATATACTCGAATAATAACATAATGCAGTGTTAGGGTCTTGTTTCAGACGATGATAAATTCAATGAGTATGCTCAAACTTAAACTGGTCATCGGATGTGTCAGATAGATACCTGAAACTAGTGTGGAGAAAGTCAAATAAGTCGTGCTACCTTGGTATTCAAATTTAATGTAGTGAGTCTTTTCAAAAGGCGTCTAGTTATGTGATTATGCAATTGAGTGCTTTTTAACACTGATAATCCATGGGATTATGAGTTTGAATACTATGAATTGAATTAATGGTTGATTGATTTGTGAGATGAATATATTATTAATGATTTACACTATCCTTGTTTGATATGATGTTTTATGCTATATTTAGCTTATCTTTGCATTGTTATGTATTATGTATGACTGTAATGATTGTGTTATGCACGTGAGCATATAGTAGTAGTGGTTTGTAGAGGCAAGATGGGCAGGACTAAAGAGAAGGATGGTTTGCCAAGCATAAAAAAGAGTATTTTATTTGTATAGTTTGTGTATATAGTCAATTAGTAAGAATATGTTGTATTAACTTAAGAAAGTCTATAGTATGAACTTGTACAAAGATTTTGTTAGTCATAGCTCTTTTGAACACTTGAAAAGAAGTTGAGTATATGTATGAATCTATGCAAAAACTAGAGATGTGATCCTTAACAGGTTTGGTACTAGTTTAGGTTGATTAAATATAATTTGATTGATATGACATTGTATGGAAACTAGTATATTAGAATGTCACATTTGTTTAGAAGATTTATTTTTGTATGGATTAAGTGAATTACATAGTTGGGATTCTACAACCTGAATGGTCTTGTTGGGCAGTGAGTCTTGTCTAGCGAGAATTCGTCTTTGGTTGGGAATTGATTAGAATTGCGTCCAGTGAGAGATCTCGTTCAATGTAATTTACTCTCCGTTTAGAATTAAACAGGATTTTTGCCCAACGATGTGTCTCACTAAGCAAAGTCCCTTTATAGGGACAATTTGTTACAAGGTTCTCATTGGGCGAACTACCCTGGATCTTGCTAGGTAATAAGGTTTGTCAGGGCGAAAAGTCATTGTATGTGCTGTCGTATTTAGTGAAATTTTAGTTGTACTTACTATATATTATGCTAGAATGATTGTTTTGTGATGAAATTTCATATTTCAATATTTTGGGTTATAAATTATATGAGAAATGAATTAGACTTTATCAATAGAAAAATATAAACTGTATTAGTATTTTGGGATGTTACAAAATATATCTTTTTCCAAATCTCTTTGATATTTTACTAGAACAACTTGTATAATTTCTTGAACATAAACTTTTTCTGCTCTAAAGTCACTAGTATTTCTAGCCTTCCATGCCAAATCCCTACGAACTACATAAAGAATCAAACAATTTTAAGCTCCTTTGACCCATCAACCAGTTTCATGAATTGATAACAATGTTTTCTATCCTAATCTCAATTGTAGATGCCACATAGATCTTCGACAATAGAAAAAACACATGTTATTTAGATTAGTAGTAAAAAATGAAGAATTTTTTTTGTTAGATTAATTAATGAAAAAAGGAACCCAAAATAAATAAAATGTATAAAGCACTTATTGATAAAAAATATTTTATGAAAAATTATTATAATATTTTAAAATAAAAATGCTTTAAGTTATTTTATATTTTTATATTATAAAAATATATAATAACATTAAAATGTAAAAATACTCCAAACAATCACCTTTCTTCCTATTACTTGCACTTTAATATTGTATTTGAATTAAGGATGAAATAACGAAGAAAAAATAGAAAAAAAAATAAAAACAATAGAAATAGAATAAAAATGATATGTTGTTTGGTTGATAGATATAGCTAAAAATATTTTTAAAAATTAAAAGAAAAATCTCCCTCCCATTTTTTCTTTATTTGGGGGGAATATTTTTTTACGAGATCTATAGATAACTTTTACTTTTTCTTTTCAAACAAATAATGAAAAATTACTACTTCTATTTTATCCTTCTTATTTCTATCCATCCTATCAAATAAAAGAAAACAACTATTTTAATATCAAATACAAACAAATTTATGGTATTCCAACATAGGATTAAACGTCTCTCTCTACTATATATAAATAAATTTTAATTACTAGATTAAACGTATCATGAATATGACCCTGTGTTGTCCAAGTAGGTTGTTTTTTTTTTTTCTCATTTTAAAAGGATAAAACAAAACAAAAAGGCAAAGCCATTGTAGAAAACGTGAACACTTGCAATGCTACGGAATACCAAATTTCATGCGTCCATTTAAGTGTGGGCCAATTTTGTCCAGCTAATTTATGAAGGCCCCATTTCTGATAGGACTTTCTGCATACCAACCCCCCTACATGAAACTTATGCAAGAGGTTATTAAAATAGTTTGACTTCTTAAGTTATCCAAGTCAAATAAATTTAAAAGATATTAAAATATGTAATTAAATTATACCTATTTAATTCTAACATGATATTAGTATAACAAATTTTACTTTATCAATCAATTAAAAATCATTTTAAATACCTTGTGTTAAAGTAATTAATATAAAAATAAATTATTTTAATTATATGAGAACCATGCTCATAAAAACAAATATATGAGAATCATACTTGACAACATAATTTTTAATATTATTATTATTTTTATAAAGTTTTAGAAATACATTTTCTGACACATTACTCTTTTATATTTTTTTATAGATTCAAATTATTATAAATAACATAAAATTGTGGATCTCACATCTATTTAATATATCTCTAGTGACTTTTTTAAAAAAAGTAAATTTTAACTAGTATAAAAAAGTGTGTTATGTTAATATTTCTCTTATTGTATTTTGCAAGTAAATTAAAGTTAGTGTTTGAAAATGTTGTATCATTAAAAGTATATACTGGTATATTATTTGGATAATTTTTTTTTTGTTTGTAGAAATCGAAAACAAATATCAAAGGATTTATAACGAATACTATTTAACCTGTTGAGTTAGATTTTTTAATTGTCTTTACATTTAAGGGTTTATTATTATTATTATTATTATTATTATTATTATTATTATTATTATTATTATTATTATTATTTAACAGTGTGGGAATTAAATAAGCTCTCAAGGTACATACATTTTCTCTGCCTCTGTTAATCACATGGTTCCACTGCCATGACAACCAAAAAACAGAGTACCATGAGTTGTATGAGTAGCACATGTGCACGTAATAACATTTGGATGCAATAGGACAAGCATCACATTTTGAAAGTTTTATATTTTAAACATTCATGATGCTTACTTGCACCACTATGCGGTAAACCAAATCTCGATTAAGTGTTGGACCATCAGAGTTGTGCTATGTCTAGATCTATATGATATGACTGATTAATTTTACCCTTTTGGAAACCTACTTTAGACGGACTGTAGCTTGTGTTGTTGCACCAACGGGGGCATAGGTATATTTTGATTTAATGTGATGTGTTAGAATGGTGCAAACAATGTCAACTAAGTGATATTCGACATTTTATATAAATTTGGTGGGATTTCGATAAATGTGACTCTCGAATTAAATTTATAGACTTGTAAAAGTTTACTTTATATAAAAATAATAAAAATTATCTATAAATGATATATAGTTAAATATTTCAACATCATAGTAAATAAAAAATGAGTAAAATACTAAACGGGTCCCTGAATGTTTAAAGTGCCTTCAAGTGAGTCCTTAAAAGAATTTTCGTGCATCTAGATCATTTATGTTTTAAAACGCCTGCATCGCAGTCCTTCCGTCCATGACACCATTAAGGGTTAGCACAATCAGCCTTCAAATATCACGTTGGTAGGTCCCTACACTTTAATTGACCCTCCAAGTCAAGTCCACATGAACACGTGGCAAATTTCACTTAACCATGTCATAGGGATAAAAATGCAAGTGTGGGAGTGTTGCTTTATGATTTGTCTTTTCTCATGCGTTCCTTTATGCAAGCCTGATTGTTCTCCATGACTTTGTGTCTTTGTTTCTCTCTTCGCAACACTCATTGCTCTCTTCTTCATTTCCGTCTAGGTTTGTGATTTTTGGGCTAGGGTTTGCTTTAATTTGGGACTTTAAGGTTTGTTAGATAAGAAAAAAGTAGGGTTCGAGAGCCCTAATTTGAGTTACAGGTTTGATTTTGGGGTTATTTTCATATGAGTGGTTCAACTAGAAGGAGACAACCAAGGAACGTTGTAGGTGAATGGGTTAACGAATCACAAACATCCTCTGCTCATACATGGGAAGAGACAAACACAAAACATCCTTCAAGCTACTATGGAAGCATAGCTATTTTAAGAATTTCTCGAACTAAAAGAAATCATGGAAAGTTATTTTACACTTGTCCTTTACAAAGGGTCTCATATGCATTTTGCTCTTATTTATTTATTTAAAACCTTTTTTTTTTGTTTCATTAACCTTGTTTTTTTTTTGTTTCAGAGTCACATCAATAATTGCCACTTTTGTGTTTGGGCAAGTAGTACCAATGTGGAATGTGGAAGCTGGTAAGGATGTTGCAGTAGTTGAAGAAGATGATAGAGCATGGAAAAGACATTTAGTTTAGGATGGACAATTTATTAGCCGAATTTAAGATGTCGAAGCTGATGTTATGTATTATGTTTGCAATTGTAATTGTTTTATTTGTAGGAATGATTTGTAGTTTCATGGCATAACCCCTCTTTCAATGTATCGATTGTTGCATCTTTTAATGAATGGAAGAAGTTTATCACCTTGATTTGCCTCATCTACTGGGAACATTGTTTTGCCCCATTTATTGTAAAATTTTCCAGCAAATAAAATTATTCATAAAATCACTTAAGAATTGTGCACTAAATCGATTAAAGAAAACTTGAATGTTAATTGAAAATTCTGCAACATTTCAACAGTAAGACTTAAGAATTATGCAGTTAATGAGTTAAAGAAAACTACAATGTGTACTAAAAATTTTTGCAAGATTTCAGTAGGATAAAATGAAGTCCATCATGCAGTAAAAAAAGGGCATAATTCTGCATAATCTCGTTGCATATAATTCAGCATAATTTTGCAAGAATAAAGTCCATAATGTAGCAAAATAAAGGCATATTTAACATTCCAAATCAGGGAAACTGTAACTTCATTAATTAATCATTGAAACTGGCATTACATCCATTAACCAAACATAATACATAATTTACCAAAAGGTTGTTACATAGTCATTTTACTTCCTAATTGTTGCTAATTGATGCACAAAAAGAAATAAACCAAAAGGTGCAATATCATTGCTGCTAATCATACACTAAACAGATTACATCTTCTAAAAAAGAACTACACTAACTGTCACTTTTAATTAGACTAATTAAAGCAACATCATTGAAGACCGGTCCCTGGTTCACTGTTTTGCAGTTTGTGCACTTTGGCTTAAGTCAATTATTATAGCAGCATCGCTTGTATCTACTAATGTAGTGGCTGCATCCACTCTTTCTGTAGATGGTTGTGTTACAACTTTCCTTTTTTTCCTCATGTTTGGATCAAGTACACAACCATCATTCTTAGAGCTACACATGTTATGCCCCATAATGCCACACGTATGGTAATTGATAGTTGCGTAGTTTCTCTTTAATCTGTTGTTAACCACTTGAACTTCTTCATAGTCTTTTCTCCTATGCATTTTTCTCCTCCCTTTTTTGGTCTTGATTGGTGGTTTAGTTGGCATTTCGTAGTTAGTGGTCTCCCAATATTGAGAACTTTGCATTGGTTTCATAAAATATGCATATGTTGATTTGTAAGCTCCCATTATCAACCAGGCTGCACATTCTTGTAAGCAATTGTTGCACATGCATCCTGGCATGGTAATCCTACAATAAACAGATCCAATTTTAAAGTTCATATCACCAACTATGGAGTGTAACAAATTATATAAAATGGTTCATACCTGTCAACTACCAAAACCAGCATGTACATGTGTTGGTATTGAGGTTAACATAAACTTTCTTTTGCATGTTTTGCACTTCATACCTGTTTCCTGCTGCATCCCCTGCCTAGATTGATGTCCAGAACTTGCTTTTCATTTTTCCATTCTCAAGTCTTTTCGTACGTGTTGGCATCTTGGCCCACAACCGACAACAGTTACCCACCAAAATAACCTTTCAAAAAATACCTTTCTAGCCTTATAAAAGGTCTGCACCCTGCCTTAAATGCTTGCTTACAAGGATCCAAACAAACATATATCCTTCCAAATTTGGGTACTGATTGTGGTATTAGGATGCAGTCAATTTTGCATGTGGAACCAAGGTTTCTCCTCAAGATTTCATGGGCATAATCATGTAGTGCCAATATTGTTCTTTAAAATTATCCTTTAGCTTTTTCTTAGCCTCCTTCATAGCCCTAAATATTTTGCTCTCATCCACATGCACATTGTATGTTCTATTTAAGTGATCAAACACTTTTTCCCCTGACATATTAGGATGAAGATTCAGCTGATCCTCTATCTTTTCAACAATCCACTTTTCAGATGCTTGCTTTATCTTATGTCGCCTAGCACAAGTATGCTAATTCGTAAAAGTTTTCACTTAAAAAGTTGTACCTTTTGCATATTTGGAACAATAAATTACCCAAGGACAGTTGGGGATTTTACACTCAGCTCTTACTCTCTGTAAATAATTTTTGACTCATTTTAACTCTAAACCAACCTAGATTGTGTAGTCAGTCAATGCCTTCTTAAACTCTAACAAGGTGGGAAATACCATTCCAACTTCCAACTCAATGACCCCAAATGATGATTGTGCATTATATTGTGGGTAAACGGGCCCTTTACTATCCTCATCATCTAAACTTGCAGCTAATCTAAGTTCTTCAAACTGATAATCCAAAGGGATATCTAAATCAGTCTTTGCATCACCCACAGGTAGAGTATCAGCATAAATTCTAACACCCTTACCCTTATTAGTAGAATTTTTCCTTTTAATAGCATTAACATTACGATCTTCAGCCTCCTGAACTTCAACCTCATTATCTTTAGCCTCCTTAGCTCCTGAACTTTAACCCCATTATCTTCAATCTTCTGAACTTTAGCCCCTTTATGATCTCTGACTTCATCTACTACTATCACTTCATCATCTTCTGGATTTACTTCTTGGGCTTCAATAGGTCATTCAACAAACTCAGGTGGGTCAGGTGAATGATGGAAGTAGATATACATCTCTCTTCGTGGGTTAGCAATACAATTGTTAACTAAGAGAACAATGTCATCATCATTAACAATAGGGTGCAACCCATCTTCCATCCCCATCCTTGTTTGTACGAAAAATATTTCTCCCACTTCGTGGTAAGGCTTGCATTCCTCACAAAGGTCTCTGAACAACCATATATTGACATAATCTACGTCAATACTTTCCCAAAAACATACTTCCCCTCCGTCATATTCAAGCAAACCCACTTCGTTCCTGATGAAACATCCTCTGTGGTGCAGAATGAATCTAAGTTTGAACACCATCTTACATTACAAAAGCACAAAATCAGAAACCCTACTTCAAACCCATTTTAGAGAAACCCTAACTTCCCTTAACAAACAAACATACACCCAAAAAAATGACTCAAACAAAAAAAATATTAACTTGCTATAAAATAGGGATTTCATCTTAAAGATAATCAAAATAGAGCAATGAAAACCAAAACCAAATGATAATCTTACCTCGCACCTTCGTGATACAAACATACCAATGAAAACAAAATCCTAGAATGTCTTCCCTAAACCCTATTTCACAACCTTCATCTTCATGATAAAAACCCTGCTCTGTAACTCACTTTTACCAATTTCTCTTTCGTGGGCTAAAATGGAAGAAAAGAAATGTTAAACTACTACAGTACAACCACATCGACGTCCAATCGATTATCAAACATTTTTCAAAAATTAAATTTCCAACGGGTTGGGTTTTGCCATGTGGTAAAGTGAAATTCACCATGTGTTTATGTGGACCTGACTTGGAGGGTCAACTAAAGTGTAGGGACCTGTCAACGTGGTATTTGAAGGCTGATTGTGATGCAGGTGTTTTCAAACATCAGGGACCCAAATGCACGAAAAATTATTTCAAGGACCCACTTGAAGGTGCTCCAAACATTCAGGGACCCATTTGATATTTCACTCAAATAAAAATAGTAAACCATAAATTTTACAATACCTAAATAACTAAGTCTAGTAATGTATCAATATCAGATAATAAATTGCAAATGTGATAATAATGGTAGAACATTCTCATCGATATTTTGTTTGTTGAAAAAATAAGGTTTTATATTAATAGAGATGAATGTTCTTCGATTTAAAAATGACAGACTAAATGAAAATATATTGAACTTTAAATACTAAACCCTAAACTCGAGAGTTTACAAAGTTTGCATAGACTTTACTGAGTTTACTAAAAAGAGTTTACATACGAGTTATTAACTCGCAAAGGATAAATGGACTCATAAACTTGTAAGAATTTAAGAGTTAACTTAAAAGTTTGATAATCATGATATCAATGTTAACATCCAAACATAGTTATTAGATAATATTGTTTTTAAAACATGTGATAAAATATTCAAACATAGTCTCTGCATATAAAAAATTAAGCTGAAAATAGTGATATATTCAGAAATTTTAAATAATGAGACATAATGTAAATTTTTAAAATCAAAATTACAAAAATCAAAACTTATATACATATTTGAACATCAATAAATTAAAATGAAATAAAAAATTTTGAGATTTGAGAAAAAAAATTTATCAAAAAAAATATTGTATTAAATTAAAACCTAATATATTTAATTTATCTAAGAGAAAAAGTTATTGAGAAAATACCAAAAGAAATAAAAGAAAAGCGAATGAGGTGAAAGAATAACCAAATTAATGTAATAGTTACCTTAAAATTAAATACAATAGTTTAACGAGTGGAAACTGGTATAACAAAGTTAAAATATTAGAATCACTGAAATACAAAAAAAAAAAAGTTCCTATCTCTTTAATTTGTATTAATTAAAAGTTGTACTAAAAAAAAAAAAAAACTTATCTTCTCAATTGTTTTTCAAGTAAATTAAAACAAATAAAAGTGATAACCAATTATATTAGAAAATAAAATAAAAAATAATATAGAACTTTCTGCATTCTTAGATACTCTAGGAACCAAAAAATATTAACGAAATGGATGACTAAGATGTGGCAACAAGAATATAAGATTTTATGATGTACAATTTAGTTATTTATAAATGTGTGCTCCTTAATTGAACAAGTGTCCACAGCAGCTAGGTCGTCGAATATTTCATTTGCTTGTTCAATTTGATCCTATCTCATACTCTATTCTCTTTCTTCAATCATAGCTTCATTGAAGGAAACTTTCCATCTTCCATACAACTTTATCTCTTACCTGAAATTGAAAACCGGGTCCTAACTCAAAGAATAATTGTTGTAGCTTTCAAAAATCAATAAAAAATACACAATTCGTTTGCCTCAGGTTTCGTACTGTTTAAAGTTATAATGATAAGATAAAATATTTCATAAGTCTAAGCGTGAAATTCATATTTATACTCTTTTTTTCTTCTGAAGGGTAACCCACCGCAGAATATCAAGTGATATTAACAGTTCTCAAAACCGCAGTAATATATAACGCTTCAGGAATAAAATTAAAAATACTAAAATTCTTGTCCTTTAATTAATATGTTCACCATGACACAAGGAAAGTTGTAGTTGAATGTCTTTCCCATGAAAATTCGGTCTACAATTTAATCTTTAAATGATATTTTTACTAGTTTTTATAAGAAGTAAATTTAATCAATCCAAATGACAAATTATATAATATAATATTAGAGTTTAACATATACTTCTAAATATAAGCAATAAAAAATTAAAATTAGATATATATTTTTTTGTCTTTTTTAACTTTTTTTTAAAAGATTAGACAATCTGCCACATCACAAAAATATTGTATTGAATCAGGAGGAATTATATAACTTAAATAACTTAAATCATGTAAGTAAACAAAAGATAAAAATTATGGTACAAAATAAAAAACTGCATTAGCCTAGTACAATGTCAAGTCAAGCTTATCAAAACTATGGGTTAACATATTTGATTCGAGGGGAGCAAAATCAAACTTGCATGATTGAGTTTTCCTACCCTTCTTATCAATTTGGTCAACTAAAGGACAAAATTCATTATCAATAGCACATCCTTTTTCTAGAAGTTGAATCATGTAGAGAGAACAAACTCAATAACCAAGTTACAGAAACCGTTCTCATAAGCCATTTTAATGCTTGTAGGATTGCCAGCAATTCAACTTTGTCAACTACGCGGTAGGGAATCAAATAGGTAAAATGAATAATGAAGTTTCCTTTAGAGTCTCACACTACTCCTTTAATAGCCACCTTAATTTGATAATTGAGAACAGTCGCATCATAATTTATCTTAACAATACCTAGATTCTAGAGTTTCCAAGCATAGTTATTTCTTGGTTCAGCATACCGCACATCAGAGAATCCTTCAAAAGTAGTTCATTTGTTGTATCTATTGGAGTTCTCTGCAAAAAGAAATAATAGAATGAACCACTTGATCACTCGGGTGGTTCTTATTATTAAAAATGTACTTGTTTCGCCTCCATCATATTCGATGCAGAGCAATACCAAAAATTTTAGCTCACTTGCCAATACCACAATTTCGTAGATTTCAAATTTGTAAGAACACAACACTCAAGATGTTGTTCTGAGAATCAATTTTGAATATTGGATGCCCCCAACCATCTCCAAATGTTATGAGTATGATTACAATCTTGTAGTACATGAAGTATCATTTCCCTTTGCTGCCCACACAGTATGCAAGAAGGGGTTTGATTCATATGTCTAATACACTTCAGATCATTAGTAGGTAAAATAGCACAAGCTACCTTCTAGAGAAATAATTGAAGACATTCTGGTCCCTCCCACTTCTATAGAGTTTTGAAAATTGGTTTTCCATGTGTGATGTTGTGCCCCAACAGGCTCTCATATGCGATTTTAGTTGAGAATTATCCGTTTGAACTCCTTTCCATAGAGGTGTTGCATCATCCAAATCACCTCTAAGGGGTTCAATTTTGCAGATGTTGAGCACCATATCCGTTGGCATGAGACCTTCCAACTTGCAAGTATCACAAGATCCGTCCATAGCCACAAAGAAACAAGTTTTTCTATTGCCTTGTATTAGTGTCCGGTCCGTACACCAATCCACAAGGAGCCCTCTCCTGCAGGCATAAGCCTCCCATCTGTTTTGGCCTACATAAACTCCCACAATCAATCCAATAAACTTTCTTTATTGTAGCAGAGTCCCCCCCAAAAAATTTCTCTACAATGCTTGTAAATTATATTATAGACACTAGCAGGTAATAAGTTAGTTTGCATAAAATAAAAGAGTAAAGCCTGCACCACTAACTTAGCTAGAGTAAGTCTCCATGCAAAGGATGTTGTATATCTTTTCTAATTACTCCGTCGTTGCTGCACTTTTTCTATAAGGAATTAAAGATTGATTGGAGATACAATTATGATGCAGGGGAATCTCAAGATACTTCCCTAGATTGCCTATTTTCTGAAACCCCGACTTTTCTAAAATTTGTTCTTGTTTTTGTTGTGGTATATTAATAGAGAAGAGTACTCTTGTTTTTCTTGGCTAATTTTTTTCCAGAGCTAATACAAAAAAGATGTAAGATGTGATTAATCACCTCCACTTGGTCGATTGAGTCTTTTGCAAACAGAAGAATATCATCCGCAAATGCCAAGTATGAAAGGTATGGGCCACCCTTTGATAGTAAGGTAGATCAGTTTTGGATGGGTTTCCAGAACTGATGATTGACAAAAAGGTAGATAAAATAGAATAGACGTTCTAGGCACAATACAAAAAGATAAGGGGAAACAACGTTCCCTTGTTGGACTCCCCATGATTGTTTAAAGGGATCAAACACCTCAACATTCCACAGCATATGCATTAAAGGAGATGAGATGCAATGCCAGACCACATTGATAAATGCCACTAAAAATCCAATATCTTGTTGTGTCTTTAACAAAATCCCAACTAAGCTTATCATATGCTTTTTCCAAATAAATTTTAATAATCATTCAACCCTTTCTCCCTTTCTTATGCTTCATGGAGTGGATCACCTCTTGTGCGATGATGACATTATCACTACTACTTCTTTGGGGGGATAAAACTACTCTAGCAAGGATGCATGAGTTTTTCCATAATAGTATGCAAACGTCTAAACAAGATTTTTTTGATTGCCTTGTAAGACATGTTGCATAAACTAAATGGTTGGAATTCCTTCAAAGAGGTAGTTATGTCCACTTTTGGAATCAGGGTAATGAGATTAGAATCTATCGTTGTTATCCTTATGGGGTTAGCAAACGCCTCTTCAATCATCTTGCAGAATGATTCTCTTACAATATTCGAATTACTTTTATAAAAAAAATAACTTATAACTTATCATCCCCCGACGCTTTAAAATTCCCCATTGAAAATATAGCCTTTCTAATTTCCACTATAGACATGAGTTCATTGAATAAGGCCAAATCATCCCCTAAGAGAGATGAAAAAGTGCCATGGATGCTATAAGGTACATACTGTTGATTATTGAAGTAAAGTTTTTTATAAAAATAGGTTACAAGTTATTCCAGTTTTGCTTCATTTCCAATCCAGTTCCCCTCTAGGTCCTACAACGTCTCAATACGATTCTTCCTCCTATGTATAGTTGTGATTGCATGAATGTATCAAGAATTTTGGTCCCCATAAGAGAGTCATTTAGCGTGGGAACATTAGAACCACAACAATTATTCTTCTCTTAGTACTTATTGGTACCAAAGTCAAGTTTCATTCTACATGTTCTCCCAATATGACGTTTGGTTTGTTGCCAACTAACAATTGATTATATCTAGACATTTGATAAGTTGTTGCTTTCATTTGAAAATATTACCATAAAATTCTACATTCCATTTTCTTAAGGCTTTGTGGAGTTTGGGGACTCGACCTTGTCATACCTCATTTTATTTCTAGAACTCATTTAGAAAACGATGAAAGTCGGGGTGCATAAGCCATGTTGCAACAAAACGAAAAGGTACGCGCCTATTATTAGCCTCCCTTTTATTTGTCATTCTGAGCAGTATAAGGCGATGATCAGATTTGAAAAAAGGAAGATAGAAAATTGTGGCTTGCTAGAATCGAAGTCGCCACTGTAAGTTAACCAACATCCTATCTAATCATTCCATTAGTTTTCCACATTTCCAAGTAAAAGTAAGATCTTGGAAACCTATATCCAATACGTTATTTGATTGTACAAAGTCCATGAAGTCATGCATTCCTCTCCACGATGGTGAAATAAATCCTTTCTCCTTCTCATGCCCTTGTAAGATTAAATTAAAATCACCCACCAAAGCCCACGGTTCATGAATACTATAGGCTAGGTTAGTCAAATTCTCCCATAGTTTTTTCTTGCTCTAAATATGTGGACTTCCATAAACCACTGTAAGTAACCAACTAGCATGCCTTTTCCACTGGACCCTAAGGTGCACAAATTGGTTATCTTCCTTAAGAAACTCAACACTCCAACAGTCAAATTTCCACACACACCAAATACCTCTGAACCTCCCCATTGATGGCCAACATGCCAACAGTCAAACCCCATTTTAGCAAAAAGTTTTAGCCTAATCATGATTTACTTGAGTTTCTAAGAGAAACAAAAAGTAACATCATAGTCTTTACAAATGTCCTTCATTAATTCATTGACACTCGTAGACCACACTTCATGATAGTTCTAGGATATGAGATTCATTTTAAAACATATGGGTTGTTTGAGCCTCAACAACACTCGTATGTAATGTACTTAGCGTATGGTGACCTTTCTCCATAGGTGCGGCCTTTGCAGCTTCCATCATAGTTACACCCTTTGCATTTGATCTTTCTGCATCTTGAGTGGTGTCTGCTACACCTAGAAGGATAGTAGAAGACCCTCCAGCGAGAAAGACATGGTCATTGTGCAAAAGAGTTCTGCCTCCATCTCATCCATGGTTAACATCCTCGATCTTTTCGTCAACGTTCTCGAGCCTCCAAACACAAAACACTCGTCTAACTTTTGATATTGGTGAATAAGCACGAGTTCTTGAAAGGCACTCACCCTTCTAGAGCCATCATCACTCGCATGAACATCAACTTTTGGCATCACATGAACAGGGGTCTTCTTCAGGCATCCCACATGGTTACAGTTTTTTGGTTTATCTTCCTTCTTTAAATCAATACTAATGAAATAGGACTTTTCGGCACTCATATTGTCTTCATGCATATGACCACAAACCAGAAATTCATGGCTTCTTTTGTGCGTACAATAGATGTATTTGCAGATGGTGCAACTTTATGATGTTAGTGTGTAGTCTTTTGCTAATTTGGTTGTGTGTTGGCCATGGTTTTAACTTTTTACCTTGGTCCAAGATCATATAGGAGATTTGAAACAGGTGTTCGACACCATAAGGAGGCACTCCATGAGGCTAAACCCAGAAAAGTGTATCTTCGGAGTGTAAAGAGGAAAATTCCTAGGATTCATGATAACCAGGAGAGGGATTGAGGCTCCTAACAAGTGTTCGACAGTGTTGCAAATGAGGAGCTCGTCAAACCAAAAAGAATTTCAATGTTTAATGGGACATTTAACATTACTGTCTAGATTCCTACCATGTGTAGCCGAAAAAATTGGACCCATCATAACCCTCCTCAAGAAGGTGCAATCTTTCAGGTGGACAAAACAATACAAAGAAGCTTTCATGACCCTGAAAAAGGCCTTACCCACACCACTTGTACTAACCAAGCTAACCACAAGTGACCACGCCGTATACTTATCAGTGACATGTTCAGTAATAAGCGCGGTGATAGTGCAAGAAAATCCAAATGATCAACACCTGATATACTTCATAAGTTGTATCCTCTATGATGCTGAAGTTAGGTACCAGATACTGGAGAAAGTAGCCCTAGCTTTTGTCAATGCGGCTAGGCGCTTAAAACCCTATTTTCATAGTCACAGAATGTTTGTTCGGACTGATTGCCCAATTGCAAAAGTATTGAGAAAGCCAGAGCTAGCTGAAAGGATGGTAGCCTGGTCCATTGAATTATCTGAATTAGATATCCGCTATGAAGCAATAGGACCCATAAAATCCCAATTGTTAACCAATTTCATCAATGAATTCCACCCCTCCACCGAGATAACCACTAATCAACTATCCTAGTGGATTGTCCATATGGACGGATCCTCCAACAACGAAGGCAGTGGAGCCGAAATTATCATTGAAGGACCAAATGAGCTCCTTATTGAGTAATCTCTACGCTTCGGTTTCAAAGCCTTGAACAATTAGTGTGAGTATGAAGCTATGGTCACCGAAATGAAACTGGTCGAAAAGGTGGGAGCTACAAGAGTCAAATACCTCACGAATTCGAAAGTAGTGGCTGAACAGGTCAACGACTCTTTCCAAGCCAATAAGCCAAAGCTGTTAAAATATTATCATGATTTCTGTGAAGCCAAAACGAAGTTTGATGAAGTAGAAGTAGTTCACATCCAATGAGATCAGAATGAGAGAACAAATCAACTCCCTAAATTGAAAAGTAGCAAAAAACCAGGTCAACTCAGAATATTCATTCAACAAGAACTATCCATGCTAACACAGAAGTCTGTGCCATTTCGACAACACTAGACGATTGGAGAACTGACATTTTGGCTTACATGCAGTGCGACCAATTACCTATAGATTCGGCCCATGCCAAAGTATTGCGAACAAAGGCAACCAAAGACACAATGATAGCAAAGGAACTGTGTAAAAGGGGGTTTTTGACACCTATACTAAAATGCTTGCCCAAGGAAGAAACAAAGTATGCCCTCCATGAAATGCATGAGGGAATTTGTGGCATGCACATAAAAAGAAGAACTTTGACTGCGAAGGTATTGAGAGCAGGTTACTATTGGCCCACTCTTCAAGAGGATGGTTTGACTTTTATCAAGAAATGTTTACAGTGTCAGAAACATCGTAACTTGGTACTCCAACCAGCTAATGACCTCAAGATAATCGCCACCCCTTGGCCATTCTACATGTGGGGAATCGATATTCTCAACCCTTTCCCCATAGCCAAAAGATAATGCAAATTCTTCCTGGTAGTCGTGGATTACTTTATCAAATGGATAAAGGCAAAATATCTAACCACAATCTCGACACAAAATGTACATAAGTTTATTTGGAAGAGTGTTATCACAAGATTCAACATTTCATACGTTATCATCACTGATAATGCCCTCTAGTTTATGGATAAAAAGCTCAATTCTTTCATGAAAGGGCTCGACATTAAGCACAGGGTAACCTCGATTGAACATTCACAGTAAAATGGTCAAGCAAAAGCAATAAACAAAGTTATCTTAGGCAAATTGAAGAAGAAAATTATCGAAGCTAAGGGAGGATGGGCCAAAAAAATAGGTGCACTCTCCAATCATCAACAAAGGAAATCCCATTTCATATCGTATATGGAACAAGCGCCATGATTTAAGTGGAAGTAAGAGAACCCTCACATTAAAGAGTACACTTTGATGAAGAATCAAACCAAGTAGCCATGTTAGCCATGTTGAAGTATGATGAAATATTCCATAGGTTGCCATCCCAAGATCAAATTCATGAGGTCTCTATGGTGAAAATACTTGATGGAGAGGAAGAAGATAGTGGTGAAGTGGTGCCACTCAATGAGATAAGCCAAAAAGAGAGTGAATTTTGCCACAAGAGAAAGAACCCTTGATGAAAGCCATGGGAATTCTGACAAAGGTTGGAGAAGAAGAACACTCAAAGGAGAAATTCTCAAAGAAATTTTAGTCATTCAAGTGTAAAATGTTACAATGTGTAGATGAGGGAATTTATAAGAAAAAACCTAAGCTATGGCCTTGGACTTGCACGTCCAAGATTGGGAGGGAATTAGTTAAGTTAATTAAGTGTTAATTGAGCTAATAACCAATTAGCACTTAATTAAATAAACTAGATCCAAACATGGCCCTAAGATCATGAATTTATTTTCCCTCTAGATTTGATGAATTTGAAAGTGCCATATAGACTACCTCCAAAATTCAAATTCAAATTTAAGAGCCATGTAGGAGCCACATGGGATGGAAAGAGAAGAATAACGCCTAATGGAGGGAACAAGGGGCTCAACATGTCTCCCAATGCTTCATGTGTGAGTTAAAAGGATGTGGGAAAGATCTAGGGGTGTGGTTATCAAACCCACACGAACATGATTCTCCAAAAAGGCCCAATTACTTAACACATTCTACATTAAAGACTATCTACACCTCTTAATTAAACAAATACAAAATTAGGCCAAAATACATGGCCAAAGAAGAATATAAAGACACCTCTACAAAGCTTACATAAGGCACAAAAAATACAAGAGTGAAAATGAAGACTATGGCTTAATAATTAATTATATTGACTTCTATGAGGAGTTAAGGTCTTCCATTCTCCTTCCTAGCCATGTCCTCCTCAATCTTCCTAGTCATGACCCTTGTAATGGGACCCTTTATAGGCAGCATTGCATCAAACTGCATAAAAGAAGACCATGATAAAGTGACAATTGCCATAGAACCATGCAAGCAAATGGTGGCCAGACGATTCAACACAAAAGTTAGAGCACAAAAATTTCAAAAAGGTGACTTAATGTGGAAAGCTATGAGAGAAGCGAGAAAGAACTGAAGAGAAGGAAAACTAGCTGCCAATTGGGAAGGATCTTTCAAAATAACCAAGATCTCGGTAATAGGGCTTACAAACTTGAAGAGTTATTAGGAAAGCTCATCCCAAAGATGTGGAATTCATCAAACCTAAAACACTATTACAGATAAATGTAAAGCAAGTACTCTTTTCCTTATTCAGCTTTTTATCCCTAAAAAGGGTTTTTGTCGAAAAGGTTTTTAATGAGGCTTGCTCATTAAAACATTTCAATGAAATTATGGTTTCAATCTCATTTGCATACTTCACATTTTTATTGGATTTATACTTTACAGTTAGGACAACATCATCCCACCATGGTTAAAACAAAAAGTGCCTTCCAACTTGCAAAAGAGTTTGGTCTAAGCAGCATTTAATACCTTGTACGCTCTTGACTCGTAAAAAGAGTTTCGCCAAGGCAATACTTAAAGCTCTAAGTTGTAGTAAAGTGCCCTCTAGATTCGCAAAAAGGTTCGGCCTAGACATCACTTAATACTCTAAATCTCGATAAAGTGTCCTCCCAACTCACAAAAAGAGTTCAACCAAGGCAACACTTAAAGTTTTAAGTTTCAACCAAGTGTCCTCTCAACTTACAAAAATTTAAGCCAACACAAACATATAGATTAAATTAGAATTACCAAGCAGAGATTATTAAACAGAATCAAACATTAATCAAACAAAGGTAAAATATTTGCTGCCAAAAGAACATAACAACAAGCATTTGCATTGATAGTAGAAAGGGTGTTACAAAAAGTTCAAGGTCACTACTTCAGCCAATATACAAAAAGTCAAATACCACTCTTTCGGCCCATTTACAAAAAGATCCCTACATCGTCCTAATAAAAAAATTCAACGTTACAAAAATCAAATACATCCTAGGAACCTAAGTGGTCGCTTTTTCATTGTCTCCCCCACTAATATCTCCTCCGACATTCCCGTCAGACTCCTCTTCAATATTGACAACCTCTTCAACATACGTGGTCTTGTCAGAATGGCGCATCATTCTGGGGGCATGTTTATCTGAACTTAAATCATCAAGCACGTAATCAAGATGCCTAAAATCCCCGCCAAAGAAGTCCCAGTTGGAATCAAACTTGAAATTAGGGGGAAAGGAGCCAAAATGGAAGGCTTGACGCACAACTCGAAGAAAACTGGCCTAATGTTTATTGCAAATGTCTTGTTTGACCTATTTCTTATACTTCTTAAAGTCCTTCTTAGCCTAATCAAGGTCAAGAGACAGGGATTCACAAATTCTTTTGCTTTGCTTGTGGGTAGTGTCAACCCCTCTCACCTTTCGGCTAGCTTTGTGACCGTCTCTTTTTACTCATTCACCAATGTCGCATGATTTTTGGCTGAAGTCATGGTTTTCTCTTTTTCCTTCAACTATGTCACCTTAGCATGTAGAGCATTGACTGTCGTCACTACAGCTTCAAATGCCTCATCCGAACGCTTCAACTCCTGACACAACTTACCCACCTCAGTTTCAAAACAGTGACGCCCCACCGCTTATAGTCTAGCCAAAAGCTCCCAATAGTTGAACCAATGCAAGGTAGGGTCTATCCCAGACAAAACTTTTTGCCCTCTTCAAAGAGGCTCTTGCCTGCCTCACCCACCACAACAAGTGAGTCGAAATCTTCCTTAAAGAGGGAGGAACTCATGATTAAAGAGGTGACAACCATATTAGAAGGGAGTACTACGGTTTTTTGCTTCTTTGAAGACGATTTTTTTCCCTCCCTACTTTTTCTCTTCCCTTTATCTTTTTCTTTTTATTTCTCTTTATCCTTTCTTTTCTCCTTCCGCTTCAGCTTGTTCTTCTCGTACTCGGTTAGGGGAAGCTCAACATTACGAGGAGGGCTCTTCGAAGAAGGATCCTTTAGTACACTTGTTGAGGAATCGACTCTTCCTCAGACTGAAGCCAAGCACACCTAGTCTTATGAAACTTCACCACATTTCCCTCACCAAGCATAATCACACCTGTATGATAACCAAATATTAGCTTAACTTTAACCATAACCAGCAACAAAACTATGATCATTTACTCACTATTTAAGTCCTCAAATACGCGTACAACTCTGAACAAATATATCAACTCTGCCATAGGAAGACACCGAGGAAGAGAATCCAGGAAGGCAACATCCATCAACTCTTCGGTCATGAGTAACTCTACAGGATAACAATAATACCTCCTGGGCGCTCATTCCTAATAAAAAAGAAACAACTTACCCCTCTCTTGGTCATAAAAAATGATTACAGCCAAAGACAAGGTCCATTATAATCTTAAAGAACTATGTCTTGAAAGGTTTATATGACATGGTATAAAAAAATAGGAGGGGACACTTGGCGTTATCGTAGAGTGAATCCCACTTGCACTTCTCGCTAGGCCGAGTAGTGAAGTGGCGTAGGAACAAGGCAGAAGTAGCTTTAACGTGGGTGTACAAACACAAAGCTTGAAATGCCTGAAGATAAACTCAGGAGTTTGGATGAATTTGGGTAGGGGAAACATTCAAAATCTGAAGAACCCCAATGGTAAACTCATCAAATTGAAGACGAACGTGGAGATCTCATAACATACATTCGTAAACGTAAAAAAAGTCACAACATTTAGACAAACGTACCTGAGAAAGAGAAGAAGAGTTGAAAGCTAGAAAGATGAATACTTCACCTTAGAGCACACAGAATTTGACAAAGTCCAACTAAAGACATGACCCCTTATTTATAGCCAATGGGTCCAGGAAGGCCCAAATCAACCACAACTGCAGATCAGTCACAAACCAACGGTGTAGGTTAAAGCACCTTTTCCACTGCCCACAATACTGTTCACCTAACTATAGAATGACACCAGCTCGTTGTTTGATTCCCCAAGGCTACGCAACTTTCCATAACTTCGAGCCTTGCTAGGTCACGTCTGGGACTAGGGGCAAGTGCACGGGACATGCATATTCGACTCCCCGAGACAGCACGACTCTCTATAGCTTTGAACCCCACTACACCACACTTGAACCTAGGGGCAAGTGAAAGGACATGGGTGTTCGACCCTTAGCAAATGCATTATCCTTGGGTGTTTGTCCCTTAACAGGAACGTTCAGTTTTCAGTCCTAACAGGATTAATTAGCCTAATCCTGATTATTATGCATAAGATAAGTTTAGGACCGTATTACCTAATTTTTGACTTATTGGACATGACTCAACAGGTAAAAGTTCAATCCATCACTATAAATAGGTAATGAATATCGAGATAAAGGAAATCAATATATATAAAATATTGTTCATTGGTTTGGGCCTAATACTATATAACTCAAGTGTTGGAGTGCATTTTACAAATACTCTACCTTTTGAGAAAGGGCATGGAAAACTTTGCTACCCAAGGATCTGAAACTTTAAGTATCAGTTGAGAGAATACATATACAAAAAACATCTTATTTTTATGTGGAATGGTGATGATTTTTTTTTATTATGTGTTAAGCTTTAGATGTTATCCATTTTTATATTATAATTAAGCCTACACTCTCTGTGCTTCCTTTTTTTTTTATTTAATAAAATTCATTAACTTATAAAAACAATAAATAATTTCATGTAATAGTTTGTTTCTATTAGTAGTTCTCATATAGAAATTTCCTCCCTATGCACACGGTTAGTACGTAAAATAAGTGATTGATTAACTTTTTAGTTTTTAATCTAAGACATTTTTAATGATCAAACTATGTAACTTGAAGTGCCTATAAAAAAAATGGACTTGAAGTGTTAAACATTATTAGTAGTTGTCTATATAGAAATTTCTATGCTGATTAATTTTTTCAATATCTTTTTAATTTTAAATAACTTTTTGATTATTAATCCCATGTGGTATAATTACTGACACTTTAAAAGTGTTTTACATTGTATATCCTCTTTAAAAGTGTTTTACATTGTATATCCTATTTTGTAAAATATTAAGTATCATTTGGTCAATTTATTTTTTATTTAAAAGTTATTTTAAAGATAAGTTAGACAAACAATATTTATATTTAAATTTTTAAAAAGTTTATTTTACAATATAAATTTTTATTTTATTAATATGTTTTTTATTAGATAATAAAAAAATAATTAATCAACTACTTTTAATTGAAAAAAATCTTTTACGTTAAAAAGAAACAATTTATATTTTTTTTAAAGTTTTAATTTTTTTACTAACTTGTAAATTAAAAATAATATGATTAAACGGTACCTAAATAGTTTGAGACAAAGAAAAAAATCTTTTTGACTTACTTTTTCTTGCTCCCCACAAAAAAAAGTGACTTTTTGGATCTTTTAAACTAATTTTTCATTACAAATGATTTAAAAACTTTCAATTTTTTTACTAAATTGTTTTAATGCACGGATCGTTCACAAACTGCAACTTATATGCCAACTCTTGTAAATTGGTAACTTGCAACGGTGATTAGATTACATACATATTTCAGTCTAGAAAAACTACATCTTAGAGATTATTGAGTGGGTGCAAACAGTTTTAGACGTTTTGATTCAAGGTTATAATTAGACAAATTAAAACGTGTCCATCTAAGTTGAGCTACACACACAAATGGTTACAATTGATGTGCAGATGAATGTTGGTGACATTTTCTCATATACTATATTTCTAATACTCATGATTCATTGAAATCTATTAAAAACCACCGATTTATGTGTATTTCACATTTAAATAAAGAAAGTCATACGAAACTTATGATGATTTTTAATAAATTTGAACTTGTCATAAAAAAGATGTTAGAAAAAGAATATGTCTAAAATAATGTTATTAACATTTCTCTATTTACCAAATGAATTTTGGTAATATCAATTTTTTGTCATATATAAAATATATAGAGATGACAATAATACATGTATCACAGTTATCGTTCTGGTTTTTAATGATATTATCCGGTTTTGTCAGATACAGACAGTGGTATTCGATTCTCTAAACAAAATATGGGTATGTCTAAGTATATAACTAACCGTCTTGTACTTGTACTTACCATGTTATAATGTTAATAATTATATAATAAACTTAAAATTATAATTTTAATTAAAAATTTTAGTTCTTACAATTTTTTTATAATTTCACGTGATTTATTATTCTTCTATAAGTTTTTAAATTAAAATATAACTAATAAATTAATATAATTTATTTAATTATAAATAAATAAATTAAAATTATGAAAAGTAATATAACAAGGTGCTCGCATGTATACCCGAACACAATACTCAACGTAGATGAAGATGAGTATTAGAATTTCATACTCACTTCTTTTATACGCAAACTATGTCTTGCATTTTCCAAGGATAAAGCCAGGAGGTAAAGTCATCCCCACTCACGTTGTCATCCTTAAACATACACAAATTACTATACAAATCTTCTAAAGAAACTAATATACAAATAAATCATTAAGATATAATTTTTTTAGACTAGCTTATTAACCTACGATCCAATTTATTTTATAATTTTTTTATAAATAAATATTAATTGTAGAGTTGCCAACATGGACTATTTGCCCAGAAATGGGTTGGATCAAGTAAGGAAAATTTAATATGGATTGGATTTCTTTATGTCCATCTAGGTCTAGTTGCCTAAGAAATCTATATAAATTCAAAAGGAAAAGGTAAAATTTAAATAATATCAGGTTCAAGTATATTTGATTCTATATGGGCCCAAGTTTTTTGAGCTTAGTCCAACCCTTCAAATTAATTGAGTATGCCCATTTTAACTTCATTCTATATGAGTCTAAACTTCTTAAACCCAACCTAATCCAATTCATCAGAACATGAGTCTGCTTATCGAGTTTGACCCATTTTGTCAATCTTAGTTAATTATTACTTTGTCAACCTAATCTTGGCTTAGATACAAAATAAGATGGTTGTGTTTGATACAAAGATACTCTCACAGAGAGGATATATTTATACGCTTGGTATAAAAACTTCACTAAGTGAAGGATGTTCTAGTTATGCTCAATAGCATGTTGACTATTGCTTATCACTCAAGATGAGTGTATCTAACTTCGCTATTTTCATAGCTTTAGATGCTTGAGTATAAAAAATGTGATTCATTGAATGCAAGACTTTTTCTGTTGTTTTCGTCAATCTCTCTTCATATACGAGCTCTTCTTATATAGGAAATGGAACTCAGCCATTGAGATGTTTTGTTGAGTTGACATTTTCTCTTAGGAAGTTTTATGTGAAATTCGTTGAGTGTTCAAACTGAGACATTGTTCAAGTGACTTTTTTGTTTTTTACCTTCTTCCTATTCTGACCAGCTTCAATATTTATGTTGACATGAGTTTTTTTTACCAAGGATATGATCATTAGGTTCATACGTCATTGTCTTGTTTGTTTGAATGATCGTCAAACTACGAGCTTCTGGTCATCCATCAGAATGTTATACAATTGGATGCTTTTTCTTTTTAACGAAACTTTCTAGCTGATACATGAGATCTCCTTGTCTAACATAATATGTTCTTTTGCTCTATGCTTGTATACACTCTCATACACTTATAGTTAGATGGTTTGTTAGTCTTGACAGCTTTTGATGTCTTCATAAGTGATCAACACATAGTAACAAGGGCAAAAAATTACCCAAATTATATAATAGAGTTTTGCATGTCACAATAGGTTTTAACATATCTCCCACAACTATAAGGAATAGGCCACAATGATATGATTGACATCCTAGAACTCTATATACTTCACACGTAACTCTAACAAAAAGGCAGACTCAGCCACAATTGTATGAACCCAAATTAGGTCATCAATGCACTGTTGGAAATAATAGTGGATTGATATTAATCAATTATATTTTATCATTACCTGGCAATTTAAGATTTGGTGATAATCATATCTTATAATATCTTTATGATTATTTGAATGGGATTATAGTAAGATTGACTCTGTGATGGGTTGAGTCAATCATAAAAAGCCCATTTAAGGGGTCTCTGCCTACCCTGGGGGATTATAAATTTGCCATCCCATTAAGCAAATTATAACAACAACAACAATACACATTCTCTAAAATAATCCCCTAGAAAGTAGGTAGTAAAATCCTCAAGAGTTCTTATTGAACTCATATCTCTACAATAATCATTCCTATGGTTTTGTTGTTCTTGAAGATCAAGAACTTCAATTCAATATATTTGAGGTACACAAATTCTCTTTCCTCTATCTTTTTATATTTAATTCTCTATACATACTATAATCTTGTATCTATTGATTTAAGGTTTCCTTTTATTTCCATCAATTGGTATCAGAGCCAAATTAGATACATATTATGGTTGTTTTTTATTAGAGAATTATGGTTGTTTTCTATTAGAAAATTAAATTTGAATTGAAGATTTTTTGTGTTATTAGTGAAATTTTATAATATAGTTCACTATTAGTTTTTTCACAAAAAAAAAAAATGAGGGTTTACGCTACTTGTTATTGTTAAAATAACATGTTAAAGTTTCATTCCCTTACTCTTACATGGGTAAATTATATATTGAAACTTTTTTTTTTAATTGCTACCCCTTTAAAACCTAGTTTTCTTTTAAATAATTATGGGTAAATTGTTTTTAAAATTACCTAATGGTTTTCCTTTTTTTATGTTTGACCAATATGAGTCATTTGTGTGGGCAACATAATATATTTGTGTTAACTTTTACTTTGGAAAGTATTAATGGGGTTGCATGAACTCATTTTTATACCCATATTTTTGTGATTTGGTCAAGGGAGAACTTTGTGGTTTTGATACGATCATGTATGATGATTCGTGTGTTAAATTCATTCTCAAAAGCATTGAATGTTGTTGCTAATTTTTTATATTCTTATTTTTTTCAAAAATACCATATTTATTTAATATTTTTATATTATTGGTATTTTTTAGTATAAAAAAAAATTTGATTAATTCAAGATTAAATTAAATTTTTTTTCTATTATAATCTTGAATTTTTTACCTATTTTCATTGTAATAATTCTTTACAGTATTTGTATTCTCCAATTATACTGTACTCTCTTTAATATTGAATTATCATTTATAAATTGATTTTAGGTTATTTTATTAATTATGCACAATCTTAATTGTCCTTCTCTTATGAGCATAATTTTCTTTATTAATTTGCATTATTATTACTTGTCTATCACGGGTATAATAATGTGAATTTTGTATGTTGGTCATATAATATATATGATTAAAATTATGCAAATTTATTGGACAATATGCATAATTTCTTTTTTTATTTACATAATTATAATTTCACTATTTTAGATGCATTTATGTGAATTTTGTGATATAATTATTTTTTTATTGCATTGATGATAACTATACTCTATCGGTGTATTGTTATTAATGTAATTTGGTGTTATACAATGTATTTTTCTTGGCCTATGTTAATGATTTTCTTATACCCTATCGGTATTAGGATTTTATTGATATAAGTTATAGTACATTGTAATTTCTTTAGGGATTCTCTTTTAACTGAACTTTTAGAATTACATAATGTTTCCCTATTTTTGTAATGTTCAGTTTATTTCCCTCATTTGATCATGTTTAGTTATATTTATATGGAACCAAAATTTACACTCTCATTTCCTTTTGTTCCATATTGACTTATAACCTTTAATTGGACATTTTTTCCTTCAAAATAAAAAAAAATATTGCATTTTTTGTGGTGCAAATTTTCTATATATATATATATATATATTGATAAAGAAATAGTTGAATTTTATTTAGCCCTCTGGGTATTTTTTTGTTATGTCAACTTATTTTTTCTTTATCAAGTGGAAGGATTTTGTATATTAGAATTTTAATTAATATCTTATAAAATAAATTGTTGTGATATAAGATTTTTACTTTAAATGTCCAATTAATCATACATGTGCAAAAATAAATGTTCTTGATAAAATTATTTTTTTCTTATCATATTATTTGTGATCACATTGTTGGGATCTATATTAAGGATTTTATATTGGTCTCTTGTAAAATATTTTCTTGTATAACAAACTCTCTGTTGATTTGCAATATTAGTATGCAATTCTTGTAAGGACAATATAGGAATCCCAAATTTTAAGAGATTAATTTCTCCATACCATATTTTATAATATTGTTAATGGTATTCTTGTAAAAGCTAGAGGCTTTATTTTGGGATATATAAATAAACCTATGTCCATAATAAATTGTGATGAGAGTTAGAGACTATTTATTATTATATCCTTAATATATGCAAGAATAGGTCTCATTCTTCTGCTACGTGTAATCATATTTTATTCTCAAGTGTGTGTAAATATTGTTTATTGTAGCACTTGATTTTTGTTTATGATTACTTGAGAACTTGCTTATGATCTCATATTCTACGTAAAATTATCAAGTGATCAATTTTCTCACTCATGTAATTATTTTTTTCAAGATTCTCATAGGGGTCAATATTTTTGTAAAGATTGATTAATATGTGGTTAATTATGAAACCATTTGCGAGAATTATTTATTCTTATGGATGAATTTGTAGGTTTCATATTCTTGTTATTTTAACCACTTCTCTCATTAATCATTTGTTATTCTACTACTTTCTAATTCCTTAAGTAGAATAATAGTGAATTTTAATTCACTTTTATTATTATCTTATAAAGTCATCATCCCACTATCACTAGAACTTTCAATACTAGTGTACCCTAATGATAATCCTAATATTTTTTTGGTATATTAAGGATTAGTGGGAGTATATATAATCTTGTATTATCTCTCGAAACTTATATATTTTTTATTGTCATATAATCTTGTGCACATTTAATTATGATATGACATATTCTATAGGGCTTCTCTATTTATTTTGGTCCTATTTTTATTGAGATACATAAAATCAATTGTATCTTTGTAGACATCTTTAACTGATGTTAAGGTCATTCTGTTGGGTACTGCACATTAATCCTTTTGGCATAAAATTATGCATTGTGCATCTCTTTTACCCAAATTTAATATTGATCAAAATTTTAGAAGTATATAATTTTGTATCATGTCTCGAGACTTATCTATCTGTATTGTCATATATTCTTGTGCACATTTAATTGTGATATGACATACTTTATAGGACTTGACTATTTATTTTTGTCCTATTTTAATTGAGATACATAATTCATTGTATCTTAATAGACATCTTTAATGGATGTTAAGAACATTTTGTTGGGTATTGCACATTAATTCTTTTGGTATGCAATTAAGTATTGTGCTTTTCTTTACCCAAAATTTCACATTTTGTTTGGTCAAAATTCTATAAGTATATTGTAGATGCAATACTCCTATCGAGTATGATTTTCTACTTTGTAAAAAAGTGCTTATTATGATAGTACTCCTATTGAGTACAATTTTGCACTTTTGAAGTACTTATGAATTTTTTTTGTTTGGACCAATTATTTAAGTGTTTGCTCAATTGACATTTTGTGGCCACAATAATCTGAGTATCATTTTATATAAACTAGGTGTCTATGTGGTTTTAGTAGGGAATTTATGGATTTCCTACTTATCTTTGGATTCTTACATAGTCACTCTTTTTTGAAACTCAGATTAGTTAAATGTCAAATATTATAGAGCATTTATGTAGCCTATATGTAATTACATATGTTATTAGGCTATGATGAATAATTAGATGCATGTAAATTATGCTTTCTCACCTATATAATTTTTCGGACTCAAGTAAAAAAAAATTATATTAATTAAACATTTTTTTATTCACTGATCAAATACTTAACTTTGGAGTTTTATAACTCATATGGTTTGGTTAAGTTTTGATGTCTTAGATCAGTGGGAGTCTGAAAACTTTCTTATGAGATATGTGTGAAGTAATATCATTTTAGTAACATATCTCTTAGCATTTTTGGATGCTTGAGACCATGTAGTATCATTTTATTGAATTACATTATTCTATATACTTTATGAGAAATATTTATGATATATATCCCTATCGGATATTATTTTGTAGCTCAAATTTCTCATTGTCTAATATAAGATTTGTCTATAATTGTCATTCTAGCTTAATGATTTATCTTTGTATTATTGATTAATACCATCCAAGTGGGAGAATGTTGGAAATAATAGTGGATTGATATTAATCAATTATATTTTATCATTACCTGGCAATTTAAGATTTGGTGATAATCATATCTTATAATATCTTTATGATTATTTGAATGGGATTATAGTAAGATTGACTCTGTGATGGGTTGAGTCAATCATAAAAAGCCCATTTGAGGGGTCTCTGCCTACCCTGGGGGATTATAAATTTGCCATCCCATTAAGCAAATTATAACAACAGCAACAATACACATTCTCTAAAATAATCCCCTAGAAAGTAGGTAGTAAAATCCTCAAGAGTTCTTATTGAACTCATATCTCTACAATAATCATTCCTATGGTTTTGTTGTTCTTGAAGATCAAGAACTTCAATTCAATATATTTGAGGTACACAAATTCTCTTTCCTCTATCTTTTTATATTTAATTCTCTATACATACTATAATCTTGTATCTATTGATTTAAGGTTTCCTTTTATTTTCATCATGCACATCTTACAATATTGTGAAATATGTTATAATCTAATGACTAACACTCTAGAGTCCAACATGCTACACTAGGTTTTAGTGCATCTCCTACAAAGATGTGTAATAGGCCACAATATTGTGGATGAATACCAAAACTCCGTATACTTCACATAAAACTCTCACAACATGGTTGAATCATCCACAATAATATGAACCTAAATCTGGTCATCAACACACCTTCTACAGTATTATAGAATAGTCCATAGTCATGTGGGTGATGCTTAGAGCTTCGCATATCATAATAGGGTTTCATTTGCAACTCCCACAACAATGTGAAATAGGCCACAATGCTAAGATTGACGCCTTTGTCTATCTCATGCACAACTCCAACATCGTAGTTGGCTCAATCACAAAAATATGGACAAAATCTAGTCATCAATGTACCTCTCACAATACCATGGAGTAAACCACCATGTTGTGGCTGAAGCCCAACATGTAACACCGGGGTTTGAATGATCTTCCATAACAGTGAGGAATAGACATAGTGTTGTGACTATGACTAATAACCTTACAGGGGTAAGTAACTTGTACACAGAAATCTAAATCTAATTGAGATAACTTTTTGTAACTAAGGATGAAATTATTTATACTTTATTTTATCATTTCTTACTTATTTTCTCTAGTTATACAAATTGCATAATCTAAAAATTTACCTCAACTAAAGTTAACAGAAAAAAAAAATAATTGTTATATTCTAAAAGAACATCGACAAAATCAACTAAAAATTAATCCTAGCTCACATTAATTGAAAAATAATTTTTATTGATGTCAATAAAAAAATTAATCAATGTAAAAAAAATAACAAAGCTAACTTTAGTAAAAGAAAAACTAAACTTAAAGAATATCATATTCTTTTTTTATTGAAATAATTTAAATTTTATAATTTTAACTAATAGAAATGCTTTAAAATAGTTAAAAATTCAAATTATTTTAAAATTCTTTATTCAAACAATATATTTCACCATAAAATATTTAAAATTTTTCAATAAAATAAATTTTCTCTTCTTTTTGCCCAACACAAAGTTAAACACCTTTAGATGAATCAGTTCGTCTTAATTGAAGTACACAAACGTTGACAATATTGATGTGTATCAACCTAACGCATTAATTTATTTATGCAATATCAATTTTTCGTCATATAAAACATGTACAGTAGTTATGTAAGTTTGAAAATTCACCTCTCACTAGATCATACTCATTTTATAGCTATTCTAGAACAAGGGTATATGAAGAAAAAAAATGTGAAATAAAAAGTAGGGATAACGTGATTTTAAACTATACGCATGTTTGAAATATCTTCCTCAATTATCACGTCAAAATACATAGAGAAGCAACTAATGATTATTTAAGTGACATACGACTAAGCTACATAATGGGATCGAAGCACATGGTTTATATATAATAGCATTTGGTTTTCTTTTTCTATTATTAAGACAAAGGCTTCACCTTGTCGGTAGAAAAAATAAATACAAAAAGAAGGGGCAACAAGTTCACTACTTTATGGTCAGTCTTGCATGTGGCGTAAGCTGATAAGCTTAGGCTCTATTTTGGGTTGTCAATCAAGGCACGAGCCATGGGTTACACATCAACCACCTTGCATATTTATTTAATAGTAACAAGTAACATCAATTATATATATTATGTTGATTATATTTAGTTTTTTTTTAAAAAAAACTCAAGTTTCAAGGCTTTGCATTTAGTTTTTTAAAAAAAAAAAAAACTCTATTTTGAGTTTTGTAATTTTAATTTTAATTTTGATTCATTATTACCTCTTACTCTTAAAAAAATATCAATTTCATTAAATTTTAATTTTCTGGCTTAAGGTTCAAGCTTATGGTAAATAAATTTATATAATAGTTTTTGTCCCCTATAAACCAGTTAGAGTTTCACTGAATTTGTTGACAATATCGATTTAGTTACTCCTTTTAGATGTATTTACAAAACTTAATTAGATTAGAAGTAGTATATTCAATCTTTTATATAAAACTCAATCTACAATATTATTCGTATTGATTATTTTTAATTGAAATATCTATAATTAAAAGAGAGAATATATTTATAATAACAAGCAATTAACAGTGAAAAAAAGAATTTTAATGATTTAAAAATACAAACTTAAGATAATTATTCCCATATCAACTAAATTAATATTTTTCTTAATCTTGATAATATGAATCATTTAGTTTGGAAAAGTGTCTAAAAAATCATGCTCTTAGTTTTTACTGCAAAACAAGGCATTTCTGCATGCCATAATTTAGTGCTAATATAAATACTTCTGCCTCACATATTTTTCTGTGATTAATTTATCTTTCTGTCTTAATTTATTGATCACTTTAGAAAAAATATTGATTATTATCGTAATTCTTTTTTATATTTCAGCTTATAATATGTTAATTCATCTCTTATTATATACTTAATTGCTATTAAAATAAAAAATATTTATTATTTTATCATAGTAGTTACTAAAATACTAATAATTATCAATTATTATCTTCAAATTCATTCATTGTCTTAAAGGACAATTACAACTAAGTTATAGTGAAATTAGACTGAATTCATTATCTTAAAGGAAAATTACAACTAAGATAGATAGATAAATAGATAGATAGATATATGACTAGATAGATAGATGAATGGATAGATAGATAGATAAATAGATAGTTACTAAGTTATAGTGAAACTAGACTGAATTCATTATATTAAAGGACAATTACAACTAAGTTATAGTGAAACTAGACTGGATAGACAGGTAGACAAACAAATAAATAGGTAGGTAGACAAACAAATCGATAGATAGATAGATAATTGGGAAAAAAAATTCTTAGGTGATTAGGTTTATATATGAAGATTAAGTACAAAGTTAATAGATACTTCACACTAATTGTTATGGTAATTTAAAAAAAATGTGAAGAAAAAAGTATAGATTAAGTAATAAAAAAAAATGCAATTGGTAGACTTAACTCTAAGAAATTTTTTATCACTTTTAATTATCTTAATTGATAACTCATTTAGAAGAGTTTTTTTCCATTTTATTTGAGTTTATCTTATCATAAAAGTACTTATACAAGTGTTTGCATAAATTTATAAAAACACTTATATAGAGTTTCATAAGCTGTTTTAAGCTTATTTGAATAAACTATCTAGAGTAGCTTTTTTAAAAAAAAAAATTAAGCTTATTGAAAATTCATACTTCCTTCGACTCTCACCTCTCACATTTTTTTGTCTCTCTCATTATTAAAACTTGCTACTAAGTCTCCCTATCTCTCTCCTTGCCCTTTCTCGCTATCTTTCTCTTTCTCTCTCCCTCTCTCACTTTCTCGCTCTTCTCCATTCTCCCTCTCTCTCCATGTTCCTCCTCTGAGTCTCTCTCTCTCTCTCTCTCTCTCTCTCTCTCTCTATATATATATATATATATATATATATATATATATATATATTCAAACATTTTATTTTCATATAAGTACTTTTAAATTTGTATATACAAATATGAATAACTTACTGAATTTAAAAACTTATACTATAAGAAACTTTTATTGAATAAACTCTTTCAAACGAAATCAATATCCTACTAAAAATATTTTCAATTAATTAATATTTATTGTTATTGCTATTGTTGTTGATGTAACCATCTTCGTTAATTTTCATGTAATTTTTAAATGTTTTATTTTTAGTCTCTTGTTAATTTTCATTCCAAATTAAGTCTTCCTGTATCACATCAACAAATAATGTCATTAAATCTCTTAACTCATTGAATGAGAGTACCATCCGATTGGATGAGAAAATAAAATACCTGCTATATACGTTAGAAAAGAAAAGAAAAAATTAATAAGAAAAAAAGTATCAACAGTATAAGAGTTTGAGTAGTTAGAAGTTTGTTCTTGCAAATATGTTACTCATTTATTTTATTTTTTCCAGTAATTTTCTTTGTTTTTATCATCAAATATGGTAATTTTAATTTAAGTTCTTATAAAAAAACAGTCCCTAAAAATGTGTTAGTTTTTATCTAAGTCAGTATGACATCCAAAAACAAAATGCTTGAAAATTACAAGAATTATATAAACTTTACAGAAACCAAAACAAAATTCAATATAATTTAATGCACCAAAAATATATTTAAATCAATAAAAAATTACTAGAGTTCATCTTGTTGTGTAAATCGGTCTTCAATAAACAATATTGTTTAAAGATAATGTTTATAATTGACTCAGAATCTCAATCGTTAGAATGTTGAAATTTTTTATAGTTTGTGAGTAAGTTGGATAGAAGCTTCTGTTTGGACAAAGAATACATATGATGACAATATCTCATAGTAGCATCTAGTTGAAATGATTTGATAGGAGCATATTTTGGAGTGAAATACTTATGTGTGTAGACCATTTGTAGTATGCTTTCACCATAACTTTTTTTGTACCCTTAGTAGCTTATTGCTTTTATTATGTATTTTTAGCATAGGAACTTAAGAGTTAGTTGCGCCATATACCTCGTTGAAATTAGTTATTTGAAAAAAAATATGCATTTACGCTCCTTTATTTGAGTGTTTGTATTGTGTTTTCTCTCATTCTCATACTCACTCTTGATTATCTCTTTTCGTTCTTGCATTTGTGATTTGCTTAACCTTTTTGTGTGAGATTCTAATACACAAACCTCAACAAGTGACACTATCTGTTGGAAAGGCAAGAAACAATCAAGAAAGATCAATGAATATGACAACCAAGTTCGATATAGAGAAGTTTTCTAGAAATAACAATTTTTTATTATGGAAGATCAAGATGGAGGCAATTTTGATCCAATGCGAGTGTGAAGAAGCATCAAAGGGGAAATTTTGAACATGTCACCATCTTTGATATCGATGAAGAATAGAAAGATAATCTATAAAGCAAAAAGTGAGATTGTGTTGTGCCTTAATGATAAGGCATTGAGGGAAGTAATTAAGGAAAGAATGATTGTTGACATGTTGGATTTTGATAAAGTAAACAATAATAGAGGAGCAACTTGAAGATTTTAACAAGATGGTGGATAATCTTAAAAATGTTGATGTGAGGATGTAAGGTCTTGCTTTTTATATAGAATATTAAACGTGTGTGAATTAAATAAAAAAGAAATTAAATTTAATTCACAGGTATGATTAATGAATTAAAAGAGAAAATGAATGGTGATGTTAGTTATATTAATATTTTGTGGTATTTTGGCGAATTGATTATACCAGAAAGTTTAGTGGAATTAAATTAGTTGAGGAGAAATATTATATATATATATATATGTTTATATTAGAATTACTCTAGAATTTTAATGGTGAGAAAATTTCAGTTAGAAAATGAGAATAGCTAAATATAGATTTGATCCCTTTTTCTTTTCCTTTTTTCTCCTTTCTCTCTCTTTCTTCATTCCCACTTTTTCCCTTTCTCCCTCACCTTCTCTCCTTTGCATGAAGGAATTGTGTTGATGGAATTTGAAAAAACCTATCACGTTGTTCCTAATTCTAAGAGTTGGCCGTTACATGTAAGCCTAAACCTAATTTCTTGAGTCTTTTACTATTTGTTTTCAGCTTCATCGTTCCCGTTGAGGGGAATTCTATTAGAAATCCTATTTCCTCTTAATTCTTTCTTGGTTGAGAGTTTGTTAGGATTTAAGTGTTTGTTGTGGGTGGATTCTTATTTATCTTCAAATTCAGCTCAAAAGGAGAAATAAATAAGGGAAACTTTATTGTTGATTTTTGTTATGAAACAAAGATTTAGTAGTTGAAAAGTTAATTAATTTTGATAATGAAACTTTTGATTATGATTTGAGTAATACATGAAATTGAATATTTTGTGTGAATGATATATGTTTTGAATGTGTTTGATGTTCAAAGGAAATTGTGATGAATGAAGTATGTTTTACATTGTAATTTGAATGTTTTGAGATGATTTAGCTATTTGAGATAGCGTGTATATTGATTGTGTGAATGTCTGAATGATGATTCATGTTTTGTATTGGGAACTGTTATGAGGAGGTAACTCAGTCGTGATTGTAGTGCATTGAGTTGGGGATATTCGTATGGCTTTTGTGATCATGATGTTTTACACCAAAACAATGTACTCAGATAACAACTGTGTGTCCAAACATAAGTTAAGAGTTAGCTGAATGTATGTTGGATCCTATGGATGTCAGACATCAGTTGGAAGTATTAAATGACTATTGCTCAGGCCTAGTTGGTTGTCCAATTGGGTCAAATAAATGTCATACACCAATTGAAAAAGGAAGTTTGATTGAGCCACCTCAATATCCGAATTTAATGCGTGTTTTCTGGAAAATGTCGAGTCTTATAATCTTGTTGAGATGCGTGCTTATGTTCAAGGAAATATAAACGTGTTTGATGTATGTTTGATTTTAATGTATCAGGTAGTTATGTAGTTGCAGTATATTTTATTAACTTGACTTATTTACTTTAAGATTACCCTTGTTTGTTTTTGTTTTCTGTATGACTGTGATAATCGTGCTTTGCATAGAAGCAAATGATAGTAGTGGTTCTCAGAGGTAGGAAAGATTAGACTGAAAAGAATGATTGTTCAAAAGGGACTAGAGATTATATTTTCGCTTGTATAGGCAACTCAATGATCTTACTTTGTTTTGTACCATGTTTTGGTTTTGTACAAGTTTATGTTTAAATGTTGAAACAATAGAAAACTTGAAGAAGATGTAGTACTTGCATGCATGTGAACTGGAATAAGAATTGTAACCTATAGAATCTATCCTATGTTAGTTGTGGTATTTGTGTGTAATTGTGAAACTGTACAACCGAGGTTTTGCTATCTATAGGGTCTTGTAGGGCGGCGAGTCTTGTCCAGTGAGATGTAACCTCTGTCCAACAAATTCTTTACTTTGCATCCAATGAGATGTCTCACACAATGCAAAGTTGGCTCTACTGGAAATTGTTTGAATTTGCACCAATGAGAGAGTCTCGCCTAGCGCAAATTCTCCTCTGTTAGAAATTAAATTTGGGTTTGCACTCAGCGATGTTGTTCGTTGAGCAAAGTTTCTTCACTAGGAGGATAATAATGGTCATTGAGCGAGCTACCCTGTTCCTCGCTGAACGATCTATTTCGATTGACTAGGTTGTGCACGGTATACTATGGGTTATTTTGCTTGAAATTTTAATATACTCGGATTTATATTGTATTGAAATGGTCTTATTGTGATTGATAATTCTATTTTTTTAATAATTTGAGTTTTTACTATATGTGAATTAAATTAAATTTGTTGTGTAATGTTATAAAAAGTATTATAAGTTATGGATGTCACAGAGGATAAAGTTGTGATCCTTCTCAATTCTTTACTAAAGTTCTTTGAGAGCATTTTGATCGTTGTTTTGCTGTATGGAAGGAACGAGAGATCACCGTAGAGGAAGTTCTAACCTTAATTTGGACCAAGGAGTTTTCCAAGATTTGATGTAGATGTGGTGATTGGTTAGACGACAACAACAAAAGGAAAAGGAAAAAAAAGGAGGAAAAAGGCAAGAAGTTCAAGAACAATCACAGGGCAAAGTTAGATTGGAAGAAGGAAACACGATGTGACAAGTTAGAAATTTGACCATATTCAGAAGCAATGTCTAGAGAATCAAGGAAAGGATTCTCGAAGCTCGCAAGAGTCAACTTATGTTGTAGAGACTTCTAAAGATTATGAATCCATTGGTGCTTTGATAGCATCTTCTAGTGTCTCACTCAAGAGTTGGGTCATAACTTTTGAGAATACCTACCATATGTGTCATTTGAAGGATTTCTTCGAGACCCTCAAACTGAAAGAGTTGGAACATAAAAACAATAAGACTTGCAAAGTACAGAGTATATGAACTATCTAACTCTAAGAATGTTCGATAGTTGAAGATGTTGCACAAGATGATGTTTGTTCTTAAGAACCCTTATGTTTTTAAATGTGTGAGAACACAGACAACCTTTAAATTTTACTTCACTCTTTCACAAAATATAATTTAACCTTTATATATATATAATTAAATTTCAACAACTATTTAAAAATAAAATTTTAAAAATCGAAAATAATCTTATATCATAATTTAAATTTGTATAATATAAATATAAATATAAAATAATTTTATATACTAAAATTATTATCATAGTTTGCGAATCCTAGTAGATAACTTTCCATTTTTTTAATTATTTTTCTCATTATTCCAGAACCACTTGACTTTTTTTGTTAATAGAAGAGGAGGAATAAATTAGTGTAAAAGTTTATTTGTGCTGATAAATAAGTCCTGAAATTCTTCCAGCGAGTGAAAGTTAATTACCATGATCTATTTTTAGTGGTCACATGGGTACGCTGGGTGAGAAAGTCAACGTATATTCACTTCTTTTTAAAAAAATAAAATAAAAGAGGACAAGTACATTTTCGTGTCTAAAGAAAAATATCTAAGAGCTAAATAAAAAAAAAAGTGAGATAAAGTCAAGTTTATCTTTAATTTTTTTTTAAAAAAAATAGGAATGAAATTAGTTAGTCAATCAAAACAGCATCAATTTAACAGAAATATAAAACCAATTACATCAATTACTGAACAACTTGAATATTCAAAATTTCAAATACTTCTCATTTTAACAAGACAATTATCTCTCTATTTTTAAATTTTGTCGAGACAGTGACTAACAAATATCTAACGAAAATTTCAAATTATTCACTATTTAGAATTTCGAATTTAATGAAGATTTATTTAAATTAACACACATGGCATAGACTATATTGGAGATTAATTAATTAGCACTTCGTAGTTTGTACACAAAAAATAATAATAGTATAAAATTAATTATTAATATATAATAAATATTTTTCTTTTTTTAAGATTTAACTATAAAGGTTTTGCTAAATAATTTTGATTAATAAATTAATAATATTATTTAAATTATGTTAAAAGTAAATTTAAAATATAATGGAATGTTTTAATAATATTTACAATATTTTTTACTCTTAAATCTTGATTCTTTACCTTTTCTAATTTAAGAGTACTAATTAATATTTACTTGCTGTAATATAATTATTATAACAATATATTACATATTAATATTTTTTATTTGATAAGCTATTATATATTAATATAGTAGAATTAAATGTAGCAATATTTCTAAAACGAAATAGAGACGTTTAGGGATAACAATAGGGTAGGGTGCGATGGGGTGAGTTTCTCAGAAAGTGTAGGCCAGAGGCATGGTGAGTATAAATGAGATGAATATGACATTTTAATTCTCATTCTCATCCCCGTCGGGTATTTTCAGGTTTATGTATTTTTGGGTTTGAGTATACTTGCAGATACTCTATTATATTATTTTTTATAATTCAAATAATTTACTTATAATTTATTAAATAAATTATATGCTAAGTTATTAATTATATTTAATTTATCAATATTAAATAAATTATATATTAAGTTATTAATTATATTTAATTTATTATTTAATTAAATAAATTATATGTTAATTTATTAATTATATTTTAGTTTTAATTATTCACAAATATGTGAATTTGTAGACAGACATGTGAAATTAAAAATATATGTATGAATTTTTTTAATATAGAAACGAGGAAGGGGCTGAGACCAACAAACCCACCCTCATCCCCATCTTCGATTTTTTATGCGGGGATATGGGTGGGGGCAGAAATGTTAATTTATTAATTATATTTTAGTTTTAATGGTTCACAAATATGTGAATTTGTACACAGATATATGAAATTAAAAATATATGTATGAATTTTTTTTAATATAGAAATGAAGCAAGGGCTGAGACCAACAAACTCACCCCTGTCCCCATCTTTGATTTTTTAGGCGGGGATGTGGGATGTGGGCGGGGACAGGGATGGGACGATGACAAATAATGTAGGTTTTCCACTCCAAAATTAGGATCGGGACACACGATACTAGAGATAGCAAACATGTCTTCCCATGTGGGTATTGTCCAGTCCTTGCTCTGATTTTAACGGGAAAACTCGCATTGTTGATTCCCGCCCTCGTCCCCGTCCTACTTATATGTTAAACAAAATTTAATACATATATTTTAATCTCACATGTCTATATACAAATCTACACTCATATGGATGAAAATAAAATATAATTAATAATTTAACATAAAATTTATTTATTAATATAAATTAAATATAATTAATAACTTAACATATAATTTATTTAATAAATTATAAGTAAATTTAAATTTAAATTATAAAAATAATATAACGGGTTACCAACAAGTATATCTGAACCCGAAAGTATATCTGAACCTGCAAATATTCGTTAGAGTATGTAATTAAAATTTTATATCTATCTCTTTTATACCTGTCCTCGACTCATCTCATACTTTCTGGAGATGAAAACAGAAATGACCAAACTCATCCCCACCCCATTACCATCCCTAGATAGCACCCGTTGAACGAACATAAATGTGATCCCTACATCAATTAAGAGTAAGAAGTTTGAGTAATTTTATCATTCATACTAGCTAGATCTAAGTTCAAATCGTTAACTTATCACTGTTTGTGGAAAAAAAAAGTAAAATAAAATTATTTTTATTCTAATATTTCTTTTAAAGGAATGGAGGAACAATGGCGAGTATCTTTAACGTAAATTTATTTTTTTCAAACATATTAATATGATTTACTCCGTTGTTATTATTAGGATTTAAATCTAACTATTTGATTAAAAAATACAAGTAGTTACTACTTTATGTGAAATTATGTTGGTAAAATTAATTAATAAATTATTACTAAATAATCATGATTAAGAGGTTAATAAAATGTGTTAAAATCATGTTAAAAATCAATTAAAAATCATAGTAGAATGTGTTAATAATATTTTCAATATTTTTTTGCAATATGGAAAGTCAATAACTCGTCTTTAAAAAAAGTAAGACATTCCCCCGTAAAAAAAAGTCAATAACCCATTAGGGTCAACGTAAGAGTAAGAAGTTTTAGGAGTTTTACACTCTAACTAATTTATACCAGATCTATTTTAATTACGTTATAAATTTAATTTAATTTTAAAATATCCGCATAATAAGACAGTTTAAATAGTAATTATAGTAGTTAATGAAGAGTTTAACTAGTAAATGTAAATTTTAAAGTGTAATTAAATCATAATCTTTTTTATTTATTGTAAGTTTGTTAATTTTATCAAATTTTTTAATGTGTATCCAATGACACATTTTAATATTTATTGAAACTTACAAATTTGAATGTATTTATTATGTGAAAGAATTATTATTTAAAAAATATTAACATAATTTTTAATATTAATTTATTTCTAATTTTAATCTTATATTTTTTACTCCTATTTTTTATTATTAGGACGGTGGTGATGGTGACAATGATAATAATAAAAATGGTAAAAATAAAATAAGATAGAAATGAAAACACCAAAATTAAAAATAGAAATAAATTAATGTGAAAAATCATAATTAATACTTTGAAAAAATTTAATCACTGAAATGTTAAAGTAAAACTTTATTACTTCATATTTATAAACCCTTTGATAAAACTTAATGCAGTTTAAAGAATATTCTTTCTACTAATTAATATGTATTAATATTAATAGATTGATGAATACACCACCTACTTACATAAATAGCAAGTGAATGTTCCGTTAATAGATTTGTTTTTCTTTCTTTATCATAGAAATTAGAAACTGTTAATAGATTTTAACCATTTTATAATAAATTATTAACCATTAACACATGTAACGTAATTTTATTTATATATTTGTTATGTGAAATATATTTTAACATTTAATATTAATGTAACAGTATAATTATACAGATTAGGGTTAAAGAAGTACTGTGTGTCTACGTAAAATTAAAAATAATTATTTTTATTTTAAAATATAAAAAAATTGAAATTTATTTTTGAAAGTTAAACAAATAATAAAATTATTTAAATAATAAAAAATAAAAAAATATTTTTTGACACAGTGAAAGTAAAAAAGTAAAAGTATATCAGATAAGATTAATTTCTTTTTATAAATCATAGATAAGAATGATGGTGGTGTTTTGGATGAGAAAAAGAAGGAACATTGGATAGGGATGGTATCATAATTTGCTTTGATTGAATAAAAAAATGCATCTAATCTAAAATCCAAAATAATTTCAAATTGGAAGTGTAAAGACAAGTCCATGAACTAAATCAATTAGAAACCAAGTGGAAGACTCACATTAACTTTCTTATTCTATTCACTTTTCTCTCTTCTGTGTCGGCTATATATCTGCATCTGTATCTGCATCTCTTTCTCCCTGTTCATACCTACAGTGCTTGGTTTTATTTCGTTTCTCATTCTCTCGAATTCTCTGATCTGCAATTTCGATCTGTTCGTCCTCGCCTGATCCGACTCTGCATCTCCGTAAGCCAATTCGATTCCGCCATTGCGATTTGATTCGCGCCGGATCCATTTGTTTCTGAGCGATTTCTTGTCTGTTACTGTTTTTGCTGCTTTGAATTTTGATTTTAACGTTAATGTTGCAGGGAGCGCAATGACGGAGGAGCAGGTGGTGAATGTGCGCGGCGAAGACGGCAATTCCAGCGGCGATCACGGCGGCATCAAGGCCAATGGAGTGCCTCGGGGTGTCGGTGGCGATTTGGATCTCGCCGCCGACAGCAGCGGTGCAGCGTCGGAGGAACTGCTGGTTCCGGCGGTGGAGAAGAATTGCAAGGATGCAGTAGTGTCTAACGGTGCAGTGGAGGAAGGTTCCGATACGGCGGCGGTTGTTGTCGTTTCGCGGGAGAGTGAGTTAAAATGTGTGGATAGTGAAAATGGCGCGGGATCCGTGCAGAAAGGCGTCGTGGAGAGTGAAATTCGTGATGAGAGTACTAATGCTGCTGCGGAGGAGTTAGTTACGGATCACGAGGAGTATGTTGTTGTCGGTGCTTCGGATGTTCAAAACGGTGTCGCTGCGGATGGCGAGAATTGCGGTGATGCGAATGCGAACGTGAATGGAGTTGAGGAATGCAAAATTTTGGATCGGGCCGAGGCTTCGGGAGATGAAAACAGTGTCGTTGTTACCGTTGTGGAAGGGGATGCGGATGTGAGTCAAAGTGATCGTGAATTCGAATGTGTTGATGTTCACAGTGATGTGGCGGTGGACAGAGCTGAGGAAGTAGTGACTGCTGCTACTGATGAGAACGCTGAAGATGACGCGCATGTAAGAACCGAATAACAGTGCAATAGCACTTTAATTTTTTTGAATTTGATTTATTTATTCTCAAGCTTAATTTTGTTTAGTCATTTAAATTAATCTTTGAAATTACAACTTTTTAGTGTGTGAAGTAGTGTATGTACCTAATTAGTCTGAAGTTAGTTCATGAAGTGGTAGAGAGTGTGTTTACTCAGTACGAAGTTGGTGACTGAAATAGTGTAAGTCCCTAGCTTGACCAGAGAAAGTCATTTTAGTTGTAGAAATTATGAAAATAAGGATTAAATCTCCTAATTTTTTCCATTTAACGAATTGATTAGTTTTAGTCTACTTGTTTCTTAATCAGTTTTCTTCTAATGTGCAGGGAAGAAGTGAGTCTATCTCTGATAAAGATGTGGATAAAAGTGGGGAAATAAAAAATGTTGTTGGTGCAGATGTTTCAGATGGGAAAGAAGTTATAACCAATGGAAATCATGATGTGGAAGACGTTGCTGAGAACAATGTAGTTCCTGTTGATGTTAATAGCGTCTCTGCTACTACAGATATGAAGACACGTGAATCTGAAGATTCTCAAAAGAGTTTACAGAAGGAGCAGGTTGAATCTATCTCTGGTGATGCTGAGCAGGAGCCAGAGCCTAGTGAATGCACCAAGGAGAATGTGATTGTTGTTGAAGGTCAACCAGGCAGCAAGTTGGAGAAGTCTGAGGAGGCAGGAACTGAGCTAGTTCCTGAAGCAGAAAATTTAGCTGCCTTAAACAGCACAGATGTGATTGGAGATGGTGATGTTGTGTCCGACATTGCAGTGGATAGCAAAGTTGAACCTTCTGTCAATGTTCATGAAAGGAAAAACAATGTAGCTGATAGTGGTGGTGAACGTGGTGTTGATGTGCATGAGATGCAAAATGGTGCAGTAGATAGTGAAGCTGAACCTTCAAACAGTGTAGTGCAGACTGAAAGTGAACCACCTGTTGTGTCTAAGATGAAAAACAATATAGAGGAGAGTGCAGCTGAACCTTCAAATGGTGCTGTGGAGACTGAAGATAAACCTTCAAATGGTGCAACTGAGAGTGAAGCTGAACCTTCAAATAGTGCAGTGGAGAGTGAAGTTGAATCTTCAAAAGGTGCAGTGGAGAGTGAAACTGAACCTTCAAATGGTGCAGTGGAGGGTGAAGCTGAACTTTCAAACAGTGAAGTGGAGGGTGAAACTGAACCTTCTAATGGTGCAGTGGAGAGTAAAGCTGAACCTTCAAACAGTGCAGTGGAGAGTGAAGCCGAGCCTCCTTCAAATGGTGCAGTTGAGAGGGAGGCTAAACCTTCAAATGGTGCAGTTGAGAGGGAGGCTAGACCTTCAAATGGTGCAGTTCAGAGGGAGGCTGAACCTTCAAATGGTGCAGTTGAGAGGCAAGCTGAACCTTCAGATGGTGCAGTTGAGAGGGAAGCTGAACCTTCAAATGGTGCTGTTGAGAGGGAAGCTGAACCCTCAAATAGTGTAGTCAAGAGGGAAGATGAACCTTCAAATGGTGCACTCGAGAGTGAAGCTGAACCTTCACATGGTGAAGTGGAGAGTGAAGTTAAACCTTCACATGGTGTTGTGGAGAGTGAACCTGAACCTTCAAATGGTGTAGTGGAGAGTGAAGCTGAACCTTCGAATGGTGCAGGGGAGAGTGAAACTGTACCTTCAAACGGTGCAGTGGAGAGTGAAGCTGTACCTTCAAACGGTGCAGAGGAGAGTGAAGTTGAACCTTCAAATGGTGTAGTGGAGTGTGAAGCTGAACCTTCAAATGGTGTAGTGGAGAGAGAAGCTGAACCTTCAAATGGTATAGTAGGGAGAGAAGCTGAACCTTCAAATGGTGCAGTGGAGAGTGAAGCTGAACCTTCAAGTGGTATAGTTGAAGGTGAAGCTAAATCTTTAAATGGTGTAGTTGAGAGTGAAAGTGAACCTTCTGTTGATGTGTGTGAGATGAAAAGCAATGCAGTGAATAGTGAAGTTGAACCATCAAGCAGTGCACTGCAGAGGGAAAGTGAATCTTCTGTTGTGTCTGAGATGAAAAACAATGTAGTGGAGAGTGAAGCTGATCATTTGAAGGGTGCAGTGGAGAGTGAAGTTCAACCTGCTGTGGATTTATCTGAGAAGAAAACAGATGCAGTGGAGACTGAAGCTGAACCTTCAGTTGAAAGTGGGCATTCTGTTGAAGGTGCAGGTAGCAAGCAAGATGAAGACTCAAGACAAGCCTTGGATACTTTGGATGGACAGAATGTGGGTTCAGAGGTCGTGAAAAAGCCATTCTACTATTTGATCAGGATTCCCAGATACGATGATGATGAAAACATAAAAGAGCAGATAAAAAATGCTCTTCACCAAGTAGAAGAGAAGACTAAAATTCGAGATGCTATCCGAGCTGAAAGCCAGACTATAAAGGTAATATTATTTTGAAAGCAATATGAAAGAAACTTTTCTGTATTATGCTAGGCTGAAACCAATCTTTGTAATATTTTAAATTTCATTGTCACTATGAGCAGGCCAGTTATAAGGATTTTGACCTGGAGTTTAAGGCTGCAATAGCAGCCCATAGAGCTGCTCGGGACTTGCTCAAATCCAAACGCCAGGAAATGGATTCAGTTCAATCCACAATGAACAGATTAAACAATGCAATTTCTGTTGGGGATATAGATGACAAGGTATGCCTTCTATTTTCTCTGGGAGATATTTATAATGATTTAATTTTTCTGCCTGTTTTGTTGTGTTCATGTCTCTAGATATATGATTTATTGGCAGATAAGAAACATGGAACACATGATCCAGCATGAAACTTTGCCTTTAAATGAAGAAAAGCAATTGATACGCCAGATCAAACAATTGAAGCAGAATCGTGAGGAGCTGTCTTCTAATATGAGAAAACAGGATCAGTCACAGCAATCTGTAGACCATAAGGATGACAATATTGAAGACCACTTTAAGGTGCCATATCCATGCTTCTCTTTGTTATATTTTCTGAATTAAATACCTGATTACATTTCCTAGAGCAATATACATATCAAGTATGAGGGGTACTTATTTTTACCTATTTTCATTATCCAGCATTTACAGCTTTTGAAGAAGGAAATGGAAGTGCTCAGAAATAATGTTCTGAAGTCAGACTCAGCTACTAAAGCCGCAAAAAAGAAGTATAGTGATGAATATGATAAGTTGAACGAGGTGCAAGCTCGGTTTAAGGCTGCTGATGACATTCGGCAAGAGGCATATGCTAAGTTACTGACTTTGAAGAAACAATTGCATGAGAAGGTTTTGATTTTTCTTTTCGTTTCACTTCATTAATTTTCTATAACTTTTTTTCCTCTTAGATAAAGCAATTGCAAATGCCATGCACAAATATTGACCCTAATCTTTTTACTGATATTGCAGAGCAAAAATTTCTGGGAATACAGAAATGCTGCAAATAAAGCACAGGAACTTGCAGCAGGAGGGAAAAAAGAGGAGCTGCAATGCTTCTGTGTTGATCAGGTGATCCTTTTAGACATTGAGAGTTATTTCCTTTTCTTTCATGCACTCTATCAGGCATATACATTGGATTCAGCACTTACCACTAAGCAATTTAGGTTGAGAGCATTATGGAGCTATGGAACAATAATGATGAGTTCAGAAGGGACTACATTCGATGCAACACTAGGAGTACGCTGAGAAGACTGCAAACTCTAGATGGACGATCACTTGGTCCTGATGAAGAGCCCCCTATAATTCCTAATGCCATAACTGAAAGAACTTCAAAAAATATTTCCATGGTCCCGCAGTCAACTCTGGAACAAGAAAAGAAATCAACACCAACAGAATCTGTTAGTATAAAAAAGGATGAACCTATTTTGAAGGTTGTGGTACAAAGAACTGAAGCAACCCAGACAACTAAAGCTAAAAATCCTACCAAACCTGCTCCCTTAGAGAAGTCTGTGGCTCGTTGGGGTGATGAGTCTGATGAAGATGAAGATAAAAAAGAGGAGATGATACTGAAGGCTGAAAAGGCAAGGAAGGAGATAGAGGAGGCAATGTTGAAGGAAAAGCGGAGGCTAGAGGAGATTGAGAAAGCTAAGGAGGCCCTGCAGAGGAAAAAGCGTAATGCAGAAAAGGCCCAGCAAAGGGCTGCCTTAAAAGCACAAAAAGAAGCTGAACAGAAAGAGAAGGTAACTATAACATATATATATATATGTATATATATATATATATATATATATATATATATATATATATATATATACATATATATACAGAAGAAGATGGAATATGAGGATGAAATACCAATGGAAGTCGTAGAAACTATTCCATCTTATTCTATTGTTTACTTTCATTTTTTTTCCACCCAATTTAAAAATTAAAAGTAATGAGATGGAATTACACTTTTGTTCATTTTTCTTCATTTGATTTTAACTCATTATGTTCCATCCCTCTTTATTTCATATTAATTCATTCTATTTGTACATTTCTTTCCATTAATCTAAGCATAACCTTAACAATTTAGTGATTTACATTTTCTTCTTCTACTATATAAACCATATGTATATTTGGTGCAGGAAAGGGAGAAGAGAGCAAGGAAGAAGGAAAGAAGAAAGGCAGCTTCTGCTGTCACTGTAGAGAATGCAGAGCAAGAATCTGCTCCTACATCAGAAACTCTAACAAGAAGTATAGAAGAATTTGATGAAAATGAGAAGTCAGTTGACGTAACAAAAAAGCCTCAGAAACCATCACAATTTACGAGGCAGACCAAGGCAAAAGCTGTACCCCTGGCTCTTCGCAACCGAGGGAAGAGGCGAATTCAACCATGGATGTGGCTTCTAATTGCAGTTATGGTTGTTGTTGCCTTGTTTTATTTGGGCAATATCAGTTCTTTGAGATCTTCGCTTGAAAGCTTTGGTTACTGAGGACACTCAGAAGCAATCACAAGGTTTTTTTAGGGAAGTTACCCTTACATATTTATTACATACATACATATATAGATGCAATTCTTTCTTGCCTTTGCCATTTTTTCCTGCTAGTTTTTGCTCTATAGTCATTATTTTTCCTCATATTGATATTTGTTGGCATGTGATGTGACTTCTGAATGCTTCTTCCACCAATTATGATAATAATAAATTATTGTGATTGTGCCTTTTTTAGATATATTTGATAATTGCTGTTATATATCATAAATTGACCATCTAATTGTGTGTCTATCGTGTGACTATTTGTAATGACTAGGATGGAAGAAGATACGGTGTATTTTCTTTTGCTCCTTTTTTTTTTTGTTTTTTGGTTTGAATATCATAAAACACGTTCAACAAAAAACCTGCTTTCACTTGATGAGATAAGCTGAGGTATAAATTTTCATTTGTTGCTTAAAGTAAGCTTATAGTTCTAACGTATAACATCATTAGACAGTTTCTATTTGATTAAATATATTTGTTCGCAGACAGAAGCTTTCACATGTTAAATATTGGAAGGTTAAACATTAGGCTATCGTCTTTGCAGCACCTTTAATTTAGGTTTACTCAAAAATAGTTTTGACTCAACAAGTAGTCCAGTATGATTATTATTATCATGACATCACTCAAGATTATTCTTTGTATCTCAACATTGCTTGGGATCAGACTTTTGGCCTGAGAGTAATCACTCATTAGTATTAAGTAGTTCATCATTATTGCAATTGTATTGATAGGGGAAGCCTGAACGGTATTCCCATTTAGAGGTGTATAAGATTGCGACGCGGAAAACCAATCTATAATGTTTTAGTACATCCATTCTAATTAATTGGTATTGATTAGATATCTATTTAAATTTTTTAAAATTTAAAATCAAAATGTTTTGAATTCTACTATATTTTGAGAGTATAACAATTTTGAAAATAAAAATGAAATTATGTTGAAGCTTAATAATTACACAAAAGTTAAATATAAAATATTATATATTTAAAATATTAAAGAAGCATTAAATAACCTACAAAACATAAAAGAAACATGAAGATGCCTCTAAGTTACTCAACTTTATGAAATATTTTATAACATACAAAAGGTAAATATTTTTTTTATAAAAGAATATTATATTTTATGAAATATTCAATTTATCTTTATTTTGCAATTGTAGTATAGTTGAAACTTTTTACTTTTTGATGTGTACCACATTTATGTGACTTCACATAGAGGTGTGGGAGAGGAATATGAGTTAAAAGAATCATCTATAATATGACTCATGCTATTGTGAGCACACGTCATAAAGGTGTTAGGTATACAATGAAAGAAAAAGTGGATTTATGTATTTCTAATTCTTTTTGTGGGATGTACTGATTACGAATTTTTAAATTTTATTTTTATTTTTATTTTGAATTTAGTTGCTATTAACCTTATAAGTAGTCTTTTTTGTCACAATCAAATGAGTTGTAAGAGTTTTTTAACTATAGTTGTGGCTAAATATAACTATAATTGTGATAAAAAAACTATAACTTTAAAATAAGGATAATAAGTGTGTTTGTCATTTTATTATAAATTACGTAAATCAATAAATTATATTTTTTTGTTGGTCCAAAAGGAAAATTGGGGATTGAATAGATTCACTAAAATATTTTTCAAACTTTTCTATTCAAATCAATATCAGAGTTTTTTTCAAAAGTTTCCCTTTAAAGAACTTTTCAAAACCTACCTTGTAATTTTCAAAAATGGATTTTAAAGAAAAGGAATAGAACAAGGTTAAGACTCAATCCTTTTAATGTATTTGACAATAAATTTTACATATAGCAATTCCTTCAATAATTGTTTACTATTGTAATTAGCGAAAATACAATATGAATTGCATAAACAAGTGTATCAATCACAAAAGAAATGGGTAGATAAAGAATTAAATCAAGTTTCAAATCCACAATTCTTATTACAATTACCCAAACCCAATGTCAAAATAAAGTATTGTAAAGTGTAATCTATTGCAAGAAAATTGTAGAAAATTGTTTCAGCTGCAAAAATCCAATCAATGGTTATCCAAGATCTCAATAAAATTCAGAATTAAAAAGTATAGGGAAGAGAGAAATTTCATAGTGATTAATACGGGTTTGATCAACCTGACCTACATTCACACCATGCATATATTTTACACCTAGAAAGATTTAAACCATACAAGAAGAGGCTTTTTGTTGCACCCTACAAGAGTTTGCTACATCGTGACACCTCCTTACTCAAGAGATTGTAAAAAATTATGCAAAAACACAAAAGAGGGTATAGAACAGTATCACCTGTAGTGATGAATACCGAGCAAGATAGATCAAATCTCAATGTAGTCTCTTCCTTGAATCTTGAATTTCTTGTACCTTCAACTCATAAAAAATGAGTATAGTTCTTGGAGAGAATTTGGGTAAAACAGTTAAGAGTCACAAACATTCAATGGACCTTTTGAAAGTCAGTTAAAATTTCTTTTGAAAATGTTTTTATATGAGTATTGAATTAGGGTAATCGATTACCTACTTGATTACCTAATATCCTGCTTAAAACTAATCCAGAATGCATGTTCTTTAAAATAATCGATCACTATTTTTAGGTAGTTAATTACTCCTAAGAGCAGTAATCTCAATACCCAAAATTCCTCGAAGAGTAATCGATAACCATAATAAGGTAATCGATTACCTTACCATAGTTTTCACTTTTGAAGATTTTTCAGCACTTCCCAGCCTATATAATCTATTTTTAAACTCCCCAAACACATTTTCAAGTTTATCTAAACACACAATACAAGTATCACAGTTATCAAACGTGTTTGGTACCATAAAGTTGATTAGAGAAAAATTAAGAGATAAAATTCAAAACCAAAACACCAAAAGGGATACTCCATGCTTTCCAAAGCCTTTGGTTCTAACATTTTTAATTTTCTACATTCTTATTCTTTATATTGTCATCTTGTGCCTATTGTCAAGTTAAACATATCTCAATCATTTGTTTAGAAAAAACATTTAAAATAAATTAGGTTTTCCTTGCAATCTATATGCCTTCTCATTTGATAAGTGCTTTCCTTAATTTATTGATTTTTTTGCAAATAATCCAAAGATGAAATTAAAAAAAAAAACAATTGTGCATCCGAAATAGGTAATCTGGAGGTATTTTTTACAAATTCAGATTATCTAATCTGGGCAAGTAAGAAATAAGTTATTAATGAATCCAGATGAGGTAATTTGGATTTGTTAAATCACCTTTGCATTACCTAATCTAGATTCACAAAAAAATTAAGTAACCCAGATTAGCTAATTCGGATGTTGAAAAAACAAGTTCTGGATTATCTCATCCGGATGTTGAAAATTTTAAGAATTTGGATTAGCTAATCCAGACTTATAAAAGAAATGAAAATTTGTCCAGTTTCTACTCCATTATAATAATAGTTTATGTATTACTATTCTAAGCATGTATCTATATGGTTCAAAATTGCAATGGATGATGGTGATTTTGTTAATAAGATGTTAGATAAAGTAGATATAAAGTCCTATATGGAACTTGACAATAGTAATAATCATATTGACAAAAGTATTAATCATATTGACAAAATGTAAAGGTACAATTAGATAGTTTAATGCATGAAAACTATAGTCATGTTTTCATAACCATTGAGATAATTTTTACACTTATCTTCAACTAATTTAAAAAATTTGTGCTTAATAAAATGTCTTTTATGTAGATGTTTGCAAGTTGAGATGAGTTATTAACATTGGCTCAAGCTATTGCCTTTAATTTAGAGTTTACAATTGTCATCCTTAGGTCAAACACAGGTAATGGCTGATAAGAAGAAAGAAATTTGTTTTGTTAGGTTTTGAGAGAGATGAAAATTACAGAAAATACAAAAAAGATTTATAACGTTGTCAATGCACAACGGGGGGAACTATAAATTGTAGTTTCCTATTAGGTTACATGGTAAAGCTATGAAGAATCATCAAGGTTGGATGATTCACTTATTGTGTTGGACTCATAATTATGAATTATTTTAGACCTTAGTAGGTCACCCTTATACTGGACGACTAACGACTATTGAACTTGACTTGCTTGTTAATATGACAAAAAGTAGGTAGGGTTTAACCAAGAAGTATTCTACTCAGATTTAAAGAACACAATGAAGATAATATGACAACTATTAAGCAAATGTATAATGTAAGACATAGGTATCGATCATCTTAAAATGCAACATTTGATGCAGTTACTTGAGCATGAAGTATATTCATTGACATAGAATGAATAATACAACTTAAGTTGTGCGTGATATTTCTTGGACACATCATAATGCAGTGAAGTTATTGAATTCTTTCAATATAGTATTGATGATGGATAGTACATATAAAATAAATAAGTATCGACTCCCTTTACTTGAAATTGGTTGTGTGACATCTACAAAGTTAACATTTCCTATTGCTTTTGTGTTGTTGGGATATGAGTATGAAAATAACTTTGTTTGAGCACTTGAAAATCTAAGAGGCCTTCTTTTAAAAGACAATTTATTTCCTCAAGTATATGTTACTGATAGAGATTTAGCATTGATAAATGCAATTATAATTGTCTTTCCTAAGGCTACGAACTTGTTATCTCATTTCCATATCTATAAAAATGATAAGGCAAAATGCAAGATGTATATGCGTCCTAAAAAGGCATGGGACCAAGTCATCAAAGTTTGGTGGTGTTATGGGTTGTCTTATAATTTATGCTAATGAAGAGTGTGTGACAATGTTAGAAATTGTGTGTTCATCGTGATTTATGTTTGTGGACTATGTGAAGGACACATGGTTAATACCTCACACAGAGAGATTTGTTAAGGCATGCACAAATAAGGTCATGCATTTAGAGACTACAACAAGTAGCAAGTTTGTTATTCCCTAAACACTTGTAAAATTTTCCTGCTCTAAAATGCTATAATTGTGGTCATACATTGAGAATGACCTATCGTCAAACTTAAAAAGCCACATACAAACACTTTACACCTAATCATTCTGGATAATGCTTGCATCCTTTGTCTTACTGCGACTGTTGTGTGTAAGGTTGAGTCGGATAGTTGAAACTTGAAGAGATTGGTTGAAAATAGCATGAAAGACTTGTATAGTTGTTGTGATGCAATGAATAAGTTGATGACTCTACAATATAATGAAATCAAATCTTATTTTCAAATAAGCATTCATCATGTTGGTTGCATGTTTAATACAATATTATACAAGAGCTTGTGTGGTTTTGTTTCAAAATGTGCATTAAATCATATTACAAATGTGGGTTAATAAGTCAACTTTGTTAGTGCTAATAGTAGTTAGTGTGGTTGTACATTAAGATGTATGCATCGTCTCCCTTGTGCATACGAGCTAGCTAGATATGAATTAAGTAGCACCCCACTTCATGTTGTTCATGCATATTAGACTAGATTAAGCTCCTCATATATGATGTCAGATGAATCTTTTGTAGAGTTATCCATCAATAAGAATTTGATATTATTATGAGTTGTTTTAAAGAGGTTGACATTGTTGGCAAAGGTAACAATAAAAAATAAGCTACATAATCAGCAAAATTTCCCTCACAAATTCCTCGTTAATCCGTTACAAATTACCTTTGCGAGAGATTTTGGATAGATTAGGAAGGAAAAATGTTGTTACTAATTTGCGAATATTTTGTTTATGAGATTGCATACTAGACTTAACATCATTGTTTGCATCAATTAATATGGTTAAAACTAAAGGTTTTGAAGGTAGGAGAACAAATCAACTAGCAAGATCAACTAAACGTGATCCTTCATATTTTTAGCACGTTGATGCACTTCATTCTATTCATCACAATTCATCAACTAGGAGGTCAAGCTAAATAACATACCAGATTGGCAGGCTCAAGAGGGTAATGCTCATTCTTGATCAATTCCACATTAAGCTACATCAATTTATATTTGATGTAGTTGATGTCAAAGCTTATGGAAACTATGGTTATTGTGCCATATATATTTTATTGGGCATAAGTGATGATTCATGGTCTTTAGTACGTATAAGTTTGCACAAAGAGCATGGTCAATGACATGATCAATATGTTTATTTATTTGGAGGGTATAAATATATTAAACAAATAAAGAATTTTCTTTCGATTGATGGATTTGACATAGTAGACATTCAATAAATATATTTATGTTATTATTGATCGCTAAATATGTTTATGCCATTATAACATATATTTTAAGATCTAATGCAGATGTTTACCTTTAACATGTTATTCTGGATAAGTGGATGATTATATCTGACATTGAACAAGTCATTGCATGAAAAATACAATACAATCACTTAAGCAAAATATCATATTTTTCCCACTTAGATCTGAACCTCTTGTAGATTTGAGCATACATCACATGATTTATTTAGGGTATATTTATGGAAACCATTTTTTTAAGGTTATAATTAATTATTTTATTGATTTATTTTTACATTGCTATAATGTTTTACGTGTGACTAAAGAAATGTTTTTTACATATTTACTTGAAGGATCATTTTCCAATGCTAGATACTAATATATACTTTGGTCAACATATTCGTACCCCATAGCAAAAGCTTAGCCAACATTTTACACTAGTTGGATACAAAAATTTCTCAATTAATTAGGGTTAGGCGTAAGTATATAAATCTAGTTGTAGATTAATTGTCATGCATGAAATGATAAGTTATTGTAACTTTTGTTGTAATTGACGATTAATATGATCCTAGCTTTCGTTGTAATTTCGTACTTTAATATGAAAATTTCTTTCCATACTTCAATATATTTATCATTTCATACTTTAATATGAATCATATGTGCTTTTTTTCCAATGTAGCTAAACGTTTATAGAACTTAAAGTATTTGATAAAATATGTAAATTTCGTATTCAATGATATACCATAAACAAAATAAATCATGACATACAATCATATAAAAATAAATTACTAAAACCATTCACATGCTCCACTACTCTTGCTAGGTTCCCTATTTCCCCTCTTATGTCTAGTTGCCATATGTGTATTCCTTGAGTAAAAATTTCCTTTAACTATCACTCCACATGTTAAATTTAGGATAACTTAAAATTCATCATATGCATTTGTCCCTTCAATGACTTGCATAAGATCGATAAGTCATTCCAGAGTTGTAGCAATCCTATGACATATTCCTTTATTTTGTCCATTCAATTTAAATTCAACATAGTCAACATCATGATGTAGTTATTACAAATTTAAACATAGTAAAATATTTAACACTTACAACTATTGGGTGTTGTTATGGGTTATTAGGCTCTCCTTCATTAGTCATCATTGCCACCTATATTGGTGGTTTTGGAAGGTCTCCTTCTCGTACAAGACAAATATATGGATACCACTCCATGAAATAAGTGGCATAATCAGAAGATTGACTCCTTGATGCCTCAATGTAGATTATTCGAAAATTGATGTCACATACAGTCAATGTTATCAGTGGTAATAGAAATACTAGTAACTTCAGTTTGGTGTCTAGGAATTCCCTAGGCATATTCAAATTGACATAAGACTCTCTCATGTAAATGCATACGTATGTATGAACCAATATTTATATACCTAAAGAAAAATGATAGTAATTGAGATAACCTCCAAGTTCAAAGTGCATTATATGATGTCCAACAAATTGCATTCAGTGTTAGCTTATCCAGTTGCCTACGATATGCAAAAAACTAATACTAGGGTTCTTGGAATACCCCATCAAGCACAATGAAATGCAATCTCATCATAGGTTAGGACATGTTTCTTTAAACCAAATTTGACAAAATGCTCATAAATTCAACTGTGCAACATGAATATAAAAAAAATATATGTTCATGTTTAGAGTTTATGATATATTAACATCAATATCATAATTTAGTTAATTATGTGTTACTTATACCTGCATTAGTGTTGCATAATCACCTACTTACTTTGTTTTATCTAAGTAAGCCTCAACTAGATGTGTGTATATATATATATATATATATATATATATATATATATATATATATATATATATATATATATATATATATATATATAAGTTAGAGCTGATGCATCCCATGAATAACCAACACAATTGTTTAGGTGTCGAAAAAGTGTTAAATAATGCATATACACAGTTGTGACACTTTTATCAACAAAATTATGCATCCCACCAAATGTAGCAAGTATTCCTTATAAGCAAATACTGGCAACTCTTACTCGATAATGTGTCATACGTGTATACGAGAAATTGTAACAAAAAATTTGGTCCACTGTGCTTTACTTTATCAATTGCATCACCCTCACTAACCCCTAATAATTTCGTAAGAATAGGGACAACTTCGTGCTTATCTATGAGGGGGATAGCAAACAAATCGACCAATGATGGGAATATGTAACAAAGAAGACACATTATCAAGTGTGATGGTCATTTCACTCACTAGTAAATAGAAGCTATTTGTTTCCTTATGCCAAGTTTCGATAAAAGCAGATAACAACCCCTTGTCAATTGTCTTATAGCTACAAGTCATCAATGGAAACTATCTAGAATTTGCTACATAACCTCTAATTTGTTATGTAAAGCCCTAAATCTACTAAACTTATGCCCATGGGATACAAACTTCAATTTTTCATGATCCTACATAAAGTTAAATTACAAATATTAACATTTATAATTTTAGCATAATATAAAATTGAATTAAAAAACTGTCTAACATCTTTTATCTTACATGTCCATCCCATAAACTACAGGTAACATGATAATCATATATAGTCAACATAGATGTGTCATATGGTCCACTATCATAAACCTCCACTAGAGGTGGTGGTGGTACTGTCTCAGGTTGTTTTTTGTGATGATCACCATTATGAACTTCTTTAATGCTTTGATGTACTCTATGTCTATAGATGCAATTGGTCTTATTTATTCTATATTATCACAATTTACTTCAAGCCTAGAATGACCACCTCTAGTTCATACCATATTTGCAAAATTGCATTTGAAAATAGATAGAAACAAAATATAATGTAAAATTAAATCTAGATTGCCTATTGTTGAGTTATTTATGTATATTACTCCTAACAAGTGGATAAGTCGTATACCACGCAAACTTCAATACTTTTTACTTGTAAGGAATAAAAGGAAAGTAAGGGCTTTCACTAAGAACTACTAAAGCAAGATTTAAATAAAAGTATATGAAAATAAAATAACAGTTACACTTATAATGAAGATTTGGTTAGGTTATGATTTCACTAAATCATCACTCAAGTGTATAAATAAACTCAAAATCATCGTTTACTACTCATGTTTTCATCATTCATAAAAATACCCATAACCTCAATTCCTTGCAAGTAATAGACTAAGCTATTTGAGATTTAAACTATCAATTCCTTGCATAATCTAAAGTCAAACAACTTGTATTAATAGGTAAATTAGATAGTTATCACCTATACTAGATTAGGTCCATATTGCTTATTCCGGATTGGCTTTGAATTGCATGTTCTGGTCTAGATTCAGATTGGTTTTGGATTGCTTGTTTCAAACTTAGTGTATATTGGTTCAATAAGGGGTCCAAATTGCCTAATCCAGACTCATTCCCCACACAATTTTTGATCATTTGGATTCACTTATTCAAACTACTAAACTACGTAAAACATCACACCTAATTTAGGGCAAGAAGCACCACCATCAAACTGGATTGACACCTCCACCAATTCAAATTGCAATTTTCTATGAACCTGAAGAGGTAATTTAAGGGATAATCACATACCTAGTGATGGAGATAAAAATTGAAGACGAATAGGATAAGCACACATGAGGAGGGACAAAGCTTTTCAAGGTCTGAATTCGGGAACAAACACGAGTCAAAGATGAAAAATGTGAAATAAGGATGAAGGTGTGTCTCTTGATTATGGAGTCTTTAAAGGTATTTTTACAAGAGGTGTTGGTGCCCTTAAGGGTCACCTCTTTTTGTATGTAATAGATTTAGATTCTCGGTTTAGGTGTGAAGGAGGAAATGGTATGCCCCTTCATACCTTAGGTGCACATTTAGGTCCCTACTCTTGTTTATTTATTGCTTTATTTGCTTTGAGTTTTTTAGTAGAATACTTGCGCTCCAAAGACTCTTGTTCTTCTTAGGTGAGAAAACACAAAAGAAGGAGGATTAATCTTGTGTTTGTGGCCAATCTTTAGACTTAAACTTCCTTCCACATCTAAATGGATCCACGCACCTCTAGTAGCAATAGTGTGAACCAAGAGGGCTCACCTAAGGTAAAAACTCTTGATAGGTTTGTCCATGAATTTAGAGAGTGAAGAGTTGAGGAGAGCAACATAAGAAAAGAGAGGAAAGAAAGGATGAGAGAAGGAAAGGAAAGAGAAAAGAGAGAAGAAAAAGAGAGAGAGAGAAGAGAAAAAGAAAAAGAAAGGAGAATTAGGAGAGGGTAAGTCTAGCTCCTCTAGGTATAGTGGTATAGTGAGAGTGAGAGTGATAATTTTGAGGGGAGAAATAAACTTAGGAAGAGGAGATTTATCTAACTTCACCAAAATAAAAAAGAACAAAAAATTAACCTCCAATAATTTCATAGAAAATATGACGTGGAAGCCTACCTTTTTTGGGAGATGAAGGTAGAATAACTCTTCACTTGTTTTCAAGTGAGTGAAGAGAGAAAAGTGTCCTGAACAACCCTTAGCTTCCAAGGGTATGTTGTATATTAGTGGACCACTCTGGTTAATGAGAGGCATTGCCACCATCATAACCTTTCTATTGAGTATTGGAATGACCTTAAAGGGGCTATGAGACGAAGGCACATCTAGAGAACTCCTTGATAAGCTTAAAAGTTAAAGCAACATAATCTAAGTATTGAAGAATATAGACAAAACATGGAGCTTTTCATAATGAGGATGAGAATTAATGAAGAGTCTAGGTCCACCCTTTCAAGATTTCTTAGTGGCTTGAGTCTTGAAATAAGAGACAAAGTTGAACTCTTTCCATCTAGAGATCTAGATGATTTGGTTCAAATTTGCATTAAAGTAGAACAACAATTGAAAAGAAAGACTTCTTCAAAGAATGATTACTCTAACCATTCTTCCCACTCTTATGCAAATAGGGACTAAATCAAGGGGAGCTCTTCCAAGAGCCACCCCAAAGAAGAATCCATCAAAAGAATGCATGAAAAGAATAATCCTTTGCATATTAGAGAAAACCCTCTACTTGTTCTTCATCTAAGACTAGTAGTATTAAGTGTTTTAAATGTCTTGGGAGAGACCATATTGCCTCTCAATGTGCCACCAAAAAGACCATGATCATGAGGGGCCAAGACATTGACAGTGAATCATCTTCCTCTTCTAGTGAGAGTGAGGAAGAATGGGGTAACCTACACATTGATTATACTTATGCTTGTGAGGGGGACTTATTGATGATAAGAAGGCTTCTTAGAAGCCAACCTTATGACATTGGCTGATCTCAAAGAGAGAACATTTTTCATACAAGATATAAAGTTTTTAACAAAATATATTCTCTCATTGTAGATAACGACTATTGTTGTAATTGTTGTAGTACAAGGTTGGATGAGGAGCTAGCCTTGACTTCCATTCCTCATCTTAAGCCTTACAAACTTCAATGGTTGAATGAGAGTAAGGAAGTGGAAGTTAATCAACAATTAGAGGTGCCTTTCTGCATTAGGTCTTACAAAGATGCAATTCATTGTGATGTGGTACCAATGGAAGAGGCCTATATCTTGTTAGGAAGGTCATGACAATATGATAAGAAAACTATTCATGGTGACCACTCTAATGAGAGTGTCCTCACCCACTTGGATAATAAAATCAAGTTGTACCCTTTTTCACCTTCACAAGTGACGAAGTATCAACTTATTTTGAAAAAGAAAAGGATGAGAAAGATAAAAACAAAAAACAAAAAATAAACATACATTGAAAGTTGATGGGATGGAAGGAAGTGCCCCTCCCAAAAAGGTTGTACAAAAGAAGAGCCATTCTTCAACAAAAGTGGGCTTTAAGCATAGTCTTCTTGAACAACCTCTCCTTCAACTCATTGAGGCACCAATGAACACTTCCTTAAGTGTTGAGCTTGAACCATTAGCCATTGAGCTTGAACATGCATCACAAGTTCAAGATTTAGGATAGGTGGAAAGGAAAGATTAGATTCAAGAGTATTACCCCTTGGACCCCAAGGAGGATCTTGTTGAAGTTAATTCTTCCTTTGAAGAAGTAGAAGTTGAGGTTGTGCCCATAACCTTTGAGCACAATGCATCACAACCTCAAGTTCTATTTGATGATGAGGCCACATTTGAGCATGTAAGAATGGTCCACTCTTAGGCCCTCATTCTTTCTTGGGGTGAACAACAAGACAAGGCTTACTTAGCTTTCTTGGGCTCATGCTCTAATGCACCAAGACTAGTTTCACTACCCATTTCCAATCATATGAGACTAGCCCTTAGTGCATTAGGAGTAGGTTGAGGAACTGTTGTGTGGAGGTACATGCATTATTAACATTTTTCAAACCTTAGTGCATACCTCCACTACCCCAATCACAAGGGTTACACCATAGAACCCTTACTTTCCCTGCACTTATGAGTCTCCACCTACTAACTATATTGTTTATTTTTTTTTGCAGGATTGGAAGAAGGGGAAGAAAAGCCTTTAGATTTAAGGTCAAATCCTCTCTTTTTGCTAGGGGTGTCATTAGTTATTTATGTAGAGTATGTGCAAGAATGTGAGTTTTTTGTGAGCTAGAGGACATGTGGTTTGCTTCCCACAACCTTCTAGCATACACTTGTGCATAAGATGGAGTGAAGAACTACAAGATTCTGAAAGGACAGTAGTTGTCTTATGGTTGACTTCAAACACTTGGTATACTTGCTATTATTAGTCATAAAATTTGTAGGTTATTTTGTTTTTTTTTTTTGCTGAAGAGTCTTACTTGACCTATTTGGAACTGGTTTTGGGGTAAAATATTTTCCTTTCATTTTTGTTCAAGGTGCCTTATTTCAATGTAAGGCTGACCTTTCATGTGAGTTTCTTTTAGTGTATATTTAATTTTATTTAATTCTTATTTTAATATCCATTATAATTTCTTTTCTTATGCATTAAAGTTGAGATTTTCCAATAAATTGTATTTTAGTTCTTAAGGAATTTGTTGTCATAATCATGAGAAAAATTTGTTTCACTTTCCACAGTGTCTTATGGTGAAAAGACCAAATTTTATAAATTTAAAATCTGTTATTATATTCTAAGACTAAGAGTCTCATTGGTGAAGGGGTGCAGAACCAACTATTAATACATTAGAATTTTCCCACATACTGAAATAAGTGTGCATAAGCTTCAAAAAATCGAGCATCTAAAAATAGGTGACTCCATTAGCAACCATGATCACACAATGCACATGGTGTGTATAATATTTATTTTGGTATTTGTTTATAATTTAATACTATATTAATTATACAGTAAATATTTATCTGTTTTGGCATCAATATTTATTTATTAACAAATGTTAGTTGTTAATATGTTAATTTTGTTAGGGGAGGGATTCAAACCCATGACCTCTTTCCCCTTTCTCCCCACATATGGACTTTGCCACTATTATTTCATACAAGCAAAGGAGTTGGGTCACTTGCATACATTGATGAGGTTTTTCAACAAATCCATATATGAAAGCATATGAGTCAATTTGTTGATGAAAGATTTAGGAGAACATAAATACGTATTGAATGATTTTTTTTTTCATTTTATTTATTGTATTAATGAAATAATGACATTGTTTAATTTGAATAAAAGGAAGAATTTAAGGCAAACTTTCCCAAGCTATGTCAGAAGCTATATAATCAATGGGTGAATTAGAGATTGATCCTGTTGTGGGAGGTGATGGTGAAAAGTGTGGTAAGGGCATGCGATGTAGTGCTAGTAAAGGAAAGGGTGGAGGGTGGAGGGAGTTGGATTACAAACCTAGAGTTCATAAAAAAAAAGAAAACAAAAACATTTTACAAACTAAATAGTGAAAGCTTACTTACTTTTGGATTACAAGTAACTAGTTACAAATGTAAGATATTCATTTTTTATTAACACATAAAGTAAATTACACAAACTCTTTAGTGTTTACATTTATTATACTTACTTTTTTAACATTACTTTTAGCCGAGTAGGTGTAATATAATTTTTTGTCCAAAAAAGAGATCAATGTAATGGGAGGAAAAGTTTGTTTTAATATGAATTTGGGTTTTTCTCGTCTAATCTTCCAGTTGAGTTGAATTTTTCATCTAAGAAGGTTGTTCAATGTGATATAAACTTTTATGCTTTTTTCTTTGACTTGACATCCATTAATAGACCTTGTAAAATTTATTTCATTGTGTTAATCATAAATCTAATCATGGAACCGCCACTATCACACAAAGCACATTTAGGATGGCTTGTCCGTTTCCATCAAAACATCTTATAATTTACTATAATAGATCTTATCTTTAGATCCAACCACAAAAACCAGTACTTCAAGGGTGAGAGACATGCTATTTTTTTGGGAGAGGGAGATGCTACTTGACGTTAAAATTCGCGGTAGAAATAATAGAGAACTGTGTTCTAAAAATCCATGGAAACACACATGAAGTACATATTATGAATGGATAGTGGGTATTTTTATTTGTCCAATGAGAAACAACAATTAAAAAAAGGATATCCGTACCGAAACCACATTTCAATGTTGAACGCGTAATTTCAAAATTTTCAACCATTTATTTCAATCATACACACCAGCCACTTTATATGTACGGCACATGCTTAAAAGATGATATGTTTGTCCACGATAATCGCTGGCCTACTCTAATCAAACCAAGCAAACATTACACAAAAAGCTGAAGGACCAACCCTAACCCGTGAGCTACTGAGTATGCTATTATTATTGTTAGGACAAAATTTAAGTACTTACTGTACCAATTATTTCATTTTGGTAATAGGTAAATAGACTCAGCAGATACCATTAACTTCAACGGCGACCCAAAACTCTCTTTAAACAAGTGTTGTTTATAAAAAAAATGTGATTGGAAGTTGAGATATAACTAAATATGTGTCCATCTCATTTCCCGCAGATTAATTATATGTACAGTTGGTGAAAATTTTAAGTTGTATTTATTATTATTATTATTGATAATGTAATGTAGAGACAGTCTCTGAGACACTCTTTTTACAGTTGATTATGATGAAAAAGAAAAGCTAGAAAGAAAGAGTTAATTTTAGAAAAAAAAAGTCCCGAAGAGAGAGTGTGGGTAGTTAAGAAATGGTAAAAGAGTGTTTTGGTAAAAATTGGGAGTATGTTTGTTATTATGATGGATGGATGGATGGATGGATGATGAGATAGCGATAGGGGAAAGTTAAGAGCAGTGGAATTCCCATGACATCCCTCACTCTTAAAAGTGGTGGCACTGTTACGTTACAGAGCCCTTTACCAGAAAAGAAAACCACACCACTCGTACGGAACCCCTCATGTGGGGACGGCCAAACGAACCCTCTTGGATTCTTCTACAGTCGCCCTCTTCCACTCCCAAAACCACCCTCCCAATTCACTTTATTTACCACCCATGCCACTCCCACCGCAACAAAGACTTGTTTCACACCCCTCGCAACTCGCAACTCGCAACTCGCAACTCGCAAGAAACAAACCTAAAAGCCCCTCTCAGATCTGAGTTCCTCAACTTTAAGATTTCCCTTCCTTCTCTCATGGATTCTTATTCCTCTTTTCAATTCAGGATTTGATTTTGGAAATCGAACATCCTTTTCTTCTTCTTCTTTTTTTTTTCTATTTTTGGTTGAATTTCTTTTTGGGAAAATGGAAAAGGTGGCGGCGCCTCCGATTGTGATGCAGCGGAAGCGCGATCTGTCGTACGGCGTGGTTTCGGCGGGTCCGAACGAGAGCTGGAAGTGGGAGTGGGACAGCGTGAGATTCGCGGGGAAAGCTCCATCTCCAAACGAGGACGTTGTTTTCGAGGAAGAGAGTGTGCAGTTAAACCTGGGTGGAAGAATGAACCCTAGCAACAAGAGGGTGCGGTCCGGTTCGCCCGGAACGCCGTCGTATCCCATGTGTCAGGTCGATAACTGCAGAGAGGATCTCTCCAAGGCCAAGGACTATCACCGGAGGCACAAAGTCTGTGAGGCTCATAGCAAAGCCACCAAGGCTCTTCTCGCCAATCAAATGCAAAGGTTTTGCCAGCAGTGCAGTAGGTTTCACCCGCTCTCCGAGTTTGACGAAGGCAAACGTAGCTGTCGCCGGAGACTCGCCGGTCACAACCGCCGCCGCCGGAAGACGCAGCCCGAGGATGTTACTTCCGCCTCGCCCGCTCCCGCCGCTGCCAATTTGGAAATCTTCAACTTGTTGACTGCTATCGCCGGGGCTTCGCAGGGTATGACTCGCACCACTTCTCTTTTTTTTTTTGCTTTTTAGGAAATTTAATTAAATCATTGTTTTTTCATGTTTCTTGCTTTAAATAACTTCATTTCTCTTCACTTCAATCCTCTGTGTATTTATTTCTCAGGGTAACATACTTCTTTTCCAGCCAAAATTAATTTTAGTTTCTCTAATTTCAAAACGATGACTTTGGTTAGATTCTCTATAGTTTATGGATCTATAAGTATCATAAAGAGGGAATGAATTCGTCAATTATTGATCATAGGAGAGCCAAAATTGTTGTTTTTAAATCATATACTAAGCTCAAATTTGATAGAAAGTTGACTGGCCTAAACATATTTTATCCACATAAATAAACAATTACTATATTTTTGTAATAAAAGCTGATTAATTTTGAAAAAGTGCTAAATTATCGTTTTCTTAGGGTTTTGGATAGTTAATTATGGGGGAAAAAAATATTTTTTAGCTGCTCAGCGTTATTTGTTAAAAGATAACTAACTAATGTTCCGGCATGTCCTTGTTAATTATGGGTTTTTCATTTCTAGTATATAACAAGCATGCACTAAGTTTGTTTGGATTGTAATGATTATTGTGACGTGCAGGAAAATTTGAGGAAAGAAGGTCACAAGTTCCGGATAGAGAGCAGCTTGTTCAGATTCTCAATAGGATACCTTTGCCTGCAGATCTTGCAACTAAGTTGCTGGATGCTGGTAATGTCAGTGGGAAAAAGGATCATGTGCAATTGCAGACACCATCTTCCTATCATCGTGATGACCAACTGAACCACACCCCAGCTGCCCCATTAACTATGGATTTGCTTGCTGTTCTTTCCACCACCCTGTCTGGGTCTGGCCCTGAGGTCAATACATCACCTTCTCAAAATCGTAGCTGCAGTAGTGATGGTGGCAGTGACAAGTCTAGGAGTAGCGCTGACCAAACGAGACAGCAGCAATTCTTTTCGGTTGGTGGAGAAAGAAGCAGTAGCAGTTCCCAGTCTCCTGTTGAAGATTCAGACTGCCAGGAGGATGTTCGCATTAATTTACCGCTGCAACTCTTCAGCTCCTCTCCGGAAGATGACAGCCTCCCTAAACTAGAATCTTTGAGAAAGTATTTCTCGTCTGACAGTAGTAACCCTGCCGAAGAGAGGTCGCCATCATCTTCTCCTCCTGTTGTGGAGATGCAGTTTGATTTGCAGGGTGGGGTTAGAGGTCTGAAGCCAGAGAGCATATCCTCTGGAAGAGCATTTAATGCAAATAAGGAAGCTAACAGTTGTAATATATCTCTTGATCTATTTAAAGGGTCAAATAACAGGATCCAACAACCTATTTCTATTCAAAGTGTTCCATTTCAAGCTGGGTATACATCTTCGGGCTCAGATCATTCACCTCCCAGTTTGAATTCAGATGCTCAGGTAGTTAGGGTTTGGGATTTTACAGTCCCGTGTACATTTTTTTACATAATTTGTACTTTGCTTTATCTGTATTGTATTTGGGCTAGCTTAGGTGATTAATCTTCTGGGATTGGATCTATTTTGTGATTTTCTAACAGGATCGCACTGGTAGAATAATGTTTAAACTATTTGACAAGCATCCCAGCCATTTCCCAGGAACACTGCGAGCACAGGTGTTTGCGTTTTCCTTTAAATTTGAGCTGGCATAGTTATTAGTATTACTTGTATTAACAAAATTTCCTTTGTCAAATGCGAATATGTGATGATGCTAATAACTGGTTTCTTGTAGATTTACAATTGGCTTTCTAATAGGCCATCTGACATGGAGAGCTACATACGACCTGGTTGTGTTGTCCTAACAATTTATGCTTCAATGTCTTCTGCTGCATGGGAGAAAGTAAGTGAATTGCTGTGATGTACATTTGCAGTTATATGTGATTCCATCTTGCTAATCGCCTGCATGTTTTATTTTTTGCAGCTAGAAGAAAACTTCCTCCATCATGTTAGTACTTTAATTCAAAATTCAGAATCTGACTTTTGGAGAAATGGAAGGTTTCTGGTTCATTCTGGCAGTCAGTTAGCTTCACACAAAGATGGTGAGTACCATAACCAGTCTTGACTCTTGATTCTGACTGGTCTTTCTCTTTAATTATTTTATATTGTATATTATGTTCAAAGCTTTGCTCTTTGGCCTTTTTTTTTTTAAAAACCATAAATTGGATATAGCTGGATTTTTCTTAACAAGGAGTTGATTTAGATCCTTTTGATTGGAAATTCCAGGGAAGATACGCATATGCAAACCATGGAGAACATGGAAGTCACCAGAGTTGATATCCATGTCCCCTTTGGCAATTGTTGGTGGACAGGAAACCTCTATTTCATTGAAGGGTAGAAACCTGTCAACTCCTGGCACGAAGTCAGTATCGATTTACCCTTGTTTTAGATGTTGTGATATTCTTCTTTCTGGTCTGGGTTCCTAATATTTTCCTTCATTTTTGCAGGATTCACTGTACAGGTACTGGCTCTTACACATCGGCAGAAGTTATAGGATCTGCATATCCTGGTGTTACGTATGATAAGATAAAGTTAATTGGTTTTAAAGTTCAGGATGAATCACCTGTTGTTCTTGGTCGATGTTTTATTGAGGTAGATTTCTACATTCTATAATCTTGCAATTTATTACTGTAGCAACTGTGTGTGTGCTTGCAAACACATGCATGTCTATGTACGAATTGACATAAGCTAATAAGAAGTGTGACTTATATATATGATCAGGTTGAGAATGGTTTCAAGGGTAACAGCTTCCCAGTGATAATAGCTAACGAGACCATTTGCAAGGAATTGAGACCACTAGAATCCGAATTTGATGAGGAAGAAAAAATATGTGATGCCATTTCAGAGGAGCATGAACATCATTTTGGAAGGCCAAGATCAAGGGAGGAGGCTTTGCACTTTTTGAATGAACTTGGCTGGCTGTTCCAAAGAGAAAGATTCTCATATGTACATGAGGTTTCATATTATTCGCTTGACAGGTTCAAATTTGTACTCACATTTGCTGCGGAAAGAAACTGTTGCATGTTACTCAAAACCCTTCTGGATGTGCTGGTTGATAAGCACTTGCAAGGAGAATGGTTGTCATCGGGGTCTGTGGAGATGCTGAATGCAATCCAACTATTAAATAGAGCAGTGAAAAGAAAGTATGTAGGCATGGTTGATTTGCTCATCCACTATTCTATACTGAGCAAAAATGGTACGTCCAGGAAATATATATTTCCACCGAATCTTGAGGGTCCTGGTGGTATTACACCCTTGCACTTGGCAGCATGCACATCAGGTTCTGAGAGTGTAGTTGATTCTTTGACAAATGACCCACAGGAGGTAAATATTTTCTTCCTACTAAGACTATGCTTCATAGTAGGAATGTCGTCATTTGTTTTATTCCAAGTAACATGAGGTAAAAAATAATTAATTGGAATTCACAGACACGGGTTCCTTTGTTAATGTTATTGTGGGTAAATATCACTTGCTAATTTTGTAGATGGCAGTGGTACCAGAGATTTTGCATTTTGGACCTCAAGTAAATGCGTATTTCTCTTGTTTTGGTGTGTTTTTCCCGGCCATATGTTGTTGTTTTCTTGTTTTTTACGAAAGGGAGCCGGGAATGATGGCAATTGAAAACTGAAACATAGATCGATTGTATTACTGTGCTGTTGCTTGTACTTTAGCATACCTTTTACCATATACTGTTTGATTATATTTCTCGACATTCATTCCTTGTATTTTGTTTTTAACTTGTGTGTTTTTTGGACTGCTATAGATTGGGTTGAAATGCTGGGAATCCCTTGTGGATGCAAATGGCCAGACTCCTCATGCCTATGCCAAGATGAGGAATAATGCCTCTTATAATGTGCTGGTCACCCGTAAACTTGCTGAAAGACAAAGGGGTGAAATCTTGGTAAAAATTGAGAATGAGATGCAGCAATCGACACTGGGAGTAGAGCTTAAACAAAAGCTAAATAACCTAGTTAAACGAGGTCAGAGTTCTTGTGCCAAGTGTGCATTTGCAGAAATTCACTACAACAGAGGAGTTCCAGGTTCACAGGGTTTGCTTCACCGCCCCTTTATTTATTCAATGCTAGCTGTTGCAGCTGTTTGTGTATGTGTTTGTGTGTTCTTCCGAGGACGCCCTTTTGTCGGCTCAGTTGCTCCCTTCAGTTGGGAAAATATGGATTATGGCACAATGTAATACTATTGGCACAGCAGATTCGGACAAAGGGAATGGAAGGCATAATAAACCATGTGGGAAACCTAATTGTTACCTTTTTCCCCTAACATGACAAAACTGCCTCTTGGAAAATACGGGGTATTTTGTGACAAGAGCCTAATGTAAACATATCATCATGCGGTGACGTAGAGTTGTGGAGATATTTGGCAGATCTGTGAGAAACAACAAAGTAGGGCTGCCTTGTGTATAGATTCTGACCTGAATGCTGCATATTTTCTTTAAGGCCCGAGTTTTCAAGGATATGACAAGCTATACCTGAATGTTTATTAATTGGTGTTGGATGTTCAGAGTTAGAGAAATCTCAAGCTTTATTTGGCCAGATAAAACTTGACATCCCAATTTAAGTTGGATTTGTATGTTAAATTGTGGCCACAAGCTCAGACAATTATGAAAGCAGTGAGCGTTCTGAATAAAGAGAACTGTGGTGGGTAAATGTTGGTTATTGTTGGTGAGGAAGTCAATACAAGGGTTCGTTTCCCCTCCTTTCCAACGGTGAACCAATAAAAGTTCTTTGCTTTATTTTTCCCTTTAATTATTTTAAGTCAAAAATTACAAATCCAAGGTATTCTGATGCTTAAGTATCGATACTGTAAAGTTTGATTTGAGGTTACTGATCATAGGGCTGACCATATTATATGATTAAAAATTGTAATATATGTCAAGTTGTATCTAATTTAATTCACGTTTCAGATTCGTTTTTTTCTTGTTCCCTGAGATACAGATTGTTTGAGTCATCATGCAGATATCTATTTTTGATGTAAGGATGTTTCTTTTCTGTGACTCGTAGCTGGTGAGATTAAATTAACTGATTACTGTCAGAAATGCATGAATTGGCGTTCTAACGTGTATCGAGTAGTGAGAAACAAACGCCTAAAACATCACTATTGAGTATCGTAGTATTGGATAAAAATGATCCATGTGATGGGTTCAGAAGAAGACTTGAATCTCGGTACACCCCATTCTTTTTGGAGAGCCTTTGACCGTTTGTTTAGATAAAAAAAGTGGCACATTGTTTGAGATTAAGGGGCCAAAGTTTATTTCAGATATTGTGACACGTGGTTTAATTTAAGATGAATTAAGATTAATTTATATAAAATTTTGTTAAAATCTAGTACTTGGCCAATGAAATGCACACATTTCCAACTTGCTCAACGGCATTTTTCCCGCATCAGACCAGCGAAAGTAAGAAACAATTGCATTTGACTTTTCTGTCATACAGTTATGAATATTTTTAAAGAAGCTATATTTTTTTATTCTAATCATAAACCTACTTTAGACTGGTTCCAGATTTGAAAATTGTAATTAAATAGGTAGTGACTTTTTGCTCATAATGCAAAGATGTCAAATGTGTGTTTGATTTGCCTTTGGCATCTACATGTGTGCGTTAAGTCTAAAGTATCAGAGTATTGCTTCTAAATTTCGACAACTCTACATATGCTCTAACATGATTTGACGTGAAAGCATGGATGCCAGAGTGCGTGTTCATTACTGTACAGCCACCATATGATCTTCATCAAACTTGCTTCTTGGATCGAAGAGCCTGAATGAAATGATTAAAGATATTTCAAATGTTTTCAACAGGCAACCTGTTAGTATCAAAAGGGTCAAAATAAATGAGCAAAACATTTTAAAAAGTGTAATTTAGTTAGATCCTCGCCTTTAAATAAAAAATCTAAAAGGATTTATTTTTCAAAGTAAACCCAAGATACTGTAATATCCTTGTTTTTCTCACGAATAATGCTGCTTTACTCAAAGATATTAGCTTCATGTTGTCCATGATGTGCATTATCACGATCAATCAGAAATAATGATGAAACAAACTATTGATTTTTGAAATTGAGAGACATCAAGATTTAGATTTTGAATGAATTTTTCATGTAAATTATTTTTTTAATGATTATGTAATGTAAATTTATTTTAAACTGTTATTTAAAATATTTTAGAGACTAACGGATATAATATTAAAAGATTTAAGAAACTAAGACGCTAAAAATATTTTTTAGGAATCTATTATCTAGGGATGACTTTGAGGTTATTTGAAAAACTATATTGTCATGGTGTACAATTTTTCCAAAGAGTGTTATCTTAAAATCATATACACCATCCTTTTTATAAAACTATTTTTTGTCCTTTTTTTTTAATTCTATTTTGATTTTTTTTTTTGCATTAGTTAATTTATAGATAAAACATTCTCAATTGTCTTTTTTTTTTCTCTCCTTCATAGAGATCGAAGAACATGAATAAGTTTTGGATCATGCAAAGAATAGATTCAAAAAATTGTTGTAATTTAAGATAAATTTAATATAAATAATTAAATTAACTTACTTTTTTAATACACATAATGTAGTTAATTATGTCTTATAAAAAAGGACAAATGTATTATATAACAAATTTACGAGTTTTTTTTATATTCGTATCTACAAATGACAAGTAAAGAGAATTATGTGTCTAGGTCTGTGATTTTGTAGGGAGTTCGGGGTGTGATGCGGGAAACAACACCATAATAAGAATCTAGAACATACTCAAACAATTAATGCAGCGAAAATAAATCTCCTAACTTGTAAGGATTATGAGAAGTAATAACAAATCAATGACAGTAACAAATCACGAAAATTACAAAAAAAGACATCAAGATTTTAACATAAAAAGTTACTTAAAGAAAGGATAAAAATTATAGGTGGTACAGACTAAAGAAATGATTTCAATATAATCAACAAAGAGTACAAAAAAATCTCAATCAAGTACACAAAGTCATGTTAATACTCAACCAAACAACAAAATAATAAAACTTAAAAATAGAAAACAAAAAAAATAGAAAGCCTCAAATACGCCTTAAATACACAACTACCGTATGAACTAGATATCTCATAACTAAGACCTCGTAACAAAATCCAAACTTTAAAATGCAACAGAACTTTTTGTAATGATGTTCTTTTTAACTTCAAAGCTCCATTCCCTTTCTCTTTTCTTCCTTCTCAAAGTAATGATGTTCTTTTTAACTTCAAAACTCTATTCTCATTCTAGTGAACTTTTTAATTTGAGTTTTTTTTTCACATAAAAAAAAGTTCAATACTTATGGTGGTGGACATGGTTATAGCTTTTAATTTCAAACATGTCTAATATAATATGTAAAGGTGATAAGGTAATGGGTGGTGGTATGTGTGTAAAGGGTGATTGGTTGAACTATTTTGGGTGGTTTGCATAGCTGTGGAATAAGACACACGGTTGGGGGGGTGGTTTAGAGAAGATAGAGGAGACGACAATGGCGTGGGTTACATAGTGACACCCAATACTTGGGATCAACTAAACCACAATAGTGTGGGGGTTAGATGATACTATCAGCATATAGTAGACAGGGGCGTGGCAGTGAGGGGGTAAGACGCGGTTATAGAACTTTTGAATGTAGAATTATGATATTGAAGTGGACCACAAAAGTGTGGCATTGGACACATGGGTGTGAGTGTGAGTAGTACAGAGACGTGGGGTGGTGGCGCTTTTGTAATTGTAAATAAGAATCCCTTGACCAGTTTTGAAGAGAAAGAGGGAGGGAGTGGTGAAGTGTGATGTTGAGAGGCAGAGGAAGAGGAAGAGGAATAGAAAGAGGGTGGAGAAGGGTGGTGTTGTATTCAAGTATGGATTCGCATTGGTACGGAAGAAGGGTCCAAGAAGCTATAAAAAAGGGAGACCCAAAGGCAGCAAGGAGCGTCCACTGCGACATCCTGAAGAGAGGAGGCGCATGGTTGGACCTCTTCGCACAAAACATTCTTCTAAACGCCTACGTCCAATTCCAGTCCTTAAAAGACGCTTTCAAACTGTTCAATGAAATGCCTCTGACAAACACAGTCTCTTTTGTCACCTTGGCCCATGCTTTCTCCCGTTCCCACCATTTCCATCACGCCCTTCACTTGCTTCTCCGCTTGTTCAGAGAAGGATACCATCTCAACCCCTTTGTTTTCACTACTCTTCTCAACTTGCTCGTATCCATGGATTTTGATTTGCCTCACACGTCTCCCATTGTCCATGCATTTCTTTATAAGCTTGGTCATCAGGCCCATCCCTTTGTTGGGACCGCACTTATTGATGCCTATTCTGTTTCTGCAAATGTTGATGCTGCACGACTCGTTTTCCACGAAATTTCTTGTAAGGACATGGTGTCTTGGACTGGCATGGTGGCTTGTTATGCTCACAATCACTTTCATCACGATTCACTCCTACATTTCTGCCATATGAGAATTATGGGGTTTAGACCCAACAATTTTACCATTTGTGCTGCGCTCAAGTCCTGTCTCGGTCTCCAAGCATTTAAGGTTGGGAAAAGTGTTCATGGATGTGCTTTCAAAGCATGTTATCATAGGGATCTTTACGTTGGCACTGCACTGCTTGAATTGTACACTAAATCTGGAGAGATTGCTCAAGCACGCCAGTTTTTTGAAGAAATGCCAAAACATGATCTTATTCCGTGGAGTCTCATGATAGCACGGTATGCTCAGAGTGATAAAAGTAAGGAGGCTTTGGAGTTATTTTGTCGTATGAGGAAGTCATCTGTTGTCCCCAATAATTTTACCTTTGCTAGTGTGCTGCAAGCTTGTGCCTCGTTGGTTTTGCTCAATTTGGGAATGCAAATTCATTGTTATGTGCTCAAAGTTGGTCTTGACTCGAATGTGTTTGTGTCAAATGCCCTCATGGATGTTTATGCCAAGTGTGGTCAAATTGAGAACTCTGTGAAATTATTCACTGGATCCGGAGAGAAGAATGAGGTAACTTGGAACACTATAATTGTTGGTTATGTCCAGTTGGGGGACGGGGAGAAAGCATTGAATTTGTTTTCAGATATGCTTGGTCATGACATACAGCCAACTGAAGTGACATACTCAAGTGTTCTGCGTGCCTCCGCCAGTTTAGTGGCATTAGAGCCAGGGCGTCAAATTCATTCCTTAACTATCAAAACCATATATAACAAGGATAGTGTAGTTGCAAATTCTCTGATAGATATGTATGCTAAATGTGGTAGAATTGAAGATGCCCGACTAACATTTGATAAGATGGATAAACGAGATGAAGTTTCTTGGAATGCTATAATCTCTGGATATTCTATGCATGGCCTGGGAACGGAGGCTCTAAATTTATTTGACATGATGCAACAGACTATTTGTAAACCAAATAAACTTACTTTTGTTGGTGTCCTGTCTGCATGTAGCAATGCAGGGTTGTTAGACAAAGGACGAGCTCTCTTTAAGTCAATGTTGCAGGACTTTGGTATTGAACCGTGCATAGAACATTATACTTGCATGGTTTGGCTTCTTGGAAGATCAGGCCAATTTGATGAAGCAGTCGAACTCATTGGAAAAATTCCATTTCAGCCTAGTGTTATGGTGTGGCGTGCATTACTTGGTGCTTGTGTTATCCATAAGAATCTCGATCTAGGTAAAGTTTGTGCAGAGCATGTACTTGAGATGGAGCCCCATGATGATGCAACTCACGTACTTCTGTCAAACATATATGCCACTGCAAAGAGGTGGGACAACGTTGCTTCTGTCAGGAAAAATATGAAAAAGAAAAAAGTGAAAAAGGAACCGGGGTTGAGCTGGGTTGAGAACCAAGGTGTAGTTCACTATTTTACTGTTGGGGACACCTCTCATTCTGACAATAAACTAATATTTGCAATGCTTGAATGGTTAAACAAAAAAACCAGGGATGCAGGATATGTTCCTGATTGCAATGTTGTCTTGCTTGATGTGGAGGATGATGAAAAGGAACGTCTCTTGTGGGCGCACAGTGAAAGACTAGCCCTGGCTTTTGGACTGATTCGAATTCCACCTGCATGTTCTATTCGAATCATAAAAAATCTTCGGATTTGTATAGACTGTCATACAGTTATAAAGTTGATTTCAAAAATTGTGCAGCGAGAAATTGTTATCAGAGATATAAATCGGTTCCATCATTTTCGGCATGGTGTTTGCTCCTGTGGTGACTACTGGTAACTGATGTAGTCAAGTGGGATCTAGATTTTTTTTTGGGATGGGAGGGAGTGGGGGTGGGGGTAATTCAATGTATGTAACTTTGGATGAATGTTTCAGATGGTCATTTGTATATTTTATTCTTTAACCAACCATTCCTATTATATGCTCTCTCTTTTACATAATATTCTATCTTTTTAACAGACCTTTTAGAAGAGAACTTTTTTTTTTTTTTTTTTTCAAATAACCAGTATGGATTTATTCCCACTGTTATAAATGGCAGTCTGAAGTTTAAGACTTTATATTATTGAGTTTATTGGTGCTTTTTTTATAGTCAATTCTGTAAACTGTTAAATGGGGAAGCCAATTCTTGGTGTTTACTGGGGCATTCTGTTGTCAGAAATTGTCTTTTTGGTATGTAATTTTGTTCTGTCGGTAGTCATGCATCCGCGAGGAAAAAATAAATTTATCTTATACCCTTTTATTATTGGTGTTACTATTGTCAATTTTCGATTTAGTCTTGGTTTTTCTAGAGAATTATTTTACTAAATTGTTGAAAATTAAGATTTTAGAATTTGATTGGTTTGATTTTCTATTTTAATTTTTAAAAAGAATTTGTAAAAACTATTTTTTGAAAGAGAAAAAAACTTGTTTAATAAGTGTTATTTGAAAACTGTTTTGAAGACATAAAAATGAAAAACAAAAACCAAATTCTCATTGTATTTTTAGTTTTCAAAACAAAAAGAGAAAACTGAAAAACAAAATTATTTATAGTTGTTCCTACTTTTTAGATGTTAAAACTAAAAAACTAAAATTGTTTTAAGAAAGCAATAATCAAACGAGTTTTTTAGTTTTTAAATACTAAAATACTGAAAACAGTTTTATAAAAATGTTGCCAACAAACACTTAATATATTATTTTGACTAAATGTCTAAATATAGTCTCTTTTATTAGTTTTATAATAATAAAATACAAAAATTCAAAACTCATCGAGATCGTAAAAAACATCATCAATTGAAACTCAAGACTAAAGACATCCACAATTAAATATAGAAGTAATCAACGACTAAAATTGTTGATAGTTATTAAGAAAAGTTATGAGTTATTAGGAGTTATTCGTAGTTAAGAAATATTTGTCTATAAATATAATATTTCTACTTGTAATAAGGATTGGAACATGTAAACACCCTCCATCTTTGGATTGTTGCTTTTTACTTACTTTTCATTTACATTTAAAACACTTTTAGCTGTGTTTACTTGTGTAAACCTTTAAAAATTTACAACTTGTTCTCGAAATTCATGTTCAATACAACTTCAAAATTTAACCATAGACACATGATAAAAGTGCCTATATAGGAGGATAAAGGCCTCCAAAGGAAGAATTATATTTGTTGATGAATACAAGTGCAAATTTCACCTATGATCTAATTTGGTTGTGGTATCATTAAAAGGCATCGCATGTATTATATAGTATTCTTACTGCTAGTTCGAGGATATCGTTAGGGTCACCGTGTCTAAGGTATTGTTCGCTTTGGAGGTCGTTGCTCTGTCATGGTTTTGTCCTGAAAAGACATCTCGATAGGTTAAGAGAGAAAAGTGTTTATAAAGAACATTTGACCTCTACTCCTAAGCGATGCAAAATTGTTTATAAAGGATCATTGACCTCGACTCCTAAGAGATGTTAGACTTCATATGTATCGAAACTAGTCCTTCAATCGTGGTTAAGGGGCGTGAGAATTGGGGTTGAGCTCCATGGTAGGTACCGATGTTCTTACTGCTAGTCCCGTGACATTGTTAGGGTCATCAGACCCGAAGTATCATCTGTTTTGGAGTTCGATGATTCCATCATGGTTTTATCATGAAATGGTGTTATAAGTCGAGAGAAAAAGAATATTCTTAAGTAATGTATGATTTCGGGTGCATCCAAAGATATAGATTCCATCCAAAAAAACTGTCTATAAACATGTGTATATGCATACATGCTACATTCCTATGATTATATAATTATATCTCGGATTCTCCTATACAATTTTCTTTCTCCTATACAATTTTCTATTAGTTAAAGATTTTCTCTTCAGTAGGTTGCCTTAAGAGGTTTTAGAGGAAAAAGGCCTTAACAAGTTAAGAGTTTTACTAACCTAGGTATAACATCTCAACCCATAATATATTGTCTTTGAATTCCTTGTTTTGAATAAGCGATTTCTGACTCATTCAAAAAGTCAGTCCCTATAAGTTGGTGTCAATTAGAAAAGTTGAAACCTTTTGACATGTCTATGGTTTTATTGACAAAAATTATGTTAGCAACTCAAATATGTCAAACTATTGGCATTATAATTTGGACAAAACTTATACACAATATTTTAAATGCTTTTAGCACTATTTTTCACGTAGGATATTGAAGTAAAACCTTAATTTTGATTAAAGAACAATACCAAAATACAAAAAAATAAAATCTTAATCAAGTTTGCTAACATAGAGTGATTATATGAACATATAAAAAAATGTTTATGAAGTGTGCATAGGTTTCATCTAAGAACATTACGATTTTACGCTAAAAGGAGTTATATCGTGTGTTGAAAGAGTTTGAAGCAATGTTGGTGGAAAGATGTTAATAAAATTAATTTTACAAAATTGATTATGATTAAAATTAATTTTGATATTATATATACAATTTATATTTGCATATTTTTATTATAAAAGAAAGTTAAGAGTAAAATTTAGTATAAAATTCTTAATTCAATTTAAAAATTATTCTAAGTTATTTAACCGTAGAATCAATTATGAATCCAAATCAATTTTAAATTATTCTTCAATTAAAACTAAATATGTTAAAATTTATTTGAAATTAATTCTTAAATTACTTCAAATTAGTAATAAAGCTAATATTATTTAAATGTAAAGAAAGTTTTAAAAAAAGAAATATTATTAATAAATGAACAACATAAAATTAATAATAGTCACAACATGCGACAATCTTTGCTAGCCCTAATCATAGCCTCTAGAATATACAGTGTTGGGTGGATTGAAAGCTAAAAATCCTCTTGTTACGTGGGTAAAAGAAAATCTGTAGCTTATTATTTATAGAAAAAAAACTCATGTACTTGCAATTTAAAAATGTTTTATACTAATATTAAATTACATATCTTCATATGTATATTGTTGGGATGTAAACAAAATTTCACATCATTCAAACAAGAGGACAAACATGGGTTTTTATATACATGGAGCGTCTTCACCGGTAAGAGGCCTTTGAGGAGGTAACCAAAACAAAATCGTGATGACTTGGACCCAAAGTGAATAATATCTTACCAATGTGGAGGTGATGTGTGAGTGGTGAACTCGCCCAATGCATATCAAACTGGTATTAGAGTCACTGGTTCAATGAGGTAACCAACTTAATGAGTAGGATAGTTGATAGGTGGATCCTGGTTCAGGATCCCTTATTTCAACAGTTAGGAAGTGTGTCCCACTAGTGGAGAGATGATGTGTGACAGTGCAAGAAGAACTTAGAGCGTGAGTGAGCTCTATGAGTCTCCATCGGGATATATGTACCACCCTATTTTTTACAACTAGTTTATTATATGATCTATTTTAAATTATATAATAGAAGTAGTTCTGTATTTGAAAAACTTAGTAAAATAAGTTAATTATAGTATGTAAAGCATTTTTACTAAAATTTGCAAATTCTCTTTTTCTCTAGAAATTTGCTTAGCGGAATAAATTCACTAAGCGAAGTACAAGTCTTTCAAGGATAGTAACCAAAACAAAAAATTCTCTTAGTGAAGCTTTCATGGCTAAGCGAAGTGAGACAAAAGTACTTTAATTCGCTAAACGAGCTTTTCATCGCTTAGCAAAAGTATCTGCTTCTATTTTCACTTAGTGAGCACACTTTCGTTCAACAAATGAGTCCAAATTTTGGCTATAAATAAGGTAGCCATTTGCGAATTTAAGAAGGGAAAACAAGGTTTTTAAACATTTGGATTATGATTCAAAGGTTATGCGCTACTCTTCATCAAACTTTTACTAAGGTAAAAGGAGAGTGAGATTTATAAAACTTTGTTGTGTTAATCTTAATAGACTTATATATTTTTACCACTCTTATGATTATTATTACTTCTAAAACATTTTTTAATTGACCATTAATATACTAATCGTTCTGTCCTCAATTTTCATATGTTTGGTTAATTCTTAAATAATATCTAACGATTATAAATTTTATTTCTTCAGAGATTATAATCTAATCATTTATTAATAATCTCCGAATATTACTTCTGGTCCTTCATCATTTTATTCTCCAGATATTATTTCTAGTCCTTTGTTTATTTCTTTCCAGATATTACTTCTGGTCTTTTATTTATTATTTTCATATATTATTTCTAGTCTTTTACTTATTATTTCCAAATATTACTTCTGGTCCTTTATTTATTATTTTAAGATATTCTAGTCTAATTCTAACTATTATTATTTAAGTTATTCTCCAGATATCAAGTATGGTTCTTTGTTATTATTTATCAATTGTTCTATCATTCAACTTACTTTTTCAGAAGTTATATTTTGATCATTTTCGATAAAATTATTTCATGGTACTATTTTCATATAATTCATTTTGGTTTGTTGATATTATTTATTTCAAGTTTTGCTTTGAAAATAAATTAACGTATTTTTATCACTCTCCATCACAAATTAAATTATGATAAATTTTGGTTTTCGCAACTCTGATTTATAAAAATTATTACTCTTAGAATTATTAATAACTATCTTATAGTTTTATGTGTGTATATTATATTTATTCAAAAGATTATTAGTTATATGTTGAATATTCATGGTAAAATATATTTTATATCTTATAAAATATTCAAAGAATTGTGTGTAAAGTTTTAGTTAAGAAAATTTCATTATAAATATGACATTTCTTAAAATCATAAAAGACAATCTAAATATGCTCTATGGTTGCAATCTAACTTGATCTTCTACATCAGAAATATATCTTTTGTATTAGAAATATATTAATATGATTGTTGTTAATATTGGTTATTATCCATGAAATATAAATTTTGAGATGAGAAATTAATTTGTATAACTATTATGACCTTCTAATTCTCTGAGGTTGATTCATAAATAATTTTGTCAACGATGATTGAAATATAAGTACTACGTGATTTGTGATTGCCAAATTTAGTCACCTTTGAGACTGTGTTGAGATGTTGTGAGATGAACTTAGTAAAGTCCTAAGTTCCCTTGTAAGGGTACCATGCAGGTGCATGAGTGTCGTGTTTTGGGAAGTTACAACTTGTTACACTGTGAGATGAAAGGCATGACAAGGTTAGTCCTAAAATGATTTTAAATAGATATTAGGGTTAGTCATGTTGGCATTTGGGATAGAATATTCATAGATTTAAAACTTTCCATAAATACTCAACATCTCAAGATTGGCAGGTATATTCTTCTTAGGCTGAAAGAGTGCTCATTTGTGTTTTGTGATGAAGAGTGTCCATCTGTATTTTGTGATGGACTGAATGCCTTGTTGGCCAAAGCCAAAATGTTGTAATTGGAAAGATAACCAAAATTGTATTACGGGCAAATAGCTCGTTTTCTCGAGAAAATTATTGTACTAAATTAGAAAGGATGTACAACTACCAATAACTTTCCAAAAAAATCCTTGATGATTGGGGGTGAATCATCATGAATTGATTATGGATAAGTCAAGTGAGATTGAGTTATAGGTCAAACCTTAGACCCCTATTGTTTGTTAAGTTTATTAAGATTAACATTGATGGTTTATAAAAATCTCACTCCTTTTGTCTATTTCCTTTCATGTGTTTTTTGTCATATATGTTTATGGTACGAATAGAAGATGAACCTAATCAACAAACTATGATGAAGGATTCAGAGGATTCTCTCTGAATATGTTGAACTTTTAAGTGAGTCACTCTTTAATGTTCAACTAAATTTAGTTTCGTAGGAAATCTACTACTCTGAATTATGACTTTTTAAAAGAGTAACTATGACAACTGATGTATTTATGTTTCAAATAAAGTTTGTAATAAAATATATTTTGACTTACAATATTTATAAGAAAATTATGGTTCTTTATGTATGAACAAATTTTGAAAATTTCACATTTTTATAAATACTACTAGTTAAGAATTAGGGGCGTTACAATATACCCATGAAATAAAGTTTTCATTGCAAATGGAGGGTATCATGGTCCCTTTTTTGAGGAGAAAATTGTGGGGATGTAAACAATAAGGGTGAACATGAGTTGGGTTAGGTCAATTTAGGACTTGGATCCAAAGCAGACAGTATCTTACCAATGTGGAGTGGTGTGTTAAGTGAACCCCCTTGGTGCATATCAAATTGGTATCAAAGTCACTGGTTCAATGAAGTGACCGAATCAACGAGTATGATGGTTGATAGACGGATCCGGGTTTAAGATCCCTTGTTTCGAGGGTTAAGAAGTGTGTCCTGCTGGTGGAGCAACAATGTGCGATAGTGCAAGAAGAGCTTAGAGCGTAAGTGAGCTTTATGGGTCTCCATTGGGATATACCGCTACAAATGAGGGGTACCATGGTCCTTTGTTTAAGGAGAAAATTGTTAGGATGTAAATAGTATGATGGAACAAAGGTTGCGTTAGGTAGGGTTTAAGCAAACTCAAGACCCAATCCAATCATAAAACATTAGACTGAGTTGGGTTGGATTTTCGTTTTTTTTTTCATTAAACATAATCCAACTCATCCCATCCTTGAACATATTGGATTGAATTGGGTTACAATTTTAAAAAAATATTTTTTAAAAAAAATAAATTTTAGAATATTGTTTTGTTAGCTTTTTTAGTTTTTTTTAAAAATAAACTATATAATTGTTATAACATAAAAATAAACAATAAATTATAGTTACAAATGACATATCAAAACTAAAATAAATTAAAATTAACATATAAATAAATTTTCAAGAAATAATAATTAAAGAAACATTTGTCCAGGTAAAAGTAAACTCAATTTAGTCAAGTTAGCCAAGACATAAAAATAAATACAAACTACAAAATTTGTTCAAACTAACAAAAATATAATATAAAAATAAATATATAATAATAAAACACATAGTCTCAAGTTATAATAATATAATGATTTAATATTAAGGTCGGGTTGGGTTGAGTCTCAGGTTCAAATTGCTAAACCCGTCACCCAATCCATAGTTGATTGAGTTTGATTGAGTTGGGTTAGATTTTACCCATCACAAGAAAAACCTAACTCAATATGTTTGGATTGGATTGGTCTTTGGGTCGTCTGACCTAATAAATACCCTTAGTAAACAAAGTCCTAAAGTTGGGATTGTTGGTGAACCTCATACATAACATAACTTTCAAAATATTGATAGATAGATAAAGTCAACAATTTATTTACCTTCCATAAAAAGTTGCAATTAAACATAAAAATTAGATTGAATGAATATTAACCTCATATTTATATAAGGCCATGCATGATCATTACCATTTCACTTCAAAGTTATTAGACACAACTCCACTTCGGGACAAAAAAAACACATGATGATGCATGGGTAAGCATAACTGTGCATATTTACTTATTTAAAATTGTTGTTTCAGCAACTAGAATGAAGGGTTAATTTAATATTTTAGGATTTAGATGAGTATTAATGAGTAAAAGAACGTGACATATAGTATCCACATAAACCCTAAAAACCCTTTTATTAAGTAGTAATTGTATGTCAGATCATCTAATTTCTCATACATAATGGTCAACATACTCACAGTTAACAATCAACAATATCACGATATTAGAATATAACGGTACGATGTCTAAAATTAAAAAAAAATTGAGACGTCAATTGTAACGTCCTTCATTACAATAACATCCAAAAGTATAATAATTAAGTAATTATTGAAAATAATAAAAAAATATCAAATAATAAATAAAAATTTATCAACCTTGCAAAGCATAATTCTTAAATGTGGACATAAAAAAAATAATATAAAGGATAATTGTAATAACAACACTCATAAAAAAGAAAACCTAAACTAAGGCTAAGTTTTCACGCCTTTTTATCCTCTAAAGCTTCTTTCTCTTTTGACTTTGAAAACAACACTTTTTAATGAGATGAAAATCTCAGTGAATAAAATATTTTTTAAAAAAAGGTTCGCAAATAGCGTTGTTCTTAGTCGGTGCGGAATCCGGAAAAACAACCATGGTACTCGCAAAAAGATGTTTTTAAAGACAAAATATATAGAATCTCCTCCCTTGCACAAAGTTGATTGCGACTCAGAGATTACTAACTGCATAACCCATTTCACCTTGTTGGTCAAAACCTTTGCTAACACCTTGCACATACACCCGATACTGTCTAAGGATTATCTTCTTTTTTTATGATGTTTGACCCTTTAACCAACTTTTTATTCAGACAAAATTCATAAAAAAACTGACAAGATAATTTTTCACTATATATTAAAACTCATTTATAAATTGATGGTTGAAATCATTAAGTTCTAGACACTTGTTGACATCGCAATCCCTTACGACACTTTATGCAATTTCCTAATTTGATTAATAGGTTTAATAAATCTTTTTGTAACTAAACCATTATTTAATTCAAACTCTAAATGAATTAGTAGAGGGATAATTAGAGGTTTAAATATTAATAAGGTTATGACCAATTTATATTAGTAAGTCTTTAGAGGTATGATTAACAAATTCTATTTGTCATAAGATTTAATTAAAATAGAGATCGGAGAGAACTTAAGGTTCGAAGCGACAATCTTAGACCTTTTTACCTATTAGTTTTTAATTGTGACTGTTTTCGTTTTTTGTACTGTTTAATTTTATAATCATGGTCTGCTATATTTGATGTGCACCTTTAACTGCATGTTATAGAAGAATGTTTGGGCGTACACGCCCGTTGGCCCGTGTTTCTCATTATCCGGAAGAGAAGAATGAGTGGAGTAAATAAAGACAAGTTTGCGTGAACTTTTTCTATTATTTATTTGGATGGTTTCTTTTGAAAATATTTAGTTAAGTGAGTGTGTTTTAGATTTCACATGATCAAACCGTATAAATTTACGAATTGGGTTTTAAGGGTCTTGTACCTCAATTTTCAGTCTCACCATCTTGTGGCCAATTAAGCAATTTATGAAAATTGCTCCAGTTGCCATAATACTTTTCCCCTTAACTTTTTCTTACCATTATTAACGGCACTTGCGGACTCATGACTTTGATTCCAGAATAGGCGTGTTATATTATTTATCAATAAAAGTAAAGATTGCGGAGACAACCCATTTGGTCCTTTACTAACCATTGATATTGACGATAGCATATGTATACATTTTGCTTTTCCATGTACCGAAAATGTGCCTCTTCTCTTTTTATATTTATTTATTGTGTCTTCGGAGTAACAACAAAATGAAGTCCATTGTAAGTCTTGGATGGACCACACCGTGACCAATCTCACATTTATTGTACCAGTATACATGTTTATTGATGAGGTTTAGATTGAGGGAACAACACCCTAATTAAAACGTAATTCTTAATTGTGAGTTTAAGAGTTAGTGTACATTTTTAAGTAGTTGTGCGTTGTGTCAAACAAAATTTTGTTAGAGTATCTTTAAATTGCAATTAATAATTGCGATTTGACCATTCAATTTACTATTACCTTACTTCTATAGCAGCCACATAACTCCAATGAACTCTAAACCCTACATACTACGTGACTATGAAAATATAATTAATAATATACTTATATATTTATTATAATTAATAATAATAATAATAATATTAATGAACAAGTTTATTATAATTAATAATAATAATATTTTAGAACTATACTTATATATTTATTATAATTAATAATAATAATAATATTAATGAACAAGTTTAGTATAAATGAAAAAGACCACAAGTCAATTTTCATGTGATAAAATTCATAGAAGATTGGCAAAATTTACAGGATTCAAAAGTTTTGTAAATATTTTTCTTTTTATTTTAATTAAGAGTGAGTAATGTTAAAAAACTAAAATATCTTTTTTCTCAAGGGAGTCAAATTAAATTTTAAAAATATATAAGATCTGGTCGTATATTAAATCTTTTAAAACATTGATAAATCCTCCTTTTAATGTATTGATCAATTCATAAAATTAGTCCAATATAAGACCATCCTTAATCATACTTGATTACAAAGATAACCGTGAGAATGGTTTCTACATGCACAAACATATATAAATAAAATCATGAGATGCAAAGAAATATGAGTTGCGTAAGTACTAAGTAGTATATACTCCATGGATTTTGAAATTTACTATGTTCTGTATTGCTTTGAAGGAAAACAATATGGGGAGTTGAGCACGCGAAAGAGAAACCTACAGCATAATGTTGCACAAAATAGAGCAAAGCACTAACAAAATTCGATGAATAGAACAAAAAATGTCATATCTTTCGGATTGCACGAGTGTAATTTTGGTGTAAAGATACTTCTTCAGTACTTGGTTTAGCAAAAACTGATTTTTCTCTTCAAGTTTGTATATGCCAGAGCTGTGTTTACTCTAGCACCATTCTGGTTGATTGCAGTGGCAAACCTAACTAAGAAAAAAGAAAACTTTGGTCCAGCAGCATTTTAGCTGAACTTCCACATGTCTTAGAAATTAACATATGCCATGAGAACTTCAATCCTCTTGAATACTCTTTTGTGGTGAACTATGATGCTTGAGAGAATCGAGGCTGAAAAGAAACAATCCATTAATGAAAGGAAAAGGACTAAAACGCAGATAAAAAAGTAAATGGTCCACCTGCAATTCTGAGGAACCCCCCATGAAATAATTGACAATCGCTTCATACTTGGAGGCAAGGCTAAATAATATTTCCAATCTTGAAGCATAATTCTAAGATCATTAAGTTTACTATCCATACCATAGCAACAATTAGCATGCATCGTGCAAACTTTATTTAAATCTTTACTTGGCTCACAAAGCCCACCAAAATTAGCTGTATCCAAGAATTTCATCTTCAGTCCTAAATCAGTAATGAAAGGGTCGCCCTTGATAAAATTGAGGACATCCTGATCATGGTATCCCGGATAGGTTTCTTGTGAGGAATACCAGAATTTGTAAAACTCAATTGACCTATTATTGGACTTTACAAAGTTGAAACCTCCATTGGGTCTGTTATGCACGTCATCAAAGTCGCCATTGAAATGATCACACGCAATCTGGAAATCTGCATCCCTGTGAAACCGAGGAAATGGGTCCCTAAACCACATGACATCAGCATCCTGGTAGAGGACATAAGTATCCAATTTAGATATCTTAGTTTAAAGTCTTTCTCTAAACAAAATTCTATTTTCTGAAAAGAAAACTATTTCAGAGAGAAACAATAATCAAAATAAACATAAAAATATAAAAGTAAATGAAAAGCTGCAATGACATTTTAGTGCATGTTTGGAAAACCTTCCAAACCAAGTTAAACATAGATTTCTTATGTTCAAGACAAAATTTCAGAAGTAACTTGGGTGTTATTTCTCTAGAAACGGAGGTTACTCTCAATGTAACCTTTTCCCAAAGAAGCACTTATTGATACAGTTTATCCCAACCAGTTGTATATCAAAAAATAATGTCAAGGATTGCACAAATCAGTCCAAGTAAATGTGAAATTGTCATTGGTTTAACCACTTACTGTGAACACAAAATTGTACCCCATCTCTAGAACAGAACGTAGGAAATCAATCCTTCTCCACATCATCTTCAAGTAATGAGGAGTCATAAAGTACGCCTCTTCATGAAAATCAATGGCTTCACTGACAAGCAAATAGCAATAGGTGTGTATTGCCTGGCAGCGTATGAATGCTTTTGGGTCTAAAGCCACAATTACTAAATGATTCAAAAGCTTACGAGTACGATCTCCAATTCTAAAGCTCTCAAGGAATAGATCAATGATTGAATTTGGTGCTGCCCATGCTTCATTTAATGTGGTCAAGATAACAGTTTTGTCTTTCATAGCAGCCTCATTCAGAATTATTTCAAGTGAATATTCATTGCCTACCTGCAAAAGAATAATTTCAGAAAGAACAAAGAATGCCACTGCCTCTTTTGTTATTAAACTACATAAACAAACCACAATAATATTGAAATCGTTCAATTTAGGCTATGCCTATTTATATTTTTGCAATTCAGCCAAAATAGATATATTCCATCATAATTTGACACATACTTTGGCCCAATAATTTTAATGGACTGACCCAATCCAACTAAATAACATGGCCTGTGTTCGACAGATATATAGTGATGTAGATGCAATCAAATATAAAACTAAAACTACTAAGGATAACCAGAACCTAGGTAAATGTACTTGTTTTCATACATGCTATGATTATGAAGACCAAAATTAAGCAAGAAAAAATTTAGTGTTTAAACACAAACACAGTTGAATTACTTATAAGACCAAAGAGTAACTTAATTATAGAAGCTCTGTTTCTGCTAGCCAGGGGCAATCAGTCCACTGTTTGTCATAGGACCAATAATTCAACATTAACATATACTACAAGAACTCAATATTGGAAATTCACCATTTGAAATTATGTATCTAACAATAGTTAAACAGGAAGTTAAAAATGTCCCATCTTTCTTAATTGCAATGAAGAAGTTAATAATTTCTATAAGCAGCAGTCTGTCTTTACTTTGTTGCCAAATTAGTCCCTCAAAGATTTAACCAGTTACTAAATTAGTCATTCAAATATTTAAATGTTACAAAATTAGTCATTTAAATGTTACCAAATTCATCCTTATGGAGGACAGAACCGGTGAAAAAAATCTTTCAAGGAAATAATGATAAAAAATCTTTGAATGATTAATTTTGTGTGGGCCAGGCCAGTATGGTGTCAAATTTAGCTTTGGAAGACCAAATTAAGATTATAAATAGCAGATAAGAAATTTTAAGAAAAACCAGTATATTCGTTTACCTAACTATGGACAATTGATAGTATATCAAATTTTATTTCCATCCACCACCTTCAACCACTCCAAGAAAATATAACAATAAAAAAAGTTAATAGAACATGATTTCACCCTCTATCTTCATGACTTCAATCTTTCTTAAGTGAATAACCAAAAACAGAGAGAAGAGGGACACAAGATTTTTCAGGCACTTAGTTTCATTCAAAGTATAAAAAAATTGTACACAATATAAAAAATGGTTCATCAATCCAAGTACTGTTGGAATTGAGCAATATGTGTTTATTGAATTCAACTTCAAAGAACTTGTGATGACAGCCAGAGCCACTCAACATTCACATAAAATTCAACGACAAAAATTTTCAGCTCAAGAGGAAGTCTTTAATCGTTGTTCTCATTCACAGTTGTGGCGGCATTGACGTTCTTTAAAATGTTGGTGAAAACCATGGTAATTGGAAGCTTCCACAGTTAGAGAAGAAAGAAAGGAAAATGACATTGAAGGATTTCTAGAACAGCAAGGTTTTTGCGATCGTAATTGTGATGGCAATAAGAAAGGCGATGAAACAGTTTAAAAGCTTAAAGTGAGAGGTAAAAAAGAAGAAGGCGATGGAACTAACCGGAAGGGAATCGTTGGGGGGAAAAACGTTGGTGAAAGGAGACAAGGGATTGGAAGAAGCGAAGCGCGAGTAATAGGCGTTTCGGAAGAGTAAGACGCAGGAGAGAGAAACAACGAAGAAGAGGAGGACGGCGCAGAGGGTCCGCCGGAGATGGAGGACGGCGGAATCCGGCGACATGAGGGCGGAGAAGTTATCGGCGGAGTGGCGGTGAGAGGTTGGCGGAAAACGTCGTCGGTTGGAAGGGAGCTTGGTGCGCGCCATTCGGTGTGGGTGTTGAAGAGGTCATTTCGGTGAAACGGCGTCGTGTGCAGTTTAGTTAAATGAATAAATATTGTCGATGATTGCTGTTAAGAAGAATAAGAAGAAGAAGAATAATGAAGAATGAAGAATGAAGGGGTGGATTACTGGATCGCCACTTCATGCATCGTGGTGCCATGTAACTGTAAAAAGACTAAAGGGAAAGTCGGCTACAATTTGGAGCTCAAACGATGTCGTATCCTATCACTTCATTCTTATAAATGACCTATCATTGTGGAATACATAATCAAACATAAAATAGCAACCCAGGACTCCCAGCAGCGGACTCCTTTACAAGACTTTATTTATAATTTATTTTATCATATAAGAATTTATATAAATATTTAAATAAATTTATAAATTGTTTTAAGTTTATTTCAATAAGCCATTTAGAATAATTTTTTAAAAAAACTGTTTTAAGCTTATTAAAAATTCACATTTTCTTCCACTCTTTCCTCTCACTTTTTTGTTTATTCCATGATTAGAATTTACTACTAAGTCTCTCTCTATCTCTTTCCATTTCTCTCTTTCTCACTCTTTGTCTCCCCCCTCTCTCCCTATTGTTGGAACCAAAGACATTGAAGCATAAGATTCTTTTGGTTTTGCCTTTTCTTTCTTTGTTTCAACTCTTTAATCAATTTTATGGTACCGAATACATTTATAGGTGTGATACTTGTATTAAGTGTTTAGATAGGCTTGAGAATATGTTTAAGATGGTTTTGGATAGATTACATAAGTTGAGTTTTGCTGGAAAAACTTCAAAAATAGAATTTTGGGTAAGGTAATTGATTACCCTTCAAGAATTTTGAGTTCTGAAATTGTTGCTCTTTGTAGTAATGATTATTTTAGAGAACAAGCATTTTGGATCAATTTTGAGCAGGATATCAAGTAATCTAGTGGATAATCGATTATCCTACATCAAAACTGATATTAAAACATTTTGAATTCTATTTTAACAAGTTTTGAAAGATCCATTAAGTGTTTGCTTCTCTTGTACGATTTACAGAATTCTCTCCAAGATTCATAGCCATTTTTTATGGTTTGAAGGTGTTTCATTTTCAAGATTCAAGGAAGAGACTCCATTGAGTTTTGATCTTTCTATTTGGATATTCTTCACTTCAGGTGATATTGTTCTATACCTTTCTTTGTGTTTTTGCACAAGTTTGCCAATCTTTTGAGGTGTTCTTGAGATTGTTTGGAAATCTTACAGCGGGGTATTGCAAGTGAGATGTTGTGAGTGACAAGGTGTCACGGTGTAGGAAACTCTTGTGGTGTGCAAGAGGAAACATCTTTTTGTGTGATTTAAATCTTTTCGAGATTAAAAATCTGTATGTTTGGTGCGCATGTACTAAGATTTTAGTGGAAAGCAAATTAGCAAAATGCTAAGTCTGTAAACTGGATATAGGTTAGGTTAACCGAACTAGTATAAATCACTTTGCAAATTCTTGCTTCCTTACACTCTTTAAATTTTAGTTTTATTGAATTCTTGGAGCATCTCTAACTGGGTTTTTGCAACTGTAACTAGTCTACCAAGTTTTCTTGTAACGGATCTAATTCTTTCTCATCATTTACTTGATCTTAAATTTGGGTTTTGACCCAAAATTTGTGGGTTTTGTTTTTTTCACTCTTTCTACCTTTCTTTTTAATTTTGAATAACTTGTAAAAGCTTTCTTGCTAAGTTTTTCTTCAATTACACTTAAAATCATTATTGGAAGAATCGAGTTGATTGCTGCTTTGCCTTAAGGGTTAAATTTTTGAAAAACCCATTTTTGCAAAACAAGATAGATTTTGGAAAATTCTAAAAGGGGACATTTTTTAACTAATCTGATACAATTGAATAGACAAATTATGAAAAATATTTTTGGTGAATCTATTCAACCCCCCTTCTAGATTCCCCCTGGGACCAACAATTGGCATCAAGAGCAGGATCTTGAAAAATATTCAAGATTTTATTGATCCATATTTCTTTCTTTGAAAATGGTAGTGAATCAACTACTTTTGGTGAAGGTGTTTCTATTAATAAACTACCATTGTTCATTGGTGAAAATTATGCTTTCTGGAAAGTCAGAATGAGAATTTTCATAGAGTTTGTAAACAAAGGCATTTGGAAAGCAGTAATTACTGATTACAAAATTCCTACATATATGGTTGAAAATGAAATTGTTGAAAAACCATGTGATCTATGGACCACTGATAAGGTGTGCTGAAAATGACTGAAAAACACTAAATATTATACACTCTACTTTAAACAATGATGAGTTTTTCAGGGCATCTGCATGTAATACAACAAAGGAAGCATTAGACTTGATTCAAGTCACCCATGAACGAGCACTTGAAGTTAGATGGGCCAAAAAGAACACTTTGATTCAAGAATACAAAATGTTCCGCATGAATCAAGGAGAAACAATCATGGTGAGGCAAAAAGAATAAGTCGCCTCAATGTTGGTTTAAAAAAGAAGACCAAGGCATATGAAGCAAATATAAATGATTTGCAAAAAGAAGTTGAGGTTTTAAAAGATAAAAACTTTAAATTAAAAATCACTTCTCATTGCAATCATACTTCATCCTCCAATTGTGCTAACTGCAAAGTGCTAGAAGATAAAGTAGATTATCTAACAAAAGCACTATCTAAGTTCAATAAGGGGAGTGCCAATCTTGATGCTATTTTGGGAAAACAACATGGCATATCCTCAAAAGCTGGTATTGGGTTTTATAATGCCACTAAGAAAAATGTTTTCAGAAAAAACCTTCAATTCTAGGAAATCCTTTAGATCCTATATTTCTTGACACTATTGTTTTCACAAAGGACATATTATCTATAATTGCCTTATCAAGAGGATTGGAGTTCTAAGTAGGAAATACATATGGGTTCCCAAAGGATCCAAGCTTGTCACTAATCCAAATGGACTTAACTCCATTTGAGTACCAAAATAAGCAATTAACTTGTTTTGAAAGTGTGCCTCAAAGCAAAGAAGATCATGTGGTACCTAGACAGTGGATGCTCAAGGCACATGACAAGAGATAAAAGCAAGTTTATCTCCTTCAGTTTAAACATGTGGTTTTGTCAGATATGGAGACAATAACAAAGGAAGAATCCTTGGTATTGGAAGCATTGCTAAAAATAATGCCTTTCATGCTTTTCTCAAAATTTCCAAGAAGATTCAAAATGAAAAAGAGATGAAAATTAAAATCTTAAGAAGTGACAATGGTGGTGAATTAAACATCATGAATTTGAGAAATTCTATGAAGAGCATGGCATTATCACAATTTTTCTACTTCCAGAACACCACAACAGAATGATGTGGAAGAAAGGAAAAACAGATATTTGATTTAAGTTTCTAGATCAATGCTTGATGAAAATTCAATACCTAAGTACTTTTGGGCTAATGTTGTGAGCATTACATGTTATGTGCTTAACAGGATTCTAATTCGTCCATTTTTTAAATTAACACCATATGAGTTGTTCAAAGGTAGAAAACCAAATATCTCTCATCTTAAGGTATTTGGATGCAAATTTTTGTTTTGAACAACAAGGATAATCTTGGTAAGTTTGATACTAGAGCAGATGAAGTAGTATTTTTAGGTTACTCTGCATGTAGTAAAGTTTATAGAGTCTTTAATAAAAGGTCTTTAACTGTTGAAGAATATGTTCATGTGGTATTTGATGAATCTAACCCCCAAAAAAAGAGAGTTTCCTTGTTAGATGATGATGATGCAAGTACAACTGATATTTCTCCTAAAGATAGAAGACACTATTAACTTGGAGGAAAAGGAAGACTCAAGTAAGGTTGAAGTTCAACCTTTACATAAAGAATGGAGGATACTTAGAGATCTCTCCCTTGGCAACATACTTAGTTATTTGAGAAGAGAGTTACTACTAGACATTCTCTAAACCTTTTCTGTGAAAATATGGCTTTTGTCTCTCAAATTGAACCATCTTGTGTAGATGATGCTCTGAATGATGAATTTTGTTTGTTAGTCATGCATGATGAACTAAATCAATTTAAAAGAAATGATGTTTGGGAACTAGTGCCATATAAGGATTGCATGAATGTCATAGGAACTAAATGGGTATTTACAAACAAACTAGATGAAACATGAACCATAACCAGAAATAAGGCTAGATTAGTAGCTAAGAGGTATAATCAACAAAAGGTGTAGATTTTGGTGAAACATATGCTCTATTAGCTATATTAGAAGCTATCAAGCTCCTTCTTGCTTTTGCATGTATTTTTTACTTTAAGCTATACCAAATGATGTAAAAAGTGCCTTTTTGAATGGTTTCCTTGATGAAAAGTGTTGTTTCACAACCTTCTAGTTTTGTAGATCACATGTTTCCTCATCATGTGTATAAGCTTAAGAAAGCTCTTTATGGCCTTAAGCAAGCTTTGAGACAATATTATAAAAGGTTAAGTAAATTTCTCTTGTCTTAGAACTTTGAAAGAGGAAAGGTAGACAAAACCTTATTCAGAATAAAATCTTTTAAAGATATTCTGTTGGTTCAAGTATATGTAGATGACATTATATTTGGTTCCACTAACACATCTCTTTGTGAGGGCTTTGTTTTCAAAATGTAGAGGGAGTTTGATATGTCAATGATGAGGGAGTTGAACTTCTTCTTAGGCTAGCAAGTCAAGCAAATGGAGAAAGGAATCTTCCTTCATCAAACCAACTATACAAAGGAGCTGCTCAAGAAATTTGATATGGAAGAATGCAAAGTCTCCAAAATTCCTATGGGAACCAACTACTATCTAGATGTTGACCTGAAAGGACATCCAGTAGAAATGTCCAAATACAAGGGAATGATAGGTTCTTTACTATACCTAAATACTAGTAGACCTGACATTATGTTCAGTTTTTGTTTGTGTGCTAGGTATCAGGCTGCACCAAAAGAATCACATGATTGTAGTAAAAAAGATCATGAAGTACCTAAAAGGAACACTTGATGTGGGATTGTGATATCCCAAAGGTATAAATCCTTTCTTAATTGGCTTTTTTGACTCATACTTTCATGTTGCAAGTTAGACAGGAAAAACACAAGTGAAACCTATCATCTATTTGGTAATAGCTTGGTATCATGGACCAGTAAAAAGCAAGCATGTGTTGCCTTATCTACTATTAAAGCAGAATACATAGTTGTTGGGAGTTATTGTGCTTAATCTTTATGGCTAAAGCAGCAACTTGAAGATTTTGACATCACAATCAACAAGATTCCTTTCAAGTGTGACAACACTAGTGCAATCAATTTGACAAATAATCTTATACTTCCCTAAAAAACAAAGCATATAGAGATTCATCAATATTGAAAATAAGTCCTAACTGGCTGATATATTTACCAAACCACTACCAAGATAAAAGTTTTACATGCTCAGAAGAGAGCTTGGTATACTAAGCACTCATGAACTTTGATTCTAATCTTGTTTAATTGACTCTATAATGTAAAATTGTGTGAATTGGTTGTTATTGCATCAATTGTTGCTTGATTTAGCTAAAATTGGGTGCATTTAATCATCATTTATGCATTAGAAGCATAGCATCATGATAGATTGGAATGGTATTGCATAAATTGCATCTTCTAGGGGTTTTTATTCTATGGTAATCAATTACCACTGTAGGTAATCAATTATCCCCGAGGCTAGATTTTCTAGACCCATGTGTGGGCCTCGAGGTAATCGATTACCCTGAAGCAATAATCAATTACCTACATCAGTTTTTCAAATCTGTGTTTAAATTTCAAAAGAGCACACATCCAACTCATTCCAAAATCTCTAAATTGATTCTGAGAGAAGCTTCATTTGTAAAAATTCCAAGAGAAGTTAGGGTTCCTTAAGCTCCATAAACACAAATCCTTCCAAAATCAAGGTAGGTTTCTCTCCCCGCAACCCTTAAATCTCGCACTCCAAAACCCTAAGAACGGAATAGGGAAGTTCAAGCAAAGGGAAAAGGGTCAAGTATACAACCATGGGAAGGGAGTTCAGACCAAAGCATACCCCTAGGAAGCCATCTGCCCCAAAACGCCCATCACAAGGTTCTCTTGCCAAAATTGGGGACTACTCTCATGATTGGTTCTCCTCTCAAGAGCAACATGATCGCTTCAACAAGAGCTATGCCAGTAGAGAAGTCAACTCTTTGAAGGTATTCATTTATTCCTGGCTTACTGAAAATGGATTCAATTTTCATGAAGATCTGAAGTTTCAAGGGTTGTCCAAATTTAGTCAGCTCAAAGGGAAATTTTACCCAGACTTGGTTAGGGTATTTTACTCCACTTTGAAGCATGATGATTATGGGAATTTAGCTTTTGAAGTCAAAAAGAAGAAAATTGTGTTAACTGATGAAATTTTTTTATCATTGAAGGAGTTGTAAATTCTGGTATAAATGTTAGTGCAGATGACCTCAAGGAGAATGAGGTCAATTATAGAAAAATTGAGGGTTTCAAGTCTATGCTAGTGAGACCTAATGAATAGGAATTAGGAAGAAACGTGAGGAAGGATACTAAGAAGAAGATTGTGTTCAACACTGAAGGCATGAAAGTGGATGACAGACCACTTCACTACTCAATTGCTTGGATACTGGCAGCCCGTAGAAGTAATCATGCACAAATCCTGGAAGAGGATATGATTTTATTATGTGCAATGAAGAACAATATCCAGGTGAATTGGGTAAATGTTGTAAAGGACACCATGATGAAGACTCATCGTCTAGATGAGTATAAATGCTCATATGCAGTCTTTGTATCAAAAGCTCTGGAGAGATATGGAGTGTACACCTCAAATAAGGCCAAAAAATTGACCAGAGATGTTCATTTGTCAAAGACCAGACCTTTAAAATGATGAAATTGATCAAGAATGGATGATTAAGGAAGAGATGCAAGCTGAAGATGAAGATGAATCCATGGAACCAAAGAAGCATAATGATTATGGGAATTTAGTTTTTGAAGTCAAAAAGAAGAAAATTGTGTTAACTGATGAAATTTTTTTTATCATTGAAGGAGTTGTAAATTCTGGTATAAATGTTAGTACAGATGACCTCAAAGAGAATGGGGTCAATTATAGAAAAATTGAGGATTTCAAGTCTATGCTAGTGAGACCTAATGAATAGGAATTAGGAAGAAACATGAGGAAGGATCCTAAGAAGAAAATTGTGTTCAACACCAGAGGCATGAAAGTGGATGACAGACTGCTTCACTACTCAATTGCTTGGATACTGGCAGCCCGTAGAAGTAATCATGCACAAATCTTGGAAGAGGATATGATTTTATCATGTGCAATGAAGAACAATATCCAGGTGAATTGGGTAAATGTTGTAAAGGACACCATGATGAAGACTCATCATTTAGATGAGTATAAATGCTCATATGCAGTCTTTGTATCAAAAGCTCTAGAAAGATATGGAATGTACACCTCAAATGAGGCCAGAAAATTCACCAGAGATGTTCATTTGTCAAAGACCAGACCTTTAAAATGATGAAATTGATCAAGATGGATGACTAAGGAAGAGATGCAAGTTGAAGATGAAGATGAATCCATGGAACCAAAGCCAATGAATCCTTTTGAGGAGATGATCCTAAAACAAATGAGGGACATGTAAATGATGCATTAAAAAGAGTTCCGAAAGATAAAAAAACTCCTTGGAATAATTTCTGAGAGATTGGATTTGTTGGATGTCCCCTTCCTTGGACCTGAGAATTAGGATTATTAGAGAATCTTCATTTTAGGACTTGCAATGTTATTTTGTGTTGCCATTCAACTTATCTCATTTTAGATTTCTACATTTTCTTTCATGTTTACTTGTTTCCCAGCCTCTTGCATTTTTTTAATGTCAGAATTCAGAATTTATACTAGTACCTTGATTAAGCTTTGTCCTTGTAATGACCTTGCTAATTGTAATATCAATTGCAATGTCAATGAAAGTTTAATTCTTGATTCGAATTTGTGTATTGGCTGATTTTTCATTGACCAAGTGACTGCAATATTGATTCTATTTGTGCTAATTTGAACCCTGTTTGATAAGGAACAGAGGTAGAAATATGTCTTATATTTGCAGGACCTTGGAAGTTAAATTCTACAGCACTTTTCTAATTAATTGAACTAGTTTCTACAGTATTCTTTTTTGCACAATTGTGCAGATTTCAAACTCTGTTGTGCAGAATTTGCACTGCACCTGTTGGAGTTTCAACCTTGCTAACTTTAGCCCTCTTAGCTATTTCATTTGTCTTGCATATCACTTGCTTTTATATGCATCTTGTCTTTTTCACCTTTTTGTTTGAAGTGCCAAAAAAGGGAGAAGATAAAAGATATTGATAAAATTCTCAAGTGTAATCAAAGCTTGATTTAAGAGCAAATATACTAAATGGTACTAGAAGAGTGAAGCTCAACTTAAGAATGTGTTTGGCTCATCAAAACCAAAAAGGGGAGATTGTTGGAACCAAAGGTATTGAAGCAAAGGCATTGAAGCATAAGATTATTTTGGTTTTGCTTTTTCTCTCTTTGTTTTTGCTCTTAAATAAATTTTATGGTACCAAACACGTTTATAGGTGTGGTACTTGTATTGACTGTTTAGATAGGCTTAAGAATGTGTTTGAGATGATTTTGGATAGATTACATAGGTAGGGTTGTGCTGGAAAAGCTTCAAAACTGAAATTTTAGGTAAAGTAATCAATTACTTAAAAACAGTAATCGATTACCCTTCGAGAATTTTGATTTCTGAAATTGTTGCTCTCTGTAGTAATCAATTACCTAAAAATAGTAATTGATTATTCCATAGAACAAACATTTTGCATCAGTTTTGAGCAAATAATCAAGTGGGTAATTGATTACCTTGCATCAAAACTAATATAAAAGCATTTTCAAAAGTGATTTTAACAACTTTTAAAGGTGTTTCATTTTCAAGATTCAAGGAAGAGACTCCATTGAGTTTTGATATTTCTGTTTCGGTATTCTTCACTTCAAGTGATATTGTTCTATACTCTTCTTTGTGTTTTTGTACAAGTTTGACAATCTCTTGAGGTGTTCTTGAGATTGTTAGGAAATCTTGTAACGGGGTGTTGCAAGTGAGACGTTGTGAGTGACGGGGTGTCACGGTGTAGCAAAATCTTGTGGTGTGCAAGAGGAAGCCTCTCTTTGTGTGGTTTAAATCTTTTTAGGATTAAAATCTGTATGTGTGGTGTACATGTACTGAGATTTTAGTGGAAAGCAAATTAGTAGAAGGCTAAATCTATAAATTGGATGTAAGTCAGGTTGACCGAACCAATATAACTATGCAAATTCTCTCTTCCTTACACTCATTAAATTTCAGTTTTATTGAATTCTTGGAACATCTCTAACTGCGTTTTTGCAGTTGTAACTGATCTACCAAGTTTTCTTGCAGCGGAACTAATTCTTTCTCATCATTTACTTGATATTAAATTTGGGTTTTGACCTAAGATTTGTGGTTTGGTTTTTTCACTTTTTCTACCCTTTCTTTTTTATTTTGAATAACTTGTAAAAGCTTTCTTGTTAAGTTTTTCTTCAATTACACTTAGAAATCATTATTTGAGGAATTGAGTTTATTGGTGATTTGCCTTAAGGATTGAATTCTTGAAAAACCCATTTTTGAAAAACAAGATAGATTTTGGAAATTTCTGAAATAGGGCATTTTTGAATTACTCTCATACAGTTGAATAGAAAAATTTGGAAAAATATTTTTGGTGAATCTATTCAATCTTCCCTTCTAGATTTCTCCCTAGGACCAACACCTATCCTTGTTCCCCCTCTCACTCTCTCTCTCCCATCCTCTCTCTCTATATATATGCATATATATATATATATATTCAAGCACTTTATTTTTACATCCAAACATAAATAGCTTATTGAATTTAAGAGCTTATACATCCAAATATCAGTTTATTTTTACCCAAAAAAATAATATCACTCTTTATTAATACTATGATTATAAATTTCTTGATTTTATGTTTAATTTTTCATAACTTGTTATGTGTCAACTTAATATTGTTTGGAAATTCAACTTATTTGAAAAAAATAAGTTGCTTTTTAAGAAGCTAGAAATTTGTAGTTGATAAACCTTTTTCATGTTTGTATTTGTGTCCCCAATTGTTTTATTCTTATTCATTTTTGTCCAGGAAACTTCTTAAAACAAAAAAAGGGATAAAAACAACAATAAAATGGATAAAGTGGCCCAAAATTAAAGAAAGTACAATCATGTTTAATTATGCACCATTGTCAAGGAGATCTAGCTCAACTGGTTAACATGATCTTCAATTCCTACCAGGACAAAACAAATATTTTGCAACACTGTTCATACTTAGTAAAGGATTAGATCGTGCCTCACTATGCATGGTCGTGCTTCACAAACAACACTTTCTACGTGACCCTTGCATATTTGTTGTTGTCACTAAGCACGACCATGCATTGAGACATAAGAAAAGACAATGAAAAGGTGGATTTTTTCAAGGGTTTTTGTTCCAATACACACATAGTCCTACATCAATTAGGAATCAAAGTCAATGCTTGTTTATAAATATGTTTCTCCCTTAACCCATTAGGCGTTTTTTTAGGACAAAACCATTACAAGCCACTGAACTCCAAAGCAAACAATATCTTAAGCACGATGACCCTAACAATGTCCTTGGACTAGTGGTAGGAACAATCTATATTCTTTTATCTCTTTAATATACTCTTTTATGGTTATTGACTTCCTAAATACAATGATAAAACTCTTGTTCTACATATCATCAATTTAAGCTTGAAGGAAAAACCTCTCTTACAAGTTGCGAGGTAATAAGTATACATAGGCTTAGGGAACTTGGGATGTAAGCTTCCTCAACCAAAGTTAGGTTAAATCAACCAAGGTTGGGAAACTTAACATTGGTTTAGGGTCACTTGGACGTGCTAAACAACATAAGGTACATGTGCATTATATGTGCAGAGGTGCATAGTAGAAAGGGGTAACAGTAGCAATCATGCTCTACATGTGACCAAAGGGTGTGAATAAAAAGGGGAGTGAAGAGCTTAAAAAGAAGATTCTCTCACTATCCTTGAGTAATTAATTAGAGCAATGACCTATTTACCCTTTACATGAGTAATTAATTCTCTTAGAATTACGGGTGTAACCTAGAAGATTCATGGGAACGTTGATTTCTGATCTTAATTGATTCCTATTTCTTTAATGATTGAATTGTTAATTCATGCTTACTTGTTATTAGAATTTATCAATCTAAACCTAGTTAGTTGAATTGAGAGATGATCATTTTCTTTTAACAAGACTCGTTAACAATTAGGTTTAAACATGCTGCAAGATCAAATAATTTATGCAAACCTCCACCTTATCTCTTTGAACTTGAACTCATTTCTCTCTATAATCTTTAGAATCAATCTAGGATTAATTGATAAAGAGAGTAATAACTGTTGAGGTCAATCACACTTAGTAATTTATAAGAGAGTTAGTAATCATTGCAATGGGATTAGTTGTAATTAGAATTAGGAAAAATGTTATGACTCTTGCAAAATTGAAATCCTAGTGTTCTTAAACCATAAGACTTCTTAATACCTTTTCTTTGCTTTAATTCTTTATATTTTATCACAAAACAATCTTTAATATTTAATTAGATTACAATACAATTGATTTATTGGGAAAAAAAAAGAACCTTGTTGGAGATACACTCCTAAATTATGAGATTTGAGTTTAAATAAGAGTGACATCCATGACCCTAAAAATTGCCTTCTTAGAGAGATGATATCATAACTTGTTTATGCTAAAATTTGTGCATTTATGGATGTGTAAGTCTAATAATTGCTGAATTTTAAATTGTGGGATTTTTAACACTATTTTTCCCTTGAATAAAATGTTTTTCTATGATGCATATACTCATTTTTTGTAGCTAGCTACTTTGAGCATAAAGGTATTTCTTGTTACCCACCTTATATTGAATATTCTTGTAGATTCTAGAATAAAGTGCTAAGCACTTGGCAAGTTTTTGAAAAAAAAGAAAACTCTCTTTAAAAAAAAAAATCACCTCTAAGTCCCCGAAAAAATAAAATGAAATGAGAATGTGATTGGTAAATGGTCAACACATAAAAGGAAAGAATGACTAAAAAAATAAATAAAATTAAGTGAGAGCAATTGAAAAAGAACAGGTGCTAAATATGATGAATGTATGTATTGAGCTCATCGAGCTAAAAAGGAATGTGATTCATAAATAATACCCATTTTGATTGACTTTTCATTTCTTATGATCTACCTTATATCTACACCTTCTCCGTTACACACTTTTAACTCTTAATCCCCTTTCTCATTTTGTGGTTTATTTATAATCTCTTGATTGATGTATAAGATTATTTTCATTCATTTGTTTTTGAAATTATGAGTGTATTTTCTTAAAAAAGATAACCTTTTCTTAAAAAGAAAATCCCATGAGTGAGAGTAACTAATTTGCAATTTAAAAACTTCTAACCCCCAATCTTTAAGTTAAGATATTGCGACCATTAGCTTTTAAAAATTTTCAATGGATACTCATATTTAATGAAACGGTAATTGTGACAGACTAAATGTTAATCTTGAGTCGACAATCGATTATTCTAAATAGATAACTAATTATTCTACACGTTGGAGATGTTTCCTTACACAAATATATCCTTTGATTATCTCGTGTCTTTCAAATGTCTCTTTCCACAAACAATTGATATTACAAGTAAATAATCAATTATTTTGCAAATAATTGATTATCGTGGAGTCAACATAAACAAGGACTTTGCCTATAAAAAAAACATTCACAATGGCTTTACAATAATTAATTTTCCCTTCCAATTTGAATACCAATTGAAAAAATTTAAAAGTTTAAGGTTGCAATATCTTAGATTCAAAATTTTTGGTTTAAAATTTCTGAAATTGAAAAAAATGGGGAGTCAAGATGCATATTAAGCCAAATTTTTATTCTTTTTGTTTGAACTTGTTTGAATAAATTACAAACTGAGGTGATTGTTTGAGGACAAACAATGTTTAAGTGTGAGAAGATTTGATAAACTTTTGTTGTGCTTGCATTTTATGCAAGCATTTGTACCCTAATTACCTTATTTTTGCATTGTTCTAGTGAACTTTAGACTATTTTCTATATTTATTTTTAAGTAGGAAGATTCTAGAAGAAAAGAAGAATGAAAACAACAAGAAAATAAACAAATTGATCCAAAGTTAAATGAAGTATAATCGTGGGTATTTATCACGAGGTCAACACAATCATTGTGATTCGCACACAACATGGTTTTGCATTGACGACCACCTACAAGAAAAGCATGAGTTGTGCTTAATTAATTAAGCCCGATTGACCCAAGTCTATAGATAGAATAGAGATATAATTCCTTTTAAATATCCTTTTTGTTATGTTTCAATTCTAACGTTCATGTTTGAGACAATTGTGACTTGTGAGCCCCTTGAATCCTTGCAAGGGATTGTGACTTGTGATTTTTGTAAGAGTTTTTATTATTTTATGTCTTTAACTTACTCTTTTACTTTTATTGGCTTTCAACTTCTTTGAGTAGTTACTTTTTTTAATTTGCTTTATATTAATTTAATTTTTTTTGTGATATTTTAATATTTTTTGAACAGTGAAATTGATATATTTCAAATAATATTAAGTCTCTATTTTAGCCTTAAAATTAAAGATTTATCAAAAGACTTTTTTTTTAAAATTAGATACAATTAACAATAATCTGTTGAATATAGTTAAAATGTAAACATAAATTAATCTCGTTTAACATCTTTACATTAAAAACTTGTGTAATGATAAGAAACATTAATTTTCTAACATTTTATAAATCAGGCACATGCTTATTTTGACACTTTTATAGATAGTTCCAATGGATAGCATTTTTTTCTTTAAGTTAATTTCAGATTGACTCTGCTAATATGATGTTAGAACAAATAGTTTCAGTCCTTAATAACAACACTCATTTGTGAAATCTAGTTGACATTCAAATGGCCAAAGAAAGGTCCAAATTAATTGAGTTTGGGACATTGGAAGAACTAGAACAGCCCATGTTATTGTTGCTAAACTCAGGGCACAATGAAAATGCCTCACTGGTCTCACTGACTGAAGAAACATTACTTTTCTGAGAGGAAGGATGGGGTTGTGGCAATGAGATAGATAGTGACAACTCACAACCTCCTATGTGTTCATCTTCATTTAAAGGCTGTTTTTCATTCAATTTGGCAACCTGTCCAACATAGTGAAAAAGAGAATAAAAATGAGAAAGTGACAAGGACATTCTTTTTGTTTTGCAAAAAGTACTTCATATGGACTTTATAACAAAATTGATCCAACATTTGGTGATTATATACATGAGCTAATGCACAAAGGGGGCAATATTAAGGGAGCAAAGCAGATAGTATTTGAAAAATATATGATGCTACCAACAAATATTAATTGCATCAAACACAGGGGACCAAGTGTATGTGTATATTTAACATTAAAAGATTCCTAACGATAATTGAATTAAAGCTACAAATTCTACTTCTTACAAAACCTACGTCATGGAAATCTGTGTCCCTAAATATTAAATTAAAATAAGTTCTAATGAACAATAATTAAATACGGACCATTAAAAATGATTATCTTAAAAGAAAATATATGTAAAAAAAAATATGATGGTTTGAATTGAGATATATTTTTCACTAGGAAAAAGGAAATTAACATTTTAATTAAGGCTGTGTCATTTTCATATTTTGATTGTAGGGTGAGTTAAGAGTTCTTTTACTGAGAAGGTTTTATGGGCAAACTCAGATGACAGTGAAATAAAGGCCATAACCAAAATCACACTCCAATAAAAGAGCTAGTATACATAGAAGGACAAATGAAGTACAAAAACATAAATAAATTGTATCCGTCTATGTGATCGAAGAGTACCTGGACCAAATCTGCTACTTGCTTTGGGAGCATAGGAAAGGTTGTGGAAAAGGGTTGAGTCTGCTGCCATATTGAACCAACACAAATCTTCTTTATTCCCTTCTGCTCAGCCATGCTCTGCAGGTAATCATAAAAAGTAGTGTATGGATTTGGAACTGCTTCACATATTCCTTGGCTGCATTGTAGGATTCCAGAGAGTAAACTTGCCTTCTCGATTCTAGCCCTGAGGAGAGAATCCAAACGTTAAGGATTATATTTGTCATTTCCTTTTCTTTTTTAAAATAAAAAAGTAAAGCTGGTTCAGAAAAGCCAAAGATCAAGTAAAAATCAATCACTTTTTGTTTTGTTACTTTTCCATGCTGCTACTTTTTAGTCCATTGAAAAGTTTGAAATTATTTCAAACAGGTAAAAAGATGGAGTTGATTATAGGTACGCATTATCAATTTAAAAAAAAAAAAAAGTACACATTTTTACAGTGTGAACAAATAATACTATATTTTTATCCAAAATGCCTGACCTTTTTGGGGAGAAATTACTGCAGCTAGGGAGGGAATCAGATTCTTTTCTGATGGATTTTAAGCAAGAGTGAAAACCAGCATCACTCACTTCATCATCATGCTCCTGAAAAGATTGTTTTCTATGTAGGGTGGAAGTCCTATCTGTCAACAGATTAACCAACACACATTGAGTAAATTAAAGTAAAATGTTTAGTGAAAACAATCAACAATACCTTTTATTCAGAGTTTTGTTTATCAGTGTTCTAAAATGTCTAAGGATTCAGACACAGATAAAGAAATTTAAAAACAACTTCTTTTTTTTTTTTATTGCAAATCATACGTGAACACAATTTAAAACCAGAAGAGTGTAATTGTGTACATTCTAATAGAACACTTTTTCTTTTGACCTCTCTAACTAATGCAGGGCAAGTACTACTCACTTGTTTGTTAGTACATGTTTAGAACTCCTAATAGCCATTGAATCTAATGTTACAAATTCTTACTTTTGATAGAACATGCATAGAAGAATGTGCATGAGAAAGTCTACCCGTTCATTCAAATTTTAAATCAAACTTGCCCTTAATTTTCTTCTCTTATTTATGGTCCAAACACAACAGGGTTTGAATTGTACACAGGTCATTAATGAACCAATCTTAAATATTGAAAGCAGAAAACTTGTGGGTTTCATCAAAATACCATTATAAGAAGAGGGTAAAAGCACAATAGATTCATTCTCCTTTGTCGATTCTGGCATCAACTATACATACCAAAAGGGGCTAATAAATGAGCAATGCAGTTGAGAATTTTCTAAACTCATGCATGGAGACTAGCTTTTGGCTCTGATTTTGAACTACAACTAGTAGCCTATAAGGGAAACAACCATTGAGTAGTGAGTCTGCATGCCTTCAATGCAGAAAGCATCTACATTATTCACTGTACGACATGCAGGTGGATAAACATCATCAATAGTTGACCAATAAATGCTACAACCAAGGTATTTAATATATATTTATTTTATTTAATTAATATTTTTCATTAAAATTAAGCAATAATGCAGCAGTCTCAGTTTACTCACTAGAAAGTCACCATGTACTATAGATACATTCCCATGTTCTTTTTGATGTAAGTTAAATATCGTGTATTACAAAAAAATTTTAGATAATTAAACATCATAGATCATATATTATATAATTAATTTTTATGCTTGCATAAAATATTTTTTTTATTAAATGTGTTTTATTTTTTAAGCAGATTCTTTCTAAAGAAGATCAAAATCTGATCAGCGTTTCTAAAAGAACTTTTACCATTCACCTTTGTGTCATTAATTACGAAAATGAAAAGAGAAAAAAGGGTCAAGATATAATAGATTCTACTTAAACAGTAAGAGCATTTATATTGTGGTAGAACTTGAAAATTTCCCAGTCTATGGGAGTGGATGATAAAGAAAACTCATCCTCCTTAAAAAAAAAAAATCCGAAATGTTGGTACACATGCTAAAAATATAAGAAAGTATTTTATTTGAGAAAGTATTTTCTATTTTTATTTTTTATTTTTATTTTTTGAAAACTATTTTTATTTTTCAGGTTAACATTAAAAAAATATATTTATTTTCACTTGATATTTTCTATTTTAAAAAAATAATATTATTAAATTTAATCAACTATAGTAAAAATATTATAAAATATTTATATATATATATATATAATTTAAAATACATTTATATATAGTTTTTATGATAATCACAATATTATTATTAAAGTTTCATATAGTTTTAATTTTTAAAAATATTAAAAATAACTTTTTCTATTTTAAAAATACTCTTTATATATATATAATTTAAAATACATTATTTTTTAAAAAAATTATTTTTAAATTATAACAAAATATATTTTTATTGAAAATAGAAAACACCTAAAACAAACCCTGATAGCATGTGAAAAATATTTTCTTAACAATGAACCATTTAGGTATTATAAAGTGCGCGATAAAGAACTTGTAACGTGTGTTATTATATATTTTAAATAGTTTATGCTTGAGTCATAAAAAAATTTCACACCTCATATCCTATTCATCCACTTCCTTTTATAGTAAAAAAAGGGGTAAAGAGACTTTTCAATTCCATTGATTTGAGTTCTCTGTCCGAGTTCTCTTTTTTCTGTTAACCATAAAAAGGAAAAGTTAGGCCTATAAAAGACAAATGCTGTGAAGACCCCTTCTACTATTCTCTGCTTGAGAGAATAAATTAAATTCATGGAAATTTCATTAAATATATATATATATAGGTTTTATTTTTCATTTACTCATAAATTTAGATCATTAACATAGTGTGTTAAAGGATAGAACGCAAGATGTTAATGCATGATAACAAACTTCTTGCATTAAAAACCAGTAGATAAATATGACTTTATGATCACTAACAACGGTTTGTACCTTGTCTGCAGGAGTCACCTTTCATGCTTCTGTACATCTGATTTTGAAAAAGAGAAAACCCCAATAAGGAACCCCAAAAAGACTTGCAAGGTGTGAGCAATACATAAGTGTACTTTGACCAAGCAGAAGACAGGTTAAAAATTGAAATGTATATAATTTTGTAAGCAGATTAATCACCAACCTGCAGATGGCTCTTGACGTGTGAAATTGTGAGCCCTTTAACATCCATCAATTGAAGAACAAGTTTAGGAGTAGCCTCTACACACATGAATAAAAAAAAGTAAAAAACAAGAAAATTATTCAACATACACTTATTATTTTTGTTTCATTTTCTCTAATTATAACATTTATTATTTTTCCCCTTATCCCTTACACCCCATTAACTTTATCAAGGGTTAGAAAAATAAAAAAGCAAAACATGAAGAAAGAAAAGAATGTACTTACTGTGATGACCTCCAAGGGTCTCAATGGCATAAACAAAGCAACGATGAAGTTCAGGAGTCCATCTTAAACGAGGGACTTTTGATCTTATATACTGCCTCACTACACCTTCTCTTCCACAACTACCCATTTTTTGTTCTCCCTAAAGATCAACACTTTTCACTTTTCAAACCAAAAGGGTCTTCACAAAACCCCCTACTGGTGCTCCATAACTTTGATATCTAGCTAGCTCCTTCACTCATATATAACAGCAGGGGAAAAAGCATGGCATGCAGCTTTTCTCCCTAAGCAAACAGAAAAAATAAGCAACAGAACACAGAATCATCATAGTGAAAGGGGAAAATATCGAGAGAAAAGGACATGACAGGGAAGAAGTCCTGCAAATTCCCGAACATGTCACTGATAATACCTTATGGTAGGTGCTGTTGCTGCTTCCAGCGTGTATAGCAAGTGACAAAAAGAAAAAATGAAAGAGAAAAATCAGCAAGGAAGTGAAATCTCAAAAAGCACACAAAAAAAGCCTTTTAATTTTCTTCTGAAATGAAAAATCACGAGGAGGCTTCTGAATTCTGATGTTGTTTTGCTTGCCACGAAATGATTATGCCTATACCAATATATATTTCTATAGTCTCTATGTGTTGCCAAAGTTTGACCTTTGTCTCACTTGCTAGTTTCTACTTTCCACACCCTCTCTCTAGCAATATATATATATGCGACAACATCGTCATCATCACTTGGGAAGAATATATGGATGCCATGAAAATACTTTTCAGATCTTCTTTTGTTCTCTTTGCAGTACTGTTTTATTGACATGTTAAGAGAAAAAACACATTTTTTATCTTTTTTATTAACCATCTTGTTACTACTCTCCCCTCATAACCCATCACCTTGAGACAGTCCAATTCTATATTCACTGATAAAAAATAATACATATAATAACAATGAATGCTAAAAAAACTTCTATCATAAGCTTTTAACACTTCTCTACTATAATATTAGGAGAGTCATAAAATGACATAATTGTAATTTACATGTTTATACCACTCAATTGAATCATATATATAATTTCGTCTTAAAATTCATGGTAAGTTACAGTGCCATTTAATTGTTTAGGATGGTATGTGTGTATATATATATAAATTTTTTCTAAATTCACTTTTGTTTCTTATTATTTTATGATTATGCAGTTTTTATTCTTAAGATATATTGTATGGATAAATAAACATTAAAAAAATGTTAAAACAAAGAATATGTTCACCTTATGGTGCCATGTTCATGCATGCTATATTCATACCACGTATGAAACTCATTCACACGTTACAAAGAAAGAAACAATACATTCTCCTTTTGAGTCAACCTCTAGTTTTGTCTAGATAAATAAATTTTTAACCTTAAAAAAACATAAAAAATTCAGTGTTTGATTTGGGTGTAGTATGAAATTAACATTGATGATGAACTTTATGTGTCAATCTAAGTGATAACAATATTGGGCAACTAATTAAGCTTGGTTAATTTTGTGATTGGGTTTCTGCATATATGGTTAAGGATGAAGTTTTATGATTATGGCTTAATTACATAGTTCAGTAATGTGTGATAATGAGCTAAGTTAAAGACATAGTTTCAAAGCAATCATTTTTAATTTTTTGTTTTAATATTTTATTTATCCAAACAAAATTTGATGTCCACTCATCATGGAATATTCTCTTTCCTTTCCTTTTTTTAAATATCTTTTGTTATATTTTGTTTCGTTTTGTTTTATCTTTTTTAAAGTTTAACGATTAAAATTGTATATGAAAATATAAAAACTTTAACTACGATAGACCAACAATTTTAAATACTAAAAACATTTTTTTATGATATTTAGTAGTTTAAACTAAATGCATTATTAATATAAAAAAATTATACTATCAAACAAATAAAAATAATATAAACATAAGTTTTAAAGGAATGAATCTTTAAAAAAATTTACTCTTCATCTTGTTATTTCCTTTTCTTGAAATCTAATAATAAAGATTAATTATTTATTATAAAATTTCAATAAAATGAATAATCCGATTAATAGCAACTCAGTGGATTCATTCTCAAGTTGTAAATTATTATTATTATAAAACAAAAATCTTATCTGTAATATAATTCATAATAAAAAAGACATTGTAAGTTACTTTATATTTATCGATATATTTTAATTAAATTCTGTTTTTATTTAAAAATAGAGGGTTTATATTTGTCATTTTAGTTAGGAAAACAATAAGCTATCATAAATTTAATTTGAATAGAATGACAGTGTAAACAAAGTTTATATTCTTATTTAATTAATTTTGTATCCGTTATTTTAAAAATCATTTTATTAATGGTGAAAGAAATTTTGTGGTTTTGCTGTCAAATGTTGGGCGACCTATATTCTGCATTTTTCTTGTATTAGATGATAGTAGAAAGAATAAAAATTTATTCGAAGTTTCAACTTTCAGAGCCAAATATAAAAAAAAAAAAAATAGAGATAAAGAATTTCAAATAAATATTTTAAAATCATATACATATAATATATAATGATCGATGATGCATGTGTCCTAAAATGGATAAAGACTCAAAATGCAACATGCTTTTCTGGCCGGACATATACTAGTAAGGGATGCCTTTTTTGTCAAGGACTCAATAAGAAGACGGATTTGTTACTCTTTTTTATTATTTGTTACTATTGTATAGAATTTATCCTATCAAAATCAATTAATACGTACTATAATAGTATTTCATTGTTCTTTCAATTTATTTTACAAAATACAAATACATTTTTCAATTAGAAAAAATTCTATATTTTTTTCGAAAAATATTCTAGATCCCTGAGTTGTACAAATAAACATCATAATAACTTGTTTTTTTGGTTGTACTCTGATCATATCTTTATATTTTTATACCTATTATGGATCCTGACTCTTTGAAACTAGACAGTCAAACACACGTCAAATCATCTCTGAAATCATACTACACATGCACAAGGCCATGCAGTGACTATTCAACAAAAAAGCCCTTCACAAACACTCAAAACCAATCACAGAATCTGCTATAATAACCAAAGGCATTACAGGAGGAGAGGGTTATTATTCCTTACATGCAACAACATCAATTGGGCAAAAGATAAGATGAATAAAAATAATAAATAAGAAATAAAGTGAGCAAGAATAACAAAATTAACAATCAATTTTTTTCAAATATTGATTATTTATTTTTAAAAATTGATTATTATTATTATTATATCATTTCTATTTATAATAGTATATAAAATTAAAATTATTAAAAGAATTTACCTCAATTGATTCGCGTGAATTATCATAAATAATATAATATGTGTATCATTCAATAAAAAAACATTAACGTGTAAATTTATTACAAAAAATTATAAACATAGTTAAGTATATACTTGAAATTCTAACAAAATTAACATAATAATAAATAATAGTTCCCTAAATATATTAAGAGGCCGAATTTTAAAAAAGAATTCACTTTAATAATCTGTAAACAATTAGTTTTTAAATGTGACTTTGTAATCTACATAGTTTTGGATGTGGATTAAGGACTTTTATAAAGTCTTTTGTGTTTCTTTTTCAAAGTGAACCTCCCTCCCGATTTTATGTTTGACTAAAATTTAGAAAGACTTAATTTTAACTCTTTTATATGAGTAATGTTTAAGCTCTGGGAAGGTGACTAAGCTTTGAATGTTATTTTTGCTGGTCTTTGTTTTAGATTGGGAATACCTTGTTACATGCTATTAATGGGGTTTCATTGTAAGTTGTAATATTGATTATGTCTTTTCGCTTGTAATTTATAACTTTCCAATCATTTTTTGTAACTTGTGAGACTTCTACTAGGGATGAATAAAATTTACTTTAAAAAAAAAACTTTGTAATCTAGATAGTATTAAATACAAAAAAAAAAAAAAAGAAGAAGAGAGAGTTAGTATTGGATCTGGAACTTTGGAAGTATTAATATATAGAAGAGAAAAGCCTAAAATAATTACAGTAACTTGTATTTTATTTTATTAAATTTCAGTGATAAAAAAATTACAAACTAAAGATTTTTGTTTTGATGCCTGTACAAACACACGAATGAAATTACTCAAATTAGAGAAAGATTAATATGGATAACACTTTATTAATTTATATATATATATATATATATATATATATATATATATATATATATATATATATATATATATATAAAAAGACTGTTGTATTTTAATTATTAGATTTCAAATAATGAGCATGAAGCTTTTAAACTTATTTTTGAAATGGTTGAATCTTTCTTTTCTATATGCATATAAAGAACATTTGAAAAGGGAGTATAACTTTTTATATTTACTAATTTACTTTCTGTTATTTAATTAATTTTTTTATTTAAATGTTTTGTAAAAACGTTTAATGGCTTAAATATTAGATTAAACATTAGAGTAAATTTAAATGTCCATTGATTTGATATTTAGATTTTTTAAATTGCATATTTAAAAAAATAATAAGACAGAAAAGAGATTGTTTCTGGTAGGTTGGATATTCAAACTTGATTTAGATTTCTCTTTTTAATGTTGTTCTCAAGTCTTAAAAATTCATGAAAATTTATTTATTTTTTTAGTTCACAAATGTTAGTTTTAATTGTTTCGTTGGTAGAAATGAATTCATGATATTTTTCTTTCCTTTTCTATTATTTTTAACTGTATTATTTATTATACTTGATTACTAACCTCAACTAGCTCAACTTAAAAAAAAACACTGGAAATTTCACAAAAAAAATAACATAATTAATTAAATTTGAGAATTAAAAATTAATATAATAATTTTATATAAACAAGTGTCATTAAAAGATGTTATGAGTTATGAAGAAAAAACATTTGATTAAAATAGTAAAAATATGTTGAGAAATAATTTTGGATGTTAAATAGTTAGCAAGAGTGATAACTTTATAGAGGTAGGTGTTGAATTGGCGAGTGTAAAATGTAAATACATATCTGATATCTGAGCTATGTATATGGAAGTTGACCAATTGGTAGTGAAGAAAGCAAACAGAGAGCTAGGTTATGAGAATAAATTGTTGTTAGGATGGCAGAAAGTGCAGAGGTGTGGGGCAAAAAGAATGGAGAGCTTCTCAAGATTTTCTATCCCTTCTCTGTGATTGTCAGAGCTTAAAGAGAGGGAATGATGGAAATTCCTGTGCGAATGCCATGATGGTGTATGAAACAGTCCAAACCCACATTAAATTTAATACCATCATTACTACTGTTTCTCATAAGTGGCATTAAATAACCCTTCACTTGTAATTTTGTGATCAACAAGGCTTTTTCTGAGTTACACATGAGGGAAAGTGGAAAACACTGAAAAGAGTGAAGGAAATAAAACAGATGCGGCCAATTCGAGGAAGAGGGTACGTACCTTTGCCTTGTCCAAGCAGGCAAGCCAAATCAAATCTCGGCGACTGTGTTTCTGCTTACTTCTACCCTTCCTTTACTCAAATATACTATTCTAATATTAGTAATCAATCTATTTTTTACTAAAAACTTCACTTGTATTTTATTTTAACTTCTCTATTTTTAAATTTAAAAAACATATGAATTTAATCTCTCACCTTTAAATTTTAAAAGGTTCGCTTTCTAAACTGCCATAAGATATCATAAATTGTTGATAAAAAATAAAAATAATATATTTATATATTTTATGTCACTTTTAGATGCATATTTGATTATTTCTATCTCTATTTTTAGAAAGTGTGAGACGAGTAAATGTATAAAAGCAGTATGTATAAAAAATTTTAATTTTCATCTCTATTTACTTTGGCTATTTTCAGGTTTTGGTATATTTACATCTAACTCGTTATATTATTTTTTTTAATTGAAATTAAAGTTAAAGAATTAAAATTTTTAATTAAATTTATAACTTAAACTTAAGGGTTTAAGTGGCGAGTAGTTACATACTCATACATGTATGGTACCCAATTTATTAGATAAGGGAATACCTATTATTAAATTCACTTTGTGATAGTTTAAACTTGTTAAAGATTAAACCTTTATATATGGTAAGTATGTTGATTTTATCACCTCTATATAGTCATATTTGATTTTACACAGACAATTAATATTGCATTTAATAATGGTTCTTCTACAACTTCATCCTTTACAATGAGTTCACCAATTGGAATCATAGTCTTTTCAAAACTCCATTCATCACTACTGGTTCACGTTCAGCTCTAATTGACCAAAAGACATCTCAACTCTCAAATCTTCAACTGCCTTGAAACATAAACTCCAACTACATCAAATTCCACTCTTAATCATCAATCTAAATAAAAAAGTTGATCCTTATTGATAAGTTAGATCAAGGTTGCTACTACCTTTTGGAATTCTGCTTTGAATCTCTAATAGTATAACCTAAGTATAAACCTCTTGCTGTCCAATACAGTTTTCAAATGCTCTCATTCTACACTGCCCCTCATTGATATGATGACATCCAAACCTTGTACCAAACTTAGGAAACATCTTGCCTCCATGTCATTAATCCATGACACTAACGATCCTGAGCAACGGACATTTTTCCTTGATGATTAACTGATCCAATTATTTTTAATTCACACACAACTCTAACTCTTCTGTTACTAGTAGTATCATCCCTCTTCCTAGCGATTTATTGAATTCTATCATATACTGTATCTTAGGGGAGTCTCCAATTGACTTCTTCAACTTGATCGACTCAAGTAATGTCAAATGATAATGAATTAGATAACATTGTTTCTCCTCTAGAATAACATCTTTAACAAATCGAGCTTCTAACTCCCAATGTAATTTTTTGTACTTCCTCTAGAACCATTTTGGAAAAGACCTTAATCAACCATATCTCTCATAAATCAATTTGACTTCCAACTTCAAGGAATAGCAAACACTAAGATACCTTTTTTGAACCAAATGCATTGATTGAGCAGACACAATCTACTAATCTAGCATTAAAGAAGACAAAAACATGATTAGTACATTCTATCAGAATGCAATCGGTAGATAACCAATTCATTCCTAGGGTTATATCCAAGTTCATCAAACTAATAGATCAAGCTAAACCTTGATCTTAAATCTACTTAACCTAATTTTATTTTATTTTTACCATTTATGATCTTACATCTTTCTCATTTTTCCTATCTCATGAAAATGAACCCGTACCGTTACAATTTGGAAAATAATAACAAACAATCTACATGGACAATCTCACAAGAAGTTGATGTTTTGAAGAAAATGCAATGCAATGGAATTCTGAGGGTACCTCTCACAATTCTATTTAAAATTCTTTCTTCCAAACAACTTCATCTTACTCAAACATAAATAGAATAAAAGAAACATGTTACTTATACAAGCGACCATTTCAAAATAACAACATATAAAAACACTCTCCTAAAAACCATTTGCCTTTGAAACAACATTAAACACAATACATTCTAAATTTAGTCAAGCAATCAGATTATACATACCAAAAACACTATAATTCCTCATTCACGACATTTCATAAAATCACCTAGCAAACAAGTCACACTCACAAGTATAGCAAACCCATTCCTCGCAAGTCCGTGTATAGGAACGAACTGCTCTGATACTATTATTGTAACATCCCAAATTTCTTTATTATTATTATTTACACCATAAATTCTCTTAAAAATTATTTAAATTACTATTATCTATAATCCAAATACCAAGATATAAAATTTTCATTATATTATACTCAACATTAAAGCATACATTATAACACTTTCAAAGTTCAAATTAAAATATAACAGAGTACACAGAATTTTAGCTCGTTAGCGAACCTCGTCGCCTGGCGAGACCCAGGGTAGCTCACCCAGTGACAACTATCGCCCAACTAGACCCTGCAGATAGCAAAACCTTGGCGATAGTAGAACCTCTACTACCAAAACCAACCAATATGCTGACATATAATTCTACATTCTTATGCATGCATATCGTAATTCATATATCTTTTTACACCATATTCACACAACTTCCATAATAATATAATAATCACATAACTTCACAACAATACCTCTAAATTCAAATAACATTATTTCTACAGAATTCTCTTATATACATATTGAACAATAGAATAACATCCTTTGAAACTTCCAGCCACAATCCAACATACTTCATTTCAAAGCATCCTGCATTTTTGCATCATCACTACTATCTGCTCCCGTGCAAAGCACGATCATCACAGTCAGACAAAAACACAAACAATGCAAGGGTAAGCTTACATAATACGTAACATACCATTACATCAATCATAAAGCATGAAGGTTGCACAACGTTTATATTTAGTACCATACACATTCACTAATAGTAAACAACCAAGTAATCAATCTTATATTCCACCTGAACATAAGCATTCATGATCAATCAATAAAATATTAATTAAATATCATAATTAATCAAATTAGATACACTTATATTCCCCTGAATACAAGTTTTTCACACAATAGCATGTTCAGACGCGACATATTTCAGAATATCTACATTGAGTTCGGACACCGAGGCGGCTTAAGACCCCTTCCAATTGGTGACAGACGTCCAATCTGCCTGTGTTACCACCAATTTAAGTCTAAGCAATACTCATCTGACAACCACAAACTGATGCCTAGTGTCTACCTGACACTCTGTGACATACAGTTGTTGTTTGAGTATGTCCTTTAGGCACCCCTTGCATATCTGGTACCAGGACCACAATGTAAATCACAAAAATATCCCCTTGCGTATTTGATATTCTGGATTACATTGACCACAGTTGTGTCCCTAACATCAATGTACCCCACCAAACATATCATCCAAGGCTAAGTTACCCAACTGTAACTGCCCACAACCAACAACATCAATAAATAAATTCTCATCATGCATTCCAATCATATGCATTACATCACAATTCCAAATAATACATTGTCATTCCAATAATTCAATTCAAGCGAAACTAAGTTACCCTACCATAACTGTCACATCCAAACTATCCAATAATCATCCAATTCCAGATCAAACATCATTCACATAATAATCATCAACCTCAACCATGAAGCCTTAATATATGCTAACTTAATTAGTTCAAATCACAATCAAATAGGCACTATATTGAATAGTTCAAAACATAATTAAAATAAATGTTATCTTAAATAATTCAAAATATAGTCAAAATACTCGTTATATCAAATAACTTAAATCTCTCAACTACCAAATCACTTGTCTATTAACAAAAATCAACAAAAGAGCTTCCCTTACCTATTTCTCCTTCCAAAAGTCGATTAAAACATAAGGGGAAGAATCAACGAAGAAATTATACAGGAACCTGACAAGAATCCCAAATTAAACAGGAACCTTAGAAATCAAGATCTTCAAATAAATTTCATCTTGAACGAAAATGAAAGGATCGGAAAAAGGTTTAGAAAATTACGATCAGACATACCTATACTGATCACCTCTCAGAATCAGGAGTAATGGAAGAGACCGCATCAGATTCCGTTGATGTTTCGACCGCCATGCAAGAGACGAAAGATTGTGGTGAGGGAGAGAAAACGAACAATCGCATGAGAAGAGAAATAAGAAAATTAAAAGAAAAAGAATTTATATAGCATTGGGTTGTATTTAGTAAATTTAGTAAAAGAATAATAATTATTCTCATCTCCCAATTCTTCTACCATCAACTGAATACAACCACATAGTCTTAACAAACTAATAAATGCATCAATCTCAAATAAATTAATAATCTAAGTTAAAACTTAAATTTAGTTCCCTTCATTATTTATTCTTCGAATTTATAACGTATTAAATAAACAGGTCCTTACACCTTCTAAGGAGGACTTCGAAGACATTGGAGGTAACTCATCTTAAGTGAACCTATATGAAACATTTGTTTTTTCTAACATTTTATTACAACTTTTATTTTCTACATTTGTTTTAGAACTTAATAGTTTTATAAGAAATTGTTTATCTAAAATGTCATCTTATTAGAAACTTTTGATAAACTGAGCTTTTTACGAAGCTGATTTCATAAGGATTTTTAGTCATTTTCTTTCGTTTGTTAACAAACCTATTTTTGAATACCTTCTTATAGGTGGTTTGTGAAAAAAATTTAAATTAAGCTTATTATAGATATATCCAACCCCCCATCTAGAGCTCTAGAGCTGGCATTTCTTTTCACTTCTCAACACTTTGTTCAATAGAAAATCTTGTATTTAAGTTTACTTACATAATCCTTATTCAACAAAAGTCATCCAAACACCAATCCCTCAATGTAAGGAATTTTAGCTATTCCATTCACCTTTATTGATTCCTCAATGAAAAGAGTTGGATGTTTCATTTAGGGAATATTAAAGACTTATAAACACTATTATATTTATAGATGCACTATTTATACCATGTTTTTTTCTTCAAATCATCAACTTGAAAACATTTTCCAATTTTCTATAACATATATAAGTAGTTTAAGGATGACCAAACAAAAAAAATTAAGAAAAGAAAAGAACATAAATGTAGAAGTAAACTTAAATAAAATTATCAAAATAGTTACATTAGTTTTTATCAGTACATAGATTCCCAAACTAATGAAAGGATTAGCTACTCATAGTCAAGAGAAGCATCAAAATAATAGTAGATTACAATAATTGGAGAAGAGGTTTAAGAACAATGAAGTACAATCTCTCTCAAGCATTTCTTCTTCTTTTTTCTTCTGTTTTCCAACATAATTAGCCTTTTCCCTTCAAAGTCTTTTTCTATTCAATTGGATCATTAAACATTCCTCATTTAGCAAAAAGTCTTTCGCTCTGTGAGGTCTATGTTCATTTATGATCTCGCGATTTCTGGATTAGCAACTAATGCTTAGCTAGCAAGAATTCTCCTGCTTTGTTGCATCGCTCAGTGACCAATGTTTACTCAACGAGATCCTTCTCTATCTACTTCGTCATTCAAGAGTCGTGTCTTGCTTAGAAAATTGAACTCTCTGTTCAAAAAATGCTTCCATTTTCACTTGGTAATGAAGAGTCACTTAGCAAGGAGATGTTGCCAAGCAACCATTCTTCGCTCACCAACCTTGAGTTGAGTTCCAACACTTGCTTGTTTTCTCCTTTACTTGTAACTTCCTTCCACAGTATACTTATATGTCAAAAAATTTGTGTTTAGTAATAAAATTATAAGAAAAGCTAGAAGAGTAGGATCATAAACTATATTTATATATTTATAAAATAATGAGTTCAAAAGCTTTGGAATTTAAGAAAAAGAGATAATTGGTGAATTTCTATCAATGAAATAATGTAAATCTGACAATTATTAACTAGCCTAAATAGGATGGGTTGACTCATTTTGTCATCCCTAATAATATGTCTCTCTAGCTTGAAAAAAAAAAAAAGAAAAGAGAGAGAGTTATTAAAAGCAAGTGGTATTTTATTATTCTGTGTTGATTTATGGTGAAATAACTTGCTACAATATTATATTTAAAATTACATTTTTTTTGTGTGGAATGTGCGGTAAATCCCATCTGGAACAATTTTTAATAAAATATTTAATAATTATAATACAAATAAACTTGAATTATCTTTTATTTTTTTTATTATTTTACTAACATCCTTTAGATTTAAAGTGATCAAACTCAATAGTTTGCTAAACTTGTGGAAGTTTGATAAATTTGACTCGTAAATTCGACTTGAAGACTTATAAGAATTTATTTTATATAAAAATAATAAAAAATATCTATAAATAATATATAATTAAACACTTTAACAACATAATAAGTCAAAATAGTAAATCATATATTGCTCAATACTTAAATAACTTAGTGTATGGTAAGTGGACTCATAAACTTGAATCCCATTTCCTTCGGCACGGAAGTGGAACGGGCGGGCGAAATTACGTGAGAGAAAGAACCTCTTGGTGCGTGTTGGTGGTTAAATAGTTAAGTCGAAAGTTTGATAACCATATTTAGCTTTAATAATGTTAATCTTGATATCTTTTATTTTTAAAATTACCATTCAATTTATTTAAAATAAGAAATCAAGAGAAAAATGTTAATAGGAACAATATATAGTATTTTGGTGTCGCATATATTGAATTTAATATAATTAAAAAGAAAGTATGTATAATGTTAAAATAAAAAAGACTTTAATTAAAATAGATTTTTTCTTGCACAAATATTCAATTATTGTAAATAAATAATCGATTATTGTGTAAATATTCATTATCGTGAATTTAATATTAACATTCACTCAATAGTAATTAGTCCTCCATCCAATTTGAGTACTAATTGACAAATTTTAAAATTTCTCGTCACAATTTCTTGATATAAAGGTATTAATTTTCACACTCCAAAATATGAGTTCAATGTACCCAAAATTTATAAAATTTAAATTTTTAAAGAATATATTTTCATATTTTATTATCAATAAAATAATATTTCATAAGGTAACCAGTTCTTTTAAGTTATATGTTCAAGATATATGAACGTACCTTGGGCTTGACCTTCTACTTATAAGTACTTGTTCAGACTTTTCTTTTTATACCTCATTTTAATTTTTGCACTCCCATTAATTGAAAGACTTTTTTGGCTTTATCACTTTATAAAGTCTAGTTTCTCTCTTTTCTCTATATTTTTCTATTGTACTATTATTGAGTACTATCGTTGAACACTCCTATAGCTTTTCTTTTGAATACTTTTCTACAATACGTTGTACCCATGAAGGTGTGTAGTGTTAGTTTTCTTCTTCTAAAGAGGTTAATTTCACCACTTTGCATAGTAAGTTTCTTTCTTGCAGGAAAATATGCAAATTGTTTTAATATGTTAAGTTACTGATTCCATGATCCGGACAGATTGATATATTTTTTTTCAGTATTATGATCATCAAATTTGAAATAGTGTACAATATAATTACATATCTGATTATCTATGATACTAAATTTGATCATTTTTGTGCTGTGGAAAAATTATGTATTGGAATAACTTAATTTGCAATTATGTAATTGTCATAATTGTAAATTGTCTTATTCGCTATATATTATTATATAATTGGGGATCTTATGATGCACAACACCAAAATTTTGTAGGCTTTTATAAGTACATTATACATTACAAAATTCATATTATAATAAAAAAAATACTTTACGAATTAAAAAATTTACAATATAATTAAAAATAACATGAAAGTTTATGAAATATACAATATGAATGAAAAAAAAAGTACATTGGGATTCTAAAATATTCAATACACTTGAAAAAATACATTGTTGATTAAGAATATAGGGTATTTTGGAATTTTTAAAAATTTTAGTGCAGAAAGATAAACTGTGGTGTATAAGGAAAAAGTACTTGTTGCTTACTTCTAAGATGGGCTCATATTTCTTTTAGATGGGATAAAGTTGACGTAGTGGTCCAATAAATGTTGATCTGTCACAAGTCAACTGCAGATTTACTTTTTTTTTTTTTTTTTTTTTTATGAATATCAAGCATTTTATATATTTTGACAGAAAGCATCCTAATAATTTAATGGCCTATTGACAAAAAAAAAATGAAAATAAAAACTACTTAATGTCACTATTTATTTTTTTCTTTGACCTGATAAAGGATATCATGGCACTGAAAATTTTGGATGGCAGGCTTTTTTTATTATTTAATGGCCTATCAGTTACTTCATAAATTATAAGTAAGTTAATTCTTTTGCAAATAAACTACTATCACTTAAATTATAAGTATCTCCAAATGTAAAAGAAAAAAATATACTTTTACACGAGAAAAACATATATAAAGTTTTCTAAGTACTTATAGTGTTATACATGTTTTAATTAATTGTGGCTGGAAACACTTAAATGAAGAAAATATGGCTAAAAAATAAATTAAATGTCGTATAATTTCAAATTTCCATATTTTTTTAATAATTATCATAAATCTTAATAAAACAATTGTTTATTTATCAATACATAATGTAAAAAAATATACTGAAAAGGTATATATATATTAAACTTTATAACATAGAAGGAAAAGTAGGCAACTTAATATTTAAGTCTCATAAAGTGAAAGTGCTTTCCTTCCTTTCTTTTCTTTTTTTTTTTTTTTTTTTTTTGTTTCATTTATTTGGCCTTATTTGTTGTCCCCTAAAAGGAAAAATGCTAAGAGTCTCAAAAGTCTATTACGATCCGTCGTTCGTAGAACACGTTTTGACTGGAAGATATAGACCGTTTCCTTTTACACTCATTTTCAATTTCAATATGAACGTAGTTTTAATTTCAGTAATAATTGTTATGTTTAAATTAATAAATATTTCAGTAATTATAATATTTATTTATTTTATAAATATCATCATTTTAGTTTCTTAAATATTATCTGTTTTAGTTTATAGCAAAAATATATTATGTAGGAGTATCACTTCATACTTATGTTATTTACATAAACATTTTTATGTAAATAAAATATCTCTAATATATAAAATTTCTTTTTTCAAGTAATATAATTTATTGATATATTATATAAAGATACATTATTATTATTATTATTATTATTATTATTATTATTATTATTATTATATAAAGAGAATAGGATATTTTAATATATATTTTTATGCTTGAGGTTATAACTATCTAATTTAATTAACTAAAACATTATTAAATTTACAAATTCAGTTTAACTGAATCAATTAAAGGAGATTTTAATTACTCCAGAGTCATGTTAACATTATGTAATTAGTAGATACATTTTGTTTTTTAATATTTTATTAGTCTAGTTATAGTCAATTTTAACCATAATGAATCTTAGTTATAAATACACTGACCCAACTCTTAGGTAAACAAATTCGATAGATTCAATTATATAGAATTTAGTATCTCTCAACTTATATTATTCGTTTTTGTATATAGTGGAAGTCTTTTGTATATTAGTACAAGTAGAGTTAATATAATGTACAAAATTATACAAATGTGATATTTGATTTCAAATACATAATTAAATATACCAAATTAAAATACAAATGCAAAGATATCTTGCCTATGTTTTCGCTAGTTATTATATAAAGAGAATATGATATTTTAATATATATTTTTATGACTATTTTAACTTTTTTTAAAATGTAACTTCTTTAACCTTTAAAAAATGTGTTGATTCTTATTCAACCTCTCTCCTCTCTGTTTTCTCAAATTACAAATTTGAGAAATCTAACATGTTTATGGCAAGTTAACATAAATAAAAAAATATAAAAATTAATAAAATATATTTTAAAATATATTAAACTTAAATTATTATAAATATATAATGAATTATTTATATTACAAAGTATATTAAATTATAATTATTATAAAACTAAAAAATGATTATAAGATAAAAAAAGACAATTGAAAAAAGAAACTTCATTAAAAGTGATTAACTTTATGAATGTGGAAAAAAGACAGAAAACTTAGTACTGTTTGGTCTCTTTGACTTTCAATATGTGGCATGTTAGCAGTTGTGATAGAATTGGTTTGGATGGAGGCGAGGTCGCGTGTATGACTTTCCGTTGACCTGTGGATTGCTGAATCAACTCCAACCTATGCTTCACTTTTAACTGTCACTTTAGTCTTTGGATTGGAAAATACCGACATATTACACCATTGCCTCTATTACACTGTACAAACATCATTTTATCTTCAAATCAAAGTGATTATAAGATTTCTGTTATTTAAGAAAATATAACTCAACAAAATAATATATTTTTTCAAATTATAAAATAAAAATAATATACATAATAATGGCCAATTCATATCTATATCCATGCATTCTAGAAACCAAACTCACTTTAAAAAATTGTGATTACCAGTTTGTTGGATTTGGGTCAAGCTGTCATTTTTGGCCACAGCTACCACAGATTTATCATCGCCACCATGACTTATAGGAATGTTTTTAGCACTTGTATTTGCACCCCTCTCATTTAAGATAATTTGAAAAATTCCAACATACTTAATCCTGATTTAACCTACATTTAGGATGTATGTTTTGGATCAATGATCCAAAATGACTTAAAATATATATTTCGGATCAGTTGATTCGAAATAAATTATGATAATTTTGAATCAGATAATCCGAAATACAATAACAAGACATGACCAATAGTATTTTGAATCAACCAATCCAAAACATAAAATAATTAATATTTGGGATCAATTGATCTGGAATGTGAATGTTATATTACACTTCTAGATGGCCAATTCGAAATGCTAATTGTATACAATTTTATATGCACTTATAAAAGTAGGCAAGTGTTGTTACAATTCTAAATCGAATGATCCAAAATACACATTTTAAGGTGTTTCATATTAATTGATTCAGAATGCCTTAAAATGTATATTTCAGATCAGTTGATATAAAATATAAACCCTAAACATATGTTAAAATAGGCCAATAGAGTGAGGTTGCATAGATTTTGAACATTCTGGGGTGCGAATAGCAAATGAGGGGGTGTTAAAAAAAGCTACTTGACTTATGTTTTTAGGGGTGGATACAAAACTACAATTCAGCCCGAACCCAACAAACGTAAATGAAAAATTTTCTATTTAGTTAGTTTTAAGTGAGTTGGTGTTAACAATGGATTAATGTATGGGTTCATATGAGTTACAAGGAGCAAATATGGGTTTGCTTTTTAGAACAATTGATAATCGACCCAACCCATCTATTATGTATATTATTTTGTATTTTATAGTTTTAAAATCATTAATAATTTTCTTGACTTTTACTTTCTTAAATAACATAATTCATAAACCAAGTACACTCATAGAAACACATATCCTAAGGTACTATTTTTGTAATTTTTTTAACCAATTATACAAAATTTACTTAATACTTATCTCCTTGAATCAAAGTAAATATACGTACATTTTTAGTCTAGAATCTTTCTTTGAGATTGGAGCATCGTTTCTCCTAAAATTTTCATATACCAATTTGGGTTTAAAATTTTGTAATTTCTTTAAAAAGTAAAAAAAAAAAAATCCAAACATTGTATTGGAATTGATCCAAAATTTTTTAACACACTTGACCCAACCCATTGTACTAAATGGGTCTATAATTAATAGAAGGGTTGGTTCAGATTACCCTAATTGGGTCTGAACCCACCTAACACGACCTATTGACCAACACATTACCATGATTTCATCTAGATCTACAGATTAACAGTGACAGGCATAAAAGATGAAGGATTGCAATGATTGATTCATTGTTCTACTATGAAAGCTTGCTAAAGGGTGGTTGATGATCATCAACAAAAGATTGTGTTGGTTGGAGACAATTGTCTAAAATGTCATCAATAATAAAACTATAAAACACATTTATTAATTAAAAAAATTATAATAAAAATAACTCAAAATATTAGGAGAAAATAATCTTAATCATCTAATAGTTTATCATTAAATCTAACAACTAATATTTCCTTTGATTTGATACACAAATAAACCTTTATTAAAACATGTCATCCATATACATTTGGAGTTGGAAAAATGGGTTGATATGATCAATGCTAACTATAACTAGATTAGACTCTTAAAAGGTAACTAAAATATAAGTAAACCTTTATTTGTTGACATGTTTCCCTTGATTGGTTAATTAGGCTTAGGATGGTCTGGCTCAATATTGGCTTTGGGTGGGCTATTGAGTAATATAAAAAATAAAATAAAAGATAATCTTATAAACATAACATGTTCATATTAACAAATACAAATTGACATATTTTCTATCTTATTTTGATTATAAATTTATAAGTCTAAAAAATTAGAAAGTTTTCTAATTAATGAAATTCCTATTGAGAATGAAAGGAGGAGAAAGAAAAGGTTTCTATGTGTTAAGTAAAGGAAAACATGTTGTTCAAAAGAGGAAAGACGTTGAGGATAAAATCTATAATTTTTTAGTGTTGCATTAGTTATAAATACAAATAAAGAATCATGAATGAACTTGTACCGTTTAACCCTAGCTAGATGGCCAAGCCTTTAACAACCCCGACATGCTCCCACAATCACTCCACAAGCAAAAGACTATCCTTGATTGAGATGGTAGGAAGATAGTTCTTACTATCCTTTGAGAATCTCAAACTCGAGATACATAAGAAAACTAACCATGATATTTGAGGGAAGATAACACCCACCATCATGATATTTAGGGGAATAATAATGGTCTCCAACCTATCGTGCAAGGCTAATGGCACATTCATTACTACACACTTGAGTGTTCCTATCTAGGTTTCCCCAAACCCTAAGGCCCAACCTAGTTTCAAAAAAAATTTGGCACCCACCATTTGGAAAGATAAAACTCTTCCTGTCATCTTTGCTTTGTAGTCTTAATACATCCATGGTGGAACATCACAACCAAACCTCTGTTGTCAACAATGAAGATCCCTTACCTTTGAGGGAGTGATGGCGTAAATGGTAAATATGCAGTGGGAGAACCAAGTAACCTACCAAAGAGTCATTGAGTCACTCCAAGTGTAATAATCCTTACAAGTTTAGAATGAGGAAATACAATGTGGGTCAGATGAGGTCCATAAAGCGATCCAAACCCAGGTATCAAATCTTAGGTGCCTATAAGAGGAGGTTGTGGTTGAGCCACCTTAGGACTTTCATCCCTTCACAGCAGTAGTGGTGAATAAAAAAATTCCTCCTTATTTTTTGGTTCCTAAACTGGCACACTTCGACAAGACCACAAACCCAAATCAGCACCTAAAAAGCTTCTGTGTGTAAAAACTCATAAGTGGAGGAACAGACATAATCCAATTCAAAATTTTTGTGGCAACAATATTTAGTTACACATTAGATTAGATTAGCAAACTAGACAACAGGTCAATTGGCACCTTTGATGACTTATCCCACTAATTTATTGCCTACTTCGCAATAAATAGTGAAAGACCTCCATTGATAGTCAACCTCTTTGATGTCAAGCAAAACCCTGACAAACACCTCAAAGATTTCCTGCATGATTTAGCAAAGTCACAATTCATGTAATAGACCTAGATGAACAAATGGTGATCATTGTCATTCCGAAAGGGCTATAGGTAGGCCCTTTATTTAAGCTCTTCATTTGTTGTTAGCCAAAAAACATTGTCAATATTCAGTCCCAAACATCTTGTTACACTAGGGTTGAGTAAGTAATGACTACTAACACATTGTCGAAAGAGTTGAACCTTGGGAAACTATTGAACTCTGGCCAAACGCAAGACAAATGGTTGAGAGATAAAAATGATTGGAAAAAATTTAGGGGGAGTTGTCAACCCCTATATTGTTGAGATTGAAGATTGGAAGCAACTTTGCTGAAGTTGTTTCAAGTCTAAAGTCTCTAGTTTTGTAGGTTTTGATTTTGTATTTTTGTTTATCTTAATTCATTTTACAGTACCAAATGCATTTCAAAGGTGTGGTACTTGTATTGTTTGTTTAGATAGGCATGAGTATTTGATTGAGTAAGTTTGAGTGTTTGTTTCCTATCATTTTCATGATTGATTCTAGTTCTTTATGGTGTTTTGTTGTTTGGATAGCAAAAATGTCAAAACTACTAAGCTAAGTGTTGATTTACCTCATGGGTAATCGATTACTTAAGTTGATAATTGATTATCCTAACTGGATCAAGCAAGGAACTCATAAAATCCTAATTGTTCGGGAATCAATTACCATATTTAGATAATCGATTACCCTGCAAAAAAACTTTTTAACTCAATTGCAAGCTTTCAGGAATAATTGATTACTTGATCTTTTTAATCGATTATTATAGACAAGTGCATTTCTGGGCTGTTTTAAATGAACTACTAGGTAATTAAGTGGTTACGTATGGTAATCAATTACTTTTGTCTGTTACTCATTTTTAAACCATTTTCAATTAGATTTCTTTGTAAAAAAAAAGGGTCTTTAGGTTTTCATGATAGAAAAGTTATTTTCATGAGAGAAAATCTTTGAAATGAAAAGAAAACTCAGAATTTCATGGACTGAGTCTCAAGAATCATTGATTGGAAGATAAAGGAATCAAAGAACTACGCTATTAAGTTTTGGGTATTCTTCACTCAATGTGATATCGTTCTTTAACCAAATATTTGTTTTTGTGTGTGATTGATAATCTCTTGATGCAAGTTCTAGAGATTATTGTGGAATCTCAGGATAGAGTTTCATGAGTGAGGCTATTGTGAGTGACAGAGTGTCATGGTTTAACAATCTCTTGTTTGGTGCAAGGGTATGCCTTTTTTTGTTGAGTTGTAGAATCTTTCTGTAAATTGTGTATGTGTGGTGTGCATATATATGATTTTTAGTGGAAAGTAGATTGATGAAAGGCTTATCTGAAAACTAGATGTAGGTCATTGAAGACTGAACCAATATAAACAACTTGTTCAATTCTCTCTATCTTTAATCTTTTTTATTATTAATATTGTTTTGAATTTTATTGAATTGGTTAAAATCTTTGTATATGTAAAATTGCATTCTTGAATTGGTTAATCTTTTTAATTGAAATATTCATTCTTGAATTCATTATTGAAAGTTGGACAAATATTGAATTGAAACACATCATTGAGGAATTCTTAAATATAAGTTCGATTTTTAATTGAAATTGTTTTAAAACTTTTAGATAGATTTTGGAAATTTTTAAAGGGTATTTTTGTTTTAGAAAACTCTGATAAAGTGAAAATTTCTAAAAACGTTTTTGAAATCTATTCAACCTCCCCTTCTAGATTCCCTCCTAGAACCAACATATACTAGGCTCCAAAACCTAAAAACTACCAAGATCAAACAAATGCTACTCCCTTGATTGTATCTAAAAAGTAATTGCTCAAGGAGGTCTACAACATTCGTGTCTTGAGCTTCCTAATAATTGCCTCATATACATATTATTTTATATGAATATAAGAACAATTATCCTAATTCTTCTTTATTTAAAAATTTGATTTCCTTCTTTAATGTAGAAAATAGATTTAATTAATATTTTAGATAATATTCCAAGTTTTAATCTAATAGTTATTATTTTTTTATAATAAAGATTTGGAGTTTGAATGAAGCAATATTAGTTGGATAAAAAATCAATAGATGAAGGGTCATTGCTTAGTGTTTATTAGATGAATGCTCAACATCCATTCTATGGGCGACCAACCATGATATCCCAAGTCAACATTTAAGTTTAGTGCCCAACGGTCAAAATAGGATTACTATGCGGTGGATTTCAAACTGGTAGGCTATAAAAAAGGCTTTTTGTCTAGAAAAAAGGAACTTCATCTCCTTTAACCCAGGTCATCTTCCAAAGCTTATGGGTTTCTTCTCTAACCTCCATTTCCCTTCTATTTGCATCCTTTATCCTTTGGGATCCTCATCTCCTCCATGAATGGTTAGGCTTTTCCTTAGTTGGGGTTTACATGCAACTAAACCTAATTCATGTATTATTTGATTTCTAATCTAAGTTTACTATTCAATGTTTGTGCTTTTTCTCTTCTCCATGCTTTATTTCTCTTATCTTTCATTTATTTTATGCTTTGAATGTGATTGGAAAATATATTTGAATCGTAAAATGAGAAGAACACCCAAGGAAGTTTATTGCTAGGAATAAAGTAAAACTCAATTGTCATTGTTAGCTTTTTTTTCTTAAAACAAGTTATTTGATTTATGTTATGCAAGAAATTAATAACTTAATCAAATGAGCTTAGGCCTTACTTGTAATGGCTTAGGGTTAAGTTATTTTTATGAGTGATTCTTAGACGTTCATTTATGCAAGGGTGATGATTTTATGAAGTCAAATTTCAACTAGTTCATCATATTTGTTAAAATCCCCTTCTTTACATGTTTATATTTTTATCTCTTTATCATTTTTAGTAGCTTTTAGTTAACACTCATATCATTTGTTACCAAGTAAAAATTATATAAATTTTATAAGTATCAACCAAGTCTTTGGGGATATGACCTTGTACTCATTGAGCTATACTACTAAATTGTACACACTAGCCAAATAGTTTAACATTTCCCAACACTGACACATAAGCAGTTAGGCATTGACCAAACTCATTCGTGTGGGTTCCATAGAGCCTACAACTATGACACAAAAAAGTTCTAGAAAATATAGTAGATCGAACTATTAAAAAAATGGATTCCTTTTTCCAAATATGCTAAGAAAAGGAAAATGCCAACCAAGCAAACATCCAAACTGAAGAGAGACAAGCATGGCCCCTTATCGTTGCCCCCATTAGGTGCTTCATAGATGATCAAGCATTAGGTAGTCATATTTTCGAGACTTCAACATCATAGTCAAAAGCTTCTTCAATAGAAGTGCAATGTATGCAACACGAAGAAAATACAAAGGTTTGGTCATGACCATCTTCAGTAACCATCAAGACTAACCCTTAGATCACCTTTTCAAATGAAGATTTCGAAAGAGTTACCCTATATGAAGGCCATTCAATGATTAACACTATAGTAATGATGAGGTACAATGTCAAACACATTCTTGCCGACCAAGGCAATTCGACCGACATCCTCTATTGGGACACTTTCACTAACCTTAAGGTACCAACTACAAATCCTCTAAGGTGAGGTCATACACCGAATATGAAATATCACTAGCTTCAATTTCTACTTGAGCTAAGACTTAATTGTTTTCTTATTTTCTTTTACTCATAAATGTCATTTCTTTCTTGCTTAAGGTATATACAGTGAGATTAAGAACAAATTATATATTTAAAAAAATGATTATTTGTATAAGAGTAAGATAGATTGATCGTGCACAAGTTATTTATGCAAAAGTTTGATTATTTGTGTAAACAGATAATATCCTTTTTGTGCAAATAACATATTATTTAATTATAGTAAATTTTAGTTATAGTTAAATTGTATAAGATTGTAACACAAGCTTTTATGATTTTAAATATTTGATATAATAAAAGACTATGAGTTTTGAGAAAATGTGTGTTCGGCAAAATTAGTTGAAAAGTTAGTTGAAAAGTTGTTTGAAAACTGAAAAATTAGCTGGAAGTAAAAGTTAGTTGAAAGCTAAAAAACTAGTTATAAGTGTTTAGTAAAACTAACTCAAAGTTGTCAAATGATAAATAAAGGTATCATTAATCATTAGATCAACAATGAGGTATTTAAAATAATGATAATATATTTTAATAATATAAATTAATTGCATATTTAAATTATAAATTATTATATTTATATATTTAAATATAAATTTCTATAATAACATATTCAAATTATAAATTTATATAATTACATATTTAAACAATAAATTGCTTAAAAAATGATAAATTGAATCATAACATACAATAATGTTTTTAAACTTTATTATTTATTTTTTTATTAGTCAAATGTTAGTTGTTAATTTATTTTTATAATTAAGTGAAAATTATTTTTATTTTTAATTTTAATAATTTTAATCAATAATAAAATATGTTAAAAAATAAATTAGTAATATTCCTTTGGCAAAATGCTTTCTCCCAGCATTATCAAGATAGCCCTTCACTCACTTCCATACGAGACAAAAGAACAGAAAAATTAATTGGACTCTATTAGACTCTGTAGGCATATATGGCAGGAATTACGTACGAATCTGAACCCATAAAATAACAGTACTTCCTCAGTCCCATGATAAAATTAAAAACAGTACTTCCACTATTTTAAAACAAGTATTTTATTTAAACAAAAGTGTCTCTTAAGTATATATTTTAAAAAATAAATATTAAAATTAAAATTAGTTTTTTAAGTCAATATTAAAGTTAGTTTTATAAATTTATTAGTCTCTTTAATTTATTTATGAACTTTTGTCAACATAAAACATGTTGGGAATCAAAGCAATAAAATTCACGGAAATCGATACCAATGTACCCACAACAATACCATGCCATGGATTTTGACATCACACTTGAGTTTTATTGGTAATCTTAATATTAAAGTTAATTTTATAAAATTATTCTTTTTTTATTTATTTTTCTTCCTTTTTTGAGTCTCATTTAAAGTTAAAAAATTAGAGAAATCAATAAAATTATTAAATTTTCATATTTTAAAAAAGTTTCTAATTTTTAATTGTTTATATATTAATTTTATTGCTGAAATAATTGCAACTCACAATTTTTTTCATTATTCTCATACGTGGACGATATTAATATACTAATCTTATAATTTCAAAAAAAATTCATAATTATAATCCCAAAAATTTATAATTATTAATTGTTAACATATTAGTTTTATTATTAAAAAAATTCAAATTCACAAATCTTTCTTCTCATTCTTCTCACGTATGAACCATATTATTAATATACTAATCTTATAATCCAAGAAAATTTCATAATTATAATTAGTATTGCAACATAGATTACCTGTTATTAGTTAATAGGTTATAAATATATGCTTTAAAAAAACTAATATTAACTTAAACTCTGAAAACGAGGGGAAAAAATATCTTAAAATCTGACACTTAACAAGAAATAAAGAAAACTTTTTTTGGTATGAGTAAAACATGTTGGAAAATAAAGGGAAAAAACTCGAAAAAATCAATACCGATATGAACCACTGACTGACACACCAAATCAGTAAATATAACATACTTAATTTAACAAAAAAATTAAGATTCAAGTTAATAGATTTTTGTTCCATATATATGTTGCTTAAATATTTTATTTCTACCCAATATTTTGAAGAGTTTATAAAAAAAAATCTAATACATATTCAGCTAGATGGAGCCATTTTAACAACTACGTGCATTAACCTTTCCCAAATTAATAGGTTAGTTAGCAAAAAAACTAATTAAGAGCTTCATGTACGTATACGGTGGTTAGAGGGCATGTCAAAATTATCTAATCTAATCTCACTCCATGCTATCCACATACGAAATTTGAGAGCTTTATCTCATAATTCATATATTATGAACCTCAAAAATCTTATTTACGGTTAAGCTGTCATTTTTCAAAGAATGACACTTGCCCCAGCAACTATTGGTTGTTGGTTGAAAAATTCGCCAATAAAATACAAATTTTAAAAGGGTGGACAAAAGAGTACAAAAAGGGCTGAATCTTCGAATCAAAGGTATAAAAATTTCTAGGTTAAATTAATTTTAAAACAAATTGGAGAATACGATAAAAACTATCCCTTTCAAGACCTCATAATTCTCAAAAAGCACACTTTTCACTTTATTCAGTTCTGTAGAGGGTTTTATACCTTTCTTCCCCCAAAAAAGTGGTCCTATTGGATCATTATTATAATTTTTACACACGATCCACCATCAGAATTCAGCTGTGTCTTGAAAGTAAAAGACAATTAAGCAAGTGCACTCTAATTCCCAAAATGTTCTGAGGGAGATTTGTTTATCAGAGTGGTTGGATTAGGTTTCCAATAGGGTGTTCTAATCCAGATTCTCCCTTTCCTTTTTAATTCACTTAAATTTTAAATTGGTATGCCTTAATCACGATTCACTATGGTAATATTCTAATTAACAATGATTAAATAGTACCTGTATTCACAGACTACTGAATTTACCCTATTCATAATTAATCGCGATTTTTTATATTAACATTCACAATCATTTTTAATTAATTGATAGTATAAAATTTAATTTATATACGTGTATAAAAAATTATTCATATATATGACTCTTACAGCAATTATTGTGCAAAATAATATTTTATAATAAATTTTAATTCAATGAGAGTCTAGGTTTTTTTCTATTGTCAATACGTGTGTTATTTTCTATATAAAACTAAATTGATGATATATAAAAAATTCAGTATCATTTTATAAATAATTAATTTAATAATCAAAATTATTATATATAAACTTCAATCTGCCAAGAACCAGTTTAGTAGTTTTTTTTCTAAACGTTCAAATTACCTATTTGAAGAATTTTTTATAACATGCTTTCTATCATTTTCTCACTGTTAGCAGAATTTTTATAAAATCAACAAAATTATATATGTATAACTTCTTTCACTTATAATTTTATAGTTAGGTTAAATAATTTTTTACTAACAAAAAAATATGTTAAAAAATTGTATTAAAGAAAGTACTCTAATTGCCTTCAAAACAATAATAAAGTTGATTTAACAGTAAAATTTATTATTGAAAAGTGTAAACATACAAGGGTTTTTTTTTAAAGTGATATGTATTTTTAAGAGATAAAATAAAAAGTAACACATGAGGTTATTTTGTTGTATGAACATCTTTACAGAATATCTAAACTTTTTTATCTTAATTCACTTTTTTTTTTAACCCTATAATATGAATATCTATTACATCTTTTATTCTAATAGTTTGTGATCTTCAAATTTTTTTTATCTGATAAATGTTTGTTTTTGAAGTTGGACATTAAAATTTTTTTTTTAATATTGAAGTAATCTTCACTGTATGGCAGTTGATGTGACTTTTGAGGAAGTACGAGAGAGCCATTGCATTTGCATGCAAGGGAAGACAACAAAGGTAGGTTCTGAACCCTTTTTGGCCCTTTCCATGTCAATGTCCCTAAACGGTACACTCTGCCTCTGCTCAATTTCAGACAACACACCCTTTTCCAATCTTCACTTATATTTTTACTAGACACTGTTTCAAATTTTCATTTAATGCAGTTGTATATTTCAAATTTAATTTGAATTTTTTATTCAACTTGGAAAAATTCCTATTAATTAATCTTCACGTTCCGTGGTTGAACTGCTTTCTATTTTGTTTATCTGTATTAAAAAATATCATCTATCATTTTAATTAAAAATTATAAGTATCGATACTTAGGTTGTTAAAAAAATATTAAGAAAAATTAACCCTAAATATTTTTATCTTTATATCTAAATTATCTTTTAAAATATTTTAAAATGTTGTTTAAAACGCATTAGGATAAATTATAATTTTGAAGAACTAATTTGCATAAAATTTTCTAAAAGTTTAAGTGCCGGCCTCCTAAACTAATAATTTACTTTATCATAATTTACTATTACTCTTTATTAGGTTGTATTAAATATTAAATATTAAATAGGTCTCTGAACTAGTTAATTTTTTAAATTATTTTTTTAATCAGGTTATTAATACGGATTTTTTTTTAATTAGATTTCTAGAAATTTTAAAATCTCAATAAATTACTATTATTTTTTTAAAATTTAACCATACAGAGATAACTATTTCACTTTAAAAACATAATTAAAAAATAGTTTATGAATCTATTTAAATAATTTAAAAATCTACTTAACAATTTAACATAGACTAAATAACAGCGCAAAGTTTTATATTGTAATTGGTTGTGAAAAAAAGAAAGAATTGAATAGAAAAGAAAAAAATAAAAGAGAAAAAGATAGTAGAAAGAGAATGAAAATGAGATTTTTTTAAAAAAAATAAAATTGAATGAAAATATAATAAAAAGTAAGATTATTATTATTTATTTTATTACTATTATTATTTAAATTTATTTATTATTATGAAATCGAATGGAAAGATAATAAAAAATAACATTATTTTTTTTTATGATCCTCTTGATAGGAGTTGAAGATAGTGTCACGAGGTTTACAAATCCCACACACACTCTCTACCAACTGAGTTAGACCTCTTAACAAATAATATTATTATTTATTTTATTATTAACATTATTTATATTTATTTATTATCATTATAATTATTTATTTACTATTGTTAATTTAATTAGCAAGTAAAATTACACGTGTGAGTCCCATAAATAAATTCAAAATTCTTACTATTTTCATCTCAACTAAACATATCCTTTTTTATTTTTTTATCATTTTCATACTAATAATTTTCTCTACTCACAATTTATTATCAACCAAACATATCATTTGTTCTTGCAAACTGAACCAAAACTCCTACTCCTTTGTCGAATCCTCTTAATGTCTCTTCCACACTTATACTAGTTATCAATCCGAGCTAGCACAGGTGGATACCTGCAAAAACACTTTGACACTCAAGTCAGAGGATGGTTGACCTAATCTCCAAAAGTACAATATGTGAGTAGGAAAATAGTATAATAATCAGATGGTCAAATTTGTATTGTTGTCCTTATTTATAATGCTTACCTTTTGGTCTTGAGCTTAGGTCACTAAGGTTTTTATCTACCTAAAAGAGGCAATATAGACTTTTCACCTAAGGTTGGAGCCATAGGCCCTACCCAAGTCGGACCAGACTTGTTCGTTTGGTTTCTGGTCGGGCCGTCTAAATGTCTAGACTAGGGGATAGGTCCGGCCCCCAAGAGTACTCCTCGTTTACATGCCCATCAATGTTGAGGAGTGGAGCGACAATGACGCTCAAAGATTTCTGGTTGATATTTGAGGGGCTTGTTGTGATGCAAATCCGGTAGGGATGGTTCAACCTTTTCTAAGGGGCCTTAGTTTTCCCGCCTTTTGACAATAATTATCCAAAGTCATAGATTTGGGATCTGACAGTGGTGCTTCGCTTGCCACTTAGGCCTCCCTGGCCTTTAGGTTATAAATAGTAGACGTGCAACGAATTAGACCTCACATACCCTCTTTTTGTTTTCAAGCTCTGAGCCTTCCTTCTTGTGTCCTTCCAGGTTTTCCTAGTTTTCCTTAGGGTTTTCTTAATTTTTGAGTGTTGATGGATTCGGCATCTAGTTCTCACATGGTCGAGATTCCCCCCTAATTGTCGACCCTAACGCTAAAGTATGGGCCAGTACACTTGAGTAAGTGGAGGAGGGACCTATTGCGTCTACACTTGGAAAAACAACGGGGGTTCTTCTCACCAAGAGGTGCACAATCCAGGAAAGCTATCTCTTTATGGTGATCTATTGCCTATTTGACATAATTATCCAGAGTCATAGATTTGTGGTGATTTGACAGTGTTGCTTCACTTGCCACTTAGGCCTCCCTGGCCTCTAGGTTATAAATAGCATATGTGCAATGAATTAGACCTCACATGCCCTCTTTTTTTCTTCAAGCTCTGAGCCTTCCTTGTTGCGTCCTGCCAGGTTTTCCTAGTTTTCCTTAGCTCTTTTTCAATTTTTGAGTTTGTTGATGGATTCGGCGTCTAGTTCTTACATGGTCGAGATTCTCCCCTAATTGGCAACCCTAATGCTTAAGCATGGGCCGTACGACTGAGTCAGTGGAGGAGGGATCTATTGCGTCTACACTTGGAAAAACGGCGGGGGCTCTTCTCACCAAGAGGTGCACAATCCAAGAAAGCCATCTCTTTCTCGGGAACCTCTTAGGTTTCCTCCTGTTCCCATAGTTGGCTATGAGTGGATGGATGGTGAAGTTTTTACTTAGGGTGTGTTTGGAAAAACTAATTGATATTTGAAAAGCTAGCTGAAAGCTGAAAAGTTAGTTGAAAGCTAAAAAGCTAATCATAAGTGTTTGGTAAAACTAGCTGATCAACTAGCTGAAAGTTGTAAAATGACAAATAAGGGCATTATTAATCATTATATCAATAATGAGATATTTAAAATAATTATAACATATTTAATAATATAAATTAATTATATATTTAAATTATAAATTATTATAATTATATATTTAAATTATAAATTATTATAATTATATATTTAAATTATAAATTTCTATAATACCATATTTAAATTATAATTTTCTATAATTATACATTTATATTATAAATTACTATTATTACCTTAATGAAGGAGAAATGTTGTATAATATGATGAGAGATAATTAGTAGGAGATAATGCATTAATTAATGAAAGGTAAACATGTAAAATAAAACCAACTAGTAGCTAAAAACATGAGATCTTTTGGAAAAACTACTTGGAGTAACTTTTCTAAAAAAGCTAGTACCTCCTAAAACAACTCCTAGATTTTTGCTATCCAAACGAAGCTTAAATCATCTGAAATGGAAACCAAACACGCTCTTATACCACACCAGAAAAAAAGTTGTTTTCTTTTCAATGATGTCTACCAATTCTATCTGTTCCCGAACCCTGAGGTGGCGCCTTTTGCTATGAGGGTCTGCCAAAGCAACAAGACTTTAGATTCTGACTCGTCTTTTGGAACAGTCCCCTTCCAGATGGTCGAGACTATTTTTATATGTACACTTGTGTTTTGAAGGACCTTAATGTCCTAATTCCTTTTAATGAGTTTACCATGAGTGTGTTACATGTGATGAATTGCGCACCCATCCAAATCCATCTAAAGATATTGGCTTCCATACAATCATCTATACCCAAGCCACACTAAGCCTTTTCTTCCATTACTACTGATCCTCTCGTGTTACCCCGGTTAGATGGTCATCCATTAGTCGAGTCCCCAGGAACCCGCTGTTTAAGGTTTACACCACATCTTACAAATAATTTAAACATAAATATTTCAAGATTGTATTTGAGTTGGATGATTTGAAGCACAAGCTCCATGAGTCCAAGTTTACTTTGCAAGCTACGATGGAGAACACTTCCAAGCTAGCTTCTGACAATGACAATATGCAAAGAAGGATGTTAGACCTCAAGAAGAAAAAGGACAATGCTGAGAGCAAGCTTCAAAGGCTGAAGATGATTGAGCCCTTCTGGAGTTGTGCATCAATGAACTAGCAGAAACAGTGGCTAAGGTCACAAAGGAAAAAAAACGTTAGGGCCCATTCAAGGAGTTCATGATGAAGGTATATAAGGCCATAGTGGATGAGTATCATGATTGGTTCCTCCAAGCGGTTCGTCGAGCTGAAGAATATTGCCATATCCTTATGGCTTCCACTTGATGGATCAAAGGACTTCTTTAGTGGGAAGTTTCTCTCCTTCCATGAGGTTCCGAAAATCCAAGCTTCGGATAAGCATGGTCCAAGCTATTATGCTCAGTCTGGAGCTCCTAATGCCAACACATAAGTGCCTTCAGCGAATGAGGAAGACAATGATGATGTCGGCATAGCGGATAAAGCCATTCAGCATAAGGAGCCGATAGGAAGCAAGGTTGATAATTAGAATGAGTTGTTAGAGGTGGCTGATGATGGCAATGTTGTCGAGTCTTGAGCTTTTGTTATCTATTTTTTAGGTGTTTTTTTTGTGTAATTTCCTTTGTAATTGACTTATTTTGAATTAATGAAAAACGTTCATTTCCTTTCGGCTACTTGTTTATGTATGTGATGTCTATACGTTTATTATCCTTCTTGTTTTTGTCTAAGGTACATCTTTAACTTGACTGGTGGCTCAAGATGGAAACCTTCGCATTTTCTTCTAAGGTACTTCTTTACAGGGGTTGATTGCCCAAGAGGGAAACCTTCGTGTTTTTGTCTAAGGTACACGCTTACCTTGGCTGGTTACCTAGGAGGAAAACCTTTGCATTTTCGTCTAACATATATCCTTACTCGGGCTGATTGCCTAAGAGAGAAAGTTTCATGTTTCCATCTAAGGTATATCCTTACCTCGACTGGTTGTCTAGGAGAGAAACCTTCGCATTTTTGTCTAGGGTACATCATTACCTAGGCTGGTTTCCCAGGAGGGAAACCTAGGCCTTTTCGTCTAAGGTACATACTTACCCGAGCTAAACATTTTGCATTTTCATCTAAGATACATCCTTACTAGGCTGGTTGCCCGGCAGGGAAACCTTCACATTAATTCAAAAATAGGTTGTTTAATAAGCAAAGAATTGTTGAAATCAAGTAAATAGAGAGTGGCATGTCGGGATAATTTTATTCATATATGTGTGTATCTCGTTAAAAAACCTACTCGGCCAATCCCCTTGCACATTTTTATAGGGATAAAAGAAGAAATTAAGAAAAAGTACACCATTGTCCATTACGCAAGCCTCAACTAAAGTAATGTTTTAAATGTGTTGCATTCCACGTTCTAGGGATCATATTGCCATTTAGCTCTACCAATCTGTAAACACAATTCTACTAGCTTTGGACGAATCAGAAAGAACCTTCTCAATTAGCTACTAGCTTCATATGCCTGCTATTTCTTTGAATTTCCCTAGTGACCCTCCAAATCAAATCTTCTTCAACAAAGCGCATTGTTCAAACCTTTGTCTCGTGCCTCCTCTTCATCTACTACTTATATGCTTCATCAATGATGGTAGCTATTTGACGGAATTCCTCAACTGTTTCTAACTCTGTCATGAGTACCTCCTCATTTATTTCTTCACTAAAGTGGGTGCACCTGAAGGAGGCCTCCCTCACTTCCACTAGCAACATGGCATCAATCCCATAAGTGAGTCTATACAACATTTCTTGGGTTGTGGATTAAGACCCACTGGAAACACCAATATGTCCATTGGATTTTTTAGAATTCATCTGCCCATGACCCCTTTTCTTTTTTGAGCGGCTTCCTAAGCTTCCCCAACATCACTTTGTTGGTAGCTTCGGCCTTCCCATTTGTATATGGATGTTCCATTGAAAAGAATCGTATTTTAGACTGCAAGTCCTGTGACAAACTCATTCAACTTTCTATCTACAAACTAAAGACTGTTGTTTGAGATGAGCATTATAGGTATGCCGAAATGGGTAATAATGTTCCTCATAAAACTTCTAAAATTTGTGGGAGAGATGATGACGAGTGGCTCGACTTCGATCCATTTAGTGAAATGGTCAATGACCACCAGTACAAACTTATGTTGTCCTGTGGCAATGGGAAAGGGTCCCAAAATATATGTTCCTCATACTGTAAATGGCCAAGGGGCTGAAGTGGTCAACATCTCGTTTGCCTGTTGTAAGAAGTGTTTAAATGACTCTAAACAACCTTTCAAGAAGGGGGGGTGAATTGAATGGTTTAAAATCTTTTTCAGCTTTTTATTAAAACCAGATTTTGAAAATCTTTGTGAAATATTGTTGAGACAAAAGCATTTAGCTAGATTTGGATTGCATAAAATGATGACTTTTTATTCTGTTTTCATACAAGATAGCACTAAAAAAATACAAATTTGATTAATTTTAGTTTTAACAACTATTTCAAAATTTGTAATGATAACGGAAGCGATAAAGTAATGTAACAAGAGTGACAATAGAGAAAAAACACACACAAAAAAGCAATTTATACTGCTTCACCGAACCTGGGCTACATCTAGTTGTCCTATCTTTCAAGGAAACCTATCTTGAATAGAACCCAACACTAGAATCAAATCAGAGTATATATACAAACTCAATGCAAATGAAACTTACACCTGTGCCCTAAAAAACCTATCAAATTATTGATTTTACCTCATGCAAAATCCATGCATGAACAACTAGGAAACATACCAAGATGATTTTTTGCAATCAAATATAGAAATAAAAAGATAACAAAAATGATATCACCTGATAATCTTGATCAAAACGTAATCTCATAGGTAATATATCATCACTATATCAACCAAACTGATGAATATCTTGATTTCTTGATCAATCTTTTCTAGATCTTGACTTGACTTGAAGTTTCAGGTTTAGAAAGCTTTGTTTCTTTCTCTAGAATCTCAAAACTTTGATCTCTAATCAATTATTCAAAAATGTAATTCATTCATATGAGTTTTGAAATGAAAACTTTTATATAAAAAGTTGAAAGCTTTGTTTTAACAAATTAAAATGAGTTTTAATTGACTAAAACATTCTAAACTCAAGCCTAAACATATCTCGAACAATTTAATTGATTATCATGAGTACTTAATCGATTAAAATATTCATCTGCAAGAATTAAGTCAGTAGGAGCAATTTAATCAATTAAACCAAGTTGTTAATTGATTAAATCAAGCAGATAATCGATTATGAGCTGATTTAATAGATTAAGAAAACAACTATGCCTTTCAATCTATTAAATAATTTCATAAAGCAATTTCTAACTTCCTCTTGCAACATCAATGAGATTTACTAATTTTTTCAAAAATTTTTAGGGGCCAACTTCTGATTCATGTTTGACTTAATCAATGTTTAACATGAATCAAGAACAATGGTATACTTAGATTGAATCAAGATAAAACTACCTATATGAATGCATGATATGCTTTATACTCAATCAAGCTATTTACTATAAGCATTCATCATCAAAACTAGAAAATTATATACAAATTTTTATTTTGGCTTCTTTGCATCTTCGAGAGAATCTCCAACAAACTCCCCATTTTTTATGATGACCGAGCATTCATTTTCAACAATGTGTTTTCTTGTACTTGTAGTTTTTCTTGATATGAAACTTATATGAAACCTGTAAAAATTGTTTCAATGACATAATATTCTTCTTCTTCTTGATCTCTATCAAGTCCTTCAAGATGACGCTTCAGGATTGTTTCAATGGCATCCAATCGCTCATGAATCCTATGCACAAATTGACCTTGGATTTCAAGCTTAGCCAACAACGTTCTTTCAAATGAAGTGAGTGGTCTTTCATCTTCTTCATTTACTGGGTCAACAGAAATTTGCGGCTCATCATGTGTGGCTGTTTCTTCAGCTTGTAGTGCCTCTACTAGTGGTTGTTCAATAGATGGAGATCCAATTTTCACACTTGCATTTCCAAATACAAGCTCTTGAGCTTCATCCTTAGAAATGGGTCCTCTCTTTCTTTGAACCTTATCAATAGACTTATTTTGATAAACCCACAAATTATTAATCAGCTTCAAATGCATATGCCTCAACACCTTTGTCTTCATTACATGATACAGTGTAATGGGATCTTTTTTGACCTTGGTCATATCAACCTTATAATGCTCAAACACCTTTGACACAAACACTTCATAGGGCAAGTGGTAATCGGGTAGACCTTTTTTCTTTAACATATTCTCCACTACAATCAAAGCCCAATCAATTTTTATTGAAGTATCCTATAATTCATTTTCATAGTTCCAACTCTGAAATACTTGAATATTCTAGTTCTTGGTGGGTTTCTCAAATAGTTTCTGTATGCAACACCTTTCTTGAAGTTTTCAACTCTACCAATAACTTTTCTTCCTTCCTTTGGGAACTTAGTAATGGAAAACCAAACTCCTTTATTGAGGGTAATCTTTACACCTTTCACGTGAGTAACCAACTCACATTGGACAAAATTTACAAAGAAGTAGAAAACTCTTACTAGATCAGGATAATAAGTACCTTACATTTCTACAACATGTGAGTTGTAACATTTAGGACGCGTTGCTACTGATTTGATCAATTAACACTTGTTTTAATTGATTAAAAACATCAGAAGATTACATAATTTCAAAATTTGATAGATTTAATTGATCATGTTGGCATTTAATCAATTATCATAAAAGGGACAAGAGTCAGAACTCGAAAACATGTCATTTTAATCTATTATTCACTTATTTTAATAGATTATCACAGAAGCTTGTGCTTTTCCAAACATCAAATTTCTAACTTAACAAATTAAACTAAGTATTTAACAGATTAAGTCGACCTATTTTCATTAAAGTTGCAAATTTACACATTTTAAAAGCATAGATATACATAATTTATTACAAAACAACTTCATGTAAAACATCAATCTAGACAAATAATCTTTTCAAATTATAGAGATCCATCAAGTAATGATATAAGCATGATTTAAGGAATACCAAGCATCAACTTATGTAAGCTTCATCTAGAATTCCTAATCCATTCCTAATTATGAAAGACTTTGTTAAGATTGAAGGTTGGATAGCAACTTTAGTGAAGCATCTCTAGTCCTTGGATTTTTGGTTTTGTAGTTTAGCTTAGTTCTCATTAATCCATTTTATGGTACCAAACACATTTGATAGGTGTGGTACTTGTATTGATTATTTAGTTAGGCATGAATGTGTGAATGAGTAGTAATTCCATGATTGAATTGTGATTTTTATGATTGTGTATTATTTGGAAGGCAAAAGGATCAAAATTACTAAGTTAAAAGTTGAATTACCTTATGGGTAATAAATTACTTAAGTTGGTAATAGATTACCTAAGCTGGAACAAGCAAGAAAGTCATAAAATCTGAATTTTTCGTAAGTTAATCGATAACCATTTTAGATAATTGATTACCTACAGAAAAAATTGAGATCTCAATTGCAAGCTCTCTGGAATAATCAATTAACTGAAAATGTTAATTGATTATCACAAAGAACATACATTTCTGGGTCTATTTAGAGAGAACTGCCAGGTAATTAAGTGATTGCGAAAGATAATTGATTACCTTGGTTTGTTACTCACATAAAACTATTTTGAAATAGTTTTTTCATAAGAGAATGAAGGGATTTTAGGTTCTCAAAGAGAGAAAAAGTGTTTACAAGAAAGAAAACCCTTTGAAATAAAAGAAAAACCTAGAAATCTATGAGTTGAGAAACAAGATTTGTTGTTTGGAAGAGAAAGGATTGTTGTACTGCGTTTTATTGTTTTAGGTATTTGTCACGAACAGGTGATTTATTCTTTACCCATTTGTTTGTGTTTTTGTACATGTTTTGATAATCTCTTGATGAGTTCTTGAGGTTATTATAAAATCTTACAACGAAGTGTTGTGAGTGAGGTGTTGTGAGTGACGGGGTGTAATGGTATAACAAACTCTTTTGGGGTGCAAAGGAAAACCTCTATCTTTATGTTATTTTGAATCTTTCTGTAAAAATATGTATGTGAGGTGCGCATGTATGTGATTTTTTGTGGAAAACAGATTAAAAAAAGGCTAAGTTTAGAACTAGATGTAGGTCATGTTGACTGAACTGGTATAAAACAACCTGTGCAAATTTTCTCTATCATTTAACTCTTTTATGTTTGCTTGAATAGATATCTTACTTGAATTGTATTGTTTTTACTACAGAAAATTCAATCTTTTGTTGAGTAAATTTGTATCTTGAAATTCCGAATTAGTAAAATTGAATATTGTATTAGTAGATCTTAATCTTTGTATTGAAAAATTGAATCTTGAAATCCATTTTGAGTTTGAACAAGTATTGACTTAATACTCATTGTTGTGGAATTAAAAGTTAGCCAAGCTTGAGTTTTTGAAATCTTAGAAAGAGTTGACTCTCAAACATTATTTCAAGGTTTTTTTTTTTTTAAATTTGGTTTTGGAAATTCTTAAGGTAGATTTTGAAAATTTCATTAAGGGGTGATTTTTAAAAACTTTTATATTAATTTTTGAAAAAGAAATTTGTGAAAAATATTTTTGAAGTCTATTTAATCCCCTTCTAGGTTCCCCCATGAGACCAACAAACTTATCTTTAGCTAATGGTTTAGTAAAGATATCAACTAATTGATTATTTATATCAACAAATTCAATTTCACAATCACCCTTTAGAACATGATCTCTAGTGAAATGATGTCTAACTTCTATATGTTTAGTTCTTGAATGCATGACTGGATTTTTAGTAAGATTAATAGGATTAGTGCTATTGCACCTAAGAAGCTACACAAGCTTTCTTTTTGGAGTTCCAAGATATCAAGGCACTGCTAAGCAAGTGACATGTGCCACTTGTTCTCTCCTATCTATTTTGCATCCCGTATAATCTAAGTCTAAATATCCAACTAAACTGACTAATGCTCCCTTAGGGTACCAAAGTCCAAATCTTGAAATGCCTTTGAGATACTTCATTATTCTTTTCACGACAACTAGGTTTGATTTCTTTGATTCAGCCTGAAATGTTGCACAGACACACACACAATATGCATAATATTTGATCTACTAAAAATTAAGTAAAGTAGGAGCCTATCATGCCTCTAAATTTAGTTTCACATATGTTTCTACCCTTTACATAAGGATTCAGGTAGCATGATGTGAATATAGGAGTAGATGATTCCTTTGAGCTATCCATGCAAATTCTTCAGAATTTTGCCACAGTACTTTGTTTAACCGACTAAGATTCCATTTTAATTTTCCTTGATCTGCATGATGTGAACATAGGAGTAGATGATTCCTTTGAGCTATCCATGCAAAATTTCTTGAAAATTTTGCCACAGTACCTTGTTTGACTGACGAAGATTCCATTAGTTTGCTTGACTTGCAATCCTAAGAAGTAGGTCTGTTCACCTATCATAGACATATCAAATTCTCCCTGCATGATTTTAGCAAACTCCTTGCGTAGCAAGTGATTAGTAGCATAAAATATAATATCATCAACATATATTTGAACTAGTAAAATGTATTTTTTAGATTTCTTAATGAAAAGAGTTGTATCAACTTTGCCTCTAGTGAAATTTTGATTAAGAAGGAAATTTGAAAGACGCTTATACCAAGACCTTGGGGCTTGCTTAAGTCCATAAAGTGTCTTTTTCAATTTGAAAATATGATTAGGAAATTCATGATCCACAAACTTATGGGGTTGAGAAACATAAACATTCTCCTTTATAAATTCATTTAAAAAATCACTTTTGACATGTATTTGGTATAGCTTGAAATCCATTATAGAAGAAAAAGTTAGAAGAAGTCTTATAGCCTCTAGTCTTGCAACTGATGCATAGGTTTAATCAAAATCACCTTCTTTTTGGCTATACCCTTTAGCAACTAAGTGAGCTTTGTTTTTCGTTATAATACCATTTTCATCCAACTTATTTTGAAAAACCCATTTAGTACCAATAACTTGTTGACCTTGGGCTTTTGGCACAAGATCTCACACATAATTCCTTCAAAATTGATGCAGTTCATCTTGCATTGCCATCAACCAATGCTCATCATGTAGGGAATCTTCTGTAGATTTCGGTTCTACTTCTGAAACAAAAGACACATAATTGTAGAAATTATTCAAAGAACTACGAGTGGTTGCTTTCTTGTTGATATCACTAATTATGTTGTCAAGAGAGAGTCCTTCTTTTGTTCTCTACTCCTTAGGTAGATCTGGATGTGATTGTGCCTTTTTAATTTCCAAATTCTCCCCCACTTGAGGCTCACTAGCATCTTTATATATCTCAACTTCTTTACTTTGGCCTGCATCATCATCTAACATTTTTCTAGACTTATGAGTGGTATCCTCATAGTTAGATAGTTCATAAAAAATAATATGGACTAATTCTTCAACAATTAAAGTTATTTTGTTAAAAACTCTATAAGCTTTACTATTTAAGGAATAACCCAAAAAGATTGCTTTATCATCCTTAGAATCAAATTTGCCAAGACTCCAGTTTCCATTATGATGCACTCCCTTGATCTTTCTTCACCAACGTTCCTTCCTTAAAGAAGATGGAAGATGTAGAAGCTAGGAATGGGAGTAGGAGACGACAGTTTCTCTAAGGAGAAAGATGAGTAAAAAATTTTGAAGCTTGCCACAAGGGAGAAGAGCCTTGATAAAAGCTAACTAGGGAAAGACTCCTCAAGAGAGAGGATTCTCAATGACACTCAAGAATAATAGCTCAAAGAGTCTTATCTCATTCATTCAAGTGTAAGGTTACAACAGAGTGGGAGGAGCATAAATAGCCCAATGAGAAGGCTAGGTACAAAAAATCTAGGCAATGTGAAACTTTGGACTTAATTAAGATTAAAATTAATTAACCTATACTTAAGCCCAAAGTAGCGCCTAGTCATTAACAAGAAGGTGCAAGAACTAATCCTTAGGTGTGCGAAAGAAGCCCAATATGCCTTGGATTAAGAGGCCATCTCTAAGCTTAGCCCCTCTCATTAACTAATAACACCTCGTCTTGCTAATTATAAAGTAAATGGCCAAAATACATGCCCAAGAGTAAATTAAGAGCTAATTAATATTTACAAAAGGGAATCTATGGACTATGGCCTAAGATTTCTATTTCCATTATGAATTGACGTCTTGATCATTCCTTCCGTGTCAAGTTCTCTTCTATCCTCCTAGCCATAGCCTTAGTGATGGGGCCTTGGCAGGTAGGATTGCATCATGTTATTTAAAACAAAGCATTTGGAACCAAAAACTCTTAAATGTGATATGTTAGGTTTCCTTCCTCTATAGAGTTCATATAGAGTAATTTTCAGCTTTGGTCAAATAAGCACTCTATTAAGAACATAACAAGTCATCCTAATTGCGTCAACCCAAAAATATTTAGGGATATTTGACTCATTTAGTATTGTTTTTGCAAGTTCCTCAAGAGATCTATTTTTCTGCTTTACAACTCCATTTTGATGTGGAGTTCTAAGTGCTGAAAAGTTATGAGAAATATCATTTTCTTCACAAAAACTTTTAACACATTTTGGAACTCACCACCATGATCACTTCTTAGAGATTTTATTTTTAAGTCCTTTTCATTTTGAATCATCTTGGCCAATTTCTTAAAAGACTTTAAAAGCATCACTTTTATGGAATAGAAGAAGAGTCCATGTAAATCTTGAGAAATTATTTACAATGACAAATGCATAGTAATTTCCTCCCAAACTCATGGTTTTAGAAGAACAAAAAACAACCATGTGTAATAACTCCAAAGATTTTGAAGTAGAAATCACTCCTTTGTGTTTTAAAGAAGTTTTGATTTACTTGACTTTTTGACATGCATCGCAAAGCTTATCCTTCTTAAACCTTAATCTTGGAAGAACAATTACAAGATCTTTGGCTGAGAAATTATTTAAAAGTTTCATGCTAATGTGTGAAAGTTTCCTATACAAAGCCATGCATCATCTTTTTTAAAGATTAAACATATAGATTTATCAGTTGATGCCTTTTATAGATCTATCATATCTTCAAGGAAACCTACTTGATGCATGCATCCCTTGATATTTTTATAGAGGTTTTCTTCTTTGGTGAAATGCGTTGTGCAGAGGTAAGAAATGGGATGGTTTAGTTGCCACTTAAGGGTAAGATAAGCCTAAGAGGGGGAAGGTTGCCACAAGATGAAATCCTTGATAAAAACCTAAGGAATTTCTCAAGAGGGAAAGGGCAGACACTAAGGAATAATTTCGGCCAACTCAAGGTTTCTTCATTCAAAAAAGTGTAAAAAAAACAAGAGTAGAAGAGAGCACCTTTTTATAGAGGGGGCTAACCTTTTGAACCAGACATAAAGGAAAAAGAGGGCTAGGATTAAAAGGAGTGATCCAAGGGAGGAGGATTGAAGCCCAAAATCCAATCAATCCCCTCCTTTGGATGATAATTGGTGCCCAAGCTAGCTCATCCAAGGCTCAAGATAACTCCTTATTAGTTTGAGGTTTTATTTAGGAAAAGAGAAGTGTAGATATCAAACTACCCCCTTATTTCCTTAATAAAGGCCCAAAAGCTAATCTTACCCCTTCTTATTACTAAGACACCTCCTAGAAAATTAAATGGACTAGTACATGTCCAAAATAAAATCCTAGGTTCCTAAATGAAAAATTACACGTAAATAAGTCATGGCTTGCACAACTTAATGGTCATATGGAGGTGAGATCTTCCTCCATCTACTCTAGCCATGTCTTCTTCTATTCTTCTAGCCATGGCCCTTGTGATAGGGCCCTTGCTTGGGGAGCATGCATCACTACCTTGAATATAACCCAACACAAGAATCAAATCATACTTTACATACAAACTCAAATGCAAAGGAAACCTACACTTGCACCCTTGCAAACCGATCAAGTTATTGATTTTACCTCATGAAAAACCCATGCATGAACAACTAGGAAACCCGATCAACTATGCCTTTCAATCTTTTAAATAACTTCATAAAACAATTCCTAACTTCCTCTTGCAACATCAATGAGATTTGCTAAGTTTCTCAAAACAATTTAATGACCAACAATCTCATTCATGTTTAACTTAATCCATATTTAACATGAATAAAAAATAATGATATACTTAGTTAAATTGAATCAAGATAAAACTACCTATATGAATGCATGATATGCTTCATACTCAATCAAGCTATTAACTATAAACGTTCATCATCAAAACTAGAAAATTATTTACAAGGTTCTATTTTTGCTTCTTTGCGTCTTTTAGAGAATCTCCAACAGGCTAGTGTATGAGGTGCCCGTGCTTTTGGCAAGATATTCACTTCTTAAGAAATTCGGCATACTCGGTTCATAAAGATGGCCAATAGTACCCTACGAGTAATACTTTTGACACCATGATCCTTCCCTCCGAATATATACCACAAAGTCCCTCGTGTACCTCCTAAAGCATGTAATCCGCTTGATTAGCCCTAAACATTTTAATAGCAATCTGATAAAACTTCTCTTGAACAAATCGTCCCCAATCATTATATATCGGGTCATCTTGGTTCGTAAAACTCTCACTTTGTTAGGGGTTCTAGCAGACGCCCCTTAACCAGGTAATCTCGGATACTAGTCATCCAATTCTATTGTGCTTTTTCAGAGTTAATTATGATTGGTTCATGATGCATGCCTCCCATGATCTTTTTCTAGAGGTTTTCTTCTTTGGTGAAATGGTTTGTGGAAAGGTAAGAAGTGAGGTGGTTTTAGGCGCCACTTAAGGTAAAATAAGCCTAAGAGGGAAAGTTTGCCACAAGGGATGGAACCCTTGATAAAAACCTAAGGAATTCTCAAAGAGAAAAGGGTGGACACTAAGAGAATTTTGGCTAACTAAAGGTTTTTCCATTCAATAAAGTGTAAAAAATACAAGAGAGTGAAGGAGCACCTTTTAGGGAGCTAACCTCTTGGACAAGTCATGAAGGAAATGAAGGGTTAGGATTAAAAAGAGTCATCCAAGGGAGGAGAATTGAAGCCCAAAGTCCAATCAATCCCCTCCTTTAGATAAGAATTGGTGCCCAAGCTACCTCATCCAAGGGCCAAGATTACTCGTTTATTAGTTTTGGGTTTTATATAGGAAAAGAGGGTGTAGTTATCAAACTACCCCCTTATTTCCTAAATAAAGGCCCAAAAGCTAATCTTACCCTTTCTTATTACTAAGACACCTCCTAGAAAATTAAATGGACTAATACATGTCCAAAATTAAATCCTAGGTTCCTAAAAGAAAAATTACAAGTAAATAAGTCATGGCTTGCATAACTTGATGGTCATATAGAGGTGAGATCTTCCTCCTTCTACTCTAGCCATGTCTTTCTTCTATTCTCCTAGCCATGGCCCTAGTGATAGGGCCCTTGCTTGGGAGAATACATCAGTTCACTAGATCTAGGGATAAAGATTTTTTCAACTAGCATTGGCCAACAGATGAGCTAATTTTCTACTATACTCTTAGCAAGTGCACCGATCGTATATAGTATCCGATATGTTAGGTCGATCCCACAGGGACTAGATTGATACTTTGAGAATCCTAATAATAATTACTTGCAAATAAAAAATAAATTAATTTGAAACTATTTTAAATGTTATGGAAAATAAAATGCATAAAAGTAAACTATGATTAATGCGATGAGAAGCTTTATAGGGTTCTGTTTTCATTATGTGATCCTTCTAATGCATACATGACTCAGAAAATAATGCATCACCCATAAAAATATCGTTAACACCAATCTCTCACAAGGAAGGAACTGAGCTATTTGAGTATCATACTATCACTCTCGCGCATAATCTAAAGTCAAATAACCTGTTTTAAGTAAATGAGCTTAAGATGATTAATGGGTTTTTTATGTGATCTTTGATGATCACGTGCCCAAAGGATCCTTTCTAAGGTTACTTGGAAGGGAAATGGATTTATGGAGAGGAAAGGAATGGGGTGAGGCGCCACAAATACTAGGTTTGATAAGCCAAAGGGGAGAGGCCACAAGGGAGGGGTCCCTTGATAACTCTTAGAAGCTCTCACAAAGGAGAAATGGGGACACTCAAAGGTAAGAACCTCAACCAATATGGTATCTAGGATTAAATTCAAGTGTAAAAAATACAAGTGAGGGAGGAACTCCTATTTATAGAGGTAGCTAACCTCTTGAACAAGATAACCTAAAAAAGAAGGGCTAGGATTAAAAGGAGAGATCTAAGGGAGGAGAATTGAGAAACAATTCCCTCCTTAGATCATCAAACTTGGTGCCCAAGTTTCTCAAACCAAGGGACAAGATTCCTTCTTATTAGCTTAGGGGGTTTATGTAGAAAAGCGGGGTGTAGATATCAAGGCTACCCCTTATTTCCTTCATAAAGATCCAAAAAGCTAAATCCACCCTCTAAATTCCTAAGTGATGCATGCCTCCCTTGATCTTTTTCCTTGAGGTTCCAAGCACCATGAAATGGATGATGGAGGGGAAAGAAAATAGAGGTGGGGCGCCACTCTCAAAGAGAGATAAGCCAAAGTGTTTAGGTTTGCCACAAGGGAAGGAACCCTTGATAAAAACAACTAGGAAGAGGTTCCTCAAGAGAGAGGATCCTCAAGACCTTTTACTAAGAATGTGCTCACAAAGAGACTATTTTCATTCAACTTCAAAGGTGAAATTTTACAATGAGGGGGAATGAGTATATATAGCCTAATGGGAGAGCTTGGACACACTTTTCTAGGCAATGTGGGACTTGGACTTAATTAGGATTAAAACTAATTAACCCAAGTCTTAGGCCTTAACTGAGGCACCTAAGTTCACCCCCTATGGGTGCAATTAGCATATCTTAATGTGAATGGGCTAGCCCAAAATCATGTCTTAACTTATGCACCCATTATAAGCTTACTCCTCATTTTTAACTAAAGACACCTATACCTTATAAACTAAGAAGATGGCTGGAAATACATGGCCTTAAGGGAATTAAAAATACTTTCCTATTTATCTAATTAAAATAAAATATTTACAAGCTAAAAATAACGAAGACTATGGCTTCGAATCTTCAATGAGCTTTTGTCCATGCCATCCCTTCCTTGAGTCCTCCTAGCCATGATGCATGCTAGGTGAGATTGCATCATCTCCTCTCCCTTGGAGAGGATTTGACCTCAAATCCTGAGGTATTTCTTCCGCTTTTCAAAGTCTGCAAGAAAATAAGGAAAGCAGTAAGTATATGCAGACAAGTGATTTTGGGGGAAGTGAGAGGTCTATAAGGAGGCCTTTTAAGAATGGGGTAGTGGAGGTTGGCACTAAAGTTTGAAAATATTTTAGTGTGCATGTGCCTCCACACAACAGCTCCCCATCCTCCTCCAATTGCACTAGATACTAGCCTCAAAGGTTTTGAAATAGTTGGCGAGACTAGTCTAAGTGGAATGGAGCACTCATCAAGTTGGATTTGAGGGTGTGGATCAAGGTGCTTAAAAGATATAGGCACATCCTCAAATTCAACTTGTTCTTTTTGTAAGAGTTGGCAGGAAAATTTTTCTATGTAGAGAACCTCCTTTGAAGGCAAAGGCGGATCTTCCTTAGACTCGGTCTTCCTACCAACAACCTTATTTTCACTTTTATCCCTTTCTCTCTTAAGCTTCATGATCCTTCTATCCTCCATAACCTCGGTAGGGGTAAGAGGAAGTAAGGTGATATTTTTCCCTTTATGAGAGAGAGTGATTTTATTAGTGAGGCCATTGTGCAAAGTTTCCTTATCATGTTGCCATGGCCTTCCCAACAACATGTGACTAGCTTCCATAGGGACTACATCACATAACACTTTGTCGTGATACTTCCCTATGAAGAAGCTAATCTCCACTTGCTCTCTTACTACTACATTATCTTCATAATTAAGTCCATGCAAATAATAAGGTGAAGGATGAGGAGTAGTAGCAAGTGATAGCTTTTCCACCACCCTCGTGCTACAAAAATTACAACATGATCCACCATCCACAATAAGAGAACAAGTTTTGCCCAAAATTTTGCATCTTGTTTGAAAAACATTCTCTCTTTGTGTTTGGGTTTCCTTACAAGGATGGCTTCCAAGAAGTTGTTTCACTTTGAAGAGATCATCACATGAATGAATACCTTTTTCATTTGATGTTCCCTTTAAAGTCCTTTTTCTTTTGGGGCAAAACAAAGCAATATGCCCTTTTTCTAAACACTTAAAACATTTAGGACTTTGAAAACGAGTGCTCGAACTAGTGGTAGGGGTGTCACTCATACTCAAGGGTTTTCTCTCAATATGCTTTCTTTTGGATGACTCTCTTTTAGGTTTAATTATAGAAGGGTTTGTCTTTTTCTTAGGATGCCTCTTAGGGTTTTCCTTCTTACTAGAAGAAGCATGAATGTCATGGATTATTTTAGGCTCCTCTAAGTCTCTATAATATGTGTAAATGTTACCACAGGAGCTCTTATAGGCATCTCTCTCTTTTTGTATCTTCATTTCTTCCCTTCTTTCTAACTTATTTTGTTCCTTTTCTCTCTTTTCCAATTCTTTCTTCTCTTTTTCTCTCCTTTCTCTTCTCTCTTTTCTCTCTAACTCTTTTCTTTTGTTTTCTTCTTTCTCTCTCTCTTTTTTCTCTTGCTTCTCTTTCTTTCTTTTCATTTTCCCTACTCTCTATTTGTCTCTTTTTTTCTCTTCTTTCTTGTCTCTCATTTTCTTTTTGTTCTTTCTCTCTTCTCTCCTCTCTATCTAGCTCCTCTTGTTCTCTTTTCCTCATCTCTCTTTGTTTTCTCTCATTTTTCCAAAATTCCATACGTTGTTTTTCTACTATTTCCCAATCAATAGAGTATGGATATGTGGGCAAGGTTGGTTTATCACTCTTCTTATTCTTTTCTTTTATTCTATTCTCACATTCTTCTCCTTTATTTTCCCTAGTTTCATTACTACTCCTAACACTCCTAGAAGTGTCTGAAAACATGTCAAAGTGTAAGGCCTAGGGAACTAATATGCAAAACACTCCTCTCTTTTTTGTTTTCTCCTAAAGTGTTAAGAGTCTTTGGAACTCTAACACTTTCTAAAACGTTGAAAGCAAATAAAGAAATTTAAAGCAAAGCTAAAGGATTCTAACGTGCTCCTAAGTATGAATAAGGGGTACCAATTCCTTATCCACACTAAAACGAGAAACTAAGGTTTATTACACACAAAAGAGGTGACCCTTATGGGCATCCAATACCTCTAATTAAAATGTCCTTTAAAAATACACCCAAATTAAACAAACAAAATTTAAAGTAGTTGAATGTAGCTCATTTCTTCAAGTGCTCCTCACCAAGTGTATCACTCTAGTCTTGGCCTCCTTTTCAAGTCTCCTCTTCCTTGGTTTTAAATCAACACTTCCTAAGGATGCTACCCTTGTGAAAATTTCAACAATTTGGCTACCTACCAAGAAAAAAACAAGCGCCCAAGCAAGAGACCAAGGGAAGTAGAATTTGAAAGCAAAAAGCACTTAACAAGAATAGGAACACATCCAAGTGGAAAGAATTTATTTGACAAACACAAAGAAAGCCAATAAGGACAAGCAAGAAATAAAAGGTGTAGAAAGAAAGTTGGCACACAAAAAAAAATTCGTAGAATGGGCCTAAAATATAATTGGACTTAAAACAAAAAAGACTCAACAAATTCAATGATTTGCACAATTGTAAAGCAAGGTGGCTAAATCATAGTCAAATAAATTCAAGCAAATTTCAATAAAATTTAACACTCCTTTGAATTTTTTAATAATTTTAAGGTGCACTAATTTTTATTTTATTTTTTTGTACTCTTTTTACTTGTTTTTAGCACTTTTTACTAACTCTTTTTTTTTTTTACTTATTTTACACTTTTGATTTCTTTTCTTCTTCTTTTTTTTTTTTGAAACAATTTTGCTACACCTCTTAACACATTTTGTAGCAAATATAGTGAGGAGTCAAAGAATCATAAATGCTTGAACAAAGGATATGAAATGGCCACCATAATTGATATACAAAAGTGCAAAATTAAGAAACAAAGCAACCTAATATGAACTAGTAATTTTAGGTGATAAAAAATAAATGGCACAAGGAGAGTTTTATGGAAGTTGAGGACAACTTGATTACTCAATAATCAGCCCAATCATACCCAACATGCCTCTCAAAGCCAATCAACAAAAATCACCACAAAAACTAGCACAAAATTAAGATACTAAAATTATTGAACAAGTGAATGAAATTTGGAAGAAATTGAGCATTAATTTTTTTGAAGATTTTTTTTTTTTAAGAACATGCTAAGATCTAAATAGCATGTGAGACTCTAAGGACATGGGATCAAGAGTAAGCCTCTTTGATGCTCAATTTCCAATAGAGAAATAACACACTTTTATGGTAAAAATAAAAAGGCAAAACTATGTAGAATTAAGAGACAATAAAAGGGCTACAACATGACCAACTAAGACACAACTTGGAAGATTAAAAACTGAAATTAAATGACTCAAAATAACCAGAAATATATGCCCAAAACAGAGAACAAAGGGCTGGCAAAACAGAAAAATAGGTGCAGGAAAATAGAATTAAAAATTCAAATAAGAAGAACAACGTGCATCCAAAGATCAAGACCACAATGTGTGGCTTCCTTCACAAATTTTGTGAAGTCATTACAATGATCTTCTTAGGATTTGCACAAGAATACGGAAAAAATAAAAGGTTGGGCAGAAAATTAAAGAAACAATCCTAAAGGAAACATATAAAGATTCAATGGAAAAGAACAAGATAAATTGAATCTAGAAAGCAATAAAAACTAGGAAATAAATTGCATAAAATGAAAACTACAAAAAAATAAACTAACAAGACATAAAAGGAATTAAATGACAAGAATCAAAGGCTGGAAAAAATAAAGGAAAAAGCAAGAACTCTAAGAAGAAAAGCTGAAAAAAATTAAAGAAATTAAGACTAGAAAAGAACCTCATGGAGTTGGCTCTGATACCAAATGATGCATGCCTCCCTTGATATTTTTCCTTGAGGTTCCAAGCACCATGAAATGGATGATGAAGGGGAAAGAAAATGGAGGTGGGGCGCCACTCTCAAAGAGAGATAAGCCAAAGTGTTTAGGTTTGCCACAAGGGAAGGAACCCTTGATAAAAACAACTAGGAAGAGGTTCCTCAAGAGAGAGGATCCTCAAGACCTTTTACTAAGAATGTGCTCACAAAGAGACTATTTTCATTCAACTTCAAAGGTGAAATTTTACAATGAGGGGGAATGAGTATATATAGCCCAATGGGAGAGCTTGGACACACTTTTCTAGGCAATGTGGGACTTGGACTTAATTAGGATTAAAACTAATTAACCCAAGTCTTAGGCCTTAAGTGAGGCACCTAAGTTCACCCCCTATGGGTGTAATTAGCATATCTTAATGTGAATGGGCTAGCCCAAAATCATGTCTTAACTTATGCACCCATTATAAGCTTACTCCTCATTTTTAACTAAAGACACCTATACCTTATAAACTAAGAAGATGGCTGGAAATACATGGCCTTAAGGGAATTAAAAATACTTTCCTATTTATCTAATTAAAATAAAATATTTACAAGCTAAAAATAACAAAGACTATGGCTTCGAATCTTCAATGAGCTTTTGTCCATGTCATGCCTTCTTTGAGTCCTCCTAGCCATGATGCATGCTAGGTGAGATTGCATCACTAAGACACCTCCTAAAAATAAAAAATGGACTAAATACATGTCCCAAATTAAATTCTTAATGTTCCTCAAAATTAAAATAAAGGAAAATTACATTTTATTAACTAAAGTCCCTAGCCTAATATCTTCATTCTCCATAGGAGGTGAAGTCTTCCTTTGTCTGCAAGGGCTAGGTCTTCTTCAATCCTTCTAGCCATGGCCCTAGTGATAGGTCCTTGGCTAGGCATGGTCACATCATCTCCTCCCCCTTGAAGAGGATTTGACCTCAAATCCATGGGGGCTTCGTCATTTTCAGCACCTACAAATGGAGATAAATCAGAAACATTAAAACTGGTGCTTACCTCATAATCCTCAGGCAGATCTAAAACATAGGCATTATTACCGATCCGCTCAAGGATTTGGAAATGTCTATCTCCTCTAGGGCTAAGTTTGGACTTCCTTTGAGAAGGAAAACTATCCTTTCTCAAGTGAAGCCATACCCAGTCGCCCTTTTCAAAGATGACTTCTTTCCTCCCCCTATTGGCGAAAGTAGCATCTCTCAAGGATTGGTGCTCTATGTTAACTTTAACCCTCTTATGTAATTGTTTTACAAAAATGGCTTTTGTCTCTCCTTCTTTATGCACAGCAACAGAAAGAGGAAGAGGTAAAATATCTAGAGGAGTACGAGGATTAAAGCCATAGACCACCTCAAAAGGAGAATGCTTGGTGATTCTATGAACCACCCGGTTATAAGCAAATTCAATGTGGGGAAGGTACTCATCCCAAGACTTATGGTTGCCTTTAAGGAGAGCCCTCAGCATAGTGGATAAAGATCTATTCACCACTTCTTTTTGCCTATCAGTTTGAGGGTGACAGGTAGTGGAAAAAAGAAGTTTAGTTCCCAGCTTAGCCCAAAGAGTTTTCCAAAAATGGCTAAGGAACTTCACATCCCTATCTGAAACTATTGAAGAGGGTATACCATGCAATCGGACAACCTCTTTAAAGAAAAGTCTTGCGATATTGCTCGCATCATCCACTTTGTGGCAGGGAATAAAATGGGCCATTTTTTAAAATCGGTCCACCACTACAAATATGGAGTCTGCACCTCGTTGGGTTCTTGGGAGCCCAAGGATGAATCCATGCTAATATCTTCCCAAGGTGCAGAAGGAGTAGGTAAAGGTGTGTATAGTCCCTGAGGCATTGCTTTAGACTTTGCTTGCAAGCAAGCTATACATTTAGAGCAATGTCTATGGACATCTCTACGCATATGGGGCCAAAAGAATTTCTCTTGTAAAAGCATGAGGGTTTTTGAAATCCCAAAATGCCGCATGAGCCCACCTTTATGACTCTCTCTTGTAAGTAAGTTCCTAATTGATCCTTGGGATATACAAAGCTTACTCCCTTTGTAAAGATACCCCTCACTGATGAAGTACCCATCATGGACCTTTAATGCAAATGCAGATGCAGAGGTAGCAAATATGGGGCCGAAATCCTTATCAGACGGATACATAGCCCGAATGTCATCAAATCCCAAGATTTTTGCACTCAAGGATGAATAAAGGGCATGACGCCTAGAAAGAGCATCAGCCACCACATTTTGTTTTCCTTTCTTGTACTTGATGACATAAGGGAAGGATTCAAGATATTCTACCCACGTTGCATGCCTTTTGTTCAATTTACCTTGACCCCTCAAATATTTTAGTGACTCATGGTCACTATGAATGACAAACTCCTTGGGAGCAAGGTAATGCTCCCAAGTTTGAAGGGCCCTAATTAGAGCATAAAACTCCTTATCATAGGTGGGGTAGTTGAGGGGGGCACCATTGAGTTTTTCAATGAAATACGCAATGGGGTGCCCTCCTTGCAACAAGACAGCCCCCACACCTACACCAGAGGCATCACATTCAAGTTCAAATGTTTTAGAAAAGTCAGGTAATGCCACGACTGGTGCATGGGTCAGTTTATGCTTAATTAGCTGGAAGGCTTTCTGTTGTTTCTTACCCCAAAGGAAAGGAACTTCCTTTTTCACCAAATCATTTATTGGTGCGAAGAGCGTGGAGAAATTAGGCACAAAGCGCCTATAAAATCCAGCGAGACCATGAAAGCTTTTGATCTCTGTCACACTCTTTGGGGTGGGCCATTCTTGAATAGCTTTTATCTTTTCGGGGTCAACATGAACCCCTTTTGTGCTAAGTACAAAACCTAGGAAAACTACACTATCTACACAAAAGGTGCATTTTTCTAAGTTACCAAAAAGATGATTACTCCTAAGAAGAGAAAAAACATGCCTTAGATGTCCTAAATGATCATCTAGGTTCCTAGAGTAAACTAAAATGTCATCAAAGTAAACTACACAAAATTTACCAAGGCAATCCCTCAGTACATGATTCATTAAGCGCATGAATGTGCTTGGGGCATTAGTTAGCCCAAAAGGCATAACCAACCACTCATAAAGACCAAATTTAGTCTTAAAAGCAGTTTTCCACTCATCACCCTCTTTGATCCTTATTTGGTGGTAACCACTTCTAAGATCTATTTTTGAAAATATTATTTCCCCATGCAATTCATCCAACATGTCATTAAGACGGGGGATTGGGTGCCTATATTTGATGGTGATGTTGTTGATTGCACGACAATCAACACACATCCTCCACTGGCCATTTTTCTTGGGCACCAACAAGACTACCACAGCACAAGGGCTTAGGCTCTTTTGAACCCAACCCTTCTCCAACAGCTCATTCACTTGAGACTCAATCTCTTGGGTCTCCATAGGGTTGGTCCTATAAGCAGGTCTATTAGGTAGACTTGCGCCAGGCACCGAATCAATTTGATGTTCTATACCCCTAATAGGAGGAAGTCCTTGTGGAACCTCATTAGGGAATATGTCATCAAATTCTTTTAAAATATCTTGAACCCCTTGAGGAAGGTGCTCATGTGCATGGGCTGTGGCAGTGCTCTCAGCAGAAGAATGCAAAATGGGAGAAGGATTTGGTGCTTCTTTGCAAAAGAGGAGATAAAAGGGCTTGTTAGTCAAATGAGCTTCTTTTAAATCACGTTTAGTAGCAAATAGGCTCCTTTTACTAATATCCCTTTCGAAGGGGCATCACCTTCCGACTCTCTCTCTCTACCCTTTTCAAGCTTTAAGGGTAAAGCTTGTTGTATTTTTTTTTCCTCAACTCTTTTCTTTTTCATCGCAAATTGATCTTCAGCCACTTGAGAAGGTGACAAAGGATATAATTTGAAGCGCTTTTCATTATGGGTGAGAATTATTTTGTTGGAGTGACCATGGTTAATAGCTTTTTTGTCAAATTGCCATGGTCTTCCCAACAGGATATGACCAGCCTCCATAGGAACTATGTCACAAAGAATCTCATCATTATAAGATCCTATGGAAATTGGAACCATAACTTGTTCATTGACTACCATCTCCCCTTGCTCATTGAGCCATTGCAATTTGTAAGGTTTGGGATGTGGCATGGTAGTCAAGGCTAGCTTTTCAACCAACCTAGAGCTACAACAGTTACAACAGGAGCCACTATCAACAAGGAGAGAACATACTTTGTCATTTACTTTACATCTTGTATGGAAGATGTTCTCTCTTTGTGACTGGCCAAGCTCTAGAGGTTGGCTTCCAAGAAGCCTTTGAACCATAAGGAGGTCCCCCTCATAAGGAAAAGCTTCCTCACACTGTTGTTCAAAAGTATGTCCCCCTTCTTCCTCACTCTCACTAGAGGAGGAAGATGAGTTGTTCTCACTACAAATGTCTTGTCCCCTTATGATCATCGTTTTCTTGTTAGGGCATTGAGAGGCAATATGGCCTCTCCCAAGACATTTGAAGCATTTGATACTACTTTGCCTCTCAGTAGGCTTAGTAGTAGGGGGTTTTCTCTCTACATGAGGTGCTTTTGTATCTTGAAAATGCTTGGGTTCCTCTTTGGGAAAACCCTTGAAAGAGTTTCCCTTAAGTTGGTCTCTCTTTGAGTAAGAGGGAAAATCTTTTTTAAAGCTTTTTCTCTTGAGTTGATTCTCAGCTCTTACACAAAGTTCTGCCAACTCATCAAGGCTTGAGTATGAAAGAAGCTCTACCTTATCTCTAATGTCAGAGCTTAATCCACACAAAAACCTAGCAAGGGTGGCATTGGGTTCCTCAATGATATTGGCCCTTAGTATGAGAAGCTCCATCTTTTGTCTATACTCCTCAATACTTAGGTTATGTTGCCTAAGTCTTTGGAGCCTATCCAAAAGATCCCTTTCATAATATGAAGGAATGTGCCTTCTTCGCAAACAAGGTTTTAAATAATTTCAGTAGCGAATGTCAGACATTTGTTTACGGGCCCTATCCTTAACTAACCCATCCCACCAATGCAAAGCAGAACCTTGAAAACTAAGAGAGGCCAAAGGTACTTTTCTTTCTTCCCTAATTTCATAGCATCGAAAGAGTTGTTCCACTTTGACTTCCCAATCTAGGTAAGTCTCAACATCTTCCCTACCATGAAAATGGGGTAGGTCTACCTTTGGTTCCCTAGCATGATTTATGTTCTCTTGAGGAGAATGATGATTGTATGATGAATGTGAGTGATGCTTATGTTGATTTCTATAGTATTCTTCTTCACTAGAGCTAAAATGCCTAGATGGGGATCTTATGAGAATTCCTTTATTTTTTCTATCACTCTCCCTCCCATATCCCCTCTTACTCTCTTCTCCTCTCCTTCTTTCTTCTTCCTTTTTTTCTCTTTTTCTTTCTAGTTCTTTCCTTCTTCTCCTTTCTTCATCCTCTCTTCTCTCTCTTTGCCTTCTCTCTTCTCGCTCTTTTTTCTCTTTTCTCATTTCCAACATCTCTTTTTTTAACTCTTCCTTCTCTTTTTGTTTTTCCTTTCCTTTTATTTCTTTTTTTCTCTCTTTTTCTTCTTTCCTTTCTTGTTCTTTAGCCATCCATTCCCTAAATTCTAAGTTAAGGTTTTCAAGAGTGTCTCCCTTAGAAGGTTTTCTTTGGTTGACACTCTTACTTGATGAACAACTATGTGCACTAGAATGTGTGTGGGAATCCATGGTGCTTGGATGCTAAAAACTAAAGGGTAGGCCAAAAACTTTTTTTTTTCAAGCAACACTCCTCTCTTTTTTTTTTTCTCACCTAAGGTGGCTTGATGAGTCTTTGGAACCCTTAGCCTCTACATGTTTTTTCAAAATAACATAAAATAAAATAAAAGTGCAAGAATGTAAAAGAGAAAGGGCTCTAATCGTGCTCCTAAGGTGTTGAAGGAAGTGTACCACTTCTCCCTTCTTCACCTAATTAACGAGGAACTACGCTAAAATTAACCAAAATTATTACAAACCAAGGGAGGGCCTTAAGGGCACTCAAACTCCCAATCTAAAATTAAGTACACACAATACAAAGAATAAAAAAAAAATAAAACAAAGTCTTCACTCCAAGCTTTTTGGTGTTTGTCTTATTTTGATCAAGCCCCTTTGAGTTGCGTCAACTCACCCCAAGAATGCTACCTTTGTTTCCTCTTGTTTGGACTTGCCAAAATTTTATATATGGAACCTTTCCCAACCTTTCCTTACCAAGACCAAATACAACACAAGACAATAAACAAAGGTGACTAACAAAACAAGGTTCACAAATCCAAGTGGATAGATTAAACAATGACAAACTCAAAGAAGTAAAGAAGACAAGCAAGAAAACATAAGGCTCACAAAGGAAGGTAGCACACAAATAACTTTCCTAGATTAGCTCTAAGAGTAGAGATGAAAAAAGACTCAAACAAAAAAAATGAAACCAATAGTTGCACACTTAATAAAATTTAAGTGACCAAAAACTAAAAAACTTACTCAAGTAATTTTTTTTTTGAATCACAATTGGTTCCTCATATCAAATGTTTCTACTATTAGGTACACAACTTCAAATTTGTCTTTCTTTAGAGTTCTTTATCTTTTTTTTTTAACTTGAACTTTTTCTATTTTTTTTTAACTTTTTCTAATCATTTTGCTGCACCTAATAGCTTGTTGAATTGAAATTTTAATGAGGATGCTTGAAATAATAACGCTTGAGTGAATAAGCACAAAGTAAGGTCACATAATTTTCAAGCAATGTATGTAACTAAAGGCAAAACAACTTAGTAGTTCCAAATACCACTGAACTAATGGTGCTTAAGGAATGATTTAGGGCTGATTTTGAAGTAAATTGATTACTCAAATTACTAACACAATTCACCCAAGCTAAAATTCCATAAAGAGATACCAATAGTGAAGGTAAACCAAGTGGAAGGCTACTAATAATTCAACATAAAACAAGAAACATATAAAGATTGAATTGAGAAAATATTTAAGAACAACAAAGATATTAATATGCTTGAATTAAAAGCATAAAAGACTTAAGAGACTCAACAAGAGGTTCACCTCTTAGGAGCTCAATTCAAACTGTTTTTGAAGGTTTTTTTGTAAAAAATTTAAGAGGCTAAAACCTATGGAATTTAAATGAGACAAAATAGGAAACTAACATGACTAGTATTTGACAAAACACAAGATTAAGAAAAAATAACACACCTAAAAATAGAGCAAAAATTTCAGCAAGAGACTTAAAACCAAAGGCACAACAAAGTGGCCAAAGTTGATCACCACAATGGTGTGGAAAAATCCTCAACCATGTGGGTTTAATGGTCACAACTTCTTAGGCACACTTTAACATAAAAAACCAAGGGAGAATTAAGCAACTTGAACACAAAAATAAGATGCAAAGAAAGGGACAAATAAAACCGCATCAAATTAAATGGAACATAGGCGCGTAGATAGAAAACAAAAGCGCATATAATAGCAAGAATAAAAAGCTATACTACTAGACAATAAAGGAAATAGAGATGAAAAAAAATGAAGGACTTTAAAATAAAGAGATCAAAGAAATAAACAACAAAGCAAAAAAAAAATTTGAGAAAGAACGTGACCCTTAGAAAGTGGCTCTGATACCACTTGATGTGATCTTTGATGATCACGTGCCCAAAGGATCCTTTCTAAGGTCACTCGGAAGGGAAATTGATTTATAGAGAGGAAAGGAATGGGGTGAGGCGCCACAAATACTAGGTTTGATAAGCCAAAGGGGAGAGGCCACAAGGGAGGGGTCCCTTGATAACTCTTAGAAGCTCTCACAAAGGAGAAAGAGGGACACTTAAAGGTAAGAACCTCAACCAATATGGTCTCTACGATTAAATTCAAGTGTAAAAAATACAAGTGAGGGAGGAGCTCTTATTTATAGAGGTAGCTAACCTCTTGAACAAGATAACCTAAAAAAGAAGGGCTAGGATTAAAATGAGAGATCTAAGGGAGGAGAATTGAGAAACAATTCCCTCCTTAGATCATCAAACTTGGTGACCAAGTTTCTCAAACCAAGGGCCAAGATTCCTTCTTATTAGCTTAGGGAGTTTATGTAGAAAAGAGGGGTGTAGATATCAAGGCTACCCCTTATTTCCTTCATAAAGACCCAAAAAGCTAAATCCACCCTTTAAATTCCTAAGACACCTTCTAAAAATAAAAAAAAGGACTAAATACATGTCCCAAATTAAATTCTTAATGCTCCTCAAAATTAAAATAAAGGAAAATTACATTTTATTAACTAAAGTCCCTAGCCTAATATCTTCACACTCCATATGAGGTGAAGTCTTCCTTTGTCTGCAAGGGCTAGGTATTCTTCAATCCTTCTAGCCATGGCCCTAGTGATAGGTCCTTGGCTAGGCATGGTCACATCAGTTTTACTCCTCTCTCAAGCTCATTCAACAAGAAAAATCAACTATAAATATGAAATCAAAGCATAAGGTAAAAAAGAACTTTAATAATGAGCAAAAAAATTATATTGATAACATAAAAATATACAATAGAGTTTAGGCATAGTTACAAACGGAACCCTAACCACAGAACCTAGCCTTCCATGGAGGTGAAGAGTATGATTGATGACTTAAGGCTACAAACTGTGATGTAAATGAGGGGAAATAGAGGTAGTATGGTGCTAGAAAATGGAGGAACCTTAACTGGTACTGCTTCTCAATCTCATCTCCTTCTTCGAAACACAATTTTTTCTATTTAAAGCGTGGCTCTATTCACGCACTGACACTGGGGGCTGGCTCTAGACATCCAAATTCTTTCGAAACTTCTTCTAGCCTTCTTCAAAAAATCTGACTCAAATAATGGAAAACAAGAAAATAAAAGTAAAATATACACAAAATTAAATATATAATAAATTTTCCTAAATATCAAAATTTTGTATAAAAGGAGGAAAACAACATTTTAAACAAGTTGAAATAAGGATAACTACTCTATTTTACTTTTATAAAAAATAGGTAATTTAGGCAGTTATCACCAACCTAACTAATTGATCAGCCCCACTATTTTCCTCTCTTGGAACATGCTAGACTTCTACCTCTAAGAACTACTCACATAACTACTTGGCTAGATGATAGTACTAAAGAAGGGTAGGTTCCTTGACCTAAAGCATCCTCTTTATCTGCTCGGCTGCCACCTGAGAATCAGTGAGGCACTTTACTCGTTCTGTACCCATGTCTTGGGCCAACTGCAAACCTGCTATCAATGCCTTATACTTAACCTAGTTGTTTGACGCTCTGAAATTGAAACACAAGGCTTGCTCTAATTCTATGCTTTCGGGCCCTTCCAAAATGATTCTGAGTCTGCTACCTTGTCTGATAGAGGACCCATCTACATGCAAAGTCCACCAAGCTCCAAGAAACGTCTCTTTTGCTATATCTCAAAAATTATGTTTGCTAGTACTTGTGCTTTTATGGACCCTCTAAGCTCAAATTAGAGATCAAACTCTAAGAGTTCCATTAACCACCTGATGATCTGGCTCACCAACTCTGGCTGTCGAAGTACCTTTGTTATGGGGCAGTTAGGGCGAACCATTACTCAATGCCCTTGAAAATAGTGGTGAAGTCTTTTTGCTGCCATAACTACCACCAATGTTGCTTTCTCGAGCACCTGGTACCTCTTCTCTTGGTCTTGGAGTGTTCTACTGATAAAATACATTACAAATTCGCCTGTCTCATTTGCCTGGATGAGAACAACGTTGATGGTATGCTGAGTTTTAGCTATGTATAGTTGTAGGAAAGTTTCCAGGTCAAACCTATGAGACCTAGCGGATTAGACACTACCTTTTTCAACCTCTAAAATGACTGCTCGCAATCTGGGGTCCACAAAAAATGGTTTGCCTTCTTCAATAATTGCGACATGGGTCATGTTGCTTTGAACATACAGGGAAGGAACTTGGAAAAGGCAGCGAGCCTGCTCGTCAATTATTGTAGCTCTTTCGGACTACTCAATTCTTATCCAAGATGGCCTCACACTTATCCAAATTAGCCTGAGAAAATTTCCTCCTTTCTCCCCAAAGACACATTTTTCTAGGCTTAACCTCATGTTCTGTCGTCTGACCAGGGAAAAGACCTCTTTCAAGTTCTTGGCATACCCTTCTAGGATCTTAGACTTCACCACCATGTCGTCCATATATACTTCTAGAAATTGGCAATTAGAGGCCGAAATATCTTGTCCATAAGACGTTGGTAGGTAGCCCCAACATTCTTAAGACCAAAAGGCATAACTAAGAACTGAAAGTTAGCCTCATCAGTGATGAATCTTGTTTTCCCTTGATGTACCAAATGTATATTTATCTGGTTATACCTCGAGTAGGCATCCAAAAATCTTAGCAGTCGGTGTCCAACTACCCTGTCCACCAACCTATCAATGCTGGGGAAAGGGGTACACATCTTTTAGGGATGCCTCGTTAAGTTTAGTGTAATCAGTACACATCCTCCACTTACCATTTGGTTTCTTTACCATTACCACATTAGCTAACCTGGTGGAGTAGTACACCTTCCTAATGAAGCCTGCTTTAATTAATGATTAGATCTCACACAAAATATAGCTAAAAAGTTATAGCTAAATTCAAATAGAATTCAAAATTTTAATTCAAATTTTAGAGCTAGCCAAAACAAACTAGCGCATGTGTTGTGGACTAAAGCAAGAAAATGTGACTCAAATGTGTGTTTCCTTCAAATTTTTGTGTAGTTCTCGCAAGGAAGAATCTTTCATAGAAGGTAGAAGGGAACTACTCTTGATGGAAGAAGAGTTCAACCAAAAAGAGAGAACAAAGAAGTGCTCAATTTACTAAATGATGAAATCTGAATACAAGAGTAGGAGGGATCCTATTTATAGAGTAAAAATGAGATTAAAAGGTGTAAATTAAGTATAATTAACCAAGGATTGGATATAACTAATCAAGGTTAATTCTTCTTAACCAAAACAGTCCAAATCATTGTCTACTTACTCCCTTGAGACAATGACATCTACGAGACATGTTGGATCATGTTTTGGTCATGCAAAGAGTGTGAGAATGGATGTAAAACTCAAGGAAAAAGAGGGTGCATTCCACCACAACACTGTAGCATAACCCACAAGGTTGTGTTTCTCACACCCTCTCTCTAACCTGGGTTCATTTAGTCCAAACTTCTCACACACCCCCAAACTAACTAATGGAACCCCTTATTATGAAATAAAGAATAAAAAAAAAACCCAAATACAAGGCAATAAGAAATTGGTCCACTATAAAGTGAACCCACTAAGAAAGGTAAAAAATAACACTAATATAAGAAAATTCTAATCCTAATTTATTTAATTGATTATAACAATGATCTTCTTGTATATTTTCAAAAGGCCCTTGGGCTAGCTTGCATAAGCTAATTGTCAGTTTTTTAAGTGAAATATAAAATATTTGCTATTTGTAAAGAATACGCATCTTCCAATTTTTGGTACAAAGAAACCATATTCTATGTCTGATGTAGAATGAGGCTTTGAACATGAACATGTATGTGGCTTTATTATGCCCTTTGTGGATGAACCCATTTATAAGCTTATTCATCAAGAGATGTATGTGAGAACCATGTGGATAATTGATAATGGTATGACATTTCATGTTACCAAGGTGATTTTGGAGTTTTGGAGATGGTTAATGATGGTGCATCCAAGGTGATTGATGTCGGTGATCTTTGCTTGAAAACTAATATGGGAATGCAATTGCTTCTTAGATGAATCAAGCATGCTCTAGATGTTTGTTTTAATTTGATCTTTGGGTAGGTGTTTGATGATAATAGTGATGTTAACCACTTTGGTTCAGGAAAGTGGAAACTCACAAAGGCAACTTGGTTGTGCCCAAAGGGGATGAAAATTTCTAAATTATACTAGACAAAAGCTCAGGTTGCTATAAAAAGTGTGAATGACATGGATATGGAGACATCTTTACGACATTGAAGGCAAAAAGGGTTGAATTATGTAGCCAAAAAGGTGTACTTTAGCGAGCCATGAATACAAAGTTCAAAAAGTGTTTTCACTTCATGATTGGTAAGAAGACTAGACTATCCTTCAAGAAGCATCTTCCCTCCAGAAAATCTAAGTTGTTTGAATTGGTGCATGCAAATATTTGTGACCCTTTGAAAGTAAAATCCTTTAGTGGTACAATTTTATTTTGTTACCTTTATTGATATTTTTTCTAGGAAATTATGGTTCGTGCGTTGAAGAGAAAGGATCAAGTGTTGGAGAAATTCAATGGATTTAATGATTTGGTTGAGAGACAGTCACATAAGGAGTTAAAACGCATTAGTATTGACAATGGTGGTTAGTATTTTCAATCTTTTTATGTCTACTGCAAGCAACACGGTATTACACATGACAAGACTCATCCTCAAAGTCCTCAGCGAAAAACGCATTAGAATAAATGGTACATTGCATTGAGATAGTGAGGTATATGCTCTCTGAAGCAAAGTTGCCCAAGAGATTTTGGAGTTAGGCATTGTACATGGTGGTGCATCTTATCAATTTTAGTCCTATTGTTGCTTTAAATACTAAGAAGATAGAAAAAATTTGGTTTAACAAGTATGTCAAGTATGATAACTTAAGAGTTTTTTGTAGAAAGAAATTTGTGCATGTTCCAAGGGATAAAATATCCAAGTTGGATACAAAGTCAAGGTAATGTATCTTCATTGGTTATGGTAATGATGATTTTGATTACAGGTTCTATGATCTAGTTGAGGTGAAGTTTGTTAGAAGTTGTGATGTTAAGTTTATTGAAGACCAAACTATTGAAGACATTGACAAGGTGGAGAAATCTACACCCAAAGAAAACAGTTCTGTGACTGATGCTGATCCAATTTAGCCACCTATTTAGAATCTATATATAGATTTTTAGAATGATGCACAACATGAAATGTTGATGATTAATAACATGAAGATGAGGTAGATGTTCTAGTTGATGATGATGATGAAAAAGAACATGAGATGTCAGATGATGAAAATTTTGGAATGCTCTTGAAACACCTCAAGTTGAACTCCAAAAGTCCAAGAGGAAGAGACAACTATCTATGAAGTATTTTCCTTATGAGTATGTGATGTTTATTGGTGAAAAAAAACATGAATACTTTGAACATGCCACAAAGAGTGAAGCAAAAGAATGGGGTGGCCACGAATTATTATCTGTGTATTTTGGGACTGATTGTCATAAAAGTTTTGATGTAGTCAGGGTGCTGATTAGTACTACTAAATGGAATTTGATCAATAAAGTAATGCAGGTGAATATCAATGGGTAATCTTTGTCATTCATGTGGTGGAAGATTTTTTAACTCTGGTGGATTTCATGAACACTTATAAGTTTGGTGGAAGAATTACCGAAGAATCCATGACTTTGGAACCAGACTTTGAATGGTGGTGGCAGAGGTAGGAAGAGTAGGAAGAGTAGGAAGAGTAGGAAGAAGATAAGTTAGAGCCAAATTTTGAATTCAAATTTTCGCAGAGGGTAGATCCTGGAGAAGTAAATAGAGTAACTAACATATTTGAAGATTTTGAATCGGGATTAAAGATCAATAATAACATAATTGCTATTGAAGAGGGATTTAAGGAAATAATTTTGAAAGGTATGAATATGGTAGGGAATCCTAACATTAATGCTGGTGGAGATTGTGTCATGGAACATTTGGGAGATGGTATAGGAGCGGAAATGTCATGGTTGGGCCACTAAGACTCATTTATTAATGAGTATAATAGGTGGTGCAAATATGGGCTTTGTAATAGACCAACGTTTATGGCAGGGCTGGACTCAAATGATGGTTTTGATGCAGTGAAAATGTTATTGGACACTATGGTAGCCAAACTTGTATTGCAAAGTGATGAGGCACTTAATTGTGGTCAATTGGGCCTTAATTGATGCAATCCTACCTATCAAGGGCCCTCTCATTAGGGCTGATGTGACCATGCCTAGCCAAGGACCTATCACTAAGGCTATGGCTAGAAAGATTGAAGAAAACCTAGCCCTTGCAGACAAAGAAAGACTTCACCTCCTATGGAGAGTCAAGATATTAGGCTAGGGATTTTAGTTAATAAAATGTAATTTTCCTCTATTTTAATTTTGAGGAGCATTAGGAATTTAATTTGGGACATGTATTTAGTCCATTTTTATTTTAGGAGGTGTCTTAGGAATTTAGAGGGTGGATTTAGCTTTTTGGGTCTTTATGAAGGAAATAATGGGTAGCCTTGATATCTACACCCCTATTTTCCTACATAAACCCCCTAAGCTAATAAGAAGGAATCTTGGCCCTTGGTTTGAGAAACTTGGGCACCAAGTTTGATGATCTAAGGAGGGATTGTTTCTCAATCCTCTTCCCTTAGATCTTTCTTTTTAATCCTAGCCCTTCTTTTTTAGGTTATCTTGTTCAAGAGGTTAGCTACCTCTATAAATAGGAGCTCTTCCCCTTACTTGTATTTTTTACACTTGAAATTAATCCTAGAGACCATATTGGTTGTGAGGTTCTTACCTTTCAGTGTCCCCCCTTCTCCTTTGTGAGAGCTTCTAAGAGTTATCAAGGGACCCCTCCCTTGTGGCCTCTCCCCTTTGGCTTATCAAACCTAGTATTTGTGGCACCTCACCCCATTCCTTTCCTCTTCATAAATCCATTTTCCTTCCAAGTGACCTTAGAAAAGGATCCTTTGGGCAAGTGATCATCAAAGATCACATCAAATGGTATCTAGAGCCACTTTCTAAAGGTCACGTTCTTTCTCAAAGAATTTTATTTGCTTTTTTATTTATCTCTTTGCTCTCTTTATTTTAAAGTCCTTCATTCTTTTTTCATATTTATTTCCTTTATTTTCTAGTAGTATAGCTTTTTATTCTTGCTATTATATACGCTTACATTTCCTATCTATGCTTCTATGTTCCATTTAATTTGATGCAATTTTATTTGTCCCTTTCCTTGCATCTTATTGCCGTGTTCAAGTTGCTTAGTTTTCCCTTGGTTTTTTATGTTAAAGTATGCCTAAGAAGTTGTGACCATTAAACCCACATGGTTGAGGATTCTCCACACCATTGTGGTGATCAACTTTGGCCACTTTGTTGCGCCTTTTGTTTTGAGTTTCTTGCTGAAATTTTTGTTCTATTTTTAGGTGTGTTATTTTTTCTTAATCTTGTATTTTGTCAAATACTAGTCATGTTAGTTTCCTATTTTGTCACATTTAAATTCCTTAGGTTTTAGCCTCTTAAAATTTTTACAAAAAACCTTCAAAAACATTTTGAATTAAGCTTCTAAGAGGTGAACCTCTTGTTGAGTCTCTTAAGTCTTTTATGCTTTTAGTTCAAGCATAGTAATCACTTTGTTGTTCTTAAAAATTTGCTCAATTCAATCTTTATATGCTTCTTGTTTTATGTTGGATTATTAGTATTTTCCACTTGGTTTACCTTCACTATTGGTGCCTCTTTATCGAATTTTAGCTTGGGCGAATTGTGTTAGTAATTTGAGCAATCAATTTACTTCAAAATCAGCCCTAAATCATTCCTTCAGCACCTTTAGTTCAGTGGTATTTGGAACTACTAAGTTGTTTTGCCTTTAGTTGCATGCATTGCTTGAAAATTGTGTGACCTTACTTTGTGCTTATTTGCTCAAGCGTTATTATTTCAAGCATCCTCATTAAATTTTCAATTCAACAAGCTATTAGGTGCAGCAAAATGATTAGAAAAAGTAAAAAAAAAATATTAGAAAAAGTTCAAGTTAAAAAAAAAAAGAAGATAAAGAACTAAAAAAAGAAAGACAATTTTGAAGTTGTGTACCTAATAGTAGAAACATTTGATATGAGGAACCAATTGTGATTCAAAAAAAAAAAAAGATTACTTGAGTAAGCTTTTTAGCTTTTGGTCACTTAAATTTTATTAAGTGTGCAACTATTAGTTTCATTTTTTTGTTTGAGTCTTTTTTCATCTCCACTCTTAGAGCTAATCTAGGAAAGTTATTTGTGTGCTACCTTCCTTTGTGAGCCTTATGTTTTCTTGCTTGTCTTATTTACTTCTTTGAGTTTGTCATTGTTTAATCTATCCACTTGGATTTGTGAACTTTGTTTTGTTATTCACCTTTGTTTTTTGTCTTGTGTTGTATTTGACCTTGGTAAGGAAAGCTTGGGAAAGGTGTCATACAGAAGATTTTGGCAAGTCCAAACAAGAGAAAACAAGGGTAGCATTCTTGAGGTGGTTGATGCAACTCAGAGGGGCTTGATCAAAAGGAGCCAAACACCAACAAGCTTCGAGTGAAGACTTTGTTTTATTTTTTATTCTTTGTATTGTGTTAACTTAATTTTAGATTGGGAGTTTGAGTGCCCTTAAGGCCCTCCATTGGTTTGTAATAATTTTGGTTAAATTTAGCTTAGTTCCTCGTTAATTTGGTGAAGAAGGGAGAAGTGGTACACTTCTTTCAACACCTTAGAAGCACGATTAGAACTCTTTCTCTTTTACATTCTTGCACTTTTATTTTATTTTATTTTATTTTGAAAAAACATGTAAAGGCTAAGAGTTCCAAAGACTCATCAAACTACCTTAGGTGAGAAAAAAAAGAGAGGAGTGTTGCTTGAAAAAGAAAAAAGTTTTTGGCCTACCCTTTAGTTTTTAGCATCCAAGCACCATGACTTCCCATACACATTCTAGTGCATATATTTGTTCATCAAGTAAGAGTGTCAACCAAAGAAAACCTTCTAAGGGAGACACTCTTGAAAACCTTAACTTAGAATTTAGGGAATGGATGGTTGAAGAACGAGGAATGAGAGAAGAAAAAGAGAAATAAAAGAAAAGGAAAAACAAGAAGAGAAGAGTTAAAAAAATAGATGTTGGAAATGAGAAAAGAGAAAAGAGAAAAAAGAGCGAGAAGAGAGAAGGCAAAGAGAGAGAAGGTAAAGAGAGAGAAGAAAGGAGAATAAGGAAAGAACTAGAAAGAAAAAGAGAAAAAGAGGAAGAAGAGAGAAGGAGAGGAGAAGAGAGTAAGAGGAGAGATGAGAGGGAGAGTGATAGAAAAAAGAAAGGAATTATCATAAGATCCCTATCTAGGAATTTTAGCTTTAGTGAAGAAGAATACTATGTATTTTCTCTCTCTTTACAAAGCACCATTAGGTATAATTTCTAAATTGGAAACTCGTTTTAAATACTTTTTGTGGGGGAGGGGGTAGGGAGGAATGGAGGAAGATTCATTAGATCTCTTGGGAAACAGTCTGTAGAAGGAAGGAAGAAGGCGGTCTAGGGTTAAGGGATTTGCGAAAGTTCAATCTAGCCCTGTTAAGTAAATGGAAGTGGAGATTCCAAGTGGATCAGAATATATTTTAGGCTAAAGTGTTGAAAGCTAAGTATGAGAAATGTGAAGCATCTTGGATGGTGCAAGGATGGAGGTACTCTGGAGGCATTAGGTCAAGAGCACATAGATTGGTGATCCCAAAATGTCAAATGCATAATGAGGGTTGGTAGTCAAATTCGGTTTTGGAAAGACAGGTGGATAGAGGAAAACCAGATTAGTGTGGTGTTTAGCAGTTGTATGGTTTTGTCACAAAGAAGAATGTCACAATCAAGGAGAGGCAACAAGGGGTTTCAAGTTGGAAATGGAACTGGAGAAGACCATTATTTGCCTAGGAGGAGGAACAAGTAGAGGAATTGAAGGACTATTTTGGCAGAATAAATTTAAAGGAAGGAATCCCTGATGGATGGACATGGTTAACAGATGGGTCAGGTATGTATTTTGTAGCTTTAGCGTACATGATTTTGTTATGCAAGTCACCTATTATCTTAGACGTATTTTTTAACATTTTATGGACTAAAGGCATACCCCTAAATAAGGAGAGTCAACACGGAGAGTCACATCAATTTTTCTTCTTTTCACTTATTTTCTCACTAATTATTTCCTCTCTTACAACTTTCTTATCAACTAAATAAAGTATTATATATATACACAAAAATATAAGCATCGGGAGAATTTTATCTTTCTAAATAAATATCATTTTACTTAATTTAAATTAGTGAGAATACTATATATGTATATATGTTTTAGGGTTTCATACATAAATTCAAAAGTTTTTACTATTTTCATCAACTAAACACATCGAATTTTAATCTTTTCAATCGTTTTCCTACTAATCTCTTTCTTCACTTTTATCAACCTAATGTAAATTCACTTGATTTATATATATTAACTGATCTCAAATGAATGTGAACATTATTATTTTTAGTGAAGTGTGTCATTTCACCGCTTTTCTTCTTAGTTTGGAAAATAAGAGTAAACCTGTGGGTTTTACAAATAAATTCAACTTTCTACTTATTTTCATACTAATCAGTTTCTCTTCTTACACTTTCTTTCAACCAAATTAATTGACCTTTTTATTATTATAAGATATAAAGTTACATTCATTAGGATGACTTTCTAGCATCAAATAAATTCATTTGAGTTAATTTACATTAGAAAAAGTATATATATATATATAGAACTGATTAATTTTGCTTGTCAATGTGCAATTAGTTTTCATGTCACAAATATTTTTTAAAGAGTTATAAGGTTTATCTTATTGTAAAATGGACAAATAGGAGAGAGAAGTCGTAGATTTGAATCTTTCCACTAACAAAAACTAACACATTAACAATTAAGATTTGACTATTAAAAAAATATCATAAATATTTTTGTGTAAGTTGTTTATGCACTCTAACTAACACACACTTACACACAAAGACAAACACACATGCAAAAAGATATACATGTGCATACAAGCACACACAACTAGACACAGAGAAAACATAGACAGAGACACACTCACATACTAAAAAATCGACTTGTTTAATTGAGATGAAAATAATGAAAAAGTTTCAAATATTTATCAATCACTCACATTATATCTCTAGTTTCACAAAAAATATTTTTGATATTTGAAATTTAAAAATATTTTTTTTAGTCCCTAAAATTAATTTATTTTTTGTATTAATGTTATCCATTTATAAGTTCTGGTATATTTTGTTGTGTCAGATGTAAAATTGAATATTAAAGGAGTTAAAGTTGAGGAAGAAAGTGATTCACAAGTATAAAAACGTATTTTCTATCATCAATTTTTTAATGATACTAAATCAAGAAGAAAGACTAAAAGTAAATCAGGGAATAAAAAAATATTTTTAAATTTTAATTAAAGATTAAAAGTATTTCTTTATAAAACTTTAGAATAAAAAACTTACCTAATCATTCTATTTAATTGTAAAGAAAAGCAGTGAAGAGACATACTCACAAAAGAAAACATAGTCTATATAATATATAATACTTTTTGTTAATTTAAATTAAGTCAAATAAGCTTAAAAGCGGATACATTTGCCAAACACTTATATTTTTATATCTAATTGTGAAACTAATAGTATATTCGATTAAAAAGAAACTGGAAAGGAGAGAAAGTGATTGGTGCGAAAATAAGTGAAAAAAAGAATTACTATAATATAAATTATTGGGAGAATTTTATCTCTTTAAATATCTTTATTTGACAATTTAATTAAATTAATGAGAGTACAAATACATGTATAAATGAATTTGGTTGTTAGTGTGAATTTCTTTTGTGAAGTTAGGGATGATAATTGATAAGGTCGGGTAGGTATTATAATATCATCTTCATACTCATATTTAAAAAATGTATTTGTATCTGATTTTATACTTGCGTCAGTATCAATTTTTAAAAAATACATGTTTCTTTTTATTCTATAATTATATTATTTATTATAGATTATAATACAAATAATATTTTTAATAATATTTTTACTTAAAATTATAATTATATAATATAATATAATTATTGATAATTTGACATATCATGTAATCAAAAACAAATAAATATACAAATTAACAAAATAAATATATATATATATATATATATATATTCTTTCATATTATATGAAAATTGACGTATTGAATTATCTATATTTTATTTTGTTATTACAAAACATATTATATTAAAATTTTAAATTTATTATATTATATCAAAATAAAAATGTAAATACGTATTTTTGTTTTTGAAATTATAATTATATTAATACTCATACACACATATTTTTTTGCGGATAATTATCTGGGAGTGGACGGTATGATTTTTTTTTTTTAATTTTGGCGTATGATGCTAAAGGAAAAAAAGGTGGGAATATATATGTATAAAACTTATGTCGCATGTTAATAAAACTTATTTTCAGTGAAGTGCGTCATTCCACCGCTTTTCTTTCCAGTGTATAAGGAAAAATGCAAATATGTGGATTCCACAAATAAATTTCAAAGTTTTCTCTATTTTCATCTTAAGTGACCACATCATTCTAATTCGACCGATTTTTACAGTAATTATTTTCTCTCAGTACACTTTGTTATCAAATAAATGGAACATTTGTTTGATTATTATGTATAAAAACAATAATGTTGGATAATTTTATCTTCTTAAATAAATATCATTTCACTTAATTTAAATTAGCGAGAGTACAAAATGTGTAATAGATCTAATATGTCATCTAATTTGAACGTACTTTTTGTGTACTTCTTAAATAAGTATCTCTTTACTTCTCAATTTATAAAGTGAAAGCTTACGTATGAGTGTGACAAATAAATTTAAAACTTATCGCTATTTCATCAACTAAAAACATCCATTTTTCATCTTTCCATTTATTTTCAAACTAATAATTACTTTCTCTACTTACAATTTCTTTTCAACTTAATGGATTGTTAACATTTTATTTAAAATAAAATAAATTACAAAAATTTTCTAAAGTTTATCTTGTTATATGTTAACACACCTTAAATTTTGAATTTCAGAACTACCTTTTTCTAATTTGTTGACTTTCACTCAATCTTGAGATTTTACTTTCATTGTAAAGACTTTTTTTTATGCAAAAAATAATATTAATCCTAAAAGTAAATTAAAATAATAAATGCATCAATTTTTTTTGTAAAGTTTGATATCACTGTTCTGACAAAGTTTATCCCTTTAAATTAATTCATTTGACTTCATTCAAATGATCGAGACTACGATATATTAATGAGAATAAGTTTTTTTGTAAGATGTATCTTTCCACCGCTTCTTTTTAAGTAAAATATCTTACGATTGAGTGTCGGTTACATATTTAAAACTTTTCATTATTTTCACTTCAAGTAAAGATGTTTACTTTTGATCTTTCCACTATTTTTAACACTAGTGTATCACTTTCCCTCCTTACACTTTTACTTATAGGAAAGTGATTCACTTATTCTTGATTTTCATTAGTTATTTACAATTAGACTTCACAAAAATAAATGGTAAAGATCAAGAGTAAACTCTTATACTTACTCTCCTACAATAGCATGAAAGCAAGTTGATGTGTTCAATTGAAATAAAAGTAATAAAATGTTTTAAAGGTATTACAGACACTTCCACCTTAGCTTCCACTTAATTGTAAAGAATAGTTAAAAAAAACGCGTGTCACAAAAAAATTAATGTACTCTTATTAATATATCATACTCTCAATAAATATATATTTATATTTACATATAAAATTGATTTTGCATATGAATGAGAACGATAGTTTGTGTGGAGTGTGACATAAGGATTTGGCAAACTTTATCCCCTTAAATAAATTCATTTGACTACATTTAAATGACCGAGAGTACGATATATTAATGAGAGTACGTTTTTTTTAAAGCGTGTCTTTCCACCGCTTTTCTTTGCAACTAAGTAGAAGTTGACCCGCGAATACCGGTTATACATTTAAAAGTTTTTATTATTTTTATCTCATTTAAAGATGTTCACTTTACATCTTTCCACCTCTTTTCACACTAGTGTATCACTTTCCCTCCTTACACTTCTTATTATAGGAAAGTGATCCACTTATTCTTGATTTCTATTATTCATTTTCTTAAATCTAATTGTTAAAATTGGTTACTTACGATTAGACTTCACAAAAATAAATGATAAGAATCAATAATAAGTTCTTATATTTACTTTTATATAATGGTGTAAAAAAAGTTGATGTATAACTGCCACTTCTACCTTAGTTTCCACTTAATTGTAAATAATAACAATGGAAAAACACGTATCACTTATTTTATATATATATATATATATATATATATATATATATATATATATATATATATATATATATATATATATAAAAATAGAAGAAATCCATTTACTTATTTAATATTTTTTTATCTAACAAGGTATTTTCTTGAAATTTAATAGTTAAGTGTCTTATAATAAATCTTAAATTAAGTAAATCTAATTTTTTATTTATATATTATATATAGTATATTTATATTTAGATATATAAAATTGATTTCGATGAAAATGAGAACGTTACTTTTTGTGGAGCGTGTAATTTCACCATTTTTCTTCTTTGTTTGGCATGTAAGAGAAGACGTTTGGGTCCTACAAATAAATTCAATTTTTTTTAGTTATTTCCATCTTAACTAGACATGTTCATTTTTCACCTGTGTATTTATGTTCATGCTAATTATTTTTTTCTTACACTTTCTTATCAATGAAATAGACAATTTATTTAAGTATAAGATATAAAATTACCTTTACTAGGAAAACTTTATCTCATTAAAAATAAATTCATTTGACTTAATTTAAATCAGCAAGAGTACAGAATATATATAAGTGTGGGGGGATTTTTACCTCTTAAATAAATTAATTGACTTAATTTAAATTAGTGAATGTACAAAATACAGATGTAACAAACTTCGCATGTGGAAATGAACGTGTTTTTTGTGACGCATGTCATTTCACCGTTTTTCTTCTCAATTAACAAGTAAAGATAAACCATAAACGCGTGATCTCACAAATAAATTAAAAACTTTTTATTATTTTCATCTCTGCTACAGACATTTATTTTTTATCTTTTCACTTATTTTAACAGTAATATTTTTCTCTCTTTACTCAGTGAATTGTAAGTAAAATTAATGGACCATTACTGTAAGTTTAAATATAAAATGTAAACGTGCGGACAATTTTGTTCCCTAAATAAATTCATTTGACTTATATAAACTAGCCATAGTACAAAATGAACTTTAAATAATCAATAAGAATTTTGAAAGAAAAACTTATTTAATGTCTATCATGATCATTGTCCGAGACTTTTTGTATAGTTAAACGTGAATTATTCTGAGTTGATGTTGGTGAATCCGTTGATAAATATATAGGTTTCATACACTTAATTTAATTTATATATATAAAACATTAATTTTAAGAAATTAAAGTGTATTTTTTTTATGAGTTGCACATTTTAAACTTGTATAGTTTTACTAATTAGTATGTTACAAATGATCTTCTTAAATAAAGTGACAGTGTAGTAATGAATAAAGTGGGCAATAAAAAAAAGGTTTAGACGCTGGATAACCTTTTAATTTGTTTTTCCTTAAGAATTTTGGTAGGACCCAGTGGGGCTGGTGATTTAGTGAAAGTTTGTCTGGGAGTGAGTCATAATATGCGAAATAAGAGAGAGAGAGGGTATAGCTGTTTCATTTCATGCTGCTTACACACATACCGTGTCCTTATGTGACTAAGGATTGGGTCCACAGTGCCGTAGCCCTTTCTCTCTCTCTCTCACACATCAATTTTCCTTATTGTAAGAATTTCATTTATTAATTTCATTTATTAATGCTAAAAAGCATTGAGCAAAATCTGGAAAAAAGTTTGAAGGAAAATAAAAGTAACAATTAAGTTAAGTTAAATGGTGTGTGCATATGTGTTGGTGTATCTGCATGACACCAAATCAGTCACAAAACCTCTACCTCAAAATTTCTCATTTAAAACAAGCCCAACTTGGGAGAAAAATTCATTTCAAGTAGTGGCCATGGGGGGTTAGAATTGATTTCCCTTTTCTTCCTCTTCAATATCTCTCTCTGCTTCAAAAGTTTCCTTTCATGAAAATAATTTCCCTTTGCCTTCTCTCTTTCTCTACTTCTCTGAACGCTCCAAGAGAATTCCAGTTCTCTTGGCTTTGAGTTTTCAGATTGGAGATAAGAATTGAAGGACTCAAATTGCATGTGGATTTTCCAGAATTCTGTTTGAAAGAAAACAAACACTCACTCCCATCTTTATAAAAACAAAGGTTAATTATATTTATATATATATATATATAGAGAGAGAGAGGTTTTGGTTTTGCTATTAGATATGGCAGCACCTTTTTCTGCAGCATCGCTCTTTGCAATCAGAGAAGAGGATCAGAATCAGATGAAGCAGCAGCATTCCTCAGCCCCATCATCATCAGCCACTCCTGCAGCACCACCACCCCAGCAGAAGAAAAGAAGAAACCAACCTGGAACACCAAGCAAGTATCTTAAAAACTTTATATATATATATATAAATTAATTTGTAATCTTTGATTCGTTTCTCATCAATCAAATGAATTGGTTTCCTCTTTTTTCTGGTTTCATGTCGACAAACATTTAATTAATTAGGCCACCAATTAATTAATAATTTAATATTATATAATTATTTTCCAATGAGGTATTTCCCCATCTGAGGTGGGGAACCCTAACTCTTATATCTTTGAAACATAAATGTGAAATGGAATATGCAAATTAATTGGGTGTGTCTTGGAACTAAACCTTTTGGCTTTGTCTTCAAGCTTTCACATAAATTAATTGCTTTCTTTAATGTTTATTTTAATCTTGAGAGAATTTTCTAATAATTTGTTTTTTGGCATTATTTAATATAACTTTTCTTCCTTGGAATGGAAACATGTATATGCAGATCCAGATGCTGAGGTGATAGCACTATCTCCCAAGACGCTAATGGCAACAAACAGGTTTATATGTGAGGTATGCAATAAAGGGTTCCAAAGAGAGCAAAACCTACAGCTGCACAGAAGAGGACACAACTTGCCTTGGAAGCTAAAGCAGAAGACTACAAAAGAGCCAAAGAAAAAGGTTTATCTGTGTCCCGAGCCCACATGTGTTCACCATGACCCTTCAAGGGCTCTTGGGGATCTCACTGGGATTAAGAAACACTACTCTCGCAAACATGGCGAGAAGAAGTGGAAGTGTGATAAGTGCTCTAAGAAATATGCTGTTCAATCAGATTGGAAAGCACATTCCAAAACTTGTGGCACCAGAGAGTATAGATGTGACTGTGGCACCCTCTTTTCCAGGTACCTAACATTTAATTAATTTCAGCATTTACTAACTTAATTATAACACCAATTAACAAATTGACATTTTTTCTAAACAAAAAATTTGTTCTTTTATTGATACAACTCTGGTTTCTGGCTAAAGGGTTATCATGAAAAGGTGAATTGAGTCATGATCACATTAGAAGGGAGAAGTACTAGTGTTTGGTTTGATTTAGGTTTGTTTGGTCTGGGGTTAAGGCTCATTATTAGATTCTTCAAGTGGCTATAGAAGGGAAAAGGGCTTAGATGCTTTCTTTTTCTATTGAGTTTAGTTTCCTTCCAGTTGATTCAGATTCTGTCCTTTCTTTCCCTCTCTCGTATGGTTTCCTTTGTCATCTTTCTCTTATATTTGGTACTGTGGCCAAGTGAAGTGGGAGGAAACATCTCCCCCACGTGAAAATCTGAAAAAAGCACAAACAAAAACTATTTACGGCACAATAAATTATTATATAGTATGAGACTAGCTACTCTCTCATTTTGTTGAATCTATTAATTTTTTTTTTATTTTAAAAAGAATTAATAACATGTCTCATAATGATTGATATGTAAAAGTTTCTCTTAGGGCACCTTCTCTTTCTATGTCTCTCTAACAATAAAAAAGACAAAAAAAAAAAAAATTAAAAATGTCCATTGTTCTCACTTTATAAAAAAATTCCAGCTGTTGGTGCCATATTTAGCAATTTTAAACCTGGTTTGATCACATCTTCAAAATTTTATTCTTGCACCTATCTATTTGTGTTTGGGAAGGAATTTCTCTCTCTTTAGATACATGCATGAGTGTGGGGATAGGAAGTGTGCTTCTTTATTTTTCCTATTCACGTGGTGTTTTGCTGAGTAGAAGAAAGGGGGCCTAGTGCAGTGTGGTTTTGTTAAGGAGTTTGTTCTCTTGTGAATTGGCTAGATGTGTTCAGCACTGTGTTCTCTTGCAGGTTCTCCTTTTCATGATAACGTCAGGGCCTAACAAACTCCCTCATTTTCTGCTTCCACTATTTTTCTCTTTCTCTTCTCTTTGACATTATTTAATGTTAAACTTGGAGGACTTTGTGGTCATGCTTGGTTCAGAACTGCAGTCAAAATAAGTACGAAAAATTACATACAAACAAATATTTCACAATTTTGGTAGATTTGGAAGTCAGTAAACTACCACTGTCGTCTCTAAATTTAAAGGATTTAGAGTTTTTAAATATTTTCAAAATATTATTTGAAGTATTTTTGTACCTAAGATGCATATAATATTAAAAACACTCAAGGAATAATATAAAAAATATTTTTTAAGGATCCACCAAACAATTCTAACATTTTTTTAGGAAACAGTTTGGAATTTTACTCCTTTGGAAGTATATAAACTGAACAAATGAACCGAAAGAAATTTTTTACATATATTACACGTGTCTGTATATGCATGTATATAACTATATATATTCCCAGACCCATATAAAGAAAAATTTGAGGCCGTTTAAACACAAACCTTAATTGATAATTTAACTTTGGCAAAGGTTAACACATTCTCCGGTTTCATTTATATAGAGCATCAACTTTTTGAAAGTGTGCATCTTAATTATATTTCACTAGTCTTTTAGTGAAATTTTGGTTTAGTTATTTCACCTGCATCGATTATATCTAGGTTGTCTTTTTCGTAATTTTTACACACTTTCTTAATCACTTGAAGTGTCATTCACATTGTTCTTTTCTTTAACTACTTTATTTCATAAGTACACGCAAATATTTGTCTTCGGGCTCATTATGATTTATTATTGTCCTTTGTGTTAAGAGTTTCCTTTAAGTGATTTGGTTGTCTTTTACTAGGGAATGTCAAGTTCACCAGCTTCTAGCAATCTATATAAATTTCAGGAATCTGTGACAGTAGTAACAGCTTTCATAGCCACAACTTTTTATGTTTGAGAGTTTATGAGCTGTTAATTTTATTTCTCGTGACTTGTTTATTGAGATTTCTTAAATCCTAAGATCAAATATTTTAAAAACGTTTTAAAAAAATTTCAACATATAGTTCAACTATATATACATAACATTTGACCAAAACTGTTACAACTATACCATATTTTTATACTTAAATATATATTTTATGCCTATATATTCTTGAATTCCTATTTATGATAAAGGGTAAGTTTAAAAAAATAGATTAATTAATAATTTTTTACTATTTTCTTTTTATTTTGCCACAAATGAGTGTAGAGATAAATACAAAAAAATTTATTGTGATACGATCTCGTCTGAATATACAGACAATGAATGAATTAAATAATATTTTAACAATACATGAATTTATCAGTTTTAATTGTTAATTTTTTATTACGTAAAACATGCATTTTTTTAATCTAATGTACAATGTTTCCTATGTGGAATCGACCAGAAAACCAGAGATAATACTTTAACTAAACTTTTCGGTTACTCGCTAGGCAGAAAGCGACGTTTTATTTGTAATATTTACAAAATATAAAATGGTAATAGAAAAACAATGGTTCTAGGCTCAATTAATATGATGAAAATTTATTAAATATTTGTGTAAAAGAAAGTACACTAACCATCGATATAAACGTAGGTTTAATTATCTTTAAAGAATCAAGTAATTAAAAGTCACAAAAGTACCGTATGTATGAGCTGCTCAACCAAACTCTTCTTCCACCCACTCTAGTTTAAAAAAAAAATATGGAAACAGTAACACAAGTTTTAGATTTCTTTGAGTATGATTAGCAAATCTTTCTCGCTTAGCTGATTCAACTGTTAATTAATTAAAAAAGAATAGTACAAAAAAATTGTAGATTTCTTTGACTATCATAGATTCATAGCAATTCTTTATTGTTAATTTATGAGTTTAGATAACTTAAAGGGTTAATTGTATTGCAGAAGAGACAGTTTCATCACTCACAGAGCCTTCTGTGATGCATTGGCACAAGAAAGTGTGAGAGAGCAACCCAACTTGAGCAGTGCCATTGGCAACCAACTATATGGAAACAGCAACATGTCCTTAGGCTTATCTCAAATGGGTCCACAAATCCCTTCCATTCATCATGACCAAAACGCTCAATCTGGTGAGCTATTGCGTTTTGGTGGTGCACCAAGGCCTGGTCAATTTGACCACATTCTCCCACCAAACATGGCCTCACCCTTCCGACCCTCCTCACACCAAACCATGCAAACCCCTCCCTTTTTCATGCAAGAAACAAACCAAAACTACCATGACTCAACAAAACCATTCCAAGGACTAATTCCATTGTCTGACCTAAACCACAACACCACCCCTTCTGGCTCCAACCTCTTCAACATTTCCTTTTTCTCCAAAACCAACAATGTTAACTTCTCTGAGGAACCACAGTTCAACACTGCTGAAGGGTCAAGTTTCTTCTCTGAAAGCACCATGATTGGCACTGATAATCATGATCACCACCACCAAACAAGCACCACCACTGCCCCTTCTCTCTTCAGCACCTCTCTCGAAAACAACACAACCCTTGCTCACATGTCGGCAACAGCACTGCTTCAAAAAGCAGCTCAAATCGGTTCTTCAAGCTCAACCCACACCAACACCAACACCAACACCAATCCCTCGCCTCTTCTCAGAACCCTAGCATCCAACAAATCTGACCACAGGTCCCTTAATGCTGCTGCAAACTACCACACCATCTTCAACAACAGTGTCCATGAAATGCTCAACATTCCAGGGTTTGAGGCCTATGATCATGGCATCAACAAGGAACCAAAGCTCAGCATTGGAACCTCTGATAGACTGACCAGGGACTTTCTCGGAGTTACACAACAACAAGGCTTCAACTTGAGTTCTTTGGAAACAGAGACAAATAATGCTGCGCCGTCAGGTCAAAGTTTCGGTACTGGAGGCAACTTTCACTGAAGTACAACAGGTACGTCAAAACATCTAACCTTCTCACCTTTATCTAACTATCCTTATTCTCTTCACATCAAATATATTTATCTTTTCTATTATATACATATATCTTAAACATCTAACTTTAAATTTAAAACAAAAAATCAAAATGTTGTTCGAATGTATGCTACCTTGCTTGATTTTCTTAAATAACTTCTCATACTTAATATTGAATGAGTGGTTGAAAGGAGAAAGTACATTAAAAGTGACCGATTAATTCAATTTTTTTATAGAAATTAATTGTTGATATTTTCTATTAATAAAACATATATTTAAAAGAAAAGGATTCTGTTATTCTATTTTGATAGTTATAAAAAGTTTAAAACTTCTATTTTTTTTACATATGCCTACTTTGCAAAGACGCAAGACTTTTTACTGGAGTTATAGTATTTATCACGTGAAAAAAAATATGAAATACGAAGAATATTCCATTTCACAAGTGTTTTGTTGTTTTTTGAAAATTTTTATTTTTTCTTCTGTCTCCTTTGTATGTTTATGTATTCATATATACGTTAGGTTTTATTTCTACTACTTTTATTTTATCTCTATATATTCTTTTGGTTACAATCTACCCACTTTGGGGTATATGGTTACATGTTACTCTTCGATTTTGTACTGAGTGGTTAGGTTGGTCAGAGAGAAGTGAAATCTCCTTGTTGTTTGATATGTATATATTTCTTCTCTCTCTATGTCTTGTTTTTCTTCTCTTTGGAGGGGTAAGACTTAACAACTAATAACACTTGATGAAACAGTGGGAGAATATTTTAGTTTCGAAAAATATATAAAAGGATGGTTCTTGAGCTTTTAAAAAAATGTTGTGAGAAAGGGGCAAAGTTCTGAGCCAGACATGTTGTCTTGCATGGAGTGGACAGCGATGTGGTGCAGAGTTTTGTTTCTTCTACTGTCTTCTCCCTTTCATTTGGTTTCATTTTTGGATATATTTTAGTATATGGGTTGGCAGAGTCACGAGTGCCCTTCAACCTAATTGGAGGGGCATGCCCAAACAGATCCATCCTCCTATCAACTTTTATGCTATTATTATCCGTCCCTTTCTTACGTGTCTCTTTTACCTCACTGTATACTTGCTTAACAATAACGCCATCAATCAACAAAAAAAAAACACAATATCAAAATTAATTAATAATGAATTTTATAATTTTTTTAATCAAAAGCCACGTGTTATTTTACTTTTTCATTTTATATAATGTCTTTTCTATAAAATTAAAAATATTAGTATTTAATTTACTACAGCAGTTAAGAGTATTAACTATTAATTAAAATTATAAGTTTTGTACGATTTATTTTATATTTTATATATAGAATACAATGAATTAATGATGTCCCATGGGAGGGGAAAGAAATGGATAATGGATCATAGAACAGTCAAGTATTGTAAGAATTTGTATTACTAGTTATCGTATGGTCGATCAATTTTATTGTTTTGATTATTTAAGTCATCAATTTGATTATTTTCATTTATTTAACCCTTGGGGAAGAGAAAAAAAAAAGTCTAATCCTTCCTTTCCCTTTATGTAAGAGATGGAACGATAGAGACTTTAATTAGTGTCAGTTTGCATTGTCAGTGATAATATTTAGATTTACCTAATGTCTTTTTCTGTTTACACATGATTTCATATATACATTTAGGTATCTTAGGGTAGACCTCTTTACATATGTTTTAAGAATTATTCGACTAAAATATCGTAATATAACTATTTTATTTTTAATTTTTCTACTATTTGCATTAAAGAATTTACTTTTGTTACACCATACTTTACTGTGTAATAATGGATTGTGTTTTTCTTTGATATCACATGCTTTATTTTATTTCCCTTCCTTATACTACTGTGTACCCCAGCTTGTGTCAAAAAACCAAAATTAACTTTGACTAAATAATAATCTATTCTGAGAAAAACTTCATGTATATTAAATATTTGCCTATCCAACGTATCTCAGAAAGGGCAGGTAATATTTATGATTTTTGTCAAATATATTTATTACTTTTGTCGATATTTGACTATCCAACGTATATTAATTACAAATATTGGACTGCAGGGATGTCAGCTTGTTCCATTGAAAACTGACTAATTAGTCCATCTATTTCGGGAGCAACATATTGTGGAAGCATATTGGAGTTTCTGTATAGAGCTAGCTAGTGTCAAGATTTTCAAACAAATCAAAATTGACCTCCTTGCATCATTATACTGTGGAAGTATAAGCTAATTGGTATTAGGATATTTCAAACAAAACTTGTTTCAAATTTTTCATGCTTTAACTTAGTAGATATTTTGTTATTAGACAATGTTTTAATTTGATATGTAAATGACCAGAATACCGGTTATAACTCTTATAGCGCCATATATATAAATGTTATTAGCATCATATATACTCTTTTAGTCTCTTAGTGAAAAGAAAAAAGAAAAATTAATGTTTTGGCGTAAATTCAACAGATGACCAATTTTCAGAACAACCTCATCATCTTTTTAACTATCACAAACAATTATAATTAATTAAAAGGTTAAATGTGATTTTTATCCTCTGAAAATAAATCCAAATTAATTTTATCCTTTTAAAAACGATTTCAGGATTTGATATTCAAAATTTTGAAAATATATAAAATTATTTATGGTTTGAAATAAATATTTTTTATTTTCATTTTTAATTTTTTTTAAAAATTTTTAATATCTAAAATACATGTTTTTCACTTGATATTTTTTATTGTCAAAAAATAAATGTTTAGTAAAAATATTATAAAATATCTATACATGATTTAAAATATATTTATATATTATTTTATTATAACTAAATTTTTACATAGTTTTTATTTATGAAAACACTGAAAAAACTTTGTTTTTTTTTTATTTTTAGTTAATTTTTAAAAAAAATAGAAAAATATATTTTTTAAATTGTAACAAAACTTATTTCTATTATTTTTTGTTTTCTTTAAACATGAAAAAATAAATACTTAAAACAAACATATCATTGCTTTTGTTAACATTTTTCTTGTATATCAGTAGTTTAATCACATTATTAGAGAGTAAGAGGAGATATTTTGTATGAGTTTTTAGTTAAAATTTGTTTTCAATATCTGCTTTATTTAAAATGCTTTATTTAAAATAATTTATAATAAACAAATTAATAATAACAGGGAATTATTGTGTACAACTCTTAAATATTGATGTGACCATTTAACTTGATTTAAAATTTCAAAGACCAATAATAATTATTTTTTTCCAAAGAACTAAATATAATTAGATATTCACATTTTCGAAGAAAAAAACATATTTATCACATAGTTAAATAAAGTTTTTCATTCTCTTCATACATATACAGCGACTTGGTTTGTGTGGACAAAAACAATACCAGTAGGAAGTTTAGGGAATCATATAATTTAATTCTTTATAGGGAAGCTTAATTAGGAAATCATTAATTAGTACTGAGGTGCGAAGCATATTTTATGGTATAATGGAAAGAAAGAAGAAAATCCATTAAAATGACAGAAAAATGGGACTCGACAATCCTTAAATTAAAGGGTTGGCTTTCTTTCTTACCTATTTTTCAATTTGAAACCAGTTTTCTTATTTTTAAGAGCTTATATTTCTGTGTGAGAATTTTTATTTAGTTGCATAATTTAGTAGTTTAATAATTCCGAACTCCAATGTGTGTGAATATATATATATATATATATATATATATATATATATATATATGAAACAATAATCAAACACTGCACAAAATAAATAATAATAATAGATAAAAATATATAAATATTTTATATTATGTCTCCAATACAAGAGTTCTTTCAATGAATATATATTAAAATGTGGACAATACATACACAGATACACTTGTCTTACTTTACTGATATTTAACTTTTTATTAGGAAAATGTGGACTGTAATGAGAGCCAGAACTCTATAAGATGAGAAAAACAAGATGTATATGGAAATAGTTAAGGCCATTCTTGAAAAAGAATATATATACGTGTAAATGTCACCAGCATGTGACAACTGGAACAGTTTTTTACTATTTTAATTACTAACTGTGAACCGGGAAATATATGGGAATGTGTGCCATGGGAAAGTGGTGGAATCAAATATATGCATTAGTTGGCATGTATAAACTTATTTGATGAAAAGATGTTCTATAATATAACTTTTTTTTTGTTGACCGAAATTTATCAGAATTTACATATTTTTGCAAGTTTATTTTTATTTGAAAAATTATTTTTTCCAACCTTTAAGTTCAGTTAATAATTAAATGTGTGTAAAAAAGTGTATTAATTATTAGTTGGAAAATATGAATGATGTCATAGTACAAATTTAACATGATGATAAATCTTTGTTTAATTTCCCTAACAAAGTAAAATCATTTTACTATTCGTACTGTTTTATGGTAAGGGTTTATGACCTTTAAACTCTGGTAGTATTCCTTGACAAAGTGGAAGATATAAGTTGCAATGCAACGTGTGTGTATATATAAGCTTACAACACCCAGAAATAGTTTGCAACCAAAAAGCTGCATGGCATGTTAAACAGAAAGTTCCTATGCATGTATAGTGAATGAGAAAGATGAATAAAAACACTTGAATAATCTAAGAAACTCCCCTAATTTACATTTTTAGCCTAATTATAAATAAAAATATATAGTACGTGAGTATTTAAAGATGAAAGAGGTACTTCTCAGTATATAATAAACATATTTTGAAATAATACAAGTCTTAGATAGTATAAAATATTGCATGTAAGATACATGCATAAGTACAATAAACTTTAAAGTATATAAATTAAATTTAAAGAAATATTTCACTGTAAGGAAATGCTCTACTAGCATTGATATTCAATTTGGATGAGAATCATAAATCGAATTAAGGATGAAATGGAGGAGCTCGAAAGGATATTAATGTTTGTAGAAGGAGTAGGAAAATTAATTAAGCAATCAAGGATTGCTCGAATAAAAGAGGGGAAAACATTAACAGAATTCACTTAGAAAGTGGAAGGTTGGGTCAACAGAATCACTTGGCCCGTTGAGCTTCTTGGCCCATTGAGAACCCCTCTTCCCTGTTTTGCCTGCTGTACATACTTTGAACACTCCCCTGAACTTTCTTATTCACAAGGGTTTGTGATATTTTCCTTCTTTTGTAGAGGCTTCAAGGCATAGTGTTCAAGGGTTTCGTACTTAGGTCCAACAGTGACTTCTTTTTTTATTAAAACTGAACCTTCAAAGAGTAGTTTGATGGTTTATGTTGAAAATCATCGTCAATTTAAAAATTTAATTTTTTATTATATTATTTAGAAAAATAATAAAAAAGGATTTGAATGAGTTTAAAGGTTTACGTGTAACATTAATTGTATCTGGATGAAAATATTATTATTTTTGCATTAGGTTATGAACATGTTTACCTATTTCAATTTTCAAGCCTTGAAAACAAATAGCTCATGTGGTCATCTTTCTCTCTTTATGTGTTATAGTTTGTAATAACGTCCATTCTTTTTCACTCAATGTTATCTCTATTTATTGGTTGGTAGTGCTAGTGCAATAGTAAAATAGACACAACACAAAATAATTTTTACTCTGTCAAAAAACCTTTCACTTCTAAATTTTGGAGCAGTGTTCATTGTTTCGGGGATCCTTTGCTGCCCTCAAATGGTCTATCACGTATCTTGGGAGAGAAACAAGTATAAAGTTCAAAAATATTGGTGCAACGCAGCATTTATTCTCTAAAGACAGCGCTTTGCTTGTTACAACTCAAGCTACTCTAAATCTCAGCTTATTTACTATTTGTGGTAATTATTATTATCCTTGATCGTTCAGTTTTAAGTATCTATTATTATTATCATTCAATGTATATATTAAAATCCTTGTCTAACAAACTTGAAAAAAATTAATGGAGAAATTATTTTATACTGGCAACAACAAATGAAATTTTGGCTTACCTAATAACTTCTGGGGGAAGCTCTTCTTACTACATATTTATATTCTAAATAGAATTCTTGATAAAAGTTTACATAAAAGCCCTTATGAATTGGTTGATTGACCTAAGTGGGTCCATTTTTTAAAAAAATTACCTAAATGCGTTTGTTTTTAAAAATATTACTGAGATGGGTCTGTTTTCAAATTTCACCTGGTCAAACCGTAACTCGTAATTGCAGTTTAAATGTCATGTCAACTGTGTGCTTATGTGATATCTAGTGTGGAACAAACTGATACTAAAATCGCAACTGACGATTGCAGTTTGACTCATCCCTTTGTCTAATGGTTACAAGAAGTACAGATTTCTAGAGGGTTAAAATCGAAAATATGACTTATAGTTTATGTCGTCTTTGACCAGCTCCTCCTTTTAACAAACAGTTACTAAAAAACATGGATTTTTAGAGGGCCAAAACTGTAATTTACACTTGCAGTTTGTGTGATCTTGACCAGCTTCTCCTTTTAACCAACAGTTGTGAAAAAATGCGGATTTCTAGAGGGCTAAAATTGCAGTTTACACTTTGATTTGTATTCAATATTCATCTTTTCCCGTTACAACCTTTTATTCAGTATCCAACTTTTCAAAATTATCTTTTTCATTTCTAAATATTTTTTAAAGTTACGGAAAATTACGTTTTTCTAAATTTAGTATTTTTTAAAAAAATTCCTCTTTTAACTCTGCTTTTTTTAAATTTATCATTTTTAAATTTACTTTATTATTTTGTTACATTTTTAAATTTTTTTAAAATTTAATTTTTTTTAGATTTTACATTATTGTTTAATTTTTTTAAAATTTAAGTTTTGAGTTTTTAAATTGTGTTATCTTTTTAATTTTTTAAAGTGACTTTTTTTTTAATTTTGTTTTTAAATTTTTTTAAGTTACTTTTTTTACATTACAGTTTGAAGTTGTTTTTTTTTTATTTAAATTTTTTTATTTTTTAAATTTTTTTAAAGTTTTACCTTATAGTTTACTTTTTTAAGTAAAAAATGTAACTTTTAAAAATTATCTTTTTCATTTCTAAATATTTTTTAAAGTTACTTAAAATTTTTTTTTTTTTAAATTTGTCTTTTTTAAATTTAGTATTTTTTTAAAAAAATTTCCCTTTTTAACTCTATTTTTTAAAATTTATCTTTTTTTAAATTTACTTTATTATTTTGTTACATTTTTAAATTTTTTTAAAAGTTACATTTTTTAGATTTTACATTACCAAACAAACCTAAATTGAAAGTTGCGATTTGGATTGTGTGATTCTGTGGGGAAAGTGGGGTTCAATTTATATAAGGAAACTTCCACATATACCGCAAGTCCTATATACAGTTTATGTGGGTATTAATTGCTAAATAAAATGTTGTAACAGAAAAGAATGGATATTCAATACACACCACAAATATGAATTGCGGTTTTAACATCCTAAAAATTCACACTCATTTGTATCCGCGGGTTAAAAGAAATTGCCACATAAATAGCAAGTCTCACTTGTGATTTATGTGGGCAATAACTGTTGGATAAAAGGTTGTAACGAAAAAATATGGATATTGAATACAAACCACAAGTGTGAATTGCGGTTTTAACCCTTAGAAATCCACATTTGTTAACAATTGTTGATTAAAAGCAGAAGCTGGTGAAAGATCACACAAACTGTAAGTGTGAATTGCAGTTTTAACCCTCTAGAAATCCGTAATTTTTAACAACTTTTGGTTAAAAGAAGGAGTTGGCCAAAGACCACATAAACCGCAAGTCAGACTTACGGTTTTAGCCCTCTAGAAATATGTGCTTCTTATAACCATTGGACTGAGGGATGACACTAGTCAAAAATCATTCAAACCGCAATTGTCAGTTGCAATTTTAGCATAGTTTGTTCCACGCTAGATACCACGTAAGCACACGGTTGACATGGCACTTAAACCGCAATTACGAGTTGCGATGACCAGGTCAAATTTGAAAACAGACTCATCCCGATAATATTTTTAAAAATAGATTAACTTGGCTAATCTTTTTAAAAAATAGACTCATTTAGGTCAATCAACCTTATGAATTATAGAAAAATAAAAAACCAAATATGAAATACCACAAAGTATGGGGTGTCTTGCAAAGGTGAAATTATATATTTCTATTGTTAATTACATATTCATTGATGATTTTCCTTTTTGATAAGGAAAGCTATTTATTCTATGAGGCTGACATTGTCTTTACAGAAGGAAAAGTTGTAGTTTGGTTTCACCTAAAATTATTGTAAAAATAAAAAAATAATTAATTGATTTTATTTTCTTATCATAATTAAATATTAATGATATGCCATATTAGATTGTGTTACCTATCCTATTCAAATTCAGGATAAGAGTGAAGTGGTTGTGAATTTTTTGGTAAAGTAGTAGTGTAATAGAATATGTTATGATAATGATCAAATTAGTTAGGGAACAATTTTAACTAAGGGTATATATGGCTAATGATGAAAGGCTATAACCTTTAAATAAATTGGTGCGGTAATTATCTTTAAATAACCTTTAGATTATATGCAAGAATTTTTAGTTAACACTACATTAAATTGGACTCAATTTTGATATGTAAATTGATTAATAATTAACACAAACTTCTAAATTGGTAACTATTTTAGTTATCAATAAATGAGGCGTGCATCTCATCATACTTTGGGTACAATGCAGTTTGGCAGATCTTGATTAGATTCGTTAAATTGATGTTGCTATGATTTGTTCTTGTGTTTTGGATGTTGTTAATGAAACTAATGATATTTTAATGTTTGGTAGTAAATGGCATGTGATAAATGATATGAAGTCTTTCTTATCTAGTAATTTTAAAATGAAGGATCTTGACCCTGTTGATGTTGATGTCAATGTTGATGTTATGTTAGGTATTAAATAATAAAGATTCATGATGGTATTATTTTGACACAATAACATTATATTGAAAAAATGTTAAAGAAGTTTAATTATTTTGATGTAAAACTTGTTTCATTACCTTTTGACTCCAAAAAAAATTATGTGATTTACCTTTGTTAAATAAACCTATATCTCTAATCTCAATGGATTGTGATAGTCAAGTTATTATTGCTAAAGTTACTAGCAAGAACTTTAATGAAAAAGAAGACATTTGAGAATAAGGCATAAGTCTATTAGAAATTTGATATCTCATCATATTATATCTATTGACTTTATCAGGTCTAAATATAATCTTATGAATATGCTCACAAAAGGATTGACACGTCAACAAGTAATTGAGTCCTCGAGGGAAATGAAACTAAAGCTCATCAATTAGTTGCAACAATGGACACCCATCTCCAAATGAATGGTGATCCCATGAATGGAGTTTAGTGGATAAAACAAATTGCTTGTTAACTAAAGTATACCATTATAATTTATGCATTATATATGTCTCATTCCTATGACATTGTGTACTATATTTAAACTATGACACTAACAAGGGTGAGCTATTTAATATTATTGTTTATTAGTGATAAAATTTAAAATATCTCTTAATGGAAATAGTTATAGGGGTGGGTGTCGCAGACCACCTCATCCAGTGAATGTGGTGGTGGGGCTGCCACCATGAGATATGGAAAAATCTCTAAGTGATACTCATGAAACAAGATATCTGTGCAAGGTCGTAACGCGCATAATTGAATAGAACTCACTTGAACACCTTATTATATTTTGTTGTGATCTAAAACTTGGTCAAAAGAGATGTAACTGAATATTATTAAGTCTCTGTATTTTATCAAGTAGAGATTCATATATTCTAGGTATAAGGTTCAAACCCGGAAGGTTCCTTATACTAAAAATATAATATATCATCATGCTCCATATTTTACGTTCTTGCATAATATCCTATTATTTTCCTTACTTAAATTTTTAAATTAGTAGGGGAATGTTAGACATTATCATTAATTTAAAATTTAATTCTTTTTATATTATTATATTATCTATAAAAAATAATAAAAAGGATTTAAATGAGTCTAGAAGACTACGTGTAAGATTCATTCTATCTGATCGTTCCTATCCCAATTTTTAAGCCTTGAAAACAAATAGTACCTACAGATATCTTTCTCTCTCTTTACCTGTTGCAGTTTGTAGTAACATTCATTCTTCTTCACTCAAGATTATCTCTATATATTGGTAGTGCAATAGTAAAATAGACCCAACACTGAAAATAATTTTCTCTCTTGTTAAAAAATCTTCCACTTCTAAATTTTAGAGTTATGTTCATTGGTTCGGGGATCCTTTCCTACACTCAAAGGGTTATCGGGTTAATGTATCTTGGGAGAGAAACGCATATAAAGTTCAAGAATACTAGTACAATAGGGGTATTTACTCTCTAAAAACAATGTTTTGCGTGTTTCAACTAAGACTATTCTAAATCTTAACTTATTTATTGTTTGTGTTTAATTATTATTATCATTGATTGCTTAGTTTTAAGTGTCTATTGTATATTATTGTTGAAATGTGACATTTGACAATTATTTTATTTATTTTCCATCAATTAATTTTCCAACAATTTAGTAGATGGATCCTATGATCACTAGTTGAGCTGGTTGAACTGATGTATATTAAAAAAATAAAAATAATATACTTAACATAACTCCATACTTCAAAATTCAAAGTTAATAATATATTATTATAAACATAAAGTACCAAAGTCCAAAATAACAATTAATCTAAAGTTAAAAAACAAAGTTCATAAGCAATAACTCAATAACATAATTTCTTAAACAAATCCATAAATCATCAACATCTAAATATTAGAATTTAATTATTCCAAAGATTCTGGTCAAGTGTTTCTTCTCTAAATGTAACTATTTATTTATCAAGTGATACATAATCAAGATAGCATAATTTTCTTTAATCTACCAAGATGAGGTTGTTTCAAAATGCAAAAACAAAAAAAAAATAGTAAATCGGTTCAATTAAACCAGTTTTTTTGTTTTTAACAAAATTAAACAATTCAATCTAGTTTGATCAGTCTAACTGCCTGATCAATCTATTAATCAACCTGAACTAATGACAAAGATTTAGTTTCCTCTCTGACTGATTGTTTCGACCTAATTTTAATAATCATGCTTTTTAAGTATTGAAACTTTTTATTGTTACGAATTTCATGATTTGAAAATTACTCTACCACTTTGTGGATTAAGAAATCTACAATATTGGCAACATAATTGCAAATCTTATTAAATGATTTGTATATTTTATTTATAATTTTAAATCGAATACATTCATTTATACATGACATTGATGTTATGGTTAATGACCGTAGGTATTATGCGACATTACTTTATATTGGGTGAAGAATTAATCATGATTTATTGTTCATATGCATTTAAATTTGAATAAAAAGATGAATGAATGATGTGATGAGTATGCTGTTTATTTTTGTAGTTATGAGTGCTTGACTAATTCAAACGATACTGCTTGTTGATGGCCTATCCATAATTTATATACATATTTCAATTTTGTTTGTGTTTGCATATTTAGATATTTTAAAATTGGTTTTTTCATGCCTAACATTTATGTATAAGTGGATCACAATATCTAACATAAATACGTTATATGATTGCATCAAGATATAATGTGGTTTTACACTTAAACAAAGCATCAAATTTCCTCCTAAGAAGTAGCTCTTCAAATGACTCCTCGTGATATCACGGTATAGATTTAAGATACATATTTCACATTCAACGGAGGAGAATCATCTCGATTGGAAAGTAGACTTCAATGGCACACTATTATAAAAGGGAAGTCGAAGGGGTGCAGGAAAATTAGGTTTCCAAATAGAACAAGGAGAACTTAAAAAGGGATGAGGGTACTTTAGAGATTTTAAAAATTGGGATGTGGAAAAATGGGGTGCAAAAAGATAATATCATTTTTATCATAACATCTGGGTAACCGATTCCTCCCCATTTGTTAAATACACTTCCTTCTCTATTCTTTTATATGTAAGTGTTAAAGGTTTATCTTGAAGTCATTATGCGAGTTTTTAGTTTAAGTTTAATTAATATAGAACAATGTAAACATTCAATTACACCTTTTTGTCTATATGTTTGAAATATAATTTTAATTAAATACATTTGAATACAATGAAATTTATAATTTTCAAACTTTATTGGTTTGAAATATAATTTTCTATAATGATATTTAATTTGTTTTTAACTAAAATTTCATCCTTCTACTTTAATTTCCAAAAAGAAAATATTTTTGATTTTGTACTTTAAATTTTGAAAAATACATATTTGTTACATTTTAAAATATTATCTTTCTCCCTCACCACTAACATCATCACAACAATCAACACTCCCACAAGACTACCACCATGCTAAGAATGTCATGGGATTGTCACCTTACCAACATAGTTACAAACACTATCACCAAAAATATCACCATCAAACCATTATATGACTAACACTATCATTAAACCACTCTTATCAATTATATTGTCAACAAACCATTACTATTGTTGCTTTCACCACCATGTGTCGTTATTGCATATCACTCTTTGAATCAATTTTGAAACAAGTTAATAATGAAAACAAAACTAAATTTTAAAAACCAAAATTGGGTATATTTTAAAAAAATTTAAAACTTCACATTAAAGATTAACCACTTCATACGTATCCTAAATTATCCGCTTCTCATAATCTTATTATTCGTTAGTACAAATATTCGCACGTGATATGTTTATGTACTATGTTTTAGTAATTTTTTTTAGAAATACTTTTATTAAAAGAGAACATAAAGAAAAGGTCTAGAAAAACTTATTTATAAACTTTTTTAAAAGGTGTGAGACTTTTTAAAAATTGAATTGTAAAAAGTTTCAGATTATTTTAAAAAATTTATGGAAAAACTATTTTGATTTTTTTATATATATTTTCTTCCATAATTTTTTTGAAGAAAATCATCCAAACTCTTAATCTAATAGATATCTAATTCGACTTAAACAATAATATTGAATAAAATAATACGACTCAATAATTTTTAGAGATCAATAATAAATATATAGATTATACTTAAAAGAATTCCAATTTTAAATAAAATATACTAAAAAAATAATAATCTAATTTTAATTAACGTATAACACACTAAATGTGTCAAGTATGATAGATAAATCAAAGTGTTTTTAAACTCTTCAAGAGTAGAAATTGGTTTTTTGTGTTGTGTTTATCATTTTGGATTCTTGTATTTTGTCCTTCATTTGACCATGAACTCCTTCTGTTAGTAGTTATAAAGTAAAACAATTTTGAATTGACCTTTAGAATTTTCTTTTAGAGCACGAACATCTTAAATTTTTACAATAAAGTAATTGTTTTTATTTTATTCTCGTAGTTTTACGAAGTTGATATATATATATATATATATATATATATATATATATATATATATATATATATATATATATATATATTTATAAAATATAATGTTTTGATGCTCCATGAATGTTGTACATTAATTTAAAGGAAGATGTATTTATCTTTAATTTCATATTTTCTTCCTATTATCTCTTGATTTTAATTAATTGGTTTCTATTTTTTTAAGGCTTTATGCTTTTTAACTACACTTTCCATAATTATATCCTTAGGAATACTATTACTAGAAATCTTATTTCCATCAATAATGTTTGGTACATATTCATTATTCTGGAAATATTTGTAGAACTATTTTAATTTAAATTTAAAAATAAGAGAATATAATGAAAGTGAGAAACAGCTTCCCTGATTCTCATGCGAATAGAATATTCTTATCCTTTTGATATTATTATTTACGTTCTTAAAAATCATTTGAGACGTATAACCTGAAAACACAGTCTAGGAATTGAGATTTCCCTTCCTACACGTAAAAAATGGAAACGAAATAATAAAATTAAGTAAAAAGATAAAAATATGCTATTTCCTAAAAGCATGTGCCTAAATGCCCAAAACCTGCACAGCAAGAGTGAGAAAGTATGAAGTATAATGAGCAGAAGGAAGGGAACCATATATGGAAATGAAAGGAAATAATAATGGTAATAGAAAGCGTCTAGAAAGATCTTAAAAACTACACTGCTTAGTGAGGGATAAAAGAAGAAATGGAACAAGTTGGATTTAATGTTTGGTAGGATAATTAAGGGCAGACAAAAGATGAAGAATGGCAGTATGATATGTTTTAGGTTTTAATGATATTTGATCGTTAATTATATTCTCCAAGATCTACATAGATGGATATTTCCTTTAATATGAAATTGCTTGCTTTCATCAGCGGCTAAAAAGTTGCTTACATGTTATGGTTTGTTTGGGACTCAATACCATCTCATGCTCTCTTTTTTATCAATTCATATATTTTTTTCTTATTAATTTTTTCTTTCACTTTACAAACCTTCTTTCCTTGTTAATTAATTTCTTTTAAAAACCATTAACATCACAGAAAGAGTCTCTATTCCTAGTTGTTGTTTTTTATTTTGTTTTGGAATTTATCATTACAAGTTATTATTAATTAAGTTGTGAAGGAGAATGTCCTGGAAGGGCAGAATATAAAAAATGAAAGGGTGGTGAAATATAAAATGAAAAGCAAGAAAAGGATGTCAAAGGCGATGTGTTTTGATGGTCACGGACTAAATGATTCACATATGGGGAATCAGATGGCATCACATGCGACAAAAGTGTCACATAATGTTTACCTATTATTGCTCTAACGAACATTACAGGCTACTTTTTCTGCTGGATACAGTACAGTCAGCCAGCACCTTCATTAACTTCCTATAAATCATTCAGAAGTTGAATAAATGATGTGAGACCCAATCCTTACGACTAACCATCAAGTACGTATAGTGCATGCAACCACTTTAATATCAGATAGAGAGAGAATGTATATTTCTAAGCCAGTCAACTTCATCAACAATATTCATTTCATTTATATAAAACTAAAACCTCTAGCTACACTCCTTAATTAAGCAAAGGAATGTCAACAGAATTAAGTAGCTCAAACTTAATTAATATCATACATAGCGTTAATTATTCCTTTAATATATAGGGTATTAGGCTGTCTAGCAAAAATTCTTAATTGCTTTTTTTTCAATATTTATCAAAGGAGAATTATTAAAGTGAAATGAAATCAGCTATATCCTTTGTCGTTTCCCTTGGAATATAGCCAACATGTGAAGATTCTCAGAAAGTGAGAGCCAGCTTCCTCGTTTGGTGAGTTATGTGCAGAGCCTGGTCTTTACCACGTGCTTTTACGTTTAGTAATATTTACTACCCCACCAATAAAATTATACATATTTATGCAAGTGTTAATATTCATTTATAAAAAGCATTAATTAGTAAATTTTGTATATTCAAATATTTTTATTTAATAAATCTTACACTATTGCAATTATCACTAATCATTAATATTTACGTCTAGTCAGTAATTTATATATTTGTAATATTTAATCTATATGTATATATATAAGGGAATAATTAAAAAAAATATGAAATTAATCTTAAAATTTATAAAACAACTGTAAATTTGAAACAAAATTAAAATATTAAAACAATTATAATTTGTAATTGAGAGAATAATTATTAGTTTAATTTACCCAGGTAGTAAAATTCAATGCAACAGTAAATTTACAAGATATCTATCATTGTCAAAGATAATGAATTTATTGAAAGTGAGAGAAAGGGAAAAGGAAAAGGGACTGATATATATGTTTAAAGAAAAATACATGGATTGCATATTTTAGAAACGAAACCCTAACGTACCAATTAGCAATTGGAATTTTTTTCATGGAAAAGAAAAGGAAGAGATGTTTAGAACTAGTTACTAGTACAAATAACAATAATAAACATATTTTGTGCCTAATAAATTTACCCAACTCTGGTTTTTTATTTTTTTCAATGTGCACAAGAAATATCTTCTTGTAGATGGGAAGAAACTAAAGCCTTTGAATGCATAAAGATGACGTATGTTTCAGTTTTACCTTTTATCCAACAACATATCAGAATGTTGAGGTTCCATAGTGTTGATTTGCTTGTGCTGATTCCAATTTAGGATCCAAAGGGCTCATAGTTCCCAAGGAGTGATGTTGGTCTCTTTGTGAAAACCCACTATTATTGTTCATGTTCCTCACCATTCCTCCAACACCCAAAAAGTCTAAGGTCAACTTATCAGACCCACCAAAGCACACACCAAGATTTTGTGACATCTTCTTATTGGGCTCCTCCACCACGTGGTGAAACTGACCAAGGTTGTTTTCGTTCCCTTTCACATTGCCAAATATGGAACTGTTTCCGTTTGCAAGAGAGTTCATTAAGCCACGTAGATGGTTACTGTGCTCAGTTTCCATGCTTGATCTCATACCTAACTCTTCTGCTCCTCTTAGGAGAGAGGAAGAACCATTGGTGGTTGTGGTTGATCCCATTTGAGCAGCTTTCTGAAGCAATGCAGTGGCTGACATGTGAGGGGACATATTATCTTGTTGCACTGATGAGTTTCCGAAGAGTGAAGACAAGCCTGGTCCAACTTGGTTACTTACAGGGCTATTATTACTGTAGAGTGTTGCTGTTCCTTGGTTATTACCTCCACTTATGTTGTTAAATTGATCATTCATCATGCTGCCATTGGTATTGGTGTTAGGGAAAAAGCTGAGGTTAAAGAGATTATTGTTGTTATTAGCTGATGCAGAAACTGATGATGCACAAGTGGAGTTATTGGTGGATCCTTGAAGATCAGGGAGTTGCATAAGACCATGGAGTTGCTTGCTTGAGAATAAGGGTCCTTGTTGCTGAGACTGGATGTCTTCAAATGCTTGGTTTGGGTCAGTCATGAAGAAAGATGATGATTGGGGTGGTGACTGTACTCCAAATGATGATGAGTGGTGTAAATTTGGTGAGATTAAGTGCTCAAACTTAGGTGCACTTCCAAGGCTCAATAAGCTGTTAGTGGCTGCTTGGTTCTGAAGTTGTGCACCAAGGCCTAGACTCATGTGGTTTGTGCCATACATATGAGTTCCCAAAGGGTTCAGGTTTGAAGGGTGTCTTGCACTCTCGTGTGCTAGAGCATCACAAAATGCTCTATGAGTGATGAAACTGTCACGCCTGCAACAAATTAAGAAATTGTTGGAATTAGAGAACAAAAAATGTTATGCTTTATGAACATAAACACAATTCTAGCTAATTATATATATATATATATATATATATATATATATATATATATATATATATATATATATATATTATATATATCATGACATATCTTATTGAAAGTATATATGTCACTTAAAGGGTTGAGAAGAGAAAATTATGCAACCACCGTAGATACGAGTTATTGCACTCAATATATCGTGGTCCCCTATACACACCAACACATCACATAATTGAACTCCACAGGCAATATTAATGAATTAAAAGAAACCAATAATAAGGAAATTCCTAATGATCAAGTTCAAGAACCTGGCTAGTGATGCAACCACAACCACTTGCAAAAACAATTGCACACTTGCCAAAAGAAGAATGAAATATAAAATTGGAAAGCGAGATCTTTAATTTTGTGGTAACGAGTGATGCCGGAATTTGAGAAAACGATTGTTTCACATAAAATTATACAGCCGATCAAATTCATAGGGTCCAGAGGAAATAAAATAAAAAACAAATTAAGTAGTGATCAATTTAGAAAATTATAATATTATTTTTGTTGTTGAAATTTGATCTACTGTTTTGAAATTAATAAAACCATTATGACAGAAAGAGAGGGCCCAGAGGAGATGACTATGCCAAAATCTGATACACACCAACAACTCCTTATCGAACTACCACTTTGAGTCTTCCCTTTGATCACTGAGAAGAAGGAATTATTTACACATTTGATGAAAGTCAATAATAATAAGGCCAGAATGGGTCCAGGCTCAATAAATGCAAACAGCCTCATGAGTTGTCCATTTTCTAGCCTGAGAAATTCTTGAGAAAAGGATCGTACCAGCAAAAGAGTTGCTAAATTCTCGGAAAAAACATGAAAGTATAGATATGCAACATTAATGCAGATAGAGATCAATTTGTTGCATAAATGACTTGAAGAGAAAAAAGGGCCAGTGTGACAATAAAGAATGAAGCATGCATTTGCATTGTACTACCACCCATGAAAAAGAATAATGTACCTGATGAAACATATTTGAAACCACGTACACGTATGAATTATATGTTCCAACCCGAAACAAAACAAAACAATGCAACTCCAAGTCATGTGAGAACAAAGCCAGTATCACTGTGCCTGAGCCTGTGCCCCTCTTTACAATGTTGCTTATAACTACACGTGAACGGGAATAAGGATAAGGGGCGTTGTTCCCGAGGAACAAAGTTGTTTTTTCTTCTCATAACATTCAAATTTTTGAAACACTTTTCTACGCTGTGCTCACGTGCGACCAGTCTTCTGCTACCTCCACTAACACCCACACATAAACTAACAAGAAAAAGTAGAACGGTCTTGCTTAATTTTAACATTGGAAAAAGATTTTTTGACTCTCACAACTGTCTACACCCTCTATAAAAGAGAAAATTACGAAATGTGACATATATATATATATATATATATATATATTTATAGATAACGCAATAGGAAAACAATTAAAAATAAAACTGAAAAAATTATGAAAGGACTACTACATTGGCTACTATTTGTTAGAGAAGTTTCCTTTTAAGTTTGATAATTTTCATAACACTTTTTCTTATTATGAAAAAGGTCTTTTTTAGTTTTCCTCAAAGTCTTACTTGAGTAGACTTTGATACTCATTTAGCACTACAAACTAAAGCTCACAATGGGACATGTAATTAATTAAAACAAAAGATAGTTTAAAAAAAAGTGCGTAGAATATTTAGAAACTGAGCACCAAAAATTATTTTCTTCACTACTATACTAGCATTCTTTCCTCTTTCTTTTTATTTTAAAACTTGCCCAAATCTACTAGTCATAGTGTCCATAAGAAACTCGTATTTTTGTTAAAAGAGTTAGGTGGAAGTTGTACACGTATATGTAATATGTTACAATGTCCGTATCCTATTGCTCAATGAAAATGCTCTTAAAGAGCCTTTAGATGAAAAGTTGTTTTATATAATAATTCAGCCACACCAAACATTCAATACAAAAACCAAAGCTTATTCGGCATGTAATTAAGTTGTTTATTGTTACATACCTAGAGAAGAGGGTGCCACAGTCACATCTATACTCTCTGGTACCACAAGTTTTGGAATGTGCTTTCCAATCTGATTGAACAGCATATTTCTTAGAGCACTTATCACACTTCCACTTCTTCTCGCCATGTTTGCGAGAGTAGTGTTTCTTAATCCCAGTGAGATCCCCAAGAGCCCTTGAAGGGTCATGGTGAACACATGTGGGCTCGGGACACAGATAAACCTTTCTCTTTGGCTCTTTGTTAGTCTTTTGCTTTAGCTTCCATGGCAGATTGTGTCCTCTTCTGTGCAGCTGTAGGTTTTGCTCCCTTTGGAACCCTTTATTGCACACCTCACATATAAACCTGTTTGTCGCCATCAGAGTCTTGGGAGATAGTGCTATCACCTCAGCATCTGGATCTGCATAATTATTACAAAATTATATGCTTCACTTACATGCTGAAACTGAAAGTGAATAATTTATAAGATTTCCTTTAAAAGAAATTAACATATTTTTATGCTAGTTTGAAAAAAACATTAAAAAAATCGAACAAACATAAGAAAGAAGCTTAGCCAATGTAGTAGTTAAAGAATTTGATACCCTGTGTAGTTATCAGGATTTAGGGTTTCCTTTCCATGTTTGTTTCTCAAGAGAAAAAGAAAATCTAGAAGCAAATTACAGAAGGGGCATCTTCTATGAACATGCAAATGGTTTTAAGTGATAAAAATTAATGAAGAATGCATAGAGCTACTTGCATGGTGTTCCCGGTAGATTCCTCTTTTTCTTCTGAGGCACTGTGGTTGGAGTGGTAGAAGTTGAGGAATTAGCAGCAGTGGAGGATTGGTGCTGCTGTGTAACCTGAGTTTGATTTTCTTGTCTGATTCCCAAGAAGGGTGTGGATGAGGAAGCAGAAGCCATGTTGTTTTTCCAAAGCTGAGAGAGCAAATCTGGAAGTTCTTGAATAAAATGAAAAACTATAATTATTCTTGTCTTGAAAAATGAAAACCATATATGTATAAAAAAGAAAAAGAAAAGAGAAGAGAAGCAAAAGTCATAAGAAAAAAAAAAAAAAGGAGAATTAGAATTAGACTTTAGGATTTAGGACCTGACTGTGGCTATATACGTTTGATTTTACCTGCTCTATTGTCTGTTAGAAAGGGTTTCAGATTAAACCCAGAAAACACCAAGAAGAAATTTAACAAAGGAGACAGCAACAATTCTGAGAGGAAAAGAGGAAGAAAACAATATCAGTCTGAATACCTACTCATATTTTTTTCTCTCTACCTAGCTATTGTTTTGTTATGCATAAAATTTTGCTACTTCACTAGCTACCTTCTTCAAATCCCTTATTCCTCAATCATTTGATGTCTTCTACATAAATAATACTTCGCATACTTGTCCACCCATACGCCTACCCATATCTCATTTCTCTATTTTGTCTGCATCCTTGATAAGTGTGCAAGGGAAAATAATTTAGTGTGGTGAAGTATAGAAAAAATTGAAGAGGGTAATTTGTGTCCCTATTATGCAGCTCTTACACAGCACAGTCTAATGTGTCCCTTAGCAGATGATGGTTTGGGGCCACCGACCCGTAGGCCTTACACTCTCTCTTCTTCTTTCGTATCTTATTGCCAACAAACACACAACTTGTGTTCTTCCCTCCTTTCCTTTCCCACAGGACACTTGTCTATTATTATCCTCTTTTAACTTTAAATACAGATCTCTCTTAAGTATCATTCAATCAATTATTTAGAATACGTAAAGATATTATCAAACTAATCAAAAACTCCACAAATATATTTATTTTTTCTATCTATCTATAATAAACCTCTCACTCACACGCCTAAAGCTGTGTTTAGATAAAAGTTACAGTTTGAATGTGTATTTTATCGTTTCCCAAACTTTAAACTGGAAACTAAATACATACTAAATTCATTAGGTAGACTGCAAAATAAAAATATTATACTTAGAAACACTAATTTATATCTCCACTTAAATTTAATTTATTTTAATTAAATTTGGTTGAAAATATTTTAAATATAACAAAAAATTAATAGTAGATTATCCCATTCTAAAATAATAAAATGTCAATTATAAAATAACTATTTTAAAAAGGTAAAATTGTAATTATCCAGAAATAAATTTTATCCTGAAAATAAAATCAAAATTTATAAAAAGATATCATATAAGAATTTTTATTTAATTTGTATAATAATTTTTATAAGTTTCAACCGATAATTTTATCAAATATTTATAATTGAATAAATTAACTAAACAATTTTCAAAATTCAATAACAAAATCCAACCTATATTACTCAACTTTTCGATTTTCACTTATTCTATAAACTCTTTTTACTAAATACAGCCTATGAGGAATTATATAAGATTTAGATATGCTATAAGGAAAAGATATGTCATTTTTAATTTTAAAATTTATGAATATCAAAACTAACATTTTTTTTTCTAAGCATCAAAACCCTAAACCCTATATTCAGATATATCAACGAAGATTAAAAATTATTATTATTATTACTATTTTATAGTAGTATTATGATTATAATAAATATTCAATTTATAAATATACATACTAAACATCATGTTAATTTCTAAAAATTAATATTAATTGGCCCTTTAATTGACAAAAATTTATTGTATTTTTCAGTTTAATTTTGTTAATCTGTTCATATATTTAATTAAAGTTTTTATTTTAACATTGGCTTGAAATTAACCAATGCATTTTATATATTTTTGAAATGATATAAATTATATATTTTGAAATGATATAAATTATATATTTTGAAATATATCATTCTTGAAATTATATAAAGTCTTTTATATATTCACCCAATAATTCATTTGTTGTGTTTGTTTTCTTCAACACCTCTTGCATTTAAGAAGGTCTACTAATCTCATGCGATTTTTCAATATATATATAAATAAAATAATGCTTATTATGAATGAACTTAAATCATATCATTGGTAGTCTTATATGTAGATATGGATTCCTTAGCGTGAATAACATCAGTTCATCCAATTAATCGATTTTTATTTGCTTAGATGGACATGTCTAAAATAAACATTATACTGAATTTCTCTTTCACTAACAAAATATGGTTGTTGTTCAACTTTGTTTATAAACACATCAACTCCATTAATTAATGAAGTCAGTTTTTAACACTTCCTTTCACTAACAAAATACGGTGTTTATTCATTTTCTATAAATTATTGATATAAAGCATCAACAAGAGACAATAAATTATATTAAAAAATTATAAAATTTTGGAAGTATATCTTTTACATTATAATTGTTTCCCAATTGAAAGGTAGATAATGCAAAATAATTATATAAGATACTAAACTGTAAAATGTAACATCCCAAAATATTAATATTTTTCACAATATTACTTATAAATAAATAATTGTTTCTCACATAAATCATTACTTAGAATATTTAAAGAGGAACAATTATCCACATAACCATCAACTTAGTACAATTAAAAACTCAGCATATTTAAAATTTTAAGCAACTAAATCATAGTATACACTGAACAAAGTCAATTATCCAACGAGACATAGGGTAGCTCGTCCAGCAACCATTGTTGCTCAGCAATCATCATCATCCAATGAGGACCCTGATGTACATTGCCCCAATGAAGGAACTTCGCTTAACAACATGCTTTGTTGGGCACAAATACAAGTCAATTCTTGAAAGAGAGGAATTTGCGTTAAGTGAGATCCTCTCCCTGGGCACAAATCCATTCAAAATCCAACATGAGACAACTTTACGTTGGGCGAGATATCTCACTAGGTGCAAAGCTACAAATCTCCCTAACATAGGCTAAATTTCGTTGGGAGAGACCATTGGTCCAATGAGATCCTGCAGAAAGCAGAACCTCAATTACATAATCTCAACAATTTCTCTAATACTACAAGTACCCAGTTACCTGTAATAATACATCATGCATAATTACATTCATTTCACGTATAACCAACTAAGATTACCTATGCAATCAATAATTCCACCACAGCCTATATACATAATCTAAGAAAAACCAAATGGACTCTCTAATCCCTACTGAATTGTCATCCTTCTCAATCCAATCTTTACTGCCTCTAAGATCCACCGTTGTCATCTACTCCTATGCATAATACGATCATCGTAGTCAAACACAAGACATATACAAGCAAGGGTAAGCTCAAAAAGAATAAATCAAATTCATGAAACATGTCATAACTACAATCTACAATTATATAATTCAACCGCCAAAAATATCATACATGCTCATATTTTCTTAAACATAAACACATGTCTCGATAAGACCATAAGACTCAATGTTTTTCGAAAAACACACATTGAATTCGGATACTGAGGTTTCCCAATCAAACTTCCTTTTCCAACTAGTGTCTGACATCTACTTGATCTAATGGACAACCAACTAGGCCTAGGCAATACTCATGTAATACTTCCAACTGATGTCTAGATTCCATAGGATCAAATGAACATAAAGTCTCTATTTGAGTACATCATTTTGGTGTAAAACATCAAGATCAGAAAGATTGTATAGATATCCCTAAATCAATGCACACAACTCAGTTACCACAGGTAATAGCCCCCAATACAAATCATGAATTATCATTCAAATATTCATGCAATCATTATACACGTTATCTCAAATAGCTCAATCATATACACACTATCTTAAATAGCTCAATCACACAACTAATATACATGTTATCTCAAATAGCTTAATCATACAATTAATATACATGCTTATCTTAAGTAGCTCAATCACACAATTAGTACACACGCTATAGCTTAATCATACACTCTAAATGGTACAAATCATGAATCATCATTCACACATAATACACAATTTCGTATATTGCACAATTCACAATCAAAAGCTCCATTAATAAAAATTAATCAACTTCTCACTACGAAATCATAGCTCCATAAACCAAAGTCTACAAAAAGAGTTTCCCTAACCTATTTCTCCCTAAGAAAGCTGATTTTGAGGATAAAGAAGAATTCACCTGCAGAAATCACTCACAACCTACAAAATCCCAATTCTAAGAAAGAATTCAAGAAGAAATAAGATTTAAAAGAAATCTCCCCTCAAAGGGAACAATTGAGTTAGAAACGAACCATAAAAGATCTGAGAAATTAGAATCAGACTTACCTATGATGATAAACTCTCAAAATCAGGAACAACGGAAGAGACTAGGCTGAATTTTGACACCCCTGGGTGTAACATGCATGGGAGAGAGATTGAGAGGAAAGGGAGACATGTGAGAGAGAGCATGAAAGGAAAAGTGAGAAAGAAAAAGAGACCACAGCTATATTTAGCTATTCTGATTTTCTATCTGGATTTTTTTTATAACTTAAATTCTGAAATAAATTCTTATCAAAACTTATATATATTAATTATATATAAGTTTTCCACATTGAACTAATTCCGTGAAATTTCTCAAATATAATTTACTTCTTCAATTAATTTATTCATCACATTCAAAATTAAATTTAATTTTTCTTTTTATTTAATTCACACCCTTTTTACATATTGTTAAAAACTAGGATCTCACATAACAAACTCGGCTTAATCCAACTAATAATATGCAAAACATATATATGCAACTTGATAAATTTAGAACGTGCTTAAGAGAAAGCATATTTTATACAATTGTAATAGTGAACTAAAATTCTAAATTATCAAACTTAAATAATTGATTGTAGGTTCTTATTAACTTAATTTTCCATGATCTAAGCAAATCTTAAAGTTGGTTTTAATAAAGCAAAATGATTGAATTAAAATAAAAGTTGAAATTACAAAGAAAACCTATGGATTAAGAAGATCAAAAGTTAGAATTTCACAAGACTCTTAACGTTCTCTCAAATTCTAATTTCGATTAAATTTATTATAACGATTGCCAACTTTCTGTAGGTTACTAGGTGTACTTGGTCATCAACAATTAGTTCTACCTTATTCAATTAACATGTGATTGATCCTAACAATTATAGAGAAAAAGAGGGTTTAGGTCAAAGAGAAAAGGTTAAAATTTTTACAAATAGTTTGATCATGCAATTTGTATAAAACCCAATTATTAATGAGTTTTGTTAATAAAAAGATATTGACCTATTAATTCAACCAACTAGGTTTAGATTGATCAATTCTAATAATCAATAAGTATGCATTAACAATTAAATCATGAAAGAAATAGAAATTCAATTAAAATAAGAATTATGGTTCATATAGTTTGCTACATTACAAACTCAATCTAAGAGAATTAGCTACTCATAACATTTGGGAAGCTAGAATAATTCAAAAAGTATAATAAAGTCATAGAAAATAAAAATATTATAGAAATCATTTATAAACCCTAAATTAGTTATTTTCTTAGGTTATATTAGGTTGAGTTTTATGTCTTTTGTTATGTTTTAATATTTAGAATTATCTAATTTTGTGCTTTAATGCAGGTTAAGGCCTTTATATTTAAATTATGTGAACAACGAGCAAAATGAGCAAATTTATGTGCTTCTAAAAAGGAAAAATGCACATTCTTATTTTAGCATGACATGCTTAGCCCGTATTGCAAGGCCCATGAACCTGAAAAAGAGTGAAATTGCACTAGAATTATATATAAAGATAAAAATTAGATTTTCTAGAGCCCTTTTAAGATTTCCTTCTTTTTAGTTTTAGGTTTTGTCTTCTTAGTCTTCAGGGGTATGACCCCCCGGCTTAGGAGTAGGGTCAAAGATGAGGAGCAAGATTGGATAGAGGTTAGTCATAAAGAACCTTGGCTAGGATACCTTTTTACTATTCTTTATTTTTTCTTGTAATTGTTTTGGATTATGATGTACCTTTGTATGAAACCCCATTTTATTTTTAATTAATTGTTGTAGATATTTCTTTCAAGATTATATTGTTTAACTATTTTAACAGTGCATTAGATGTATGATAAAACTTCTATGTGTGAATTAGAGCGTATCAATAAGGGTGTGACCTACCCCTAATTGGTTGATAGGCACATTGTAAAGTAATAATGTTAAGATTAGTTGTATAACCAAACTACATTTTTTAGCTTTCAACTTAAGTGTATGACCAAACTTTCAACCTCCTTGCTTTTAATTGGAATTAAGCATGAGGTAGTAATTGCATTAGAAAACATGAGTCTAACATTCCTTCTTACTAACCTCTACCCAATCTTGCTCCTCGATCCTTGAGTTTACTCCTAAGTAAGGGGTTGAACCCCCGAAGACTAACAAGACAAAACTTGAAACTAAAAAGAAAGAAACTTTAATGTTGAAAAGTGCTCTAGAAAATCTAATTTTTGCTTTATATATAATTCTAGTGCAATTGTACTCCTCTTCAAATCCATGGGTCTTACAGTATGAGCTAAGCATGACATGCTAAAACAAGAATGTGCATTTTCACTTTTCAGAAGCACAAAAAATTTCTCCTTTTCCTCATTGTTCACATAATTTAAATATAAAGGCCTTAACCTGCAATAAAGCACAAAATTAGATAATTCTAACATTAAAACATAACAAAAGACATAAAAATCAACTTAATATATCCTAAGAAAATAACTAATTTAGGATTTATCAGTCATCATTATGTTCTTATCATCTCTTCCCAAGTCTCAAAGCTCTCAAGTTACTTACAGCTCTCTCAAAAGTGCAAGTAAAAACAAAAGTAACAAAATCTCCTTTCAGAAATAAACTAAGCTTGTATTTATAAACTTTGGATTAAAGTCAATTATACACGGTCATGCTTCTTTGAAATATGATCAACTTTTTCATTTCTAATTTTTTATCCTTTTCCCTTTCTAAAAGCTTCCTAAACAAAAATAATCAATAATAAGTCTAAAACTCAATAAAATAAAGTAAGAATCAGACACTTGGAATACAAATGCTTACACAAAAGGCAAGCATGAAAAATGTTTATCACAACTTAATACGTAGCACACAACCAACATTCATTGATCACCACAAGATCGTATCTAATGAGCTCAGACTCAACTTAAGAAACAATATACATATACATGCAAGTCAATATTCAACACATAACTAGCCCCTTGTGGAGTACAACAGAATCACACATTAATGCACTTTTTTTAGTCTAATAAACAATATACATAACATACACATTAAACCTAAAATGACAGTTACCAAAGTCTCATGACCATTATATTCTAGATGAAGCTTGGATAAATGACGCCGAATTTGGCTGAAGTTTAACTGAGCTACCTGAAGCTTGCACAACCTATAAGAACATCATTAGAGCTTACATAGGGTTCATTGGAGCTGGATGGAGATTGAGGAAGCTCATTAGATATTGATGGAGAATAAAAAATTTGTATGCGAATTGATGTGACTATAACATTGTTTGTTGGAGCTGCACAGAGATTGAGGAAGCTCATTAGATATGGATTGACGAAGCTCATCGAAATCATCTAATTTTGTGCTTTATTGCAAGTTAAGGTCATTATATTTAAATCATGTGAACAATGAGCAAAATGATCATTTTTTTGTGTTTCTGAAAAGTGAAAATGCACATTCTTATTTTAGCATGTCATGCTTAGCCCGTATTGCAAGGTCCATGGATCTGAAGAAGAGTACAATTGCACTAGAATTATATATGAAGCACCAATTAGATTTTCTAGAGCAATTTTCAAGAATACGATTTCTTTCTTTTTAATTTCAAGTTTTGTCTTGTTAGTCTTTAGGGGTTTAACCCCCAACTTAAGAGCAAACTCAAGAATCGATGAGCAAGATTGGGTATAGCTAAGTAATAAGATGGTTGGGGTCATGTTTCCCTATGTAATTACTACTCTCATGCTTAATTGCAATTAAGAGCAAGGAGGTTGAGAGTTTGGTCATTCACCCAAGTTGGAAGCTAAGTAACGTAGTTTGATCATACAACAAATCTTAACCCTATTACTTTACAATGTGCCTATTAACCAATTAGGGGCAAGCCACACCCTAATTGATACGCATTAATTCACACATAGAAGTCTTATCATACATATAATGCACTATTAAAATAGTAAAATAATATAATCTTGAAAGAAATATCTGCAACAATTAATTAAAAATAAAAAGAGAGGTTTCATACATAGGTACATCACAATCCAAAACAATTACCAGAAAAATAAAGAATTATATATAAAGCAAAAATTAGATTTTCTAGAGCACTTTTCAAAATTAAGATTTCTTTCTTTTTAGTTTTTGGGAGCATAAATCTAAATGTGAGATAATTTAATATATGCTCAAACAACATTTGAACTGCTTGCTTAAGCAGACATTGAATCTAAAGGAAAATTGATTAATGCTCATGGGAGACGACCATCAGAGTGAAGACAATAGCAAGGGAGAAAAACAAGATGCCAGAGTAGACACAAGCAAGGTTGAGGATTCCTCGAAGCAGGACACCAAATCTAAACATGAGATGAGCTAACGCATGCTTAAATTACCTTTACACTACTTTATGGAGCTTTACATCATATCTAGACGAGAACTAACTAGTGCTCATGAAAGTTGGACATTGGAGTAAGGACAAGTGAAAGAGCAAAGATAAATGCTAGAGTATACACGGGCGAAGGAGTGGACTGGTTGTTTATGCAGGATAAGAATAAAGATCAGATCTGAAGTTGATTTCAAATTGGAAAAAAAAAGTACATTATAATGGGGTTAACCCATTGTAATGCTCACTATAATTATTAGTGTATTAAGCCCATTATAAACCCACAAATAAATTTAAAATTACAATAAGCTTGGTCCACTGTCACATGTTACACATAATATCGACATTTTGTAGTGGGTATGAACCATGATGTGTAAAATATCACTACTTAAGGGGTAAGTGTAGCCTACGCAATAACAATAGTAGACCTAAGTCTGAATATCGTATCCAAGGGACCAGATCTTGTTCTCAATTAATTCAATTTAAGGTAAAAGAACAATTAAACATATAGAGAGGTGTTCAATGAGTGAGTCACAATAGTTCAAAATCAAAGTAATAAGCAAAACAAGAGAGAAATTTGGGTTAGAATGCAATGGATTGAGACCTAGGTTTTTTATTTCACTACAATGTTTTTGTTCCCTATTACAAAGAACTACATCACAACTCCAAAAAAAAAGGGGGGCTTAGCCTAACATGGTTAATGCAAAGTCAAACATTCTTTCAATAATAAAGTGCATAAAGATAGATAAAATATTACTATAGAGAGCAATATGAATTGTCTCGAACTCAAAGCTTCTTCATTGTTTTTCATCTCTTAGGTCATAGACCTAACTCTTCTTCTAAGCCAAGGCAAGTCCCTTTCTTATGTCTTCTTTTGTCCTATTTATAAGAGGGTTTGAGCTTTTTTATATCTTTCTCAAGGCCCATGTAGCACAGGTGCGCTGGAACTAAGCTCGTTCGTGCTTATTTTAATGTCTTCTTTTGCAAGTCAAGTAGCATGGGTCTTCTAGTTAACTTTTTCAGTTGATTTGACTTAGAACAAGTGTGCTAAGATGGAGTATGATCGTACTAGCCTAGATCTTCAATAATTGCTCTAAAAAGGCCCAATTTTGTCCCTATTTCTTTCTGTTTCTTAAGTACATGTTTAAAGTAAGAATAAAAACTAAAAAGTGAGTTTTACCAATAAAAAAATACAATTCTTTCCTTATAAGCATATATTAATCATGGTAAAAATACGAGTAAAAATCTGATTTATCAACTCACTATATCAAATTTTTTGAATTACAATGGGTTTGCCCACAGTAAACTAGAAAATTTTAATCCTTGTTGTTATTGAATGAATTTAACAAAAAAAGTCATCTTGTTATCTCAAACTAACCCACTGTAATATATTTATTATATTAAATTTAATATTGTTATAATGGAGTAAGTTCACAGTAGTATTTGTATTTACCATAGAACGAATTGAAAAAATCATAATGACTTGGGAGTGGTGAAAAGAGTATCCCTTGTCTATATGAATTTAGTCTATATTTTTATGAAGAATTGGTTAGAATTTTTATAAAGGGTATTTGTCAAATTATAGTTTTTCATCAAATTAAAAACTTTCTAACAATTTCTTATTTTTCATCAATTTTTCATTAAAATTGATAGTTCTTAATCTCATATGCTTTATTATTTTCTACCTATGTCATTAACAAAAATTAATATTATTGACATCATTAACATTTGACCTATTAAAAAAATAATTGAGTTTAAATAAATTACATGATCAAACAATTTATAAAAATCTTTGTGAAATTAAATCTTTTTATCTATAACCTTTTGAGGATCAATTTGGGATTAATTGATCAAGGGAATACTAATTGTTAGAACAAATCATGCCAGTAATTTATAAGAAAGTTTGTAATTGCTACAATAATATTTAATTGGAATTAGAATTACATTATGAGTTTTGTGAATTGCAATCCTAGTCTTTCTAATACATAAGTTCTCAATTAATCAAGGTTTTCAAAAACCTGACCGGTCATTGAACCGGTGAAGACATAGGTTTAGGGTTGAAAGATTCAACCGAGATTGAATCGGGGTGTAACTCGATTCAATAAAATATTACTTTTATATATTTTTACTAATATAGTAATATACTAAGTAAAAAAAAAGTTATATATGATTTATAATACACAAATATAATACATCTTATTAACTTTAAAAGTAGTTGTCGTTATCATATTAAAAAGAGGTAAAGTTCCATATTGTCTAAAATGACTTTTTAAGAAATATTTATAATCTAAATTGTAATCGATGCTTTGTAATTTGCAAAAATTCCTTTTAAATATTTTTTCATTTGTGTGCCTAAAACTCCAAATGCCACAAATTTTTAATTTATATAATTTTTTATATTTTTTTACTATTTTAAGAAAAAAAAGAACTAACACTTGAACAAGATGATTTTGGATTGTTCTCCCGGTTCTTGACCAGTTTGATCAGTTTCTGACCAGTTCTTTGCATCTCTATTTTTTGGAAACAATGGACTGGATACTAGTCTGATTCCTGGTTGAACTGGTTGAACCAGTCGGTCCGATCTGGTTTTCACAACCTGGCAATTAATTACAACCTCAACCTTTACTTATTTTAATTTATAAGCTCGATCATAAACAAACCTTAATATTTGTTGGCTCATGGTAGAATTTATTTAATAGGAATCCAAAATCAATCTTTTTTATTCAATATCGTAACTTTTGTCCGCTATTACTATTATACAGGGTGCGCTTATCCTTAAGCATATACCAAGAAGCTCAAGTTTTTTGTGCTTAGTTTGTAGCCCTTATATGCTTCATATTATAATAGTTCACAATCATGGCAAATAGGGAGAGGGTAAGGTTGAACAATTATAATTCACCATGAGAATAGCGAAGATGTGCTGGTCATAGAAGAAGTTTAAGGAATGATTGTCACAATATGTAATGGCAGTCCTTATCCAGGATGAAGATGGTCATTGTTAGAGGCACTTACAGATTTAAAATTTTCCTGTAGTGGGGGAAATAATTATTATAATTCACATTTGGCTCAAAAATTTTGTTAGTCTCTCATAAACTAGTGAATTTTGTTTTTAACTCCTAATAAGTTTTCTGTGTTTGGTCCCTAATAAAATTTTAATTTGGTTTTGGTTCCTAAAGTGCTATCGAAATATTTTAGAAATTTTTAAAATGTTGTCTAAAAATATTTAAGGACAAAAAAAATTAAAAAAAAAGGAACCAAACACAAAAAAAATTTAATAGGGACAACAAACATGTTTAAGCCGCAACTTCTTTTAGTTTAATTTTATATATATATATATATATATATATATATATATATATATATATCATAATAGGAACCAAAAACGTGTTCTGATTAAACTAAAACAATCCCCTGTTTGATCCATATTCTCGACAATGATTATCATAAAAGTTTGTATCCATAAATATAATATTTTTTAAAATATAAGTACACATCATAATTATTTTGTAATGTCTTTTTTTGTAGAGAGGAGAGAAATATATTGATGGAATAAAATAGATATACAAAAATAAATGAGAAATAAAATAGAAGTAAAAGATATTTGATTGGAAATAGCTAAAACATATATAAATAAAAAGATAAATAGAGATATAAGTAAAAATAAGTTAGAAATAACACAATATTATAATATTATGTTAAAAGATTATGGCTTAAAAGGTTAAAATATTCATTATCTGGGTATATAATAGAATATACATAAATGTTATATCTTATCCTCTTTTATAATATTAAAATTTATTAATGGTTGGTTAATATTTTTATTAAAAAATAAAAAAAATAATATAATATTTATATACTATTTTAAAGAAAACAAAAAATTTAGTGGGAGCAAATGCTCACACAGGCCATTGAGTGGATCCATCCCTCGTTAGAGGGTAGGGGTATTTAATTAAGGGAAAAGGTTAGTAAGAAAGTAAGTGTTTTATTTTAAAAATATAATAATAAATTTTACATTATTTTATAATTAGCTTTTTTATTAATTTTAAAATAATAATAATAATTTTAATAATAATAATATTATTATATAGTAATTATTTTAACGACTTTTGTAAATTAAATCTGTCAAAATTTATTATTTAAAAGCATTAGCTTAAATTAGATGTAAAAGATATATGATTGAGGTATTTTAAAAAATTAAAGTGCTTAATTGAACTTTAAAATATTATAGGGTATTAATCTGAAAATTTTGAAATAATTAATATATCAATTAATTACAATATTAAACTATATTTAGAGCTTGTTTGGCAACAATTTTATAAAACAGTTTTCATTATTTTAATATTGAAAAACTAAAAAACTTGTTTGACTATTATTTTCTTAAAATAGTTTCCAGAAACAGTTCTAATTTTTTTTGTTTTTAAAAACTAAAAAATAGAAACAACTATAAGTAATTTTGCTTTTCAACTTTTTATTTTTATTTTGAAAACTTAAAATACAATGAGAATTGTTTCTTTTTCTTTTCATTAATGACAATTTCATAAATATGAACAAGTTTTTTCATTCTTACACCTTTAAAGCAGTTTGCAAATAACACTTACCAAACAATTTTTTTCTTTTCTTCTAGAAAACAGTTTTTTGAAAAAAAAAATCAAATCAATCATCGTTAAAGTCATCGGCCTCGAGGTATTCTCCGTTTTGAAGTTTGTTGCTCCTTGAGGGTTTTGTCCTAAAAAAATGCCTCAAGAGGTTAAGGAAGAAGGGTGTTTATAAATAACCTTTGGCCTCAACTCCTAAGTGATGTGAGACTTCATTGTACCAGAACAAGCCTTTAAGTTGTGGCTAAAGGGTGTGAAAATGTGGCATTGCTCCCCATAGATGGCGTCAGTGTTCCTACCGCCAAGTCCTAAGACATTGTTAGGGTCACCACGCCCAAGGTATTGTCCGTTTTGGAAGTCGTGACTCTATTAGGGTTTTGTCCTGAGAAGGCACCTCGGTGGGTTAAAAGAGGAGGGTGTTTATAAACAACCCTTGGTCTCAACTCCTAAGCGATGTGAGACTTCAGGTGTGTAACGGAACAAGCCCCTCAGTCGTGGCTAAGAGGCGTGAGAGCATGGCACGCTCCCCATAGACAATACCAATGTTCTTACTGCTAGTTTCGAGACATCATTAGGGTCATTGTGCATAGGTATTGTCTGCTTTAGAGATCGTGGCTCTGTCACAGTTTTGTCCTGAAAAGACGTCTCAACAGTGTATAAGTACACATGATATTGTACCTGAGCGACACTCTATTTGGTGGACTTCCTAGAAAATCTCACCATTTTTCTCTGTAAGTACGTTACCACCCATGTCTAGGCTCAAAGCTCAACAACACGTCAACTCGACACCTCCCTAGAGATTGGTAACTCGTCAACACAGCACCTCCCCAAAGCTCAGCAACTTGTGATTCTCTATCTGACGGGACACTCTTTACCCATCTCGGCATTCCTTGCCCACACGAAGCCCTCTTGAAACATACTCTACCTAAAATTGACACTCGTTGCCTAGCACACCCAAGATAACAATCAAGATGAAACGTTCACACACCTGCTATCATAGCTTTTTCGATCTTCCCTTGACTGGTCGACCTCGACGATAAGAGGGCATATATATCCCTCGCCCTGACCTCATGTCGGGACAGCAACTCTAAACGGACCTCGGTGCCTAACACCTACCTCGATGTCATAACCACCTCAGTACAAACCCAAACTCATCTTCTTAAAAAAGGTAACTAGGAGAAAAACCCCTACAAAAACAAGGATAAAAGGATAGCTAAATCCCACCTTCAGGTATCCAATTCTACTAACTCTTAGTCGCTTTCACTCATGCTAAAATTGACTTAGGCATCGGAGTCTCTTATGAAATCAAAGACTTAAGAGACCATAAGTTATGCCAAACCCTGTAAGAATATTTAGTATGAAGATATCATGTGTTAGTGACTTTAAATGATAAGTAAATATTGAGAGTGAAAATTAATCGATCAAACTTTATACTAGTTCACATAACCAAGGCTACATGCCTACTTTCATTCCATATCACTTACACCTTTCTCCGATACTTCATTGTAAATCTCAAAATTTAACAAAATAGTAGTATATCAACCTCTTCGAAATATTCTCTCAAGCTTAAAACATAACCTGGTTCCAAGGGAGGAAAATCCTTTCCGACACTAGCATATACCAATCAATAAGAGAAACCAACCTTAGTTTGTTACAAAATCAAAAATACTCAATCTAGCACCAAACTTCTCCTTGACAGGTACAAATAACAAATCGAACAAGAATCGTTAGAGTTGGGTTTCTTCATGCACTACTACATGTGTAATATTTAGCAACATTTTTTTCAATACTTAATAAAAGATCTGCTAAAAGCATTTAGTAACATTTGAAAAATGTCACAAATTACGGATTGTTATTTTTAGTTGAATGAGAATAGTTGTTATTCCATGTGACTTCTCTCACTTGTATACTCAATGCTGAAGTTTTATTGTGGATTCAACAAAAAAAACAAAAAACAAGTGTAGAGCATGATATCAATAACTCTCATTTTAGTGTATTTGACTTTGAGGACAAGGTGTGATAATAAAGGGAAAGACGGAAGATAAGGTGTCATAATGATAGGATGCATTCCAAAGTAAGAGTTGTACGTGAATAATGTGGACTTCTTAATCATATTAAGGTTACTTCTTGTAAGAAATTTTTAGCTTAAACAAAGGGTCGACATTATTTATTGTTTGCTTGGTGTAATATCCCTTTGGATTTATTACTTATTGGTTAAATACAGTGTTTTTCCCTATTTTATGTTAGTTAGGTTTTCTATATTTTCTTATTCTACATTATTATTTTGTGTTTTAATTAATTCTAAGAGTTTTTAGCCGTCAGAAATTGTAATTTCAAAATTTTAACCGTACCGTTTCAACTTTAACGAAACTTATTAACAACAAGGACTACAATTGAAATAAAAATTTTATTTGATACTGTAAACAACAAAAAAAATTATTGAAAACCAAAAATAAAATTCAAAAATTTTTTGAAGATAAAAAATTTAGTTAAGTCTATAAATACATCAAGCATTAGATTATATGAATATTATTTAGAAAATTGTTAAGAAAACTCTTTCCAAAACTTGTAAAATTTGTAGTTTTTAATAAATTCTAACTAGTAAAATTTCAAAAACCAAATTCTGAAAAATTTCCCTATCACTATTCTGGTGTTTAGCATATTGGAAAAGTAAGAGCAATTGTTTTATTATCTTAATATTGTTCCGAAGTGAGAATTGTTTTTCTCATGACAGGAGATGTATTTTATTACACGACAGATTTATCATGGTCGTAATAGGAGAGCTCCTAAGTGAGCCAGTAGATAACGGCTTGACCCACGTTGTGAATTTATTTTATAATGTATCTTTGTCACTGACGATCCGAATTTCTCACTGAAAAAGTTGTCGGTAAAGCTTTGAGTCAAAAATACAAAAGCCTTTCAATGGAAACTCGTGGCTAAAACATTGATTTTCTGCTCATCCAGTCCAATTTTCAGGACACAAGAAAAAAATTATTTGATTTCATTCTGCTACTTTCTTTTTAATTACAAATATTTTTTATTAGAGACAATTTTAGTCGAACTTTTGTAAGATTATTAAACTCTTCATCTAGTTTTTATTTTTTTAACAATTACATATGAAAAACCAACAATACTTCTAGTTTTCCGCATATACGTATAAGGTCTAAATCAACATTTTTTTTTAAATAAATTAATATAATTGTTTTTCTTACACTAAAAAAGGATGAAGAGAATATCTTGTATTTTTCATCTTTTTCTTAATTAATAATTTGTTTGCTTTATAAAAAAACATATTTGCTCATAACAAAGAATTATTTTCTTATTAAATTATTTTACTTATTTTAAAGCACAGATTAAGAATCGAATAAAAAATACATCTAATTTTATATTTCTTATTACTTATGAAAAATTAGAAATAGTATTTCTTTTTTTTATGATGGATCATATAAAGTAACATATATTTAGAAAAGAGAGAATACTATATATTTAAACTCTTCCACTAATAAAATATTAACAAATTAACATTTTCCGTATAAAAAAAAAAAAACATGCACTTACTAAAATATTTTAATGCAAGAATAGATCGTTCATCGTCACTAAAATGACATAAAACACACTGACGTTCTTGGTAACTTTCAATGATGACAACCATCATTATCTTTGGAAACGTTTTCCATTGATAAATACCATATTATAAATATGTTATTATTTGTGATCGATGGTTCCAAAACAATTATAAAAGTCTAAAACTTCATAACTAAGAATTAATAATGCAACATGAAACATGATTCAAATAAACTGGTTCATAATTAAGTTAGCAAAACCATGCTAGATCATGGTGCTCCTTCTCTGCAAACTGACATCGAAGATATGGCAGCATACTGTGACACCTTTCTATAGTAAACACTTTATTTATTAATAAAAAAAATATTTTATTAAAATAATAGATTTTGCATTTAAGTAAAATTATTCGCATATTTCAATATACATTTATTTTTAAAAATTATAATATAATAAAATATAACATAAAAGTAAATACATTAAACTTTACATATGAGTTTTAGAAGATTCTCAATTACTAAACTCGTTGAAATATTGAATAATTCATCTTTATAATAGAAAAATAATAAATTATTCTTCCTAACTCGAGGTCACACCTAATCAGAGCATCCCAACAGAAAGGTAGAGAAAAGTTGAATCATTCATCACTAACAATATCATCATCATCTTGCAACCTAAAAATAGTGTTTAGCCTAAACAAAATGCAATAACAAATAGTAAGGGGTGAGAATATGTCTCACGCATGTTGAGGCACATATAAAGAGAATGAGTAGTCAACTAAAGTATAACAAATGCATATAAAATCATTCCACATTCATAATAGATATTACACATCCACATGTATAAATACATTCAATTTTTTTTTTTTAAATGCAGAGAGAATCTATTAAAGAAGCAACAGCAGATGAAACCAAAAGTTTCTAAAACCCTGATACAACGAAAAAAAAAAGAAGAAGAAACCAAAACCTTAAGGGCACCTAAATACACAATGGCACCCGAGCCACACCCCTAAGGAAACTACATATTCAGCATACACAACCGAGGGTTAGTACACCAATTTGAATAGGTACACCCCTTATTAAAACCAAACCTATACACCAACCACTTCCAAGAGGTCAGCTGAATTTCGCCAAAGATATCCAATGACTTCAAAGAAGAACTATTAAAAATAATGAAGTTCCTAGCTCCCCAGATACACCAACTGACCACAGATCCAAATAAAAACTGGCACTTACTTCTCCATTTACCAATCACCCAAGAGCTTACTAACAGAAACAAGAGGGGAAGATAATCCAGTAAAGGGGATTGAATACCAATCCAAGCCATTACCTTATACCACAAAGATTGAGCTACTAAGCACATTAGAAAAAAATGCTTACACTTTTCTACTAGATTCTTGTTACATAACTGACATCTCTGCTCATCAGGCGAAATGAGAATTCTTCTCTTCAGCAAATTATCAATCGTCGATAATCTATTCAGAAAGAGCTTCCAGGAGAAAGCTACAACTGTAGACGGTAATTTATCCTTCCAAAGCCTCATAAACAGAGGAGAATCAAAGGAAGACCTAATGCCACTAACCGACCCTTCTAGCAGGATCCTATACACACCTGCTACTAAGAAGCCCAATGAGCAGTCAGGCATCTAAGACCACCTATCACGATGATAGAGGTCAAGCACTGGAGGTTGTAACAATTCTTTCAAGGACGTCACTAACTCCTCCTCCCAGACAAATAATCTCCTCCTTCACTCTCACTTCCACCAATGCTGGCCTAACTCACCGCCTAACATAGATTTGACCAATACATTCATATTAGAAGCCAAGAAAAACAACCTAGGAAATAGCTCTCTCAAGGGGACCTCCCCTACCCAACTATGGAGCCAAAACAAAGAGTCACCTTCATCCCGTAGCCTATTCCTTGTATTTAACTCGAACCAGCTAGGAGATTGAACTGAAGGCCCATCAATAGACCAAATATCCTTCAACTAGATAGAGCACTTTGACCTTGAGACTATTTGATAAAGGAGGTTATAAAAATCACCATATGTAATCCGAAGAAGAAGAGCCCACAAAGAATTCCTTTCAGATAAGAATCTTCATCGCCATTTTCAAACAAGCTTAGGCTAAACAAGGAAATACATTTTACCCAAAGCCTTCTTCTCTCTTTGGCAATACACTTTCTCCCAACTTACCCAAGAGATTTTATGACCCTCAGCATTTCCACTCCAAAGGAATCTCCTCTTAATACCCTTAAGAATCTTAAGAACCTTAACAAGAGCCTTGTAGAAAGAGAAAAAATAAAGCGGAAGACTGGCTAATACTGAGTTCAGCATTACCAGACAACCACCAAAAGACATATTTTTTTTCCTTTCCAAACTATTAACCTCCTCTTAAACAGGTCCACTAACAGTTTCCATGTAATCTCCTTCCTAGGATTTTTCCCTACTGGAATACCCAGAAACTCGAAAAGAGGAGAACTAACTAAACAGTTAAGGATACATTTCACAGCCTGCACAAACCTCAGATCCACATTCAGGCCATAGAACTGACTTTTCTAAAAATTTACCTTTAGACCTGAGACCATCTCAAAGCCTCTGAGGATGACCTTCATCATCCAGATTGACTGAAAATCTGCCTTTCCCATCATAATAGCATCATCCGTGTATTGGAGTAAGGAAAAGTTAGACTTTTCATTCACCTTAATCTTTCTGTAGACTCCTTGTTGGATAGTCGATCTGTACAACCCCGTCAGACCTTCTATAATCACTAGGAACAAAAAAGGAGATAAGAGGTCACCTTGCTTAATTCTCTTACCTGGTTGGAATTCTGGCATATGACTACCATTCACTAAAATCGAAATATAGCTATTTCGGACTAAATTAGCCATCCACGTCCTCCATCTTTGACTAAACCTCATCCTTCCAAAGCATATAATCAAGGAATTGTCAATTGACAGAGTCATAAGCCTTTTCAAAATCGACCTTAAACAGAAAATAAGGTTTTCTAGACCTGTGAGCCCAATCAAAAACTTCATCAGCTACTAACACTCCATCAAGAATGGACCTACCATAAAGAAATGTTGTTAGGAACCCCTGAATGATTCCTCCCAGCACCCTTTTCATCCTCCCAACAAGGACTTCAAAAATAATTTTATAAACACTTGAAATGAGGGAGATAGGCCTATATTGAGATAAATTGCCCGGGTTTGCCAACTTAGGAACCAACATAAGAAAAGATGATGGTATGCCTTTAGGGAGCTTCCTTCATCCATAAAATCGGTGCACCACCCTGACCAGATCTGCCCCTATAATGTCGTAGCACGATTTATAGAAATTCAACCTAAAACCATTTGGCCCCGGACTTTTCCCTCCCTCATAATCCCAAACTGTTGCCTTGATCTTATACATAGAAAAAGGGGCTTCTAGAAATACATTGTCCTCTATAGAAAACTGGCTAAATTAGACATCATCCAGGGTTGTCTATCCACACCTCTCTCAGAAAGAGCTTCCTTAAAATGCATCACCACCTCGTCTTTTACTCCTTCAACTGACTCCTTCTACCCTTGCTCCATCTGAACAGCCAATATACTATTCTTGGCACACCTTTACTTAAAATAGTTATGAAAGTATTTAGAATTAGCATCACCATAATCTGCCCAATTAACTCTAGACTTCTGAAGAATAACTCTTTCAATGTTCCTAGCTTAGTCTCAATACTCTGCTAACAAAATCTTCCTATTTCTAGCTTCACAGTCAATACCCTGTAATAACTTCTAATATATCTCCTCCAGCTCATTAACCTTAGTCTCCAACCCTACCTCGTCCTTATTCCACATCGAAGAGCTCCACTCTTTAATGACACCCTTTAGACCCTCCAGCTTAATGAAAAATTTATAAGCCTCCCACCTAAGCATTTTGAAACATTCAGAAATTTTTAACCATCACGAAAAAAAAGAAGGATGTTGTAACCAATGATCAAAGAATTTGAAAGGTTTTGCCCCTCAATTCAAGACATCTACTTTAGTTACAATCCAACAATGGTTTGAAAACTCCTTAGATCTAATCCATTGAGAACCTATTTTCCACACATCAATCAACACTTGAGAGAGCAGAAATCTATCTAACCTACTAGATGTTACACCATCAGAGGAGATCCATGTGAACTCGTTCCCGTGAACTAGGACATCCACCATACCTATTTGACCAATAAATAAGCCGAAATCTTCCATCTCCCCTCTTGCATGAGAATTTGAGGAGCCAACCACTTCCCGCCTATTAGTGACAACATTGAAATCTCCCCCAAGACACCACAACATTCCCAAGAATTCCCTTTTAGACATTAGTAAATCAGCCCATAATTTCCTTTTACCAGTCATCGAACAAGGGGAATAGATGTTAATCAGGCAAACATCAGAATTCAGACCAGAAATAGAGAAAGCAAGCCCCAAGAAACCTTCACCTCGAATATGTCACTTAACCTCCAATAAATTTTCCCTCTATATAGTCAACAAACCACCATGTAACCCGTTTGATGGAAAAAAATGCCACTCGTATTCCTCCCTACCCCAAACCTCCTTAACCTCCCAACTAACAATACGAGAACATTTAGTCTCCTGAAACATATAGATACTACTTTATTAGACTGAAGGATACACCTAATATGACGACGTTTATCCCTATCTCGAAAACCCCTCACATTCAACGAGAAAATCTTTATTCAGGCATTCTCAGGGTACCTTCCTTCTCTTCCTTCCTTTTCTGCTCTATCTCTCTTTTCCAATCTAATAATTTCCTTCTTATACCTTTCATCTAATTGAGTTCCTACAAGCCCCAAACTTTGCATATCTTTCCACAACCTAGCTAAATCCACCCTAAACACCTCTTGACCATTCCCAAAGGAAACTTTAACACCATTTGAATGAGTTACAAGAACTTGTTGGGTCAGATATCAGGGTATGGGAGATTGGGGAAGAGAGAAATCACTTGACCTCCATCTCAAACCCATTTCACTTCCATCAAAGCTATGCCTTCTTTCTTCCTTCCAAAGCCCAAACTTCCTCCCACCTTCATCCTCCTCAAATCTAAGAAACTTCCACATTTTTTTATTGAATGGCATTGTCCTAACTGACTCTCCACCACAATCACTCTTCTCTACCTTATTATTATCCACAATCCTTCGGGAATCTACCCCTAACTCACTCGAAGAGAAATACGTAACCCCGCTACCACAAACCAAAGCCCTCCTTTTAACACCCCTACATAAACGAATATGCCAAGCACTCCCCTTCATTAAACACGCTTTGAGCCATACAAGAAGGCTTTTGCAAGCCCAACTTAGTTCATTCTTCATACACATCAAGGCTTACCCCACGCACCTCCTCCTCACATTCCAATAACGGACTCAAGGTCATTGCTTCTCTTGTCACATGAAGCTTCTTCTTTTTGGAAATGTATAAATTTGATTCCCTCCTCTTCTAGCAGCTCTTGTCTTTCCATTTTGGTGAAACATCCCTTCTGGCCAACTGAGACCACCTCCTGTGTTGCTACTTTGCTCTGCACATAGCTGGCTAGCCCTAATAGGTTCCTTTTGCTCAGATTGTTCCATATCATCCATGGCTCTGTGTTGACCCCATCTGAGCTCCGCTGGTTCTTTCCGCCCTTCACCCTCCCCCGGCTCCATCTCCTCCTCACAAAAATTACTAGAGCTTCGTGCTGAGCCGTTGAAGAGGTGTTGGATTGCGCATCACACTCCCATTTTCAACAACACGTAGGTACAACCATCTCACCATACATTCATGCTAACAATGCATAGGCATGCTCTCTCAAGTATGCGTCTGAAGTAGTCTTCTTCTACGCCAACAACACGTAGGTACAACCATCTCACCATAGGTCCACCCGAAGTGAATCTACTTCTGCGCCAGTAACACATAGGTACAACCATGCAATACAAAACAACCAAAGAAGATCTTATCCAAAGTACCACAAAATGGGCGAGGCACACCCTAACCATCATTATCAACATAAATAATAATATCAATATTTAATCATATAATCTCACTCCATCCCTAACAGTAGTTGGGATGACATCTCATCAAGCACACTCAAACCAACGTCATCAACACATTATGCATCCAATTGAAATCAACATCAATATCACACATTGAAGCAAACCCCCAATTCACACACTTTAAATAACTTTCAAACATTCAATCATCCACGATACTCATAATTATAAGATACATCACACATCTAAACATATGACTATGCAAAAGACTTAAGCATTACTAAACAAAGTCTAGACTTCACAAATAATCAAGCAATTAAAAGTTCACACACTCTTAAGCAACTACTTAGACTTAACTCTTACACACATAAGCTTTTTAACACAAATCATCCAAAGCACATATTCTTATGCACAAAATAACATTTATAATATTGAACGTATTCACTTTCTCACATATACGCATAGGATTATTACACTCATAGCTCAGCACAACATTTCTAAGCTTTGAAGATTTTCTCACTCATTTTCTAATACGTCTCTGTGACCTTTCTGGAGTATAAACACAATATAGAGATTTTCTCACTCATTTTCTAACAAGTCTCTGTGACCTTTCTGGAGTATAAACACAATATAGAGATTTATTAATCCTATGATATTGTTTCTTATCTAGTTTAAAATCTAGAACACTTATCTACAACTCTTATGTTGACCTCAAGAGCTAAAATAAATGTTTACTGTGTTAAAAATTGGAGGAAACATGAATCTATAGCTTAATTCTAGTAGTTCAACATTCAGTCACTAATCTGATCATAAATTGAGATCTAGGTATCATTTTTAATGAAAACAACGATATTAGTTAGCTAACATCTAGGGCTACAACTTTCATGAAGAACACTTTCTCAAATTGCATCATTTTCCTATCGTTTTTCTCACTCAAAAATCATGAACGCTAATGTAAAACTTTTTGGCAGTTCGACATTTAGTCACTAATATGATCATAACTTGAGTTTTAGGTACTGTTTTGGGGTGACACCAATGATATTAGTTAGATAACATTTAGGCCTAAAACTTTCATGAAAACCACTTTCTCAAATTATATCATTTTTCAAATGATTTTCTCATCTGAAGATCATGAACGCTGATAGTAAAAGGTGCATTATGATTTTATATTGTTTCTCTTTCCTAAGGTTTGATTAATCCTTCAAAGTACACTCTAAATTATGAAATTGAAATTAAATCATTCTCAATCGATTCTTAAAATAAAACAGATATAAAATAATGATAAACTAATGATAACCCTCTCTCTAACTAACCAAATTGTTATAACTAATCACAAGCGACTAAAAAAAAAGCACCACAATTGTTATCATTTATACAAATTCAAGAATACTAATTTTTAGGGTTTAAAATGGAATACCTCAATGCCAAAATAATCATCATATTTAAACTATTTTATAATTGATGATCCCTGAAAATCAATAGAATTGATGCAGACATGCATTTCTACATCAAACATACAGGAATTACATATATCCACATAATACACTTAAACATATAACAACACTTGTTACAGGTGGTTATAACCCTTCAATGATATTATATAAAACCTATTGAAGCTTATGAATCGCTTTACTATCCATCTTCCTACATATGTCACATGAGAGATAATTTTCCACCCCCCTTACCTCGAAGGATGATCCTAATTGTAAAAGGTGTGACCTTAACTCCCCAGACGTTGCTCCTCCAGCTCCGTTGACAAGATTCTTTGCAACTTTCTCTCAAGAGTAAGAAACGTGAAATTGAAACGAAATAACCTAACCCCCTCTGAATTATTAGGTTAATCATTGGAGTAGGCTTTCTAACATTAACAAATTAACATTTCTTACTATTTACACTCATATTTATTTTATAAAATAATTCTAAATTTATTTTAGTAAATAGAAACAATAATTTAATTTAAGTCTATTAATATAAATTATTTTTTTATTAATATATTATTTTTCTAAAAAAATGGATGTGAAACATATCAAGTTTTAAAGTCTTTGTATCATGGAATTAATCAGATTTATATTATCAGAAATAATCATTATTAAGTAAAGCATTTTCATAATCTCATAACTATGACTTCTGGTTCTTCGTCCTGAAGTATTCTTAAATAGCTAGGCAAGAATCTCAAAGCATCAAAGAGAAAACTAAGTTTTTTAATGTTCTTTTGCAATAAATTATAATATAATGAAATTCATTCGAATTAGAACAGCAATAATATATTCTCATTCAATTGTTGCTTAACAGTTATGTATGCTATTTTATATAAAATTAATTGACTATTTATTGTTTTCTTGTAAAAATTATTAAAAATTAATATCATTATTTAAAAATTATTTCATTAAAATTTAATTTATATTATGTCAAGTAAAAATTAAATTCATTGACTTACTTAATATTGTATCAATTATATATATATATATATAAAATTTTTTTTGAAAATAAGTTTTATTTATTTAGTAATTTATTGACAATGTAAATTTTTAATTAGACGTTTATTAATTATTTATAATTTATTTAATTATTAAATTAATAATTTTTATGTATTCTTAACGGTTTTATAATAAATGCATTATTTAATAATCATTGAACTTATTTATTTATATAAAATATTTACTAATTAATAATATAATAAATTAGTACATCATTTAGTACGTAATTATTTACTTAAATGTAACCAAAAAAAACTATTTACTTAAATGTAACCGAAAAAAAATTAGGATTAATAATTTTATTTAGTATTAATCTATTACCTTGTTGTTAGAGAATTTGTTAACACTAATAATAATAGTTATTTTGTATTTAATTATTCTTTAATTTGTCCTTAGAACTTTTGTACATGTCAGCTAGTAATATTTGGATATATTTATTAACAGATAATTTAATTTTAATCTGTTAATAAGTCCCTCCTGTATTCAATAAATTAGTACATTATATTAAAATTGCGAATGATTATATAGCTCTAGTAAAACTTGTTTTTAATGTTTTGTTTAAATTAAAAATAAAGTATAGATAAAGTAAATAATAAGAACAAAAAATTAGGAATAATATAAGTGAAACAAAAATAGATTTAGAAAGATGTGTGATTTAGATGGATGGAAAAAAGAAGAAAAGAAGTTAATAATTTTTTTCTACCGGTATCAACAAAGGAGAGAGTGAAATTAAAGAACTAAATAAATTATATGAAAAAATAGTTTTTATACTAATATAAGAATTAAATTTATCCCTCCAAAATCATTTGAAAAATCATTTTTTCTTAATTTAAAATCATTTTATTTTTATCTCATAGAAAAATTATTTAATATTTTAAAAAACTAAAACAAAAAGTTATAAATAGACATCTAGGTTCTTCTCCCATTTTATGCCAATTTGAGGTGAGGATTTGTTTAATGAAGCCCACAAAAATATTTTCTCTTTTATTATTTTTTCAAACAAATAGTAAAAAAATGTTATTTTGATCATATTTCTTTTATCTCTTTTCCTTGAAATAAACATTAATGGGTTTGTTTCTTATATCATTTTATAAATATTTTTTACTAACATGCTTCTTATTATTTATTTTATAAGATGCATGATATATATATATATATATATATATATATATATATATATATATATTAAAATTATCTAAACGAGAGATTGCAAGTTGATACGAATAGTATAAAATTATTTTAGTATGCTGTTATATGACTTTTAAATCTTTTTATTATTATCAATTTATTAGGTCGAATAAATAAATTATAAAATACTGTATTTTATCAATTTAACGATATCTTGGGATAGAGTGTGTAGGTCGAAAGAAGAAGGGGATTAGGACTGAGAGAGCTACAAAAGTTTAATGTTGCATTATTAGGAGAATGAAAGTTTATGGATGGATTTTAAAATCTAGGTATCAACACAAAGATGGGCAATGGGAGACAAAAGGGAGAAAGTGTTCCAAGTGGTGGATGGATTTACAAACCGTAGAAGGTACGAGGATAGGACAGGAGGGTTGGTAGACCTAAACGTTAACCATCACATGGGGATGGGAGTAACATTGTGTTTTGGATGGACAAATGGTTAAGGGTTCGAGTTTAAGAGAGTAGTATTCTAGACTATTTGAGTTAGCAGTTGACAAACATTGCTCAATAAAGAAGATGAGGTGAGAAGAGGGGAAGTGATGAAAATGAAAAAGGAGGTTATTTACTTGGGAAGAAGAGATGGTAAAGGAGTTAGGTGATAAACTAGAGTCTGCACAGTTGACAAAATGAGTAGAGATGGGTGGTAGAAGAAACAGGGCTTGTACTCCGTTTGTTCAGCATATAGAATAGTGACTTCACCAGGGCCACAATAAACAGATGAAGTTTACAAACTAATATGGACAAATAGGGTTGCCCACAAGGAATAATCTTCACAAGAGAGGTACTACGAGAAGACAATGCAGGTTGCACATTTTATGATGAAGCTTTGGGAAATAGGTCAACATATTTTCCTGAACTGTCATTTATCTAACCAAGTTTGATCCAGGTTATGTGATTGGTGAGAGTTATCCACGATATTACATAATCTAATCCAAACCACTATGGTCAGTTCATAGGACTAATTAGCGATTAGATGGAGCTGAAACAGGCATGGTCTTTTATTTTGTTCATAGAAATTTGGCAAATTTGGAAACCAATAGAATATTCAATAATAAGATAGAAGGGATTGATGACATAGTTCAAGCAATTCAATTAAAAACTTGAAGTTGACCTCATGCATAGAGACTGACATCACACTTTATGTTGTTGAATAGATTATAAATCCTATATTTAGTATGGATTAATATATTCTCTAAGGATACATGCTTATAATTAAAAGTGTGTATTGTGTTTGACACACACATTTGTGTTTCTGCTTAACTATTCATTGTTAATAAAATTCATTAGCTTAAAAAAATCAGTTTAAAATTTTTAATTACTTTCAAATTTTTATTGACATTACTTTATATTATGTACGTATTTTTTAATAACTATATACTTATTTTAGTCTTTTATATTTATATATATATATATATTTATTTATATTTGTATATGTGTCACAGTACAAATATTAACGTTTTGTCTAACGACATCCTTGTTTTTTGTAATTATTTTTTTCCAAAGATATATATTCTGTAATGATGATTAAATAATAATTACCACAATTCACTTCACTCTATTACAGGGATAAATATCTTAGAAAAAAAAAAAATATATATATATATATATATATAAAGAATCATATATATATAATTTATACACATGGACACTGAGTAACTAATTAAAACAGAATTACTTAATCAACAAGTAACAACATGAACCAGCATTTAAAGGTTATTTCCTCGTACTTTAAAAACTACAGTTATTAAATATATAATACTGCTAATGAATTTTAAGACCTTAAAAGGCGAAATAATATTTTAATTCTCCTTTTTTATAATTATTAGATTTAAAAATATATCTAACATTTTTTGTTTTAAAATTTTACAAGTGATAGTAGATCAATGCTTAAAACTAACTATTAATATTGAATCATAGAGAGAAGAGGTAAATAATTCCTAATTTTTTGTATTTTTCAGAAAACTGAAATGTAACTTAACCTAAACTGCATATTGTTGTTATAAAATTTACGATATAGCTTAGTTATAAAATGAGGCAACGTACTTTTGTTGCACATGAACTCTTGCATGTACCAAAAGAAAATGACCTACAACCAAATATTTATTAGAAAATTCAGTCCTTCTTCACTGAATTACCCTAGATGCCTATACCCTTCATCACGTACCTACCAATGTAAATTTAATAATACGCAATGAAAATTCAGCATTGTGAAGGTACATAAGGAAAATTATAATAACATGTACGTCAATAGGCCAAATTGAGAAAGACCCATGTGATGATGGAATAAAGGAGTACTATGGTTCTAAAATTGGTATCTCCATTTTAAGATTTTTAAATCACTCTCTACATTCTTCATTTAGAAAGACAAATATAACAGTAATCAATATACTAAAACATGTATTTTATTATTTTAGGGTAGCATGAGCATCTTAGTTTTTAGCTTTAGAATTATCTTTGCCATTACTGAAATTTATTTAAGATTTTTAGGCTTAAATAGCATTTTATTTTTTCAAAAATAGTATTTTTTTTTGTTTTAGTCCTTTAATAAAATTTTAATTTAATCTTTAATTTGAATCTTTTTTGCATTTAGTTTTACTGATCTCTTTTATGAAACCAATTTTTTTTAGTCATTAGTTTCAACCAACTATTTTAATTAAACGATTTTCGTAGTCTAATAGTTTAACATGTTATCTTATATAATATTTTGAGATAAATGTATTTCTAATATGTTATATATTTAAAATATAAATGCTTAAAAATATATAAAGTTTAGTAAAATAGATAGACTGGAAAAACTCCTTAACGATGTAATAACTCAATGTCAAATAAAAAGCATTAAATAAAAAATTAAGTAAATTCAAAAAAATCTTTAAACACTATATATAATAAAAAAAACACTTCTTTTGAGAAGGAAAAGAAAGGCTGAAATTATTAATTTGTATTAGAAAATTTTACATAGTATAGAATGTTTAAATCGAATTAAAAAATATTTTAAAATATTAAAAATTAATTAAGAGATTGATAGTTTATTTATAAAAGTTGTTTGGTTGTAAAAAAGACATATAGAATTAAAAGTGATAATAGGAAAAAATATAGAATAGGGTTGTGGGAAGGAACAGGAGTAACAAAAGGAAAAGATAGACATGCAGACATGTGAAATGGTTGTTGATTTGACGTTGGAAGGACACATGAAAGTGGGCCCCTGTGTGGGCCCCATAACTCTGTGGGTTCCTTTTCAGAGGAAGCTCTATTTTGGGACATGGAGTGCCCGAAAGCTCCTTCGAAAGGGAAAGCGATACACAATTTACATTAAAATCACTTTTACGTACGAAAACGCTAACTCTATTCCTTTCCTTTCTTTTTTCTTTTTAACCAATTTCAGGTCACCATGTAGTTTACAAGATTATATTCTTAAAATGGCTCTTACGGAGACCCAATTTCTAAAATAATAATTTATTTTTTTTAAATCATTTTACTAGTACAAACTATTTGTATGGAAATCTTTAACACACACAATGTAGGTACTTCCCTTTCAATAAAATTTATTCTATACACAAGATTCAAATCATATACCACTTAATTAAAGATATAAAGTGCTAACATGTGTGTCATAGTTGGTGATGAGTGAATAATTAATATATTAATATACAGAGTATGTGTTTTTTGCATTCTCATATAAAAAAAAAAAATTGATAGTATAAAAAAATCTACACTATATATGCGTGTTTTGGATTTAATTTAAAATATTGGATGAACTAATTTTAAATATAAACTAATTTGAAAGAAATTCTATCCTTAATTATTAATCTATATTTGTATTTAAAAATTAGAATGAATTTAATATAAAATTAATTTTATATTTATGTAAACTAAGTTTGAGAAAGTAAGTTGAAAGTTTAAATTACTTTTAATTAGTTTTAGAGTATATTAAAAAATTAATATTTTTCTTAAGTTTTATTGTAATGAAACTGATGCGAAATTTCTAAAACAGTTCAACAATGTTTGATAATTGTAAATTAAAATTATTTTGGAGTATATTAAATTTGAAAAACAATTTCTATATATTGTTGACATCTAAACTATATAAGTTTAATAATCAATATCAACAGATTTAACTTCTTTTTTTTTTTAAGGAAAGACTTAATGTGTTTTGTTGCAAATTAATGGCGGTTTAGAAAAAAATGAAAAATATCAAATCTCCTTCTAATAATAATAATAATAATATTAAAGATTATAAGGTTGCTATACGGATAAATATTCAAGAAAAGAAAAGGAAGAGATTATAAGTTTAAATTTTCTATTAACACAATAATATCTAATATTTCTTTAAAAGTAATAATGATATCCAAATAAAATTATCAAGTTAGTTTATGTCCATCGTTTTATTTAAATATTTTACCATTCTTTTTACAAACAGAAAATATATAATTTTCAAAATTGTTACCATACGCACAGAATGATGATTGAATCTGTAACAGGCTAACAGCATCTTAGTTGTTTGTGGTACTTATTAGGATTATTTTTAATTAATCACTTTTTTATATTCTTGAAATAAAATATTGGTTATTTATTGAGAAAGAATATGTGGAAAACTATATATTATTTAGAATTAATTATATTTTTAAAAATTTATAAGAACTTTTAACTTATGTGACAAATCACAAATAAAAAATATTATAAAAATCTATATATTGTTTTACCATTGCATACTCTAAGTTACGTTGGTCGTTAAAAATTATTGTAAATCACCATTAGGCCAAATCTGATACTGACACCGATTAAGGGAAATTAATTAAACGAAAAACTGGCTTAATCTAAGCTCCAAATACTCGTCTATTTAACTTGTTGAAATGGTAATTATGTCAGACCTTTATAACATGCTTATTGCGAATTATACATGAATTGGATTAATTATTTTATTATAATTAACATACTGTGCTTTGACAAAACTATAAAAGGAAAGAAGAGTGGGAGTTACACGTTCAGTTGTATTTTTACTATAAAATCATTTCTATGCTACCACTTTAGGCATTAAGTTTAATAATCAGATAATATTTAATCAATAATTACTTGAAATATAATCTTAATTAAATTTTAGCTTACCTAATTATATATTATCCAACTCGTGAATCAACTTGTAGGAATTATCTTAATTTTATCAAATGTCTCAACTTCGCATCTGGATATACTTATAATAAATATATAAAGGCGGAGTTTATCCTCCATAGTTCCACAACACTTAAACAGAATTGCATCCAATAAAATATATATGTAATTAAATAAAAACAATTATAAATTACTAATATATAAATGTATATAATTGTAAAAAATGATATATATTATCACCATATCATTATATGATCAGTTTATTTATTTTTAATTAGTTGATAATATAAATTATTTTTAATTAGTTGATGATATAAATTATTTTTAATTAGTTGATGATACAAATGATTATAAATAGAAGATAGACTTTTTATAATCTTAAGACTTAATTTCTTTTTTAAGATGAACCTTAACACTTAATTCTTATTCTCCTTTTTATATTACCTTCTTAACACATCTTTTTACAGGTTAAGTTAGCATGTATATTCTTAAATATTTTAAAATAATTTAAATGGACTCTTAAACTAATAAATTTGATATATTCTAGCGAAACATAATTTTTTAACATACTATTTATTATTGAGTAAATTCTCAAAGTGATTTCTAAAATATGTTAAAATGGTTATAAGTTCTTGAAAAATACTTTTTAGCAATTTGGCACCTGAATTTTTTTAATGTTAAATATATTAGTTTCTAAAACACTTTAAATATCACTTTTAAAGTTTTTAAAAGCATTATTTAAAATACTTTAAGAATTAATTTGTCTAATAACATAATTTTTAAAGGGATTAACTTTCTTAAAAATTTCATTTAGATCTAATTGGAGTTTTTCTAAATTTCAAGGACTAATACGGAGGTTTACTCCTATATTATTTGTTTAAATTTATCATAATTTTATAGTTTTAACTTTGATTCTATCTTGATTTTATAATTTTAAAAAAAATAACTAATAATAAAATACATTTTAGAATTCCTTATAAAAAAGGATGTTTTAGAAAAAAAAATTGATATTAATGAGATGTTAAAATTTCTCAAAAAAAAATTATATATATGATCAAGTACAAATTAAAAAAAAATCATGTCTTTCGTCCCTGCTATAAGTTTGTATGTTTTTAATATTTAGTCCTATAATTTAAAAATTTTTTATATAGCTTTTAAATTATCCTTTTAGGCACAAGATGAAGAACACTAAATTACAGGAAATAAAAATGAAAAAAAGAAAAACTTAGAGAGGAACTAAAACTAAAAATGCGGAAATCAAAATACATAATTAAGCTTGATAGATACATTAAAGAGAGCGAAAAAAAATAACAAAAAGAACATATGCTAACAACAAAATCTCATAAACATTCTTGTAGATATGTGTGGAAAATTATCGAAATTCACACGTTAGTGCATCACACTTCTTTTTAAAAAAAAAAATTACTAGTTTAAAAATCTATTTAAAAGTTTTCAAATAGTTGATATACCTAGTAATTTAACCTTTCTACAACATGTAAAAGATATAACAAATTTAATCTTTATATTTATATTTATATATATTTCGTAAGAGATGACAATATATTTTTATTTTTTTTTGACCGGTGAGTTGCTGCTTAGTCTGTGTTGTACTTGTGTACCATGCATGAGTCTTTATGAAAGCAATAAGTAACTAATGCCCATCTTTTCATCGCAGGATATCTTTCATGTGGTAACCTTCCTACCAATCAACAAGAGAGACAAAGTGAGCTGCAATATGCACTTCCCACCAAAACCAAAATAAAATTTGAGAGACATTAAAAACAAAAGAAAAAGAATAAAAACTCCAACAACACACTCTATCATACTTTTTTTTTAAAATACACTCATGGAAATTTACAAATTTGTATATGTCCACACTTGTTCATGACTCTTTTTCTAATTTTATAATTTTTAATAAATTTCAATCAGATAAGAGTTAAGAGAGATGTGTTAAAATTAAGAATAACAGTGTTGAGAACATGGTACCATTATTGATAACATTAATTAATTCCGTCAGCATAAAGTGTGTACAAAAGAGAATCGATGTGATGATTGTTCATGAATAGCACCACATTTCATATAACGTAACTGATATCTTGTTGTACTTGGAAACTTTAACAAGAATGACATAACGAATAACAGCTTTTGGCTCCCTAGCTTCCTCTTTCTTTCGTAACTTGTCTTATTACCAACACTTTTATTTTTTCAACTTTTTAAAACCCTCATGCAATTCGCCTTTAATTTCTCTACATATATATATATATATATATATATATATATATATATATATATATATATATATATATATATATATATATATATATTTTCATACTATAAGAGACTTTCGTTTCCAACACTTTGGAATTGAGATCTTTTTTGACATTATTCCTCAAATTAGCTAAGGACAACTCACGAGTGAAACAAAAGACCAAGACATAGAGAACTAGTGAAATATTTGTTTTGGCACTGTTTACCATTGACACCATTAAACACTCCATTCAACAGTGAACGTGTATAAAAGACATAGTGTAAAATTAGGTACATTTTTAACCTAATCCATGTATGGTGACACGTGATTCATGTTTAATGCAATTTTATGGTTATGGTAAAAAGGGTCTCAGAAATTCTTGGCAGAAAAGAACTATTAATTTGTTTATGAGGGTACACTGCACTTTCTTTTGCATGAAGAACAAAAAATGAAGGATGCATGCTGGTTTCTACAATTAAATTACCAAAGAAGCAAAAAGAAGGTTATATGAAACGATAGGTTTTATTACAATTTTGTAGGTTTTTGTTTGTTAAGGTATGTTGGACTCTAATGCCAGCAATTAGGAAAGTGCATCAACAATTATTGAAGAGGCTAATGACCTTTCTTAATTCTTATTTAAGGGAATATTTTATTTTATATTTTTGTTTTTAACAAAGTGGAAATTATGAGGAACAAAATGAAACACACCTCTGTGAAAAAATATAGGGCTTTCTTTTTATTTAAAGTTTGAAAAGGAGACACATTAGTTTAAGTCTCCCAGATGAAAGATGCACATATTTGTAAGTTTCGAACTTTATTTTATCTCACAGAAGTATCTGTATGAGAGATATGTACAAACCCGTAAGAGATTCACTAAATAAGAGAAAATAATTATTAAAATTTGACTTCTTTAAAATTAAATAAAATTGTAACTATTACTTAGAAAATTAACAAATGCAATTAAGATAGTTTCATAAAAAATCGCCATTCAAGAGCTCGTTCTCAATATAAAAAAAAAAAAAATAGCAACTCAAATAATTTAATAAGTCTCATGATATATACAAGAGTCCTTTTAAAAAAAGAATAACGTTTCTTAAAAAGAGGAGTACTCGCCAAACACAGACTTTAACATTAGAATTTATTAAAAATTATAAAATTATAACAAAATCATCTAATAAATAGCAAGTGATACTTACGTAAATTGTGTTTTTTTATAAATTTCAACAATAATAAAAAGTGTGTCAGAGCATGAGTTGCTAATATCTCTATGTCAAAAATATTACACCCATCATATTTATTAATGTGTTTGGTTTTTCACTTTTTCTAAAACCATTAATGTTTCTTAAATTAAAAGTTGTTACACCTATGAGTCAAAAGAAATATTATTACACTCATTTCAAATCTATTAATAATATGTTAGACTTTTCTTTTTCTTTTTTCATTTTCAACACTATTAATACTGATGTTTTATAAATTGAAAATATTATTAATGATTTTTCTCATAATTTCAATCTAACAATTGATATATTAAGTAATGAGATTAATATAAGAGAATTTTTCGAAATACAAACATACTTTTCATTTTAATAAATTCTGTGTATTACCTTAAACATAAAAAAAGAAATATTAAATTAAGATAAATTAGAATTCTTTTCATTGATTTTAGTAAGGAGGAATTCAGGAAGAAAAAAATCAAGGAGAATTTTTTGAATATGTATTCCAATTAAATATTTGTAAAAGCAACTCTAATTAATGGAAATTGTTGGGGTGTTTCTTAGAAGCAAGAATTGAGTTGGAACTCAAGTTCTTAATATTAAAATGTCCTCTTTATAATGCATAATGTATAGATGTGACATAATAAGATTTGCCAAAAATAAATTAAGAACTAACTAAGAGTCCCCCCAAAAATATCTTATGCTCTAAGTGAAATATCTTTTTCTTAAACTAAACATAACCATGATTTTGATGCTGTCACAAAATCTTAAATTTTAAGGTGAACTCGTTTTATCATTTTATTGCATGTGTTTATTTGGCTTCACTTTTGCCAAAATCAATTCAATTTTTCCTAAGTTAAAGGCAAAGCAACATATAGTTTCATGATGCCAACAGATTTTTTGTCTCTACTGTACTTCCAATCCAACACATTATTAAATATGCATCATAATCTTTTAGCTTTTCTTTACTATCCATTTTATATTTTTTATTATTTTATGATTGTGTTTAGATAATTTCTTTTTTATCATATTAAATATCACATTTTTTTTATTATTTATATTCCTCTATTTCTCTCATGGAGGTGTTTGATACAATAAAAATTTTATAGGATTCCATAAATCTAAAGTTGAAATGTTTATTTTTCATATTTGATTTATTGTATAAAAAATCAAGTTTCTCAGAAACATTGTTTTTAACCTAGTTTCCACAAAACTATTATATAGGCATATGGAAACCTAACTTTTCTGAATTGATAAAAAACTTACTGTGATAAAAATAGCAATTTTTTTATTATATCAATTGATATGATAAAAAAATAAAAATATAAAAAGTTACATTAAAAAAAGCTTAAAATATTTTATTTCAGAAAAAAACCCATCACCTACCAAGCATATATTAATCATTTTTAAGAAATATAATTTCTAAATTTTATAATTTCCAAAAATCATGACTTCGAGACACAAAATTCTCTTGTACTTATCGCACCCTTGGTGTAAACACACTGCTTTTGTAAGTATCATTTTCCAACAAGTTATATAAAGAATGTGGTTTTTTAATGTTATGATTTGAATATCAAATAATTGGCAATGTATATAACTATCTTTATTTCTTATCTACTTCCTTTTATTTGCTTTTAATACATACATGATGCATCTTAATATTCTAAAATGCCAATAAAAAAGGTTTCATTTTACTGTGCAAAAATCATTTTCCTATACTAAGAGTTAGTTACAGGTTATGGAGGTTTGTAAAAGTATAATATAAAGAAATGAGTTTTATTTGACATTTTAGCCAGTTAAAAATGGTGAAATAGTTTCAAATTTGTTTGATAAGCAAAAATTAATAATTTTTTTAAAGTAGTTATTAGTTTTTTTCTAAAAAGCTACTCTGGTTAGCTCTTTTAAAATATTTCATATTTTTAGTTAATAGCTTATTTTCTTTTATAATTTTACTATTCATTAATTAATCAATAGTCTTCCACTAACTCTCTCTTCACGTATCACAACCTATATGAATATATAATTATAGTAATTTATAATTTAAATATATAATTATAAAATTATAATTTAAATATATAATTAAAATTTATATAATTATAAAAAATTATAATTTAAATATATAATGATAATAATTTATTATAGTAATTTATAATTTAAATATATAATTACAAAAATTTATAATTTAAATATATAATTATAAAAATTTATAATTTAAATATATAATACAATATAATAATTTATAATTTAATTATATATTATTAATTTATATTATTAAAATATATTATAATTATTTTAATATTTCAATAATTAATGACACTTTTATTTATCATTTTACAATTTTAAACTAGTTTTACTATATTTTTTTTATCTTCCTGAAAGCAGTTAAAGATAGTATCAAAAGGTTTACAACAACTCATACACCCTACTCCAAGCTAAACCCCACTATTTACAATTCACTTTTTAACTTACAATTCACTTTTCAATTTATAATTAATTTTGCTTTTAAAATAATTTTGCTACATTAATGAAGGGATAATGCTACATTTACTATATTACACACCGGCAAGCTACTTTCACTATTCAATACTTTACCATTAATGAAGGGATAATGCTACATTTATAATAAGTTTCACAAAACTTTCTAAAAATTTAGTTATTATCTAAAAATAGTTTTATAAAACTATTTTTAGTATTTTAGTATTTAAAAACTAAAAAATTTTGATTGATAGTATTTTCTAAAAACAATTCTGATTTTTTAGTTTTTAAAAACTAAAAAATAAGAATAACTAAAAGTAATTTTATTTTTCAGTTTTCTATTTTTATTTTAAAGACTCAAAATACAGTCAGAATATTTTTTTTCATTAGTAAAATTTTAATAAATATAAATAATTTTTTTTATTTTTACATCTTTAAACCAATTTTCAAATAACATTTACCGAACAAGTTTTTTTTTTTTCTTTTCTTCTCAAAAATAATTTTTGAAAATTATTCTTAAAAACCCTTTTAAAAAACAACTATTCTTAAAAACTCTTTTCAAAAACTAAAAAATAAAAGCAAACCATTCAGACCCTTATTTTGTCCCTACCTGATAAAGCATTTTATTTCACTTTTTGTGTTTTTCCTTTCTTCCTTAAATTGTAATAATAGTTACCTTAGACTAGTTCTTAATAAAAAAAAAATCAATTAAGAGTCAATCAGCAAAAGATAGGCAACGACGCACTAAAAGAACTTCTCAAATTAACCACACAAAAGGATTACAGTAACATGAAATGAGTAGTTAATTAGGTAGGAAAAATAATCCTAATTAGTTTGTTACCAGTTTTTAAAAAATTATAGTTATTCCATAATTAATTTATAATATTGAATTTTTTAACTAAAAGATGATATTAGTAACTAATACATATTTAATTAGCTGTAAAAGAATTACTAATTTTTTTTAGTTATAATTTACAATAAATCTTAAAAAATCTCAATCCCAAATACAAATATGTTGCCACAGTAGTGCACATTTTAAGTGCAAGGGCAACAACCACCCTCTGTTGCAATGCTTAAGTTTCTGTGTAGACTGTTGCCCGTATAGGTGAATATAGTAATCACCATTTTGTTTCTGAAAATTATACACTAGCGTGAATTCTCAAATGAAATTTTTAGATAAATTAATCTATTAATTATTATGTTATTGTACTATTTAATACTTAAAGAACTTCAGATAATACTCATACACATTTTAAAGTGTTTTAAAAACTAACGTAACAAAAAAAAATTCAAGAACAAATATACTAAAGTTTTGATGTTAGAAGAAACAGGGGCAGCTGTGTAGAGAAGACATTGAAAGGCCTCGAAGGAAACAGAATAAGCAGCATCCTCAAAGGGCTTTATGATAAAGCATCAGCGCAGCTAAAACTTAAAAAACATTCAAGAGCTAGTAGTGAATAGCCAGTATGTACCTCAATCTATTCCTAAATACTAAGAGTAAAAGAAATTATGGTATATATCAATATTAACCATTAAAGAAAATTTTATAACCATAATTTTTTCTCAAGCAAAAACTGGTCAAAGTGACTAGGCTGCACATATATTATGGCAGTAACTCGACGACTAGCTCAAGAATGCACCCCGTTAGAAAATAATATAGATCTTGAAAATTTAAAATGCAGGGTATGGGCTTTCTTCATTAGGCTTCAGGAATAATGTTCGACAAATTTGCTAATCTCTCTACCATGACTTTTTATGCTATTTTTCCTATTGAATTCTAACTAAAGATTATTTCACTGTCATCAACACGTGAACATTAAGACTAATGTACATTAATACTGGTACCGCATTCTTACCAATTTGTAGGGCGGCCAGTCCTCATCTCTACCAAATCAACAGAATAATTCAAGACTGGAACTGTAGGAAAGGAGTGATTATATATTAAACTGTGTTTTCCCTATATTTTAACTCAATAAAATTGCAGATAATATCTCTCCCATGGTCTTCTCGGGCATGTCACCTTCATTAATCTCCTCCATGGACTCGAGAACAGCAGCATCTAATACTAGTTTTCTTTTTGCAATCTCGTACACATTCTCATCAACTGTTCCCTTTGTCACCAGTCTTCAATGAAATGTCATAATAAAACAGTCACTTAAAAGAAATTCAAGTCAATCCAATTTTTATAGGGCTTAGTTCATGAAAAAGAAAAAACACAAGATCTAGCACTGTTTTCTAATAATGTTCATGGGAGTGATGGAAAGTAACAGATACATACCGATATATGGTTACAGGCTTTGTTTGACCAATTCGATGGCATCGATCTTCAGCTTGTCTGTCAATCTGGGGGTTAAAATCCATGTCATGAATTACAACTGTATCAGCTCCAGTCAAGTTTAAACCCTGTCCACCAGCTCTCGTGGAAAGTAAGCATGCAAATATTGAAGTATCATTATTGAATGTATCAACTATCGTTTGCCTCTCCGCTACCTGTGTACTGGCAGTCAAATAGTAGGATCTTTAAGATTATAAAGAGCCAGGGAAAGCAGTGTCTGGTGAAACAATACTTGAAAATGGAGCTCACTTTTACAATCACAGTTCATCAATGGAGAGATGAAAGGCGAATTTTACACCTCTTGTCATTTTAGTAATTATTAATTAATTAAGTATTAAGAATTCATTACAGATAAAACAACTAATATATTAAAAGGAGCCATAAGTAACTCAAGTGAATTGCATACAATAAAGGAAAAATAATAAAGTTAAAATGTCCATCTACGCACAACTTGCTTGCTATAATGCTATTGCAGCATACTTAATATGGTGTATCACAAAATAATAGAAATATTAGTGCATATGAAATATTAATATATAAAATTATTTTCTTCTCACTGCACCAGGAAAATCTTGGTCAAAGCACAGTTGAATGTTCTAATCCAGTTGATTACAAGAGGGCAAGGGACCTGAAGAAGGGTTTCATGTTTCAGAGTTACACAAATTTTACAATGGCTTCACATCTATAGTTTGTTGATGATACAACTCTATTTGGAGGATCGTTGCAATTTTTCCATGAATTTTCCTCTATTTCAAATATGAGACTCACTTCAGTTGAATGTTAATTAAGCTAATAGTGGTTTGTTGTACTTATATGTGATTCTGAAATCCTCTCACCTCCTCAAGGCTATTATGCCGCCTGTCAAATGTTTCAGTGGCCCCTTATTTGGTCTTCTATTCCTGTCATCTTTATTGTCGCTTCTATTCACCACTATCTCTAGCCATGATATGATTTCTGGCCTTACATCAATTGTTTCTGCATCCATCTCATCAAACTCAACCAAACTAACCTCCACACTCTTAGCATAATGGTGAATCTAGTATCAGTAATCATGATGGTGACCACCACTGAGACCATGGACATTAGACACCAATCACGCTTCACGGACAATGATAAATACCTTCAGCCAATTTTAGACCAGTTTCTTCCAAGTAGAGAACAACATTGTCGTCCATGTTACCCACACCAGCATCCTCTGCATCACATCTCCTTTGTGGCAAGGCCACTCCCAACCACTCCTAACAAACCAACAAGCTGGGGACACAGCACAAACCACTCTCAAATCCAAACAATTTCAATTCCAGAACAGGGAGGGAGCACATATAGTGGGTCAGATTTAATTTGGGCAATGCAAAGAGCAAGTGCTTCAGACGAATATGCAGGAATCGAGGAGGGAGTGGTTTGTCCCCTTTGATAGTTGTAGGGAAGGAAATTATATACTAATGAAAAATCGTCTTGTAATAAAACATTTGGGTGTAACTTTCAAGCCTACACTAGATATGAAAATCATTATATCAAACACCTGAATATCATTTCTGGATATCTTACTCTAAAGAATGAAAAAATAAACTCATGAACCAAAGCCTCCTTTTTGTTTGTGATGATTACATCATCATACACTCTATCATTGTCAAAGTTTCCATACGTGTATTTTACCATGTGGTATTTTTGGTTTTTGTCAAGTTCAAAAACTTATGTAACTAAATTGTGTATGCCACTCAAATGTTTTAGACTTTTTTAATTCAAGTTTCATTGCAACATTGAGTATTAGCATTTGTCCTAGATAGGATCTCAATTTGGACCTAGCTTCTTCAAGGGCAGCACATTTGAAGAAAAACCAGTTAGAGATTGTTTTAGCATTTATCTCGTGTCTTTTTGTTATTTTTTATTTCTTCACACTGTTTCTTCTATGCAGTACTTCCTTAACGGCTATCAAATAACATTTATTTGTTTACATGTTTGTGTGTGTGCGCACAAGCACAGTGAGAGAGAGAGAGAGAACTGCAGATTGTCTCATGTGGTATGATAATTAGCTATGATTCCCTGACTTATACAGTTTCATGTCGGACCCATAGTTTCCACATTATACCATGTATAAAGCATGCATAACATTAATGTATAAAGGGTGACCCAGTGCATTGGGCTCTGACCTAGTAAGGTCTAGCCAGCAAACTTACCATTTCACCAAGACTCATCCTCATGTAGAATATTAATACACAATTAAGAGTTAAGTAAATGAATAAGGAGGAGGGTCAAGTGAGTGTTTCATCTTCAGGTGCAGGGTAAAATAAGAAAGGAAATAAGGAAAAAAGGCTTCACTACTTCTAAGAAACTTAAAATCCCAATTACACTGTATCTGCTTCTATTTAGATGCATCACCCATTTACATGCCCAACTATTCATCAAACCCTCAAACAAATTCAGCAACTTCTTTTGTCATGTAATGTGAACACCATAAACACATGCACACACAAGTACTAGATTACTTTTGCCCCATCCTTCTCAATTTCTCATAAGTGACTTAACTATTTTCTTTAAGTTCTGAACAAAATAATACTATATATAAAACATGCCACTCATTATTTAGTTATTAAAGAGCAACATAATGTCAAAAAAAAGTAATACCTTCCATCAAGTCGTTTATAGGTCAATCCAAGGACATCCAAAGTCCACTCCAATATGTCAAGCATTGAAGTCCATTGACTAAAGATCAAGGTTCGATGACCACCCTCCTTTAGTGAAGGAAGAAGTTCAGCTAAGGCCTACATTATCGATGGATTAGATCAATCTCAGCCTACATAATCATGCCACTGCTGTATAGTTGACAATTATAGAATTGTTTGAGTCAAAAAATCATACCCGACATTTTGCAGAAAGCATAACATGCTTATCTGGAAGGATCCCCTTTCTATCATTGACACCATAATGAAGTAAAAGCTGCAAATAAAAAGTTTACAGCTTCAAACTTCAATGTTATCCACACTAGAAACAACAATCGTCAAGTAAAATTATCTAATAACAATGTCCACCATAAAAGCTTGTATTAATGAAATGGTACTACATTGTCCTAACTAGAATTAAAGCACAACCTAATACTGAACAACAACATAAGAGGTGTTATGACAAGGCATCAACAAAGAAATTGTTAAATAGTTAATTAGTTATTAAATGATACCAGCAAACCGAAATCATTTAAATATTAGAATTTGTAGCTAGAAACAAACCATTAAAGGAATAATCCAAAAGAAATAGTTTCCCTCATAGCTTAATGACACTAATTGATCCATATAGCTGACAGAATCAGATGGTTCAGACATGTTGGCAGTTACTTAAGTATTAGACCTTGATGCTTTCCTTGTTTGTTGTGCCTAAAACATTGTTAGAGTCACCAAATTCATACTGACTCTGTAAAAGTCCATGTCAATGATCAAATCAACACAAGTTCTTAGCTCTTAACCAATTGATTCAACTAACTATTTTTGGCTCTCTTTTAGCTATTATAAAGCTGTTGATGCTTCAGCTGTTGCCAGGTGGGCAACTTAGTAACCTGTTTAGAATGGTTTTTAGTTTCTAGTTTTGAAATTTATAAAAATAAAAACTAGTTTTGGTTTTAAGTTTTGAAATTTTTAAAAACATTGTTTCAGTTTCCAAATTTGAAATATTGGTTTTAAATCTTAACCACACTAGAATTTTTCCTACTTAAAGACCAAAATTCAATGGTCAATAACCGACAGTTAGAGGTAATAGTCAATGCTAGAGGTGGAGGTTGGAGGTGGTGATCAATGACCAGCAGTCGCAATTGGCAATCAATGACCGCTAGTTGAATGTATGGCTAGTTACTGGTGATCAGCAATGGTGGTCGGTGCCCACTGTTCAGAAGTGGAGTTGGTGACCACCGGTCAAAGGTGGCATTGGTGACCGTCGGTCGAAGATTGTGGTCGGTGACCGTCGGTCGAAGATTGTGGTCGGTGACCGTCGGTCGAAGATTATGGTCGGTGACTATCGGTCGGAGGCAGTGGTCGGTGACCGCCAATCAGAGGTAATAGTTAGTGATGTTAAATTTTGCCAAGTAATGAACTTGAAATAAAAATAGAAACTAAAATTTGAAAACCAAATTTATATTGGAATGAAAACTTTCAAAAATAACTAAAAAGCCAAATCAGTTTGCCAAACATGTTTTTTATTTTCAAAATACATTTCAAAACCAAAAACTTGAAACCACCACAAAACAAACACGATATTTTGCTGTTCAGAATAGCTTTCAGTTCTGTTTATTAATACTTGTGTAGCACTGGTCTATAATCAGATTGTATTGAATACAAAATAAGTCACAAACATTCTAAATTTTCTCTGTTTCTATCTTTTCCTCTCACATACACTTGAATTTAACACATTTTCATCATTATTAAGCAATGCCATAGCTTTAACACAATCATTGTTAATATAAGGCATGAGTAAAAAAGTCTATAACAAAAGAGCCAAGGCAGCACAAGGAAAATTTGGCATTTGAGATGTGAACACAACAGAAAGGAATATTCCGCACCGTTATGTTCTCCTTACCTCCACCTACTGTAACTAAAATGCACCACTACTTTAAGTTTTAACTATATGTACAGAATTATATTGAACACACCTAATAGAGAACAGAACTGATGCTATGTTTCATCCAGTTCTAACTTCTATGCGCTCAGGCATAAAATAAACATTCGATGCATAAACAAATTTCTTCCTATCTCCATCAAAATCAAACAGCCTAATATTACATACCAAGGCGGAGGCCAACGTAATCATGGATCAGGACATCAAGGAAAGGTTGGGAAAGGGGAACACCAGAAAATTCAGGATCAGTCAGGAAAATGGGTGCTTGAAGAACGGAGCTCTGTGCTTGACTGCTGAATTTCGAACGAGAAAAAAAAAACTATCGCTAAAGAGGTTCTGATGTAGTAAAAGTAAGAAATTCCAATATTAACCTTAAAAATAGTTGTTAACGAAGAAAAGGGTTGACAAAATGTGTTTTTGCCCATTTTTGGTGCAAAGCAGTCAAAGTTGGAACTGGCTTCAACGAAATAGACAACACTCCACAAAATGCTCCATAACAGACCAATAGTGGCAGGTAGTTGTCACAACAGGGCACGTCATCAAAATAGGGATATTGACAAATATGGAATAGATCAGAAACTCAATCTAACAAGTAACCCCAAATATGGAGGGGAAATAGTCTAACACAAACTACATAAGCATATTAATGGAAGCCAAAGATAGAGATGGTCAGTAACTGCATCATCCTGAGAGAGAAGATTTACCCGATGAATAGAAAAGTCATTGTAATTTTTAAGTTCCTCTATAACTCTCTCCAAAGTACATTCAAAACCAAAAGCACCTATTGGATGTAGCTTCCTAGCAAAACGAATGACATCCTCATCATTGTAGATTCGCCTTATTAATAAGGGATGGTTTGCAATCTGGAATAATAATATAGAAATATATATAACCAAATAAGAAGAGCTGTATAAATAAAAATAAAAAAAGATATCTAGATTTTTAAGTCAATAAATCAAGAACCTTGCGAAACTGGACAAAATAGTTATTTATCTGTCGTCGAGGAAGAACTTCAAGAACATTTTTAGAATTAAGCTCAGAACATTTTGCTATACGAGCTTGTGAAACAGCACGATATTCTTCAATGGCTTCCTTGTAAGCAGTTTCCTGATGCCTTTCCATTATAACATATTCAACCTGCAGTGAAAAAATTAACCTACTACACAAATAGATACAACTCATACAAGGGCATGTTGAAGTAGAAGAGTATAACAAAACGGCACCAAAGGTGACTGACATACCTGCAGTATTTTTGGAACCAGTTGTTGCATCACATCAGATTTCAATCGCCGCAAAATAAAGGGCCCTAAAATGGACTTCATACGACCAATTAAATCTCTATCTTCTGCATTTAGTAACTTTTTCAGGTCAACATCTTCACTAGCAAAAATATCAGGCATCATAAACTCCAACAGTGACCATAGCTCCTGCAACAAATTCATAACAAACCTTGCTTCAGCAACTACATTCATATCAATGCTAGCAAAATCAACAGGTGGAGACAAGTCATAAAGATTTTGTTTAAGACTAAAGACTCAAGTACATATTGGCACAGAATAACAAAGACAGGTTATTTTCCTTTTCTCTGTGAAGATCGTAGGTTCTCAACTGTCTTTGAAATTTGAATAAGCCTACCAGACACTTGTACGCTCTATCATACAAGTTATAAATTTACACATTTACACTAATTTAAAAAGGAACAATTTAATATAAAAAAGGGATTAAAAATCGGCACTTGAAAGTTTCGCAACCTTCATTCATCATACAAATATGATAAATTGGATTTGAGACCAATAACCTACATCCTGCTGGGTACTGCAATAATCAAGAAGCACACAACAGCTTTTATTGGCATATAAATTTTTTATTCTTATTACATATAAAAGTATAAAAGTATCATATTAACTAATGCATGTGTTAGGCAAGAAGGTGAGGGGCTTCAGCCGGTTTTCCAAATTTTCAATTTCCTAGAGAAGTATGAAATTTTGGGAAAATGTGTAAATTTTCCATGTTTTCATTCAGGAATGACAACGGCTGCGGCAGAAAGGTGGTGATGGTAGTGGTGGAGGTTGAGACGTGGTGAAGGTTAGGATGAGAAGCATGGAAGGAGCATGAGAGGTGGCGGCAGTGGCAGCAGCAAAGAGGTGGTGGAGGTTGGAGTGGAAGGAGCATCAGAAGTGGTGGCGACAGCAGTAGAGAGGTGACAAGGGTCAAAGTAGGAGGCATAGAAGAAACATGAAAAATGGCAGTGGCGGCAGAGAGGTGGCGGAGGACAAGGTGGAAGACGGAAGGAGCATTAGAGGCAAAGGCAACGGAAGGAAAAAGGAACTCAATGTGGTTAAAAATGAGATTGTGTTTTCCAGGTTTTCCAAATTTGGAATATTTTCTAGAAAACTAGTTTTTCATTTTCCAACAATTTTCTTTGAAAAAATTGGCTATCTAAACATATTTTTCTTGTATTCCTGGAATAATTTTCACAGTATTTTCTGGAAAACACTCCAACTAAACCACCCATAAGTATGGCTACTCAACCACAGGACAATATGAAAGCTATAGGAAATATTCACTAATTATTTGTTTAGATTAGGAGAGAAGAAGAAAGGAAAGATATAGGAAGAATAGAAATAAAATTATATTGTTTTAATGGATAGAAATCAGCGGGTTTTCATACAATTTTTACCATGTTTAGGTCCTATTTTGTTCAATCAAGAGTTGGATTCTATAGTTTGCATGCAGGTGAATCTAATAAACAAGTTTTACAACTTGATTCAGTTAAAAAATGGTTCAAAATTGTGTCTCAAAATAAAATGTTATAAATATTTATAAATATAATTTAAAATACATTTATATATAGTTTTTGTTATAAATAATTACAATATTGAACATTGTTTTTAGATTGGATAATTTTGATTTTTTAAACAACTTTTTTCCGTTTTCGGTTGATTTTTGAAAATGTTTAAAAAAATGTTTTCTAAATTGTTACCAAATGTATTTTTACTACTATTTTCTATTTTCTATGAAAATAAAAAGAAAAAATGCCCAAAACAAACGGGGCCTAATATTTCTATCCTACCGCCCACCTTCCTATTTTCATCCATTCCATTTCTCCCCATAGAAACAAGGGGTAAGCAAATAACACAATGTCACTAGCAGGGGTGAATGAGGAAGATGTGAGGTGCAAATTCAGTTCAAAGATCATAATTAGAAAGCAAAGAGAGAAATGAGAACACATTTACTGAATATTTGGATTGGCTTATTTTTAGCAATGAGATTATGAAAAAGTCAAAAAACTTGTTATTCCCCAAAATTTAAGAGTTCCTAAACACCTATTTTGTAATTTAATGAGGATTTAGCACCTTTGTACCGGAGGAACCAGAACCCTTAACAGCCCGTTTGGTATCCCTCCTGTAGCAGGTAAATGAGAATTTCAAAAAAGTAGTGTGGGTTCCGCACGTCTATCACTCTAATTTAATTCAAATATTTTCACACAATTCCTTACCTTTTTCCATTTATGTTCTTTATGGCTTTAATTTTGTGGATGATATAGTCTTGATAGAAGCCGAGAGGTTAACTCTGAGCTTTGAATAGGATTTTTTTTCTTTTGCAAAGATGATATAGCTTTGATTTAGGGATCAAAGAAAGATCAACTGTGAACTTGAGCATAGGAGAGACATTGGAATCAAAGGATTTTCAATATTGCAATAATGACGGATCAATATTGCAAATTAAACTCCATCAAACATCCCATCATTAAACATTAATACATTCCATTGACTCCAAAAAATGTGGATCTCCACTTTCCACACAAACAAAATCCCTTCGGATCTAGAGAGCACAGCAGTCATGTGTAGCTAAATAAGTGAGAAAAAGCATGGCCATCCTAATCAAAACTTGCTAAAAGAGGCCCCTGAACTTTAAAGTGGTAATATCTTCAAACCAGAGAACAACTAAATCTGTAGGAAGGAAAAGCGACATGTATCCCTTTGCAGTCAAAAAGAAAAAGTTGCTATCTGCAAAATGCAATCATAAATATGTACCTCTTAAAAGCCACTCTCAAACTCAGACATTTATTAAACTTACTCACCCGTCTCAAAAGAAAAAATACTCAATACAGGAAGTATATGATAGATTCCTCATTCAGTTAGGCAGTTCAGAAGGACAGAGGACAAGTCATGTTTTCAGCTTTGGCTTGTCAGCTAGGAGCAATAAGTGTTTACCTTGGTTGGGAGCATTTTCTCTTTCTATATTATTCTTCTACTTCTTCCAATTCATTGTCAATAAAACATTCAACCTATTTTAGATAGGAATTGTGCCTATCAGTATACCAGTTGATCTCTTCATAAATTTTTTTACTCCTTCAATTTTGTCCTTCTTAATCACATCTACCCATTGTTTTCAATCAAAATTGAAAAATAGTGATTTTATTGTAATATGAGCCAGTTGAGAATTGGAATGAAACAAGAAAACTTCCAATTATACAAAGGAAATATCAAAGAATTATGAAACTTAAGCATTCAGCTTGTACCCTTGTAGTCAGATTTGGTGGATAACTTAAAATGTTATGTAATTAATGTGTGTCACACCAGATATTGAACAGTTGAAGGTAAGCACCAGTACCATGCTTCAGCCAAAACATGTTCTAAACTTATGTTTCTAATATTGCCCAGCCACAACATATGAATCTATTGTAAGAAAAGACCCAAAGGGTTTCCAAATAAATTCTAAACTTATATTTCTAATATTGTCCAGCCACAACATATGAATCTATTGTTATAAGAACAATATAATCCAATAATGTATGCAAAAGCTTTAGTTCACCAACAACAAATAAATAGAGATGAAAAAACAGTGACACCGCAGCAAAGACATTCACTCTAAACTTTAAGCAATACATACATGTAGATCATTCTGAAGTGGTGTCCCTGTCAGCATCAACCGTTGGTTCGCATTTCGTGCAACAGACATTAGATTTTTCCACCTAAAGCTATTCTTGTCCTTCAAAGCATGTGCCTCGTCCATCAGCACACAGCTCCACCTCCACCGCTTCAGGATTTTGCGATCATCTTTCTGCTGTGCACTAGCATGAATAAAAATTATAAAAATTTAATTTAACATTTGAAGGCAATTTATATAAAGGGCATTTAAGTATATAGAAATGAACCTGTGCCGTTCAAAAAGTGAATAACACACAAGAAGAACATTAAATGGAGGAGAAAACCCCGCCTTGGACAGGGAATTCAACTCCTTGAAGTATGCTGCACGTCCAGCACCATGATATAGAAGAACAGAGAAGGATGGACACCATCTTTTCAGTTCCCTTTCCCAGTTTTCCAAAACAGAAGCAGGACATACTATAAGATGTGGACCAGAATCATTGTGCAAGTGTTTCAACAAAGTTAAATATGTGATAGCCTGGAAAACAAGGGTATATGATATATTACTTGAAAAGGTCAAGGGTTAAAAACAAAAATAGACACAAATAAAAAAAATAAATAAAAAGGAGGATACCTGAACTGTTTTGCCAAGACCCATTTCATCTGCCAATATGGCTGTGACACATGAAATCAAATATCAATCATACGACTCATAACAATTGCACTAAATGTCTAATGCACAAACTTAATGCATAGTTACAAGCAGAAATATTTAAATTTCAAAAAGAAAAAGAAAACTAATCTTGCTCTAACAAAGTTAGGCCAATCAGTAAACACAAATCGCAACGGTATTAGCACAAACTCAGAGGGCAAATACGCCATTCCACAATCCACAATAAAGAATGCATGATTAAAACACACAGATGTCACAAGATTGAGAAATCCACAACGAAAGAGCCATCCATCCATAAGCACTCTGCCATTTTCAGAAGGAAATCACCTACGTAGTTCCATACAGCAGCAACATGCAAGCACAAACACACAAATTAAACTCAGCACTGCGTATAACCCTAACAAAGACCTCAATAACGCTCAAACTTATTGCATAACTACAACCAGAAATTTTCAAATTTTAAAAAAGAAAACCAATCAAGCTCTAAAAAAGCTAGGCCATTTGGCAAACACAAACACACAGTAATTTCCCATGACCTGATCCTAGCACATTATAAAAACCTTCAAAAACCCTAACAAATACCTCCTCCAAGTCCCTTCCGATACAACAGAAGTAAAAAATTGACACCAACCAACTGATACGGCTTGAGTAGAGGCTGAAAATCCGAATCCTCAGACCCACACGCAACATCCACATCCTCCTACACACGTCAACGACATGCAGTTTTACGTCAAACGAACAGAAAGTCAAGACTTTTACCATAATCAAATTAAAAAAATAAAAAAAATAAAGCGAAACGAAAGTTTAACCTGAGTGACGATCCTCACAGAAGAAGACTCCACCTCGGAATACCTCTCGCACGCAGTCCCCGAAGAACCAAAGAGCTCGCCTTTCAACTCCGCAGAGATTCGCGCGCACTTGTGCAAAGCCCTACCGACGACGTCGTTTTCATTCACCTCTTCGACGTCCTCTTGTTCCTCCTCGCTCGACTCCAACTGATGCAACTCCGGCACGAGTCCGTTCCTCTCGGCGGTGTCGTCGTCCTCGTCGTCGATTATGAACCTCCGGCCGCGTGAGGCAGCGGCGCAACCGGCAGAGGCGGCGGCGGCGACGTCGGCGTCGGCGTCCTCGAGGTCGTGGAGATTTGGCCTGAAATTGAGGGCGGCGGGTTGGATTTCGACGCAGTCGCTGTCGTTTTCGCTGGAAACATCGAGCTTGGAAGTGTAGGCGAAGGATTCGATGGGTGGGGGAGACGAAGTGCGAGGGCGTTTGAGGACTCGAGAGGGTTTGAAGGAGTGGTTCTCCCATTCATCGTCGGAGATTTCGTACAACTCGGGCTTCATTATGTAGCGTGAAACTGTGTGTGCCCTAGTTGAAAGTGAAGGAGTGAGTGTGAGAAAAGGGGAAATGGAGGATCGAAGTGAGAGAAGGACGGGATGAGCGCGGGGATTGTTACGCAATACGCAGAGCTTTAGAGTTTTCTACAATGGCTGCTTGTGTTGCTGAGGGCTGAGGGGGAAAAGGGAGTTAAATAACTTCTCTTTGTTTATAGGTTTTGGGGGAAAACACTTCAACTCCTCATTCACTCATTCTAAGCACATGTATCCATTACCATTTTAAACCTCTTTAAAACATTTTTTTTTTATTTTTACAATTCATAATATTTTGTTTATCTAGTAGTTTTTATCTTGGCTATTTTTTGTTTTCATTTCCACTGAAAATAAAAAAGATTTTTCTATATTTTGTTCATATACTAAAAATATTTTCAAAAAAGCAACTAAAACAAAAATCATAAAAGAGTTATTTTCTGTGTTTTTAAAAGTTAACACTATGTAAAAATTTTATAATAATATTATAATTATATAAAAAATATAAAAAATAGTGTGTAAATGTATTTTAAATTATATATATAAAAATAATTTATAATATTTTTCTAAAATTGATTAAATTTAATAATATTATTTTTTGAAAATAGAAAATATTAAGTAAAAGCAAATATATTTTCTAAAGGTTGAAAACTTAAAAATAAAAATATTTTTTAGAAAATAAAAATAGAAAAGATTTTCTAAACTAAACGTCTTTCAATTTTTTATATTCTATCCTCAAATTTTAAATGATACTATATTTTTTAATTTTTAAAATTCTTCAATTTGTGTTTTTGAGTTATTACATTAGCATTGTAATTGAATGACGTCTAAGAATGATAAGAAAAAACATTCACGCATGGGAAGTCTAAGAGAGTTTTAGAGTGTTACTAAAATATTAATTGATAAAGTCAATAAAATATATGAACATGAAGAGATGTGATTCAACATTAGTATATAGGTGGTATTAAACTCTTTCAAACTTAGGAAATATAATATCAAATTTTGGAAAAATTTGAACACAAAGTGTAATTAAGCCTTATTTTTAAAAAACTTTAAAATTGGAAGAATTTTATATAATTTTTAATAAAAAAATTATCATCCAACAATTTACCTAGAATAGTGAGATTTTTTTAGACTTTTTTTTGTTTATTTCAATGTACCCCAATTATCACAAGTTTGGTAGTCTCAACCAATACTATCATTGAAAATAATCCACCTCAAACAAATGTCCTAAAGTATTACAAATTTTGTATTGGTTTTGATCTTCTTTTATTTTCTATAACATTGAATGTTTTCTAAAAATCCATTAAACTCTTGTAAATACATAGTGTATTTTCAAAATCTTATGAATTCATTTTATAATCTATTAAATACACATTTTATTATCATACATTTGTTTTACAATTATTGAAAATATGCATTAAATATTTTAATAGTTAAATAGTTTAAATTAAAGTAAATTATACAAACCCTTACATTTTACACCTACCAAAAATTCTTAATATGTTGACTTTGATAGTTTCATTACATCAACCTTTCTATTAGACAAAAAAATATTACACTGCCTCTTAAAGGTTAAAAGTTTTATAATTTTTCTAATCAAAGTTAGATTATATTCACAAGTTTAAATTTAATTGTCATGTCTAATTTTTGTAAAATCCATATGTGAGGAGAGAAAGGTTGTACGTTCGAATTCTTCCACTAACAAAACTAAAACACTAAAAACTCACATTTGCCTATAAAAAGATCTTTGCAAGCTTATAGCGAATTAGTGACGATATGGTGAAAGGCTCCTCATTTCCCTGAGGCAAGGCTTTCCTCCTATCAACACCGTAGAACACCTTGCTGGAACGTTTGTAGAGAAGAATGAAAACGCAAAAACAGCAGAGAAGAACGAAGCTCAACTCCCTTTCCCCTCTCCTACTTATATACAAGAGGGAAGTGGAAACTGAAGGGGCGGGACAAGAGTTCGCGCCCCTCGGTCCTCGCGATGCCTTGATTTTCACCCCCAAAGCCTCGCATATCAAGGCATGACACGTGTCCTCTTCGGGTAGATGAAGCGTTGCAATGACAAGACAGGTGACAGATAGGCGAAGCGTCGCGTCAAGAAGGGTCGTTAGTGAAGGGACATTAGAGGCAACAATTATGCTTATCTAAAGCCTAGTCCCAACCCAACCTAGCAAGCAAAGCCCCTTCAGCCTCAGACACATCCTCGACTTATAATACTAGTGAGCAGGGGATCGATAGACGACTCACTCATCGCGGACTGGGTCAAGTCGGATGATGACCTAACCCCGAGACCAGACCATGCAATGAACATAGTCACGTCCTGCGTTTCTCGCGTAACCTTACGCTGCGACCTCCATAACAGGGCATGATCGCACTACCTCAGATTGCAGGCATCTGGGGAGGATAGCAGATAATGGTCGTCATACCGGCCAGCCCCTAAAGTCTATATAAGGCAGAGGGTTCGCTCCCAGAGGCAAGCAAATTTTACACCAAAAACCACCTATTGACTAATCATAGCCCACTTTCTACTTCCACCAAGAACAATGTTGTTTTACAATAATTAATGATTATCTAAAAAATAAATTTATTAAACTTTTATATTCATAGTTTTAAAAATCGGGTTGATCTAGCCGATTCAACTAGTTAGATTGCGAAGCTGTAACACGATTCGAATTGAGAATCAAGTCGACAATATCATTGATTTGATGCGACCAAGATTGAACTGGTGACTCGGTGCAATCAAACCATATTGACTCGGTTGTTCAATTTTTTTTCCAAATTACTGAAAAAATATTTTATTTTTTTATGAATATGTTATCAAGTACGCTTTCTTGTTCTCTCTTTATTTTGGAAATTTACTTTATTGTGATTGTTGGAATTGTGAATTTGTCATTCATATACTATAAAAATTGTTTGTTATTGAAGATTATGACTATAAGTTGTTATAATTTTAATTTTAAGTAATGAGGAGAAAATGAAGGAGAAGGGTGAGGTACACGAAGACTTCAGGGATGGTGGATGGACTGTGGTGAGAAGGAGGAGGACGGTAGGAAAAAAGTCACTAGGTCATGCAATGAGTATGGAAATGTACTACTTTACAAACTTTCTATATTCTCATGTGAAGTTTCAATGCGGAACATTTTTTTTCCAAATGGGGAAAGCTGAAGGATATGTTCATACCATTGAAGGTCAATAAATTTGAGAGACGATTTGGTTTTGTTACCTTTGATTTGTGAGAGATGTGGTAGTTTTAGAAAGGAATCTTGATTCAATTTGGATCGGGACATATAAGTTATGGATTAATGTCCAGAGATTCTTAAGAAGAGGTGTAGAAATAGGAGGCAATGTGGAAGAAAGGCACAATGATGACGACAATAGAGTTAGTGAAGGAGCAGGGAAGATAAAGGGGGAACAGAAGAAAGGCAGATGTGTGAGAGGCAAGAGACAAGGCAAGAGCCAGGTTAACAAGACAATTTTACCAAAACTGGGTTCCAAGGTGTGGCGAGTTAAGAAGGGAGACGCAGATGGTGTATGCGCGGAGGTAGAAAGGAGTAGATTATATTTTTCAGTGGAGGATGAGGCGTTGAAGGAATTAGAAGGATGTTACGTGGGTCGAGTTAATTCACTAGAAATCATTTATGCTTGGTAGGATTGTTTGTGTAGTGAAGGTATAACTTCCTTAAGGATCATTCCTATAGGAGGGGCATCAATGTTAATCAAACCCTTAGAAGGGGAAGTGCTTGAGGAGTTGTTCAAGGAAACTCAAGATTTGTTGTCTCTTTGTTTTTCAAAGTTAGTCATGTGGAAGCCGATTGAGGTGGCACATCGACGTTATGTGTGGGTTAGACCACAAGGCGTACTCGTTCATGCATGGCAAAACAATTTCTTTCATCTAATGGTGGGTTCCTTAGGTGCTTTTCTTGACAGTGGATGATGCAACTGCGTGTTAGGTACATTTAGACGTAGCCCAAATTTTGATTAATACTTCTAATTGGAACCCTATCAATACAGTAACAAAAGTGAATATTAATGACACTATTTTTTAATAGCACATCGTGAAAAAGTTGTTTACAGCAGTGGACTTTGTGAATGACTACAATAAGGGTAGAAGGGAAGATTCAAAGTTGTCGGACTAAGGTACGCATCGGTACACGTGGAAGTGTCTAGTGGCACACGTGTAAGGTTGGCAACCCATGTAGTTGTTTCGGAAAGGATGGGCTGGAGTGTAGTTATGAATAGGGGTATGGAGCCAAATTTTGGAAGTGTTGAAGTTAGGCAGGGCAAGGTAGGTTTGAAGGAGAAAGCTTTAACACGAGGTGGGCCAGTGGGTGGCAAAGAAGCCCATTTTCTTCTAGACGTGCTTGAGAAATGCCATGATTTGGGGAAGGGGAAAAATGAAGTAATGCATATGGACATCTTTCAGATATAATTGTTGGGCCTTGATGCTATGGAGATACTAGAGATGTTATTAGTATTCTTGGAGGTAGGAAGAGATCATGTAACATAATTGGATGGTGCGAAAAAAAGACATGATTCCCGGATGCAATCTGGTGGATAAGGGGTGCATGTTACATGATGGTCATTTGAATCGTAAATTAAATCAAGAGGAGAAGGAAATGTGTGAAGGTAATAGTGGAGTACATATGCAAAAACTTCTTAAGGCTTCGAAGGGCATTCACATTGAAGGAAATGCAAAGGATGTTTCGAATGTCTTTTCTTTTGAGGGTCACGTGTTGAATGTGTTAGAGGTAGTGGGAATGATCACAATAAAGCAATTGATCATGACAATCTCTTGGGATCACTCACGGGACTTATGCAGGCAAGTATTTTCAATGTTTATTGGTCCAATATCCTTGCGTAGTGAGCATTAGAAAAGGAAAAAGTTGTTCAAGTGAGAAGGGGCAGGCGGAAACAGTGCAGGGGCTTTCCAGGCCCGAGACGAGTTATGATCTGTTAGGGGAGACAGAAAGTTTATTTAAGTAGGGGTTAAGCATGCGCAAAATATGATGGTTAATGTAAAAACGAAACCAGTGGCTCGAAAAGGGAAGATCTATAAAGGGGAGGAAGAATAAGCCAAACATGCAATGGTTAGAGAAGAGCAGTGGAGTGAGCGATGTGGCGAAAATGGTTTGGAAAGTAGGTGTAAGTTGAGGGTCATTGGCGCAAACAATGCGAACATCATTCATAGATCGGAGGATATATAGGGAGGTGCAGAGGGGTGGTGATGCTTTGATGTAATTATGAAAATCATTTCACTTAATCTAAGGGGTTGGGGGAAGGATTATGAAATGGAAGGTCAGGAAACTGATTAAGGAGCAAAAGTTGGGAATGATATGTCTTCAAGAATTGGAGACAATTCAGGAAAAGTTGTATGAATCATTATAGTTGGAATTCTGAGGTGGTGGGATCCATTAAAGTTCATGAAAGAAACTTGCTTAGAAGGAAACCATTTTATGGGGGTGGTGGGGACATGGCAAGGTCAACAATATAAATATATTTTATAAATTTGTATTCACATGTGATTTGGAAGGTAAAAAGGAATGTTGGGAGAAGTGAATTTATGTTTGGAGAATGGAAAGGGAGAATGTTGGTGAATGATGGGCGATTTTAACTCTATTAGAAGTGAGGAAGAGAGAAAGGGGAAGGTCTAACATAGTAAAGCAGAGGAAATGCGTTGTTTCAATGAATTTATTGAAAGGACTAAGTTGGTTTATTTACATTTGTTGGGGAGACAATTCACTTGGTTTAGAAATGATGGCACAACTATGAGCAGAATGGATAAATTCTTGGTGTCAGGGGATTTTCTTCAGTGCTAGGGGGTTATGGAACAATGGGGTTTACCAAGGTTTATGTTGAATGATCGTCCGATAATGTTAACAACAAGAGAATTGAATTGGGGTCCAAAGCATTTCAAGGTTATTAATTATTGGTCTAATGATAAAAGATTTAGAGCTTCATTGAAACATAATGGAATAATCTGAAGGTGCATGGGCGAAAAACTTTTGTCTTAAAGAAAAAACTCAAGCTATTAAAAGGTAAGTTAAAAGATTGGAATAAGGAGGTGTTTAGTAATATTGACAAGAAGATCATAGAGACGGAGTCAATAATACATAAGTTGGATACGAAGGAAGAAACCATTGGTTTGAACGAGGTCAATGTCGTGGTTCGTAAACAAATTATGGGAAGCTTGAAGAGATGGGCTGGAGGAACTGTTCACTGATAAGCCAAAAATCTAGGGTGTAATGGCTAAGAGAAGGTGATGTTACACTAAATTCTTTCACAAGTTAGTGGTAAAGATAAGACGGGGTAATGAAATTCAAAGTCTGTCTTTTAAAGGTGAGAATGTTTCGGCGGCAAGTAAGTTGAAGGAAAAGATGAAGGAATTCTTTGAAAAGTTGTTTCAAGAGAAATTTCAAAACAAACCTCAATTGGGTAACTCGAACTTTAAGACGTTGAGTAAGAAGGCTAAAATGATTCTTGAATGACCTTTTTCAGAGGACGAGAACAAATTGGTTGTTTGGAAATATGGTAGCAATAAGAGGACGGAACCAAACAATTTTAATTTTTGCTTTTTGAAGGAGTTTTAGAATATTTCAAAGACAGATTTTGTGGAGTTTTTTTACGAATTCTACTATAATAGTAAATTAGTGAAAGGGTCTAATAGCTCATGCTGCCTAAAAAATAGAATCCCTAAGTTTTAGGAGATTATCGGCCCATTTCCTAGTGGATGCATGCACAAGGTGTTGTCTAAAGATTTGGCTATCAAAATGAGAAAAATCATTTCTAGCATCAGTTTGAAAGCTCAATCAGATTTTATGGCTATGCGTATGATTTTGGATAGCATTTTGATAGCCAATAAGGTGGTAGAAGATGCAAAGAGAAATAGACATAGTATCATGGGTTTAAAGGTGGATTTTAAGAAGGCGTATCGGTTAGTTAGCCATATCTATGGGATGTGATAGAAATAATGAATTTCGATGACAGATGGATGCGATGGATTAAGGAATGTGTGGGTTCGGCAAGACTGTCTGTGTTGATAAATGGAAGCCTAATTGAGGAGTTTGGCTTTGGCAGAGGCTTAAGGTAGGGAGACCCATTATCTTCATTCTTCCTTATTGCAGCAGAAGAATTAAGTCAGTTGATTCAAGTCAGCAAAGTAATGTGGAAAGGTATGAGATGGGAAAGGATTGGGTATGCATCTTACATCTTTAGTTTGTAGATGATACTATTCTTTTCGTTAATCAGGACTGCGAATCTTTGGTTGTAATCATAGTTATCTTCTAAAACTTTGAATTAATATTTGGGCTAAAGTGAATTTCTCTAAGAGTTAGTTGTTCGATGTTAACGTGGAAGGTAATGTGTGTAGGCTGAAGGAGAATGGATGTTTGGAAGGAATATGAGAGGTTTTAATCTTGCTTTGATAGACAAATAGAAATGGAGATTAAAAGTCGATAGCAACAGGTTGTGGGCATGTGTCTTGAAGTCTAAATATGAAGAGTTAGATAAGCATTGGGTGATTCAAGAAAAATTATGTTCAAAATGGTGGGTAGAGCTCCATTCCATAGAGGACCATACTCAGCATGGGTGGTGGTTTAATCATGTGAAAAGAAAGGTGGAAGATGGTGGGGAGGTTCTATTTTAGCAAGATAAGTGGGCAAGGGACCAAAGTTTATGCGATGCGTATGGTAGATTGTTCAGTTTGACAGTTCACAAGAATATAGTGATCAAGGAATTGAAAGTGGAAGGGTCGATTGGGGGTGAAGATGGAGATGTCAATTATTTGCATGGAAGAGAAGTTGGTAATAGGATTAAGTGCGACTTTAGCAAGTAACACTAAGTGAAGGTTATAAGGAAGGGTGGATTTGGATGACAAATGTGTCAGGGCAGTATATAGTATGTTCAACCTATAAGGTTTTAACTGCAAATCTAGAGGTTCATAAAGACACTTTCTTGGAGGCTTTTTGGGCTTATAGGGTCCCACCGAAGATTTAAAGTCTTGTTTGGAGATTGGATGCAAATCGACTACCCATAAGGGATAACTTGAATAAGCATCACATATTGGGCAAATATTGTTTAGGATGTGCATTATGTGGGGAGACATTAGAAACAGGTTCCCATGTCTTCTTCAATTGCTTATTGGCTTTTTTCGTGTGGTATAAGTTATGCGATTAGTGGGGACTTGCGTCAACTCTTCACAACAAATGTAGAGACCATTACTATCAAATACAAGGTCAAAAATTTGATGAGTACATGGTCTTTTGTTTGGTATGCGGGAATTTCGCAAATTTGGAAGGCTTGTAATGCGATGATTTTTAAGAGGCAAAGGATGGAGTTTGATGACATAGTCCAAGCGGTGCAACTAAACACATGGGAATGTTGTGGCATAACGAAGTTAACCTCATACTTTTTCACTAAATGTGTTATGAATCTCATGTTTTGCGCTTAATATTTTTTACTGTTATCCATTTTTATTGTTTTTTGTATGATTGTATTCATGGTGAGTAGACACTTCTTGTGCTTACAAAAAAAAGGTTGTCATAATTTTTTAACTTGTTTATGACAACTTTTGCCATGAATTATGCAAAAAACTTTTGCACTCCCCATGATCTTCTCCTTGAGGTTCCAAGTACCATGAAATGGATGATGGAGGGGAAAGAAAATGGAGGTAGGGCGCCACTCTCAAAGAAAGATAAGTCAAAGTATTTAGGTTTGCCACAAGGGAAGGAACCCTTGATAAAAACCAACTAGGAAGAGGTTCCTCAAGAGAGAGGATCTTCAAGACCTTTTACTAAGAATATGCTCACAAAGAGACTATTTTCATTCAACTTCAAAGGTGAAATTTACAATGAGGGGGAATGAGTATATATAGCCCCAAGGGAGAGCTTGGACACACTTTTCTAGGCAATGTGGGACTTAAGTGAGGTACCTAAGTTCACCCCTATGGGTGCAATTAGCATCTCCTAAATTGAATGAGCTAGCCCAAAATCATGTCTTGACTTATGCACTTATTCTAAGCTTACTCCTCCTTTTTAACTAAAGACACATATACATTCTAAACTAAAAAGAATATGGCTGAATATACATGACCTTAAAGGAATTAAAAATATGCTCTTATTTAGCTAATTAAAAGAAAATATTTACAAGCTAAAAATGAAGACTATGGCTTTCAATCTTTAATGAGCTTTCATCCATGTCATGCCTTCCTTGAATCCTCCTAGCCATGATGCATGCTAGGTGAGATTGCATCATTTCTCTAGAATTCATGGATGAATGTGAATGAATTTAATTTGAACTTAAAAAATGAGTTTTTTAAATTTTATTTTATTTTGATATTAGTTAATTTGAACTTCAAGGATAAGTTTGTGAAATTATATTTATTTGTGATGTTATATGTGATTTTTTTATACTGTTAAAGTACATTATGAAATTTTTATTTATTTTTATTAGAATTGGGGTCATGTAGGTCAATTACTAACTTCCAATTGACATGTGATCCTATAATTTCGTACAACCAAGTCAACCTCTTATCAATTTTTACCAATGACTATAATGAACCATTTTTAGAAAAAAAGGATATGATAGATAAAAAGCATGATATAATCATGGGTTAAAAGGATAACATAATATGAAAGACAATTATTAAATACATTTTCTTCAATTTTCAATTATACCTCTTTACTATTTTCTCCTTTAAAGTTGCCGCATTTTGAAAATTACTAACAAGTTTAACAAAGTTCTAAATAAGACTTAGATTTTAATCTTAGAGATCAAATTAATAAAAAAATTAAAAAATAAAATTTATATTTTCCATATTTTATAAGCATATACAATATAGTTTATCACTTTATACTAAAATTGTTGTTGAAAGAAATGATTTATTCTCTTATATCATTAAAATTATCTAGTAAAAGTTTTGGACCAAGATTATCAAACTCGAGAGTCTATGTAAACTCGTGAAAGTTTGATAAACTTGACTCATGAACTTGATTCATAGACTCGTAAGAGTTTACTTTATATAAAAATAATAAAAAATCTCTATAAATAACATACAATTAAATATTTCAACAACATAAAAGTCAAAATAGTAAATTATATATTCCACAATACTTAAATAACTAAGTTTAACGATGAATCATTATTAAATAATAAATTTCAAAAGTGATAATAATGGTAAATCATTCTCATTCTTAGAGGTGTTTTTTCTTTGATTTAAGAATGACACGCTAAATAAAAGTATAATTAACACTACAAGAAAAATGCTAATTGCTGACAGTGAAACTCTGTCGGTAACAAGCAAAATCCTTCGATGAGTCAAATTTTCTTACAAATTTCCGACAAACTAAATTTTGTCAGTAATTTGCTGGTAGGTAAATCTCACCAACTTGTAATATGTCAATAATTACCTACAAAGACATCTATCGAAATGTCTATCGGTAATTATTGACAAATATATAATCAATTGATAATTACCTATGAAAACATCTGTCGACATTTTGTTTGGTAATTATTGACGAATATCGTCATTGATAATTACATATGGCATATGGCACTAGGTAATTTCCAACAGCTGTTGATCCACAAATATAACTGTTTGTAATTATCGATAAATTTAGTTGTCGATACTTACCTACAAATATCATATGTCGATAATTACCTACATATATCATCTGTCAATAATTACCTATAAGTATCATTTGTCAATAATTACCTACGAATGCCATCCGTCAGAAATTACCTATAGGTATCATTTGTCAGTAATTACCTAGGAATAAGATCCATTGGTATTTATTAACGGATGGTATCCATAGATAATTACCGATGAATGGTATCCATAGGCATTTATTCACAAATGGTAGCTATAGGTATTTACAAATGGATTATATCTATAGGTAATTATTGACGAATGTTATTGATAGGTAATACCAGTCAACATAATCCATCGATAAAATTAAAGTTTTATTTAAAATACTACTAATAAACTCAGTAGAACATATAATATTGTATATAAATTACAAAATAATAATTAAACATTTTATCAAATCCAAAATGATATTATAAATTGTGTTTAAATGTTATAATAATGTATTCAATAACAAGGTTTACTAACAACATAAAAATCATACTAAAAAAAGTAAATATAACTAGATTAAATGTTAAGTGTAAAATCTAATAATCTTCATAATCTGGAGAATTGTTGTGTTGTTGTTGATCATCTTCTTGTGGTTGTAGATTAACTTGTGAATCGTCTTGTTGGTAGTTACTTTGTTGTCGTACTTGTTCAACAATATTTTTTGTCATTAATGGTAGGTACAATAGTAGAGCACCAAGCATTTGATGAAACTTATCCCTTTGTTGACGAAGAGAATGTTGACATTCTTCCCTTTGTAGGTGAATAAGCTCCTCACTTTGTGAAAGTCGTTGTCTGAGTTTATTAATCTCCCCATCATCTTGTGAGCCACTAGATGCTTTTCTTTTATCATTAAGGTTGTTATCCCTAACATGGTAATCACGACCAAACTCTCCAATACCATATACTCGTCTTTTTTTATTGCCACCTGCAACTTGAACCCAACATTGCATCCTAAGACTCTCTCTAATTTAGGGTCAAGAGTATTGGTTTTTGATTCACTCACTGATGATGCAGCTTTTGACATAGCTTGGGAAAGCTTTTCTTGAAATTCTTCCTATTATTCAAATTAAATAATGTCATTACTTCATTAATGTAATATATAAAATGAAAAGTAAATAATCATTCATTACTCACATGTGTTCTTTTAGATCTTTCATCAACAAATTGACTTATATCCTTTCGTATATAAGTTTGTTGAAAAAACTCGCCAATATACGCAGAGTGACCCAACTCCTTTAACTATATAAATAAAAAATATCAATGTCAAAAAAACAAAATTTATTATGCAATTAGTACATTATTAAATTATTAAACAAATATCAAAATAAATATTGTACACACCAAGCACATAGTGTGATTGTGGGTGCTAATAGAGCCACTTATGTGTAGGGATCCACCTTTTTAAAAGCTCGATTCTTTGAAGCTTGTGCATACTTATTCTGGTATGCAGGTAAATTCCAATGTGTTAATAGTTGGTTCCACCTCTCATCACCAATCCAATATGGCCTTTGACCAGTATTTCGAGCTTCTCTAAACATCTCAGACAATTTATGAGATGCTTTTGAGTGAAAATTTTTCTTTATTTGGTTTTCATGTTCAGACTTCCACATTACACTCATCTGTCGATAAGAAACATTGTTCAATTACAACAAACAAAACTTACATGTCAATATTAATCATGAAAGTAAATTACATAAAAACAAAATTTATGATATAGGTAGATGCATGGTAGGATGTGAATAACTAAAAGTTTCAATGATATGTAATTTCTAGTGATATCAATTTATTAGTCTTATCAGTTGCATATAAGACTAGAAAAAGATGCACTCAAGATACTTACCAATTAAACTTTAAAAGAACTAATAATATGAGGTAGACCTTAACAAACGAATAAATTTTTTAATAATTAAAAAAATAGTCATGAGCCTCAAACAATCAATGCTCTTATTAACTTTAAAGTCCAATACCAATATTCTAAGATAACTTAATTAAACAGTCAAAAAGCACACAATCCTGCATAATCATCTCTAACATATAGACACAAGCTAATAGAAATATAAAATTGTTAACAATTGTTGGTGGGTTAATCGGTCTACCACATGTTCAACTCAGACGAGTCAGATTGTAAGTAGATCAACTCGTATATTCAATACAACAAACTCTGTTTTTTTTAATTCTTGAAATCGCCAAACCTGTGACCCACTTTAGTAGGTTGGGCCAACGTGCGGGTCTGAGCCCGTTTTAACAACTTTAAGTGGGAAAAGATCAAGTATAACTAAGTCATTCTAAAAATTTCCTAAATAAAAGATTAAATACGAACTGACATAAATATGAAATCCAATTGAAACAACATAAAATGCTATTAATATTTATTTGATTTATCATTTAACCTTTTTTTCTATCACATATTCTAATATTGAATTCACCTTTTTGGATGTATACATTATTTTATTGAATCATGATAATTATTCTTTGACATCATAGAAAAAGAAATCAATACATTGCAAAATTTCTAAAATAAGACCTTTTAAAATATGTGATGTGTGGCAAAAGAGAGATATTAATTAAATTTATACGTTCTTTGATTTTTATTTTATTTGAATTAAAAGTAAAATAGAAACACAAGAAGTAAGAAAAAAATATAGAAAAACCATTAATTTATCTCTCAAAATTCAAATAGGGATTCTAACCCTAACATTCCTCACTAATTATTAATTTGAATTAAAAAGAATATAATAAAGCAAACGTAGGAGAAAGTGACTAAAGTGTCTTACCTGCAAGGAGAAATCGCGTGAGGAAGAAGACAAATTACAGAGATTGTGAAGAGTGAAAAGTGAACAAATGTGTAGAAAGAATCCAAATTGCGCGGAAGTAAGAAAAGATGAACAACGCTGTAGGTTTTGCCTTTAAAAACTTTTAAAAGAAAAGGGGAATGTGAAGAGAGAACGCGAATTACTTTGGCGCAACTTTTGCAGCAATTTTTAAATGAAAAGGTGAATATGGAGAGAGAACGACAGATAAGTTGGGTGCGTTAATCTTATCTTATCAAAATATTTATAAGTTTAATATAATGATTTTTTTTGTAAAGTGATTCTTATGTAAAATGATTTAATATAATTTTTTAATACTAATTAAAATCTAAAAAGATACTAATACTTATTAATTTTAATTTAGAAAATTATTTATAAATATAATGTTCACAGCTACAAATGATTTTTTCCCATAAAGTTGTTATATCCTAAAATGGTAATAAAAAATAATTAAGTTAACCTATATTAACTTGAATTGATTTTAAATATTTTAAAAGATACAAAATATATATTAATTTTTATTTTAATTTAGTAAAATATTTTGAAATTTAATATGTATATATAGTAATTATTATTTTTATTTTACTAATGTGGATTATCTTACAATTTTGTGCAAATCCTAATATACTTCTCACCTTCTTTTACCCTAATTTTTTATAGAGGAATCACTCACACATTATGGTTGTGCACGTACCTCTGTGCACTTTTTTAAAAGAACACTTTAGATGCTCTATTTTTTCATTAATCTTTATCTTTCTAAGTTACATTCTTCTTATTCGAATATATACATTTTGTTATCTCCAAATTTATGAACGTCCTTTCTTCATGTCTCCTCACTTGGAAAAAAAAAGAATTAAATTTTTAAATTCACACAAAGCATTTCAGATAACATGATCCAGAATTAACACAATATATTATGGGTCAGTTGATTTGGAATACATTATGTATATTTCGAATCAGGTGATCCGAAATTGTAACACTTGCTCATTTGTATTCTAGACCAGTTTATCCAGAGCAGTGCATAATTAGTATTCCAGATCAACCAATCCGAAACACAAAATGAATGTTTTGGATCAATTTGTCTAAAATGGAATGATCAGGTTCGCTGCTGCAATCCAGATCACCTGATCTAGAATTAACATAATATATTCCAGATTAGTGGATCCAAAATGTATTATGTTAAGTTTAGATCATGTGATCTGAAATCCTTTTTGTGAATTAATTTTTTTTTTTTGTTTTATAGGTGAGGAGACATGGCATAGGAAGTTCCCATAAATGGAGATGAAAAAAGGCATATGTTTGGAGAAGAAGGAAGTAGAAGAGGGACAAAACTTGATGAAAACAAAATGGAGAAATCAACATGCTCTTTCAAAGAGGTAAGCAAAGGTGTGTGTGCAACCGTGAAGCCCCGGTCACTGCTTTGTAAAAGAAAAAAGGTAAAATAGGGTGAGGTTATATTGGGATTTTATACAAAATTGTAAACAATGTCGGGGTGCAAATAGCAAATGATAGTTGCTAAAAGAAAATGTCTTAATCAAATTTAATCAAATTGGATCAGATTTGTACAAAAATTAGTGATCCAATTTAATCTGATATGATTAAGAATTCATTGATCCCCAAATTAATTTATATTAATTAGGTTAATTCAATATTGATATTTAAAAAATAAAAATATAGTGATTATTATTTTAGTTTCCCAAAACATCTATGTTATAAATTTAATATGGATAATAATTGTTCTTTTTTGTATAAAAAAGGATATTTTAAAATGGTAATGAAATATAAATTAAACTACGTCATATTAATTTATAGAGCTATCAAAACATGCTAGCCCGACCCATATGGGTCAACACACCAGAAAAGCGAGTCAGGTATAGGTGTCAAAACGCGCAAGCGAGCAGGCCTACTATAGGTTGTAAAATAAATAGGTCGGGCTAGCCCAGGCCATCAGGATAAACATATTTAAATTTCTAAACTGACCCGATCCACCACAGATTGGTGGCTTAGGTGGGTTAACCCACTAGACTTGCAAAAAATAACATGCATACATAGTATTAAAATAATATGCAAATTAGGGATTTCACATTTGGAGGGAAACCGAAAAGGAAAATGAAATTAGAAAAAATGTTCATGTGTTGTACTAATATAACTAAAAAAAAAATACTAAAAATTTTTGTGGTGGGCTAACTTGATTGACCCGATCTCAACCTACCAAACTTGTGGATTGGATGGGTTGGGTTACATAAGTGATGTCGTTCGTGAAAACTGTTTTTTTCTAGTCTGACCTGGTCCAAAACCGTGTTGGGTCGAGTTGGCTCATTGGGTCAAGCCTATTTTGACATTTCTAGGTAGATCTGTCAAAATGGCTCATATTCGTGGTTGGTTCGGCCTACCACTAGGGATGGAAAAAGTATCCATATTCGTCGGTAATTTCGTCAATAATTATGTACAAATTTAGTTCGTCAATGATATTTGTCGGTAAAATAGAAAAGATACATAAAAATCTGATTCTATTGGTAAAAACTATCGTACAAGTTATAATCACCAACTTTATTTGTAATATTCTGTCGATAATATAAATTTACCGACAAATTTAAATTCGTGGGTAAAAATCTGTTACTAATTATCATTTTTCTTGTTGTGTAAACACTAAACACTAGAGATGGCAATGAAGTGGGTGGGGATGGATATTGTGTTCCCTATCCTCAATCTCCGGTGGATAGCCATTTAGGGATTTCATCCCCATCCCTGATTTTTACTCAATCTCTGGTGGATAGCCATTTAGGGATCCCATCCTCATCCTCGATTTTTACTGGGGATCCCTGTCCTGAACCCGAACCCATTAACTTGCTTTAAATTGATTATTATTTTTCTTTCCTTATTTTTTTTCTCAAACCCGAACCCAAACCCACGATTCCATTTAACTTTGTATTTGCAAAAAAAAAACTCATGATATTGAAGCGATCTTTTTTTAAATTTCTATTTGAAAAAAAATGGAATAAATGAATTTCTGTTTTTTTATCACCTTAACATATCTATACTTTCTGTATTACTTTTCTGTCACTAAATATCATTTGTGAATTTTTTTATTAATAATTTCTTATAGTCTAACAAAAACACATAATATTGTACCAAAATTAATATTGAAGCAAAATAACTAGAACTAAAAGTCCATGCATTATATCATCATTCATTATGTTACCGTCATAATAATGATGAGTTGAGTTTGAGTCTTTAAAAAAAATGACACATTTTTCTTCTAAAACTTCATGAATGATTTTTGCAAAATACCATAATGTCCCTCCCAAGAAATCAAAATTCTAAGGATCAATATTTACAAAATTGGAAAGTGTAAGATTATGAAATTATATTGGCAAAATAAATTTAATTAGAGAATTGAATTTATCAAATAATAGGAGAAATGAAACACGAATCTTGCAATTGTTGGGTAACACCACTAATCATCAATCCCCTTATTTTAAAATAAATTAAAAATTAGAAATAAATAACAAATTTACTTTTTTAAAACAAGGAAAATAAATATACCATCATCAGATTCAATTTCATTCATTACAATAGTTGCTTCTTCAATTTCTTTAGAACCTACAATTATTAAATATAAAGTAATAAGTAAAATGCTAAGAAAGTTAAAAAATCAACCAATTAAAAATAGATAATATATGAAAGAATTCAAAACTTGACCTGTTTTCTCTGCATTTCATAACCAGTTTCTAGCACACATCAAAGCCTCTAAAGTAGCATGATGAAGTCTATTACGATGAAGGCTTAATATTTTACCATAGGTACTAAATGCAGATTCTGAAGCAACTTAGAGATTGGAATTGCTAATAAGTCCCTTGCAATTGCTTGTAGAGCTGGATATTTCACCCCATTCAATTTCCACCACATTAAGATATCAAAATCATTATTAATAGGTAAAACATCTTCCTCTAAGTAATGATCTAACTCTGTTTTCATATATGAAATTCTTGATCTCTTTTTAGCAGTCGTGAACGGTTCAAACTCACTCAATGGATGAGTAGACCTCTTATTCACATCAAATGATGGAGCCCTACTACCAAAGTTTTCATTCTTCTCTATTTGATATTCAGAAACCAAATCATAACACAATTGAAAAATCCTACTAACTTCATCATAAGAGTCAAGATCATACAATTTACCAAAATAATATTCAAGTAAGTCCATCTTATATCTTGGATCTAAGACTGTTGCAACACCCATTATGTCATGAATCACATTCCAATAAGTTTCAATTTTTTTTTTACATTTGGTGTGCCATATCTTTAATTATTACATTAGGAGAATTAATCCATTCATTTATAGCAATATTAATCTCACAAGTTTTGGGAAAATAAATATTAGCAGTTGGGTATTGGGTTCCAGAAATTGTTTCCATAATATCATTTAAAATCATCAACCTTCTACAAACATCTTTTGCAAATTCCCACTCCCTCTCAGTTGGCAAACAAGAGTATGGAGCTTCACGTTGCTTTAAACGAAAAAACACAGCCCTATAAGATATAGCAGTATCAAGCATCTTGAAAGTTGAATTCCATCTGGTTGGACAATTTAAAATCATTTTTTTATGCAAGGGATTTGCAATTGTCTAGCTATTTCCTCAATTTTCCCCCCCTTTTAGGTGTTACAGACCAATAAGCTACATTGTCTCAGATTTTTTCTACCCCTTCCTTCACAACCCCTAATCCTTCTTTAACTATTAAATTACTAATATGTGCAAAACATCACATATGAAGTAATGAGTCTTCCTTAATTAAGGTTCCTAGTTGCAACTTATCCTTGATTTTGTCAATCATACTATCATTTGTGCTACAATTGTTTAAATTGATAGTTGATAGCTTTCCGTCAATATTATAACCTAACAAACAATCAACCAAAGGATGACAAAGTCTTTCTGCTGTGTGGGATGCAGGAATATATATGAACCTAACATATAATTTATTCATGTCACTATATATCATACAAACGATTAAGAAAATTCAATACAATAACTTGCTAAAAAACCTGAAATCATAAAATAGAGAATGTTTGTTACCTTAAAACATGACTTTGTAATATCCAAGAGATATTAATGAAGTGAGCTGTGACAGCCATGAACCCTTTCTTTTGATTGTTTGCTGTATACATATCGGATGTAATTGCCATTCTTCCATAATTTTTATCTAACAATTTCATTACTGAGTCTTTTCCTAAATCATAAACACAAAATATGTCTTTCTTAATGGTGTTTCTAGCAAGGACTTGAAACAATGGTTGAAGACCAACGACAAATCTCATAAAACCAACATGTTCCACTATTAAAAGTGGATAATCGTGCATGATTATTGCTTTAATGAGGTCTATCCTTTAAGATACTGCATTAAAAGCACCAACAAACAATTCTTGTTTCCCCTTTCTTATCTTAGGCATTAGAACTGATTGAGCCCCCTTCCTTCTCATCAGTTTTCGCTGTAAATAATTTTCCATATGATCATGCAAATGCTTTGCTCCATTTTTTTCTTCTCATCCAAGTAATTTACTGTAATAATTACACTCAGCTTTATCTCTTCCATAAACTTTTTTCTTTTGAAAGTGTTGTCATACAACACTTTTTAGTTTCCCTTTCCCTGCCTGTGTTGTTGACTCTTCATGGTTATCTTGCATCTCCACAGCAGCTTGCTCAACTGCATAGGTTTATTTATTGAACTTCACTTGTATCAGTAGAACTTCCTACAAGAGGTGATTTTGTGGTCCATTCGGCGTGGGTTGTTGTGAAGATTGTGGAATTGATTCTTAAGATGGTGGTACTAGTTTTTGTGAAGATACTTTTTTAGTGTTCATTTTTCCTACAAATATAGTGAAATTATGCATTTACTAAGCTACTTGAAATAGTCTAGGAAAAAGAAGCTATAAAGTACTAAAATAATTAATAAATAGTTTAGGAATAAACTACTAAAATAATAAATAGTTTATGCAAAGAACCACTAATTAATACCTTGGATAGACTACTTAACTCATCTTTAACTTTAGAAACGATGAAAATATGTGGAAGAGCTTGAAAAGTTATTTCCCTGAAAGCTAATTATCCAAGTGTTCAATCATCTGCAAGCAAAATGGACTATTAAAAAAAACTAAATTTTACTAAACTAAACTAAAAATAATGCTAAAAAAATGAATTATTTTAAGTAAAAAATTAAACTAAATTATTCTTTAGTTTAAGTTTAAGACTGAATCACTCTAAAGAAAACTATTTTTTTTTTGTATAAATGATAGCTAAAGAAATCAAACAAAAAAAATAAATGCTTAACTGACATGTGGAAATTTCTAGTAATAAAATAAGAACAATAATTATCATGTGGAAATTCAAAAGGGCACATACATATTGATCACTTTAAAAGATAAAGCAGCTATCATGTTAATTTTTTGTCAATAGCTTCTGTTATTACTACTTAAAGATGGATGCTAAGAACAACAAAGAACAAAATAGAAATAGACCATAAATAACAATGTGCATAAACATGGATGCAATAGTGGTCTTCATGTCTATAAACTCAACTGATGCATTCTTCCTTGGTAACTGAAAGATCATTCTAGGGCTCAAGATCCAGAACAAAGTTGCAGCTATGAGTGGAGGTGCCCAATCGTTCATTTAGAGTTCTAAGGAACACTCTCAAAGGTTGGAATTAAGAAAGAATTTTACAATCATTTTGTCATTTGAATTCTACAATCTTTCCCACTCCATTCTCACACACACTCAATCGACATCATGTAATAATTTCCCCTATTGCACCACTACTAAACCTTCTAGATTATGGAACCTATATAGCTCTAAATGTAATAACACAACATATATAGTGATTTCATAAGCAAAATTTAATTTTTTTGGGGTTGGTGAAGAAAGGAAATAATGGGTGATGATAAAATTGAAGGAAAAGGAGAATACCTATTTGGAGGAATCATCAGCAATTCTGAGTTTGAGAGAGATATGAAAATAAGGAGGGAATGAATGGAGAAGAACGCAATCGGTGGTAATGACCCAAAGGAAAGCGCCGAGGGCGATGACGTGGGCGCGTTTGTGACGTGGGTTGATGCCAATTTCGGTGGGATCAGTGTGAAAGCCACTCCTTCTGGAAGTAATGACTCGTCAACTCTCTAGAAAAAGACCAAGTCAGCAGCAGAGAAGAGCTCAACGATGAGTAAACCTAGATCTACCAATGCTCCTCTAGAGTCCAAAGTCCATACACATTCATTCACTCTCACTACGAATACGAATCCCTTTCCTTTCTATTTTTAACATCTATACTATCTATATATGGGCATTATAGTAAATATATGTATCGGAGACGGGTACGAAGCGGGTATCACAATACCTGTCCCTGTCCCTGTTTTTTCTAATCAAGTATTACCTGAACCGAACCCGGTCAACCCAGGTATTCTCCGTCAAACTCGAGGTGGGGGCGGGTGGTTACCTGTGGGTATGGGTAGGGATGACAAATAAACCCGTACCCGTGGGTAATCCCCGAACCCGCTCTGAAGTTGACGGGGAATTTCCGATTTGACCGGGTACGGGTAGGGGTATGGGGAATACCCGATTTATTAAGTCAGGAATGGGATATACATACCCACCCCTTACCCGTACCCACCTCACCCCGCTCTTATTTTAATGACTAAAATATTCATTTATCTTAAAAAAAGAAAGGTTTGATAATTAATTAATAAATTACAAACTTTGCATTTATTAGATAACTTTTGAATTAATATTATTTTATTTAAATAAATTATTTTCTACTAAAATATTATTATAATTTTTTTTGTGGGTATGGAACGGGTACGGGTATACCCGATACCCGACGAGGATGGGGATAAGGACATAAATCTCATACTCGTTGGGTATGGGGATGGGGATGAGTTTCAAAAGCGAAGATGGGGATGAGAATGTCATACCCGTCCCCACCCCGCCCCGTTGCCATGCCTAGGTACGGGTCTCATTACCATGCCTACTAAATGCATACAAAACAAACTAATTTGTTAACTCGACAACCCGGTAGTAAACTCGAGAGTTTCCAGAGTTTGCATAGAGTTTATTCAGAGTTTACTAAAAAGAGAGTTTACACACGAGGTAACTTGCATATGGTAAGTGGACTCATAAACTATAAGAATTTAACAGTTAATTAACTCGCGAGTTTGATAACCATATTTTAATCTCTTTCAATTATGGATAAGAGGTAATCAGACCAAAAAACAACTCCAAGAGCTACTAGGATGGGAATATTGGTTGCCTAGCACTTTTTTTACTAAGCAAATAATAATTTTTTTGTACAATTATGTTTTGTGTTTTGCATTTTTTTATTAAGTGAATAAAATGATTTTTTCATATTCATTTGGATATTTAATTTGTTGTGTAAATGTTTTAAGTTGTGGTTTGTTTGATGTGAATTATGAAATTTTAAAATTTTAATATTTAAAACATTCAGTGTTTTAGATTATTATAAATAGTGATATATTTTAGAATTTAGTTTAAAAATGATGATGGACATTTTTTTTGTTATAAACCTAAAAAACTATATGGGTTAGTAGATTTGTCCATTAAGTTTGCGGACTTTGTGAACAAATAGGAGATAAAAATCCTTTGTCCCCAAATTATGTCTCATTCTCTGTCCCTAGAAACGTTATGTCATTTAATAATTTTTTTTATTATAAATAAATAATTTATCTTTTATATGACTCATTAAGTGACATGATGTCTCATGATTGGAGGGATAGAAACAACACATTTGGGGAAAAGGGAATTTTCATCCCTAAATAGGACTAAAATACCGTCTCATTCATTTGATGAATTATACTTATCTAGTCCATATAAAACATGGGTTTCACAAACTGGACCTTAAACAGGTCGACCTGACCTGTTTACCCATCCTTATTGTAGTATCATGTATTAACATAAATGAATACTTAATAGTTAGGAAAATTGTATTGCAGTTATTCTTATTATTTGGATGACAATAATGAAAGGATCATTTGTTTGCCTAAGTAGAAAGAAAATAAGAGGAAAAAAAATTAAAATTTGAATTATAAAAAATAAAATTTTGTGTGTAAAATTCAACATTTTTATATTTCCTTTTGTTTTATTTTTGTCCAATAAAAAAAAGGTTAATTTCATAACTCAGTGTGTTCTTTTCTTCCATCCAAACTTAATATGAATTACAGAGATTCACAGATTCGGTTTGATCTCATGAATAAGATCTTTTGACCCAAATATTTATTTGCATAAATTTAAATTAAATCAATATTTTCATTTATTGTTTTATAATCTTATATTATTTTTAACTATTATATTCTATTCCCATAAAACAATTTCTTACAGTATTTGTACTGAAAATAATATTAATTCTCTATTATAAGTGCCTAAAAGTTTATAGTAAATTATATTTCCATCTTTCATATTTTCTCATATTACACTTATAAGTAAGATGTTTGTAATGTCTTTTGCACTACACATAAAATTAACATGTGATTTAGTTTTGTTGGGTTCAATTTGAATGCAATACTAAATTCGAATCAAATCAATTCATTTGTAGTTTGATTTAGACTAATATGATGGTGTTTTTGCAAAAAATTAATTTGTTAAATTTTAATTTTTAAAAATAATATACTATTTTCTCTCATGGTTGATGTTGAAAAATCAACATTGTCAAACATATCCTTTTTGAAAAAGCTATTTGATTGAAAACAGAGTATAAGAATTTGTTATATAGCTCAAGCCCATACTATAGAAGAAAATAAGCATAAAAAAATTTATGTTAAACAATTATAATAAAAACAGTGAGTAAAATAAGTATAAAAAAATTAGTTATAATGTTGAAAATGAACATAATTTTCAATTTCAAAATATAGCAAGATGAGAATACAAATAACTAAATAAGTTAAGAATAATTAAATTGTCCAACTATTGGAGTACAATATTAAAATTATATAGGTTATTAAGTTGTTAAGTTAACTTGCAATTTGGTTTGGTTTGATATGTTTTATTTGACTAATAAGGATAAAAAAAATCAAAATGAAAAAAAAAAGTATTTTTTGGGTTTTTGGTCTATCTTGTTCTCAATTTTGATTGATCGGTCTCGTTGTTTATATCAAATTCATTTTGAACGTTATAAACCCTAATTTTTTTTAAAAAAAAATCCTATACAAATTTCTCATGTGTTTTAAAAGTATTACATTAATACATTTTTTATATAACAATTCCACCTTAAGTTAAAAAAAACACCTAATAAGGAAGGCAAGTGAAAGGTGAAAAAAAAAAGTAGGAGTGCAAATATAACTAAGAAGAATTAAAAAAATATCAATATAATTTATTTTAAAATTTAAAGGTATTTATTCTAATTAAAAAATTCTAAATTACTTTACAAATTAAAGAATAAGGATATAATTAAAAAAATTGCACAATTACATGTGAAGTTTTAAAACAACAAAGTTTTGAAAAAAAATATATTAAAGAATTTAAATATTTAAGAAGTTTTACATGATTAACCAATCATAAATCATTGTTGAAATATCTCATTTTTAAATAATTATTATAAAAATTAACAAAATGATTATACTATATTGTTTGTGATAGGGTGAATTTTTTAAACACTAAAACACCCAAAATTTATATATATATAGAAAAAATATATATTTTGGTAATAATGGAACTTGTTCCATACACAAGTTAGTGTGTAATGAAAACCTACTGGCTATTATGATATGCTACTTAGGATTTATAGCATATTTGGTTGGCCGTTGGAAACCTTGTGAAGGTACAGTCCACCCACCGGAAGTAATTTTCTTACAGAATTTAATTTTGAAATGTAGCATTTAAAATGGGAAACCAGACAGGTTATCAGTGTATCTATTCAAATATTAATCATAAGAAGTAACCTGTAGCATAATATTATTCCCTTCTGGCAGATGAAATGACTTAAAGAGCATGTCTCTCAACATTGATTGATGCAGCTGAAAGAAAGAATATATGCATGACACTGATTATTCATCTCAGATACGAGACTGCTGCATGTATTCATGTTATGCGTGCATCATTTGTATCTCTACTCACGGACCTCAAGTATTGAAGCATGTTTGAAATTTTCTTTGTTAATATATATATACATAAATGTCTCCCAGTAGATAAAATATATGTAGTTAAATTTAATTTTTGTCTCGAAAAGTATATGTTAAGAGACATTAACTTCTTAAATATTAATGGTTATTATTTATAATTAGTTATATAATCAAATATATACGAATAACTGATTATTTAATTAGTTATTTGTTTATAATTTATGAAATAATTAATTTTAAAAAATAAAATTATTTTTTAATTTTTTTTTATTTTAGTATGTTTCTCCATGTAAGATATATACTACTACATTTTATATATTTAGTAACATTATTTTTGTGACATTTATTAAAAGTGTTACTACAAATAAATTTTATATACTATAGTGACATTTAAAGTGAAAGTTGTTTCATGGAAACCTTAATCACGAATGCCTAGGTTATTCCCAAATAATGGCTAACTTTGGTTTCTTTCATTTAGTTTTCTGTCTGATACGATGTTTTATCTTATTATTATTAATTTGACTTTCTTTTGTAAATTGCAATGCAGGACAAGACTTTTGAGCATCCATATCTGCGAGCAATTGGAGCACATACGTAAGAGTATTTACAATCTTAACATGCTTGTATATATACTATCCAGATCATAGTTATTGGAACTGGATCGAATAAGGTAATTAGGCATTTTGGTTTGGTCACTGGTCACAGATTATACTTCACATCCTGGTAGATGTACTATCCAGATCTAATTTTATAAAAATAAACTTGTTGTGTTACCCTCCGATCACGAATTTCAATAATGAAAACAATCTCTCTGCTTATAAGAGTAAGGTATGCAATGGTTCATCCTTTTTAATATATTTAATCTTTTAAGTTAAAAAATGCTGTCCAGAAACAATGTTTTTCCCTAGAAATGTGCACTACCTGGTAGATGGTTCAATTACTGGGCCACAGAGTCATATGTGAAACAAAACACAGTCCATTATAGATAGAATCAAACGTAATGCAGTGAGTAGTGACCGAAATCAATGATCTGGTACCTGTGATTTTGTGAATCTGTTGCTCATCATATTCTGTGTCCTGCATTTATTTAGTTTGTTGCTTGTTCCTCTGTTTTGAATATATTAACATGTTTTAATATTTTCTGCATTTTCTTATGGATGCATGAAAATTTCCTCCCTTGTTATACAATAAAGCAATATTACATACTATGTCTCTCGACTCTTATAGATTGGAGAATTGTAATTCCATTGTTTCCAGAAAAGAAGCATATCTACTGTCTAACATGGAAAAAAAAAATTAAGGATACTAAATGTAATAAAGAAATACCTTCTACTTTAGAAGGGATTCGTGTCATTTACTTTTTATATTTTCATAACGAGCGAATTATGACAACTATTTGACATTTATATTATCACGTGTTTGTTTTTATGTCTGCTTTCTTTGTCTAATATTTTTATCTGGTGGACAGAAACTATTAGCGGGATTATGATACCGCTCTATTTAAAAAATATTTACAATAGTAACATTTTTGTAAGGTTTCTTCTCTATTTAAAAAATATTTGTAATAGTAACATTTTTGTAAGGTTTCTTCTTTATTTAAAAATTATTATTAATTATTTTTAATGATATTTTTACAATGTTACAATGTTGTCTATATTAAAAAAATTATTAGTAAAAACTTTTAGTGATATTTTAATAATGTTATTTTTTATAAAAAAATATTACTAAAAATTTTTAGTAACATTTTTAGAAATGTTTCTTTTTATTAAAAAAAGTTACTAAAAGTTTTTAGTAATATTTTTATAATATTACTTTTTTATTTAAAAAATATTACTAAAAAGTTTTAGTAACATTTATAAAATGTTGTATTTTATTTAAAAAAATGTTACTAAAAATTTTTAGCAATATTTTTTATAAATGTTACTTTTAATATGCAAAAATGTTACTAAATGTCATTAGTAACATAGGGTATACGCAACATTTAATAAAATGTTACTAAATCATATTGGTAACATTTTCTTATGATTTAGCGATATTTTTTTAATGTTACTAAATCACATATATCTAGTAATATATACTAAGGAAGTTTTTTTTTTCTACTTTATAAATTATCCACAATGTTGTGACTTTTGTCAATTCATGGGTAGTTCTTTTTTTTAGTGCATTACTAACAGGATTGTAAACATCTCTAGAAAGGTGTGGGAGATGTAAGCAAAATTTTTTTTCCCTTCTCAATGTTTTTCCACATGAATGTGATTTGTCATATAGGTGAGAATAGTGTTAGAGATGATTTTTCTACTCAATGCATTATCCACAGGAATGTCACAAGTTACAAATGTGTGAGTATTGTTTTTTTCTTATTAGTGCATATTTTCATATATTGTGACCACTTTCATATAAGTGTGAACGATGTCAGGAAAATTTTTCTCTTTCAGCGCATTTTCCACAAAGATGTGGTAATTGGAATAGAAATATGAACTGTGTCATAAATAAAAATAACTGGTTATGAAACCAAATTTAACCGACACTTTTTATTGAATGCAAAAACTAAAACTAAAAGAATTTGAAATAAATAAAAATAACTTGTTATGAAACCAAGTTTAACCATAACAATTTTTTTAATAAAATTAATTGTATTAACCATGTCCATAAAATAAATTATAATTTTATAATCATATTAAAATAATTAGTTATTATATAACTTTATAGTTATTTTTTTCAAAATATTTTGAGGTGTATAGATATGTATTAAAGAGAGATAAGTCCTTTGGTTCAAGATACCTAAAAAAATGTCTCAATTCTCCTTCAATAAAAAATGTTTCGGAAAGAAAGTGCATGTTGCACCCACACATTGCTTCTTTCTTTTGCTCTTGCCATTAGCTTTCTTCTTTCTTTCTCTATTTTAATTTCGTCCTTCCTTGTTCATATTTCTATTTACTATGTAGTTTTTGGGAATTTTAATTTAGATAAAAGGGTTATTGAGATAGTGTAAAAAGTTTTATTCTATTATTTATTCATAATTTGTATATATAATAAATTTTCAAACTTTATCGATAAATGTTTTTAAAAAGTGAATTGAGATCTTACACTAAAAAATTAATTTTTTAATTATATATGGATTAAATATTTAATTTTAAATTTATCTAATTAAGACTTTATTTAATAAATAGTTATTATTAAGCATACTTATATTTGTCTAACCCTAAAAGGTTAAATAATCTCTAAAATTAATATTTCTTTTACTATTGAGCACCTGAATCGATTGATAGGGTGTTCCAACTTAAGTTAAGTAGAGGTTTTGAGTTCAAATTTTGGTATGCAACTATATTAAATACTCTGAAAAGAGAGTTTGCCGTCCATATATAGTAGTCATACAATACTCGGACAAAATAGTCTCAAATGGGAGATACATGTGATTAAAATATAAAAAAACATTTTTAATTTAGTAAAGCACATAAGTAATAGATATGGAAAATAAGTGCTTAAATATATTATTAGTTTCTCAAATCTCATTTTGTCTTGGGTTACCCTTGGGTAGTGAACAATGTTAGTTATCTTCAGAAAGCACTTCAAGTGAGCTTCAAGATCTTCTAATGACAAACCATTGAACTGCTTGCTTTCAATAATCTGCAAAGTGTTGGCTTAAGTTCAAACGTATTTTGTCCCAAATATAGGAGCAAGATGTTGCTAACCACCCAACCATAGAGGTGAAGTAGTCTTGTAAAGTTTGTTCAATAACAGCATCACCATTCCCATCATGATCATGATCTTCATCTCATCCGACCATGCTTTTTTGTACAGACTTTTTTTTGTGAGCAACTCTTTCAACCTTAGGGTTATGCTCTAAGATCGGTCTTTGAGATCAAGTCCTCATAAATTATCCACATAGGAAGAGAGATTAAAATGTAACACTTTAATGAAGAAATAGTAACAAAAAGGAAAAGAGAAATAAAAAAAGCAAAAAATAAAAATATTGACAGAGTGTATAAATATAAATTGTTCAAGTATTCTAAACTAATTCAATTGAGAACTAAACATTTTTAGTTGTCGGCAACAACACCAGAAAGTTGATGTGTAAAATGTGACTGTTTTAGGACAAGTGGGTTGCCCTACAAAATAGTAATAGTGAACCTAAGTCTGAATATCGTACCAAATGACAAGAAGTGGCTCTCAATCAATTTATCTAAATAATAAAAGAACAATTTGAAATAGATTGATATTTTTAAGAAGTATTTGTTTGATTGTTCAAACAAGGAACAAATTGCAAATAGAAAGTAAGTAATAAGATTGAGTTTGAATGAACTAAAACCTAGAGTTGTGATTTCAATTACAATATTTTACCCTTGTTTACCAGGCTATTCAATTTTTGTTATTTGTTGATCACCAATATCCTACTGAATTTGTTATATGTTTGTTCATTCATACACAAACACGTTAACCTAAATTGTTTTCCTAATCGATCATACAAGAATTCAATTTAAAATTGATTTATTGGTTCTCAAAGGATATGATTAAGTTTATTAATTGATTGGAGGTTCACTTAACATATTGTTCATTTGTATAAAATAAACCCAATTGTTCCACGGTTCAATAATTCAAATATTATTTTTCATGAATATTAAAATGATTAAGAAATTAGAATAGCTAATTTTGTTTAACAAATAAAATAGTGAGACAATTTAATCACTAAATAATATCAAATTTCATTACAAAGTATATGGGGCTTACAAAGTTGTTTACATCACAATCCTAGAAAATGAGATTAACCACGCATGGATAAAGTAAAGTCAAATATCTTTTAAATTACACAATACATCATAATAAGTACAAGGGAGTTACAAATGATGTGGAGTATTGTGCTCTCTTTCAATCCAATACTCCCTCATTATTCGTACTTTCAGTCAGCAACCTGTCCCTTCATTAGAGAAAAAATTGAACCCTTTTTCTTTTCACTAGGTATTTATATCAAGGGCTAAGTTCCTAAGCATGAGTGTTCTAAAATGAGATTGTATTGTCTTGATGTATTTCTTAAAATTCCAACAGCATAATCGTGCTAAGGGTAACACGGTTATGTTCATCAGTAGAGTAACCAATTAAGCATGACAATGCTTAGTATTAGCACGACCTAGAAACTTGATGCGTACAAAATACACATACGTATTGATGCAATACTAATAGTGAACCTTAGGTTTGATATCGTACCCAAGGGACTAGGATATAGGATATAAAAAATTAAAAATTCTTGTGTTTTTTTAAGGAGTAAATTAGATAAAGTTTGAATTGAATAAAAGGAAAATAAAATAAAAAAAACAAATAATGAGTTGGAATAAGACCTTGAATTTGGAATGTTAGAGTCGTGTTTCCCTATGTAATTACTACCCTCATGTTCAATTCCAATCAATTAACAAATTATCAACTACTTCCTCTAAAATCCATTCCTCCATGATCAAGCAATACTAGCTAACCTTCCTAATGGATATTTTTATATATTTGGTCATGTAGAAATCTAACACTAGTTAAGGTTAAGAACAAGGAGGTTGAGAGTTTGGTCATACTAAGAAACGTAGTTTTGTCATACAATGAATTAACTCTATTGTTTTACAATGTGCCTATTAACCAATCAAGGGTAGGTCATACCCTAATTGATACACACTAATTAACAAAAGACATGAATTTCAACCTAATATATCCTAAGAAAAAACTAATTTGGGGTTTATCAACCATAATCGACAAGAAAAGTGTAGACATGAAAAATCAAAACACGATCATGCTTAATCTGAGCATGACTGTACTTGTTCTAGTTGACTTATTAGACTTTGTTGACTTAGGACGACTGTGTTGTGTTGGAGCACAATCGTGCTTGTCTAAATCTTCAACTTCTACACAGAAAAACCCATTTTCTATTTTTTTTTCATATTTCTCAAGTATCTATCTAAAGTGAGAAAAACACTAAACAAGTGAGCTTTTCCAACAAACATATATTCTTTCCTTACTGATAGACATTAAACATTGCAAAAATATGGTATAGAAATCGATTATCAATTTGTATTGGTGTCAACACCTTTGTGAAAAGTTCTTCGTTTTGGATGAGGCCAAAGTTTCAATCTGGTCCATTTACTCTTTTTTTTTTTAGTTAACCTTGGCCTAGTGGTCAAAGGAAGTCTTTTGTTCCTTACGTGGGATTTGATTCTAGTTAAGTTGGGCAAATGGACTTTGAGCTTGTCGACTACTCGCAAAACCTAGAACTTGCAGCTAACACTCTGAGCTGCGCTTAAAATAAGCTATTGTAAACTTTTTACATAATATTAAAATATTTTATAACGTAGAATAATATTTTTTATTTGGGTGAATAATTTTTTTGAAATTAAAATATTTATAGAAATAATTTTAAATTTAATTATTGATTATGTTTACCAAAATATAATAATATAATAATAAAAATTTTGTAACATAAAAGATAATTGATATAATTTTTTACGTAAAAAATATAATATTGTTTCTCATAATTCATTCATGTACTTTCAATTTAAGCAATAAAACATTTTACTCATTTAATTTTAAAAAAGAGAAAATAAAAAAAATGATATACATTTAAAAAAGTATAACATTTTTCACTATATTTTTGTCCATAGTCTAATAAAATGGAAGTTCAAATAACACTAGTATAATTTTAAAAGTATTACACTCAATATTAATCGTTGAAATTATTTTAATCTAACAGTTCTAAATTCAATATGAAATGAAATATTTATTTATTTTATCTTATTTCTATTTTAAAAGTAATGTTATCTTAAATCAATTTATTTTTAATCTTTTAATTATTTGATTGATTCTCATCTAATTATTAATTATTTCAAATAAAAAACCAAACAGATATTTAAATATTTCTACCAGCAATAACTAATTTGTACTAATATATGATTAAAAAAATAGCTTACACAAAAATTCTATTTGGCTAATAGCACTTTGGTTAAATCAATTAATCAGAATTCAGTCTCCATATGTTAACTATCTTAATTACATTACCAAAATGGATATTAACATTTTTTATTTATTAATAATATTTTTATACTAACTAAAAGTTTCTTCTTATCTCATGTTGGGCTATTTCTTCTCAAGTATAAATACTATTTTAGTTTTATATGACAATCTTATAGATTTATAAAAACAAAAACTAGTTTTTGTTTTAAGTTTTTTAAAAACAAAATTGTTTTGATTTTCAAATTTAAGACATTGTTTATGTTCCTTAGAGATCGAAATCAATGCTAACAATCAATGATTAGTGATCGCCCATCGAAGGTGACGACCGGTGATCGTTGGTCAAATAAGACAGTTGGTGATCGTCAGTCAGAAGTGGTGGTTGTGACTGTTGGCAACAGGTGACAAACAATTATGGACGATTCAAGGTGGCGTCAATGCCACCACTTTGATGATAATTGACATTACCTTGAATCGCCAATCACTGTTTATCACCTCTTACCAACGATCACCAATTACTGGCCACCACTTTCGACCAGCTGCCATCGATCGTCGGTTGTTACCATTGATTTTTTGTTTCTAAGGAGGAAAAATCATAAACAATGTCTTAAATTTGAAAACCAAAACAATGTTGTTTTTAAAAATTTAAAAACTTAAAACTAGAACTAGTTTTTGGTTTTATAAATCTATAAGGTTGCCGTATAAAATGAAAATAGTATTTACACTTGAGAAGAAATAGCCCAACATGAGAGAACAATAAACTTTTAGTTAGTCTAAAAAGATTATTAATAAATCAAATATGTTAATATTCTATTTTGGTAAAAATTTATAATGTTATTGTTTGTAGAATGTAATTAAGATAATTAACAAATGGAAACTAATTTTGATTAATTGATTTAACCAAAGTGTTATCCGTGAAATAAAATTTTTTTGTAAGATATTTTTTTAATAATATATTAGTACAAATTAGTTATTATTAGTATAAATATTTTAATATCTATTTAGTTTTGCATTTAAAATAATTAATAATTAGATGAGAATCAATCAAATAATTAAAAGATTAAAGATAAATTGATTTAAGATAACATTACTTTTAAAATAAAAATAAGATATAATAAATAAATATTTGATCTCATATTGAATTTAGAATCAATTAGAATTGTTAGATTTAAAATAATTCCAATGATTAATATTGAGTGTAAAATACTTTTAAAATTACACTGTGTGTTAGTTGAACCCCTCATCTAATAATTATGCAAATTGTTAGGAAAAGAAGAAGTATAGAAAAGTAAGTCAATAATAAATAAGAAAGAGATTTGTTTTTTTACAAAAAGTTATTAATAATAATATAGTAATAATTATTTAAAATGAAATCATTATTAATGCTTAATATGTGCAAAGTTACATAAGATAGAAAAATTATTTTGGAAAAATTTGATACAAACAGTAGTTACTCGACCAGCTAAAAAAATTTGGTACATGTCACGTGCTAAAAAGCCATCAGATATCTGTTATAAAAAAATGTGCAGGTTTTTAATACCAGCGAGTATCCATGGAAACTTACAAATATTTTTAAAAAGTAGTTTTTTTTGGAAAAAGTTTTTTTATAAGAAGTTTTATAAAACAAATATTTATTTGTTGAAAAATATACAAATAAAATTATATTATTTTCTACAAGAGTAATTAGACACTTGTATATTGTTAGTGTAAAATGACAGTTAATCATAGAGATATTCATCGGTTTAGGTCAACTCGACGAACTCGGTAAACCGAACTAAACCAATTAGTTTGATTAGATTTTTTTACTTGATTGAGTCTGAACCTAACGCAAACTTATCAGAACCGACCATATTCGGTTTTGTTCACGATTTTCGCATTTCAAAACTTTGACCTAACCCGAACCAACTCAAAAGTTTATATATTATTATTATTATTATTATTATTTATTTTATATTTTAAATTATTAAATTTAGTAACCTGTTTTGTTTAGCGCTTCGCATTTTAGAACCCTGATCTAACTCTATTTTATATTTTATATATTTTAAGTTACTAAATTTAATAAATTTATTTTATACTTTAAATTTATACAATTTGTTATTTGTATTGTATTGTGTTGTCTTAATATTTTATTTTGATATGAAACACTTGATATTTTGTTATTAAATTATGAATTTAGTAGACTAATGCATTTGACTAGTTTCAGGTATAAAATTATTTTTTTTACAATTTAATGAAAAAAATTTTTTTTTTTTATTTTTTGATCATTTTTTCGTGAAACCAAATCAAACCAACCCAATTGTCATTATTTTGGTTTGATACGAGTTAGGAAAAAAATTACAAAAAACCAAACCCAATTAAAATTAATTGGTTCGGTTCTCATTTTTCTCCAAAACTAACCAACATGAACCGTGAACACCTCTAGTTAATCACAACCTTTTATATATGGTAAGTTTGTTAACTTTACCAATTAATACTTTAAATGTTCGTGAGTAACTGTGAATGTAAAATCCTTTTATAGTGTATAACTGTTAAACTTGTATATATATATATATACACACACACACAAAATATTTAATACAAATAGAATTTTTATTTTATATCATTGAAATTTTGATAATAAATAAATTTATTAAATATGAATTTTTCATTAAAAAAATCAGTTTGATATTAATAAAATTTGACAATTAATATTTTAATTTGATTTATTTCATAAAATTATTATCTTCTTCAACTTAAATATATATAGTATTTTAACTTAGTGAGCAATAAGTAGCTACGAGTACTATGATACTCGATCCTATACTCGTTAAAGAGCAGGTAGGGAAAACCCTATCTGTGGGTGATAAATATCCATATATAATATCCATGAAAATTAGGAATTCGAAATAATGCTGTTTGGACTCCTACCGAAGCTGGGACTCAAGCCCAAGGCATGAATCTGGTTCAAGAAAAAGTGGACGAAGACTTGGTTGAGCTTGAAGCCGGTCCTTTGAGAGATCCCTAAATCCTTAAGTTAAGTCCCAAAATGGATAAGGACCCCTCTCCCCTTGAGAATTTGATTTCTTGAGTTCTTACGGAACCAACATTCTCACTTTGCCAACTTTGTTTGTTTGAAAAGAGAGATCTATGATCCCCCTATTACCATAAATAAAGGAAAGATCAAAAATAAAAAATGTCTATACTAGTATTTTGACAAGTTCTATATGCGAGCACAAATATTTTTGCTACCCCTAAGAAAAACCTATAATATATATTTTATTTATGGATTTAGTTGCGATATAATTTTTAGATACTTTTATTTATGGATACTCTTGAACATTTAAAAAAGTCTTTAACTTAAAAATTTAAAAAAATCAACTAACTTTTTAAAAAATCTGTTATTTTTTAATTATTAGTTGATTTTTTACCACTCTACCTTAATTAATGAATGTACTTTCCCCACTTATTTTCTTATCAGATGTCACAATTTTTTTTTCATTTTTTTTATCACAACCTGTTTTTCTTTATTTTTTTTTCTTTCATTATGATTTAGATGTGTAAGTATAGTAATTTATAATTTAAATATGTAATTATACAAATTATATTTAAATATATAATTTAAATATTTTATATTAAGAACTTTTGTATTATTAAAATATATTTTAAATACTTTATTATTAATTTAATAATTAATTATATCTTTATTTATTTTACAAATTTTAACTAGATAAACTGGTTTTACTGTTTTACCAAACTTAAAAACACTTATCATTAGTTTTTAATTTTTATCTAACTTTCATTTAGTTTTGTCAACTATATCTTGATCAACTTTAACGGGCTGGAACAACAAGACACACACTCTTAACTTAAATTTGTTTCTGGAACAATAAAAATGAAACAAAAAATTATTATTGAAAGACAAGAATTAAATAAAAAATGTTTAAAAGACTAAAACAAAAAAACATTATTTTTAGGGGCTAAAACGTAATTTTAATAAAAAAAATGTTAGGGTTTTAGCTGGTGTTAGGACTCCATACTACACAGCACCGTTGTTCCATTCCCCCTTCCCGAGAGGCTCAGGTATACTATTTCATCTCTCTCTTTTCTCACTCTCTGTTCTGATCTCCCATTTTAATTACTTTTCCTCTGATTCTCGCTCTCCACCACCCAATAGATTGATCGCAAGCGAGGTTACCGCATCCTTTCTTTCTCAATCTCTGTTATTTTTGTTCCTTTATATTGATTTATACATGCTCGTCATCTTGTGTTTAATGTTTAGGGTTTAGGTTTGTTAAAATACTTGCATTTATTCTTTTGAACCATAGATCGTTCAACCAAGTGAATTTCGTTGATTGGAATGCTGTATTTGGTTTCTGCTGAAGAACGTGCAAGCGGATGCGTGTGTTTTTTTTTTTTTTTTGGGAACTTTGTTTGACTTTGAATTGTTTTTCTTTGATCATCCACTTAGGAAATTAATGAGTTTTGAAGAGTTACCGGTCACAGTAATTTGATTGCCGATTGATTTTGGTATTCAAAGTTTAATTGAATGACTAAGTCCTTGTTTGGTTTCACATTCCCGAATTTATTCTGGATACAAAGTTGATTTAATATAAGTTTTGATATTTAATTTCCGTGGTAGTAGAGTTCAATATTGATTTTTGGTGCAGAATTGATTCTGAATTGAAGCAACTTAGACTAACTTTTGGGTTGGATGAATAATTTTACAAAAATTTTACTCCTAAATTGCTTTTGTAACAAAAAAGTCCAAACATAGATCACATTATTTCAGAATTAATTTTAATCATAATCAATTTTGCAAAATCAACTATTTTCAAAATCAATTTGGTCAATGCTTATCCAAACATGCACTAAGTAGGTTTGGAATTTGTTTTTTCAAATAAAAAGAATTCAACTATAGTTTGCATTTAAATCAGAGCATAATTGAATTGTCATATTTTTCTCAGTCATGACTTGTCTTTCTGATTGTGTTTATTTTAATTTTAATTTAATTTTTCTCTCTTTCAGGCAAGATGGTGCAATATAACTTCAAGAAGATTACTGTGGTGCCAAATGGGAAGGATTTCGTTGACATCATCCTCTCTCGCACCCAGCGTCAGACACCAACAGTTGTGCATAAAGGATATGCAATTTCCCGGCTCCGCCAATTCTATATGCGCAAAGTGAAGTATACCCAGCAAAATTTTCATGATAAGCTCTCTGCCATAATTGATGAGTTCCCTCGGCTTGATGATATTCATCCGTTTTATGGCGATCTCCTCCATGTGCTCTACAACAAAGACCACTACAAGCTTGCTCTTGGACAAATCAACACTGCCAGGAATCTTATTGGAAAGATTGCGAAGGATTATGTGAAATTACTGAAGTATGGTGATTCTCTGTATCGTTGCAAGTGTCTGAAGGTGGCTGCTCTTGGTCGCATGTGCACTGTGATTAAGAGGATTGGCCCAAGTTTGGCTTATCTAGAACAGGTTAGACAGCACCTGTCTAGGCTTCCTACAATAGATCCAAATACAAGGACTATTTTGATATGTGGGTATCCTAATGTTGGCAAGAGCTCATTCATTAACAAAATTACAAGGGCTGATGTGGATGTGCAACCCTATGCTTTCACTACAAAGTCTCTTTTTGTGGGTCATACAGACTATAAATACCTGAGGTACCAAGTAATTGATACACCAGGGATTTTGGACAGGCCTTTTGAAGATCGCAATATTATTGAGATGTGCAGTATCACTGCTCTAGCACATTTGAGAGCTGCGATATTGTTTTTCCTGGACATCTCTGGGTCTTGTGGTTATAGTATTGCTCAGCAGGCTGCTCTATTTCACAGCATTAAGTCTTTGTTTATGAACAAGCCATTAATTATTGTATGCAACAAGACTGACCTGCAACCACTAGAGGGGATATCTGAGGAAGATATGAAGCTGGTCAAGGAGATGAAAGCTGAAGCCTTAAAGACTCTAGTTGGTCAAGGAGGTGAGCCTACAAATGATGACAGTGTATTGTTGACAATGAGTACTTTGACAGAAGAAGGAGTAATTGCAGTGAAAAATGCAGCATGTGAGAGGTTATTGAATCAGAGAGTGGAGATAAAGATGAAGTCGAAGAAAATTAATGACTGCTTGAATAGGTTTCATGTTGCAGTACCTAAGCCTCGTGATCAAAAGGAAAGGCCTCCATGTATTCCTCCAGCTGTTTTAGAAGCTAAAGCTAAGCAAGCGGCTGAGATGGAAAAGAGGAAAACTGAAAAGGATTTGGAGAACGAAAATGGTGGGGCTGGAGTATACTCAATGAACTTGAGAAAGAAATACATATTAGCCAATGATGAATGGAAAGAAGATATACTACCAGAAATTCTTGATGGACACAATGTGTATGATTTTATTGATCCTGACATTCTGCATAGGGTTGAAGAGTTGGAAAGAGAAGAAGGTATCAGGGAGGCTGAAGCTGAAGATGATGATTTTGAAATGGATGGAACTGAATTGACGCCTGAACAGCAAGCAGCTTTAGCTGAGATTAGGAAAAAGAAAAGCTTGCTCATCCAACAACACAGGATTAAAAAGAGCAATGCAGAGAATCGACCAACTGTTCCAAGGAAGTTTGATAAGGACAGGCAATTTACATCTGAAAGAATGGGAAGACAGCTATCAACTTTGGGGCTTGATCCTACTTTGGCAATTAAGAGAATGCGCAGCAGATCCGCCTCTACACGAGGTCGGAAAAGGGAAAGATCACCTGAAACGAGACATTCTGATGGAGATGGCATGGATATTGATGGTGACACACCTAGCAAAAAATTGCGTCTGAGTAGGTCACGGAGCAGGTCTGTGTCACGCCCACCACATGAAGTTGTTCCTGGAGAGGGCTTCAAGGATTCTGCTCAAAAGGTCAAGGCAATTAAACTAGCAAAGAAATCTGTCAAGAAGAGAAACAAAGATGCACGTCGTGGAGAAGCTGATAGAGTCATACCAAATTTGAAACCCAAGCACTTGTTTTCTGGGAAACGCTCCACTGGAAAAACTGACAGACGCTAGAGGTATTAGGTATGTGCTTTCCTGTGCCCAGCTTGCCTTGTTTAAATATAGCAAGCTTTTATTTGCTCATGTAGTGTTGAATGCTGATTTTTTTTACTGATGATCACTCTCTAGTCTCAGTTCATAGTTGATTTTCCTTGACAGGAATCTGATATTACCTAATTAGATATACATGTTTTGTGCTTAGATGGTGTTTTCAGTATTTATAACTCACTTGTGTCAGTAATTTCTTTTTTCTGCAGGGGGGCTGAAGCTTTTCAGAGACATCTGTGGGCTTTTTTTGATACTCCCGTAAATTTTGTTATTTCGTATTAGTTGTGTTTTTGTTGGAATTATAGGTGCAGTGATGGCTGCTTTGTTTTGTTTTGTTATGCACCTCTGCCTTATTTTATTAGTAGTTATTAAAATCGTGGATATTTCTCTAGCTTTGATCTTTACCCAGATTGAATGTTGCTGTACGATCCATATAGGCGACTTCATTTAGTAGAATAAGGTTTGGTCATTTTTATTAAAATTTCCATTCTGTAAGTTGCTAAGCTACAGCTTGATTTTGTGGTTTTTATTTATTTCAATTTTGAACTAATGCACTAATGCATGAATCGAGGAAGCTGCTGTTTGAATTTTTTGAGTAGCATTATTGCTTGCTGTTTAGTGTGAATTTACATGAAAATAATGAAGCCTCTGATTCATCTTTCAACCTCGAGTTTTGTTATTAGAAGTTCTTCTATGATTGATGGCATCTGTTTCATGTTACATACCTGAAAACAATGAAGCAACGGCTTCCCTTTTCAATGTGGAATATTGTTATGGAAGTTAGTTTCTTCTAGTTTGATGATACATTTTTGTTTGACTCGATCCAATTTTTTAGTGTTTATTCTTGTTTGAGTCTATAAATTTAGACTTTGTTTGGATTAAAGTTGAGAGAAAAATGGAAAGGATTGGAATAGAACGGAATGAATAGAAATGTAATAGATTAAAAATACCAGAGGTAAGCACTGTTCAAATTATCCTTATTTTAAAGTTATAGGAAGTTAAAACCAGTTTTCATTATACTTAGGCGCACAATTTAAGCTTGAAATAAAATAAAAATTTTGTAAGTGAAATTTTGAAATGTTCTATAATGGTATGATTATGCTTATAGAGGTGTGGAACGTGCAATAGAAAAGAAAGTGCAGGTTTGTCCCTAGTTGTGACACTTTTCACATAGGCGTGAGAGACGTGCTTATGCATTTTTTCTTTGAGCACATTTTACATATATTTGTGGTTTACTTCATACTCTTCTTGGGGATGAGCTTTTGATGATTTTTTTCAGCATGTTTTCTGCATCTTTGTGGACAAACTTTTAACGATTCTTTTTTTAGCATACCTCTTGTACCTTTGTAGATATAGTCACGTGTAGACATATGTCAATTATCTTTCTATACTTTAAGTTTAAAGATTACTCAAACATAGGTATGTCACTCCCACCCATCTTTGTGGATATACACTTGTCCCTATCTTGACTTTGATGGAAAAAATTCACATTAATTAGGGTTGGTTTAGGATTTCCTTGCTTCAAAAAGTTGAGATGGGTGAGGATGAGTATGTTGGTCTCTACCTCTGCCTTGCTTTCACCTCAAGTTTGTACACAAACTTCACACTCTTGTGGACTATTTGCATTATTTTATATATATTTACAATCTCATAAGTTTGTGTATAAATTCACACTCTTATAAACTATTCAATCATGTGTGCAATGACTAAAAAGTGTGTTTGAGACCATGATGATGTGAAAGATGCGTCGTGACTAGTAATGCGTTGTGATGGTCACAATGCTGTGGAACTTGTCATTATGCAAATACTTTTTTCTTTGTTTGTATGCGGGGGTGGGGCAAAAAGTTTGATCCTAATTAGAGTGAGAATGAGGCAATTCGAGGAGGGGGAGACTACACTCGTCCTTGCTCATCTATTATGACTCATACTCAAACACTACCTACCCATAAGGATAGAAGAAAAATATTCAACTGGTTTACAACTAAACCATGTGAAGAAAACAATAAGGTGTGAATGATTATTAAAAAATTATGTCATATTTAACATTTCAAAAAATAAAATATTTTGCTCCATCCTATAAACTTCAATTTCATGGGATTAAACCATAAGTAATGAAATCTGATCTATATTTTTTCACCTTCTTTCTTCATGTTTCATCCTTATATTTATAAACCAAATAAATTTATTAACTATATAATGAGATAACTTTTTTAACCACTCCACCCTCAACTCCCAATCATAACATAGTCTTAGTCAAAATATTGTATGTTAAACAGAAAATGTTATAACAAATAAAACTAAATTCATTGTTATTCATTTACTTAACATTATAAATATTTAGTTTTATAGACTTAATTGATTCTTTGCTCCACATAATAAATTCTAAATTTTATTTGGTCTGTTAAAATTTTATTTTACCAATTAGAAATGTTTCACTAGAATACCAAGAGGAACCAAATATAAAATAAAATAAAATAAATGAAAAGGACCATTTTGCAATCAAATTTGTTTTATTTATGAAGACTTAATTAGAAAATTTAAAAATGAAGGATTAAATGAGAAGTTATAAGATTTTGAAGGATAAAAGGTTTAATCATGTTAAATCGACCGAGTATTAACATTAACATAAAGAATGCTAACAGGAAATGTTACATGAATTTTAGGAGATTATGCAGGTATGCAACTCCTGGTACCAAGAGGGGCTTTACGAGTATTATAAGACTATTAATTGCAACGTATAATTTGGTGCTGAAGCTTTACTTCCTAAGGTAAAAGAGCATCAAACATTTGATCATGTTAATTTTTCATGACTTCCATCTTTTACATTGTTCTTAAAGTTTGCACTCACAATGTTGTCCACTTATTGCTTCTTGAATCTTAATTTCACGACTTCTACGGTTTTGTCATTAACTTGTTCATTTATGATTTGTTTCTGAAGTCCATAAAATTTGTTTGAATTCATTATATAGATTATTGTCTATTGAAGCTTCAAGTTTGAGTGAAACAAGATTACACAATATGATGAGAGAAAAAAATTGCACAATTGATGAGAAGAGGTGAGAATGAGAGAAGACTAAATAATTATATAAGATGATTGATATTGACAACTTTTTTAATAACTAGATTCATAACAACTAATTTTACAAGAACTAATTATATACTAGTTCTTATGAAATTAAATATTAAGAATCTAATTTGATTAATTTCTCAACTTAAACCTGATAAAATTATAAAACAATTATAAAACAAATATGATTTTGACTTAGTCTATCAAATGTGTCTTTTACAAGAATTTCACTCAACATTATCACGTTTTAAAGCTATTTTGCCTTAATTATTTTTGCAATGACCTTATTTTTTTATAGCATTTTTCATGCAAGATAGACATTGCTAGAAGATGTTGCAAATCCTTTTTCATTGTTCTTCTTTTATCTTTCTAGACTTAAGCGGTGACAATTATCATTGGAATGATACATGTGTTATTAAAATATTTTTGGTAATAAAATCATTTTAAATTTTTAAATACACTTTTTATGGGTTTCATAATATAAAATAAAATGCAAGAACTCATAATTTTTTATTCAAATAGTAGAATCCATTTTGGATTCTTAACTTACTTTTTATAGATTCTACAATTTTATAATTTTATTTGAATTTATTTTTAGTGTAAATTGTAAATAATTAATCATATAAATTTTTATTATGAAAAACATTAAATTATACCAGTAGACTAATTAAATTAAAGTAAAAACACACTAAATTAAGATGAAATTAGTGAATTACAAATTTACAACAGTACCTAATTTGTTTTGTGTAAATTTTGGGATTTGCAGGTATCTTTTCTTCTATTGACAGCCTATCTGATAGGCAACATTAAAAAGTACTTGATCTGTTCAGTTTTACTTTCTAGGTCAAAAGTTGCAACTGTCATAAAGAAATAATTTAAGAAAATTGCTTTGTCCGGTAGCGATATCCACTCACCCACACCTTATAGCAATTTTCACCCACACAACGCATTTCACTTTCCCAAATTTCACCCCTTGGTAATTTGTCTTCCCAACCCGCCCATCCTTTATTTTTTCATTGCTTGGCAACCCATTTAAATCAGTTTTCAAATGCATTAAAAATATAATAATAGAAAACTCCATTACTAGTTGTAGTTCTTGTTGGTAAGAGCTGAGTTGAAGAACCAGCTACAAAGATGCTTTAATTACACTATTCATTGTTTGTCTTTTTATTTTAAAGTAGGATAACGTGATTTCAAATCTTTAAAAATATTGAAAATTATTTTTAGTTGTTAGTAAATTAATGTTAAATATTAAGTGACAAACATATACATGATAGTAATTTAATATTAATAACTAATTAAATTATATTTAAATAAGATAATTGGGGGCAATATAAGGTTAATCTGGTGGTAAAGTGAAGAAATGGGAAAGAAAAGATTGCGAGTTCGAATCTCTGTACTAATAAAAACTAACATATTAACTATTAACATTTGACTTATAAAAAAAGATAATTGGGGCATACCATGTGTTAGTCAACACTTCTCATTTAAGAATACCGAACTGATCACAAATTCAACAATTTTAAAATTTGGAACATAATGTCATGATTTGGAAACATATTAAGGAAATGATGAGTTGGAAGCACCTATGGGATGCTATGGAGAGGATAAGGTTTGGCGTGAGGTGGATGAACTTATTAAGGAATGTGAGTTCCATAAGAATGTTTGTCTTGTTGAATGGAAGCCCAACAAAAGAGTTTCAAAGCAAACATGGATTATGGCAAGGTGACTCCTTGTCACTCTTCCTACTTCTGATTGTGGCTAAAGGATTTAGTCAGTTGGTTAAAGTAGTTGTGCAAATTGATTTGTGAGAGGGTTATTGCATGGGGTAGGACAAGATATGTGTATCTCACCTATAGTTTCTAGATGATACCCTCCTTCTTGTGCAACAGAATTGGGAGTCAATGGAGGCAATCAAAGTCATGTTGCAAAATTTTGAATTAATATCGATATTGAAGTTGAATTTTCACAAGAGTTAGCTCATTGGTGTAAATGTTCCCAGATGCTAGTTGGCGAAGGCATCTGTGTTACTCAATTGTAGGGTGAGATGTATTTCTTTCACTTATTTGGGTATGTCAATAGGTCATTTCCCATTAGGGTGGGCAATGTGGCAGTTGATTTTGGATATGATACAGAGGAGATTGTCATTGTGGAAACACAAGTATATCTCATTGGATGGTAGGGCCTATACTCATAAAATCGGTATTGTTTGCCTTACCAATATACTATCTCTCATTCTTCAAGGTGCGAAAAGATATTGTTTCTAAACTTGAAATGCTTTTCAAGGATTTTTTGTGGGGAAGGAGGGAAGATAGTAGGAAAGTTAGTTAGGTGGCTTGGGAAACAATGTGTAAGAAAAGCGTGTTAGAGGATTGAGTTTGCAAGATATGTTGAAGTTTAATATTGCATTATGGGGCGAAAGTTGATGCAGTCCACCATGGTTAGGAGGATTCAAGGAAGACATACGTGGATGAAAGTTAATTGAAGAATTTAAGTCATTATCTTCATTGTATTTAGCTTGTAAAAATTTTTAGTAAGCTTAATAATTAGGCCATAAGGTTAGCATACTTGAAGGCCTTGCATTTTGGCCATTTTTCCTTAGTTAGAATGTTTTAGGTGTGTTTAGTTAAAATGGAGGAGTAAACTTAGTGCATGGTTTCCTTAGGCTAGGTGTGTTTGAGCTTGTCCATTCACTCTTAGGTTTTTCTCTTTGCACCCATGGGGGTAAGATTAGGCGCCCAAGTTAAGGCCTAAGACTTGGATTAATTAGCCTTAATACTAATTAAGCCAAGTCACACATTGCCTTGGTTTCTATGCCCAAGCTTTTTCATTGGACTATATATACTCTTCCACCCTTTTGTATTCCTCACAGTTGAATTTGGAATTGATATAAGATTCTTCAAAAGCATTCTTCTATAGTAAAGTATCATTGAGAATCCTCTTTTTTGAGGAGTTTCTTCTTAGTTGGCTTTTATCAAGGGTTTCTTCCCTTGTGGGAAGCTTCATAAATTTTTGGCTTATATCCCTAAGGAGTGATGCCATCCCAACCCATCCTTCTTCCTTCCATCATCCATTTCTTGGTGTGTGGAATCTCAAGGAGAAAATCAAGGGGTGTGCAAAAAGCTTTTTGCATAATTTGGTATCAAGAGCCAACTCCAAAAGGTTCTTTTCAAGTCCTAATTCTCTTTAATTTTTCCAACTTTTCTTCTTCATGTTCTTGCTGTTTTTTTCTTTATTTTTTCCACCCTTTATATATAAGTCATTTAAATTCCTTTATTGTCTAGTAGTTTTTGTTTTAGTAGTTTTCATTTTGTACAATTTATTTCCTAGTTTTTATTGCTTTGTAGATTCAATCTATTTTGTTCTTTTCCATTGAATCTTTATGTGTTTTACTTTAAGATTTATTTCTTAATTCTGCCCAATTGTTAATTTCCTTTTTTCTTGTGCAATATTCTAAGAATGACTTTACAAAATTTGTAAAGGAAGCCACACAATTGTGGTGTTGATCTTTGGATGCACATTGTTCTTCTCTTTGTGTATTTCAATTCTATTTTCCTGCAACTATTTACTGTTGTTTGGGCATGAGTATTTTGCACTATTGGGTCAATTATTTATCAGCTTTTACTCTTTCAAGTTTTGTCTTAGACTAGTCATATTTAGTCCTTACTTGTCTTTTAATTTTATGTAGTTTTGTCTTTTTAGTTTTACTATAAAAAGTGTTATGTTTCCATAAAAGTATGTTGCTGATTCTTATGGAATTGACCTTCAAGAGGCTATGTACTCTTGTTCCTATTTCCTAGAGTCTCACATGCTTTAGACCATAGCATGTTTCCAAAAAAAAAAAATTGTTCCAAAAAATTGCTCAATTCTTTCTTAGAGTCTATTTCTTCATTTCGTGAAGTAGCTTAATTTTTGTGCTAGATTATTGTTGGGTGAATTTTTTTGCTGGCTGGTTGAGATATTCCAGGGCATATTTTGGGCTGAAAACTTGAGCAATCAAGATTTCTTAAACCTATAAAACTCTCATTTGGTACCATGTTGTAATCACCTAAAAATTCTAGTGCATATTAAATTGCTTTTCTTTCTTTGGTTTGCACTTTGCTTCAAAATTTTATGGTTGTCCTTTACCTCTTTATTTCAAGCGTTTAGTTCACTCTTGCTCCTTACCATATTTGCTTTTAAATTTTTAAGAGATGTGCAGAAAAAATAAGTAAAAAAAAGTGTTAAAAAAAGACAAGTAAAAAAAAAGAGTACAAAAATTTTAGTGCACCTCATATTGTATAATTCATTAAAAGGAGTGTTCAAATTAATTGAAACTTGCTTGAATATGATCATGTTTGTCTTGACCATGATGTTTTCAAATTGGTGCAAATCGTAGAAATCTTTTTTGAGTCTTTTGTGTGATAGTCCATTCTACTTTAGACCCATTCTAGATTTTTTTGTGTGTCCTTACCTTCTTTTCACACCCTTTTTTGTTGATTGTTATTTTTTGTTCTCTTTGAGTTTGTATTAACCATTCTTTCCATTTGGATGTGTCCATTTATTCTTTGAGTGTTTTTCTTGTTTTTTTGCTTCTTGCATTTCCTTTGGTCTTGTTGGGCACTTATTGTCTTAGTCAGGGCCAAATTTTGTTGAACTTCTACAAAGGGTAACATCTTAGGAAGTGTTGATCAAAAGCCAACGAAGAGAAGAATTAAAGAGGAGACCAAGACTTGAGTGAAACACTTGTGAGGGATCACTTGAAGAAGGAGCCACATCAAACTTTCTTTTGATTTCTTGTTTTAAGTTGGGTGTATTTTTAAAGGACATTTTAATAGAGGTTTTGGATGCCTATAATGGTCACTTCTTTTGCTTGTAATAATGTAGTTTCTTGGTTTAGTGTGAGTAAGGAATTGGTACCCCTTGCTCATACTTAGGAGTATGTTTAGTCCCTTACATTTTCTTTTAATTTCTTTATTGTTTTCACATTTTAGTAAGTGTTTAAGTTCCAAAGACTTAAGTCACTTTTAGGTAAAAAAACTTCAAAAAGAGAAGATTGTGTTGTTTGGTTATTAGTCCATATCCTTGTATTTTAAAATGTATTCACACACATCTAGAAGTCTTAGGAGTAGTAATAAAACTAGGGAAGATAAAATATAAAAACAAAAAGAGAAATATGAGAATAGAATAAAAAGAGAAAAAGAAAAGTGTGAAAAAAGGAGAGGTGAGTGAGTGATTATTACTATAGTTATAAACCCACCTTGTCCTTGTATTCATACTCATTTGATTGGGAGAGAGTAAAAAAGAAAATTTTTGGGAGAATGAAAGAAAACAAAAGGAGAGGAGAAAAAAAGAACAAGAAAAAATAGATAAGGAAGAAAGGAGAGAAAATGAGCGAAAAGAAAAAAAGAGACAAGAAAGGAGATAAAGTAAAGAAAAAGACAAAGAGATCTAAGAGAAAAAGAGTGGCCAGAGAGAAGAAAAAGAGAAAAGAGAAAGAGAGGAAAAATAAAAAGAAAGAAAAAAGAGTTGGAGAGAAAAAGAAGGGAATAAGAAAAGAAAGAAAGGAGAGTGATGTCTTCTAGAGTGTCCATAGTAAAATATCTATCTTTATAGGAACTTAGAAGAGTCTAACACAACCCTTAACCTTCAAATCTCTTCTAGTGAAATTGATGAACCTAAGAGGCATCTTAGGAAAAATACAATCCCTAACCATATGTCTTTTTAGAACATAATCTCACTTTCTTCTCCCAACTTTCTTCTGGCATTGTCAGACCAATAGCCATGTGTCATTGGTCGAAACACATAATAGATTGTAAGTCTACCCATCATCTAGAACACTATCTCTGTGTACATTCCAATTCCCATATAATTTTTCATACTTAGACTTCAAAATTTTTGCCCATAACATATCTCTGTTTACTTGAAGTTTCAATCACCAATGATGCAAAAAGCTTTTTACACTCCCCTTGATCTTCTCTTTGAGGTTCCATACACCAAGAAATAGATTATGGAAGGAAGAAGGATGTGTTGGGATGACGCCACTCCTTAGGGAGATAAGCCAAAGATTTATGAAGCTTACCATAAGGGAAAGAACCCTTGATAAAAGCCAACTAGGAAGAGACTCCTCAAGAAAGAGGATTTTCAAGAAGAATGTTCTTAAAGAGTCTTATATCAATTCCAAATTCAAGTATGAGGAATACAAGAGGGGGGAAGAGTATATATAGCCTAATGGGAGTGTTTAGGCACACAAACCAAGGCAATGTGATACTTAACTTAATTGACATTAAAGATAATTAATCCAAGTCTTAGGCCTTAAGTTGGGCACCTAATCTAACTCCTATAGGTGCAAAGAGCAAAACCTGAGAGTGAATAGACAAGCCCAATCACGCTTAGCCTAAGGAAATCATGTACTAAGTTTACTCCTTCATTTTAACTAAGCACACCTAAAATGTCCTAACTAAGGAACAATGGCGAAAATACAAGGCCTTCAAGTATGCCAACCTCACACCCTAATTACTAAGCTTACAAAAAATATTTACAAGCTAAATACAATAAAGATAATGACTTAAATTTTTCAATGAGCTTCCATCCATGCCATGTTTTCTTTGAATCCTCCTAGCCATGATGCATGCTAGGTGGGATTGCATCATTTCCTCCCTTTTAGAGAGGATTTGACCTCAAATCCCGATGCCCTTCTTCCTCTTTTTCAATGCTTGATAAACGTGATATTTTTAAGTAAACTATTTTAATCTGAACCCTTTATTTAAATCTCTACAAAATATTCTTACTATTATCACATAAGAACATTATTTTCATGTGATACGTCCCCTATATATATATATATACATATATATATATATATATATTACATCTCTTAATATAAACCATAAATATATTATAGACTTAATTTTATTATATTTTATCATTTTTTATATATTGTTTCTATATTTTAAAATTATTATGTTTTTAATTTTTAAAATTATTGAATATGTATTCAATCATTAGTGAATTATTATTGACTTTTAAGTGAAAAACATTAACTAATATATAACACTACTTTACATGACATACCTTAATTGTGTGATATAAAGATTATTTAAATAAATCATTTTTGGTTGGTGAATAAACATCTCACCTTTAAATCACAGAATTAGGTCTTCTACGTCATTAAATTTTTTATATGTGTCAATTAACATTTGTCATTTACTAATCAACTTAAATCCACTAACGAATTAAAAAAGCTCAATAACTCTAAAAATTAATGGCACAATTGATGTCATGATTTAAAAATATAGGACTAATGTAAAAAAAAAATTAAAAATGAGGATCACATGATGTAATTAACACTGCATTAAATACGTCAATGGTCCCGATACCATGCAATCAACAAAGGTTCATGTTATTAAAAAATTTGTCTAATATTAGATATACCTCTATTTTTCAATATAATTTTTTGGGAATTAATAAATGTATACTTCCTTTTTTCTTTTATATAATATTTATTTAGAGTATCTCCGATAAGAGATGTTTGTAAAGTTGCTTAAAAAATTAATAAGTTGCTTCACCAAGCAATTGTTGCTTATGAATAAAAAAATAATTTTTCACCAAATTCGTACAAATTAATAACAATATACAATTGAAAAAAATTAAAAAATCATAAAATTGTGATTTTCTTGGAGTTGCTTATACTTTCTTCGAGTTGCTTATACTTTCTTCTATTGGATTGAAATTGAGTATGAGTTGCTTATCAATTATATGATACTATAGGGACCATTAAACACTTCTTTTAATGCAACTCATGTGAGTTGCTCCTATTGGAGATGTCCTTACTTTTTTTTTTTCTTTTTATAAAACTAATATAAGCCCTATTTCTATTTTATCTTTGTTATTCTTTAAACCCTAATTTTGTATGCCATTTGATTACTTTTTAAGCTATTCTTTTACAACCATTTTCTATTATTCTTGATGTTATTTTTGCTTTGCACCTCTATGAATCATTTACTTTAACTTTGATATCTTTATGGTTGTTTTTAGGTTTTCGCTCGAACAAATTGGTGGTGGATAAGTGAAATTGCTTGTTCTATTATAATCAGGTGTGTTATATTGTTTCTTCTTAAACATGTCATAAGTTTTTTTTTTGTTTTTTTGGTTAAGATTGAGAGATCACAAATTGTATACAACATCATCGCTAGGATGGAAATAAAGCGAGTGGTATCATCTTCCTTGTCTTCATCTTTGCTTCCCCAAATTTTACCCAAACTCGTCCTCAATCATTGATGGGTACACATTTTTGAACCTCATCCCCAATTGTAGTTAGGTATCCCAACTAGTACCTGTGCTTGCCATTTTTTAAAAAAATAATAGTAAGTTACAATAATATTTTCTGAAGTTTAATGTAATTACGCATACATCCCTTACTTTTTTTAACAATTAAGAGATGTGTTAAAGTGTAATATTTTAAAGTTAAAGAGATGTTAGTCTAGGAAAATAAAAAAGAGTTGAGTTATGTGCAATTTAATAAAATTTTAGGAGTAAATATGTAATTTATTCAAAAAATAAATATACAAATTTTAGATCTATTAAAACAAATAGTTACACAATTCTTAATTCACGCAATATTTAAAATGATTGATAACTATTACTATTAACACAATTCAATAAAAAAAAATCTCAATATGAGAAAACAAAAGAAATAAATCACCACAATATAAATCATACGAAAAAAAAATTATTCTTACCAAAATGAGGTCAAATACTGTTCTCAAACAAGCTGACGAAGATGCCCTTGACTTTCCAATCAGAAATGGGGAGAGCCTACAAAAAAGGACTTCGACGATCAAGTAAGAAAGTGTTTAGATTGTTTTTAAGAGCAAAGAGAAAATACTTCAATCATCAATCATCGACACGTACCTCAGTACCAACTATTCATAGCGAATATATAGGTTTTTACCTAACGGGTATTACTTGTGTTGAGAAGGATATTACTTTTGTCTTCTGTATATTGCCTTTGTCCAGTAGATATATCATTTGTCTGTTTCAACTTTATTGGACACAGTGATAATATGAATATTTTAATGTTAATTTATGATTAGGTTTAATCAATTTACCATTATGGATTTGCAAGTTTCAGGAAGGTCAAACTCTAATATCTTTTTCAGGTTTTGTTCCCTTTACTTACAATGCTTCATGATTATTTGGATTTCGGTAAGGTTGAAATCCGAAATTCTTCTGGATTTTGGCAGTGCCAATATCTGAAATCCTCGATGCTCTTTATGTTTTAGGGGAGTATTTTGGTCATTTCACTATTGTAAATTCCCTTACCCATACAAAAACAAATGGAATGAAAAATTTCATCAACAAATCATTATTTTAATTTTAACACCTACATTAAAATTGTTGTCACACTTGTATTAACCTTTCAGAAGCAAAATGTGAGCCTTCTATCGCTATGTATACCAGGTTACAGAAAGTACTAAAGTTAAAGCATTTACAAGTCAAACCAACCACAAATGATAAGAAAATAGTTTCACTTAATGCAGTGTATCTTATCGTATTTTCAGGTTATGGAGGAGGTTATGGACAAGCCATTAACCTCAATCAACTAAAAGTAATAACACCTAAAAAATATGAATTGCATGCCCCTAGTCTTAAAAGCATTCTCTAAACAAGATTTAGTTGTATATATCCACATAGAGCATTTACATATTTTTGCTATACACGACTAAATGTACACCATCATGTCTCTATAAAATTTTTCATAATCATGAATACAACTGAAAAGACAAAAGAATATATTCAGAGAACTGCTAATATAACACAGACAGAGACACAGAAACACACACAAAGACACACAAACATAGACACAAACAAACACACATAGACACAGACATAAACACGTACACACAGACACAGACACACACACACATAGACACAAACACACACAGAGACATACACATATACACACGGTAAAAAAATTGAACACACGGTAAAATTGTGACCTTTGTATTGGAGATGATATATAAACATTTTTTGTCACTGAATTTGGTCACTGATAGATTAATATTTATCATATATATTTCTATGGGAATAAAAATTAACAATAATTTAAAAGGAAAAATAGTTTATATAAGGACACTCACATAACTAGTTACAAGCTAGTATACACTTAGACAAGATGGAGAAATGGATGAAAGATGAAAGAGTAAGCATGGGTTATGTAATATGATCATGATAAGGAGAAATAAATCAAGAACATAGATAAGAGTTTTCATATAACACTCCAAAAAGAATTTATTTGCTTTACTAGTGCGTGTGAATAAGGAATAGGGAAAGATCTTAATTTCTACATAAACACTGTTAGACCCTTCTTCATGCAGAGCAAATACACTTGTGTCTAAATAATGCTTAAACTATATTATTATTGAAAAATAATATATCTATACTCATATGTTATTCAAAACCTAGTGAGATAATGAAAACGATATATAAGTATGATAAGATTTATGATATGATAGAATATGAGAGATGGAAAGAATAAGAGGTATTGATGAAGTGTATAAATTATGTGGGTGTAAATATATCATCACTCACTATCATTAATGACTCATATTATTTACAACGCCCTTAATTTACATCCATTTTCTATGCTTAGAGATCATTCTCGTACTTCTAGTATTCTTACCTCAATCAACAATCAAGGATGTATATAAATATATAGCTTTGAATTCATTAAATATTCATTTTGAGAAATTAATTTAGATAATTTTAATTGACTATGCTACATAATATATATATATATATATATATATATATATATATATATATATATATCATATCTCAAATAACTGCAGCTCTATCTGATAACATGGTTCCAAATGACCATGAAAACTGTAATCAGGATTATGAGTCTGATCATAATTCATCAAACGAAGATACCCTCTTCAACAATCTCATCAATCAGTGTACATCCAAAAATTCTATATTGATATTACTATTCTTATCGACGACTTCGTTCTCAAAACTATCGCTCTATTTGATACTGGGGCTGACTCAAACTGTATTTTGGAAGGACTTATTCCAACCAAATACTTCCATAAAACTTCCGAACGGCTTAGGACTGCTAGTGGATCTAAATTATAAATCCAGTATAAGCTTCCTTCGGCAATCATACAAAAGGACAATCTCCAGGTAGAAACTCCGTTTCTTCTGATTAAAAATACTAATTAAAATACAGAAACTTATGATAAAACATGACTGTTGATTATCTGAAACATGTTGATGGTCTCCCATCAAGTCATTGGAGGAAGGCCTTCGTCTTTCAATCAGAGTTGAATGGTTGGAGGCAATGAATGATGAAGAAACACTAAAAGGAATATTTTCCTTAGAAGAACAAGAAAAGTTATGAGGGTTTGATTGGTTGATCCATGTGTTGTTAGTGTTAGTCAAGGGAGAAAGAGAACTTGCGTACAGATCCCACCAACTTGATGTGGAGGTTGAAACTAAGTTGTTAGAGCATTCTTTACCTATCTCTCTTCTTTTTGTCTTTTGGTGGAATGGACTTGTAACTAGGGTTGATATATACCATACATTGTTTCTTTTGGAAGTGTGGGATGGGGATTTAAGAAGAAGAATAATGCATATAATACAAAATTTATTAAATGATATAATGGTTATTAATTGGTTGAGACAAAAATTAAGACACTAATGTGAGACAAAGGCGATCAGTAGCTAGATAGGTGTTGGAATTATAGGGGAGACAATAAAATATACAAGGTGAGTTTTTCCACTAACTTGGTGTGTAATTATTATATTTATATTGGAGAATGGACCAAACATAGGTTTGACCTAAGACTGCTTATTTTTATCTTTTGTTTTTTTATTCAAATAAACACACATTTTGGTTGTTAAAAATATAAATACTATTCAACCAAACAAAAAAAAGGGATAGAAATGCTGACATGTAGATCCCCTTAAAAAACAATTTAAACAAATTAAGATTAGAGAATGATTAATAATATATTCTTTAACACACTCTTCTTAATATTGCTTGCCCTCTGTCATTGATCAAAATTTACTAAAAAGTACAAAATTAAGAGAATTAAACATTTAATTACAAGTCAATTGGATACATTTGTGTTTATAGATAGATTTTAATCAATCAGAGAAAAACTTTTGTTTGAGTGTGAGGAGCTCACATTTCTCCTCATTAATTAGGTTGTTGTACATATAAATATATTTTTAAAATACTTTATATATAATTTTTAGGAAAAAATGGAGGCATATTTTTTTCTTTTAAGATGAATAGTTTGTAAGAATAATGAAAAGGTTTGCAATTTTAAAATTAATCACTGTAATAAAGATTTATTGTGATATAGATCACCAACAATATTAAATTATTTAACATAAGTCATATAATAAATCATATGTCAATCAATTTAGTTGCTGTAACACTTCTTTTTCTTCTTTTTTTTTATAAGGCTAAAAAAATTATTATTGATGAAGAAGAAGTGGTATACTTTAACGTTTGTATGAAAGAAGTTTGACGATTGATCCGCTTCAATCTCTTTAGGGTGAAAGAGCTATATGAACGATCACATTGATGAATAAGCTTATTTCTTAAAATGTGATTAGAGATTTAATACATAATATTAATTATGAAAAAATTAACTTGTAAGATGTCAATTCTATTGTAATTTGTTGGCAGAGTCAATGTATTAATAGATATCAATATCTTGAAAAAATAGTGATTGAAAGTATATCCTGAAAAAAAATTTCTCTAAATATATCTTAGAATGTTTTATTTTAAATGGACAACATAAAAAAGAAAATTACATTTTTTTCGATTATAAAGATGACAACATATTCACTACAACACATTTAATTTTTAGTTATATATTTTTGTTTAACACTTAATAAAAACATTTCTAAAATTCTTTTATAATATTTAAAAACATAGTTAAATTATGAATAAATATAACTAATATATTTTTCCTACATTTTAATAAAATATTATGTATAGTTCATGCATGTCAATAGTGTCTAAAATGTTAGTAATAAGTTTTAACAGCATGAAATATACACAATATTTAATAAAATGTTGTAAAAAATATATTAATAACATTTATTGATTAATAGTGATTTTTCAAATGTTGTCCAAAATATTTAGGAAAAATTTTACTGAGTGTTAGCAAAAATTGTTACTAAAAATTACATTCTTTTAAACTGTCAACAACCACACACCATACTATTTTCTAGACCATTAGGTAAACCATCAGAGTGAGAAGGTACTTGGAGAAGAAGAGTTGCAGAGGAAGATGAAGCTATGACAACCATAGCATGCTCAGAACGGAGATGACATTGTTATAAACATGTAACCGAACACCATCACTCCCACCCGCATTTTCTTCACTACCCAGTACCCACCATCAAACAGGAGAAAAGGAAGGAGGAATGGTTCTTGAAGGTTGGAGGGAGGTGCCAAGGGGCAAAGAGGGCAGAGAAAGAATCAATTAGGCATGGCGAGGAGGCGGGGGAACTAGGCGCAATAGAACTATGGAGGTGGAGTGGACAGACATCTCGACCTTTTTCTTTACTCACTTTCCGGATGGGTACTGTGCCAAAGACATGTGGGACATTTTCAAATGCTACGGGAGGATTAAGGAGGTGTTTATTCCAAAAAAGACAGATAGAAGGGGAAAACGATTTGGTTTTGCAAGGTTTGTGGGAGCGAAAGATGCTAGAGTCATGGCCCTAAAGCTTGATAAGATTTTCATTGGGGATGCAAAGCTCTAGGTCAACCTTCCGAGATACGAACAATTGGAGTCTTGTCAGGAAAGGACGAAGATTGGTAAGGATATCCCAAAGTTCAAACCTGGAATGGGGGCGAATAAAAAATAGGGGGCTCCTACATCGGCGGCTCAACCTGGGCACAAAAGATCTTATGTAAGTGTGGTAAGGAGGTATGCTAGGCTAAAAGGAAGGGATAAGGTGAACTATGCAGGGATGAACAAGGCGTTTCTGGCTGAGTTTTCGTATAAGTCTGAGGCAAAGGAGATGGAGAAACTTTCGAAGGCCTATGTGGGGAAGGTGACAAAGAAAGGGAATACATTTTTAACCCAACAGTTCCTGCATAGTGAAAGAGTCTTTGGCATAAGGGTTACTCCTCTGGGGTCTGTTGGAGACACATGAAGAGAAAGATATTAAGGAGTATCTAGACGTCAGATTTGAAAGGGTTAAATCATGGTTTAGCGAAGTTTGTGCATGGAAGCCTGAAACCATTGATATTGAGAGGCTAGTGTGGGTGAAGTGCACGGGTATACCACCGCAGGCGTGGGAGGAGAAATTTTTTCAAACAATGGCTAGTTTCCATGGCGATTTTATTCGAATGGACATGGCCACAGAGAGGAAAGAAAGGATGGACATAGCTCATTTTTCCATTTCAACAAAGGTGAATGCAGTAATCAACCAAAATCTGAGGGTTATGATAGACGATTCAATGTTAGAGATAAAGATGGTGGAAGAAACTAGAGTGGATAGCTGGGAGGAGGATATCGGGTTATCCCATTACTCAGGCGGAAGCTCTGGCGAAGACGAGATTGGTCAAGATGTTGAACGAAAATGGCAAACACTGTCAAGGGAGGCATTTGAGGGAGATGAACAAGAGGCACAAAAGGAAGCAATTGCTGACTTTTCACTACAAAGCTGCCAATGCTCTGCTGCAAAACCTGGCCTAGACAGTGACAATTTGGAGTTTCCCCCTAAAAAGTGTAGAAATAAGAGGCGAGAGTCAAATCTCTTTTCTCTAAGCTTACCAGCAGCTGGATTAGGCAAATGTGAAATGGGCCTTGGCCTATTGGAGGAAGCTAATGACGAAGGTCAAGAAGCAAGGACCACCAAAACTTCACGGGTCAAATTGGCTAGCTATCAAGTGGGCCAGCTAGAACATGACGGCTTAAGTAGGGACTTAGCAAAATCGAAGAAGCTAAGTGCCACGGTGTTAGAAGACGTGGGCCAGTCTAAAGAGCTATTGCGTCCTACAATAAATGAGAATAGACTGACCTATGATGGGAAAACATCTAGTTCGAGAGGAAAGTCCAAATTGTTGAGATGGGGAATGGTAAAAATCAAGAAGAGGGCGTATCACTGAAAGGCCAAGTCGAATTCGAAAGCCAATATAACTCTCAATTAGATTGTAAGGACGGGGAGTCATCATCTATGAAGCCCTATGACCAAGATATATGGTCTATGGTGAGGTTGGAGGAGATTCAAGACGAGGCCACGCAAAAACGGAGAATGGTTGGTGTCTAGAAGAAACATCAGAGATAAAGCCTGAACGAAGGTGAAATGGTCAATGGGAGTGGACGAAGGCGAAGTCCGGGTACCTCTGTAGGATGCACGAAATATCCAACTAGTTAGGTAGTGATCACGTAGGTCGGGAAGAGGGGAGAAGGAAGCACTAGACCCAATCTAGCCACAGGTATGGATTCTATGAAGATGTGGCGGGAAGGGCTTAGGAGTAGTGGGGGGAGAGGAGAACGATAAGAGATTCATAGATGAAATAAGTATGATGGAAAGGAGAGACAAGGAGAGGAAGGAAGCTCGTAATGGAGGGAGAATTACACAAGTATGAATGTGAGGGGGTTTTGGGATAGTCTAAAGCGGCAGAGGCTTAGGAGAATGGTGGTGGAGAATAAAATTGATATTTGTTTATTTCAAGAAACAAAATGTCAAGTCATTGAAGAATGAGAGGTGAGGGAGGTGTGGGGGAATGGTGATTTCGATTGGAGGTATCTCCCGTTAAGTGGTCTCAGTGGAGGGCTAATATCCATTTGGAAGAAAGGGTTGTTTGAGGTGCGTTGGCGTATCCAAGGAGAAGGGTTTCTAGGTTTGGGGGTAGTTGGAAGCGAGTCACAAGTGACGTCTTGCATCGTCAATGTCTATGGCCCATGCTCAATGGGTAGGAAGAAGAAATTGTGGAAGGATCTTCTGATGACAAGGAGAGGCTTTCCTTAGGTCCGGTGGTGTGTAGTTGGGGACTTTAATGCAGTGGCAAGCCATAGGGAAGTGGTTGGAGCATCAAACTACCACTCAGGGTTGGAAATGACAGAGTTTTGATTGTTTATTGATAAGATGGGGCTAGTGGATGTGCCTTGCTATGGGAAGCAGTTTACGTGGATTTCTTCGGATGAGTCCACAGCAAGCAGGTTAGACAGATTTTTGTTGTCCAAGAATTAATTATTGATTGGAATATATCTTCACAATGGATTGGTTCTAGGGAATTTTCTGATCATAATTGGGTCATGGCAAAAGATAATGTCTTGAATTGGGGGCAAAACCATTCAAGTTTTTTTATCATTCGTTGAATCAGGAATCCTTTCATGATCTGGTAAAACAATTCTGGATTTCATTTAGGGGCTCAAGTTGACAGGCATACCAATTTATGAATAAATTGAAGGGTCTGAAGGTGGTAATTAAAAAGTGGAATACGGAGGTAATGCTAAATAATGAGAATATTTTGGCAGAAAAAGTAGAGCAATTGGATGAAGTTGATAATTTATTTCTGATGAGGAACGAGGTAGAAGTCAGGGCCAGAAGTGAAATACCATAAGAGTATTGGAGTAGGGTTAGGGTCATGGAAAATGTTATTTTGCAAAAATCCAAAGTCAAATGGGCTTTATTTGGAGACAATAATTCAAAATTTTTTCATAATTGCTTTAGAGCAGTATTTTGGGGGTGGAATCGGCTTCGGGATGGGTGGATAGTGTACCGGAGGTGAAGTTAGAGGTGGTGAAGTACTTCAATGATTTATTTGTAGAAAAAGGCACAAGCAAACCTACGCTAGATGGAGTTCATTTTAGGAGCATTTATGAGGTTGATAGGCCAAAGTTAGAAGATCCATTTTCTGTTGAGGAGATTAAAGTAGCGGTGTGGGCTTATGAGGGGGGTAAGAGCCCAGGCCCAGATGGCTTTGGTATGAATTTTTATAAGTCATGTTGGGATATAGTAGGTGAAGATGTTGTTAAGGTGGTGCAAGAGTTCCATGGCTCTCAGGAAAACTTCCCAGAGGTATGAAGTCGTCATTTCTATCCTTAATTCTGAAGGTGGGGCATCGCCGAAACCTTTCTTAGTACCGCCCTATCTCTCTTATATCGAGTGTTTAGAAAATCATATCTAAGCTTCTAGTGGGTACGATCAAGCAAGTAATGGGGGAGGTTATATCGGAGTACCAAACAACTTTATCTTTGGAAGATCCATCCTTAATGGGGTCTTAGTTACCAATGAGATCATTGACTAGGCTCACAGGTCTAAAAAAATGTGCTTTTTGTTTAAAGTCGATTTTGAAAAGGCCTATGACTCCGTCAATTGGAACTTTTTAGACTACATGCTTGGAAGGTTGGGATTTGGAAATAGGTGGAGGTTATGGATCTCAAGCATTATACGGTCCAACTTCGTATCAATATTGGTGAATGGAAGCCCAACTCCTGAGTTCTGTCCAGAAAAGGGAATTAAGCAAGGTGACTTGCTTTCCCCATTCTTATTTTTGGTGGTAGCCGAAAGCCTGGCAGGATTGTATCAATCTGCCATCCAGAGACAAAAATACAAGGAAATTAATGTAGGAGATGGAGGAAGATATTTTTTGCTGCAGTTTGCTGATGATGCGATGCTGATGGGGGAAGCTGACTTTCATACAGTGTGGACTTTGAAAGTCATCTTAAGAGCATTCAAAATGGCTTCAGGGCTTAAGGTAAATTTCAATAAAAGTAAGTTTTATGGGCTGAATGTGGATCCACTGTTTGAACACGCTGTAGGGTACATGCTGAATTGCTCGTAAGTTCCCCTCCCTTTAAATTTTTAGGAGTGCCAGTGGGATCAACCCAAGAGCAGCAGTGGTTTGGAATCCAGTTATTGAAGAATTTCAGAAAAGGTTAACAGGATGGAAAGTTAAGAATATGTCTTTTACTGGTCGGGTGGTAATGCTAAATTCGATTCTATCAAGCTTACCTTTGTACTTTTTCTCATTCTATAAAGCGCCAGGAAAGGTGGTGAAAATCCTAAAAGGGCTACAGAGGAAACTCTTATGGGGAGGGAATTCAGAGGCTACTAAAATTGCATGGGTCAACTGGGAGAAAGTATGTCAGCCTAAATCAGAAGGGGGGTTAAGAGTCAAATGCCTGAAGGAGTTCAACCTCAACTTGCTAGCCAAGTGGAGATGGAGACTCCTGAATGATAAATAGCCATTTGGTATCCTTTGTTGAGGCTGAGGTATGGTCAATTTCAGGATAATTCATACTTGATCACTTCGAGATCTAGGTGTTCCATGTGGTGGAGAGATATTTGGGACATCGATGGCTCCATACATCTAAACCTCGGGTGGTTTTCTAATAATATTGGCAGGAAACTTAGAAATGGGTTAGATACTTCATTTTGGCGACAAAACTGGTTAGGGGAAGGCCCACTATCAGTTCGTTTTCCGAGGCTATTTGACTTGGCCCAGCAGAAGGAGGTGTCAGTTAGAGGTATGAGGGGGTTAGTGGGGGAGTCTTTGAGGTAGTAGTGGACCTGGAGGAGGAGGTTGTTTGTGTGGGAGGAACGATTGTTGGAATCCTTGGAGGAGATGCTGCAGAATGTGATATTAAGTGATGACCAAGAAGATAAATGGTTTTGGAAGTCAGGAAAGGAGGACCAATTTACTGTAGCAGATGCATATCACTTGCTTAGAAGGGGTAGTAATCAAAAGGGATCGTTACCTTCGGACCCACAGTTGTTAGATATGTTATGGAAGGATAAAATGCCATATAAAGTGATAGCTTTTTCATGAAGTTACTCTTTAAATAGACTCCCAACGAGTCTTTATGTGTCCTATGTAAGGAGTGACTGGAGGCCAGGAACCACTTATTTTTGTCATGCAACTTCTTTCAACGGGTATGGTATACAGTTCTGATATGGTTAGGATTTGAATCACTGTTACTTGAAGGGATAGATCAATTGTTTCATTTATCTACTTCTTGGATGATAGGCAAATATAAAACAAAGTGTAGGTTTCTATTAACTGTGGTGGTATGTTAGCATATATGGATATCTAGGAATGCCATAATTTTCAAAGGTAAGACTATGAAATCATTGGATATCATGTCAATTATTCAGATGTTATCTTGGAAATGGTTGTCATATAGGTATGGGTTTAATAGGGGTCGTGTGTTCTCGGATTGGTGTATTCACCCTAGGCTATGCTTTCTTGATATGAAATAGGCTAGGCTGTCTCTCCTTTCATTGTTTTCTTATGTTTGGATGATGTACTGAACTTGAACCAGTTTGTTTCAATCTTAGAGTTTATACTTATAAATATAAATATATATATAATTTTGCTTTACCTTTAAAAAACAAAACAACCACACACCATGCCACTGCTAATCAAGACCCTACATCAAAATCATAAGCTACAAAACATTTAAATATATAAAGGAGGGAAAAAAGTGATAAGAGTGGAGTGTGACTCAGATTGTTACTTTCTTGTTTCGTATATATCTGTGGTTGATGGTATTGATTTTAAATTATTTTTTCTCTTGATCCCAATAAGTATGTACATTTTACAAGCATCTAATTGTTATTTACAAGTATGAAGTATATCCATTAGAAACTTGTGTGAGGTATTAATGTTTAGTGTTGGAGGTAGAAATTAATGAAGTCTGAAACAAGGATATATATAAGCGCAAGTAATGAAGGATCAATGGGGACAATATAGGGATGGAGAGTAATGTGTGTAGAGACTTATATGTCACCCACACATAGTCCCTATTCTCTTTTCTAAAAGAAATCAAGTATTGCAGAGGAATTTAAACGATGAAATAAATTCCAATTGGTTTAAACATTTATGGTCTATAAACCAACACGCCAAATCTATATATTCAAGTACTTAATCAAAGAACTATTATGGATTATGGTAAACATACACTTAGGATTTCTGGCGTGCAACTATGAAATCCATTGGATCAATGTTGTAAAACCTTCTTGGTTCTTGCACCAGCCAACTACTAGAAAAATGTAGGTTAGCCACCAAATTTAGCCATCAAAATTTTTTAGTTGGAAACTGTAACCAATCCAGTCATCAGAAAAAAAAAATAGAAATTTGAGTAATTTAGGATGGCTTTTTCGGTGACTAACTTATAGTCGCTATTTACATCGTGAAAGAGAGTTACTTGGCATAAAAAATATCTTTTAAACATAGCAATGAATTTTGCGACTAAAAGGTTTTAATTTGAGCGACCGAAATGTTTCGGTGGCTAATGTAAAAATAATTGGGCAAAGAGCACAAAAAAACTCGTTGGCAACAAGACAAGATATGTATTTTAGCGGCAGAAAATAAGTTCCGTGGCTAAATCAAAATTGTTTTAAAAAATTATGTATATAGATATTTTACATAAAAATATCAAAATAATCATAAAATTATATATATGTAGTACAGTTTTTTTTAAAAAAATTTATTTTATTAATTATTAAAATATTTTTAGATCTTAATAACTGTTCAACATATATAATTTAAATACTTTTAATTAAATAGACTGAAATATAGGAAAAATTTTATGATAATTAATTTTTTTTAAGATTTAGATTAAATTAAGAGTAATTACAGATGCACTTTGTAAGTTTTGTGCAATTATAGATAAACTTCTTGCCTTTTTAACGATTAATTCCACAACCTTTGAGGGGGTATTTGCGTAAGATTTGAAATGGTTGCTAGTGTACTATTTTTAAATATATAGAGGGTACAACAATGATAAATACATAAAAATAAGAGGGTCATGTATGCATAAAATTAAGTGTAATATTAATAACTTTAATATTATTACTTTACTTTATAAATTAATTAAAATATATTAAATTTAATTTATATTAAAATAAAAATTAAAAATTTACTTTAGTATTTACTTTACTTTATAATTTTTAGACTAGTTTGGTTAAGATATTTTTATTTAGATATTTTTTTATTTGGGTCAAACAAAAAAATTGATTTACAAAAAATAAAAACTAAAAATTTGAAATTAAAAAAATTGGGAAAAACTGGCGAGCTAGTCTGGCAGCCCACCTATAGGCTAGGTGGAGTTGACAGTTTAGCCCAACATTAGTTTGGTGGGCTGGTCCGCTCCATACTTTTATTTTAGGCCATAATCGGGCTAGGTGAAAATGAGTAGGGATGACCCGTCTTTCCATCGCTATTTTGAATTTTAATAACTGTTCAAGAATACCATTTAAATAGATTAGATCAGATCAAATATGCAAAAAAAAAAATAATAGCGAATTGATCCGATTAAAAAATGAAATCACTAGTAAAAAAAATAATTGTCTAAGAAATGTTAAAGTCCATTGTAACTTTAATGATTAAGTTACACTTAATTATGTCAGATCTTGGGGTGGGTATTCAATCCAAGGTTCACAAACCAATCTTTAAAATCTATGAGCATACCCGTATTTTGTAGACCTATCAAAATAGGTGGCTTGACCCGACCTAGTCATTGGACTCACACAATAAAATGGGCCGATTGGTTTGGCCTGTAACAACAAATTTGTATAAATGAGACATTTTATTTATTTTAAATTAGTTGAATTGATTAATAGAAATTTAGTCATTTATTATAATAATAATTATATCAAATATGTGGTAAGATGATTTATTTAAGTGAGTTAGTTAATAGAAATTTAGGTATTTTGGTGGTTGAGTGATATTTTAATGTGGTAAGATGATTGTGTAAACATTGCATGAGTATTGATTAATCTTATGTTTTCAGTTAAGTGATGTAAATACTTGATGTGGGTTGAGTGATGTTTGTTTGAGGTGTTCTTGTGTTTTGTTGATTAGTATGTAAATTGTGTTAAATTACATGAGTAAACAATATGGTTAATCTTATGTTTCGGTGGTTGAATGATGATGTTTTGATGTGGTAATATGATATTGTGTCTCACTTCATCTAAGCCTCTATAGAATTTGTTAACCGTTGGATTTGATTTAATTTTTTATTGTAAGTTCGTAAGATATTAATATTTATTTTCAACAATGAGGTCGTCTATATAATATATGCAGTGAGAAGTAATAGAGTCAGAGTAAGAAATGCATATTTAGGATCGTACACTAGTGACAGATTTTGTCTGGAGCATTTACGGTAATTATTAATCATTGGATTTGATTTATTTTTGGGCAACAGTTTCTTAAGATAGTAATATTTTAAAATGTGGGATCATCAAAATGCACTATGGAGTGAGAGATAATAGTTAGAGTAAGAACTGCATTTTTAGAATCTTACATCAGTGGCATATTTCATCTAAAGCATCTATAGTACTTGTTAACCATTAGATTTAATTTATTTTTTAATAGTAGTTTCTTAAGATAATAACATTTATTTTAAACGATGAGATTGTATAAACACACTATGGAGTGAGAGATAATAGAGTTATAGTAAGATTGCATTTTTAGGATTTTACACTAGTGATAGATTTCTTCAGGAGTGTCTCTAGAATTCTTTAATCGTTGGATTTGATTTAGTTTTTTACAAGAGCTTCTAAAGATGGTAATATGTCATTGGTGGGATCGTCGAAATAATTTATTGACTATGAGATGATAAGTCATAGTATGAATTATGTTTTTAGGATTTTATACTCGTGCAAGACTTCATCTGGAGTGTTTATAGAACTTGGTAACCGTTGAATTTGGTTGATTTTTGTGCATTTAGTTTACAAGATAATATTATTTATTTTCAAGAGTTGGATCAAAGAAATAAACTCTGGAGTGAGATATACTAAAATGCAAGTAATTAACTATGTTTTATGATTTTATGTTACTTGTGGATTTTAATTTGATGGTTGTCTTGTTCTAGGATAGTACCATGGTGACTTAGGCTACAAGTATTAATGATAAATTTTGTTATTAGTCGTACTCTATGTCAAAAATATTTTTTTATGAATGGATGTATTGAGAGTGTCTTGTACTAGATTGATCTTATGAGTCAGAGTGTCTAACAGAGAGTCATTCTAATTGCGGTTAGGAATGCAATTTAGTACTATTATGAGATATTATTATTATGACGGGAACATGAACATCCATGAATATATTGCATATTGATTGAAAGTACTTTTCATAATGTTCATTTACACTTTGGAATTAAGTTGTCTTTGTGCTAGTGCCTAGTATAAGTGTTTTTAATTGATAAATTGACAAGTGTACCATTCTTTCCTAGTTTATAGTTTATAATTTATAATTTATATGTGTTAGAAAAGGAAAAAAATTATTAATTGATTAATGAAAGTGAAGTTGGAAATAAGAAATTTTTACAGTGCTTTTCACAGTTGGAAATAAGAAATTCAAAACAACCCAAATAGGGGCCTCTGTAGTCCACACCAACAAATCAAGCGCATTTCACAGTTCAGCCAGGGCACGCTTCTTCCCTTCTCTTCTCTCGCGACCTTTTCTCTCCCTTGTGCTGCCACACTAAAGGTTCTTTCTTCTGCCAATTCCACTCATCATTCTGCAATTTATATAACACCCCATTACTCATTTTTTTATATATTTGTTTTTTTTTTTTAATTTTGGTTGCTTATAGTTTTTCACGCTAATGTGTTTTTATAATCTGAAGGGATTATTATTATTATTACAAGGCTTTATTGTCTGGATTGATTGATTGATTTGATGTACTTGGATTGTTAGACTCAGTGCTTTATTCAGTTTGATTGGCACAGGCTCACCATTTAGTCTTTAAAAGACATTTAGACAGATGAAGAGATGTATAAAAGAAGAAGTTGAGAAATTAAAATTCACAATTCATCATTAAAATTTTAGTGTTACAGTGATTGATAGAAAAGATAATAAGTGAGAGAGAGAGAGAGAGAGAGAGAGGGGTAGCTTACGAGCATAGAGGTGAGAAAGAATAGCGAGAGAATAACAGAGCTGAACAATGGAAGAACAAAAAAAGGACAACCTTGCAGGTCAAAAAACCTTTAGTGCTTCCAACCTTTCATAACATACTTTCGGATTTAACTAATGTATCACATGCTTCACCACGTGCCTGAATTCCTCTAAATTTTTTATTGTTATTAAAAAAGTTAGAAAATATTATTGTTTTTTATTTTTAAGTATTTATTTATATATGGAACAGTTCACTTGACACTCCACTGCTTAAACTTATTCAGCTTGGACAATAATTTGATACTACTCATTTTAAAAGTATTTTATTTTACATTGGTTTTCTTATTAATATTTATAATTTTTTAATTATATTCTTATTTATAGTATTTATTAATATAGTAAATTTTATTAGTATATAAGTAAATGACTGATCACCATACCTAAAAAATGCTAACCACCTATGGTTTTGAGTTTAGTTGTGCTCTTCTTAATAAACACTTTTTCTTTTAGTTTTTTAATATCAATACACTAATAACTAAAAGTAGTTCTAACATTATAATATACTAGCGAAAACACAGGCACTGCGCCTGTGTATTCACATTTTTATTTTAATATCTTTTGTAAAATTTTATATTTTGAAATATAAATTGTTATGTGACATGTTTTGAAATATATTTTTTTAATTTTATATTTTTTGTTTATGATAATATGATAAAAACATGTTAGATCATCAATGGATATGTCAAATGTGCAATGAATATGAAAAAATGGAAAAAAGAGAGTTGGAATAGAACTAAAAATATTGTCGCACCTATGTATTTACATGTTTATTAAATATATTTATCATGAAATGTAAGCATATATTAATAGGTATTTTAAAAAGTGGATATCAAAATGTGGTATTACCTTTATTAATATCATATATTATACATTATAAATATAATTAGACAATTATGTATGTTGGATATCAATATTTTAAAGTAATTTTTTGCCTGAAGTTATAAGGTTGATCTAGTGGTAAAATATATGTTTGAGAAATAAGTGGTTATGGGTTGAAGTCCCTCTTATGACAATTAGTTTATTTTTTTAATTTTAAAATAAGTGTAGGGGTAGAATAGATATTTTGAAAAGTAACCATCAAAAGGGGTATTCCCTTTATTAATAGTATAGAAATATAGATATATTATATTATAATATAATATCATATATTATACATTATAGATATAATTGGACAATTATCTATGTTGGATATCAATATTTTAAAGTAATTTTTGCTTAAAGTTATAAAGTTGGTCTAGTGGTAAAGTATATGTTTGGGAAATAAGTGATTATGGGTTCAAGTCTCTCTTAGACAATTAGTTTATTTTTTTAATTTTGAAAAGTAGACATAAAAAAGGGGTATTCCCTTTATTAATATTATAGATCAAAAAGGGATATTCCATTTATTAATAGTATAGAAGTATAGATATATTTTATTATATATAATATCATGTATTATACATTATAGATATAATTGGACAATTATGTATGTTGAATATCAATATTTTAAAATAATTTTTTATTTAAATTTATAAGATTAGTCTAGTAATAAAATACATGTTTGGGAAATAAGAGGTTATGAGTTCATGTCTCTGTTATGACAATTAGTTTATTTTTTTAATTTTAAAATAAGTATAAGAATAAAATAAATATATTAAAAAATAGACATAAAAAGAGATATTCTTTTTATTAATAGTATAAATTAATTAATATTTTTTTAATGGACTTGTACCATCATTAAACAATGAATAAAGAAATATCAAATTTCCAAAACATACCCCGGCCCATCTACTCGTATCAAATTTTAACCTTTCATAGTGTGGTCCCTAGCTCCTAATCGCTTATAATTGGTTTAGCAGACCTGCTACACGCATACCCAAATATGAAAACAAAATTGATCATTTGTTTATCTTATCTATGTTATATCACTTATTGTATTCTAAATTGTTCATTTCCTTTTCTATTTTTCTTTCTTAATTATATAATCACTTGGTTCTTTTTCATTGATATTTAAAATTTGTGTACACATTAAATAAATAATAAAATAATATAGTCTAAACTTTATTATTAACAAATAAATAGAAACAAATATAATATTATTATATTTTTTTGGGTTTTATTTCGCACTTATTCTCATTGGAGAGTCCTGCAAGTTCAACTAATGTTAACTTTTGCATAGGTCCTGCAATCTATTAGTTTAATCTTGAAGGATTAAGATAATTATATCTTGTGCTCAAGATGTATTGAAACTACTTTCCTTTTTTATTACATTATTTTCAGAAATTGCTTAAAATATATTTCTTTAAATAAAAACTAAGTTATGGAACCATATATGTACAGGATTACCTAAACCAATGGAGGTTACGTGTTGTACTCATTAAAACAACTGTTGATACCAAACGTATTGTTGAGCTTCTTGTTCCTAACGCAGCAGCGAAAACTGTGCTTCAAGGTTCTTTCTCTCTCATTCACATTGCCGAATATGCATTCATAATTTGTCTACTAAAAAAAATAGCTTATGCATTGAGTTGGTTTTTTAAACCAAAGGTAAGTTATGCATTGACTAAATTTTAAAGAGTTGCAATTTACAAATGAATGAAGTAACTAACGTTGTCAGATGGATAAGCTTTCATTTTGGGCAGATGTGTTGATATTGAAAAGGAAAAGATGTATGGTTGAAAAGTCACGTTTTCATGCAGTGGTGGCTTTCGATTGTATTTGACACATTACCAAAATATATTTGCAAACCACATGATGAATTAAGTCAGTCATTTTAAAGAGAATTGACTTCAACAACTCTAAATGTTAAGCAACTCATACTTATAAAACAAAATATGCCTATATTGTGTTGTAAGTTGGAACAAATATTTCTACTAAACTTTTTTTATTTTATGAATCATCTTCTAATTCATCTATCTTATGAAGCTAAAGTTGGTGGTTCAGTCTAATATTGTTGGATATATCACTTTGAGAGGTACAAAACTAGAAATAATTTTTAACAACCATTTTATTGTATATTCATTTTTTACATATTCCTTTTAGGTTTTTATACTTCCTAAAGAAGAAAGTGAAAAATAAAGCTAGGCTAAAGGGTTCAATTTGTGAAGCTTACTTGGTAGAGGAGACATCTACCTTTGCCTCATTTTACTATCCAAATAGAATTCAAATTAGAAGGATTATGATGTCTCATAATGTTCATCCTGGTTAAGGTTTTTCATCTATTTCTCCTATGTCAATTTTCAATACCTAGAAAGAGCAAGTGGAAAATCCACAACATATTATTTGGATCAACAGGACTTTGATATTACACACTTGTATGTTTTTTAAAATTGTGAAGAGGTTGAACCATATTTAGCGAAAGATTTTCTTTTTTATGTATATTGGGACTCTAATTTTTAAATTAACACCTTTTTGTGGTATAAGTTAAGTAATTTGTTTTAAATTTCCAACCTTGATAAAGAATTTTATCGTTTTATATACTGAAATTAATGAAGACATTTTAAATAACTTTTCTAAATGATTCAAACAATATCTAGATTTACACATTTTTAATCTATTCAAATGTTATTTGGTAAATAATGATAAGTTGCATGATGTTCTTTATTAAATTTTAGATTTTAAATCCAGAAAATAATATTAAAGATAATTTTTTGTTAATTTGATTTGGGGTCTAAGAAAAAAGTTGAATCATGATTATTCATTGGATACAAATTCCATACCTATATTGGAATTAGGGCAGGCAGCACGGGCAGGATTCTAAGCGACATAAACCATTCACTGAACCACCTATTCACAATTGATTATTCAGATCAATGTTGAGCCATAATAACCAATAATTAATATGTTTACCATTTGACTTTAACTCCTTGACAAATAAAAAGTTCAGATAGAAACCGATAACATTCAGTTCATAGGTGCCTGCTGTTAGAACTGATCAGCTAGAAATAAAATGTATATTAACCATCACACGATTTTCTTTTTTATGATTAAGATATAAACCGACATGACATCATAGGGATAGAAAGCTAGCTAAAACTAGTTTCAGAAAGGGACAAAACTGTAAAATTACCTGGTGCAACATGTATTTAGAAAACTAATTCTTCTATAGGATAATTTGAAAATTATCATTCTTATATAATTATATATATCATTTCGTAAAATTATATAAGAATGTGTTCTTAAAAGTCGTGCTATGTATGAGCTACCAATATAGTGTAATATAATTGAAAAAAAAAAGTTATATTCTTTTAAGTATGTGTTTTAAAACTCGTGCTATAAAAGAACAGTTGTATATATAGAGAATTATAAAAGTCGGTTTTCAAACGGTTTTCATTCTTATATAATTATAAAAGAATATAAGTATATATTATAGAATTATAAAACTTTTTATACATCATTTCGTAAATTATATAAGAATATGAGCTACCAATATAGTGCAATATAACTGAAAAAAAGTTATACTCTTTTAAGCAAGTGTTATTAAAAGTCGTGCTATAAAATAACAGTTGTACATATAGAGATCCCAAATGCACAAGAATTTTTAATTTTTATATATGAGAAAAACATTTATAATATAAAAAGTCTTTTATTTGACATTTAATTATAATATTTTATATATAGTAAATTTGTTAATTTTATCAATTAATATTTTAAAAATCATATAAATAAAGAGTTTAATTAAAATATATTTTTAATATAAAAAATTAATGACATTTTATCACAATTTTTAATTTATGATAATTTTATTAAATTTAGTAACTAATATTTTAAAAGTTATATAAATAAAAAGATGTAATTAAATATTAATATAATATTCTTTTTACACTGTTAATATATAAAAATTGTGATAGAAAAGAAAGATACACTAAAATGATCAATAATAAAATTTTCCAACGAAAATCAGTAATTGATAAGACAATTTCAAGGATTAACTATTAATGTAATTCAATGCTTACGACAGTTAAAATTTATTTATTTTTTCTTTCTTCCTTTCCATCGGTCATGTTTGTGATTCCACAAACTGTCTATATCAAAGCCCACTAATTAATATATAAATAAATAAATTGTCTGGAGATTAGCAGAGACATCAGTACGTTACCACTAACGTATACTAAAACTGGATTTTACATAAAAAGTTCATAGAAATATATTTTACGTGTAAAATATTACGACTTAAATGTACTCTATATCTTTATTTTAATAAACTCATTGTGTGTAACTTAATTAGATTCATCTTTGTATAAGAATATTTGGAAGTATCATTGCTTAGGATTAACCTTTTTCTTGAATTAGTGTTTGAATTCTTATCTTAACCGATCAATAAATATTATATTAATTAATTAACTATATAAAATATAAATTTTTTTGTAAAAAAAAATCATTAAAAGCACAAAGAATTTTCATCATTTTAACCCTTCTTCAAGATTGTAACAGAAGACTCTAATCTCGAGATCCTTACTTGTTTGTTATATTGAGCTATCATGTCTATTTCTATAATAAAATTTAAATAACGGTATTATATATGTCAAATTAAACATACTTGTTATATTATAATTAAAAGTTAAGTTTTAAGTTCTTAAATTTTTCTTAAATTTGATTTTTAGTTCCTGAATAAATAGACCGGTAAAAATATTTTTTCTTTTAATATTTTTATTCTTGAACAAAAATTTGACCGTCAAAATTCTTAAATATTTTTAAAAAGACATTAACCATTCAATTTTTTGTTCAATGACTAAAAAACCTTAAGAAGAAAAAATATTTAAAGTACTTTAACCAATTAAACTTTTATTCAAAGAATAAAAATCAAAATTCAAAAAATTTAAGTACCAAAACTTAGGTACAATTTGAAATGATTGCCAGTAAATAAACATGTTTAATTATTATGATATGATTTTTTAGTTATTTTTAAAATAGTTTTTATATTATTTGAAAAATAATAAAAATTTATTTTGAGATTTCTATTCTTATTTTTTTTCAAGATTGCCGCTTATTATATCACTCACCATCAACTATCAACACTACTCATTGTTGCCACTAGATACCACCATTAATTGTCGGTCACCATTAACAACTTTCAATCTTTGACTTTCCCAATTTCATTCATTACTTACCATTGTCATTAGTCTAACTATTGTCATGTTGTCAATATCTACTTTCATCTTCTTTCTTCAATAGTAGTCTTAGGTTGTTGGTCACCTATCACCACAACCATTCACTAATTTTCAATCATCATTGTTGATTGTCACAAAAGATTTGATGGATTGAAATTTAGCAAGTGTTTTAAAATTTGAAACAAGAAAAAATGCTTTTTTGAATTTTTAACTCAAAACTTTTTTTTTTGTAATTTTTAAAACTTGAAAATAAAAAATCACTCCAAACAAAATCTTAGGTAATGATTGTTTTGGTCATTTTTTATTTTCATTTTTAGAGAAAATAGAAAATTGTAGTGAATGAAAATATAATTATAATTTAGAAAATATTTTTGTTAAAAATATTTTCAAAAAAACAACTAAACAGAAAAAAAAATTGTTTTCATTATTTTCAAAAGTTAATACTACGCAAAAACTTAACAACTACATTGTAATTATATAAAAAATAATATATAAATGTATTTTAAACTATATATAAATAATTTATAATATGTTTGTCAAAATTGATTAAATTTAATGTTATTTTTGAAAATAGAAAATATAAAATAAAAACAAATATATTTTCTGAATGTTAAAACATGAAAATGAAAATAGTTTTCCGAAAATAAAAATAGAAAACATTTTCTTAATTCATCCGCCACCTTAATTAACCCTATAATAAAATTTAAAAAACTATAAAAGTTATGCCAATATTAATCGTGCCAGTGATGTTGTTTGAATACTGCATTTCCTTGACTTAGATGAATCTAGAGGAGGTGTATTCAATTGAAATTTTAAAAGAGGTGATTCAATTGAATCTTAAAGACTTGGTACAGAGTAAAAACTTAGTCAACCCTGTCATAAAAATACCCAACCTTCTAATTCTACCAGTAGTTTTTATTTTATGCAGTTACCGCTAATATAACCAAATGAAAATATGGATTAAGCATCATAACAAACTAAATTACATAGCCAATCATTCAGGCTCAGCCCTAAAATGGTCATAAATTGAAACAATATACACGAACTTCAATCATAGGTAGGCAAAAATAGCCTCTTTTTTTGTGATCTGAATGAGCCCCCTTTGAGGTTACAAATGAAGAGTAATGCCAAAATAAAATATAAGAGGTGATATCACCAATGCAGCAAGTGACAACAAACCTTCCTACATACATCCTGCCACATCAAAAGACAAAACAATATGACAGAAAGGGGAAAAAAGGAGATTTCATAATCCCTGCATGAGCAACTGAAACATGTAGCTAAAGCTGCTTCAAAGCTCAAACGTTTCATTGACAAACCTAGGTCAAATCCTTGAGGCTCATCATCTGGGTAGAAATGATTTTACTAAACATGCTATCAGCAAAGTATGAGAAATATTTACGATTTGATTCAAGCAGAGAGCCTTCACACCATCTGTTTAAGAGCCACATCAAGTATCCCAATAGAAATTTTTGGTTGGTAATGCTCATCTGTATCCACTTCTTCAATTTCCTGGCATAGGATTGTTAAACTATCAATATTAGGCGTAAGCATGAAATACAGTGTTGACTTTGGACAGAGAGTTTATGAGCATTAAAAACTACAATTTTTCAGAAATAATAACATAAATCATGTTTAAATTAAATTTATTCAAATGCCTTGCCATGGTTTCATTCCAAAGGTGAATTGGAGATGTTGCATTACTACTGTCTTTAACCAATTTATCCAGATGTCAAGATTAATAAGATATCTAACTTCTATAACCATTATAGATTAAATTACTTTAGATTCGTATAGTATTTATAATTGCATGCAAAGTAATGAATCTACTGAATTCTGATAACTAAACAGAAACTGCAACCATATATATTACGTTTTAAAATTGTTAAAAAAGATGCACCAATTGCCAGCATGTGAAAAGATGTGCAAAAAGTCCTCCTAACCAATAGGAATAGGAAAGGACATAATAAGCAACAATAGAAAAGGAAAAACAAAAACTAAACATACAATATCAGACATAACAATAGGAATAATGCAAATTCAGCCACCTGAACAATATCCTCTCCCTTGATGACTCGGCCAAACACAATAAGCTTTTCATTTAGATCTGGTATTGGCGCAGTTGTGATGAAAAGATCAAATCCTTTGTTAAAGTATTTTCCCTTGGATGTTCCAAGCATGAATGCTTCATGTCTCATACTAGGAAATCATCACAATATTAGTAATTAGAAAGAATTAAGCAATTCACAGGTAATGCTCTAAGGATATCATAAACATCAAATTGCAAAAATCAAAAGAACAAAAAAACCTTGCATATTTCTTTCCTAACAGGTTCCAATCTTCAGTAGCTCCGGGCCTTTTGTTATGGCCTGCCTGAATCACGTAGTGCTTAATTACTTGGTGAAAAAGCATCCCCTTGAAGTGCCCCTTTTGACTGGAAAACAAAAAAAAAAAATTGTAGTTTATGTTGGAAGCATAAGTAGGATATATTCAAAGGAATTTCATGCAGCACACCACTTGGAAACAAACAAACTACTAATACCAACTGAAGGCATAAAAGTTAGAGTAATATACACCTATAGAGCTGCAGGCTTTATTCTCTTCAGCGTTCAGGCAATACAGAACACATTCAATTCAGGTTGCAGATGTTATGGCATATCCAGCAATATCGCAATGCTCAAGGTTATAGCAGTCAAATCAGTTTTCAAACCTCTTGCATGGCTTTGTAGACTTGTAGTACTTCCCACATATTTACTAAAATAGTCTCTACTTGGCTACTTGCACAAACTGTGAATGGACAAATATTTGGCAAAGCATCACTCAGTCTCAGAAAGGATCTTACTAATAAACTTGTAAAAGCCAGACCCTATGCTTATAGGTCTATAATCATTCACCTTGAAAGATCTATCTTTCTTAGGTACTCAAGTGATGAAATAGAAATTCATATTTGACTCAACAGTTCAGAAAAAAGCAACAGTAAAACCATTGGATCCTGGAGCTTTTACCTTACCCATACTCCAGATAGCCCTCTTAGCTTTCTGCACTTCAAAGGGTCTCCATAATCATTATCCATATACCCTTATCCTGAAAGAAGAACATCAGCACAAACCTTCAATGAACAGCCTGTGGGGATAGCAGAACTGTATGGAAACAGGTGATTTCACTTGCGACACCAATGTCTCCTCCAACAAAACTCCCATCCCAGCAAAACATTATATAGATTTTCCTTCATCTGCCAATTGCCAAACAATTCAGAGTCGGTATCTCCATCTAATAAAATGAACCTGCAGTTCTTTTTCCAATTGATTTCCACTCTGAGTAGCATCTAATAAAAAATCAATCATAAACATCTCTTTGTATCAAAGAAAGTGGCCTGTTTGATTCCGATTTAACTAAAGAATAAATCTCCTCTGTTCTTACCCTAAGGTCTCAAAAGATATTTGATTCCCGAATTATGACCTTCCCTTTTAAAACTGCAAGTTTATCATAAAGTATGGACCTTTCCACTGCTCCATTCTAGAAGTATGCAACTATTCCTTAATAAATTAAATGGAGGAAGGATTATTGAACACAGGTTCTTTGAGGAAAAAAGTCACCAGAAACCAAAGTAATGATATTAGGGAGGAAAAAAGAGTGGAAAAGTCTCATGCACAAGCAAGCCATAGAAGTTCTAGTAACCAAATATCTGTCCAATCAAGAAACTACAGTGTGCTCTTCTGTAGTTGACCAAACATAATGGAGTAGGCACTAGGGTATCGGTGGCTTCCTTATATTATAGGACAATCTTAAAATATAGTCATAAAAACTCCTCGCAGTAGAGGTATTGCGACCATCCAGTTTCACATTAAGGAAGTTCACAACATTGAAATTAATGCCCAACATGCTGACAAGGAGCACAAAATTCAAAAACAAAACTGAACTACAACCAGAAGATATAGTGTAAACCAAGTCCGGTCAGACAGTAAACAGAAATGAATCACCACTGTCCGCTTCCTTTCATATCAAAAGACACCAAGAAAATTTCATCAGTGGAAGCAACTTTTGCAACCACTCCAACATCACGTAAGACTAGCATGAAGCATCTACTAGATGCCTAGCAAACGGAGCAGCATTATCAAACCCTGATCATCAAATCCGTAAATATCTACGGTCTAACTAAGAAACCATCTGCCTCCTCCAATTTAGTCTCTTGAAATCTTGAAGCTTAACAATACCAAAAACTACCAAATTCTCTCTTTTCCTTTAATGTTTCCCAATTCAAATTTCAAAATAAAAATGAACTAATGATAAGGAAAAATGAGTTTTATGATAAGGAAACCCTAAAGAATTTTAATTTGTGGAAGTATAGACAGTTTCAAGGGAAAGGCAAATACTCACCATAAATCTATGAATTCATCAACAACTTCAGGAGCACTTTCCTTGTAAAGTTCTACTATAATAGAACCTTTAGAGGTAATTACAACCTATGATAAGGAAGAAACGAATAGCCATTTTGTAAGTTAAAAATTTCGTATAATAATTTCAATTGACAAGCATCTAGAACATTTGCAAAAAATCTAGCATGATTACAAATATGATCAAAAGAAATTATGGCAGCATGGAGAATGAACTTACAGCATATCCAGGTAGATCAGATTTTTTGGATTCTGCAAAAGTATTTTCATCCTGCAGAAAAAGTAGTTTTTATATATCATAAGATTATTCAACAATTTAAATAATAATAATACAACAATAAGAATAATGACAATGATTCTATTTACTAATGAGGGGGAAATGCCCAGACTTTCCAGCAGCCTTATCTCCATGTAAAAGAAAAGCACGCACATAGTATACATGTTTAAATTATTATAAAATAAAAGAAACACATGGTAAGATACTAGATAAGATGTAAATGTAAGATGGATAAAAAGTTATGAAAACCCTTTATTGTGTAGTTTGAGTCTGTACCTCAGAGACTGATATGTAGCTTTCTGGTTGAAGTCTTGCCCTGAATGCAGCAGTTAATATAATGAATATTAGATAACAAAGGATGCCCTTTTGAAATTTATTTTATATGAGAAAATGGGACACAAGACAATCTTTAAAATTAGTCTTTAGTTCTTTATTCTTACTACAATCACCTTCTCAGAAATCATATCACAAATGATTGTTCCATTTGAGTTCATCTTTCTAGAAGTTTAAACCACTCAATAAATGCAAGAGAAAAAACGAAAAAGCTTCCGTACATCTTTACAAACATATTTTCTTCTACCCGAGACAGGACATAAAGCCATAAATCGAAGGTTGTCAGGAAGCATAAGGTTCAGTTCAATCACTACACATTATTACACAATACGTGGATTGTTGATAATTCAACCAAGAGAACCAATAACAAATGGCCAATAGTAAAATAAACCTCAAAGTAATAGCATCCCAAAAAATCTTCGCAATAATCCTGAACCAGCACAGATTATTCTCATACAAGCTAGAGCTAAATTTCAACAAGCATAATTTGTATCATTTCTTTAGTTGTCTATCATCCAGGAAACGTAAAAATTACAGTGTATCATTTGTTAGTTGTTACACCATAAATCTGCCTTCCCCGCCAGAAAGGAAAATCTTTTGCAAACCTGTTGGACCAATGTCTGTATGTTGCAAACAGGAAAAGCACAAGCGTGGCAAGAATCAAAGTATAGAATATAATCGTGGTGGTACTTATGTGAGAAGGTACCCTCTTCCTTTTGCTTTGCTGTAGCAGAGCCTGAGGTTTAATCCTCCCCATTTAGCCTAATAATTAATTTCCAGCCAACAAATCAAAATCAAACCTTCTAAGTGAAAACCAATAATAATCCAAAAGAAAATTAATAGAAACCACTCATTTTATTCAATACCAGAATCAACCAATTCATTAATTATAAACATTTTAGAGTTTAATTCTACACACTATGAATATAGATAATTTTGCCATAAATCCTGATAGGTGTGACTAATAACAAACTATTTATATTTTCAGTTCATAAACTATTTACTCAACTTTTAGAAGTAGACACCACCAAACTCTAAGCTTAGTGCATGTTTGATTTAATGTTAGAAAACTCCTAAAAACCCTTTGAATCAAAAGCTACAAAATTCTACTTTTCACGTATCGTACATGAGACGTTTATTCAAACTTTAAACCAAAGAAACTCTCAAAGTTTGAAATTTTCAACATTGCTAAAATAAAAAAAAGCTCGAGAATTCCCAGGTAAGAAGAATTCCTCCCACCCAATTTCCATATCAAGAATCTTCCTCTCAACTCCCAAGGCATAAACTGTAGCAACAACTAAGACTTTGGCCTCAAAAACAAAAATTGTTCAACACAGTGATAAACCAAGAGAAAATCAACACCCAGTATTTATCAAAACTCAAACCCTTCTCCCACTACTTCAATAGTTTGAAAAAAAAAAACAAAAAAAATGAAAATGCAAATATAGAAGGACCTGAATGAATTAGTAGCAGGAAATTGAAGTTGCGTGAATCAGAGGAATGAATGAGAGAGAGAACGAAACGAAAGAAAGTGTTGAATTTGTAAGGAGTGGGAATTGAAGGATGAAGGAACGACGTCAATGAAGAGACATGAACCAAGTTTGAAAGATAAATGCGCTCTTATTGATGAAACTGAAAACACAAAGCTCACCGTTTTGCTGTGTCGTTTCAACTTTCTGTTTTGCCTTTCTGCTACTATCTCACCCGCGATGCTGAGATTTTTTCTTTTTTTTTTTTTCTCTAATAAATCTATAAATAAATAAAAAAATAGTACTATAAAATAAAACAAGATATTTTAAGTTATTGTTTTGTTTTTTTACAAGTATTTTAAGTTATAGTTAAGAGTTTAATGTTCTTGGCAATATAATTTTCTTTTATTAGCAATGCACTCAATACATCATTTAACATACTATTTTTTTTAATTCATTCTATCACGAGTTAAAATTTATCGAAAAGCACAAATTCATATGAGCCCCATCATGGGTGTGTTAGAAGGAGTGTATTAGAAAATATGTTCTTAACACTCTTCAAATTTTGCTTACACTATTGCTTAATCATCCACATTGCTTAATCATCCACAATTTATATGATTTTTAAACTATTAAATGTAAAATGTCAACAATAACAACAAACTTATCATATACAAATGGTGTTGTGATTAAATGATAATATAAGTTTTCTTTTATATAGATGAGACACAAGATTAGAACATTCAAATTATGGGTGAATATGCGGCGGTTTCGGCAAGGGGATGAGCAATTTAAGAGGAATGGTATCAATGAGCAGGAGAGGATAAGGTTTTATTCAAACCCATGTCGAGAGAAGATGTTTGCGAGTTACTCGAGGAAACGAAGGTATTAATGTCCAATTATTTTTGTCAACTAATCAGATGATCCCTTACCGAAGTCGCAAAGGAACGTTTTGTGTGGGTTCAATGTCAGGGTGCGCCTATTCATGCTTGGTCAAGGGATTTTTTTTCAAATCTTAGTCGAGACAATGGGAATTTTCGTAACCATGAAGTTGGCCACAATCCATCAAAAGTGACTGGGCTGCTTGGGTCATTTTGAATTGGAGTGGGCATCGAAGTTTGGATTGCTAGAAGAAGGCCACATTTTCATGGAGGATGCACTTGTAAAAAGTATGAGCCATTCTCTTTTGGTCCACTTAGTGATGGCCAATGAGTAAGAAAGTGATACCCCTTTGGTGCCACTTGATCATGAGAATTTTTTTGTGTTAGGTGGTCAGGCGGTTTGTGAGGATGAGCAACACTTTTCTATGAAGGTAATGTCTGAGCATGAGCATAATGTGGATTCATAGGTGGTGGACATGAGTGAATGTGGGATGGGACCACAATGCAATTCGCATGCAAATTCCATGATGTTGGAAGAGAAGGGCGCACCTATTTGTATGCTAAGCGATCAAGATGTGCAGGTTTCAAATGCCCATGTGTGGATGGTGGTTGAGGGTAATAGTGTGTATGCCGAGGGAGAGAGGGTGTTAAATGAAAAGGAGTTGGTGGATGTCTGAGTTGAGCTAGTAAAAAAGTTACCTTTAGATGGAAGAAGTGTAAACCCAATAGTGGTGGGTCGAGGGAGAGACATGTTTAAGAGGGTTAAGAGGCGTGTCATTGGAGGGAGGCAGGTTGTAGGTGGGCCTTGTTATAAAGGTGTCATGGGTGATTGTGAAAGACTACCCAATATTTTACCAAAACAGAAAAAGACAATGAAGGAGGTGGCAAAAATGGTGTGGAATATAGGGAAGCAGTTAGAGGTATCTAGTGAAAATGAAGATGAAATTTTAGCATAATTGGAACAGATGAAGGATCGAGATCGTCAACATAGGGGAGAGGGAGGTGAAATTGTTTATCCATGAAGGTTATCACTTTAAACATTCGAGGGTTGGGGGGAGAGTGAGGAAATGAGAAACAAAAAAGCTTATTAGTGAATAGAAGCTTGAGATATTATGCTTACAAAAAACTAAGATGGAGCGGGTGGAAGCAACATTTTGTAAATTCCTCTAGGGGGACGTGGATATGGGTTGAGCCTATAAACCTTCTATAGGGAGTTCAGGGGGGTGTTGATCTTGTGAGATGGCAAAAAATTCAAGCAAGAAGGGAGGTTTGAAAAGACCTCTTTTGTAAAAGTTGGAATGATAAAGTTGAAGTTATAGTAATGGTGAATGTCTATGCCCCATGTGAGAGGTGTGCTGGTGTGTCATGGGAGATTTTAATTTAGACACGTGTGCAGATGAGTGAAAGGGGTGATTAGTCATCAGAGGGTGGTTGATATGAATTTATTTAACAATTTTTATTGAAGGTGAGTTGTTGGACTTGCTTATAAGAGGGAGAAAATATAAATGGTATCAGAATTATGGCAAGTCAATGAGCTGGCTAGATTGCTTTTTGGTGTCAAAAGCTTTCTTAATGGTTTGGGGGAAGGTGGAATAGTGCGGCTTGCAGTGAAGTGTGTCCGGTCATTGTCCGATCATGTTAGACAAGGGGGAGGTAAATTAAGGACCAAAATCTTTTTGCTTTTTAAAGTGTTGGTTTGATGACAATCGATTTCGGCCATTTGTGGTTGAAGAGTGAAACAAATTGGTGGTTGAGGGAACGAAAACATTTGTCCTAAAGAAGAAAATAAAGTTGTTTAAGCATAAGTTGAAGGAATGGAACAATTTTTTTTTGGTGACATGGACAAGGAGATTAATGATGGCAATAAGAGGATCCATGCGCTGGATTTGAAGGAGGAGGAGGGAACTTTGGGCGGGGAAAAATTGGGAAAGAGTAAACAACCTAATAAACCTAAGAAAATGGTTAGGTATGAAGTGTTTGTTGATGCATCAAAAGTCGAGGGTTCAATGGTTGAGGGAAGGAGATGTAAATTCAAAATTTTTCCACAGAGCAATGGTGAAAAGGAGAAAATGCAATGAAATTTTGAGTCTTAATTTTGGAGGGGTTGAGGTGAAGGAAGGCAACAGATTGAAACATAAGATGAAAGATTGGTGTCGACCGCATATGGTAGACACCAGTTTCAGCCTCAAGATTGGTGTCGACCGCATATGGTAGAGTTCCCTCTTCAGAAATTGTCAGTTGAGGATCAAAGGAATCTTGAAAATACATTTCCTAAGGAAGAGGTTAAAGAGGCAATATGGGAGTGCAATAGTAACAAGAGCTCAGGTCCTTATGGACTTAAATTTCGGTTTCTAAAGGAATTTTTGCAGTTGGTGAAGGAGGATTTTATGAACATTTTAACTAAATTTCATGCCAAAGGCAAGTTGGTGAAGGGTCTTGATGACTCTACCTTCTCCATGGTGTCACCAACTCTTCTCCAAGATGAGATGTTGAAATGGATCTTCTTTAAGGGATGAAAGAGGTGTGAAAATGGGGCTTATGAAAGGTGAAAGTGGTTTATGAAAAATGGAGACAAAAGAATGGTGTTTTGGGCGGTGGTGGTTAGATGATGTCTCTTTGGCTAGCTCACTTCACTTAGAGAGGGTGAAGGCCAATCCTAGGGAGACACAAGCTCCTTCTAAGGTAGAGAGGAGAGGAAGGGGGCCAAGAGATCCCTAAATGACTAAGGAAGAGGAATGATGAGGAAAACTCTCAAATATCCAATATATCCAAAGTAACTACATGTAGTCTAACCTAGGGTATTTAAAGAAAGGGTAGGAGGCCTCTAGGCCATTTGCACGAAATTTTGAGAGCTAAATGCCTCTCAATTGAACCCTAAATAGACCTTAAATGAAATGTAGGTCCCTCCCCCCTAAATGACTAAAATACCCTTGTGTCTAGAAAATGAAAGAAATGGACTTTTGTCCTCACAAGTCAAGGTTTAAGTCCCAAAATAAATCCTAAACTAATTTTCCCCATAATACAAAGGATAAATGAAAATACACAATGAAATCCTAAGTGATTAAGGTTCCCTAAAATATAAGGCAAAAATAAGGAAAACAAGCAAAAGACTAGGTAGATGCACCAAAGTCCGCACATGTGATCACCAATGCTCTTGGTGTGGTATGACCTTTCTCTTCTTCTATTCTTCTTGCCATGGACCTTGTGATGGGTCCTATTTGATGCCCCAAGGATGGTCCTCCATCAGGCCTAAACAGTTCTTTTGTTACTCTTATTCCTAAATCGCAATGTTCTCAAACGATTGGTGATTGTCGACCTATTTCTTTAATTAGATGTACTTATAAGGTGCTAGCTATGGTATTGGTGAGACATTTGAAAGGTGTAATTCACAAGGTCATTTCAGAGAACTAGTCAGCATTTATGCATAGGAGACAAATCCTCGATGCTCATAATAAATGAAGTAGTGGATGATGCGAAAATAAACATATATGAGTTGATTTGCTTGAAAGTTGATTTTGAAAATGCATACGGCTCTGTGAGCTGGTAGTATTTATGGTAGGTGATGAGAATGATGGGGTTTGGAGAAAAATCGATTTGATGGATTCAGGAATGTGTGGGTTTGACACAAATTTTGGTTTTGCTAAACGGAAGCCCTTCAGACAAGTTCAGGATCAGTAGGGGTCTTAGACAAGGGGACCCTTTATGACCTTTTCTTCTCATTATAGTTGAAGGGCTTAGCAAGTTAGTTGATTCTGTGTTGGTTAAACGTTTGTGGAAGGGGTACCCCATGGGGAAGGAAGTGATTTGAGTCGCACTTGCAATTTGCGAATGAAACACTCCTATTGGCTCAATTGGATTGGGAGTCGCTTAAGGTGATGAAGGCAGTATGATTAAACTTTGAGCTAGTCTTAGGGTTCAATGTAACCTTTCATAAGAGTCAACTTCACGAGGTGAACGTGAGTTCATCTAATTTGGTTAGGGCTTTGACACTTGTAAATTATAAGGTGGGGGTCATCCCCTTTAAGTACTTGAGTCTTCTGGTTTAGGCAAACCCCTTAAGGATGAAGATATGGAAACTAGTTGTGGACATTGTAAAAAAATTATTATTAGGGTGGGAGAACAAATATGTATCTTTTTGGCAGGAAAAGTGGTGCTCATTAAAGTTGTGTTGACTGTAATACCAAATATTTCCTTTCACTCTTCAAGGCTCCAAAAGGTATCATTTCTCAACTTCACTCTTTGTTTTGTAAATTTTTATGGGCATGAAATGGTAGTGGATGGAAGGTTACCTGACTGTCTTAGGAGAACCTATGTCAGTCAAATGAGGAAGGGGGTTTGGGGTTAAGGGATATGCAAAAGTTTAATTTAGCTTTACTAAGAAAGTAGAAATGAAGGGTGAGGGTGAAACCTAATAATCTGTGGGTGAGAATTCTGAAATCTAATATAAGTGTGTAGATGGATAATGGGAAGGGAAGGGTTGTCAGTGCTCATGGTAAGGGTCAGACCTAGCGTCTATTGAAGTAAACAGTGGAGGGATACATGTTTGTGGTCTTGTAGAGTTAGTTGTCAAATTGGGGATGAGAGGGACACTATACTTTGGAGGGATAAGTGGACAGGTGAGTATAGTCTCCAACATGAGTTTACTTGTCTATTTAGTTTGGTGGCTAATAGGAAAGGATATGTGTGAGACATGTGGGATGAAGGTGATATGAGATGGAAATAGGCATGATGGAGAGAGTTTTTTGCTTGGGAGTCGAAGCTGGTGGAGGAGTTGGAGAATAAAGTGGGGGGGTTTTGTATCTTTGGCAGAGGGTAGTCTGGATAATTGACTTTGGGTAGAAGAGCAGTCAAAGGTCTACAATGTCCATTCAGCATACAAGGTGTTGTCAGCAAATCCACAAGATTAGAAGGAGAACTTTTTCAATTTGATTTGGGTGAAAGGTGTAGCTTTAAGAGTTCAACTACTAGCTTGACTACTGGATGCTGGTAAATTACCTACTAGGGAGAACCTAGTACAACAAGGGATTCTTAACAACGATAACATTTTCTACAATTTGTGTGGTACTATGCCAAAAACAAACACTCATTTATTCTATTCGTGTACAATATTAGATAGAGTGTGATCAAAGTTATGTGCAAGGTGAGGCATCTCTATTGCTTTGCTCACCACTAGCTATTGTCTACACGATAGGTATTTAGTTCCTGAATCTGGTAAGTGGGAACAAAAAAACTCGGCAAGCATGGTCTTTTGTGTGGTTTGCAAGTATTTGACATCTGTGGAAGGCTTGCAACGCTGCAGTGTTCAAGACAAAATCTCCAAATTTAATTTTCAGGCTATTGTCTTAGCAGTTCAATTGAGTTCCTAGGAGTGGACAATGACAGCTAAGTTAACCACTCATAGTTTTTTAGAGTGGTTACTAACACCTGTTTGTTGTGTTTGAGGGTTGCTTAGCTCTTTAGATGTGGGTTGGGTTGAGTTAGTATGTTTGATCCTTGGTAAGTAAATTATCTTCTTTTGTTTAGTATCTCTTTTGTGTCAGGATGACATATCTTGTGCTATTTTTACTTCCTTTATTCAATGAAAATTCACTTGGCTTAAAAAAACAATGAAGTCTTACATAAGTTTTTTGTCCCTAAAGTTTTACCAAAAATCACTTTTGGTCCTTGAAATTCAAAAATATTTTTTACTCCCTAAAATTAATTTATTTTTTGTATGAATATTATCTGTTTATAAGTTTTGGTGTATTTGATTGTGCCGAATGTGAAATTGAAGATTGTAGGGTTAGAGTTGAGAAGGAAAGTGATTCACGAGTACAAAAACATGTTCTCTGTTAGCAATTTTTTAATGGTGTTAATTGAAGAAGAAGGACTAAAAATGAATCAAGAACTATAATGATATGACGTAAATTTATCGCAATTTTAAAACAAAAAATGCAAGATAAACAAGAGCAAATAGTTAGGTATCACTCAGGTGCCTGTGTAGGAGCTCAATTAAATTATAGTGTAATTAAAAAAGGAATTTTAAGCATCGTTTTATGCATAAATAAATTTCAACATGATTTAATAAATAAAGAATTTCTTCTAAGAATCGATTGTAAATCTGCAAAAGAAGTATTAGAAAAAGATGTTAAAAATATTGTTTCAAAACAAATTTTTGCCCGATGGCAAAGTATTTTATCATGTTTTGATTTCAAAATTGAATTTATAAAAGGAACAAATAATTCTATTCCTGATTTTTTAACATGTGAATTTCTTCAGGGCACACCCCAACTGAATCACCATGAGACCCTCCGTTAAATCAGCCTTGATAGAAAACCCCTCTAAATCCAAACCATTAAATATTTCAGATTTAGCTCCCTCCTACGCCATGGCATCCTCTTTAAATACTCCCTCTAAAACTAGAAAATTTCCTTCCTCATTAACCCCTAAAAAGAATTCTGAGGTTTTATCCTCTAAAAGTAATTTTCCTCCCATAACTACTCCTTCATCCTCTAAATCTCTAAATTCCCAAAAGGACTATTACATAAAAACCCCTTGCATTCCTGTATTACCCCTAGAACCAGAATGGGAAGAAGAAGACCCGTCCACCATAATTACCCAGTTAAGTCCTCAAGGATGGGCCTGGATACCTGAAAATTTTGAAAAATCTATCACATTTTATCAAATGATTTTATTGGATACTAATTCTGTCGAGTTAATTCCAGAAAAAGATCCAAAAAATCCTCAAATTACTAATTATTCCAAGCTGAAGATTTTAAATGTTTTATGTCCTTCATACTGGAATCAGAATTGGTGGACTCTAAAAGGTTTTTCCAGACCTTTTAAACCATCTTCTTTTAATTACTTTGATTATCAAGAAGCTTGGTATAAAATTTTATTAAATCCCAATCCCAAGCATTCCTGGTACATCAGTTTCAAAAATGAATTACCTATTCAACTACCATCTTGGTTTATTAAATGGATAATTGATTTTGGACCAGTTAAAAGTATTTCACCTTTAAAAATTGTGAAAATGTATGATAATTTTAAAGAATTGTCTCCTTCAATTCCTGCCCGCTATAAGTTAACTAGTTTCCTTTCGAAAATGGGAATTGGTTGGCTTTTGCAACCTCAATACCAAATACATCACCACTTGGGAGAACCATTTCCAAAACAACTGTGCTTAACCATAAAAGTATTTTGGTGGCAGAAATTTAATATGGAATATGTTGAAAATAAATTTCGTCAATTTAAGAATTCGCCTCTTAAAACTCCAATCACTGCTGCTTCGTCCTCCTCTTCGCCATTAAAAATCGAAGACTTGGTAGTACAGTCAAAAGATAAGAAGGAATTAAAGAAGAAGCTTCTTGAAGCCTTGTCTTCATTGGATTCAGAAGAATCAGATAAGGACGATAATGAAGAATTACTAACAGATGACTGCTACGCCATTCAAATGGCCCAAGACCCGAATTTGGACTCTGATTAGCAATTATTGGAAAAAATTTGCCCAGTATGTAAGAAAATTCTTACCGTGGTAAAAGCTTTGCAGTAATTGATAAAGGAAGACAACTGTCAATAAAAGGGGGTCCTTCTCAGCATTATGTTGTCGACCATTTGTCGAAGAATCTTTGAATTTGTCAAGACTGGCAGCTAAAGAAAGGTTGTCGGCTTCTTTTCAAGATTCACATCATTAAAAGCAAACAGAAACAGCTGGAGATTTAAGTAGTTTTAAGAATTTTGAATTCCGTTTGTAATTTAATTAAAGTCCGGATTTGACATCCGTCTCTTGTAATTCTATAAATAGACCTTAAGACGAGAGAGATAGACACAGCTCGACAGAGCCATAAAATTCTATCTCCCTCTTTCCTTTGTAAATTCTCTCAATCTCTGAATAAATTCCTTTCCTTAACTCTGACAGCCTTTCTTCTTTAAGCGCCTCTGTAAGTTAACTATTTTTCTTCTTTACGCATTTGAACTATTGTTTCAATAATTCATTTCGAATAATTTCTCGCTTCAAAATGGTTTCTCGCTTCAAAATGGTATCAGAGCCTGTTGAAAAATATTTTGACAGAAGAATATAAGTATGCTCTGTGGTTGCAACTTTTTTTCGAATACTATGATTCATTTTGACATACTAAAATAATTATAAGAATTAAAAATATTGTTAAAAATCTTCCCTGTTTAGGAATCCTTCATCCTGAAGCTAAAATTATAGTAGAAACAGACGCTTCTGATATTGGGTTTGGAGGAATTTTAAAACAAAAAATGCAAATCTTAAGAAAAACTAATGAAATGACTATGGCAGCCTCTGCCTACAGAACTAAACAAGATGCGGCTACTACTGTGAAGCTGCTCGTAACAGGTTTCACTGGCCAACTTAAAGGTTGGTGGGATCATTATCTTTCAGAAGAAGAAAGATTTAATATTATGAATAGTGTAAAACAGAAGGTAGACCAAGTCATGCCTCTAATGGTAGAAACATTAATTTTAGCAATAATACATAATTTTGTAGGTGACCCTCAATTATTTGAACAAAGAATTTCATTAATTCTGCATACCCTTAGGTGTAAAACCTTAGGAGATTTCCGATGGTATCATGATATATATACCTTTAATAGGTAAAAACATTGAAAATTGTTATTATACTTTATCAGATTAAAATAAACTTGTTATACCTTTACCTATTAGTTATTAATTAATTAGTGTAATTTAGTGATAAATTGATCCATTGAATAATTTTTAAGTTTTGGATTTGATTTTTGGTGTGCCTCTTTTGTTTATATTTTTATTAAAATTTACATTTTAAAAAATACTATGAGACTGAGTCAACTTGACCAAGTGATAATTGTCTAAAGTAGTTAATTTTTGTATCATTTATTAAGTAATTATCTTACTTTTCTAAATTTTAAGTGATGTTTTCCACAATTTTAATCTAGTTTGTAATTAGTTTAAATTTTAATTAGTTAAGCTATTTTTTAGGTTGTATATACTTATTTTATTTACTATTGGCGTAGAAATAACAATTGAAGTTCATTGCAGAATTGGAAGAAAAATCAAGTTATCAAGAACAGTTTGAAAATTTTAGCTTTTAGTTATCGTGTAGTGACATAGAGAGGAAAAAACATGTTTTGCTTGAAGTCACCTAAAAGTGGCTAAAGCACATGCACATGTTTTGCATATACTTAGTGTTTATTATGGAGTTATAAATCAAAATTTGTTGTCTTTAGAGCGTGATTGTAGTTGGAAAACACTTTCATTATCTTGATCTGAAGCAAAATCCTCATTGGGCTTTGTTGTAGTAATAAAACATATTTCATTGATTATATTGCAATCACAAGATACAAAACTAGCTCTTTTATTAAGTTTGTGAGGGATCAAGACTTAGTGGAAGCCTGCAAGGAATCTAGTTTCAAAATATTTTGTGAACTTCATTTGCATCCAAGAAATAGGTTCAAAATGTAGATACAAGAATATATTGTGCTAATTGGGGTGATTCTTTCTTGGAGTGGAGGGAAGTGGCAACAATCAATCTAGCTGACGAGGCTTTTGTGTATTTGGAATGCTGAGAAGTTTATTGTCAATGAAACTTTTCAAGGAGTAAGGTTTATTGGAGTGAAAGGAAAATACAATTTTGAGTTGTGTGATAAGATAATTGTCAATGTGTATGCTCCATGTTCCTTACTAGGAAAAAAGGAATTGTAGAGTGCTCTATTGGGATTTAGACAATGGTATCATGACTATAGTTGGTGTGTTGTAGGAGACTTTAATGCACTTAGGTCACCTGAAGAAAGAATGGGAATGGAGAGGTAGGGACATCACTAGTAGGAATAAATGAAATCTCATATTTTATTCTTAAAATGGAATTGGAAGCGGTTCCTTTAATAGGACATAGGTATACATGGTTCAACGCTAGAAGTGGTGACTGCAGTATTTTGGACAGAATTTTAGTCTTGTAGAATTGGCTGGGCTTCGACCCCAATAGCTTCCAGTTGAATCTCTATAGATACTATTCAAATCTTTTTGCGATCATCTTGAAGCAATCAACCCGGGGAAAACCTTTCAAGTTTATAAATGGATGGATTGAATGTGGAGACTTTACAGAATTTGTAAAACAAAGTTATAGTAAAATAGAAATGGAGGGGTGGGGAGCTTATGTGCTAAAAGAAAAACTAAAAGCCCTTAAACCTGACATAAAGAGATGTGTAAAGAAAATATTGGCAAAGTAGAAGATAAGATTCTAGAGTTGAAGAATACCATTGCCATTCTGGACAAAAAAGCAGAGGAAGGAAACCTTGGGGAAAATGATATTAGGCAGAGGCTGGAGACCTGAGAAAATGGGGTGCTTATCAAGAATCCCTCTTGGCTCAAAGAGCAAAGATTAAGTGGCTACAACAAGGTGGCTTGAATACTCAATTTTTCCATGTAGTAATGAACTGAAGAAGGAAGTTTAATAGTATGAAGGGGCTGGTAATTAATGAGGAATGGACTAAGGACTCACAAAAAGTGAAATAGAAAGCAAGCATTTCTTTCAAGAAAGATTCCAAGCTCAGGAAGATGTAAAAGTGTGATTAGATGGGTGGAGTTCAAATGCTTATATGAAAACTAGAGAATAATCCTAAGGAAGAATTCTCTAAAGAGGAGATTTTCACTCAGTAGTTTGGGAATGTGATAACTCAAAAGCACAGGGGCCAGATGGGTATTGCATGAAATTGTTAAGCACTTTTGGGATATTTTAAAATATGATATAAAGAAGGTTGTTGAAGAGTTTCATCAGCATGGAAAACATCCAAGGGGTTCAAATGCCTCATTTCTTACCTTGATCCCTAAAAGGGATGTCCCAGCAAGGCTCGAGGATTACAAACCAATCTCTCTTATTGATGTCCTTTATAAAATTATCGCAAAGGTGTTAACTCATAAGCTTCAGATTGTGATACCCAGTATTATTGAAGAGACACAAATTGATTTTATTAAAGGTAGACGACTGTTGGATAGTGTTGTCATTATAAATGAGTCTATCTAGGAGGATAAGCAGTTTAAGAAACCACTTTTGGTGTTTAAAGCTGATTTTGAGAAAATCTATGATGCAGTTAGTTGACCGTTCGTATTCTGTATGCTCAAGTGATTTGGGTTTGGTGATAAATAGGTTCAGTGGATTCAAGGATGCTTACAATCCTCGTCTGCTTCAGTGCTAGTCAGTGAAAGTGCAACACAGAAGTTCCTTATGCAAAGGGGTTTAAGTAGGGGTATTCATTGGGTTGGGTGACCCGATGACTCAATCCAACCCAAAGCGATTAGGTTGTTTTTTTTTTAGATTGGATGAAATCCAACCCAACCCGATCAAACGTAATCCCCTATGGGTTAGGTGACAGGTTCAGTGAGTTGAACTCGAGACCTAACCCAACCTAATAATGATATTATATTATTATTATTTATTATTGTAAATTAAAAAATGTTTTTAATAGTTTAATTTATAATTCTTGAGCTGAGACTGTTACGCACTAAGGAAAATACTCTACATTACAAGGGCACATCTTCACTCTAACTAGCTAATGTTTATTGGTAGATAAAAAAGCAATAATGAGCTCAAATCCAATAGTTTAAACTCTTCTGCAAATTAATTCTTCACACTATCAGAGTCAATAGTTTATTGTTTATTTTTATGTTACAACAATTATATAATTTATAATTCTTAAGCTGAAACTGTTACGCACTACGGCAAACCTCTACACTACAAGGGCACATCTTCACTCCAACTAGCTAATGTTTATTGGTAGATAAAAAACCAATAATGAGCTCGAATCCAATAGTCTAAACTTTTCTGCGAATTAATTCTTCACACTATCAGAGTCAATAGTTTATTGTTTATTTTTATGTTACAACAATCATATATTTTATTCTTTTAAAAAAAATCCTAAAATATAGGTTCTAAACATTGAATTTATTCTTTAAAAAAATATTTTTTAAAATGGTGACCTAATTAACCCAACTCAACTCGTTTAATGGTGGGCTGAGTTTAATAAAAAAAATAAACGAAAATCTAACCCAACCCAACTTGATAAGTTGTGATTAGGTTGGGTTTTGAGTTTGCCTAAACCTGACCCAACCCAATCCGTGAACACCTCTAGGTTTAATGCAGGGGAATCCTTTAACTTCTTTTCTTTTTCTTAATTGTTGTTGAAGGGCTTAAAGACCTTATTAAAAGGGACATGCTCTTAAATATAATATCTGGAATTCAAATAGGAAGTTAGGAGTTGCAGGTTGTGGTACAACAATATGTAGATGATACTATAATAATGGTGTCACAAGAGGTTCATAATATTTATACCTTGAAAAGTGCTCTCAGATGCTATGAGTTGGATTTGTGCTTGATCAAGTTCACCTTGTCATCTATTCCTCTGTACTTTGTTTCTTTTTTTCAGAATTTTAAAGAAGGTAGCTCAAACCATTTAGCATTTGTAGAGATGATTTCTCTGGGGTGGATTAGAGGATTGCAAGAAATTGGCTTGGATGAAATGGGAGACAATTTGCAAAAAGAAAATCCAGGACTAGGAATTAAAAACATGGAGGCATTCAATATAGCTCTTCTCAGCAAATGGCGATGTAGGATCGCATAGGTGGATGATGCTCTTTGGATCAAGATTCTGAAGGCTAGATATAGGGACGATATTAAAAGTAGTATTTCCTTGGAATAGGGGACGAGAGGGTTTCAATGGTGGGAAGACATTATACAGGTAACATCAATAGAGGAAGTGGGATAATGGTTTGTTTGAAATGCCAAACCTGTGGTAGGTAATGGTGTTTGTTCAAATTTTTGGAAGGGGAATGAGGAGAGTTTGGAAGGGTGAAATTAATTTTTCCTAGACTTTATACCCTTTCTACCCAAAAAGAGGCCTTAATTTTTGAAGTTGGGGGTGGTGTGATAAAAAATGGGAATGACGGTATGAGTGAAGGAGGAGTTATTCAGCTGAGAAGAAGGGTGCGTGAGGGAATTGGAGAGGGTCCTAGAAGGGATACAGCTAAAGCAAGACTTCAAGGATGAATGACGTTGGAGAGTTACGTCATCATCACATAATCTAGAATTCTCTGTAAAAGATGCGTATGGGCTAATCCAAAGGGAGCTTGTTGAATCTGAATGTACTTCAAATTTTTTTAACATGATTTGGAAGACAAAAGTGTCTTCCAAGGTGTCAGCATTTTCTTGGAAGATAGCACATAATAAGATCCTTACAATGGTAGACTAGCAAAGTGGAATATTGACCTCTTAAATGGTAATGTTTGTCCAATTTGTCAAAATGAATAAGAAACAGTGTCACAGTTACTCTTTTGTTGTAAACCAGTATACCTAGTCTGTATAAGCTGTTATCGATGGTTGGGATATACAAATGCTTTGTTACCACATTGCCAGGATCACCTACGGCAATTGCTTGGAAACCCGAAGTCAAAAAGGAAAACAAATAAGAGAAGCTTTTAGTATAATTTGGTTGGCTATTGATGCATTCCTCCATAGCAAGGAGGATTAGAGAAAGAACATGGCTATGAAAGAGCTTCATGAAGACCTTAGGGCCATAATCTCAATTTTATGTAAATAAATTGTGTAGTTTTAGTAATTTGTTGAGTGAATGTAATTTCATAATTTCAAGCCTTGTATTTTGGCCTATAGGTTTTATTTTTCTTTAGGAGGTGTATTTAGTCCCTTTAGTGGAGTGTGTTAATTAGTTGGGCTTGGCCTAAAAGGATTTGGACTTGTGGTTATTTCCTTTCCACACCCCTAATTGCTTCTAAAACTCATCTAACTAACACATAAAGCATGTAAGAGACATGTGGGGCCCCTTGTTCCCCTTAGAGTGGCGCCACATCACACTCTCTCTCCTACATGATTGTTCTTGTTGCTTCTTATTTGAATTTGAATTTTAGAAGTGTCATGTCACTTCCCTCCAAAATTCAAATTCAAACTAAAGGGAACATAGATCTTAAATTCTAGGGACTTGTTTGGTTTTTTCTTCTTTTTTCCACTTGGTCTTAACTTGGGCATCCAAGTCCAACCTTTTCCCTATAAATAACCCTCTCACTCACTCTTGTTTGGATCTTTGATCATTTGAATGCAATTGTTTCATTTGACATATCTCTTTGTGAGTGTTTCTTCTCTCTACTTGTGAGAGTTCTTTTGGCTTTTATCAAAAGTTTCTTCCCTTGTGGCAAGCTTCTACAACAATTTCTCTCTTCTTCATCACTATTTTCTTCAACCAAAGGAGCCTCTTGAAGCAAGATCCTAGGAGAAGCATTCCAAGAATACATCAGTTACGCTATGGAGTATATGGTTGGCTAGGAATTCTCTGGTGTTCAGAGAGGAACCTTTCTGTGTGAAAAATGTGTGACAAGATGCTCTACAACGTTCTTGGTTATGGACAAAAGGTTATTTTAAACATGCATTTTGTTCCTTTATGTGTGGTTTATTCAACCTGAATATTGTTTTAGTAAGTTGTGATAGTTAGCTATATAATTGTGCTTGATCAATGGGTAGGAACTCTTCTTTATTGTTCCATTGTATTTTTGTTTTGGCTTTGTAATATCAAATGCTTATTAGTCATTTCTTGTGACTAGTTGGTATCAATTTCTGATCAATAAATTTTTTCCTATTTAAAAAAAAAACACTTAATGGAGCAATTAAGACTCTTTTTACTTAAGGAATTAAGGTTAAGAATTTTTTTTTAGCTAATTTCAATATGGACGTTTAGTTTGAAATATGCATTTGATCTTTTTAAGTATAAGTGAGTGAAATTTGGTGAAGTCTAACCCTGACAATATCTTTTATTTTAGCTTTGTTATTTATTTAAGAACCACAGAAATATTTTTTAAACCAAATATGTTTTTGTTTATAACCACTAAAGCCAACTAAAGTTCATGTTTTTATCATTTTATGTTCCTTATAGCTTAATTGGTGATTTCATGAAAATTGTCTAATATAACGCAAGTATCTGTGGATACAATGCTTAATACTCATTTTTTACTACTAATACAATTAGTGCATTTTTCATGAAATCATTTCAACAAGTAAAATGGTGTTGTTGTTGGGAACTTGTGTGTCTATATTAGGAAATTTCATGCTTTTGTTATCTTAAGCATCATTCTTTTACTTTTTGTGTTTAGTTTTGGTAGTTAGTTCATTATCTTTTGATAACTTATTTTATTTAGTTTTTGTTGTTACTATAGTTGTTACTAACAGTTTTTCTAAACGATTTCATAGTAGTTTGCACAAACAAAGAAGTGAAAGAAGCTAGAAAAACAAGATAGGAAACAACTATTTCAACCAATATTATCAAACTCGGCTAGGGTACTAACTCGGCTAAGGTAAGGGGTTAGAAGTCAACCATTGGAGTCAACAATTAACCCGCACTACTTGGTCTGTATTAATAAATATAAATAATTCATCACCTGTATAATTTTATACTTTAAAAAATCATAAAAAGTAATTATATATATATAACTATTTTCACATATTTATCAAATAGATTGTTTGGTTTAAGTGGTAACTTATCCCTAAGTTAGATAAAGTATATTGTTGCCCTCTAGCTTAAAGGATTATTCCTCAAGGATTCAATGAAGGAAGTTTCACTATCTTATACATTAATGACAATGTGGTTATTGATAAGACATCTTCAAAAAGGGTTATCTCCATTAAGCAACACCTAAGAGCAAGCCAAGAGGATTTAAAAGCTAAAGTTCCTTCAAAGGTTTCATGAGAAAAATTTGAAGGAAAAACCTTGGTTGTAGAATCTCTAAATAGAATTTTTGTCAAGATTGTTTTCTAGGAGCAAATAAAAAATCTGGATGAATCATTTGAAGGATAATTGAAATTGTCACACGTCAACCTAGTGACATTAAAGAAACATTTTCTAGGAGACAACCCAACTTTCAAAATCTTTAACTCATTTACTATTCATTTTCCTTTGTTTGTGTGTTAGTTAGTTGTGGATAGTTTGTGCGTTGTGTGAAGAGGTAGCATGAATTTTGAAGTTGATATTTTTAGGCATTGTATGGTCTGTGAATATGCTCATTATTGTTATTGAGATTAGTTTTGAGGTATTTGAAAGTTATTAGTTGTCACTTTTGGTTGGATAGATTTTTTAGTCATCAACATTTTGGCTAAACCATTGAAGTAATTTATGACAAAAACAAATTTGAAAGAAAATTTTTAAGTTTCTGTATAATTTTGCTTTAACTACACACAACTCGCTTAAGTGAAAAAAATGCATTTTTGTCAAAATTGGCTAAGCCACTCCCTTGTGGTTTCTAGTCAAATTTTTGAAAATTGTTCTTTGCCTAATTTTTGGCTAAGCCAACCCATAGTGGCTAAGCCAAAGGTCATTTTTTTGAATCCTCAAAATTAATTCTTCTTGCTCGAAAACCACACCCTTCGTTGTTTTTTAGTTTTTTCTCTTAACCACAAAATCTTTTATTTTAGCTTTGTTATTTGTTTAAAAACCCCAAAAATATATTTTATTTATTTTAACTTGGTAAAGACTAATCCCGACAACTTCTTTTATTTTTAGCTTTGTTATTTTCCTTTTTTTTTTAAACAAAAAAGAAATCAATGAGCACGCAACCGAGCAACTCTACTGCCAAGCCATGGACCGATCTATTCACCCATTTTCTGTTGAATTTCCAGTACAATGTAAAGTACAAATATAAGCAACTCCAATTAGAGGCCATGGATCTATGTAAAAGCATTTCCCATCTATTTATAGCATGAATATCCACGACTATTGCTAGCTCCATTGTTAGGCTGTGGACCACTATGAATTAAATTATTCAATTTTCACATTTAAGAACCTACCTTTGATATTCATCTATAAATTAGCTTAGTTAGTTTCTTTTTTCAACCTTTCACAAACTAAATCCACACGTTTACATGCAAGAGACACAAAAAATTAGTTAATTAGACATACAACAATAAAAATAATGTAAGTTAAAAATCATTAAAATATATACATATGCATGCTATGATATTAACTGATCAAGTAGGAATATTTACTCAAGGAAATCAAACCTAATTAAATATGGTATATAAGTTATAATAAACTTCATTGTTCGATTTCTACAAATAAATAAAAAATAGAAATAATTACACTACATAAATATGGTCTTATTTTTTTTATTTTTACAAAGCAAAATTATGTCATTTCATTCATGATAGAGGAGTGAATACAATTAGGAATAACACCAAAAACTTTTTCATTAAAAAAAATCAAAGACTTGACTGCAAGAATGAAATTGTGATGCCCGTGCAAGATTATGAGTAATATGATTAACTTTTCTCCTAACAAAACTCACCCTAGAGTTTGTGATGTTCTAAATATTGATCTATATTTAATGATTATATCATGGTGAATTAGGATCCACATTTCTACTTATTGATGCTATCTACATGTGGTTTATAATAAGTCTAAAAAATAATATATCATGGTATCCAATGGACAAGCCTATTCAATAGTCTTGAGAAGTGTCTAATATTCAACTTCTATTTGACTTGGTAAAAACCATTAAATTTCATAGTTTTAGCCTTGATAAATCCACCATAATTTCCACACACAAAAAAAAATAAATCCTAAACCATATAAAATTTATGATTTCATAGCAAATGTAACAATTGTATTGGTAGTAAAAAGATAAGTACTGAATATCACATTCATAAAGACTTGTGTTATATTAGGCGATTTTTAGAAAATCATTAAACTATAAAGAAACATAAAGTGATAAAAATATGAAATTTTAGTTGGTTTTTGTGGTTACAAACAAAACAGAAACACATTTGGTTTAAAGAAAATACTTTTGTGGTTCATTTTTATTAAATTACACGTAATCTTAATATTTTTCTATTTTCTAAAATTAATCTCTCTTTATTTTTTTTAAAATATTTTTAAATACAAATATTACGCCCACACTTTTATATATTTAGAAACATTCCACTAATATTTTTCTTAAATTTTCTGTTAACATCTATATGATGCAAAAATAATAGTTAAAAAACAGTTACAATAATATGTGAATTTTTGTAATTTTTTGTCTAATGCTTAATAAAAATTTTGCTAAAATATCATCAAATTATAAATAAATGATACAAATATAATTTTATAATATTTTATCAAATGCTATATATACAGAGAGAAAGAGTTCATGTTACTAAAACTTATTAATAACATTTTAGGCTTTAACGGTACAAACTATTGCAACATTTAATAAAATAATTACAAAACATATTAGTAATATTTATTATAATTTAGCAACATTTTTAAAATATTATAAAATACTTTTAGTAATATTTTTATTAATTTTTAGACAAAAAAATTATTTATAATTATAGAAAATTTAAAAAATATTATTGTAATTTGTTCTCTTTCATATCAATGGTTTTGTTATTTTCCAAAAAGTTTTTTAAAAGCTAAAACTCTAAGTTTCATCTCTTTTTTTTTTTCTTTTTTTTTTTTGGCGAAAGGTAAAGGCAATGCCCAATCGAAATTAATTACTAATAGTAGTCAACATACATTTCAAATCATTGTGATACATATCAGAAAAAGTGTCTGGAACAGAAGTAAAAGTAAAAATGTCCTAATTAGAATATAAAGCTAGCTTAGCAAAGCCGTTTGCCTATAAGTTTGCTTCCTTGGGGACAAAGGAGAAGTTACATTGAATTGTTTTGCCACTACTCCTTAAATACCATCTACTATGGTGAAATCATCATTTTCAATTGTGCATCCCTCATTTAGTAGTTTAATGTTATTTAACGAGTCTGATTCAATAGTCAGCATACAAAACCCCTGCTCGTATGCCACTGTTAGTGCATGTTGGATTCCTAACAGTAAAAAGGTATCCTGTGAGAAAATCCCAAAATAAAAGCGTAATTGTTGAGTTATTTAATAAGAGCCTTCACAAAAGAAACCACTTGGTCATCAAATTCATACTTGTCGTTGAAGACGTACACATTTCGCTTCCACCGAACACGGTCTAGAACAACCCTAAAATTTTGATTCTATCCCTGATCACTAGGAGTGTGACCCTTCTTTAAATTTGGCAGCAATCAAACATTAAAATTCAGCTGCATGAAAAAATTTGGAAAGCCTGCTACACCAATTTTTCTCGAGACTTTGACAGTATGGGTGCAATCTCACATCGCATGCATCATAAATTCCGGTTGCTCATTGCAAAATGGACAATTTGGACTATAAGTCATATGCTTTTGGTACCACGATTCATTTCTTGGAAGGATTGCACTGGCTAACTTCCAAAGGAGCACTTGAATATGTTCCGGAAAAATCGTCCCATTTCCATAGCACCCCAAAAATAGGACTGTGTTGTGTACTTCTTTGGGGCAAAAGACTTTCATAAGTCATGTTAGTAGAAAATATTTCATCAGTTTCCCTCGCCCACCGTGGATAATCAGTAGCTTGATCCTCTATAGGGGCTTCAATCACACATATTTCATTTATCACATCAATTGTTAAAAGAGTTGCTAATTTTTGGACATCCCATGAAACATCTAAAGCTAAAAAAAAAAAAAAAAACTTTATGATTTAGTTGAAAAAGAGTATTATTAATACACCAATCTCTCAGAGATCCATGTCCAGGCACCCAGTTATTTATCAAAAAATCAATCCCCCTTCCATTGCCAACTTGCTAAGTGGTCAAAACGACATTCCTCCAAGATTAAGTAATTCAACGCCAAAAACTTGTACATTTCTGAACTAGGCTAATAAGAGGTTTTGCACCCTACAACATTTATACTTGGATCGAACAACCTGAACTCCCAAACCATCCTGCCACTGGAGGAACCTCCATCCTGATTTTAAAATAAGCGCAAGATTGACTTGTCTAGTCTTCCTCAGTTTAAGACCTCCTACCATCTTTGGTTTGCATAGATTATCCTATCCAAACCGGTGAGCCTTTTTCATTGTGTTAGAGTTTTCCCAACTACACTTCTTAGCAATCATATGACAAACAAATATAGGTAATAGGTTAGTCTACATAAATAAGTTGGTAATGCTTGCACCATTTTTTATTTATAGCCTAATCTATAAATTTCATTAATTGATTAAAAATCCTAAAAATTAAATGTCACGATGAGTCTAACGGCATTGTCATGGTATTTTTTTTAGGTAAGAGATGAAATAATGGATAATTGCATATTGTTTATAATTATGGTTTTACTACTCTTAAACTGAATGTATATTTTTCATAATGGAATTAATACAAAAATGGATAATCTAAATTCTAAGAATTCTACTGCCATTTTTGAGAAATTTTTGGATCAAAGATAAAATGTTTGATGACGCTATGCGACCGGAAATTAATTCCATAAGTTAAATATTTTACAATATAGGCTTTATCTACATAAATAAGAAGATACCAAAACTTGCTAGTCATTTATTTCTTTACACATAAACCCGTTAGTGACTCGTAAAAAGATAATTACCGTACTATGCCACTAACTTTTTAGTAACTAAAAATTTAACTATATTACTTTTTTTTTAAGGAAAAATTATATCAATTGATTGTAAAGCAAAGAAGAAATACAAGAAGATATACTCTCACAAATTTGTGGACAAGAAAAAATATAGATGCCCTAATTAACAGATGAACAACTTGATTAACTTTATTATTGACAACTCTTAAGAAATTATCCTATCTTATTATTATAAAAGTTTTTGGCTTTAGAAGATTAATTCACAAGCTTCCAATCTGCCTCAAATATGACTTGTTACTTGTTTGCATCTACATAAAGTGACTTGTTAGAATCTACAGAAAGGAGAAGAAGACAAATATTAGAGGGTTCATGGTCGATTTGATTCGATTTTTTTAGGAAAAAATAAAAAATCAAACAAATTAATTTTAATTGATTCAATTGAATTCAAATTTTTATTTTTATTTTTATAATTTAAACTAATGATAATTAAATTAATTCAATTTAATTTGTCTAAAATTATATTAAAAATATAAAAAATAAAAACTTATTCTTAAAAATAAAAATAAGAATTTTATCCCAACATCAGAAGAAAACATGCTAATTAAGAAATACAAGTATTTAACATACACCAATAAATTAACAAAATTCATAAATATAAATACATTGATAGTTTATTAATTAATATGGGTATACAAAACATCACATTGACAACTCATCACTTAAATGTAAGTATGTCTAATTGGTTCAATTTATTTTGGATCTTGAAATCTCAAATCTCTCAATTGGACCAATTAATGTCAAGTATCAATTGTTATGTTATGAAAAAAAAAAAAAAAGCAAATTAGTTCGGTTTAAATCATCGGATTCATATGTCATTCAAATTGAAGAACACCGTAGACAAATATTTAATTATTAGAATTTATTCATTGTCAAACTAGTGAGTAATATTTTTTTAAATAAAAAATTATACTACTTTATATTTTCTATCTCTCATTTTTATTGCATAAAAAATTGACATATATATGTTTAGGCAATATATGCACATTAGTTTCTCTTATAAAGCTATGGTTATTTAAGGTTAGTTAGTGCACACACATTAAAAAAACATTAATTAGTGTATTCATAATCATAAGAATATAATATTCTTATGATGATACTTATAAAATTTAATTTATTAAATTAATAAATATAAATATATAATATAGAAAAAAATATAAAGATAATCAATTTGTAAACAATTATATTTTTTAAACAAAATAAAAATATTAAAACAACTATATTTTGAAAACGAAATGAATATCTATTTTCTCTTAATTTTATTTCATTTTTGTCTTATTTCTTTATTCTTTTCATGTGATATCACTTATGATCAGAACTAGTATTTTTTCTGTCTTTTATTGTTATTAGTTATATCTCTTTCCTTTTATTGTTTTTTCAGTGGGCATTATTGAGCTACAAATTCAAGACTAACTCCAAAATTGTTATAAGATTTATAACATTATTTCTACTTAATAAACCCCAAAATTGGACTTCCGTTTATATTTTTGTTTGAAACATATTAAACCTGATAAGCAATCACCCATATTTAGACAAAACAAACAAATATGATCGATACTGCTATTAGCTTGATTAATTTTCATACACCAAAAGAACCTTAATGTGCCCTAAAGCATAGAATATACATCAGACGTCACAAAAGGTGAAGTATTTAATGTGGAATAATCAAATAAAATTAACTAACTGAAAAACTAATATTAATTGGGCTCGAAGAAGACGGAAAGAAATGAGTGGTATAATGTATACAAATAAATGTTTTAGTTTTTGCCATAAAAGTTGATTCAATCACACTATAAATGTCTTAGTCTCATTGGATCACACTGTTTTTTATAAATAATAAAAATATATCTTTAAAAATAATATAAACAGAGAAATAATATACAGAAAATGATTTTACAGGTAGGTTTATAAAGGGTATGAAGAAGATGCATTATGTTTGGGGAAGGAATTGATGAGTGATTGAATGGCAGCGGTGAGGTTGGTGACAGCGTTAACAAGGTTGGTGATCTCTTGCTGGTTCAGTTGGTTTCGTGTTTCTTCAATCTGAATGTGTCGCTGTTGAAGCTCCATCATCTCTCTGTGCCTTTTCTCCTTCTTCTCCTCACACCTCTCAATGGCTCCTGCCAACTCCCATGCACTGCGCATTATGCTTGATCCAACCTTCTCATCATATTTTCTGCGTTTTGATTCTGTCTCCTCACTGCCACTTGATTCTGATCCCTCTACAATCACTATCCTTTCAGATACTATCAACATATAAATACAATCACTAGACTTCAACACTTTTAACTAAGAAACACACTTAAGTTCCTATGTCTGTCAACTAGCCATGACTAATATTACATGCACATCGTGGGTACTTCCATCTCAACAACACCTATGACCAGAATTCTAACTTTTAATCACTTTAAATAACACAACCAGATATCCTCTTTGTCAATAAACATTTTTTATTTTTCTTTTGATTCTTCATAACAATATTATTGTTGCCAAATATTCAGTAGTTTTATAATTAATTAATTACTATCAACAAATCTGACTACATCTTTACTTTTAATAGAGTACACTCTCTAAATCATCTTTTTTTATTTGCAACCAGAATTTGAAACCTTTCAAATTTTAAATTTAGTAAAAATTTGTTAATTTTATTAATTAATATTTTAAAAATCAATGAAAAGTTGTCAAAAAATATTAGTGTGTTTTACTCTGAGAGAGTAGGTAAGTGTTAAACTCTTATTACTATTACCCAAAAAAATATAAACTGCATAATATATCAAGAAGTGTATCAAAAGATGAAAGCATGGAAGGGTACTTCGACTACTCTTGATGAAGAATTTTGTATCTCATGAATGTATGCAACATATATATATAGCGAAGATTTTTCTCGCACCTCTTAAAGGCTTTCTAAATATGTTTCCTAATGCATCGTATATAGATAGTTTTCTATTTATGAAAAAATTTATCCTAGCTAGCTTGAGCATGAAATAATGATCCAAAACATGATGTTTTAGTAGCCAAATAGAAAAGACAAAGACTTTTGTTAATCATAAATGTGAATTTGTTAATTTTATATATGTTAAATTTGTTGGTAAAAGAAATTCAAACCAACACTTCTCATTGCTTCCCTTTCTCATGCTTTTTAAATCCACTGATTCCAATCACCAAAGTATCTTTATATCTTTTATAGAATAGGAGAAGCTGATGGAGTATTTAATTTGCATGAGTTGTGTTATAATTTGAAAATTGTTTTTTAACTTAAGTAAGATTTGGGCTTTTGTTATTATTAAGGACTCGGGATTCTCTTAATGATTATACCCTAAGGGGAGATTAAGCAGCTTAATATCCATTTTCTTGGGCAACCCAACAAATTCATGACAATGATGAGATAGCATCGTATCCGTATCCCACGCACTGGTATGCATGATGTTACTTTAGTATAGGTGGAGACCCATTATTTATTTGCTCTACTGTCTCAATATTTAATTATATGGATTCAACTGATATTCAATTCAGTTTTTTTTAAATAAGTGGGGTTAGTTTATAGAGAAAACAAAACGTAATTAAAAAGAGATATCCTTAAATATAATCAGGATCGACTTTTATGAATATTAGTTATTAACAAAATTATATCAATAACGTACATGATTAATAAAAATATGTAATTAATTATAAAAATTTTTAAAATAAAACCAAATAAAAAGGGAGAAACAATGGGTCAAATTCAAATGTGTTAGTACTGTGTTGTTAGGTTTTTGTTTTACCCTTGGGCATTTGGCCCCATCATACATGATACATGTACCCTCCAAAAAAAAAAAAAAACCATACTGACTGTACTTTACCAAAAAGAATAACGGGACCCATTAAATGTTGCAGGGTTTACTGACTGTACAAGTTTGACCAAGATCCAAACAGGCACCACACATCCAAAAATTAAATAAGAAAAAAAAAGAAGGGTAATTTTTTTTTTAACGTGGTGAAATAGATGAAATCAATAGACATAAGAAAAAGGAAATAAATTTCGTGATTAGAGTGATAGAAAATATCAAACTAGGTAATGGAGTAATTCATTTTAGAAAATAGTTTAATTGGTAATAATCATAATAATTATTTTTATTTACTTGAAGAGTACCGATAATATATTTTACTTTAATTGATTAAAATATATTAAACTATAAAATCATAAATAAGATCTGTTATAAATAAAAAGTAGAACCCATAAAATTTTATAATTTTAACTAATTTTTGAAATATTGCGTTGCTAGTGTTACCATTTCTCTTATTTAATTTATCCTCACTCACCCATATATCCTAAAAATAATACAAGAAATCTTATTTTGGACTTAAATCTTTTTATACATGGCTTTAAAATACCTTATACTACAATTCATTCTCTTGTTGGTATTAATTTTTCTTTAAAAAAAGTGAAATAAAGCAAAAAAAAAAAAAAAAAGAGAAAAATGTAAGAAAAAGTGAATATTAATTGAAAAAAAACAACTAATCCTTTTGGCCTGATAAAATAAAGAACATTAAAAAACTAGAAATGCAAAAATAAGTGTCACTAAGTAGCTGACATACATTAATTATGTAATTATAATTAAGGTTATGCTAATAAGAAAAAACGAGATGAAATGTGAAGGAAAAGGTTTACATGGATGAAGAATAAATAATATTAGTGGATAAAAAAGTTACCTGAAAGAAGTAGAGTAGGTTGTGGCGGAGGAGGTGGGGGTAAAGTTAGCAATGGCAGGGGTTGTGGAAGCGGAAGAGGGTGCAATTTGTTTTGCAAGACATGGGTCACAGCTTGGTAGACTTGAAGAAGCATATTGGAGGGTAGTTTTCGGTCTTTCCTTTGATGCTTTTCCATGGTCCAATAAGAAGAACAGCGGAAGTTTGATGATTTTGGTTTGATTAATAGTTCCTCGTAGTGACGAACCTTTTTGTAATCTCGGAGGAGGTTGTCCCACTTGTCGTTGCACTGGTTCTGGCTTCTGAAACAACCATGGGTCCAGCAATAGTTCTCAACCCACTTCCACCTTAGTTCTCCACTGTGTCGGGTAGAAGATGAACTAGTGGTTCTGAGTCGGCGTTCTTGTTCGAGTTTTTTGGCAGTGATGAGAATGAGGGTTTCATGGAGGGTCCAGTTACCCTTGCGGTATTCGCCGGCCAGGGCCATTGTGGCTCTTAGCATGAGGTTAGCCTCATTCATGTGGTTCTGCTGCTATGTTTTCTGCAGCTTCTGACACACCAAACTATTTTATATTTCTCAAACATAAAATTATAATAATAACTAGGACCATGATCAAACCCATGTCAACTAGTGTGACACTTAGAAGGGGTTCGGGGGGTTATATTCATTACATTTACTTTTATTGTTTTATAAACCAATTTTTTTTTTAAACTATACATCTGATGATACGTGCATTAGCCAAACCAGAATATTTTCTCAGAAATCAAATTCAATTTATAGACACCAAAATATACCTACCCTCTTAAGCTTTGTATGATAAATACTGAGTCATATTATTCATTACAACATTTTTAATGCAAGACTTTTTTGGATTTTCTACAAATATTTCCCTTTGAAGTAATTATCTTCAAGAAAGGTCGAAGACTAAATATAGTGTCTCTCCGTAAAGATTCAAAACATTAATTCACGCCGGCTGAAAAAAAAAAACATTGATTCACCACTTTATAAGAAAACTAGCTTTTCAGCTAAACCCAACTCCATCAATGAAAGAATTCAAATTAGGTTCATAAATCTCTTTTAATGCTTTCCCCTATTGTCACATCTCACATATGTTTTAACTTTTAATACTAATTAAAAATCCAACTGAATATTTTAGCAATATTATTATTAATTGGTATCATTTTATTTCTTGACTCACAAAATAATGCATTTTAAAATAAAAAATACTTTTAATAGTTAAGCAACATTGGTTATAATTATGTATACATTAGCAATTTCTAGCACTAACTATATAAGAATAATATTCTTCAATAGTATTTTTCAAGCAATTTAAACAACTCGATGCTATGTTATTTCAAATGTAAACATTTTAAATGGATCATGTGTGTATATATATATATATATATATATATATATATCAGGCTATTAAAAAATTAGTTTTTTATTTTTTAGTTTTTTTACATGTGTCTCGTTTATCTTTGTTATCTTTTTAGTTTTCTTTTATTTTTTAATTTTTTTACGCTATTTGTTCTAAAAAAATTTCTATATTATTTATATTTTATTGATTACCTTTCTTATTCTTTTATATTTTATATTTATATATTTTTAATTTTCTTTCTTAAATTATTTTTCAATTTATTTTATTTTGTTATTTTTATTTTAAATTAATATTTTATATTTCTCTATTTAAATTTTAAAATTAATTATTAAATATTTTTAAACACTTTTAATAGGAAAAATGGTGTTGGATTCCCTCTATATGTGCTAAAAATGTTCTTGAACCAACACAAATTAAACACCATGAGCGACATATTCTCTTATCCAATGAATTGAGGGTACTCACAGGTGGTATCTAATAAATTTATATAAAAATAAACACATTCTTATGACAACATAGTCTTAAATTACTTATTTAATAATATTATAAATTAAATTAGTTAGTTTTAGTTTTTTATGATAGAAATCACAAATATCATTTATAAAAAACAATCTTACTCGATACCACTATGAATTTGTGTAAGTATTTAACACAATTGCATTTTATGTATAATTTATTTTTACAAAAAATATATGAATTTATTAAAGATAATATACTTATTATATTTATATATTTATTTTTATATTTTTTGAGTATTTAATATGTACAATTGCAACACTCACAAAGGAGATGAGCTAGGATAGAAGAACTCTGCCAAGAAGGAGAAGTGATCTCACAAAGAAAACTAAAATCTTATAGAATGATCAAAGGTACAAAATAAGAGGAAAAGGATTCTATTTATAGAGTGAGGGAATGGTTGGGTAGAGTAGACTAAGGTTGGATTAAACAAGGCTTAATTAACTTAAAATGATGTAATCCTGCCTTCTAAAGGTCCCATCACAAGGGTCATGACAAGGATAATAAAGAAAGACTTGTCTAGGAAGAAGTATGAAAAACTTTAACTCCTATTTGAAGTGAAGATATCTAGGTCATAGTCTACTTTCTTTGTATTTGTTTTAATGTATTACGCTTTGGATATTTGTGGGTGTAGTTAGCATTCTTTTAGGCCTTTGTATTTTTTCCTATTTTACTTTTATTTTAGGCTAGAGGCGTCATTAGTCTTTTATGTGGAGTGCGTGCATGAGGTGGGCCTTTTTGTAGCATTGTGGACATGTGGTTTTTCTTCCCACACCCTCCTTGTTAGTTTCCCTCACCCCCTAGCAACATATGAAGCATGAGAGACAAGGGAAACCCCCTTGTTTCCCTCCATATGGTGCCAACTCCACTTTCTCTCTTAGGTGACATCTACATGGCCAATTCAAATTCAAATTTGAATTAGAGGGAACATAGATTCACATTATTAGGGCATGCATGTTTGGATCTAGGGAAGTTAACTATGTGTTAATTAGCTCATTAGCTAAATTAACACCTAGTTAACTCACCTTAATCTTGGATGTCCACTTTCCCTATATATATGACCCACCTCTCATTGTTTTCTCTTTACACTTGAGTGAATGAGCATTTCTCCTTTGAGAGTTCTTTGAGTGTCTTCTTCTCCTTCTTATGAGAGCACTTTCACCATAGCTTTTATCAAGGGTTCCTTCCCTTATGGCACGTTTCCTTTTCTCCTAGGCTTATCTTCTTGAGTGATGTCTATCACCACCATTTTCTACCTTTCATACACCTTCTTCTTCTTATGGAAACCTCTTTTGAATCAAGATCATGGAGGAACGTCCAAGGGATTGCATCACTAAGGTTAGATTAAACAAGGATTGATTAACTCAAAATGAGCTAGTTAACCCAAGGTTAAGCCTCACCTATATTCAGCCATAACTCACATCAAACGCTACTTGTTTGGCTTTAATCTACTCTCTCTAAATTTGTTCTATTTCGTGTCCTTGGATCAAACCACTCCTATCAAGTTTGGGAGATGATTCACGAGTACTTTGGTCTTCAAAAAAAGTCTTGCGCTCGTTAATTGTGATTTTCAATGAGTGTGGTTCATCTCAGAAACAAATCAATGAAGGAATATCTCCAAAAAATCAAGAGCTTTGTTGATGAACTTGCCGAAGTTGGAGTTTTTCTTCGTCACGAAGAACATGTGGACACAATTAAGGAGACACAAGGCTTGTTCGCTATATTAAGGAGACACAAGGCTTGGTGTTTCCCTCGCTGAACTATACTCACAACCATGGTGGTGGTAGTCGTGGTGGTTTTACTGATCATAATGGTTCTAGTAGTGGCAAGGGTCATCGTGTCCGTAGCTCCAGTAGAGGTCGCAACAGTGGTAGATTTGCCAATTTTCAATGCCAAATTTGTCTAAAGTTTGGTCACACTTCAAATGTTGGCCATTTAAGTCTAACACGTCCTATCAGCCTCACGAGTCTCTCTCCCTTGTTAATCCAGTCACTTAGCAATCCATTCCTTACTCTACCGGATCCTTCAAATTCCCTAACACTCAGATCAATCCAAATGCTAAGTCTAGAAACACTACTCAGCCTAGCGCAATGCTGACAAATTTGAGCTCTTAATGAAATGGCAACATCTCTTGGATTCCTTATTCAGGTGTCAACTTCCATGTGACTAATGGACCACAAAATATCAAGCAACTCAACCATTTTGATGGTCCTGATCAAATTTTCATAGGGAATGGTGAAAGTTTAAGCATTTCTAGTATTGGCCACTCTTTATTTGTGTCACCTAATTATTCATATATTATCTTTAAACTGAACAATTTGTTACATGGTCCTTCTATCACTAAAATTTTGTTAAGTGTTAGCCAATTTACTTAAGATAACTCAGTTTTCTTTGAGTTTCATCCTCACTTGTGTCTTGTCAAATCTCAGGGGACGAATAGAGTCCTTCTTCAAGGAATTTTCAGTGTTGCTGGCCTTTATTGTTTTCACAATCTCAAGCTTCAAGATCATTCATCTTTTGGTGAATCAGCCATAGTTAGCTCTTAGTTTAGTGTTGTTAGAGCTCATGAAAATAACACTTTTGTTGTAAACTCTGGTTCTGTAGCTTTACCATCTAGCAATGTCAACTTGTGGCATGCTAGGTTGGGTCACCCTAATAGTCATGTTATGAAGCTTATCTTGAATCATTGTAAAATTTCTCATCTAATAAAATTGATTCCCATTTTTGTTCTTCTTGCTGTGTAGGCAAGTCTCATAGATTCCCCTCTCATGCTTATGATTCTGTTTACTCTCCTTTAGATTAATATTAATTAATCTATGTGGTCCTTCTCACATTACCTCCTATGCTAGTTATACATACTATGTGTCCTTCATTTATGCCTATTCAAGGTTCACTTGGATTTTTCATATCAAGTTTAAAGCTAAAATGATTTCTGTCTTTAAACCTTTAAGTTTATGGTTGAATTATAGCTGAATACTAAAATAAAAAATATTCAATCTGATTGCGGTGGAGAATACTGATCTTTTGCTACATTTTTAGCCAGTCATGGCATTGCTCATAGACTTATGTATCCTCACACACATCATCCAAATAATGTGGTTGAGAGAAAACATAGGCATATAGTTGACTTGGATCTTACATTGTTGCATTATACTTCCCTTCCTTTACAATTTTGAGATTATGCCTTTACCATTTTGGGATTATGCCTTTACCACTATTGTCTATCTTATCAATAGGTTGTCTACAACCTCTCTTAAATTTACTATCCCTTATACTACTCTTTTCATAAGGACCCTAATTTTCACTTCCTCAAAACTTTTGGTTGTGTTTGTTTTCCTTTGTTGCGACCTTACCATTCACATAAGCTTTGTTTTTAGGGTACTCTCTCTCCCACAAGGGCTACAAATGTCTCTCATCTATTGGCTAAATACACATTCCAAAGATGTTATGTTTGATGAAATTCAGTTTCCTTATGTTGATATGTTTCCTAAGGCCCTTAATATTGTAGAGGATCTTATCTCTTACTTCAACTTAAATCTCAATCTTATCCCACCGTCTATCACACTTAGTCTTTCCATCACCAAAATACCACCATACCAAATACCTGCTCTGGTCATTCGCTTAAAATTCCCTCTACCTCATTGCATTCCTCTCCTACATCTGTTTTTGTTCTGATTCCAACGCCTGCTACAAACACTCACCCTATAAAGACTCGCTCTAAGTCTAGCATTCACAAGCGCAAGGTTCATCTTTCCTTACTTCTCACTCATTCTGAACCAAAAATTGTTTACAAGCTCTTGGGGATGCTAATTGGTTAGTTGCAATGCAGCAGGAATACAACGCACTTTTGAAGAACAAAACATGGGACTTAGTCTCTTTACTGTCTAATAGACAAACGATTGGATGAAAATGAGTTTTTCAAGTTAAGGAAAATGTTGATGACTTTATTAATAAATATAAAGCACGATTAGTGGCTAAGGGGTTTCATCAAGTACATGGTTTTGATTTTCATGAGAAATTTTCTCCAGTGGTGAAGCCCATTACAATTAGGATTATACTTACTCTTTCTCTCTCGCATGGTTGGAAATTGTTTCAGCTAGATGTAAATTGATACAATCCTGCCCACCAAGGGTCCTATCATAAGGTCATGACTAGGAGGGTTGAAGAGGACATGGGTAAGAAGGAGAGTAGAAGACATCATCTCTTATTTGAAATGAAGATTAGGCCATAGTCTTCTCGTTTTTTCCCTTTGTAATTTGCGTCATTTGCTAGGTTTAAGAAGGTGTGCTTAGTTTGCTTTTTGGCCTTGTATTCATGCTTCTAATTTGAGTTAGGAGGTGTAGCTAGTCTTCTATGTGGAGTGTCTTAATTAGTTTGTGGCCTTTTGGGAGCTTGACCGTGTGGTTATTTGTTATCCACACCTTCTAGTTTGTCCCACACCCTTTCTAAGACATACATAAAGCATGAGAGACATATGAGCCCCCTTAGTTCCCTCCCTTAGGCACCATTTTTCTTTCTCCTTCCCATGTGGTGCCTACATAACACTTGAGTTCAAATTTAAAATTTTGTATGGATTCTACATGGCACTCTCAAATTCAATTTCAAAGGGAACATGATCCACTTTCTTAGGGCCTTGTTTTGATCTTTCAATGATCAATTAAGTGATAGTTGGCTCTAACTCAATTACACACTTAATTAATCCTTGCTTAGCCGCTAAGAGTAGACGTCCACTTCCTCACACTCCTAGCCCATTCCTTTTCTTATAAATAGCTTCTCCCTTTCATTTGTACATTTTACACTTAAATGAATAAAATTTCTTTGAGAGAATTTCCCCTTTGAGTGTCCTTCTTCTCCAACCTTTGTGAGAATTCCCATGGCTTTTATTAAGGGTTTCTTCCCTTGTGGTAAGCTTCACCCTCTTTGTGGCTTATCTCCTTGAGTGGCACCACTTCACCACCATCTTCTTCCTCTCCATCAAGCATTTTCACCATAGAGACCTCATGGAGTTGATCTTGGGATGACAACTATGGAGGATCGCATCAAGTAAATAATGCCTTTTTCAATGGTTCACTTGAAGAAATAGTGTACATGACACAACCTCTTAGATTTGAAGTTGGAGATAAATCACTAGTTTGCAAATTTCACAAGGCCCTTCATGGGTTAAAACAGGCATCTAAACAGTGGTTTGACAAATTAAAATCCACCCTCATCTAGTTTGGATTCTTGAGTAGTAAGTGTGACTCATCATTTTTTATCTACAAAATCAGGCTCATGTCGTTTATCTTCTATTATATGTTGATGATATCATCCTCACTAGAAGCTCTATAACTTTGATTCAGCAACCTACAACCAATCTCAATGTTGCATTGTCTCTCAAATAACTTGGTCATCTTGATTACTTTCTTGGTCTTGAAATAAAGTATCTACCTAATCACTTTATATTCATGACTCAAAGTAAATATATTCATGACTTACTTCATAAAACACATATGGCATAAGTTCATTCCATTTCTTCTCTTATGGTCTCTGATAAATCGAATTTTGACCTGTATTTCTATCATGTTTAATACCTGTTTGTAAGGAAAGAATTACATATTTGTTGACAAAACTCATTTTTAGTGTTTATTCTCACTTTAGACAGATACTTAAGAAATAAGAAGAAAAATGGGCAAAATTGAGCTTTTTTAGAGTGATTATTGAAGATCCAAGTCAGCATAACTGTGCTAAATTAAGCATAGTCGTGCTAGGTCAATGCCACCTAGAAAGTTAGCTAGAAGAAGCATAGTTGTGCTTAATCCAACACACTCGTGCTAAAAAACCCAAAATCGTCCTATAAATATCAAAATATGAGAAACAAAAGAGAACTGACTTTGGTTTGGACAAAGAATTAAATTTTTTACCTAGAGGCAAGGAACGGGAAGGAAGCTTTCGATTGAGTCAATTCATAGTGCTCTTTATCAATAATTCTTTCTTTTACCATTGATGTATTGTGTAATTCAAAGGATGTTTGGCTTGCCATTACCAATGTCTGGCTAATTCCCTTTTTTTATAAGGTTATAAGTAAACTCTTTGTGATTCCCCCTTGTACTTTGCATTATTATTCTATGTCATTCTACAATTAAATTGTCTTACTATTTTATTTATTAATATTTTAATTATTTGAATATTCTTGACCATTGATGTTTGAATGACTGGGTTGTGAGTCGATTGGGTTTGTTCCAATATAATTGATCAAATTTATTAGGTAAACCTCCAATTGATTAATAAGGATAATTTGGAGTATTGCATGGCCAAATTAGATAACAAGTTAAGGTTATAATGTGTGTGAATCACCAAATGTATCACAACAATCTTGGTAGGTGATCAATGAATGACAAAGAATGAAATTGCTTAGTAAATAAGGGTAAAAAGATTATAGTGGAAATCACAACCCTAGGTCTTAATCCATTAAATTCCAAACTTATTACTCTCTTCATGTTGTCTATTGTTGTTAGCCTTATTTATTGAGCACATAAATACTACATCATTGTTTTCATGTACTGCTACTGTCTTCTCATTATTGATTTATTTGAGAACTAAATCTGGTCCTTTGAGTATGATATCTGGACTTAGATCCACTATTACTACTACTTAAAGTACATTTGCCCTTAAGCAGTCATATTTTACACATCAGTCTCTAATACAAATTGTCTAAATTTGGGGTTAACCTTTTTCAAGATCCTACTTTATATCATTTAGTGGTAGGTGCTATGTAGTATGTCACCCTAACTAGACTAGAAATCAGTTTTTTTGTTAACAATGTCTGTCAATTTATGGCCACACTGCTGGACTCTCATTGGCTGTAGTTAAACGCATTCTCAGGTACCTTAAAGGTACCCTGTTTCATGGACTTCATTTTCATCCTGCCTCTCTGGGTAGGCCTCTATCAATTAAAGCATTTTGTGATGCTAATTGGGTATCTCATGTTAATGATAGAAGATCTACTTCAGGAGTTGCCATCTACCTTGGTCCAAATTTGGTCTCTTGGTGGTAACAAAAGCAAAAAGTTGCTGCTCATTTCAACATTGAAGCTGAGTATAGGAGTTTGAATCAAATCTCTATTGAACTAACTTGGATTTCTACACTGCTCACTGAATTTCAAATTTCCTTTACCACTCCAGCTCTTTTCTGTGACAACCAAAATGTTGTGTCCATTGCTCAGAATCTAGTGTTTCGTAGTTGCACACAACAGATAGAGATTGATGTTTTCTTTGTGCGGGAAAAAGTTTTGGCTAAACGACTTTGTATCTTCCACATTCCATCTTTGGATCAGTGGGTAAATGTGTTGACCAAACCCCTTTCTTCATCTCACTTTAAATTTCTTAGCAGAAAACTCAATGTGCAGAGTTTTTCTTTTGAAAAATCTTCCCATTGAGTTTGAAGGGGGATATTAGTGTTATATAGTTGCAATCTGTGGAAATAAATTAGTTTGTTAGAATTGTTAGAATTTCTCAAGTTAATAATATTGAGTTCCATTTTGCAATACTTTTTTCCCTCTCTCAGCTCTATAATATATCCTATGACTAACCTCTATGACTTAAGCTCGTCTTGACACACACTTCACATTATAGTTAATTGCACCCCAAAAATAAAAATAAAATCCTAATACAATGAGAAACAAGAAAAGGTCAACTATAAGAGTAAACCCACTTAGTAATGGTTGATTCCAAGTGTAAATTTATGGAAATAAAGAGGGGAGTGAATGGATTTCCACTGGAAAAATAATTTCTTTTATGACTAAAAGGCTATGTTCCATTTAGTCCAAGAGATTAACCAAACTTTCAAATCAAAATGATTAACACAATTTGTCAAGAAGAGAAAAAAAAGAAAGATACACAAAAGTTTATATTGGTTCAGTATAAAAAGGCCTAGATCCAATTTTGATTTATTCATACAAGATAAATCTTCCACTAATCTTTGTGTATTATAAACTATGCACGCAAAATTCTACACATTATCCTTGAACCCTACAAGGAAAGATAGGCTAAACTATGACCAAACTCTATGATCAAAGCCCAAAATGCAAACTCTATGCATTCCTATACAAGAATGAAATTAACGATTGGATTAGAATACATCTAATTCATGTAGATAATCCACTTTGTTGGTTTTCTCAATATTCCATGTTCAAGATTCAAAAAATTGTAATCTTTGTGAAGAAAGTTGTTATATTTTCTCTCAGACTTGTTCAGAGAATAGGGAAATATTTTCAAGAATTTTCTAAGCATTTTCAATTTGTTCTCTATCAAGAATGACCAATCATCTATTTAAAGAAAACTGATTTTAACGAGTTTAATCAGTTAAAAAACAAGGTAATCGATTAAAGTGTTCCAAATAACTACTAGAAACAAAACAAAGAACTATGCAATCGATTATAAAAATTCGTAACCTATTGTAATCTGTTACGATATTTCATAACCTGTTAAAACAAAAAAGTCTGATTTTGACCAAAATGCCAAATGAATTATGTAATCGATTACGAAAAAAGTTGTAATTGGTTATCACGATCATAATTTCAAAAATTAGGATTTTGTTCAATCTCAGTTGAAGTTCTTGATCAAATAACAAATTACTAAACTTACTAATGGATTATTTTGATATAGAACTTGATTCTAACTATGAAACTAACTAGGGGTTTTCACGATTCGAGTTGGTTCGGTTTTAGGGGAAAATGAAAACTAAGCCAATTAATTTTAATTGGTTGTGTTGGTTCAATTTTCTAGAATTTTTTTTTATTCGAACCAAACCAAACCAATGATAATCGGGTTAGTTCGGTTTGGTTTTAGGGAAAACCGATAAAAAAATTAAAAAAAATCTCATTAAATCGTAAAAAAATAATTTTATACTTGAAACTAGGTAAATTCATTAGTCTACTAAATTTATAATTTTATAACAAAATATCACGTGTTTCATATATACTAAATTAGTTAAATTAAACTATTAAAACAATACAATGCAATACAAACAAAAAATTGTAATCTTTGTGAAGAAAGTTGTTATATTTGCTCCCATACTTGTTCAGAGAATAGGGAAATATTTTCAAGAATTTTCTAAGCATTTTCAATTTGTTCTCTATCAAGAATGACCAATCATCTATTTAAAGAAAACTGATTTCAACGAGTTTAATCAGTTAAAAAACAAGGTAATCGATTAAAGTGTTCCAAATAGCTACTAGAAACAAAACAAAGAACTATGCAATCGATTATAAAAAATTTACTAACTTAAAAATGTCAAATATAAAATAGGGTTGGTCATAGTTTTGAAATACGAAACCTTATGCAAAACAGGTTACTAAATTTGCTAACTTAAAAATATAAAAGAAATATATAATAAAAATATTATATATACTTTTGAGTTGGTTCAGGTAGGGTCAGAGTTTTAAAATATGAAAATTGTGAACCGAACCAGACATTGTCAATTCTGGTCGGGTCTAGACCCGATCAACTGAAAAAACCGAACCAAACTAATTGGTTTGGTTAAGTTTATTGGGTTCACCGGGTTGACCCGAACCAATGAACACCCTTAAAATTGACTTTGAACTAGATTAAGAATCATTAAAAAATGTTGATTTGGAAAAAACTCATCATGCATGCCTACTCTAAACAAACAATACAAAGTCACACCTTTAAAACCTCTTTGGCTTGCAAAATAGACAAATAAAACCTAATCACTATACTAAGGAGATGATCTATGCTCCAACAATCTCCCCCTTTTTGGTTTTGCCAATGTCAAACAAAATCAAAGCTTTGTAGACATTGATGGACCTATTTCTAAATAAAACACTTGAAACATATAGGTTAGACATCATGATTAAAGTAAACAAAATCAAGCTACAAAGATTAATAGCTTTATTTTTCTCCTCCTTTGGCATTGTAAAACCAACATGAGTTGAAAGAATAAAGACTAAACAAATAAGCACAAAAATAGATCATATAGACTGAAATATCATTCATATTAAGAACACATTACATGATATAACACAAACATTGCAAATAACAGACATTTAGCAAAATGACAGCAGAATTGCAATTGATAAAGCAAACACAAAACGAAACAGCAGAATTAAACTAAGGCATAATGATGTGAGGCTTGGATTCTTAGGTGACTTAATTAATTTCCTAGATCAGTAGCACCAAGTTGATCAAGACAATTTGAAATGACTTCCAAATGACCTTTCAAGTCTTCATAATCTTATTGATGCTTTGGTTCTAAGGCATCTAACGTGCTAATAACCATCTACTCGAATGATGAAAGAGTTCTTTCTTCTTCTTCTTAAGGTTGGCCTTCTTCTTTTCCCACTTGATTTTTCTCTATCTTCTAAAAATCCCATTTGTTTCAGTTGCTTTTTCTTAGGTTCTTCTTCAGGGTTGACAAAGTCTAAAATTTCATCTTTGACATCAACTCCAAAATGTTTTAGCATTTTTATATGAGTACAACATAGGGATACTTGTACTCAATCAGCCTCTTTGTTTTCAGCATTGTATCCTTGATCACAAAAATCCAGTTCATTTGCATTGCATATATGAAAATAAAATTATCTTCAGTAAGTTTGACATAGTTGCTTCCTTTAAGAGCGATGATCCATGCAATAATTAATTTAGGCTAACAGTCTATCATTCATCTTCAATTGACTCAGCAAATCTGTCCTTTAATGCTTCATATGAATTTTTCATCAAAATTCTATAGGTGGTCATTTTGTTGAAGTCTAAACCTTTTTTTTCTATACCATTTTCATTTAGGTGGAAACCAGTATCTTGGAAGTTTATCAATTTAAGTCAGTCTTCATAAGTTACTTCAAAGTTAACTCCCTTGATAGATGCACATAAATTTCTAGTTTCTCCATTCACATAAGCAGTAGTATAAAATACTTTCACTAATTCAGGATAGATATACCACTTAGCTCTACTAGAGTTTTTAGCCCTTGTCTCTCTAGAATATTTGGAAAAGTAAAATTCTGATCCTTAAGCCATTGTAAGTTAAAAAATCTAGGAGGTACCAGTTTCTTGTTACTATAGGTCAGCTGATAGGATTGGAGTAGCCTTTTTGAACTGAATAATGGAGTTTTCTCAGGCATTGGCCCCTTTTCTTTTTACGTGCTCGCCATTTCCTTTCTCTTGCCAAATATTTTATTCTGAGGTTGGGTTTACACATTGTTGGATGCTATATGCTTGATTCTCTTGGGGTGCTCCAATGTTGTTAGTGAAGACATTTTCTCAAGTTAGGGTTAAGTGGGTTAAGAGTGAGAGAGATTTCTGATTTCAAAGTTGTGAGAGGTAATGGTTGAGGGTTGGGATATATGTTGGTGAAAGGGTTTAAGTTCATAAATATTGAAGGTTTGAAGGTGAAAAGCTAAGAGTTGCACCAGTTGAAACAAAACAGAGCTTCAATACCAAAATACCCAAAAACTAATCCACATAATCGATTAACATAATTCGTAATTAATTAAATCGTCCTTAGAATCCAGTTTCTCACACATATTAAGTATTGTAATCAGTTAAGCCGTAGTGTAATCGATTAAAACAAAAGCACATACCAAGCGTATTAAAAAAAAAACAATTGTGATCGGTTTCAATTTCTCGCAATCGATTAAAACAGAGAAATTTGAAAAAAAAAAACAAAACAACACAACTAAGATACATATAAGGCAATTCAATTAAACCAAATGCATTAATGCATGTTATGCTTGAATGCATGAGGCGTTGAGCCTAACGAGAAATTGGTTAAGAGAGAGATGACTCACTCAAAATACTAAGCTTCTTTCTATGATGATAAAATCTATCTTTAGGTAAAGGTTTTGCAAATATATCGGTAAGTTGTGAAGTTGTCCTAACAAACTGAATATCACAATCACCTTTTTCTATATGATCTCTTATAAAATGATGTCTTATCTCTATGTGAGGTTAATGACACTGGTATTATCACATCTTAAAGGAATGTTCTCTAAATGCAATCCATAATCTGAAAGTTGTTGTTTGAGCCACAAAGTTTGGGCACAACAGCTTCCAGTTGCAATATACTTAGCCTCTACAGTTGACAAGGCAACACATGCTTGCTTCTTACTATACCATGACACTAAATTATTTCCAAAAAGTACCCTACAAGAATTTAAGTCTAAGTTCCCTACAAGAATAGGTTCTGCTCCTTTAGGATACCACAAATCAGTGTCCAGTTTGCCTTTGAGGTATTTAAGAATCCTTTTGGCTACTATGAAGTGTGATTCCTTAAGTTTGGATTGAAATCTTGCAGACATACACACACTAAACATTATGTCAGGTCTGCTAGCTGTAAGATAGAGTAAGGATCTAATTATACCTCTATATTCAATTTCATCAAAAGGTTTCCCATTCTCATCTGAATCTATATAACATCTAGTTGACATAGGTGTTGTGGATTCCTTACATATGTCCATTTCAAACTTTTTGAGCAGTTCTTTGCAATACTTTTGATTGATGCATGAATTTTCCATGCTTAAAAGTTTTTGCATCTTTGCTACAAAGTTCCCTTGCATCTTTGCTACAAAGTTCCCTTGCATCTTTGCTACAAAGTTCTTACAAATTTTTTCATTGGTTGATCTAAAAATAATATCATCTACATAAATATGAACTAAAAGTATGTCTAGGGAATTTTTCTTAATAAAAATAATTTTATGAACCTTTCCCCTTTCATACTTTAGTTCAAGTAGAAATTTACTGTTTTTCATACACTTGCATTGGAGCTTGTTTCAGCCCATATAGAGCCTTCTTAAGCTTGTAGACATGGTTTAGAAAGATTAGATCAACAAAGCTAGGTGGTTGTGAAACATAAACTTCTTCCTAAATAAAACCGCTTAAGAGAGCATTTTTCACGTCCATTTGATAAAGTTTAAAATCCATGGAAAATGCATAGGCAAGAAGAAGTCTCACAGCCTCAATCCTAGCTACAGGTGCATATGTTTCATCAAAGGAAATGCTTCTCGTTGATTGTACCCTATGGACACTAATCGAGCTTTATTACGAGTGATCAATCCATTTTCATCAAGCTTGTTTTTAGAGACCCATTCAGTGCCAATAATGTCCATATTATCTTATTTTGGTACAAGCTTCTATACATCATTACTCTTGAACTGATTAAGTTTTCCATGCATGAAGTTCACCGAAAATTCATCTAACAAGGTATCTTCAATACAAGGGAGTTCAACTTATGAAACAAATGCAACATGCTCACAAAATAAATTCAAAGAAGTTCGAGTAGAGACTTTATTTTCAATGTTACCAATGATATTATCTAAAGAGAGGTCTCTTGGAGTAATCCATTACTTTGGTAGAACTTGTTCAACATTTTGTGTAGGTTGTATGATCTGCTCATGTTCTCTTTCCTATTCTTCATCTGTCTCATTATCATCAAAAAAATATTTCCCACTTGCTTGGGAGTTAGTTTCATCAAAAGAAACATGCATACACTCTTCTACAACTAATGTTCTCTATTTGAATATTTATATGTTTTACTATGTTGTGAATATCCTATGAATATACCTTCATCTGCCTTTGGATCAAATTTTCTAAGAAAATCTTTGTCATTGTTCAAAATAAAGCACTTGCAACCAAATATTCTAAAATGAGATATGGTGGGTTTTCTCTCTTTATAAAGCTCATGGGGTGTCATTTTGAGGATAGTCAAATTAAAACACAATTAAGAACATAACATGTAGTGCTTACTACATCATCCCAAAAATGTTTAGGAAGTTTGGGACCACTTAATAAGGTTCTAGCTAACTCTTTAAGTGATCTGATTTTCTTCTCAACTTTACCATTTTGTTATGGAGTTCTTGGAGCTGAAAATTTATGGTTAATTCCTAATTTCTCACAACAGGCTATCAAAGGTTCATTTTTAAATTCTCCACCATGATCACTTCTTAAAGATATAATGGTACAACCCTTTTCATTGTGAACTCTTTTGACAAAATTTTTAAAGGTTTTGAAGGTATCACTCTTAAGATGTAAGAATATAGTCTAAGTATATCTAGAGTAATCATCAACAATTACCAAAACATAGTAATTTCCTCCTAGACTCATGGCTTAGATGGTCCAAATAGATCCATATGCAATAGTTCAAGCGGTTTAGATGTTGAAATCAGATTTTTTTTGCCCTTTTGACATGCATCACACAAACCATTTTATTGGAACTTAAGTTTAGGTAGACCTCTTACTAGCTCTTTAGACATTAGCTTATTAAGATGATGCATATGGATGTGTGTAATTCATTTATGCCGAAGCCATGAAACATTATTTTTGCTTGTCAATCATGTTAAGGTAGAATTTGGAGTATGATCAAGATTGACCATGTAAATATTTTCAAATATTTTTCTAGCCAATATTAATTCATTAGAGGAGCAATCTATGATTATGCAACAATTCTTCTTAAAATCTATTTTGTAACCAATGTCATAAAGTTGACTTATACTTAGAAAATTGTGTTTCAATCCTTCTACATAAAGGACATTCTTAATGAAACAAGTTGAATTATTACCAACATTACCTATACCAATAATCTTCCCTTTGTTGTTGTCTCTGTATGTGACATAAACTTATGCTTTGCTTTTGAGGCTCACAAGTTTTTCTTTATCTCCTATCATATGTCTTGAACAGCCACTATCAAGATAGCACATTCCTTCCTTATTGCAAAACATACATGCACCACAATTTAATTTAAAGATTTAGGTACCCAAATGGTGTTGGATCCTTTGACATTAGTAGCATAGTTGATTCCTTTGGGAATCCATTTCATTTTTCCACTGGGAATAACATATTTCCTAACATAACATGATGTTGATTTATGGGCTTTTCACATGTAGTAATGACATATGAATGAATTTCCACTGAAAAAATAATTTCTTTTACCACCAAAAGTTTTTTCCATTCTGTCCAAAAGATTAACCAAACTTTCAAATCAAAATTATTAATACAATTTGTCAAGAAGAGAAAAAAAAAAGAAAGATGCACCAGAGTTTGTATTGGTTTGGCATAAAAAGGCTTACATCTAGTTTTGATTTATCTATACAAAATAAATCTTCCACTAATCTTTGTGTATTACAAACACTATGTTCACACAAAAGTCTACGCACTATCGTTGAACCCTACAAGGAAAGATAGGCTAAACTATGACCAAACTCTATGATTAATGCTCAAAATGAAAACTCTATGCATTCCTATACAAGAACAAAATTAAAGATTGCATTAGAATACACCTAATTCGTGCAGATAATCCATTTTGTTAATTTTCTCAATATTCCACATTCAAGATTCAAAAAATTATAACCTTTGTGAAGAAAGTTGTTACATTTTCTCTTAGAGAGAATAGGGTAAATGTTTTCAAGAATTTTCTAAGCGTTTCAATTCATTCTCTATCAAGAATGAGCAATCATCTATTTAAAGAAAACTAATTGAACACACATTTTACTCGTAGTTTAAACAATTGAACGCACATTTTTTTTTATGAATAATTGAGCACAGATATATTACATCACTGTTTTCCTTAAATTGTTCTTTTATTTTGTGAGATTATTTTTGGTCTTTGGATACGATATTTAGACTTAGGTTTACTGTTACTACTGCTTACGGTATGTTTATCCTGAAACGATCATATTTTATGCATCAACATAAAAATTCATTAATTATATTTCCAATAAAGACTATAAAAATGAAAATATTTATGAATAAATAAATAAATAACACTTAAATGGTATTGTTTTTACTAAATTTATATAATAAAAATAACATCTTATATATTATTAAAAATATTTAAAAATAAGGGTTTCAAGACCCTTTAGGAATGTGAGTAACCTCTCCCTAAGACTAGTTGATTATATACATTTAATTAAGCTTTTTTTATGCATATACATTTAATTAAGTATTATAGTCTTTTACTTGATTAAATAATTTATTTTAATTTGTATTAATTTTACTATATAAATTATAATAAGAATTTATTGTTATCATTTTTGTTTTTATAGGTCATTATATGTTCTAGCAAAATAAATATATCAAATTCCTCATTTTGAATGGATTTTTATGTATCTATACTACATACAAAGGCAATGTCCCATTTTCATTTGAACTTTTATTAATACTTATTATACCTATTTGAAAATGAAAAAATAAAATACTTTGTTAAAAGAAAACCTCTAGCTCCCTTAACATCAATTTTTCCACTAAACGAACCTTATAACCTTAATAATAAAATTACTTTAAAACATTTATATCCAATATCCATAATTGTTCTACAATCAATAGTCTATCATTTATAACATATATATATATATATATATATATATATATATATATATATATTATCTATACTGTATATAAAGGTAATACTCCCTTTTCATTTGCACTTCTATACTATATATAAAGGCAATACACTTTTTTTATTTGCACTTTTATTAATAGTTATTCTATCTTTATACCTATTTGAAAATGAAAAAATAAACTACTTTGTCAAAGGGGGGATATGAACCCACAACATCTGCCCTTAAACATCAACTTTGCCAGTAAATAAACCTTATAACCTTAATAATAAAAGTACTTTAAAGTCTTTATATCTAACAGACCTAATTGTCTTACTATCAATAATTTATGATAAATATATATATATATATATATATATATATATATATATATATATAATCTATACTATTATACTATATATAAAGGCAATACTCTCTTTTCATTTGCACTTTTATTAATACTTATTCTACCCTTATACCTATTTGAAAATGAAAAAATAAACTATTTTTTCAAAGGGGAAATTTAAACTCACAACCTCTAGCATCCTAAACATCAACTTTGTCACTAAACCAACCTTATAACCTTAATAATAAAATTACTTAAAAACCTTTATATCCAATGCCCATAATTATTCTAATATCAATATATATATATATATATATATATATATATATATATATATATAATATACTATATACTATATATAAAGGGAATACCTCCTTTTCATTTGCACTTTTATTAATACATATTCTACCCTTACACCTATTTGAAAATACAAAAATAATCTATTTTGTCAAAGGGGAGGATTTGAATGTTGGAAATAATAGTGGATTGGTATTAATCAATTATATTTTATCATTATCTGGCAATTTAAGATTTGGTGATAATCATATCTTATAATATCTTTATGATTATTTGAATGGGATTATAGTAAGATTGACTCTGTGATGGGTTGAGTCAATCATAAAAAAAGCCCATTTGAGGGGTCTCTACCTACCCTGGGGGATTATAAATTTGCCATCCCATTAAGCAAATTATAACAACAGCAACAATACACATTCTCTAGAATAATCCCCTAGAAAGTAGGTAGTAAAACCCTCAAGAGTTCTTATTGAACTCATATCTCTACAATAATCATTCCTAGAGTTTTTTTTTTGTTCTTGAAGATCAAGAACTTCAATTCAATATATATGAGGTACACAGATTCTCTTTCCTTTATCTTTTTATATTTAATTCTCTATACATACTATAATCTTGTATCTATTGATTTAAGGTTTCTTTTATTTCCATCAATTGGTATCAGAGCCTGGTTAGATACATATTATAGTTGTTTTCTAATAGAAAACAACCATAATTCTCTAATAGAAAACAACTATAATATGTATCTAACCAGGCTCTGATACCAATTGATGGAAATAAAAGAAACCTTAAATCAATAGATACAAGATTATAGTATGTATAGAGAATTAAATATAAAAAGATAAAGGAAAGAGAATCTGTGTACCTCATATATATTGAATTGAAGTTCTTGATCTTCAAGAACAAAAAAAAAAAAAAAACTCTAGGAATGATTATTGTAGAGATATGAGTTCAATAAGAACTCTTGAGGGTTTTACTACCTACTTTCTAGGGGATTATTCTAGAGAATGTGTATTGTTGTTTTTGTTATTATTTGCTTAATGGGATGACAAATTTATAATCCCCCAGGGTAGGCAGAGACCCCTCAAATGGGCTTTTTTTATGATTGACTCAACCCATCACAGAGTCAATCTTACTATAATCCCATTCAAATAATCATAAAGATATTATAAGATATGATTATCACCAAATCTTAAATTGCCAGATAATGATAAAATATAATTGATTAATACCAATCCACTATTATTTCCAACATTGAAACCATAGCCTCTAAGTCCCTAAACATCAAATTTGTTAGTAGACCAACCTTTTAACTTTAATAACAAAAATTAATTTAAAACATTTATATCCAACATAAAAAATTATTATACTATTAATAATTTATTATCTATAATATATATATATATATACATATATTATCTATATTATATAACTATATATAAAGACAATACCTCTTTTTCATTTGCACTTTTATTAATACATATTCTACCCTTACACCTATTTGAAAATGTAAAAATAAACTACTTTGTCAAACGGGGGATTTGAAACCATAACCTCTAAGTCCCTAAACATCAAATTTGTCACTAGACCAACCTTTTAACCTTAATAACAAAATTACTTTAAAACTTTTATATCCAACATAAAAAATTGTTCTACTATATATTATCTATACAATATAACTATATATAAAGGCAATACCCCTTTTTTATTTGCAATTTTATTAATACCTATTGTACCCTTATACCTATTTGAAAATGAAAAAATAAACTACTTTGTCAAAAGGGGGATTTGAACCAACAATCTCTATCTCTCTAAACAACAACTTTGCCACTAGACCAATCTTTCAACCTTAATAATAAAATTATTTTAAAACTTTTATATCCAAAATCCATAATTGTTCTACCATCAATAATTTATGATCTATAAAGTCAATACCTTCTTTTCATTTGCACTTTTATTAATACCTATTATACCCTTATACCTATTAGAAAATTAAACAATAAACTACTATATATAAAAGCAATACCCCCTTTTCATTTGCAGTTTTATTAATATCTATTTTACATTTATACCTATTTGGAAATTGAAAAATAAACTACTTTGTCAAAAAAGGATTTGAACTCACAATCTCTTGGTCCTTAGACATCAACTTTGCCACTAGACCAACCTTATAACCTTAGTAATAAAATTACTTCAAAATTTTTATATCTAACATTCATAATTGTTCTATTATTACTAATCTGCGATTTATAATATATATATATATATATATATATGTAATATATATATAATATATAATGGTAATAAGAAATTTTGGTATCCACATTTTATGATAGTTTTACCCTTCTAAATATTTTATGACCTCTCTCATAATAATAAATGTATATCTTCACATGTTTTACCTTACTCAAATCAACCTTGTTTACACTTGATATGCAAATACACTGGTGCAACAGCGTATGTGTTTTCGCTAGTATTTATAATTAGAATCCATCATGTATTTTGTATTAGATATTAGACTAGAATCAATCAAGATTATTGTTTTGTGTTAAAAAAACTAATTATGCTTTTTGTTTCTAATTTTGTAATTTATTTTAAGTCTCTAAGCAAAATATTTAGCCCTCTTATTCTTATGATTTTTTCTATTAATAGTTTTAGTCTTTCCTAGTGTGTAATTGTATTTTTAACAATGTAACAAACTAACAATCATGATAGCACTCTTGTAATCTATAATATCATCAAATAATATAAGAAGTAGACACATAATTTTTTTATCATGTTTTTAATCCTTTATTATGTTCAAAATAGTTGATAATGTTAAACAATCCATTGTTATCATAATTTATTGAAAATGCTTGTTATTATTTTCAGTGATTCAAATCAATAATACATGAATAATTAAAAATATATTAATTACTTTTTTTATGATTTGATTTTGATTTTTTATGACTACTTCAATTCATTTGAAATTACTAACATGACCATTAAACTTTTGGGAAGAAATTTGTTTCGCTAGTATATGCTACCTTAAGTAATGAAGGATAGTTAGCTCCTTAACTTTTATAAGTTTATGAATTCACTTTCTTCTTCAAGTTACTTTGTATGCAAACTCTTATTTTGTAAAGGTAGATTTAGTAGACCTTGTTCAAACTCTCTAGACTCTTGAGTTTATTACCGAGTCAATGAGTTTACAAATTAAAAGAAATAGATAAAAACAATAGTGATTTTTTGTTGTTTTTTCATTTTTACATGTTTAAAGTTCAAGATAACTTCATTTGGTATGTGATTTTTTAATAGAAAAACCTTCATCTATAAGAATCTCAAATCCTCATTTTCTAACAACACTAAACCCTTGATTTGAATATTCTACCGTTACTATCACTCTTGCAATTTATTAGCTATAAGTGATGTAATGCTAAACTTAATGAGTTAAGTGTTGTAGAATTCATAGTTTACTATTTTTATGTATTATATTGTTGAAATGTTTAGTTTGTACATTTATAAACTCTTATGATATAGAACTCTTATGAGTTTACATACAATCTTGAGTTTCACAACCTTGAAAGAATATATTTAAAAGTTGTTTATGATATTTAATTATGGATAATGATATATAAGCAATCCAGTCTTACAAATAACCCATCAACAACTCTTATTTATTCTATCTTTATCTTCCTATAACATTACATTACTAATTTTATTAATCATTTATCTATCCTCTGTTCTTATCTCACTAGTTGACAACAAGGATTGCCCAAATATGATTTTTCTTTAATTATAGCTTGTTTGATTGTTGAACTAATATTGAAAATATAAGAGAACAAATCATAGGTATGTTAAAGTATTTAAATTTTAGAAATAAAATAAATATACTCGAAGTTGACTTTTGATATTTGGTTACAAATTTTTAATAACTATTAAAGTAACTCGTGTCTCAAGCTATTTTTTAAAATAATTTGTTATTAAAATTTAGTTGATAAAATTAATAATTTCAAAAAATAATAGTTAAGGTAGTTATTTGTAAGATTTTCAAATTTAAATGAAAATATTTAAACTTATTATTGCAATAATTGTAATTGTAATTTAACTTAGAAAAAATAAAAGAAAGAAAAAAATATTATGCTATATAGTGACATGTGTCAAACATAATAAATAGAATACTTTTCTTTTAAAACATGTGTCCATAGTTAGATACGTTTTTATCCATACTATTAATAAAGGGAATACTCTTTATGTCAACTTTTCAAAATATCTATTCTACCATTTTACCTATTTGAAAATTAAAAAATAAATTATTTTGTCATAGGAGGGACTCAAACCTACAATCTTTCCATCCCTATATGTTGTCGCTAGATCAACCTTATAACTTTTAAAAAAAAATTACTTTAAAACATTTATATCTAATATAGATAATTGTTCTACTATCTATAATGTGTGTGTGTGTGTGTGTATATATATATATATATATATATTATTAATAAAGGGAATAGCTCTTTTTTATGACCACTTTTCAAAATACATATTCTACTCTTATACCTAGGCATGTTCATCGGTTCGGGTCAACTTGACGAATTCGGTAAACCGAACCGAACCAATTAGTTTGATTTGGTTTTTTCACTGGATCCGGTCTGGACCCGACCCAAACCGACTAAAACCAATCATGTATGGTTCGGTTCACGATTTTCGCATTTCAAAATTCTAACCTAACCTAAACCAACTCAAAAACACACACACACACACACACACATATATATATATATATATTATACATTTATTTTATATTTTTAAGTTAGTAAATATAGTAACCTGTTTTGTTTAGGGTTTTGCATTTCAAAACTTTGACCTGACCCTATTTTATATTTTTAAGTTAGTAATTTTATTCTATACTTTAAATTTATACAATTTGTTGTTTGTATTGTATTGTGTTGTTTTAATAGTTTAATTTGACTAATTTAGTATATATGAAATACTTAATATTTTGTTATAAAATTATGAATTTAGTAAACTAATGATTTTGGCTAATTTAAGGTATAAAATTATTTTTTGACGAATTAGTGAATTTTTTTTATTTTTTTATCAATTTTCTTTTAAACCGAACCAAACCAACCTGATTATTATTGGTTCAGTTTGGTTCAGTTAGGAAAATATATTCTACAAAACCGAACCAACCCAACCCAATTAAAATTAATTGGTTCAGTTTTCATTTCCCCTCATAAGCGAACCAACCCGAACCTTGAACCCCTTACTCATACCTATTTGAAAATTAAAAAATAAACTACTTTATAGTAGGAGGAACTCAAACCCGCAACCTCTTCTCCATAAATGTAAACTTTGCCACTAGATCAACCTTTTAACATTTTGAAAAGAATTACTTTAAAACATTTATATCAAACATAGATAATTGTTCTACTACCTATAATGTGTGTTTGTGTATGTGTGTGTGTATATATATATATATATATGTATATATATATATATGTATATATATATATATATATATCTTATTTATACTATTAATAAAGGAAATAGTCATTGTAATGTCCACTTTTCAAAATACATATTCTACTCTTATACCTATTTGAAAATTAACAAATACCCTTATACCTATTTGAAAATTAACAAATAAAATACTTTGTCATAGGAAAGACTTGAACCCGCAACCTCTCCTCCCTAAATGTAAACTTTGTCACTAGATTAACCTTATAACTTAAGAAAAAAATTACTTTAAAATATTTATATCCAACATAGATAATTGTTCTACTATCTATCATGTGTGTGTGTGTCTATATATATATATATATATATATATATATATAATGAAAATAAGACGTGTTGGTGTCCACATTTTATGACTATTTTACCTTTCTAAATATTTGATGACTTCTCTCACATAAATGCATATCTTCACAAGTTCTATCTTACTACAAATCAACATTTCTTAAACATCATTAATGTATGTATACTTCGATCATAAATATTTTTAACAGAAATGAGAATACACATGCATGACAAGATGTTTAATTTTATTCAAACTCTCTTCTTTCTCCATTTTCTCAAATTCATTGCAAATCTTACATACACATTGATGATCTGACATATTTCTATCATGTTAACATAAACAAAAAAGACATACTAAACTAAAATTATTGTACAGAAAAAAACACAGTAAATTATTTATATATTCTATCATGTTATTAAAGAAGTATTAAATTAAAACTCTAAAATTATTATACACATGAAAATAGAAATGTGAATATACAAGTGCGACAACGTCTGTGTTTTCCCTAGTATAATAATATTGATTATATGCAAGGTTTTTAAAATTAGACCAATTATTAAACTAGAAGACATGAGTTTAGAGTTCAAAGGTTTAACCAAAATTGAATCGAGGTCAATAAAAAAATAAAATACTATTTTACATTTTCACCATATAATAATTTACTAAGCAAAAAATAACTTATACATGATAGCACACAAATATAACTCATCATATTATGTTTAAGACTTTAAGTATTGTTAGTTTTATAATATTAAGATAAAGTCCTACATTGCCTAGAATAATTGTTTAAGAGATATTTATATTCTAAGTTATGATCAAAGCTTGGTAAAGAGACTAACAAGTAGGAAAAGTTTGTGCACACAAACTTGGGCTTCATGGATTTGTTCTAGTATAAGTCCATCAATGTTCTCCCACCCACATGTAGTTTTTAGCAAAAAACTATAAAACTCATCACACCGACCAGTTTTCATCGATTTTCCCAATTTCTGACCGGTTCAACAAGTTTGACGCTACTTCCCACCCTTACTCATTTTTAAGGAAACAATATTGTTCGATCATAGTTGAACTGGTTGATCTGTTCCAGTTTGGTAAACTCTAATCATATGTAGTTTTCCTAAAGTATGCAACACACTATAAGAGTAATTAATGGATTATTTTTACTAAATTTATATAAAAATATCACCAATGTGATTCTTTATTTATTAATAATTCACTTCAAATCAAAATGACAATGGATACCTTTAGTTTTGAGTGTAATCTGCATGGGAAGGTAGTCTTTGCAAGCTCTCTAGGCAAAAAGTTTTACTCTTGGGGGTACTTTGATCTTCCACAGTTGGTTCTAATTTTTTGAAGAATGTAGATTTTTTAACTGAGGGAGGCTGTCCATAATGCTTCGATAGCCTGATTTAACAGAATATTCACTATTTTTCTCCAACCTTCATATGCGTCTATCATTGGTAACAGAGTGGAAAAGGGGAGTTGCTAAAATAGACTCCATATCTACATGGTTGAAGATACTTGATATCAACTCAACATTCCAAGTTTTTTTTGCTTGATTTATAAGATTGTAAACAAACAACAACTCAGTGAGATTCATATTCCAAGGAGTGGTTATTCTAGGCTGATCAGCTCTTCTCAACCACAATCCAGACCAAATATTTATGTGTCTTCCATCACCAATGATCCATTTATAGCCTTCCTTTAGCAAAACCTTTGAGATGCAGATACTCCTCCAACAATAAGACAGATTATGGCTATAGAAGCCTCTGTAAAGTTCCCTCTAGAAAAATATCTTACTTTGAAGATTCTTGAAATGAGAGTATCTAGGAAAATATCTTGCTTTGAAGATTCTTGAAATGAGAGTATCAGAGCTAGACAGAAGTTTCAAGCCTTGCTTGCCAAGCATTGCAAATTAAAGCAAAATATGCCTTTGAACCTCATACCACCATAGCTCTTGCTAATAGTAAGTTTATCCCATGTCATCCAACGAATTCCATGATAATTTTTCTTGGCTCATCCCCACCAAAACTAGTTCAGCATCCTCTCAATCTCGTCACAGATAGAAAGGGAGAAAGAGTAAATTCTCATACTATAGGAGGGTATAGCTTAGGCAATTGCTTTTATAAGAATCTCATCCCTGCCATGGAAAGAGACTTGCTTTTCTAAGAGTTTATTCGCTGCTAGATTCTATCTTTGATGCATTTGAAGATTCCTTTACGAATTCTACCAATCATAGAAAGGAGGCCCAAGTATTTTGAGTTTTCGGCATACTCTTTTACCCCTAACAAATCTACAATATTATGGCACAATTGCTGGTCCACATTCTTACTAAAGAGGATATTAGATTTCTGCAAGTTTAAAATTCATATGTATTAAGGATGTTCTTCAAGGCTTCACACTCCTTGATAGTCGCATTACAGAAAAGGAAACAATCATTTGTATAAAGGAGATGAGAAACAGTAGGAGCTCCTCGACAAACTCTAATTCCATGAAGGTCACCTCTAGCCTTGCCTCTCTGAATCGAAGTCGATAACCCTTGAGCACAAATAATGAACATATAGGGAGATAATGGGTCTCCTTGGCGCAATCCCCTACTAGGAATAATAGGCCCCATTTTTTGCTGAGTTTATAATGGCAGAATATTTCACTGAGTTAATACACGTCATGATCCAATGTATCCACTGGCTATTGAAGCCAAGCTTCTCCATCATAGCCTTCTAGAACCCCCAATCAGCACCAGATGTCAATCTTAAGGGTCACTTCACCTTTTTCTCCCTTTAGTTTTGCACTTAAGATGGTAGATAATTTCTGCAGCTATGAATGCATTATCCAAGATTGATCTCCCTTGAATAAAAATGGTTTGCTCCTCAGTAATGCATTTAGATATGACTTTCTTCAATCCTTTAGCAAAAACTCTGGCAATGATTTTATAACTAATATTGCACAAGGAGATAGGCCTTAAGTCCCTCATAGACTATGGCTTTTCGCTTAGGGATAAGAACAATGTGAGTATCGTTTAGAGTGGCAAGAAGGACACCTTGCTGAAGCCCATGTTTGCAAGCTTCAGACACCTGTTCTCCACATAAACTCCAAGATTTTCTGTAGAAGGATGGATTGAGATTGTTAGATCCTGGAGTTTTATCTGGTACATGCTGAAGAGAGAATTCCTAAAATCTTCATTCGTGAAAGGGGTTAGGAGCTGTTGATTATCGTCTTCGTTGAGGCCAGGATTGACCAGGGATGTTATTTGATCATATGAGCTTTGTTTTTCTGTGAATAGTTTTTGAAAATACTCCTCAGCGACTTGGCAAAGACTTGATTGATCTCTGATTTTGTCACCCTCTTCATTTATAGCATCGTAATAATGTTCTTTTTCCTTCTTTCAGAAGCTAAGATATGGAAGAATTTTGTGTTTAGATCCTCATCACGAAGCCAGTAAGCCTTAGCTCGTTGCCTCCAGAAATCATCTTCTTGGATAAGAAGGTTGGTAAGTTTCTCCTTTGCTATATTGAATTGAGTCATCGCAAATTCGTCAGTTTTATCCCTCCAATCTTCGAACTCTTGTAGTTTTTTATGCCCTCTCTAAATCTGGACCGGATTCGGTGACCCCATTTGGCTAGCTCCTCAGCACAACCTCCCAATATCTGAATAATGGACCCATCATATTTATTCAAACCAAGATCAGGTTCAAGAAACCATGTGTTCTCGAATTTGAACTCTCTAGGCATTTGGATCAAATGCTGCCAGAGACATCTTAATAGGATGGGGGGATTATCAGATATAGGGGCAATGAGATTATAGAGGTGAGCTTCTGGGAAAAGCTGCAACCAAGAGGGAGAAGCCATGGCCCTATCAATACGTTCCTCCACAACATTAGGAGACCCTTTACTACGAGACCATGTAAAAGGATACCCTTCCAGGTCTAAGTCAATCAAGTCACAATCTGTCACAACATGTTTGAAACGAGAGAGAAGCCAATCCGAGTGCTGAACTCCACTACATTTATCCTCAACAGCTAGCATGTCATTGAAGTCACCTATGATACACCAAGGAATGGTGATCATAGATGCTAAGCTTCTTACGAGATTCCATGATTCCTTCCTTCTGTTTCTTTCAGGAAATCCATAAAAGCCTAACAACATCCAATTACCTTTTTCATCATCAGTAATTTGAATGTTAATAAAATTCTGGAAGTAGTTTACCACCGAACATTTCAAGGAGTCTCTCCATAGAATATCCAACTCCACCACGACCAAACGTATCCACAACAAAGTCATGATGGAAACCAATCTTTATTATGATATCTTCCACTTTACTTTTTTAAGCAAGAGTTTCAATGAGAAAAAGCACATCTGGTTTGCAACAGCGAATGAGGTCCTTTAGGATTGGAACTGCCCTGAGGTTACCTAGGCCTCGGTAGTACCAGCTGAGCAGATTCATTGGTCCTGGCAGGCTTGGGAGCCAGGTCCTGCCAATAAAAAATGACCAATTGTGCTTGGAGATATGGTTGAAACTTCACTACCTACCTCTTCACCTGTGGTTACTTCTCCTTCTCTTCATTTGCCTGGGTCATAACAACTTCTGCTGGCTCTGTTACTTTGGTAGAGCTACCAATGGCTGTATGAACCTCTTCTTGTATATTTGTCCCATTTCCACCTTGTCCACATCTATCATATTCTTTCATTCCTTCTTTCTGCTCATTTTCCTTGCAGGGTTTGGGTTTGGGGTGATACTGCTTCCTTCTTCTATGAGTCATTTACCTCTACTTCTTATGGTTTGTTTCGTTGATTCAGCTCATAGTTCAGTCCCCATTGTCTGACACCATCACCAACCAAGTGGCACATATTTGAAAGTTACAATGTTCCATTCTCCTCCTGGATTTCGCACTTTCTTATCCCTTGAAAGAGTTTTTCGAGTATCAACCTTTACCCTTAGGCGCCTTACCCTTACCTATATACATATCCATAGTTTGACTTTGTACATATGTCATGGAATTATATATTACTTTTTTTTAACTATAAAGCTTATAGTTTTTGTTTTTTTTAATATTAAACACTAATATTATTTTTTTTACCTACAACTACATATGATAGAATCAAAACATTCTTTTTTTTACGGGTTTATTATTAATATACTTGTGGATTTATATTTTTTGGAGGAAAGATATTATAGCAAATGAATTTATTTAATAAATAAGAGAGTACTCTGACTTTTTTGGAGGGAGAAATAATATAGGAAATAAAATTATTTAATGAATAATAATGAGATTTTTTTTATTTTGATTGGGAGCGAATCCACAATCTAAATAAAAAATAATCATTAATTTAAAAAAACCTATCAATAATATGATAATCTCAATTAGAGATTTAAAATAAAAATATACATAAAGGTAGATTATTAACTTATTCGTGTGTGTAAATTAGTAAACACTTATAAAATTTTTTTATTTATACAACTTGTTTTTTAAAAAGAATAAGTTAGTAATTATAACTACAAATTCACTAAAATATCTACGTTGTTAATTTGTTTTTTAAAAAGAATAAGTTAGTAATTATAACTACAAATTCACTCAAATATCTACGTTGTTAATTTGTTTTTTCTAAAAGAATAAGGGGATATATTAATGTTAATAGTTAGTCTTTATTAATGAGAGAGATTTAACTCACTATAGATAAATAAATAAATAAATATATATATATATATATAATTAAATCTAAATTAGTTCAAAATCATGTTATAACTTATAATACACTCTCATACATGATAAGAATAAAATATTTTTTACGTTTTAAAAAGAAACAAATTAAAAACTTAATTCTAAGCTTGTATTTAATATTCTAAGATAATTACATTTAAAATATTTAAAACATAAAAATATTATTTAATATCTACCATATAAAATAACAGAATATTATAGGTGAGATTAAAACTATTTTCTTTGTTGAACGTTTACTCATCAATTTTTATTATTTAGAGATAAAGATAAAAGATGACCGATTAAAAAAGATAAAGTAATTTTTAAATTAAATAAATATTACTCATCAATTTTATTTTTAATTTTTTAAAATTAAGAAAAATAAGACAGATTTGGTTTTTATTGAAAATTTATTTAGACTAAATTAATATTGCTAAATTTTATATTTTTATAATTAAATATTAAAAGTATGCTAATTTATTAATTTTATAATAACTATTTGAAAATTCATATATAAAATAATTTTTAATTGATTGATAGAAAAAATTTTTTAGTACGTGAAAGTTAAACTCAATTGCTTAATAAATTTTAAGAATTTTTTTAAAATTATTAATAAATTAAATGGGAAGAATTTAACATTTTGTATAAAAAATTAATAATTTTAAGGAAAGTTAAAATGATAATAAATAATTATATTAATGAAATAAATTAAATAATTTTATTTATTAAAAATTAGAAATTAAATAAAAATATTTAATTAAATGTAGATTAATGACTTTCAAACGCATGGATACGTTGATACAAGATTGTTTCAAACACATGGATACGATTATTATCGTCAGAACAAAGTTGTACCTCATAAAAAATATTTGTTTTTTTTTTATGGTGGAAACATAAAAGATATTTGTGATTTGATAAAAAAGATATTAAAATTAATTTAAAGGATACATTTATCTTTTAAGAAGGAAATTGACAATAAAATTGAAACTCCATAAAGAGAGAGAATTATCAATTATGCTCTCCGTCCTTTAAAGTATTGATTACATTTTTTTCAATACTTTATAAGGAAAATGTTAAATAAAAATAAAGTATATTTAATTTATTTTTAAAAATAAAAGTATTTAATTAATATTTACCATATAAAAAGATTGTTATAAGAGGTTTTAAAATTCTTTTTTTATAAATAAAGATAAAAGACAGTAAATTGAAAAATATATTATTAATAAAATCAAATATATGGATAAAGGTAAAATAAAAGTTATTTAAATCATTTAGTTAGTAATGATGATAGTATGTGAAACATATCATCAAAAGAGAAAAATAAAAATACTGACAATGTTTCTGATTTGTGTATTCTAATTTATAATATAGAATAAAATTTTATATTTTATATTTTATTAAAAATTTAAATATGTATGTTAACATACACTCAGTTATTAACTAAAATTTATTACAAAATTATAAAATTATATAGGAATTATCTTTTATTTAATAAGTCTAATTCATGATTTATTGATTTTGTTATTTTTTAAATGAGAATAATTTATATATATTGATAATGTAAAAATTTACACTATTATACTATCATAATTTAATATACTGTCACGTCATTTTTAATATTTGATAAAATTATAATTAAGTGATAGAATTCTAAATTGTTATTGAATATTTTATTTACATTGAAAATGTACATTTATTATTCCCAATTTTAAAATATACCAATAATGTTACAGAGTTTGTTCAATAATGTTTTGTTTGGATATCTCTAATTAAATGAAAATAAAAGTTAAACGTGGGCGAATACAAAGCAACAAAATACTAATATTATTATCAGAGATGTACCTTTGAATGATGTACAAGTTTCTAGAAAAAGAATTTTTCAACTAAATTAAAATTTGATCTTGGTAATCTACTAATAAAATTTATGTTAATTCTCAACATATATTATTGAACTAAAATTCTAATTACAATTAAAGAGCAATATCAAAAGTAGTAATTGAATTTTATCTAGATCCATCCTTTAAAATATGAAAAGAAAATAATATTTTTTATTTTAATAAAATATTATATTTTATTTAAAACAATTTCATTAACATAATTACAAAGAGTTTGAATAGAAAATAAAATTTATGATTTTAAATATAAATAAATATCTCAGCTTCTAAACAAAGGAAGTACAAAAATTAAAAGTCACTAAAATAAAAAAAATAATAATTACAATATTCCATAATTTTATCTCTCTCCTTATCAATTGATTAAGTAATGTAGGTGAATTGATGTCAATCCATGACACTCTTAATTTTTATTAGGAATATCAACAACAACAACAAAAAATCTTTCTTTTTATGATATTGTTGGTATGAAATATCTATAAATGCTATCAATAATTGATATCCATTAAAAAATCTAGTTCGTTTTCTATAGTAAGTTTTTATTTTATTTCTAATAAAATTTTATTCGTCGGTGATACTCAAATTTAAAATCATCATATTTTAATTTTATTTAGACTGATAGTTTTCCACTTCCTTTATTATCAAGATTTTTAATAATCATAAAAAATAATTACAAATATTTGTTAACCACGTTATTTTTATTTTTTGTTTAATCAAGTGAACAATCAACATTCATTTAATTTTTATTGATTAAATTATATAATTGCCTTTTTAATTTGTTAATTCACTTAATTGTCTAGGATTAGAGTTTGAGATTAAAATGATGCAGCTTTAGCCTAAAAATATGATCAAATTATATTATCAATGTAAAAAAAAATAACATATTTTTTTAATACATTGATATATTGTTGATAAACCATTTTTTAGCACAATATGTAGGGAGTTCTGAGGGTGTAGTTGTTTTATTATGTAAGATTTTATTATTTTATATGATTCTATTAGGAGAACTCGTATTTTATTCATGGTGTGATCAAATTTTGAGATTGTTATGAAAATTGCAAAGTGGAGGCAACATTTGAAGATTTTTTTCTGGAAAGTCCATCTCTTGATAAAGAGCACAATCGTGCTATATTTCGAGAAGATCAAAATGGTCCCAACGTTTGAGCATGAATGTGCTACACTAAGCATGACCCATACTTCATTTTGAACATCAACACTCAAGAAAAGAAGCATATCCGTGTTGTGCTTTAGCATACCTTGATAAGAAAGAACATGATCATGTTAATCTAAGCACAATTGTAATAATTTGAGCAAGATCATGCTTATGTTTTAGAACTTTAATTTGGAAAACATACACTAGGGTGTAGCATAATCATACTAAATTTCCATAGTTAGGGTTGTGGTTTAATTCTTACAAACCCCTAAATTCTAATTATATTTGAATCCTTTTTTAATTTGTCAATTAAAGTTTTAGACACTTTATCCATTTTATGACACCCAATTTAATTTCCTACCATCCTCTATTTCACCCCATAATTTTTTTAAAACAAGGAATGAAATTTAGAAATAATACCTTTTAGAGTCTCGAAGAAAAAAAAAAAAAAAGGTTGGAAGAGCACACAATATAACTTTAATAAGTACCACACAACTTGCCATTTAACGTATTTGATCTTCTAAGATGACAGTCTCTGCCTTACCACATCCACCATTGATTTCCACATATCCAATTTTGATAAGGCACTTCAATGGACAGACCTAGAAGTATTTGAACAGCATGATCCTCACCTTACAATTTAAGAGGTTTGATGCTCTTCTCAACCAATATTACGTCATGTTTATACCAAGTAATTAAATTTTATGAAAATGTGCAACGTTAACAACCTCTATGAAAGTCCAATCCATCTTTGATAATAACAAAGTATTATTTGTGAGCTAGAAGTATGAGATACACAATTCTGCCTACCCTATGTCATACCTTTCTTGAGATCTATATCCACTACCATTTTTATCATTGAATTGAATCCTTCAAATACGATGAGGAATAGGAAATGTGATAATGGATCATCTTGCCTAAGTCTCTTTCTCACAGCAAACTCCTCTATAGGACTATCATTCACCAACTGAGATCTTTTTTAGCTCACACACTCTTTGATTCACTTTATCTATTTCGACCTAAAACCCATTATTTCTATGACATATCGCATAAATTGTTAGCTCACAGAATGTAAGCTTTTTCAAGGTCTGCCATGAAGCATACTAGATCTTCTTTCCTCCTCCTAGAACCCCCGACCATCTTATTTATGATTTCAATATAAATTCTATATCAAAGTTAATATCTTAATGGCAATTGATCTTTCATTGTGGAGGATCCTTGTTATGTGCACAAAGTTGTTGAAGTTCTCTATCTTGCAATTATTGTTTTTGATAAGTAACTCAGCTCATATCAACATTAGAAACCCTTCTTTTAATGTGTTTAACTAGAAAAGTATAAAAAATTAAAACAAATACATCTTTTAGTACAAATGTAAAAATGTGAGATCAATCCATAAGCATTAAGCCTTAATCCGATCCAAAAGCTCCAAAGGTTTAAAGAATAATGTAAAGTGAGCTATCTTGATGCAAAGAAATCATACACCCCTAAACTTCATGACAAAATTTAAAAAATGATTCTGAATTCATATTTGAGTTAATTATATTTCATGTCCCCTTAATTTTTCAATTTTTGTCTTCTAGTATTAAATAATGACATTATGTTCCTCAATAATTTTAAAAATTGGGTATCACAATGTCATGGTCTAAAAATAGAGAAATAAAATGTCAAAAATTGAAAAAATACAAGAACACAAAGTGTAATTAAGTCTTTATATTTTAGAGAAAAATCTTGATTATAAAAGGGGTGTAATTGATTACGCTTTTGTGTAATCGGTCAAGTCAAGTTCACACAAAAAAACACAAATTTCAGACAGGTCTAGTCGATTATTGTAAGGTGTAATCGATTACTCTAGAGAAATTTGAATTTCAATTAAATGTTTCCTTTTTCACTTCATAACTTAAGTAATGGATTACCCAAAAGTATAATTAGTTACATTTAGTCAAAATCAAGATTTCTTAACTAAGAATATGGTGTCATTTATTACATAAACATGTCATTTATTAAAGGTGACATTTGCTTTATTTGTTTTCTGATTTCATTTTAAGAGAAAATAGAAAATAATAGTGAAAATATATATGTTACAATTTAGAGAACATTTTCGCTGAAAACATTTTCAAAAAACAACTAAAAACAGAAATAAGTTGATTCAGTATTTTCAAAAGTTAACACTATGTGAAAATTTGATAACAATATTGTAATTATACAAAAAATAATATATAAATGAAATTTAAACTATATATTTAAAAAATTTATAATATTTTTTCTAAAATTGATTAAATTTAATAATATTATTTTTTGAAAATAGAAAATATCAAGAAAAAAAATATATATTTTCTAAATATTGAGAACTTGAAAATGAAACAAATAAGGAATTGATGGTTAAGGTAAACAATGCTCACATTGTTATTTAGGAAATTATTTTATATTTTTAGAACAACTAACCTATAAGTCTTGTAATTATTGTTGCGATGATAAAAGAATATATTGAATTGTTAAGAAATCATATTATATACTTGGTAATTGAAAAAACATTTTTCATAAATGGTCTCCCTATTAACATGTTTTCTTGGCATTCCCTCCAAAATGGAACTCATTGCTTATGATTTTTAGTCCATAAATGTAATGAATGTCTCGATGTTAACCTCATGGAATTAATATCGATCTTGTAGTTGTTTTGTTATTGATCTAATCCTAGTTGTAGTTTGATTTTATCCATTTGATGACACTCCAAAATTGAGAAATAAATCAAAATAGTATATCTATTCCACATTTTGCTATCGTATAATATATATATATATATATATATATATATATATATATATATATATATATATATATATAATAAAAGAGAGAGAGTGGTAAATAAGATGAAAATATTAGTATGACATCCATACATATTGAAGAAAAAATTATTAATGCCACTATTCATAGAGTATAAGTAACTACATATTAGTAAAAGACATTAATTATAACTCAAAATAGTCAATCAACTAATTTTTTGGTTCACTTTTTTTCTTTATGCTTTTTGTTTTTTACTTTCGTCATGTTGTTATTTATTTGAACATGACAAAACTTAATAGAGGAATAGATGGATATATATTATTAAATAGTTTTAGTGGTTATTATTTCATCTATTTAGATGGATAGTTTGTGAAGACTATCATTTATTAAAAGACACACATCAAAATACCAAACTTTGTTGTCAAACTTAATATTTGTTTCATAATCAAAATGATTGAGATTCTTTATTTATTTTATAAGCTAACATTATGTGGAGTAGAAATGTTTTTTATAATTCAACATAGAGTTGATGAAACAACTGAGATTAAGTCGTGTAAAAAAATGACTACAATCAATTTTGGTATAAATTAACATTGTGGTTTTTGACACAAATTGTTTAATCCTTGATGTGAATAATTAAATTCTTGATGTAATGTGATCATGGTCATTCATGTTACTAGCTTGATTGTAATGGTTCATGTTACTAGGAAAAACTGTTTATAAATATAGGTGGTTGTATGGAAAATATAAAAGGCCATTCTTGTACATAACTACTAAAGATGGTAACAATAACATCTTTTTAGTTGACTTTTAGCATCTTAATTAAGACACTGGTACTAAAGATGGGAACAATAACATATTTTTAGTTGACTTTTAAAATCTTAATTAAGGCTCTGTTTGGGGTGATTCTAAGTTTCTGGTTTTTGGTTTTGAAATGTATTTTGAAAACAGAAACATGTTCGGCAAAAATAGTTTTGTTTTGGTTTTTTACTCATTTTCGAAACAGTTTTCACTCAATTTTAAAAACAATAAAATTTGGTTTTTAGATTTCTGTTTCTATTTTTATTTAAGTTCATTACTTAACTTCATTTGTCAGCATTGACCATCACCTTTGACCAAAAGTCACCAACAGCCATTCCGACGGTCATCGGTCGTCACCTCCGATCGGTGGTCACCAGCCCCCCACCTCCTATTAGCATTCACTAGTTGCCACCTCTGATTGACAGTCACCGATCGCCACCTCCAACCGGCGGTCACCTCCAACTGGCAGTCACTAACCGCCACCTCGATCGGCGGTCATGACCCCACCTCTGACCGGCGATCACCGACTGCCACCTCTGATCGGCGATCACCAACCGCCACCTCCAACCGATGAGCATCGGCCGTCACCTCTGACCAACGGTCACCGGCCACCACCTCCGACCAACGGTCACCGGCCACCACCTCCGACCGGCAGTCACCGGCCGTTACCTCCGATCGACTATCACCTTCAACAACTATCTCGATCGTTACCTTTAACTAGTGTGTTGGTTAAGATTTAAAACCAATGTTTTAAATTTGGAAACAAAAACAATGTTGTTTTTAAAATTTTGAAAACTTAAAACCAAAACTAGTTTTTTGTTTTTAAAAATTTTAAAACTAGAAATCAAAAATCACCCCGAACGGGGCCTAAGATATTAGTGTATAAAACATTATCAATTATGTTTTTACACTAATATAATTAACTTAATCATATTTTTTACCCTGAAATGTATCAATATTTTAACTCAATCCTAAACCATAACTGTATCTTTAAACCATAACTATTTTAATGAACAAAAACACATAAGTTGAAAAGTAGGAGGGATCTAAGTTGACTACTAGACAATTTTAAAGGAAAAAAATGAATGTTAAGAAGTAAGTTGGTTTTGAGAAAGTTACTTAAAATAAAAAAAGTAACATAATAAAGAATGCAATGTATACCAAGTATTTTGGTAATTGTTCACGTATGTGTATTTTAAGGAGTGCAAATGTAATTTAATTTTACTCAAAAATTAAATATATAATTAACTATTTGATCTTACAAAAAAGTAAATACCACAATGACAAAAAAGGATATCCAACTAAAAAAAATAAAAAATAACAAAAATTAAAAACATTTAAAGAATATAATAATTATTAACTTTCACCTACTTTATTTTAAATTTCACTTTCGCTATGGCTTTCACCTCTCTTCCTTCTTGTTATTTATTACATGAATTATTCATCTCCTCTACTATACTTTCTCTTCTGCCCATTCTTTATACATTCTATGAATGTTACGTTTCCATTTTTTCTCTTGTTTTTTTATTTCATTTTAAAAATTTTGAAGATCAATTTTATTTATTTAAAAATTTTCAAAGACTAAAATCAATGAATCTTTTGAATTACCAAAATTAAATTAGATACAAATTTAATATCAATGACTACTAAAGAAACTCTCTTTTTATAATTTTTCATATTATAATTTATTGAAAATCATAACATTTTGTGAATTTCACTTGTGATCGAAGGAATCTCTTTTCAAAAATAATTTTTTTAATGAATCTTTCTAAACATAGCTAATTTCTAATAAATTCTAATGAATCATAAAAAAGAATTTTTGAGATAACTTTTCTAATACTATTATTTAATCTTTTAAAGAATAAATTATATAGACTAATTATAATAAAAAATTAAAAATATAATTAATTATTAGATCATACAAAATAGAAATTCTACTTAAAAAATAAAATAACATAAGGGAAACCACAATTATAATTTTTCTCATATTTTTTTAATATTATTTTCATTTATGTTATTTTTATATTTTGCTTTCTAGTAAATTATTTATTACATGCATTACTTTTTCTTTTTCTATCTCATTTTCCCTTTCTTAGAGGAGAAAATGAAATGTTATAGAAAAAGTGTTAGAAATTTCTATCTTTCTATAAAATTGTGATTGTTATATGGTAATTTTCTCTCTCTAGGTTTCTTTTTTTCATTTTATCTCTAAATTTTATATCCTAATTCCCCTAAAATGAAATGATCCTTACTTCTCACATAAAAATATATTAGGTAAGCAAGATCAACAACCTTAGATCTTGCATAGCCATTTCCACCTTCTCACAACAGAACAAAGCACTTGATTATCAAACTCAGAAGCTCCAAAGTTCACAAATTTCAAACTTACTATTTAAAAAAATTCAAAGTGGTATTTCCCTTTGAATCCATCTTCTGGTTCCCTCTCAGTCACCATTTCCAATGTTACTTCTGCTTCTTCTTCTTCTTCCAATCTAAACCCTACCCAACACGACGAGACCATGAATTCGCTATTCTCAAATGAAAAGCTTCCCCCACCGCCGGGAATCCCAATCCCAGGCGCAGTCGCGGCCGAAACGGCGATCCCAAACCCAATACTAATCCCGAAGCTGGAACCTTTCGATGGATGGCTGAGTAGCCACAGACCCGAACAGCAACGAGAAGAAGAAGAATCAGAACAATCTCAATCTCAGGAGGCCAATTTTTCAAATGGGTCAATCGACATCGACCTGAATCTCTTGTGCGAGCAAACCCCCGAAGACCCAAACTTGTTGTCGGAGTTCAACAGAATCTCCCAGCTCTTCTGCACCGCTTTCTCCAGCACGGCGGCGCAAAACGACGGCATGGCCTCGGGCCTGCAGCAGCACTTGGGCCTTCCGGACCCGGATTCACGGGCAATTGTGGCTGTCCCGGAGGAGGGTCGGTCGTCGTCGATGGCGGTGGCGACGACGGGGCGGCGGCGTTGCAAGGAGCTGGTCCGGGTGACCGACATCGGGGGGCCGGAGCATCGGCAGTTCCGGGACGTGGTGCGGCGGACTCGGATGGTGTACGACTCCCTTCGGGTGCTGGCGAGCGTGGAGGACGAGCGGCGGATGGATGCCCGGCGGGGGCGCGGCGATTTGCGTGCCTCGGCGGTGATGAGGAGCTGTGGGCTTTGGTTGAACCGTGATAAGAGAATTGTGGGTGCCATTCCTGGTGTTTGCATTGGTGATGTTTTCCTTTATAGAATGGAGTTGTGTGTGGTAGGTTTGCACGGTCAGCCTCAGGCTGGGATTGATTATCTCCCTGCTAGCATGAGTTCCAATGGTGAACCTATTGCCACTAGTGTCATTGTTTCTGGTGGGTATGAGGATGATGTTGATGAGGGTGATGTTATCATTTACTCTGGCCACGGTGGTCAGGACAAGCATTCTAAGCAGGTTTTTCACCAGAAGCTTGAGGGAGGCAACCTTGCTATGGAGAGGAGTATGCATTATGGGATTGAGGTCAGGGTTATTCGCGGTGTCCGCTATGAGGGTGCTGCCTCTGCCACTGGCAAGTTGTATGTGTATGATGGCTTGTATAGGATTCTTGAGTGCTGGTTTGATGTTGGCAAGTCCGGTTTTGGTGTTTATAAGTATAAGCTCTGTAGGATTGATGGGCAGGCCAAGATGGGTACCCTCGTGCTCAAGGAGGCCCTTATGCTTAGGAGGGATCCCTTGAGTTCCAAACCCATGTACTGTTTGTCTCTTGATATTTCCAATAGGACCGAGAATGTTGGGGTGCGCCTTTTTAATGACATTGATCGTAACTATGACCCTTTGCGCTATGATTATCTTGTCAAGACCAATTTTCCACAGTTTGTGTTTCATCAGAGTGGGAGGGGGACCGGTTGTGACTGTGTGGATGGCTGTGTTGAGGGATGCTTTTGTGCTATCAAGAATGGAGGGGACCTTCCTTATAATCAGACTGGGATTCTCTTGAAGGGGAAGCCTTTGATTTTTGAGTGTGGTCCATTTTGTAGTTGTCCTCCTCATTGTCGCAACCGTGTCACGCAAAAGGGGCTGAAAAATAGGTTGGAAGTGTTTAGATCTAGGGAAACTGGTTGGGGAGTTAGGTCCTTGGACCTTATTCAAGCTGGTGCTTTTATATGTGAGTACACAGGGGTTGTTCTCACTAGGGAGCAAGCTGAACTTTTGACAATGAATGGTGATTCATTGATATATCCAAATCGCTTTACTGATAGGTGGACAGAATGGGGGGACTTATCTATGATAGATTCCAATTATGTGCGTCCATCTTATCCGTCAATCCCTCCTTTGGATTTTGCGATGGATGTGTCAAGAATGAGGAATGTTGCTTGCTATATGAGTCATAGTACAACTCCCAATGTGTTGGTTCAGTTTGTTCTGTATGATCACAATAATTTGATGTTCCCTCACCTTATGCTATTTGCAATGGAGAACATCCCTCCTATGAGAGAGCTTAGCCTTGATTATGGGGTAGCTGATGAGTGGACAGGGAAGCTCTCTATATGTAACTGAATGATTTTGAAAGTTTCATACACTTTATAATATACTCAAGCCAAGTTTTGGGCATTGTTCGCAGAGGTAAAGTAAGTTCTTTTATCAACTTATTTGATTTCAGTATTTTCAACATTGTCTTCCATTTATTTTATGTTATCTCTTAATTTTTGTCTGGTCTCCGTAGTTGTAGGTGTATTATTCATTATGAACTGCTCCATTTTGTGGTCTTTCTAGCATCCAGCTGTAATTCAGATCACAGGAAGTTCAATATTTATTGTGACATTGAAGATGGAGATTATATATTGTAATATCTTATAATTGTAGTTTAGTATGCAAACTGATCAGTATTGTAGTTGCTCTGGATATGAGCTTTTTTTGTAGTTTCTTCTTCTACCAGTCCAAATCTGTTTTCCTGTATCTGGGTTTGTGTGTGTGTGTGTGTTTGCATTCCATCTATTTATTATTGGTGCTATTTTATTGAACATATGCTCTTTTCCCTTTATTTACTGCCACGTTATAATTAGGTATTAGTATTAGGAATTTTCAATTCTAATTTGTTAAGACTGTAACGACTAATTGTTTAATTTAAAATATCCCGAGTAATAGATACTTTCTGTGCTGATTTGATGATCATGTTGGGGAAATTGCTCTTAAATGTTGATCTTGGTTCTTTCTAAATTATTTGTGGAATATTATAAGAAGATTTACTTTGTTCATGGCTTCATGCCATTCTGGTGAGAGTGTAGAAGTTCCTTATTGTAAGTAATGGGCTGAGAGGGGAATATGCTAGTTAAATGATCCATAGACCTAATTAAGTTTTTGGGTTGGGATGGGTTGTAAAACCTACAAGTGTGGTTCTTGCTTAGCCCCATCTTCTTAATGTTTTGGGCTTCCCTCATCCTAAGAGTTCAGTTATTGTATTGTTCCATTTTGGGTTTTGTTGGAGATCTCATATCAACTAGTGATATGGCTAATTAATAGTATATATGTGAAGTGCAAACCTCACCTTACATGCTAGTTTGTAAGGTTGAGTTAGGTCAAATTTCATTATTTCTAACATGGTATCATAGTTTATCCTAGTGGATTTGTTGTTGAGCCTATCGTACCTCCCTTAGATGTCCAGTTCTACAAACTTCACGTTTGAGATATCCAGTCTTCGGCATAAGAGGTGTGTGTTGGAGTTCTCACATTAATTAATGATATGATCAGTTAAAAGTATATATATAAGGTGCAAATCTCACCTTACGAGCCGGTTTTGTAAGGTTGAGTTAGGTCATATTTCACCTTTTCTAATAGGTTTGATAGAAACCTTGGGCTCGATGATGTTAATTGTAGTCGGTTTAGGTGGGCTGGATGATGTAAGCCAATATTTCAAAGGAGGGGCTAAGCAATGAGGGAATGTTTTCTGAGTTGTTGATTTACTGACATGGACAAGTTAGCTAAGCCAGCCAGTCTTATAGGGGGAGTAGGTGGCTAGGTGAGAATCATTTTGAGCAGTGTTTTTAAATAACCACCTTGGCGTGGCGGATTTTTTGCCAACTGTCATACACAAGTTGTGAAAGGGTGAAAATTTCTTAAACAAGTTCTTTCAGTTTTAGTAAAACTGTATTGAAAATTGATCCATAAATTTTTCACCCATAATACAAAACGAATATTTCAAACTTAAAAGGGGTGGCTCAGTGCTCTTACTAAATAATATGTTCTGCTACATTGTTAATGACTATAGAGAAGGCCAAGACAAGGTTGGAACAAGAGCAAAACTAAAATAGTTGAAAATTGAATAACTATAGAGAACTTCAGCTATCATTTTAAGATGATTGAGGTCATTAAGATTTTTGATAAATTGATTTGTTTGTATAATATGATTCTGATTCCAGCTGTTATGGAGCATATAAATGGAAGTTATTAGAGGTTATCTCTTACATGGTGGTAATTGCATGCTTCTTTAGACCACAATTTAAATTGTGTAGAAGTCGTAACATCTTATGCATTAGTAGCCCCCCTTTTGTGCTAACTTGTGCTGCAGATTGTGTTTGAAGGGATTGCAATGGAGTCATGATCTTCCATGCTCAATCATGGGATTGGCAATCCCTTGTTAGTTGAAAGAAACAGCAAAGTGGAATGGGCCCCCCTCCAGTCCTTAGGCACTTGTCATGCTGTCATTCGTGGTGCAAATCGTATTTGTGGTGAAAATCAGTGTTTTGTGGGCTTTGCGATGGCCCATTTGTCTTCACTGTTGTCAGACATGGTGATGCAACCTGCACTGTCGCTGGACAGCCTCTGTCACCATTTTGTTTCTGTTGTCGACCTCCCAGGAATCCTCTGTTTGTGTTCAGTGCCGTCTGCTATAGGCTATTTGTGTTGCACTTGCCTTTTTAGAACAACAGAAACACTTAGTAAAGAAGCTGATGGTTCCTAGAGTTTCCTGAGCAATGTTGACAAACTTGAGGATCCTAAGGGGATTCGAAGGGGTGTAATCATAACTCAAATTGTAAGAGTTGTATATGCAAAATTTTATTATATTTATTTATAAACACACAAATACATAAAAAGAAAAAAAAAAGATGAAAAAATCTCTCCTAACAAACCATAAATATTAAAATCCTATATATAACACACAACTAAATGTAGGTTCATAAATTATAACATAACTCACAATAAAGTTCATAATTACTTAATACTTTCATAGTAAAAATAATAGGACCCTCAAGTCTGCCATAATTATTTATTAATTACTTCATAGTTCATACACCTATAATAAGAGTAATAGGAATAGGACCCTCAAATCTGCCATGCAAAAACAGCATACACATACGATGTAATAAAATAGCCAACCAAGAACACCAGATAAAACTTGCCAAACCAAGAACAACGCCACACACAAGTAGGAGGAGAAAATTTTGTTCCCAATGAGCAACAAAAGAGTAGAAGCATTCGTCGGTGACATTGGTCAGGTCAGGGGAATTGAACCCAAACATTTTTCTCCATTTTCTCTTTTTTTTGTCTGATTTTTTAGGCCTCAATTTGAGCACAGTTCTGCTTCTCTTTTGTTTTTTTTTTTAACATAAAACATTACATATAATACAATAAACTAAACAACAACTGCAACTAAAAAACATAATAGTGTTAAAAATATAGTAAACTATTTAACGCATAACATATAATATGATAACTAAATAGTAATAATAAATTAAAAAAAGCATAATATATATTATTAGAAATTAAAGAATGATAGCAATAAAAATATGTTTCGTATGCAAAGGTAAGGTTGTGTCTTGGTGACCTTTTCATCATGGGTGCAAATCAGGAACCAACCTCTTTGCATATGCAAGGTAAGACTACATACAATAATACTCCTCCATTACCTTCGCATAGCGAGGATGAGCCTCCAGATAATGAGGTATGCCAGTTTTTTATTTATCTATTTATTTATTTATCTATTTATTTATTTATTTATTTTTATATAGTGATAAAAATATGTTAGATCTAAGTATTTTAGGTCAGGAATGTATGATCTTATGATCCTTAAGTTATGAGGTTTCATCCCTTTCCTTGTCTCGATTTTGACAACCTTGGGTAATTGAGACTTGGTTACAAATGGTAGTACTCCTGCTGTAACTAAATGTCAATGTTAACACATATTTCTTTATGTCAAGATTAATTCCTTGTAAAAGAGGCTACTAATTGCTGTTTGTTTTGAAAATATCTTCTCTACTTGAAGTTGAACTGAAGCTTATTTGCTCTAGTATTTTGTTTCTAATTATTATGTATATTTATTAAGTGCATTTCCTATTCTGTGAAATAAGGTGTATGATTTTTAATTGTTCCAGTAAAATTATTTCCAAATTAATGAATTATTTTTTCAGTTGTTCATAGATTGCCATATAGATTTATATAAGTTATATATATATATATCTATATATATATAAATAGGTTTCAGAATCATGTCTCTCGTTGCAGTTTCCTAGTTTCCTCCATGAAGGTTGCTAGGTTATTATAAGACTTGGGTTGACTATGACAATACATTTAATTTCAGCTCAGAGTCCTGTATAAAATGGAGATATGGAATTAAGCTTTTCTAGAATAATCATATTTTGACCAAGGCCTATTTAAATGTTTATATTGTATACTTGCAAAATTAGTTCTTCATTTTGGTCTTTTAGCATTTTGCTGTACTGATGGTTGCTGTACTGATGGGATGAAGAGCTGGATAATTACTTTCATATTTAATTACTTATGGACCTTTTATTACCGCACTGTGAATCTTTACTTGTCTAAAAGGTGAAGATGTTGTCTTGTAGCATGACAGCTGAAAGATGGCTATTAGGCATTTAGGCTCAAGCAATTTATGTTCAAAATGTTCTTTATTTTGTTGGATTTGCATCCTGCCTGACTTCCCATTGGGTTTCACTAATAGATTCTTTTACATGGGCTTTTGCGTTATCTTTTGGGTTTGTTCCTAACTTCCTATCAAACTAAGTGGTGCTTCAAAGTTCAAATATTGTTGTGGATTTATAAGGTCAAATTATTGTTAATTTGTCATGGTCTGATTCTGATAATTTTTGTCATGTTTTGCAATTTGCATAGAAAACTAGTTGATTGAAAATGTTTCTAGTCTATGTTGGGATTGGCAATTGGATGCTTCTTAACTTCCAATTTTATCATTTAACTATCTTGGAATTTTGAAAAATATATCATTAGCCACTTCTATATAATTTCTTGGTCAAGCCATATTAAAATCATGTCATGAACTATGCAAAAAGTATTTAGTGTGTTTGGTTTAATTATGGGAAACCCTTAAATAACTGTAAAAAAACTACAAATTCTAATTTCTGACAAAACATGCATGGGAATGTGTTTGTACAAGTTAATGTTAAACCAAACAAGCCCTTAGTTGTTGGGTGAAGGTCTTAGTGTCTTACACATCCATAGTTATCAATCTTGGATGGCAATGCATAACAAATAACCCCAAAATGCTATAGGGGAATAACAACTAGTATGATGACCACTATTTTAAATACTTTATTTTATATGGTTATAAACTTATCGGAAAGTTACCTTAATTGTGGTCAGTCATAGCCCACCCTAGTTACAGCCACTTTGGGGGGTTGCCTTACTTCCAACTTCAAAAAGGTGATGGTTAGTTCCAGATCTATTAGAGATATGGCTTAAATAGGGTTTATAAAGCTTGAGCAGTCCTTCCCTTACAAGTTGGTTTTGTGGTGGAGTTTGACCCTAGTCCAAATGTTAAGAATACTTTTTCCATGTCTTTTTCTTGACAATTCCCTTCCCCTTTCTTGACCTAGAGCAACCAGCATTTTTTTTCTTCCTTCCACTTGTTTGCTGCCTGGTGTAAGTTGAAGGATAACCAGCTCCAAATGCATCAGCAATAATTCTCCAAGTTAAAAGTATCACCACCAAAAACCAGTTCATTTTCAGTGTGTTCTCCATTTTCACCCATTTCTCTTATCAACCTCACATGACAAATTTACAATTATTAATAATATTATCCGGGACAATGGGATCTATCATATCAAGTATTTCATAATTGTCTTTAATCTCTGATTATACTTTGCAAAAATCAAATACCCTGCCCCCTGCAATGGCAGATCTGTGGCAGCCAAAGACTGCTCCACCTCTCATCCCCACTGTGATAGTGCTGCTTTTGCCTGTTGATAAAATACTGACATGCCTTCTTATGCAAGTTCATGGGGCCTGTACTATCTTGTTTTGAAATTTAACTTTTTCGGGCTGTAGACTGCTTAGTCATTGATGGTATGATAAATATGTCATGAACCAATTATTCTGTAAGCTAAGATTGTTGGGTGAAGGCCCTTGGTTCTTGCATGGTTGTAATTATAACTTTTAAATCTTTTCAAAAAGGCAATCTTTCCATTCCTTGTTGAAAATATTCATGTTTAATATTATGAACTAATGTTTTAGAGATAGTCATTTATTATTTAATTCCTATTTCCTTTTCATGATTTTATGCACATACATTTGTTGGTATATTTATATTCAGTTGGAATTACTTATAAAATTTGGTAGACATTAGTCATTTCTTTGAGTACAAATTAGTTGCTGCAGTTTTTTAAGTTAAAGCAGGGTAGTCAACAAAATTAATGTTCACGGGTGTGTTTGTAAACCCCCTAAAGTGAAAGGAGCTTGTGTGCTTTTTATTTATATGGTCAATAGTATCTGCAGAAATAACTGTTGTGAGATAAAATCCTGACATAGATATGGCTGGTTTGAGAAGGTTTATCATATATGTAAAAACAGACTCTATTCTACTCTTTTGTGCTTTTTGCTTCAATAAGTATCTTTAGACTAAGCAGTAACATTAATATTGCTGGTCGAGATATTTTATTGTAGAATGAGACAAGACACCACTGTTTTTTACACTTTTAGGTTTTAGGTTCGAGATATTCTACTATTTTATTCATTTTGCTTTTACCACACCTGTTGGCCCCATCTGAGCAGTTGGGTTTTACGTGCACATGGTAACTCCCTTTACTACATATGAGAACTTCTATACCTTGAAACATCAATGTGACTTGAATGATATTTTTCTTGCATTATCAGCTTTGTTCACATTCTCTTTGTACACACTTTTAAACACATTCTCTATCATATTTTGGTTGGTTTCACGCTTTATTTAATGTTTTTTACACTCCTGATTATATAGGTTTGAATAAATTTTAACCCATAGTGGAGTGCGTGTTGCTTGTATTTCTCTATTAGATTATTTTGAGTTAGCCCTGAATTTTACATCTTTTCCCGATTTTGATTGGTCAATTTACTGTTCCATATAGTTTTGCTATTAAAAATAATTAATATTCAGGGATGCCAATTTGAGTTGATATTCATTGCAGATAGTAAAGTTGATTCAACATGACTTTCACGAGTTTTCAACCCTGCCAATTTACAAGGAACGGTAGAAGTGCTTGCTATATATGACTACTATATCAGGATATCGAAATTCAAATATGAAGAGATGTCTATTACGTTATTCTGGTTTTACCTAACTGTGGATGGCTAGTACATGGTGCTCCCTTGTGGTGAGGAAGATCAGGAATTCTTGTTCCCAAGTCTGCTTAATCTTGAAGACTTGTGTAATTTTCTCACTTGTTGATGTTATTTGTTTGTTCTGTAATTGTGATGTCTTCCTTGTGTTGGGCAAAACATTATCACACTCGCATTTTTGTAAGCACTAATAGTAATAGTGCATCTGTATCAACTCTTTTTTTTTTTCATTTGGGGTACCTGTATATAGTATAAAGTTCAAATCTTGTACAAGGTTTGTAATAGTGACTAGCAACTTCAGATGGATCAGATCCTGCATTTTAAGTAGTTTAGAAGCGGTAAATGGGGCATCTGGTTATGAAGATACTAGGACTAGTCATTGTTGCTAATGATCTTGTATGAGGAAACCCAATTATGAGGAAATGGACAAGTTCATTGTTATCAATGAAGTATGTGGTTAACCATGATATATAAATTAACATTAATTGTATTTGATATTCTATTAAATTCTATAATAAATAAAGCATGATTAAAATAATTATGGAAATTAAAAAAGTTCCTATGTCTGTGTAATTGATTAAAGAAAATTGGACATTTTAATATTATAATAAAATAAATAAATAAATAAAATCTAAAGTTAGTATAACTAATTCTATTTTTAATCTTCATTCTTAAAATAAAATAAAATTATATATTAACCCGTATAATACATTTTACTTTTTTCTACCATTAATTTGTGACATAGTATCATTCCTTAAGTTTTAAATATAATTTTATAACTTGACGTTGAAATTCAAGGTGGTATAACTCTTAAATACTGAGTTTGTTTGTCTCGCACATGTATGCATTTATAATATCGGACTGGTGAGTTGAAAACTTCTGACTCTATTCACTGCGGATTGGTGGTTATATAGGATGATCCACCAACCCATTAATTTAAAAAATCTCAAACTTTTTAAAAGGAAAAACTGACATTTTAATATCAAAACTTTAAAATTTTAATAATCAATGATAGCAATTCTCAACACACAAATTAATCTCATATAATCTAAAATAATTTTAAAAATTTATTATTATGCTTAAAAAAATTGATTATTTGCCATCATGTAAAAGACAGAGAGTACCTATCGACACTAGATTGAGAAGGACATCAAGATCATTGAAAAAGGATATGAGAAAAAAAACAAATGTGACACCAGAAATGCACATATCATTTTCAATCTCGTGAGAAGAAAAGGAATTTTAGATAATAGACTGTGAAGTCAAAACGCACCACAAAGCATAAAATCACGGAGATTAAATAATCCATGGGGATCGAAATCATGTTTTTTGCTTACGAACTATGTATTGTAAATTGAGTTATACTGTTGATAAAGTGTTTTTTCATTTTTAACATGAAGTACAACACAAACTTAATTTTAAACATTTTTAGTTTAAAAAAAAATTTAATTAGTATATACTTAGAGTGTAAAAAACTTTTATACCGATAAATTATATCTCTTCATTCATATGATTTCTTAAATATTAATTGATAAAATAAATAAAATTAAAGATTATGATTTGATGCTAGTATAAGATTTTTTACACCTAGCATATCAATTAAACTTTAAAAGAAACAGTAATAATAAAATTTAATTAAATTTATGAGTAGATTACACAGTACTTTCGAGTGTGTCCTGTAACACTTATATCCTCCCGTTTTTTAACCTTACATAAAACTTTCTAATTTTTAGTTTTCGTTACACTAATGCCTGAGTTTTTATGTTCATACACTAGCTATTTTAGACAAAAACTACTAAAGGAACTACAAGTTATGTAAAAAATAAAGAGGCAATTGGTATGATAAGAAACTAGTACCAGATTTGTGTAATTTATTCTAACTTTTTATTTTATTTTATTTTTTTTTTTTTTAAGAAACTAACCTAAATGTTACTCAATATTACAAGTTAGAAGGCTATGTATTGTTTGTATAAAAAAATTTACACTATTAATCAATAAAAAAATATTATTATTGGAATGAATTTTAGATAATTATTTAAAAATTAACAAATTTATCATTCAAGTTAAGTTGCGATGAAATTACTTTCATAAAACTATTTTATACAATCACTACGATAAAAAAATATTACATCGCATGCATGACCCTTTTCTCAAAGTCAAATTAACTAATATCTTAATATAATTTTGGATGATGTAAAAAATTATTTTAAAATAATGAAAATAGGTTTATCAACAAAGAGATTGTTGTTTTTTTTTTTCAATCATTGGGGACTTTGTACATACTATTTAATCCCCATTACTAAGATATCAAAATTTACATTTATAACTCATACTACTTTAACTTTACCACTCGGCTTACTGAAGTTGTTATCAACATAAGAGTTTTTTCTGCTTGCATTTCATATATTTTTTCCCTACATTTTCAAATTCCTAAGATACTCTTCCATGTCTTTCTTCTTTCTCCATTCTCACACCCTTTTTCTCAAGTATGGATCATTCAATCCAAACTACCTAATGTTGTAGTTTCGAAAACCCATTCTGGTTCCTCTTGTATCTAAAAAGGGGTTGTGACAATGGGTTGAGTTGGGTGGATGCAGTAGTAAGTGGCATGGTGGAAGTAGCAATGAGAGGAGGAAGAAGAATGGGGAAGGGTATTACTATTCTTTGAAATAAGGAGGTGTAGGGAGAAATATATAGAGTACAGAGAGAAAAAGCCTGAACATGATTATAAGCCCACATAATTAAAAGTTAAAACCAAACACAGTATTTTGTTTATTCTTTTTTTCCTATTGGAATCACACACATCATTGTACATATTAGAGAACATAAGAAGACACACGGGACAACATTCTCCAGTTTTTTTTTTTTTTGAAAAGCTAAACCATTTATTTATTGAAGAAACAAATTGTTTCTTAGGATACAACATAGATTGTTTACTCTCCATATTCTATTGGAGCATATCACAAACTATTCCCCTATGTCATATTTAACAAACATAATCTGGGATTGACATACCAATCTGAAAACCTACACCCCCTATTGAAACCAAAGGAGTATGATAGCCATTGCCACGATAATACCTTTATAGACATAACTATATCAACTAAGTTCCCTGGTATTTTGTCAAAAATTATCTGGTTTCTAGTAATCCAGATACTCCAAACCCCGGCCAGCCAGAACACATACCTGCACTGCTTCTTCCTTTTGCCTACCACCCAAGCTGCCGATGAGAGAAAAAGATTAGACACGTCCCTCGGAATAGGTCCTTGAATACCCAGCCAGCTGATAACGTTATTCCATACATATTGAGCCTTGGCACACCTTAGGAACAGATGATTCGTATCCTCAATAACATTATGACAGAAGACACAAAGCGTCTCCTCCCCTGGTATAGGAACGCCTCTTTTCAATAGATTAGCCATGGTTGGTAATCTATCTAACAGTAATCTCCATGAGAAAGCAATTACCATAGATGGTAGTCTGTCTTTCCACGTTCGTCGCAAATCACTGGGTTCCACCTCGATTGGTCTAGGCGTCGGCTGTTGTGGGTGTAAAACCAAATAAGCGTCAGCAACTGAGAATACTCCATCCGTACTAGTCCTCCACCTCCATCTATCCGAGGTGAAGTCCACAAGCGACACTTGCTGCAGCCTACTTTGCAAAAGACGATACTGCTCTTCTTCCCACACAAATAACTGCCTCCTCCATTCCCAGACCCACCCCCCTGATGCCTCCCTTTTGTCGTAAACAGTAGTACCCTTATCTGCTGCTAACCCATATAACCTGGGGAACTGCAACCTAAGGGGTGTACCTCCTATCCACTTCTGTTCCCAGAAGAGAGTATCATTTCTGTCCCCTACCTTCTTGATGACATTGTCCCGAAACCAGTTTGGTTTGGTAGCTTCCGGTCCATCAATGGCCCATAGATCCCTCCACCACTGCGAGGCCTTAGATAAGTTCGGCTGTCCTTGGTTGAACTTGTATGTATTCCCATATTTACATTCCAATAAGTTCGGCCATACTGCGTTTTGCTCTGTTAATATCCTCCACCTCCACTTTGCAAGCAAACTCAGATTAAAGGTCTATAGGCACTTTACCCCCAGGCCCCCTTCTTCCTTCGGCCTACACACATTTTCCCAACTTACCCAGGCTATTTTGTGGTCCTGACCGTTCCCTCCCCACAGAAAAGATCGTTGTAGACCAGTAATGACTTATAGGACCTTCTTGGGAACCTTGTAGAATGAGAACATATACAATGGAAGGCTAGACAATACTGAGTTTAACATAACTAACCTTCCTGCGAATGACATATGCTGGGCCCTCCACCCTGCCAGCTTCCTTTGAAATTGTTCTACGATTGGTTTCCACATTTCTACCTTTCTCGGGTTCACGCCCACCGGAATCCCCAAGAATTTAAAGGGCAGTGTAGAGACGGCACAGTTCAGAAGGTTGCTTACCGCACGTGTGAACGAGTTTTCTACATTAAAACCAAAAAACTGGCTTTTGCAGTAATTGACTTTTAATCCGGATGTCAGCTCAAATCCACGCAGAATAACTTTCAAGTACCATATCGATGTCAAATCTGCTTCCCCCATCATAATAACATCATCTGCATATTGCAATACTGAAAACTGTGCCACTGCACCAATATTAAGCTCTTTAAACACCCTTTTTCCTACAGTGGACCTGAACAAACCCGCTAAGGCTTCGGCTACCACAAGAAACAGAAAGGGAGAGAGTGGGTCTCCCTGCTTCAAACCTCTTTCCGGCCTAAACTCAGCCGTCGGACTCCCATTAACTAGAACTGACACGTAGTTGTTCCTGCCAATGCAATTTATCCACTTTCGCCATAAGTTCCCAAACTCCATCCTAGCTAACATATAATCCAGAAAATCCCAATTGACCGAATCATATGCTTTCTGGAAATCCACCTTAAACAAGAAACAAGGTCTCCTTTTCTTCTTCGCCCAGTCAACTACTTCATTTGCTACCAATACCCCGTCCATAATTGATCTACCTGTCAAGAATGCTGACTGACATTTGGAGATTAAATGACCCATTACTTTCTTCATTCGCAGTGACAGCAATTTAGATACAATCTTTTGAATGCTAGAGATTAAAGAGATTGGTCTAAATTGAGCTAACCTGTCCGGTCTTGCCACCCTGGGAATCAGGGTAAGAAAAGCTGAAGTCACTCCTCTTGGTAGTTCCCCTGATTGATGGAATTCTTGAACTGCACTTATGACATCACCCCCTATTATTTCCCAGCATGATTTGTAAAACTGAAAACCAAATCCATCAGGGCCCGGGCTCTTTCCTCCGTCACACGCCCAAACCGCCTCCTTTATTTCTTCCGCCGAAAAGGGTTCCTCTAAGGTTACTCTCTGCTGATCAGTCAACTGATTGAAAGTCACCCCATCCATCTGTGGTCTCGTTGGATCTCCGTCTTTAAAGCACATTTTGAAGTGACGAAACACGTGGTCCCGGATACTCTGAACTCCCTCCACCCATCCAGACTCTGATTTAACTGCCAATAATGAATTTGTATAGCATCTTTCTTTAAAGCATTTATGAAAGAACTTTGTATTGCTATCACCATGCAGAGCCCATCTTACCCGAGATTTCTGTAACCAGGACCGTTCCATTCTCCTTGCCTTTTCCCAATATTCAGACAAAATCTCTTGTCTGTGAAGACCACTGTCGATGACCCCCTGACCTAACTGCTGATCCATTGTCTCCAACTGCATGACCTTTTCATCCAGGAAATTCTCATCCTGACTCCAGTAATCTTGTTTCCATTGTTTAATCCTCAACTTCAGGCCTTTCAACTTACGTGCCAACTGGTACATCTTCCATCCTTGGACTTGCTCCGATGACCAAAATTCTTTGACTAGGTCCATGAAACCAGGCTCCACCAACCAATGGTAAAAAAACTTAAACGGTTTCGGGCCCCAATTCTGTTTATTCACTTCTGTTATGATCCAGGTGTGATCTGAGAACTCTCTAGTACCGACTCTCTGTGCTGTAACACCCCAGTCCTCCATCAGATCTGGTGAGAACAGAAATCGGTCCAGCCTACTAGATGACTCTCCATTCGGGGCTATCCACGTTGGCCCTTTCCTGATGATTGGAATATCCAACACTCCCATTGTCTGGATAAAAAATCTAAAGTCAGACATCTCAATTGTAGAGTGATATCCTGATCTCCCCTTGACCTCCGTCGTATCTAGCACGGCATTAAAATCTCCTCCAAGTACCCACTTGGCCTCCGGAAAACCTCGTTTAGTCATCATCAAATCGTTCCATACCTTTCTTTTACCCTGTACCGAACATGGGGCATATACATTTACCACACAATTAACTTCCTGTGCACTATTCCTCTTGAAGCCAATTCCAAGAAAGCCCTGCCCTTGAATAAACCAGACAACCTCGAAAATATGCTTCTTCCAGATTGTGAGGCATCCTCCACTGAGCCCTTCAGACGGTAGTGCCCTCCACTCGCACCCTGCCGACCCCCAAATCTTGTGAACCTCCCAGTCGTTTACCATCCTGCACTTTGTCTCCTGTAGCAGATAGATATCAATGTCGTTCTTTTTCAACATTCTCCTTATTCTTCGACGTTTGGTCCGATCCCGGAACCCCCTCACATTTAAAGAGAAGATCTTCATCTAATTATTCCGGTTACTCCCCGTCTCCCTCTGTTCCTTCTCCCCAATATCTCGGTCCTCCATCTTCCGTAGTTCCTGTATGTAGTTAATATCTGATTGATTGGCAGATATTCCGAGTTCCTTCAGTGCCTTTCATATTTTCTCCGCTTCCGCCTCCTGGTGGCCATTTCGTTGGTCATCTCTGTTCTGATCATCCAATTTCCCTCGCATCATTAATTCACTCCCATCGAAACTATTTTTCCTGAGTTGCTTCCATATGGATACCACTCTCTTTTGCCCATTCCCTCCATCGGACACCCCTTCTCCATCCACTAATACCCATTTCTTGTAATCATAAGGCATTGTAGATATAAATTAATTTTTTTCCGAAATCACTGTTTTCCGAAATGACCCTACTCTGTCCGTGCGCACTAGCATTTTCCGGAACTTTTCGTTGGTTCCCAATAGCAATTCCTGCAACTGTTGCTGTTTCGAAACTGTATTCATTTTCCCGCCCGGCCCAATTAGTAAAAAGGGCGGTGTATGCAGCGTTCCTGTCTGCTTCGTGGCACACGGGTTAGGCCTCCACGCGCGGGCCCAACTGGCGCTGGCTGGACCGTTCAACGGTCGTTTGGTCGCGTGCCGTACACGCCTGCTGCGCGTGCCAGTCGAAGCGGTCTCGAGCTGCGCGCTTGACTGACGGCCGGCTGACGCGCTGTCCTACTTGATGGGACCCGCTGTCAGACCTCGATGTGCGTGCCCTGGTTCCCGTGCTTTGCATATTTCCCTTTTCTCCTTCCTTGCTCAGCCCCCGTGTGCGTCTTCTTCCTCTTCTGTTTTTTGAGGAAAGCTGTACATTTTCCTTTCTCTCGCTACCTCTGCTCCTGCTAGTGCCGCCTGTGTTCTGATTATACCCAAAATTGGACGTTGACCCTGTACACACTGACTTGGCTCTTGTCTCCTTTCCGGTGTTCACTAGCGCCTTCCGCCGTTCTCCGTTGAGGCCACAGCCTGCGGTGGTAGGACCTCCGTCCGCCGCTCGCGTTGTCCTCCCCACGTCCGATTTCGTGGTCGTCAATTTGGGCCACGTCCTTCCCACCTCCTAGTTCGTGGTTTCCGATCTGGGCCGGTGTGTGTCCTCCACGACCGTGTCCCGTCGCAATCGGAAAGGGACCCCACCCCATTCGGCGCTTCCACCCTCCTCCACATCCCCTTCCTTCCATTCTCCATCCCGGAGCATCTTCCTTTTCAACTCAGCCAACCGCCTTTCCGCTTCAGCCGATTCATCAAAGTCGTCGTCCTCCTGACAGTAACCGTTTTCCGATCTGTAGCTTGTAGTCACTCGGCTATTCTTACCCTCATTTACCTCTTCTACCTCCTTCACCCTGATATCAAACTCCCACCCATCAATACTCGTTCTAACTACCTCGTCAAGCTTCCTCATATCCTTCCTTGACACCACCAGCCGTGCTACGTCGTACCGTTCATTTTTTTGAGTACTTTCTTCCACATACAGAAGCTCTCCGAATGGCGCGAGTAGTGTGGAGAAGAAGTTTTCGCCCCAGACGTGTAACGGGACCCCGTAGCAGTTGACCTTGATCCTCCGATCGGTGTCGACCAATCCCGGCTCCCACTTCTGTATCCCCACAAACCATTGATCGAACCATTGTTGTTTCCTTTTCAGTGTTTCTTCGAACATCTCGCGTCCTTCCACCTCCAGCAGAACCTTGTTTACCCCCAAAGGAGTCGCGCTCACATTGTAGATTCCATGATTCATCAGGAAAATCTGCATCCTGAAAGCCATCCCTCTGTTATGCACTTCTCCCACATAAGCCTTCTGAAGCCGAGCCACCTTTTCCACCGATGCAGTGTACACCAGTTTCATATTCGTGTATTCTGTCCCTCCTGCTCGTCCTCTTCCCTTGTTATGACTAGGATCCCCATTAGTCCGTACTCCTGATGCATAGGATTACCCCAGTTTCCCGTTGAGTTCCGTCTGAAAACAAATTTTTTTGTCCTGTTGCCTGCCTGCTACATTGATCTTTCTCTGACTTTTCTCTGTTTTCCGAGCATACCGTGGTATGTTAACCCACAGTTTTTCCCGTCCGATGAATATACTATCCAGCTTAATCACCAGCATTTTTTTATCCTCGACTTCCCTGAATCTGGCGAAGCCAAATCAGTGTCCCCTTCTATTCCTCTTGGTCGGGATTACCACGTCCTGAACTTTAGCATATCTCCCGAAAATCTCCCACATGTCTTTTGCCCTATACTCTTCTGGGAAATGCGTGAAAAAAACTGAGGTTATACACCCCTCCCCTATCCTTTAATCCATTGCTGATTTCCCTCCGCCGTTGACATCCATTCTTCTCCTGACCTCCTTTCTTCTTCTGACCTCCGTCCACCCTGTATCCATTTCTACCTTACCTAGTAACTACCATCAACTATGGGACCTACCTAGCATGGATAATTTTCATTCTTCTAGAGTTCTCAAGTGCTTACATCCTTTTTTATTTTTTATTTCATCTTTTCAACCCAACATTCTCCAGTTTACCTCACCCCATCAAAGACTTCACTCTCCACTTTGGTGATTGGTAAAACTTTTCTATTTTCTGTATTATCTTTTCTTAATTTTGGTTGTTGCATTCATCTCTCAATATAATTTTTTTTATTTACTGCATATTTGATTTTGAAAGGCAAAATTACATCAATGGTCAACAGAATTTTTTTTGAAAAGCAACACAACGATCCTTTTATAAAACTTATTTTGTCCCAATATTAAGTTTCTAAAACATAATCGTATCCTCTTTCAAAAAATTATACTCAGATTCATCAGTTTCAAAAGTTACAGATAAACACTTAAATAACGAATAAGTCAAATAAGTTATAAAGAATAGTTTATGGGAAAAGCTCTGTTTTGAGTCCTTTGATGATTCTTTTTCCAGCTGCCCCTCTGGGTCTGATCCTCTTTTTTTTTTTTCTTTTTTTTTTTTTTTTTTTTTGAGAATGGCACATAGAGTTTTGTAAAACGAAATGCAAATAAAAATAAAGAAAAATATAAAAAATAATGATAATAAAAAGAAAGGAAATAGATAATGTTGTTGTTTTTCCTATTAGAATTAGGAGGGGATTTCGGAGATTTTGTTTTATTTTACGAAATTTGAAAACATATTAAAAAATCTACTTGATTTTTTTGTTACAACTACTTGATTGTTATAAATTTATAATTTATAATAAAATAGTTTGTGAAATTAAAATGATAAATATTTAACGGAGTTATAAAATGCACAATTTATCCATAATGAATGCACAATTTTCTGATTATGTATACAATTTTTCTGAAAGTTTATGATTAATTTATGTATCCTAATCCTTTATCGATTGACCAATATAAATAATTCAAAGCTTCCTAGCAAAGGCACTGTATCCGTTTGTTTAAGATTAAAGGGATTTAAAATTATTTAAACCTAACAATATTGTCAGGGTCATTATTATTCATCTACTTTTTTTTTAAAAAAAATAAATTATTATCGGTATCTTTTTTAAAATAGACGAATATCTGTTAATTCCATTATTGTTTAAGTTATCTACATATAAGAATCGTAGTTGCCTATAATTAACCATTAATTTGGTTGGTAGTTTAGAGTTTTTAATTATATTAATTTTATACTAATAAAGTGACTCATCTCCCTCTGAACTTATGATTTAAAGAAATGTAATTTAAAAAATTAATAAATAAAAATTAATAATTTACGTAAAAAGAGTATGTCGAATTTGGTCGTAGTTTAGAGTTTTCACTTTTCATATTAATTATATTCATGACCAATTTTCATTTATTTTTATTTTTATTCTAATTATGATTTTTATTGTTCAGGGCCTGTCCTCAAATTCTCCTTCTTCTTCTTTGCAGCGTCGCACCTAGCTTTGATCTGTGCACCAATGTCTTCTCAAGGTTATGGTATCCACTTTTTTAAGGTTATTCTTGAAAGCACCCTTCAAAAAGGAGAATTGGTAACATTTACTTTTCTTTTTCTTTCTTTTTATTTTTGCATAAACATGAATGGCAATTTTTTGTTAATCACTTTTATGACATTACTTTCAAGCTAGGGTCAGTGATTTTTTTTTTATGAATGTGTTCATATAAATCTATCTTAATATTTTAGTTGTCCGTTCAAGAGTATAATATTTTTAAAGAACATTATATTGAAGGATAGTGTTCTCTACCCTTAAACGTTAAGGATTGATTGTTAAAAAAAAAAAAGTGTTTAAGGTACATTAAAATAACATGGATGTTACAATTATTTTAAGGTAGTACATATTTGGATGTAGTATTGAGAAGATGTTTTTATAGTTTATATCATGAAGCATCTTTTAGTCTTGAAAGTTATTGATGCTGATACGGAAAAAAAATAATTATGCAAATTAGTTTTAATATTTTTATTTTTGTGTAAATTGTTTATTGAAATATTATTTGAATTATTTTTTAAAATTTTCTAAAACACCATCTAAAACACTTAAGGAATCAATTTGAAAAAAACAAAAAAACATGAATTTATACAATTGAATACATATAACTAATGATTGAGAAATGAATTTGTGACAGAAAGTACCTACAAGTTTTGCAAGAAAACACTGGGAAGGAATGTCAAATCCTGTGATTCTAAGTCTCCCAAATGGCACCAAACAGAAAGTTTATTGGATTAAACGTGATTGTGGTGTTTGGTTTTGCAATGGTTGGAAAGAATTTGCAAAATATTTGCGTTTGGATGTGTCACATATTGTGGTGTTTCGATATGAAGGAAACTCTTGCTTTAACGTGCTTGTTTTTGGGGAAAGTGCATTGGAAATAGAATACCCTTCAAGCAAGGGTAAAACTACTTATGAAGAAGAGGAAGAAATTCAAGATAGTGATTCTGATGCGGAATTTGTTGAAGAGCATACACCAATGGGGACTACTGATAAGCCAAAGTTTCCATCACCATATTCTACAACTATTAAGAGAAAAATCAGCTCAAATGAAAAAGAACTAGAACAAGATGATGAACCTATGCATTGGAAGAAGAAAACTGGTTTTGATAATTCTAATCATATCAATAGTGGTTGGTTTTATTCTTTTATTTTATTCTGATTCTTTTACATAGGCATCTTTTCTTTGAGAAAATATTTTTATTTTTACTTTTTTTTGCAAAAAAATTTTATTTTCAATATTTAGAAAAACATATTATTTGATTTATTATTTTCTGTTTTAAAAAAATAAAAATGTTTTATCTAAAATTTTTTATTAAAAATCATGAAATATTTTATGTATATAATTTAAAATATATTTATATATATTTTTATTGCAATTATATTATTGTTATTGTGTTTTTACTTAGTTTTAATTTTTGAAATACTGAAGACAACTCTTGTTTATATCTGTTTTAAATTGATTTTTGAAAATATTTTTAAAAGATTATTTTTGAAACTGCATTAAAAATATTTTTATTACTGGTTTTAAATTTTATAAAATAAAAACAGAAAACAATCGAAACAAACTTACCTTAATTTTTTAATAATATTGGTTACTTTGTGCTCAAAAGTGAAAATTTGTAGCAGGAAGTAGCAGCGAAGGAGTTTTCAAGAAGAGAATCAACCTCTTTCACAACAAAGTGAAGAGAATCTTCCACTCTGAGAATGAACATTTCATATGTCTAATCCAAAAGACATACACCGAGAGAGAACTTTTGGTAACAAAATATTTCTTTTGGTGGTTATTATCAAGTATGCATATATTGATATACATACTCACACAATAGCAATAGGATATAAGGGTTAATTTTGTCTTTAATGAATGCTTAAAATTTATTAATTATTTCACACAATATGTGAGTATGAGAGAGAGCATGTTGTTAAAAAATTAAAATTATTTTTTATACAAAAATACTATCAATATTATCCTATGATTAGTAGACATGCGTAGTTGCTCCTGTTGAAGCTTAAAATCCTTTGAAGTCTTTGTTTTTGTTCTGAGTTGTGTTTTTTTATCATCAAATGTTAGTTTTTCATAGAATGAAGATCAAATCTGTTCCTTTTTCCTAACTTCTATTTTTTTTTTTTTCCCAATCAATTGAAATATCTTATATCTCCTTTCCTTTGTTGTGAGTTGTGTGACCATAACTATTTTTTTTTTGGTTTGGCAAAATCATAAACTGTAAACAGATAATTCCAGTGGACTTTTCCAAATCATATCTGCACAAGGAAAATTGTAGGCTTTTTGTTGACAAAGGGAGAAGTTGGGATGTAGAGATAAAGGTGAATAACTATGGACAATTGACATTTTCCAATGGCTGGAGGAAATTTGTGAGGGACAACAATTTGAAAGTTGGTGATGTTTGTGCTTTTGAGCTGCACAATATTGAAGAATTTGCTTTCAAAGTTACTATTTATCCTTTTCAAGAGGACCCAAACACTCCCCTCCTCCAAGGTATAATTTATTTACTTATCCTAATCTCTTATTATCAGCCTTAATAAACAAATCTTCATTCAATATCTCGTCATCACCCATATCTTTATTCCCGGCAAAAGGGTAAAATTTAATCCTAGGCATATAGATAATAAGAAATTATGGACTAAAAAAATGCACATTTTTATTAGGAACGTTAACAACATAATTTCTAACGTATTCTTTCTGATAGTTAATATCTATTTTATTATTGATTGAAATTTATTAAACAAGGAAAACTTAAGAGAATTATTTAATGAGATTCACATTGAATATATGTTTTTGATAAATTGTAAACTATCACGGATAATATATTCAAAAGAGCGTGTTGCTTGTGTGAATCAAAATATGGATATTTACGTATATCAATATTTATTATCTTTTATTTTTGAAACAGTGAATCAATTCCAACTTTTTCCTTTATATCTGCATAAATTAGGGTAAAAGGTTTCTTGAAATCTAACGTGATATATCTTTTTTTTTTTTTTTGCCACACACCATAGCTTCCTCATAGACTATAAGGTGTATTTTTAAAAATAGAAATTAAAATATTGAGGTATTGTGTAAAATTAAAAAGAATGACCAAATGTGTGGATGTGATTTGATTTGCATATTTGACTTTATAACATTTTTCCTTTGAAATTTTATTGTACAATTTAGGCCAAGAATCAAACCAAGAAGATCTCCACATTTCCATCAGGTCCTCTTCATCCTTACCGGTACGATAAACAGATTCATTTCATTTGTATAAAATAAAATGTGTTACCTAATATGTAGTAACTTATAAGAATTGGAAAGGTATCATGATAGTTTATAATTTTTTTCCCTAACTTATAAATTAGTTTTATCAAAACTACTTTGTTTGACAATTGATACAAATTTATCAGGTTTGGCTCATGCAATTTAAAAGTTACTTATAAGAATAATTTTAAAAAAAATCTGGATCAACATTCCTCTTACTCATTTTTCCAGTTTGTCATATTGAAATATAAATATATATATATATATATTTATTTATTTAATTCGTATTCAAATTCTTTTTAATGTTTGGTCTTTAATAAAAATTTTATTTTTTTCCTAAAGTATTATCTAAATAATTTTTAAGAATGTTTGAAAAGGTTATATTAAACATAAAAAAAAAGCAAGTGTTATAAGGTTGATCTAGTGTGAAGAGAAAGGAGAAGGAAAAGGTTGTAAGTTTGAATTTCTTCACCAACAAAAACTAACACATTAACAACTATCATTTGACCTATAAAAAAAACATAGAAAAAAAAGTTTAATGCAAATGTTTGTTCCTATCTTATAGTATATCATCCAAAAAATTGAGTGATTTATATTATATTTCACCATAAAAAACATTTTAATATATTATATTTCTTTATATTATATTTCACTCCATTCTATTTCAATACATACCATATATTCAAACATAACCATAAAAGTAACTTATAAAAATAAGTTAGCTGCTATATTTTTTTTTCTATTTTTATCCTCATTAATTTATATGAGATATTGTTTTTTAATCAAATAATTAATTATATTATTTTATGTTATTTTATATTTATGAATTAATTTCAATGAGTTAGCTTATAAGTTGATAAATTTTGCAGTTAAATTATTTCAACAGTTAGTTTTACGAAAGATGATTAGATTATAAAGCAATAGAAGCATTTACAGTGGAGTATGAGTAGGAATGGATGAATTAATTGTTTGTGTTTGTGTTATATATGAGTGCAGACATTACCCTTTAGGTACATAAGGAGGTATGTTTGTGAGAATGGAAGAGATGTGACCCTTCGTGTTGGGAACAGATCGTGGAAAGTAAAATTGCTGTGTTATGATAAAAATTCCTTTGCCAGATTCTCAAGTGGCTGGTTCAAGTTTGCAAAAGATTGTAACTTGAAAGAGGGTGACGTTTGTACCCTTAGGATAGTAGATGTGCAAAATCTTGTGTTCCAAGTTTCATGTTGAAAAGGAATAAATATCATGGACACCACAGATAATAAGATACCATACCATAAAATTTAACATTTATAATATAGATTTACATTGTTTTTCAACAAGGGTTTTAGGAATTAGAGTTATTTTATATTTTATAAATTGGATCCGCAGATTGTATTATTCATTAATGTTTAAGCTATCATATTGTGGGCCTGTTCCTCATATTTATAACATTGAGTAAACCTGAGTTTTTTTTTTCACACATTCTTGAAAGTATTGGGCTGAACAAAAAATAGGTCACATCCCATTTTATGCATAATTTGGAACAAAAGTGCACTTCTATGATTGGAGTGTAGAAAAAATTCTAGAAGTGTATAGAAAGAAATCGACTTAAAAGTTACAATTTGTTACTTGGCTCTGTTTCCTTCTTCCTAATAACCTTTTCATTAACTAAATCTAAAAATTTCTATATATCAAATTGAAACTATCCGCCTCTTATTTTTAAAAGGGAAAATGGCTCCTTTGACAGATGAAAAAATTTGCTTCAATAATTTTTTTGTTCTTATAACTTTACCATAAATCATTTTTCCACTTTAAAATTCAAAAAAATTTTTTTAGTCCTTGAAATTAATTTATATTTTTTATTAACGTTAATTTATAAGTTTCAATATATTTGACTGTGTCAGATGTAAAATTGAAGAAGAAATAAAAATTTCTATCAGCAAAGGATTAAAGTATTTTTGAATTTTAGAAATATTTTTGAATTTTAAGAACTAATTTTTTTTTTACGAAAATTTAGGGATAAAAAATTTATCTAAACAACAATAGTTGTATATTCAATTACAATTCACTCTTTATATTACTTTTTAAATATTGATCAATAAAATCAATAAATTTTTCATACATAAAAAGTTGTAATTAAACATCAATATAAAATCTTTTTACACAATCAAACTCTTTCTTTTACATTATTAGTACATAAGTATTAAACTTTTTTAAAATATAGTTTTCATTTTAAAAATTTTTTAAAATTATTGTTAGTTTTAAACGTGTTTTAAAAATATTTTTTGTTTCAAAATGTTAAAAGTAAATTCTTATTGTTCTATCTTTTTTTATTTCCTTTTTGATTTTATTAATTATTCCTTCTCTCTCTAGATTCTTCTTATTTTAAGGTTTCTTTCTCTTGAAATTTTGGCCTAAAAAAGATTTTTTATTCTTCTTCATCGTTGTCACAAAGTCAAGTTTCATTAAGTAAATTCTGAAGGTGAGAAAATGTTTAAACAAATAATTTAGGCCCTATTCGGAGTGGTTATGAGTTTCTAGTTTTTTATTTTGAAAACAGAAACGTGTTCGATAAAAATGGTTCTGTGTTGGTTTTTTACTCATTTTCGAAACAATTTTCACCCAATTTTAAAAACAATAAAATTTGGTTTTCAGATTTTTGTTTTAGATTTTATTTAAGTTCATTACTTGACGTCACTTGTCATCATTGACCATCATCTCTGATTGATGATCATCGGCTGCCATCTCTGACCAGTAGTCACCGACTGCCACCTTGGTCTGACGATCATCGACCGTCACTTCCGACCAACGATCACTAGTCCCCACCTCCGACCAGTAGTCACTGGTCGTCACCTCCAATTGCCACCTCCGACCGGCGGTCACCGACCGCTACCTCTAACCGGCAGTCACTGGCCATCACCTCTGATCGACAATGATTAATCACCACTTCCGACCTGCGATCACTGGCTACCACCTCTAACTAGAAGTCATTGACCACCACCTTCGACCAACGATCACTGACTGCCACCCCCGATCACTACCTGAAATTTTATTTTTATAAATTTCAAACTAGAAAGCAAAAATCACCCCAAACGGGACCTTAGTAACAAAGTGTAGGCTGAAGAGATTCCCAAAAATCAAAGTAGAAATAGCGAATAATTGTTAAACTTGTATATTTTATCAATTTATTTTGATTGTTTAAGTCTTGAAAAAAGTATAGAAGAAATAGTGATAATGATAACATACATTTTTTTATAAGTTAAAAAAATATTATTAAAGACATTAAAAAGCACAAGATGTATGTGCAAGAGGTCTAATAAAAGCCTAGCTTTACAAATTCCATTTTGGATTCACACAAAGAAAGAAGGTAAGTGACTACTTCTTCACATAGAAAAAGAATTCATTATTCATTTCGAATGTGAGCATATAGACACCTAATTTTGTTCGGCTTTTATAATGTTATTAATATTTAACTTTCATTTTTTTTCTAAATATAAGGTTTTTTTAGCCAATTCAATAAAAATGAAAAAAAAAATTGGAACTTGCTATTTACACTCACTTTTTTGTTAAGTACGACCCAATTGAGTAAAGAAGGGATACTCTTAGTGCGGAAAAAAGGTGTAAATAGAAATACACAACCCAAATTTTAGAGGTGTACTTAGTATAATGAGGGTGTAAATAACAAACATGAAAAAAAACAAAACTCTTTTTACATAACTCCTTGAATATCAGTACAACAAGAAAACAATTCAACTAACCAAAAAACAAAAATTAAAAAAAAAAAAAAGAGAAAGAAAAGAGCTTTGTTTATTCAAAAGTTATTTTAGTGCATGTGCATATGTTACTTTTTTAGGCTTGTAGTGTTATTATGCTCCATGCAGCTTCCACTATGCCTCCTTGGACAACTCCACTACACCTTTATTCACTAATTTCCTGCAGCTACTTCATTCCTCCTTTGCCAACCAAACAACACACCCTAAATCCATGTTTTTTTCATATCTTGCCCTAAAAAGTGGATTCTCCATTAAATGTGATTAAATCATTTAAAAAATGGTTCTCAAACAAGCATAAAATCAACACAATAAAAGGGGAGGCGTTGCCATAAAATTGGAGGAATTTTTTCATAGATAAAGAGGAGGAACTCAGATTTTCAGTGGAAGAGAGTGAAAAATAGTGTTGAAAGAGGTTAAAGAAAAAACAAGTAGTGGTTGGCGATCCCTTCTCCTTTTGTTATGTAATCTTCTTGTAACACTTTTCCTCCAAATTTCTTTCTTTTGTTATCATTTTTGTGTTAAACATTTTCTTTCTTGTGTGCATATGTTTTAAGCTTATTTCTTCTTCCTTTTCTCTTTTTATTTCTTTTCTCTCCTTTTGGTTTCTATGGTTGATGATGGTTTTAATCTTCATATCTCCTTCTTTTTCTTTTTCTTTCTCCCTCTTTTCTCGATTTCTACGGGTAGGAAGTTGGTTTTAACCTTTCATACTCATTTTTATTTTATTTTTTTACGTTTATATCTCTCTATCTTTTTAACAGCTAATTGACCTAAATGGATCTACTTTTAAAAATATTTACATAGGTGAGTTTGTTCTCAAGTTTGACTTGGTTAAACCGCAACTTTCAATTACAGTTTAGGGACCTTGTAAGATTTTAGGCCACGTGGCTTCCGTGTGAGCATCCTGTAAAACCGCAATTCAGTGTTGCAGTTTAATGCTTAGAGAAAAAATTAGTTGGGAATTGGTGTGGTGCGTTGAAAGTAGTATTTGATTCTTAAAACTACAAGTCAGATGTGCGGTTTAAGAATCTTGTCTCATTAAACCCAGTTTTTGTAGTGCACCCATGTATTGACCAATCAGAAATCAAGGTGTCATACTTAAATAGCAAATAACATTTGTTGTTTATGCATCACGAGGTGGCTAGCCAGTGCACTTCAAACTTCCAACGATGTGCATCCATTCGTGTGAATATGTATCCTTTGCAAACTTCTAAAGGCGCACTTAGGACATCTCCCAGACCAAAATCATAAAGAATAAAAAAGACCAAACAATCAATTCATTGAAAACTTTTCCCCCTTTATTTCAGCCATTTTGTATGAAAATAGCTGGCTTCTAGCGTGCACCTATAGGTAAAGTGGAGTTCCATAAACCCCTGAAAATAACATATGGTGCACTGTACTCTAGTTAGAAATATGATATTTTTTTAAAAATTATTTTTTACATGAAACATTAAATTATCGTCCTATCCTTTTTTAAAAAATGGATTAAGATGATTAAAAAATGGATAAACATATTAATTATTTATGTTTATGTTTAGAGGGTAGGTTGAAATGGTTAGGTTTTCTTTTTGAAACGTGAGGTTTAGCAACACTGTAAGTTCTGCAATTCAGCCATGTCAATAATGTGCAAAACTCATGAGGTAGTTCCATTATTTTATATCACTATTATGATTTTAAATTCATTAGATGTCTTGTTTTCGTACATCACATATAGGTAATTTGAAACGTGTAATCGAAAATTTATTTAAAGGGCATGTTTCTAAGTTTCTATTTAGACTATTCATGTTTGTGTGTATATGTTTTTGAAAAACGTGTAATTTGAAATTTTATTTGAAGGGTGTGTGGGAGTGGAGGATTTATCGGCGGACATGGAAGAACGACACATTGATGCAAGCGAGGATGATTACTATGTTGTAGATGAGAAAACTAAATAATTAATTAAAGATGAACATGCAATTGAATTTGAAGATATAATTGGAGAAAGATCTTTTGCAGAATGTGATGTCCAATTGGAAGGTTCATTCAAAGTGAGGAAGATTATGATTATTTAGATGTAGATTTTGAAGTTGAAAGCAAAGATGTTACTAAATAGAACTTTACTAAAGAAGAGAGTGATGTTGAGAAGACTGGCATCCATAGTGTTGATGACATTGTTAGTTTGAATTTGAAGAACCTAACTTTTAATCAACTAGCAATATTCAGTTCATAAACCTTGAAATTGCTTACCAGTTTTATCATTGGTAAGCAAAGTCAAAAGGATTTGGTGTAAGTAGAAGCAAAACATTGAAAAATAGTAGAGGTGAAATAGTACAACAAACCTTTGTCTGGTACAGAGAAAGGTTTCTACTGGCTCAGAATTTGACAATGGAAAATAAAAATAGGTACATCAAGCCAGAGACAAGGTGTGGATGTGAAGCCATGTTTTGAGTGCATGTCGACACCAATTATAAGATGTGTTTCATAACATATTTTCATGATGATCATAATTATAAGTTATCGCAAGATATGCATTGTATGATGCTTGCAAGTAACAGGTTGTTGAGTGATTTCAATATAATGCAATTGAACAACATGAGAGATATAGGCATTGGAATGACATAAGCTTATGGTAAAATTGTTCATGAGTATGGAGGATACAACCGACTTCAATTTCGTATGAAAGATTTATACAATCAGATAGGTAGACAATGAAAGGAGAAGAATGTAGATGCCATGTTAGCCTTGTAATATCTAGCAGAGTTGAGTGCTAATGATACTTTAATGCATTTTCGACACACAATTGATGAAGAAAATATTTTTAAACATCTATTTTGGTGTGACAAGGTTATGCAAATGGATTACCAAATTTTCGGTGATGTGCTGGCTTTTGATGCAACCTATGAGAAGAATAAAAACCAATGTCCATTGATCATATTTTTTGGTGTTAATAACCATAATAAGACAATAGTTTTTGTTGTAGCAATTATTAAACTCATAATAGGCTTTATGCATGGAATTTAATTAGGAATGCATTGACAAATGTTCTATTTGTTGCATTTAAGTAAGATATGAGGAACTTCATGACGAAAGACTATGAAGTCAGTGAATTCAAAAGAAAATGGAGAGATATTGTTTACAGATTTGATCTTCACAATCATTCAAAGGAGATAGAAATGTGTGAAAAACAGAAAATGTGGTGTACTGCCTACATTTAGGGATTAACACAAAAACATTTAATTAAGTAGTTAATATATTTACTGAATGTCCCGTTACCAACCCATGTTCAATAGAGGATTTGTATTTAATACACAAATAAAAAATTCAATTAAATAGTGATACATTGACTGGTGGTCATGCTAACAAATTCATGTTTAAGTAGACAAGTTTGTATTTCATACTAAATACTTAATTAAGAGGTTAATACGTTTATTGAAGGTGACCTTAACAAAATCATCTTTATTAGATGAGTCCACGTTAACAAATTCATCTTTAGTAAGAGACCATACTTAATACATAACTTAACTACATATTAAAACATTCAATTAAGGACTTCATTCGATTTTGATTACACGAGTGATACATTGATGTTGAATGTACAATCTAAGTTGATGGACTAATTTATATATACAATAAGACTTGAAAATGGTACACATACAATAAGTGTGACAAACAACTCCTTAATGGTGTCCCCCGCAAACGAACCTTGTCAACATTGTCGCATCTACGAAATGTGGTGTATATGTCAGTTGCAGGCAGTTGACAAATTTAAGCTGTCATTTACAAAAAACTAATCATATACCCATAACTAGTTTAGGGCGACCTACTGGAAGTGAAGCATCTTGCAAATCTTTTATGGGAAGCCAATATATGGCAAAATAACTTTGAATATGACCAAAAACTAGTAATATTCAATGTGAATTATAGTATAACACATTTCCATATTTATAGCACTAACCATAGTCAACACCAATGTCTTATCATCCTTACACTTTAACCTACCTTTACTATGTTGTGCACAATAATGTTTATAAGGATTTGGAGAAAACACCACTGCTTGCATGTACCATCATGAAACAATTGCGATTAAAATAGTACACCACATGAGTTACTTTTATATCTAGATTAAAAAAGTATAACACGTTTGATAGCAAATATGGAAGTGTATAATTGGAAGCAATAGATTAAGGTCTGAATACAAAATTATGATAAGAATTTAACAATGACTAGCAACCATCTCCCAAAAGTCCACTGCAATAACCTGATTCAATAATAGAAACGAATTTAGAAGAGAAGATACAGAAGGGTTTGATAAGAGAGAAACGATTTAGAGAAATTTTCAGAGAGAAACCTACCACATGTATGCCCCGCCTCAAAGCACATAGTCCTTCTAAAATACATTCTCTCTCTTATACCTCATGCTTTTCCTTCACCCTTTTCCTTGTGGATCGAGTGCCACGTCACCTTGTGGTGTAACTAACTTTTCCTCCATATCCTGCTCAACATTTCTTAGATTCCAATTTTTTTGCACGTTGCAATACTCCCTCCATTGCAAACAACCTCATTCTCAAGGTTGAATTCTGGAAACAACTCTTGTATCTCATCAACATCCTCCTAAGTGGACGCAACAACATCTAAAAAGTCCCATTGAATTAGGACTTGATGAACTGTCTGTGAATGTCTCATAATAATTCTAGAATCTAGAACTTGCAAAGGCTGAACAGAAAGACCAATTTCAGTAGTAGTAAGAGGCAAAGGTAAATATGTTTGTGAAGGACTCCCCTTAAATGCCTTAAGCAAGGACACATGAAACACTTGGTGAATTCTTGCAGTGTGAGGAAGTTTAAGCTTATAAGCAACTTCTCAAATTCTGGTCAATACTTCAAAGGGATCATAGAGGTCCTTCAACCAAGCATCTTTTTTAGTTAGTTCGACCACCTTTTTAAACCACTTGCTTGTTGGTTCAGACCATGCCAACAAAAAAATCCTTGATAACGCATAAACTAGGATGTTGTCTTTCCCAGGGTTATATTGAATTATAAAATCAAAACCCAGGAACTTTGGCAACCATTGCTGCTCTAGAGTTTGCAAACGCTACTCCACTAATTCCTTTAAGCTTTTTTTATTAGTCTTAATAATAAACTTGTGGCCCAAAAGATAGTGTCTAAATTTCGCCAACGCCTTAGTAATAGCATAAAACTCACATGTATATACATACTAGTTTTGCATTTACAATGACAACTTCTTAGAGAAATAAGCTATGGGATGATTACCTTGACTCAAGACTACACCCACACCCAAACCAAAAGCCTCTATTTCAAGAACAAAAGGTGCTGAAAAATTTACTGGTGTTGTAGTAAGGGCTTCCTTCAATTGTTGAAAGGCATTGAGAGCTACATCAGTGATGTGACCATGCCTAGAAGGATTGAAGAAGACCTAGCCCTTGCAGACAAAGGAAGAGTTCACTTCCTGTGGAGAGTGAAAATATTAGGCTAGGGACTTTAGTTAATAAAATGTAATTTTCCTTTATTTTAATTTTGAGGAGCATTAGGAATTTAATTTGGGACATGTATTTAGTCCATTTCTATTTTATGAGGTGCCTTAGGAATTTAGAGGGTGAATTTAGCTTTTTGGGTCTTTATGAAGGAAATAAGGGGTAGCTTGATATCTACACCCTTCTTTTTCTACATAAACCCCCTAAGCTAATAAGAAGGAATCTTGGCCTTTAGTTTGAGAAACTAAGGCACCAAGTTTGATGATCTAAGGAAAGGATTGTTTCTCAATCCTCCTCCTTTAGATCTCTCCTTTTAATGCTAGCCCTTCTTTTTAGGGTATCTTGTTCAAGAGGTTAGCTACCTCTATAAATAGGAGCTCCTCTGCTCACTTGTATTTTTTACACTTGAATTTAATCCTAGAGACCATATTGGTCGTGAGGTTCTTACCTTTGAGTGTCCCCCCTTCTCCTTTGTGAGAGCTTCTAAGAGTTATCAATGAACTTCTCCCTTGTGGCCTCCCCTTTGGCTTATCAAACCTAGTGTTTGTGGCGCCTCACCCCATTCCTTTCCTCTCCATAAATCCATTTCCCTTTCAAGTGACCTTAGAAAGGATCTTTTAGGCAAGTGATCATCAAAGATCACATCAATCAGTCTAATTAAAAGCATCTTTCTTCAACAAATCAGTTAGTGGAGTTGCTATTTGAGCATACCCTTTAACAAATTGTCAGTAATACCTTGTAAGACCAAGAAAACCACACAACTATTTCAAGTTAATGGGTCTTGGCCACATTTTAACAACCTCCAATTTGTTACAATCCATAGCAACCCCAAATCCTGAAAGAGTGTGACCAAGATATTCTATTTCCTTTACTCCAAATAAACATTTAGAGAACTTTGCATACAATTGTTGGCACTGGAAAATCTGTAAAACCACTTCTAAGTGAAACAAATTATCCTTCAACAATGAACTATAAACCAAAATATCATTGAAAAAAATGAGAAGAAATTTTCTCAATATGCCTTGAAAAATATCATTCATAAGACTTTGAAAAGTGGCTGGGGCATTTGTTAGTCCAAAGGGCATGGCAAGCCAGTCAAAATGTCCAGGATGCGTGCGTAAAGTGGTTTTATAACGATCCCTAGGATTCAACAAGATTTGATGATATCTCGAGCACAAATCTAACTTAGAAAAAATCATGGCACCAAAAAGTTCATCAATCAGCTCATCAACTATTGCTATTGGGAAACTATCCTTTATAGTGATTGCATTTAATGCTCTATAATCGGTACAAAATCTCCAAGAACCATCCTTAATGGGTGAAGAAAAAGGACTCTTGCTAGGCTAGATAATCCCCTCCTAAAGCATATAAGCAACAAGTTCCTCAATCTCCTCCTTTTGGCTATGAGGATAACGATATGGGTTCACCTTCATTGGAGTAGAGCCTTTCATTAAAGGAATAAAATGATCATGTGCACGCGATGGAGACAATGCTAAATATGTAGAAAAAAAAATAAAGCATACGTATTCAACAAGAAAGCAAGTTCTGGTTCTATATCAGCTAGTAATTGATGCAATCCCACCTAGCATGCATCATGGCTAGGAGGATTCAAGGAAGGCATGACATGGATGAAAGCTCATTGAAGATTTGAAGCCATAGGGTTCATTATTTTTAGCTAGTAAATATTTTATTTTAATTAGTTAAATAGGAGGATATTTTTAATTCCCTTAAGGCCATGCATTTTAGGCCATCTTCATTTTAGTTTAGAAGGTAGGTGTCTTTAGTTTAAAAAGAGGAGTAAGCTTAGAATAGGTGCATAAGCCAAGATATGATTTTGGGCTAGCTCATTCACTTTAGGAGTTGCTAATTACACCCATGGGGGTAAACTTAAGTGTCTCACTTAAGGTCTAAGACTTAGGTTAATTAGTCTTAATCCTAATTAAATCCAAGTCCCACATTGCCTAGAAAATTGTGTTCAAGCTCTCCTATTGGGCTATATATACTTATTCCCCCTTATTGTAAATCTCAAATATGAAGTTGAATGAAAATAGTCTCTTTGTGAGCACATTCTTAGTAAAAGGTCTTGAGGAACCTCTTCCTGGTTTATTTTTATCAAGGGTTCCTTCCTTTTTTGTAAACCTAAACATTTTGAACCTCAAGGAGAAAGATCAAAGGGAGTTGATGTGATCTTTGATGACCACGTGCCCAAAGGATCCTTTCTAAGGTCACTTGGAAGGGAAATGGATTTATAGAGAGGAAAGAAATGGGGTGAGGGGCCACAAATACTAGGTTTGATAAGCCAAATGGGAGATGCTACAAGGGAGGGGTCCCTTAATAACTCTTAGAAGCTCTCACAAAGGAGAAAGGGGGACACTCAAAGGTAAGAACCTCACAACCAATATGGTCTCTAGGATTAAATTCAAGTGGTATCTAGAGCCACTTTCTAAAGGTCACGTTCTTTTTCAATTTTTTTTGCTTTGTTGTTTATCTCTTTGATCACTTTATTTTAGAGTCCTTCATTTTTTGTCATCTCTATTTCCTTTATTGTCTAGTAGTATAGCTTTTTATTCTTGCTATTATATGCGCTTTTATTTTCTATCTACGCGCCTATGTTCCATTTAATTTGATGCGATTTTATTTGTCCCTTTCTTTGCATCTTATTTTCGTGTTCAAGTTGCTTAATTTTCCCTTGGTTTTTTATGTTAAAGTGTGCCTAAGAAGTTGTGACCACTAAACCCACATGGTTGAGGATTTTTCCACACCATTGTGGTGATCAACTTTGGCCACTTTGTTATGCCTTTTGTTTTGAGTCTCTTGCTGAAATTTTTGCTCTATTTTTAGGTGTGTTATTTTTTCTTAATCTTGTGTTTTGTCAAATACTAGTCATATTAGTTTCCTATTTTGTCTCATTTAAATTCCATAGGTTTTAGCCTCTTAAAATTTTTACAAAAAAGCATTCAAAAACATTTTGAATTGAGCTCCTAAGAGGTGAACCTCTTGTTGAGTCTCTTAAGTCTTTTATACTTTTAGTTCAAGCATATTAATCTCTTTGTTTTTCTTAAATATTTGCTCAATTCAATCTTTATATGTTTCTTGTTTTATGTTGAATTATTAGTAGCTTTCCACTTGGTTTACCTTCACTATTGATGTCTCTTTATGAAATTTTAGCTCTGGTGAATTGTGTTAGTAATTTGAGCAATCAATTTACTTCAAAATCAGCCCTAAATCATTCCTTAAGCACCATTAGTTCAGTGGTATTTGGAACTACTAAGTTGTTTTGCCTTTAGTTGTATGCATTGCTTGAAAATTGTGTGACCTTACTTTGTACTTATTCACTCAAGCATTATTATTTCAAGCATCCTCATTAAAATTTCAATTCAACAAGCTATTAGGTGCAGCAAAATGATTAGAAAAAGTTAAAAAAAAATAGAAAAAATTCAAGTTAAAAAAAAAAGAAGATAAAGAACTTAAAAGAAAGACAAATTTGAAGTTGTGTACCTAATAGTAGAAACATTTGATATGAGGAATCAATTGTGATTAAAAAAAAATTACTTGAGTAAGCTTTTTAGTTTTTGGTCACTTAAATTTTATTAAGTGTGCAACTATTAGTTTCATTTTTTTTGTTTGAGTCTTTTTTCATCTCTACTCTTAGAGCTAATCTAGGAAAGTTATTTGTGTGCTAGCTTCCTTTGTGAGCCTTATGTTTTCTTTCTTGTCTTATTTACTTCTTTGAGTTTGTCATTGTTTAATCTATCAACTTGGATTTGTGAACCTTGTTTTGTTATTCACCTTTGTTTGTTGTCTTGTGTTGTATTCGGCCTTGGTAAGGAAAGGTTGGGAAAGGTTCCATATATAAAATTTTGGCAAGTCCAAACAAGATGAAACAAGGGTAGCATTCTTGGGGTGGGTTGATGCAACTTAAAGGGGCTTGATCAAAAGGAGACAAACACCAAAAAGCTTGGAGTGAAGACTTTGTTTTATTTTTTTTATTCTTTGTATTGTGTATACTTAATTTTAGATTGGGAGTTTGAGTGCCCTTAAGGCCCTCCCTTGGTTTATAATAATTTTGGTTAATTTTAGCGTAGTTCCTCGTTAATTAGGTGAAGAAGGGAGAAGTGGTACACTTCCTTCAACACCTTAGGAGCACGATTAGAGCCCTTTCTCTTTTACATTCTTGCACTTTTATTTTATTTTATGTTATTTTGAAAAAACATGTACAGGCTAAGAGTTCCAAAGACTCATCAAGCCACCTTAGGTGAGAAAAAAAAAAAGAGAGGAGTGTTGCTTGAAAAAAAAAAATTTTGGCCTACCCTATAGTTTTTAGCATCCAAGCACCATGACTTCCCACACATATTCTAGTGCACATAGTTGTTCATCAAGTAAGAGTGTCAACCAAAGAAAACCTTCTAAGGGAGATACTCTTGAAAATCTTAACTTAGAATTTAGGGAATGGATGGCTAAAGAACAAGAAAGGAGAGAAGAAAAAGAGAGGAAAAAGAAATAAAAGAAAAGGAAAAACAAAAAGAGAAGGAAGAATTAAAAAAAGAGATGTTGGAAATGAGAAAAGAGAAAAAACAGCGAGAAGAGAGAAGGCAAAGAGAGAGAAGAGAGGATGAAGAAAGGAGAAGAAGGAAAGAACTAGAAAGAAAAAGAGAAAAAGAGGAAGAAGAGAGAAGGAGAGGAGAAGAGAGTAAGAGGAGAGATGGGAGCGAGAGTGATAGAAAAAATAAAGGAATTCTCATAAGATCCCCATCTAGCCATTTTAGCTCTAGTGAAGAAGAATACTATAGAAATCAACATAAGCATCACTCTCATTCATCATACAATCATCATTCTCTTGAAGAGAACATAAATCATGCTAGAGAACCAAAGGTAGACCTACCCCATTTTCATGGTAGGGAAGATGTTGAGACTTACCTAGATTGGGAAGTCAAAGTGGAACAACTCTTTCGATGCTATGAAATTAGGGAAGAAAGGAAAGTACCTTTGGCCTCCCTTAGTTTTCAAGGTTCTGCTTTGCATTGGTAGGATGGGTTAGTCAAGGATAGGACCCGTAAACAAATGTCTGACATTCGATACTGGAATGATTTAAAAACTTGTTTGCGAAGAAGGCACATTCCTTCATATTATGAGAGAGATCTTTTGGATAAGCTCAAAAGACTTAGGCAACATAACCTAAGTATTGAGGAGTATAGACAAAAGATGGAGCTTCTCATACTAAGGGCCAATATCATTGAGGAACCCAATGCCACCCATGCTAGGTTTTTGTGTGGATTAAGATCTGACATTAGAGATAAGGTAGAGCTTATTTCATACTCAAACCTTGATGAGTTGGTAGAACTTTGTCTAAGAGCTAAGAATCAACTCAAGAGAAAAAGCTTTAAAAAAGATTCTCCCTCTTACTAAAAAAGAGACCAACTTAAGGGGAACTCTTTCAAGGTTTTTCCCAAAGAGGAACCTAAGCATTTTCAAGATACAAAAGCACCTTATGTAGAGAGAAAACCCCTTACTACTAAGCCTACTGAGAGACAAAGTAGTATCAAATGCTTCAAGTGTTTTGGGAGAGACCACATTGTCTCTCAATGCCCTAACAAGAAAACCATGATCATAAGGGGACAAGACATTTGTAGTGAGAATAACTCATCTTCCTCCTCTAGTGAGAGTGAGGAAGAAGGGGGACATACTTTTGAACAAGAGTGTGAGGAAGCTTTTCCTTATGAGGGGGACCTCCTTATAGTTCAAAGGCTTCTTGGAAGCCAACCTCTAGAGCTTGGCCAGTCACAAAGAGATAACATCTTCCATACAAGATGTAAAGTAAATGACAAAGTATGTTCTCTCCTTTTTTATAGTGGTTCCTGTTGTAGCTCTAGGTTGGTTGAGAAGCTAGCCTTGACTATCATGCCCCATCCCAAACCTTACAAATTGCAATGGCTCAATGAGCAAGGGGAGATGGTAGTCAATGAACAAGTTATGGTTCCAATTTCCATAGGATCTTATAATGATGAGATTCTTTGTGACATAGTTCCTATGGAGGCTGGTCATATCCTGTTGGGGAGACCATGGCAATTTGACAAAAAAGCTATTCACCATGGTCACTCCAACCAAATAATTCTCACCCATAATGAAAAGCGCTTCAAATTGTATCCTTTGTCACCTTCTCAAGTGGCTGAGGATCAATTTGCGATGAAAAAGAAAAGAGTTGAGGAAAAACAAAAACAACAAAAAAGCACAACAAGCTTCACCCTTAAAGCTTGAAAAGGGTAAAGAGAGAGAGTCGAAAGGTGATGCCCCTTCGGATGGGAATATTAGTAAAAGGAGTCTATTTGCTACTAAACGTGATTTAAAAGAAGCTCCTTTGACTAACAAGCCCTTTTATCTCCTGTTTTGCAAAGAGACATCAAATCCTTCTCCCATTTTGCATTCTTCTGCTGAGACCACTACCACAGCCCATGCACGTGAGCACCTTCCTCAAGAGGATCTTACCTTTGAGTGTCACACTTTCTCCTTTGTGAGAGCTTCTAAGAGTTATCAAGGGACCCCTCCCTTGTGGCCTCTCCCCTTTGGCTTATCAAACCTAGTATTTGTGGCGCCTCACCCCATTTCTTTCCTCTCCATAAATTCATTTCCCTTCCAAGTGACCTTAGAAAGGATCCTTTGGGCACGTGATCATCAAAGGTCACATCAGGAGTGCAAAAGCCTTTTTGCATAAGTAATTATAGCAAGGAAAAAGATTGCATGTTGGAATCCACCATTTTCATGCTATAAACCTCTGCAATGGAATTAGTATTGACCATTCTTCGAATATGATGCAAATGAGCCTACATGGAACATGATCAACATCCCCTTGCATTGTTACAAACTTACCATTATATAATAAGAATTTTAAATTCAAAGATTCATAATCAGCCATATGAGGATCGATAGTTTTCAACCAGCTAGCTCCCAAAATAAGATCTGCACTTGAAATTGGAAGTAAATATACAGGCATTAAAACAAATTCCCTTGATCTTGTATGAGCAAATTCTGAATTAAACCTTCAGCAAACATGTAATTCCCATTGCTTACCATTACTTTGAACATTAGCGCTGGTTCGACCGGAAGCTTAAAAAATTTGGCAAGATGAGGTTGCAAAAAATTATCTGAACTCCCTCCATCCACTAAAACAGTCACAAGTAACTTGTCAATATAAGCTAAAAACCAAATTGTACCCACACCAATGCCATCTTTGAGGGCATTCAATGAAAAATGATGGCAGTCAATCCAGATGTCTTCCTTAATGATAGGTTGATCAAAATCAGGTGGTGGCTCATAACTAGGATCCAATGAATCTTTCTCTAAATTAAAAAACAAATACTGTCTATTTGAGTACCTATGGTTAAAAGTAAATTTGACATCACAAAAATAGTAGAGTCCCTTTTCTTTACGAAAGCTGCATTTCAGCCAGACTTAATTTTTTGACATTGCTATTGGGCAAGGGTGTACTTTTAGGTGTTGGTAATAATGCTGGAAGAGATGATTTAACCACAGGTGTGGACTGTTGCTGGGAGTTATGAAAACTTGTCGAAGACACATGATAGTAACAACGAATAGGCGTTGGGAAAGATTTGACAGTGGGTGAATACCGATCCTCATATAACTTTGCCAATGCTACTAATCTCATCAAAGAATTAGGATTCTAAACTACCACATCTCGTCTAATTTTCTTATGTAGGCCACTCAAAAAACAATTTCATAAAGTTTCCTTAGGTAACCCAATGGATCTATTTGCCAACGACATGAATTTCAGATAATAATCAGAAATAGTACCTGTTTGCTGCAATTTAAACAACTCAGCCATGGAGCAATCAAATGACGAGGGACCAAACTGGGATTCCAAAGCAATCGTCAAGTCTGTCCAAGAACGAACAGTAGAGAGAGATTGAAGCATTTAAAACCAAGGCACGACATCGTTTTCGAAATGGATTGCAACTATCTCCACTCACGCTGCATAAGGCATACAGTGATAATTAAAGAATTTTTGTGCTTTAAAGATCCACTCTAACAGTGAAGATTGTCCATCAAAATGTGGAAATCCAAAGATATGTCTTTAACTGACAACAGATTTGCACCCGAAGAGGCAGCATGGAACTGAAAATGCGATTGGATTAGTAAATCTAAGGATTTCTGGAACTAATCCATATGAGCTTGATCCTCTACTTGAACTTGTAGAGTATGAAGTTGTTCACGATCACGAAGTTCCAAAAGATCAATTAATTTGTGCAGTTCGTCGGAATGACCACATACCTCACCCTGTAAGTCCTTCAAACATGTGCTCTCAGCCATGGCGTCAATGAAAGCACCAATGAAACAATTGCAATTAAAACAGTACACAACAGGAGGTTCTTTTATATCTGGATTAAAAGAGTATAACATGTTTGATAGAAAATGTGGAAGGTGTATAATTGGAAGTAACAAATTAAGATCAGAATACAAAATTATGATAAGAATTTAACAATGACTAGCAACCATCTCCCAGAAGTCCATTGCAAAAATCACATAACCTGATTCAATAACAGAAATGAATTAAAAAAAAAAGATACAAAAGGGTTTGATAAGAGAGAAACGGTTCAAAGAAATTTTCTGAGAAAAACATACCACACGCATGCCCTATCTCAAAGCATGTAATCCTTTTAAAATACATTCTCTCTTTTACCCCTCATGCTTTTCCTTCACCATTTTCCTTTGGAATCGAGTACCACGTGGGCTTGTGATATAACTAACTTTTCCTCCATATCCTACTAAGCATTTCTTAGATTCCCATTTTTTTTGCACGTTACACATCACCAATCCAAGTTGAATAAATTCAACAAGGTAATTATAAATTATGAAAAGATTTTAGTAAATTTAACACTATTACTTTCTTCAACACAATGACAACTCCTACTTTTACATCTTGTCCAAATTTTTCATCAGTAAAAATCTTTTTGTGTATATTTGCAGTAACAATTGTAGAACAATCCTGTTCAACATTGTTGCAATATTTAATTTTTGAATGGATTGTTACATATGTCTTTATATTAAATATTATACAATGTTAAGCTTTAAGGTTATTGTGACGTCCCCAAAGTGATTTGGTTTGCACGATTTTACAATATCATCATTTTTAGTGACATCCCGGTAGGGTCCCATCGTCATTAACAAATCCTATCAAATATAACAAATGTTTTTTAATGGATTAACAAATTATGTTCAAAGCATGAAATTTTTTCATATGTAAATATTGTTGTGTCAAAATCACGAAGGTTGTGGTCAACAATGGGTTGAAGAAAGTCATGAATGGGTATCGAATTATCTGACTCACGATTGAGCCTCATAGCCTGAATTAGAGAAACATGTCCTGCCATCAATGCGGTTTGCATGTGTTGAGGTGCACAAAAAATGGTAAGTCGGAATCATCTATATGTATATGTTCATAAGGCTCCATATTGTAACCTATTATGCGATTTTGGATGTCAATATATTTAAATGTTAAGCTATCTATATATAACGAATCCAATACATTTGTGTATTTGAATAACATAAAATTCAGAAATAATACTAACAATGGATATTTAAGTTGTTTTCTAATGATTGCACATGACACAGTTTATAATTTTTTAGGTGTTTCTTAAAACAGGTGATTTGACATACTAACCATTATAGAATGATTTAGTTACATTGATTAGTTCCATTCAATCTCTGTTTCATTTGTCATACATTTTTTTATCAATGCAACTTTATAAATAATCAAGGTCTACATATTATTTTTATCAACGTTAACTTTAATATTGTACACCTCTATATGATTATCATATTTTTTCATTTATCTATTTTATGTGTCAATATCATTCTTCACGTCTAATTAAAGTCTTATGTATTATTGACAATAACTCCATTTGTGTATGTTAAGTATTTGTTTTCATATTATCAAAGTTAGGATTTGATTAAAATGTTACTTTAATTATTTTTTTTACGACATACATTCTAGATTTAAACCCTAGAAAAAATTGTTGTAATCCAACATATTTCCATGTGAATTCAGAATGACAATTTTTCATTTTCACTAGATGGATAACATGACCCTACATGATGCCTCAACAAACTTTCTCTTCATCCTTGTCAAACATTGTCCAATTTTGGCTTGAGTTTTTTGTCTGGCACAATTTGACTTTTGTCGAAGGCCAATGCCATTAAAGCCTTTTGGTATTGTTGATGGGATAATGTACAATCAGGATTGACATTAAGGTTCTCTTGTGAACCAACAATGTATGTGTCCCCCACCAGATCGCCAATTGGCTCCAATTTGGCTTAGTGGGGATTAGGTGTTCTCTACCCTACAAAAAGACCAACAGACCTAGTTGACCAAATGTATCACAGTTTATTTCATACCTATCTGAAATGATGTAAAGTCCCTGAAAGGTATCTCTCATTACTTCTCGACAAATTGGAGTGAATAATATCCTTTATGGAATGCACGTAGGCATCTTTTGATCTTTCCATATGAGAGCATTCACCTAATGGTTCAAAATCAATTTAGGAAGATTTATTTTCTTCTCAACAATCATGTTGTTTATTCAGAAACGATTTATTTTGGTGACATTATCCATGCAACTGATTTTGTACAGGATAATGTTGAATAGAAAGTTATGGCCTATTTGACTCATGGATTTGGTATTGTGGACTTGAGAAAGCTGGTTAGTTCCCTTTCACTGCTAGTATCTTGCAGTCTGATTTTACCATACAGAAGCTTATCCACTATGACAAAAGTTATATTTGTTTCCCAACCATATTTGTACTCCAATCTCTTCGCATTGTAGCCTGAATATTTTTCAATTGTATCAATAGAAAAATTGTCAAATTTGTCTTCCACCATCCCCACTATGACCTCGTCAACCAAAATTGCCGTGTTCCAAAAATGTGCATATGTGTTATGGCACCAGGAGTTCCACTGTTATGCAAATGGCTTCTATCTAAGCAACTGTTGCGTAAGCCTTCTGCGTCTACTGCACCAATTGTGGCATTTTTTATTACCCATTACATATCTTGATGTCCCTTATTAACTATGCATAAAATCCTAAAACTATTATCACTATTAACTGCCCATTTTATTATCTTGAATGACACATGTCATCATATAATGGGACACGTAAAGCTATTTGCCCTCCTTTTATAATATCATACAATTTTTTGACTTATTTAGTAACCTTTTGGAGGACATATTGTACACCTAACTATTGTAGCCTTTGACCTTTCTGTAACCTACTTTTTTAGCCACAATTTCTATACAAAATCAAATCACATTATTGACTTAGTAACTCATTAAAACACACACATTGAACCTTCACTAATACATTGTATTCTCCAATACCATTACTCATAAGTCACATGATCAAATAAAGAGAACAACTCTTTCTTCAATAAGTTTTTTTGGTCAATCTCCCCTTTTCATGGTCAACAATTGTGTGCTTGCAAATAAAAGGTTATTTTTCTCACTTCTACAAGCTCCAAAAATCTTTACCCATCAATCAACTAATTTTTTTCGTTAATGCAATCATTACGTTAATCTAATAGTCCAAAATATAACAAATTCATAAATTGGAATGTAACCAAATACAAATCAGTTGACAAATTCATTCAAAATTAACAATTAGCTAAAATAAAATAAAAATTAAATAGACATAGACAATCAATATACACCACTTTCACAACACAGATGTTGTACGCAAACATGCCATTGCATATTGTTTGCCTGTCATCAAACCACTATTTACATTATACAATGTCTATAAAACGTTGTCCTAAACAATACAATAAGACATGGTCATACTATAGTTAAATGGTTAATATTATTAATGTCATTACATCAGTCACATATAAGACATAGAAAATTATTAAGCAAATTGTAGACATGCCCATATAATAATTTGTATATCCCACTTGATTCATAACATTGACAGACCTTTTGAATATATGATGACAATAAACCATGTACTAACATGCGATTATATAATAAATAGTAATCTCACACGTTTTTGTCAGACGGTTATTATAATAATACAAGAAAAATACTAATTACAGACGATCATAATCCGTGGGTAACAATCAAAATTTGTTGGTAATTCATATTTTTTTACGGATTTTCGATAAATAGAATTCTATCAAAAATTTGGTCGTAGGTGAATATTATTAACGAATTTTTATCTTTCGTTGATAATTGCCTACAAAATTATCCGATGAAGTCCTCGCGATAATTACTAACATATTTTATCTATCGGTAATTACTGAAGGATATATATCTATAATTATTGACAAAATTATCCATTAATAGTTACCTACAAAACTATCTGTCAGTAATTACCTACACATGAAATCCATCAATAATTACCTATGGATAAAATTTGTAGGTAATTATTGTCAGCAACCATCCCTCAATAATTACCTTATAGATAATTTTTTTAATACTAAAACTATATTTTTTAGATACTTATAAAGCTTGTAAAATATATATTTGACATGCTTATAAAACTTTTAATATTAAAAATAATAATCAAAATATTATATTAGATAAAAAGAATATTATAAATTATTTTCAAATTCTAAAATAATGTATCTAACTAACAACTTTTATTAACAATATAAAAACATATTGAAAAAGGTAAATATAACTTACCTTAAATGTTATGCTATAATTTTATACAATTTAATAGTTTTCATAATCTAGTAAGTGTTTATTCTATTGTTGGTGCCCATTTTGTTGCTAGTCATCTTTTTGCCATTGACATTAATTTGTGAATCATCTTGTTGGTTATCCCTTTATTGCGGCATCTGTTCAACAATATTTTGTGTTGTTGATGGTAGGTATGGTAATACAACAACAAATACTTGATGAAATTCCTCCTTTGTTGACAAAGAGATTGTTGAAATTCCTCCTTTTGTACACAAATAAGTTTCTCACTTTTATAAAGTTGTTGTATTAGCCTATTAACCTCTTTAGCATCTTGTGAGCTATTGGATGTTTTTCTTTTATGATAATGTTGTCATTCCCAACATGATAAACATAAGCAAACTCTCCAAAACCATATATTTGTCCTTTTTTGTTGTCACTTGTAACTTTAATCCAACATTGAAACAATGAATTTAAGTATTTATAATATATATAGGTTGTAGGTTTATCAAAATCTATTAAAGATAAAAATGAATGTTATCATTTATTTTTCTTTTTAAGCAACATAATTTCTATTGTTAAGATAACAACTTCTTATCTCTTACATTTTAATAAATTTTGATGCAGGATTCATCTTTAATTTGCATCATATCTCATTATATTACTATTTATATTATGAGTGATTTTTTTAAAAAAAAATAATCAAGTTTTTCTTTTTAGATTTCAAGATGTTTTGGTTTGAATACTATATTTGTTTCTTTATTTTTTGAAATCTTCAATTTTGTTCTTTTTTTTTATCTTTTTTAAATATTTTTGTCAACTTAATTTTTAAGATCTTTTTATTTTTTTTGAAAATTTTGGTTATTTATTTTAAAATAAAAATATTAAATCTATCAATTTTGTAAATCTAGTTATGAAAATATATTATATTGACATGACTTAAAATCTCTTAAATAAGATAGCAAAATTATATTTTAGTCAAATAATTTTTATCTAAAGATGGAATGAATAAAAATTATATTTATTTCAAATCATCTAAAATTATTTTAAAAATATTATATTTAATGCAAGTTATAAAAAAAAATATTTACATGTCTCCTGTTGTTTTATATAATATTACATTTGAAGTGTTTATATTTAATTTTTTAGCAGCATCTCCTTTTCTGATCACGTTTTCTCCATACACAAGATGTAAACCAAACACCTTGCTTTTGGATATCAAATTCAATATCACTCAGAATAATAACTTATTGGTTGTTAAAGCTGATCTGATAAAGAAAAAGAGTATTAAAATTCATGAATCCACCTTTTAACACAACAAATGCAAAATGTGAACTCATTAGATATGATTTTATTTATATATATATATGTATGTGTATATATATATATATATATTTATATTTTTAAATTTATTTTATAATTAAAAATATATAATAGCAATTTTTTATAACAATAAATGTATTATATTACTATAAAATAAAAGCATATTATTTTTTAAATAATTGAAATTATGAAAAAAATTAGTAGAATTCATGAAATTCATAAAAAAGGTAAATTTTGATGTACTAAACATATATTGGTCAAATTGTATGATTAAAATTAATGAGCTTAAAAATACCAATAAAAAAATTAATTGATTCAATTTGACCAATTTTCATGTTTTGTTCCGATGAGTAGGTGTCATATTTTCCAACTCTAGTTAGAGTTTGCTTGAGTAAGTTTTTTTGACAAGCATTTTTAAAAGACATAAATAAAAAAATGTATAAAATAAACTTTTATAAAAGGTACAAGAGTTTTTTTACAACTAATTTGAATTAATATATGTAAAAGTTCTATCACATACTTTAAAAATTATTAGCTTGTAAAAAGTCTATTCACATTATTTTGAAACAATATCGTATTATTATACATTAACATATGCAAATCATCTACTTTTAATATTTATATTTTCTTAATTTAAAATTACTCACTAATTATCCACAGGTAATTTTCATAGGTAAATCAAATTTCACTATAGATTTTTTTTGCAGGTAAAATTCGGTTGGAAAGTATGATTGGCTGAAAAATATTGAATCTGTCAGTAATATTCATTTGATAATGTAAATTTATCGACAAATTTAAATTCATGGATAAAAATTTGTTCACAATCACAATTTTTCTTGTAAACATGATATATCATTAAGCAAATAATAACACACTTCATCTATTAAAGCTTACTATCATGACTACTCATGAAATGCTTACTATTGCTATTTTTACAATATATGACACCTATAAAATGTCCACATTTTGCTATTTTCATTTTCTATTTTCTTTTTCTCCACATTAACTATAGGTGCATGTTAGAAGCCATGTTTTCTCCAATCAATTTTCATTTTTAAGCTTACAACATTGATAATAAATGTTTGTTTTCAATGGATATTTTGTATTTTAAAAAACTAATGATATAAGAGTTGGACATATGCTTAATCATCTCATATGCAACATAACATTAAATTGATTTGTCACATTCATCCAACACGACTGGTTCTACCAGGACATTCATAAACATAGACATACTATTATCGTTTCTTATGATCATCTTCCAACAACACATTTTGTAAATGTATTACATGTTACCAAAATTATCATTTGCTTGCAACTCAAATTTGCAAAACAAAACATTAATAGTAATTATTATTTACATGTCATATCACCAAATGTTGACTACCACTATGAAGCTCCACACAATTAAATGTCATATAACATCATGTTCCATTTCTATCAACACCTAACTAATAGCAACAACTAATTAACAACTACCAACCAAACCTAATATTCTTTACAATTAAATCATACATTTAGTCCTTGCCTTTAATTAAATCACTTATTCTTTACAAATAATAATCATGCATTGAAAATTTGTTGTTCATGAGTTCATCGCATGAAAATCAAATTTATGTGCACTAACCTTGAAACTATACATTATTTACAATCTTTTATTGCCAACCTCTTGCCTTAGCTTGCAACTCCATCAACTTCTTATTTGCATACATTAAATACTCTACACAGATATGCAATACATCCATATTTCTGACCCTTCCAATAATTGCTTCGTTCACCAAAACATTCTACTCAGTTCTCCTAAATAACAAATTTCTAACAAAGAAGTTTCATAAGTGAATTCAATAAATAACACACCATATGACCATCTAGTTAGCACTTACTTAAAACCTAAGTATTAAAACCCACAAAACACCTAAAATTCATTCATCTCACAAACTATAATATCCACCTTTTACCATAACATAAATGTTACCAAAACCAACACAAATTGTCCAAATTGAAACCCATCAATAATTACACACTGATAAAATTCATTGATAATTTCCTATAGATAAAATCTTTGGTAATTGCCTACGAAGATAATCTGTTAGTAATAGGATAGTTTTTTTTAATATGAAAAATATTAACAAAATTTATTAACAATTTAAAAACATATTGAAAAAGGTAAATATAACTAAAATTAAATATTATAATTTTGTTACAATTTAATAATATTCAAAATCTGGTACGTCTTGGTTCTCTTGTTGGTGCCCATTTTATTGCTAGTCATCTTCTCACTGTTAGCCATTAACTTGCAAATCATTGTATTGGTTATCCTTTAATTGCGACACTTGTTCAACAATATTTTGTATTGTTGATGATAGGTATTGTTGTATAACACCAAACATTTAGTGAAATTCCTCCCTTTATTGACAAAGAGATTGTTGAAATTCCTTCCTTTGTAGTCAATAAGCTTCTCACTTTTAGAAAATTGTTGTTTCAATCTAATAATCTCCTTAACATCTTGTGAGCTGCTCAATGTCTTTTTTATGCATAATGTTGTCATCTCTAACATGATAATCATGAGTGAACTCTGCAACACTATATACTTGTCTTTTTTTGTTGCCACTTGCAACTTCAATGCAACATTCACTTTTAAGACTCTCGTCTAAAATAGGATTAAAAGGAATAGTACTAAAGCAAAGAAATTAAGTATTTATAATATATAGGTTGTAGATTTATCAAAATCTATTAAAGATAAAAATGAGTGTTATCATTTTTTTTCTTTTTGATCTCCATAATTTTCATTGTTAAGATAACAACTTCTTATCTCTTATATTATAATCAATTTTAATGTAGGATTCATTTTAGTTTGCATCTGATATTTTTATATTACTATTTAAATTATAATTTATTTTTCTTTTAAAAAATTATTCAATTCTTCTTTTTTAGATTTCAATACTGTTTAAATTATAATTTATTTTGAATACAATATTTGTTGCTTTATTTTTTGAAATATTCAACTTTGTTCTTTTTTTATCTTATTTTAATATTTTGTCTACATAATTTTTAACATCTTTTTATATTTTTTTTCAAAATTTTGGTCATTTATTTTAAAATAAAAATATTCAATCTCTCAATTTTGTAAACCTAGTTATAAAAAAATATTATCTTGACATAACCTAAAATCTCTCAAATAAGATAGCAAAATCATATTTCAGTCAAATATTTTTTATCTAAAGACAAAATGAATAAAAATATATTTATTTCAAATCATCTAGAATTATTTTAAAAATATTATGTTTAGTGCATGTTATAAAAAAAAATTACGTATCTCTTTTCATTTCATAAAATATTACATTTCTAGTGTTTATGTGTGAATTTTTAGCAGCATCTCTTACTCTAATCACATTTTCTCCATACACAAGATGCAAGTCAAATGTCTTGCTTTTGGATACCAAGTTCAATATCAATCATAACAATAACTTATTAGTTGTTACAAGCGATCTGATAAGGAAAAAAAGTATTAAAATTCATGAATTCACCTTTCAACACAACAAATGCAAAATGCGAACTCATAAGATATAATTTTATTGATATATATATATATATATGTATATATATATTATAAATTTAATTTATTTTTTAATTAAAAATATGTAATACCAATTTTTTTATAACAATAAATGTATCATATTAACTGAAAATATGAAAAAAATAAGTAAAATTCATGAGTACTAAATGTACACTGATCAAATTCCAGGTTATAATTAATAAGCTTAAAAAATAGAAATCTAAAAAAAAATATTAATTGATTCAATTTTATCAATTTTGATGTTTTGTTACGAGGATTAGGTGTAACATTTTTTAGCTCAAGTTATAGTTTGTTTGAGTAAGTTTCTCTTCAAACATTTTTAAAAGATAAAAATACAAAAAAATGTAAAAAAAAGAACTTTTATAAAAGGAGCGAAACTCTTTTCCAACTAATTTTGACTAATATATGGAGAAGCTATGTTACATAATTTAAAAATTATTAGCCCCTTAAAAAGTCTATTCACATTATTTTAAAATAATATTATTTTATTATACATTAGTAAAGAAAGAAAATTAACTTGTAATATTTATATTTTCTAGCTTTAAAATTATCCAATAATTATCTACCGGTAAATTCTGTAGGTAAATTAAATTTACCTATGATTTTTATTCCATCGATATAATTTTTTATATATACTATATTTTTCGATAATAATTTTTTGACGAATGTATAACATACAAAATATTTGTCAATAATTTTGTATGTAAATCAAATTTAACTACAATTTTTTTTTTTTGAAAAGTATAATGTTTTGACAAATACTGAATCTGTCAATAATATTTTGTTGGTAATGTAAATTTACCTACAGATTTAAATCCGTGGGGAAAAATCAGTTAGTAATTTGCAATTTTCTTGTATATACACTTCGATCATAAATATTTTAAAAATAAACTATGTAGGCGAATATTTTATAAAAAACCTAATTTAGTCAATCGTCCCACAAAGTAAGGTTAATTTTGTTTATTTTGAACAATTTCCTTAAGAGGAGTCCTACTAACGCACTCTTTGATACACTTCGATCATCTTAACACACTCCTTATTATTGGTTGAATTTTTTTAAAAACTACAAAATTAGGAGAGATAGTCATTTAATAAGACTCACATAATTTATTGTTTTCGATAAATTTCATCCAATCATGTAGAGTATGTTAAGAGGAATGTGTTAAAGAGTGTGTTGCTAGCATTTTTCTTCCCTTAAAGTAACTTTTTCTACTTTATATAAATATCTTGTGACTTTTTATATATATTATGGAGAGCAAAGAAGAAGTCTTTGTACTCATCAGAATAACTCCATTGGGTGTTCTTGAAAGCAGATCAAGGAGTTAAGATTTGGTCTGATCTTGACAAGATCAATTATTGGAGAAAAAACTTGATTTTCAAGTGGAGATATTGTTCTTGTACAAGAACAAATAATAACAATCCACTATTAAAAAAATAATAATTTTTTATTATCTCTTTCTTAAACTTAATGTTTAAGAATAAAGATTATGAAACTCATAAAAAATATTCTAAAATCACAAAATATAATATTTTATTAGAGTTAAAAAAAAAGTTATAGCTTTATCATAGGATAGAAGATTTTTTTTTAAATGTCTTTTTCACGAATGTACATGTCTTCAAATTATGTTCACACATAAAACGAGAAGCATAAATGGTAGATACTGTTGCGGTTTTAGAGTGTAATCTTAAAAATCACATCAGATATTTTTCTTTTGGTAAATATATATGAAAAGATAGTTGTAAATATTGAATAAAATTAGTTAATTAATGAGTTGAAAGTTATAAAATGATAAATAAGAATATCATTAATTATTAGATCAATAATAATATTTAAAATAATTATAATATATTTTAATATATAAATTAATTATATATTTAAATTATAAATTATAATTATATATTTAAATTATAAATTTTTATAATAACATATTTAAATTATAAATTTATGTAATTACATATTTAAATAATAAATTACTATAATTAATATTTAAATTATAATTTCTATAATTAAATATATAAATTTTAAATTATATATTTAAATTATAATTTTCTATAATTATATATTCATATTATAAATTATTATACTTACTAGTAATGTAGGAGAAACAAAAGACAAGTTGTATAATATGATGAAAGATAATTAATGAGACACAATGTATTAATTAAAGAACAGTAAACATGTAAAAATAAAATAAGCTAGTAACTGAAAATAAGAGATATTTTTGTAAAAGTTAAGTTGAGTAACTTTTTTGAAAAAAAAAACTAATAACTTCTAAAAAAATTCATATATTTCTGCTTTTAGCTAGCTGAAATAACAAATCAGACACACTCTTAAAAATGCAATTGTTTTTTGCTATTTATGGATAAAAAAAAAGTTTATTTATCCGAGTTGAGAAGAAAACTTCTTAAATGACGAGTCTCATTCCATCTCATTAAACAGAATTTCCATGGACGATTTAATGCCAAATAAAAACTTTTTGTTGATCAGTCACTCATGAAACGTATACAGGTATATAGAAAGGGAAAATTGATGTGGCGTGAAAAGAAAAATGCAATTAACACAAGACATTAAATAAGGAAAAGAATGTAGGAAGTTTTCTTCTTTTTTTTAAAAAAAAAAAAAAAAAAAAAGAAGAAGAAGCAAGCGTCCAATTGATCTGCTTATAAAAACCTCTCTTGTGTTTTACATTTAGCTTTTCATCATAGACATGTCTCCTCGTGACAATGATGATGGGAATGTCATAACATCCATTTTTTCAAGGTTATTCTTCAAAGTCCCATTCAAGATGCAAAACTGGTAACTATACAGGTCTTTCATTATTCTTCTCCCTCTTTGGTAGTTTTAGTAACTATACTACTCTTTCATTATTAGTTAGTTTTATTCTTCTCCTCTTAATTTGTTAGTTTTATTTTTTTTAAAACCAAAATTTATTAGGCTACAGTTGAAATCTCACAAATAAAAAAAAATGACGATAAGAGTTCTTGAAATTACAACGAACAAAATATATATAAAAAAAAATTCCTTACAAGAAACCCTTCACAAACAACATAGAAAAAAAGTCTTACACATAACATATAAATCACCAACTAGATATCAATGGTAAGTATTAATTAACAAAAACTTTTAGGATCGTCATGACAAATTCCAGATTTAAGTTGTTGATTAAAATAAAGTAAATAATCTTAATAGTTGATGCAGAACTCAATGGTTAATATTTATTTAATATTTTTCCACACTCATGATTTATTATGCAATGTGAAGTTGTGAACCGTTTCATCAGCAGATAAAATTACTTTCCATGTTTTCATTTCTGAATAAACTGATCCAGCAAATTAGTCACTGCTATTTCAATAAATTTGCGGTTGTTAATTTTCTCTTTATATAAACATAATCTAGCAAATTAGTAATCGCTATGGCATTGGTTGATTATTTTGGGACATTAGGAACGAAACTTTAGGTAAATCATAATTGAAATGATAATGCCTTTGGTCCAGGATATATATATATATATATATATATATATATATATATATATATATATATATATATAAAATTAATTTAGATTCAGTAGTGGTAGTTACTTTAGATTTTGTTAATATTGCAAGTTAATTGACATGGCAATTTTATTTCGACTGAGTCATCTGAAAATTGTGAGTACATAGTTGGAAGGGTTATCAGAGCGTGAAAGATATAATAGCTTGTACATTGTTTGGATTTTTTTATACAAATTAGTTTCGAATTATTTAGGTAAAAAAAAAAGTGATTTTAAAATAAATAATTTATTTATAAATAATTCTCATAAAAAAAACTTTTAATGTTTAGGTATAATTATAAAAAAATATTTTTTAAATCTATTGACTTTCAAATTTTCATAAAACAACTTGCACTAGAAGTAATTTGTCAAAATAAATTTTTTTTTTTCATAAAAAAATTAAACAAATACTTGATATTTATGTATATGTGGATATATTACATGTTTAATTTTTTTTTAATAGACGTTGCCAAGGAGTTTTGTGAATCAATATGGGAAAGACTTGTCAAACCCAGTAACCCTTGTGCTTCCAAATGGTGCTGAATGGAAAGTAAATTGGACAAAAGGTGACTGTGATACTTGGTTTCACGAAGGTTGGGAAAAATTTGCAAAACACTATTCCCTTAGTCATGGGAGATTTTTAGTTTTTAGATATGAAGGAAGATCTCAATTTCATGTTCTGATATTCAGTAAGAGTGCTTTAGAAATTGAGTATCCAACAAGTAAAAGTAGCACAAATGATGGTGAAGGGACCAACATATCTCATGAATATGCTGAAAAGAATTATGACACTCCACCTCAGAGAAAAAATAATACAGAAGGTTAGTTATTAACTTCTTCTTTTTCTTAATATTTTTTGCTTTGATCTTTCTTTTTCTAATAATTGGAAATTGGGATGAAAAGGATAATATTATTTTGGAGGCACCTCTCTAGAAAGTATTGTGTTAGGAAGGCGTTGCTACAAACACAATTTTTTTTATTGTTTGGCTATTTAAATATTTTTTACTGATAATACATGAAAATTAAACGTAACTAGGAATCCTGAAATTATTTCACAAGCATTTCAGGAGCTCGGAGAGAGGTCCCGGTGAATGCTAAAAATTGGTCAAGATCTAAAAGAAGGAATAATAGGGCACTAGAAGGCATTGAAGGAAGCACAGCTTTGGATAGATCCAAAAAATTCAAATCTGATTATCCCTTTTTTTCTCGAAAAATTTGCCAATCTTACCTCCAACAAGATCTATTGGTATCCTTTTGTTATCTATTAGGTTGTGAACGTTTTTTACAGTCAAGACACATTTTTCTTCATTAGAATTGTGAATAACATTCTAACACATTAATTAAAAAGTATATGTGCTATTCATGAAAATTATCTAAATCTTGTTAGTATTTTTTAATAATTCTTAGAGAGTAAATTACACTAACACCCTTTTAATTACATTAATCTGGTATTGAATTTAACACATACATACACAGAAAACAGTATTGAATATGATAATACTTGAGAATTCATGCCAATTTTGGAATTGAAACATCTTTTTTATGGGAAAATAGACTATGATTATTGTCATCTATATTTATAAATCATAAAATTTCATTTTAAATTTGTTATCTTTTATAATAATAATTTAAAATATCATTCAATAAAATTTTGTTAAACAATTCATGAATTTAATTTTGTTCATTTTACTAATATGACAATATTATGTATGGATGAGGGTAAAATGAGTGAATAATTTTAAAATTCCATATGTTGTTTGAAGGAATGAAATCAACAGTTTCCAACATTGCAAATATATAATTAGAGAGCAGCATTAGTTTGTTAAACACAATGTTAATAAATATTTGGCTTTACATATTGTTAAACTATAAGTTGAATTGAGCAGAATGTAGCAGCAAGCTTTAGCAAAGAATATTTGAATAGGTTGGAAGGGTCTGCAAGCATTGTGGTAAGTGAGCAGATGGACAAGGAATGGCCAGTTAGGGTGAAGTACACCGAAATCAGCAACAGAACAACTATAGTTAAAGGGTGGAAATCAATTGCTCAGGAATACAATTTACAAGTGGGTGACATTTGTGCATTTGAGATGATTCCCCCTCACAACACTGATTTTGCATTCAAAATGACTATATTTTCATCACACTCGCTCTCTCCAAGGTTTTTTTCTTACTTTTACTTAATCCACAAATGTTAATTAGTTACCAGGTTAATGTGAGGGATTCAGATATTTTCTTTTATAGAATGCGTGGGATTCAAATCTACAATCCTTCATATATATATATATATATATATATATATTCTATCTCCCTCCTCACTTTGTAAATTCTCTCAATCTCTGAATAAAACTCCTTTCATAAACTTTGCCAGCCTTTCTTCTTTAAGTGCCTCTGTAAGTTTCACTCATTTTAATTTATTACTTGTACTCAGTATAAATGGTATCAGAGCCTTGTTAAAAAAAATTTTGACAGAAGAATATAAGTATGCTCTGTGGTTGCAACTTGCTTGATCTTTCACATCAGAAATATACTTCTATTTAAAACCTGGTTCAATTTTTTTGAAATATTGCTATTCAAGATTATCATATTTTCTTAAGTTTCGACAAATTCTTTGCATTAATTGATATTCTTTTCGAAATCTTTTAAAAGCATGTTTAATAATCGGGAATGAGTGTAGTAATTAGGATAAAAACGTTGGTCAGCCGGTAAGGGTTGTCTCGGTAGTAAGTCTTAGAGAAGCAGTAAAACCGTTGGTTTAGCCTGGTGGTCCCGTCGTAATCCTGATTGCTTGCATAAAATGTCCAGATTAATAAAAATGCTTTCTAAAGGAAAAGAAAAGGTAGAAGTTAATAATGAAGAATTAGAAGAAACTAATTTAAATATGATACATCATGAATTAAGAATTCCATAAATTGAACATGAATTAAGTAAATGGACCATACCTAAATTAGATATTAAATCTATATATAAAACTTCGTTTAAAGATATATTCAAATCAGAATACATAATTAAAACAATTGAAAAGGAAATAGATTTAAAATCAACTCAACAAGAAATCCCCTTAATTTCTAAACAATTAATATCGGAGCATATAACAGAATTTAGGTATCTGCATATAGGGTCAATCCAAATAGCAATTAAGCCCTTATTTCGGCTAGGAATGAACATGCCTTTGCTAGCTATACTTAGAGACAACCGACCTAAAGATTTTGAAAACCAGACCTTAGCAATAATGGAAACTAATTTACATCAAGGCCCCGTATACATTAACAATTATCCTAATTATTCAATTGCTCTTAAAAGTCTTCATGAAACTAATAATAATATAATTTTAACCATTAAAATTCTTGAAAATAAATGGAATCATAGTTCCTTTCCTCTCACCATAGCCTATAGGTTATACTATAAGGTCATGAAAACTCAATTAGCCCCTGGAGCATTATTAATGTCCCCTAAAGATGTTACCACTATGTTACTAGTAAATCCTGAAAAGGTTAGTGCTACTGTTCCGCGAATTTTAAAACATGACGAAATTACTTCTGGACTTAGGTGGAAATTAGAAGAAATACTTCCTCCAGAAAACCTTGAAAATCCAATCTTAGATAATATAGTTTAATTTAGGGATGGGGCAGTAGAGGTTGCTTTTGCTCCCTTAAGAATATCCCTATCTTATAGGTCTCCTCAAACTTCTTTTGCGACGGCAAGAAGATCATTAGATCGATCTGGGTTTTCTATGCCTAGATCTCTTCAATATATGGGAACTAGGTCTGATCCTACGGTCCCTCATCCAGAATATGAAGAAACTGAAAATAAACCTAATTCTCCTAATTTTGAATCCGTTCCAGGTCCATCTGAATTCAATCAGTTAAATGTTATTAAAAAATTTGAAATAAATAAAGATTTATTAAAAGAAGAATTTTTAAATTCTGATAATAAAGACAAAAGAGAATGGTTTTTTAAAACTTTTTCGCAACAAGAGTTACGAGAATACCGAGAAAAATACTATAATTATTTAAAAGAAAAGGAAGAAAATACTTCTTTCTTTGATTGGTTTTATGAAAACTGTTTTAATAAACTTCAAATAAACTTTCTCAAAACTGCCAAAAAGATTTGGAAAACTTCTAAAGGAAAAATTATCAGTATAGTCCCCCCGTTAGAAGAATTAAAATTTCCTAATATTCAAAATAATGAATTAGTCGCCTCACCTTTTAAAATGATAACTGAAAAAAGGGATATTTCTTTTAAAGATATTCAAAACTTACATACTCAATTAAATTATACTAACCAAATTATTCATATAATTGCAATTGAAATAATAGATAAGGATTTACCCCCTAAGAAGCTAGAAAGATCTTTAATTAAACCTTTTAAGTTTTCAGAAGAAGAGTTAAAACATATAAAATTAGGAAAAGACTCCATGTTAGACAAAATAAATAAAAAATTAGATGCTTTAAAAATTAGTAAAGTCAATACTATAATAATTCCAGATGAAGAATTAGGAGAACATTTTAATAGAGAACAGTTTGACAATAACTTATATAAAGTTAATAAATTAAGAAGAAACGCTAGGAGTAGCTCGTCATTAGGTCCTACCCCTAGACCCACCACTAGGAATTATTATAACAGGCCCACTCTCCCTGATATTCAGTTTGAAGAATGGGAGCTGGAGTCACCCTCCTCTTTTGATGGATCTAGTATCTATGAATGGAACATAGATGGCCTAACAGAAATGTAAATCCTTAGAAAAACTAATGAAATGACTATGGCAGCCTCGGCTTATAGGACTAAGCAAGATGCGGCTACTACGGTTAAGTTGCTTGTAACAGGATTTACTGGCCAATTAAAAGGTTGGCGGGATCATTACCTCTCAGAAGAAGAAAAATTTAATATAATGAATAGTGTCAAGCAGGAAGCAGATCAGGTTATGCCCCTTATGGTAGAAACCTTAATTTTAGCAATTATCCATAATTTTGTAGGAGACCCCCAGTTATTTGATCAAAGGATCTCTTTAATTCTTCATACAATTAGGTGTAAAACTTTAGGAGACTTTAGGTGGTACCATGATAATTTCATCACCTTGGTTTTAACTAGGCCTGATTGTAGAGAAGCCTTCTGAAAAGAAAGGTTTCTGGCAGGACTTCCTTCTACCTTTGCCGATAAGGTAAGAGAAAGTCTGCCCAGGTTATATAATGATATCCCTCTAAGAGATTTAACCTATGGAAGACTAAGTACTGCTACAAAGTTAATAGGTTTAGAAATTTGTGATACCCTTAAATTACAAAATCAAATTAAAAGAAATCAAGAAATGGGAGTTAAAGAATTGGGTAATTTTTGTAGTCAGTATGGTTATGAAAAACCTATTCCTCCATCAGAAAAAAGAAAAAGACAATTAAAGAAGCAGAATAATATTAGAAATCCTCAACCCACCAAGGGTAGTAAATTTAGAAAATTCCCTAAAAAAGCTAGCAAACCTAATAAACCTAACATAGTGTGTTATAAGTGCGGAAGAATTGGTCATATGAAAAAAGATTGTAGGGTTAAAGAAAAAATAAAAGCTTTAACAATGAGTGAGGAATTAAAATAACAAATATCTAATTTATTAATTTTAGAAGACAAATCTTCTGAGGAAGATGAAGAGGAGTTAATTGAAAATAATGAATTAATTGAAGATTCTAGTAGTGAGAATGAAGAAAATATTCATAATTGTGAAAATATGGAAAATTGTAATTGCTCTTTTAAAATTAATATGATTAAAGCTGAAACTAAATTAGCATTGGAAATGGTTGATAAAATGGCTAATGAAGAAGATAAGTTAGAATATTTATTAAAATTAAAAAACATGATGATCGAACAAGAAACGGTTAAAGATCATAAAGAAAAAGAAAAATTTAATGGATATAATTTTTCAGAAATTTTAAAAATGAATTCTTTTAATAAACCGGTTACTATAAAAGATCTTCAAAAAGAAATAAAAGAGCTAAAAAAAGAAGTGCAGGAATTAAAATTAGAATTAGAAAACCTAACAGAAAAATTTAATAATAATATAGGTTCAACCTCTAATTCTCACAATGATAGGGAAGAAACCGAATTAATTAATCAAATAAAAATTCTTCAACAAAAAAGGCAAATTAACATAGCTTTAAAAAACTTTTTTCATAAAAATTTTATAGCATTAAATTGTATAAGAGAAGGGTTAATTCCCACTCAATATTATGAAGAATCTTTACAAAAATTGTATACTGCTAATAACTCTAAATTAAAAGTTCAGTATAAACTGTCTAATGCTAATATTTGTAATAAGGGAAAAATGTTTTAAAAATAGTTTTATTTTAACTAAAGATATTACGGAAGAAATAATTTTGGATACTCCTTTTTTAACTCAAATATATCCTTTCGAAGTCTCTAATCAAGGAATAAAACATAAAAATCATCTTTTTGAATTTATAACTCCAATAAAATCAAAGGAAGTCTTAACTTTAAAAGATTTAATTGAAGAAAATTTTATAAATAGAATTGAAAGTAAAAATGGTCAAATCAACAAATTACAATTAGAAATAAAATACCAAAGAATTGAAAAACAACTTAATGACAACTTAGTAACAAAGAATTTTGAAAACGAAATTTGTGCTGAAATTCCCTCTGCTTTTTGGGATCGAAATTCTTTTACTATTAATTTACCTTACATAGAAGGATTTCATGAAAGTAAAATACCTACTAAAGCTAAACCAGTACAAATAAATAGATAAACGCTTAATTATTGTAGAAAAGAAATCCAACAGTTTCTTGATAAAAAATTAATTAGACCAAGTAAATCTTCATGGAGTTGCTCAGCTTTTTATGTCATGAATGCTTTTGAGATAGAAAGAGGAGAACCAAGAATAGTTATTAATTATAAACCCCTTAATAATGTTTTAAAATAGATTAGATATCCGCTTCCTAATAAACAAGAATTAATACGAAGATTATATCAAGCAGTAATTTTTTCAAAATTTGATTTGAAATCGGGATATTATCAAATTAAAGTTTCCGAAGAAGATAAATATAAAACTGCCTTTACGGTTCCTTTTGGGCATTATGAATGGAATGTAATGCCTATGGGACTTAAAAATGCTCCCTCCGAATTCCAAAATATTATAAATAATATACTAAATCCTTACTCCGAATTTGCTTTGGTTTACTTAGATGATGTTTTAATATTCTCTAATTCTATTGAACAACATTTAAAACATCTCAGAATATTTAAAGAAATAATAAAGAAAAATGGTCTGGTTATTTCTAAAAGAAAAATAAAAATAGGTCAAACTAAAATAAGATTTTTAGGACATGAAATATTTCAAGGAAAAATAACCCCTATAAGTAGAAGTATTGAATTTGCAAATAAATTTCCTGATGAAATAAAAATTAAAAATCAATTACAAAGATTTTTAGGTTGCATCAATTATGTAGCAGATTTTATTCCTAATATAAGAATTACCTGTCAACCCCTTTTTGCTAGGCTTAGAAAAAATCCAAAGCCATGGACAGAAAAACATACTGAAATAGTTAAAGAAATAAAAAGTCTTGTTAAAACTTTACCCTGTCTAGGAATCCTTTATTCTGACGCTAGTATTATTGTAGAAACCGACGCGTCTGAAATAGGATTTGGAGGAATTTTAAAACAAAAATTTTCAGAAGAAAAAGAACAGATAGTTAGATTCCATTCAGGTTCTTGGGTGGGAGCTCAAATTAATTATAGTGTTATTAAAAAAGAAATCTTGAGCATAGTTTTATGTATAAATAAATTTCAAAATGATTTAATGAATAAAGAATTTCTTCTAAGAATTGATTGTAAATCAGCTAAAGAAGTTTAAGAAAATGATGTTAAAAATATTGTTTCCAAACAGATTTTTGCCAGATGGCAAAGCATATTATCATGTTTTGATTTTAAAATTGAATTTATAAAAGGAATTAATAATTCCATTCCAGATTTTCTAACCAGAGAATTTCTTCAGGGCACTCCACCGCAGCAATGAGACCATCAGTAAAATCAGCATTGACCAAAACCCCATCTAAATCTAAACCCTTAAATATTTCAAATTTAGCTCCATCTTATGCCATGACCTCATCTTTAAATACTCCCACAAACACTAGAAAATTACCCTCCTCATTAACCCCTAAAAAGAACTCTGAAATGTTATCTTCTAAAAGTAATTTTCCTCCCTTAACTACTCTCTCTTCATCTAAAAAGCCTGAGTCCATAAATTCTCAAAAAGATTATCATATAAAAACTCCTTGCATTCCATTATTACCACTCGAGCCCGAATGGGAAGAAGAAGACCCATCCTCTATAATTATAAACCTAAGCCCTAAAGGATCGCATGGATACCTGAAAATTTTGAAAAAACTATTACCTTTTATCAAATGATTCTATTGGATACTAATTCTGTCGAATTAATTACAGAAAAGGATCCAAAGAATCCTCAAATTACTAATTATTCCAAACTAAAGATATTAAATATTTTATGTCCTTCAGATTGGAATCAAAACTGGATGACTCTGAAAGGGTTTTCTAGACCTTTTAAGCCATCATCCTTTAATTATTTTGATTATCAAGAAGCCTGGTATAAAATTCTTTTAAATACCAATCCCAAGCATTCTTGGTATATTAGTTTAAAAAATGAATTACCTATTCAATTACCTTCTTGGTTTATTAAATGGGTAATTGATTTTGGCCCTGTTAAAAGCATTTTACCTACCAAGGTAGTAAAAATGTATGATAATTTTAAAGAGTTATCTCCCTCAATTCCTCCTAGATATAAGTTAACTAGTTTCCTGTCCAAAATGGGAATCGGCTGGCTTATGCAACATCAATACCAAATTCACCATCATATGGGAGAGCCATTTCCAAAACAACTTTGCTTAACAGTAAAAGTGTTCTGGTGGCAGAAGTTTAACATTGATTATGTCGAAGCCAAATTCCGACAGTTCAAGAATTCGCCTCTTAAATCTCCTATCGCTGCTGCTTCGTCTTCTTCTTCTCCATTAAAGATTGAAGATTTGGTAGCTCAATCAAAAAATAAAAAGGAATTAAAGAAAAAGCTACTTGAAGTATTATCCTCTTTGGATTCTGAAGAATCTAAAAAAGAAGACAATGAAGAATTACTGTCATATGACTGTTATGCCATCCAAATGGCTCAAGACCCTAATTTGGACTCAGACTAGCAATTACTTCTAAAGCAATGCCTGACCTGTAAGAAGATACTCGATTTGGTAAATGCTTTGCGGTAATTAATTAAAGACAGTTTAACTAAGGAAGGAGAGTTGTCTTTTCATGTGGGGTCCATTAGAGATAATTATGTCGGCCTCTTGTCTAAAGTCTCTGAGAAAGTCCTGACGGACAGCTAAAGAAAGCAAAAAGAAAGATAAATAGGTCGACCTCTTTTCAAGATTCAATTGACAAGACTGGCGGCTGAAACTTTAACTAAATTTAAGTTATTCTGAAGTCCGATTGTAATTTAATTAAGTCCGGATTTCAAATCCGTCTTTTGTATTCTATAAATAGGCATTAGTTAGAACTAAAAAGACACAGCTCGACAGAGCACTAAAAATTCTATCTCCCTCCTCACTTTGTAAATTCTCTCCATCTCTAAATAAAACTCCTTTCATAAACTTTGTCAGCCTTTCTTCTTTAAGTGCCTCTGTAAGTTTATATATATATATTTTGTTGATATGCTTTGTATTGTTTTCTTTACATCAATTGTTCAAGTTATAGTGTATACAGTGGTATTAAAAGTATGTACCATGTTTCTACAGATTAGGAAAGTGCAAGTATGAGAAGGGGAGAATAAATTCAAGGTCTCCGGAATAGAATTCACTAGAAGAACTAATGCCTGTTGTTCTGCTTAAAGTCCTAATAAAACAGTTTCAATTTTAAAGTTTTAATTTGTCTGTTCATCTGTTCGAAGTTTCAATTTCAAGACCACCACTCTTTTAAATTATGACATTTCTATGTTTCTTATTATGTTATAAGAGTGATTGCAATTTCTTATTTGAACATTTTCTTATAGTTATGGTGCTTCACTCTCAAAATAAACTTATCGTCTATTAGCATTTACATTTACAATGCTATAGATTTGATATATGTGTTGTTGTGGTGTATTTCTCACACTCAATTGATGGCCTGAATGTTTTATTTCCAAAATGGGGCCAATGCATTTTAATACTTGGAGTACATTATAATAAAATTTCATGAGGTTCGATGAAATTTATATGTACATTGTAAAACATAGGATATACGGATGTGTTAATTTTTAAAAAGTCAATTTAAAATAAAATTAATTAAATTAAATTTTAAATCATTTTAGTTACTAAACGTCATTATTGTAGGATATACGGATGTGTTAATTTTAGTTACTAAACATAGGATAGAAGGAGTGGAACCAAATCTCCCTGTTCCAACTCATCGATAAACACTATGTCATCATTTAATGAACTATATAAAATATAAAAAAATTCAATAAATGTTTATTGATTGATTGTGATAAGGAATGAGACACAATTTGAGACAAAATTACTGAAAACATATGGAGATGTTGCTATAATTAATTCTATTTATAAGCTAGATCCATAAATTTGTAAGAGTTTATTTTATATAAAAATAATAAAATATATCTCTAATAACATACAATTAAATATTTTAACAACATAATAAATAAAAAAATAGTAAAACATATATTTTAGAATACTTAAATAACTAATTTTAGCAATGCATCACATCACTATTAGATAGTAAATTGCAAAGAAAATTTTCATCAATGTTTGATATTGTTGAAAAATGAAGATTTGATATTCTTAGCATAGAATCTATCGAGTTTTGAAAAATAATTTGAAAAATCAAACGAGTTATTATAACACTACATAGGAGTGATTCTCTGGGTGCAATAGCAGAGTTTATGTAGTTCTTTTAGGTATGGGTGTACACCCAAACCAATATATTGAAACATTTTTATCTTTCTAGATTTTTTTGTCTTTTTAGAAATATATGATTTTTAGTAGTAATTTATTTTTTAGAGATGAGATATAAGACAAAAAATTATCACAACCTATGCCTTAAAATCAAAACATTAAAAAGATGTCACATCTAGTTAATCATTTACCTCTATTAAATAAATAATTACAAATAAAAATAGTAGTGAGAAAGCTAACATTTTTATTATAACTAAAATTAATTAATGGTACCACAATTTATATAAATTTATTTTTAAATATGAGATTCAAGACAAAAAGTTGTCATAACTTATGCCTTAAAATCATAAAATTAAAAAAAAAATATCACATCTAATTAATCTCTTTATTTCTATTAAAGAAATATTACAAATAAAAATAATAAGTTAAGATTTTTATTATAAATTACACTCATAGGAGAACTAAAATTAATTAAGGGAGAAATTTGAGTATACAAAATTTTTATAATTTGTATCCTCAAAATTAGAAAAAGTTAAAAATGCCACAGTTAATTAACCTTATTTTTTTCTTAATCAAATAAATTGTTTTAAATTTTTATTTTTATAACCGTAAGATATTATATTAAACGTTTGTTCATATATATATATATATATATATATATATATATATATATATGTATGTGTGTTTTTATAAAGCTAGTCTAAGAGGAAAAAATATAATAAAAAAATCATGATATAATACATTTGAAAAAAAGGCTACAAAGAGGAAGAGGAAAAAAAACAACGAGAACTAACAGAGTCTACTAGGCCCAATGCTAAAAAAAAAATCAAATTCAATTATGCAATATGCAAAACCCTTAATATATGCACAAATATCCACTTTTTACGTTAAAAGGGAAAGATGGGGCTGAGAGAGAAATCAAAATTTCTAAACTTAGAGAAAGTTAACTTGTCATGGTTGGGAAAGAAGGCAAAGTGAGAAAGCAAAAGTCCAGCATGGGAACATTGAGCCTCTAATAGTTTTCGGTGTTTCCTTCACTACCAGAAACCGTTTCTGGTGGCTAATGAAGGTAACATCTTTTTGTTTCCTATTCTCCTCCACTTTTCTCTTTTTTTTTGTTTGATTCTAACTTACAAGGTGTAGAGAAATGATACCTGTTACAATAGCCTTCTAATTCGAAAGTAGAAGAAACCTGTTTTGCCCAACAATCCTCTAGATACTCTTTGCAGCCCCCTTTCCCCTTTCTTGTAAAATTTTCTAAAACCAACCCCACCCCCCTCTCTGATTCAGAAAAACCCTTTTTATCAAACTTGCTTATGAAATTTTAATCATTACAAATTTATGCTTTTTGCCAAGAAATCTTGAGGTCCATGATATAAGGAACTTTGTTGGTGGCTTTCTAGTGAAAGAGGCTACTAAGAGGGTGGTTATAGTTGAGAAAAAAACCCTTTTTGTTGCTTTCTTACTGATGACTAAGGTATAGAGAGGAGAGTAACCTGCCGGTGCATAGTAGTGAATGAAATTCTCTTTTTCTTCTTCCTTTTTCTTTTTTTCTTCTCTGTGGTCCTTTTTTTTTACTTATTTTTATTTATTTGTTTTGTTATTAGATTTCGTTGGTTTTATATTTGGTTTGTGACTTATTTGTGATTTATCCTTTTGGTGATAGTTATATTTGTAATTTGGACATTTAGAATTGGAATTAGGAGAAGTATATACATTTGTTTGCAAAAAGTCTCAATTGGAAAAGAAATTATAGGATGATTGGGCAAAATTGGGTATTGACTCTCGCAGAGTATAAGTGGACCTGGAAACTCATAAGAGTTAGAGAGTTAATTTGAAAATTTGATAATCATGCTCTATATCTTAAAAAATAAAAATTTAATTAAACCTTTTAATTTTTAGAATTTATAATTTATTTTACACTTTTTTGCATTGTACTCTTAACGATACATTATATCATAAAAAATAAAAATTTAATTAAACCTTTTAATTTTTAGAATTTATAATTTATTTTACACTTTTTTGCATTGGACTCTTAACATATTTAGAGATAGATTATATCTGCCTAAATCTTAAATAAAAAATAGGACTTTAAGCAAGCAAAATTAATGTTATCTTCAAAATTTTAAACGACTCAAACCAATTCTATCCGGTCTATTTTAACTACTAGTAAATTTAGTATTCACAATATATCATGAATTTTACTAAATAAAAACTTAATAATTCATTAAAATGTATAAAACTAATAATTAATAATAATATTTATCAAGAAAAAATATTTTCATAAAATAAAAATAAAAGAGAAATAGAAAGAGAGAATAGAAGTTAAATGAACAAATTGGAAAGTAAAATAGTCTTGAAAAAATATAAACATGAAAAAAAAAAGCTATATATTGTTATAGATAAATAGAAAATTAATAAAAGAGAAAAAGCTAACAAATTATTTAACTTGCATACATGATATTACATTTCTTTAATGTTGATGAACTAACTTCTTAATATTGTGAGGAAAGCATAATTGGGTTCCACTAAAACATTCCTTTGCATATATTTTATTAGCAGATTCAGAGCTGTGAGCAAAGTCATAAAAAAAGTACTGATTCCGGTTTTCACAAGGCTTTCCTCCTTGAACACATGAGTCAATAATATTTGTGATGCCTAAAAATATAAGAGAAAGTGTGTAAAAAATATATGTTAGAAAATATATTGATAACAATTGAAAAAAAAAGAAAGATCGGTATGTTGCTGACAATATTAATTCTTGTATACCTCAATACAAACATTACGAGTCCAAAAAGTATGTTAAAAAAATGTATTAATATAGTACTCCTTACATTTCTAATTAAGTTTAAAGTTAAATTGAAGTAATAAAAAAAGTTATTAAAGTTATTTTTAAGGGATTTTGGAGTCTTTGTAAACTCTGGCTAAAAGCTAAAAAGAGAAAATGCGTTTAATAAAAATGACAAGTTCAATTTCAAATCATATGTGAACATTATAATTTATGCATCCCAATATTTTTTTTTTTATAATTTCTTAAAGTACTAATCAACATTCCTCTTTCTTTTTTAAGTGATAAAGAAGTGCAGTTATTATGATAAAAGTGGGACAGAGAAATTAGAAACACATGAAGAGATCAATGGTGTAGCTTACCAAAAATTTGAGGGGATTTTCTTATCTTGAAGAAGAAGTTGTAAGAGTCCAAATTAGTGAAGAATGAATGTGAGAGTTGGGTCTGCAAGTCATGGAGTTTCCCAGGGAGTTTGTCTGAGAAAGGTTTAACCATTTGATTCATAGTTTCATTGCAGTATTGGGAATTGGGTGTCCTCATAAGAGTAGCAGGGACGCACCCAACTGGACCAATACTATTGATCACAAATTTTCGTGCTCCTATATCATACATTCTCTGAAAAAAAAAAGAAAAAAACATTCCTTATATAAGCAACACAAATTCATAGTATCTAAATATAAGTAAATTTATGGGTTTTTTTTTTTACAGAAAAGGGAAATTTAAAAAAAATGGTAAGTCTACTTTGAAACGCAACCTATGCATTTTTTGTAATTTTTTTTTCTAAACGTGCTCATTTTGTATTTTTTAAATGGGTTCTTTTCTATAAAAAAATAAAACGATAAATTTAACTATACTTTCATCGTAGTTATATCATTCCAAAATGCATTACGTTTAATTCAAATCCTATTTCTTGACTTTTTATATTTTTGAGATCAAGTTTTGATGAACATAGTTTAGAAAAAAATAATTAAAAAGTAATAAAATTAAATGATGTTAGTTAAGTTTATTAATCAAGGTGATAAAGTATATTAAAATATGTCAATGTTCAAATATTTAATTGAAAATTATCTTTAGAACGAATTATATATAATTTCACTTTTTTATTATCTTAAATTTAAAAATATTCCACTAATATTCTTATATATTTGAAATAATTATAATAACACTCATCTCACATTCTGTTAAATCTTATAGTAACACTTTTTCGAAAGATATAAAAATAATATATATATATATATATATATATATATATATATATATATATATATATATATATAATTACATTAATTCAAGAAGTGTGGTTATGATTTGGTTTTACCTTTATTTGGGAAGCCAAGTGTTCGAGGACATAATTTGCATATTCTTCTGGGTTGAGATTATTATGAGTTCCATTTGGATTTTTTATATAATTCAACATGTAATCATTGGATCCAACTGAAAGAAGATATATGGCTTTGGCTAGGTAATCCTTCAGATTTATTTTGCTATGTATGATTCTTGGAAGATCATTCTCCACAGTTGAGGTGAAGTATTCAATTTGTTTCTCCAATGACAAACAATCTCCCTTCAATTTATTACAAAATAAAAAATGGTGAGTGATCAACAAATTGCAATGTGAATTACAAAATGAGGATTTTTTTTTCTCTTACATCTCTGGTTGAATTCAAGATTCCACATGAGGCTGATGCGTAATTAATCCCTGTGGCTACTTTATATCTTTCAGTTTCAGACACACCCAGGTATGGTGGTGGCATTGGTAAACCTAATCTAATAGCTATGGACAATAAAGGCAAGAAATCAAGACCACATAATAACTAAATGTATTAACCATTTTTTTATCAATATAAATCAAACACATAGTAAAACATATACAAAATCTCATGCATTGGTGCATACGTTTTGTCTATAACAATAATGTTACTCCTTTGATTAGAAAACAAGGGAAGTGTGTTATACTTAATATTACTTCTAAAGACAACTTTAGTCAAAATTATATTTTATATATTTAATTTTCAAAAAGGGTGTTTTTTCATGTTTAGCATGCATATTTTAAAAGTTACTCCTGTTGAAAAAATATCTCCAAAAATTAATTTTTAACTTTTCACTTAATTTTTTGGCTTAATAAGTTTTTTTTACCTCAAATTTGACAAAATATTACTTTTGGTCTCTGAAATTCAAAAATATCTTTTTAATTTCTGAAATTAATTTATTTTTTTATTAACATTAATGGTTTATAAATTCTGTTAGTAGAATCCTAAGATAACTAAAAATGAGATTTCACATAGATATAATTTTTTAAGTGGATTTTATTTTTTGGCCTATTATTCTCTTTGTTGAGAGTAGTATGCACTAATTTGATGTGCAATGTAAAATAATGTGTTCCATCTTAGCTTAAATTTGTGCTGTATTGTCAACCTCTGTTAGCCATCTCAACCATCTCTTAACGTCGTTAATTGGAGAAAAATGATTAAAAGTAATTTAGAGACTAAATTTTTATTTTTTTGAATTTCAAGGATCAAAAGTAATATTTGGTCAAATTTAAGGACAAAAAAATTAATTAAGCCTTTTTTTATGAAAAGAGATAAAATCCAAAATCCAATTTTCTTTATAAATTAAAAGAGAAAGTTTTTTTAATATATAATTACTTCTCGCCCTTTTAAAAATATTTTAAACATACTGAACATACATTTTATAACATTTTCAAGAAACGTAATTTTCACAAAATATAATTTGAAACATTATTCCTAGATGTGAAAAAGATTTCATACACTAAACATCTTTTCAATTATTTCAAATGAAAATTTGTCGAAAGAGTGATAATTTCCAAAATGTGTTTATATTTACATAATTATTTTAATCCTAACTCACAATTTGTAAAGAACCTTATTATATGAAAGTTAATAAACTAAACAACATAGGTGGAGAGAACTGACCAACAATGTCAGCAAAGGTTTTGCCATTGGTAAACCTTCCTGTGGAGCAGTTATTGAAGTCTATGCCATAGGGGAAAACATTTGCCCTAGCATGTGTGTTAAGATTGTTGTTGTTTCCAGCATCTAGGGCTGAATCACCAAAAACATACAAAGCTGGCACAAGCTTCTTTCTCGAAACGGAAGAAGCATTGGCGAAGAATATTAATCCTTGGTGCATTAGAATGATGGATATTATAACCCAAAAATTTTTTAAACGTCCCATTTTCTCTTGTGAAGAAATTGAAGAATGAAGATGGTGAATTAATTAATGCTTTAAATAATGGTTGTTGGATGGCAAAACGTTACTATTTTTAAAGGAAAAGTTCATCTTAAATTTGTATAGTTATTTTCCAGCAAGTGCTTCACTGTCCAACTCTTGTTTTTCCATGTATTAAGCCTAATTTTGCTGTTGCTTTCAATAAACTAGGATTTTGTTATTGCTTTCAATTCATGATTAGTCAATAACAGTTATTATTACTATTTAAGTGAAGTTTTTTTTTACGGATTTAATTTAAATTAACTTCTAAATATTATTTTCCTAAAAGCTTGAAGTTTGAAACATTTTCATACTTTGAAATGTATGTAAAAAAAAGGATTCTGAAATTTTATTTGTTTGTGACATATTCAACTCGATTATGTTTTTTACATGTACAAATAGACGATTCGATATCTAAAACTATTTTTTCGCCTCATGGATTTTGTACAAAATCTGCTCTTTCTTATAAATCAATATAAGGAAATGGTCTTCCTTGCTAGAGTTTTTCTTTCTTCAAACATTGATGGAAAGCTAAAATTGAGTAAGAATGAATTTTGCTCCCTCTTTTCAAAATTGAACTAAGAACAATTTTTTTAAAATTCTTCCCCTTCCCTCCATTCTTCTCAAATCAAACAAAATTCGCAACTATGTACTTCATCTTGCCCACAATTCGGATATTTGGTGGAAGTCTTTTAACTTTCGATGCAACTTGCATATTAGATATCTGTTTGTTATTAAAAACAAAATCATTTTGTTTATATCATAATCGCTCAAGAGTAACCCTAAATACTTGACTCCACATTTCAGTACCATTATACTACCCACAACTCAAATTAGCTAGTAGCTAGTTCTCCACCATCTATTGGGAGAAAAAATTTGGGATATTAGCAATTCTTAATTTCATCCAAATGCTTATGGCTTTGTCACAGTCCCATAACGTGTGCAATGTGGCCTTCTTTTAGTACCCACAAAGCGAGCAAGAAGGATTTACCATCATATGCCTATTAAGTTAGTTTGTAAAATACCCTTAGCTACCTTCCACAGAAAAATAAGAATATTTTTTGGACCCACCAACTTCCACAACTGTTTAAAAATAGATCCCCCTTGATTTTGCTCTTGATAGAGCAAACCCTCATAAGCAGATTTAATAGTTAAATTTCTATCCACACTAGCCTCCTAAAGTAGAGCATCATCCTCCATGTCTCCTATCGGTGGCTAAACCTTACATATGTTCGTTACTACATCAACTGGTAGGAGACATTCTAATTTTGGAACATTTCAAAATCCATCAAGAATCACAAACAAACACAGTCTTATATTAGTTTGAATTTTGTTGGTGTCAATACACCAATTTACAAATCTCAAACATAAAGTACAAAACACAGTTTAAAATTACATCATTGCTTATTTATTTATCTTTTGGAATAATATATTTTTGTTTGAATATTGTAACAAAACAAAAAATCTTCAAAATGTTAACGTATTGTCTTAAATGGGATTATATAAATCTGTAAATAATTTTTTTTTATGGATTGTAGTATTTTTTTTTCTACGCAAGTTCTTTTAAAGATTTTTTCTACTCAAGTCAAGGATTTATAGAAGGAGATACTCGACTAATGTAAATATAATAATGATTGTGGATGTAAACAGAATTATAATAATTGAGATAAATATAGTAAAATATTACTTGATTTTAATATCCAGATTCCATAAAAATTGTATAATTTTAATTAAGATCAGGATATCAATGTTTATGATTTAATATGAAAATTTTAATTTATAAGAAACCAAATAGACATATCTCCACGCTTAAAGTTCATCCTAAAACCTTTCCGAATAGCCTGGGTGGCTTTGACAATGCCTCTCCAAACAAAAGGAATCATTTAGAGAAATAATGGCGCTTAACATTAATTGGTTCTTCGTATACTTGTGAGATTGGACTTTGACCCAAAAGCAATTCTGATCTTGAATCATTCTCCATGTAAGTTTTCCTAGTAAAGTTGTATTGGTCTGCCGAGCCTCCCTAAGCGTCCATCCCCCAAGTCTCTTCAATAGAGTTACCTAATTCCAACTCACAAGGTGCAAATCATTGGAATTTCTCGACTTTGACCAAATGAAGGATCTAATTTTCTAGTCTACACTATCACATATGCTAGCCGAAACCTAGGCACATTGCATAGTATAAACAAGGGGAGAAGTTAGGACAGACTTAGCTAAGCATAGTTTACCTGCACAGTTGAGGAGAGAGCTCTTTCATCCTTCCAGTCGAAGATTAATTTTGTCCAATAGAGGTTGAAAGATGTGGTGTTTAACTTTTTCTTTAATCAATTAGAAACTCATATACTTGCCCAAGTCTGACACACATTTCACATAAGCAACTACAACCAAAATGTCCTTCCTATCATTAGTAACTTCTCTAGAGCACATGAGTTTAGATTTCTCAGGATTCACTCTTAGGCCAAAGGTGTGATAGAAATTTGTCAAAGTATCAAACCATAAAAAATGGGTATGAATCTTGGAGAGAATTCTTAGAAATCGTATGTGAGAAGCAAACACTTGATTGGACTGTTCAAAAGTTGTTAAATCTGTTTTCAAAATGCTTTTATATCAGTTTTTATGCAAGGTAATCGATTACCCACTTGATTACCTGATATGCTGCACAAAACTGGACCAAAGTGCATGTTCTCAGGAGTAACCGATTACCGAAATTAGGTAATCGATTACCATAGAGAGCATCAATTCCTATCTCAAAATTCTCGCATGGTAATCGATTACCATTTTTAGGTAATCGATTACCTTACCTAAAAATCCAATTTTGAAGTTTTTCCAACACAACCCAGCCTATGTAATCTATCCAAAACACATTCTCAAGCCTATCCAAAACACACAATACAAGTACCACACCTATAAATGTGTTTGGTACCATAAAATTAATTTAAGAGCAAAAACAAAGAGAGAAAAGCAAAACCAAAACTCCACAAGTCTTCAATAAGTTCTTTTGGTTCCAACAGTGGAGAATCTAACAGGGAAGAAAATAAAGAAGCTGAGGATAGATAATGGCCTAGAATTTTGCTCTGAAAACTTCAATCAATTCTACTCTCTACATGGCATCACTAGGCACAAAACTGTGGCTAGTACACCTCAATGGAATGACCTTGCAGAAAGGTACAATCGAACTATACTTAAGAGGGTGAGGTGTATGCTAATCAATGTTGGTTTTCCTAAATCCTTCTGGGCAGAAGCTGCTATGACAACAACATACCTCATAAATAGGTCCCCTTCCACAACACTAGATTATAAAACACCTGAGCAAGCTTGGTCAGGTCACTCTCCCAATTTGAAACACCTGAGGGTATTTGGGTGTGTTGCTTATGCACACGTTAGGCAAGACAAGTTGGCACCAAGAGCACTCAAGTGCATTTTTCTGGGCTATCCTGCTGGAGTGAAGGGCTACAAACTATGGTGCTAGGAGAATGGTTTCAGAAAGTGCATAGTGAACAGAGATGTCACTTTTAATGAAGTAAGGATGGGTTATGGAGCTTCCACCAGCTCAGCTGCAATAGAAGAAGTAACTCATCCAAGGCTTGAATTTGAAACTGAACATAACAGCAAGGCTGCTGCACTACAAGTAGAAGGGGAATTAGCTAACTCTAAAGAAGCTGAGTATATGCTGGCAAGGGACAGGACTAGGAGACAGATCAGACCTCCTTACAGGTATGGCTATGTTGAATTAACTTCTTTTGCATTGATTTCAGCTATGGAAGTCTTGGAGGAAGACCCTGCAATTTTAAATGAGCTTTGCCCAGCGAAGAAAAAAACGAAATGGTTATTCGTTAAGAAGCCCCCAGACCATAAGATAGTAAGCTACAAATGGCTATTCAAAAGGAAGGAGGGCATTGATGGAGTTGAACCAGTTAGGTTCAAAGCCAGACTGGTGGCTCGAGGCTTTACATAGAAGGAAGGATTAGACTTTAATGAGGTTTTCTTACCAGTTGTGAAGCATAGATCCATTAGAATATTAATGTCCATGGTTGTTGTACATGATTTGGAACTTGACCAAATGGATGTTAAAACAGTCTTCCTTCATGGAAAATTAGATGAAACAATCTTGATGCAACAACCTGAAGGATTTATTGAAGAAGGAAATAAGGACTATGTGTGTTGTATGGGTTTAAGCAGTCCCCTAGACAATGGAATAAACGGTTGATGAAGTCATGGCAAATTAGAATTCAACAGAAGCAACTATGATACCTGTGTTTATTTCAGGTTCAGTAATTCTGATTTTGTCATCCTCATGTTATATGTTGATGATATACTGATTGCTAGCAACAGCCTGGAGGAAGTTACTCGGGTAAAGGCTGAGCTGAACAAGGAATTTGAAATTAAGGATCTTGGACATGCCAAAAGGATATTGGAAATTGAGATTCAAAGGCAAAAAGGAAAGAAGCTGTTGCACCTATCTCAAGAGGCCTATCTCAAGAAGATGCTTAGCAAATTTGGAATGACAAATTCAAAACTTGTGATTACTCCATTATCACAACAATTTAAGTTAAGCTTGAATCAAGCTCCCAATATCAAGATGAGGCTGATTACATGGGTAAAATCCCCTGTGCTAGTGTGGTTGGGTCCCTCATGTATGTCATGGTCTGTACAAGGCCTAACATAGCCTATTTTGTCAGCCTTGTTAGCAGATTTATGTCTGACCTGGGAATAGCACATTGGCAGGCTATGAAGTGGATACGAAGGTATCTAAGAGGGTCAATTGGAAGGGATTTGTCCTATGGTGGAGCTAGAAGGGCAGCAAATTTAGAAGTGCTAGAAGGCTTTGTTGATTCAACCTATGCAGGGTGTCTTGACACCAGGAAGTCCCTAATTGGCTTTGTCTTCACGGCTCATGGCACTGCAGTATGTTGGAAAGCCAGCCTTCAAAAGGTAGTGGCCCTCTCAACCATTGAGACAGAATACATGACACTGACTGAAGCTATTAAAGAAGCTATGTGGCTGGAAGAAATAGCTAGAGAATTGAGAGTGCGGGATAGTGTAATCACAATTTTCAGTGACAGTTAGAGTGCCATTTAGTTGGCCCGAAATGCAGTCCATCATGAAAGGACAAAGCACATTGATGTTAAGTTGCATTTTGTTAGGAAAGTGATCAACAAAGGTTCAGTAAAAGTGAGGAAGGTTCACACGAATCATAACCTTGCTGATATGATCACAAAACTAGTCTCAAGCACAAAGTTTTACCACTGTTTGAGTTTGCTGAGAATGCAGGGAGATTAAGAGTTGTAATTGTTGTTTCTCTTGTTCGTGGTGTGTGTTGAAATTTTGAACCATGGTGGAGATTGTTATATATTGGTTCAAATTTTGCTTTGTGTTTTGTTATGTTTTCTTAGCTAACTAACTCAATTAACTTCAAGTTAGTTTAGTTAGTTGGGACATCTTATTAATAGTTGCCCCTATGATGACTCTGTGGTTTTGCAAGAGTGTTATTAACTAATTCAATTGGTCTTACTTCTCAAAAGAACAACTTGAGAATTATTCATTTTCTCTCTACCTGTTGTCATTTCCTTCTTGTTCTTGCTTTTGCTATTTTTCCTGGGATTTCTGTTATAATGTTATTCATACTTGAAACTCCTAACAATATAAGATTAAAACTATGTAAGAGAAACTTCATTGTTTTTTAAACGATAAAGAAAACAATAAAGTTTTAACACACATTTAATACAAATATATATATATATATATATATATATATATATATATATATATAATTAGAGCTAACTAGGTATGTTATATCTTCACCAAAAAATGTTATATATTTTTTCAAAAAAATTACAGCAACACTTCTCAACTTTTATCATATTAACATAACTCCACTCTTTTTTTATTTTTCTACACTAACATCTCTTTAAGTTTAAAAACATTATACTAACAGTCTTACACTCTTGTATGTTTGAAAATATTACAATCTCAAACATTACATTGACAATAATACCCTTTAAAGGGTGAAAAAATAATGATTAAAAAAACTAAGTACATTGTAATTACACTAAACTTTTAAGAGTATTATTGTAATTTACTCTATTTTTTAATATATATATATATATATATATATATATATATATTATAGATCACATAATCATCCACTAGTGACAATATTATTCAAGTCTTATGAAACTACTGAGTGAAAAATTTTCCCTAATATAGTTTTATACTTAGGACTCAAAGTTGAGATATCATTATAAAAAAGGAATAAAATATGTTCAGTATATATTTATACAAATAATTATGTTCAAATCTATGTACTTCTTTTTTTAATTTGGTTATTCTAAAATTATTTTATTAATTAGAATAATTAAAAATAAGGTATTTAAAAATAATAATACTTAAAAATAGATTTTTGATTATATAGTTAACTTTAAATTCATTTAATAACAATTCACCTAAAATGCTTATTAAAAATATAAATAAAAAAAATACATTATGTTGAGAATTTTTTTTATTTTCTAATATCTTTGTTTTATAATTTGTGTATCTTCTACAAAGTCGATATTGTTCAAGTTCTGTGGGAATACTATAAATTATAAACTTTTCCTCTAATTATGTAACACAACTACAGAGTCACGATTCAAATTCGATATGCACTCGATAATATTTACTAATATGGTTTCATATATAGTTTTAGTAATTGTATGTTATAAATATCATATATAATTAAATTTATAATATTATAAATATAATATATTTATTAAAATTCATAAAAAATATGAAATTAGTAAATATATAACTTTTATATGAATTTATATATTAAAAATCATTGTTTTTATTAAATTTAATAGCTCTCCTACTCGATGTACGTATATATAACAAATATTATTACTTTTTATTGGATAAAAGCTGAGCTTTATACTTTGGCAGTAAAACAAATTAATTAACTTTGAATGTAGAGGACTTGTGGTATAAGTTTTATTATCGGTGACTCTAATATTATACAACCTTTGATAAGACATTTGTAGAGTTGGAGAGAAAATTTTCTAAAGAGCAGTGGTGCATCTTGGATAAAAAAATAAAATAGATATATTTAAAAAAATATAATTTTATATAAAAAATAATTTATTTGTTTAAAGGAAAAAAAATTGTAAGAATAAAAAAAATATATTAAAAAAATCACAATTTTTTAAAATATTTATATTTACTAAAAAGAAGAAAACAAATTTAGAGAGGTTATGACTCCTAAACTCCTAAGAAAATCCTCTCCTGCTGGAAATAATACAAACACTTTATAGAGATTACATAAAAGATTAACATATTTGTGGGAATTAAAATAGAAAAGTGATATTAGACCTAAAATTATAAGTGACTAATTTATGGAGACTAAAAAAAGTATTATATTTACTGGGATTAAAAAAAATATACGCAAAGGCTAAAAAAAAAAAAATGACATATTTACAAAGATTAAAACAAAAAATTTACATATTGGTAAAAAAGTATTTAAACATTAAACTAAATTTTATTTTACTTGAAAAATGTTTCAAACTACATTTCATGTTCAATCTTTGCTTTTCGTTTGTATTACTTTCAAATTGTAGGTTGCAAGCAACCTTAAGTCTATCAAGGTTAGAAAAAAAGCCCAGAATATGATATCTGACTACAACCAGGATCAATTTGGGCCATTTCTTTAACACCTCCTTATTTATTATTTACACTCTTTTAATGTGTATAATTTTTTACAAGACTTCAAAACACTTTCATCCTCTTTTATCTTAAGCGTTTTAACAAAGTATCACCTAACTTCATGGTTGTATGGATACCTCTGCTGACTTCTTTAAAAGAGTACTCTCACTCTCAATCTCTTTGCACATACATTGCAGAGGAAGTTCCTAAATATAGAGGTAAAAAAACATATATGTTCAAAGATGGTAAGAATGTAAAATAGAGAAACTAATATAATATTTCAAATAAGTGGGTAGATGTGCACATGCAGCCATAAAGTTAGATGATGCTCTGTCAAAAAACTTAGAATAAAAGAGGGTGAGGATGTTTTAAAATTTTGCAAAAAATTGCAAACATTGAAGGAGTACAACCAAGAAGTAAAGCATATACAAAGAATCATTCATAATTCACTGGTGATAATTTATGTTGACATCCCCAAATTATTTTTCATAACCCAAAAACATAAAACACTCCTTATATATTTTAAACCTTATAATTTAATGTGTTTTCTCTTCTTCATGCTGTTGCTACTCTTTTATGCCCCTATTAACTGTGCATTTAGGATTTTTTTTTTTTTTTTTGAAATTGTGTTGGATATCGTTTCCAAGTGCGTTGGAAGGGCTATGCTCCAGGTACATTTCGTTTGCTCCAAGTTTTTTTTTTTTTTTTCCATTCTGATGCATCCTGTCTAGAACATGATTGTTTTTAGCTCTGGATGTCTTTATCTAGAACGTAATATCAGTAGCATTCCATATTAAATCATCTGGAGTGGAGTTTGAATTGTCTATCCTTCCAGATTACTCAATCCGAAAGAATAGTGTTTGATATTTCAGGCCATTTTATTCGAAAGCAAACAACTTCCTATAAGATCAATTGATCTAGAATCCAAAATTATTTGACTACACACTTCAGAATTATGTCATGTAAATAATTATTTCCGGATTACTGGTCTAGAATTCAATTTTTAGAGGATTGTTCTCTATTCTAGTGCAGTGACCAATTTCAATTCTCATCTCTTAAAATGACGTTGTTCTATAATTTAAAAAATAATAATGTAGTAAATATCATTAATATATATGATGTTACTAAATTGGTCCTTGGTTCCTGTGGAGTAATTAAATTTATCCAGATTCTATAATAAAATAACTTTTTTTTCTTTTGCATCTAGTTGTGGAGGAGGATTTTTAGACAGAGATGTTGGAGAGAGTTGACATGGATGTTGATAAATATATATATATATATATATATATATATATATATATATATATATATATATATATATATATATGTATGGAGAAGAAAAAAAAGTAATATGCAATGTTGAGATGGACGAAATTAATAATAATAATATGGACTGTGCTAAAGTATTTATAGTTACATAGTAATTTTTTTCTAACATTGAAAAACGATGACATAAGTTTCTAATGTTATAATCTTATATATTTTTAATGTAGGTATTTGCAGGTTGAAAATGATTTATTCTAGTGGACTCAAGAAATTACAAATCAATATGGTTTTTTCATTGTGATATTAAGGTTAGATATCACTAATAAACAAAGAGGAATGAAAATTGTATAGTATTAGAATGAGAGAAGAGTGGTAAGTATAAATAATACCCAAACAAGTGGGTGGTTCAAAAAACAATTGTACTACAAAATATAAGTATATCTTTAGACTAATAGGAAAAATGGTGAAAGATGGATACTGATATTAATTGGGGTTTCACAAGCATGATTTAGTTGTATTGATTATGAAGGTTATATGTTTATTTTGTTTTGGTTTTTTCTTTTCAAATATTCCAAATATATATGGATATGACATTTAATTGTTTGTTTTAAAATTTAGGTGGTGTTTGTTTTTGGCGTTCTCTATTTTCATTTTTAGAGAAATCAGTAGTGAAAATATGTTGGTTCCAAGTTAGAAAACATTTTTACTTAAAACATTTAAAAAAAATGAAAATAGAAAAAGAGTTTAATTAGTATACACTGTCTTTCAATCATGACTTTTTATTTAAAGTTCATTTAATCATGACTTTTTATTTATGTGACTTTTAAAGTAATAATAGTAAAAGTCAACAAATTTATCTTAAATGGATTGTGATTACCAATTAAACTTAAATAAAAAAAACTGCTTTCATACTATATGAAAACTTAATAACAATATTGTAATTATATAAAAATAATATATAAATTATTTTAAACTATATATATATATATAACTAATTTATAATATTTCTTCTAAAATTCATTAAAAGTTAACAATATTATTTTTTAAAAGTAAAAAACATAAAAAAAAACATATTTTTGTAAATATTAAAAACTTTAAAATGAAAACAGTTTTTAAAAAATGAAAATAGAAAACATTTCTTCAAATAAAAAATCACCTTAGGCAAAATGCTTGAGTGTTTTACCTTTTAAATCTCAAGGTTATATCATATGGCGTAATATGCTCTATACAGAATCTTAGCTTTTGATCAAGTTGATCTTCTTTACATAATTAGTAACCTTTTCAAGTTGATGTTAGCAAAAAAATTTGATTCTTGATTATGGATAGTTAATTATGTGAGTCAGAAATTTTTTTCATACCATAATTTGACTGTTTACGTTCCACTTTAATTTTTCCCTTGGAGTTTACCTAATCAAAATAGTACGATCTAAAATTTCTAGACATCATTGATGTGCACCGGATTTTGGTTTACAAACTATACTATTTTTAATTAATATCTCACCTATACTATTCGTTTTGGTATAAAAGAAAATCAAAGACTCGATAACAAATCAAAACCTGCGATATGTACAACAAATATCTGGTAAATTCAGCGGCTAAGGGAGCTGAACCAAATGGGTTCACAACAATTCAAGAATTTATTGACCAGTCATAACTCATATAAGAGATATTGACATGACCACCATCACCTAAGAGATGTGTCACAAGACCTGCTTTATTTGCATCCAAGTAATTTATTATCCAGTTTAGTATGTTTCTCTCTTGTCCGAAATCTGCAGAGTACCTGCCAATATAAATATCTTGTAAGCAGAATGCTAGAAATTGAAAATCAAAACCAAGCCTTCAGAAATTCACAAACTGCTTACCACTTGAAAATTGGAGTAAGATGAACAGTCCTCTTCTCCAAGTCCACTTTAATTCCATCATTCTCAAAAAACTCTCTAGCAGCACTTCTCAGTTCTTCTGCCACTCTATAGGGCGAGAACAACCTCACCTTTGGGCTAGACTTCGTGCCATTACAAAGTCCAAAGTGAACTAACGGATTCATTTTGACAAGAGCATGCTGTAGTTTGGTGTGAACAAGTTAATCTTTTTAATGACAATAAGTGATTTCTATGAGAAAGGAATTTTACTGGGAATAACAAAAAATGAATGAGAAAAGTAAATACACACAAAAAAAAAAAAAAAAAAAGTTGAGGCTGCAGCACTGATTTAATTTTAGGACAACATTTAGAATAAGCTCCCTGTATCCTTGTCATCAAGTTCCTGAATCTAACAATGAATAGTGAATTAATGATTTGTAGATACTTTATGTCAGTAACATATTCTTCCATTTAATGTCTAAAAAAATACTATGTCATTGTTTGATGTGAAAACTTGATGAAAGGATATAAGGAACTTGATTATGTCCTTAATTTTACTTGGTCATTATTCGTTAATAACCAACCAACATGAAATTATCCAAAATTCTAGATGGAAAAAAGCTTTACCTCTAAGCGCCTATCTCCTGAGCCAAAGGGCTTGATTAAGGAGTATGGTGACCTTCGATTGCTTCTGAGGATACCATTTTTAATAGCACTCAGAGAATAAGGATGCCCTCCAATCAAATACTGGAAATCAGAGAAGGATCTCCTATTAATTACACCTTCTTGACACCCTACTCTAATGATAGCATCGACGATCATGGCATTATACAAATTCAAGAAGAAGGCAAGCGTCTCATTTTCTGATAGTTCCAAGAGATTCACACGCTGCAGATCTTGGGTCATGTTTACATACCTGTAGTTAGGAAAACAAGAAATTAACTTTAGATACGTCAAAGATGATAATTGTGACACTTTGTTCTTTTCATGTTCTCTTTAAGTATATCAAAAGTACATGCACTTGATAAAAAGTTAATAATGTTCTTACCAAGACACTAAGACAGTGGACACAGATGCAGGGCAAAAATAAAAAGTTTTGCAGAGACAAGTCATCTTGTTTGAGCCTCTCTATTCGGAAGTATTCCCTACTACTGTTAAACGTATCATGCTTTGTACTTATTACTTCGTTATCACGAAAAATATCTTCGCACCACCGTCGATAACAAAGTCTAGAGTCCTTTCGTGTTTAAGTAATGTAAAAATTATTAAGCAGTATATGTAGACAGGAAAGGGTTCAACATTACCAAGAATCACATTGCAAACACAGTCTGCTAGAACCAGAAAATCCAGGCATTTGCCTTAATACTTGTTCTTGAAAATTAAAATTTGCCAATGGAACTAATTAGTATCAAAATTGATGAATTCAAATCTTGATTACCAATTTACAGGATAATAAATAATAGATTAACAAAGAAACTCAGTCATGAGATATCCCAAGAACTTGTCAGTTCCCATGTAATGCTTTCGTAATTAACTCACAAGGGATGTGAATTCCAATAAAATTATGTCAGCAAGAAGTAAACTTAGAATGAAAAAATAAGTGGTACACAGGGAAACAAAAGTCATTCAGCCTTGCAATATGCATATTGAATGAATCCAAGAATGTTTGCATTCACAATATATAAAAAAGTATGCAACTTAGTCTTAGTATATTGTATGTTCCATACCTCCGAAATTCTTCGCTTTTGCCAACGGCCACATAATCAACATGTTGCCTGTCTTCAGAAGCATAGGACTCAAGAATGGCGCACATAATCTTTGTAAGCCTATCACACACCGCAGCTGCAGCCTTGGGTTCACTATCATTTGTGGTACCACAGAAGTTAAAACATTTGGAGATAAAAGGTTCATGCTCAAGGAATCTATAGAAGTGGTTTCCCTCCTCAAAATCATTTTCCCTACAAAAGAAAGTTGATAATGGCAAGAATAAAACTACTGAAATAGTAAGGTTCGTATATATTATAGAATGCACTTGGAGTTTCAACTTTCGAAAGCTCTTTCCTTACCCGAAAACATGATGGATGAAGTGCTTCTTGCATAACTGGTTTCCAATCTCAATAGCCTTGTTTCAGAATGAAAACGATTTAGAGAAACAAAATTGCAACATTAAATTGCAACGAATCACATTCAGAAACTAGAAATTATCACTGTCACGTGCCAGATATAAATCACGCAAAAGAAACAATGATTGGCCTTTTCTGGCCTAAATATATGTTTATATTTATTTTGGTCAGATGTTAGAGGAGTGCCAGCACTACATTCTTTTTAACACAACATTAACAAAATTTGGGGAGAAACACAAAAGAAGATAATTTGTGTTATTCAATAAATTTTAATTAATAATAACAAATTGTTTCGCCAGCATTTCTCGGATCATTTCTTAGATGTTATGGTGTAAGTATAACTCATCCTCTTAGGATTGCTTTTTAATTGTGTAATTTTGTCCTGTTATATGAAAAAAAAAACGAAGTAAATTACATATAACTTTTTAAGATTTGTCTTTATTATACCTGTCGTCTTTTCAATTTTTTACATGACTCTATAATCGCCTAAAGAAAAGAAAAATCAGCAAATGAAAATAAAATCTCATGAGAGGTTAATGTCTAGAAATTTAAGTTGTGAGGACAATATTTACATATATAAATTAGCACTTAATTATTTTTAGTTTCTTATACACTAACAATACATTTAAAATGTGAAAATGCTTTACAGTGAATCACCTATTTTAGCATTTAATTATATTATACAAGATAAATTTTTAATTTTATGTAATTGAATAAATAAATTATAACTAAAGTATAAATTATATTATAATTAAAATTTATAATAAAAGTATATTTAAATATAATAATCATATCTAGTTTTCTAGTAAAACATTAAATTTTGAAATGAAATTATATTTTAAATATTCACAATTTCTTAACAGAAATTATTGAAATTTAATTTAAAAATAGGAATAGAAAAATGATAGATCTAATTGAAAAAAATTAACAAAAATAAAAGAAAGATAATTTGAAATTATTGAAAGATAAACTTTTATTATAAACAGAAAATAGAAAATATTAAAAACTGTATTCTTATAAAGTGGGAATAATGAGACTAAAAGTAGATTTCTAGACTCCAATACTTATATTATAATTAAATTTTATTATTGTACATATATTATATTTAGAAGTGTTAAAAAAAGCTAGTGAACAATCGTCCACTCTCTTTTACATGAGAATCATTACCAATGTAACAAAAAAAATATTAAAAAAATTATGTAGAATTCAAAAATAAAAAAGTATTAGGTGTAATAGAAAAAAACCTTTAAGAAGTGTATGTAATCTCCTTAAAAAAAATTATTATGAATAATAACTCTTCTTTATATAAATTTTAAAATATTAATGGATCAAATTAATAAATTTATCATAAATGAAATGTTATGATTAAATATCAGTATAAAACTTGTTACACTGATAATATATATTAATTAAACTCATACTTTAAAAAGTCATATAAATCAAGTTGTAATTAAATATAATGTAAAAAATTTTTTACACTAGAAGTGCATAGTTAATTAAACTATTATAAATTCATTCCTCTAAATGTCATGTCATGCATAATATTATTTGAAAAAAAAATTATGCACAATAAATTAAAATGTATTATAAGATTATTAATTTTAAAAATTTATATTTTAAAAATCATATAAAGAAAGAATTGTAATTCAACATAATAGCATATTAATTAAGATCTTTATTTTTATTTATAATAAATTTATTAATTTTATTAATTAATATTTTAAAAATTATATAAATAAAAAATTTCAATGACAAATCATAACATATTAATTAAACTCTTTGTTTTTATCTGTTAGGAACAACTTTTGAGGTCACGGAAACACTTCCAAATAAACGAAAACTGAATACAGAGATTACAAGGGAACAGAAAAAATCATTTTTTAGGAATAAATAATAATTTTTAAAATTAAAAAACCACATAGAAAAACATAATATTTTTAAAAAAAGTAATTTAACCTTATATAAAAAGGTTAAATAACAGTATTACAACCGCAGTCTTTTGTGTTTATTTAGAGCCTCAATTTAATTCTTTTATCTTTTGTCAATTTGATTTTTTTATCACTTTTAATAGTTCGAATGTCAAAATTTTTTTCAACCAACACTAAAATTAATAAGTTAATAAAATATTAAATAAAAATTAAAAATTTAAAGTGAAACTTTAAATTAATATAAAAAATAAGGAGGTAATTTAACTGAATAAATCAGCAATTCAGACAATCGTAGTGACACACGAGGTGGGTGCGGTATTATGTACTTCCTTAGCAGGTAGCATAAGCCCCCCATCACTCCACGTGCTTCATTTCATTATTGGTTCTATCTCTGTTTCTCATAATACAATTGGTTGTGAAAGCAATATATATGAATGTAAAATTGTAAAGTGCGTGGATAATATAATTTATTTAAAATAATTCAGGTAAAATCTACTTCATATATTGTATAGAAAAGGAGTTAGAAATCCAGCACGTAAGGTCTTGACTTCATAGTCTCTGTTATTCCGGGAGAAAGTATTTCTTTTTTAATAACATTTGTTTCATATTCAAACATAATAAATTACCATTTGGTGTTTTTAAAAAAAATTATTTATATTTATGTTAGTAATTTATAATTTTCATATTATTTTTCATTTATGTCAATAAATTCTTAAAAATTATTACCATTGAAACTTATTTTGATAAAGGTTTCTTTTCAATTATTTTGGTAAAAGTTATACTAGAGTTTATGAATAAATTCTCGTTTTATAAGAATTTATTAACTAAATTTTCGTTTAAACATATCATATGTTAAATGGTAAGGAAAAAAATAACGTAATGCAGTCATTTTAAAATCCTCTAACCAAATATAAATTAAAAAGAAAAAGCACCGTGCAAAACACTTAAGCTTTTAAGTCTCTAAAATTTGATTAAATTTTATTTTTTACTCTAAAAATATAAAATAATTTTTCATCTCTTAAATTTCAAATTTATATTATTTAAGATAAAATTTAAAACACTAAATTCTCTTTAACTATATAAAATATTAAATTTGTCTAACAGATAAAAACAAAATCTAATCAACTATTATCAAATAAATTCTTAATATTTAATTTAAAAACACTAACTTTTGAACTAATGCTAGAGTTTAAGACAAAATGTCAAACATTATTTTAAACATTAAAAACAAAATAACCATCTAAAAGTCAAATTAAAGCCGTGTAATTTAAATAGATGAAACTTAAAAAGAAAATTCACCTCGCTATAAAGATTTTTATAATGTGAATTAGTTAGAAGTTATTAGTTATTAAAGGGTTTAGAGTTAATAAATATTAACTTCGTAGTCCCCAAATTTTTAGTATTAACTTAGTCCTTCTAAAATTTTAACTTTTTAAGTCTTTATTTGTAAATCTGGTAATCGCTATACACTATCTTACCCATCTAAAACGGTTGATATATACCACCTTTGAAAAATTAAGATTTCAATTTAAAAAAACTTATAATTTTTTTCAAAATTCGTCTCAACGTAACCGTTAAAGATTGAGAAATTTTAAAAGTGACGTCCTTGCCAATTTTAAAATTGAGAAACAAAAATCTTAAAAAATTAAAATATGGACACAAAAATTAAATGGTTAAAGTTTAAATATAAGTTTAAAATAATAAGTTTTAAGTTGATTCTGGTGCACATTATGATTTTTCAATTTCACCGACTTAAATTTTAAAATTAGGGGGAAAAAAAAAACAAGAAAATAACCAACTCAACTGAAAGTACCTTGGAAGGAGCATAGCCATGGTGTCGAACGAGAAACTCAACCAACTCGCTCCCCGCGAAGCAGTTCCTCGCGATCTTCATCTTCATCAACCGATCCTGAATCGGCAACCTCTGCCTCAAAGCCCTAGCCACCGTGGCAAACTCCTCCGCCGCCTCTTCCTCCGCCGCGTCGTCGAAGCCGTAAGCCGGCGGCGCCGGCCCCTCTCCGCCGCATTTTCCGGCGACCTCCCTCAACCGCCTCTCCAACTCCTGGCCGCCGTCCTTCCTGAGCGCGTTCAGCTCCACCAAGCCGCCGATGAGCCTCTCGCCGAAGAAAATCTTGGGAACCGTGACGCTCCGCGTTGTCTCTCGAAGTTCATTCTCTCGCTCTTTATACACGTCCACGTTTATTTCCACGAATTTCAATCCTCTCTCCCTGAAGAATCTCCGGACCTCACCACACTCTCTGCAATTGGAGCGCGAGAAGAAGGTGATCCGTCGCAGCGAAAACACGGGGTCGTTTTTAACCGTCACGAAGACCTTCAGTCCGGAGAGATTGAACTCCGTGACGCCGTCGTTTTGGTTGTTTTTAAGAGAGTTTCCTTCGTCGATGGAGTGCTTTAACGTGGAGATCCCCTTGCTGATCGCAGACGACAGGTCGTTGCGGCGCTGGCGGAGGAACTGCCCGAAGGTGGAGGAAACGACGACGTCGTTTCGGGTGCATGCCGTTGGAGGAACTGGCTTCGGGAGATGTGAATGAGGCTGCACGATTGAGAGCGTGGTGGGAGTAACGGACACCTGAGTCACGTGGCCATTGTTGTTGGGACCGTTGTTTTGAATTTTTCGGGGGTAACTCAACGACGTCGTTTCCGCTGCTGTTTTTGCACATTGTGTTGTTGGCTTCGGTTCTTCTACTTCGGAACCCATTGTTGTGTTGGAGAAACAGAGGAAAGCAGAGCGAGGAAAACGAGGTTGGTGTGTGAGGAAATGGTATTAGGGTGTGGGGTTTTTATCGTCAAGGATTTGATCCGGTTAAGTGGAACTTAAATTTAGAATTGCCAGTCACGTTTCATTTTTAATTATTAAAAGTTATAAGTGTTAAAGATATAGCTTTTAGAAAAAAATTAACATCTTGCAAATCAGTGCTTTCGTGTAAATTAGTTTATAAAAAACTTTACATAAAGATAATAAGAATTTAAAATATTTTAAAAAATAATTTAGAGATATCAATATAACTAAACTTATTTATAAAAAACTAATATATTAACAATTAAAAGTTATTTATAAAAAATTATTAAAATGGCGATATCAGTAATTTAAAAACTAGAAAATTACTGCTATAATTTTTAAAGATTAAAATATTATTTTATTTTGAATATCTTTATAGCCTAGTGTTCTAAAAAACACTAGCTAAAAATTAAATAATATTTACTATTGAAATTTATATGTTAGCATGACTGCAATTTAAAATTTGGGATGTTGACATTTGACGGACGGTTAGTGTGGAGTGTACGAGCGGGACCGAGTCGGACATGTTCTTGTTTTTACTCTTAATTCTTTCGTTCACTTTTTTTTTTTTCTCTCTAAAAGTGATAGTGCAAAGGGTTTCCCATATATGCTTTGTAGAACCCAAAATTTTATCTAAATTTAAAATGAAATAAAATTAAATAAAAAAGGAATATAATGGGAGAAAAAATTATTGATGATCAAATGAAAAAAAAGATCAAAACATCATGATGTCCACGTGTGGATTATATATGTGTGTATATATATGTATGTATGTGTGTGTATGTTCTTGACTGTGCAAATTTTATGTTGTAAATTATTTTTTTTAAGATTTAGTTTGATCCAATTTCATATTTTTAAAAAATTTGTCTCTATGGGGTAGATTTGTCTTATCAAATATACCATCTCTTTCATTTCTCTTTATTTTTTGTCTTTTACAGAGTTCTGAAGAAAGTGGTTCATTCCATATATGTTTTGCAAAAGCAATTTTTGTGAGGTGGATCGGAAGAGTATAACAAAGTAGCTTAAGTCAAATGGGAGATAGTGTGTAAAGACAAAAGTCAGGGGAGACTTGAAATAAAGGAAATGGGGGCATTCAACAAAGTCCTTCTTGGTAAATGGTGTTGGAGGATTCTTCAGGGAGGTCAATCCTTTTGGATTAAAGTTTTGGAGGCTAAATATGATAAGGATATCAGACAAAATTTGGTAGTGATGCATAGGAAAGGGAGTCACAATGGTAGAAGGATATCTCAAAGGTAACGTCTGATGAGGAGGTAAGTGAATTGTTTTTGGATATGATCAAGCTCTTGGTAGGGAACGAGTCACTGTTCAAATTTTGGAAAGGGGGGTGGAGGGTGTCAAGAAGGCTCAAATATTTATGTTCTATATTATTTCAACTTTCCAATTAGAGAGAGACTCTAATATTTGATGTTGGAGGTTGAGGTGATCAAGGTTTGGAATGGAGGTTTAGTGGAGAAAGCCTTTATTTAGCTGGGAGGAAGATTGAGTAAGGGAGTTGGAAAGGATCCCAGTAGGGGTTGACGTAAGGAGGGAGGTAAATGATGGGTGGAGGTAGGGTGGTTATATAGGCAGTTATATTCAGTATTTGGTGAAGGAAGCATAATCCTTAGTTTTCGGAGTCTCTCAAGATGATAATTCTTCATTCTTCAAAAGGTTATGGAAATTTAAGGTGTCGTCTAAGGTGATGGCGTTTTCATGGAAGGTAACTCACAACAGGATCCCTTCCAAGGTGGAATTGGTAAAGAGGAATATTCATTTGTCCTTTGGTGATGTCTATCCAGTCTACTGCATATAACCGAAATCAATCAATTATTTACTTGTAAGTTTAGTTATCAGGTCTAGATAAGATGCTACAAATGGTTAGGTTACATTTTTATTTTGCCTTCAGAGTGTCAATCTAGCTTCTAACAACATTTGGGTATGTCTAAATCTAAAGGAAAATTAACCAGTGATTTACTTAGTTAATATGGTTAGCAATACAATGAAAAAATTGGCGTGTTAGGGATGTTGTAGTGTTTAAGGGAGAGTCATTTAATGTAGAGGAAGTATGACAATTATTGACGCAAAGGTCTTGAGTCTGGATTAAAGCCTATTGTCATTTTTTGAATTGTTTTCTCAACTAGTACTATGCTTTGATAGAATTCATAATAGGATTACTTAAATAATCACTGGTGAAGGTTTTGTATTTGATTGTGGGGTTTCTTTATCTATAATGGTTCGTGTAAGGTAGTGTCTATAGGTGGATTTAACTACCAACTTATCTACTATGATTTGTACTGAATTTGTAATTTTCTAACCCTTATTATACCTTATGACATAGGTGGATTTTGGTATTACTGAATAAATTTTATTTTTTTTAAAAAAATTATATTTTTAATATGATATTAGTGTTTTGTGATCCAGATTTTTTTGTTGAACCCAGTATCAACCATTGGATTATTCAATTCTTTAAATAAATTAAAATATTTTAAAGAATTAATTAATCAATCTTTAACTAAAGTAATATATTTTAGTTAATTTTTAATTGTATACCAATTAAAAAGTTTATTAACTATCTTGACCTTTAATTAAACTACAACAACCTCCTACAGTTTATTCGGGCATTCAGTGGTATTGATAAATAAGATGTTTTTTTTTTGTATTTCAAACTTTTTTTAAAAAGTTATTTCAAATAACAATTTGGTGAAACGTTATTTTAGGCTCTATTTTTTAAAATATTTACTTTTATCTTCTAACTTTTTATTTTATTTTTAAATATTATTATACTCCCTTTTAATTGTTTTATTTAAGATAAAAAATTATTTTTTTATAAATATCATTTACATTTTTGACTATTAAGATTATTAAAAATTAAAAATAAAATTTATTTATCAAATTTTAAAATATTTATTTTAAAAAATTGAAATAAGAATGTTAGTTTTCTTTGAATCATTCCCTGTCAACTGATCTATGATTACATTAGTTACTGTTAATTATTGGAAGAAAAATGTTATATGCAAAAAAAAAAAAAAAAAGTTAACTATAAAAAATAGATTGATGAATTTCGATTATACCACGTTTTCCATCAATTCTAACTCTAAATTTTATGTTACTATAAATAGTCACATCTGCACTCGTGCATTTCGATAAAGTTTTTTTCACACGGTAGCAGTTCTCTAATCCTCTTATTTCAAATCATATTTTTTGTGCAATATATGTATACAGATTCATTTTTAAAATTAAAATTCAAGCAAATTCATTGAAATACTTCAATATTGTGCCTTCTTCATTTCTGGATGTAATCCTAGTTATACAAATTCTTTTACCATATACAGTCCTAACACATTGTTACATTATTAAATGATTTTCTTATTGGATTACTAAGTGAGGTTAATTGGGATTACCATAGTTTAATTTATTTATATAGTAAATTAATACACTTCATGTGCACTTATTCTATCATATATAGAGAAAAAAACACTTATATATTGTTGGTGTAAAAGGTTCTACGCTAATATTTAATCACAATTCGTTATATATGACAAGTTAATTGGTTGATTTTACCAATTAATACTTTAAAAATCATGTAAATGAAGAATTGTGATTAAATATTAATGTAAATTTTTTTACATTTGTTAGTGTAGAAGTGTTGAACTTTTATATATATATATATATATATATATATATATATATATATATATATATATATATATATATATATATATATATATATAGGGTATATCTAGTGAGAAAGTCAAATTTATATGAGAGTAAAATGAGCAAATCTCATCCATTGAGAGAGGAGAGATAAGGATGTCCGAAAAATCTTAGTCATTAAGAGATGAGAGAAAAATAGTAACAAATAATCCTTTCAACTAAATATGTCCTTATATATATGTATAAGACATCATATCAAAATAAGGTATCATATATGAGAGTGAAATGAACAAATTTCAGTTATCGAATAAAAATTAATAGTTAAGATCAAATCTACACATTGATTATTTCTCTCTTTTAGTATTTATTATTTGTCACCTTTTTTTCTTTCTACTCTCTCAATGACTGATATTTTTTGGATATTCTTCTCTTTCTCAATGACTGAGATTTTTCTCTCTCGTCTCTCAATGGCTGGTGTAAAATCACAACCTATTTATAGAAAACATACTAGTAATATTCAATTATTTAATTCTATCTACGTAAACATGTTTCATGCAATCAAATTATACACACATACTGCAAATCACTTGCCAAAATCATAACACATTATTTATACTAGACCTTAGTTATACTTCTACCATCAAAACATGATTCATAGATAACTCATACAAAATGGATACATAACCTATTGTTTCTCGTTAAAGCTTAACTTATATACATACATGTACTTAGATACATAACTTAAACTATTTCTGACATAAAAAAAGGTAACTTCACAACTGCCTTTGGTCTTGCATCAACTTTACTAATGTTTATATTCACCATCACCACTGCTATCTGCTCTCGTGCAAGACATGACCATCATAGTCATATAGAATACACAAACATTGCAAAGGTAAGCATAATAACATACAAAATTCACAATGTAAATAATTAAATATCACACAACAACATGTTAACACGCAACATATTCTAGAATATCTACATTGAGTTCGAACACCAAAATAGCTTAAGACCCCCTTCCAATTAGCAACAGACATCCAATCTGTCTGGGTTACCACCAATTCAAGTCCAGACAATACTTATATGACAACCATAAACTAATGTCTAGTGTTTACCTAACACCCTATGACACACAATCATTGTCTGAGTATGTTCTTTAGGCATCCTTTTGCATATCTGGTATCATAACACAATGTAAATTACATGAATATCCCCTTGCATATTTGCTACTCTAGATTACATTAACCCCAATTGTGTCCCTAATACCAATGTACCCTACCAACCATATCATCCAAGGCTAAGTTACCTAATTGTAACTACCCGCAACCAACAACATTAATAAATGTATTCTTCATCATGCATTTCAACAATATGCAGCATATTGCAAATCCAAATATATCATCATCATCCAAGGCTTATTTGCTATTCTAGATTACATTAGCCCCAACTATGTCCCTAATACCGATGTACCCCACCAATCATATTATCAAAGGCTAAGTTACCTGATTGTAACTACTCGCAACTAACAACATCAATAAATGTATTTTTCATCATGCATTTCAACAATATGCATTATATCGCAAATCCAAATATATCATTATCGTTCCAACAAATTGAATTTCAATCACAGAGAGTGAATTCAACCAAAGCTAAGTTATCCTACTGTAACCACCACATCCAAACTATCTAGTAAATCGTCCAATGCAAGGTCAAACATAACTTCCATAATAATCAGCAACTACACATCACATCATATATCTCAATCCATTATCATTAATTTCAAAGAACCATAATTCATTTCAATCACGGTCAAGACATTACTTTTCATTACACACCTTTAGTTAAATTTCAACAACAACAATTATCTATTTCCAATCACATACTTATATTAAATATTATTAATAATAACAAAGTATATCAAAGAATATCATTAATCATATTTTAATCTAATATCAAAGTATTTCATTTTCATACCTATAATCAAATCCCAAAACAACAATTAAGCATTTCCAATCACATACTTAGTTTAAATATTAAGAATAACTATGAAACATCAACATATATATTTCTCACTAATCATCATAAACAATTCATTACACCTATTCACTTCTCATCATTCATAAATATCAAACCTCAATACTTATTTTCCAACCACAATCATTAATCAAATAACAATACTTATCCATTCCATAGTCACAATAAGCATTAACCAATCACCCTAGATGACAATTAACAAAATTTCAACTCAAAACACCAAAATTTGTTCTTCAACGCGTCAGACACAACTCTATGGAATTTTCCACAACGCTGTGGCCAAAATCTTGAAGGATAATTATTCCCAACAAGTTGATCACACCTATGTAGGGTATACCACAATGATGTGGTACAAATCTGCATAATCATTTACAATTTTCTAGTCACATGCAATCCTTCCTTACTTTATCAAATCACTCACAAGAAATTACAAACTCCCTCAATCAACAACACAATCTCAAATACTTATCATCCAACATCAATTTTATAATTACACTTTTAAATCAAAATATCTCAAATCAACATCAAAATTAAGCTCCCTTTACCTATTTCTCCTTTTCAAATCTAACACAAAAGAAAAAGAGGAAATGCACCCGAAAAAATTTTACACGAAACTGACAAAAATTTCAAATTAAACAGGAACCTTAGCAGAATCGATAGGATAAAAAATAATCGAAAAAAGGTTCGTTGATTCAATATCAAACTTACCTATAATAGTGATCACTCAAAAACAGGAATAATGAAAGAGACTACATTCGATTTCCTCAATAAAATCTCGTCCATGCAAACGACTCTTTACCATGGCCAAAAAGAGAAGTTCGGTAGAGAAAGAAAATGAAAATATAAGAAGAAGAAAGAAATAAGAAATGAGGAAGAAGAAGTATTTATAGCACTGAGGTGTATTCAGTAAATTCAATTTGCTAAATGTAACTCCCTTCTAATAACAGATTATTCGAAAACTTTCTGAAACTCAACTGGAACCTTTCAAAACAAAAGAAGAATATTTGAAAAATCTCAATCATTGAGAGAGGAGAGAGAAAAAAGAGTGAAAGATAATAAATGTTAGGAGAGAGAGAATGAATGAATAAAAATGTTATGGTGAGAAATGAGAAAACATAATAATAACCATAGGATTTCAATCAACAGTTCAGATTGAGTTATTAATTAAACAAACTCATGTGATCCTCTCATACAGAAATCTTCCCACAAACTCTAAGTACAAACCGCTCTTGTCACCCTTGAAGAATCCTCTGTAAGGTCACCACCACCTTTACCCCTTCACCACCATCGTTGACGATGAAGGTGGTGCTAGTGGCAATGGTAGCGGTGACAATTGTTCTGTTCCCAATCACAAACAATAGACAAAAGTACGAGTGTGTGATGTGAACTCAAATTGGGGACTTTATAATTACAGTGAAAGAATGAGTGCTTAAAAAAAATTTTCTTTTTCTTCTTTTGAATTTAAAATAGCACCGACTTTTGCATTATCTTTTTTTTTATCTCCTTTCTCATTATAACACTCTATATTTGTTGAATTCTTTCTCTTTCAATTTCATGTTTTTTTTTTCAATTTGATAAGGGTTTTAAATAATGATGGGTTATGTATGTTTCACTCCACCATCACCATTGCTAATAGCACTGGTAGCGGGGGTGATGAGAGTAGTCCATTAAGAGTTTGTGGGAAGGTTTTTGTGTGAAAGAATCACACGAGTTTGTTTAATTAACAACTCAATTTAACCTGTTTATTGAAATTTTATGATTATTATTATGTTTTCTTATTTCCGACTATAACTCTCTCTCTCCCTTTCCCTCTCTCTCTCGTTAATTCCAAAAATTATGAGTATAATCATTTTTATAAATAAATATTATTTATATTTAATTATTTTATAATAATATGTAACTAAATATTTTAATTGAATTCAGTTAATAAGTAATTTTATTTTTATTATAAAAAAGTGATTTCATTTTCATTTAATATGATCATATTAAGAAATTGAAATGTAAAAAAAAAATAAGAAAAATAAATTATGCACTCGTATGATTGAAACTTGAAAGCAATGATAATGTCCACTATTTATTTACCACGTTTAATTTAATTTGATTATAAATTTTGTTCCTAATATTAAGTAACTATTTTTACGTAGTAAATTAATACACTTCATGTGCACTTTCATTAAAAAAATTAAGGAAAAAAAAACTAACATGTCCTTGTTTAACCTTGTTTATCTTTCTTTCTAGCAAGGCGTCTCCATAGTATTTAAGGATATAATAATCATGCAGGCAGCGTACTACGTGATTTTTTTTTTTTCGAATAGGAGGCAATAAGTCATAGTACGTAGATGTTAAGTAAGTTTACCTATATAATTAATAGCTTTGGTTGTCAATCCATTAAACAACGCACCGTGATTAATCCTTTTAGCTTAATTTATAATCAATGGTATATTTCCAAATTGATTAAGAAATGGGCTTGGCCTTTTCCTTTGAATTTTTATATAAATTTTTTAAGTTTTAGTTTTTAATTGTTTGCTTATTTTCTAAGTCTTATATATGCCATGTATAGTAAACTAGTTTATTATAAATTAGTAGAAGATTATAAGCTAGGTAAAAACTTACAAGTTAACTAATTTACTTAAGAATGTTTGATAAAATTAGTAGATAAATATAAAATCAGACACAAAAAACAATAATTTATAAACTAATTTTTTCACAAGTTTCATAAAATAGTTTATAAAAATAAATTATAACTTACTCAAATAAATTCATCACGTGTGCTAAACAAATTTATTTTTACTAAACCAATTTATAAGTGAGGAAGAATAACTTAGCTTAGTCACCTTTTACCAAAAACACTTTGGTTAGATATAATTTAACCACATATATAGTAGCGGGGCTTCATAAAAAAGAAAAAAACTCGACATATCAATGTTATTAAAGCGATAATCAGAAAATGAAAAGAAATTCATGTTCTGACTGATTTTCTAAGGACAACCTAACTGAAGACTTTGATGGCATGACCTTTTGCTGATTAATGCTGGACCTCCACATGGTGGATCCAGTCTCTCCTTCTTTTCTGTCTTTTCAATTTCTTTTTTATTCTTCTATCTCAAGTCTTTGTCTTTGATCAGCCTTAAACCAAAACCACTGTTATTAATTAACTTTTTCAAACAAATAATCAATCATTTAAAGGAAATGGAACCCAACCAAAACTAAAGAAACACATCCATGCATTCATCTTAATTTTTCATCATACATCATTTATCTTTTTTCTATATAAATAATAGACCCAACATTTAAATCTTAAAAAAAATTCAGACAAGTTGGTTTCTATTAATTATTTTGTTGTGAAAAATTATTCTAAAAAATACTTGCAAAATTTACTTAAATAACATTTAATTTAGTGATTATTTTATAAAAATACAAGTTCGAAAATATACTTACCAACACTTATAACTTTTACAAGTTAAAATAATATTTCCCTCATTAATTTTGGTACTGGTAAGTGAATCTAAAAATAAATAAATAAATTGTGAGTCCAATGAAACGCGCAAAATTGGATGATATATCTAAAGTGTCAGCGGAACCACCAACCGATGCTGGCCGAGACAGCACCTAATCTAACGAAACAACAGAAGAGGAGTTTGGTCTCAAAGGACAAACATACCCTCCTTTCATCACATTTTCTTTTTCACTTTAATTTGTTTTTTTATCTTCAATATATTGCAATTCTATAAAGTTTATTTTAATTTTCCTATTTTATCCTCTTAACTTTCAATCTGTGTTATTTGTGAATTTAAAGTATCTTTTTCAGGATTTCAAAATTAATTCCTCGATGTATCAAGATCTAATATTTATATATTTCTGTAATCTATACAGAACGAACAAGAACTAAACTCTCTCCTGCACAAAAAAAAAACAACTAAACTCTCTTTCACCATATATTTAAGAGATAAATTATCTCTTAATCATGTTTATATTTAGAATACATGTTATTGAACGTATTTGTATTTTTAGAAAACTTCAAATAATTTTAACTTGAGTGAAGTTCAAACTAGTAAAATCTCGATTTATAATAATTTTTAATATTGTGAAAAGTATATATATATATATATATATATTTTTATTTAATAAATTTTTTTCTAAAGTAAATAAAAAAGTTATCATTAATTTTTTTTAAATTTTTGTCTTATTTTGCGTGATGAAATTTCATTTGTGGGTAGATGAATAAATAAAATATTTTTAATTAAAATATTGAAAGAAATGAAATAATTAATTCATGTAAGACTAACCAATTTCTAAATGTTGTAGTAGATCGTAAAAAGATCCACTTCCTCATGAATTTATTCAGGATCTTTTGCCTCAACTTTATTTAAGTTTTTTCGAAAGAGAGATTGAATTAGATTAATTCAATTGTTTTTTTATAGATCATAGATTTCCCTTCACTGAAGATAATCTAATCCTAGTTGAGTTGAGTAAGAAAATTATGAATGAAATTTTCTTTTTTTAATATTTAAGTAAGTTACCTATGTAAAATATTTTGATATTATTCTTTAATTGAGGACAATTGTTAAGTTAGAACAACATGTGGCAGGTAGTCTACATAGTTAAGTAGCATATTAACTCTATTGTGTAATCTAAATTAAACCACAATTATTTTTAAAAAGAGAGACTTTACTAAACATATTTGGTTAGTTCTTCGTTAGATATTAATCCATATCAAAATTAATAAATATTTCAAAGATGGTGAAATTAAAGTATTTATATTTTTTGCTTTTAAACCTCAATTTCGATTCTCATTGAAACTAAGCTAGCAAAATTAACTTATAAGTTCAGCGGAACTGGTAAGCTAGTTGAAGTTTACAAGTTAGTAAAAAAATTAAAAACTTATAAACTAGGTAAATTGTTTTGTCAAATTAGCAAATAAATATAAAATAACATAAAAAGATATAATTAACTATTTGAATAAAAAGTATTTAAAAAATTAACAGAGATGAAAATGAAAAAGAAAAAAATTTAGTAGTTTATAAATTGACTTAATTTATAAGTTACTTAAGTATATTATAAAAATAAGTTTGATTACCACTTAAACTTATTTTGATATAAATAATTCATAAGTTAAATGAAAATAAGTTGATGAAATGAACGTATTATCAAATAAGCTTCAGCACCGAAGCAAAAAATAACAATGGGTGAAGCACGTACAAGTGTGGCATGCAACAAGGGTGTGATTGTAATTGTACTATCATAGAATATGGCGATGATCTATGGAGATTGGATTGAATTGGTTGATTGAGTGCAAGCATTGACAGGGGCAAATGGTCAAAAAAGAAAGATACCCAAATTACTTGATTTGGGTCCAAGTGGGGGCCTTATGTAAAATTAGGACTCATTCCATCTTAGTTCCTTTTTTCTTAAGCCACAATCAAAGGTCAGCACAAAGATTTGGGGAATTGGCACACCTAAACGTCTCAACTCAGCTAACTGTATATCATAAAGGCACTTCTATCTTAGTCCCTTCCGTTGAGACTTTGAAAAATTCTCATTTTGGCATTTTCTTTTAAATATTTTTATATAAAAAATAATTTGTATGTATTAATATTTAATAGAGAGGTAATGTTCAAATTAACAAGTCATATAGAAATAATGTTAGACTTTTATTATGGATAGGAATTTATTTTTTTCATAGAAAATAAATAGACAGGTAAAAAATCTTTACATTATTAAAATATTATATATATATATATATATATATATATTACTTAACCTTGTGTATAAATTATTTTTTTAAATTATTATATTACAAGTAAATCAGAGATGAGAATTATAAGATTTTTCTAATGGTAAAGTGGAGAGATTAGGAGAAAGAGGTGTTTGTTTGAATTTATTTACTAACAATATTTTGTTACATTGCTAGTGATACTAATTAATTTTTTTTTTCCTTATCGTTATTTGTACACTCTTTCACTTTATAAAAGTTACTTTTGTATTACATCTAAATAAAATTAATTAATTTCAAATAAGTTTTTTTATTCTAATCGATTATACAAATAATAAATTATTAGAATAATCTAAATTTTTTATCTTTCCAAACACTTTCTTAGTAGTAATCAATTGAGAGATTAATTTACTAGAAGAATATCTTTTGGAAGTGGTTAAAAAGAAATTGATATAGTGAGAAATGATTCAAGATATATCTAAAATAAAATTGAGATAAGCTATTTCTTACAAGTATTTTTTTAAGGTTGTTAGCACTAGAAATATGGTAATTAGAGCATTTACACCTGATAGATTTTAAATTATTTTTTAAGTTTTACCGTACTTTTTATAATTTCTATAATGTTATCTTATTTTAAAAATTCATCTATAAATTATTATTAGAAAGTAAGTTTAATTGGTATGGGCGGATAGTGTAAAAAATTCTACACTTGTATCCAATCACAATTCTTAATTTATGATAAGTTTGTTAACTTTATAGTTAATACTTTAAAAGTCAAAGAAATAAAAAGATGTAATTGAACGTAATGTAAAAGTCATTTACACTATTAATATATGTCAATTAAACTCTTAAAAAATATATACTTTAATGTTAAAAAAATTTTTTATCAAGAAACCTATTCTTCCACGTATACTTTCTTCGACGAGATTTATTATTATAAAAACAATTTTTTTTATTAAAAATACATAAAATGACCAATTAAAGATGGATTTAGACGGATTTAACTTTGTACAAAATCAATGGTGGCAATTGGGGAAAAATTAAGAAAAATAAAATTTATTTTGAATTAGGTTGAAGAGATAGTTGTGAATAGAAAAGAAAAGAAATTGATGAGTATAGATGGTGAAAATGAAGGAAAGATGAGCTTAGTTGAATTAGTAAAGATGGAAAGCATGAGATACCACATACGAACTCTAGCTAAAGCATCGAATATATCCACAATCCAAATACAGTGGTGAAGAGGTCGTTTAGATGACGAACGTGGGTAGTTGAGAAACTAGCTAATTATTTTGAATTCTTCAATATAAATAAGGTGATTGAAAATCATTGTATCACACAGAATCAATCAATAAAATGATATTATATTTATGAAATTATATTTTTCTCCCATCAAACAACAACTCAAGCACTTTTTAACCAACTTAAGAAACCGATAAGTGTTTTCTTTTACCAATCAAATAAAGTTTATTGAATAACCAAAAGGTAAGTATAAGGTATGTCTTCTAACACCATAAAGAAGATACATTAAACAAATACTTCCTCCAATACGACAATAACACACTACAACATAATCCCTTAAACACAATACATCCATTTTCGCATAGGTGTGCATAATAAATTAGCTGTCTACACCACTTTTACAAATTCAATTTATGTAGCTTAAACAATCTCTTGTGCATCTACTCTATAGTTGTTGAATGTTTTTATGCTTCCAAATGTTCCATAAACATGTGAACCACATAATATTATGTCACACAAAGTATCATGCATATCATTGTTGGTGGTATCATTGATTAAACCAATAAATTGAAATGCTGGCTCTTGGTTATAGTAGCTAGTGTTGTAGATATACCCCACCAGTAGCAGAGTTTTGCTCAAACTCTTGTAGAGACCTCATAAGTTACAAACAAATGTTCCCCTATTTCGACCTCCTTACCACAAAGTCTGCACATTGTTGTCTCCTGTTAAAGTATCCACGCTTGAGCAAATTTGCCTTTGTAGGTAGCCTGTTTGTCTCCAGCTGCAAAGCCAAAGTAGTGTGAAAATAAGTGTTGAAAGAAACATTTCCCCTTTGAATCCACCAAAATGCCTGAGAACATCTATATTTTGGCATCATGTAGTGGTGAGTCTTAGTTGAAATCACTTTAGGTAGTATTGTTATTCACGCGGCAACAAAAGTAATCTGATTTCTTATAAAAATACTTTCTAACAAAATTGATATTTTTCTTAAAAATAAATATTTTGAAAGTTGGAGAAAAGTTTTTCGATTTTTATTTTTTAGTTTTCTAAGAAGTTTTCCAAATTTTTTATTTCTTGAAAAAATATAGAAAACTAAGATTCAAACACTTTCCAATTTAGAAAAATAGAATAACATGGTGAAAGGTGCGTGAGAGACGAAAGGGAATGCGATAGAAGGGTAAGGAAACTTGATATGGTTAAAGATGTCTTTCCCAATTTTTCAAATCTGAAAAACTACATTGGATAGCTTTTTAGTTTTCTGGAAAATGAGTTTTCCATTTTTCAACAATTTTCTTTGAAAATTGGGTTTTTGAACAAGTTTTTCGAATTACTTTATATTTTTGGAATAATTTTCTCACTTTTTCTAAAGAACACCCTAACTAAACAGTTAATTACTCTATTTTTTTAAATTTATAGTTTTAGTTTTTTTCTATTTAAAAATAGAGACATTTCTGAGATTTATTATGACATCCATAGTTTTGGTCTTTTGAAATTAAAAATTCTTATAAAGTTCTAGTGGCATGGTCCACATGTGGGGAAAAGGAGGAGGGAGAGGTTATGAGTTCAAATCCTTTCACCAACAAAAAATAACACATTAACAACTAACAAGACTTATAAAAAAATGCTTATAATCTTAATGTTACACAAATTTAGTGAAGTGACATAATTATTTGTTGAATGAAAAATGGAGACTAATTTAGATCAACCAGAAGAACCAATGCAACAAAACCAATCTAAACCAAAAAACAAATTGGATTGCGTCAATCAACGTCTCCACACTTATCTCTAACCTTAGAGAGCCTTCTTTCCTTCCCTTTTTATAAGTCATTTCCCTTCTCAAAACCTCTTCATGGAAGCATGTAGGATTGCATCAATCTATGTCTAAATCTACTGCACCTTTTGCCTTCACTAGATGTTCTTGTCTAAATTTGCTAGTGGACAACTTCACCTCAACGTAAGTCTTCTCCCTCTTTTTATCAGACCTCCCACTCAGCATAAGCCCTTGGTTTAATCAAACATCAAGTCTCTATAGATGATACACATATATAGTCTAGGCTCCAAACTCCACAACCTATTCTTTTGCATTTTCTGACTAGCAACAAATGCATTCCCGACAATTGTAGAACCATCTAGGATATACAACCCATTAACCCTGTTACCTCTAGCAACTACAAATACTCCACTAGACACTTTCATCATTCCACATTTTACCTTAATGAAATAGTCCATAACCTCAAACATGCTTATGGACAATAGGTTCCTCCTAAGCTTAGAAACAAACTTCACCTTTTGCAGCAACATCTCATGGTTATCAAACATTCTTACTCCTCTTATCAAACATCTCTAATCCATAACCCAACTCCTTTATGAGTCAAGAGAAGATGCCACCAGAACCCCACATGGCTTGTAACCTTTTGATGTTTCCGCAACATCAACATTCTCTTCCAAACTCTTAGAGTCTTACTCTCTATTCTCAGGACATTCCTCCTAGATATAACCAAGCTTATTTTGACATTTGAATCATGTCACTTACTTTTTCCATTATGCATTTCCCTCTTGACAATTATTGGACTTGTTGTCCTTTCCTTCATTCTCTTTGCCTTTCCCTTTCACTATACTCAGAGTAGTCACTTCACTATCCCCCTTTAAATCTTAGAGCTTCTAAAACTCCTTGGTCTAAATCGAGGTTACCACTTCCTTTATAGTGATCGTCTATTCCTTTTCATACAACAACATATCCTTCACATCAATATTCTGTAGATTATCCACCATCTTGTGGAAATCGGCTAGTTGTTCTTCTACTATTCTTAACTCTGTCATCTTGAACGAGTATAATTGCTACTTTAGATAGAGAGCCAAAGACTTCATCATGTATAAAGCCTCTAACTTTGCCCACATCTTAGTGGCGGTTCTTTCTTTGGCCACATCTCTCAATGCCTTATCCCAAGGCATAGCATAATCACACTTCTTGCTTTATCAATCATCTTCCTCTTCTACGCTGACGCCAAAGATGGTGACATATTCACCTCTCCTTTAATGCTTTTTTGCACCTTTGCTAGATCAAGAATTCCTCTATCTTGATCTTCCATAGTCTGAAGTCATCATCTCCAAAAAACTTCTTGATATCAAACTTCAACATCATTATTTTGATTGATGTTTCTTGATTGTTTTGCCTTTCCCCACATATGGCGCCATGGTTTGGGTTTTTAGCTTGGAAACACACACATAACAATAAAAAAGTCAAGAGAAATGCAATTATAAGAATGAAACAAAGAATCGAGAGTGAGAATATGAGAAAACATAAATGATATTTATAATCAAATGAACATAAATGCATCATGTTAACATAAAATCATTTACAAGAAGTATATATAGGGCTTACAACATATTATGTGGTGTAACTAACTAACTAACTAACTAACCTATGTGCCCCTATAAGGAGATATATGCTTATGTAAACTAAAGTTTACTCCCTTTGATCTTTCTCCAAGAGGTTTCAAGCTCCAAGAAATGGATTATGGAGGGGGAAAGAAATGGAGTGGGGCATTAAGATTAGGAGCCTAAAACATGGTTATCCATCCTAATAGTGGACGTACAACAAGGCCCACAATTTAAGCATGGTTTAAGCTAACTAACCAAGGGAATAAAGACCTAATCTAGTGCCTAGAATCTAGGGAAGTGGGGCCTTATGTTTGTCATACTTTGTGTGTTAGAAAGAGGGGTGCAAAATGAGCTAGGAGGTGTTGAAATGACCCACACTCCCAAATATAGGCTGCACCTCTTTCTACACACACTCCACATAAATAATTAAGGTACCATTTAGTTATTACATGGAAAATGGACAAAATACAAGGCCTTCAAGTAACCTAAGCTCACGTCCTAATTAACTAAGACAAAATAAAATATTTACAAGTGATAATTCTTAAGACTATGACTTCATGTCTTCAATGAGCTCTCATCTAAGCCAAGTCTCTCTCTAATCCTCCTAGCCATGATGCATGCTAGGTGGGATTGCATCATCTCCTCCCCTTAGAGAAGATTTGACCTCAAATCCTAAGGTCTTTCTTCCTCTCTTTTAAAGTCTGCAAGGAAATAAGGAAAACAGTAAGTATGTGCAGACAAGTGAATTTTGGGGGAGTAAGAGGTCTATGAGAAGACTTCTCAAGAATGGGAGTAGTGGAGGCGAGAACTTAGTTTTGAAAAAGTTTGGTTGTGCCTCCATACAATAATCCTCCATTCCACTCCTAATGCACTAAGTATGAGTCTTATTTGGAATTTTTTGTGAAATTATCCTTGGTGCATTGGAGCAATCATCCAAGAAGACTAGATAAGACTTATCTTGTTGTTCACCCCAATAAAGGATGATGGGCTTAAGGATGGACCATTCTTTCATGGTTTCTTGAGTTTGAACCTGAGATTGACTATGATTTTGCAAAGGTGTTGGCTCAATCTCATGTTCAAATATGACCTCATCTTGAAGTAGAATTTGAGATTGTTGTTTTTTATCTCAAAGAATATGAGTATAACCTCAATTTCCCCTTTTTGAAGGGAAGAAATAGCTTCAATAAGATCCTCCTTGGAGTCCAAAGGGCAATCCTCTTGAATTTTATCTTTTGGTTTCACTTCTCCCAAATCTTGGACTTGAGATGCAATGTCAAGCTCAATGTTTAAGGGTTCAAGCTCAACACTTAGGGAAGTGCTCAAGGGTGCCTCCATGAGTTGAAGGTACAGAGGTTGTTCAATTAGGAGGCTATGTTTAAAGTCCATTTTTCTTAGAAGTGGCACTTCTTTCCAATCCATCAACTATTAATGCATGCTTAGGTTTTCTTTTTTTTTTCTCTTCCTCATTCCTCTTCTTTTTTAAAAGAAGTTGATCATCCCCCACTTAGGATGGCGAAAAAGGATGCAACTTGATTATCTTTTCTTTATGGGCGAGGGTTATCTCATTAGAGTAATCATCATAGATTACTTTTCAATCAAATTGTAATAGCTTTCCAAACAAGATATGTGTCGCTTCCATTGGGACTATGTCACAAAGAATTTCATCATTAAAATCCCCAATGGAAAAAGGAAACTTTCACTTATTGGTTACTAATTCCTGACTCTCATTTAGCCATTGAAACTTGTTAGGTTTTGGGTGAGGAATTGTAGTCAAAGATAACTTTTCAACCAACCTCATGCTACAATAGTTGCAACATAAGTCACTATCCACCATGAGAGAACATGTTTTGTCAAAAACTTTACATAAAAGATCTTCTTTCTTTGAGTATGGCTAATATCACAAGGTTGGCTTCCAAGAGGCCTTTTTACCATATCCCCATCACAAGTAAATTACTCTATATCAAAATGCTCATGACCCCCTTCTTCCTCACTCTTACTAGAAGAGGAAGTCACTAACAATGTCTTGACTCCTCATGATCATGGTTTTCTTAGTGGGGCATGGGAGGAAATATGGCCTCTCCCAAGACACTTGAAGCACTTAATGCTACTAGTCTTTGAAGAAGAGCTAGAAGCGGGTTTATAATGTAGAGGACTAGTCTTATCATGCATGGTTGTGGTGAGTTCCTCTTTGGGATGGCTCTTGGAAGAGCTCCCTTTGGATTGGTACTATTTGAATAAGAGTGGGATGAATGATTAGAGTAGTCCTTCTTGGAAGAAGTCTTCCTCTTCAATTGTTGCTCCACTTTTATACATATTTAGATCAAGTCATATAGATTCGTAAATGGCAATATTTCAACTTTATAACAAATTTCAAAATTCAATCCACTTAAGAATCTAGAGAGGGTGTCCCTAGGCTCTTTATTTATTCCCGCCTTTATCATACAAATCATCATGGTTTGACAATACTCTTCAACATTCAAATTGTGTTGTTTGAGTCTTTGAAGTTTATCAAAGAGTTCCCTTTCATAATAAGAAGGGACATGTCTTCGCCTCATAGCCCCTTTAAGATCAAATCAAAATTCGATAGGAGGGATATGATTGTGAAGTCTCTCATTAACAAGAGCGGTCCACCAATACATAACATACTTTTGGAAGCTTATGGTAGCTAAAGATTCATTTCTCTCTTCATACACTTGGAAGCAAGTGAAGAGTTGCTCTACCTTCATTTTCCTATCAAGGTAGGCTTCAACATCATCTTTGCTTAAGAAGGGTGGGAGGTCTATTTTTTGTTCCTTATTGTTTTGGTTTCTCCTCCCTCTAGGTCTACTATGGCCCTCTAAATTTTCATTCTCACTACTAGAGCTAGACTTATGACCTCTTCTTCTTCTTCTCTTTCTCTTCCCTTTCTTTTCTCTCTCTTTCTTCCCTTTCTCTTCTTCTCACTCTCTTTCTTCTCTTTCTCTCTTTTCTTTTTCTTTCTCTTCTCTTTTCTTCCCCTCTCTTGTCTTTCGCTTCTTTCTCTTAACTCTTTCTCATATCTTTGTCTTCTTTCTCTTTCCTTGTCTTCATACCTCATTTCTTATCTTAGCTCTCTCTTCTTTTCTTCTTTCCTCTCTTTTTTCTCTCTTTTTACTCTCTTCGGCTCTCTACTCTTTAAATTCATTCGCAAACTTATCTAAAGTGCCTACCTCTTGGTTAACACTCTTGTTGCTTGAAGTGTGTGATGCCATTTAGAAGTGCAAGGTTGAGATAAAATGAGTTTAAATGCAAGCAAGAAAAGGACACTTGTATCTTTTTGAAATTTTTCTCAACTACAAGTGTCTTGAGCCTTTGGAACTTAAGCGCTTCCTAATGTGAAAGCAAATAAAGAAATTAAGACAAGATTAAGGACTAAAGTGTGTTCCTAAGTATGAATAAGGGGTACCAATTCCTTATCCACACTAAATGAGAATATATGATTATTACAACTAAAAGAGGTGATCCTTATGGACATTCAACACCTATAATTAAAAAGGCCTCAACAAATACACCCAAATAAAATGCAAAATTAAAAGAAGTCTTGAATGTTGCTCTTTCTTCAAGTGTTCCCTCACCAAGTGTTTCACTCAAGTCTTGGCCTCCTCTTAAGTCCTCTCTTCCTTGTCTTAGATCAACACTTCATAGGATGCTACCCTTTGTGAAAGTTTCAACACTTTGGCTAGCTAACCAAGACAAGTAGCGCCCTAACAAAAGGTACCAAGGGAAGCAATAATTGAAAGCAAAAAGCAAGAAAAACATTCAAGAATAAAAGGCACATATCCAAGTGGAAAGAATTTATTTAGACAAACTCAATGAAAGCAAAAGAAGAGAAGCAAATAAAAAAGGTGTAAAAAAAAGTTAGGACACAAAAAGAACCTAGAATGGATCTAGAATGGAATGGACTTAAAACAAACAAAAAGACTTAAATAAATTCAATGATTTGCACAATTTAAAGTATCATGGTCGAAACACTTACATAAACATTCAAGAATTTTTAACACTTCTTGTAATGAATTAACAATGTTGAGGTTCACTCAAATTTTTTTGCTCTTTTCAATTCTCTTTTTAGCACTTTTACTAACATTTTTTTGCTACACCTCCTAACATTTATTTATTTATTTTCTTTTTTCATTGTACTTTTTTTTAAAATGATTTTGCTACACCTCTTAACAAATTTTGAAATCAAATATGATAGGGAGTATAAGAACTATAAACGCTTGAATTTAAAGAGAAAGAAACAGCCACAAAACTTGATAAGAGAAATGCAAATCAATGAACACAAAGTAGCAAAAATGGACTAGTATTTCAGGTGATTATTATTAGGCACAAAAAGAGTATGAGGGGTATAAAGGCAAGGTTGATTGCTCAAGTTTTAAGCCCAATGTGACATGCCCAAATTGGTCTCAAATAACCAGCCAAAAATCACCAAATAGACTAGTACAACAAATTAAGCTACTACACAAGGTGAACAAAATTGCAATTCCTTCAATAATGGTTTACTATTGCAATTAGTGAAAATACAATATAATTGCACCAAAAAGTTTATCAAACACAATAGAAATGGGTAGATAAAGAATTGAATAAAATTTCAAACTCAATTCTTATTACAATTACCCAAATTCAATATCAAAATAAAAGTATTGTAAAGTATAATCTATTGCAAGAAAACTACACCCCATAAGAGTTTGCTACATCGTGACACCCCGCTACTCATAACACCCGTTGCAAGATTTCACAACAATCTCAAGAACACCTCAAGAGGTTGTCAAAGATTGTGCAAAAGCACAAAAGAGGGTATAGAACAATATCACCTGTAGTGATGAATACCCAACAAGATAGATCAAATCTTAATGTAGTCTCTTCCTTTAATCTTGAATTTCTTGTACCTTCAAATAATAAAAAATGGGTATAGTTCTTGAGAGAATTTGGGTAAAATAATTAAGAGCAACAAGCATTCAATGGACCTTTTGAAAGTTAGTTAAAATCAGTTTTGAAAATGCTTTTATATGAGTTTTGAATCAGGGTAATCGATTACCTTACCATAGTTTTAACTTTTGAAGATTTTTCAGCATTTCCCAACCTATGTAATCTATTTCTAAACTCCCCAAATACATTCTCAAGCCTATCTAAACACAATATACAAGTACCACCCCTATCAAACGTGTTTGGTACCATAAAATTTATTAGAGCAAAACTAAGAACAAAATCAAAACACCAAAAGGGATACTCCATGCTTTCCAAAGCCTTTGGTTTCAACAATTTCCCCATTTTTTTTTATGAGCCAAACACCACTCTTCTAACATGTTCTAGTATTTGTTTAACGTTTTCTAGCATTTGCTCTTGAATCAAACACTTTGATTAGTCTTCTTCAAATTAGGCAAAGAGAATGGGTCATTTGATCTTCTATTGAGCAAATTCCAATATCCATAGATACTTCTCCCTTTTTTGGCACTTCAAACAAAAAGGTAAGTAGAGAAATATGTGAATAAAATGGTTAATTTTATAAGAGAGAAAACCAGTCGAGAAGGATTTCAAGAGACAAAAAAAAATCTGCACTTTAATTGCAGCAAAATTTCCTCTTTAGAAGCTAGAAAAATTTGCATTGAAAACTAGCAAAATTCTGCATAATATACAACATAATTTGTCCTAAAAAACGTTGCATAATTGTGACTTCGATTTCTGTCAAAACCTGCAAATTGTAGCTTTATATTCTAACCTTTGTTCCTTATTAAAAGTACATGTTAGGCTAAAATAGAGTTAGATTTCAGGCAATAATTTCAGCCAATTTCACATCAATCAACAACAAATTCACACTGAATTCAAAACCAAAAGTCAAGCTTTTATTGTTCTTCAATTGATATTACAATATTAATCAACAAAGATACATAAAGAGCTTAATAGGAATGAAATTGACATAGTCCAATCACCAATTAGAAACTGAAATTTAACAATGCTTAAACTAAAATTGAGACAAGGTAACTAAATGCAAACAACTAAAATGAAATCCTAAATGCTTAAAAGCTAAAAAGCAAGGGTGCACTGAAATTATCCTAATTTCCTAGAAAGGGAACATCCAGGAAATCCACCCTCTCAGAAATTGACTCCAGAGAGTCCTTGATTTCCCTTATTTCCTTTTCACACATCTCTTGCATAGCACCTATCTTCTTCAAAATCATTTCTTCAAAGGGTGATAATGCCTTTGGTTCCACTTCATCTTCATTATCTTCAACAAGGATTTCATCTTTATTTATCCAACCTTCATCATTCTTCACCAGCTTCATCATCTTGAATATTTTTTCCTTCACAAAATGGACATTTGTAGTCACTTCTCTTGCTTCATTAGATGTGTCCACATCATACCTTTCAAGCACCTTAGAGACAAAGACATCATAGTTATATTCATCAAGCCTCTTTGTTTTTATCATGATGTCCTTGGTCATATTCAACCAATTTACCTTGATGTTCTTCTTCATGGCACATAGGAGGATCATATCTTTCTCTATAATCTGGGCATGGTTGCTACCTCTAGCAACCAAGATCCACACAATCAAATAATAAAGCAGGCGGTCATCCACCTTCATACCGCTAGTGTTGAAGACAATTTTGCTTCCTAGAATCTTTCTTTGAGCTTCGTCTAGTTTCCCATTTAGTAGGCTTCACTAGCATAGATTTGAAAACTTTCATTTTATTATAATTTACACAATTGTCCTTAAGATCATCTACACTTACATCTATGCCCTCATTGAAAATTCCACCAATAGTCATAAAAATCTCATTAGGGAGCACAATTTTCTTCTTCTTAACCTCAAAAACCAAATTTCCAAAATTTTCAACCTTGAAATTAGAAAAGAACACCTTCACCAAATCAGGATAAAACTTGCCCTTCAACTGAACAAACTTAGATAGGCCTTGAAACTCTAAGTCATCATGAAAGCTAAAATCATTTCTGTCAACCACGAGAACATAAAGACCTTAGGAAAATGTACCTCCTTTCCAGTATAGATTCTAAAAAAATCATCATGTTACTCTTGTTTAGAGAACCACTCATGAGCATAATCCCTGGCCTTGGCGGGTGACCTTTGTGTAGGGCATTTGGGAGCAGTGGTGTCCTTGGAGTAAGCTTAGGGCTGAACTCTCTTCGAGTGGTTGTGTGCTTCACTTTTTCACCCTTATTGCATTTTCCTTCTTCCATTAGATTGGTAAGGTTTTGTAGAAAAGGGCTTGGGTCTTGAGGATGAGAGAAAAAAAAAACACAAATAATCTTGAAAATCACAAATTGGAGTGAGTTTCTTGAACCCCAACAATTTTCGCACAGAGAAACTCTTTTGGAATTAAGGAATGAAATGATGGAATAAATGAAGTGTGCATACCTTTCCAATTTAAACTGGGGAGAGAGTTTCAGCGCAGGTAATTGATTACTGCTTTATGGTAATCGATTACCACAAGATCACTACAAGAAAAATGACCTACGCTTACAGACATCTACTGTCACTAAAAGTCCAAAATTTGTAGGTAAAAGTATAATAGACTTTGACTTACGAACAATTTATTTGTCAACTTTAAGGGGTTGTACAATGATAGATAATCGTGTGTCACTATAAGATTTACCTACAATTAAAGTGTCTATGGGTAAAAGTCATAAACTTATACCTGCACTGCTAATTATAGGTAAAGGTAACTAATACGTACAATCACAAACTGTAGGTAAAAGTCATAAATTTATACCTATTACCTTAACCGTAGGTAAAATTCTACTTATAAAATTATTCAACATGTAGACAATAAAGATTCTTCCATAATTGCATCCTTTAACTAGTCACTAGACTACAACAAGTATATGTTTAAAAGTAAAATGGTATTCCTTATATTGTCAATAATATAGAGTAATTTAGATTCAAATAGTAAGACTTTAAGAGGAATATTCTAAGTAATAGTATACAACAACAAGCAAAATTTTAGCAAATCTTACACCATAATAACAATTTGTACGATATAACACCAATACTCCATAAGTGGGGTAAGATCTATAGAATACCTCGGGTGCAACATAGTAAGCACTGCCAATAATACCATTGAGGCATTGATCTGCATTTTATTGGAAGTTAGTACTAATACTGAAAATCAACAAGAGGATACAACTGATTGTGGAGAATACATGGATAAACACTATGTCAAACGCTGAAGGCAATCTCCTAAACAAGAATAAATGCCAACTAAATCAATAAATTAATGAAAAAATTTGGTAAACAAACTTGTGCAATTATAACAAAGCTTAGAACATGGAAATTTCTAAGTTCACGTAAGGAAGGAATCAATTTGTTCTTAACATATCTTCACAATTTTGACCAAAATGGAGAAAAAATAGTAACTCAGATATTAGCAAAGTTTTTCAACGAATACTCCCATATTTGCCAAAATAGAATCAATACAATGTGCAAGAATATAAAATTGACAGGAGAAATTAATTGATTTTAAATGGAGGTGTAAGAACATGCTTGGTAAGAGTAAAAATGGGAAAGTATAAAATGTGAAGTGTTTAATCATCCAGAAAAGTGTAACTCAAAATTACTTCTTACAAATTCAATGATCACAATATTCACGTACATTTTCTCCATTTAATTTAAAAGTTATGACATGGAGTTTAACCTAAGAATCCACATAAAATTTAAAAAATCATAAGCCATAAAGCCATATACACATACATGTTTACCACATAAGTGTTTGTTTTCGTTTTTTAGGTGTTTCATATGGCAGTTTATGGAAGTTTCCATAGTTCAACAAAATTGAGAAACGTTTGGTTTACACAGTACAAGCCAAATCAATTATTTTGGAAGGACTAACAACTAGCTTTTTGCTAGATACAATAGTAAAAATAAGTAAGACCAATCTTCTTTTTGCATCGAACTCTTTCTATTATTATACTACCAAGAGATTTAATAGCCTTTTAAGTTTATTATAAGGAAATATAGTTTGTCATTTAGATTATTTCGTGATCACTCGTAACTTATGAAGGTTGATTCCTTAAGAGTAGATTAACAAATGTATAATAGTAGTTTCTAGATGGTTTAATGGGAATATCCATCTGTGATAAATAAATAGATTAAGTAGCTTAATGGTTTTTCTATGACACTTTGGTTTGCTGTTATATAATTTCTTATCCTCCCTCAAATGTGCATTCACCTCTAACATTCTTTTAACAAATTATTCTTCTAACTACAACAACAACAAAAGGAAAGGTCCTAGGTCCTAGGTTATACAGTCCGTATTGTTAAACAAATATCAAAAGAATCATGTCAAATATATTTATTGAATAAATTAATTTAAATTTAAAACTTTTAGTCATTTCAAATTGCAAATGTTGAACAACTTTTTAGCATTATAAAAGAAATTTTTATAGCAACTTTACTAAATCATGAATGCTTCAGCATAATTTACTAAATGATTCTTCAAATATAGTATTGAAATTGTGTAAGATTATATCCAGCTACAAATATTGTATCCTCTTATCATATACGACACCAGATGAAGTCAATGAGAGAGAATAAGGACAATAAACTGAAAAGGAAAGCATCTAATGGTAAAGGATACAATATGCATTAAGAGGGGAGGATATAATATGGGAGATGCTCCCATATTTTTGTCACCCATTTACCCTTCTTCTATTGTCCCCTGCCCCCACCAAAGGACGAGAGTATATAATATGCATATGCATTTGTTTTATGGAAGCATAAATTATCACTTTAGTAACTTGTAAATCAAAATATCTAAAGGAATAGGATTTTTTCATTTCTTAACCATGGGTGAGCTGCAAATATAGAGAAAACTCTCTGTTAGCAAGAATCATTGAAAAATATTTAGGAGTGTATCTAAATTGATAAAAAGATGAATTTTTATATTAATTAAATCATAGAACTATAAAAGTTAAACTAACTTTATCCATGTAGTTTAATAAAGTTATACATCCACATTAGTAGGAAGAAATCCAACTTCTACTTCTTTCCTAATTCCAAAAATAATATTTGCAAAATAAACATCGAATATAAAGGAAAATTGATCATCATGAGTAGGATAAGTAAAAGAGAAATGAATTAAAATAATTTAATTTAAGGTTGCAAGAGTATCTTAATTCAAATATTCCTTACTAAATAATGGGCAACTTGATTAAATCTCCATAAATTCTTATGAACAATAAGTTGCAATTCAACCTAATTCAGAAAAAATGATAAAACTTCCTAAAACAATTTTATTACTTATTCTACTAAGCAGAATAATTTGTCTTTGGAAAAGAAATAAACTGATAACTTGCATTTATAAATTGATCATAACACTATCAAATGGTCAACAAAATAAATAAAGCTTCCATAATGCAAGACCCCATAACCTATACTCTGAACTCCATATTCTGTCAATGGTATCATATATACACCTTGGCACAAATAGAGAGAATATATTAACAGACTTCAATCTCTACCTAAAATCACTAATAAACTCGATCTCTTCTATTAAGCATCCAATCTTAACAATGGTAAGCTCTTGATTCATTTCATTTTAATAAAAATGAATCAACAAAAAATGCAAAATTTCATAAAGAAAGGAAAAAATTGAGGGAAGTGAAGTGAACCTTTTTTGTTCCTAGTGTTGAGGAAGGTGTGGGAGGAAATGGCAGCAAACATGTTAGCAGGGAACTTTTAGTGGAGACAACGTAGTTATCCATGGGAACAATCAAGGAGCTCGACGGAGGATCTCTACCTCCACCTATTGAACACTCGTTGATCTTGTTCTTTATCTAGTTTGCGCTTAAACCCTAAATATCATGCTTGAGTTTTCCATTAACACTAACACAAGCCTTAGACTTTTGTAAAAATCACAAATAATAAATTAAAAACCCTAATTCCTAATTAAAATGAACAAGAATAGGAACATAATCAAACCTGATTTATAGATTTCACGAGATAGAGAGCGATATTCAAAACGAAGTAGCAAAAGATGAATGATGAGAAGAGAACAGTCAAAAGAGGTTATGTTTTGTCAAAGAGAGAAACCCTTCACAAAACAAGAAAAACGAGGATTTATTATGTAAAAGGAAATTATTTTGAAAATAATTTAAAAATTAATGAATGAGAGGTTTTGTAAAGCATGAAGGTGCAGAGCAAAATGAAGAGAGAACGAAATATGAAAAAAAAATATTAGTAAAAAAATATAAAATTAGTGAGACTACTAAATTATATATTTTTTTAATCTTTAAATATTTAACATAAAATAGTAGAAGTCTATTTAAATCTTTTAAGTATCAACATCCAATTATATTTATTAAAATATTGTAAGAATTTTACCTACACTAAACTAACTTTTGTAAGTAATTTTTTTTTTAGTTTAACTTATATTTAATTGTGTGTAAGTAAAAGTGTGTGTTGGGTATAGGTTAACTTTTTTGTAGTGGGCCCAGACTTGGTTCTGGAAAAACCAGCCTTTGGTTTAATCGATTACCACTGGAGGTAATCGGTTACCACAATGTAACATGCCTCTAAATATGATTTGCATGTTATTTCATTCCATCCTAATATTATGTTATGCTTCTAATGCATGAGTGATGATCAAATGCAAACAATTTCAACCTATTCATGCAATGTCTCATGCAAAATCACCCAATCCATACAATTATGCATTCAAAGTCAATCAATATTAGATATAATCATAGTTCATGGTTGCTTACTATACCAAGCTTTCTTCTGACCCTATAGAACCTTTCTCTTGGTAGTGGTTTTATAAATATGTCATCTAGCTCGAACTTCATTTCTATGAATTAGACTACACAACCCCCTTTCTCTACATGGTCTCTCAGAAAGTCATGATGCATCTCTATATGTTTTGTCTTTAAATGAAGTATAGGATTCTTTGTCATATTTATTAGACTTGTATTGTCACATTTGAGAGGTATTTTGTTGATTTTGATGTCGAAGTCTTCAAGTTGTTGCTTTAGCCATAAGGATTGAGCACAACAATTTCCAACAACTATGTATTCTACCTCAACAGTTGATAAGGCCATATACGCTTGCTTTTTGCTTGTCCAAGATACTAGACTGTTGCCAAATAGATGATAGGTTCCACTTGTGCTTTTCCTATCTAACTTGCAACCTGCAAAGTCTAAGTCAGAAAAGCCAATTAAGGAAAGATTTGTACCTTTGGAATACAACAATCCCACATCAAGTGTTCCTTTTAGGTACTTCATGATCCTTTTTACTACAATCATGTGTGATTCTTTTGGTGCAGCCTAATACCTAGCACACAAATAAACACTGAACATAATATCAAGTCTACTAGTAGTTAAATAAAGTAAAGAACCTATCATTCCCCTGTATTTGGACACTTATACTGGATATCCTTTCAGGTCTACATCTAGATAGCAATTGGTTCCCATAGGAATGTTGGAGACTTTGCACTTTTCCATATTATATTGCTTGAGTAGCTTTTTTGTATATTTAGTTTAATGAAGGAAGATTCCTTTCTCCATTTGCATGATTTGAGGGCCTAAGAAGAAGTTAAGTTCTCCCATCATAGACATGTCAAACTCCCCCTGCATTTTGGAAACAAAGCTTTTCATAGAGAGATGTGTTAATGAAACCAAATATAATGTCATCTACATATACTTGAACCAGCAGAATATCTTTAAAAGATCTCATTGTGAATGGGGCTTTGTCTACCTTTAGACAAGATAAATTTACTTAACCTTTCATACCATTACGTTAGAGCTTGCTTAAGGTCATAAAGAGCTTTCTTAAGCTTATACACATGATGAGGAAACCTGTGATCTACAAAACCATAAGGTTGTGAAACAAACACTTCTTTATCAAGGAAACCATTCAAAAAGGCACTTTTCACATCCAATTAATATAGTTAAACACACATTCAAAAGCGAGAAGGAGCCTAACAACTTCTAATCTAGCTACAGGAACATATGTTTCACCAAAATCTATACCTTCTTGTTGATTATACCCTTTAGCTATAAATCTAGCCTTATTTCTAGTTATGGTGTCTGTTTCATCTAGTTTGTTTCTAAACACTCTTATATGGCATTAGTTCCTAAACATCATATCTTTTGAATTGATTTAGTTCATCATGCATGGCTAGCAACCAAAATTCATAATTTAAAGCATCATCCACATAAGATTGTTCAATTTTGAGATTCAAAAGTCATATATGTTCACAAAATAGATTTAGAGAATAACTAGTAGTAACTCTCTTCTCAATGTCACCAAGTATGTTATCAAGGGAAAGATCTCTAGGTGTCCTCCATTCTTTGGTAGAGGTTGAACTTCAACTTCATTTGAGACTTCCTTTTCCTGTATGTTGATGGTATTCTCTGTATTTTCAGGAGGAATATTAGTTATACCTACATCATCATCATCTACAAAGGAAACTCCTTTTTTCTGGGGCTTAAATTCATCAAATACAACATAAACTGATTCTTCTACACTCAAAGATATTTTATTGAGTACTCTATATGCTTTACTACATGTAGAATATCCAAAAAATACTGCTTCATCCGCTTTTGCATCAAACTTGCCAAAATTATCCTTCTTGTTCAAAATAAAACATTTACATCCAAATACCCTAAGGTGAGAGATATTTGGTTTTCTACCCTTGAACAATTCATATGGTGTTAATTTAGAAAACGGACGAATAAGAATTCTGTTAAGAACATAACATGTAGTGCTCACAACATCAACCCAAAAGTACTTAGGCATAGAATTTTCACTGAGCATCTACCTAGATAATTCAATTAGAGATCTATTTTTCCTTTTCACTACCTTATTCTATTGTGGTGTTCTAGAAGTAGAAAAATTATGATTAATGTCATGCTCTTCACACTCAAACTCATCATGTTTAAATTCACCACCATTGTCACTTCTCAAGGACTTAATTTTCAAATCTTTTTCATTTTGGATCCTTTTGGAAATTTTGAGAAAAGTACAGAAAACATTATTTTTGAGGGATAAGAAAACTACCCATGTAAATATAGAATAATCATCAATTATAACCAACCCATACAAGTTTCCACCTAGACTTACAATTCTAGAGGAGCAAATAGATCCATGTGCAAAAGTTCAAGTGGTCTAGTGGTAGAAACTGAATTAATGCATTTAAAAGATTTTCTAAACTGCTTTCCCTTTTGATATGCATCATAAAGGTCATCTTTAGAGAACTTTAAGTTAGGTAGGCCTACTACATGATTTCCAGATGCAAGTATGTTTAATTGTCCTAAATTGATGTGTGTAATGCGTTTATGCCAAAATGATGATAAATCATATCTAGATGATAAGCATGTGATGTTTGATGTAGAATACTCAATGTCAAGCACATGAATGTTATTTACTCTAATGCCAACAAAAGAACATGATTTGATGCATCACTAATTGTGCAACACTCATTATCAAACTTGATTTTAAAGTTTTTGTCACACAATTGACTTACACTAAGCAGATTTAATTTAAGATCATCAACAATTAAAACATCATCAATGCTTCTAATACCAAGATTTGACTTTTATTGTTATCTTTATAAGTGACAAAACCCACTGTTTTTGGTTGAAGAAAGATGAACTTGCTTCTATCTCCTATCATGCACCTTGAGCTCCACTGTCCAGGTACCATAGGGAATTCTTTGCTTTAAAGCACACCTGTAAAACAAGTTAATTGCTTATTTTGGTACCCAAATGGAGTTGGGTCCATTTGGATAAGTGATAAGTTTGGATCCTTTGGGAACCCATAAGTATTTCCTACTTGGAACTCTAATCCTCCTGATAAGGCAATTATAGGTAGTATGTCCTTTGTGAAAACAATAACGACAAGAGATATAAGGTCTATAAGATTTCTAGAATTGAAAGTATTTTTGAAAGTATTTTTCTTAGTGGTTTTATGATATCCAAGCCCAACTTTTGAAGTTATGCCATGTTGTTTTTCCAAAAGAGCATCAAGGTTAGCACTCCCCATAGTGAACTTAGAAAGTGCTTTTGTAAGATAATCTATTTTACCTTCAAACACTTTGCAGTTAGCACAACTAGAGGATGAAGCATGATTGCAATGAGAAATGGTTTTTAATTTCAAATTTTCATCTTTTAAAGCTTTCATTTCTTTTTGCAAGTTATTTATACTAGTTTCATATGCCTTGATCTGCGTTTTGAAACCAACATTGAGGTGACTTATTCTTTTAGCCTCACCATGCAATTCAACAAAAGTTTCTTGAAGTTGGTCATAGTCATAATCACAAGAAGATTCATAATTAGAGTCACTTCCATCTTTTTCTACTTTAGCTTTAGTCATCAAGCAGAGATTAGCTTCTTGGTCACTTTCAATTTCACTTGAGGAAGTGGTGGAGGCATTGTCTTCCCAAGCAACATACGCATTCTTCTTCTTATTCTTACTGAATTTTGGTCTGGGCTTTTCATTGTTTTGTTTTTTGGTTAAGGAAGGGCAATTAACTTTCATGTGACTTGTCTTACCACATTTAAAGCAAGTGAACTTTGTAGGAGTTATATTCCCCTTCTTTGATTGCTTTCTACCACTTGAGAACTTCTCTTTATTGTTGTTCTTCTTCATAAACCTTTTGAATTTTCTTACCATGAGACCTATGTCCTCAAATTTTGAATTTTCACTATCAATGCTTTCATCACCACTTGATTATTCATGTGTTTCTAGTGCTAAGCCTTTGCCTTTCTTTTACTTTTGTTCTTCTTCTGCCATTCTAGCCATGTCCATCTCATACTCCCTGAGCTTTCCAAAGAGTTCAACATTTTTCATGGTATCCAAGTTCTTTGATTTTGTGATTGCTATCACGATGGGTTGTCATTTGCGGTTGAGAGATTTTAGTATCTTCATATTCAACTCTTCTCCCTCAAATAGCTTTCCAAGTCCTTTTCAGATGATTGATTATGTGGGTAAACCTTTTATGTACATCCATGATTGTTTCACCTTGATTCATGCAGAACATTTCATACTCTTGGTTCAAGGTATTCTTTTCAACCTCTCTTACTTCAAGTATACCTTCATAGGTGACTTAGATTAGATCCCACGCTTCCTAAGTTGTATTGCATGGTGATACCCTAAAAAAATCATCACTAATCAAAGCAGAGTGTATAATATTTAAGGTTTTTGAATAATTCTCAACACGTTTTATTTCATTAGTGGTCCACAATTCATATGGTTTTTCAACTATTTGATTTTTAACCATATACCTAGGAATTTTATAATCAGTTACAAATGCTTGTTATATGCCTTTGCTTACTGACTCTATAAAAATTCTCATTCTTGCTTTCTTAAAAGCATAATTTTCACCAATGAATAATAATGGTTTGTTAATAGAGGCACCTTCACTACAAGGTAGTTGATTCCCAACATTTTTAAAGAAAAAATATGGATTGATATATTCTTGAATATTTCTCAAGATCCTGCTCTTGATGCCAATTGTTGGTCTCAAGGGGGAATCTAGAAGGGAGGGTTGAATAGATTCACCAAAATATTTTTCAAAAGTTTTTTATTCAACTTATCAAAGTAGTTTAAATATGTCCCTTTTAAGAAATTTCCAAAATTTACCTTGTTTTACAAAGATGGGTTTTTCAAGATGATTTACTATTGCAATTAGTGAAAATGCAATATAAATTGCACCAACAAGTTTATCAAACACAAAAGAAATGGGTAGGTAAGGAATTGAATCAAATTTCAAACCCACAATTCTTATTACAATTACCTAAATCCAATATAAAAATAAAAGTATTGTAAAGTGTAATTTATTGTAAGAAAACTGCAGAAAATTGTTTCAACTGCAAAAACCCAATCGATGGTTATCCAAGATCGCGATGAAATTCAGAATTAATGGGTATAGGGAAAAGAGAAATTGAACAGTAATTTATACTGGTTTAGTCAACTTGACCTACATCCAGGTTTCAGACTTAGCCTTCTACTAATCTGCTTTTCACTAAAATATCAGTGCATGCATACCAGACATACAAATTTTACACCCAGAAAGATTCAAACCACACAAGAAGAGACTTCCTCTTGCACCCCTAAAACTTGGAATGATGGCCTAAGATCTTCACTTCAATCAAAAGCTGAGGTATTGTGAACTCTTTTCGGACCCTTGGTAGGCAGGATTGCATCATATTTTCCCCCTTTGAAAGGATTTGACCTCAAATCCAAAGTCTCATTCTCTTTCTCGCCAACACCTAAAAATGGAGTCATATCGCAAACATTAAATGTCGTGCTAACACCATAATCCTCGGGAAGGTATAACTTATATGGATTATTGTTTACCTTCTCAAGGATTTGGAAGGGACCATCCTTTCTAAGGCTAAGTTTAGAGTTCCTCTTTGAAGAAAAATGATCCTTTTTAACCTGAAGACAAATCCAATCTCCCTTTTCAAAGATGACTTTCTTCCTCCCCTTGTTACTAGAAGATGTATACCCCTTAAATTAGTTCTTGATGTTGGTTTTCACCCTTTTATGTAATCTTTTAATGAACTCAGTCCTAAGTTCTCCATCTTTATGAAAAAGTTGAGAATTAGGAAGAGGAAACAAATCCAAAGGGGTGAGAGGATTAAAATCATTGACAACCTTAAAAGGGGAGTGCTTGGTGGTTTGATGGACCACCCTATTATATGCAAACTCTATATGGGGAAGGTATTCATCCCAAGACTTACGATTGCCTTTTAAGATTGTCCTCAAAATAGTGAATATGAATCTATTTACCACTTTTGTTTGCCCATCCATTTGAGAATGATAAGTGGTAAAAGAGAAGAGCTTAGTTCCTAGGCTTTCCTAAAGAGTTTTCCAAAAATGGCCAAGGAACTTAGCATCCTATTAGAAACTATGGTTGATGGTATCCCATGCAAGCGGATAACTTCTTGAAAGAAAAGCCTTGTGATATGGCTCGTATCATCCACTTTGTGGTAGGGAATAAAATAAGTCATTTTGCTAAATCGGTTCACTACAACAAAGATGGATTCTATACCCCGTTGGATTCTTGGGAGTCTAAGGACAAAGTCCATGCTAATGTCAACCCAAGGTGTAGAAAGAGTGGGTAAAGGTGTGTAGAACCCATGAGGTATTACTTGAGACTTAGCTTGTAAACAAGCTATGCAAATCAAGCAATGTCTTTGGACATCCTTTTCTATATGGAGCCAAAACAATTTCCTTCATTTAAAAGCAACAAAGTTTTGTCAATTCCAAAATGTATGGTGAGTCCACCTTCTTGGCTCTCTTTTGTCAACAATTTCCTAATTGATTCTTGGGGTACACAAAGTTTGCCATCTTTGTACAGGTACCTCTGACAAAGGTAGAAGCCATCTTTGGCTTTGGAAGATGAGATCGCATAATGGACCCAATATCTTGGTCAGAAGGGTATATTTACTTAATGTCATCAAACCCCAAAATTTGAGCATTAATGATGGCAAGGAGAGAATGTCTCCTTGAAAGAGCATCGATCACCACATTTATATTTCCTTTCTTGTATTTGATCACATATGAGAATGTTTCAAGAAACTCAACCCATTTTGTATGCCTCTTGTTCAACTTTCCTTACCCCTTCAAATACTTAAATGACTCATGGTCACTATGAATGAAAAACTCCTTGAAAACAAGATAATGTTCCCAAGTTCAGAGGGCACGAATCAAGACATAAAATTCCTTGTCGTAGGTAGGGTAGTTGAGGTGGACACCATGAAGTTTTCACTAAAATAAGCAATTGAAAAACTTTCTCTTGTTTTTCACCCCACAGGAAAGGAACATCCTTCTTCATCAACTCATTGAGAGGTGAACCTAGTGTGGAGAAATTAGGCACAAAGAGCCTATGAAAACTCGCGAGACCATGAAAACTCTTGATCTTAGTCACACTAGTAGAGGTAGGCTATTCTTGGATGACCTTGATTTTTTGGCAATTCACTTGGACCCCTTGTGCCCTGACTAGAAAACCTAAAAATACTACGCTAGGGACACATAAGTTCATTTGTTTAAGTTTGTGAAAAAATTTATTTTTTCTAAGAACTAACAAGACTTTCTTTAAGATGTCCTACATGATCATCTAGGGACCTACTATAAACTAAAATGTCATCAAAATAAATGACTAAAAATCTACCAATGCAATCCTTAAGTACATGATTCATGAGGCATATAAAAGTGCTTGGAGCATTGGTGAGCCTAAAAGGCACAACCAACCATTCATAAAGACCAAATTTTTTCTTAAAAATGGTTTTTCATTCATCACCCTCTTTGATTCTTATTTGATGGTAACCACGTGTATGATCAATTTTAGAAAAGATTTGTGCTCCATGGAATTCATCAAGCATATCATCTAGCCTAGGGATTTGGTGCTTATATTTAATGGTGATGTTGTTGATGATACGACAATCCATACACATTTGCCATTTGTCATCCTTCTTAGGCACCAACAAGATTGGCACAACGCTAGGGTTGAGGCTCTTTTGAACCCAACCATTCTTCAACACATGTTGAAATTGAGATTTAATTTCTTTGATCTCAACTGGGTTTGTCCTATACCCAGGCCTATTGGGTAGACTTGCACTAGGAACAAGATCAATTTGGTGTTCAATTCCCCTTAGAGGAGGTAATCCCTTAGGAACCTCCTGAGGAAAAAGATCATCAAATTCTTTTAAAAGATTTCAAACCCCTTTTGTAAGAGTAAAAATTGACAAATAATGACTCAAAAGACCAAGAAATATGCACCCAAAACAGACAACAAGAGGTTGGAAAAACAGAATAATAAGTGCAGTAAAAATAGAATTAAAATACAAGCAAGAAGAACAATGTGCATCCAAAGATCAAGACCCCAATTATGTGGCTTCCTTCACAAATTTTGTGAAGTCATTATAATGACCTTTTTAGGATTGCACATGAATATAACAAAATAAAAAAGGTTGAGCAGAAATAAGAAATAAATCCTAAAGGAGAAACACACTAAGATTCAATGGAAAAAAACAAGAGAAATTTAATCTACAAAGCAATAAAGACTAGGAAATTAAATTGTAAAAAAGAAAACTACTAAAACATAAACTTCAAGACAATAAGGAAATTAAATTGACATAACATGAAGGTATGAAGAACAAGAAAGAAAAACCACAAAAAGAAATTAGACTTGGAAAGAAATAAGAACCTCTTGGAGTTGGCTTTTGATACCAAATGATGCACTTCATTGGTCTTTCTTCAACCAAGTTCTTCCTCAAGAAGATGGAGGATGAAAAGGTTAGGAATGGAGGGGAAATTTGACGCCACTTTCTCAAGAGAAAGATAATTAAAAAAAATTTAACTTGAAGTTTTCTACAAGAGAGATAACCGTTGATAAAATCCTTTATGAAGAGACTCCTCAAAGAGAGGTTTCTCAAGACACTCAATTGATAAAAAGGCTCACTTAAGGAGTCTTATATTCATTCATTAAAGTGTGTGCAATACAAGAAACAAGAATGAGTACAAATAGCCCAATGGGAGAGCTTGGGTACATATTTCAAGGCAATGTGGGACATTGGGTTAATTAGCATTAAAGCTAATTAATCCAAGTTAGGCCTTAAAGTGGCGCCTAAGCTAATTCAAGGGGGGTGCAAATAGCTCATAGAAAAAAGTGAGAAGAGTGAGCCCAACACGCCTAAAAAAAGGGATCTCATACTAAGCCTAATCTTTCAAAATAACTAAAGACACCTCTACATCCTATTTTAAAAGGAAATGACCAAAATACATGGCTCAAATGAAATTAAAGGCTAATTAATATTTACATATGATAAAACGTGGAATGATGGCCTAAGATCTTCACTTCAATCAAGAGATAAGGTCTTGTGAACTCTTTCCAGACCATGTCCTCCTCTATCCTCCTAACCATGACCCTAGTGTAGGACCGTAGTGATAGTCACCTATATTTCTAGTACACTTTGAGTTGCTTTTAGTGTTTTCTTGAATGAGTTTAATTGGTATACACTGTAGTGTAAAAGATTTTTACACTGACAGTCAATCATGACTTTTCATTTATGAGACTTTTAAAATAGTAACTAGTAAAGTCAATAAATTTACCATGAATGAAAAGTCATGATTGACTGTCAGTGTAAAAATCTTTAAAATGATAGTGTATACCAATTAAACTCTTCTTGAATTGCACTTTGCTTTAATTTTCTTTCTATCCCTTTCTTATAATTTGTCCAAGTGATTATAACCATTAAATCACTCATAAAATTTAAATCAAAACAAGTGGTTAGGTGCATCTAAAGTATAAAAAAAAAGTAAAAAGGAAAATAGAAGAAAATTAAAGTTCAAAAGTAGTAAAAAATTAAAATAGCAAAAAAATTTGTGCACCTAATAAACTAATAAAAAATTGCAAAAGAGTACATAATTTTGGTTGATTTTGCTTGGACATCCTTCCTGTAGCTCTCGGCTATACTTGTGTAAATTGGTGCAATTTTTGAAAGCATTATGAGTCATTTTATATTTTAGTCCTTATTCTATTCTAGTACCTTTCTAGGAATCTCTATTAGTAGTCTTTGTTTTGTTTCATTGCCTTTAATTTTAGTTTGTCTTCTTCTTAACCTTTCATCGCATCACTATAATTATTGTTGTTGTTACCACTCATCATCATCACTACCACTAATACTACTATTAATTTTATCACAACAATATGTGTTGCCGCCATTGTTATCACCACAATGATCGTTGTTGTTGTTGGTGGTAGCAACACAAATTATCACAAAGTAACAATGATACTAATGGTCACAATATGATAGTGGTAGCAACAAAAATTATGATGGTGATGCAATATCGGTCATGAAGGTGTTTATAATGGTATGACAATTAGAGCATCTCTAATAGGAGATTCTTGTAAAGTTACTTAAAAAATTAATTAGTTGTTTGAAGCAACTCTCCCATTGGAGTAATCCTACATGACAATTCAAGTTGCTTAAAAAGTAGATAAGTTACTTCACCAAATAATTGTTGCTTATTATTAAAAAAAGTATTTTTTCACCAAATCCATACAAATTAATAACAATATGCATCTGAAAAAAAATTAAAAAAATATGATTTTCTTGGAGTTGCTTATAATTTCATGCATTGGACTAAAATTGAGTATGAGTTACTTAGCAATTACGTGATACTGTGAGGATCACCAAACACTTATTTTAATGTAATAAGCAACTCATTAAAGTTGTTTCTATTTGAGATGCCATTATGATAATTTATAACGAGATAATTAAAATATTTTAAACCTTTTTAAATATTTCATAGTTAGATAAGATTTTAATTTTAATTTAAATATTTTAATTTTTAATTTTTTATTATTTTTAATCTTTATCTAAGAGTTAATTGACAATTAAATTACTATAATTTTATTTAAAATAAAAAATATTTTTTTGTCACATTTCCAATAGTCCTAAAAACTCGTCAAGGATGTAGACATAGAGTATGAATCATGTGAACAAAATAACCTTGTTATCTTTAACAGAAAACTAGAGCAATGAATTGAAGAAACAAATGCCCCATTTGGAAGAGCTTACAATATAAGAGCTTAGTCAATAAGAGCTTCTTACATAAGAACTTATAGTATAAGCTCTTAAATTCAATAAGCTATTTATGTTTGGATATAGAAAGTTTTAAAAGATCTTATATGAAAACAAAGTGTTTGAATACACACACACACACATATATATATATATATATATAATATATATATATATATATATATATAGAGAGAGAGAGAGAGAGAGAGAGAGAGAAGGTGGGGAGAGCAAGAGAGATAGAGGGGGGAAAGAGAGGGAGAGAGGAGGGAGGGAGAGAGAGAGAGAGACTTAGCAACAAGTTTTAATCAATGGAGAGACAAAAAAGAGAGGTGAAAGTCGAAGGAAATGCAAATTTTCAATAAGCTTAAAACAACTGCTTTCAAAAAGCTATTCTAAATAGCTTAGTCAAATAAACTTAAAACAACTTATGGACCCTATATAAGTGTTTCTATAAATTTATCCAAACACTAGTATAAGTGTTTATATAATAAGATAAGCTCAAGTAAGTTGTAAATAAACTCTTCCAAATGGGGTCAAAGTGCAAAAGAAGGAAAACAAAAGAGAGAAAACTTGTATGAGAAGCACTAATTGGATCACAACAACCGACAAAATGATTCTTATTGAGGTTTTAGCTTATATACATGAATAAGCAACGAAAGGAAAAGAGTGGGAGAATGCACTATGATAATTAGAGGAAGAAAAAAAAACCTCCACTAACTAACCATAACTAACTTCAACTAACATTTAACTCACTATAATTAATGAACATAAAATCACAACTAACTATTAACAAACCACAGAAACTAAACTTAGCTAGGCATAGGCAACCATAATGGTTAAGAGCCTCCCCCTTAAGTTGGGAATGAATATTACACACTCCCAACTTGGAACATGATTCTCGAAACACATGGGGGTGTAAAACTTTGGTGAAAACATCTACTAACTATAGGAAGAATGGACAAGAAGAAGCTTGATAAATCCATGATTTACTTTCTCACGCACAACGTGACAATTGATTTCAATATGCTTGGTGCATTCATGAAACACCTAATTAGATCCAATCTGAATAGCTGAGTCATTGTCACAGAAAAGCAAGGTTGGGCAATCATATGCAATTCGTAGATCATCAAGCAAGTACGTAAGCAACTATAATTTGTAGGTGATGGAAGCAAGGGCACAATATTTGACTTTAGAGGAGCTACGAGAAATGGTTGCCTACTTCTTGGAATGCCAAGATATCAAAGAGTCATCAAGATAGACCATGAAACTTGTCACAGATCTACGAGTTTCATTGCATCCTGCCCAATTCGAATCACTAAAGGATTTCAACTAAAAGGAACTTGAATAAGCAAGAAAAACACCCGAACCTGGTGCTTGCTTCAAGTACTTTAAGATATGATATGCAACTCATTGATGTTGATCAGTAAGCTTAAAAGACATATAGGCTAAGGTTTTGCACAACATGAGCTATATCTGGCCTAGTAGTGGGAAGGCATATTAGCCTACCAATGATCCTAAAAAGGACGAGAGGCCAACATTCCTGCATTAGAGAGGATATCCAAAATATATTTCCTTTGGCACAAATGAATCCCAAACTTTGATCTAGCTACTTCAATGCCCAAGAAAAATATAAGATCACCTAAAGCTTTTACTTTGAAAGTCTATCAAGTAATGCAATAATGAATGTAATTCAAGCAAATCATTGTCTGCAAGAACTATATCATCAACATAGATTAAGAGTGTTGTAACATGTGAGCCCAAAAACTTTAGGAAGAGCGAGTGCTCAGTTGAGGAGTGGTGATAGCCATGAGAAACTAGAAAGCTATACAAGCAAGATACCACTATCTATTTGCTTGTTTAAGCCCACACAAGGAACAATTTAGCTTTGAAACCTGTTTAGGTGTAGTAGGAAAACAAGAAGGATATGCATGTAGATTTCCTCATTCAATTCTCCATGAAGAACGATGTTATTCACATATAATTGTTTCAAATGCCAATTATGAATGACTGTCAAAGCAAGGAGGAGTCTTACTACGATTAGCTTGTCCACAAGGGAAAATGTGTCTAAGAAGTCAAGCCCTTCGAATTGAGTATAACTCTTGGCTACAAGACATGCCTTATATCTTTCCACATAACCATTTGGATAATGTTTGATTTTATGCACCCAACGACAACCAATGACAGCTTTACTAGTAGGAAGAGATGTGAGAGTCAAAGTGTTGTTCATTTGATAATATTTCTTTTAATTTGTTATGAACAATCTTAGTATTGTTTGATTTAATTAATCTTCAAAACAATAGAATAAAAACTTTTTTCATTTGACCTTTAAAATGTATTAATAATGTAGTAATTATATTTTATTTTAGGTTTAATTAAGTTTTAAATTTTTTAAATTCAAGAATTGAAATAAAAAAAAATGGTATCTCAAATTTAAGTATTAATTTTTTAATACTTGAAATCTATTAACATTTATTTGCAACACACTAACAAAAAAAAATTAATATTTAAATTTGAGAACTAAAAAATTATTTTTGATTTCAGAAATAAAATCAAAATTATCTCAAAATTTTCAGTGACTAAAAACTTAGTTGAAGCCTATATTTTAGTTCGACTTGTGATTAATTAATCCATTCTGTCTTATGTTCATATTCTACTTATTGTGAATGTGAATCTGCTTCTGACTATTCACCCAAAAATTAAAAAACAAAGAAAGTGAATTATCATAGTACTACATACTCGTGCGGATTGACAAAGAATATTTGACAGTACTTTATTATTATAAAAATTAAGGTATGAAATACTATTCACTATAGCAGCTTACTATTAAAAAAAAAAAGAAAAGTGAATTATCATATTGACAAAAAGTATTTGAAAATACTTTTACTATTATAAAATAATTTTGGTATCAAATACTCATTACTCACTCTTGCAAGAATAATAACGCTGTCACCGGTGCAACATTCTTTTTTTGACAAAATAACCTATTATTAAAAGTTGTTATGACACGGGTCTCTCATTTTTAGTTTAATTGTTATATACATGAAAACATGTAATTCTATAAGCTTCTATACCAAAGTGAAATAACGACAATAGTTGTTGTTTGAAATCCAAACGTAGAAAACTCGTGTTATACAATATACCTTTTTTTTCACAGGTAAGCTTTTTTTTTTTTTTTTCTTTGTCCCTTATTAATTTTGTTTGGGCGTCTTTTCTTTTTAAATCTATTCCTTTGAGTGTCTTTTCAGTGTATTGTGTTCGTTTTTTATATAGATCTTTAGATAATATCCAAAACAAATTTGCACGTTGTTGTTTCAAAAAACACATATTTTTGGTTGTGTGAAGGATGATTTGATGTACAAAATAAAACAATTATTAATAAAACATTAAGTAAATTAAATCAAAAAATTCATAACTCCACGTAAATATATTATTGTATTTTGTTATAGTAAATATTATAATTTTTTATTAAATTAAAGGTTTATATTTTAATCAATAATTATTTGTGAAAAATTAAAGTCATTTATTTTACTTCTATTCATTCTAATGCAACAAGATAGTAGTATTTTCTAGCATTATAGTCCAGGGTATAAACATTATTCGATATTGTATTTATTTGGTTGTTATAAAGAGAATGATGCAATTTTAATGATTTCAATAAAAAATTAGTTATAAATATAGTTTATGTTTAGTAAAATTCCATTTTATATTTTTTAAATAAAGCTGGATTTTATTTATTTACCTTTTCTCCCACTATTTGGTTGATAGATTTATTTTATTTTTTAAGAAATTGATAATGACAAATGATAGCAATATTAAACCATTCAAAATTAAGAAAAAACAAATAAATTAGCCTAGACCTTATGCTCAAGATATTTTTCATATGATTTTGAGAAAAAATTGGTTTAAATTGTAAAATAAACAAATATAACCAAGATTTTAGTAAAAACACAGAAGGGTTATATAACAATTAAAAATAATTGTCTTAATAAGTTACTTATATTGAATCCTATCTATCGAATAAAATATTAATATATTTAATGGATATGATATTATGTTGTATCGGTGAAACTCTAAAAAGGTATTTCACTTTAAAAACACCCTTTTTATATATATATATATATATTAAGCTACCACTAATGATGATCATTGTTTTTTTAATGAAAAAAAAACTTATTAAGTTGGGACTCACTAAAAATTAAAAATATTTTTTATTATATTTTATTAATAAAATAATCATTATTCCTTATATTTATATATTTCTTTAGACTCAAATATAAACAAAAAAAAGTTATACGATGGAATCAAACATAACTAAATGTAAACAAAAAATTTATATGGTAGATTTAAACATCTTTTATTTAATTATAATTTTTATGATTTTTTTATTTATAATATTAAATATCTCTAATTTTAATTAAAATTATTAAAATTAAATAATTAATTTTAATAAGAAATGCTTCATAAATTGTAGATTTTGAATTAAGCTCACATATAATAATTTTTAATAAAAAAATAATCGATTTAATTTCTTTACCAATATCATTAAAAGAGTAGTTAAAAATAACTTTTTTGGCTGATATAAAATTAGTTAATCAAAGTGATGAGAATGTTTTATGTTTTGGTTTGAAAAATCCCTTCTACTTTGTTTTATTCACAGTACAAAGTAGCGGACGAGTAATTTTTGCTATACTTTGGATAAGGGTAAAACGAATGAAAGAAATTTAAAAGGAAGGATGCAAGATAGGCGTGAATGATTGGTGCAAAAATAAAAATGAATTTGGGATTCGCACTCACACAGTGATGCCAAATTCCAACAGCCACAACATCCATTCAATTTCAACCATTATTCATGATTATCTTTTTTCTCAAAATATAAAACACCCACTTTGATTTGGTTTCACGCTTTTCTCTGTTTCCTTGTTGGTTGGAGCTCAAACTCAATACACAACTCTCTCTTTCTCTCTCCTTCATAAAGAGAGAAAGTCAGATTCTGTATTAAGTGTAACATAGCAAATGCCAAATTGGTAGTGGCACTGCCACCACTGCAGTCACAACAACATTCCACAGTGTACACAGATATTTGCTCTGAGAAAAGGTACCACCACCACCACCAAGTGTGCACCAAAAGTTGCTAACTTTTGTACCAATAAAGTTTTCTTATTTCTCTTTATTCTGTCTCCACGTAGACACTGAATTGGGTCTCGTTTATTGAAGCTTCAGGAGCTGTCTTGCACCTTGCTCTCATAATTGCTTAGCCAAAGTTTGAATTTTTGTCAGTTATGTTTGGTGGGTTATTTTGTATCTTGCAGTTAAGCTAAGCAAAATTTCATTTTTTTTCAGTGTATTTGTGATCTGATTGTCTCACGGATTTCTTTTTCTCAAGAAATTTGCACGATTTTGGCATTCCATAATGGTCTGTGAGTTGGTGCATGCTTTATTTGTTGGAAAAATGCTTCTGGTTGTGGAAACCATTGCATACAACTAAGGAAAAGTGATGGCAACTGGGTCAAACACTGGTTATCACCTTGAAGATATGAGTTATGCTTTTAACTGGCATGGGGTATCTTTTCAGTCTGGTGATGTTAGTAGCCTGCCTGAGATGGTTCCAATGGGAAATTACTTTGGGTTGAATAGTAATGCCTCTGGGAATTCAGGCATTACTAACAATGTCTGTGACCCTGTCATAAGTCAACCTGGCAATGCATCTGGTTCTTCTTTGCTTCTTGATTCAGTCCCTGAACTGAGGCAAGAAGAAAGATTGGCTGTTGAGTGGTCTGTTGATGAGCAATGCAAATTGGAGGAGGGCCTTGTCAAGTAAGTATTTTATTGTTAGAATTTAATTTATAAGCACCAATAAATGTAAAACATTTTTACATAAACATCTAGTACGATTTGATAATTTTACCTCATAATAAGTTTTATTCTTATATTTATTAACATGATACAATAAGGTATATTAGTATTGTAGAACACCAATTTTTTTTTTATAGACTAAATGTTAATGGTTAATGTGTTAGTTTTTGTTAGATGAAAAGAAGGAAAAAAAAAAAAACACCAAATTGAAGTCACAAACACATTCATATACCATGACAGGTTTATGGGTATGAACATGTTGCTTTTCTTTCTAGTCATATCTCTGATATTATGTTCTATTTAGTTAATAATACTTATCTAGTTATCTTCTCTGATAGTACTTTCTTTTTCTAATTAAAAAACAACTTTATATGTCTGCATGGTGTATTCTATTTTGAATCTTAATTTAGATAATTCTTCAAGTACAATAAGTCAACTGTTGACATTTGAAAAATTCTGCAAGTCATAGCTTATATGCCATGTGACCTAAGGGAATTATGGAGTTGGTATTCACATTTCAGATTATAGATCAGTAAAACTCAAGGTCTTATTAGGAAATATTTACATTACTGCGCTCATATGGTCCATCTCTTTCTATAGCTTATATGACATAACCTGTGTTTTCTTTCTTTTTTTTTCTCTCTTCATCTATCATGTCTACTAGATATGCTGATGAGCCAAGTTTCATGAAGTATATCAAAATTGCTGCAACATTGCATGATAAAACTGTTCGTGATGTTGCTTTGAGGTGTACGTGGATAACTGTAAGTTTTTTTTTCTTTTATGAACGATTGAATTTTTTTAACTCTCATAATTATGCTTTTCATTTAGGAGTTTCTTTTTCCCATTTGAGTTCTTCTTTTTTTTCCTTTTGGTTTTTCCCCCCACTTTAATTCATCTTCTTTACCTTGTCAATTATAGTTATCCTCTATGAGAAGGATAGTGTTTATGAGTTATGACTTATGACTACTCTTATCTTCTTCTTATGGCTATTTAAGGGAAGTCATTTATAATGTGCAGATACTAGACAGCTTTGCTTCATTCATGATGTTTTCAAGTTCTTTGTTATTTGATTCTTCGATTTTTGTTCAAGTTCCTATCCTTGATTTTTCTTTTCCTTATTTCTTTGTTATATTTGTTCTCTTTCTATAGAAATAATTTATAGGAATATGATATTTTATCCAAGATTAAAAACAGTAAACAGAGAACTATTTAAATGCTACACTTCATCTCATGTAAAGATCAATTTTATCTCAATTAAGTGTTTGTTTGACAACAGTTTTATAATATTTTATCTCAGTATTTTAATATTTAAAAACTAAAAAATTCATTTAGATAGTGTTTTCATAAAACAGTTTTTGAAAACAGTTCTAGGTTTTTAGTTTTTAAAAATTAAAAAACAGAAACAGTTAAAAATAATTTTGTTTTTTAGTTTTCTATTTTTATTTTGAAAACATAAAATACAAATAAAATATGTTGTTTGTTGCTTTTTATTAATGAAATTTCAGTAAATATGAACAAATTTTTCCATTTTTACATTTTCAAAATAGTTTTCAAATAACACTTGTCAAACAAGTTTTTTATTTTTTCTTTTAAAAAATAGCTTTTGAAAACTATTCTTGAAACCTCTTTTTAATAGCTAAAAAGCAAAATGAAACCAATCAAGCTCTAAATAAACCAAGCTAAATATATCCTTCCTTTTTTTCTCCATTTAAAAGTGAAAAAATATCCTGTGTAAACTTTAATCCAGGAAAAATGTTATACACTATATGAACATAATGTGTTAAATATAAAACTTGGGTACTTATGTCAATAGTCTTAACATCTATGTATATTAACTTAAAAATACTATTAAACCATTTTGTAGAGGAAGCGAAGGAAGCCAGAAGAACCCATCGTAAACATGGTCAGCAATAGGAAGGTATGTGAAATGTAGGAAGTTGATGTTTGTATATTCTGTTCCTTATATTTTAGTGTTTCTTGAAGAATAATCTGGTCAATCTTGCCTAATTTTCACTGAAATATATACTTGATGTTTTGAGTAGATTTTTTAAATATATTTACCAATTTACTTCTAATTTAAAGATATACTTGATTATTTTTATAGGTTGAAGAGACATAATTTTATGAGATTGGCTGTTTGTAATTTTAGTCCAGTATTATGGCAATAAGTATAGTGTCTCTTTCTCTCTCTCCCCATCCATTATGATAAAAGAAGTTGATTGGAACAAGGAATATCTACTCAAAGAAAGAGAATTAATGGAAATTATGCATGCATCTCCGTTGGAGAAATCTCTATAGAATCCTAAAAAAATGTAAATAGAGGTGCCATTACAAATTTTAAAAAATACAAAGGCTTAGGTATCTATATTTATTCTTTTACAACAGATGCTTCTAAGGATGTTGGTGATAACTTACAAGTAATTAAGCTGCAAACCATCTACAGGATTCCTGTTTATATAATATTAAATCAATTAATGTCTTTAGGATTTATTGTTGATTGATGAACTGTCAGTCTAAAGTCTTGCTTCTTCAGGATAAGCTAGTGAAGTCATTTTCAAGGCAATATTTGCAGTCTACTACAACGCCTAGCATGCCCACATATTCTCTTATATCAAACCATATGGGCAAAAATCAAGGACTACTCTGTCAAGTTGGTAAATATATCAATTTTTTGTTTATGGTAATATAAACTGTATCATAATCAACAATGTATGTGAAATCCCTTTGTGCTTTAAGCATCAACAATGCATGAGCCCACTCTAATGTTTGATAAAATTTATTTTAATTATGAAGAATGGGGGTTAAAAGAAGAAAATTCTAATACAATATCAAGAAATACTTCTCCAAAGGTTTAATCTATTAGATGGAAGCTATAAATGGTGTTTGACTAGTTTCCTCTTCAATTAAATTGTTTATCTGACAATCTATTTATTTTATAAGTAGTAACAAATCTCTTTGGAGGAATATGTTTGGTGTTTTTGGTGATATTTTTTCACTCTATTATTTCAAGATGGCTGAATTACTGAAAATGTGAAAAAAATGGTAAAAGATACTGAAATATTAAGATGCAAGAAATTGCACACTAAATACAAATTGGACATGTGTTATTCTCTTTTTGTTTTCAATTACTGAGGAGGATTGGTACATTGTCTTCCTCTGTCATTTAACTCATTGTTTACTCTGCATTTCTATTATGGAAAAGAAGTGCTGATAACATAGTTGATGGCTAATATAAAATTTGGTCCTTGAAAGTTGCAACTTGTGTCTCTTTGATCTTTGAGAGTTTTCGTCTATACAATACAAATACTTTTAGGGGTCAGTTTATATAGACAAACACTTCTAGGGACCAAAGTAACACACGTCACTTTCATGTACCAAGTTATGTATTAAATTATTTACTCAAAAGTTGGAGGGGAACCTACTTGAATGGTGATTTTCCCCAAAATATATGTGATCAGATTGGACATATATAGCTTTTCTGAAGTGGTAAAGAAAGAGTAAGAATAACCTAATGTTTTCCAACTAAAGAGGAAGAAACTATGCACTTATGCAGGTTTCTGACTATGAAGAAAGCAGGTTTTTCTCCAACAAAATGTTTGATGAAGAAGAAAGAAGTTATCTTGTGGGTTTTGCATTTTATAATTATATGCCTTGATTGACAGGTGCTTGTCCTATAAACCCTCCTAAGTTCTAATGAACTATGGTTCTACTACCAGATATTCACTTGTATGCATGCATGTTTTGCTTTTATTTTTCTGACATACAGTCTGGTTTTCATGCATTTTTGTCTGTCAACCCATTTTTGGGAATTTCTTTCATATTTTTCTTTTTTCTGCCTTTCTACTAATTTATTTGTTTATTTTTTAGCTCTATTCAATAATATTTTATATTTTTCAAGTTGAAACTTAATAATAACTTTTGAATGTTATCGAGAGCGTTTGAAATTTGGAACACTAAAGTTTATGAAATACAAGTACATCCTAATTAAAATATAAAAACTGTAAATGTTACAATAGCCATGTGTTTTGGGTAAGCTCGAGTATAATTCAATTTAGTTATTACAGTTAGATGAATTGCTCAACCTATCTATGTTATTTTTCTTTTTAGTTCCCCAACTCTTGTCACTTTATATAGTGAATCTCACTTCCTTCTTAAATTTATTTGTCTTTCTTTGTGATAATGACACTAGTGTCCCTTTTTCGTTAATTACCTTCGTTTTTTTTCTCCTCGATTTTTCACTGTCAGGAATTTCTGGTTCTATGAGGCAACTCTTGGAGCAAAATGCTCAAGCTTTTAGTCAAATTTCAGCAAATTTGTCTGCATTGAAGGTTAATATCTCAACTTTAATTTTTATTGGTATTTGTTTGTAGATCCTAAGTACTGATACAAAAGATTATTATATGTCCTTTAAAATGATAAAATCTAATTAGCTGTTGCCAACAAATAATTTAATGGCTAAAAATCAACTATATGTAACATTGCACCTACCTAGTAGTTTTTTGTTCATGATTTATGCTGTCTTACATACGAAAAGAGAAAATTGTTGGATATGTAAGAAAGGTGTCTATTCACCTAGGATATTAGATGGTTATCACTTATCAATTATTGTGTCAATGATACAAAATGTATTAATTGTCTTTGTAAAAGTTCTTAATGAATGAAATTGAATGTTATGATGCCTTTTTCTGAATTTCCAAGTTTGACTTTGATTATTGTGTGCACTTATTGCATCCATTACTGTCTTTATTTCACTTTTCCATTAATTTAACCTTATTATCCATTCTATCATCTGAAAAAGTGATTCAACATTCGCTTTGTTTACGGGCCTAACCATCTGAACTTGGACAAAATAATTGTAACTTGCATTACAACGACAGTATGATAAGCTTTTGTTTGTTACAAGGTACTTGAGGATAAGCATTAAATGCTTCATAGTTATTGATAATATGATTTAATAAACGATTTATCGGTAAATAAATTCATACTTTCTTTATTTCCCTTTAATGATGTAAGTTTTTTCAGTGCATATTCACGTTCTCATCATATTATTCATATATAAATTTGTTTTGAGCCTCCAAGCTATGATAATGATCACGTTTTTTTATAAACAGTTTCAGGATAATATCAACCTCTTTTGTCAGACAAGGCACAATATTAATACCATTCTTGACGAGTACGTGATGTGAATATTATGAATAAGTTAATTATTAATATCATCCAAACCCATTTAATATAAAGTTTGGTTTGATGTGTATTGCCTTTTGAAGTTTGCTCATTGTGTTTGAGCAGAATGAGAAAGATGCCTGGCATAATGAGCCAAATGCCCCCGTTTCCTATTTCCCTTGATGAGGACCTGGCAAGTAGTGTATTCCTCAATAAAATTGAGGTAAGCTATTGGGTACTGAACTTGTTTCATGTATTCCTTTGCAGAAAGTATACAATTATTCTTCCATGTGTTTTGTTAAACTCGTTATACATATACCAATAGCAACAATTAGAACAAATAGAAAAAAGGAAATAAAGAAAGCAAAAAAATCATGAAGGATAGTTTCTAGCCAAGAATTACAAATTCAGTGGATTTTTTACTCATGATCATATAGTATTGTTACATGTTAATATTTGTATTTGTAAAGCAAAATCATTGATATTTTATTATGTGAATGTGACAATGCACTTGATCAGTCTGTGTGCAGTAAAATATTTATAAACCAAATCTAAGAAGCCACACAATAAAAACCAATTTGCAGTTTAGTTTTGTTTGGTAACATTGAAGCTTTTCAATATGGAATAATTAAAAGTAATTTTCTGTTTGATTGAGTGTTAGTATGACCTAATAATCAGTCCGTGCAGTAAAATATTTATAAACCAAATCTAAGAAGCCACACAATAAAAACCAATTTGCAGTTTAGTTTTGTTTGGTAACATTGAAGCTTTTCAATATGGAATAATTAAAAGTAATTTTCTGTCTGATTGAGTGTTAGTATGACCTAATAATCACTGCTTAGTAGAATTGTTGTCATTGCTACATAGCCAGAGTTTCTTAAAATGCAAATATTTTCTGTTTGATTTGTGATATGAAACACAAAAAGTCATGTATAAAAGTTGACTAGTTTATTTATTATGAATTCAAGGCAGCAAATTACTGACCTCATCAGCAAGGTTGCCAACTCAAAGTGTACTAGTCTGGAGATGTGGGCATTTTTTAATATGGAAATTTTAGCTGCAAGCTTTTGGATGCTACACGCAATTTAGGAGCTGCAGAATAACCAAATCGCAGTCTAACGTCTTTTCTAGTTTCTAATCCATGTTTAATCTAACTGCTCTCGTTTATTTTATTGTGTTTGAAGTAAAAATTGTACTATTGTTGTAATAAAATAAACATTTTCATTGTCAGAAAAGGAAATAGAGGGAAAAATAGGAAAGCAATAGGTAATGGTTTGACCTTAATCACCATTCATTTTGTTTTGGATTATTGGTAATTGTATCATGGAAAAGGAACTGATGTATCTATGGTGTTTGAACAAATTGAGTCATTTGGTCTTTTTATTGAACTTCATGATAGCTAACAGCTTCTGCCTTAAAGGTTCAACCAAATTGACACTTTTTGTGTTATGTATATGGTTGAGTTTTTTACATGCTTTTTTTTTTTTTTTATTTCTTGCTATAAATTTTAACCTTTAAAACATCAAATTCACATGCCGTGACGAATAAAAAATTGAATTAGAAGCTATAAGGTAACTTGGTTAAGAAAAGATGAATGTGGAGAAAAGTTATGATTCAAATCCTTAACACTAACATCTGACTTGTATAAAAAAAAAAGTGACACATGGGGACAAATCTCGTGATTTAGGCCATATTGGGTTAAGCTTAATTTGGAGTACTAAGTTAGGTGTTACATTTTGCAACTTTTTTTTTTAATTTTTTTTTGTCAAATGTTTTTTTTTAAAGTGAATTCTTTTATCATAATTTAATCCTGAAATTCAATTTCTTTTATATATTTCAAAAACAACTTTCAATGTTACATGTTCTTAGCTTTTCAAATTTGTCATAACTCAACAAACCAAATAAAAGACCACACTCTCTGCTTCTCTTGAAAAGTAATTGAAAAGTAAGACATTTTACATTATTTTTTAATATTGTGTGCACCTTCACCAAGAGTATAAGTGTGTCCATATTTAGTTCGCCATATCACAATGCATAAATAGGTGCTCCCTTGACTCCAATGTTGTACCACACAGACCACACTCTTGCATTAGCCCAATTGTAAAATCCTTTGGCGCACCAAATTAGCCCAAGTTGTCAGCATACAACTTTCATGCAAATAAATGGACTTTGGGGGTACTCCTTTAGTCCATATTATATTTATCAGATCATCCCTCCACCTTTTATAGATAAACATTTGTTGTCAATACTCTGTATGCGGAGGATACTGAGTACACCCTTGACCTAACTGCCTCCCACACCCATGTATCTCTAACCTCTGATTGTAGTATAACCATCCCAAGCTCATCTCATAAAGTGACTAACATCTCTTCCTCTCATGCAAACACCTTTCTTCTCTATTCTCACTTCCAACCTAACTCTCTTGAAGTTTTTTCCAAACATATTGTTCACAGTAAAAGGCTTATGAACTGCTAACTCATATAATCAATTATACTTATCTTGAAGTTGTTGGGTCCTTACCCAACAATCCCTCTAGAATAACATAGGTGCAGATCCTTTCTAGTTATTGGAAATTCTTAATAGAAGAGAGAAAGACTCATGTGTGAGACCTAACAATCCTATCCAGTAAGTGGGTCCCGTACACCCCATGAGTCTTTCTCTCTCCTACTGAAAATTTCTAGTGTTGGAGAGAAGTTTTTTCCAAACAATCCCTTGTTTCTTGCCCTCAGACGTTGCCTCACATTAATGTCCCACCAACCTGCTACCTTAGGTTCATTACATACATTTTGTAGCAAGAACATCCTTACATATATTTAAAAACAAAATATAAACCTATCCTAAAAGTATTTTTCAAAATATATTTTTTTCTTCTAATATTTCTAAAAGTACTTTTCGAAATAAAAAATCAAAATGTTCCAGAACAAAAGTTTGATTATTAATATTTTGAAAAGTAATTTTTGAAAAAAAAAACATTGTTTTAAAGGCATGTTCCATAATACTCCACTCTTTTGATTGTCATACTCAATTGTTTTCTAGAATGTTAAAAAAAAAAATATATCCAAAAAAATATTTTTCTGAAATATCTATTTTATTCTTTCCTTTAGTTAAGATTTATTCTTTGATTTTTTTTTATTTTTTGTTGATAATATTTTTTAACAAGGGAGGAAAAAAGAGATGTCTAAACATATTATCAAACAAAACAAACGGGGTAAAAAAAGGAGAGTTTCATAAAAGGGGAAGTCTACTACTCCGGTATAAAATAGGAAGTCAAGTATGTTCTTGCATTAAAGAAGAGTGTGTGAGGGAGAAAATATTTGAAAAAAGTATATTATTTAAGAAATTTAACTTTAAAAAAGAAAAAAGTGAATGTATTAAGAAAATAGAGTGATACAGCAATGCCTTCTATATATATCGTATATGGAATGTCAAAACCCTACTTGAATGAAAAAAGGTTTGATATTTGGGGAGAGAGAAAAGTTCCTCACGCACTGTGAGATGCTTCATTTATATATATAAATATATATATATATATATATATATATATATATATATATATATATATATATATATAACATCCTCACTCAAACTGGAGCGAATAAATCATATACTCCAAGCTTGGAATATGCAAACTAAACTTGAGGACCCCTTAAAGATTTTGTCAAGATCATTCCTAATGACAACTATTTCATTCACATAGACAACTAGATATACACACTTACCAGGGAAAGTATGACAATAAAAGACAGAGTGATCAACTTCATTCCGTTGTATCCCAAAACTTTGAATCATTTGACTAAATTTTCCAAACTAGGCTTTCAAAGACTGTTTGAGTCCATAAAGAGAACGATGAAGCTTACAAACCAAACCAAATCCCCCTTGAGTAAACAAACCCAGGAAGTTGCTCCATATAGATTTCCTTCTCAAGTTCACCATGGAGAAAAACATTTTTTATATCTAACTGATGCAGAGGTCAATGATGAATGACAGTCATGGCAAGAAATAGACAAATAGTAGTGATTTTGGCCATAGGAAAGAAAGTATCACCATAATCAAGACCATATATTTAGGTGTAGCCTTTGGCAACCAAGCAAGCTTTAAGGCAATCAATTTTACCATTAAGCCCAACCTTAACAGCATATACTCATCGACAACTAACTGGTTTTTTTCCTGGAGGAAAGGGAACTAACTTCCATGTACCCCTATCTTTAAGAGACTACATCAAAGTCATCATGGCTTGTCTCCATATAGGATGAGCAAGTGCTTCCTTAACATTTTTGGGAATAAAACTGGAGACAAAGATACAAAAGAAAAATATGAAGGAGACAAACAGAGATAACTTAAGTAAATAGGATGAGGATTTTGAGTAGAATGAATATCTTTCCTAATAGTAATAGTCTATCCTAAATTTGCATCAACAGAGGGAGACAATGAACTAGGATCCGTTATAGGAGAAACTAAGGATGATGGACATGATTCTGGAGGAACTTCTTGCACTGTTGGACTAGCTCTTTGTGTTCTACTTTGATGAGTAGAACTAGAAGATGGAGATAATTCAGCTTGATAAGTGACTGGGAAGAGGTTGAATTTCTCCTTGATCAAATTTTTTAGGACTAGGAACAACCACTAGAGTAAGATAGGGAATAAATAGAACTTGTTGTATAGGATTGAAATCTTGTTTAAAAAGAACATTTTTTCCTCAAAGAAGCTGACATCAGTTGACATGTAGTATTTTTTTATGGTTGGAAAGTAACACTTATACGACTTTCTAAGGTATGAATAACCAGGAAATACACACTTGATAGCTCTTGTAGAAATTTTACTAAACCTGGAGAAACACCGTGAATAAAACATATACAACCAATGATTTTAGGAGGAACAAGATACAAGTGGTCATTTGGAAAAATGATTGAGTGGAGAATTTTACTTTCAAGAGATGAGGAAGACATTCTATTTATTAAGAAACAACAGTGAGAACACCATCACCCCAATGATGAATAGGAACATTTGCATCAAGTAACAAGGTTTGTGCAGTCTCAATTAATTGTCTATTTTTTCTTTCAATTATTCCATTTTGTTGCGATGTGTGTGGACATGTGGATTGATGTAGGATTCCTTGTGAAGACAAAAAAGGAGGAAGGTTTTGAGGAGAATTTTCCTTGGCATTTTCATTTCTAAAGACTTAAATGACCTTTCTAAATAGGTTTTTAGTTTCATGGAAGGACATAAAAATAGGAAAAATTTTAGATCTATCTTTAATTAAATAAACTGAAGTACATTGAGAGTATTCATCAATAAATGGTGCATTCCTCTCTAGCAAGGGACCTTGGCTAGGAGGATTAGAAAGAGGACATGGCTAGGAAGGAGTTTCATGAAGACTTTAGGGCCATAGTCTCAAAACTATGTAAATAAATTGTGTAGTTTATGTAGTATCTTGAGTGGGTGTAATTTTCGTAATTTTAGGCCTTGTATTTTGGCCTATAGGTTTTATTTTATCTAGGAGGTGTGTTTAGTCCCTTTAGAGGAGTGTGTTAATTAGATGGGCTTAGCCTAGAGGAGTTTGGACGTGTGGTTCTTCCTTCCATACCCCTAATTGCTTCTAAAACCTATCTAACCAACACATGAAGAATGTAGGAGACATGTGGGGCCTCTTGGTTCCCTTGTTTCACTCCACATGTGCTTTCTCTCTCCTACATGGTTGATCTTGTTGCTTCTTATTTGAATTTGAATTTTAGAAGTGCCATGTCACTTCCTTCCAAAATTTAAATTCAAACTAGAGGGAACATAGATTCTAAATTCTAGGGACTTGTTTGGATCTTTTTCTTTTTATGTCTTAGCCTTGTCTTGAACGTCCAAGACCACCCCTCCCCCTATAAATAACCCCCTCACTCACTCTTGTAGAAAATCTTAGTTCATTTATACAAATTAGACTTTGTGAGACTCTTTTGAGAGTGTATTCTTCTCTCTAACTTTGAGAGTGCTTCTATGGCTTTTATCAAGAGTTCCTTCCCTTGTGGCAAGCTTCTACAAACTAGGCTTATCTCAACCTAAGATTGACGCCTCCATCTTCATCTTTTTCCTATTCATCCATATCTTCTTGCACAATTGGAACCTCTTGAAGCAAGATCCTAGGAAGAGCATTCCAAGAATGCATCAATAAAGGTAACAAAATATCTAAAACCAAAAAATGTTACATGGTTTGATCCCCAAATATTTGAGTGAATGGTAGAAAAAGCTAAGTTACATCTTTTTTCAGTTTGTTTTAGAAAGGATGATCTGACATGTTTGCATAACTAACAAGACTCACAATCTAGGGTTTGTAATTTGCTAAGACTTGGAACCATTAACTTTAACTTGGCAAGACTAGGATGTCCTAAATGATTATGCAAAAGCTTTGGAGAAGAGGTATCAAAACAAAACACAAAAGGACTAGTTTCCAAGTAGTAGATACCTCTTGATTCATGTCCTTTTCCAAGCAGTCGGCCCAAACAACGATCTTGTATCACAAAGGAATCAACATCAAATGTTATTGAGCAATTTAGATCACGAGTCAATTGACACAGATTTTAAATTCAAGGAAGGAGATAAAGAAACTAGACTAATTCCTTGGGAAGCAATTTTGGGCCATTGGCTAATATGATAAAATGAAGAAATGTTGATGGCGAGATGGATGAAAACAAAGACTTGTTACCAAAGATATGATCAGAAACACCTGAATCAACTATCTATGGACTTTGACCTCCCATAGATCGAGAGATGTAAGCTCTTGGTGTGTAAATGCCATTTTCAAGTTGTGCTCAAGTGGTGATAGAAGAGAAGAGACAAAGCTCAGGTAATATAAGGACAAGAGAAAATAGGGAGAAAGTAGGGCTAGATTTAATCTACATCTCAACTTCATAGCTGGAGCCAAATAGGGGTTGAAACAAACCCAAAAGACTCTGATGAGGAGATTGATGGTGGTGCGGAAAAGTTCCGATGATCAGAGGCCAACGCATGGATTTCACATAGGGTTCTGCAGTGATGGTGTGTGGCTGCTTTGTTTGACTCACGAACACCAAGGTTGGGTTGTGCTTAATAGTGCACACCTAACCTTTCCTTTATCTTCCAAAGCTCGTCAGTCAACGACGCCGGTTTACCAATGAAAAGCAGCGGCGATGACGGAGCATTAAGGGGCGAGCATAATGAGATTGCAGAGCAGACCTTTCTCACTTTGATACCAACTTGAATGAAAAAGGATTTGATATTTAGGAAGAGAAAAATGTTCCTCACACTGTGAGGATGCTTCATATATATATATATATATATATATATATATATATATATATATATATATATATATATATATATATATATGTATGTATAGAGAGAGAGAATGATGCAATCCGCCTTGCATGCTCAACTCCCCAAGATCCATTCCATGGAAGGCCACAAAGAAGATGGAGTGATGGTTGAGAGTAGAGGAGGGAGGTGGTAGGCACCATAAGGAACTTGATAAGCCTAGAAGGAGGTGTTGGCCACAAGGGAAGGAACCCTTGATAAAAACACTAAGGAGGCTCTCAAAAGATGAGAAGAAGGGACACTCAAAGATGAAGCAAACTCTCACTATTTCATTCAAATCAAATGTAAAGGATACAAGTGAGTGGAGGGTCCTATTTATAGCTAAAAGGGAGGGGTGGCCATGTGAAAATTTGGAGGGAGATCAAATAGGAATTTAAATTCAAACAATTAGCACATACTCCTAAAATCATGGATCTTAGAACTAACTAAGTACCGTGTAGGATGCCATGTGGCTAATCAAGAGAATTTGGCACCTATTTAGGGGAGCAAGCGCCCCACCTTGTCTCCTCCATGCTTCATGTGCTAACTAATTTGGGGTTTAATTAGAAAACAGAGGTGTGGTTAATAAAATAACCCACCAACACTCCTAAATGACCTAATTAGCTAATACACTCTACATAACTAATACACACACCACCTAGCCTTTATCCTACGAAAATAAGTGCCCAAATACAAGGCCAAAGAAAAGCTAGACTACTCTACTTAAGGAAGAATAATACAAGGTTAAAAGCAAGAGAACTATGGCATAATAACAATTTGCATGAGGAGGTGAGGTCTTCCTCCATCCACTCTAGTCATGTCCTCCTCTAACCTCCTAGCCATGACCCTAGTGATAGGACCCTTGCTAGGGAGGATCACATCAGAGAGAGAGTTTAAGATCTATACACTGTCAATGCAAAAGAGTTTTACACTGACGGTTAATCACAACCTTTCGTCTACATGACTTTTAAAGTATTAATCGGTACAGTCAACAAACTTACTATATATAAATGGTTGTGATTAACTATTAGTGTAAAAATTTTTACATTGATAGTGTATAAGTGTTTTTCTCATATATATATATATGAGTTTAATTGGTATGCATTGTCAGTGTAAAAGATTTTTACATTGATATTCAATCATGACTTTTCATTTATGTGATTTTAAAGTAGTAATGAGTCAAGTCAGCAAATTTACCACGAATGAGAGGATGTGATTGAATGTTAGTGTAAAAATCTTTACATTAACAGTGTATACCAATTAATCTCTCTCTCTATATATATATATATATGAGACATAGGCAAGAAACAAATCACAAAATACAATCTATATATCTAACAACTTTATAAAGTTTTTAATATTTTACCCATTTTGAAATTTATTGTAAATGGTCAATTTTAGAGAAACTCATTATTTTATTTAATGGCTTTCTTTTGAAATTTATTAGTTAAACTTACTAAAATGTGTTATTTTTAATAAATTTTAGTTAAGAGGAATGCTAGCAATATTCTTTCATACACTTTCTTTGTGATTAATTAAAATGGATAATTTCTATTAAAGTTTAGCTAAGACAAATGCTAGCGATATTATTCCATGCACTCTCTTTGTGATTGACTAAAGTAAAGTTTAATAAGAATTATTTTGATGATTTCAATTCTCTTTTAATTACTAAGTGATACCTATCAAAATTAATAGTCATCAATAAATTTTAATCAATCACATATAATGTATAAAAAAAAAATATACGAAAAAATATTATTGATATTTATCTCTTTCTTTTTTATTTTTTAAGGTTTTTATATGGAAATCTGGAAATGTAATAAATTTTGTTGTTACTAATAAAATAGTTGTAAGGCTTTTTATTTAACTATTTTTTATTTTTACTTCACAATATATGTAATCATTTAAAGATTAAGTAGAAATTAAGAGTATTATTGAAAAAATTATTAATATTATCTTAAAATTTATAAATGATAGATAAATAAAAAATTTTAAAAATTCAAAAATTGAAAAAGAAATGAAGACAGAGAGCATTAAAAAAAAGTGTGGATAACACTCTGTATTGGACTGACTTAGAGTCCAATTGAGTGAACTTAAAACAAATGTATTTTGTCTTGATCTTGACTTAAAACAAATGTATTTTCTCATGATCTCTACAATTGGTTTCTTAATAATTATTGTTATACTATATTAGTGTATCTGTAAAATTTAATTCTAAATTGATGAAGAAGCAAATATTTATTGTGAAACTATGTATGAAGGAAGTTCCACTGTGTTAGAGGATCCCAATACTTGAATTATAGTTATATTGTATGAAGGAAGTTCCACAGTGCAATATTTAAGAAATCATTTATATTATATGCATTGAGACTGACAACAAAAGAATTACATCTTTTTACAAGCAAAGAAATGTCAATGATCTTGGATATTGATAGATCGTTAAAGAGAAGCACATATTTGTAAAAAAAAATAAAATCTTAGTTCCCATAAAAAAGACACTCAGGCCGGCTAGTGAAACCTTGACATTTGAACCTTCATTTCTTTGCACAATATCTCCAATTCCTTTACTCTTTGTTCCATGCTTTCAAGGTTTTGTCTCATATCTTCTTTCTGATCCGAGAAATTATCTTTGTTGTCATACAAAATGATTTGGGAAGGGTTCATGGTGTCATTTCCTCAATAGCTGTGTCACTTGATGGAATGTTGATTTGTTGAGAAATAAGAGCTTGCATTGCTACCATTGGAGGTATTCTAGGGTTCTTTGCAAGATCTTTACAAGCTTCAAAGCTAAGTTTATAGTAATTAAGACATCTACACAATCTTGACCTCTCCTCAAATGCTAGCATTGGATGAGACTGCAGTTCATAATAAGTTCTAGAAATTAGAGAATTTATATAATTGTCAAAGTCAAAACATGGAAGTGTTAACTTATTTTTTACTTTGAAATATTTCTTGACATCGGAAAAACTTTTATATTGGTAACACGTATCCATTAAATTCTTTTAAAAGAGTAAATGTGATATCCATGCTGTATAAAATGTTTTTATATTGCGTCTATTATAAACCATCATGTATAATAAATTTATTAACTTGAATAATAATTATGTTAAAAGTTATATTAAATTTTATTATTTTTAATTACTAAAATAAAACATATATAATGAAAAATGATTCACATACTTTAATATAAAAGACTTATTCTTCATCTATTAATTTATTTTCTTAAAATTTAACAATGATAATATATAATAATATTAATCAATAAATTTTAAACTAGAGATTAATCATTTTATATATATATATATATATATATATATATATATATATATATATATATATATATATATATATATATATCGAATCAATTAATTATGGAACATATAAAAGAATATCGATATTTACATATAGGGTCAATTCAAATAGCAATTAAACCCCTGTTCAGACTAGGTATGGACATGCCGTTACTAGCCATCCTCAGGGACAATAGACCCAAAGACTTTGAAAATCAAACCCTAGCCTTAATGGAAACCAACTTACATCAAGGCCCGGTATACATTAATAATTATCCTAATTATTCCATAGCCTTAAAAAGTCTTCATGAAACAAATAATAATATAATTTTAACTATTAAAATTCTTGAAGAGAAATGGAATAACAGTTCTTTTCCGTTAACTATAGCATACAGATTATATTATAAAGCAATGAAAACTCAATTAGCCCCAGGAGCATTAATTATGTCACCTAAAGATGTCACTACCATGTTATTAGTAAATCCAGACAAGGTTAGTGCCACTGTTCCTAGAACATTAAGACATGAAGAAATAACTTCAGGATTAAAATGGAAATTAGACGAGATTCTTCCTCCAGAAAGATTAGAAAATCCTGTTTTAAATAATATTATTGAATTCAGAGATGGGGCTGTAGAAGTAGCTTTTGCCCCTTTAAGAAGATCACTTTCATATAGATCTCCGTAGACCTCTTTTGCTACAGCAAGAAGGTCTATAGATAGATCAGGGTTCTCAATACCTAGGTCTTTGCACTATGTGGGAACTAGGTCGGATCCTACTGTTCCCCAACCAGAATATGAAGAAACAGAAAATCAACTTAATTCTCCCCAATATGAATCAGCACCAGGTCCTTCAGAATTCAATCAATTAAATGTTATTAAAAAATTCGAAATAAATAAAGATTTATTAAAAGAAGAATTTTTAAATCCTGAGAATAAAGATAAAAGAGATTGGTTCTTTGAAAATTTCTCTCAAACAGAATTACGAGAATATCGAGAAAATTATTATAATTGTTTAGAAGAAAAGGAAGAAAATATTCCCTTTTTTGATTGGTTCTCAGAAAACTGTTTCAATAATCTCCAAATTAATGTATTAAAAACCGCTGAAAAAATATGGAAAACCTCTAAAGGAGAAATTATCAGTATAATTCCCCCCTTAGAAGAAGTAAAATTTCCTAATATTCAAAATCATGAAGTAATAGCATCACCTTTTAAAATGATCACTGAAAATAGGGAAATTAATATTAAAGATATTCAAAATTTACACACTCAGATTAATTATACCAATCAAATGGTTCATATAATAGCTACCGAAGTAATTGATAAAGAATTACCCCCTAAGAAATTAGCAAGATCTTTAATTAAACCATTTAAATTCTCAGAAGAAGAATTAAAACATATAAAATTAGGAAAAGATTCTATGTTAGATGAAATAAATAAAAAATTAGATGCTTTAAAAATTAATAAAGTGAATACCATAATTATTCCCGATGAAGAAATAGGAGACATAAATAGAGAACAGTTTGATGATAATTTATTTAAAGTTAATAAATTAAGACGAAATTCTAGGAGTAGCTCTTCTTTAGGCCCTACCCCTAGACCCACTACTCGTAATTATTATAATAGGCCAACTCTCCCTGATATTCAGTTTGAAGAATGGGAGCTAGAGTCACCATCCTCTTTTGATGGCTCTAGTATATATGAATGGAACATAGACGGCCTAACAGAAATGCAAATATTAAGAAAAACTAATGAAATGACCATGGCAGCCTCTGCCTATAGAACTAAACAAGATGCGGCTACTACGGTTAAGCTGCTGGTAACAGGGTTCACCGGTCAGTTAAAAGGTTGGTGGGATCATTATCTCTCTGAAGAAGAAAGATTTAATATAATGAATAGTGTAAAACAAGAAGCCGATCAGATAATGCCTCTTATGGTAGAAACCTTAATTTTAGCAATTATCCATAATTTCGTAGGAGATCCTCAATTATTTGATCAAAGAATATCGTTAATTCTTCACACAATTAGGTGCAAAACTCTAGGAGATTTTAGGTGGTACCACGATAACTTTATCACCTTAGTCTTAACTAGGCCTGATTGTAGAGAAGCGTTTTGGAAAGAAAGGTTTTTGGCTGGACTTCCTTCAACTTTTGCAGATAAGGTTAGAGAAAGTCTACCTAGATTATATAATGATATCCCCTTAAAAGACTTAACTTATGGAAGATTAAGTACAGCTACTAAATTAATAGGTTTAGAAATTTGCGATACCCTAAAATTACAAAACCAAATTAAAAGAAATCAAGAAATGGGAATAAAAGAATTGGGTAATTTTTGTAGTCAATACGGTTATGAAAAACCTATTCCTCCCTCAGAAAAAAGGAAAAGACAATTAAGAAAGCAAAAGAATATTAAATCACCTCACCCAGTTCAAAGAAGTAATTTTAGAAAATTCTCTAAAAAAGTAAATAAACCTAATAAGTCAAATATAGTATGTTATAAATGTGGACGAATTGGTTATATGAAAAAAGATTGTAGAGTTAAAGAAAAGATAAAAGCTTTAAAAATGAGTGAAGAATTAAAAGAACAGATAGCTAATTTATTAATATTAGAAGATGAAACTTCAGAAGAAGAAGAAGAATCATTAATTGAAAATAATGAATTAACTGAAAATTCTGATAGTGAAAATGAAGAAAATATTCACACATGTGAAAATTTAGATACTTGTAATTGTTCTTTTAAAATAAATATGATTAAAGCAGAAACCAAGTTAGCCTTAGAAATGGTAGATAAAATGGCTAACGAAGAAGATAAATTAGAATATTTATTAAAATTAAAAAATATAATGATAGAACAAGAAACAAATAAAGAATCAAAAGAAAAAGAAAAATTTACAGGATATAATTTTTCAGAAATATTAAAAATGGACTCTTTAAATAAACCAGTTACCATAAAAGATTTACAAAAAGAAATTACAGAATTAAAGCAAGAGGTACAGGAATTAAAATTGAAGTTACAAAACTTAACAGAACAATTTAATAATAACATCGGTTCTACTTCTAATTCAAATAATGAAGAAGATACAGAATTAATTAACCAAATAAAAATCCTTCAACAAAAGTGGCAAATAAAAATAGCATTATCTATAGGAAATTCATTTCATAAGAATTTTATTGCCTTAGTTGACTCAGGAGCCGATTTAAATTGTATAAGAGAAGGATTAATACCTACTCAATATTATGAAAAGTCATTACAGAAATTATACACTGCTAATAATTCTAAATTAAAAGTACAGTATAAATTGTCCAATGCTAATATTTGTAACAAAGGAAAATGTTTTAAAAACAGTTTCATTTTAACTAAAGATATTACAGAAGAGATAATCTTGGGAACTCCCTTTTTAACCCAAATATACCCTTTTGAAGTATCTACTAGAGGAATAAAACATCAAAATCATTTATTTGAATTTATCAACCCCATTAAATCAAAAGAGGTTTTAACATTAAAAGACTTGACTGAAGAAAATTTTATTAATAAAATTGAACATAAAACAGAGCAAATTCATAAATTACAACTAGAAATAAAATATAAAAAAATTGAACAACAAATAAATACTAGTTTAATAAAAAAGACTTTTGAAAATTTTCAAAAAGAACTTGAAAAAGAAATTTGTGCTGAAATTCCCTCTGCCTTTTGGGATAGAAAGTATTTTACTATTAAATTACCATACGAAGAAGGATTTCATGAAAGTAACATACCTACTAAAGCAAAACCGGTACAAATGAATAAAGAAACTCTTAATTACTGTAGAAAAGAAATACAACAATTTTTAGATAAAAAATTAATTAGACCAAGTAAATCCCCATGGAGTTGTTCTGCATTTTATGTTATGAACGCCTCTGAAATCGAAAGAGGAGAACCTAGAATGGTAATTAATTATAAACCTCTTAATAATGTTTTAAAATGGATTATATATATATATATATATATATATATATATATATATATATATATATATATATATATATATATATATATATATATATATATATATCTTGAACTAGAGATTAATCATCTAGAAGTGGTTTTAAACTTAAAAGTTGTATGGATTGAAGGATAAGAACAAAAACATACATGTTATAACAATGCCAAAAATTTGGCAAAGTTCCAGATAATAAGAACAAAAGAAGTTGTAGTAATGCCAGCATTAGGCCAAGGTCACTTACCATCTTGTCGGGCACTATCCCTTATCTTTATTTTTTAGTTTTAAAAGTTTTACAATTCATGTTGCTCTTTTGAAAGATTAGACAAGAAGTGGTGTTAGTCTTTCAAAATTATAGATCTTAAAAATTATAATTTTTTTTTTAAAAAAAAGATGTTTCTGTGAAATTTAATTCTTAAAGTGTTTTAGGAATCAAATTGCTAAAATTAAAATATAATGGCCTTAAGAATTTGTTTTAGCTTGGTAATAACAAAACGTAACAGCTGCAATAGAAAAACTAAGGGTATGTGATATTCACCTGAAGGTAGATGTCTATGGCTCTGTACACCCCATCAAAGCAATTCCTAGCACAATCAGGCAAACATTCTGCAACTGCGAGAAACTTAGTGACCTTGAGGTTCTGATCAGGGGATATTTCTATCAAATACTTGTCAACTAATGTACCAACTTTTTTCAACTTCCTTACACACACTCCATCAGAGCCATTTATATCAACAAATTGTTTAATCAATCTTATCACCAAAGTTACATCATAATAAAGTCCCATATGATGCCCAGAGACTAATAGATCATCCAAAGTTGCTTGCTCAAGCACCCCACCAATCAATTTCTCAATTTCAATTCTGCAATCTCTACTCATCCCAAACCCTGACACAATCCTTAATACCCAGAAAAGACCTCTACAAGAAAAACTACTGTTGCCAATAAATATGACTCCATAAACAGCTGTTTCTGCAAGGCCAGAATACTCAACACTGTTTTTGCAATTAACCTCTCTTGTTTGAGTCACTATTTTCAGATAATGAAGCAGAAATCTTGTGAGAGTTGAATTGTTGTTATCAGTTTTGTAAGCTCCAATAGTGTGGAGAATCTTCTCAATGATATTTGGGGGTAAAGTAGCCAAATCCTCAAACCACCATGCTTTGTTGGGCAAAGTCGACTTTACTGTTTTGGGAGTAACTTGTGTTGAATAAGAAAATCTCTTGGCAGAGTTGCTCTCAGGAGATGAAGGGGATGATGAAGATGAGGATGAGAAGAAGTTTGTCTCAGAATTTTGATCCAATTTTGTTAAGAGTGCACTAATAATCTTCTCTAATAGACCATAGTCATCTGCATATGTATAAAATGACTTACAATTCTTGAGACTTACAAGTATTTCATTCCATGTCCAGTAGTGGATTCCTTCAAGAAAGGTTTCTATTTGTTGCAAAAGATTGTTGGTGAAGACGTCCTCAGTCATTCCAAGATAAAGGGCACAGCAATGGAGGATAGGCACATTGGACACAGTGATAGGGATTTTGCCATGGTTGTAACAGAATCTTGAAACCAGCTCAAACCCTTCTGGCCCTCCTGGGAAATCATTGATCTCAATGCTCATGGTCTTTCTAAGGCACTTTCTCTTTTCATGACTCAAGATTTTCTTCATTCTTCCACAGTATTTTGACAAGAACTTCTGCAAAAATAAATGAACTAGATTGATTCTAATGATGAGACCTTGGATTTTCCATAATTTTTCTTTCAATCTAACAATGTTAGAGGTTAAATAAGAACTGAAAAACACTAATGAATTCCTAGATTACCTTGTCCAAAAAGAAAATTTCCTCATCATTGATGTAGATTTGCAAGTCACTGTGCTTCCGCATGGCTGCTACTTCTGCCTTCAGCTAAACAGATGAAATTGTATTTTGGGGAAAATGGAAATGATTATATATATATATATATATAAAATTTTTTGGGTTTAAAAAATAATTAAATAACTTTCCAAATAGTTTTAGGATTAAAAAAAACCCTTTAATTTGAATGTTCACGCATATATATATAATAATAAAATTACAACATTTATAAAGTTTTATATAATTATACATATATTATATATTATATGTTTTCTTAATCATATGTTTTCTTAACCACTGGTTTCTTATATAGAAAAAGTTGATAGTATAATAAAGAAAAAATATTAGTATAATATTTTTAATTTAAAAAAAGATTAACAAAAGAAAATAAAAAGTAAATTTATGTGTGATGGATAGAAGTTAAGAAAGTATAATTGTAATTTACTTTATATACTAGCAAAAATTCAGCGTGAAAGCTCCTTTATATTCATATTTTTATTTTAATATATTATAATAATTTTAAAGTTATTATTTTGTGTATAATAGTTTTAGTTTAATATGTTTTTTTTATATTAACACCATAGAAATATATTAATCATTAACGAATAAGTTAAATTTACAATGAATTTAAAAAAATAAGAGAAAAGAGAGTTTGAATAGAATTTAACATATTGTCATACGTGTATATTCACATTTCTATTAAAAACATGGATGATTAAATGTATACATATATTAATAATGTTTAAGGAAAGTTGATTTGTGATAAAATAAAACTTATAAAGATGTGCATTTATTAATGTGAGAGAAGTCATAAAATGTTTAAAAAAATAAAATAGTTATAAAATGTGAATACCAAAACCCATATTAAATTATAGATAATAGAACAATTATTTATGTTGAATATAAATATTTTAAAGTAATTCTTTTTAAGATTATAAAGTTAATTTAGTAATAAATTTATATTTAGAGAATAAAAGATTGATGGTTCATATGCCTTATTTTACAATGTAATTTATTTTGTAATTTTTAAATAACTATAAAGATAAAATAGATATTTTAAAACATGTACAAAGAGAATTTTAAATTTTACAACTTAAATTTACTCTTTTTCATTTAAATATATATACACACTATCCAGTATGGTGGTTAGTTATAGGAGAATCTTGCCCAATCCTCGTGTCCGATGTTGTGTTTCATTGTTTTCATAGGGAAGAGTTCATCTTCATATCAGATCTCAACAAGCAATCAAATTATGAATAAAATTTCGGCTATAATTACCCATATACCGAGTTACACCTGACCTATCTAATATTAATTTTATTGAACTCCATTTGTTTGTGTATTCTCAATAAAATATTTTGATTTTTTTTTTTTTTTTGAAAAGCAAATATTTATTTGGATGAGAAAACAAGAGTAAAATATTTTGGTTTTACAATGTGTATATGCATCTCTACCGTGAGTCCACAGTTTCAAATTATGTGATGCTACATGATTTTGGGCATTTCAAGATAGATTCCACGTGTGACAAGTTCTGAAATCTGAATCGTGCGTAAACTTTTGATGCAGGGAGTGTGTTAATTATGTGGCGAAATTGTCTTATTGTGTGGACAAGTTGTCCCATTTTAAAAGAAAAAGACAATGAAATTTTGGTGTTGAAAACTACATGTTGGGACAACGAATGGCAGTGAAGTATGTCTGACAGGGTCAGCAGGGTCAAGAAGTGTAACTGTAACCCCAGGCATGTTAAATAGTTATCAGTTGTGTAACTTATGCATGCTTTGGCTTCGTAGTTTGGATTTACTTGGGTTCTGAACATGTGAAGATGAACATTACTCATTATTATTTATTATTTGATTAAGAAAGAGAAAAGAAATTATTGTTGAACAGCTACTTATAATATGAACCATACACTTCTTGCCGCATTTATACCATATCATAAGAACATCACAAATCCAGCTGGCCACAACCCTCATTTTGCTAAATCTGTATTCTAAACTAAACGTACATGTTATTTTCATAACTTTATCCGTTCTGCATAACCTGTAAATTTAACAGGTCAACTAATAATTAAGAAAAAAAATAAAAACTTTATTTTTTAACATTTAATACTTATATATATCATGAGGATTACTAATGTTCTTGTGTGCCCAGACCCAAAAAACTTGATAATTTTGGATATTGTCTCGAATTTTGTTCATAAAATATTTAAACTTTATAGGATTTTGGTAAAACATTAAGTGTTTGTTTCACAACAATTTTATAAAATTATTTTCAGTATTTTAGTATTTAAAAACAGTTTTCTATTTTATAAAATATTTAAACTTTATTTTCTGAAAAAAAATTTCGAAAACAGTTATTGTTTTTTAGTTAGTTTTTAAAAAGTAAAAAACAGAAACAACTGAAAGTAGTTTTACTTTTCAGTTTTCTATTTTTGTTTTGAAAATTTAAAGTACAATAAGAATATGTTGTTTTTACTTCTCATGAATGAAATTTTAATAAATATGAACAAGTTTTCATATTTTTTTATATTTAAAACATTTTTCAAATAACACTTGTTAAACAAGTTTTTTTTTTTTTCTTTTCAAAAGCAGTTTTTAAAAACTATTCTTGAAAACTCTTTTCAAAAACTAAAAAAGAAAATCAAATCAATCAAGCCTTAACTCTATGATATTGATGTCACACATTAATTTTATAGTTGTGTTAACTGTTTATACTGAGAAGTTGTGCCGTTATAAAATGAGGTTTCATGGAGATTGTTCGATCGGAATAAACATGTTAGGGAGAGAGAATTGGAAAGAAGGAAAAGAGATGCGGTTACCACGTGAGTAAAATGTTTGCACTTTTAAATTAAAAGGTAAAAGAGTGTTTTGAAATTTTTAAAAACATATTAACCTATAGATACAAATAACAATTATGGAGGTATTAGAAGAAAATGATTTCATGAAGGTATGATAATCATAATAACATAACACAAACTTTACATTATTAAATTAATATATTGTAATTAAGTTCAATATAATAATCATAATTGTACTTCCGGCATTTAGTTTACCTCACTAATTAATAAATTTTAAAATTTAAGAAAATTATGCTTTAAAATTCTTGTTTTTCCTTATGTTGCTATTTTCCTTGTGAAATAAATTCATTGAAAAAAGTAAAAAATATAATATTTATAAATTAACATTTTCATTATATAAAATTTAAAATTAGGAGAAGCTCCCCCACATAAGTTCAAAGAAATTACAAACTTAAATAAAGTGAAGACGTTTAACAGTAATATCATATGTTTTGTAAGCTATTGGCTTCTGTTTGAGCATTGATATTGATGTCCGTAAGATTCCTAATACTTGAGAAACGTGAAAAGTGGTCCCTCATGAAGATATATCCCAACATTTCCATCTCTAAATATGAGATGGTCAACTTCTACCGGTAACCTTCGAGTGAGGCCAAGCCCACAAAATGTGAACCAATACTAAGTGTCTATTGATTTGCTTGCATATAAGGGACATAACATCATAAAACTACTCGTGCCATGTTTGATTTTAAAGTAGTTACCGAACATCACAAAAAATAATTGAGAAACAACTTTTAGTCTGATCCCTAATACATTAAAAATTCAAGATTATTGGATGCATGTGTGTATATGTGTGGGTGTAGGTATCCGTGTGTGGGTGTGTGAGTGTGATTTTAATTATTATGCACTATAGTATAAAAGAGTTTTACATTTATGTTTAATCAAAATTTTTCATTTATATGATTTTTAAAGTATTAATGAGTAAAATCAAGAAACATACTATAAATGAAAAAATTATAATTAAATGCTAGTGTAAAATTTTTACAATGACAACGCACAAGTTCTCTCTATATATAAGAGTTATAAATATATTACATATATAATATATATTATGTTTTAATATGCAGTAATAATATCGATGATACTAAAATAATTAACACTAAAAAAGATACTATAGTAAATTTAATTTTATTTTAATTTTAGTATCGATTGTTTATCAAACAATGCACAAATTAAAAAGTTGTCCTACAACTTAAGTAGTTATGGTGTATTGTTCTTCCTGTTGTGTTTTGCATTGCATATTAAACGAATCTTTAGGGTGTTACTTCATGCATATGTCTATTACTCTTTACACTTGTCACAAGATATGATTTTTTAAAATTCTCTTCATCCTTTTTCTCACCCTATGCTCCCACCACCACCTGGAACTTTTCTCTTCCTTACCCTCCACTATGTCTCCCCCCCCAACCCCACTGCCATAATGTCCTCATCCTTGTTCCTAAAAAAAGAATGACGAGGCAGATAATGGGAAAAAGTTTCAATTCCCACCTCTCCACAACTCCCAGTTTAGACCCCAAAGCTGACGTAAAATAGCGATGGAGACACTTGTTAGAGGTAGTGGTAAGTTGGAGAACGAAAGCCTCAGAGCCAAGCACTTGTTGTCATGTATGACCCCTCTTGAACTAGAAAATTGAGCATTGTCACAACCCTCTAGCTAGTCATGTGTTTCTCATTCTTAGAGTTGACCTAGTCAATGCTAATTGATAGGTCATAAATAAATAAAATACATCCCAAAACACTTCAATCTGAAATATATTTTTACATTTTGAATTGGGTGTTCCAAAATGTAATTTGAAATATTTTTATATTTCAAATACACTCACTCTAGATTGGACAATTTAGAATGTGCTTTTTACATTTTGTAATGGACAAGTTGAAATGCATAAATTACATGTTGAATTGGATGTTTCAAAATGTAACTTGAAAATGAGTTTTTTTTATTCCTAATACACACATTTCATATTGTATGTTTTATATTTTGTAATGAATGTTCTCAAATTTAAATAAAAAAATAAAAATAATTTAAAAAAAGATAGGTGTATAGAAAAAAAGACAAGTATATTCAGAAATATCCCAACACAAATCATAGTCCTAAAACACTAATATTGAAACCCAAATAAACCATCATACCAACAATTTTTTATGATGCAGATATATTCTACTTGGGTGGAGAGAACGACTAATGCAACCCAAGTTGCACTCCCATTGATCTTTCTCTTTGAGGTCCCAAACACCAAGAAATAGGGGATGAGAGGAAGAAGAATGGAGGATGGTAGGTGATAAACCGAATTTTTACCCTATTTTTATCATGATTAATATCTGTTTGTAAATAAAGAATTGCATATTTATTGACAAAACTCACTTTTTAGTGTTCATTCTTACTTTAAGATAGGTACTTAAGAAACGAGAAGAAAAAGAGGCAAAATCGTGCCTTTTAAGAGCAATTGTTGAAGAACCAGGTCAGCATGGTCGTGAGATTTCAGCACGACTGTGCTAAGTTAACAAGACCCAAAAGTCAAACTAGAAGAAGCATAACCATGTTACAATCACAAAAATATGAGCACCCATTGTGCTTATAATCAGCACGACCATGCCGCAGTTGCAATTTTACAAGCATGACGTGCTCAGCACAAGTACGACCGTGCTACATGGGCCTCAAGAAAGACATAAAAAAACCCAAACTCTCTTATAAATAGGAGAAAAGAAGATACAAAAGAGGGACTCGCTTTTGGTCAAAGGAGGAGACATATTTGTGACCTAAAAGGTGAAGAACGGTGAGGAAGCTTTAGGATTGAAGAAATTTAGAGTGCTCGCTATAGTAATTCTTTATCTATTTTATGTACTCTGTTATTGGAAGAATGTTTGACTTGTATTGACCATGTTTGGCTAAACCCCTTTTTCTAGGATTGTGATGTAACTTTTTGTAATTCTCCTTGCATTTTGCATGGTTATTTGATGTCATTCAATGATTTTTACTTCTTTCTATTACACTTGTACATCCTGATTATTTGAATAGTCATGTCATTGATATTTGAATAATTGCCCTGGGTAATAAGTAGGTTATTGATTAGTAGAATGGACAAATTCATCAGACAACCCTCTGATTAGGTAAAAAGGAATTGATCTTAATTTGGAATTTTGCATGATCAAATTGGATGACAAATTAGGATTATAGCGTGGTATGAATGATCAAACTCACTACAACAATGTTGTAATTTATCGGTAATCATTGAATGAAAAAGAATAAGATTGCTTAGTAACAGGGAGCAAAAGTATTGTAGTGAAATAATAACCCTAGGTCTTAATCCATTCCATTCTACAACCAATCCTCTCTCTTATTTCACTATTTACTCCAAATCTGAATTATTGTAGCTTACTAAAATTGTTTTGACTCATTCATTAAAATATTGATTCATTCACTTGTTCTTTTACTTTTAAATTGAATTAATTGAGAACAAGATTTGTCCCTTGTGTACAATATCTAGAGTTAGGTCCACTATCACTATTGTAGACTTACCTGGATTGTGAAATTAATTTCAAAGAGTTGGATAAGGGTTGTGATTCAAAACTCAAACCCTTAATGAAGAAACCTCCTTCATGAAGCGGAAACCTCCTTCATCCAATTCAAATTTTGTTATTACTAATCCTTCTTTTTATATTATCAGTTCCACAGGTTTCACAGGGATAGGGAAAGGTACGACATCAACCGTAGCATGACAATGACAGATAAAGAAGCCCTTGGGTGAACCATTCCGAGCATAAAGGATATTGAGCCCACAAAGAGCACCTGTGGGAATTATACAAAAAATAAAATTAACACATTTAAGGCACACCATCAAGGGAAGCATTGGACAATCAGTTCTGGGCTCAGAAACAGGCCACCCTAAGCACATCTTAACCGTCAGGCTTGAGACGTTAAACAAACTCTTGTTAGGAGACAACTTGTCATTCTATGGTTTTTCTTTGCTTCTATTTCTTTTTTTTAGTTAATTTTTCTGATTTCTTCGTGCTCCTACTTTTTCTCTTTTATTTTATTTTATTTGTTTTGTTTTTTTTTCCCTCAATTTATTTTAATTTTAACATTAAGCATTGGGGACAATGCTAGCTTTAAGTGTAGGGAGGGAATCCAAGAGTATGTGATAATATTGTCTCCTTACAATGGATATGAATATGTCTGAAGATATTCTTACTACCGTTAGTTGATAATAAACATTCTTATGCTGCAATTGTTTTTTTTATTATTAAATTAGGAGTCTTTTTATTAAGAAGCTGAGTAATTAGCATAACTTAAGATGTAGCTTTCGTGCCATATTAACCACAGAAAGAGTGAGGGTTGAGTCATGACAGGGTTACATTATAAACAACCTCTTAATTTTTATTTATAAAGTGTAAATATTTCTAACCCTGATAACCTCTGACTATTGTGTTGAAGTTTGTCTCTTATGAATTAACTCCTTTGCTTGGTAATTTTTGGGGTATTTTGTAAGTTTTCTTTCAAGCCATTGCCTAATTGAACATAATTGTCATTAGTTGTCCAAGTTGAGCCTATGAAAATATTTATTTGTCACCCAATTTTCTCTCACATATGTTTAACAAGTGATTCACTATCATTACCATTGAACAACCTCTGAAAAGGGAGAAATTAATGCAAAAATGAAAAAAAGAATTTAAAGATGATATCACAAAAGAAGAAACTCAACTTTGTTTTCTCCAATAAAGAAAAGATATATAAAAATAAAAAGAAAGAAACAAAAAGAGAGAAAAATGAAATTTTAAAGAAAGAGAAAAAGAAGAGAGAAGAGAAAGCAAAAAAAGTATATAATTAAATCAAAGGTCATTGAAAGTTCTAAAAATAAGGAGGCTGTTCTTTGAAAATCTTAGGGTCCTTAAGAAATTAACTTATAGTCTTTTGGATATTCTTTAGCCCATTTCATTTTCCCTTTCTTTTTTGTTTTTCACACTTGACACAACTATCCTGACCCCATAACATCCTTGTAAAAACCTCATAATTGCTTGCTTTGAGGTGAATTTATTTGACATGACTAATATAATATTGTCCTGAGTAGCCTTTCTTGGATCAATCTTTGAGTGCTAAAATTCTCTTATCCCTAAACACCTAAGTATGGTGAGATGAACACCTTTTTCTTGGCAATTAACTACATTTTCTTTGGCTCAAGTCTAATTAGGGTTTCTATGAGAAGAATCCTTTTTGAGAATGATTTAATGAATGTTTTCTTCATCTAAATTAAATTACTTAAGGGAAAGTAATGTCCAAGTGTTGGAGGTTGATAAACTGGGTTTTTACCCGTATTTTTATCATGATTAATATTTGTTTGTGACAAAAGAATTGCATATCTATTTGAAAAACTTACTTTTTATCATTCATTTCTTACTTTAAGAGAGGTACTTAAGAAATGGGAAGAAAAAAGGCAAAACTGGGCCTTTTTAGAGTAATTATTGAAGATTCAGGTCAGTACGACCATGCTAAGTCAACATAGATCAAAAAGTCAAACCAAAAGAAGCACAACCATGCTCAGAAGCAGCACAACCATGTTGCGATCACAAAAATACGACCACAACCATGCTTAAAATCAACACAGTTGTGTTGCGATTTCACTTTTACAAGCACGGTTATGCTCAGCACTAGCACAACTGTGCTATGCGGGCCTTGAGAAAGACATAAAAAAACCCAAACCCTCTTATAAATAGGAGAAAATAATACACAAAAAGGGGAACTCGCTTTGGCTCAAAGGAGGAGACAAATTTGTGACCTAAGAGGTGAAGAATGGCGAGGAAGCTTAAGGATTGAGGCAATTCAGAGTGTTCCCTACGTTAATAATTTATCTATTTTTATGTACTCTGTTATTGGAAGAATGTTTGGCTTTTCATTAACCATGTTTGGCTAAATCTTTTTTTCTAGGATTGTGATGTAACTCTTTGTAATTCCTCTTTGCACTTTGCATGATTATTTGATGTCGTTAAATGATTAATTTACTCCCCTATATTGTACTTGTACATCCTAATTATTTGAATAGTTATGATCATTGATATTTGAATAATTGATCTTTGAAGTAAGTAGGTTATTCACTCGATAGAATGGACCAAATTCATTGGGCAACCCTCCGATTGGTAAAAAGGAATAATTCTACAATAAAGTGTGAATGTATCGGTAATGTATCAAACTCACTACAACAATGTGGTAATGTATTGGTAATCATTGAATGACAAAGAATAAGATTACTTAGTAATAAAGTGCAAAAACATTGTAGTGGAATCACAATCTTAGGTCTTAATTCATTGCATTCTACAACCAATCCTCTCTCTTATTTTACTATTTACTCCAAATCTAAATTATTATGCCTCACAAAAATTGTACTGACTCACTCATTAAAATATTGATTCGATCGATTGCTTTTTTACTTTTAAGTTAAATTAATTGAGAATAAGATCTGGTCCCTTGGGTACGATATTTGGACTTAGGTCCACTATTACTACTACGTAGGGTACACTTTCCCTTAAGTGGTGATATTTCACGCATCAATAGGTGTCACTCCCAAGGGAGATAAGACAAAAAATTATACTTCAAGCTTTCCACAAAGGAAGATACCCTTGATAAAAGTCACTAGGAAGAGATTCCTCAAGAGAGAGGATTCTGAAGACTCTTTACTATGTAAATGACTCAAAGGAGACCTTAACATTCAATTCAAGAGTGAAGAATACATGGAATAAGGGGAGGGGTATTTATAGGTGGAGAGAAGGGAGTGGGTGGTTAAGATTAGGAAGAATTAACCAAGGTTAATTCTCCTAATCTTGAACCATCCAACAAGGCTCATTCCTAAGTTAGATTAAGCTAACTAACTAAGGGAATCTTCCACTAATATCACACCTAAGATGAAGGAGAGAGGGAACATGTGGGCCCTTGTCTTTGTCATGCTTTGTGTCTTAGAAAGTGGGGTGCAAAAATGACCAAGGAGGTATGAAAATGACCTACACTCCTGAATATGGGTTGCACCTCTTTCTACATACACTCCACACAGTTACTCAAGGTACCTCATGCTTTTACAAGGAGAAAATGGCCAAAATACAAAGCCTTAATTAAGGGAAACCTCACGCCATAATTTCTAACAATATTAAAAATATTTACAAACAAAATAAGCTAAGACAATGACCTAAATCTTCAATAAGTTCTCATCATTTTCATGCCTTCCTTTAATCTCCTAGCCATGAACCATGCTAGGTGAGATTGCATAAAAAACTAACACATTCTTTAACTATATATATATATATAGAGAGAGAGAGAGAGGATTTTAATATATTTTTAGTATTTGTCAAATTATGCGTTTTTTTAGTATCTAATTTTTTTAGTTTAGTATCTAATATTTTTTAATATTTCAAATTTGTACATGTCACTAAATTTATTCCATTAGTTGATGACATACTTAATAAAAGTGTCACATTATCAAGTTCATGTAATTTAAAGTCGTGGACCATAAATCCACCCGATTTTATGATAGATACTTTTTTTTTCAAAAGAAAAAATTTATCAAGTGCAAAAATCAAAATAAAATAAAAAATAAAAGTTAGGTACAAAAACCAAACTAATTTCATTTTGTGGATACCAAAATTATTTAAACCTAAAAAAATTAATATGTTAAAAAACAAGGGACAAAATTACTTTTAGGTTTAAAGAAATTTGGTACCTATAAAATAAAACTATTTTGGTTTTGGTATCTAACTTTTATTTCTATTTTGTTTTGATACCTGATAAATTGTATTTTTGAAAAATGTACCTATTATGAAGATGACATGGATACTAATTCAACAATTTTAATTATGTGGACTAGATTTATTTTTCCATTTCAATTCAAGAGTTCTTATGTATTTTCATGCCCCTCCGATACCCTTAAAAAATGGACAAATTTCTTTTCTTAAGAACACATATCCGTTACCATAAAAAGTGTGCGACATGTTTATTAGTCAAGTCATGAGTTAACAAAAGACATTTAATTAGATACCGATTTTAAATATGAAAAAATGTTAGGCACTAAAATAAAAAATTAAGGGGCATTTAGTTTGAAAAATTGTTTTTTGTTTTCATTTTCTAAAAACAGTTTTCATTTTCAAGCTTTTAACATTAAGAAAATAGGTTTGTTTTTGTTTGTTCTTTTCTATTTTAAAAAAAAATAAAATTTTTAAGTTTAATCAATTTTAGTAAAACTGTTATAAAATATTCATATATATAATTTAAAATATATTATATACAGCTTTTGTTATGATTACAATTTTTTTTGTTTTCCATTTGTCGTTTATTTTTTAAAATATCTTCTAAATTGTAATCAAACATATTTATGCTACTTTTTTTTCTGAATATGAAGGCAAAAAATTCTAAAATTAAATCTGATCTTAAAAATTTATATACTAAAACCAAAATACAAAATTTACAAGTACTTAAAAAAATATTTAAGTCTTTTTTTTTTATTAAAAAAAATTTATGTAGGACTTGTTACGTTTAAAACGAAAGTCACATACTTAATAAGACCACATAAATTTTCCCAAAATAAATAGGTATGTTCAAAGTTGTTCGAAAATGTGTTTTGATTATATTTTCTATTCAAAAATAAAGCTGGTTAGAGTGGCGAATGATCCAAAGAGATGGTGATCTATCTCATCATATTATGTTATGTTTTTATCATATTCATTAATATTTATTTTCTTTTTTATAATTACTAACAAATATCTGAAAATGGTTAAGTGTGTGTTTGCCTTGTTGATAAAAATATATACTTAAAACATTCACTCGCACCCTTATACATCTAAGACTAAGTTAATAGGACAAAAAAATGATAAGAGTTGAAAAGTCAAAATAAAAAAATGTATAGAAAAAGCAAAACAAGTTAAGATGAAAAACATAAAATTGAACTTTTAAGTTAAATATTTAAATAAAAATTATATGTACATAAAATAAATGAAACATTGAAGACTGATCAGTTCAATTATATAAAATTAAAAGAAATAAAATATAAACAAATTGAGAATAATAGGGTGAGTTCGTACCCATAATCAACATCCTTAAAAGTTAAAAAGCCAAAAAAATGGAGATCACGTGCCCAAGATCTTCTCAGAAGAGAAAGATCCTCTTGGTAAGAGCACCAAGAAGGTCAAAAGATAGATGTTTTGGCTAAATATGGTTTGTCAGAGGTGGTCATGGCGGATGCTTAAAAGGAAAAACCTTCCTTTGGTGAAAAGGTGTGTGCTTTCAACGGTATGCGTAAAGTAGAAGAGGATCGTTTCACTTCCAGTGAAGAAGAATAACTATTAAAAGAACAATTTCAAAAATGTGAACCTGGGAAGCTAGACTTTACCTATGCCCAGTAGTTACTGTTCTAGATGAGCATGGAAAGCGTCGCTTGTGGTCCATCTCCTTGAGAAAAAAGTTATCTTTAAGGTAGTGGTGGCAAGGCTTAACAAGGAGTATCAAAGGTTGGGAATATCACCTTTATTAATATGTTAGATGATTACTTTCTGGTCAAATTGTCTATGGAAGAGGACTACAAGCATCCCCTGTATGAGGGTCCCTAAATGATAGATGGACACTACTTAATTGTTCAAAGATGGAGGTTGAATTTCCTATGTAATGTGAAGAAAATGGAAAATCGTGGGTTCGTATACCTCACCTTTTGATAGAGTTGTATAATGAACAATTCTTATGGCGTGCGAGTTCAGTGATTAGCACCATGCTTAAGATTGACCGGTTAACTTCAATTCATTCTATGGGACATTTCACTAGGCTATGCATAGAGATAAACCTGAATGAAAAGCTAGTTCCAAAAATACATATACAACATAAATATTTCCTTCTTAAATAGAAGAGGTTGCATTTGATATGCTTCTATTATGGAAAGTATGCCGCAAGATGTTTGGTTACCCTATTAGAGATAAAAGGTAATAAGGGTATTAGAATTTTCTATATAAGTCATATTATATTAATGGAAAATTTGAGTTATTTATTTGAGTAATATCCATTTTTCAGTTTTTTATTTCTTTTCTCTTTTTCCTTTATCTAACCACTTTTTGTTACATATTTTTTTGCTTCTTTCTCTTGATCCATGGATTTTGACATGGTATCAGAGCAATATCACTCACCTTGCTTTCATAATTGTTTTATTGGTTCATTCTCTCTCCTTCACACTTATTCTCTAGCTTCTTACATTTCCACTTGTCGCACCATTTTCGAAACATTCATGGCTTCCAGCTAGATTCCGTTGCATCACTTTCGAACCAACTTAGGTGAGGTGTCTTTGGTTATCGGAAAACCAGTCAGATCTTTCATTGGTCTCTGATTCTCACTAATCTCCGTCCCATTTCTAGTCTTCGTCACCGATCCAAACATAGTCGTATTACTTCCTCTCTTCCTCCTCAAAATTATGACAACAAGGTTGTTACAATCTCTAAGATCCTGCACAGACTCTGCCTTTCTACCACTTAACTTCCAAGCAGACCTGCCGATGCATAACCTCTTCGTCATCGACGTCCATGACTTCGCTTAAGAGTTTTGCCACATCTACCATGGCATGTCGCACCTCTACCTGCTCACATTAGCGAGAACTCCTTCATTAACAAGTTTTCTCTAGAAACCCAAACTCTAACCCTAATTTGCTAGTGTTAGCTTCTCTTTATTCCTTCTTAGGTTTTCTATGGCTTTAACAAATATTGAGTTTCGATGCTTTATTAGTGGCTGATAAGTGCTAAAAAGTAGTAAATTTTCATATGGAATTTTGGCACTTCTATTTTAAATTGTGAACATTTGTATCAATTTTCCCTAATCTAACAAAGATGAAATGTAAGCATATGTTTCCGAGTTTTTGATTAAAAAGAAATCATTTGATCCCTATTTTGTATATGATTCAGGTAAATTAAGAGAGAAGAGCAAATCCTGCAACAATTCGCCCAAGCTAGAATGATCTCGCCTAAGCGAGAGCTGATCAGAGAAGTACCTTTCACAAGCCACTCTAGCCTAAGCGAAAATGATCTGGCTTGAGTGAGATTCATCCAGCGAGAAATTAATTTAAAAGTCGTTCTAGCTTAAGCGAGAATAATTTAGCTTAAGCGAGAATGACCTTTCTTCATCATGAAGTACTACCTTCTAGCTTAAGCGAGAATATTTTAGCTTAAGCGAGAATGACCTTTCTTCACCATGAAGTACTTTCTAGCTTAAGCGAGAATATTTTAGCTTAAGCGAGAGTTCGGGCAGTATATATACTTATGGATCAGGAAGAAAAAAAAAGAAGAAAACACTGGAATCAAATCACAGAGCATTGAAAGAGTCGTTCTTCAACCTCAGTTGTAGTATCTTCTTCTTCATCACTTAGAATGTCAATAGCTACCAGTGGCCTTGTGGCCTTGCTTGGGCCATAGAAAGTGACTCTCTTGATAAAGCTGCCTTTCCCTTTGGCAAGATCGTCGAATCAAAAGACATCAATGATAGTTAAACTAGAATATCTAAAGGCGTTTTAAGCGTGGGTTTCTACCATGCTCACAAGGCGCTTGTGATTAGTCCTCTTTGAAGACAACTTCTGGCATGGTGGTTAAGCATTGTATTAAGGTTCTGTTGTGGATGGTTATACATTTTCTTGATTGTTAACTTCTTCTGTATAGAGGTTAATCATTTAATTGATTTGTGCTTATATCAAGTGGTTAAACTTGAAGAATAATTTATGCTTGATGGTTAAGTTTTGGTTGCCTATCTTGACATTCTTGATTCTATTTTTTATGTATTTTTCATTCTCTATTGCATTGTATTTTTCTATATGTTGTATTGTATTACTCTTTTCAAGTTGGAAATGCTAAATAGCACTTCCAACTTGTAGGGGGATATTAGAAATAGAAGGTAATAGAGGGTATTAGGATTTTCTATATAAGTCATATTGCACTGATGTAAAATTTGAGTTACACATTAGAGTAATATTTATTTTTTAGTTTTAATCTTTTCTCTTTTTCTTTTCTCTAAACATTTTCCGTTACATCTTTTTCTCACTTCTTTCTCTTGATCTATGGATTTTGACATGCTCAAATATGGCAATTTAAAAGAACAATGAAGGAAGCAAAGGTGTGGTCGAAGAGCAAGGACAAAAATGAAGGTTGTGTCACAACACACCTAGTATTGACCTAATCATTGTTGATGATTATGTGGGCCCACAAAAGATAGGGTAGAGGGAAAAATGATGGAGCCCAGGTTGGGGAATTGGGTGCTTGTAAAACGTTCCTCAAGGAAAAATGGGCGGAGAACTATTCTTACTAATGTCAAAATGAGCCTAACCTGATGGGCCACCATAACCCACCTCGAGTTTAGGCTAGGCTAGGCTAGGATTATGAGAATTTCAATTCCCACCTACTTTAATTTCAATTCCCACCTACTGGTAGGGAAAATACTAATATACCCTTAATGTTTTTACTCCCTGAAAAACCATTGCTGGAGAGTAAAGGCATTAAGACATTTTCATAATTTTCAAGTTTTTTGACCTGTAGTGAGTGGTTGGATTGTTGGGTTATGTGAAGTTTAATGTTCATTATAAGTGGTTGCATGTTAGACTCCTAAGACTGGTTGCATGGTTGGTTATACAATTTTTTATGCGTGTTTTAATTGGTTGCATGATTGGTTATACGAATTTTTATTGCATGGTTGGTTATACGAATTTTTATGCATGTTTTAATTGGTTGCATGGTTGGTTTTACGGATTTTCACAAGTGTTTTAATTGGTTACATGATTGGTTATGCGAATTTTTATGGGTGTTTTAACTAATTACATATTAGGTTTTGTTCCATTGATTGCATAGTTGGGTGGGTTTATATTTTTATACTTAAGTCGTTTATTATTTTGACCACTTAGTTTAGAGTTTATCACTTACCTATTACCTTTTAAAATAAATTATTGAATATTCAATTATTTAATTTATTTAATTATTAAATTTATTTAATAAATTCTTATAATATTGAATATACTGAATTTATTGAATTATTAAAATATATTATTATATTTTAAATTATATTATATTTATTTAATTTATTGAATTATTGAAAATAAATTCTTATATTATAATATTTTATAGAACAAATCATTTATATACGGTAAGAATCTTTTATACTATTGTTTAATTAGAAACACATAATAAGCTATTTAATAAGTTCTACAATTTTGAACATGTTTTTTTAGCTCATATATATTGTTGAGGTAAACTTTAGGTTAAGCTTATTTAATAAAGTAGAAATATATTATTTAATAAACCAACTGGATTGGTATAGTGTTGTTTGTTAAATTTAAACTAAAAATTAATGTCAAAATAAATTATTAAAACCTGAATATTGAATATTTATATTAAATTTAAAATAAAATTAATTAAATTTGAATTATAAAAAATAAAATTAATCTTATGAAGTTTTATATTACATGTCATAAATTTTAAAATGACTTAAATTTAAAATATCATCAAATAAAATTTACAAATTTACTAATATACCTTCAGTTTATCTCTCCTATAAAAGCAAACCTTTTTTCTTATATTTCTCCGTTATACTTCCCTTTCTCCTTGTTGCTTTATTCTTCTCCTTAATCATACGTACTTAGTTTTTCCAAAAATTTGCAAATTGTTTACTCTCCGACAACTATTTCAAATATTTTGAAGAAATAATGTATATTTTAATATTTTGCTTACAAATTTTTATGTTTATTATTTTATTTTTTATGTTTTATAGAAAGAAAAATAAATTTTGAAAAAATCATTTGTATTTTGTGGACCCAATTTGATTTTATCCATTCTTAATCGGATTAGATTAAATTTGAGCAGATCGAATTTTATTTTACCCCAAATACGATCCAATCTTATTTGTGAACACCTATTATTTACTTGAATATAATTATTTAAATACATCAGTAAATTACTTTATTATAATAATTAGTTGGACCAAACAGAAAGTATGCAACACAAAAATTAACTATTAGTAGATGTTAAAATTTCGTATATATAGAAGTTAAAAATCTTGATCTTAAGTATATTAAATTTATTAAATCTTAATATTTTCTTAATGTATTTAATTTATGAATTCTCGAAATGTTTCGAGATAATTTAAATGTTCGTAGCATAATACTAAATATAGTATTAATATTTTTCAACCATCAAGCATCCTTCATGCAGATTAACTCTTGTAAATACATCACTTTGTTCATGTATAGCGCATGTGTTTTTACATTACTCAACATAAACATACATCATACTATACATAATTCATTTATATTATATTATGTTTGTTTGTAAGTCTACTTAAAGAAGCATCGTCTAATGCAGGTGAAAATATGTTGTGGAAAACGTACTGTTATTAGTCGCACGCGATTAGTTGACACCTTTCATTAGTTGCATTCAGCAGTTTTCACAAGCTGGTGTTCCTTAGGGTACCATCCGACTACTGCTGGCTATATGACTGGTTTATCTTGTATGATGACTCCTTTGTTGGGGCATGTGATGGTTTTGGAACCACTCGAGGGTTAATTTTCGATGGTGGACAAACATATGGATGTGACACTCGAAAGTACCATGACATATAATCATGGGAATAGATTGATGGGTCACCACCAGAGTATCCATATAAGCTAATGTTGTCCAAAGTTAAGCTATCGCTGGTCCATTTCATCAGTTGTTGTTGCCTCCAGTTTGAAAAATATAGGATCTTTGGGAATTCCTTTGATAAACTTAAATTGTCAATGAATGCGTTCGAGGAGATACCACTGTGTATATTCACCAACCCAAATTCAACCAGAGAACAAGCTAATATGTTGGAATTTGAATGAATATCTATGTTCATCATATGGTGACCATATAACCACCTCAAAAGTTAGTTGGTTCAACTGTTGTTTGTATTCAAGGATTAATGATTTACGTTTTGCAACATTCCAACGCAAGGAGTGAGGATTCACCTAATCATATTCAATGGCTAATTATCTTGCCCAATCATCAGAAAGTGTTCGTAGACCTAAACCTGCATAAAACATTAACATACTCATATCATTTATACATAATTCATGACAAATTGTATAAACATATTGCACGTTATAAAAAGTACTAACTTGAATCAAAGTGGCGTAACACATGCATTGTCTAGTCCTGTTGTAGCTTACATCATCAAGATGATGATACAAATGTGTTAATGTAGCCATACCCCAAGAATATGCAGATGCCTCCTTAATGTCACTAGACAACTTCAGATACGTTACATAAATGTAGGTGTTTCTCTTGTCTACAAATATCATGCACCTAACAAGGTGCAACAGATATGCTCGAGCAGCCTGCTCCCACTTGCTACTAGCACATCTTTGTTCATATATCTCCCTTAGCCGAGAGAGATGTACAGTCCCGCATCTACAAGCGGTAACCTCATCAAAGACTTCTTGCAGTGATACGCCTAACAACTACATAAAAATGGGAATTGTCGTTTCCATCTTCATGTATTCATAGCTGCAAAACACACCCATCATGGGTATATGCAACAAGCAAAACAATCATCAAGTGTGATGGTCATCTCCCTGATAGGTAGATAGAAACTAGATGTTTCCTTGTGCCATCTCTCAACAAAGGCACAAATAATGGTTGCATCAACGGTCTTGAATGTGTAGCTAACTAACAGCAATAACCTGCAATTGTTAACATACTCTTGAATTTCAGTATGAGACTCTGTAATTATCCGCAGTTTCTGTCTGTGTTAAGGTCAACATGAAGCTACAAAAAGAGAGTAAACTACTAATTATATGAGACACATAATTAACTAATTAAATAACTATATTAAAAATAATAAATTAAGTACACTAATAATTAATTAAATTGTTATACTGAAAAAATAAGAAATAAAATAACTATACTAAAAAAATAATAAATTAAATGCATGAATATACTACATGTAATGAACTGCACTAACCAAATATTTAATTAAATAATTATATTAAACATGTAATTTATTAAATAAATTAATATAATGAATATATATATAAAAAAACTAATAAATTAAATAAATATAGTAAAAATAATAAATTAAGTACACTAAAAATTAATTAAATTACTTTACTAAATAAATAAGATATACTACATGAAATGAATTACATTAACCAAATATTTAATTAAATAATTATACTAAACACCTAATTTATTAAATAAATTAATATAATAATATGTAATTATCATAATAAAAAATTAATAAATTAAATAACATAGACTTAATTTGTCATTGCAGATGCAATGTGTTATATGATCACCATATGATATTAAAATACTAGTATCTTCTAGTCCTCATGCAAAACTCATTGTCATGGGTTCTTCATGCACAACACGTTGGTCTTTAACTATCTTGTGTTGGCATTCGCCTTCTATGTGCAGACGTAGTCGGATGTCGCTCATTACCAACATCAAAATTATAAATAGTTTCACGTCTCTTTGGCATATCTGTTACTTAAAAACATCTTAAAGAATATTTATTTCAAATTTCAAAATTTTTTAGTTATTTAAAATAATATTATTTTAAATTTGATATTTCAAATTTAAAACAATAATTAAAAAAATATTTCTTTGAAATTTTAAGTTTCAAATTTCAAGTTTCAAGTTTCAAATTTTAAAATATATTTCACACTTAAATAAAAAATATTAAATCCATTTATATATTAATTTTTTCAATGAAATATTAAATATATGTATATATTAATAAATTATAAAAATAAAAATAAAAATTCATCAACTACTAATTAAGTTTTTCTTTAACTTGTATTTTTTAGGAGTTATAATAGTTTTTGAAACACAACTAGGCGTCATAAAAAACTTTAACCCTAAACAAGTGCATTTATAACTAAATCTGTAAATTAATAATGCTCCTTCCGTAAAAAGGAATTAGTCTCCGGCGAGATTTCACAAAAATTGAAAAAAAAATTGAATTTCTTTTGAGTCTTCGGCAATATCTCACGGAGAGTAAAAAAAAAATTGAAGACCCCGCTGAAGAGTAAAAAAAATGTAAATTTTTTTTACTATTTGGTGAGATCTTGCCGGAAACTAAAAAAAAACTCTTAGTCTCTGTCTGCTGGAGAGTAAAAAAAAATTCAAATTTTTTTAGTCTCTGGTGGTATCTTATCAGAGAGTAAAAAAATTTCATTTTTTTTTTCTCTCTGGCGTGATTTGTTAGAGTTCTCAATAGTGTAATTGTAATAGAAAATACATACCATAGGGATGCTAAGAAGAAAGAGAACAATACAGTGAAGGAGTGGAAGAGAGGGAACGAGAGACCAAAAATAGGAGAATTAGAAAGAAGAAACAGAGAGGATGGAAAGAAGAAAGAGAGAGGGGACGATGGAGAGAGAATACTGTTTGAAGAATGAGAAAAAAATGAGAAAGAGAACTTAAGTTAGGCTGAAGGACAAAACAAGTATTTGAAAATAGTAGGTGTTAAATGAAATTAGGGTAGGTGTGAATTCCAAAACCCCTCAAGATTTTTTTTATTTCTTCCAAATGTAGCAACTTTTCAATGTAACCACCTTAACGGGAATTTCAATTCCCACCTACTTTAATTTCAATTTCCACCTATTCCTAGGGAAAATATTAATATAGCTTCAATGTTTTTACTCTCCAGCAAACCGTTGCCGGAAAGTAAAAACATTGAGATATTTTCATGATTTTTAGGTCGTTTGACCTGTAGGAAGTAGTTGGATTGTTGGGTTATTGATGGATTGCATTTTTATCTATTTTTTGGTTTTATTTTAATTATAATTTTATCTATTTTTATGTTATTTAGGTTTAATATTTGCATTTTAGGTGTTTTTAATTATGTTTTGGAATTTGTTACACTTTTAGTGTTTTTTTTTTGTGTTTAGGATATAATTTGCTAGATATTGATGCGCTTTTGGACAGATTTGGAGCATTGGAGTGAAGCTTGGAACTTTGGAGGAAATTCAGAAGACTAAAATGAATTATGAGTTAATTAATGAAAGATTGTACTCCCGTGCAAAAATATGCACTCCCTTGTGTAATTAGTTTAATTACTCTACTGTTATGACCTTTTTGGGTTTAGACATTAGTTTAAATAGAGGGTTTCTATTCTAAACTAGGAGTTATGAAATTTCTGATTAAAGATGACATAGAGAGCAAGGTTGGAGTTTCTTCTTTCCTCTTTGCAACTCTTTATTCCGGGTTTGATGAATTTTATTTCTTTTTTGTTATAGTCATGAACATGCGTGAGTAGACTTTTTATTCTAGGATTGAGGTTTAGCCTTAACTCTATTAATGATGAATTAAGTATTTTTATTGTTCTTATATTGGTTTCTCTTGATTTCTTCTCTATTGATTTTAGAGATGCAATACGCTTAACGACCGTTTTGTAGTAACAGATAATTGGGGAAAGACAGAAAGGTGAAATTAATTGTCTGAACCCTAGGAAAGAAACTTAGGAATTAAATCACAAAAGTAGTTTAACCCTTCAAGGACTCGATGAATTAGCAGGGAACTTAATGGATTTAATTGAACATAACTACCATGAAAATAGGGGTCAATTTAATTAGATACACCTATGTACCTTCAGAGAGGATGAATCTTACCTTAGGTTAATTCACCTTTATATAGAGAACCAGTAAAAGCATAAAAGATAATTAATTTTGATTCAGGCAGTCATGGCGTTATATCCCCAATCCTGGATGTGTTCTAAAATTTGAATTTCAAATACTTGAATTATATTCTTCCTTTATTTTATTAGTTATTTGCTATCTTTCCAATATATTAAAAAACCTAACAAAAAATTGTCTTTCATTTTAGTTACCATTTTCTTAACAACTGATATCTTATTTTAATTTTAGTATTCCCTTTATTTTTATATTTATTAATATTAATATTAGTTATAGAATTTGAATTGTCTTCTATTAATTTAAATTATTTATAAAATTATAAAAAATTATTCTTTACAAAACGCATAGTCCTGTGGAAGAAGGATTTTATTATTATTAGTTGACGACATCGTACACTTGCGATTTTCACACATCAAGTTTTTGGCATCGTTCCCGGGGCTATGTCTCTTTGTTTAGTTATATTTGTTTTTAAATTTAATTAATTTGTGATTTTAAATTTGATTTTATTTTTATTCTCTTTTATTTTACTTTGATATTTTGTTTCCTTATTTAATTTTATTGATTTCTTTCCTATATTATTTTTAATTAACTTGTTTTTTCTTCTTCTTTCTTTCCAAGCTATATTAATATGTGATTCTAAATTTAATCTTGTTTTAAGTTTTTGTTATATATATATATATTTTTTTTGTTATTTAGTTTTATTCATTTCTTTCCTTTTATTTTATTTCTCAATTAATTTTTCCCCTTTGTTTCTTTCCTCTTTTAGACTCCACATTTTTCTCTCTTTCTAGATTTACAGGTTGTTATTTACTATCCATTTTTAATTTAACTAATTTTTTATTTTAAATTTTCTTATTCTCTTTTATTTTGTCTCCTTATTTAATTTTATTTGATTCTCCCCTAAATTAGTTTTTAATTTATTTGCATTTTTTTTACCATTACTTCTGAATTTAATAAGCTTTAAATTAGTCTATTTTTAATTAATTTTTTGTTACGGTTGAATTAGTTTTAATCTATTTAATTTTATTTGATTACTATAATTAAATTTAATAAAGTATCTCTTTCCTTTTTTAGATTCCACGTTTTTTCTCTCTCTCTCTCTTTCTCTAATTTTGCAGGATATTATATAGTGTATACCAAGATCTCTATGACTTAGAAAATTGATAGAGGGAGATCCTGAAGTTGAAACGACTTTTCATAGAAGGAGAAGAGAATAAAAGCAAAATTTTAAGATCAATAAACATAATTTAGTCATGGCTAAAAAAGAGGTTAGTGCAAATAGGACTCTTAGAGATTATGCAGCCCCAACCATTCGTGGGTTGCCAGGAGGAATAGCTAGACCCAACATTGGAACCAATTCAATGGGTTACCTTCTGAAAACCCTACAAATCACATAGAAGAGTTCCTACAAATTTGTGAAACACAAAACTTTCAAGGAATCACACAAGGCGCATTACGCCTACGCCTCTTCCCACTCACACTAGCAAGAAAAGCAAGGGCATGGATGAGAACTATCTCTAGGTATAGTTTTACTACCTGGGCTTTGTGTGAAAATGCCTTCTTGGAGAAATATTACCCGCCTTCAAAGACGGAAGAAATGAGGAGAAAATAACTAATTTCCTTCAAGGTGATACATGACATTTACCTGAAGCCTGAGAGAGATTTTCAGAGCTCTTACTATCATATCCCCATCATGGCCTTGAGAGACCCTTGATGATCCATTTCTTTCATAATGGGTTGAACTATAATAGTAAGATGTTGTTACATTATGCAGAGGGTGGATCGTTTATGGGAAAGCCACTCGACAAAGCAATAGATATAATTGAAGTTGTAGCTGAAAATCAATGCCAATGGGTGGGAGAGCGAAGCCATAACTCACAAAGGGTATGATGCATGCCTCCCTTGATCTTTTTCTAGAGGTTTTCTTCTTTGGTGAAATGGTTTGTGGAGAGGTAAGAAGTGAGGTGGTTTTAGGCGCCACTTAAGGTAAGATAAGCCTAAGAGGGAAAGTTTGCCACAAGGGATGGAACCCTTGATAAAAACCTAAGGAATTCTCAAAGAGAGAAGGGTGGACACTAAGAGAATTTTGGCCAACTCAAGGTTTTTCTATTCAATCAAGTGTAAAAAATACAAGAGTGTGAAGGAGCACCTTTTTATAGAGGGAGCTAACCTCTTGGACAAGTCATGAAGGAAATGAAGGGCTAGGATTAAAAGGAGTCATCCAAGGGAGGAGGATTGAAGCCCAAAGTCCAATAAATACCCTCCTTTAGATGAGAATTGGTGCCCAAGCTACCTCATCCAAGGGCCAAGATTACTCCTTTATTAGTTTTGGGTTTTATTTAGCAAAAGAGGGTGTATTTATCAAACTATCCCCTTATTTCCTAAATAAAGGCCCAAAAGCTAATCTTACCCCTTCTTATTACTAAGACACCTCCTAGAAAATTAAATGGACTAATACATGTCCAAAATAAAATCCTAGGTTCCTAAAATAAAAATTACAAGTAAATAAGTCATGGCTTGCATAACTTGATGGTCATATGGAGGTGAGATCTTCCTCCCTCTACTCTAGCCATGTCTTCTTCTATTCTCCTAGCCATGGCCCTAGTGATAGGGCCCTTGCTTGGGGAGAATGCATCATCCCCTCCCCCTTGGGAAAGATTTGACCTCAAATCTGATAGGTCCTCATCTTCTTCATCAGTACCTACAAAAGGGATCAAATCACAAACATTAAAGGTAGTACTGACACCATAGTCCTCAGGGAGATCTAATATGTATGCATTGTTGTTCACTCTCTTGAGGACTTGAAAGGGACCATCTCCTCGGGGGCTAAGCTTGGACTTCCTTTGAGTAGGGAAACGATCCTTCCTCAAATGAAGCCATACCCAATCCCCTTCATTGAAGATAATTTCTTTCCTGCCCCTATTGGCTTTACTAGCATACTCCTTTGAATGATGTTCAATGTTGGCCTTTACCCTTTCATGTAATTTTTTAACAAAATCCGCTCTTACTATTCCTTCATTGTGAACAGAAGAAGGGAAGGGTAAGGGCAAGATATCAAGAGGAGTAAGGGGGTTGAAGCCATAAACAACTTCAAAGGGAGAATGCTTGGTGGTCCTTTGAACCACCCGGTTGTATGCAAACTCAATATGGGGTAGGTATTCATCCCAAGACTTGTGATTTCCTCGAAGAAGTGTCCTAAGCATAGTAGATAGAGATCTATTTACTAGCTCAGTCTGCCCATCAGTTTGGGGGTGACATGTGGTAGAAAATAAGAGTTTAGTTCCTAGCCTTGCCCACAATGTTTTCCAAAAGTGGCTAAGGAACTTCATATCTCTATCAGAGACTATGGATTGGGGAATTCCATGTAAACGGACAACTTCTTTAAAGAAAAGTCTCGCAATGTTGCTCGCATCATCTATCTTGTGGCATGGTATAAAGTGAGCCATTTTTGAAAATCTATCTACCACAACAAAGATAGAGTCTGCACCTCGTTGGGTTTGAGGCAGGCCAAGGATGAAATCCATACTAATATCCAGCCAAGGTACAGAAGGAGCAGGTAAGGGTGTGTACAATCCATGAGCCATTGTCTATAGACGTCTTTCTTCATATGGGGCCAAAAGAATTTTTCTTGTAAAAGCAGAAGAGTTTTGTTAATTCCAAAATGCCCCATGAGCCCACCCTCATGGCTCTCTTTTGTCAACAGATTTCTCATAGATCCTTGGGGTACACAAAGTCTGCTACCTTTGAAAAGGTACCCCTCACTCACAAAGAACCCATTTTGGGTTTTACATGCAAATGTAGAGGCAGCATAAATGGATCCAAAATCCTTATCAGAAAGATACATTTCTCTAATATTATCAAATCCAAGAATCTTTGCACTTAAGGTGGTGTAAAGGGTATGTCTACGAGACAAAGCATCAGCCACCACATTATGTTTTCCTTTCTTGTATTTGATGATATAAGGGAAAGTCTCAAGAAATTCTACCCACTTAGCATGCCTTTTATTAAGCTTGCCTTGACCCTTCAAATACTTAAGTGACTCATGGTCACTATGAATGATGAACTCCTTGGGTACAAGATAATGTTCCCAAGTTTGAAGGGCCCTTATCAAAGAGTAAAACTCTTTATCATAGGTGGGGTAGTTTAAGGCGGCTCCATTTAGTTTTTCACTAAAATAAGCCACAGGATGACCACCTTGTAACAACACAGATCCCACACCCACTCCCGATGCATCACACTCTAGCTCAAAAGTTTTAGAAAAGTCAGGAATAGCTAAAACTGGTGCATGGGTCAGTTTCTCTTTGATAAGTTCAAAGGCTTTTTGTTGTTTTTCACCCCAAAGGAAAGGAGTATCCTTCTTCACCAAATCATTGATTGGTGAGAAAAGTGTGGAGAAGTTAGGCACAAAGCGCCTGTAAAAGCTCGCGAGACCATGAAAACTCTTGATCTCAGTCACACTTTTTGGGGTGGGCCATTCTTGGATGGCTTTGATTTTGTCGGAGTCTACTTGAACCCAATTTTTATTAACTATAAAACCTAAGAACACCACACTCTCCATAAAAAAATTACATTTTTCAAGATTTCCATAGAGTTGGTGTGACCTAAGAATGCAAAATACGCGCCTAAGATGGCCTACATGTTCATCTAGGCTCTTGCTATACACTAAGATGTCATCAAAATAAACAACACAAAATTTTCCTAAGCAATCCCTAAGGACATGATTCATAAGCCTCATGAAGGTGCTTGGGACATTGGTAAGCCCAAAGGGCATTACCAACCACTCATACAGCCCAAACTTGGTCTTAAAAGCCATTTTCCACTCATTACCTTCCTTGATGCGGATTTGGTGATAACCACTCTTAAGATCAATTTTTGAAAATAATTGGGCCTCATGCAATTCATCAAGCATGTCATCAAGCCTAGGGATAGGGTGCCTATATTTGATGGTGATGTTATTGATTGCTCGACAATCAATGCACATCTTCCATTGGCCATTCTTCTTAGGCACCAACAAAACTGGCACAGCACAAGGGCTTAGGCTCTCTTGAGCCCAACCCTTCTCCAATAGTTCTTGGACTTGAGATTTAATCTCCTTGGTCTCCATGGGATTAGTCCTATAAGCAGGCCTATTAGGCAGGCTAGCCCCAGGTACCAAGTCTATTTGGCTTTCTATACCCCTAATTGGAGGAAGTCCTTTGGGAACTTCATTAGGGAATATATCACCAAACTCCTTTAAAAGCTCTTGAACCTCTTGAGGTAGGTTCTCAGGTCCAAGTTCTATGGCAGTGCTAGAACTAGAAGGGAAAAAAGTGGAGGGGGAAGAAATGGGGGATGCCTCTTTGCAAAGGAGGAGATAGAAAGGTCTGTTAGTTAAGGGGGCTTCCTTTAAATCCAATTTTGTCGCAAATAAACTCCCTTTACTAATGAGTTTCTTGGAAGGGGCACCAACTTCCAACTCAACCTCTTTACCCCTTTCAAGCTTTAGGGGTAGGGGATGATGCATTCTCCCCAAGCAAGGGCCCTATCACTAGGGCCATGGCTAGGAGAATAGAAGAAGACATGGCTAGAGTAGAGAGAGGAATATCTCACCTCCATATGACCATCAAGTTATGCAAGCCATGACTTATTTACTTGTAATTTTTATTTTAGGAACCTAGGATTTTATTTTGGACATGTATTAGTCCATTTAATTTTCTAGGAGGTGTCTTAGTAATAAGAAGGGGTAAGATTAGCTTTTGGGCCTTTATTTAGGAAATAAGGGGGTAGTTTGATAACTACACCCTCTTTTACTAAATAAAACCCAAAACTAATAAAGGGGTAATCTTGGCCCTTCGATGAGGTAGCTTGGGTACCAATTCTCATCTAAAGGAGGGTATTGATTGGACTTTGGCCTTCAATCCTCCTCCCTTGGATGACTCCTTTTAATCCTAGCCCTTCATTTCCTTCATGACTTGTCCAAGAGGTTAGCTCCCTTTATAAAAAGGTGCTTCTTCACACTCTTGTATTTTTTACACTTGATTGAATGGAAAAACCTTGAGTTGGCCAAAATTCTCTTAGTGTCCACCCTTCTCTCTTTGAGAATTCCTTAGGTTTTTATCAAGGGTTCCATCCCTTGTGGCAAACTTTCCCTCTTAGGCTTATCTTACCTTAAGTGGTGCCTAAAACCACCTCACTTCTTACCTCTCCACAAACCATTTCACCAAAGAAGAAAACCTCTAGAAAAAAATCAAGGGAGGCATGCATCATGGAAGAAGAATCACAAATCCCCATCATTTTAGGTAGACCTTTCTTGGCTACTGCAAGTGTTATAGTTGATGAGAAAAATGGTAAATTATCGTTGTGTGGTGATGGTGAAGTAATAGAGTATAATGTGGCTAAAGGTGTTAAAAAACCAATATTAAATGATTCTTGTTGTAGGAATGATGTTCCGTGCAGGGTTGAATCAGTGGACTAAGTGGTGGAATAAGGGGAAACTAAATACCTTGTTAAGGATCCACTTAAGTTACTCTCAATAAAAACACAATTTGATAACGATCCTACATTGAAGAGTACTAATGAAACATGTATTTCAAAAGGGAAACCCTACATCCTTCCGCATAGGCGTGGATCAAGAAAACTACTAGAGAGAAATCAAATTATCTTTTCCTCACCCTACTGTGGAGGACTAATTTTTTTTCCTCTTCTTAATTTTTGAGCTTAAGACATAAAACAAACGTTTATTAAGAGGCAACTCAACCACTGTGAGCTTTTTCTAAACTTTTTTTTCTCTATATTTTGTTTATCTTCTTTCTTTTTCAATTTTACGTTTTTGGTTGTTTATTTTATCTTTTAGGAAAGACATGAAAAAAAAATTGGAATGAAGAATTTATATATATAAAAGAAGAGAAGTAGAAGTAGAAGAAGAAAGGCAAAGCATCAAGGAAGAAAGTTGAAGAAATCCAAAGAGTTGTACTCCCGTATAATTAAAGTGCACTCCGAGTGCAAAGTTTGTGAGTTAAGAAAAATATTTTTCAAGAGAGTTGCACTCCCGTGCAACTGAGTGCAAAAAAAAGCTCTTGAATTCTAATATTTATTTTACATAAACTTACACTCTCGTGCAACCGTAGTACACTTTGAGTGCGATTTTTTTTTAAAAAAATTCTGATCTTATTTTAAAAAGAGTTACTTACACTCCCATGCAATTATTTTTCACTTCTGGTACAATTTAAAATAATTCTCTCCTATTTACTATGCGTCAATATTTGTGATATATTTTAATTTATTTGTATTTCAAATCTTATATTTTTCCTTTCTTCTTACCCTAATCTTTCTTTTTATTTTCATATCAATGTTTTTCTTTGCTTCAAATCTTATCAATTCTTTTTCTCTCTTTCTTCTTTGTTGAGATATTCAACACCACACATTCTTGTGTGAGCAGCTTTATGGTATTCATATCCATGACTCTCTTAGTTTTCATCCTCACCCTTGACAGGTTCTATCCTTCCTTTTTATATTTCATTCTCTTACTCTTAGAATTACATTGGGTTGGTTTTAGTTTATTTTACCTTGTTTTAGGCATTTTATTTTATTTTTCCTTATTTTTAATTTTTATTTTATTTTATTTTTCCTTATTTTTAATTTTTATTTTATTTTTGAAATTATCATTGAGCAATCCCAATTTTGTCTAGTTGTTTGAGTCACTAAATAAGACTCTTGTTATTCTTAAAGATTTGTAGTAGTTGATTGTATTAATGGATCACTTAGCAAGTTGTAGAATTAGCATTGTTATCTCTAAGATCATGTTTGAGATGAATTTAACACTATATGTGAGTTTTGAGTCAACATAAGGGTACATCTTAACCCCAAAAATCTTTGTTGAGTGATTAATTCCTCTAAATTGCATTTTCTAGAAGTTGTTTTGAAACCATGGTTAAAACTTGTTCTCTTTCAATTAAAATAAATATGATCAAAAGAATTAGGATTTTTCTTTCAAACCACTGATCTAGTGAAACACTTTGCTCATTAGTTGCCCCATTGAGCCAAACACTTTAAACTTTCTTGGTGCTTATATATCAATATTTCGATTTATTTTAGTGCCTTATTATAACTACATGTGTCAAGTTGTGTGTGAAGTGTTAATGTTTAATAATTATTTCGCATGATGGTTAATAATATGTAAGCATTGATATTTGAAATAAAAGAAAAATAAAAAAAAAATAATTTATGAACCGAATGTGAGTTAAGGTTCCAAAAAAAATTTAACTAATAAATAAAAGAGAGGAAAGATAGAATATAAAAATATAAAAAAAAGAAAGGGAGAAAAGAAAAGGAAGGGGTATGCCCTCGTGAATATAGTAGCAGATGCAAAGAATTAACACTTCTTTCTTGTTACATGATGTATTTTATAATAGGCACTAAGATTGATTTGTAACCAAATTGTTTATTTCCCTTTTCTTTCTTGTTTCCCACCTACAATTTCACCTTGGCTACATTACATCTCAATAAAAGACCTTGTGATTTATCTTGGTTGAAAGAGCATAAAAGTAGAGATAAGGTTTCTCACCAAGATTATGGTATCATGTTCTATGAGGAAAATGAGAGAAATTATCTTTACTCTAAACACTTGAGATTTGTGAGTTGAGTGAATCGATCATTTCGAGCATACTTTTGGGAAAACTACCTCTAATTGGACTTGATTGAGATTTCATCCACATGACTATTTTCTATTGTATTTGCTTATCATTCTTTGGTGTTCTATTTTGGTGATCTCTATTTTATTATGAGTCATGGTTATTGCTTGAGGACAAGCAAAATTTTAAGTTTGGGGTTGGTGATCTCTATTATTATTATTACTTAACGACACCATACACTTGCGGTTTTCACACATCAATTATGCGAAGTTTGATGTTCATTATTAGTGGTTGCATGTTAGGCTTCCTAGGATTGGTTACATGGTTGTTATACTAATTTTTATGCGTGTTTTAATTGGTTGCATTGTTGGTTATACAGATTTTTATTGCATGGTTGGTTATACAAATTTTCATGTGTGTTTTAATTGGTTGCATGGTTGGTTATACGGATTTTTATGGGTGTTTTAATTGGTTGCATGTGAGGTTTTCTTCCATCGGTTGCATGGTTTGGTGGGTTTATATTTTTATACTTAAGCGTTTATTATTTTGACCACTTAATTTAGGGTTTATTACTTACGTATTATCTTTTAAAATAAATTATTGAATATTGAATTATTTAATTATTTAATTATTAAATTTATTTAATAAATTCTTATAATATTGACTTATTGAATTTATTGAATTATTAAAATAAATTATTATCTTTTAAATTATATTAAATTTATTGAATTATTGAAAATTAATTCTTATACAGTAATACTTTATAGAACAAATAATTTGTGTATTGTAAGAATCTTTTATACTATTGTTTAATAAAAAACACATAATAGACTATTTAACAAGTTCTACAATTTTGAACATGTTTTTTTTAGCACATGTATATTGTTGAGATAAATTTTAGGTTAAGGTTATTTAATAAAGAATAAATATATTATTTAATAAACCAACTTGGTATAGTTTTGCTTGTTAAATATGTAGTAAAAAACCACGAACATTAAAAATAAACTAAAAAATTAATGTCAAAATAAATTATTAAAACCTGAATATTGAATATTTATATTAAATTTAAAATAAAATTAATTAAATTTGAATTACAAAAATTAAAATCAATCTTATAAAGTTTTATATTACATGTCATCATTTTTAAAATGACCTAACTTTAAAATATCATTAAATAAATTTTTTAAATTTACTAATATACTCTTAGTTTATCTCTCCTATAAAAGCAAACTGTTTTTCTTATATTTCTCCATCGGACTTCCTTTTCTCCTTCTTGCTATATTTTTTCCTTAATTGTACATACTTTGTTTTTTCGGGGATTTGTTCAGCATCTTTTCCTCAAGTAAGTTTGTTTTTTCTTAATATAGTTAAGTATAATAAAAATATAATTTTAGACTAAAAATTATGTTATGTTAATGACTTATATGTGGTTTTTTTTTTGTCATAGAGCATGCAAATATTTTACTCTTTGGCCAACCGTTGCTCGAGAGTAAGAAAATTTGCAATTTTTTTACTCTCCGGCCAACTGTTGCAAATATTTTGAAGAAATAATGTATATTTTAATATTTTGCTTACAGATTGTTATGTTTATTATTTTATTTCTTATGTTTTATAGAAAGCAAAATAAATCTTAAAAAAATCATTTGTAATTCGTGAATCCAATTTGATCTTATCCATTATTAATCGGGTTAGATTAAATTTGAGCAAATTGAATATCCTTTTACCCCAAATTTGATCCAGTCTCATTTGTGAACACCTATTATTTACTTCAATATAATTATTTAAATACATCAGTAAATTAATTTATTATAATAATTAGTTGGAACAAACAGAAAGTATGCAACAAAAAACTTAACTATTAGTATATGTTAAAATTTTGTATATAAAGAAGTTGAAAATCTTGATCTTTAAGTATATTAAATTTATTAAATCTTAATCTTTTCTCAATATATTTAATTTATGAATTCTCAAAATATTTCAAGATAATTTAAATGTTTGTAGCATGATACTAAATATAGTATTAAATATTTTTCAACCATCAATCATCCTTAATTAGATTAATAACATCTCTTGTAAATACACCACTTTGTTCAAGCATAATGTAAACATTTTTACATTACTCAACCCTAAACATACATCATAGTATACATAATTCATTTATATTGTATTATGTTTGTTTGTAGGTTTATTTAAAGAAGCATTGTCCAATGTCAGATGCAGATATGTTGTGGAAAACATATTGTTATTCGATCGCACGTGATTGGTTGACACCATACAGTAGTCGTGTTCAAAAGTTTTCACAAGCTAGTGTTTCTTGTGGTACCATCTAAAAGTCAATCATATGTTGTAGATGTCTAACAATCATATGTTTCAAATTTCAAGTTTTAACTTTCAAATTTCAAATTTTAAGTTTCAAATTTTAAAATAAATTTCACACTTAAATAACGAAATATTAAATTTATTTATATATTAATTTTTTCAACTAAATATCAAATATATTTACATATTCATAAATTATAAAGATAAAAATTCATTAACTACTAATTAAGTTATCTTTAACTTGTATTTTTTTGGAGTTATAATAGTTTTTTTTGAAACACAGTGAGACGTCATAAAAAAATTAAACCCTAAATAAGTGCATTTATAACTCAATATGTAAATTAATAATGCTCATTCTGTAAAGAGGTTGGAAATGGAGGTGGGTTGACACCACTTGAAGAAGATAAGCCAAGAAGATGGAGTATTTGTCACAACGGAAAGAACCTTTGCTAAAAGCATAAGGAACTCTCTCAAAGATGAGAGAAGAAGAGACAATCAAAGCTAGAGCAAACTCACAATTCTTAAGATTCAAGTGTAAAGACTACAAGTGGTAGAAAGAGTCCTATTTATAGAGCTAAGGGAGGAGTAGATGTCCCATTCTCTAATTCAAGGCCTAAGCAAAGACTAATTAGGGTTTAGTTGAGATAAACTCAGTTAACTCCGAATTAATCTCAAGAATATCCAAACATGGTCATAAAAAAGGGGATCTATGTTCCCTCCAAATTTGAATTTTGGAGTGCCATGTGAACTCCCTCCAAAATTCAAATTCAAACTAACTTGCCATGTAGGATGTCATGTAAGGGAGTGAGAAATTTGTACCTACTTGCTTCATGTGTTAGTTAGTTGGGTGAGACTAGAAATTAGGGGGGTTTAGTTATCAAACTACCCAATAATGGATCCCCCAAAAAGGAACAACTAATTAACACACTCTACTAAAGAGACTAAGCACACCCCTAAGCTAAAATGAACTTAAAAAGGGCCAAAATATACGACCAAAGAGAAAATAAAGCACTCCTCCACAATAGTTTAACTACATCCAACAATACAACTAAAATAGAGAAACTATGGCCTAAAATCTTGAGATCTTCATGTCCACGAGAAAATGAGGTCTTCTTCTCACCTCTTTAGCCATATCTCTTCAAATGAACAAATTAATTTTAATTAGGTTGGGTTGGTTTGGTTTTTAGAAAATTTCCCCCTGACCTGAACCAAATTAAACCAATGGTAATCAGGTTAGTTCGGTTCAGATTCAGGAAAAAACTGATAAAAAAATATAAAATTATTTTTTTATTAAGTCGTAAAAAAAAATTTTTATGCCTGAAACTAACCAAATCCATTAGTCTACTAAATTCGTAATTTTACAACAAAATATCAAATGCTTCATTTATACTAAATTAGTCAAATTAAACTATTAAAACCACATAATACAGTACAAATAACAAATTGTATAAATTTAAAGTATAAAATAAATTTACTAAATTAAAAATATAAAATATAAAATAGGGTTAGGTTAGTATTTTGAAATTTAAAACCATAAACAAAATAGGTTACTAAATTTACTAACTTAAAAATATAAAATAAATATAATATATATATATATATATATATATATATATATATATATATATACACTTTTGGGTTGGTGAGGGAAGTCAAGGTTTTGAAATGCGAAAATCGTGAAGCGAACTAGATCAGCTCTAATCAGTTTGGGTTGGGTTTAGACTCGATCAAGTAAAAAAACAAAACCAAACTAATTGGTTCAGTTCGGTTTACCGAGTTCGTCGGGTTGACCCGAGCCAATGAGCACCCCCTTCTACTAAGCTATAATGTGTAAAGGATAACAAGAAATTGGAATTTAGATCATGGATTGAAACTTAGATATTTTATTTTAATGTTTTCAATTATGTATGAAGATTGACGTTTTGGGTGATGAAGTTTAATCATAGTTATTGCTTGATTTGTTAATTTAGACTTTGCATTTTTTCTTGACAATGTTATTTATGTTTTTAGACCTTTAATTTAATGGATATTATTGGATTCTTTAATATTAGTGTTGATATTTAACAAAATCATATAAATATTTTTTATAAAAAACATTTTTTACTTATATTTTATTTATAATTTAGTAGGCAAACCAGCCAACCTGTGGCAAGTAAGGTCAACCCGTTTAATTAAAAACTCATGGTGGGTTGAGCAAGCTTGGCCCATTTAATTGACAACCCATGGTGGGCTAACTCGTGAGGGCCAAACTACCCTATTTTGACAATGGTATAGATTCGAAAATGGTATTGACTCCCAATATTATAAGGAATGACACATTAACGGATATAAGACCTCCAATGAGTCACACTTTGAAGTCCTCAATGATCATACTCTTCCTTTCTCTAAACCTATGTAACAAAGATATGATGAAAAAGTTATAGGGAAATAAACTTATGCAAAAAATATTGAAAAAAAGGAAAAAAATAAGGCATTACCTTAAAGATGGGGAACTCAGCAAAGGAGGATGAAGTAAGTCTTAAAAAAACACTCCCCAAAGAATTCTCAAGGGAAGGAGAGTCCTCCTCAAGTGGGCTAAGTTTGTCTAAAGGAATAGATGTCTCTAATATAAAGTGTGTAAGTGGAAGGGCATCTCATTGCCCCAAACATCTATTTATTTTTTATATGAAGGTCATGGTCTAGAATTGTAGGAGAGTATATTCAAAAGGCTTATTTACTATGTTAAAATACATTACTAAAGAGTTCAAAGTTTCTTTCCTCTACCTTTTGGAAATGCATGTGTCTAGAGCTAAGGCGGATAATATTGTGCAACCAATGTGTCTCAGGGGTCACCACATTTCAGAAGCTAGGGAGTTTAGAAGGTATTTGGTACTTTTGGGATGATAGAAATTGGAAGGTGAAGTCATTAGAAGGTCAATTGTCTACCTCAAAGTCAAGTGAAAGAATATAGGCACTAGTTCATTACTAGGAATGACAACACATCAAAGCAGGTACGTGTAGCAGTTACTCGCTACCCTTCACACCACAAAATACCTATACTCGCCACCCGCTCAAAATCTATCAAGTACTCAGTATAAAAATACTTGCCGGTATCCACGAGTATTCAAGAATAATTCAAAAAATATAGATTTAAAAAATATCATTTTTTTATATGAAGTTTTATGAAACAAATAATTTATTTGTTGGAACATCTAGAAATAAAATTATACTATTTTCTATAATATTAATGTAATATAAATAGAATCTTCATTTTATATTATTGACATTTTTTTCAAAAAAATAGTTCTATTAATTATGTTTGTTTCATTAAAAAAAAGTAACATTGGTAACAAAAAAAATCAAAATTAATATTTTAAGCTTATTTGTTTTAAAAAAATATTATCTTCTTCAATTTATGTGTAATATTTTAATTTAGTGGGTAGTGGTTACCACGGGTACAAACGCTATAATACTTGTACTCATGCTTGTTAAGGACTTTCATGAATTTTATCCACGGATGCAAATCTTTTTGTCATCTTTGTTCATCACCTTTGTATATGGGAGTCCCCACATGGCGACTAGGAAGTCTTTGAAATCCAAATTAATTAGGATTCATAATGAATTAAATGGAGAATGGATATTATGAGGAACTTTAATACTATTCTTCATAGCCATGAAAGTTGGAGGAATGGTTAATCCTTCTTTTCAGGGGATTAATGCATTTTAGAAGTTTTTTCAAGAGTCATCCTTAGTGGATATAGGTTTCCAGGGTTATTTGTATACTTGGGAAAGAGCTTAAGGAACACTTTGACAAGCCATAGCAAAGATTGATGGGAAACTTAAATTCCATAATGCTTTTGTTATCTACCTTTATGCTTTTAAGTCTACTCACATGGACATCCTTAATTATAAGTCTAAATAGATGCAGGCCTTCTAATAAGCAAAGAAGAGTTTTCAAATTCCTTAAGCTAGTTGTCTTATAAAGATTTTGACTCCTTTCTCAATGATGTTTGGAAAGCTAAAACAAGTAGAAGAGTGATAAACCAGAGTTTTACCCATATTTTTATCATAATTAATATTTTTTTGTAAGGAAAAAATTGCATATTTATACACAAAACTCACTTTTTAGTGTTTAATTTTTACTTTAGACAGGTACTTAAGAAACGAGAAGAAAAAAGGGCTAAATCGGGACTTTTCAAAGCAATTATTGAAGATCCAGGTCTGCGGTCGTGTCCCTTTTAGCACAGTCATGCTACGCCAACACAAGCCAAAAAGTCAGCCAAAAGAAGCATAGTCAAGCTTAAAAGTAGCACAGTCATACTGCGATTGTAAAAATCTGAGCACGACTGTGCTTGAAAGCATCACGATTGTGCTACAATCACCATCTTAAAAGCATGGTCGTGCTAGTTGGGCCTCGAGAAAAAATATAAAAAAATCCTAAACCTTCTTATAAATACTAGAAAAGAAGACACAAAAGGGGACTTGCTTTGTCTCAGAAAAAGAGATATATATGTGTCCTAAGAGGTGAAAAATGGTGAAAAAGCTTTGGATTAAGGCAATTTGGAGTGCTCTATACAATAATTATTTATTTATTTGATGTACTCTACTATTAGAAAGATGTTTGGCTGTGCATTACCCATATCTAGCTAAGCCCATTTTTCTAGGGTTGTGATGTAGCTCTTTGTATTTTTCCTTGCACTTTGCATTATTATTTGATTTGTTCAATGATTAATTTACTTCTTTATTTTATTATTTACATGTTAATTGTTTGAATATTCATGATCATTGATGTTTGAACAATCGATCTGGGAAGTAAGTAAGTTATTGTCTCAATAGAATTGGCCAAATTCATCAGACAAACCTCCGATTGGATAAAAAGAAACTAGTCCTAATTTGGAATCCTACATAATCAAACTAGATAATAAATTAGGATTATAGTGTGGTGTGAATGATCAAGCGCACTACAACAATGTAGTAATTTATCGATAATCATTGAATGCAAAATAATGAGATTACTTTGTTGGAACCAAACGAACTTCATTGAAGTTTAGTGAAGTTTTGGTTTTTCTTTTCTCTCTTTGATTTTGCGCTTAAATCAATTTTATAGGTACCAAACACGTTTATAAGTGTGTTACTTGTATTGTGTGGTTTAGATAGGCTTGGGAATGTGTTTGGGATAGTTTTGGATAAATTAAATGGTTGGGTTGTGCTGGAAAAGCTTTAAAAATGGATTTTTAGGTAAGGTAATCAATTACTTAAAAACAATAATCGATTACCCTATGAGAATTTTTTAGAACACAAATTTATGCTCTTTGTGATAATCGATTACCAAATTTCAGTAATCAATTACTCCCGAGAACAAGCACTTTAGGCCAGTTTTGTGTAGGATATCAGGTAATCAAGTGAGTAATCGATTACCCTACATCAAAACTGATATAAAAGCATTTTGAAAATAGATTTTACAACTTTTGATCAGTCTAATCAACTGCTTGCTTCTCTCAAATGATTTCTAAGAATTCTCTCCAAGATTGATACCCATTTTTTTATGGTTTGAAAGTGCTTCAATTTCAAGATTCAAGGAAGAAACTCTATTGAATTTTAATCTTTCTGTTTGGGTATTCTGAATATCAAGTGATATTTTTCTATACCCTTATTTGTGTTTTTGCACAAGGTTAACAATCGCTTGAGGTGTTCTTGAGTTGTGGAAAAATCTTGCAACAGGGTGTTGCAAGTGAGGTGTTATGAGTGGTGAGATGTCATGGTGTAGCAAACTCTTGCAGGGTGCAGGAGGAAGCCTCTTCTTTTGTGGTTTAAATCTTTCTAGGATTAAAATATCTATGTGTGGTGTGCATGTACTGAGATTTTAGTGAAAAGTAAATTAGTGGAAGGCTAAGTCTGTAAACTGGATGTAGGTCAGTTGGACCGCACCAGTATAGATCACTGTGCAAATTCTCTCTTCCTTATACTCTTTAATTTCAGTCTTTATTGAATTCTTGGAGTACTAACAACTGGGTTTTTGCAGTTGCCCTTTGATTCATTATGATTTCTTGCTACAGATCAAATTCTTGTTATACATTTAATTGATTTTAAATTTGGGTTTTTGACCCGTATTTTGTGGGTTTAAATTTTGTTCTTTCTACTCTTTTCTTTTGATCCTGAATTACTTTAAATATAATTCTTGTTAAGTCTTTCTTCCATTTTATTTGAAATCATCATTAGTGGAATTGAATTTATTGGTGTTTTGCCTAAAGGGTTGAATTCTTGAAAACCCATTTTTGTTAAAGAAGGTAGATTTTGAAAATTTCAAAAAGAGGCTATTTTTTTAAAATACTCTAATACTGTTGAATAGGAAAATTTTGACAATTAATTTGGTGAATCTATTCCACCCCCTTCTAGATTTCCCCCTAGGACCAACATACTTAGTAAATAAGGGGGAAAAGATTGTAGTAAAATCACAACCCTAAGTCTTAATCCATTGCATTCTAAAACTAACTTTCTCTTTTGTTTTACTTATTACTCCAATTCTGAATTGTTGTGACTTACCCACTAAATTATCTCTCCATTTAATTTTTCTTTTATCTTTAAATTGAATTAATTAAGAACTAGATCTGGTCTTTTTAGTATAATATGTAGACTTAGATCAACTGTTACTATTGTGTAGGGTATGATTACCCTTAAACGGTTATACTTTACACATCAAAGAACATCATTCATCCCAATCTTAATTTACAATCTACAATCTTGGAGCTTTGCCATCTCTCTTACTTCTATCAAAATATCTACTAAAATTTTATATACCAGTGACCTAAATACTCCTCCATTCAATATTGTTGAACAACAACTTGATCTTATCTTGATCCTTCCATTCCATACCACATTCACCCTAGTGAGAATCCATCTTTTTGTCTCTGTTACTCCTACCTTAAATGGTAGCAATTACCATTCTTGGTCACGTTCTATTCAAATGGCATTAATCTCCAAAAATAAGATGGGTTTCTTGATTGGAACAATCCTTGTACCAAACGTCATTTATCCAATGTATACTTCGTGGAAGTTTTGTAACACTCTCATTATGTCTTGACTCCTAAGCTCTTTATCACCACCCATTGCACAAAGCGTCATCTTTCTTGACCACACTGTGGATATCTAGATGGATTTGAGAGGACGATTCTCTCAAAGTGATTTACTCCTTATTGTAGAGATCCAATGGGAAATCTATGATCTCAAGCAAGGCTCACATTCTGTCTTAGATTATTACATTGCATTGAAGTCTCTTTGGGAGGAGCTTGGCAACTTTCGCCCCTTCCCTCTTTATACATGTTCTGCAAGATTCTACCACCAACAAGATTTCATCATTCGATTTCTGAAAGGTCTCGAGGACCACTTCAACATCATTCGCTTCAAAATCCTTCTCATGGACCCTCTTCTTTCTATGAGTAGGGTATTATTTTCCATGGTTATTCAACAAGAGAGACAATATTCATCCCAATCTATGGTTATTAATTATATTTTATTTTTAATGATCCATAAGAGTGTAGATTTGTACACGAACATGCGAGATTTTGTTTAACATATAATTATATGTAAAACATAGAAACGGAACGGGGATGAATGCAAGGATGGGGCGAGGACTAACAGACATATACACGTCCCTATCCTGGATTATCTTAGGCAGGAACAAGGTAGGGACCAAGAACACGGTTTTCTTAATCAAAATTTGGGCGGGGACAGGGCAGTACCTGCGGGGGTGAGCATGATTGTCATCCCTAACAAAGACCATGTGTTGTGATGGCCCCATGGGTTTGGGCTCTCCATATGGAAAACTTCCAGAGGTCATTTTCTTTTTGCACTTCCTTTTCATTTTGGATCCAATACCTATATTGTGGATTTCATAACCGTAATATACTTTTTTAATTATAATGCGGATTTGGTAGACCGTAATATTTTTTTACTTATATTATGGATTTTATAATCCTACCATAATATTTTGACAGTTGTAGATATATAAGATCTGTAATTTATTTTAACCTATATTATAAATTTCATAATCTGTAATATTTGTAATTGTTATGAATAGTTATAGTTCGTAATTATTTCTAATCTGTAATATCCTTTTCATTTTGGATCTCATACCTATATTGTGGATTTTGTAACCCATACTGTACTTTTTTAACTATAATGCAAATTTGGTAGACTGTAATGTATGCTCTTTTTTTTTTTACCTATAGTGTGGATTTCCTAATTCATAATATACTTTTTTTTACTTATATTATGAATTTTGTAATCGTAGAATATTTTGATAATTATAGATATATAAGATCTATAATTTTTATTAACCTATATTAAAAATTTCATAATCTCTAATATTTGTAATTGTTATGAATAATTATGGTTCGTAATTATTTCTAATCTATAATATCCTTCTCAAGTCCCTCCCTCTACCCCTCTTACTCGCTGAGAAACTCTTTCTTCTTCTCACTTGACTTTCCCTCTCCTTGTCCATGCATTTGGTGGTGTGCATAAAGGATGATGGATTTCGCAGTGTGATGAGTCCCCATCTTGGGAATCAAGGGTAAAAAGGTGTTAGGCTAATCAAAATTCTAATTATTAGAAATGGGAATATTGAAAGTCAATTGGAGAATCAACAATATTGTTATTGTTGTTATAGTCCACATATACCAATCTCTGCCACAACCATTTTTTAAATAATAAGAGATAAAGCATTATGACTCATGACTTATCACAACTATAACTTAGCCATATGGAGTAAAATATAGCATACTAGATCACAAAATTAGACCAAACCAAGTGCAAGATATGGAAAATTTTCTTATTTCATTTTTATCAAGCTTTTTTACGTTCAAGGAATTATCTCTTAAGCAAGTCATTTCATTCATTAATTGAGGTCGTTCAAATATATCAAAAATAAAAATTTTTACTGTATTTTTTACAATGTCTTACTAGATTTCTCCATGATTTTCATAAGTTTTTCTCTATTGTTTTGAACAAATTATATATTCTATTTGACTCACTTTTCTCTCCAAAGCCACATCCAAAATATATCCGTTAGGTATATAGAACAAAATATCTTTCATTTGTTTAAAACAAAAGAGAAGGCTTAAATAACTGAATAAATAAAGATTGGACAAGAAAACCAAAATGAAAAAGAAAACATCAAAGTAAAGAAATATTTAATAGAAAATTAAAAGAGTTAATCACCTATACACTATCAATGTCAGTCTCTTTACACTAGCAACCAATCATATGTTTTAAATATGTCATGTCACTCATTCATTTAATCAATAAAAATAAAAAAAAAAAAGGAAATTGAATGATACTGTGCGACTGGATCTTATAACTTCAACATAGCGGGTTGCATCACAAGAACCTTTATATTCTTTATTAGGGTTTATGTTACTCTATTGTTCGACCTTTGTCGCTACTACATGGGCTCCATTCAAATCAAAGTGAAGACATTCAAACAAAACACAAGCACAAGAATCTTTTGTACTTCATCATCGCATTTGCTCTGCTAAGGTATGTTTCACATTGGTTCCGTTGGGTTTTACACTTTAACTAACCTCTAGAAACACTTTTGCAAAACTACTTTAGTGATAGCAGCATCTTGGTCTATTATAACAGTTTTAGGCTGAATTGTAGACATTGCTTCCAACAAAGCTCTCAATAACCAAGCAAAACTTTCTTCAGTATCTTCTATAATAGAGCACAACCAAAAGTATAGATTTTTTATGATGATTACTCTCGTAATTGGAACAAAAGGCATATTGTATTCATTCGTTAAGTATGTTGGATCGAAAATCACAACATCACCAAAATATTTGTATGAAATTTTGGACCTTGAATCACCCAAAGCAATTTACTAATTGACAACTCTTGAAATATCTCAACATTGATCGAGCATCTCCTTTTCCCATTTGTCTTAGTCTCTTCTTACTTAAATAACTCAACATCTTGTGAACTAAGTCCAACAATCAGTCGTATAACTTTTTTTACATAAGACAAATGTTATTTGCTAGGGCCTACACAAGAATCATCAAGCACATGAATAAGTTTTTTTGCATTGGTTTTTTCTTCCTATGCACTCAAAGAAAGTATGAACTTCTTGGGGGAAAGTTCACAATTATTCTCTCTAAAACATTTAGAAATAATTCATTTATCCTCTATTTTCTTGACAAGTATCATTGTCTTGCACCCAATCCTTGTTTCATCGTGTGATACATGACAATCTTTCTCCTTTTTAGCATAATGTTTTGTTCAATAATGTTCCCTTGGACAAATATTTTTAATAGTTATCAAATCATTGGTTCTAAATTTATTAATACAACCCATATGAAAACTAAAACATTTCTTCTTTGCGTACCTTTTGTAGTAGTTGTATGCATCTTCAAATGATTCAACTTGATTCCTTCATATGGCTCTATGAAATGATGTACATTAAGATCATCTTCGCTTCCATTATTAGAACTAACCATGGTAGAATACTGATACACTTTTGTCATAATTAAATTCCTACATAACAAACATAAAAAAAACAATTATGCATATTCTAATTGAGAAACATGATATTGAAAGTAATTTAAAATTTAAATATGTTAATTATGTTTGCTCTCTTAAACTACTCTTAATTAAAGACACAATGATCAATCATTTAAATATGCCAATTATATTTGTTATCTTAAACTACACTAAAGGCATTGAGATTGTCAAGACAACAAAACAAAATAAGTTGTGAACATTGAATCAATAACAAGATAAGCCTCCACAAACTAACTTCCACAAGAGCAACCATATACATGACTAGAATGAGAAAATTTCAATTAAGTCAACAACAATCCAACAGGAAGACCAACCCAATTGTCAGGATCATGCCTTATCAAACCTTGCTTAATTCTCTGCTAAAAAACCACAAATTTGGCCAACCTCTAGAAGATGAGCTTTAAGCAAATTGGACCAAAAACTAATAACTTTGTAAGAGGTACATACTTCAACAAGTTCCAATTATGCATGAAGGATGTCTATAAGCTTTACTACGTGAAAATTTCACATAAAGATCAAGCACATTGTGAGGATGACATAATTGAAAAAAAAAAACATAGTTTATCTTCTTCGTGGATACTATTGTTCAATTCACATTAACTGATATAAAATGTTATAAGTTATTTGTACATGTAAACATGAAACATGTTTTAAAAAAGGGAAAAAAAAGCTTATACACTCATTATCATTCAAGTAGCTAGTAATTGATAGTGGTATCAATGTCATTACTACTTTGACTACTTTTCTCATTACATTTTATGATTGATTCACGTGGTGGGACTGGCATCGAAAGATTTGAATTTGAAATTGAAAAATATGCTTTTAGCATGTTGGTTGTGGTAGAAAAGCAAGGCAACAATGCAATACTACAATGATCTCTGGTTCAAGCAAAGCCAATGTCAATGTGTTATTTTATTACTTTTTTTTTTGCACTCTTTACTTTGAACACCATTACGTATAAATTTTAAGTTTATCTTTTTCAAATAAATAGTCTTATGGAGAGAGATATCTTAAATGTCAAAATAATTTTTAATGTGAAAATCTAACATGATCAAACACACAAACATTATAAGGAGGGCATGATTAAAACAATGAGTGGTTAATTAGTCTTTTTCTTCATATAGATAATTTTTCACTTCACACATAACTAATCTCAATTCTCAAATGTTACAAGCTACTTATTCATGCAAACATAAAGTAGGTTTCCACTACAATACACTCATTACACTTGTAAGGACTGACATAGAAAAATTTGTTTAGAAGATTACAGTTTATTATTAGTAGTATGAATCAAATTCAAAGACTAGGAGAAATGTATAATGCACTTTCTACATGTTGGTTGTGACTTGTGGTTGAAGAATAAAAATGTAAGAGCAAAAAAGACATTGGTATTGGTTGTATTCATCTTACTTATATAACAAACAATAAGTTTCCTTGATCTAGTATTGTAAGATTATCCAATTATGTATTCAAATAAAGAAAACATAAAAGTTAAATTGAACTAATCCAACCAAAAACTCTAATAATAACATTACGACAAGTGAAAGAAAAATAATTATGAGACATGTTTTTCAATCATGAATCATGAACTAATGATGCTAAATTTGGTATCAAGAACCTATATATATTATACTTAGAAATCACATATATACAAAATTTTAAAAAATAGGTGTGAACCCATGTGGTTGCATCACAATTTGCATACCTTTTATCAAAAAAGAGAACATACAATAGCAACTATGTAAGCAAGTGCATAAAGAAAACAAACCTTACGACATATTGACACCTATGTGAGAGTAGAAGAAAGTCAATGTCCAACACCCAAAGTCAAAGTAGGAACAAGAATGTAATTAGAATGAACACAAAAAATCACTATAGAAAACATCAAAGAACCAATGTCTATTATGTATTCTATTTTCCAACACCAAAATTGCACATCGAAGACCCATTGTATCAAAGTCGAAGAGCCAATTGCAATATCATTCAGTTTCCTTTTTTAATTATTTTAGTTTTATTTTTATTTGATTACATGAATGAATGACATGGCATGTTTAAAACATATGATTGATTGCCAATGTAAAAATACTTACACTAACAATCTATAAGTAATTAACTCAACTTAAAATTCTATTTAGAAGGGAATTAAATAAGCCGTTAGGTAAGAGTCTATTATGTTTTGTTGAGTTGTCTACTTTCTTCCTTTCAAGGTTATATCAATTAAATGAAGTCAACAAAGTGAGGATGTTAATAAATCAAAATGATCATAATGCATATTTGATGTATGATTCAAAAACATTTTCAGAACACATCCATGTTATTAGAGTTTGTTGATAAATTCTTACCAAGGTCACTCCTAAATGTTCAACATAATGAGCCTAAAGGAAAAATTATAGTTAAAAGATTGACTTGAAACTACATCAAGGCACTAGGTATTGGGTTATTAATGACATACATTTATATTAAAAAATATAAAAATTTTATACTTATATTGAAATAAACAAAAAAAAGTATTACTTGTAAACAAATTTCAAGTATCTAAAATAATTAATTATATACACTTCACAAACACGACAAATTGAGCAAGTATATTGAAATCAAATCAACAATAATATATTAACAATAAAGCAATGTTTTCAACATAAAAAGAGAAATTACAATAATAAAGAAAACATAGCCAATAAACTAGTGACATGACTCAAAGTATTAAGTTAAGAAAAAAGATAAACTAAATACTTTGAGTCAAGTCATGAGTCTAGGTTGGAACAATACTTGTGTCTATGCGGTGCAACCAGTCAGATCAATTGAATTTGTAATGAGTTTGATTATCCACTAGTTGATCTATGCGGTGCAACCAATCAGATCAATTGAATTTGTCTAGATTTTGGAACTGTGGATAAAATAAAAGCATACTAAATTAGATATAAGAAATTAAAATGAGGCAAGTATACTATGATATCAAATTTTTTTGTAAGATCCTAAATTTTTTAATAATAGATAATAAGTGTGTGAAATAAGTAAAAGAGATAATTAAATTTAATTTATGTGTCATTAATATATTAATTAAAGAATATTCAGTTTTATTATTTATGTGAATATTTATGTTTTAGATTGATGAATGTGATTAAAATTAAGGAGATTTAATAATGGAATATGAGAAAGTGAAGTCTAATGAAGTGAAAAATTATGATAAATGAGATTCTTTTAGATTGAGGTAGTTATGATGGTTTTTTGGGAAGTTTTCAGAAGTCTATTTAGGAAGGGGTACAAATAGCAAACAAAACTTACTAAATACACTCATGGTCCCCTTCTTCTCTCTCATTCATTCTTCATTTGGTTTCTTTCTTTCCTCACTGTCTCTCTCTTTCTCTCACCGCCAAATCTTGATTCTCTTGCATGGTGCCCAATTTGTTAGTGGAATAAGACGAAATCTTTTTCATTATTCTTGATTCTGAGTGTTTGTCATTATAGGTAAATTTGATCCTAATTTCTTGGGTCTTTTTCTGTTCATTTCTAGTTCAATAATTCCCATTGAGGAGGGCTTCTCTTTAAAATCTTATTTCTTCTTAGATTCTTTCTTGGTTTGGGATTTTGTTAGATTTTGAGTGATTTTTGTGGGAGAATTCTTCTCTATCTTCAAATTCAGGTTTTTAAGGGATAAATAGTTAAGGAAGGCTTTATTATTGAATTTTGTTTATAAAACTATGATTTGATAGTTGTAAAGTTGATTAATTTTGATTAACTGAGATTTTGACTATGATTTGAGTTATATGTGTAATTGATTGCTTTTTGTGATTGATTTATAAAACTATGATTTGATAGTTGTAAAGTTGATTAATTTTGATTAACTGAGATTTTGACTATGATTTGAGTCATATGTGTAATTGATTGCTTTTTGTGATTGATTTATGTTTTGGACTATGTTCGAGGATCAAATGAGTTTGTGTTCAGTGAAGAATGTATAATTTGTGTTTTTAGTGTCTTTGAGGTGATTGAGATATATGAGATGTTGATTTGATTAGTTGATGGAATTGTGATTTGGATGTTTGGAATTTGTAATTCATTGATAGGATTATTAATTGATTGTGTTATGGGTTGTTATGGGGAGGTAATGGAGCCTTTGATGTGGTACATTCAATTAAGGAGGTTGATAGATTTAAGTGATCTTGGTGCTAAGGCCCTATTTCGGGTGATGATGCAGTGTTAGGGCCCTATGTTAGGCGATGATACACTGGTGTTAAGGCCCTGTTTCGGGCAATGATACACCACAAGATATACTTAGATAGCAATTGGATGTCATATTTAGGTTAGCTAGACTAGACATTAGTTGAGTATTAGATGAGTATACTCAGAATTCAATCATGTGTCATGCATGAGCGTGCCTTCATGTGAAAGCAGAACTGGCATCCACTTGGGCATGCTATACAATTTATGTCACTATATTTATTTATATATAATTTGTTAAATTTAGTAAATTTACACGTTTAATAATTTTATGTAAATAGTAAATTGACTAATTTAATTATTGACGAGTTACATAATTTTATTAATTAGATAAGTATACACAATTTTAGATAATTTTAAAATTATTTCATAATCGATCACACTTCTTAAAGAGCTACTATTTACTCAAGAGTGGCTAGTCTTGTAGTGGCAACTGCTTGAGCTCCTACTCTCACTGTGATTACGAAGACAACAAAGGGAAATTTTAATGTATAATATAATATATTTATTATTAAATCATATATAGTAGTATAAAAATATGTAAAATTTAATAAACATATTTAATAAGATAATGTCATGAAATCAATAGTTAGATTGGTCAAATTTTTATTCTCCATAATGTTATTGAAGGTATAAGTTGACTAAATTTGACATTTTAATGCTTCTCTTAACTAAGATACATCAATTAAGGTAAAAGTTTGAGTCCTCCAAAGACTCGAGTCACAATGAAGATAATTGTATATTGTATAAGTCACGTTTTAACTCTTATGATTCTAAGTCTATTGAGTGATGATTGACAAAATGATCCGATATCAAATTAATAAACACAAATAATTTTTTTATAATTATAAATTAATAAAGTTTTAAATTTATCTTTATTATCTTACACTATAAATCTTATCTTAATCTCCATGTGAAGATTAGTCCACACAGTAATCAAAGAATACTAGTAATTTTAGACTAGTATTTTCTTCAAAAATAAATTACAACATGAAAAAATTATTTGTAATTCCGAACTCAACTCATTTGTTTGAGAATTAACATTGTGTCAAAATCCATAAGTTATGATGACTAAGAACATTAATAGCATACCCAACCATCGATTTTAACTTATTTTTTTAAGTCTCATGTTTTCATATAATTTTTTTAACTTAAATAGTGAACTCATTATAAGCTAAATCTACATATTTTATTTCAATATTCATTTATATTCCAAATTAATATTTATGGTTGCAGATCTCAAGGATCTTTTGCAAAATCCCATTTTTCACGTGAAGATATACTCTTCTGCAAATAAAAAGATAAAATCTTGAGATCAAAATCTCACTTCAGTAATCGTATTGAAAATGCTTTTATAACTTGTTTGGTAAAAAGTGGAGTGTAAGAAATTATTAGAATAGATAAATAAGAAGAGAGAAAAATAATATCTTTCTAATTTGGTAACAAAAAATAAAAAAATATTAATAATTGAGGAGCCATACTTATTTTACTTTTCACCGAAAACAAACATAAAAAACTGTATAAAAAATTAATCATTCTAAAATTATATTTTATCGTAAGAAAAAGATCAAATATATAAAGTATCATAAAGAAAATATTTTTATCATTTATTATTTTAAAATTTTATATGTTAAAAAATAATCACTTTATAAAATTATTTTGAACTTTGTTAAAAAAGTACCTAATAATTGAATAGTTTACTACATAATATAATATGGATCGTGGCGCTTAATTATGTGTTTTTTTATAACATTATTGTTAATTATATGTGGACCACATTCTATTGGTCAAATTAATTCGCCCTCAACGTTTTGGTTCCAACTTGAAAGTGCATTTACTTGGGCTAATTGTGCATACTATAGGATGATGACCTGGAATCACACGCACACCCCACCGTGCCCATTGCCCAACTTTTTTAATGTGGTGAATACATTATAATTACAATTTGACTTAATTACAAGGTTCACAGGTAAATTTTCATCACCAACATTTCAATTGTTATTTACTAATTTAATTTTTTTTTTAATTTTTATTTTATCCTTAAACTTAATTCCTCAGCTCCTTTTAAATACCCTCCCCCAGCCTTTTTCCATTTATAAGCAATAAACAATTGTTTTGGATACAGGGCATTACAATCATATTTGCTCTGTTAAAAAACATTACAACTATATTTTTTATTCTACGTTTAAGGAGATTTATAAAAAATAAATAATTTAAAAAAATTATAAACACTAAACAATAAAAAAAAGTTAAAAAAGCAAATTTTTTTACTCTCCGAAAATAATTTTTTGAAGAATAAAAAGATTTGTAAATTTTAACTTTATAAAATATGAACTTAAGTTTTTTTATCCTTAAGTGTGAATTCAAATTTTAAAAGATGTTAATTCAAATTTCTGAATCATAAGTAGGGATCGGTATATGGATCTCGACCGCAAACTAGTCCACATATCTCCCACGACAAATTATGGACTTTTTTTTTTCAAAAGAATCATAATTGTAGGAAGAGAATTTCTCTCTACACTTCGATAAGTTCTTTCTACATTTCCATAATTTTTTAAAATGGCAAAAAATTATTAATGAAAACAGTCAAAATTTAATTACGACACATATCTTTCTTTTCACTTTCATCTGCATCTCTCTTTTGTTTCACACATCCTTCGTTTCGCATCTCTCTCATTAGCTTCTCTTGTACAACTTCGTTTTTCTTCTCACTGAATTAGTGGTTTTCTCTTCTTCTTCATGTGTTGTTGTTCATCCTATTTGCGTTTGTTTTGTTCTTCGTGGTTTAGCTTTGTGTTTACCTTCTTTCGGTACATTAACTTTTTTTACAAGTCCGGACACTCCTATCCGAACTTATAAAAAAATTTGCAAATTTATTTTACAAGTCCGGACACCCTTGTCCGAACTTGTAAAAATATTTGCAAATTTTATTTTACAAGTCCAAACACCCTTGTTTGAGCGTGTAAAAAATTTTGCAAATTTTATTTACAAGTCCAAATACCCTTTTCCGGACTTATAAAAAATTTTGTAAATTATTTTTCACAAGTCCGGACACTCCTGTCGGGACATGTAAAATAATTTTCAATTCTTTTTACAAGTTTGCATACCCCTGTCCAAACTAAGTCTAGACACCCCTGTCCAGACTTGTAAAAAAATTTGCAATTCTTTTTACAAGTCTGAACACCCCTATCTAGACTTGTAAAAAAATTTTGCAAAAATTTTTTTTACAAATCCGAACACCCTTATCTACACCTGTAAAAAAATTTGCAAACTTTTTACTTGGATTAGACTTATTTTTTTATCTAGGGTATTTGAGACTTTTCCTATCTTTACAGAGGTGTAGTGAGAAATTATAGAGGTGAAAAGATAAATTCTCTTGTAGGAAAAATTTAAGCCCATCTATGAACTTGTAAATTTCATGAACTAAGTTTGTGAACTCACAAACTTAACATGTAACTTGTCTAAAGGAATAAATTTGTCATTTAGATTATTAATTTATGTTAATGTAACTTATTTTTATAAATTATAATATTTTACACTTTTAATATTAAAATTATTAATATATTAGATTATTATAAATAATAATATTTTTAGAGGTTATATGCAATTTAAAACTAGTAATTGTGTTAGCACATTTTGGTACCGACCTTGAACAAGTAATGGCAGACATTAACGTCACAAAATCCAAAACAAAAAACTGTTGCCATTTATGTACGTCACATTTCTCTCACACAACCACAAACATTATTAACGATTCCACTTATTGCTGCTACCTAGAGTCTGCCTATATGGCATTTACAATTCCCAACAAAACTTCTTTATGTTCCCGCAACAGATTGATTAAATAATAATAATAGAAAAATATTTATTCACAATTAATTACAACCTGTTAAATTTATTAAGTTTATCAATTATTATTTTAAATATTATATAAATGATAAGTTGCAAGTAAAGTATTTTTACATTATCAATAAATATATATATATATATATATATATATATATATTAAACTCATAATAATAAAATAAAATGTTTGGCAAATACTTATTTTTAGAGTTTTTAAATACTTTTTTTTAATCAATCAACATCTTAAAAATTATAGATATTTAAGTGATATTTCTATTACAACTAAAGTTGGATTTTAATTTTTAGAGTTTAATTGATATACACGGTCAGGGTAAAAGACTTTTACACTAACGTTTCAATATGTGACTTTTAAAGTACTAATTAGTAAAATCAACAAAATTTATCATGAATGAAGGGTTGTGATTGACACTTACAGTATATACCAATTAAACTCTAATTTTTATGTATTCTTTCATTCTAACACTTAATCAAAGCATATGCGAGAAGTTTTACAATTAATGCTGATTTTAATTTGGTATATTTTTCCATTTTGACATTTAATTATAACATCCATCATCCATTTTTTAGTTTTCTACTATTTTTTCTTTTTTCTACCCCACCATCATTGTCAATACGATCATCCTCACCATTGTCACTGCATCCGTAGGTATGGTGGTCAAGTGGAGAAACGAGGGAAGAAGAGATTGTGAGTTTGAATCCTTTCACTGATAAAAAATTAACAATTAACATTTAGCCTATGAAGAAAATTAAAACACCCACAATCCATTTTTAATTTCCTTCTATTTTTCTTTTTATTTTTTTTTCCACCCACCCCACCACCATTGTTGGCACTATCACTACTATCCCACCGGTGGTGGGGATCGTGGTAGCAGCGATGATGGTGGGGTGATAGTAGTGACAATGATAATGATGGTGGGGGCTTAGAAAAAAAAAAAAAGTAGAAAACTAAACATAAATTATGGATGCTATAATTAAAGGTCATAATGAAATAATACACCAAATTAAAATCAGCATTAATTGCAGTGGAACATTACTAGGTATGGCAACAGGCGTAGGGTGGGGCGGGGTAGGGATAGACCATCCCCATCCCCGCTTCTGAAACTCATCTTCATCCATGTACTCTGCGGGTATGAGATTTATTTCCCCATCCTCTTCATCCCCATCGAGTATCGGGTATACCCATACTTATTTCATACTCGCAAAAAAAATTATTTCATACTCGCAAAAAAATTATAATGATATTTTAATAGAAAATAATTTGTTTGTATAAAATTATATTAATTCAAAAGTTATCTAATAAATGCAAAGTTTGTAATTTATTAATTAAATGTCAAACATTTTTCTTTTTTTAAGACAAAAAAATATGTATTTATTAAAATAAGAGTGGGGTGAGGTTCATACAGGTATGGGGTGGGTATCTATATCCCTATCTATGTCTCCATCCCAACTTAACAAATCGGGTATGCCACATACTCATACTCGTTCTCGGTCAAACAGGAGATTCCCCGTCAACTTTGGAACGGGTCGGTGATTACCCACAGATATTAGTTTATTTGTCATCCCTAAACATTACTTAAATATTTATATTTTTCAAAATATTATTTGATTAAAAAAATGTTTTAGAGCTCTAATCCTATGCCCTATGCACCATGCCCCTGGTGCATAGATTAGGAAAATTCATAAAAAATAATAGTATTTTACTGAAAATTAACATTTTTTTCTTGAAAAATAGCATTTTTATTTGGTTATTTAAATATTATTTAATTTTTTATTTTTTGAATATTATTTTATTAGGTTTTAGGTTATAGTACAATCTTTAAAAAAACCGTTTTGATACGATCAATAATTTTGATTTTGATATTTATTTTTAAGTAATATTGTTAATTAAAAAATTTGATAACTCAATCAATTATCACATAGGAAATCACGATTTTGCTTCCTTGAAATTTATAGGTATTAGGATTTTCTCCTGATATTAAATTTTTAAACAAATTATATTCTAATAATTATGTTATTATGCAAATTAATTCTTAAAATATTTTAGATAGAATTTATAGTTTAAAAGTGCTATTTAAATTATTTTATGCATTAATAAATTTTCATAAGAAAAGAGGGAGTCATAACCTCTAAACATTTTTCTTTTTTTTTTTTAGTAAATATAGAATTTTTTGTAATGTATTTATTTTATTTTTTATTTTTCAAACTTTTTCTTTTATTTTAACAAGTATAGAATTTTCATAAAAAATTATAATTTTCTTAAAAGTATATTTATTTTATTTTTTTACTATCTCAAATTCTTAATCTATATCTTCTGCTAGTTTTAGAAGATTAATGTACAAAACATTTCAAAAATTGAGAAATAACATGTTAATTAATACTTTTCAAGAATTTATTATTCACCTCTAACGTTTCTCAAATAGGTTTATGAGTAATTAAAAAGTATAATAAAAAATGTAATTTATTTAAAAATTTACATTAGATTATCCGATCATACTCTCTTACAGTATTTATTGAATATAGGGATTAAAACTAAATAAAAAATTGTTTTTAATCCATCATTAAACAATATCAAAACTAAAATATAACTATTTTTCAATAAAAATATTATTTAAACTTTAAGAAAAAAAAAAGAAAAAACGTTTTGTCAATTCAACTTACTCTTTTGTTGGTTTTCAACAACGAGCCGCGAAAGTCGTTGCAGTGCAATATCAACGACATCCTCAAAGCCAACAAGGCCACTCGCGTTGGGGTGCGTGTAAGTCAACCTCGGTATCAACCCAATGACCACCTCTCGCATTTTCTGAACCTCTTCCTCGGAGAATCCCATAAGCACGTCCTCAATCCTCTTCTTTCCCCCACTCACCTCTCTCTCGTCGATGAAAACCGAATACGTATCCCTCTCCGTAGGAAAATACCACGTGTACTGCGTATACGCCGTATGCTCAGAGAAAAACACGGGAACACACCCCGCGAGTACGGCGTCAAACGTCGAGCGGCGCGTGAAGGAGTCCCCGGGCGCCTGAAGGCAAAACGCGGAACCACTCAACACATCCAGCACTTTCATCGGGTCGTGGCACCTGCTATCCCCACTCACACACTGCACCAAAACGCAGCGTTTGGATGCTTTGCATTGCTTCACGATGTGGTCGCGGACCTTTGCTTTTTCCAACCCCGGGCGCGTGCCGCCCACGAAGGAGAAGAGGTGGGGCCGGGCGCGTTGACGCATGTTGGACTGCCACGTCAGCATTTCCGTCAGTGTTTTGGGGTGGAAGTAAGAAGGGTAGGGGATTGCGAATTGGTTGTGGCCTTGCCAAGGATGTCGCTCCACTGTTAGCACCGACATGTTCCGGACAGGTGGTAGGTTTAAGAAGATGTTGGCTCCGAAGTCTGGCCCATCTTCCGTGCGCATGAAATCCCATGCGGTTCTCCCCACAGCAACGAAATGGTCCTTTCCTACACAAAATCATATTTACTCTATTCACTACCAAAAAATAAGTCGAAGACCATTTTAAATATCATTTTATTATTAAAACTTTATCATGACTTACTTAATTTTTACCCGTAATCACTATGAAACTAATTCTGAGTCTTCATTGTTATTATTTATTTTATAAAAAATATTAATTATTTATCACAACTATTATATTTCAAAACAAAATTAAAAGTAACTGAATTTCTTCTCAGTGTCATATAACATTACTATTAAACGTTTAAGAATTTGATTTAACCATGTTCTGTGTTTTTTCTTTTCTTTACTTTTATAATAAAATATGAGTTAATTGGTATATATTGTCAGTTTAAAGATTTGTGCATTGATAGTCACTCATAAATCTCCGTTTATAGTAAATTTATTAACTTCATTAGTTACTAATTTAAAAGGTTCCGGCTATGATTAACTCTCAGTATAAAAATATTTTACAGTATATACCAATTAAACTCATAAAATATTTTAAAAATTATACATTGTGAACGTAACAGTTTTAAATCCTGTTATTATTCAAGTTATCACGATCATCATTTATTTATTTATTTTCAAATAGAAAAAAAATATGAGTTTAGTTAATATCCACTTACTTTCAGCTTAAAAGATTTTTATATCGAAGTTGAATCATAATCTTTCAATATGACTTTTCACGTATCCGTATAAAAGTATTTACACTGACAATATATACCAATTAAAATTTAATTTAAATTTTTTATCTACTTAAAAAATTATTTAATTATTATAATAATTTAAAATGAATTAAAGTGACGAAAATGTGAATGCATTGTGCAAGAAAAATACAGAAAAAGAGGAAAGATGGATTTAATTGAGGTTGTTACCATAGTGTCTTTTCCAAGAGGGTTGACTCTGCAGAAAGTGAAGAAGATGAAGGGGCAAGGCATCACGGAGGGTATGATTGGGTTGGCGGAAGACGCTGGAGGCGTGGAGGCCGGCGTAGAAGGGGACGTAGAACAAAGTGGCGGCGTCGGGATCCCACGTGCGGCGGGGATGGTTCTGAAGGCGCGCGTGTATGATCAATTCGGCTATGAACTGGTGCGTGGCGTACCACGATGGGGTGGCAAGGGGTTGGCCGAGGCCGTGGTTGGCCACGTGGGGGCACATGTCGGTGTAGATGTTGAGGCTCCGGCAACGTTGGAGGAGTCGTAGGTTAAAGCGTGAGGGGAGCGTGTGGATGTAGAATAAGGGTCCTGATACTACAACGTGGTCGTGGAGGCGTGTTGTGGTGGGTGGGAGGTGAAGAAAAATGAGGCATGAAATGAGGAAGAGGCATGAGAAGAGAGTGTACCTTAATTTGTTGCTTGTTGTGTGGTGGTCTTTGGTTTTTGAGAAGCTTGTGCTTGTGGAGGGGAGAGAGTGGAGTGGGGGAGTGGGTGATGGCTTTCGGAAGAACAACATGGAGGAGGAAATTTGATAGATAGGGCTAAACTAAATTATTCTTCTTGTTTGTAGACGGAACAAAATTAACATTGTTATTAATTGCTGGTTTTGACTTTTGAGTTTTGAAAGCTGAGAACTGAGAAGGTGTGGAATTCAGTTGCTGGAACATGGAATCCTAGTGCTCTTGGTCAAGAAGAGAGGTAGGGACATCTTGGAACATGCCTGCCTGCTTCTTCCCCTTCTAGTTAATACTAACCTTTGCTCTATATAAATTAATCCTTTATCATATAAATCATTATAAAATACGCTTCAATACGTTTTTGGTTAAATATTTATTAATCAATTTTAGGTTGAATTCTTAATAATTTTTTTTTTTTTTTATGAATCCTCTAATTTAAATATTATTTAAAATTGTTAAAAATATTTTAAAGTAATTTTAAATGTTATTTAAAGCAGTTTGAAAAGCTAAAACAAAATAAAAAAAAATTATCAAATATAGTAAAATTTATTAGAGGCTTAACATAAAATTTACTAATATATCATGATCTGAAATTAATATATTTAAACTTATGAAATCATATGGCATAACTAACTATGTAGTTCGATCTTAACACAATTATTCTAACTTATATCAGTTGTAATATCATGTTTAAATTCTACTTATTTAGTTTTGTTAATTAAATATATGAAGAAAATACTTTATCCCTTATAATTCACCTATATAAAATGATAGAGTAATTATATAATTATTCTATTATTATATAAAAAATACACTATACACATATATATATATATATATATATATATATAATTAGAGTCTGTTGTGCTAGAATATATATGTATATAATTAAATTTTTTACTCCATTAAAACAAATATATAAATTATAAAAAAAAAGTGCGGCATTACATATAATTAAACTAGTTATTGAAATATAATGTGTAAGCGTAGAAGGGATTCATTACGGAAAATTAGAAAAGTAGCAGGAACTCCAAATTAATTCGACAAATCTTGTCGTATATATTGAATGCATTGTGTAGGAAAATAATTGGAGAACTAGTTAATATCTCCACTATTAGAATTTCATTCATTTCTTACATGTTTTTCTCAAAAAACGGTAGGAGATTTATTTTCTGAAAATTTAGTTACGAAAAATAATTTTTACCTAAAATTTTTGTCGGTAATTTTTTTTTTAAGAAAATTTATAACTGCAACAAATTTTCTATGAAATTTTTATCAAAATAATTGTAAGAAATATACATGCGATTTTTATACAAAAAACCAAAAAAAATATTTCAAAGTTACCTACAGATTTATTTTACAGGAAATTCATTTCTTTGGTTTTTTAAAACAAACAGTTGGTAAGGTCTCATTCGGGATGGTTCTAAGTTTTTGGTTTTTGATTTTGAAACATATTATGAAAACAGAATCTGTTCGGCAAAAATGATTTTGTTTTGGTCTTTTACTTATTTTCGAAACAGTTTTTACTCAATTTTAAAAATAATAAAATTTGGTTTTTAGATTTTTGTTTCTATTTTTTAAATTCATTACTTGACTTCATTTGTCATAATTGACCATCACCTCTGACCAAAAGTCACCGAACACCACTCCGACGGTCATCGGTCATCACCTCTAATCGGCGGTCAGCGGTCGTCACCTCCGACTAGCAGTCATCGGTCGTCACCTCCGATTGACAGTCACCAATTGCTACCTCCAACTGCCGGTCACCAACCGCTACCTTCGATCTCCGACCGTGATCACCGACTGCCACCTCCGATAGTGGTCACCAGCCACCACCTCCAACCGATGATCACTTGCCGCCACCTCTGACCAACGGTCACCGACCGCCACCTCTGACTGGCGATCATCGACTGCCACCTCCGACCATCAATCAACGACCGCCATCTTCTACCAACGGTCACCGGCCGCCACCGTCACTGTCGCCGCCGCTGATCGGCAATCACCGGCCGCCACCGCCGACCGGCGGTCACCAGACACCACCTCCAACCGGCGGTCACCAACCACACCTCCGATTGGCAATCGCCAATGACCAACTGGCACCTTCAACGATCGCGACCTTCAACTAGGGTTTTGGTTAAGATTTGAGACCAATGTTTTAAATTTGGAAACAAAAACAATCTTGTTTTTAAAATTTTAAAACTAGAAACCAAAAATCAACCCGAACGGGGCCTAGGTTATCTACCGTTTAGCAAAACCATAGGTAAGTTACTTGTTTTACTAACCGCAGAAATTTCCTACGATTTTTTTCTACAAGAAAAATATAATTTAAGAAAATAAAATTAATATATAATTATTTATGAATTAATATATTATTTATTTATATATTAATGTATTATTTTATAACTTATTATAAGAATTTTATAACTTTTTGTTAAAAAAAAATAAAATTTAATTATTTAATAATATCACAAATTAAAATAATTTTGGTTATAATAAAAAATTTGAATATATTTTACGTCACATAAAATCCTATTAAAAAATTTTAGTTATACTAAAAAATTCTATTAATTTGTATATTTTACTATAGTTATGTAATAACCTCCTTTTTAAAATATAAAAAAAATAATTAAATGATAATTAGTAAATAATATCATAAAATAACTTTTTATTTATGATAGAAAGTATAAATATTTTTAATAATTTAATATAATTATTTTATAATTTATAATTTAATTTATATATAAATAATTTATATTATTGTAAAATAAAAATTTTCTGTAATTCTTTATTGATAAGCATAAATAAATACAAATATAATTACGAAAGCAATTCTATATTTATTAATAATAAAAAAAAATTTGACAAACACATATAAGACCTTTCTATTTTTTTTTTCAAAACTTCTCTTTCTAATTTTTATCTCTTGTATTTTAATATTTATTTTTTATTTTTTTTTTCAAAACTTCTCTTTCTAATTTTTATCTCTTATATTTTAATATTTATGTTTTATATTTTTCAGATTTATACTTATAAGGCAACAAAAATTATCATTTTATTAACTTAAAAATCTATATTAAGAATATTTGTAATTGATAAAAAATTTATAATTCTACAAAAAATGTACTGATACATAAAGAAAATTTAATTATTATAATGAATAGAGAGGTATATGCTCTCATGAAATCTCCACTCCTTGTAAAAATGACAATGTAGAGAACATTCCAGACAAAATCTAACTAGATAAATTTCAGTGGACCTATACAAAGTAGGTGGAAAAGAAAATGAAGGGGAAAAATATATTGGATCAGTTTGTGAATTGTGACAACAACCTTGATCCTTAACACTTCTCTTAGTGAATGTGTTTTCTCACGTCATGATACAATCTCATGAGCAGCATCTTTTCATGTCTTTAATTGAGCTTCCATCATCCCCATTTCTTTAGATAAAGCCGATGCCATAACATGAAACTCAGCTTTGATGTCTTTTTTCCCTAAAACATTTAATACTGTAAGAAACTGAGATCCAATCATGTGTACCACAAGTCTAAATACAGAAGTTATATGCTGACCAGTATCCTGTTTAGCTGCTTCCATTTTAATTTCACGATCATTCTTTTCAATAATACACTTCTGCAACTGAAGCTCTAGTTCATCAATCCTAAGGTCAGAATTGTCAAGAACCTGCCTTGCAGTATCAGCAGACTCCAATTTCAAATTTAGTTCACTCTCCCATTTTGCAACATGAACACTGACAGTCTAACATAACATTTAGACTTGTGTTTTTTTTACATGTTTTTTTCTCTCTAAATGTTAATGTTATATTAGGCGAGCAATGTTCATGTTAAGAAAAATTCGCAGAAAATGGCTGAAATTCTAATAGTGTGTTCTACCGTATCATAAGAAAATATTAATTAAATTACAATATATAATTTATAAGACTTTGTAAAATAACATATATATATATATATATATTATTTTATTAATATTTACGACAATTTCTCTCATTAAATAATATAATATAATATTTTTTAAATAGTGTTAGATATACGGTTGGATTAAATGTTCCGACAAAACCTCATTACCTATAATGATCTCATAGGATTCAAGCAAAATTATCTCTAATAAAAAATATATATTTGATCTATAACAAATATAAATAAGTACAGGTCTAACTAATGTGTTTTAATTAAATAATTAACCAGAAGATTGAAAAAATATGAAAGTTTTATGTAGTTTTATCAAATTTTAAAAATGATAATGAATCAAGATACGAAGATAAACAAATTACTTCTTATATGTTTTCGTTTCTTTCTTTTTTTTTACCAAAAAGGCGGGGACAACTTAAAGGACAAAATGAAAGACTTCTTAATAATAACATGCAGCTAGGTCGCAATTTTGAAACAATTGTTAATTTTGTTATTAATGTATACAATTGTTAATTTAATTAATTCAACTACGTATAATATGCAATAGTATAATGGGCTATACTATGATTTGCAGTGGAGACAGAATATATATACTCTAAATCTCGAATGACATACACTAACAAAATATGCATTCTTTCTCTATCTTATTTTGGTATCTTATTTTTCTTTATCTTTCTCATTATATCTTTTTGGTTTCCATCAGTGTTGGTGAGTGCTTTAATTAATTCTTGTTGAGAGTGTTCACAGTTAAATTTAATGTTTTTAAATTAAAGTTTGACCATCTTTTTCTCAAGACAATATACTTTCGTCTGCTTCGAGATATATTTAATCATACACATGATTTGCCAGATTTTCTAACATAATGGGTCTAATTTTTAAAACATAAGTTTCGGAAACCTTACCATATACATCCCCTTCAAATCAGTAAAATATTATTTAAATAAATACTATTGTATTTGAAAAAATGTATATTAATTAAGATAAGTAATAGTGGAGCTAGCACAAACCTTAACTAAGAATGTCTTTTTTCTTAAAAGGATTTTGTCTTGTCTCAAAAAATGTTTAAATATATTTTGAATCCGTGATATACTAATGAAATTTATAATATTTTTAATAAAACTTTAAATTGTTTTAAAATAGTCAGATAACATTCTAAAAAATAAATTAAAATAAAAAATTTATTAAAAAATTAACACAAAATAAATATTTATAAAAATTCAACGTTAAATTTATTAATATATTAAATATTAATAAAACATATTTAAGCACAAAATAATAGAACACAAAATTAGACTCAGATGGTGTGCGCACTTTGCTGGCGGAAGATGTGACTAACGAATCGGGGCTGATAAAATTTTAAAGTCATGGTAAAATGTATTTTTTTCGACGAGATATGATTATATGAATGATACAACTCAGAGGAGGAACAATATGCATCATTTTTCTATCATATGTCTATCATGTACGTTACTCCACGTTCGTTATTTGTGTCTCCACCTTTTTTAGGTATTCTTTTAATAAATTTTTGTCCCCTTCAACGTGGATGGGTGTTTTAATTTTTCTTGAGTATAATTTAAGTTGCTTTTTAAATGAAACAATTTGACTTGAATATAAATTAGTATTGTGACTTGTGCTACACACCGGATCACTATAAAAAAATTGATTTATATTATCTAATTCGTACTTATACTAAAACAATATACATGATATGTTAATGGATCCTACCTAAGTAATTTTTACATTGTATTTTTTATAAATTTAGATTACTTATTTCATATGCATTAAAATTAGATGGATTGTTATACAATTAGTAATCTTAATTTGTCAAAAGGCAAATCTAAATTACCTATTTTGAAGTATCCTAATTTTGTTCTTCATTTTCTTCCTTATCCTCACTTCATTATTCCGTTTGGTCTTACCTATCGCCCACTCTCACACCGCACACTCCTCACTTTAAGTCTTGACTTCGTGTACTTTTTAAGGATATTTTTATCAACGTAATTTCTTATAGAGGTGCACGAAAAAGTTGATTGGGTGTAGGGAGAGATACACTAGTTTGTGTCAAAGATATAAAATAGAGGTGTTCATCGGTTCGAGTCAACCCGACGAACCCGGTAAACCAAACTAAACCAATTAGTTTGACTCGATTTTTTCACTTGATTGGATCTGGACCCAACTCAAACCAATTAGAACCAATCCTGTTTGGCTCGGTTCGTGATTTTCACATTTCAAAACCTTGACCTATCTCGAACCAACCAAAAGTATATATTATATTATTATTATATGTTTCTGCCGAAATGTTCCTGGATACTATTCATGGTGAACTTGCCGAAAATGTCCTTTGTCCACAATGGGGAGAACCTGCAAAAGAGGTCTTTAACACTCAAGTCAAAAAAGTATGTATTGCATGTGAAGTAAAGAGTAATAATTACTTTAGGGATGGATCCCTGACACATACCTCAGAACCAGCTATTTATAGCAAAGACATGGTTCTTACCCGATGGGTATTACCTATTTAACGTCATGTAACCTTTACCTATCGTGTATTGTCTTTATCTAGCGGATATTCTGTTTACTTGGCTCAACTTTTATGTTGGGTGCTTTTATGTTGAAAATATGAAATCTCTTTGCTCTTGATGTCCTAAAGGTGTCTTGATGTCTATTTCGAATTTCGGTTATGCCGAAATCCGATTTCCCTCTATTCTAAGGGTATTTAGGTTATTTCATTATCCTTCTTTCCTTATGACTATACATTATATATTTAATTTATATTTTTAAGTTAGTAAATTTAGTAACCTATTTTGTTCAAGGTTTTGCATTTCAAAATCCTGAATCAACCCTATTTTATATTTTTAATTTAGTAAATTTATTTTATACTTTAAATTTATACAATTTGTTGTTTGTACTGTATTGTGTTGTTTTAATAGTTTAATTTGAGTAATTTAGTATATATGAAACACTTGATATTTTATTGTAAAATTATGAATTTAGTATACTAATGGATTTGACTAGTTTCAGATATAAAAAATTATTTTTTTACGATTTAATGGGAATTTTTTTTAAAAATTTTTTTATCAATTTTCCCTTAAACTGAATCAACCTGATTATCATTAATTCAGTTTGGTTCGGGTCAAGAAAAAATTCCAGAAAACTGAACCAACTCAACCCAATTAAAATTAATTAGTTCAATTTTCATTTTATCCAAAAACCAAATAAACTTGAACTGTAAACATCACTGATATAAATCCCGTTACCTATAAAAGAAAGGAAATAAAAAAAAAAACAAACTGAAAAATAATGCATTTACTTTTGGTACTCCCACAAATCTTTTAGAATGCTAAGAGTAATTAATATTTCTTTAGAAAATAAATTATTATGTAAATATTTCTTGCCGAAATAATAAGCACGAAACATTTTTTGTAAATTTTCTTATTACTTTATAAATATTATCTGTAGTTTTTTTTAGATTTTTTACAAAAAATAATTGGAATTACAAGGAAGGACATGAAATTGCAACAAAATCCATTGATATTTCTTGCAGAGTATAATTTTCAAGAAAATCAGCAAAATGTTTACTGATAAAATTCCGCAGAAAATTCTTACGAATATTTTTTTTTCAGCAAATCAAGATTAAAATTGACAATTTTTCCAGAAAATTATTTCCTGCAGATGATTATTAGCAAAAAAAATAAAATAAATCACAGGAAATACTTGTTAATTCATTTCAGAAGAAAAATTTGCAAGAATTTCAAGTGAATATGTTTTCACAAGAAATTAGCATATTTTTAACAGTGCTTGTAACAATTTGTCAAGACTACTATAAAACAAAACTAGAATTTCCCTAATTTTATGATACATGGAACAACCTAGGTCATTCTTCTTAAGGATACTAACTCATTATGTATCAAATTTTATCAAACAGTTATATTGAGGAATTTAAGTTGCAGAACAAAAAATAGAAATTACAGAATCAACAAACACATAACAAAATAAAAAATAGAGAATGGACAACATCAATTTGAGATTCCTAGCAATATACTTGAGTAACCATAATTCTAATAGCATGTGAAATCATAGCAACACTTGCAGTTAATCCACTAGAATTGGATTACAATCCCTAATTGTCATGAATTTTTAGGAATATAATAAATTGAAATAGATTCTCAATGGATAAAGTAACCTCATGCAATACAAATTTATCAAACTGAATCGATCATAAACCAATTTATACCATTGAGAAGAATTTTGCACAAATTGGAGAGGAGAAGAAGGGCATAAATCATAGTTTTGCAATTAAAAAATAAAGAACCAAAAATTGGAATTCATATATTATGACATAGTTGTATCAAAAACTTCAAATCAATTAAGAGTTTTGCCTTCCATGGAAGCTTAAAGAGGATGGTAGAAGGAGAAAAGAAAAAAAAAAAATGAAAAGGTAGAGAAAAAGAGGGAGTTTTGAATTTGAAAATTGGAAATTAAAATTAGAGGAAAGTTAGTCGCAATTAGTTATTAGAGACGATTTATAATTTATCTGTAAACCAGTCTCTAAATTAGGCTTTGACCCAAAACTAAATTGACCCAAAAAATTTATAAAAATTATAAAAATACAAGAAGAATTGGCTTGATGAAAAGTCCAATACAAGAAAGTCAATAATCTGTAAAATAAAAGAAAATAGATGAGAAAGGCTCAAACATGATCCAAATATGGAAAATAACTAAATTAGAAAATTAAGAAATAATTACAAAGTTAGAAAGATTAAAAAAAATATAAAATGTATATAATAAAATGTTCTACCAAGTACCAGTTCATGTTTGCATCTAGTGATATTAATATTCTTATGATATGAAACTTTGCTACTAGTGAAAATGTTATAGATAATCAATGCTATATGTTCTAGTGAAGTCCTTCCTAACAAGCCTTACTTTATATCTTTCACATTATCTATTTGCCTTGTGTTTGACAATAAACACCCATCTATGTTTCTTCCCCTTAATGGCACAAGTTCCCAAGTGTCATTCCTTTGCAACATTTTCATCTCCTCCTTTATTGCTTATATCCATAGGAGTTTTCATAGCTTTCACTACTATTTGATGAACATAATATCTAAACATGTTATAAACTACTATTAACTGATTGTTTCAATTTAATTAATTTTCACATGTTTTGCAACACTTTTCAGAATTTGAATTTTTGTTAAAATCAATTGAAACAATTATGTTAGATTTCTATTATAAAAATCCAAATCATTATTAATTTGTTACAAACCTTGCAACACATCAATAATATCAAGACTTCAAAAAAGTAATCTCAGAAAAAATTTCTAAAATGATTTTAGAAAGATCTTATTAATAGTATATGTCATAGGTACGATATTGTATAATCAAAATTTAAAATCACGCATATGCCTAAGTCTATAACAATCAATACAATGCCTCACTTTTGTGTCTTTGGCATATGAAAAGAGAAAAACAAAAATATTTGAAGAGATTGATAATAGACTAGAGAAGGATGATGGTACTGCACTTCTTGCTTTTCACTAATCCAACTTCAACATATCTCAGTGTTTCTCTTACGTCACAATCAAAGATGGATGAGTTTAACTTGTTTATTAGCCTAATGGAAGTTGAAGATGTGAAAATATAGGAAGGGGATTCACATAGACAAGAAGTGTAGGGGATTAAGGGCAAAATAGATAGGATACTAATATCATATATATGGACACAAATACATGAATAATGTTTCCAGTTTGTGTTACACAAAGATGTCTCAGATCACTCATAAATTGTTTTAAGGGGCCATAAGAGGGAATGGTGAGGAAAGTCATTTAGGGTGATGAAATCATGATTCTCAATACTAGGCTTCAATGTCATGGTAAAGGAAACCACTACAACAATGTTAGATACAAGGTGGATTGTGTACATACTCAAAGATAAATTAAAATGGGTCAAGGGAAACATCAAACAATGGACAAAGATGGTCGTTGGAAAATTAGGCAAAAAATGTGAACGATTATCTAAGGAAATAACAATACTTGATCATAAGGATGAAAACCAATGGCTAGATCAAAGTAAACATACGAAATTGGGTGATACAATTAAAAAGTTCTACAAATGGAACTCTAGATGGTATACATCTTTAGCCTGGAAAGTTGCTATGATTGGTTGAAAGATGGTGGTGAGAACACAAAATTTAACACACTAAGATCAATTGGAAAAGAAAAAAAAATTAGGTAAGAGGTTTGTGGTAATGACAGACGGGGAAAAAAGCCAATACTTGTTAAAAAGGGGAAAATTATTACTTTGAAGAAAGATTTAAAAGTGATTATCAACTGTCTGTGAGGTTGAATGACGTGCAATTCAAAACACTCTAATAAGAAGACAATGTGTGGCTAGAGAGACCTTTTATAGAGGGAGGAAGAGATCAAGCAAGCAATATGGTCTTGTGATGATTCAAGATGTCAAAGACCTAATGGTTAAAATACATAATTCATTAAGAGATTTTCGTGTAAGTTGAAGATGGATATCGTCAAACTTATGACAAAATTTCATATACACTAGAGGATTCCTAGAGGTGCAAAAATGTATTTTATTGCACTAGTAGCCAAGATTGATAATCAATAACCCTTGGAGGAATATATTCCCATCTTACTGATAAGTTGTATTTACAAAATAATTTCAAAGATGCTGGTAGAAAGGTTAAAAATGGTGGAGTATAAATTCATTGATGATATGCAAACTACATTCTTGAAGGGACGCAACATGCTTGATAGTGTTCTGTCTGTAAATAAATTTATACATGAGGCAAAGAAAAAGAAGAAATAACAAACCTATGATTCTATAAATTGGAAATTTCTATTCTATGATGCATAGAATGGAATTTTCACTCACTTAGGAAATATGGATTAACTAGACATATGAGTTTATTGTTCACAAAGGATTAATTAAGATAAGAAGATCACCTTTCTCTATTTTTTCTTAATAAAGATGGAATGTTTAGAAGAACAAGTGTTATAGGAAAGATAACAAACATATAGATATATAGAAGGAATTTCCAAGTAGTTACAAAACTATTCATTGGTGATCCTATTATTTTATAATCTACCTCGATAGAGAATATCATGACCCTTAAATGTATTTTGTGGTGTTATGGTGCACTCCTCATGATGCTAAGCCAAGGATCTCTTCAAGAGGTTGCTCCAAAGAAGAAGATGAAGGATGGAAGTCAAGGAGATGAAGGTTGGAGGCGCCACCTTAGAACGATAAACCTAAGGAAGACTTGCCATAAGGGAAGAAGCCTTTCATGAAAGCCATTGAAGGTTCTCTCAATTAGTAGAAGGAAGAAGACATTAAAAAGTGTAGAACTCTCAAGTCTATTCAAAATTCAAGTGTAAAAATGATACAAGAGGAGGAGGTTCTTATTTATAGGAGAGGGAGCTTAAGGCTATGGGCTTGAGTAGGATGTCGAACTCAAGGGTGATTAGGGAAAAGCTAGTTGAATTAATTAGGTGTTAATTGAGCTCAAGGCTTATTAACACTTAATTAACTTAACAAGATCCAAACAAGACCCTAAGATCAAGGATCTTTGTTCCCTCCAAATTTGAATTTTAATTTGGAGAGTGCCATGTCATCTCCTTCCAAAATTCAAATCCAAACATGAAGTAAGAAGAAGGGTCATGTAGGAAAGAGAGTGGAGATGGATGGAACATTAGGGAACAAGGAGGGGCCTGCTTGTCTCTCATGCTTCATGTGTGACTTAAGAGGGTGTGGGGATAAGCTAGAGGGGTGTGGTTATCAAAACCACACGTCTACATGGTCCCAAAAAGCCCACTAATGCACACTCCACATAATAGACTAGTTACACCTCCCTTCAACTAAAAGCAACGAAAAAAAGGCCAAAATACAAGGCCAAAGAAATACTAAATACACCTCCAAATACATTAAATAAAAGTCAATCTATGGTGCCAAATACAAGGCTAAAAAGTGAAGACTATGGCCTAATCTTGATGTCCAAAAGAAGGTGAGGTGTTCCTTCCTCTCCTCTAGCCATCTTCCTCAATCCTTCTAGCCATGACCCTTGTGATGGGACCCTTGCTAGGGAGGATTGCACCATCCCCTCCCTCTTGAGAAGGATTTGACCTCAAATCAAACTCGTCCTCTTCCTCATCATCATCAATACCTACAAAAGGAGTAAGATCTCACACATTAAAGGTAGAGCTGACTTCATAATCCTCTGGGAGATCTAACTTATATGCATTGTTACCCAGCCTCTCAAGGATTTGGAAGGGACCATCTCCTCTAGGGTTAAGTTTGGACTTCCTCTTAGTAGGAAAACGATCCTTCCTAAGGTAAAGCCAAACCCAATCTCCTTTGTAAAAAATGAGTTCCTTCCTCCCCTTGTTTTTTTGAATTACATACCCTTTTACCTGCTGTTCAATATTGGATTTAACCCTTTCATGTATTTTCTTAATAAAATCTGCCCTAGAAACTCCATCCTTATGAGACTGAGTATTAGGGAGAGGTATAAGATCCAAAGGAGTAAGAGGGTTAAAGCCATAAACAACCTCAAAAGGGGAATGCTTGGTGGTTTTATGGACCACCCTATTATATGCAAACTCAACGTGGGGAAGGTACTCATCTCAAGACTTATGGTTGCCTTTCAAAAGGGCCCTCAACATTGTGGATAAAGATCTATTGACCACTTCAATCTACCCATTAGTTTGAGGGTGACAAGTGGTAGAGAATTGAAGCTTAGTTCCTAGCCTAGCCCATAAAGTTCTCCAAAAGTGGCTAAGGAACTTAGCATCTCTATCAATAGTGGAGGGTAAGTCATGCAATCTGACAACCTCCTTAAAGAAAAGTCTTGAGATTTTACTAGCATCATCCACTTTGTGGTAGGGAATAAAAAGGCAATTTTACTAAAATGATCCACTACCACAAAAATGGAATATGCACCCCTTTGGGTTCTAGGAAGCCCAAGGACAAAGTCCATACTAATATCTACCCATGGTGCAGAAGGAGTGGGTAAAGGTGTGTATAGTCCATGAGGCATTATTTTAGACTTAGCCTGTAAACAAAAGATGCATCTAGAACAATGTCTCTGGATGTCTTTTTTCATATGGGACCAAAAGAATTTTTCTTTCAAAATCATCAAAGTTTTAAAAACTCCAAAATGCCCCATGAGCTCACCTTCATGGCTCTCTTTTGTCAAAATTTTTCTCATAGATCCTTGGGGTATGCAAAGCTTCCCATGCCTAAACAAGTACCCCTCACTAGTGAAATACCCATCATGGTTTTGTATGCAGAGGTAGCAAAGATGGGACCAAATTCCTTGTCAGAGGGATATTGGGCCCTAAGATCATCAAAGCCCAAGATATGGGAACTTAAAGTGGCCAAAAAATTTTGTCTCCTGGACAAAGCATCTACAACTACATTATGTTTCCCTTTCTTGTACTTGATGATATAGGGAAAGGATTCAAGGAATTCTACCCACTTAGCATGCCTTTTATTGAGTTCCCAAGTTTGAAAGACCCTTATTTAGAATAAGGGAATGTTCCCAAGTTTATTAAGAATAAGGATTCAAGGAATTCTACCCACTTAGCATGCCTTTTAAGTGACTCATGGTCACTATGAATGACAAACTCCTTGGAAACAAGGTAATGTTCCCAAGTTTGAAAGGCCCTTATTAAGAATAAAACTCTTTATCATAGGTGGGGTAGTTGAGGGAGGAACCATTTAGTTTTTCACTAAAATAAGCCACTAGATGTTCACCCTGCAACAAGACAGCTCCCGCACCTATTCCAGATGCATCACATTCTAGCTCAAAAGTTTTTGAAAAGTCAGGAAGAGCCAGAACAGGTGCATGTGTCAGTTTTTCCTTAATAAGTGAAAAGGCTTTTTCTTGCTTCTCACCCCAAAGGAAATAAACTCCTTTCTTCACCAAATCATTGAGTGGTGAGACAATTGTGGAGAAGTTAGGCACAAAACGCCTATAGAAACTAGCGAGACCATGAAAGCTCTCTGTCACACTTGTTGGGGTGGGTCATTCTTGGATGGCTTTTAATTTTTCAGGATCCATATGGATCCTTTTTTAACTTACTATAAAACCTAAAAAGACCATACTTTCAACACAAAAGGTGCATTTTTCAAGGTTTCCAAAAAGGTGGTTAGTCCTAAGAATGCAAAAAAGCATGCCTAAGATGTCCTATGTGATCATCTAAGCTCCTACTATATACTAGTATGTCATCAAAGTATACTACACAAAACTTGCCCAAACAATCCCTAAGGACATGATTCATTAATCTCATGAAAGTGTTGGGGGCATTTGTGAGGCCAAAGGCATCACTAACCACTCATAAAGTCCAAATTTGGTCTTAAAAGCGGTCTTCTACTCATCACCACCCTCTTTAATCTTGATTTGGTGATAACCACTTCTAAGATCAATTTTGGAAAAAATGTTAGACCTATGCAGTTCATCCAACATGTCATCAAGTCTAGGGATTGGGTGCCTACATTTGATGGTGATGTTGTTGATTGCTCTACAATCCACACACATCCTCCATTGGTCATTCTTCTTGGGCACCAACAAGACTGGCACAACATAAGGGTTGAGGCTCTTTTGAACCCAACCCTTCTCCAATAGCTCTTGAACTTGAGATTCTATTTCTTTGGTTTCCATGGGGTTAGTCTTATAGGCAGGCCTATTGGGAAGGTTAGCCCCAACCACCAGATCAATTTGGTGTTCTATACCCCTAACAGGAGGAAGTCCTTTTGGGATTTCACTAGGGATTACATCACCAAATTCCTTTAAAAGTTGTTGAACCCCTTGAGGGAGGTTCCCAAGTTCAATTTCTATGGCAGTGCTTTTAGCAGACAGAATATGGGGAAGAAGGAGATGCCTCTTTGCAAAGGAGAAGATAGAAAGGTTTATTAGTCAAGGGAGCCTCTTTTAAGTCCAATTTTGAAGCTAATAGGCTCTCTTTACTCCAAACCTTCTTGGAAGGGGCATCACCTTCCAACTCTTTCTCCTTACCCCTTTCAAGCTTTAGGGACAAAGCTTTTCTTTTGACCTTTTTTTTTATTATTATTATGCTCTTCCTCTTTCTTACTCTTCCTGAGTAGTTGATCCTTAACTACCTGAGCAGGTGATAGAGGATACAACTTTATGCGTCTATCCATATAAGTAAAGATGATGTGGTTGGAATGACCATGATGGATGGCTTTCTTATCATACTGCCATGGTCTTCCTAACAAGATATAGTCAGCCTCCATAGGGACTATGTCACAAAGTATCTCATCATTGTAAGTCCCTATTGAGATTGGAACCTTCACTTGCTCATTGACCTCCATTTCCCCATGCTTATTAAGCCATTGAAGTTTATAAGGTCTAGGATGGGGAATTGGGGTCAAAGCTAGCTTGTCTACCAATCTTGAGCTGCAACAGTTACAACAAGACCCACTATCTACAATGAGAGATTTGTTATTAAATTTACATCTAGTGTGAAAGATGTTCTCTCTTTGAGATTGGGTAAGCTCAAAAGATTGGCTTCCAAGAAGCCTCCTAATCATCAAGAGGTTCCCCTCATATGCATAAGCATCCTCACATTCAGAAAATGATGCATGACCCTCTTCTTCCTCACTCTCACTAGAGGATAAAGGTGAGCTACTTTCACTGCTATACATGTCTATGCCCCTCATGATCATATTTTTCTAGTGGGGAATTGAGAGGCAATGTGGCCTCTCCCTAGACATTTAAAGTATTTGATACTACTAATCCTTTCATGAGAGCTAGTAGTAGAGGGTTTCTTTTCTATATAAGATGCTTTATGCGCTTTATGCTTAGGTGGTTCCTCTTTAGGGAAGCTCTTAGAAGAGCTCCCCTTGAGTTGATCCCTCTTTGTATAAGGTTGAGATTCTTTTTTAAACCCCTTTCTTTTTATGTGGTTCTCAACCTTGATATATAGTTGAACCAACTCATCTAGGTTCATATATGAAAAAAGCTCAACTTTATCTCTTATCACAGAGCTTAATCCATATAAGAACTTAGCCATCGTGGCTTTGGGTTCTTCAATAATGTTTGATCTTAAAATGAGGAGTTCCATCTTTTGTCTATACTCCTCAATACTTAGGTTTTGTTGCCTAAGTCTTTGGAGTTTATCCAAAAGATCTCTCTCATAGTAAGATGGAATATGCCTTCTTCTCATAAAACTTTTTAAATCATTCCAATAGTTTATTTCAGGCATATGAGTTTGGGCTCTCTACCCATACCACTAATGGAGGGCATGCCCTTGAAAGCTAAGGGTTACCAATGGAACCTTTCGGTCCTTTCTTATATCATAACACTTGAAAAGTTGTTCTACCTTGACTTCCCAATCAAGATAGGCTTCCACATCTTCTCTCCCATGGAAGGGAGGAATATCAACCTTTTGCTCCCTAAGAGGGAGCACATGATCATGCATATGTGTATTATGATGGTTAAATCCTCTCCTAGGTCTCCCATAATAATATTCCTCACTTTCACTATTTTTTTTAGGGAGACCCATATTCAAAACTCTTTCTCTTTTCCCACTCTTTTTGTTTCCTTTTCTTCTTTTTCTTTTTTTCTCTTTCTTTTGATTCTGTCCTTATTCTTTCTTCACTCAACCACTCACGAAATTCTAAGACAAAGTGATCAAGAGGACAACCTTGGGAGAGCCCCTTTGGTTGACACTCTTGTTGCTATTTGCACTAGTGTGTGGAGGTGTAGCCATGTGAAGAATGCCTAGAAAACCTAAGGATGGCCGAAACAAGCAAGAACTCACTCTCTCTCTTTTTGGTTTTCTACCTAAGAGGCAATGAGTCTTTGGAAATCTTTTAGGCCTCAAACTACACTAAATTGCAAAAAAGAAAGAAGGACAAGAAAATTAAAAGATGAAGGACTAAGGTGTGCTCCTAAAGGTATGGGAGGTGGTGTACCACTTCCTCCTCCACACCTTAATTGGCGAGAAACTAAGAGTAAAACCAAGCTATTACAAACAAAAGGAGATACACTCCTAATTAAATTAAATACACACAAATAAAGCAATAAAAGAAAAACGTCTTCATTCCATATTTTCTCTCATGTGTCTCCTCTCTAAGTCTTGTTCCTTTCCTTAGAATAGGACCTTCTTTGGCTTCTCTCAACTCCTCTTTAGTATGCTACCCTTGAGAGTAAGGTTCCCTCAAGAATTTTCCTACAAGGTAGTGCCCAAACCAACCACAAAGGAGAAGAGTAGAAGCAATAAAGCAAGAAAAGATAACAAAAGAAGGACTACTATCCAAGAGGAATGAATTGATGATACAAGACTAGAATGAGTGCAAAGAAAAGACAAACTAAAATTAAGAGGTAAACAAGGAAGGCAAGCACACAAAAAGAAGTTCCTAGATTGGTTCTAAAGTAGATTAAGGACTAAAGAAAAAGCACACAAAAACTCACTAGTTGCACAAAAGTTTGAGCTATGGCCGAATTGATTAGGTTCCTTTTGAGAACTTTCAAACCAATTTTAGACCACTTTGCAATTATTTTTGTTTCACTATTAGGTACATCTTGTTTTGTTTCTTTTTTTTTTTAATCTTTTACACTTTGTTTTCTTTTCTTTTGAAACTTGGTTTGACTTTGTTCTTGTTTTTTTTTTAAAAAAAAAATTTAAGATGTACCTAATTACTTGATTTAATTGCAAATTCTATGATCAATCTAGAGGTCCTAAATGCTCAAATTAAAACCTAAGAACTAAGCACATAAAATTCACTAAAATGCAACTAATGAAAATTAAAAGAGAGCAACTCAAAGTGTACCAAAGTAAAGGTGTTTTGGTAATGCTATAAGCACTTTGTTCGTGATTTAGAGCTACTTTGTTTGAACAAAATATTTGCTCCTAAACTTCACATCAAAAGCTCAAACAAACCAACACAATTTCACCTTACAACAAGCACACAAAGAGCTACTAACTAATAACAAAACAACATAATTTGGATTGAAATTGAGCTACTATGTATATATTTTTTTTTAATTAAGAAATTTAAAGAACATGCTAGAAGATATAAGCATGTGATGCTTCTTATGAGTCTTAGAACAAGAGAGAGATCTCTCCTAGGATGCTCAATTTCAAGAAGTTTTACAACACACTTTTAGTAGAAAAATATAACAGGTAAAACCTAATGGAAAAGAATGTGACATGAAAGGACTAAACAATACTCTAAGACATCACAATTAAAAGTATAAAATGCGTAAAATACGACCTAAAAATAGAGAAAACAGAATTCAAAAGCAAAACGCAAGAACACAAAGGAACAATGACCAAGGTGTGTGACCACAGCGCCGTGATTTTTTCCACAGTCGTGTGGATTTCAATGCACCACCACCTCTTAGGCCACTAACTCCAATTAAAAAAAATTCAAGCAACAACACAAACAAATTTAGAAGAGCAAAACACACGATAAATGAATTTACAAGAGCAAAATCCAAGTCATTATGGTCCATTACATTTTAGCATCTTTATTATGATTCTTTATGTGTTTTTAAAGTTTCATTTTAGTACATTTTTTTTATTTAGATATCTTTGTATTTCTATGATTATATCTAAATTTGAGGTGCAATACTTCGTATGTTATTGGAAGCCGGTCTCCTGCTTGATTTCAATGTTCTGTATTCCACTTTGTAGAATATGAGGTATTTAGTAACCAATGTTTTGTTTTAATGGATACAAATTCACAATTCATGTGTTTGATTTTCAATATAGTGTGTAGAAATATAGGATGATAGTTGTTTTGCTATAGATAGGGTGAGAGTTGTTTTGTTGTAGAGGTTTGTTCAAATTGTATTGTAAGTGAATTATTTTGACTATATTAATTGAAATTAAAAGGTTGTAACCAAATCACCGATCTTACAAATTGTTCCACCATATTTTGCTTAGAGATAATTTTCTTTCAACCCCTGTCCCAATCTATTCATTATGTCAAACTAATTGGAGCTTCTTTTTTTTTCAGCCATGTTTAGCATTTACAAAATAAAAATACCAAATCTACTTTTGAGAAAATGAAATGTTGAGAGCATTAAAGATAGATGAGAAAACACTATTTTGAAAAAGCACAACAAACAATTATGCTAAATTTGATACTTTAAATTATGCAAACACAATACCTCAACTTTTTTAGGCTAGCAAGGAAACAACAAATAATACAATCACTTTTTAATACATTGATTAAAAGACCTTGCAGAGGTAATAAATGAGTGGGGGAACAAAATGCAATTAAAAATAAAAAGAGCCGCAATTACACATCTTTTAGTTTAAATTTTGAGAATAATTGTGAGAGGACTTGAATTTCCTACATTTAGAAACGACTGCTGAACCTAGAGTCACCATTTAAGTTTTCTTTTTTGAATATATATTATGTAGGGTATAATATTATTTTTTTTTTATAATTAAGATTTCATGCCATGTGAAATCAAAGAATTAATATCAAAGACTATTATTATCATTGAAAGTGGCAAAGTTTTTTTTTATGGAAAATCTTGTATTTGAGCATAGTACTAATTCTATTGATTACAAAAATAAAAATATGCTCAATTAAATAATCTCATTAGTTCAAGAACATCCTAAAGAAAGACTATTTATATGTGTCCTAAAATTTTGGTCGAGCCAACATTTAAGTGACTAGTCACACTTAACACATAAATATCAGTTTGTCAGCTTAAATAGATATACATGGAATCTGCTTTCTAATTACACTGGGCCTAGAGAAAGGTTTCAAAATCTCATATGGTACAATGCTGGGTCCATTTCAGTTCTTCAACTTTGTGGTTAATAGAAAAATCCTGCTCACAGGATAGTTTTTAAGTTGCGTGACAAAGTAGGTTGATTGATAAGATAATTTGATGTTAACAACAAAGCCTTTTGACTCAACAAAACATTTTAATGCTCAAGTTAAATAAGTCTCTACTGTAAAGGATACAATAGCAGCTAAGTTCAACTTAGGTAGGTGGAACAAGAAGATACATTACTTCTTATACTATCAAATCATAGCTCTCAAAATATAATTTTTCTATTATTTAAATTGCACAAAAAATTAGGTAAAAGTTAACACATGTTGGGCCATTTGATTTTAATGGCAGGATCTTTCAATTGCAATTGATCTGCATAGTATCCAGCTCAAATAGTTGTTAAGTTTTTTTTGTGACAATTTGATTGAGTGGAGAAAGTGAAGCATGGATTTGGCATAAAAGTACCTATAATAGCTGCATAATAGAAGTATTGAAATGTATTTTTGTTGAGATTTGAGAAGAATTTTGTTCCATCTTTCTGCATGTTTAAGAATTGATCATGGAAAAAATTTTAAACCTTTTAATGATTGACTTGAATAGTTGAATTTCATTTGTCCACTGCATAAGCTACTGCAGTTTGCAGGGATATTTTAACTACTTCACATTTAATTTGCCCCAGAACAATTATGGTTGGGTCATTGCATGTAGAAGCATGCTTTGACTATTTTGCATGTCAACTAGGTTTATGCCATCAATGGATTTAGATGCTATAAAAAATTAAGCCTTAAATATAATTAATGTTCCTTTTTTAATTTTAAATAATGTGTCTTAAGATTTTAAATCCATGACATTGAACTTTTATTAATTGTGAAAAGTTAAATTTAATTTGATTGACCGTGACGAATAAAATATTAGGTAAGGTAAAAGATTAAAGTTTGTTAATAAAAGTGTTAAGCATAAGAAATTAAACAACCCCAAATCCTCCCATACCCCAAATGTTGTTGTCAATGAAATTATGTTACTTGGGGAACAACATGAATTTTTTTTAATGGGCTAGAACATGAATGAATTAAAGGAGTAGCATTCCCACCTTAAAAAACATGAATGTCACTACACTCACTTTTGCAGTGTTTTGTTTCTGAGCTAGTTTCCTTATTTTTAGGAGTCTATTGATGTTACTTGATTATGGATTATTTCAAAATGGTGAATCATGGTGAGCTTATAGCCTCTGAGATAGTTGAGCATATGGTTTCAACACCTACACCTATTGTTTCCAACACTGCCTACCATCTCACATTTTAGTGCGTAGAAATCGGTCCAGTGTTTGGGATCACTTCATTATAGATCATGCATCAGCTGATAAGAAAGCTAGATGCAATTACTATCAATGCTCAATCAAGTGCAATAACGAGACTAGCTCTATGTTATCTCATTCAAGGAAATGCAAGGATAACCCAAATATGGGATAAAATTCAACCTCATCAACAAACGACGAAATGCATGTTAGTTCTGCACCTTCTTTGGTTAAATTTGACCAAGAGAAATGTAGCATGGAATTGGTAAAGATGTTTGTGGTTATGGAACTCCTTTTTAGACTAGTGGAACATGAAGCTTTCTTGAAGTTTTTAAGCATTTTACAGCCTAGATTTACTCCTATTTCACGTACTACACTAGCTCGTGACATCTTAACATTATGGGATATGGAAAAAATCAAGCTGAAGAATTTTCTTTCCTAACATTGTCAAAGAATGTGTCTCACGACTGACACTTGGACCTCTAATCAAAATCTTAGCTACATGTGTTTGATGAGTCACTTTATTGACAACAATTGGAAGTTGCACAAGAAAATTAAAAACTTTTGTCAAGTCACGGGGCATTCGAGAGAGATTATGGCCATGTATGTTGAGTTATGTTTGAATGCTTGGGGGATTCATCACATTTTAAGTTTCACTGTTGATAATGCCACATCAAATGATGTTGGCATTCAATATTTGAAGAAGAGGTTAATGTCATGGAATAGTTTAGTTTTGAAAGGAGACTACATTCATATGCATTGTTGCGTGCATATTTTGAACTTGATTGTAAAGGGAAGGCCTAGAAGACATTGATACCTCTATTTTGAGGATTCGGGTAACAATGAAGTACATAAGATCTTCTCCTTCTTGATTAGCCAAATTTAAGGCATGTATTGAACGAGAGAATAATGAACATAAAGGTCTTATCTGCTTAGATGTTGAAACTAGGTGGAATTCCACCTATTTGATGTTAGAGGCAGCTTTAAAACATCAAAAGGCTTTTGAAGAGCTTGAGCTACTAGATACTAAGTATGTTAATGAGATGACGAAAAAGGGGGAAGCATGTGCCTACTTCCCAACATTGGGACTATGCTCGCTCAATATTACCATTCTTGAAGTCATTTTATGAAGCTACTATATGTCTTTCTAGATCATCTTATGTGAATACTAATATGTATAGGTTAGAGGCTTTTGGAATCAGCATGAAGATCAATGAAGCACATAAGTCCATGGATGAGGGTATCAAGTCAATGGTTGAAAAGATAAAAAAAAAATGATAAGTATTAGGGAAAACCAGACAAATTAAACATGTTGTTATTGATTGTTGTTGTGTTAGACCCTCGTTATAAATTGATTTTTATAAATTGGAAAATTCTCAAGTATTTTATAAAGTTGTTGCAGCTGAGTTGAAAGAAAAAATAGATTCTTGTTTAAAAGCTCTTTTTTATGAATATAGTGGTAGAGTGGAGGTGCTTCAAAGTGAATCACAAGAAACTTAATCTAATGATCATTATGGCTATCGTCAGTTTCTCTAATCAAGTAGGTCAAGTGTGCGTAATATTGATCGTTATGGCTATCATCAATTACTTGACACAAATGGGCCAATCAAATAAGAGTTAAGTAAATACTTAGAGGAATCCTTAGAGAACGAGGTTGTGGATGTTCTAAATTGGCGGAGATTAAACTCAAGATGATTTCCAATCCTTGCAAAGATTGCAAGAGATGTGTTGGGTATACCTGTCTGCACAATAACTTTTGAGTCGGCATTTAGCACATGAGGAAGAGTGCTAGATTCATTTCGCAGTTCCTTTACACCAAAAATTGTGGAAGCACTTGTTTGCACTCAAGATTGGTTGAACGCAACACCCTTAACAGCGATTTCTAATGAGGATTTTGAAGATCTTGAGAAACATGAGCAAGGTAAAATGAAATGTGTTGCTTCATACGTTATATTATTACTTAAAAAAATTATAACTTACTAAGTAATTGCATGTCTTTTTTTATTTTGCAGAAATGTTTTCCTCACAAGATATTGCTTATGCAACATCTTTTGCTCTTAATGAAGATTGAAGTTTCCACTTTTCTTCATTTTTAAAATGAATTTATGGCTTCTCTTATTGGTGGATTTCTCTTGTTGGATTGTTATAAGTTACAATTATCAATTATAGTAGTATATTATTTTCTATCTTTCACCCTTAATTCTCATTAAGCTATGATGTCTTTGTAGTTTGTATATGAAAATGGAATTTAAGGTTGGTGTCTCAGTTGTTTGCTTGGTTATTAAAATGTGGATTTATTGAAACATTTTGCTATTGCAAAATTTTATTGATGATGAGAATATGCAAGATAACTTTGTCCTAGAAGTGGATTTTCCTGTTGCTCTTGTGATTACTTTGTTAGTATAGCTGGATAGGAACACTATGAAAGTGTATACTATATGATCATTGACGGGATTATTTTTTTTTTATAATTCAAATTAACTCAATGAATTTTTCAAAACAAAAGGTTGGTAGTTAGCAAAACTCTCTGTACCATTGAAAATGTTTATACAGAAATTTCTTGATTTCTTTGTTCACTGTTTATTGGAGCCTCACTTCTGCACCTCATTTTTCCTTTTCTTTCTTGGGCCACCAACTATTCTACTACCAAGTTCAGGAAAAATCTTCTTGCAGACCCCATTATTGCTAGTCTTTGTATTCCCCAAGTAAACTTACTACATATATTTATCTAATTCTACTTAAGTTCTTGCAATCCTTGGTGTGTTATTTTCAATTTTCAATATGGACTTTGTAAGCCACTTTTTTCTTTTCATTCCTTTCGAGGCATTTTTTTGTTAATTATTAATTTGTGTAATGAAATGAATTAGATACAAGTGTGGTACCACCACTTGTGTATGTTGTAATGGGAACCTCAAGAGAGATAGCAATTGGTCATGTGGCTATGGTTTCTTTGTTGTTATCCTTAATGAAGGAGAAATTAGTAGATCCTACTATTGATCCTATAGGTTATACAAAGCTCATTTTACTTACTACTTTTGCTAGTATATTTTAGACTTCATTCGGACTCTTGAGGTGCACAATTAATAAATAATATAGGATCATGTTCCTTTCATTATATATAATTTTCCCATACCTCCTTTATTTATTGTATTTGCATTTGCTGACTTAAGAGGTTGGGCTTCCTTGTGGATTTCCTATTCCATGCTGTAATAGTTGAATTTGTGACAAGAGCAACCATTGTGATTGGGCTTTAATAGTTTTTTAATATTTATAGAGATTAAGATTACTGTCAGATTGTCATAAGAAGACAAACGTGGTAATAGGTAAACTCAGGATTATTCTAAAAAAAGTGGTTTGAAAATAGTTTTTTTTAAAAAAAGTTTTAAAACAGTTTTTTTTTTAAAAAAAGGGGGGGCTTTAAAATGGTCTTTTAAATTTTTTTATAAAAACCAGTTCTGAATTATTAACCATTTAAAAATATCTAAAACTATTTTTCCAAATCCATATCCAATATGGACAAAATCCATATCCATTTAAATGGATATGGTTTGGATTTTAAAAAATCAAACACATGCACACCAGTAGTATACATAGTTGGGTAAAATACATAATCTACTTTCACCATTTAGAATATAACAAGATAAATACATTATCTAATACAAAAAAATAACTTAAATGAATAAAGATAAACATATTATCTATTATCATGAATTTAAATTCAACGAGATGAATATATTATCTAATACTAATAACTTAAATCAATAAAGATAAATACATTATCTACTATCATTAATTTAAATAAAAATATTATTGAATATAAAAGCATAATTGCATTATCTACCATTGCTAGTTTATATATCACAAATATAAATATATTCTTTAATATAGTTAATTAAAATATGACATACAAAATATATCATAAATTATTAAATTTATCATATTATTTAACTTTCCTTAGAATAATTTAGAGACGTCTACACATGTCTAAATTTGTAAATTATAATCTTATTATTTGTAATTTTAGAAGTATTTATTCTTCCTCAAAAGGTATATTAAATAATCTCACTAATTGGTCCAAGCCTAATTAAAAATAAAATTAAAATTTTGTAATTATCATTATAATATGAGTCACAATAGTGTGGTTATGACCACGTAGTGTTGAAAGCATTATTTTGAAATTCCACTTATAGGACCAATCCAAGCGAGTCCTTCATCAATTCAGTCATCACAACACCAAACCAGTTAAAAACTCGATTAACTTGTCAAAAAGAAAAAAGAAACAACAACAGAGGGAACCAAAATTTTATTTTTTCAAAAGATTTTTTTTTCAAATTTGGAATTCGTGTATGCATATTGCATGATGCTTATGGGAAGTAGCAACCTACATAGCATGACATCCAACGCACATTGCCAAACCATGCTGAAAAGGTGTCTTATATTATTTAATGAAAATAAAAATGGATATGGCACTAAGCTAGACCAATAACTTATTAATCAATGAAAGAATAATACACATATAAACCTATATTATTGATTTTATATATTTCATAATTCATATATTTAATATGTCATATATTTTATATATTATGCTATATAAATAAGTTAATGCAGTGTAACTAGTAATTCTCTAATTTAACCAGTGACTAGTGATTTAATTAGGTTGATATCCAATTTGGTATTTAAAATATTGATTGAAAAGTAAAGTCTATGCGGGGTTCACACATAGCCATGTGATATAACCAAAGAGATGCATGAAGTGCACTAGAAAAAAAAGTGCATAAGATATTTACCTATAAGTGTATGACACAATTCACAGAAGTGTGGGAGAGATATTGTAAGTTGTATATACATAAGTAGTCAAATGAACTTTTAAAATATAATAAAGATAAAAAAGTAATTAACTTTAAAATTCTTCCTCTTCCCTCGCTCTCTCTCTTCCATTGAACCCAATAGAACCGTAGATTTTTTATGATACAAAGACAATTGAATCCCTTTCTTTTTTCCTTTAGTAACACTAAGACATTCTAGGCAAAACTCATTGTTGCTTTTCTAGGCATGTTTGCACTTGAATTGTTCCTCCTTACCACCTTATTCCTTGTCGTAACAAACCCTAACCCTTATGTGTTGGTCATATTAGGCTATCTAGAAGGAAAGTTGAATAAATTATCTTAAAAATTTTAAGCCAACAAAAATTTTGATGTAATTAAAAAGAAAAATACCCTTTTGATGGATCAAGATTCTTTTAATTAGATTGATAGAATTTGCAGTGGATATTGAAAGTAATTGAAATAGCCTATTGAACTTAGGAAAGCCAACACAAACTCAATATAAAGTAGAATAATTAATTATAACAATTACAACAAACAATATAATACCACATCCATATATGTTTGATATATTTAAAAACATGAAAAAAACTTATATTTTTCATATATGAACTTTTTTAAATATATGATTTTGATACATAAATTTTTTGTTGACTAGTTTAAGTAATTTTAATATAATAAATAAAGTGATGATTTTTAAGTTTTAACCACTAATATTTATAAATTAAAACCATCATAATTTATTACTTAACATTATTAACAGCAATCTAACAAAGTGATTAACATTGAAATATTTTCAAAATTAAGCTACTTAATTTAAAAGTTCATCACAAGAAACAACTCTCGTACATCAATTTTTTTTTTTTTTCACGGGAAAGTAACATAAATCATAATATAATAATATAATTTACACCTACTTGTCCACCAAAAGAGAAACTAAAATAATAAGATAATTTACAAAATTTGTAAAGTTGATGAGTTAATGTTTTTTTAATTTGTACCTGTGGTCTAATAATCAACCACCTAGACAAATCAGCAGTCAACAGATATATTAGCTCCAGAAACAATAACCGTATTTAACTAACCAATAAAAACAACAAAACTTATATGCAGAAATTGTTGGTGCTAATTAACTAGATTAATTAGATTTAGAATTTTACCTTAAATAATATAATATTAATAAAATATTCTATTACATGTATTAGTAGTATGGAATTCTAAATTTAATTAAAGAATAATATCCATAAAATCTAATATAAAGTATTTAATTATAGTTTCAGCTATTAATTTTCAAATAAATGTGTTTATTATACACCCATATGGTAGGGCAGTTAAATTCAACTATTTTACACCAAATCTAAATTACAGAAAAATATTTTTAAAAGTAAAATAATTTATAAACGTAAACCTAAAATTCCTATATTGTTTTGAGGGTGGTTATTTTATTTGTTTGTACGAAAGGGTGTTATTTAAGGATGCGAAGTCAAAGTCTTGGCATTTGATTGGTAACTAGTGTATATATCTTGCCTTGTCTTGGAAGAAGTACGTGAAAGAAGGAAGAAGAAGAGTAAGAAGAAGCATGTCAGAATCAAATGCAATTGCAAATGGTTTGGCTGGTGCAGGTGGTGGAATTATTGCTCAAATCATAACTTACCCTCTTCAAGCGGTACCCTCTTTTTCTATCTTCTCCCTTTCTTTCTCTCTTTGCCTCTGTAACCTATTCCATTGCAATTTTTCAGGTAAACACGCGCCAACAAACTGAAAGAACACTCAAGAGGAACAACCAAAGTTCGCCATCCACTGCTCCTGGCACCCTTCTTCAGATTTTTCAGGTTCAAATTTTGCCCCTTTTGCTTGCTTCTGTTTATGATGGTATATTGCTTATACTTGTTTGTTGTGACCCTTTATCAGGTCATCAGAACTGAGGGTTGGGGTGGACTCTATAGTGGCCTCAAGCCTTCTCTTCTTGGAACTGCTGCTTCTCAGGTTATCAATTTTCTACTTTTAACCACACCCCATTATGATAGTTCTTGCTCATTATTCTCTATTCACATGTTTTAAGATACTATACGATACTAATATGGTATAGGGCTTGTTTGGATTTGGGGGAGCTTCTCTAGAAGGACTTTAAGGCGAAGATAATACAAAGCGGAAAATCAATTTCTAAACCATGTCGGGCTAATTTGTAAAAAATCTCACATTTTTTTTTTTTTAAAAAGAAAACTACACAAGAGAACTTTTACATATATTATCTTATGATAAACTAATTTTAACTTGTGGAGAAGCTATTTTTACTTTTTTACTTTGTATTTTCTTCTCCTAGAAGTTGTTATAGAGAAGCTCACCTAGACATCTTGCAACGTGATTACTCAAGGTTAAAACCCCATTGGGAGAAGTGTCCACATTTAATGTTTAAACTGTGTCTCAAATAGAGTTGCCTTAGAAGAGGATTCATGGTTGAAAAATGAAAACCAAAAACAAAAAGACATGATATATGATGTGTTTTTCAGTGGTTGTGTTGTAGGGATTATTATCTGAATGCTTATTTTCCGATGCTGTCAGGGTATTTACTACTATTTCTATCAAGTTTTCAAGAACAAGGCAGTGGCAATTGCAGCTGCACGGAGAGTGGAAGGGCGTGGAGATGGCACTGTTGGGATGTTTGGTTGGCTTGTTGTGGCTGCAATTGCTGGGTGATTTACTCCATAACGCTACTTTAATTTAATGTTGTATTCCAGAAATAAGAATACTCGAGTTTGTCTGTCTTTGTGATAGTGAACCCAGCTTCTATTTATTTGATTGATATTCTTATTATAATTGTCTTATTCTGCAGGTCCTTGAATGTTTTGCTGACAAACCCTATATGGGTTTTGGTGACTCGGATGCAGGTGCTTTTAGATATTCCCATTTTCTTCTAGTACTATTTTATTTGAAGTTTTGCAGTTTGTAAAAGGAAATTCTGGTTGCTTTTCATTTGACTTTTTTTTCCTTCTTTGGGTGTGATCTGTTTTGAGCGATCAATGTTAGATATGTTTACGAGTTTTACATTAACTGTCGTGGGACTAACACAACCTTCCTTTAAATGAGTGTTGTGTGATCCATGTAGCCGACCTTATCTAATATGATAAGGGTTTTGTTATTACTGTGTTTGAGTGTGGTCGGGATCAGTAAACACTAAACACAGACAAATATATAAATTCACATAACATTCATATACTTGGGTATGTGTTCATTAACATTACTTTAATAGGATTATATGGTGACATGTTTTCAAGCTCTTTCACGTACAAGTACTTCCTGGATTATGTTACTTACGTCTAACAAATATCCAGTAGTTTCCACGTGGAAGTGCCGAGAGGTGGCATAAAGTCGAACAGGGGGAATGATTCATAGACTATGAATACTTAAAACTAGCCACTATTCAGTTGCTCTGATGTTACACTCAAACTACACATCTATGTTTTGGATCAAATGTCAATTATGTCTGACATTTTATATTCTGATTCTAGACTCATACTCAAGCAGAAAGGAAAATTATGGAGGGAAAGAAAGAAGCTTTAAGGAGGGCTGCTTCTGAAAGCACCACATCAGAATCAACATTACAAGACAAATTGGATGAACTGAATTCTATAAAACCTCGGCCATATGGAACTCTACATGCAGTTAGTCTCTTCTTATTTCACTTTCCTTCTCTGATAGTTGCTAATTCTATATTTTTTCAGGTATTGAATATGGATTTTCTTCTTATTCATGGTCTTTTTCCTCCTCTTATTCTCTAGATAGTAGATTTTCTGTTGAAACAACAAAGTTAAACTATAAGAACTTCCGCTGAGTTTTATTTTGCCTAGAAAATTCCAGCTTCTTTATTTTCGAAAATGATTTATCATTTCACATTTTTCTTGATCCATTATCCTTGTCAGAAACAGAAAATGGCTGAGTTACCTCTTGAAGATTCATGATCTTTCATGTCGATTTATATATTTGTTATATGGTTCCAAGAAAATGCATAGATTAATTATCATAGGGTTGTCCTGGCAGTTTCACTGTTAATGTTGATATGAATATTTGTTTTGGTTAAAGGCCAATGAAGTCCACAGTGAAGCGGGTATAGTTGGATTTTGGAAGGGTGTCATCCCTGCCCTTATTATGGTCAGCCTCATCATTTGTTTTATTTGATGTATCAAGCTCCTGTGTAATATTTTTACACGATATCTCCATATGTCTGGGAATTTTCATTGCAGGTATGCAATCCATCAATTCAGTTTATGATTTATGAGAGCTCATTAAAGCATATAAGGGCTAAACGTGCTGCTAAGAAGCAAGGGGATACAAGTATATCTGCTTGGGAGGTATAAATTACTTTTAAATGAAATGAGTCAAAAGCATGTCCTAGGAGAACATTTTAACATGTTTAGTATCACATGTCTATATATCTTCTCTTGCTTTGTATATCAGTAAATAAGCATCCTCTTGTCTTCCCAAAAGGTCTTTTTGGTGGGAGCAATAGCAAAACTTGGAGCTACTGTCTCAACATATCCATTACTAGTTGTTAAGGTAAATTCACCAGTAGTTCTTTGATTTTCTCCTCACTTCTTATTTATTATTAAGAACCTTCATGACCTCCTCACTTATTCAGCAATATTTATTTGACCACTTCAAAGTAGATATCTCATCAATAATCAAGCACCGGTCAACTTTTGTATTAAATAGCTTTTTTTTTTTTTTTTATATTAAAAGTTCAAGAAAACTAAATTTTCAACTAACCTGATTTGGATGATTGCTTTGCATGCATTCCATGCAATGCAACCATAGTTTTATCTCTTCAAGTCGTGCTTGTTGTTTTCTTTGTATGTAACCAACTATTCAGCTTACAAAATAGCAAAATAGTGTTTGATCTCTTGCAAATTTTTGCAGAGTATCAAGGCTTAAACACAATTGCATCATAACACACTTGTATATGCCTGATAACTCATACTACTTTATGTTTCTTTTGCACACAGTCAAGGCTTCAAGCAAAACAGGAGATTGGTGGAAGTAGTTCATTAAGATACTCAGGTTTGCTTTTAGATAGATGTGGTATAACTTAATTTTCCTTTGGATGTTTTGAATATATTTTTCTTTTCTTTTATCCCCATTCTTACCGATATTTGGTTGAAGTGATCAGTGATTGTTAATTTTCTACTATTTATTAAATTTTAAAGCTATGGAATCACCAACATTGTAACTTGAACTTCATCAGTTGCTCTTGTAAGTGGCCCATATTTACTTAATTATTACTTGGATAACTTGATCCTGGTAAGTCACTTCCAATCAATCAGTGTTTTGCGTTTTAAAATATTTGTTTGATTATTTCCTGGAATTTCTTTTCTTCTGCAAGGCCTGATACCTTGATTTTAATTTTTCAATATATAAATCATAAAAAAAAAACATTGGCAATTCCTTAACAACCTCTCGATCATTTTCTGCATTTTCTGTGTCCTTTTTTTTAAAACTTCTATTCAACTTAGAGTTGACTTCCTTCACCTCTTTTGATGCACTTGTACTTTTGAAAATTTATGGTTGAGTTTGCATTCTTACTGAATAAATAATTACTAACATGATTTGTTGAGGCCATATTAATCTTTTAGTATTTAGGACTTAGGTTACAAACTGGGTTGATCCTACCGTAGTCAATGCAAACCCCAGCTTTAAGCCCTCTAACAAAAATGTATGTTATTAGTATTTGTAAACCTTTAATCATAGCTAGCATACTGCAGGGTTCGATTCCTGCTTTGGAATAAGGCATTTATTTTTGTAATGTCCGGATCTTTCTACTACCCTCTCACTTAAAAAGGTTTCACTTCAAAATTCGCTTAAAAGTATGTCTGATTTACAAACTATGTAATTACTTTGTTCATAATCTGTATATTTCACGGCATTTATAGTGCACTATTTATTCATTTTAATCTAGAACTTTTGTATCTTTGTGCCTTTAACTTACTATTATGAAAAATTGTAACAAGGAAGGAAGAAAACAACTATTCGACTATGTCAAAGTGTTTTTTTTTTTATAAGCTAAAGAATTTTATTAAAAGAGCAGAAGGCAACACCTTTCCCTTTTCTAAAGCTATAAATGCAGGTACTTTTGATGCGGTATTTAAAATGATCCGTTATGAAGGAGTACCTGGCTTTTATAAGGGGATGAGCACAAAGATAGTACAGAGTGTTTTTGCAGCTTCTGTTTTATTCATGGTTAAGGAGGAGCTTGTTAAGGCCTTTATGGTGCTGGCAGATAAGAGCAAAAAAGTTGCATCAAATTTGAGTAGTTGACTTTCTTCTTTTAGATAAAGAAAAAGTAAAACAAGTAGTTGATTTCTTTACCATATTAAAGGGATAACTCCGTCTTGGTTACCTCTCCCTGTTGGCTATTCACAGATTGTGATGAGAGAATGAAGTCTTCACCAAATAATAGACGAAATTAACTCCACTAGTCTAGATGAGCCATCCTCTCTGGATACATGTTATCTCTTTGTCATGAAGTGCTGCAGGTATATTTGGAAATTGCGTCATACCTGATGTTCAAGATCCAAGATTCTCAAACATGAAAGTGGCTTCCTCCAACGGCAATTTATTCTTGTTTTCAGTAACTGCAGCCTTTGTGTTCTCAATTTCCATTACTGATTAAGTTTACGACGTCTCTATTTCTGTGTTTTGAAAGCATTCTTTGTCAAAGAATTAAAAACAAAACCACTTTATGTATAATTCTTAAATAAATAAACAGATAACCATTATACTAAGCCATTGAATAGCATGTATCTGGTGCAGAGAAGTTATTAAGTCCTCATACATGAATAGTGGCAGATAAAGTTTCTTTTTTCAATTACAAGTGCATTGTTACATTATTCGTAAACTACTTACTTCCTTTGCACTCATACATAAGAAAAAAAAACATAAAATTTTTGGACTTAAATATATCCAAATTCTAATTAACCGAGCTCTATTTAATGTTAACTTTTCAAAAATATCTTTAATTAAGTTTTTAAAAAATATTAATTTTTCAAGTTATCAAGAAATGAGTGCCAAAAAAAAAAAATTAACTCTAGATCTATTTTGTCCCTTCACCTTCTATTTTGTACACAGTACAAAGAAGGGTCATAAATTGTTTTATATAGAGTATAAATAGTTTTCTTTTCTTCTCAACTACTTTTCTTTCTTCAATTCCAAAAATGGCAACAACACAATATTCACTCAAAGAATATCTTTTAATTTGGGCGTTGACAATCACTCACAAGATTTATTACTCCTCAATCTTGGATGAAGACTCATTAAATAAGGATAACAACTCACAAGATTTATCATTTCTCATACAGAGTGTTAGTCAATTACTTCCCTCTAAAGCAAATACAAATGCAGAATAAGTAGAGATAAATACAGAGTGTTAGTCAATTACTTCCCCCTAAAGCAAATACAAATGCAGAATAAGTAGAGATAAGGTTAGCTGATATTAATATCTACTATCAAGACTTAATAAGTAATTAAATGTGTTGTTTTCCAGGCAAATTCTCCATACATGTGAAAGAGTTACTAAGAGTAGTTTAAAAAGTTTATTTTAGTTTTCTTTATCAAATCAATAAAATTTAACGAAGTGAACTAACTTCCTTAATCTATGTGAAATTATATATTTTTGCTTATATATGAGTAAGAGAGAACTTAAAGAAATATATAAACTACAATATAAAAAATTACAAGATTTTAAACCTATATCATGGATATGATACAAATGCAGAAGACTTGACTTTTCATTTTTTGTAACATTCAATTAATTTAGGAATTAATGTAACATGCAATTAATCATATGTGAAATTGCATGTCAATCGGGTATTTAATTTTTCTTGTAGGAGTTATAATTTTGAATAGTCACCTAGTAAATAATGATTGGATTGTACTCAAAAGACAATATTGAATAAGTGAAATTATAATTGAGTTTCACAAAAGATGAATCTTCCTTGTGGGGTTCTGTTGAACTTATCAAAGGTAAATCACCATCCTTGTGACGTCATATGATTTATCTTTCCTCCTTGGAAGTGGCATCATCTATCCCTTCATCAAACCATTTTCATCATTTTCATTTTTTTGTTTGCTCAATTCTCATTTTTTTTGTTAACTTATTACCTTCCAACTAAAATAGATCTACAACACGAATCCTACCCTTCTGGATTCATGTAACGCTCTTCGTTACAATAACAACCCATAGCATAATAAGTAAAAAATATTGAAAATAAACAAACTTTCGAAATAATAAGTCAAAAATATCTCCCAATATTAAAATAAGATGAATAAAATACGAGTCTTACAAATTTAATTCTCAAATGTAGACATCTCTAAAACAAAAGTAAAAGATAATTGAAATAACAAAAATGTTAATTCTAAATAAAAATATCTAAGCTACGGACTAAGTCTTCATGCCTTTTTAGCGTCTACAGCTTCTTTCTCTCCTGACTCTGAAAACAACATTTTACATAAGATAGCAATCTCAGTAAATAAAACAGGTTTAAAAAGGGGTTCGCAAGTAGGATTGTTCTTAGTCGCACGGAATCTAGAAAAACAATGGTAGTAATAAAAAATATTTTTCTTTATACATAAATTATGCTTTAATCCAAATAATTTCTAACAATATAAATAAACACAATAAAAATAGTTTTCGATTTAACATTCTCATGCAAACACACAATCCACGAGGTATAGTGATATTTATGATCACTCACTCCCACTTTTTGGTTCCCAGAAAATTTTATGAGCTCATATTTCATACAATGGTGTCCCCTTGCCTTCCCCACACTATTATGGAGCACCCTGAATCTCTTCCCCATCCCAGATGGAGCATCTAAAACTTCTTCTCCATATTAAATATCTCATACATCCATCCCAGATGGATGTATATCAAACTTCATCCTTATTCTAACTAGAGGTATCTCAAACAATTTCCAAACATTAAACACATCAACAAAAATTTTTAAAATCATATCATGGAGGGTTTCAAAAGATGTTTTACTCACCTCTTGAACTGCGAGATCTCAACTCTTTAATTTGTTTTCGTCTCTTCTTCTGTCCCTCTTTCCCAACCCTTAAATAATCAACTAATTTATAATTCTTGGAAGAACTACTTAACCCTATATAATAGTTTATTTTGATTAAAGATTGATTTACGGTTCAAATTTAAAGTGACATTATCTTCACCTAACTTATTTTTCATTTAAAAATCCTAACAGTTTAATCTTTTAATTTTATCTAACCAAATATAATATATTATTTTATCTTTATTTTTTTGTCATTATATTAAATATGATATATAAGACTAAATAAAATATAAGACCATCTTATCTAAATTCTATATCATATTTTCATATCAAATATATTTTTTATAGAATTAATATATATATATATATATATATATATATATATATAACAAATATGATAAATACATATGATAAATAAATACAAAGATATTTGTATTTTGAATTTTTGGATGTTACAATTCACATTATTTGGTATTCAGAGTAAGGTTCGAGTGATATTGTTAATTGCAGTTATGGCTCACGCGCACGGTTCACATTACTATTTGTGTATTGTTCACTATGAATACTGTCTATTTTGTTTTTATTAATTTTTATTCGGATATTTCTTTTGCGTCTATGATCTTTTCAATTTGGAACATTAATTTAGCCAACTAAAAAAAAAAGATAACAAAGAAAACATATCTATAATGTTGTTTTATCTTATGCTGACTACTTGTTTGATAAAATTTCTAAGTATTAATTGTCTTCTCTAAACACTGTTTTCATATAATTTTGTGTCTATCTTGTTTGTTTGTTGGTAATGAAATTGTTCTTTGTTATTTATCGTTTGTTTAGTGCTTTGATTATGTTCCTTATATAAAAACTTTGATTTTAAATTGAAGTCAAAATTTGAACGTTTGTGTTTATTGTGTTATCAATAAGTTTGTGATATTCTTGGTGTAGAACTTAATTTCATCTTTAAATTTGTGTTTGTTCACTTGATAAGCTTTGCAAAAAAAATAATAGACAAATCAATGGTAAAAAAAAAAATAGTAGGCATAATTACAATTACAAAAAAAAGAGAAGAGAATATAGAAAAAGAAAGAAAAGAGTTGAGAAAGAAAGAAATGAGAGAAAGAGTAATAACAGAAAAAGAGAGTGAAAAACATAGAAAAATGATAAAATTCTTCTTTTCATTCTAATCCTTTGCTTGTTTGCGAAAATTCTTTCCTCAATAGATTTCAATATGAGCTTCCAAGTGAAGAATTTAAACTTTAAAATTATGATAATTTGTTTGATGATGAAATCCCTCATGGGAAGGAGATTAAGAAAGAGAATTCAATGGAGGAGTGTAAGGGCTAGATTGGTTTAATTTGTTTTTTTTAGCTTTTGGAAAGAGTTTTAAGAATAGTTTTCAAAAACTGTTTTCGGGAGGAAAAGAAAAGAAAAGAAAAATTTGTTTAGTAGGTATTATTTGAAAACTATTTTGAAGATGTAAAAATAAAAAAACTTATTCATATTTATTAGAATTTTATTAATAAAAAGCAAAAAACAACGTATTCTGGTTGTATTTTGAGTTTTCAAAACAAAAATAGAAAACTGAAAAGCAAAATTACTTTCACTGTTTTTTAGTTTTTGAAAACTAAAAAATTAGAACTGTTTTTTAAAACTGTTCTCAGAAAACACTATCCAAACAAGTTTTTTAGTTTTTAAAAACTAAAATACTGAAAACAGTTTTATATAACTGTTGCCAAACAAACACTAAGACTCCAATTTGTTCTACTAAGTTGAATGATGAGCTCAATTCTGACTATAATTCTATTTATGCTTCTTACAATAAAAAATCTTTTGTTTTGATGCCTAAGGAAGAGTTATTGATAAAAGAGTAGTGGGCAAGACAATTTGAGGAAGATATGGAAGCACATGAGGATCCAAGCAACCATTGGAAGAGGACAAAATTTTATTAGTTCATGTTTAGGCCTAATGTTTTCATTAATATAGATTGTGTTTTAACTCTTGATTTGCATGATACTTGTATTTTTCATGATTCTTTAGATGAGAATTGCTTTGAATTTTCATGATAAGAAGTTGTTGGATACTTTGAATTTTCAAAAGAGCTTGCATGCATTAAATGACATTTTCTTAAGATCTCACAAAAAACTACATGAATATAAAATGTTTGATAGATGCATTCGGAATCAAATGACTTACTTAAAATTGTTCATTCATGAGTTGTATGTTATATTAATAAACTATGATGACTTCTTTAAGTTTGTTTTTTATCCAAGAGGATAGGTTAATAGGTACTTAAATAATAAGAGATGTGTCCTTCCTACGTACCTTTACCCCAAATTCAAGGTTGAATTCTCTTCAACAAAGAGGGTATGAAAAAGAACTATCAAGGAGGCTTCAAACTTTTCTTCAAAATTATGAATATTCAACTCAAGATAAATCAAAACACATTTTCTATTTCTTTTATATTTGTAGTTATTTTATGTAGTAAATTCATATAACTCTTGAGATATTTACAGGTTCTGTTTTACCTTCCTAAAGCAATTAAGTGCTTAGTGAGTTTTTATGTAAGCGGATTTTAATTCTTCGTATTAAATTAATTCTCTATGGGTTTTTAGAAATCATAGGTTATAGATAAGTCTAAGGAAATTTTTGTAAGACAAAGTTGGAAAAAATCAAATATAGTTTTTGCTAAAGTGAGAGTGTTTTCTCTCTAGGTTCTTGAGTAGAACCTTCTCAGATTCTTATTAAAGAATTCCTTATCAATCTTTAGGGATTGTAACGTTGTTTTTTCCATTTCTCTGCCTTAATCCATTTTTTTATCTTTTTCTTCTAAAAAATTTCCTTTCAATTTTCTTCTTGTTAATGTTAAATTTATCGATCTAAAAATAGGTTCATATCAACTACCAAATTTACTTCATTGTTTTGATTCTCACATACATCTATAGGAAATGTGTTCAATTTTAAAGATTTATGTCATCTTCCATTGTAAAACTTTTTCAAGATTTTACATTAAAATTTTATTCAAATAAATAATTCATTTTACCAAGAATGAATTTAGCTAGCATATGGCAAGTTATGCCAACAATAATAGACATAATTACATAATTAACGTGAAAATGCAAATAAAGTAAACAAAATATTTTTTTTAGGTTTTTTTCTTTCACACAATAAATGTTTTCAAGCACCAACTGTTCACTTTATTTGTAAAATGTTTTCACCAAAACAGTCAATTTATTGCCAGTCTTATGATTTATAGTTATGTAGTAATACATTACAAATCATGAGATCTACAATGTACTACTACACAACTATGAATCATAAGATCCTCAAAGTACTACACAGCTGCAAATCATTAGATGTACAATGTGTTAGTTTAATCCGAAGAATACACATATTACAAATCATAAGATCTATAATATGAATATGATATATTGTGAATTTGTTGATCATAACATACTACATTCATGTTATGAATCTCATATGTTGTTAATCAATTGAACTACAATATTAAATAACAAACCTATGTGTACAGAGAAGAAAAGCGAAACCGATGGTTATTGTGAAAATCCTTACCCATTGATATGTACTACTACAAAGAGATATGACTGGCAAAAGATTAGGGTTTCAAGGCAAACCAAAGAGCTTAAAAAAGTTTGGGAAAATTTTGAAACTTTAAAAACTTAGGAGTGCAGAAAGAAATTTAGGAATAGAAAGAGAAAATTAGGGGTGGAAAAACAAAAAATGGGGATGCAAATCGAAAAGGCATTGAGAATTGCATTCATATATGATTTTTTTCTTTTTGAACCCTTATTTAATAGAAAATCTCCTTCCTGTCCTCCTTTCTTTGCACAAAAAGCCTACCTCATTCACAGAAAAATTTCCTCTCTATTAATGGAAATTTTCAATAAGAGAGAAAGACTTATGATGCATAGTTATGCCAAGCAAAAAAGTGCAAAAAAATTATTACAAAATTTCTCCTTTGCACCCTATAAACCTCTCCCTACACATCCATAATAAATTAGTTTGACAAAAATATCCTTAAAAGTGTAAGGGCAAAGATGGAGTGCGAAGACAAGAGTAGGGACAAGGATGAGAAAGAATGAAATACACCTACGAATTACCTAATCTAAATTCATAAAAACAATTTTATTTTTAGTTAAAATGTTTTTTACAAATTCAAATTAGATAATCAAATTACCTAATTTAAATTTATTAAATTTTTTATAAGTTCATATTAGATAATCCAAAAGTTGTTGTTTTACAAATCCAAATTATCTAACTTGGATTCATTAAAATACGTTTCATTACAATTTCGAATTAAGTAATCTGAAACACCCAATCAAAATTTATCAAATCACTACTTCCAAACTCCTTCAACGCTAAAATTTTTTCATCTAGAGATGTAGGAAATCGAAATTAAGTCACCCTCAACAATAAAAGACGGGCAAAGGCAAAGAAGAGGGATTTTACATGTTCGAGTTAGATAGTGAAGAAAAAAAATGAGGGTAGACAAAGATGGAAGTCATGGACACCATGAGGGAGAAAAGGTATGGTTGAGAGTTAAGAGTTACTACTACAAGGTTATGGGAGGTTACGAAGATTAATTTGAGTATTTTAAAACGTATGAAGATGCACGGAAAAAATCCCTAAATCATATTATAGTATTATGGATCTCATGATCCACAATATGGATAAACTATGACATATACATATCACATTATAAAAAAAGGGTGCAAAAAGAAACATCATATGTGCATAAATTATTTTCACAATTCATCACAATAAAAAATTAAAGGTGTACACATAACCCAAACGCAAACTGCAAAACAAACTAATATTGATCACAAACAATTTCTTTTTATTGTTTTTGGTAACTACTATGGTTGATTTAATTTGTTCTCTACAGTAACATGAGTTATATGAGAATAACGTTCTGAAAGGAACTAATAACTACAAGTTTGTCAAAGCTCAATTTGCAGAGGCAAAAATTGACGCACAAAAAAACGCGGTATAAACTAGAATTTGTTGAGGCACTATCTTAACCAACAAAAACTTCAAATCCTAAAAAATTATGTCCATTTGTCATAAAAATTAAAAATGATTTTAAATCATTACCACCAAAATTAAACTTGCCAATATCGAAAACCCTTCGCAATAATCCTTACTTTAATTAAAAATTCATAATGGTAGCTTGAAGCTTCAATTAATCTTCGGTTTTGGTCGCCTTGGCCTCAATACCATATAAAGGCACACCAGAACAATCAAGAAGGCTGGAATAGTTGTCATATCAAACACCATATGTATTTTTCTCTCTCTTGTGCAGTTAATTGGATGAAGAAGGGCAAGAGTTGCATTAACTTGATCAACAAATCTGCAAGAGAGATAGGATCAGGGAAAAACCAACCAAATTTTCAGAAAAATAAAAATTTAAATAGCCTTTGAAGTCAAACATGAAGAGAAGATAAAGTAATTAACAGAAGGCTCTTCATTGAAAAGGCCTACATGAAAACACAGGTTAGCTTCTAATCAATGAAGAATAAACTAGAAAATTAGAAATAGCTGAGCTTCCTACCCTATTTTCACCCCGAGGATAAACTATGTCCCATTATATTGGAACGAGGAAAAAAAGAACAAAGAGCAAGAGAAAACAAATTAATGTAATAAACACTGGGACAAACGTTTAAGTTAATGCCTAAAAGTTTAAAGCACTAACAAATTGGTCATTATAAGAAAGAAAATTGCTCCGCTCCTTGGTCCCTATAAGATGCATTCCATTACATTATAGGACTCGTTGGGCAAAATAGAAATTTTAGGGACAAAATTGGTGGAGAAAATATAGTTTGATGAACTAATTTAATCTAAAAAGCAAAGCAAGTTCCAACTTTCTTAAGTTTTAAAACAATATTAATAGAGATCCAAAATTATTTTAAACTTGAAACGAAGTCCATTGCTTTTGGGACATAGACAACACTGCAATTAGGACATAGTTGGGATTAAAGTAACAGAGACATAAATGAGATCAGTCCATATGGGACAAAGATGGAGCAAGTGCATTTGGGAAGAGATAAGCCAGTAGAAGCCATTATTGAACAAGAAAATAAAGACAAGGCAAACAACATAGAAATAAAAAGAGCATCCTACGCAGGTGTTGTTTGGTGCATCAAAAAGGACATGAAATTGGCAGGGGGCAGTCTAAATCAACATATTCGAAATTTCATTGGAAAAAGTCACCATTGAAAAAGTCACTAGAAAAATGAAGATAATTGGAAAAAGGCCAGCACACAAACAGCGAAACATTCTCCAGTTATTATGGTTTTATAATTTTCATTTTTGGTTTTCTTTTGGAGGCATACACCTCACATTACTACTTTCTTATAATTAAGTTCTTTTTAGTCAAAACATGTTTATTGCAGACTAGTGATCAACCTTTTGGATGCATCGTCCAGGGTGTTTAGTAGCTTCAATGCATCAACATAACGCAATTCTCCAGTGACAGTTGATACCTGAAAATACAACATTCATAACAATCATGAAGTTAACTTGTTTAAGAATAAGATATTCAATCTCAAAGAGAAAAAAAAAGATTGTACATTTAATAGAAGCTACTAATTACTAGCACTCACCCTTTTCCAAAGGCTTACAACATAATTGTACTTGTTAACAAGCTCATGCTCCTGGGACTGGAAGGTCCTGAACGTTTTTTCAGCTTTATTTTGTTAAGAATTCATAAACAGAAAACTCATCTTGTATCTCAAGGGAGGTTATAAGGATGGTATAATGACAAAGCTCACATGTGAGGAGAAGGAGAAGAAAGAATTCGTGGATTTGAATCCCTTCATTAACAAAAACTAATACACTAACAATTAATATTTGCCTATCCAGAATACTCCTGGAAGCATATGGCAGGTTTGGCTTAATATTGTCTAATTCAATAATATCAGCTTCAATATTTATTCTCGTTCATGGCAAAAATGCAATGGATGAAGAAATCTAGGCACATGGCACATTAACCACTCCCTCCTCTCCTTATAAGGTCCAAATTAAAAGTGTGACTTGGCCCTAGTTATAAGGTTCGGTTTAAAAAGTCATTTCTCTAAATTCAATAAATAGTTGATGGAGTACATTAATTTTAGTCTTCATAGTAGATAGTCTAATATTTCCTCTTGATATGCTTCTAAAATGATATGGCAATGTTAAAATCATAACTCACTAATCTTTGTAAGCTTTGTTCACTGGGGATGTTTTGAAAACGAAAACTAATTTAAGCCAAATTTAATGCTCTCAACTAAATTAACCAATTTTTGTAATCTCGGTGAGTTAGTTATTTAGACCTTATAATAAGGATTGGAGTCAGAAAGGAGTACACGAAATATGCATTTAAATCTTCAAGATACATAAAATATTTCCCCCCTCATTAGGATATTAAGCATTAACAAGAGCTCTCTCAATATAACAGTCCACATGTCAGAGGGGAACCATTTGCAATTGTCACATATTGAGATAATATTAAGCCGTCAGCAACCAAAAATATTAAATGGCAGAATGCAAGACAACAAGGATACTAGTACGTTCCATTAGCAGAAGATGAATGGCAGAATTAACCAGTTGAATTGATTCTTCAAGGGTAGTGATTACATAACTCCGAGCAATTGAATCAGACTGGAACTGTGAAATATGCCAACCCTGTGATGTGATGGAGAAAGGATTGCATCCAACTGACCACAACCAGTCCTGCCATGTTCAGAGATAAAACTTAAGGCATGGTGGCTCAACTACACTTGATAATGAAGTTACATTTTAGCATATGGACATTGACTGTTCTAGGAACCTTGGCACAGCATATATATTGTTGAATAAGGCATTACGAATCTGTGACCAGAATTAATTGAAAACATAGTTATTACTTATTAGTATCTTACTTTTCATGATTCGATATGATACGATTTGACTATCTACCAATACGTATCTTAAGATGTATCAAAAGTAATTTTGTATCTTACAATACATGGATGAATTCACATTATTCAACAATTCATTATTATTTTAGTTTTCTTTTACCATCATAAAAAAAATTGAGAAGTCTTCTAAGCTTAAATCCTTAAATGAAAAGGAATTAAAAGAATATTTTAAAACTTACCCTATTTTAATATTTCACAACCTTATTTGTTGTTGCTCATTCATTTAATGCATGCAACACTATTTAGCTATTTAATTTGCTTTATTTCCATCCTTCTAATTAAAGACCGTCCAAACTTATATATAACTAATAATTTTACTTTATAAAACCTCTAGTTAACTTGTTTTATGATACATGTTAACCATTAATAAACAATTTATAACTAACAATTTTGATGAATCTTACTATTCACAATACTATTTGATTTAAGATTCAAACAATATGCTTTCTGATACACAATTAACACATCAATTTAACTACCATGATTGAAAGTGATTCAGCATCCTGCAGATCATCCATTACCTATATCATGTCATTTTTATTTTTTATTTTATTTAGGGGGATGGGAAGGAGTTTCAGGATGAGGATGTGGGAAAAATCAACTGTCACATATGCCCATACAGCCAATGCACAAGAACCGAACCTCAACAAATGAAAGATATCTGGATTGAATTAGACCTGAAACATTATATGCATCATAGAAATAGATTGGACTCCAATTATTGAACAGAAAATGTACCTCAATTGCAGTCTCATGGGCCTGACCAAAGTTAAGATGAAGGGGAAGCAAACCAGCAAGATGCTCAGCAGTAGCTGCGACTGCAGCTTTTATAGGTTGCCTTTATTTATTTACCAGATAAGGGATGACATAATGAAAAAACTAATTAGTGAATTTTTGTTCAATAAATCAAGGTATTATCACAATTCTTCATTACAAAATTTTAATTATTGATAGTAACTTCAGTACAGTTATTTCTTGAATAATATTTTAGCACAATGACTCAAGACAAAATAAATTTATATATGTCAAAAACCGTGATTTGTGCAGCAGTAATTGACGTGACGTAATTTTAGGATGTCTTTATATTTGATGTGTTGTATTCATGCAACAGTTGTGTGTCGTTTTTATTAGGATCATTTATGTTTAATTAATCCCGTAATTATAGGGATCTGTTTTAGGATTAGCAGTCTGCATTTCCTAAAATATGTAGCTGACTCATGTGTATTTATAGAGGTTAATAACCTCATAATAAGAAGATAAGAAACTATCTTATTTCTTCTAAATTTCAGATGGTATCAGAGCACCCGATCCCTGGGAGTCTCTGACCGTGCCGTCAAACCTAAACCGCAGCCTTCATTGCTGCGCGACCTATAACCTAAAATCGCAGCCTTCATTGTTGCGCTACCTTTAAGTCTTGGTGCTAGCCTTCATTGCAGCAGAATTCTCTACCTTAATCTCACCTTGTTATGGCTCAAGTCGTGAACCTGAAAACTGGGGACAGCCCTCAAACCATTGGAGAAATGCAGAATATTCATCCAACTTATCGGTTAAATGGGAAGAACTATCTCAAATGGTCTCAAATCATTAGGACCATCTTGAAAGGAAAAGGGAAGATCAGTCACTTGACCGGTAATGCACCTAATGAAACTGATCCTAAATTCAAATCATGGGATGAAGAAGACTCTATGATTATGGCGTGGCTGAGGAATTCGATGATTCCAGAAATCAGTGATACCTGTATGTTTCTGAAATCAGCAAAGGAAATTTGGGAGGCAGTTGAACAAACTTATTCTAAGGCGAAGGATGCTGCTCAAATCTATGATGTAAAAGTGAAAATCGTGGCTGCCAAACAGGGAAATAAATCAGTCACGGAATATGTCAATCAACTCAAGTCTCTATGGATGGAATTGGATCACTATCGAGTTATAAAAGCAAAGTGCTCAGAGGACTCAGCAATTCTAAAGGAGTATATTGAACAAGATAGGGTCTATGATTTTTTGGTAGGCCTAAACCCTGAATATGACCAAGTCCGAGTCCAAATCCTGGGAAAAGAAAAAGTTCCAGGGCTTAATGAAGTGGTGGCCATTATCCGGAGTGAAGAAAGCAGGAGAGGGCTGATGCTGGAAAACCCAACCATCGAAAACTCTACAATGATAGCCGAAGGAGGAACAATTATGACTGCTAACCAGAGAAAAAACTGGGTTCCCAGTATGGAGAAAAAACATGAGGAGGCTTGGTGTACTTATTGTAACAAGTCGCGCCACACAAGGGAAAAATGTTGGAAATTACACGGAAAACCCCCAAGCCGAGAATGGGGGCTGAAAGATGGAAAAACCTCAAGCAGAGAATGGGGATTGAAAGGAGAAAACTCAAGCCGAGAATGGGGGCCAAAAACCCCAAGCCGAGAATGGGGGCTGAAAGGAGGCTTACACAAAAAAGGAGGGCAAGGACAAGCATACATTGCTAATGGGCAAAGTAAAGAATCTGTACAGTTGAATCATGAAGAAATAGAACGGGTAAGATCAATTCTTAGTAAATTGGAGAATCCCACAAGTACAGGTACGTGCTCATTGACATATTCTGGTAAGTTTCCATTTTTGTTTGGGCTCAATGTTTCAGATACACCATTCACACATTATTGGATATTAGACTCTGGAGCCACTGACCATATGACCCCCTTACCCAAATACTTCTCCACATATTCCCCATGCCCTAGCAACAAGAAAATTTCCACCGCAGATGGAACCCTTATAACTGCAGCCGGACAAGGAAAGGTCCAAATAAGTCCATCCATGACTTTAAAAAATGTCCTTCATGTCCCTAAACTATCTACCAACCTGATATCTATACAAAAACTCACCAAAGATCTTTCATGTAATGTTGTCTTTTACAGCAATGCTTGTATATTGCAGGACAAGAACTCGGGGAGGACGATTGGACATGCTAGAGAATGGAATGGCCTATACTACATGGAGAATCCTAATCTGCCTACCAAGAGTCTTATATCTACATCCACCATGACCAATAAAGAGAAAGTTCAACTTTACCATTACCGGCTAGGACATCCGTCATTCCGAGTCATAAAAGTGTTGTTTCCTTCCCTGTTTAAAAATTTAAATGTGAAGAGTCTCCATTGTGAGGTGTGTGAGTTTGCGAAACACAAGCGTATACCTTTTCCCATTAGCAATAAGATGAGTTCTCTCCCGTTTTCTCTTGTTCACACTGATGTATGGGGTCCTGCTTATGTTCCTAATATCTGAGGTGCTAAATGGTTTTTAACATTCATTGATGATTGCACCCGAGTGACTTGGGTGTTTTTATTAAAACAAAAATATGAAGTCAGCTCCGTTTTTATCCAATTTGTCTCAATGATTAAAAATCAATTTGGGGTTAGTATCAAAAGAATTAGGTCTGACAATGCCAATGACTACTTTAATCTTGTACTAAACTCCTTTTGCTAACGGGAAGGGATAATCCATGAGTCCTCATGTGTGAACACACCTCAACAGAATGGAATTGCAGAAAGGAAAAATGGGTACCTATTAGATCAAACTAGAGCTCTACTTTTTCAAAACCATGTTCCTAAGAGATTTTGGGGGGAAGCTCTTCTTACTGCCACCTACCTAATTAATAGGTTACCCACTAAAATTTTAAACTCAAAAAGTCCCATGGAAGTTCTATCCTCATTCTACCCACACTTAGACCCTACAAATAAACTCCAACCTAGGATTTTTGGATGTGTATCCTTTGTGCATGTTCATAGTAATGAAAGGGGAAAGTTGGATCCTAGGGCTGTTAAGTATGTCTTCTTAGGGTACTCTACCACACAAAAGGGGTACAAATGTTTTCAACCCCTCTCAAAAAGATTCTATGTGTCAAGAGATGTCACCTTCAATGAACAAGAAAGTTACTTTAAACAGCCTCATCTTCAGGGGGAGACAGTAAGAGAGGAAGATGAGACTCTCATGTTCCCAAATATGATGTTCGGACCTGAAATTGTACCTGAAACTGAGGGAAGTATTGAGCATTCTGCACCTGAACCAGTGAGACCTCCTACATCTGCTCCTGAACCAACGAAACAGCCTGCACCTGCACCTGATGCCGGAGGAAAGTTTGGGAAAAACCTGGTATATTCAAGGAGAGAAAAGGCCATTCCAGGATCCGGCAATGTCCAAGAATCCAACCCACCATCATTGCATGAGGTAACACCTTCAAATCCTATAAATTTAAGTGATTCTAATGAACTCTTGTCTGAAAATATAGAAGCACAGGTGGACCAAAATCTGGACTTGCCCATTGCCCTTAGAAAGGGAACTAGAACGTGCACCCAACAACCACGTTACCCATTGTCAAATTTTTTATCCTTTGAAAAATTCTCTCCTACCCATAAAACTTTTCTCACTAACCTCAACTCCACACACACACCTTCCTCTGTATCTGAAGCATTGATTGACAGGAAATGGAAACATGCCATGGATGTGGAAATGGAGGCGTTACACAAAAATAGAACATGGGAACTTGTCATCTTACCTCCTGGAAAAAAACCAGTTGGATGTAAGTGGGTGTATACAATAAAGTATCGGGCCGATGGGACAATCGAACGTCACAAAGCAAGGTTGGTGGCTAAAGGCTTCACTCAAACCTATTGAGTTGATTACTTGGAAACATTTGCCCCGGTTGCTAAGATGAACACGGTCAGAGTAATATTGTCATTAGCAGCTAATAATGATTGGGATCTGCAACAATTTGATGTGAAGAATGCCTTTTTGCATGGAGATCTTGAAGAAGAAATATACATGGAATTGCCACCTGGTTACAACGGACATGTTGCTGCTGGAACTGTTTGCAAACTAAGAAAGGCTCTATATGGGCTGAAACAATCCCCAAGAGCATGGTTTGGAAGATCTACCAAGGTCATGACAGGTTTGGGCTACAAACAGAGCCAAGGAGATCACACATTATTTATCAAACATTCAGTTTCAGGGGGAGTAACACTTTTATTAGTGTATGTAGATGATATTATAGTAAGTGGGGATGACAAGCAGGAACAACAAGTGTTAAGTGAATGTCTTGCCACTGAATTTGAGATCAAGACGCTAGGGAGACTTAAATATTTTTTGGGAATTGAAGTGGCTCATTCCAAGAAAGGGATCTTTATATCTCAACAAAAGTATATTACTGACTTGCTTAAAGAAACAGGGAAGACAGGCTGCAGACCAGCAAACACTCCAGTTGATCCAAATATAAAATTGGGAAGTATGGAGGAGGATATTGCTGTGGACAAGGAGATGTATCAAAGACTTGTGGGCAGACTTATCTACTTATCTCATACTAGACCAGACATTGCTTTTGCTGTAAGTCTAGTTAGTCAATTTATGCACCAACCAAAGAAAACTCATCTACAAGCTGCCCTTAGAATTGTTCAGTACTTAAAAGGAACCTCCTGAAGAGGAATTTTGTTCAAACGAAACAAGAGTGGAAGTCTTGAAGCATATACAGATGCGGATTATGCAGGGTCAGTTGTAGATAGAAGATCAACCACGGGATATTGTACCTTCCTTGGTGGAAACTTAGTCACTTGGAAGAGTAAAAAACAAAGTGTAGTGGCTAGATCAAGTGCTGAAGCGGAATTTCGGGCAATGGCTCACGGAATATGTGAACTTCTATGGCTGAAGATTATATTGGAAGACTTGAAGATAAAGTGGGACGAACCTATGAGATTATACTGTGACAATAAATCGGCAATTAGCATAGCCCACAACCCGGTGCAACATGATAGAACTAAACATATTGAAGTTGATAAACACTTTATCAAGGAAAAACTTGACAGTGGCATGATTTGCACACCATATGTGTCTACTCAGAACCAACTAGCAGACATCCTCACTAAGGGACTGAACTGCAGTAACTTTGAAGGAATTATATCCAAGCTGGGAATGGAAAACACCTATTCACCAGCTTGAGAGGGAGTGTTAAAAACCGTGATTTGTGCAGCAGTAATTGATGTGACGTAATTTTAGGATGTCTTTATATTTGATGTGTTGTATTCATGCAACAGTTGTGTGTCGTTTTTATTAGGATCATTTATGTTTAATTAATCCCGTAATTATAAGGATCTGTTTTAGGATTAGCAGTCTGCATTTCCTAAAATATGTAGCTGACTCATGTGTATTTATAGAGGTTAATAACCTCATAATAAGAAGATAAGAAACTATCCTATTTCTTCTAAATTTCAGAATATAGAACTTTATCTCTTTCCCCTCCTTGGAGAAATCAATTAAATAATGCTTTGGAAAAAATATTGAAAATGTAAGGCCCATAATTAATTTCTCCAAACACAAATTTTTTTAAAAAAAAAGGTAGGAAGGTAGGTTCTGAATCTTACTTCAAGTTCAGTAGAAGTGAATGCCCATTACAATGTAAATGGCTTTCCCAGGAAGAGGACTGAGACTGAACGACAATAATCATGTCAGACAGTGCTTTTGCCTGAAAATACTTGTCTAGTAAAAGTGGTTCATTGTAAATGAACCAAAAGACTGGAACCTCTAGCACAGACCTGGAATGTGCATGCCTACCTGCACCATTCATAAATGTTATATTTGTTAATTACAAGAATATCAAGAAATAAAAGAAAACATTTTTCTTAAATATATTTTTGTTGGAGATCCCACATCAACAAGGGATATGGTTAAACAATAGTATATAAGGGAGGTACAAACTTCATGTTATAAGCCAGTTTTATAAGGTTGTGTTATATTCAATTTCATCATTTCTAATATAGTATCAGAACCTATCTTAGTGATTTATTGTTTTTGAGCTTATTGTGCTACCTGTTATTGGGCCGCTATCAGACCACCCGCAATTCTAAATGAAATGCCTGACCCTATGCATGTTCAAGAAAATCCGAGAGAAGATAAAAAAAGAAGAAATTCCCAACAACAAACATAAGTGCTTGATGGTGAATCTAATCTTGTTAAATAACATATCCTAGATCCATTTAAAAACAGGTCATCCATCATTTCATATTATTCATGCATCAAGTCCAACAGTGTTGTGCTTGAGGAGTATATTGAGAAAGAAACTCAAGTCCTATACTCCTATATAGTAATAGATAGTGCCAAAATATAGTATATAAGTGGGGAGCAACCCTCACCTCTTGAGCTAGCTTTTGGAATTCAGTTAGACATAAACTAACATTCTAATATGGCATCAAAACTTATCCTAGTGATTTGTTGTTAGGCCAAAATCCAGTATATAATCTAGAATTCAGCTAGGCATAAACTAACATTCTAATATGGCATAAAAAACTATCCTAGTGATTTGTTGTTAGGCCAAAATCCAGTATATAATCTGGAATTCAGCTAGGCATAAACTAACATTCTAATATGGCAACAAAACCTATCCTAGTGATTTGTTGTTAGGCCAAAATCCAGTATATAAGTGGGGGGGGGGGGCAACCCTCACCCCTTGAGCTAGCTTTTGGAGTTGAGTTAGACATAAACTCATATTCTAATATGTTATAAGAACATATCCTAACGATTTGTTATTGTTAGACTTATTGTCTACCTGTTATTGGACCATTATCGGACCACATGCAAATGTTAAACATTACGCTCGAGATGTCTAATCATCGACAAAAGAAGATGTGTTAGAAATCCCACATCAACTAATAATTAGTACTATCAAATATCTGATATGGCAGAAATTAGTGGTGGGATTCTTGTCGGTTGCCATGGAGTTGTAGTTGCGAAGTGGATTTGCTATTGCAAACTATCTTAGCTGCCATGGATGTTGCAACGTGGCAGATCGGGACTGAGAAGGTGAAAATTGTGGGGGAGTGGCGGCATTTAGGGTTTACACGAAGAAGATGAAGTTGAGGGCCAACTTGCGATAGCTGATTGTTTCTTTTTTTTTAGTGTTCTTTGGCTGAAATGATCCAAGTCCAATTTTTTTTCCTTTTTGACACCTATTGAGCTTGCCATACCCAACCCACGAGCCCAATAGTCTAAAAGAATAGGGTTCTAAAACCCTCTTTCAAATTCAATCGTGTCTCCTCCTCTCTTTCTCCTAGCACAGTTTGTTTCTCCCTATCACCAACACCGTTCCACCATTGTTGCAACCTCTGCAGAAGTGTTCCGTGCCATCGCACCCTCGGCAAAGTGCTCTACCACTGTTGCACCCACTTTGGACTGCTCCCTCCTATTTATTTTTTTCTTCTCAAATTCAAAGAGTGAGATCATTTCCCTTGTTTCTATTGTTTCCATTTCTTTTATTTTGAATCTTTGATCTTATTTCCTCTTCTTCATCTGTTCTTGTCCATTACCCATTCTAGAGGATTAGAACATTAGGAAAATTATTTTATGTTTTGTGTTAAGTCATGCTTGTTAGTTGTTAATATTTCATTGTTAACATGCTAGGAAGCATCGACATCTTTATTGTTTGAAGTGTTCCCATGTCATACATGTTTTCAACACCGATACTCCCCAACACTTGTCTGACACATGTTCAACACTTCTAATAAAATCTTCAATTAAAAAAAATTATTTTATTGACTTGGATACTTAAATTGACACTTCAACATAGATAGACACATTAATATTACTAAAAAAAGGTTTCATATGTTTTTTAGCGTTGTTACATAGGAAGTTAGTTTAAATAGATGAGCATACCAACACTTTAGCTAGTTTGTTATGTTACACCTTTTATTTCATTAGTCTATGTTGAGAATCTTAGATATTATCTTATTTTAATATTATATTATCTTGTTTTTAAATATAGTAGGTAAAAATAATATCTTTGAGATTGTTAAATATAAATTTGTATTTAGTGTTAGTTGCTAGTTGAACTACATTCTATCTTTCCTTTATGATTGTATGTCAGAGGCAGGTGGTTGTTGAGCTCCCTTCTCACACTTGTTATTTGCTCTTGTTTTATCTCTATTAATACAATGTTTTGTGCTGAGTGCAAATGACCACTCAACCTTTTTCCCTATATTCAAGTTGGTGTCAAACGGGAACGATCCCACTCTAAAAGTCTAAAGTCACAGTTGGCTGTCCGTTGCCGTCTGCCTCCGCCCCCTGTCGTCAGTAACTATTTTGTCCAGCGAGTTCAAGGTTTGGTGCACCTTGACGTGCGCAATCCAACCCAAGAAGTCACTCCTCTATTGCCCTTTCCACGTGCTCTCACATGTCGGTTGTCTGCTCGCCTTTTAGGAAGCGCGTGAGCTCCACGCACCGGCTAAACAGTGTCCGTTCACCGGCGTTTCACCATCGCCTAAGTCGCCGAAGCGTGTTGGGTCTATTCCTGGCCTTCGCTTTCTAGTTCGAGCAAATTTCGTGCACTTTAGCTTATATCTCGCTCTCGGTCCTCTTCCTTCCCTTTTTTTCAGATCTGCAATGGCTTCTTCTACCTCCTCCAGTGTCAGCTCAAGTCCTATCTTTCCAATTGTTGAGATGCCATTATCATAATAGAGAAACTCAATGGCAAAAATTATTTATCATGGACGGACTTTGTGGAACTCTAGTTCCTTGGACAAGGACACCATGAACATTTAGAAAAGAAATAAAATACTGAGGATCAGATAGAAAACTCAATGCAAGAAGTTGGACTTTCAACTTTGTGCTCTTCTATGGCAGTCTGTGGAACCTAAAATATTAAGAAACCTCAAAACAATCAAATCTTGTTACTTTTTGGAAGAAAGCTCAAGATATCTATTCTAATGACATTCAACGCTTGTTTGACTATGTTCAAAAACTAGCCTCCTTAAAGCAAAATGATTTAGATATGGTGTCATGTTTCCAATGCTAAGGCAGCTGTAGAAGAATTAAAACTTATCCTAGAGGCTGACACAATGGAAGAAATAAAGAAACAGCTTGATAACCTTTACATGGTTATGGTTCTTCATGGTATGAACTCTGCATTCAATCACATTCGTGATCAAGTTCATAGGACAAGATAATCCCACCATGGAGAGCTTAACTAGACGACTCCTCTGTGTTCCTACCCTAAATAATGAAGGTACCTCTTTTGAAAGTAATGGAATCTTCTGTTACGATGTTTTCTAGCGGGAGAGGAGGATATGGTAGAAGCGCTAATTGTCCTCAATGTACTCACTGCAAAAGGATGGACCACACTTATGAAACTTGCTACTCACTGCATGGTTTTCCAGACAATATGCACATGTATCAAGGTCTGAGAAACCTGAAAAGAGGAAATTATCTGAAGAAGAGTACCAAAAATACTTGAGGTTGAAGTCTAACATTCTTGCTGAATCTTCTGAACCTAATGTCTCAACTGCCTGCATTTCTCAGTCTGTGGAAAGTCAATCCATGAATTGTTGATTTTGGTGCTTCAGACCATATCTCTGGTAATAACTAGTTTTCATCTTTGTCATCTCGCCAATTTTCCCACCTTATAACATTAGTCAATGGATCAAAGGTTCAAGCTCAAAGAGTGGGTTTAATATCTGTTTCTCCCTCCTTAAATTTAACTTCTATTTTGTACATTCTTTATTGTCCTAATTTACTTTCTTTGAATCTGTTAATTAAATCATTAAATTGTTCGATTACATTTAATTCTTATTCATTTGTCATATAGGAATGTGGTACGGGCCAACAGATTGGCGCAAGACATAAATCAAGGGGTTTCTATTGCCTAGAATATAGTTCTTCAGTATCTTGCCTTGCATCCATCTCTCCTAAACTACTGTATGATCGTTTTGGGCACCCAAGTTTAGCCAAATTAAAAATAATGACTCTTAGTATTAAGAAAATCTAAACTTTAGAATATGAAGTTTGACAACTAGGCAACCATGTTAGATCTTCTTTTTCTAGTCCAGATGAGCCAAGATATAATTCAGCCTTCTCTAGTGTTCATTAAGATACTTGCGGACCTAGTCGGGTCACCTCTTTTGGATTTAAATATTTTATTACTTTCATTGATGAATATTCCTATTGTACGTGATTTTATTTAGTGAAAAAAAGGTCTGAACTTTTATCTATATTTGTGTCCTTCCATGAAATAAAAAATCAGTTTGAAAAATCAATTAAAATATTTAGAAGTGATAATGCAAAGGAATATTTTTTCTGTAAACTCTTTTCTTTTTTGTCCTCTCAAGAAATGTTACACCAATCAGCTTGTTCTCACACTTCTCAACAAAATGGGATAGCCGAAAGAAAGAATTGTCACTTTGTTGAAACGACTCGCTCCTTAGTACTTAATGCAAAGGTTCTATTACATCATTGGGGAGATGCGATTCTTTTTGCCTGTTATCTTATCAATAGGATGTCCTCTTCCTCTCTTGATAATCAAATTCCTCATTCAATCCTGTTTCCCACTGAACTCCTGTATCATGTATCACTACGCATATTTGGTTGTACGTGTTTTGTTCATGATCTGTATCCAAATATCGATAAGTTGTCAGCTAAATCTATCAAGTGTGTCTTCCTGGGGTATTCACGTCTCCAAAAAGGTTATAAATGTTATTCTCCGAATACCAAGCAGTATTACATGTCTGTTAATGTTACCTTCTTTGAGGATACCCCCTTCTACTCATCCTCCATATCAGACTCTATTTCTATTCAAGAGGTAGTGCCCACGTCCACCTCTAGTCTTGAAATTGCCATCTCTCCTAGCATCTCTTCTCTATCTGACCATGCAAATCTTTCTCCAACTTCTAACTTCACTAAAACTGATCCATCACCCTCTGTCATACCACTGGTTATTGTGTGTTCCTTGGAGGTAACCTTATCTTGTGGAAGAGCAAAAAATAGAATATTGTTTCCCAATCTAATGCAAAAGTTGAACATAGGTCTATGGCATTAGCTACGTGTGAATTGGTGTGGGTTAAACAACTCATACAAGAATTAAAGTTATGTGAAATTTCTCAAATGCAACTTTAATGTCATAATCAGACAGCTCTCTATATTGCCTCTAATCCAGAGTTTCATGAGAGGACTAAGCACATTGAAATTGATTGTCAATTTGTGAGAGAAAAAACATTATCCAAGAAAATTAAGACTGAGTTTGTTAGCTCATATGATCAGCTTGCAGATCTATTAACCAAATCCTTGAAGGGTCCTAGGATTCAATACTTGAGTTCCAAGCTAGGAACATATAATTTATATGCTCTAGCTTAAAAGGGAGTGTTAAATATAAGTTTTTATTTAGTGTTAGTTGAGCTACATTTTATCTTTTAATTATAATTGTATGTCAAAGGTAGGGTGATTGTTGAGCTCTCTTCTGTAACTTCTTATGTACTCTTGTTTTATCTCTATTAATACAATGTTCTGAGCTGAGTGTAAGTGACCACCCAAGTTTTTTCCCTATATTCAAGCGAGATTATAGGAAATCATATCTTCTATACTCATATATAACCTATGAAATAAAGTTATAAATAGATTTTTCCTGTGGGTATTCACACACACAATTTTCATTACATTATTCCTCCCTAATTCTTTGATTTTAACATGGTCTCAAAGTCAGGTTGAAGGAATACTAAAAAAAAGTCTCTCACCGGAGGCAATATTGCCCCAGGTGACCTCTTTTTGCTTGTCGCTCTTATTCTGAAAAATAGTGTTTCGATATTGTTCATCTTGCCTTTATTTTCCTCTTTAATAATGGCTTCCATCGGCTCATTTCTACCCTTATGCACTGACCTCATCATTGTCCTAGATGCATTGGCCTTAGCTTTGTCCCAAATGCACTAACCTCTGTCTTTGTCCCAGATGCATTGACCTCTGTCTTTGTCCCAGATGCACAGGCCCCATTTGTCCCTGTTGCACTAGTTCCAACTATGTTCTAGTAGCAGTAGTGGTTTCAAGCAATATTCCTTGACTTCACCAACATCCTTGAGTTGTATTTTCAAATATTGTTTATGGTGAAACTCAATTTTGGCTTATTCATTTTGTTACTGCATTCTTGTAACAAGTTGAATGCTTAGTAAGCTCCAGCTTGAGGGGGAGTATTGAGAATCTTAGAAATTATCTTATTTTGATATTACATTATCTTGGTTTTAAATATAATAGGTAAAAATAATATCTTTGAGATTAGAGGAAATCATACCTTTTATACTCATGTATAACTTATGAAATAAACTTATGAATAGATTCATCTTGTGGGTATTCACACACAGTTTCATCCCATTTTTCCTCCCTATTTCTCTAATTTTAAGTCTTATTATATATATATATATATATATATATATATATATATATATGCAAATAGTGTCCCATGTCCTATATTTTAGACATTAGCCATTTTAGAGTGCCCATGTTAGTGTCTATGCTTCATAGCTCACATGCCATTCCTCTTTTTCTTATCCTTTCTCATATACACCTTAGCATATGGCGAATGGTGATATTCTATTATTTACCTTCCTATTTACTGCCTCACTGTACCGGGGTCCTATTGCAAACACAAGTGAACTTGAATCTCAAAGCTATGAAGAGTTGAAGACACAATTAAACTATTGCAATATTTAGGACTGATGCTATTATTCATCCTAAATAAGGTATATCATACTTGCTTTTCAGCGACTGAGTTAGTTCTAGGCTGTGTGGAAAGGTCATAGTATCATACTAAACTCATAACTGATTCTACCACTTCAGTATTTATTTAATGAGAAAAACACTTTTACATTATCAGTGTAAAAACTTACACTGACATTTAATAAAAACCCTTTATATATAAGTTGATTGACTTTACCAATTAGTATTTTAAAAGTCATAAATGAAGGGTTATGATTAAACGTCGGTATAAAACTTTTTTACACAGTCAATGCATAGGTGTCAAACTTTTATTTAATTGAATGAAAATTTCAGAATAAAAATTCCATCAAATTTGCATAGAATAAAAATGTGGGATAGATGAAAATGCAATGAGCTGCATATGCACAAATCAATGGACCAATATACATTTTATTTTCATTTCTGCCTTTTTTCCCCAATTTCAAGAGGATTCCCAACTTATTCTTGTTTTTTCTGTGTATAAACAAGTGGCATTTTAAAAGAAGAGGGCTTAAGGATATAACAACAAACCTTTAAGAGAACCATGTTTATTCAACCTTTGCAATTGATACTGCAGAATAGAAGAATCAAGATATGTCCGAACTGTCTTTCGGTAGGTTCCATTGACAAGCAGTAAAGGCACAGCAGCTGCTCGTCGAGCAACTGCAAAGGCCATTGCTAAGGCAGGATCCTCTGACAGAGGCAACCTAAAAACATAATTAGGTAATTAGAAAACTAGGGAGAATGCACAATTTAAAAAGGTGATAAATCGGGAACATAGCTTTCTGCTAAAAAAACATTTTACCAACTAAATGCCTAACTATATAGGTTGGCTAAGGAAAAAGTAGAATTAAAAAATCATGATCGTGTACATGTGTGTATCAAACATTGCTTTCTGAGAAGGAACCATCAATGAGGAAAGCCCATCCGTTATTGCTTTCATATCCACAGGAATGTGTCTAACTTTCTGCAAAAAATATTATAAGAGCAACATTAATGTTCAATTGTCGCAAGCCTTTACAAATTATCAAACACGTATTTTACCTCCTGTGTCATGAAAAACAACTGAAAGGAGATCTTCTCATAATAATGGAAGGCACCATCAGCAACTGAAGGTGACACAATATGTCGCATAGATCCCCACAGTGTTGCACCTAGATGTGCAAGAAAAGAATCACGTGCAACTGTGTAATTTTGGAACTCCTGCATGGGCAAATCCATGAATCAAAGCTAATACTAAGATCCACCCAGAACTTTAAACTGTTAAAATATAGTGGGCTTCCAATTCATAATAGTAATCTACTAGATTAACAAAGATCAAAGGCTGACCTCACGTGTGTCACTGAATAGATTCCAGCTCTCCATCCGTTTCAAAGCCTCTATGGCCTTTTTCTTATGACTTTCATCATATTCTTCACCTTCAAATGACCGAAGCTCATTTCTCAAATCCCACATCCTCTCATCAAGTTCTGAAACTATCATATGTTACAAGCTGTTCGAAAAAACTACAATAACATGTGGATTTTAAACCTACTGAAACAAAAAAGCTTGATGAGAACAACTCACTAGCAGGGAAGTACAGATGCTTCAAATGATTACCATACCTGGTGTGACATCATGTTGGATATTTCTTGAACACCTGTGGGATACTTCTATCTCTATACTACACTTTTAACTATTACTTATAGAATTTTTATACTGATATAAGTGGGATAGTGTATATAATGGTCAATAAATCTTGTAAAATATCAATGTCATCAACATTCGTATTAGAAATTATGAAAAATGCTTATATTTCAAAAACAAGCTCAAATTTGCATTTTTTGTTTATATCTCAAATATATCTTTATGATTTGTGTTTATATTAATTTAAAGAATATTAACTACATATATTACTTCTTAACCATGTTATGCCCTATAACTTTCAAAGTTTGTTGTATCGTAGTGTCAATGATTCATAGTGTTCATAACCTGTATTTGTCCTTTCCTAGCCCACATGAACAAGATGCAAGATTTTATAGGAAATTCAAGAAAACGATTCCTTTACTGACATGAAACAGGGAATTAGACACACTTGAAGTTCAATTTAGAAAAGTAAAACCCAAAAGCTACAAAACTATATTACCTTCACAAAGAGCAAGCTTGACTTTCCTTCCTTTGCAATGCTTAAAAGCAAAAAGCTCATATATATCAATCTCAGCTAAAAGAATATCGATGGCCTGGTGTTCTTTCTGCAACAGAGAAAATAACATTTACCCACTTTGAGACTCCAGTAGAAATATGAGCGGGAGAAAGAAGGACATTTCTTAAACATGTAGGATGCCTATATTCCTCTCAACATCCTAATTAACATTCCAATGATATCATAGTCTACTAACACTAAAAAATTATTGATCATGAAGACAAATACTCCTTTTAATTTTTTTGGTTTTTCTTTTATATGCCAAATATGAATGGATGAAGCATTGTTTCTATATGCCAAATATGAGCTTTTTAATATTCTTTAGTATAAGTTATGACATAAGTCAAGTATAGATTAATTGATTCTTGATGCATGAACAGGTCTAATCAATTACATGAAAATGTAATCAATTACACCTTGCTCTAAGGCTCAAAGGATTTCGATTTTGACAAAGTGTAATCAACTACACTTGTGTAATCAATTACACTATGGTAATTGATTACATTCGTTACAGAATTTCAAATTTTCCTCTATTTTAATCGGTTACATTCTTGGTAATCAATTTCAACAGGGCAAATTTTATGTTCTGAGAAACGTGGAGTCAGGTTAATCGATTACACCCAATGGTAATCAATTACACACTACTGCACGTTTAAATATTTGCTTCTATTTGATGCATAATCAATTATATAATAGATTACAATAGTTATAACTAACTTTTTCTATATAAGAAACTTAACTTCTCATTACACACCCCTATTCAATTTTTCTAAATCTTTCTACCAAGGATTGAGTCTCCACGTCCATTATATCCAGAACAACTTCATTTACATAATCTTTCAAATCTCATTGGAGCCTATGGATTGAACACACCTTGATGCTTATGGAATGATCTCGATACTTTCATATCTTCACTAATAAGGTGTTTTTGTTCCTATTCTCTAAATCTTCTCAGGTTTCTCATGCATTAGAATAGGGGTTTCTGATTGCTTCATGTGATAGGGTTTCACATGGTTCTTCTGTTGTAGAGTTCAAGAGATTTTAATTCTATAGGCTTGTGCCTCCATAGTGTTTGCATCTACAACTTATAGTGATTAAGGGTTTGAATAGAGTTATAGGCCATATTAATGGCTGAAATAGTATAAATCTTGGTGTTATTTCTCTTCCCTATCTCTCATATCAGAATTCATAATCTTGTAATTTGTTTAATCTAAGTTCTTGGATCAACTGAATTCACTAACACATCAATATTGTGTTAAGATTTTTTCAAATTCTATTTGAATCCGCTGTATACTCTATGATCAATTTGAAAAAATCCTTGATATCTCCAACAAGGGGTTGTTTTTAATTGAATTTAATTTTGAAAAGGGTAAATTTTTTAAGGAACTCCATTCAACACTCCCCCCTCTAGATTCCCTACTAGGACCAACAAAATTCCTGTCAGCTTGACGTTCACCTAGCATATAAGCATTCTTTATTTCTATCACAAATTGTTTCTCATCTCTATCATTTCAGTTGAACCACAAAACGTTACCATTTTCTTTCCAAGTATCGGGTGTATGAGGTTGGATTATAACAAGTATTTAGAATTTTATAAACTCTTTGAAACCTTGTTCTTAGAAGAATTAAATTGAATGTGGAATATGCAATCTCTTGTTAGATCCAACACATGATACATACATCACCAAATACAGCAAATTTCTCCTGAATAGCATCTTGCAATAGGTCTTCAGCTTGTGCATCTGAAATTTCTGCAATCACCAAAGAGAAAAAGATCATAGCCAGAAATATAACATGGCATCAAGAGTTAATCTATGTATGATGAATTGAATAAAAAAGTTCAACTTTACAAGCTAATAGTATATGAAAGAGATTACCTAAAGTTTTCTTTTTCTATTTTAGAAAAGCTTCATTGAATATGCTGAGTTTTTATAAAGCTGACTTTCATTGTGCCTATTTTGTATGTAGTAGTAGGATAGGTGTATTGGTTGTACTTGTCTTCTTTTTGTTTCTTTCATTTATATGTTAAAATCTACTCAATGAAAAGTAACTCACTCAAGAATTCTTCTCAATCAAGCTTATATTTTGACCTTTGTTAAAGATAAGATATTATTCTCTTATAAAGTATTCTCTTAGTTGGGGGATTCACTCCTTATTTAGAGTGTGTTTGGTTTGTCATGTTAGCTGAGATGGTTTTAGCTCCGTTTGGATATAAAAAAACTAGAAGCTTTTTTAGGAGCTACTAACTTTTTCAAAAGATCTCCTATTTTCAGCTACTAGGTGATTTTATTTTACAACTTTACCTTTCATTAATTGATGTATTATCCCCCCACTAATTCTCTCCCCTCACACAATACAACCTTTCTCTCCTTCATTTTTCTCTCCTTCATTAATGTAATTATAGTAATTTATAATTTAAATATATAATTCTAGAAAATTATAATTTAAATATGCAATTTAAAATTTATATATTTGATTATAGAAAATTATAAGTTATATATAATTATAGTAATTTATAATTTAAATATGTAATTACATAAATTTATAATTTAAATATCTAATTATAATTTAAATATATAATTATAGAAAATTATAATATAATTATATAATTATAATAATTTATAATCTAAATATGCAATCAATTCATATTATTAAAATATAGATTTTAATTATTTTAAATACCTTATTGTTGATTTGATGATTAATGATGCCCGTAGGTGTCATTTGACAACTTTCAGTTAGTTGATCAGTTAGTTTTACCAAACATTTATAACTACTTTTTCAACTTTCAGCTAGTTTTGCCAAACATACTCTTATTATCTATGATTATATTGATCACTAGCCAATGTAAGAGCCCTAGAGTAATCCTATATAATCAATAGTGATCTTATTTGATCATAGTTTCTCACTAAAAATATGCATTGTGAGGTCATCCAAGACACATTTAAATGTTATTAGGTATTAAAGCCTAAACTCGATTCTAGGAGCCTAACTGTATGGCCATCAATGGACAGGAGACCCTTCCCATTGACTTTTCCCAATGCTTTTCTCTTATTTTTCAACATCATCGTGTGCTTCTCCTTTAGCCTTAGGGCGTATTGAGGGTAAACAATATCTGTCACCACTACAATGCTTCATTGGCTTCTGTCAAGCCATGTTTATTCAGTACAACCACACAACTGAAATCGTCTTTCGTTTTTATTCTTATTAGATTTACCACATTTATAACAAGTTTGGTGCTCCTTGTTTAGTGTGACCTAACCAGATAAGTCACATGGCCTCCACACATTTCCATGTGACAGTTTGTTTGGCTACTTTGTTTGGCGTGTATAGCCCACACACTACCTTATGCTTGAGAGATCTCATAGTGCCAATCCCAATAGCTTTGTCAGCCTTTTTTGGTCCCATTTATTAACTCAATTTTCAATCTCCTCCCATGTGGAGTTATGGGTGCTAAGGACAAAACGTCTTCCCCAAAGATGTCTCAACTCTCCTAAAATGACATTCCAAGCCGTATTCTCTCTCCATTTATAGGACTCACACTATTAGAATGGATAAACTATTTCATGGTCAACTATTGTGGAACTTTGGTCCCTTGGTCAGAGTACCGAAACTATCTTGAAAAAGAGTGAAGTGTCAACAAAGGCTCATGCTCATCTATTGGAAGAAACTTTACTTCTGTTTTGTAGTAGTCACTAAAGCCCAATATTTTGGGGACTCTTCAAAACACGTTCATTTTGGAAGAGGGATCCAAACTTTTTTGCTAATGATATTCAACATCTATATGATATTATGATTCAGCTTTTTGGATGGTCTCTCTCAAATAGGTTGATAATTTTTTTATCGACAAAATAGGTTGATCATGATATGGTATCAAAGGCTGCTAAAGCCCAACTGGCAGTAGAGGAGCCGAAGTTCTTGGAAGCAAACTCCTTGGAAGAAATTAAAAGTAGACATGATACCATATCACTGTACATCATGACATAATGACACAATCCTAAGTTCTAAACAACTAGTTTTTAATAAATAGGATGTCTTTCTCATCTCTTGAAAATCCATTTCATTTAATATGAAGATGTGATTTTCTATTTTTAACTGATGTTGCATCTTTATTTCTTGCTCTCTTGGATTATACATATGTGAGACTGCAAAATTTGTATATTTTCTTTTGTATATGAGTAGTTAGTTGCTATTAGAGTATGTTAGATCTATAATTGTATTTTGGCTTAGTGACAATAATAAGGTTGTCTTACTTGTACCTATTCTGACTAAGTAGATTTAGGTCTCTCCCCTATGTAATCTTCCTTATCCCTCTGTGCAATTAGTTTTATATATATATATATGGGGAGCATATCACATGAGAATGGTATTTTTATGTGAAAATGATAAGAATAGTTTATAACCGTTCAGATTTAAACAAAACGGTTCAGATTAAAACAATCCACCTAAAGATATCACGTGACTCCCTCACCATACCACTGCCACTAAGCAAAGTCTCTCCTTTGTGTTGTTGTTCTTTATGACATGGATCCTGTATGGAATCTTCATCTTGCATAGCAACTTCGCAAGATCCACAGCCTTGGATGTTGTAAACATGTGGAAGTCATCCTCCGACTTGCACTTTGTGGTGTGGTCGTTCCTATAAATGGTGTTACGACATCCTTGTCAGAGTTCGATTTCGTGTTTATGGAGAGGTCAATTACACCCCAGTCAATGTCGAAGAGGATGTTCGTTGGGCTCACATGTAGCAAGATCATGGCATCGCTTGGCTAGATGTAGTTTTGCAATGCCCAGTGCACTGTGTATGCAATCTCGTCAGAGAGGCTCACAGCCACACCGATTGTCGGGTTGGGTGTCATCGTTGTGGAGGGGTGGCATAGGGAGGAAGGATGGTGGATTTTGATAAGTGGCGGTTGCAAGTTCAGATCCAATGCGGGAGGGTTCTAGTAGTGCTACTTTTAGTGAGGGTTTTAGAGATTTTTTTGTGGTGGCAGCAGCGGTAGTGCAGGAGGCGACAATGTGGTGCAGGAGGTGGTGGTGGTGCTAGTATGGTGAAGAAGATGACAGTGGTGGTGGTACAGTGAGAGAGACACGTGATATCTTTGAGTAGATTGTTTTAATCTTAACCGTTTATTTGAATCTGGATGGTTACAAAATATTTTTATCGTTCTTAGATAAGAACACCATTCTCATGTGATAAGCCTCATATATATATACACACGCGCACACACACATATATGTGAAAGAATCCACTTATTCAAAGAGTAAATTTAAAAAACTTACTCTTCATCCCAACCATTCATTTTCTTAAAATTTATTGGTTATGATTAGTTACTCATTACAACCATTAGATTTTAAAAAAATGGATGGTGAGATGAAGAATAACTTTCTTAAACCTACTCTTAGAATAAGTGGATCCCTTCTCTCTCTATCTGTATATATATATATATATATATATATATATATATATATCCAGTTGCAATCCTTGGCACTTTAACCATGATTATCTGTATGAGTGATGTATCTAGAATGCAGTTCTACAACTGCCTTTGTTATTGTAATCAATAAGTTGGAGTTAGTTAAGTCAGTTATACAGACTGGTGCCTTGCAGTCTAGTATAAAATATAAATACTAGACAGTTCTCTATAGTACATTGATATCATCAATAATATCTTCTTTTTCTTTCTCTCTTTCCCTCTCTTATTCTTCTCTAAATATTTAACATTATTATAAGCAGGATTTACAGCTGGATACATTACATAGACAATCTAACACGTCATTACTACCTGAAGTTGAACCAATTGTTTTTTCAACACTTGGTAAACTTGCCTCTGTACGCACACCTTCTCCACCAACAGCAGGCCCCCATGAAAAGGGACCTGCACTCAAATCGATAAATGCCCATCTGTTACAAAAGACTGATGAAATTAAACAGAAAGAGATATGTATGTATCAAAATTTAGCATTGTGTGGAGCAAATGAAATTGAACCTGTCCTTTCCAATCCATGTGTCTGTGAGACATTCTGCTTGAAAACCACTGTAGTCTCCAGATTTTAATACTTTTTCCAGATGGAGCATCAGGTCTTGATCCTTCCCTTTTAGTAACTAGAAATATAGGGAAAATTTACAAAATTTCAGGAAAAAAAATTAGGGAAAAAATTTTGTAATTAGAACTTGGAGACTGGAGACTTATTGATGAGTATATATACCTGCAAAGCTTTGAACTCAATGATCTCAGACGTGTCTCTCCCTTGATACAATCTCCCAAAATTATCAAGTGCATCACGCCAAATATTATACCATTCCATCTACAATTTGTATTTGTACCAAAACAGAAAACATATCTTAAAAATTTACATGGCCCACACCATAAAATCAAGAAAGAAACCAGACCCAAAATATAAACAAGCCTGCTAATTTCACTATCTTCTAGCAAAACTTGTACAAAATGAAATCTACTCTTCTAACATACACCTCTTTTAGCCTTCTTTGTGTTAGAATAGTTGAAATGGCTCTCCAACTCCAGAAGCTTCATAAACTATTGCCCAATTAAGGGTGGGATCATCATCAAAAACCAAGTCATTCCCCTCATCTGCATTTTCACCATCCACTTCTCCCACTAACCACTCATTACACTCATCAATGTCATTAAATGCAATAGGATCAATTTCAACTCTAATGTCATATCTTTGAGCAAGATTTTCGTTGTACTTGATGTAAATCAAATCATGAAACTTCTTAAGATCTAGCCTAGTTCTCTTTGAATGAACCAGTATTATATTAAGCAAAATATAATTAGTTTCTTCCTACACTACAAGTAGAATAATCAAATGACTTAAATTAGTCAGAAACCAAATATTACTTGCTCAAATACACTCCAATTGTGTTCACATCCTAATGAACTACATGTCAAGCTCAAAATCTTGATTGCTAGTTTTTGCAAATTTGGAGTTGCTTATCCATAATTCTTCCACCATTGAGCTACAAAACCACATAGTGCAATTTAAATTTTAATTCTTAGAATTAGAAATTACACCAGTTAGAAGTAGAATAGTTTTCATCAAGTTGTCTTACCGGAAAAGTGGTTTTTCTTGTTTCCTTAGCAAAGTCATCACCAAACAACCCACTTACACTCTTGTAAAGGGGCAACTCAGTAAGATTTTTTTTATGCACTTCTTTACTTGGTACCAACCTCTTGATGCAAGCATACAATCCATTTGTAACCTCCAAATCATACTCTAAATCCGGATTGGAATAGAAGAATGTTAGGTTTAAGAAGTGACCAGCCGCATGCAATGGGTAATGTAATTGGCAATTCCATCTATTATCAATAATTGTAAATACATCCTTGTACTTACTTGTATTGTTATAGAAGGACTTCATAATTGTTTCATTGGCCTTTTCCATTGCTTCATATATATAAAACCCATAGCTGGGTTTTTTCTCCATCCACTAGACGAAGCACATGAGCAAGTAGTACCATGACAATAAGAGTAAAAACCACATGATTCCAAAACAAAGGCATGAGAACTATTTTTGTAGCTTCCCTCCCCTCAACTTTTTTGGACAGTTTACTCTTGCTCTATTCATGAGAAGTAAATATTTTTCTTAAATTCCCTTTCTCTTGGTGAAGTCTTTGCAATGACAAATAGAAAGTAGCAAATCTGGTAATTGCATGTCTTACTCTCTCTTGTTTGTGAATTGTCTCAACAAACTCAAGGTACTAAAATGGATAAATCCAACAAGACTTACCCCCCTTTGAATCGCCTTTTCAATTATAGGAAGTTTCCCAATGTCTTCAAGCATTAAGTCTATGCAATGGACTACACAAGGAGTCCAATATAGGTTTGGTCTCTTCTCTTCCAATAATTTTCCAACTAAAATATAGTTGCTTCCGTTATCTATGATAACCTGAACAACGTTCTCTTCACCAATTTCTTTCACAAGTGAATCAAGCAGCTCAAATAGTTTTTCACCTGTCTTTACAAATTTACAACCATCGATTGACTTCACAAATGTGGTCCCTGTAGGACTATTCACCAAAAAATTAATAATGTATCGCTGCTTCCGATCAGTCCAGGCATCCGACATAATTGAATAGTCATGTTTCTGCCATTGGAATTCATGATTTTTTAACAAGTTCTCAGTGTAATTCAGCTCTTTGTAGGGAAGTCGAACTCTAATTTCATGATAAGTAAGAGCAGACAAATTTGAACCATAAGCACCAATGGCATCAATCATATCCTAAAAGCTCTTCAATTTGACAACCCCACTTGATACCAAAATTGGGCAATATATTAATGAACAGATGCCATTAAATTTTTGTCACATGCTTCTTTGATATTTGTTTGCCTCAATTTTTCCTTTTTCCTTTTTCCTCTTGGCTATTGCATTGGTGGATTTCTACAAAACAAATCCATTGGCACTTTTGTACTTTTTTAGGATGACTAGCTATTGAAATTTCAATTTCCTCTTCACTCTCATTCTCCTACATCTCTTCATCCACAATATCCCTTGTTGGAGTAATAGTGGAGTTGATTGCCTTCTCCTTATATAGTTTTGAAAGCCCTTCTCAAACATCTTTTGGAGTCTTGGTGCAACCTGCAATGTTTCCTTTCTTTGCCATTAGATGCTCTTTTGCTCAAGTAATTCCTCAATTCATCACTTTTCCACAATAATTGCAAACAATACTGTTTAAATTGGATTCAACCAATGGGTAACAGTAGTTCCAACCCGGATTAGTCCTATTAGAAGGTTTTGAGTTCTGTTGCCATTAGGTCTCTAGAATGGGTAGTGGACAAGAACAAATAAAGAAGGGGAAATCAAACAAAAGATTCAGAATAAAAGAATAGAAACAATAAAAATAGGGGAAATATTCTCACACTTTGAATTTGATAGAAAAAGAAGGAGGAGGAGAAACAATGTGGTGGAGGTTGCAACGGTACAGCAGAGGATGCGATGGTGCGGCAGAGGATGCGATGGTGGCAGAGGATGCGACGACACGAAGGAGGGTGCGGCAACAGCACTAAATGCGATAGTGCTCAGGTGCAGTGATAGCTAAGTGGAAGAGAAACAGGAGAAGCAACACAGGATTGAAGAAAAGGGTTGTAAACCCTAGGTTCACGTAACCAGCTTAAAATAATAAAAAATTCATGGCCCATCTCTTATTGGTGAAGGTAGAAAAAATTCATAACCCTAAACCCTAAACAACATAAAAAAAACCATAAAGACATGGATTTTGGAAAGGTCACGAAACCTACGTCTCATCTTCCCAAACGCAACCCTAAAGCTCCACAGCCCTACAATTTCAACCTTCTTGGTGTTGCGCCACCACACCACAAAGAAACTGAGACACTACCGTGATGCTATGGCAGCCGACGGGAATTTCGCCACCGATTTCCACTATGGTGACACAATCTCTAAGATTCAATAACATTGGATGCATTTGGGGTCAGGGTCAATGCGCTAAGCACGGTCACATGCCATGTTGTGCTTCAACCCTAAATGACTGGATGGGTTGTTTCTTTTACCTTGGCAAGGTTTAGAAGAGTTTGTTTTATTAAGGATTTAAGGCTTCAAATGACAAGAAGCATCTCTGATCCCTAACAGGATTCATATTTGAACTTATCAAGTTGATTTTGTGGTAATTTTATGAGATGAAGGAAGGAGAGATCGTGGGTTTGAATCCCTCTACTGACACTAATAACTAACATTCACCTATAAAAAAAATTTTTAAAGTATTTTGTGCTAGATATGGACCACCAAGATGTCTTTTAAAATCTTTGGCCAAGGTTGAGTTGCATGACCTAAAATCTTCTTTTCCTTCCTTTAAATGACTCTCGACTATGTTTGTGCCATGGCCGTTCGCCAGTGCTATTCCAATTCGACTCTTGTGGCTGCCATGTCCCACTCACCAAAAAACTAGCACGCCATTACCTTCATATGATGCCTGAGGAAATTCCACGATGGCCCCTTTCAGCTAACACTATAAGAGGATTTCTCCTTTTTTTACAACTATTAACTCTCTGAACGAACCTTTCCACCTTCATTCCTCCTGTTTATTTTTTTTATTTTATTTTATTTATCTGATCGTTAATTGTGCTTTTACTTTTTTTAGTCTCTAAAAGCTTTCAATTTTGATTTTTGTTTCGAACTTTCGAAACATTTGGTTTTAAAATTGTTACTAGTGGAAATAATATTTATATATTAGGAGAAAATATCTTAAGATTATTTTATTTGATTTATCTTTATTTTCTCATTTGTATTTAGTTTTTAATTCCTTTTTTTTAGCTCAATCATTATAAATTCATGATGTATGTCCATGTGACACAGGTACAATGGACAATATATAAAACTATATTTGATTCCAGCGTAGTTCAAAGAATCAGGAAAGCTGGGATGTAAAACCTCAAGGGTACTTATTGAACAAAATCAAACAATTGGAAGTGAAGAAAGCTCTCCTATAGAAAAAATTAGTTTTCCCATAGACAAAGCCCGATATCAAAGATTGGTAGGGAAATTGGTTTACCTACCACACACAAGACTAGACATTGCTTACACATTTACTGTGGTAAGCCAATTTATGCATGACCCAAGAGAGAGACACATGCAAGTATTAGGAAAGAAACCCAAGTTCCACATTGATTAGTGATATGACCAAACAAGAGTATATAAGTGAAGTGCAAACCTTACCTTACAAGCTGGTTTTGGGAGGTTGAGTTAGACCCGATTTCATCATTTCTGAAGTGGTATCAGAGTCTATCCTAGATCCATTCAAAGGACTACCCACCAAATTATCCACCCACAAAGAAAAATAGTGGAGTGTGAGGGGGTGTATTGAGAAAGAAACTCAAGTCTCACATTGACTAGTGATATGACCAAATAATAGTACAGAAGTAAGGTGCAAACCTCACCTTACAAAACAGTTTTGTAAGATTGAGTTAAGCTCAATTTCACCATTTCTAATAGTTACCTTTATCAAATTTCAAATTTTGTTATTGAATTTATCTAATAAAGTTTGGTATTTTTAAAAATACACATACAAAAAAAATCAAGTTGAAGTTGGAGAACAAAATCAAAATTTTGAAATTTTTCATGGACTACAAACATCATTAACCATTACCGTATCAATCTCCTATACCTAACTACTCTAACCATTCCTAGCTAATTTTGATATTCCTTCTGTTCTAACTCCCAAAAGTAGTTCACCAAACAAAAAATCAACTTTCAGTGTAGCTGGTAAAAAGGCCACTGATAAATTATAGCCATGAAGAGGAAGAGAGGAACAATCTTGGTCATAGGGGAATGCATCTTTGGCAACCAAGAGATCCATAAGATGATCATATTAGAAATTCCAATAAATAATGCAATAGTAATTCTAATGCAAGAGGTAGGCGAAGTGAGTCCAATATAGTAGGTTAGGTTCATCTAAAGGACTAACAGCAAATTTTGCACACCAAAGAGACCAATAAAAACCCCGTTTGGAAGAACTTATTTACAGCCTAGTTGAGTTTATCTTATCATATAAGTACATATACAAATGTTTGGATGAATAATAAAAAGCACTTATATCGGGTTCATAAGTTGTTTTAAGTTTAATTGAATAAGCTATCTAGAGTAGTTTTTTCAGAAAAGTTGTTTTAAGCTTATTGAAAATCCTCACTTTCTTCAACTCCCACCTCTCACCTTTTTTTGTCTCTCTCATGATTAAAACTCACTCCCTCTCTCTCTCTCTCTCTCTCTCTCTCTCTCTCTCTCGCTCTCTCTCTCTCTCTCTCTATATATATATATATAAGTGTTTTTCAATTTGTATATCCAAATACAAATAGCTTATTGAATTTAAGAACTTATACTATAAGCTCTTATGTTAAAAGTTTTTATTGAATAAGCTCTTACCCTACAAGCTCTTCCAAACAGGCCCAAAATATGACTGTAGAAAGATTAATAGCTAGATGGAATTGCAAAATCAGTAGAAATAGCAACTAATGCTAAAGGTGGACCAATTGGATTTGGTACAAGAGTATATCATAAAGTCATGCAATCAAGTGAAAGATTTGAAGAGCACATATCCTGCAAAATTAACATAAATGGGCATATATGCTTTCACCATTCAAGGAAATGAAACACTTACAATATCAGTGTCCTCGGTTCTTGTCCAAGAAAATTTCATCATTGGATGCTTTACATAGAGTGGTCGCTGCATCTTAGTAAGAGCTGTAGAACAATATTAAGTATTTAATGATGAGTGCTTAGTAAAAGAAAGAAGAAATGAAGAGTAACTCCAAACAACAACTGAAGAATTAGAGCCGAAGTTTTATTTTTTTTAAAAAAACGTTGTTATGGAAAGGCAATTGTGGTGTTAATTTCAAGTAGATGATGGAACATCAGTTGGTTTTCTACATTGTTGTGAGGATATTGTATATAGTTGAACTTGTATATATCTTTCATACCGAGAATATTTTCAGGAATGCCTTCTGCCTGAAGAAGCTTAATTTGCAAAGTCTTATTCTGCATTATATGGCAGCTGTTAGTTTAGGCATTGAAGGCATAGATAGAACAGAGAAAACTGTTTAGAAATTAGTTTTTGCTAGCAATTATTCAACAAACTCTGCAGAAGAATGCCAAGCATAGTATGATATATTTTACAAATGAAAGAACCAAATCACAATAACCATATATGTTTTAAGGAGAAAGGACAGCAAGTTTAACATACCTCCTTTAACAAGTTAATTTCAGATTCAGATAACCCTCTCCTGAAATATTAAGAGAAGCAATAATGCAATATATACAAATATAGTTACAAAAGCATGACCAAAACAGATAAGAAGTTGTTTGGCCAAATCAGCTCACACATAGTAACAAACATAGCCTAGCATTCAGCTTTGCACTGGACCTAGCCACAGTACTTTGTTTATTACTCTTCCAAGAGATAAGATTCCCATCAATTAAGACAAAATATCCCAAGGTTGATCGATGATTATTGAGAGAACCAGCCCAATCCATATCTATGTACACAATATTGATGTGACCTTTGTTTTCATAAACTAATTCTTAGAGAGGGAAAACCTTTCTTGTTTGGTTAACAAGGAGGAGATTTTAAAGTTAAGTACCTTTTTACCCTTATTATATTTTCAAACCCTACATGGCTACTTATTTACTGTGTGTACCACTCTACCCACACCTCTGTGTTTTTTCATGCCTTTGTGGTCAAATTCCGTATGCATTTTCTCTTTCAGCGACTCTCCCATACCTTTATGGGATATACCACACTGATGTGGGAGAAACCCTGACACTTGGTCTTCTAGTGTTCTTCACACCTTTGGACTGTGACACACCTTTGTAGGTATTCATCTTATGAGCTTTCTCCTTAAGTGCATCTCTCACATCTTTGTGGGATTATCCCACACCACTATGGGCAAATCCTAATGCACTTTCTCTTCTAACGCTCCTTCCACACCTATGTGCAGTGTTTCACAATGCTATGATCAAACCCTGTATGTATTTTATCTTCTAGTGCGTCTCCCACATATAATTAAACGTAGAGATTCAAATGTAAAGGTTGAATGAGAGAATGAATAATATTAGAGAGAAGATCTTGATGGGAATTCATGAAAAAAAGAACAGATATAATTATAAAAAAATATTTATTAATTCATAAAAAATAGAACTGATATAATTAGAGAGAAGATTAAAAAAGATTACGAGATTAAAAGACATTAAGGGCGATTTAAGAAAACGATGTAAAACTTATTAATTAACTTTCTCTTCCCTCCCCTCCACTCCATTCCCCTCAAACCAACAAGGTGTAAAAGAGATAAAATTGTCGTTGATATATCTGTTTACGACTCCAGTCAACTTTAATGTTGATGGACATTTTCTCCAAGAGATGACTTTGCATTTTGAATCTTTTGATACATTTTAATGTAGTTAATTTCATGACTATTATTTTAGAATAAACACTTCTATTTTAGATTATTACATCATGTTGATAATTGTATTTTTCTAGACTTTATTGTTGTTTATTAGTTCCTTGTTCAAGAATCAAGACTTTATTTTACAATAATCAGATCAAATTTATTTTCTCTCTCTCTCCATAACTGATTTCCCTCCCTCATACAGTTAAGACTACTTTGGGTCTTGCATTTCGGCCTAAAAAAATATACTCAAGCCTCATCAATTTGAAATGTTTACATATCCATGATTTTATAAGAAAGAGGAGACATTCTTGGATTTTATAATAAATGACAACATTTAATAAATACTTACCGATACCCATATTTAAGTTTCTTCTGATCATGCTTGGGATTTAAAATGAAAATATTGTATGCATTTTCAAGTTGAAGGTATTCAACCAGACTAGACAAAAGACCATCCAACATGTCCACATCTACTTGCAAACCACCACTATTGTTGTCCCTGCAAAGAAAATTTGGAAGAATAAGCGAAAGCAAGAAAAGACAAAGAAAAAGAAGCCAAATTATGTTCCTCTGGTAGCATTTGTCTTAACTTCTTTATAGCTTCAAATCCACTTTGAAGTTAAACTGTTAAAAGTTAAAAGCAAGGACCCTAAATTTAAAGTAATTTGGTAATTCTATAATTCTTTAGACCATCGACGTCCCTTCTCATGGAATTGTTCACAGGCTCATATGCCCTCACGATACCCCATCAAAATGGTGTGATTGAAAGAAAACAAACAGCTGTTTATTTGATAAACAGACTCCCAACTGCCTCTCTTAAATTTCAGGTTCCTTACACTGTTTTTTTTAACAAATCACCTGACTTCACCTTTTTGAAGACCTTTGGATGCTCATACTTTCCTGGCGTCAGACCTTATAACAAATATAAGCTTCAGGTTTATTTTTAGGCTATTTTATTTTTCACAAAGGCTACAAATTTCTTCACCATCCAAATCTGTCACAACTTCAAATAATACACCTAGCCTACTGCACAAATCTCTCCTTCCCAAAGTGCAAAGCAAAATGCTGATAACAATATTAATGATGTTTCTGAATCAAATATTAATCCACGTGAACAAAATAACATTCCTAATATCTCAAAGGATTCTGTTTCTACCACTCCTACTGTAACTATTTGTGCCTCTACATCCACTGATCAGTCTGTCTTCTCACGATACCACTATCCCTAGTGCTCCACCTCCTCCAATAACAGCCATCCTATGCAAACAAAGTCTAAATCTAGTATCCATCAATATAGAATTCATCCCTGATACCTCTCTGGTTTTGGCTCACTGTGAACCTAAGACTGTTAAACAGGCTTTTGCTAACCCTCAAAGGTATGCTGCAATGCAACAAGAATATGAAGCTCTCATCAATAACAAAACATGGGATCTTTTTTCTCTCCCTGCAAACAGACAGGCAGTAGGGTGTAAATGGGTTTTCAGAATTAAAGAGAATGCACATGGGTCTATCAGTCAGTTCGAGGCTAGGCTAGTAACAAAAGGATATCATCAAATTGCTGGTTGTGATTTTAATGAGACTTTTTCTCTTGTAATAAAACCTGTAACTATCAGGCTAATAATCACCCTTGCCATCACCAATAAATGGAATGTACTTCAATTGGATGTCAGCACTCCCTTCTTGAATGGCTATCTTGAGGAAACTATCTACATGCAGCAGCCACAAGGGTTTGAAAATTCTGATAAAACTCTGGTATGCAAGCTCAATAAGGCTTTGTATAGCCTTAAGCAGGCCCCAAGACAATGGTTATACAGGTTTAAAGGCACTCTTCTCAAGCTTGGGTTCACAGACAGCAAATGTGACCATCTTTGTTTGTGCATATCAAAGTTTGAGAGAAGAGAGAAAAATTGAGAGAAATGATTGACAGAAAATGTGGGCTGAGAATTCTTATTTCACCAAATGAGAAAGGAGATACTGGAGAACTTATATAGGCTCAGGAAAGGATTACAAAACAGAAGGGAACTACAATTAATTAGAGCAGAAACTAACTAACTTCTAACAATTATAACAGAAAAGATAACAAACCAATTCCAGTTGAATAACTGGATATTTACATGTATATCTCTAATAGTGTACAAGGACAAGGCTCACATCATTCACATTCTAGTCTCTCAGTCTGTGTAGAGATACTATATAATCTATGAAGGATGGTTCTATCCTCTTAACTCAGAGCAAGTATATAAGAGATTTGCTCCAAAAGACTAAAATGGCAAAGGCTCAACCTATCTCTTCACCCATGGGAGCAACCTGCAAACTCAGTTAAAATGGTTCTGATCCTTAAATATCCTACTCCCTATATGTCTATTGTTGGTGCTCTACAATATATCACAATTACAAGACCTGAATGAAGCTATGCAGTGAACAAAGTTTGTCAATACATCTCAAAATTTAGGGTGAAATCATTTCCCTTATTATTATGCTGAGAATACAATTCATATATATACACAAGACTAAAGCTAATAGGGAAGAATAACAATAACCACCATATCCCTATGATTCAGGGATATTTCTATCATACATTATAATTGTAATCTCCTAAATCAGGAAACGATACAACTAATAAAACATAGATCCTGACAGGAATAAAACAGGTAATAAAACATATTCTAATAAAACAGATTCTAACACTCCCCCTCAAGCTGGTGAATAGGTATTCTCAATTCCCAGCTTGGAAACAATCTTCTCAAACATGTTGTGCAGCCCTTTTGTTAGAATATTTGCAAGGTTGTCTTGTGAGGAGACATATGGAGTGCATTGACCACTATCTAATTTTTCTTTGATAAAATATCTATCAACCTCAATATGTTTGGTTCTATCATGTTGCACCGGATTATGAGCTATGCTAATAGCAGATTTGTTATCACAATAAAGTCTCATTGGTTCATTTGATTTTATCCTTAGGTCTTCCAAGATAATCTTCAGCCAGAGTAGTTCACATAACCCTTGTGCCATTGCCCTGAACTCTGCTTCAACACTGGATCTGGCTACCACATTTTGTTTTTTACTCTTCCAAGTCACTAGATTCCCTCCAAGGAAAGTGCAATATCCCGTAGTTGACCTCCTATCCATAATTGACCTTGCATAGTCTGCAGCTGTATATCCTTCCAGATTTACATTCCCATTTCGTTTGAACAAAATTCCCCTGTCTGGGGTCCCTTTCAAATATTGCACAATTCTTAGTGCAGCTTGTAAGTGAACCTCCTTCGGCTGGTGCGTGAACTTGCTGACTAGACTCACGGCGAATGCAACATTAGGTCTAGTGTGAGATAAATATATCAGTCTACCAACTAGCCTTTGATACATTTCCTTGTCAACTGCAGTATGTTCTTCTGCGTTTCCCAATTTCAAGTTTGGGTCAATTGGTGTACTTGCAGGCTTGCATGCTGTCTTACCAGTCTCTTTCAACAAATCAGTGATGTATTTCTGTTGAGATATGAACATCCCCTTTTTAAAATGGGCCACTTCAATTCCCAAAAAATACTTCAATTTTCCCAAGGTCTTAATTTCAAATTCATTGGCTAGATGTTGGCCTAACAATCGTTGCTCTTTCTCATCATCACCTGTCACTATAATATCATCCACATAAACCAGTAACACTGTTACTCCCCTTGACTTAGAGTGTTTAATGAACAGAGTGTGGTCTCCTTGACTTTGTTTAAAGCCTAAACTTATCATAACTTTAGTAAACCTTCCAAACCACGCTCGTGGTGATTGTTTCAGCCCATACAATGCCTTTTTTAGCTTGCAAACAGTGTTGGCAGCTGTTTTTTTACCATATCCAGGGGGCAATTCCATGTAAATCTCCTCTTCAATTTCTCCATGGAGGAAGGCATTTTTAACATCAAATTATTGCAAGTTCCAACCATAATTAGCCGCTAGGGACAATATCACCCTAACTGTATTCATTTTTGCAACTGGAGCAAATGTTTCCATGTAATCCACTCCATAGGTTTGAGTGAATCCCTTAGCTACTAACCTTGCTTTGTACCTCTCAATGGATCCATCAACCTTGTATTTTATAGTATATACACACTTGCATCCTACTGGTTTTTTTCCATTTGGGAGAGTGACCAAATCCCAAATACTATTCTTCTCTAATGCTTCCATTTCCACATCCATGGCTTATTTCCATTTTTTATCACTCAATGCCTCAGATAAAGAGATAGGCTTGTGAAGAAGGCTTTATGGGTAGGTGAGAAGTTTCTAAAGGATAGATAATTGGCTAGAGGGTACAGTGGTTTGGTGGTACATTTCCTGATTTCTTTCCTAAGGGCAATTGGAATACCTAGGTCTTCATAAAGTGGTGCTGGACTGGTTTCAAGTTCCTGTACAGTTGGGAAATCAGAGGTTGATTTAGTGGAGATTAAACGAACAGGGATAGTTACATCATGTAATGTTGGGTTGGATTGTTGGACATGGACAGATTCTGGAATGGCCTTTGTCTTCCTTGTATAAATCAATCCTTTTCCAAATCTTACATCAGCTCCATCTTGAATGGATTTGGTGGGTTCCTTCTCAGTTGTTACACCTTTAGTTCCTATTTCTGGTCCCAAGTTTAAGTCAGGGAGCATAAGAAGATCCTCTTCCTTTCTTGCAGTCTCCCCGAGGATGATCTTGGTGGAAGTAACTTTTGTGCTAAAAAAATGTGACATCTCTGGACATGAAGAATTTTTGTGATGGTGGGTGATAGCATTTATATCCCTTTTGTGTGGATGAGTATCCTATGAAAACACATTTTAAAGCTCTAGGATCAAGTTTACCTCTATTAGCACTGTGGACATGGACAAAAGACACACACCCAAATATTCTTGAAACAAGTTGATTAGATGTGGAAACATTAGGATAAAAGGAGGACAGAACCTCCATAGGGCTTTCTGAGGCTAGAATACTAGAAGATAGTCTATTAATTAGATAACATGCAGTAAGAACAGTCTCCCCCCAAAACCTTTTAAGAACCTCATGTTGAAAACAAAAGAGCCCGAGTTTGGTCTAATAGGTGACCATTTTTTCTCTCAGCAATCCCATTTTGCTGAGGTGTTTTGACACAGGATGACTCATGAATGATACCTTCCTTTTGACAAAAGGAAATAAACCCATGATTAAAGTAATCTTTGGCATTATCGGATTTAATCCTCTTAATGGTAACTCCAAACTGATTTTTTACCATGGAGAAAAAACACTGAACCACATAGTTGACTTCAGATTTTTGTTTTAATAAGAAAACTCATGTGACACGAGTACAATCATCTATAAAGGTGAGGAACCAACGGCCACCAGAAACATTTGGGACAATTGAGGGACCCCACACATCAGTATGAATTAAATAGAAGGGAAAAGTGCTCATATCATTACTAACTAGAAAAGGTACACGCTTATGCTTAGCAAGCTCACACACTTCACAATGGAGACTTTCCACATCTAATTTGCTAAAAAGGGAAGGGAATAACAATTTTATGACTCTAAAGGAAGGATGTCCAAGACGACAGTGATGTTTTTACCTTCTCCCTGTTGGTCGTTATTGACTCAGAGAAAAAAAAAATTGTTGTTTTCCAGGTCTGATGGCAAATCCGGATTATCCAAGTAATAAAGATCATTTCATTCTCTAGCATGTCCAATCGTCCTCCCCGAATACTTGTTCTGCAGTATACAAACATTGTCATAAAAAATGACATTACATGATAGGTCTTTTATGAGTTTTTTTATGGAAATCAAACTGACAGACAGTTTAGGAATATGAAGGACATTTTTAAGGGTTATAGATGGGCTTATTTGAACTTCTCCTTGACCTGCTGCAGTCATCAGAGAGTCATCTGTTGTGGATATTTTCTTGTTGCTAGGGCAAGGGGTGTAAAGAAGAGAAATGTTTAGGTAGGGGTGTCATATGGTCAGTAGCCCCAGAATCTAGTATCCAATATGGGTTATAGTTTTTATCTGAGGCATTAAGTCCAAAAGAAAAAGGAAATATACCTAAATGTGCCAGAGAACAAATACCTGTTGACTTATCCAACTTGTTGAGGAATGATCTCATTTGCTCTACTTCATCCTGGTTAAGTTGAATCACTTCTCCTCTGTTTTCTTCACTGGTGGCAGCACCTATGTGTGCTTGTCCTCCCTTTCTGATGTTGTCTCCTTTTTTTCCCCATTCCTTGTCTCGGTTTTGAGGCCCCCAATCCTTCTAGATGGCTTTCCATGCAGCTTCCAGCATTTTTCACAAGTGTGGCGAGGCTTGTTACAGAAGGTACACCACACTCCTTCACCTTTCTTCTCCATATTAGCTATTCCCCTCTTTTTCTAGTCTATCATCATGGCCGATCTTGAAGCTACCATGGCAGAATTTTCCATGGCTGGGGTTTCTAGCATTATTCCCCTTCTGCTTTCTTCACTTCTGACCATAGCTACTACTTCATTAATTCTTGGAATTTTTTCTTTTCCAAGGATCTGGACTCTCACTTGATCTAATTTAGAGTTAAGTCCTACCAAGAAATCATAGACTCTATCTTGCTCAATATACTCTTTGAGCATTGCTGAATCATCTGAGCACTTGGCTTTTATGACCCTGTAATGGTCTAACTCCATCCACAGTGATTTGAGTTGATTGATGTACTCTCTAACAGTCTTGTTTCCCTGTTTTGCAGCCTAGGTCTTCACCTTCACATCATATATTTGAGCAGCATCTTTAGCTTTGGAGTATGTCTGCTCCATGGCATGCCAGATCTCCTTTGCAAAATTAAGAAACATGCAAGTATCAGTGATTTCTGGGATCATGGAGTTCCATAGCCATGCCATGATCATAGAGTCCTCTTCTTCATCCCATTTTGTAAATTTGGGATCTTCTTCTTGAAGAGCATCTTTAGTCAAGTGGTTAGCTTTCCTTTTTACCTTTCAAAGTTCTACGAACAAGCTGGGCTCATTTCAAGTAATTCTTCCCATTTGATCGGTAGGCAGTGTTGAAGTTCTGCAGCTATTCCGGAGTGTTTTGAGACTCAGTATTCACCACTTCAGTAATTGGGTTTGCCATGTCCACCGGAGTACACGACCCTAATGCAGTGAGTATGTATTTGATTGTTATGACGGCAACTAAGAAACAACACTGCAAATCACAGCAGCAATGAAGGTTGGCTATCCTAAAAAAATGATTGACAGCAATGAAGGCTGTCCAGGAATGAAGGCTGCCGTCTAGGGTTTTGGTTTGCGCAGTCAGAGGCGGCTTCCAGAATATGAGAGCTCTAATACCATCTCAAAATTTAGGGTGAAATCATTTCCCTTACTATTATGCTGAGAATACAATTCATCTATATACAAGACTGAAGCTAACAAGGAAGAATAACAATAACCACCATATCCTTATGATTCAGGGATATTCCTATCATACATTATAATTGGAATCTCCTAAATAAGGAAACAATACAACTAACAAAACATAAATCCTGACAGGAATAAAACAGGTAATAAACCATATTCTAATAAAACAGATTCTAACCGTACATGACCAATCCTATAGACTCTCATTCGACAGCTGTCAAATGCATTCTAAGGTTTCTGAAAGGGACTATTCATCATGGTTCAAAATTACAAGTTGTCCCTACTTCACAGCCTTATACTATCAAAGCTCTTTGTGATGCAGTTTTGGCCTCGGATCTTGATGACAGGAGGTCTACCTCTGGTCCAGCAGTCTATTTTGGTCCAAATCTAGTTCCTGGTGGCCAAAGAAACAACTAGTTGTTGCTAGATCTTCAACTGAAGCTGAATATAGAAGCTTGGCTCAAGCAACTATAGAAATAACATGGATTCAAACTCTTCTCTTAGAATTATATGTCCCTTTCCTCACTCCCGAAATCTATTGTGATAACCAAAGTGTTGTAGCCACTAGCTATCAGTCATAATCTAGTGCTTCATTCTAGAACAAAACACATAGAGATCGACATATTATTTGTTAGAGAGAAGGTTTTAGCTAAGCAGCTTAAGGTGTATGATATCCCAGCTATAGATCAGGGGACCGATGCCCTTTCTAAACCTCTATCACCCAATTGGTTTTTTTCTAAGAATCAAATTCAATGTAGTTGAGTCTCCTTCTAACTCTCAACCCCATTGAGTTTGAGGGTAGATATTAGTGTATAAGAATTTACTTTCTTTGTATCATAGTAGTCAAAAGTGTGCGATCACGGGGTGGCAGAGCGGAGCAACCCCTTGCCACTCCTAAGAAGCATGTCACAGAGAGCTTGGCTCTCGTCCATCGCGGTGGAAATCGCACAAAATCACGGCAATTTGCATTCTTCGCAGCCGCTACTCCATGTGCGCCTTCACCGGCCGGCCAACACTTGACAACCTCTACAGTCATCAAACAAGGTTCGGCAAACAACTCGATGAGCTTCGTCTTCCTGCACCAGTAGACGATCTCTGTCTTGCAACTGCCGTCTTCCCACTCATCCTTCTTTGTTTGTATGGCACAAGTGTCCAGACATATGGGTCGGGTAATAGGTCTTAGGTTTAGCTTTGCATGTTGTTTTTTTTTTTTTCTACTTATTGACTTGGGTCTTAATAATAATGCATATTGGGCCAAATCAGTCTTAGTTATTTTAGGCTTGGGGAAATCAATTTATTTAGCTAGATAAAGAATAATAGTAAAAATACTAATAAAATACATAATATAATGGTATTAAAAAATATAAATACTATTTAAAGCATATAATATAATAAAATACATAATAATCATCTAATAATCTAAATAAATCATAATATAAGATATAATAATTAAATAAAAATAATAATAAATACTATTTAAAGCATAATATATAATATAATATAACAAACTACATAATAATTATCTCATCATACAAATAAAGCATAATATGTGATATAATAACTAAATATGATAGTAATAAATATTATTTATAGCATAATATATAATATAATATAATATAATAAACTACAAAAACAATTGTTTAATAATCTAAATAAATCATAATATACTATACAATAATTAAATAATAATAGTAATAAAAACTAAATTAAACATAATCTACAATGCAGTCAATGAGAACAGAATAGCAGTCATTTTGCTACCGCTATCCCACTATAGCATTTTTGACGGGTGGCTGTTCCATGCCACAATCCGCTATTGACTACTACGCTTTGTATAGGATAGCTGTTAGTACAGCTGTCACTTGCCTTTCTCAGTAACAGACAGTTGTTTATGCTGTGTACAGCTATATCAGTCAGGTGTAACTAACTCTAGGTTGTTATAAACAGAGTAGTGTAGCTTCTCTTGTAACTAACTTTCACAATTCTGAATAACAAATACAGGTCTAAATGTTCTCTCTATTTTCTCTGTCTCTCTATCAAATTATATTAGCTATACAGTTTCATATGTTTGCATCAAATTAGCTCAGTCATTGGATTTACTTTGGAATACCAAGTTGTTTGATGCATAGTTAATAATACCACAAGAGGCTTATATATGTGTATGAGAATAGTTATGCAGAATATCACTTAAAAGGATAGTATATCCAAGTGTAGACATCTTTCTTCAGTAATAATTTGCTAATAGAATTATTAAAAACTTTTAAATTTATCAAATTATGTGCGTCTAGCAAATTAACGTAATCACAAGTCTGTTAATCTACTGAACTATCGTTTTTTAATCAAAGTGGCATAATTTTTTTATCAATAACATGTAAATATAAACAAATTATAATGGCACACTAGAAAAAAAAAATGAAAAAATTAGTTAATTGGCATAACTGTTAGTGGCGGCACAGAAGAGCTGGTCTACTCTAGCTGTAATTGGGAATTTCCTTCTCTTCATTCACAAACAAACAGTCCTATATAGGACTTACAAACAATGGGCTGAAGAAACAATAAAGATCAACTAACCCCAATTTAGGGAAATTAACAAACAGACATTGCAAAGGAAAATAAAAGGGCCTAATACTCATAATTATACTCATAATCATTAAGCCATGAAGGGGGTTGTATATAGCATTTGGGCCTATCAATAACCCAACTTAATAAGCAGTGTGAACATATACACTAGCAATTAAAAATACATTGCACAGGATAAATGTTAATCTTCTTTTTTGATATTTATAAGAAATAATATTTTTAATAAATAAACAATATTATAATTAAAACTCATACTGACGAATATATTTAAATATATAAATAATATTTTGAATTTATAATAAACAATTTCAATTTTGATATTGGAAATTTTTAACTATTAGAATTCAATTTAGAGATGGAGACAATAGATGGTAGGTGGAAAGCAATAAATAAGTGAGAACGTCAAATTAAATATAGAGATAAATAAGGGTAGTTGAAGATGTACAATAAAGAAACTTTTGGCTAGTTACAGGTATCGTGTGTAAAACACATTCAAAAGGGAAAAAGAGAAAATGTTAAGAATGTCTACTTGAGAGAGCAGGAGAGTGAAAGCCACACTCTGATGTATTATAATTTATAATTATAATATAGGAGTGCATGTAAGCAAGTATATTATTGTTCAACATATTTTTAACTAAAAGTTATAATAAATTTAGAAGTTAATATATTATTTTACTATCTAGTATTTAAATAGGTTTAGTTGCTCAAGACTAAAGAAGTCGATCAGGCATTATAAAGACTGGTCATACTTTGTTTTCTTTTTTAAAACAAAGCTATGTATTTTTATTAAAATAGAAAAGTTTTGTTTTTCTTTTTCAATCTTTTCATAAGCTTAAATGATATTTTGGTTCTTTTAATTTTCACTAGCACCTCCCCCTTTCCATTTCTTCCAACTGCAATGCTTCATCACTAGGTAGCTATGGAATGCACTTCATCCCTATTCAAGCAATAGAGGGAATTAACAAAACTTTCCTGTATCTGAGCTACTGGAATGTCAGAATACCAAAATCTAGGATACGCAGCACTGAGTGTAGTTCATGGGATTGATGAGAAAAATTGGTAATTATTGTTCTATGTAAAGAAAAAGGTGCAAGCCAAATCTAAGAAACTTAACACCGGAGGTGATCAATAACCTAGTGAGAAAATCATGGACATGTGCAACAAGCCATCTTTTACTTTTAGTATGGTCTAAATTTTTTCAGGATTTGAACGCAATGAAGTCAACCATTTTCTTTTTTTCTGTTTACTCTTTTTTTGGTTATCAAGTCTGCTTTTAGGTGGTCCACCTCTTAGCCATCCTACATGCATGGACTCTAATTTGTTCATCTATTTATGCACTTTACCTATCATACAGAGAAAATGAAAGAAGAAAAGGCAAAATGAAGAAAAGAAGAATGGGATTTGAATTTGAGCACAAATGTTCAAAGAGATCTGATAATGGTTCTACTAATATACAATCTAATTGGAGAAAAAATTTAATTTAATTTACCGGCTGCCAACTGGATCATCCTTGCGGCCAAACACATTTATAGCTTGCTCAATTATGGAAACAACCTTCTCTCCCATTTCTATAGCATGAACAGAAAAGCTGCACCAGAATGTCCACTGTCAGAGAAACAAAAGATAGTACATTTTTTTCTCACTAAAGGCAAAAGGAAATTCCAAGAATAAATGAGGAAAAATTATATTGGATTTACTTTGAAGTTGCCTCATCACATGCCTCCAATCAAAAGGTTTCAAAGAAAAAGATATAGAAGTGTTATTAACAGTGGTTGGAAAATACTTCAGAGCCAAAGCCAATATTCAAATTTTGTTTGCTTAAGTTGATTCTGAAGAATTTCTGGTCCTCCCTCTACGTACTTCTCTTCATTATCCAAATATACTTTTTTATTTTAAAAATTAAATAAATAGAAATAAACTACTGATTTAAGCAAAAGATAAATCACAATCACTGATCAGATAAGAAGGTTTAGTTTTAAACTGATGTATCACTGCCAAGAGACAATAAATGAAGCCATTGAAGACCGTGCTAGTTCTCTTCCAAGAAAGAAGCTAGCTAGCATAAGCTATGGGTTTCAAAGTCTAGAAAACTTTCTGCTCCATGAATACATTGGCTCAAAGGTTTTATGATGTAAATCCTCCAAATTTTATGTCAAAATCCCTATTGTATTGAAACTTAAATGTGAAGAGTAAAATTTATTATAAAAGCAAAATTATGCCAAGTGCTATTCTTTAAATTAAAGGTCAGTTAAAAGAAAGCAAAAGAGTTACTGGTATTTGGGGAGTTAGGATAGAAAGTGTTACTTATAATTTATGTGACTGACAACAGGAAGGTGGTGCCCTCGCATTTTATCCGTTTTGTAAAATGGAGTTAAAACCTCTTCATGTGGAATCCGAGTGTGTTCAAAAATGTGATCAATTTTTGTAAACCAACGCTCAAGTTCTTCTGGAAGAAGCTTGAATTCTGAAAGACACAAAAAGAACTATAGATAGAATACACAATATCAATAAAATGAAATAAACAAAGAATTAGTTTTCAACTATGTACCATGGCTTCCTTTCCCTTCAAATCCTATAAATATAAAATTCACAGGAACTGGAAGGTGGATGGAATCAACTTCCTGAAGCTTTAGATAGTTAGCAATGTTGCCTGAAATACAACAAAATTCTTTTACAAAAACTACAGGGACTCAATTTTCAAAACAGACTGCAGAAGCTTTAGCCAGTCCACACTCTAAAGTACAGTTAGGGCCAGTTTGGTGGTCAAGATATTACAGAAGATGATAGGATAGAAAAACAGGTAAGAGCATGATAGGATAAATGCAGGACAAACCTTAATTATATCTAATGTTTGACGCACATTAAATAACACTATTTTGTTATCGTATCCTTTATTTGACATGAACCAAATAAAAATAGGAACATAGGATATGATATAAAATATAAATTACATTCAAATGACAAAATTATTGTTTCATTAAAATTGCATATAATAATTTTCTAAAATGCAACTTTTAATTTAAGTTTTTCAAATTATAATTTTAACTAAATTACACAACTATTTTTACAGTAAATTAGACAGACTCCCCTAAGGTTTGCTCTTATTAAACATAGCACACCACCATCTTTAAACCCTCCAGAAAGCCCCCGTATTTTTTTTTTACTTTCATAACACTAAGTCTCCGTTTTATATCTTTGAACCCGATATTTTTATTTTGTTTTATATCTTGCTTAGTTACTATTTTTACATTATAAGATACGATTTTACATTTATTGTAATTTATTATTATCATTATAAATAAAAAGCTGAAGAACCCTTCTTCCTCAAGTATTTAAAACAACCCAAGTGCCTCCTCTGCATTTCATGGTTGTCCCAACTTTCACCTCCATTCAAGGTCGTACTATCGGCATTCAAAATAGACAACATAGATCTTCCTAGCCCTGTAAGCACTACCGCAAAAAGTCCTCATGTGTTTCCCTCATCATGTGTGAAGCCCATGCGCCACCTTCCCGGCCTTTGACCACAACATGATTTGTTATGCCCTACTCATTGTCATCTCCTTACTCCATTTCAAGGTTTTTTTGGCAATTTTGCAACCATCAACAAGGCCTAATCCAATCCTCTTGCCTTCTATGCATTGTTCACCGCTTTAAATGGCCACATCTTCCACCTCCTCCGCTATTGTTTCCTTTGTTTTCTCAAGCAACCCTTCTATTACAACAGCAAAACTTACCAAGAAAAAATCTTATATACAATGGGCAGTCGTTGTTGAGATTATGTTCATGGAGCAGAAACTGTTCAACTACTTGGATAAGACATATGACACGATTCCCAATGCAAAACATGCCCAATGGCAGAAGGTCAATGCCCAACTTGTCGCTCTCCTATAGCAGTCCATTAACTCTTCATTTACGATTCACTTTTGCAATAAGACCTACTACAACCTTTGGCACAAAGCCCAAGACTTATACTCCAATGATGTCTAACGCCTCTATGATTTAATTCACAACCTTACTATCTTAACCATGAGTGACCTTGATCTTCCTTCATATTGTGCTAGAGCACAATCTGTCATTCATAAATTAAAACTCTCATGACTTCTGATTATCCATGACGATGAAATAGTAGATGGATAATATGTGCATGGTGTATTTTATCCACAGTCTCCATAAAAGACTTTGAATCATTTCGCAATCAAATCCTCACCAATTTTAATGTTCCTACTTTCGAGGAGGTCATGGCTCATCTCCTCCAAGTTCCTTATGAGGAATCTTTGACAACTGAATAAAGAGCTGAATATGCATGAATCCTTGTGTTTATTACAACCAAAGAGATATTATATATATACACTATACAATAGGTAAATACAAAGAAATGGGCTTAGGCCCATATACTAAACTGAATCTAACACTCGCCCTCAAGCTGGTGCATATATGCACCAAGCTTGTTACAAATATAATCAATTCTAGGACTTCGTAATGATTTTGTGAAAACATCAGCTAACTGATCATAGGAATTAACAAACTGGATAGAAATGGTTCCAGATACAATCTTCTCGTGAATGAAGTGGCAGTCTACTTCAATGTGTTTGGTCCTCTCATGAAATACTGGATTTGAGGCAATATGCAGGGTAGCTTGGTTATCACAGATTAGAGTCATTTGTGTAACCTCTCCAAATCTTAATTCATCAAGGAGCTATTTGAGCCAAATAAGTTCACAAGTTGCTAAAGCCATAACTCTGTACTCTGCTTCTGCACTAGATCTTGCCACTACATCTTGCTTCTTACTTTTCTAAGAAATCAAGTTGTCACCAATAAAGACACAATATCCAGAAGTAGATCTCCTATCAATGAGAGAACCTGCATAATCTGCATCTGAGTATCCAACAACCTGAGTATGATTATTATGCCCATATAACAAACCTTTTCCCGGGGCTCCTTTAATGTACTTCAGAATGTGGATGACAGCATCCCAATGTCCAGTGCAAGGTGAATTAAGGAACTGACTTACCACACTGACAACAAAGGATATGTCAGGACGAGTGATTGTGAGGTAGTTCAGTTCTCCAACCAGTCGCCTATACTTCTCAGGATCTAAAAGTGGCTCCCCCTGACTTGGCAGAAGTTTAACATATGGATCCATAGGTGTGTCATTGGGCTTGGAATTCATTAGCCCAGCCTCCTCTAAAATGTCCAATGCGTACTTCCTCTGAGAAATCACAATCCCATTGTTAGATTCTGCTACCTCAATGCCCAGAAAATATTTAAGTTTGCCAAGGTCTTTCGTCTCAAAATTATGACAGAGATGTTGTTTTATCTGTGAAATTTCATGGGTATCACTACCTGTGATAACAATGTCATCAACATACACTATCATGTAGATGCAGCCACCTCCTGAATTACGATAGAACACAGAATGATCAGCTTCACTACGATTCATACCGAACTGTTGAACTACTTCACTGAATCTACCAAACCATGCCCTGGGAGACTGTTTAAGACCATATAAAGATTTGCAGAGACAACAACTACTTCACAAAATAGACAAACAGTAGAAGTTATGAAACACAGTCTCTACTACTTCCTCTCACCCATAAATTTTGCTTGCACCATTTCAGAATCTCCACTTTTACTTCATCGTCGTTTAGGTCATCCTAGTTTCAATAAATTGAAGGTCATGGATCTCCATCTTTCGCAGCTGCAATCCTTTGAGGTTGTGAATCTTGTTAGCTTGACAAACATGTTTGAGCCTCCTTTCCAAGACACACTCCTTGTCACATCAATACTCCTTGTGCACTTGTCCATTCTAATGATTGGGGTCTTAGTCATGTACCTTCTGTTTTAGGTTTTTAGTATTTTTGTTACTTTTATTGATGATTTTTCTAGAAAACTTGGGTTTTTATTGAAAGAACGATTTGAATTGTTTTGTTTTACAAAAATTTTGTAATGAAATTCATACTCAGTTTGAACACACCATTTGCATTTTACTCAGTGATAATGCACAAGAATATTTTTCTCAACCTTTTAAACATTTTATATCCTCTCATGATATGATCCACCAGTCATCTTGCCTTCGCACACCACAACAAAATGGTATTGTTGAACGTAAGAATCACTACATTATTGACATTGCACATACCTTGTTACTTCACTTTAATGAACCTTTAAAATTTTGCAGAGATGTTGTCCTTACTATAATATACCTTATTAATAGAATGTCATCTCTTCTCTTAATAAAAAAATTCTGCATTCTATTTAATTCCTGATGCATCATTATTTCTCATTCTTCCCCGTATTTTTGGTTTCACCCGTTTTGTTCATGATTTTATTCCAGGTCTTGACAAGTTGAAAGCATGTGTTATCAAATGCATTTTTCATAGGTATTCTCAGACACAAGAGTTATTGGTCTTACTCTCCCATCACCAATTGCTTCTACATGTCTAGTGATGTCACGTTCTTAGGAAAGTATTCCCTTCTTTACTCAATCCACCTCATCTAAATTTGTTTCCCAAGTATTACCAATGTCCTTTGTCATTCCTACATTGTTTGTTCCATCTATTCTCCCTGTCCCTCCTGTCCTTACTTATCAATGTCACCCACACCACCAGTAGAAGTAGCTCCCATTATGGAGACCATTGCTTCATCTCTTGTTACAACCTCTCGACCAACTTTGGTCAAATCAAACTTACGTGTTGTCATCCGCAAAGGTAATCACCCTACTCGTAATCTTAACCTATTTGTAATTTCTTGAGTTATCATCATGTTTTCCCTTTCCACTATGCCTTTGTATCTGCCATTTCCCTTCTGTATATTCACAAAACTATACAAGAATCACTTTCTCATCCAAGATAACAACAAGCAATGATTTATGAAATGCAACCTTTGGAGTCTAACTAGACCTGGACTCTTGTTCCTCCTTTTCTTTGGTTGTCACTAGGTCTTTATAATTAAAGTTGGTACAAATGGATAGATTGATCAATTAAAGGCTTGATTTATAGCCAATGGTTACATAGATTTTTGTCTTGACTACAGTGACACCTCTCCAATTGCTAAGATGTCTTTTATTTGTCTCTTCCTATCTATGGTTGTCATATGTCGTTGGCCCCTTTATCAGTTGGAAATCAAAAATGCCTTTTACATGGCGATTTGACGGTAGAAGTCTATATGAAGCAACCTCTTGGATTTGCTGCTTAGGGTGAGTCTACAAATTTTTTTTTTACAGGATACATAAAGCATTGTATGGCCTCAAACAAAGTCCAAGAGCATGGTTTGGACGATCCAACTGTGTCTTATAGAGTTTTAGCATGACTTGCAATGAGTCTAATCATTTTGTGTTTTACAAATCTCCTCCTCTACTAATCAGTGCATTTATCTTCTGGTTATGTAGATAATATTGTTATTACATGAAATTACCATAGGGGTATCCACGACCTTAAAAATCATTTCTTTCAACATTTCAAACCAAGACTTGAGATGATTAAAATATTTTTTGGAGATTGAAGTTGCCTAGTCAAAGGTTGGTGTTGCCATTTCCCAAAAGAAAGTATGCTTTTGATATCTTGGAAGATGCTGAAATGTTAAATTGTAAGCTCGTTGACACTCCTATGGATTTGAATACCAAACTTATGCCTCATGAGGGGTAGTTCTTCTTGGATCCAAGTAGATACCAAAGAATGGTTGGGAGGTTGAATTATCTTACCATCACTAGATCAGACATATCATTTGCAATCAGTATTCTAAGTCAATTTAGCAACTCTCTACACAAGAGTCATTGGGAGGTTGACTCAAATTTTGAGATATATATAAAGGGGGCTCTTGGCAAAGTGCTAGTTTATAAGGACAAAAGTGATACTGATATTGTTGTGTGTTAGGATGCACATTGGTTTGGTTCTCCGAGTGACCATCAATCAACCTCAAGGCATTATGTCTTAATTGGAGGGAACCTTATCTCTTGGAAGAGCAAGAACTTTGTACTGTGTCCAAGTCTAGTACAAAAGCTGAATATTGGGCTATGTCCTTTACTACATGTGAGTTGATTTGGCTAAAGCAACTCTTTAATGAGCTCAAGTTTTGCAAAGTTGAATCCAAGAAGCTCATTTGTGACAACCAAGTAGCCTTATGTATAACATCTAATCTGTTTTCCATGAATGGATTAAACATATCGAAATTGATTATCATTTCATATGGCAGAAAATTGTTTCTGAAGAAGTCACCACTACTTTTATTGAGTTCAATGATCAGCTAGTAGATATCTTTACCAAGTCTCTCAGAGGATAAGAATATCTTACATTTGTTCCAAACTGGATGCCTATGATCTATACCCTTCAGTTTGAGGGGTAGTGTTGAAGATTTGATCTTCTTTTATATGATTTGATTCTATTTTATATCTTACTTAGTTACTATTTTTACATTATATGATATGATTTTACATTTATTATAATCTATTATTATGATTATAAATAAAGAGTTGAGGAACCTTTCTTCTTCAAGCATTCAAAACAAACTAAGTATCTCTTCTAACTTCCCCTTAAGTTTTACTTTCGTTACACCGGACCCCTCTCTTAAACCAAAAACAATACTACACCAATCACCTCTTAGGGGGATAAAAGTTATGTAAAAATATAGAGGGGCAGTAGTAAAAGCAAACCTCAAGAAAGTCTTTGTTATCTACTCTAATTTGTATGTAGTTACTTTTTTAAAAGCTATATAAGATTTTTAAAATAATAACTATTTATCAAATATTTTCTCTAAAAATATTTTAAAAAGAATTATTTAATTTATAATATTTTAATTGATAACATGTTATATATATATATAAATATGTATATATATATATATATATATATATATATATATATATATATGTGTGTGTATGTATATATATAGTTGTTACATGATATATAATAACATAATATATATTATTCATCGCACTTTATTCATCAAACCCTCAACCTCAGAGAGTGACAGTTTTGTTAGCATTTGTGGATGATATTTTTGTCATTGATGATGATTGGAAGGAACTAGTTTTGGGTGATTGAGTCAACATCTAGCAAAGTAGTTTGAGTTTTGAACTCTTGGTTGACTGAAATATGTTTTGGGAATTGAAGTGTTCCACATTCCAAAAAGTTATTTAGTATTTACATATTTCAAGAGAAATATGTCATAGATTTTTTGCTCTCAGGAGACCGATAAGGTAGCTAGCTTATAAACATGTAAGTAGTCTCATGGATTCCGACAATAAATTTGGTACTGCAGATTCAGCACTGGAAAAGAGATGTATCAATATCTGGTTAGAAAGTTAATTTATCCATCTTACTCAAGGACAAATATTACATTCGTTGTAAGTATTCTCATGAATTCAACCCATAAATTGGGCAATGCAGATTCAGCCTGGAAAGTAATGTTATCGATGGCGGTCCATGGCAGTTTACCAAAAAAACATTATATGACGATAGTGGATGGCATTGCAGGAAATGCCAAACACCATGGTGGGCTAAAAAATAGTAATATATTTATATATAAACACTAATAAAATACTAAATATAAATTAAAAAACTACAAAAAACAGAATATAAAACATGTAATATAATTAAAAAACAATGAAACCAACAGACATTCATATAAACACAGTCTAAATACAAATTAAAAAACTACAAAAACATATTATAAAACATGAAATATAATTAAAAAACTATGAAACCAACACAAATTCATAACAAAGGTCATAGTGTACTAAAAAAGATTAACAGAGACAGAGTTACTCATCAATAAAACAGAGCAATTTCCCAACAAAACAATTTTAGAAACAAATATAGAATAAGTTTAAAGATTAAAAAAAAAGAAGGGGGGATTGCTCACTGCACTGCAAGCAGAAAGAACGGAGAAAAAGAAAAGCAAGAAAGAACGTGGGAAGGGAGAAGACTGACTCACACCGGAGATGGTCGCCAGAGTTCGCATCACATCGGAACTAGTGTTTCACACTTCGTCTTTGGTGAAACTAGTTCGAGTTTGCGTTTGTCTTCACTAGTTCGCTTCATCTCACTAGTCACTAAGTATTCGCTTCGTGTTCCACTCGAGAAAGAGAGAATAGAAGTTGTTGTTTTTTTTAGTTAAAAACCTTTTAACCCGCGCGAGTCAGGTCAGGTTTGGACCCAACTTTTTTTTATTTTTTCCACCAAAATCCGTGATTTCTGCCATGGCCACCGTTTTCGCCACGACCAGCAACGCAGAAGCTGAAACACAAGCGCCATATCATCGCGAATTGTCAAATTTCCGCAACGTCATTCTGCAATTGCGACGCCAAGGTCTTTTTTGACAACACTGCTGGAAAGGAGATGTATTAATGTCTGGTTGTAAAATTAATTTATCCATCTCAATCAAGGCCAGATATTACATTCATCGTAAGTTTGGTTAACCAATTTATTCATAGAGGAGTCCACTTACAAGCCACTAATGGAATTTGCTTGCAATACCTTAAAGGGACATCGGGAAGAGGAATTTTTAATAAGAGAAATGGGAATACAAATCCAGAAGCTTATACTAATGTTAACGTCAATGTCTGGTTGGAAAGTTAATTATCCATCTTACGCAAGGCCAGATATTACATTCATTGTAAGTAGTCTAGTCTCATGGATTCAAACCATAAATTGGGAAATGCAGATTCAGTACCGGTTGGAAAGTTAATTTATCCATCTTACTTAAGGCCGGATATTACATTCATTGTAAGTAGTCTAGTCTCATGGATTCAAACCATAAATTGGGTACCGCAGATTCAGCACCAGAAAAGGAGATGTTTCAATGTCTGGTTGGAAAGTTAATTTATCAATCTTAATCAAGGCCAGATATTACATTCATTGTATGTTTGGTTAACCAATTTATTCATAGAGGAATCCATTCACAAGCCACTTATGGAATTTGTTTGCATCACCTTAAATGCGCATCAGGAAGAGGAATTTCTAATAAAAGAAATGAGAATACAAATCCTGAAACTTATACTGATGTTAACTATGCAGGCTCCTTAACTATTAGGAGATTCACTACTGAATATTGCACCTTTCTTGGAGGAAACTTAATAACTTCAACAGGTGATGAAGCTGAGTTCCAAGCCATGATGCAAGGTATTTGTGAAAGTGAAATGCTTCCATAGAAAATTATCTTAGAAGATTTGAAGATTAAATGGGATGTTTGCCTACAAAGCTCTCCTGTGATAATAAGTCAGCAATTAGCATTGTTTATAACCTTGCTCAGCATGGTCAAACTTTATACATTGAAATGGATAGACATTTTATCAAAGAAAAACTTGATTGTGGTTTTGCTTGTGCTCCATATTCATAAGTCAACTTCTAGATATTCTTACCAAACAATTGTGCAGTCCAGATTTTGAAAGAATAATATGTGAGATGGGAATTGAAAACGTCTATTCTCCAACATGAGAAGACCGAGAGTGAGGGAGTGCTCAAAATAGGAGCATGTGATGATAATTATTCTTCCAAACCTTAGTTATTGTGTTTAGCTAGTTCACTGTATCTTAGACAGTAGTGATATTATAAATTGTTCTTAAAAATACTAGTAGTTATTTATTTATTATTATCTTTGTAATCATTATTATTATCTTTAATAGATCACTCTGCTGAGAGGTAAACTCGCTCAAGCAAATTTAGAAAATAAAATTTTTGTTTCCCTCAACTCACAAAGTAGCCTTGGCACAACAGTTGGAGTTGTTGCCATATCATAGAATCAACTGATTGCAAACAATAGACCCACATAATAGGTCCAAGCCTTCCGTGGACCCAGATCATACCAGGAGATTTACTGCAGCAGGCTTCTATCATTAAAATTTCATAAGAAAATAAATTACAAGAAGTTATAGTTTAGTATAAAAAACTATATATGTGGTAAAAAATAGGGAAAAGGTAAATCAAATTGCCAAAGAAAATTCATAAATCATCCAAGTATAAGAAACAAATATTCATAAAACAGAAAGATATACTGGAATGGGAGACATCAATTGTGACTCTGGAATCCCAAAGATTATGATCAAGTTAGTCAAAAACAAGATTTAACTTGGGAATTAGGATTTGGAATGGGAGTTAAGATTGTAAATTGCAAGATCATAATGCAGATTGTAAGATCCTACAAATAGTCAAATAGTTACAAACACATAAACTTAAGTTCAAAATCCATAAGAAGGTCATTAACAACACATAAGTCACAAAATACAATTTAAACATTAGAAAATACCAAACACCAAGTTCTTAACAAGAGCTACCTACAAAGAGGATGGCTAGGTTTTCCCTATACCTAGTGAGCCAGACACAAGGGAAAAGGAGAAGAGAAATCCAACAGCTAGCAAATGGACTCACAAAGAAGAGAAGAGAACCACCTAGTGAACCCAGCAAACAAAGGTACAAAGCACAAGAGAAAAGGAATTATGGAGAAGAGAATATGCAGCAATGATGGGTATTTCAACTTTAGACTAACTAACTTAAATTAAATTAGGAGTAAGACCAGCTAATTTAGGGTTTACAACAACCTGGGTATTTCAGGGTCACAAAATGGGTCATGGGTCATACATACTCATACACTACAAAAAACCTCTGTTTATCTACTATATGGTCAGATCTACAAGACTATTGGACATTATTGAATTCCTTACAAAAGATTGAAAAGTATACCACAAAACATTTTTTGACAAGTATGATTTAGTCACTAATGGATGAGAAGGAAACTCCACCTATTAAACTCTTGGTATGAGTTTCTACATAAGAGACCAATAAAACAACTAGAGCAGCCTGAAAGCTAAGAGTTTGACCATCTAAGTTAAGTTTCACAGCAATATAAAATTATAAATGGCATAAACTTATTTTGGATAAAGTAAATGTTAATTAGATTTTAGATCGGAGAATATAGATGGTACAATATCAACAAAAATAATTGAAAGAAACAGTTCATTTGAAGAATGAATGTATACCTGCATTGGTATAGTTAACTGCTCTTAATTTGCCATGGCTTGAAAACTTTAAATCATCAAAATCTGAAAAATCAACAAATTAACTATTAAGACTAAAAGAATCAAAATAAACCCTTATGGAAAGTAAAAAAGGATGTTTTCATTCAATGAACAAGGTGACATACCATTGTGCATAACATCTTCACTCCAAAATCGACTCTTTTCTTTGAGATTAAATAGTGAGAACACAGATGATTTGCCACTTTTGTGAGTATCAATAGGAGATCCAAGTGAAGTAACTGCTAAGAACTGATAACATTTATAATAATAAGCATTAAACTAATGAATGCCTTTATTTAGAGAAACAACAAACTTATCAAAAATAGCAATTAAAAAAAAAAAGAAAATGAAAGAGTCCGAATCAACATCCAGAAGAGCTTAACAAATGTAAATATATTCATCTCAATAAAGCCAACAGATATGTATAACCATTGTATTGGTACGGATTCCGGTAGTAATAACTAAACTCCGTCAAACACCCTGAACACAATATATTCCTTCGAACATGATTCGTTTAGTGCCAATGTGTCAGGACCAGAACCTGAACCTAGACCACTTGATTGAGCAACGTGCTAACCAATGTTGGTAAGGAGTAGCCCTCTATTCTCACCGAAATCACTTCCCATGTAAACAATAGGAATCAGAAAATGAAAATAACAATAAGAGTGCAAAACCTTACAATCTGGAATTAATGGAATCAATTGACAGAATATTGGTAACAATCAAGGAAACAAGTAAGTATTTACCAGAAGATTAGAGACGATGAGTGGGAGTTGCCATGGTAAATGCTGACGTTTGACCCGAAAACCCATTTTCCTTTACTCTCAACTCAGAAGCTTACTACGAAGCAGAATGTTTGTTGGTCCAAGTAGATAAGCTTCACCACGGCGATAACATCTCTCTCATTGCCTGCGTTGATTATGAGTCATTGTCAGTCTTATTAATTATATGCAGAGAGAGAGAACAATAAAAAATAATACCGGAGGAAGAGGAAGAGTACGTGAAGAAAATTGGGGGAGAAATCGGAGAATGGTATACATAGAGAGAAGATGAATACAAAGAATACCAATTTGGGCTTTTATTTTTTACACATTTTTTCTTTTTGCACCCAATATAAGAAATAAACAAATTTACTCGGTATGCTTAAACTTATTCATTGAACCACGTTCTTTTTAATGTTTTTTTTTTTCTATACAGGTCGCAGGGTCGTTTCGACCTCTCTATCATGATTAGTAGAAGAATTTCTAATATATATGACCTCTTTCCTATATCATTTGTTTATTGTTACCAATTTTAGACCCAAACTAATCATTATATTCCCCTTCCCTTGGCTCATAAACATATAACGAGGTGTTGTCCTTTGCACTTGTTTTTCTTTTGCATACATTGGTTCACACAATATAACTATATATGTGCTACTTGGTTGCAAAAGATGTTAAAGAAAGTGAAACTTACAAGATGAAAAAGTGTGGTTGTGCCTTTAAACATAACAATAATGGTAATGGTGGAAGGACATTCAACCTGGTGTGTGGGGTACATAATGATGATTTACCAAAGTCTTTAGCTAGGCATTCATATATTTGTAGATTAACTAAAGACGAGAAGACTATGTTGGCTAATATGACAACAAGCATGGTCAAACCTAGAAGTATTCTATTTACATTAAAGAAACATAATAAAGAAAATGTCACAAGCATAAAACAACTATATAACGCAAGGACAATGCACTCATTAGCCAAAAAATGAGACAAATAGAAATGCAACATTTAATAAAGTTACTTGAGTATGACATGTGCATACATTGGCTTAGAGAACAAGGTACATTAGATGTGTACAAGATCTAGTTTAGATCCATCCATAGGCAGTGAAAATGTTGAATGTATTTAACTTAGGGATGACAAAAATACTCATATGTGTGGTACCATCTCAAACTCATCCTGATTTTGATGAGTATTACCTCTTTTTGTTGAGTATGAGTGCTACCCATACAATGAGTCAAGTATGGGTACGAATATGTAACTAATTGTTTCGTTATAATAAGGAATGACAACGCGGCAAGGGGGCGAGTTTACTCTCCCCACTCCCCGCCCCATCAATGTCTCCCTACCCTCGATCCCGACCGAGGTGAGAAAATAAGGTTCATCCTCATCCCTGCTTGGGGTTCGAGTTTTCCTTCCCCGCTCAGCCCTCCATCTTCTTTTGTTTTTTACATCAATGTCAACTATAAAATTTGTAGTCTTTAAAAAAATATTAACTGACATAATTTTGAATTCTTAATTCAATTGTCAAACCAAATTTTATATATGTTAATTATCATAATTTAACCATCATAACATGCAATAATTTCATATTTTCCACACCCCCTTGATTAGGCCGTGACACTCCCTAGCTTAAGACTAGGCACCACTTTTAGTGGGCCTAAGAGGGATTAACGCTTATAATCCTAATTAGGCCCAAGTCCTGCATTGCCTAGTTTTGAGTGCTTGCTCCCTCTTTGGGCTATAAATACATGTAGTCTCTCTTGTACAAATCATACTTGATTGAAGGAAGTAAGACTCTTTTTGAGCAATTTATTCTTGAGTGTCTTTGAGAATCCTCTCTCTTGAGGAATCTCTCCTTTAAAGCTTTTATCAAGGGACCTCTCCCTTGTGGCAAGCAAATAAAATTTTTGACTCATCTTTCTCCTAGAAAGTGGCATCAACCCTCTCCCATTTCTAACCTCTCCATTCTCCATTTTCTTATAGGAAGGACCTTGGTTAAAGAGATCAAGGGAATGCATCATTTGGTATTAGAGTCATCTTCATGAAGATTCATTTCCTCCTCCTTACTTTATGCGTCTTTCTTTATCTTTTTTTTCTGCAGTTTTTATATTTTATTTCTTGCTTCGTTTATTGTCATTTAAATTCCTTATTGTCTTTCAGTTTATGTTTTAGTTCTGGCAATTTTTATTTCCAAGTCTTTATTGTTTTCTAGATTCAATTTATTTTGTTCATTTCTATTGAATCTTTGTGTGTTTCCTTTAGGTTTGTTTCTTTAAATTTTTTCCCATGTTTTTAATTTTTCCTTATTCTAGTGCTTACCTTAGAGGATCATAGTAATGACTTCACAAAATTTGTGAAGGAAGTCACACAATTGGGTTTTGATCCTTAGATGCACTTTTACTTCTTTCATTTAGAGTTCTTGCATTTTAATTCTATTTTCCTACACCTTTCTCTCTGTTTTTTCTGCACCTTTTTCTCTGTTTTTCCTGCACCCTTTTCTCTGTTTTTGGGTCTTGTTTTTGGTCATTTTGAGTTACTTATTTTCAGTTTTAATCCTCCTAAGTTGTGTCTTAGATTGGTCATGTATTAGTCCTTATTTGTCTCTTAATTCTACATTATTTTGCCTTTTAAATTTTCACCAAAAGTGTGTTGTGCTTCTAAAAATTCTTGTGATAAATCTCTTGAGAATTGAGTATATGCTCTTGATCATAATTCCTAGAGTCCACATTCTTTAGATCATAGCATGTTTCAAAAAAATATTTTCTCAAAATTTACTCAATTCTTTCTAGAGTCTTTTTGTTGATTGTTGTGTTAGTAGTTTAAAGTTTTGTAATAGTCTTTGGTGAATTGATTTTTTGCTGGCTGTTTTGAGATAATTTGGGCATGTTTTTAGGCTGAAATCCTTGAGAAATTAAGTTGGCCTAAGCTCATTAAGTATCTCATTTAGTGCCTTCTTTGTTCACCTAAATTTACTAGTGCATCTTGAACTATTTTGCTTTCTTTAGTTTGCACTTGATTCCAGTTTTTGTGGCTGCTTTCTTTTCCTTTTTTTTCAAGCAAATTCTTCTTCATGCTCCTTATTATTTCTTACTTTCAAAATTGTTGTTGAGAGGTGCAGCAAAATATATATAAAAAAACAAAGAAGGAGAGAAAATGTGAAAATCAAAAGAGAAAATCATTAAAAAAAAAAGAATTGTTAGTAACAATGTTAAAAAAAAATATACAAAACTTTTAGCACACCACAACTTTTTTATTTGAAGGAGTGTTTAAGATTGTTAAAAAACTTGTTTGAAATAGTGTATTTAAGATTCGGCCATAAGCTTTCAAATTGTGCAACTCATTGAATTTTGTTGAGTCTTTTATTTTTAGTCCATTCTATTCTAGTGCTAATCTAGGATCCTTTGTGTGTTCCATCTTTCTATCTACACCATTGTTACTTACTTGTCTTTTTTGGTTATCTTTGTATTTGTCTAAATAAGTTTTTTCACTTGGGTGTTTATCTCCCTTTCTTGAGTTTTCTTTTCTTGTTTTTTTTATTGCATTGCACTCTCTTGGTTTCTCCTTGGGTGTGCCACTTTGTTGAAGGAAAAGAATGGTCACACCAAGCTTTCCACAAGGGAATCATCTTGAGGTGTGTTGAAGCAAGCTAAGGAAGAGGTTCATTCAAGGGAGCAACACCACTTTGAGAGAGGCAAACACTTGGAGTAGAAAGCAACTTCAAACATCAAGCCTTTTGTTTCTTTTTGTTTAATTGGGTGTAAATTTTATTAAGGCCATTTTAATTCAGGTGGTGGATGCCCATAAGGTTTGATTGTAATAATTTAGTTTCTTGTTTAGGTGGGAGAAGGAATTGGTACCTCATCTCTCCACCTTAGGTGCACACCTTTAGATCCTTACATTTGCTTTAAATTTCTTTTATTTGCTTTGCATCTTAGTGTCAAAGGCTTTTGAGTTCCAAAGACTCTTAAGTAATTCACTTAGGGAGAAAACAAAACAAAAGAGTAAGGAGTGTTGCCTATAGGTTTTTCCCAATCACTTTCAAAATGAGCTCACACACATCTAGTAAAGGTAGTGTAAATCAACAAGGTTCTCAAAAAACAACCAACATGGATAAGTTTGTGAGTGAATTTAGGGAATGGAGGGTAGAAGAGAGAAAAGAAAGACAAGAAAGGGAGAAGAGAGAAGAAAAGAGGCATGAAGAGAAAGAAAAAGAAAAGAGAGAAAGAGAGTTAAAAGAAGAAAGACAAAGATAGGAAAAAGAGTGTGAGAAAAGAGACAAAGAAAGAGAGGAGAAAAGAGAGAGACAAGAACGAGAAGAAAGAGAAGAAAGACAGAGGGAAGAGAAAGAAAGAGAACAAAGAGAAAGAGAACAAAGAGAAAAAGAAGAAAGAAGAGAAAGAGGAGTTAGAGAGAGGCATAGGTATAGGTCTGCCTCTAGTGAAGTAAGTGAAAGTGAAGGATATGAAAGACCTAGAGCAAAGAGAGCACAATAACATCATAACCAACCCCAAGCCCAACCTAGGGAACAAAAAGTTGACCTCCCTCATTTTCATGGCAAAGAGGATGTGGAAGCCTATCTTGATTGAGAAATGAAGGTAGAGTAACTCTTTGTTTGTTAAGCCAACTAACCCTTGTTTAACCATATTGGACGCTCACTTAAAAGCTTTAGGCCTATTATCCATAGCTTATTCAATAAATAGAGCTTTACACCTTATGTAATCCTTTAACACTCATTTTGAATGAAAATACTTCTCTAAATTTGAGAGCTCTTGTTCTTAAGAGAGTATTCATGTTCTCTCCTCCTTGAGTGAGAGTCCTCCATGCTATTATCAAGGGTTCCTTCCCTTGTGGCTAGCCTCCTTCTTTATTGGCTTATCTTCTCCTACTAGAAGTGGCGCCAATTCCACCTACATTTCCTAGTCCTCCACCTCCCTTTCACAAGCTTCATGGAACCTCTATGAGCTGACCCTAGGTGGCATTCTCAACCTCAAGGATTTTTCAACCATGGCTCGGGGTGAATGCATCACCAACTATAAGGGGTTACACCATAGACCCTTACCCTCCCCATTTTATGAGTCTACTCTTTCTAATTACATTACTTATCTTCTTGAAGGACTAGAAGGAAAGGAAGAAAAGTCTCAGGATTTGAGATAAAATCCTCTCCAAGGGGGAGGACATGATGCAATCCCACTTAGCATGGATTCCTAGCTAGGAGGATATGGAGAAGACATGGCTAGGATGTGGCTTCACTAAGATATTTTAGGCCATAGTCTTTAAAAATTGTTTGTAAATATTGTATAGTTAGTTTAGTAATTTTTGTGAATGCTTGTAGCATTTTTAGGGCCTTTTGTATTTTGGCCTATTTCCCTGGTATTTGGCCATGGGGTGCCATTAGTTATTTGTGTGGTGTGTATGTTAGAAGGTGGGCCTTTTTGTTAGGCAAACAGATGTGTGGTTGGCTTCACACACCTCCTTGTTTGATTTCCACACCTCCCTAACATACACATGTGCATGAGTAGCAAATGAAACCCTCATGTTTCCTCCATGTGGCGCCTAAAACCTTTTCTCTCCTAGGTGGCATCTACTTGTCTCTTAATTCAAATTTTAATTTGAATTAAGGGAACAAAATCCACAATTTTAGGATCCACTAATTTAGGGCCTTGTTTGGTTTAAGCTATAACTTCACACCTAAGCCTAAGTGGACATCCAACCCCACCTTATTCTCTATAAATAACACTCACCACAATCTTGTAACGAACTTTGAGCATTTTGAGTACAAATTCTATTTGTGAGCTCTTTGTTAGTGTTTTGTTCTCTCTACTCTTGAGAGTGCTTCTAGGGCTTTTGTCAAGGATTTCTTCCCTTGTGGCAAGCTTCTACAGCCTAAGGCTTATCTCTTCTAGAATGGTGCCTCCACCATCACTTTCTCATATCTCCATCTTCATCTTCTTCACCAAGGAACCTTATAAGCATAAAGATCATGAGAGGAGTAATCAAAGTTGCATCAAGTATCTACTTAATGTTTTGCATCTCGAGTCCTTATATTTGATACTTTGAGTGTCAGATCTTTGTATCCAATATCTTTGTATCTATCACTACTTTACTTTTCAAGTATTCACATCCACTTTCAAGTCTATCGGGTATTCACCCATCTTTCAAGCTTTTTAGGTCTTTGTGCCATGTCGGGTTTTTTTACTCATTTTCAAGTCTTTCGGGTCTTTGTACCCATTTCAAAACATGTTGGGTATTTTTACCCATTTTCAAGTCTTTCAGGTCCCCGCACCCATTCCAGTATATCGAGTATTCACTCCCACTTTCAAGTCTATCAGGTATTCCCCCATTTTCAAGCCTTTCGAGTCTTTGTACACATTTCATAACATGTCGGGTATTTTTACCCATTTTCATGTCTTTCGAGTCCCCATGCCCATTCCAGTATATTGGGTATTCACACCCACTTTCAAGTTTATTGGGTATTCAACCACCTTTCAAGCCTTTTGAGTCTTTGTTCCTATTTGAAAACATGTCGATATTTTTACCCATTTTCAAGTCTTTCAGGCTTTTGCACCCCTTCTAGCATGTCAGGTATTCAGACCCAATTTCAAGTCTATCAGGTAATTCACCCACTTTCAAGTCTTTCGGGTCCCTGCGCCCACTCCAATTTGCATTTGGGTCCCCATGTCCACTCCAATTTGCATTTGGGTCCCCATGCCCACTCCAATTTGCATTCGGGTCCCTACGCCCATTCAATTTGCATTCGAGTCCTGTGCCCACTCCAATTTGCACTTGGGTCCCCGTACCCACTTAATTTGTATTCAGTTCCCTACACTCATTCCAATTTTCATTCAAGTTCCTACACTTACTTCAATTTTCATTTGGGTCCCAGCATCCACTCACCTTGCATCTAGGCCCCGTGCCTATCATATTCAAGCATTTTGAGCCCTATGCCCTTAACTTTTGCATCTCAGGTCTTTGTGCCCATTGTGTTGGTCGTTCAGATTCCCATGCTAATAACCTTTCACATTTTGGAGAATGTTATCCCCGCAATTACTCATCCTTCTCTATGCTCATGTTATACATCCATGGTTGGCATGGTCCCACGGATCTCTTCAAGAGGTTGAACTAGGAAGAAGATGAAGGTGAATAGGAGAAGAATGAAGGTTGGAGACGCCACTTCTACGAAGATAAGCCATGGAGAAGCTTGCCACAAAGGAAGGAGCCCTTAATAAAAGCCATGAAGGGGGTTATCTCAAAAAGAGAATTGAAGACACTAAAAAAGAAATCTCGCTAGCTTTGATTAAAATTCAAGTGTAAAGTGTTACATGAGGAACAGGTGCCAATTTATGGCCATGGGCCTTGAGTTAGACATCCAACTTAAGGATGATTAGGTGGATGTTAGTTGATTTAATTAAGTGTTAATTGAGCACATGGCTTGTTAACACTTAATTAATTCAACAAGATCCAAACAAGGCCCTAAGATCAATGATCTATGTTTCCTCTAAATTTGAATTTCAGAGTGTTATGTAGACTCCGTCCAAAATTCAAATTCAAACAAGAGTGCCATGTAGGCACCACATGGGAAGAGAGAGGTGTTGGAACCAAAAGAACTACATTGAAGTTTGCTGAAGTTTTGGTTTTGTTTTTCTCTCTTTGTTTTTGCTCTTAAATCAATTTTATGGTACCAAACACCTTTATAGGTGTGGTACTTGTATTGTGTGTTTTAGATAGACTTGAGAATGTGTTTGGGGTGGTTTTGGATAGATTTCATAAGCTGGGTTGTGCTGGAAAAGCTTCAAAAATGTGATTTTTTGTGTGGTAATCAATTACCTAAAAAAGTAATTAATTACCCTGTGAGAATTTTCAGATCAGGAATTTATGCTCTCTGTGGTAATTGATTACCTGATTTCAGTAATCAATTACTCATGAGAACAAGCACTTCGGACCAGGAATTGATGCTTTCTTAGGCTTGCAAGTCAAGAAATTTGAGAAAGGAATCTTCCTTCATCAAACCAAATATACAATAGAGCTACTTAAGAAATTTGATATGAAAGAGTGCAAAGTCTCCAACATTCCAATGGGAACCAACTGCTATCTAGATGTTGACTTGAAAAGACATCCAGTAGAAGTGTCCAAATACAAAGGAATTATATGTTCACTGCTATATTTAACTACTAGTAGACCTGACATTATGTTCAGTGTTTGTCTATGTGCCAGGTATCAGGCTGCACCAAAAGAATCACACATGACTGCAATAAAAAGGATCATGAAGTACCTGAAAGGAACTCTCGATGTGGAATTGTGGTATTCCAAAGGTACAAATCCTTTCTTAATTGGCTTTTCTGACTCAGACTTTTTAGGTTGCAAGTTAGATAGGAAAAACACAAGTGGAACTTGTCATTTATTTGGGAATAGTCTAGTGTCTTGGACAAGAATAAAGCAAACCTGTGTGACCTTATCAACTATTGGGGTAGAATACACAGTTGTTGGGAGTTGTGCTAAATCCTTATGGCTAAAGAACAACTTGGAGACTTTGACATTATAATCAACAAAAAACCTCCTAAGTGTGACAATACTAGTGCAATAAATCTGACGAAGAATCATGTACTTCACTCAAAGACAAAACATATAAAGATTCGTCATCATTTCATGAAAAATCATATAGAAAAAAGAGATTGTGAAGTCCAATACATAGAAACAAAGTTTCAGCTAGCTAACATATTTACAAAACCACTACCAAGACAAAGGTTCTTCAAGCTCAGAAGAGAGCTTGGTATAGTAAGCACTCATGAACTATGACTTTAGCTGTGATTGATTGATCCCAGAATGCATAAGAGGAGTCTTAAGTGCGAAAATTCCCAAAGAAGTTAGGGTTCTCCATCAACCCAAATCCTCTCAATCCTTCAATTTCTCTCATCTCAATCTCCAAATCTGCTCCATCCAAACCCTAACAATGGAATAGGGTAGTCCGAGCCAAAGAAAGAGGGTAAAACATACAACCACAGGAAGGGAATTCAGGCCAAAGCTCACTCCCAGGAAGTCATCTGCTCCAAAGCATCCTGCTCAACGGTCTCCTGCTAAAACTAGAAAATAATCTCATGAGTGGTTCTCATCTCAAGAGCAACAAGACCGCTTCAACCGAAGCTATGCGAGCAGGGAAGTGATATTTCTGAAGGTATTCATCTTTTCTTGGCTTACTGAGAATGGGTTCAATTTTCATGATGACTTACAGTTTCAAGGGTTGTCAAAGTTCTCTCAACTCAAAGGGAAATTTTACCCAGATTTGGTGAGGATTTTCTACTCAAACTTGAAACAGGATGATTATGGAAATTTAATGTCTGAGGTAAAGATGGAAAAGATTGTCTTGACTTATGAGATGTTTCTGACTATTTTCGAGTTGTTAATAGTGGAATTAGTGTGCGTGTGGATGACTCAAGGAAAATAGGGTTAATTACAGGAAAATGGAGGTCTTCAAATCAATGCTGGTTAGACCTGATAATTGGGAATAAGAAGGAGTGTGAGAAGGGACTCGAAGAAAAAGATTATGTTTAACACCAGGGGAATAAAAGTGGGTGATATACTGCTGCACTACTCTATTGCTTGGATATTGACTGCTCGTGGGAGCAATCATGCTCAGATCTTAGAGGAAGACATGATCTTGATGTGTGCCATCAAGAACAGTATCAAGGTTAACTGGGTGGATGTCGTCAAGGACAACATGCTGAAGACTCATCGTCTGGATGAGTGCAAATGTCCATATGCAGTCTTTTTTAGATAAGTTTGGAATGGACACCTCAAATGAAGCGAGGGAATTTACTAGGGACGTTGACTTTGTTAAGGATCGTGCATTGAAGATGATGAAACTAATTAAAACTAATGAAGGCTAACTGACAAAGGAAGAGTTGCAAGCTGAAGATGAAGATGAGTCTGTAGAACCAAAGGTGCTGACTCCTTTTGAGGAGATGATCTTAAAGCAAATGGGGGAATTGCAGACTTCTTAGGACAAAGAGTTTTGGGAGATAAAATACTCCTTGGAATCGATCTCAGAGAGATCGGATTTGTTGGATGTCCCTATTCCCTAGACTATAAGATTAGGATTTGTCTATGCATCTCCATCTTAGGATTAGGCATCTTAGGACTTGCATTATTTGTGGTTTGCCTTTCAGTTTCTCTTTTTTGCATTTGTTTTTAGGTTTACCTGTTTACTCAACATCTTGTATGTTTACTTTTCAATGTTAGAATTCAGAATTTGTATTTGTACCTTGATTAAGCTTGTGTTCTAGTATTGACTGTGCACATTGTAATATAATTTATATAATCCATGAAAGCTTAATTCTTGGTTCTGAATTTGTGTTTTTGCTAATTTCTTTATTGATTTACTGTCTGCAAATTAGATCTTATTTGAGTAAACTTGAACCATGTTTGAAAAGGAACAAAGGTAGATATATATCTTATATTTGCAGGACCGTGGAAGTTCACTTTCTGCAATTTTTTTTACTATTTATGCAGCATTTTTCTACATAATTCTGCAGATTTTCTTAATGTTTTTGTGCAACATTTGCTCTGCACCTATTGAAATCTTAATCTTGTTGAATTAAGTCCTCCCAACTATTTCATCTTCCCTCACATTTCATTTGATTTTAGATGCAATTTGTTTTCACCTTTTTGTTTGAAGTGCCAAAAGGGGGAAAAGACTTGTAAAACACTTGTAGAAGACTTGGAAAAGTCATGGTGAAGATATTTCTACATTTCTCAAGTGCATTGATTCAAGAGCAATGGTACTAGAATAATGAAGCTCAACTTAAGAGAGGTTTTAGTGGTTTGGATCATCAAACCAAAAAAGGGGAGATTGTTGGAACCAAAGGAACTACATTGGAGCTTGGTGAAGTTTTGGTTTTTCTTTTCTCTCTTTGTTTTTGCTCTTAAATCAGTTTTATGGTACCAAACAAGTTTATAGGTGTGGTCCTTGTATTGAGTGTTTTAGATAGGCTTGACAATGTGTTTGAGGTGGTTTTGGATAGATTTCATAGGCTAGGTTGTGCTGGAAAAGCTTAAAAAATGGGATTTTGTGTGTCCTAATCGATTACCTAAATTAGTAATTGATTACCCTGCGAGAATTTTGAGATTAGGAATTAATGTTCTCTAGGGTAATCGATTACCTGATTTCAGTAATCAATTACTCCCGAGAACAAACACTTTGGACCAGTTTTGTGCAGGATATTAGGTAATCAAGTGGGTAATCAATTACCCTGCATTAAAATTGATATAAAAGCATTTTGAAAATAGATTTTACAACTTTTGATCAATCCAATCAAGTATTTACTTCTCTTGAATGTTTTCTCAGAATTCTCTCCAAGATTCATACCCATTTTTTTATGGTTTGAAGGTGCTTCATTTTCAAGATTAAAGGAAGAGACTCTATTGAGTTTTAATCTTTCCATTTGGGTATACTTCACTTAAGGTGATATTGTTTTGTACTCTTCTTTGTGTTTTTGTACAAGGTTAACAATCTCTTAAGGTGTTCTTGAGAATATTGGGAAATCTTGTAGAGAGTGTTGCAAGTGTGGTGTTGTGAGTGACGGGGTGTCACGGTTTAGCAAACTCTTGTGGGGTGCAAGAGGAAGCCTCTTCTTTTGTGGTTTAAATCTTTACGGGATTAAAGCCTATATGTGTGTTGTGCATGTACTGAGATTTTAATGGAAAGCAGATTAGTAGAAGACTAAGTCTGTAAACTGGATGTAGGTTAGTTTGACCGAACCAGTATAAATCACTGTCCAAATTCTTTCTTTCTTAAACCCTTCAATTTAAGTCTTTATTGAATTCTTGGAGCACTAACAACTAGGTTTTTGCAACTGTATATGATCATTAATTTTTCTTGCTGTGAATCATATTCTTGTTAATCGTTTGCTTGAGTTTAAATTTGGGTTTTTACCCATATTTTGTGGTTTATTTTTTTATTTCTACCATTTCCTTTTGATTCAAAATTACTTGATTTATCATTCTTGCTAAGATTCTATTCTATTTTATTTTAAATCATTATTGGAGGAATTAAATTGATTGGTGTTTTGCCTTAAGGGTTGAATTCGTGAAAACCAATTTTTGTAAAAGAATGTAGATTTTGAAAATTTCAAAAAGGGGTTGTTTTTGAAAATACTCTGATACTATTGAATAGAAAAAATTTGAAAAATAATTTGGTGAATCTATTCAACTATCCCTTCTAGATTCCTCCCTGGGACCAACAAGATGAAAATGGCGCCTCATGGAGGGAGCAAAGACATATATGTCTCCTCATGCTTCATGTGTGAGTTAGAAGGGTGTGGGAAAAATCTAGGCGGGTGTAGTTATCAAACCCACACATCCATGACTCTTTAAAAAGGCTCATCTACTTAGCACACTCCACATAAGAGACTAACTACACCTCTTAATCAAACAATTACAAAAATAGGCCAAAATACACGGCTAGGGAAGAAAACTAAAGATACCTCCATAAGTTCAAAATAAAAGCACAAAATACAAGCATGAAAATGAAGACTATGACCTAAATACTAAGGATCTTGATGTCAAAGAGGAGTTGAGGTTTTCCACCCTCCTTCCTAGCCATGCCCTCCTTAATCCTCCTAGCCATGACCCTTGTGATGAGACCCTTGGTAGGGAGAATCGCACCATCATGTGCCTTACATCTACCAAAATTTGGCTCTATATCTTTATTTAAATTTTACTAAAATAATATATAAACTTAGGTTCATATATTATTTGGTAAAATCTAAATAAAGAGGGGCAACTATAGATACCCAATTTTGTTCAGATAATTTTTAACTTCATTGGGTGTTGTGATAAGTGTCTATTTTGTGCAAAATTTGTGTATTTATGGCACTTATCCGATCAGGAAATTAAGAAAAACACTCTGCATAACTCAACTTTATAATTGGTAAAATCTCCCCTTGAAACAAGCAAGAACAAGGAGTAGTAAAGGATGATATGATGCTAACAAACGAATCCATGCATTAGTTCATGTGAATTGTAGGACTAAGAGAGGATGTTGGTTCATATGAATCGTAGAGTAACAACACAAGTCTCGCGGGTATACTCGAACTCAAAAATACTCGATAGGGATGGAGATAGGAATTAAAATTCATACTCATCTCTTTTATGCTCACCCCTACCTTGCCCCTCACTTTCCGAGAACAAGGACGAGGAGGGTCAAACACGCCCCTGCCTAATGCTTAGATTAAGAGAGGATGTTGGTTCATATGAATCGTAGAGAAACAACACAAGCCTCGCAGGTTTAGGGACGGGGAATTAAAATTGTAGGACTAAGAGGATGTTGGTTCATATGAATCGTAAAGCAACAACATAAGCCTTGCGGGTATACCCAAACAAAAAAATACCCGATAGGGATGGAGATAGGAATTAAAATTTCATACTCACCTCCTTTATGTTCAGTCTTACCCTGCCCCTCACTTTCCAAGAATGAGGACGGGGAGGGCCAAACATGCCCCTACCCTGTCCTGTTGCCATTCCTAGGCGGAAGTGTTTTATGATCATGTGGGATTGTGGGAGTGGGATTTTGAAGGGAACGAGGGAAAGCAACTCAAAGTTGAAATGTGTGAATGATAATTGTAAGATTAGAAATTAGAAAGGTGAAAGGTTATGTGTGGATAAGACAAAAATTGGAAATTGTAAAATTGTACTGTAATATGAAAATTAGTCAATTGAAAAGTTGTGGATCTCACTTTGTAGTAAGCATGGAGCAATTTAATGAAAAAAGGAAGATATTTTATAAAAAAAAATAAATTATTTTATCAAGAATTCGCTTAGCTGATTGAGATTTTTTCACCATAAAGGATTCTCCTTTGCTGAGTGAAAACAATCTTGCTAAACGAAATCTCACTTCCAAAAAGTTGAAAGATAGAGTCCAAAATTCGCTTAGCGAGCCAACTTTGCTAAGTAACAAGCAAAAAGTAGGTTGCATCATGTTGTCTTTCGCTGAGTGAGGCATCCATTGCTTAGTAAAATCATTTTGGTGCCTTTTCTTGCTAAGTGAAGGATGCTTCACTCAATGAAATCATCGAGATCTAGAATTTCACTGAGCGAGTCAATCTTGCTAACCAAAGTGCAGAAAAGAGACTGAATTACGTTGATATTTGTTGAGCGAGCCATCCATAATTTATTATAGCACCCATTTTCCCTCAATGACAAAAGCTTCATTCACCGAAGCTATCCAATCTCAGGCTATAAGAAAGGGATCAAGGTACAAATGAAAGATAACTTGGTACAATGTTGGACAGAGACCAACAATAGAGTGCAAAAACAAAGAGAAGAAGGAAGCTCTGCTCTTAGAAAGAGGGGGTTGATAAATTCTTTATCTTTTATTATGGGAGATGATTGCTCTTATTGACTTGGGTAACTAATCTGTTTTTTGTCGGGATTGAATGTAACCTATCAAACTCTTTGTAATCTCTTTTGATTTATATATATGTTTTCTATTATCTTATGTTAGTGATTTGATTATATTCTTAATGTTTTGGATAAACTGGCCAATTGTCTCATGATTTAAGATTTGGTTGGAAAATGTTTTCTAAATCTGACATGAATCAATTCACCTAATATGACTCCAGATGTTAGGAATATCTTTAGATTTGTTAGTTGGTTAAATTCCTTCTAGGGCATCTTTGATGAGTTGAATTTGAGATTTTCCTTAGCTATTTGATTTTAATGCAAAACTTCTAATATTAGTAGTCAAAAAATTGATATTGAACTAGGATTCTTAGGATTTCTTTGTTGGAGGAATCAACTTGGAATGACTTATTGAATCCATTAACATTGAGTAATTGAAGACAAGTATAAAATATCCAAAGATTGCATAAAAGTAAGATAGATGAAATTCAATTTTAGCGTCACTTCTCATTAATCTTTATTTAAATCTTACCTTTGCTTATTTTTATTTTATTTTCTTTTAGTTATTTTTCAACATAAAATCCATACACCCATCTTCACAAGTTTTAATCAGGATTATTAAATTAAATTTTTATATTATCTTCCAAGTTCATGAAAAAATGACCTAATATTTATTGAATACTACAATGACTAGTTCATTTGCTAGAAGTGTTATATAAAACTCTTTATTTAATTTATTATTGATTATGACAGTTACAAGCTGTGAAAAAATGTAATTGAAGAATTTTAAATTAATAGTGACAATTTAAAACTGGCAAAAATTGTTTTTTAAAAACTTTAACAGCCACATCATTTTAACGGGTCTAATTAATTACATGAACTAAAAATGAAATTAAATTTTTATCGAGATTTAAAATGACAAAAAATTATTGAAACCAAAAAAATAATTTAAAAACTTAATGAGGACCAACCAACTTATAAAGCCAAAAAAAATAATAATAAAAGGATAGATAGATATATAAAAAGAGATAACTATATCAAAGAGTTAATTAAAAGAGATAAATAAAAAATAAAATAACTTACCTTGAAGAGAAAGAAAAAAGAAAGAAAGAAAAAAAATAAAAGAGATTACAATCTCCTCGATAGATATGGAAAAATATATAGGACGATGAATATCAAATTTTGATTATTTTTCTAAGAAAACAATTACAATTGTGCATTTGTGTAACAACCAAGGTAATTTATTACAAAATTATTATTGAAAACAGTAATAATTAAATTGAGAAAATAATTTGAAAACCTTTTACCTCTATTATTCACTCAAAAATATTTTTTAAATTCAAAACATAATATGTTCATTCTCAAATTATTATTATTATAATATAAGATTAGAAAACCATATTACTTAAAATTGCATGCATGGTAACGTATAATTGGTACTTTATCATGTGTGCTATTAGCATGAAATTCTCTTTCAAAATTTTGTGTATTAAAAACTTGTTTGATAAGTATTATTTGAAAATTGTTTTAAAATGTAAAAATGAAAACACACTTGTTTATATATACAAAAACATTATTAATGAAAAAAAAAAAAACATATTTTCATTATATTTTGAGTTTTAAAAATAAAAATAAAAAACTGAAAATAAAGCTAATTTGTTCATCCTATTTTTTAGTTTTTAAAAGCTAAGAGCTTGATTGGTTTGATGTTGTTTTTTAGTATTTGTTTGACAATAATTTTATAAAATTGTTTTTAGTATTTAAAAACTAAAAAACTTGTTTGAGTAGAGTTTTCTAGAAAAATTTTCAAAAACAATTCTGCTTTTTTAGTTTTTAAAAACTAAAAAATATGAACAATTGAAAGTAGTTTTGTTTTTCAATTTTCTATTCTTGTTTTGAAAATTGAAAATACAAGCATAATATGCTGTTTTTTACTTTTCATCAATGAAATTTTAATAAATATGAACAAGTTTTTCCATTTTACATCTCCAAAACAGTTCTCAAATAATACTTACCAAACAAGTTTTTTTTTTTCTGAAAACAGTTTTTGAAAACTGTTTTTGAAAACTCTTTTAAAAAACTAAAAAACAAAATCAAACCCAAAAAACCAAAACTGTTTTGAAAACTTTTTTAAACAAACACTACCAAAATAAGTTTTTTAGTTCTTAAATACTAAAATACTGCACATAGTCTTATAAAAACTATTGTTAAACAAACACTTACTATATTGAGATTTCTAAGTTTGATATATTAAGATTTTAAGAATTGAATAAGAGTTGTCTTTGATGTACAAATTAAAAAAAAAATTAATATATCATGTTAATTAAAAAAATGAAATACATTTTGCAATTTATATATATATAATATATATATATATATATATATATATATAATCTAGTTAAGAATTTTTTATTCCAAATCACACGATTTAGTAAAATTTTAAAATAAATAACATGTACAAAATAATGAGTATGGCTTTTAAATGTATAAATTAAAAATGAGTGTATTGAATGTATAAATTAAAGAACATTATATATTATATATTTATAATTTAATTAATAGGCACTAACAATTTAAAAGAATTTTATATTTACGTTTAAGTACATATCTTCAGTGTAAGATAAGTGTATACTTATTAAACTCATATATATATATATATATATATATATATATATATATATATATATATTTTCAATTATTTAACAAAGTAAATGTTAAATTGTACTTATTAAATGCCTTTAATTAAAAAATACAGGAAAGTAATTATTGATGAAAAATATTTATACATTTAGTTCAAACATTCTTTTCATTAAATACTTTGTGCATTTTTTATTTTTTAAAAATTAATAAATAGTATTAAATAATATTTTGTAGGTTTAGTTTAGTTAATCGAGCATGATGCGTTAATTATTGTAAATCCTATTAATACTGCGTTCAAATCCTATATAAAAAAAAATAACAATATTTCACATAGTACCAAATGCATATGGAAGGAAATTGATGTGTGGACACAATAGTGTAAGGTCTCATTACGTTTACATGTCGGGAAATAATTTATTTAGTGGGAGATTCTGTGTTCACTATGTGCAAAATTTTTTTGGGTTAATTGTAGTTACACACACAACGCTTTGGTCGAGTAGGTTGAGAGAAAAAAAAAATACATTTGAAAGATATGTACATTTAGAAAGAGATAAGTAAAAGTGAACTTAGATCTATAAAGGAATTTTTAGGTGGATAATGATTAGTCATCAATCCAACTGATAGGTTAATCGTATCAATATTATGATAACAAAAAAATTTAATAAGAGAAAGAAAAAAATTGATAATGGAAAATAATAATAATAATAATAATAATAAAAACAATAATAATAAACAACACAACTAAAATATATTAATAGTTTCAAGGTAATTGCTACAAATCTTTTTAGCCAGGTGGGACAAAAGTAAGTTTAGCTCCCTCAGCCTAATAACCCAAATCATTCCTACACCACCTTGATCTTGTCGTATTAAAAAAATTTTACTATCCCTATTCATCAAACGTAAAACTCAAACTCTTAACAAAAAAGTAATATGTAAAATGACAAATTTCATATAACTATGAGAATGATTATAGTGTTGTGGTCCTCGTGTTGGCCTTATTAGTGTTAAGGTTTTAAAAATTGGATCGATTATCAAACTAATCAAAGTACTAGTTAAGTCAGTGTTTTATTAATAATAATAATAAATATCATAATGAAATAATAGATAAAATTATACTAAATAAATATAATATCATTATTTTATAACACTTAAAGTTAAAGTAAAACATTATTGTTATAGTCAAAATACACATAACGGTCTAAATAAAATATTATAATAGTTAACTTTAAACTTTAATAATTAATAAAATATCATAATATTAATTAAAAGTAACAAATTTAAATTTAAAATAAAATAATAAATTCTTATAATATAAAGTTATGAGAAAATAAGATATGAAAATTTATAAATTAACACACATGTGTAAATTGTATATTTTTATAAAAAAGTTGATAAAATAATTTATACCTAATAGAAATCTTACAAATATGTATTTATATTTATATTTAATTTTATTTAAAATTTATAATTAAAATATAAATAAAAAATATTTTTAATTAGAAACCAATTCTACTAGTTTTCAAGATCAGTTCTTGATCAATTTTAATTTGTTCATGACATGTTTTATCACTTCTTGACCAATTTTTAGTGGTTTTAAAATCCTCTGATTATGTATTCTAACCAAATTGGTTACCAGACCATTCCGAGATCAACCAATCAAACAGGATTGTTTGGTCTAATTTTGAGAACTATGATATATATAGTCACAACACATCTTTAAAAACACCATAATCTTGGTCAGTTTTGTAGTGATTAATTTTCACTAATGATTGGTGGTCCTCTTAATAGTGTATATTTATACACAAACTTGTGGATTTATAAATATTTATGAGTTTCTCTTTGTTGTAGGAGTGAGACAAGGACTTAGGTAGGTGAGAGATCAATATACTTATCTTTCTTGAAATTCATGATTTACAAGATTAATAATTCTTAGAAATCACAATTTTTGAACTTGAAGAAATATTTCTTCTACCAAATTAACGTTCCTTAATACATAGAATACTTAAGAAAATTTAATATATTAAGTTAATTAAACATAATAAGATGCCTATTTTGTATATTTTTATACATATTATTTTATAATTTTTTTTATTTCAAATTACATGATTTAGTAAAAGTACTAAATGTTAGACATGCATCTTATGTTGCTGTTTAACAATTTTTATTAATAATATTTTTTTGCTTATAAAAAAATGATTTAGTAAAATGTATAGATGAAAGAGAATTTGATATGTTAAGTTAATTAGATAAAATGAATTAAATTTCTTAAAATATAAAAAATATACACATTTTATTTAATAATTTCTTTAAAATTTAACACTTATACATTGAGTTTACATTGGCGTCTAGTAACAATTTTTCATTTACCTGGTTTTTAAAATATTAATGGTTAAATCAATAAACTTATTATATATAAAAGATTGTGATTAAATGTCAGTATAAAAATTTTTACACAGATGTATATAAGTGATTAAATAATTATATATAAAGACTACATTTAATGTATTTTTGTACATTTTATTTAAGATTTTAATTCTTCCGTACATGATTTATTAAAGTTATAAAATATAAAATCATATTAAGTAATTAATATGATTGTTTTAGAACAAAGTGTATGTATTATCTTAAATGTATAAATTGAAAAGTAAATTTCTTAAATGTATATATTGTAATTATTTTCTTTTCAAAGAGATTAGTGTTGATTTAATATATTAAATGAATTATTTTGATGTGTTTAAGAATGTGAGTATAGATCACATGTTATATTATGATTAAAATTTATTTTATATCTTAATTAATAATTATTTTTATTAAATACCTTGTCTATTTTTCAATTTAAGATATTATTTTTTAAAATTTAGTATTACTTTTAGTTTTTAAAATCAAATTAATTATTTTTATATAACAATAATTTTTTATCTTTTCATTTTTACTACGTCTAATTATTTTAAAAAAATATTTATATAATTTCAATTTAAAAAAATATTTAAATTCTGATTATCTTGATAAACGATGATGATGATGATGATAATAATAATAATAATAATAATAATAATAATAATAATAATAATAATAATAATAATAATAATAATGTGTGTATATATATATAATATATTCAATATTTATTACATAAAATAAATAAAAAAGTTAGAAGAAAATGTTACATATAATATAATATATATATATATATATTATAAATTTCTAATAATATTATAATGTGGTAAAAAGATAATATTTAAAAATGCACAAATATATTTAATAATTCAATACGAGAGGTTGGGGATACCTACAATAAGTGCGTGAATAAACTAGTGTCTAATATATAGATATTCCACTTTAGCAAGTTATCTTAAATTCGACCACTAAGTATGTAGTTGTATTAAATATTCGACAAAAAATTTACTGCTTATAGTAATTCTTACGAGTGGAGAATATATGTAATTAACAGCAAATGATCAAGGTTGCAATCAAAACTAAAAGAAGTGTTAAAGAATAAAGTTCAAATTAACAATTGATAGTTTGATGAAAAGTTACAAGTAAATTGCATTTTCAGTCCTTAAATTATACAATAACATTTAGACTCTAAATAAAATGTTTAGATAATAAATTAGTCTTTAAAACATTTGAAACAGTGACTTTAAGTACTTTAAAAATGCTTGTAAAACATTTTAGAATTAATATATATATATATATATATATATATATATATATATAACATTAAAAAAATTCAAAAAGTAATATATCAAACTATATTAACTCTAACTTTTCAGGGAGGATTTTGCAGGTAAATTGTCACCTCACCCCTGCGTCAAACAAAATCCAATTGGCACATATGTAAATTGTTATCTTTACCTGCCCTCCATTATTAATATTTTTTGAACTTTTATTTATATAATTCTATACATTAATTAGGTCAGTTTTTTTTTATTCCACATTTCATGATTTAGTTGAATTCTAAGGAATAAATAAGGATTCTCTTTAATGTATACACCAAGGTAAATGTGATATATTAATTTAATTATAAAAATGAATTAAATATATTGCTTAATTTAAAAAAATTATGCATTATAGTTTTTTTACCAAATGTATACATTTTAATTTTAGTCTAATTTATATGATTTACTTGAATTCTAAGAAGTACAAAAGGATTGATTTTAATATGTTGATTAAAGAGAACTTAATATATTATTTAATTAAAAGCAAAAATAAAGATATTCTTTAGTTTATATACTTTTATACATTTTATTTAATTATTTTTATTCTAAATTGCATGTTCTTTTTTAATTCTACTATCTAATAAGGACTTACATCAAAGTATAAAATAAATATATTTTTTATATATATTAAGTTTTCATTTGGTCCAAATTATTTTTGACTAAAAATAATTTGTTTTAGGAAAATATGAGTCAAATGCTATTGATATAGTAGTACTTAAATTTTTAAGGATTTTATTTTATAACATAAATATAATGTAAATTATTGTATGTAAAATAATTTAATTTTTTTTTATTTTATACATATATTTTTTTCATTAAACAATATAAGAGAAAAAAATTATCAAACTTAAAAGGAGCTTTTAACAAAAAACAAACTGACAAGTAACTTTTAGTTATCTTTTTATTTAATTTAAAAGTATTTTTTAAGCTAAAAATAATTTAATTAGAAAAAGAAAATAAATTTTCAATTTATGTATTTTTATAATTTTGTAAGATTTTATTATATCTAAAATTATATATTTTATTAAAATAAAAAAATATTCAGTAATATAGTTTGTTTAGAACAAAGAGTAATGTCTTGAGTGTATAAATAAAAAATATGTTCCAAAAAAAGTATAAATTAAAAACGAGTGTCTTAAAATGTATAGAATAAAGTTGATTTAATATATTAAATAAATTATTTTATTTTTTAATGAATTAAATGTTAAATTTTATTTTATATTTATATTTATATTTATATTTAAATAATATTATTATCAAATAATTTGTGTTTTTAATATAACATATTAAATTTTTTTATTAAATTTAGTAATTTTTATGCAAATATATATTTTTTTATCTTTGTATTTTGTTTATCACAACTAATTACTTTTAAAAATATGTTTCTATGAAATATTTGTAGAGAAATTGTTTTTGATTTGATTTTTCTAAATCTTTAACCTTTATTTATAATCCACTTGTTTGTTTCGTCCATAATTATATGCAATTTTGATTAATCATGTTAAAGTTAGTGATTAATCTCCAAGAAAAACCTAATTGATTATTTTGAGTCAAAACTCCTTTAATCATGTTTTTTCATACACAGATAAAATCCAAGACTTTACTTAAAAATCCAAGTCCAATACAAGTCAAACACAACTTGTTGATAAATTATTTTAGCAAAACTTTAGAAAACATTGCTATATTTTGTTGAATAAAAATATAAAAAACTTAAAAAGACAAAAAATAAATGTAAATGCAATAAACAAAGTAATAATATATCTTCTTACAAATATTTTAACAAATTTTTTATAACCTTATAAGTAAATTTACTTAATGTCTTAACAATTTAAAGTCCATTCAATATTCATTACTCAAAATATTGAAATCTATACAGAAAGCAATCTTATAGAAGAATCTAGACACATTGTGGTAGGAATAAATAACAACGCGATAAAAAGATAAAAAATAACTAAAGTGTGAGATAATAATGAATGTAGTATTGATTAATTAATTAATGTATGGTAAAAATGTAAAAATAAATAGTAATATATAAAGTGTGAGATAATAATGAATGTCTAGATTAAGGGTAGAAAACAAATATAAGCAGTGACAGTTGGCAGGTTGAGGAAAGAAAACAGAGTAAAATAAAACAAAAAACAGAGTGACACGTGAGCAAAACCTGTTTCTCTTTCTTTCAATTGATGATTTCGTCACCACGAGGAGACTCATATTTTCACACACCATTTCCCTCCTTATTTTCCTTCTTTGGTTCTTCTCTCTCTGACTCTTATATATATGTCTCCGCTCCTAACAATTCAACCCAACGAAAACACGTTCTGAGTGTAAGTTTCGCTTGGTTTCATTTCGTTTGGTTTCGCCACCTGTTGGAGTTATGCGTTGTGCATCAAAATCTCAGTTTTCGTGTTTTTGTTTTGTTCAGATGATGAGTTGGAGAGCAGGGAGGGTTAACCGTCGGAGAAAGCCTGATTTGATGCTGGACCTCAACCATGATCCCCCGGCGGAGGTGGTGGGCCCCTCCACGCTGCAACCACTACAACAACGGCCACAACCTCAAACTCCTGCTGCTGCCAACAATGACGATGATGATGTCGTTGAATGTTCCCCTAGGGCTTTTGAGCAGGTTTAATTTCACTTCAATTCAATTTACTGTGATTTAATATTTTAAAAACTGAAATTGCTATCATTTTTTTTTATCGCAAATGTCACTTGATAGTTTTGTTAGCGGAAGAAATTGGACTTCCAACTAGGGACTTCTCCATTCTTTTCAACCACCTTCTAACTCCACTCACTGTTGCTGCTTACTGAAAACTGAAAATTGAAATGAGTTTGTTTTTTTTTTTTTTTATGGGATAGTGTTTACTCACTGGGATTTTTTTAGTTGACAGTGTATTAGCTTTATTGCAGTCTTTCTCTTTTATGAGGACTTTGTAACTCCTTACTCACTAGGGATTGCTAATGTTATGCTCTGTTTGTTTCTGTTTTTTTTTGTTGTTGTCTCAGGCTAGGCTCAATTCTGAAAGGAGGAAAGTTCGCAGGAGGACTATCGTTACTTTAAACGAAGGTACTGTTTAATTGTTATTATCATTTTAAATTTTAACAATCTGAATTTTGATTTTTGGATTGTCATTTGTTTAAGATGTTGTTGGTGTTTTTTTTTTTCTTCTTTTTTTTTTTAATTTTTATTTCTGTGTAGTTATTGGTATTATCTTGACTTTGAATAGCTTGGAACCCGAATCCTTACAAAATTCACCTGGTATGTGGCAATCTACTCTTTGCAGTACTAAGATTTTCGTCACTCTGTTTTGATGAGCATTTTTTTAATCTCTTTTGTGATTCCGTGTGGATGTTTGTATGTTGATGAGTTTGAATGGCTTCCATTTTGTTACACTGGAGTACCACGAAACTAGACAATTCACATATTATGTGATAGTCTACTCTCTGTGATACTCCACTCGTCACTGTTGTTTTGGTGAGCAATATTTCTTTTATCACAATTTTTTTGATAGATTTTTATCACAAAATTCACATGTAGTCTAGTTTCGTGGTACTCCAGTTTTCATCACTCTATTTTTTTTTTATTCACAAGAATTCAACGTTGTTAGTGTTGGGAACAAGACACTAAAGGCAAGAAGAGAAAAATAAACAACACTAAGAAGTATTTGTTTTGGTGTATCTGTAAATCTTACATAAGCTTGCTTATATAGCAAAGTGAAGAACACCATCTAACAATACTAAGCAATGTGGAACTAAAAATCAAATTACAAAACTTAATCAAACTACAAAGCTAACAGTTAGGAGTTTACAATAATTCACTCATCCTGCACGAGCTAGACCCCCTTGACATCACTTTGTTGTTTTGATGAGCAAATTTTGAAGAAGAAAACTATTTTTAAGTTTGGGTCAGTCTAATAACCCATAGATTGTCCGGATCCGTGTCTTGACAGATAGAGAAGCAATCATCCGCAATTGAATTCTCTTTTTAGATTGTCACAGGGTCAGTTTGGAATTTATGTAACTAGTTTTATGCCGTTGAAGGCAAAACATTGTTGTGATGAAATATTGTGGGAATTTATTTTTGAGATGAATTTTAATTTTTATATTACTAATAATTTTTATTCCATGTGGTTATCGGTAATTTGACCAGTTTAAATGAGTTCAATTTCATTACAAAAACATCATAGATTTTTGTGATATGCTACTCTTGGTACTAGACTCCATTTTTTCTTCACTTTGTAGCTCTGATGAGCAAGTTTGTGTTTTTGAAAGCAGAGAACTGTTTTTGGGTTGAGTTGGCATTGTAACTACTAGTTGCTCCTGGCTAGGTCTTGCATCATTGAAGAAGTAGTTATCCTTAATTAAATGGAGTGTTTAATTTGTCACGGTGTCAGTTTGGAAATTAAATAACTAGTTTTCTGTTCTCATAGTAAAACATTTTCTTTTCACTTTGAAATTGAACTCTTATTGATCATTTAGTTTCTGGGAGTATTCCGGTTTCAGGGAAGATGAGTGAGGTTATCTTTTACAGGATTTTTTTTAGTTCCCTATTCAGGCTATTCTCATTTTGAATTTTAAATTGATGGTGTTGTATGGTACAATTCAACGTTTTAATGATTTTAACAAAAAATAAAAATGTTCTATAAACTACATATATACGTATATATGTGTATTTGGTTGGCTAAAGGTTATCCAATGAAGCCTTCTTGTTGAATTGAGGACAATGAACATAGAAAATCTTTTTTAAGTTGGTTTGAAATTGACAAATATTGTTCAATAATTTGGATGTTACCAAATGAAATTTATGTTTGTTTTAAATTCATTTGTCTTAAGTTCGTAACCCTATATTTGTTGTGTGAGGGCAGGCCAGAACTAACCATAAATTTAACACAGAAGCTAGTTGGGAGCATCAAATTTCATGATGTGACCTGGTTGATTTGCTGTAAAGGGATTGGAAGATGCTATTGTAATGTTATGTGTCATAGATAACTGGGAATACTGCATCTCAATTTGAAACATTATATCTCTGAACATGTTGCTTTTACATTCAGTGATAGCACTTCTAAGAACGTTTGTTCTGCCCTATTAGACTTGGACCAAGAAAAGGAGGCCATATTTACAGCCCTCAAATTGGGAAGGGATGTCTTAGGAAGCATATAAATGAACAATTTAGAATTCTAGATCTGGGATTAATTTGGTCCCACTGTCAATGGAGAGTTTTCCCTCCAGTGAATAGTGCAGCATGTTTGAAAAACTGTTAAAAGGTTTGTATCAAATGAAATGCCATAATTATTATTAACTTATTCAGGGAAGAAATGCAAACTAGAGGAGGCTCAACAAATGAGGAAAGGAATTGATATTCATTACCACTGATAAATTTTACATTTAATAAGTAAAGGAATCGATCCATGTCCTTAGATTTATAATATCCATGGTTTGGTAAGCTATATATCGAATAAATTATGGAAACAGTGAATGTGTGTGTAGAGTATCCTTGCACATTAATTTTTACTCTTCTGGATATGAGTTGATGAACTCCATGTAGTATTTCTTATATTGTGAATATTCCTTCCCAAACTTTTTGGTAGACGGGGAATTTATTTTCTACTCACTGAAGTTTTCTGTGTCTGATATATTCTCAGTATTATGGTAGTGGTTTAAGTTTAACATCTCTCATTCATGATTATTGCAGAAGATGGGAGCAGAGGAACACCAGAGGATCACCAAAATCAAACAATCATCAACGTGGATCCTCAAAACCCAGCAATCATCAGTGCTGATCCATTAAACCAAGCTATCATCAACGCTGATCCTCAAAACCAAACAATCATCAATGCCGATCCTCAGAACCAAACAATCATCATTGGCAATTCCCAGAACCAAATAATCACCAATGGGGATCCTCAAAACCAAATAATCATCAATGGCGATTCTCAAAACCGAACCATCATCATTGACCATTCTGAAAACCAAACAATCATCATTGGAGATCCTCCAAACCAAACAATCATCAGTAACAATCCTCAAAACCGATGCATCATCAATGGCCATCTTTATGTAAATTTGGAAAGCAGCAGCCATTCTGTGGTAGTAAGAACCTCAAGATGAAAATATGTCCATGCTTTTCACAATGCTTTCAACTGCTTCGTTTTTGTTTCGTCTTTTCTGCTGCACTGCTTGAAATCCACAATTTTTTGTAATCATTTATAACTGAAGATGAATCCTCGTAAATATCTATATCTAGCCTATATTAAATGCAAATTTTTTCAATCATTGATCTTCTCCACTGCATCTTATATAATAAAGAACTTACATTTGCTGGAGTTCAAAATGCTGACCTTTTTCCTTTTGCAGACTGATGAAACTGTTCCGAAGTCACCTGAAAACAAGTCACTTGAACCTGTTTTCACTTGTCCAATATGTATGGCCCCTTTGGTTGAAGAAGTGTCAACAAAGTGTGGTCATATTTTTTGCAAGGAATGCATTAAGACTGCTGTAGCTGCAAATGGGAAATGCCCTACCTGTAGAAAGAAGGTTACAAGGAACTCACTAATACGAGTGTTTCTTCCATCAACTAATTAAAGGTATGACCAAGATAACTGCAAACATGCCATAATTTTTTGAATATCTTCTCTCATTTTAACTTTCACTCATTAATAATTTATTTCAATTAGGTTTGGCTGCTTCATTTCATCTCATAATTTCATTACAACTCCTCCCTCCTCCAGCCATTCTGTTTTAGTTTTCATGATGTATTGGGTTTATTTTTTTCATTTTTTCTTATATAATAGTTTTCAAATGAATATGTATGTTTCTCTGCTATGGTCAGGCAATACCTTCCTAATATTCTTTCATCGAAAGAAAATGAATAGATTCATTAGTTTGTACCCTAAGTGTTTCCTCTTTTGTCATACAACAGGACGTCTATGCCAGCATTAGCAAGGAGAATAAGGATTCAGGAATGAAAGGATGCTCTGGAGATTTTTGTGTTGTTGCTGACAAGTTCGTTGTAGAAGATGATTATTTATTTTCTATATCAGTTTATCCTCGTTAATTTGCCGTGTAATAGAAGAGATGCTCTGTTTTTTACTTTCATAAACCTCAGTTTTTTTTTTCCCCCATAAACCTCAGTGTTATATATATATATATATATATATATATATAAAGGATAATCTTATAAGGAATTTGTGGATGTGCAGTTTACTGATAGCGTTCCTTGACATTATTGTTCGTGGAGCCAAGGTTCCAGTATGAATGAGGATAGCTACCTAATTTTTCAAGTGTTTCGTAGTCCCTGTTCTGTTACCATGATTACTTTGGTTTTAAATTATAATTATTTCATGTTTGGATTTGTTCACGGCCGGGTCTACACAACCCCTAATCAGAGAGCATCAATGAATTCCTAGTATATGAATTTAGGATGATAAGAATTAAGAAGAGTCAACCCTATGTATTATGTATAATTGGGTTATAAGTCGGAGGTTTGGTTCTGTATTGAGGGAATATCCTTAGGTTCAAAGTTGATGTATACTTGTACTTGTAATATGGTCACTCAGAATTTTGTTTACTATCAATTTTTTTTTTTATATTCTTGGACCGAAAGTTTAAGACTAATTGTTTGAGGTATGGAGATTCATGACTTCTTTTAACTGGTGTTTTCTTCTCCGTATAGACTAAGAATCAAACTTCTAACATGTTTAAGAAGCAAAATTATTTACTAATAATGTTACATTGGTTACTACAAAAGTTAATTAGTTTGGATAAGAGTGAGCTTCAATTTCTTAAACAAAATTTCAAGTTTAAGCATTATATTGTAGATAAATAATAGATTTGATTGGAAGGAAAAATTATATTAAATGTAATCAACTAAATTTTATGAAATAGGTTAATCATAAAAAAAAATATTAATGAATACTTTGTATATATAGTAACAAACTTTTTTTTCTCATCATATAATTTTTTTTTTCCATTTCCATTTTATCTGGTTTAACAAAATGTATATGTATATAGTCAAATTGTGTGTCAAGATAGCATTAAAACAAAGATTAACGTATCCTTACTATTTATTTAAAAATCTAAAACTAAGGTTTTATTAGAAAATATTTATTGTATTTTTGTGTCCCTTTTTATTTCTCTCGTATCTAATAAGATGAATATAATTGAAATGAGTGTTAGAATATTTTTTAAGAAAACACCAAGATAAATCCTTTTTTACTCTATTAATATAAATCCTTAATATTAATTTTAAAAATCTAAAAATTATAGTTTTATTAGAAAAATATTTACTATGTTTTTGTTCCTTTTATGTCTCATATTTAATAAGATGTATACAATTGAGGGGTTGTTAGAATATCCTTTAAGATAATATTATTGATTTTAAAAATTTAAAGTAAGACTTGTTTGGATGATTTCCAATTTTTTATTTTTTGTTATGAAATGTATTTTAAAAATAGAAACATATTCAATAAAAGTAGTTGTGATTTGATTTTTTAGTTTTTTTTATCTTATTTGAAAAAAATAAAATTTAGTTATGAGATTTTTGTTTTTTATTTTTACTCAAAGTCAATGTTTTTTCATCACTTGCTGTTACTTGCCACCACCTTCGATCGCTACTTCCAATTCTTGATCATTGGTCTTCATCTTGGGCTATTAGTCATTGGTTGTCACCTCTGACCTCCAATCCATGATCACCGACAACTATTATTGACTGACATCACCGATCACTAGTTGTTGGTCATTGATCTTCAATCATTGGTCACCAGTTATCGATCCCTAGCCACCATTGTCAATAGAGTTGGGCAACTAGATAATCCATTTGTTTAAGCATGCAAATCACAAAAGGCATCTTGCTTAACTTGCTCTACAATGCCCACAATTTTAATGGTTTTCAATTTGTTAAGCCTGCATCCACCCCACATAGTCTAGGGTTAAACAGGTTTAAAACTTTTTTACTATTTTATATTAGTGAGTTTTTTAAAAGTCATCTGAATGATCTAATATCTTTTTTTCATTTAATATTTTTCAATATTAGTATTAATAAAAAATGTTTAAAAAGCTAAATGTACACTGTTCTTTTAAACAATATAGAGCCTACGAAGGTCCAAGAACTGAGTGTGCTTAGCTCACAGGCTAAACATACTAGACTAATAAAGCCCACATTTTAAATGAACTAAAAGAATTGAGTTCGTATACCATGCAGTAGGCATAACAATGGGGTACGACGGGGATGAGTATGACATTGATCATCTTGATCCCCATTTCCTAAACTCATCCTCATCCTTGATACTAGACGGACATGAGAAATGTAAACTATTCAAGTATCCAACCAATTATAGTATTACATTCTAACCTTAGATTTATCTCACATAAAAATTAAAAACAAAGTAGCAAAAGCTTTACAAAATTCTTGATTCTAAACAAGTTTAACAAATAAACATAATTAGAATGTCTCAATTGATTTAATTTATCTCTTTAAGTGGCAAGTGTGGAGTAATTTTAATAAGCTTCAATACATCTTTCATAAAACACATTATATTGTCAAACTTAATCTTATTAGTTATCTTCAAAACTTTGAAGGTGATACGTCTTAAACCTTCTAGTCTTATGAACGAACACATATACCTTTTTGGGCTTAAGAATCTCCTCCTTTTTTATGATGAAAAACACCATTAAGTTGATGAAGAAAAAACCATTGTTGTCCCTGTCGAGTATCGAGTATATCTATCCATACTCGTCCCTTACCCACCAAAAAAATATTTTTTAAAAAAGTAATCGATATATCATAGCATATATATATATATATATATATATATATATATATATATATATATATATATATATATATATATATATATATATATATATATGGAGAGAAGACTTATTTAGTGAAAAAGTTAAATTTATATGAAAGTAAGAAAAATAAATCTCAACCATTGAAAGAGAAAAAGAGAAAAATATCTAAAAAATCTCAATCATTAATAGAGAGAAAAAAAGTAACAAATAATAAATGCTGGAAGAGAGAATAAATGATTGATCTCAACCATTAATTTTTATTTCAATGGTTGAGATTTACTCCAAATATATATGATCGGAGCATTAAAAGATGAACGATGCAAAATAACTCACCATGAGTTATCTACATTTATAGTAGAGTTTAATTAAATGCAATGACAATATAAAAGAGTTTTACACTGACGTTGAATTATAACTTCTCATTTTATGACTTCTAAAGCATTAATGGGTAAAATCAATAAACTTACCATAAATGAAAGATTGTGATTGATCCGTGTAAAAATATTTATATTGACAATATATATTAATTAAACTCATGTATAAGAGATTATACAAAATCATATCAAAACAAAAATATGCTAAAAAATCAAAGCCTATACTCCCTTTAGGTAAAATATTCCCCTAAGGTCTTCACCAAGTTTTTATCCCCGTTTTATCATCAACAAATACGGAAGTGACAATAATTTTTTTTTTGTTTAATGATAGACGATTTGAATTTCATTCATCTATGTTAATTTCTTGTATATGACAATAATATTAAGAATCCAATAATTCCTTGTAAATAAACATCTTGTACACAAATGTTACAAAAATGTCAATGAAGATGTGACATCAACTATCTCAACCAACAACAACCTATGCATGTTGATTTTATTAGTACTATCTACTATTAAAAAATTTCACTACACAAGGATGAATCCATAAAAGATTATGAAAACTTTTGATTATTCATGTATTATATGCTAATGAATATACATGTCACATTAAAGCAACTTCTTATTATGAAATAAATCAATTTTATTATTTAATAAAATTAATTAAATTGTAAATTCTGTAAATATTTAATAATTTATTTATTTAAAAGATGTTATAATCTAGAATGAAGTTTTATAATAAAAATAAATTATGTTTTATTACTAACAATAAAAGAATCTTTTAAATTGTTATTCGTATATATCGCAAATTGTTATTAATAGAGTCATTTCCCCTTAAATAGTAAATATTTAATTTTTGTACAAAACATTATCATAAAATTGGTTTCTCAAATATTCACTCAATCACATATCCATTAAATGCATTTCTATATCTTTGACATGTACTTTTTTTATAGGAAAGAAAATATTATCAACAATCTTAACCAGAAAAACATCAATCTATAGTGTCCAAGTTGAACCATAAGAAATTTATCTTATTACATTAATTATTGTTATGTGAATCGATTGATCATTAACCCACTCATTATTGACTTAGTTGTCAAATAAAAATAGCTCGTGAAAATAGATATGACATATTTTGGAAAGACTAATGCTTAAGTCTAACCTAGCATCTATTAAAGACTTTTTCTTTAAGCTTGAGGTGAAATTATAAGAGTTTGACATGACCTATTAACCTATTTAAGATATTTAAATGGGTTAATGGGCAAAAAACCAACATGTCAACAAGTTAAAAAGAATATAAGACTTACTTTAAATATGGAGTTAAAAGTCATATTTTATCCATTTAAAACAAATTTACATTATGATTTAATACTAACGCATCACTTTAAGATATTAAAACAAAATTTTAATAAAACAAAATTTTTAATACTAAACATGTCATATTTTAAGATATTAATAATTATTATCAATATTTTTAATAATATAATTATTTAAACAAAATTTTATACTAACGCATCACTTTTTTTTTTTAAAATATAGCAAATAAAAGTCCTTTTATTTCATTTATAATAAAAGTAAGAGGTAAGAATCATCAAAACTTAGACCATTATTGAAATATGACATAAAAAAAATAATTATATTATTAAAAATATTAATAATAATTATTAATAATGATATTAAATACTATAATTCAATTATAATTTACTAGTAATTAATAGTAGTTATGATATTAAATGACAATATTAAATTAAATTTATAATAATAGTTATTAATTAAAACACTACATTTTAATGAAAATGTAGCCGAATAGAAAAAGAAAGACTTTTGTTTTGTTATTTAACACACTTGGGTAATGCATAGTTTAATAGTTTATAGCAACTGTTGATTTGATTTTATATAAAGAAAAAGTGAACAACTTAGAACTATTGATAAAAATTTTAAGTTCATAACCATCATTCATAGAATAAAATGTTAATTATAAATTAAATTATACAGAATTTATGACACAATTTTTACAAAAATCTAAAAATATGAAATTTTGACATAATAGAAATTAATAATTTTATTTTAAAATAAATTAATATTTTTTAGCTATAAATTTTACTTAGTACACAAATAATTAATAAATTTTAATGTAAAACATATGTTTAAATAAATAAAAATTTAATTAATTATTTAAACTTATTAGACAAATTGTTTCATAGAGTGAGATATCAATTGCTCACATAAGTACATATTAAGAGTAATGATATAGTGGATCAACCCACTATAAGAATGTTGCATGATTTGTTACATAAGTGTATGAAGCCTTTAAAAAAAACATAAGTGTCACGAATGATTCTTAATTCATAATGTAATACAAAGTCTTTCAACCTAAATTAACTGTGATTCCTACAAAAGGAATTATATGTTTTAATATCATCAAATGTCATCTATAACAAAGTGATCTTAAAGTTAATCTTTGGACATATAATGAGTTATGTGGTAAGATGTGAATGGCCTAGATGAGATTTGTCTATCCGATATAAAAGGAGTAAATATTTGTGTCTCTTGATAAAATTAGATTATGAAAATGCATAACCATGCTCACAAGGGTAAAACATGAGATGTTCAACTTTGTACAGTCTACTAGGACATAAAGAAATATAAATTGAACCATACAGGATGAAACATTCCATACCATTGTGTTCAATTAGATATAATGGCAAATGGACAATTCATATAGAATGTTATCGTAATATAGGATACGTCAAATAACTATCATTCTTAATATTTGGGTCTTAGTGATATATTACTAGATGTCACTCATTATTTATGATATTAAATAAAAGGGGTTTTATTTTAAGTATCATAACCAAATATTAAGATAACATATTATATCATACACATACAACAAGCCCACTGGGAATGTTAGAAACAAAATCATGCACAATAGGGTACAAATGCACGATTCTAGATTCCCCTTAAACTCATTAATGTGAAAAACATGAATCAAAGTTTGTTAAAACAACAATTTAAAACGCATCTTTTATAACTAATGTGGCAGTTACAATCGCATATATAGTGATGTCCACACCAACAAGTGCATTGGGAACCCTCCTCACTTATGCTAGTAGTGTGTGGAGCAATAAAAGCCAAGTTCTATTTTTTTGTGCATGTAATGCATCTTTTCTTTTGTGTGTGTCTAATGCAACACACACACAAAGGTAGGGTTTTACCATTACTTACTAACTCTAATTTCTTATAAGCCTAATACAGAATGCCATGAGGGGTAAATTTATTGAATGAATGATAAACAAATAAGTTCACATAATGTTGTAGTATAGAACCTTTTAATCTGTAATAACTCAGACTGAGTGTTTGATCTTGAACTTTTACAGTAGGAAAAGACTTTCAACATTTGGTAATTTTATAATGTGATTATACTTTCTTCAAAGCTTTACCACCTTATTTATAGACTTCTTTGAAACATGACCATTGTGACACTAAAAAAAATAAAATTGTGTCTAGTGTGTGCGTTGGACAAATAAATATTGCTTATTTGCTTTTGGAGGCAAGTTGTTATGATAAGCGACTTATTGTTTTGGATAATTAGAAAACACTATGCCCAAGGTGGATACACAAATTTTTATGCACCACTTGGGTCTTTCCTTCGATCCACTTGCACAATTCAAATTTGCTTGTTTGAAATAGTGTTTCTAGAAAATAAGAGTTGTTCATGAAGCTAATAAATATAATAGTCATAAACAGGAACACGTGCAATTATAAAGATCATCTTCAAATTCTTCAGCAACTGCTTCTGTGTTTGAGTCTTGTATTCATGCTTCTATGCTTGATTTTTCATTTTATAACTGCTAGACTTTTTCTATTTGTGTTCCGCATTTGATCTTCATGAATTGTATATATTGGTTCAAGTTCTACATCTTAATTCTTCAAGTTATGCATCTTTCTTCTTTTATGTATTGTGTCTTTATATTTGGTGTCTTCTTTAAATGTCTTTATCTTCACAAGCTTCACCTTCTTCTTCATATGCTTCAACTTCTTCTTCATATGTTAAGTCTTCATGTTACGTTGTGCCTTCTCTTTATATCTTGTCATCTTCATAATGTTGGACATGAAGGCCATGATCCCATATTTATTTTATTTTTGTTTTTGAGTTCACATTTTTTCTTTTTGAAATATGTCAAACATATATGGATATTACATTGTATTGATTACTTTAGAACTTAGCCTTACATGCTTTAGTTTACATTCTATAAGTCTTAACTTCATTTCATAAAAGCCACAACTGTGCTCATGATCTTGGATATTAGTTTTGATCAAGACTTTGCTCTTCAAAATTTTTAAAAATCTCTTACACCTTGATCTAAGTAAAGATGTCTTGAATATTGATCATGGATGATTAATAATATGTTCCAATAATTGATTATTTTAGTTATACTTCAAATAGAGGGAAATTCAACTGAATTTCAAGTTTCTCATTGTTAATTGATTTCCCAACTCAGTAATTGATTATCTGTACCTAAAATTGAGTTAATGTGAATCTCTATCGAATTAATCTATTACCAGAACTTGTAATCGATTACCAATTGCCAAATGAATAGATATATCCTTTACTGATCGAATTAATCGATTACCCATTTATGTAATCGATTAAATGGGTCACAACCTGATTTTCTTTCTATTTAAAGACTCTTATTTGAAAATTAGGTCAAGAAATCTTTCAAAAAATCATTCTTACACTTTCATATCATTCTTATAATCCAAGAGGTAGACCTAAGTCTTTAGAAATATCTTTTGTTCTCACTAGTCCAATCAAGGCATTCTATTGATCAAACCAAGATTGCTCCATCACTCAAATATTTACAATATTATTAAGCAACCTTGATCGAGAACATGATTTGGATATCTCTTGTGATCTTATCTTCATCCTTATCATTGGCACAATCCATTTGTAATTGTTCCATCTTTTTAATTATTTATATTGGTTTGTTTTTTTTATAGGGTTCCTAGTAAAGTCTTGGGATAGGGTTTCACAAGATGTTTTGGCTTTTAACTAAGTTCTAAAATAGGGTTTTCCAGTAAATCCTTGAGATAGAGTTTCACAAGGTGGATTGAATTCTGGAATAAGATTTCCCAATGATTTCTTGTAAAAAGATTTCATAAGATGTTTCCCTTATAGAGTTCAAGAGAATGTTAATTATAGGTTTTGTGTGTGCTTGTTTTTATTAATTATATATATATATATATATATATATATATATATTTTGTAATTCAGGATTGATAATCTTGCCTCAAAATTCATTTTTAAAACTGTTAATATGAGAATTCACATATAACCCTTAAAAAATAGTTTTTACACTCATAACATATATAATCCTTTAAGTGGCATTTTTGTATTGCCTTATTCTTATGAACATTGTGAATGTGTATGATCATCTTGTCATATTATTAATATTTTGGCAATCCCAAAATCATGGATTCTTTCAATAGTTTTTCATAATCAAAATCTTTGGTGCTATTATTGACTATTTGAAAGAATTTTGATTTTCTTAACGGTGATAATTGGTTTGAAAGAAATTTTTAAATTACTTTAAAATCATTTTTCAAAAAGATTTTTTTTAAAGGAACCTAACCAATATCCTTTCTAGATTCGCTAGTTGGACCAACAGATAAGCTTCATATTCATCTACATATAATGTGTCTTCGTCTTATTCGTTATGAGGTTCATTTACATAAGTTGCATCTTACCTTCAAGAGATGCATTTGCGTCTAGCTTGACTAAGTCTGTGTCTGGCTTGACTAAGCTTGCATTTGACTTACCCAAGTTTACATTTGACTTGTTTGAGTTTACATCTGACTTATATATGTTTGCATCTAGCTTGACTACATCTGGGCCTGACTTGTTTGAGTTTGTGTCTTTCTTTGCTGCGTCTACATTTGCCTTGACCGCATCTTCATCTGGATTGACTGTGTCTGCATGTAGGTCTGACTGGATTAGGTTTGCATCTCTTAGTTTGCATTTGTGTCTTCACCCTTGATAAGTTGCATCTTATACTTATTGACTTGTGTAGTTGCATTTGTGTCTTATGAAGAATAGCAACATCTGTTACTTGCATTGACTCCCTTGTACATTTTATGCTTGCGTCTCTTGTTTTTATACCTATTTATCATTTGTATATATTTCTCAAAAATAAACATTAGATAATCAAACTTATTATTATTTGCTATCATTAAAATTACTTGGATATAAATAATTTGTTAGTCATACAGGCCTTTTGAACTAACTCAACATAAGTGAATATTGTGCTTAAAAAATTAAGCACAATGAAACATAACATTCCACTATCAAAAGAATTAGTTAAAAAACAAATATTTTTGACTTACTAAGTATTAACTCACTTTTAGCTTTACTTAACTAAATCTTAGAGAGAAAGAGGGGTGAAGAAAGAGAAGAGGAAGAGAGAGATTCACTTATTCAAAAAATAAGTATAAAAAACTTGCTCATCATATTTATAATTCATTTTCTTGAAATTTAACAATTATAATGAATAACTAATCTTAATTATTCTCTTCACTCCTAAGTTTTAAATTGTAGGCAAAATGCAATTTTGTAATGAAGTGACACCATCACACTTACATAAGTAGTTTGATTGAGCAAACTTCCAAAGTAGTCTCTAAAAAATGTTAGAAATGACTTATAAGTTTCTTAAAAATATTTTTTTCAACACGTTACTCTCTAGAAATTTTTTAGGAGATGCATGTTAATCTCAAACATTTTAGATAACATTTTTAACATGTTTTAAAACGTTATCTAAAATACTTAAAAGAACCAACTTACACAACACACAATCATTAGAACATTAGATGACTCATTAATTTATTTGATAGGTGTTAGTGCCTGTACCTTTTAAGGACCAAAATAGTATTTACTCTATTTTGATTTATTAAAATTTGGAAGTGTAAAATAAATAAAGAGGCTAAGTACTAACAGTCTTAAATCACCATCTATTCACATGAACACTTCTGCAACCCAAGAACACAACCCGATTGATTTTGGTCAGAAACACAATGATGAATGTCTCCCAGAAATTTCCTACATCATATTCAGGGCAATCCTAGGCACGAGATTGGCACTCCTAACACCTCCTGTCAACAATTTATGCTAATCCACATGTATATACACGTTGAAGTGACCTTTTCTGAAAGTTTTCCAATGATACTTTGATACAAACTGTAAAAAAAATTGACTACAAAATACGACTCTTTCATTTGATGTGTCTCTTCCGAGTAACACGGAAGTTTGGCAAAAATCTTGTTACATAATATTGAAGACCAAAAAATCTAACAAGATTTTGGCAATCTTTCTTTTCTTCTTCATTATCAGCCTGTGAACTCAAGTGACTCAAGTAAGTTTTCCCCTGGTATATATAAGAGAGCTGCTGCCATAAAAGAACGCTCAATCCTATCTGCAACGAAACACTTGCAATGAACAGATAAGCAAGAATGAGTCCCCTAGAAGAAAGAAGCAGGGCAGATCTCAGGAAAGCAACAAGGATTTCATTCATAATTCTCCATGCCAGTTCGCTGCTACTAACCCCGTTTATGCGGCCGAAGGAGTATTTCAATGGTGGCCATGTACGCAAGCCTACATAGGCAGACATGATAGAGACATAGATTGTACTTAACACTGCAGAAATGAGGAAGGCAATGAAGCTTCGGTGATTAGCTGCACCTACACAGTTCCCAATCTGCCAAAAAATTATAAGAACAAATTAGCATTAAGAAAAAGGAATTTTGAAATACTGCTGCGTTAATATAAAAAACAAAAGCATCCATTCTAACAGAGTTATAGGTAGTGATTATAACTAGGAAGCAAGACCAATCTGAAAATGTCATCTACATGTCTGACAAGTCAAACCATTGTGATAAATTAGACACGACGCAGCACTTCAAATAAGGAGGGTTGATGATGTTTTTAGTGATTCAAAATTTTCACAAAATTGGGTTGTCCCAGAATTTAAAAACATTAGTTTTAGTTTCTACATTTTTAAGGCGTAAATAACTTCGTCCTCGAAAATATCACCTTTTTTGTTTTGGTTTTTTAAAGATTTTTCTTTTTAATTTGGTTCTGAGAACATTTTTTTTCTTTTGGTTTTAGTTCCTTTTTTCAACCAATAATTTTGCTTTAGTAATTACTTCCAAACAACAATGTTAATTGAGCATATTTCGCAATTGAGTGATTTACTGCATTATCAAGGAGATGGAAGGGGATAAACCATGTTTCTAATCTCTCATTTGTTCAAAATAGTTTATGATATATGTTAGATATATAAATTGTATTTTGTCTTTTGTTTTTTGCTTGTTTCATGTATGCTTTTTTCTAATAGTGTTGTTATGTAACATCTTGTGAGCATCATCATAATGTGTGAGGAACATTTTTCTCTCCCTAAGTATCAAACCTTTTTTTCATTCAAGTTGGTATCAGAGCAGAAATGGTCTTGCTTTGCAGTCTCATTATACTCACCCCTCGATGCTCCGTCGTCGCTGCTGCTTTCTACTAGTAAACTATCGTCATTGACCGGCTAGTTTTGAAAGACGAAGGCAGGGTTAGGTTTAAGCGCAACCCAACCTTGGTGGTCACATGTCCAACAGAGCAACCACGCGCCTCCACGTGTTGTCACCGCAGAATCCTATCTCAAGCGCGTGAACTCCATGTGCCGACCTACGAACTTCGTCACATCGTTGTCAATCTCCTCGTGGCATCTTTTAGGTCTGTTTCAACCCCTGTTTGGCTCTAACTTTGAAGTTGAGACCCTACTTTCTCCCTATTTTCTTCTCTTAGTCCCTAGCTAAGCTTTGTCTTTTCTCTTCTATCACCACTTAAGCACAACTTGAAAATGACATTTACACATCAAGCTCACTTCTCATCGGTGCCAAGTATTTCAAGAGCTTACATCTCTCAATCTATTGCAGGTCAAAGTCCACAGATAATTGATTCAGGTGCTTTGATTAGATCTCTAGTAAAAGGTCTTTGTTTTCATCTATCTCGTCATCAACATTTCCTCATCTTATCACACTAGCCAATAGATCCAAGTTGCTTCCCAAGGAGTTGGTCAAGTGTCTTTGTTTCCTTCCTTGAATTTAAATTTTGTGTTGTATATTCCAAATTGTCCATATAACCTAATTTTCACAAGATCTAAATTGCTCAATAACATCTAATGTTGATTCCTTTGTCATACAGGATCGTAGTTTGGGCCAACTGCTTGGAAAAGAACATGAGTCAAGAGGTCTCTACTACTTGGAAACTAGTCCTTTTGTATCCTATTTTGCTACCTCTTCTCCAAAGCTTTTGCATAATCGTTTAGGACATTCTAGTCTTGCCAAGTTGAAGTTACTGGTTCCAAGTCTTAGTAAATTATAAACCCTAGATTGTGAGTCTTGTTAATTAGGTAAACATGTAAGATAATCCTTTCCAAAACAAACTGAAAAAAGATGTAACTCAGTTTTTTCTACCATTCACTCATATATTTGGGGACCAAGCTCTGTAACATCTTTTGGTTTCAGATATTTTGTTACCTTCATTGATGAATACTATCGATGTACTTCGGTATTTAATGAAAGATAGATCTGAACTTTTGCCTATTTTTATGTCTTTTTTTCCATGAAATTGAAAACCAATTTGGGAAGGTCATTAAAGTCTTTAGAAGTAACAATGCCAATGAATATTTCTCCTCAGAACTTTCCTCCTTTGTTTCCTCACAAGGAATCCTACATCAATCCACATGTTCACACACATCACAACAAAATGGAATAGCCGAAAGAAAAAATAAACACTTAATTGAGACTCACGGACCTTGTTACTTGATGCAAAGGTTCCTATTCATCATGGGATGATGTTGTTCTCGCTACCTGTTTCTTAATAAATAGAATGCCTTCTTCGTCTCTTGAAAATAAAATTTCCCACTCAATCATTTTTCCAAAATGACCCCTTGTATCTTGTTCTTCCTAAAATCTTTGGTTATACATGTTTTGTTCATGATGTTTCTCTAGGTTTAGATAAACTTTCTGCAAGGCTATCAAGTGTGTATTTCTTGATTATTCACATCGTAGAAATGGGTACAAGTGTTACTTTCCAACCACAAAAAAATACATGTCAGCTGATGTCAACTTCTTTGAGAAAAACATATTCTTCTACAAATAAGATTCCAATTCTATACAACAAGTTCTACCTATTCCCTATCTTACTCCAGTGGTTGTTCCTACTCTTACCATATTGGATCAAGGAGAAATTCAGCTCACTTCCCCAATTACTTATCAAGCTGAATTATCTCCATCTTCTAGTTCTACTCATCAAAGCAAAACACAAAGAGCTAGTCCAACAGTGCAAGAAGCTCCTCCAAAATCATGTCCATCATCCTCAGTTACCCCTACAACAAATCCTAGTTCATCATCTCCCTCTATTGATGCTGATTTAGGATGGCCTATTGCTATTAAGAAAGGTATTCGTTCTGCTCGAAATCCTCATCCTATTTATTTAAGTTATCATCGTTTGTCTCCTTCATATTTTTCTTTTGTATCTTCTTTGTATCCAGTTACTATTCGCAAATATGTTGAGGAAGCAGTTGTTCATCCTGGATGAAGACAAGCCATGATGACTGAGATGCAGTCACTTGAAGATAGTAGTACATGGAAGTTAGTTTCCCTTCCTCTAGGAAAAAGGCCAGTTGGTTGTTGATGGGTATATGCTATTAAGGTTGGGCCTAATGGTAAAATTGATCGCCTTAAGGTTTGCTTGGTCACCACAGGTCACCATTCGCCAAAATCATTACTACCCAAATATATGGTCTAGATTATGGTGATACTCTCGCCAAAATCATTACTATTCATCTATTTCTTACTATGGCTACCATTCGTCATTGGCTTCTACATCAGTTAGATATAAAAAATGTTTTTCTCCATGGTGAACTTGAGGAGGAAATCTATATGGAGCAAACTCCTGGGTTTGTTACTTAAGGGAGATTTGATTTGGTTTGCAAGCTCCATCGTTCTCTTTATGGGCTCAAATAGTCTCCAAGAGCTTGGTTTGGAAAATTAGGGTTTAGGGTTTAGGGTTTAGGGTTTGGAAAATTTAGTAAGGTTGTTCAAAGTTTCGGGATGCAACAAAGTAGATCACTCTGTCTTTTATGGTCATACTTCCCCAGGTAAGTGTGTATATCTGGTTGTCTATGTGGATGACATAGTTATTACTTGGAATGATGTTGATAAAATCTCTTAGTTAAAAAAGCTCTTATCTAGTCATTTTCAGACTAAGGATCTTGGGTCTCTTCAATATTTTCTTGGTATTAAGGTAGCTCAATCAAAGGAGGGGTTGTTGTCTCACAAATAAAATATGCTCTTGATATTTTGGAGGAAACGGGCTTGCTAATAGTAGACCTGTTAATAGTCCTATGGATCCAAGTAAGAAATTATTGCCAAATCATGGTGAGCCATACTTAGATCCAAAGAGATATAGAAGTATGGTTGGAAAGCTTATTTATCTCACAATCACAAGATCTGATATTTCTTTTGCACTAAGTGTTGTCAGTTAGTTCATGCAAGCTCCTCATGTGGATAACTAGAGTGCAATGAAATGTATTCTTACATATATTAAGAAAGCTCTAGGTCAAGGATTATTATATGAAGATAAAGGAAATACCCAAATTAGTGGGTATAGTGATGTTGATTGGGGTAACATTATTTCATGGAAAAGTAAGAAACAAAACACAGTTTCCCGATCAAGCGTAGAAGCAGAATATAGAGCTATGACTACAACCACTTGTGAATTAATGCGGGTCAAACAATTTATTCAAGAATTAAGGTTCTGTGAAGTTCAAACAATGAAGTTTTATTGTGATAATCCAGCAACTCTTTATATTGCTTCTAATTCAATGTTTTATGAAAGAACAAAACATATAAAAATTGGCTGTCACTTTTTAAAAGAGAAGTTGTTGTCCACGGAAAAAAATTGCTACAGAATTTGTCAGCTCCAATGATCAACTTGCAGATTTTTTGAATAAATCTTTAAGGGGTCCTCAGGTTCAGTTTGCATATTCCAAGCTTGGAGTATATGATTTACATGCTCAAGCTTGAGAAGGGATGTAACATATTTTATATATATATATATATATATATATAAAAGAAGCATCCTCACAGTGTATGAAGAACATTTTTCTCTCCCTAAATATCAAATCCTTTTTCATTCAAGTATATATAAGTTTATGAGAGATTAAAAACACAATTTACTCAAAAAAATAACATAGGATTATTGTGTCAAACCCCCTAATAACATGATAAGTTATTGGACTGCTAATAATGTTTCTTGAATGCATAGACTAAAATCAAACAAAAATTCTTCAAAGAACCCGATTAAAAAAAAAAAAAAACTTTAAAGGCCCAAAACAAAAAATGCTCTATTTTTATACGACCCAAACTTCATTTAAGCCTTTTTTTAAATACACAAAATCTGTTCTTTTATAGGAGAAAAAGTTATAACTTTAGGAAATCAAATTTGAGTATTTTTAAAAATAAAGAGATGAAATCTATAGGTTTAAATAGGCAATAACAAAAACCAATATTTGAAATTTTTTCATGGTCTAAACACCATTAACCCTAACAAGAAATTTTAACTTTTGTCCATTCCAGTATTTGTAATGAAGGCAAACTATCAAACATCATTCTACGGAATATATAAGGAAAGGTGAAAGGATATATATTATTCAAAAACACCTAAAAGTTGGGACATTAATGTTATTGACCCTCTCTATATATATATATATATATGGGAGAATCTATATATATATATATGGGAGAAGAGATCCACTTTTTTCAAGAGTAAGGATATATATAAGATACTTACTCCATATATCACCTTTCATTTTTTTTAAATTTAATAGTTGAGATTAGTTACTTGTTAAAACCCTTAGATTTTAAGAAAATAAATAATGAAGATGTAAGTCTTTTATACTTACTCTTGGAGTGAGTGAATCCCCTCTCTGTCTCCCTCCCTTTTTCTCTCTCTCTCTCTCTCTCTATATATATATATATATATATATATTAAAGTTAAAAATGTTTTTAGTCACCGATAAATTAGTGGATTTTGTTTTTGGTCCCTAAATTTGTTTACGTAGCACTTTCAAAAAAATTCTAAAAAGTTATTTAGATAGTACTTTAGGGATAAAAAATAAAATAAAAATTTAATAGGAAAAGCAAATTTCACTAATTTCTTAAGGACCAAAAACCTATTTAAGCTTTTATTGGACCAGAAACCTATAAATTATACATTGGAGGCTAGGGTGGGTCTTCACTTCATTACATGTTTCCCCACCATGAGAAACTTTTATTGGACCATTAGATTCCTTGTCTTTAAATTGGCGGATGAAATTTTATTTTATCTCTCTTTTGCCCTCTCTTTACCAATTTACCCCATTCCTTCTTCCCTCCTCTCCTCTTCAACCCGACGCAGCAAATGGTGATTCATGCGGCGAGCCATTAAAATTCAAGAATGCTTGTTCGTTGTCCACCCAATCTCTCAAAAGTCAAAACTGAAACGTAAAACTGTTAATAAAGCAAAAACATATGTACAGATTGTGAAATATCTGAAATCTATATAGCACAACACAAATTCTTGTCCTCCAGCTGGAAAATTTTACGTAAATTGTGAGTGGGTTGATTAAATTTTCGTACAGATTCTTTATTTTTCTTTTCTTAAACTTCATGATCCGTGCCTTCCCCTCAACCACAAACACAAAAAAAGGTACAACACCAAATCCAGATCCAAAAGTCAAAATCCTTAAATCATTTTTTTTAAATCGAAAAGTTAGGGTTTGAGACTTACATTAATAGAATATGACAGTGAAAACACAGATCTGAAGCAAAGATCAAGGTTCAAGGCTTACAGGAATAGGATTGAGATCTCGGGTTTTGCAAGAGAAAGAGAAATGTTAGGAGATGATCCATTTATTTTTCATTATAAGATGATTAGAAAGTATATAAGATCACAAGGTGTTCGTACGAAGTTATTAGGAGATAAGAACGTCACACAAAGAAGTTATCAGATCGTCCTATCAGAAAACTAGAAGCCTCCCCAATATAGATTAGAAGGTGCTCTAGGAGACTAGTTGCTTCAAACGAAGGAGACCATACCACGTATGCTAAAACAGCCGAGAAGGCCAAAGCTTTTGCAAAATCTAGAAGACCGAAGCATCTGATGAGAAGACAAGTCACTATAGACAAGTAGACTGAAGCTTCTGATTGGCCGCTTCAGTTAAGAAGACTGAAGTTTCTTATCAGGAGAAGACCAACAAGACCAAAGTTTCTTTTGACAAGTTGACTTCTATAATGGCGGATCATCATTGAATTGTGGTATAAATGTGGAAATTCAAATTGTGCGAGTAGACGAAAAAGCAAAAGTCATATGCAGAGTTGTAAAGTTGAGATCCACCTCGAACAAGGTGTATTTGACACTATTAGTTTGCAAAGTCACTAATCAAAGCAAGTTAACGTAAAAGTATTAAGTGGTACGTAATATTAGAGAAAAGGTTACAAGCTCGTGATAATCTCTCAGATTACATTTAATGCTAGATCAGTTATCAAGTTGCACATAGCTAGTTTTTCATCATTGAAGAGGAACAATAGTCATAACTTGAAGACTATAAATAGAGGTTTGTGGAAGAGAAGATATATACAAGAACTATATACAAAACTACATTTTAGAGTTGAAGAGAACTAATTCTCTAAGCTTCCCCACTGCAATTTTTGTTACATATACACTCATCTTGAGTGATAACAAGCCAATCTTACCCAACCTTCTCATGAGTCTAAATTGTCTATTCTTCATCTAGCGAAGTTAGTTTTTGTGAACAAAACATAATATATATCCTCTCTATGATAGTAACTTTGTAATCCTACCTTCTTAAACTTTGTATTGAGTCAAGAGTGACTTGTTAAAGAATCGATGGAAAGTCAAGAGTGACTTAGTGATAAACAATACTAGGTTTTCAAATTCAAGGGAGTTTTTGTTGTAAAACCAAAAGTAATTTAAAATACTTGTTGTAAGGCAAATGTGGTGGAAAGAATACCTGTTATATTTTTTATTGAAATAGTATAACCTTCTAAAGGATACTTAGAAAAGACTGGACGTAACTCACATTAAGCGAACTAGTATAAACATCTTCCTTTCTAACCTTCTAGTACAACACCTTTACTAAAACTGGTTTTGAACTTGAATAGTGTTATAAGAAAGTTTGTTTTAAGGAGTTGCTATATATCAATGTCAGTTTATTAGAAGCTGAAGCTTCTAATAAACTGGATTGTTTCGTTTTTTCTTAACAAATTTACAAAAAGGATTTCTAACCCTTCGTATATTTTACACCTTATATCTTTCATCAAAATCGATTTAGAAAACTTCTTCTTAAAGGTGGTTTGCAAAGAAGTTTCTAATAAACTTCTTATAGTTCTATTCAACCCGCATTAATAGAGATAAACAAGAATACATAAGAAATCAGAAGAGTGAGCTCAACAGCTACCTACTTCTGACATAAAATCATAAATGAAAGATAAAATACAACTCAACTAACAACTAACATTAATACAAATTATATTTAACAATTTTATTACATATTATACAGGAAATAGTATTTATTACTACTATTACTAAATTATTATATCATATGTTATGTTTTATTAGATAATTATTATACATTTTATTATATTATAATATGCTTTAAATAGTATTTAACTATTTATTACTATTATTATTTAATATTTAATTATTATATAATAAATAGGTTATTAGATAATTATTATTCAGTATATTATATTATATTATGCTTTAAATAGTATTTATTACTATTATTATTTATTTAATTATTATATCTTATTTATATTATTAGATATTACTATGTAGTTCATTGTATTATATATTATTAAATAAATAATATTTATTACTACTATTATTTAATTATTATATCATATATTGTGCTTTATTTAAATTATTAGATAATTATTATTTAATTTATTATTATTATTATCTAATTTATTATATTATATATTATGCATTAAATAGTATTTATATTTTTAATACTATTATAATTTTATTATTATATTATTATCATTCTTTAGTAAATTTTTAGTAAACTAAATAAATTGACCATGTCCAAAGTCAAAGCTCAAATGAAAGTTTTTCTTAATAAACAAAAACATGTCTAAACGAAGGCCCATCAACAACAAATAAAAAATCCTATGTAACCTAATCACCTTAATACCTGATCCATCATATGGTTTTGGACCGCTTGTGCGCAATCAAAGGTTGTTGAGGTTGTTTGATGATGGTAATAAGGTCCCCAAGTTGTCCTCGACAATGGCACGAAGGTCGCCCAACTTGTCTGACGACAATAAAGATTGCCAAGCCTCCAAATAGCGGCTGCAAAAGCAAGGTTGTCAAGCCTCTGGTAACAGCGCAAACGGAGAGGCAACAACGATTAATGCTAATCGTTGCGATTTTCCCCATGAATGGTGCCACTAGAGCTAGGCACTCCACGGCAACTACCTTAGGAGCGGTAAGGGGTTGCTTTGCTCCGCCAACCCATGATAGCAGTGTGATCACACACTTAACTACTATGACTGCCACCACCAAAATTGTTGGATAATTTTTTTTTGCACAGTACTAATTGGATCTAACCATGCCTTGGGTACTAGAAAAATTGTTGGCGTGGACTATTCATCCATGACTGCCTTGGAACAAGATATGGTGGATAAACTATGGAATTAAAAAAATCTAGCCAGCCTGTCAATCATAGTAGCAATAGCGGATAGCGGTCACCCTTTAAAAACGCTATAGCGGGATGACCGCTATTTTGATTCCTATATAGATTTATTTTCCTAGATGCATATAATAAATGCACTGCAAAATAAAGAATTGATTGTAGAGAAATGTATAAACATTATTTGAGAGAAATAATAAAACATGTATTTCTATAGTTTTGCATATACAAAATAGATTATTTGCATATACAGAGGGGTGAAGAAGAAGAAGAAGAAGGAAGGTGTAGCGTTGAGTTGCCGGGAGACTCGTTGGAAGTTTCAGGGACGGTCGCCATTGGTGGTGGTGATGTTATTTGCGTATACAGAGGGGAGAAGAAGAAGAAGAAGGAAGGTGCAGAGTGAGTTGTCAAAAGACTTGCCAGAAGTTTCAGGGAGGGTCGCTGGTGGTGGTAGTGATGGTTGCTCTATTAAGGCGCTTAGTGAGGGAAGGAGAAGGTTGAACTGTGAAGGATGCAAAAGGTTGAAAGGCGAGAGGAAGAAAGTAAACTTTAAGTTTTAGGATAAAAAGGTATACTTTTACCATTTTACCCTTCATTTAAAAAACATCTCAGACCCGAAATAAACAATATAACTTAAACTTTAAAAAAACAACAACACAAGAACAACGTCGTTTCGTCATGAGAATGATTGCAAAAAGCGATACAAAGGCTGCGACGTGATGGCACCTTCTAAGGCGGCAAGCGGCCACTCCACTCCACTGCGATAGCAGCACTATCGCGTGCTATTAACTAGTATGTTGTTAATGCAACTAGAGTAGCAGGATCAAAATCTTCAAATGACATCTAGAGAGAATGAAAGTACACATAATCTAGAAGTGTCATTACCACCACCAAAGCCACCACATGTAAGTTGTTATGCAATGGCTAAGGGTTTCTTTTTATTACATATATGAGTTGATTACATTCAGTAATATATTTGGATACAATTCGATTATATTATGTAGTATATTATCTTTAGGGATTTAATCATTATTTACATTTATTTTGTTTCTCTTTATTGTACCTATCACATTATAAATAAGAATTTCATGCGTGCTCTAAACACACAATTACAATCATAAACTCTTACAGTTTTCATCTGAGCAACCATGGGTCAATACCAATGGCTATCTTATTCAACAAGAATTTTAAGCTTTTGTAATTCCAACTCTGAGGACAAGGTTGATTTTGAGGAGGGGTGTATTGTTAGGATATGAGGAGAAGAGAAAGTTAGTTGTGCTGATTAGAATATTAATGAATTAATTAGTCAGTTAAAGGGGTTTTATTTGCTATAAATAGGAGTCGCATGATAGGGGAGATTCAATTTTTGGTTGTCATTGTAAATTGAGCATTAGCTCTTTGTAAAAGGAGAAATCCTTTGTGGAGGGGAAACCCTTGGAGGAGAGAGTGTTCTCCTATTTTCTGTTCTTTCTCACTATTCAATAAAACTCTTTTTCTTCTTTCTCTCTTATCAATTTTGGGTTCCTAACAGAAATGACATGCAAAACTAAAAGATAGCACCCATCATCGAGATCAGACCGCTTTGCCCTTAGTGCAAAGGGTAAAACCACTATTACACTTCAATATTTTTCTCATTCCTCTTCTCTGTTCACTCCTCCCAAATACTCTTTCTCACATTCACTTTGCATGGGTCCTGCATCTTCTCCCTCCATTTCTCCACTACCACAAGTCTTTTGTTATTCCCCTCTTTCTTTTCCTCTGTCCTCCTCTTCCAATGCCACCTGTCTTTCTTTTCCCTCATCCCTATGTAGGGTTTGCTCTTAACCCTTTATTTCCTCTCATATCCCTTCTCTTCTCTCTCCTTTTATACACTTTAAGTAATCCACTTAGCATCCCATACTACTTAATGTGGGACTAACGCACTGGTGAATACCCAAGTCTCTATCATAGCATTGCCATTTGCATGAGAGCTAACATTCCACAAGCTGCACTCTACAACACTTCAGTCAGTCTTTCTAATCATTCTCTATGTAGGTAGGCCCTTCCAAGACACAGGCAACCAGCTGTAATACCAACAATAAGCACCCAAGAGGCACTTGGGGAACCCTCCCTTGGGAATTGTTTTAGAGATTAAAATTCAAAAGATACATGTGAAGCTAATCATTAGCTGCTAATACTAGAGAAATTCAGGAGTCCTCCTAGTGTAACTTATGGAAGATTTTTAGTTTTACACTTAATTGTCATGGAGTTACAATGCTTAATGGACTTCAAAATTCAGTTACAAATGAATGGTAGAAGGGTATTCATTTCTTCTTAGGAGCTCAATTGTTTATATCAAGGCCTGTTTCTCTATATTCCCTGCATTTACTTGTTATAGTGCCTTATTGTATAAGACGACAACAACAACTACCAAGCCTTTGTCAGAAAATCACAGTACCCATAAAAGAGAATTAGGAATAATGTTCTGGGAAAAAAACTCTACACTTCCCACTTGGGGCCAGCCATTCTCATTAAATAGACAATAGCAGCTTTAGAATAAAAATATTTACAGCCCATCTACGAGAAATTGTAATGTCAAATAGCAACGATAGAAATGTAACATCTAATTAAATAGTAATATCAAGCAGCATAACAGATAGATTAGTCAGGTACAGTTGTAATTACTAATTAAACAATTATGACAACATACAGGACATTTATTGAAAAAGAAAGCTCATATACCACCTAATAAAAAATTAATCATGAGATTACAAGGCAACAAAAAAACTGAGAACCATTTATTCATATCAACCATGCTAAAGTATACAGCTAAAACTTGATATATATAGAGTAACAGTATACCTAATAATAGATGGTGTGCATTAATTACAATATAAACCAAAAATATAGAAAGTGATAACTTACGAATGGGCAGTGATGATCCATGTCCAGGATGCATTTTCTACAAGAACGACAATGATGAGCTCTAGGTGACTTTGGCTTTGAGCAGTAGAGACAATAAGTATAATTTTCAAGGTCACCTTTCCCAACAGTGGGGTAACTTCCCCATAATATATTTGTAGGTGTGCCAGCACACCTAAATGCTGCAAAGCTGAAAAAGAAAAGGGTGGCTATGGACAAGATTGCTGTAACGATTGAATGAAAAATTCCACAAAGAAAACTGACAGAAAAGACTACAGGATAAATGGCCCACACCCCACCAACTGCACAAAAAAAAAAAAATACAGGTGTAAGAAAATTAAAAAATAATGCAGTCCATTTTTGGAAGAGATATGGTGGATATTAAGGATTAACAGACATCAAATACAACATTAATTAAGAACCACTGACAATAGGAAGATCTTTTATATTTTGACATTCATTGAGAGAAAAACAGAAAATCAGAAGCCAAAGAACGGATTATTCAGCACTACAAGATCTTGATCAGTAACAATTACAACGGAACCTATAAATATCAAATCCATGCCTCTTTGCATAGCCAATCCAAACGCTAAATAAAGCAATATAATGAAATCATCTTTTCAAGTTATCAAGGGCATATATAATCTTAATCTAGTCAACGTTGAAAATTAGCGAGTAGATTTGAATATGAAGAATTAAATTACAGGATATAATCTCTAGTCTACACACCCAAGAAGACTAGATCTATAATCAAAGGTATTCAGAGTTTATTGGTTTAGTAATAAATTTCAAACAAGATACTCTCCGAATTATCAAGGCAGTAAAATAACGTATTTTGTGAGTACTGTCAGATATCCAACAGTTTATTGTTGCCTATTCTAGAAGCTGAATTGATTAGACAAAGCACAAGGGTTGTTTTTATATAGGGAAAAAATATAAAGGCCCAAAGTCCATCTGAAGAAATAATAAATGAAAAAAGAAATAGCTTCCTTGACTAACCAGAAGTTTTTAGAAATAATTTAAGTGGTTGTTTTTATATACAAATATTTTTCCTTTCCTTTGTTCAAACTAGAAGTGGAAAAGAAAACAAAAAAAAAAAGACAAGCTGGGATCACAAAGAAACAAATAGAATATAATCTAAAAGAAAATTATATTTCAAAAAATTCATTAAAAAGGTTTATAAACAATCAACTAAAGAAGTGCTTAATGAGTAACCACTTAAGTGCCTAGTTTTTTAAATCAAAGATAATTATAAAAAGAATCCATTTCTTCTTATTTATTCATATGCATTTAATAGAAGGCAATATTTTATTGGAAAGATAAAGAAAAGAGGCAAAAATAATGTGATAGCTATTAGAAACTCAGAAACAGAGAAAAGTATAGAGGAAGTAATCTCATACTATTAACCCAAAAGACAAATGAGGTGCGACTGAGAATTTATAGGGAATACAAGATGCTAACAGCTGGATACAGTTGGTAACTAACTACTAACAGAAAGTGAACAACTAACTACCCAACTACAGAAAGATGCAATTGAGAACAGCATCTGTACAATATACTCTAATACCTTCGAACTCAAACTCAAGATGAGTGAGGGTTTGTCAAAGGCTCAACCACATTGAGTTTGCTGCAAAGAAATAGGAAACTAGTGGGAGAGACAGGTTTAGTTAGAACATCTGCCCAATTTAGAAATGACAGCTTCTAGAAAATATTTCATAATTGCTGCTTGTACGTGTGATTTTTTGGCTTCTTTACGGTAGTGGCCCAATTTTTATTTAAGAGAGGCTTCATTGGTAGAGATGTAAAAAGGCTAGTTAAATTTGTTCATCTGATTGGTCTCGTTTAGTATGCTATGGATTTTCTGAATTATTTTGGTTGTTTTTTCTTTTCAATTTTCTTATTGCATACTCTAAACCTTCTGCTCACATATTTATAATTGCCTAAAGTCCTAAACTACTACAACCAAATTACTACAAAGTAGTAACAAAAGAAGTGTACACCACCTTCAATTCTCTATTTGGATGTATCAGACAAACTTCTTCTGACACTAGAAAGGTATTTGATAAATATATTGTCAAGAAGAGAAAAAAACAAAAACGGAAGGGAAATTCTAAAATAACACCTAGACCCCTGAGGAAAATAAAAACAAGTCTGGCCATAAACAATTACAGAAATAAAATTAGAAAACAGCAGAAACAAATGGAAACTTACATATTACAAAAAATATAAATACGAGGACAACAGAAACGAAGCATCGATCACGCACTACTCTCCACTTGATGCACTTCTGATCACGTTTCTTTTTGTTATGATCTGTAATGGCCCCACACCAGCCACATTTGAAAGCAGATGCACATGATGGAAGCAAAACACGCAGTCCACAACCCCAGCATGTTGTCTCATAATTCTCGGCAACCTCGGTTACATATTGCTCCTATATGTGACTTACATGAGCAACCAAGGAAGCTACAAAATTTTCAAACTGTAGAGAAAAAAAAGGCAAGCAATAACAGCCATGAAGTCATCTATTTACTAAATGACTGAGACTGAGAAATCATAAGGGTTAAGCAATATTGGCATCCAAAATCATATGATTTCCAAAGAAGTTAGAACTCCATTTACAAGTATAAGAAACAAAAAACTAATAATTATATAGTATTCCTTTTCCCTATGTTAAAGATTCGTTTTATTTTCCTGATAAATAATAATAACTAGAATAGTGTACCTATGCTAAGCACAGGCAGAGAGAGAGAAAGGGAATAATAAAAAGAAAGCAATGGGCCCATGTTGCATAAAATGTTGACACCTGTCTTATGTAAAAATGGTGGCTGAACAGGTTTTATAATGTTACTGATAATTGATAATATATTAGGGAGCTCCAACCTAACTGCTAAAGAAACTCCCTATACATAAGCAAGCTCAAACCACATACTTTTTGAAGTATGCCCTTCCTTTGGGAGAATAGGGTTTGATAATATAAGCAAGACACAATATTTATAAGAAAAGGGTTAAGTTCCATCAGTCAATTTGCCTACATGCTGTTTAGGGAACTTCTAAGAATCAATGAGATAGTTTTGCTAGACTGCAAAGTTGTCATAACATGCCATTGTCTTTTAGGTATGAAAGAAAATGGGCAATGAGCTTTTTGAAAGCAATGGCTTTTCTTTCACCCCATAGTAAGCTAATTGAAACGCACAATGTGTGATAGACCGATCTCTATTTCAAGTTTCAATTTAATATTTTGTCATTTCATAGCTAAGGATCCATTAAATGTCCTGCAAAGTATATCACAATAAGGGCAATAGACTAACTTGTTGTTCCTTGCACCAAAGGGAAATTTCCCATTGATGCTATCCTATTCCTTTTCTTGGTATTTCCAAATTTTTCTCACTCAAGTTATTGGAGAATAAAACACCTAGACTGCATCCTAACAACCTACTTTGTCAAAAAGCAAATAAGAATTTAACATTTGATTTTCTGTTCAATTTAACAATAAAGTTGCAATAGTATATCATTATCATAGAGGACCACATCAAATAACATCATTGTTATCAACGGCGTATGGCAAAACATAGTGAAAGGTCAAACTTCTACCATAAAACTCACCATTGCACCTTATGGCACCACCATGGTGAGCATCCTTTCACAAATTGTCTATGCCAGTTATAAAAAATCCACCACACCATGGCACCATGACGGTTATTTAACAACACTGAATAACATAGTTTTCACTAAAATACTAACATCAAATATGATAAACATAATGTTTTGTTTTTTACCATCCAAAAAAATACTAGTAAATGAAACACTCCAAAAGATAAAACGTAAGCCAGTGTCTATGCAACAAGAAAGAAATGAAATCAACAAAATAACAAACCACCGAATCGTTTTAGTTAGAACACTTAGTCGGACTCAGATATAACAGAAATAAATAATGGTTTGACTTAACAATTGATCCAAAAAGCCATAATAATCGACAAAATAATAAAAGTAAAAGAAAAATAAAACAATCCGAATAAATAGATAGAGATCGAAAAAAGGAAAGGGTCATGTGGAACCAACCTGGTTCGAAGAAGAAGAAGAATCCATGAGAGTGTAAGAATTGGGAGCTAAGTTAGACCTCAAACTTGAACAAGGGGTTTGCACTTTGCAATCATGTATCTCATTTCGAGAAATCGCACGTGACGATGCATTTCAAACCAACGCGGTTCGGTTCAAAGCCATTCTCACACTAGCCACATTCGGTACGGTTCAACCGGTCCACCCCTACTAATGCTTGCGTATCATCATATTTATTTATTATATTTATTACCCGTTCTCGAACCACAAATTTTAATGTGGTGATATCAAATGGTACTAATTAATCATTTGTCATTGTATAATTTTTTGTTGAAGGAGATAAAATAATTTAACTCTTTTTTTTTATGTTGGAATTACACGACTTCAACAATATAATTTTTTATAAATTAAAATTTTTAAAATACATATTGTATAAAATTAAAAGAATTTAATTAGTATACATTAACAATGTAAAAGATTTTTTCACTACAATCAATCATAACTTTTTATTTATGTGACTTTTAAAGTATTAGTTAGTAAAATTAACCAACTTATCATGAATGAATAGTTATGATTTAACATTAAACTCAAATTGGAATATATATACATAACGGTACCAAATCTTTTTTAAACATTATTACTAATTTTTCTTGGGTTTAATTAACTTTTTGCATAGCTAGTATTTTGAATTTGGTTCTATTGAATAAATTTATTTTTTAAAATAATTTCTTTCGTTAAAATTATTAAAAAATGACATAATTTACAAAAAGTGAAACTTTATTGCTAGGATACGAGCTTTGAAACTTGTTTGCGAGAAGATAAAGAAAATAGAATTGACAATTTTTCATTAATTACATTATTATTTGATAATATTTTTAACGATAAAGATTATTTTTAAAAATTAAAATAAAATATTTCAACAAAATTTCAAAATCAAAACATAAAAATGTTAAGACTAAAAAGTTAACTAAGTTTTATTTTTATTTTTATATCTTTCAATTATGAGATTTATGAAAGATGTTACCTTTATCAAGGAATTGTTAAGACTAAAAAGTTAACTAAGTTTTATTTTTATTTTTATATCTTTCAATTATGAGATTTATGAAAGATGTTACCTTTATCAAGAAATTGTTAGTCTTTGAGACGAGAAGCGACCAACTCTATTATATTACTATATATGTTCTCATAAAAATAAAGTAACTTTTTATATATTTTATCATCTTCTATAAAAAAATGTGTACATATATTATCAGTTAATTTTTTTATATCTCCGTCACTCTATGTAAATGAATTTTATATATATATATATATATATATATATATATATATATAAATTCATATTTTATTATACTTTTTAGTTCTAAATAAAACAAGAGTATTGTACCTCTGTGACTGGTTCCGGATATGTCACTTTGGTTTCTTGCTTTTCTTATATGTATGTATATTAACTCCAAAGCTGAAAACTAACTCTGAATAAGTGGGCGTACATGTAAAAATAATTCGACGCTCAAGTCAGGAAGAGTTCGGTTTAGAATTATGAATAGTAATTCAAGAATAACATAACATTTTACCTCGATATCAATAACTATTTATAGGGATGGATTAGACTTTTACCTGTTGGGCCTTACTTAATCAGCCTAAGTCTAAGTAATATAGTCTTAAGGTTAGTTTTCAGCTAATAACCAAGATTTATATTGATTAGTCTCTTAATCTGTCGCCAATTGTCTCTTTCATTGGGGGTGGGTTGTGTCCAGATTGGTGGTCAAACACTTTTGGTCGAGTACCTATTGATTGCTTTGGCCGAATACTCCTCATCTTGTACACTTGCTCCCAGCTTCGGTTGAAGCGAAGCAAAATTCGAAGTTTCAGAAGGAAAAAACAGAGTTCGACGAAAGTGAGGGATGGCACTTGAAGTTATGGAGGGATGTGATGGTAACACAGGAAACGGAAAAGGCAAAAAGAATGCGTGCATCTGGACCGTTGATTTGAGGTTTTGGACGGTGAGTATTTCGTCGAGTCATCTGGGGTTGTTGGTTATAAATAGGGGGCTTATCTTTATTTTATTTTGGACCCGAAGAATGATTGGGTAGATAAGGAGGTAGCTACTTCTCCCGTTATAACACAAAGAAGGTCTTGATAAGCTTTGTGAAAAGCGTGGAGTTATGCCCCTTCAAAAGGGTCGAAGACTTTCCCTTCTTCATCTGACGTTGTCGTGTGACGGCTTCACCAACCCTGACTTTGCATACCTCCATAAGAAGGAGTAGAACAGTCATGAGTTTTTTATGTGCATGACTGTATGTTCCGAGACCTTCATGTTCATCTTCCCTTCATGACTTTACTATGGGGGTTCTTCATATCCTCAACGTTGCCCCTACACAGTTACATCTGAATGTCTGGGCCTACCTCCAAGCATTCAGGGCTTTGTGCTTGTATACTCACATTAAGGCTAGTTCTGACCTGTTCTTACATCATTTCACAACTCGTCCCCACGAGAAGTGCCAATGGGTATCCTTGTACCGAAATCCCAAACACCCCATCTTCCATCTGTTTACAACCTCTTATAAGAATTTTAAAACTAGGTTCTTCAAGATCTTTGTTGATCTAGAATCTGGTCCCAAACACTTTTACGACCAAAATGGGGAGAGACTGTTTCCTTTCTACTAGAAACGAGCGTCAAGGAGGTATGATTGCTATGTTGTGGAGTTGCTCATGACCGAGGAATTAGCGGGCATTGCCTTTCTAGACTCCTTCCTCGGTGCCTCCCCATGGAGAGATTGATACGGTTGTTCTAGTTTCCCATGCCCTTTGAGGATTTAGAGAGTGAGCAGCCAAACATGGTGCTTAACTTGTTGATTTATGTATATATGTTTTCAGTCTAATATCCTTATTACTTTGTGCGGGCATTATTATGAACGAGGGTGGCAACCTTATGAACTTTTGAAAGAGCAGGTGTGCTCTGGTTGAGGCTGAGGAGGAGGCCATCCCTCAATAAGTATTCGAGGTGGATCCTTCGCCAATGGATTCTCTAGTACCCCTCCCGTGACGGAGCACGAGAAGGCGAAGTCAAAACAAAGGGAGGAGGAGCCCAAAAAAGGGAAAAGATAAAGGGAAAAAGAAGAACAAGGAAGGCAAGAAGTCTTCGTCCAACAGGTTGAAGAAGCAGAGGACCAAAGACCCTTTGCCCAACTTGGTGATCCCCCCTACCATCATGAGCTCCTTTTTCTTCAGTGAGGATTTTGACCCCTTTTCCACCATATGTCATGTCGGTGAAAATTTTTCCAAAGCAGGTCAGGCGCACCTGATCAACGTAGACCCCACTCTCCACTAGATGCATTACTACGAGCTTTCGGCTTGTTTCCAAGCTTTAGGTCGCCATCTCTCTGTCATTGAGATGACCATGCTGAGGCAACAACTAAGTGTTTTGAGGATTCGTTAGAGGTGGCTACCAAGGTCGTGGACTTGTTGAACGTCGAGGTGGTAGAGATGAAGGAGAGATCTAAAACCATGGTCTTAGTTGAGGACCATGTCGCTGCACTCAAGCAGAAAGATGAAAAAAAAAAGGAAGTAGTGGAGAGGTACAGGGTAGTCGATGCTACTAATAGGCAGAGTGAGAGGACTTGCGAGCCTTTAAGTCGAGACCTTGATGCCACTAAAGAAGGCTTCTCGAGATACTAGAAGCAAGCTGACAAAGATATATGTGCTGAGCATGAGGCCGATTTCCGCCAAGCAGTGCGCCAAGCCTACCACTTTGACTCCTTCCCCAAGGGTTTCAAATTTGATTCAGATTAAGAATTCTTTGCGGGGAATTCAAGCACTTAGATGATGTGCCTGATGAGCTAAGCCCTGACGAATATGCCCCCTGCATGTTTGGTCCCTCATGGGCTGTTCGTGTGAGGAAGAAGATGAAGGTGCTGAAGAAGTGGCTAGCGGTGGGAACGTTGAGGTTCAGCTAAGTCCATGACTCCTCATTTCTTTTGTTTTTCATTAGGTATAAGCTGAGGTATATGCCTTGCTGGTTTTTTTGTAGTGCCTAGGCCGAGATATGGGTCTTTTAAACTTTTTGTAGTTAGGCCTCTTAAGATCGCAATATGTAAGGAAGTTTTCGAATGTACCTTTGACAATATGACTATGAAAAGAAATATTCTTGCTTTCTCTTTGGCAAGTTGACTCACGCATGTGTTGTTTTCTTTAAGTGCATTTCTTCTTGAACATTATCGTTGCGAATTTATTTACTAGTTTTCTTTGGGTTGTGAGTGTTGATCAGACTGAATTTTTGGGCGAGTTGGTAGTGTTTTGCATTCCAACGAGTTGTTAGGCTAACTTTTTTTTTCTTTAAATAACTTTGTGTTTAAAGTTGCTTAAGTTACAAATGCTACCTAGACTGAATCCTTTGTAGGGTTGGTAGGGCACTTGGTTTAGCTGTATGGACCAAACTCTTTTATGAGTTGGTATGACACTTGTCTTGAGTAGCGAGTACTGCCTGGACCAAACTCTTTTTCGAGTTGGTAGGGCACTTGTCTTGAGTAATGAGTGCTGCCTGGACCGAACTCTTTGTCGAGTTGGTAGGGCACTTGTCCTTGAGTTGTGAGTGCTGTCTAGATTGAACTCTTGTCGACTTGGTAGGGCACTTGTCTTAAGTAGCAAGTGTTGCCTAGACCGAACTCTTTGTCGAGTTAGTAGGGTACTTATGTTTGTGTTGAATAAAGTAATGTAAAGGTTAGAGGTTTTTAGGAAAGATAAACATTGTCAATGAAAAGGAAAGAATGCTATTCCATTATGTCATGGGTAAGCCTCGTTAAAAACCTTTTCGGGAAAAACGTCCTTAGGGATAAAAAACCAAGGAAGGAAAATAGTGTTTATGTTACATAGTTTAACTGTAATGATGCTTTAGATGGGTAGAATTCCAAGTTCTCAGGACGAGTTTGCCTGACAGCTTTTCGAGTTTGTAAGCGTCCTTGCCTAGAGCTTGATTGATGCGAAATGACCCCTCCCAATTGGAGCCAAGTTGCCTTATGTCCTTTCCTTCCTATCCCCAGTTGCTCGCCACACCAAGTCATTTTTCCGAAATTCTCGGGCTCGGGCCCTCGTGTTAAATCTTTGGGCTATCCTCTGTCTGCAGGCTTTGGTGGCTATCGCGACTTTGTCGCGGTCTTCATCTATGCAATCCAACATGGCCAGCATTGCCTCCTGGTTAGTGTCTTTACCCAAGTGGGTGTTTCTATATAAGGGCTCCTCTATTTGCACTAGAATCATAGTGTTAGTCCCGTATACCAGCCTGAAAGGCGTCTCTTTCATTGAGGATTATGGGGTACACCTGTAGGCCCATAGGATCTTGGGGATCTGTTCGGGCCATGCTCCTCTTGCCCCAGTCATTCTCTTCTTTAATTCCCCTAGTATTACCTTGTTCGCAGCTTCGACCTGGCCGTTTGATTGCAAGTGTTCGACCAAAGTCACCCTGTGCTTGATGTTTAACCCCTTTAAGAAGGAGTTCAACTTCTTGTCCGTGACTAGAGGCCATTATTTGTGATCACGAGATACGGGATTCCAAACCTCATGATGACATTCTTCCAAAAGAACCTCTGGATATTCTGTGCCGAAATAGTGGCTAGGGTTCTGCTTTTATCCATTTCATGAAGTAAGTTATGGCCACCAGAAGGAATATCACCTGCCCCTTTGCCATAGAAAAAGGGCCAAAGATGTCCATTCCTCACATGCAAAACGGCCATGGGGATGCTATTACTTTTAGGTCATCCACTGGCTAATGGATTAGGTTTCCATGCTTCTGACATTGCATGCATTTTCACATGAAGGCTGAACAATCTTCTTGAAGATTGGCCAAAAGTACCCAACCCTCAAAACCTTAGCAGCCAAAGTTCTTCCCTCAGTATGCATTTTGCAGATGCCTTCATGGACTTCTCGAAGGATATAGTCAGCTTTGTCTGGTGCTAAGCACTTGAGTAGGAGGGGTGAAAACCCTCTCTTGTATAAGTCCCTTGCGATTACCGTGAACCTGATTGCCTTCACCCTCAATATCTTAGCTTGTATAAGGTCCTCGAGTAGTTCATTATGTTGTATGTAAGTGATAATGTCCCTTCTCCAGTTATTTGAACCTGATTGAGGACCCATCCACATGTACAATGATGTGATCCTCTAGCAAGGGTCCTATCACTATGGGCCATGGCTAGGAGGATAGAGGAGGACATGGCTAGAGTGGATGGAGGAAGACCTCACCTCCTCATGCGAATAGTTATTATGTCATAGTTCTCTTGTTTTTTTACCCTTGTATTTTTCTTATTTAAATGGAGTGGTCTAGCTTTCTTTTTGGCCTTGTATTTGGGCACTTATTTTTGTAGGTTAAGGGCTAGGTGGTGTGTCTAGTGGTTATGTGGAGTGTATTAGCTAATTGGGCTATTTAAGGGTGTTGGTGGGTTATTTTATTAACCACACCCCTCTTTTTGAATTAAACCCCAATTAGTTAGCACATGAAGCATGGAGGAGACAAGGTGGGGCCCTTGTTCAACCTAATAAGCGCCGAGTTCATCTAATGGCCACGTGACATCCTACATAGCACTTAGTTAGTTCTAAGATCCATGATTTTAGGAGCATGTGCTAATTATTTGAATTTGGCTCCTATTTGAATTTTCCTCCAAATTTCGCACGACCACTCCTCCTCTTTTGCTATAAATAAAACCCTCCACTAACTTGTATCCTTTACACTTGATTTGAATGAATTAGAGAGAAATTGCTTCATCTTTGAGTGTCCCTTCTTCTCATCTTTTGAGAGCCTCCTTGGTGTTTTTATCAAGGATTCCTTCCCTTGTGGCGAACACCTCTTTTTAGGCTTATCCAGCTCATTGTGACGCCTTCCACCTCCCTTTCTTTTCTCAACCATCACTCCATTTTCTTTGTGGCCTTCCATGGAATGGATCTTTGGGAGAAAAGAAATCAAGGTGAATTGCATCATACAGTCTATTGGGCCAGTTGGTCCTTCAGCATATCCGTGGTGGCTGAAGTTTATTGAGGAAATCAGCCAACAATTGATACTTTATGGGGCCTCTCAGTTCGTAACAGATATCAAATTCAGAGAATTCTATAGACCAAGCTACCATCCTCCCTGCTAGTTTTGGCTTTCTCAGCACTCTCGCAATTAGGTAGTCAGTGCGGATAATCAGTTTGTGGCTTTGAAAATAAGGCTCAAACGCCTTGCCATGCTCACTAACGCTAGAGCCATTTTTTCCACTGCTTGGTACCTGACCTCGACATCTCGGAGGATGTGACTTGTGAAGTAAACAGGATGATGCCTTGCTTCAGTTTCCTGCATGATGATGACGCTTAAGGATGAGAGGGAGATTGATACGTATAATATGAGTGTGTCTGAACTTGGTTTGATCAATACTAGAGGAGTGACCAAGGTTTTCTTCAATGCAACAAATGCCTCTTCACATTCTTCTGCCCACTTGAATGATTGTGATTTCCTAAGTAAGGCCATGATGGGCCTGGTCTTTCGGCAACACATGGCAGGAATTTGGAGAGTGCTACCAACCTCCCTTTCAGACGTTGCACCTCTTTCTGGTTTTTTGGGCTTCTCATTTCTAATATGGTCTAACACTCGTTTGGGTTAACCTCAATTCCTATTTTAGTAATCATGCAACCCAAGAATTTTCCACCTTGAACACCAAAAATGCACTTTTCTGGGTTGAGCCTCATAGAATGCCTTTTTATGATGTCAAACACTTCTCTTAGGTCATGCGCATGATTCTGAACTTTCTCGGACTTGACGACCATATAATCTACATATATCTACATATTCTTCCCAATTTGCTAGTGGAAAACTTTGTACATAAATCTTTGGTACATGGCCCTTACGTTTTTAACTCGAACGGCATAACCTTGTAGCGGTATGTGGCGTCTTCGGTAATGAACGTTGTCTTTTCTTCGTCCAACGGGTGCATCCAAATTTGGTTATACCTAGAAAAGGCATCTAGAAAGCTGAGGGCACCTTGGCCTGCTGCCCCATCCACTAGCCTGTCAATGCTAGGCAGCGGGTATACATCTTTCGGGCATGCTTTGTTAAGATTAGTGTAGTTTGTGCACATCCTCCACTTTCCATTGCGTTTCTTAACCATCACTATGTTAGCCAATTAGGTGGTATATTTCACTTCCCTTATAAATTCTATGGTCATGAGCTCCTCTACCTCTTCTTTAGTTGCCTTTAGCCTTTCAACTTCCATTTTTTCTCTTTTTTTGTGCCACAAGCTTTTCTAGAGTACAGACCGATAACTTATGAGACAAGAAACAAGTGTCTATTCCTGGCATGTCTACAGCTATCCAGGCAAGCAAATTTTCATTCTAACGTACCACTATCGTGATCTCCCTCTAGTTCTTCTTCGACAAGGAAGCACCGAGGTACGTGACTTGGTTGTTCCTTTCCTACCCTGAAAAGTTAGGTGTCTTCTGTGGGCTCTGCCTTATCAGTCTCGTCAAACCTTGGGTCCAGTCCAGATCTGACGAGTTTGGGTGTGTTACCATGTTAACAGCGCAAGTCTTCTATTTGTCCTCCTAAGGCCTCACTTTCAAGTTTGTTAGGTAACATTCTTGGGTAGCACGTTGGTCGACCGTGATGGTCCTCCCCTCTTCGAATGGGAACTTCATGGCCAGATGCAGGGTGGATACTATGGCTCCCAACTTGTTGAGGGGGGCCTTCCTAGCAGTATGTTGTAAGAGGTGTTGGCCTTTACCACTATGTACCTTATCTTTACTATGCGACTGGGGCCTCTGTTATCCCCAAATTTGGTATACAGGTCGACACATCCTTACGTTGCTACCCTTTCTCCTGCAAATCCAATAAGCAGCTCGTCATATGATATTAGCTGGTACTCTGGGATGCCAAGCTCTTGGAAATTTTTCCAATAGAGCACATCCGCCGAACTCTCCTAGTCCACCAAGGTCTTTTTCACAATGCAATTAGATATTTCTACAGTAATAACAATGGGATCATCTTGCTGCGGGTCTACGCTTTAAAGTCATCATCCGTGAAAGTGATGGTGAACATTCTCGACCTGGGGTGAGACATCAAGAAGTTTACGGACCTTAATGCTCTAAGGTGCCTTTTGCGGGAAGATGAGGTGGCCCCTTATCCTGCAAATCCTCTAACTATTGTGTTGATCACTTTTTTTGGGTGGTCCCCCTAATAGGCATTCCTTCTCTCCTTTGATATGCTTATGCTTCTACTTCTTCTCCTGCTCCTACTCATGTATCCTTGGGAATGATCATGTTCCTTTTTCTCATTATACCCATCTCGGTCCTAGTTCTCTCTCTAGTGATATGTGCTTTCTCCTGATAAATATAGTCCTTTAGGTGACCTTGTTTGATGAGTTCTTTTATCTTGTCTTTCAGCGCCAAACACTCTTCAGTGGAATGTCCCTTATTCCGATAGTATCTGCAGTGTTTGCCCCTGGTGGCGTATTAGTCCTTCTCGACATGACTAACAATTCTACTACTAGATCCTGTTCTAAGACTCTAGATCGGGAAGTGTTCAAAGGGGTGTAATGGCTATACATCGGCCTTCTAGGTAGCCTTTCACTGAATTGCTCCTTCCTTTTTCCTTTGTCTCCCTTCTCCCTTTCTTTAGGGTATTGGCTTGGGGCCTCCAAGGCCTTCTTCGAGAAGGCTTGTAACTCCTTAATTTCGATGAATGAGACAACTTGGCTTCTCATTTTCTCCATACTCCTTGGGGGGATGTGGATAATGTTTTTCTCTAATTCTCCTGGTTAGAGATTTGTCAAGAAGGTATGGAGGGTCACCTTTGGTTGTAAGTCCTTTATGCTTAAGGTTGCCTTGCCAAAGCGGTCTATGAATGACCGAAGAGGCTCTCATTTCTTCTGTCTAATAGTCGTCAATGTTTGGGAGGTAAATCGGTGAGGTTGAGATGTAGCGAATTTGTTTCCAAACTTGGATGCCAAGGCCTGGTGTTTACCGTGTATGGGGGAAGTTGTATAAATCAGTTTAGTGCTGGTCCCTGAACGAACATAGTGAATATCTTACACAGGGTCGTTTGGTTTTTAGTATACACCCTTACTTGGGTTATGAAGGCGACCATGTGGTCATCAGGATCAAAAGTCCCATCGTACTTTTCCTAGGATACGTGCTTCCAACTTTTCGGGAGTGGCACCGCCATTATCTAAGGCGTGAAAAGGGTGATAGGGTCTGATTGTTATCATTGCTTCCCCCTTTGTGTTGCTTGCTTCAAGAGGCGACACTGCTTGCAGAGGTGGGTAGTTTGACGGTTCTACTTGGGCGTGGGGTGACACCTCTCTTGGGAGGCTTTCGACCTGCCTTCAACTCTGGGAAGGGCGACTTCTCTAGGGTCTGCGGATTGGCCTAGGGGTCGACTTTGCATAGGCGTTGCTAACTCTTTCCCATGGGAGTCTTTCTCCGTATGGTTCGAGCCGTCATCCCTTCTTGCCTAGTTCTGGTTTCGGTTGTTTCGCATCTCAGCTCCACCACTTCTTCTCTCAATAGCCTGAGGACCTCATCTAGGCTAGACTCATCTACCATTTCGGGATCCCCAATCGTCATCCTGGTTCTTGTTCCTTTGTTTTCATGATTCCTGGTTGTTCCTCCATTGCTCCCCGTCCTTGCCATAGCTAGTGGGTAGTTAACACTTAGTGGGATCCAAGGTTTTACTTCGGGCCCTATGGTGGGTGCCAAAATGTACCTATCTGACTGGTTCCAGGTATGTGATTTTGGTTTCTTGCTTTCCTTGTATGCTTGTATATCGAATCCAAAGTCAAAAACAAACTCCGAACAGGTGGAGGTACATGTAAAAACACTTCAACGCTCAAGTTAGGAGGAGTTTGGTTCAAAGTGATGAATAGTAATTCAAGAATAACGTAACATTTTACCTCGATATCTATGACCTATTTATAGGGATAAGTTGGACTTTTACCTATTGGGCCTTGCTTAATCAACCTAAGTCTAGGTAATACAATCTTAAGGTTAGTTTTGGCTAATAACTAAGATTTCACACTGATTAATCCCTTAATGTATCGCCGGTTGTCTCTTTCATTAGGGTTGGGTTGTGTTTTGATAGGTGGCCGAATACCCACTAATTTCTTTGGTTGAATACTCCTTATCTTGTGCAAGTATGATATGTTTATATGTGCAGTTTAAGTGTGAAAGTAAGTTTTATGTTTATGTGTGGAGTTTAAGTGCGAAAGTAAGTTTTGTGTTAGTGGTTAATGTATATGGACAAAACTTTTTGTTTTTTTTTTTTTTTGCATTTTTGAATTTTGTCTTTACATCTTCATATATTTTGAAAAAAAGTAAAAATGTCCTTAGGTTAAAGTTTTTTATAACCGTGAGACACCTTCATCTCCTTTTTTTGTCTGATGTTGCTAAATCTGGACCCGAAGAGCTTTTTCGTTCTCCCTCACATGTGCTTGTCTTATCCTTCTTTGTTTTCCATCTCCATCACCAGTTATGTGTTTGTCCCTTCAACTCTGTCTTTGTGTTCACTAGAAATTGCAATTCGAATTGGTGAAAGTATCAATTCAAATTCAATATTTGATAGCGGTAGTTCTTTCTCCGAATTAGGTATTCTGATTTATGCACTTTAGTAAGCTGAATAAGTTAATTTGGATGAAAAAAGTCGTGTTAGCCAATCTAGAGGAAATCTTGAGCTTGTTTTTTCAACATCTTTATTAGTTACTTCAGATTACTTAAATTTTATTATGAATCCAGATTGGGTAAATCCAGAGACTTTTTGACAAATCCAAATTATCTCATGTTAATTCATTAACAACTTATTTGTCATGTTTTACCTAAGAACATGTTTGTGTTTTTCAAAATATATGAAGCCACGGAAGTATAAGGAGAAAAAGTCCAACTGCAACGTGTTGAAACCCAAGGTCGCATTCTCTTTTGACATTTATTACCTTTACACTATACTATGACAATTGCATGACTGAAATTTTTAAATGTTATGGAGTATAGATACATAATCACTTTCAATGAGGTCAATTTACGAAATGAACTCCTGTCAACCAAATATATATAAAAAACTCATAATATGATGTGTGTTTCTTTTTTAAATATGTATTTTAATTTTTTAAAAAATACATCAACACCCAACACTTTGATGATATGATATATTAGAAAAAAGAAATTGAGAAAAATTAAAAATATCAGTATGATATTTAAGTCTAAATATCATTGCCATTTAAAATTTAATTCCACAGTTGCAAGGTTGTGGTGTCTTTGTAGAATTATTAATTATAGATGGGATGTTTAGAAGGTGTATTGGTTGGATGTCGTATGAAGAAAAACATAAGGCTCAAAATATAAATCATTAACCATGTTATATATTTTACTCTTATAGTTATGAACGTGAATGTGCCCTACAGTGTTATAATGAAAATAGAGTATGTTTTCTTATTTCTGAAAAATCATTGAAATCCACTTATAATGCCTAAATAAATATTGTCATTTTTAATCATGTTCTAATAACCACCTGTACAATTAAAATTTGAATTAAATACGTTTTCAATTCCCACCAAATAAAGTATTTTTTATTTTGGTCTTTTTAATATATTTTTTTATTTTACATCCATTTGAAATTAAAATTTTGAAGTCTTACTGTCAGTAACATAAACAAATTTAGTTACATTTCATATAAAACATTCTCTTTTTTCTTCATCCAATTAAAATATGAAATCACTATTTTGTCTCTAATATGCATGCTAAATAATTAACATTTATTTTAAGAATGTTAGACAAACAATTTAGAAGTTTCTCGTATTAATATTGTATCACAACTATTATTGTTTGATAAGAGAAAAATAGACTTGAATTAATGCTATTTCATGTATGATAGGTAAATAAAAAAATTAATATTTTATTATCATTATTTTTAAAAAAAGTTTGCTTTCAAGCAAGATAGTTGACCATCTTTTAAATTTCTAATTTTAGCAAAAAACATTCATGTACTAAGCGAATTTCTAAAATATTAAAGCGGTGACATTTGGGTCCCTGAAAAAAAGTTTAGAGACATTTAGGTTTTTAATTCTTTATATCGTTTGCATATTAGTCCCTAAGTTACTAATATCGTTTAGTAAGTGTCCAGTCAACTATTAAGTGTGATGTTAGCAGAATCCCTTTTTCATATGTGAGATTCCATGTCACAAGGATCATTGTCCATATCACAAGGATCTAAGTAAGAGTGAAACATCATTTTGGTCATTGAAAGATTAAAGTGGTGACATTTAGATTCTTGAAAGATTTTTAGAAACATTCAGGTTTTTGAAAGATTTTTAGAGACACTCAGGTCCTTGAAAATTTTTAGAGACATTTAAGTTCTTGAAAGATTTTTAGACACATTAAGATCCTTGAAAGATTTTAAAGGCATCTATGTCCTTGAATTTTTCTACCATTTGCATGTAGGTTTCTTAACTACTAATGACATTAGGCAACTATATAGTCAGTGGTTAACTGCTGTGCTAACAATCCCTCTTTTTCATATGTGACTGTCCAACTGCTTACATAACACTCATTTTTTCTTTTATTTACTTTTAAATTAAAAAATATTTGTGGAGATTTTTAACCATTAGAAAATTTTAAAAAAAAATCCCGTAGTATATGTCCCTCCCTTTTCTATTAAAAAGATGGAAGAAAAAAAATCAATATCAAGTAAATATGCAAAAAGTTTGTTAGCATTGCAACAAAATCGCAAACTAATATAGAGGAAAAAATTTATTATAATATAATAACTTGGTTGTTCAAAGTTTTCATACTAATACATCAAACCTATTTTTTCTAGAATCACTTAACAACTTCGCTCCCTTCCCCTACTAGAACCTTCTTGCCCCCCTTCCCCCCGTGCAACCCAGTTCCAACTGCCCACCACTACAACCCAACATCTTGCCGCCAACACAACCACACACCTCGCAACATGCCTCACGAAAATATAGGGTGCTTTGAGGAAGCTAATCTCTTAGTAGAGTCATTGTAAGATTTAACAAACGAAGAACTTGAATAAGGAATAAAAAAGTGAACAAAAGAGAAAATGCATGCAAGAAATGAGAAAGAGATTTAAAATGGCGATGACGATGTATTTGGAGTTATGTGAGGACGCAGGGTGAACGATGAAGTAAGTGCGCATTGCCATTGCGTGTTGTCGATTTGTCACAAGTTGAACGACACAAACTATTTTAATATTTTTAATTAGAAATTCAAAACAATAAAATTATTTTTAAAATCCGAATGTTAAATCAATTAGATGGATAAAAGACAATTTTCCGTTTTTAATTTTGTGTATCCAACACACAACTATTTTTCATCATAAGAACTTTCGCAAATGTTTTTAATTTTAAAAAATTAAATAAAAGAAAAAATGGTTGTTACATAAGCAATTATTAACATGGCAGTTAACTTCTGATTGTATAGTTGTCTAATGTTATTAGTTACTGAAAAACCTATGAGCAAATGATAAAAAATTCAAGGACTTGAATGTCTCTAAAAATCTTTCAAGGACTTAAATGCTTCTAAAAAATTTTCAAGGACTTGGATGCCCTCTAGAAATATTTTAAGGACCTAAATGTTATTACTTTAATATTTTAGGGACCAAAATGGTGTTTTATTCTTAAAAAAATTAAACAAAATGGTGTCACGTAAACATTTGGTCTGTTGTCATGTATGAGAGAGAAGGATTGTGAGCGCATTCATATAAATAAAATGCAATTGCCTAATGTCATTAATAACGAAGGAACCTATATGCATATGATAAAAAAATTCAAAGATCTAGATACTTTTAAAATTCTTTAAAAAACTTAGATGTCAACACTTCAATATTCTAGAGACCCATTTGGTATTTCACACCACTTCCACAAGAATTTTTTAAATCATGGACCCACCTTTTTACTTACAAATCAGTCGATTTAATAAACATGAATCAATCTGTTTCTTGCACTTTCTATGTCCACGTATCAAACAATTAAGTCACTCATTCTACTTTTTTATCTCATTTTCTGTCTCACGATGTGTTTAAATTATTACATATAGTTTTTTTTCAATTCATAAATACCTTTATTTAACATGGTAATTTTAAACACATGTTATCCTAAATAAGAAAGAAAATGAGACACAAAAAGTGTTAGAGATTATTTAAATATATATATCAAACATGTTGCTGAGTATCTTCTAGAGTTTTAGGTTGACCAAAAACAATCATTTCAAAGCTTTAAGAGAAGAAAATAATTTTGTACAAAGACTAAAATGAAAGTCCCTCATTTTATATAGTTTTAAAACATATTTAAATACTAAAACTTTTTGCTAATCATACTGTATAAATTAATTACATTTACCATTGCAGAGGAATTAATTACATTTACCAAACTCAACTCATGTCTCAAATTCATACTCTCTTTAGACTCATGAGCAAAATTGTATGTCAGCCTTAAATATAAAACTTTTGTTTGTTATTTCTAAAATACATTCATTTAATGCAAATGTAACTTGTTTTATTCATAATATTAAGTTTCCATAAAGGGTATTTTAGAAATAAATTTCTATTTTACTTGAAATAAAAGAAATTAAATTATGAAAACTAATTTTGTCAGTACATGTAAATTTAAGTATTTATTTTCTTATTTATGATTCTAGAGGGATTAATTCAAAGGAATACAAAGAAAGAAAGTTCTTTCACAAATACGAAGACAATGAATGCATACATTTTCCAAACCAAAACCTCCGTATAATTTCTATTCACAAAAAGTGAAATTGTATAATAAGAAATCAAAACACAATAATTGAACTTAATTTCCTGTACTTCAAACTAACATCACCATCATTTAATAAACGGGAAAAAAAAAACTAACGTCATCCAAAGAAAAATGCGTCAAGAACCACCATTCAAGAAGGTGTCAACCTTCTTATTCACAGCACTAGACAAGAACTTCATGCAAATTGGTGGGTTAGCTCCAGCAAGAGACAGTATAGCAGCAGGAACACTCCACAAAGAATCACCACAGATGAGTCCAGATGCCAAAGCAGGAGCATAATCTTTTGCTTTCTGTTTGTTCTTTTTCTCCCACAAAAACAGAATCAAGCTTCCAATGCACATGTCAATAGCAAAGTAGCCACCAAGATAGAATGGAATGGCCAAGGCCATGGGGTTTGGAACAAACCTATATAACTTATACTTGGTATCGTAATGCTCCAACAAATCACGCACTATGTTAATAAGCACAGCCAAGAAGAAAAATATGATAGCTAGTTGAAGACAATGTTTAGGAAGAGAAGAGAAACCCTTTGCTCCAAGAAGGGCCATCCCACGGTACACTTCTCCGTAGGGTGCAGGGTAAGAGCCTTCAGGGTCACCAAGTGTGTAAGCTTTGTGGAAGAACCAAAACATCAAAGGTGACACAATACAACCTGTGGCTGTACCTAAAACTTGGCTCAAAAACATGGACCTAGGAGAGGCAAGAGTGAGGTATCCAGTTTTGAAGTCTTGCATTAAATCAGAAGCTGTGGAAACAATGCTCATCATAACACCACATGATGCAAGTCCAGCAATGATACCTCCTTTCTCAAGACCAACCCACGAACTGAATATAATTATGGCAACTTTTCCATAGTTTGATGCCAAAGACCAATCAGTGAGGCCACATCCATAGGCATTGCAGAAAGCCAGAATAGGAGCAATGAGGTAAGTGATTAGTACATGATACCATTTCAGTTGAGGGAAAATGTGTGACACGGTTATGATGGAAATAACTGCTAGGACACTGTAGCCAATGATAGCAATCCAAGAGGGAATCTCGTCTTTCAAGAAATACTCAGTGCGACGTTGAGTATCAACTTCTTCACCTGAGTTTTGATCAACATCTTCAGGGTTTACAGTTGATAACTCTGTTTTCTTACCATATTGAGAGATAACACTATAAGCAACTCGTATTAGCATGATGATGCAGTGGTAAAGACCGTCACCAAGCATCATGGCAATTGCAGTGAAGATCTGTTGATGAATTTTTCTTACAATTAGTACTCCACAGTTGGAATATTGTGAACAAATTTTAGTTTCAATTAACATGCATACAATTATGAAGATTAATACATGCTGCTAAGTGGAGATATGTGTGTACCCTATATCCTTGGAGGCCACTTAGACTGCTGGCAGATAGATCTGCACTATACCAGATTCCTTTCTTATGCTCAATCCAGGGCCATAGAATTCCCCACGAGACTATAGCTCCAAGAAGCAAAGATACATTTATCAAGTAAGGGCAAATCATTCCAACTCCAACATAGGTAGATGAGAAATCAAAGTAGAACCTGTAAATATTGTAGTTAGATTAATTGTCTTCATCAATTAAATACTATAGACTCATGAGGAAAAAGAAGTTTGCTTAACCACAATTGGTATCCCCAAATTTTATAAATTTTAAATCTTTGTGCCCCCACATTTTGAAATTGTGATGTACCCCAAATTAAAAAAATTGTTGAATTGATGTCCCTCAATGTTGGACATTGACAGTAAAGTATTTGGACATTGACTTAGACGTGGGTTCATTAATTAATGTGACACTAGTTAATGGATCTAATTTAAAGGGTTCATTAACTGATATCACATCAATTATGAATCCATATGTAAATTAACGTTCAAATACTTCATAGTCAACATCCAACATCAACATCAGTTCAACATTCTTTTTTTAATTTGGAATACAATGTAACAATATCAAAATGCATGAGCACAATGTCTACAATGTTGTGACACCAATTGTAGTTAAGTCAAAGGAGTTGTAAGAAATACAACACACATATATTGGAAAAATTTAGTTATGTGCAATGTCATAGTAAAAAAAATTGTTCTCTCAATCAATAAAAAATAACCTTAGGTAGCCTTGCAAGTACCATTACAATAATCAACAATCTTAACATATGCCGATTCATGATTTAATGACAATACAAAATGTACTCTAATAAAATTCATTTAGTTAAGACATATTTTGTCGAATGGAAATTCAATCATCTTATTGAAGTTAATTTCTAATCATATACCAAACGATCTTAAATAATAGAAGACAAGATACATTTGGATGTAAGATGTACATGCATACTTTTTACTGTAGGCTTGTAGACCAAACGTAGGAAAAGTGCTGAAGCCACAATCATCTCCAGCAGTGAAAAACCACTGGAAAAAACCAAAGGCAAAGCTGCCACAAAAGGTTTTGAAGAGCAAAGCAACCTGTTTTCTGTATAAACCAGAATGATTAGGTTAACTTTATCACAAATTTACAAAAACAGTTTATTGTGGTGCGATGTCCGTTTTTGAAAATTAACTGAAATAATACATACTTTGCTAGCTTTGCTCCCTTTGGTGTGTGTAGGCTATTAACTAGGAGAGCTGTGGCAGTTCCACTTGGGTATGTTAGTTTGTACTTCAAAATCATTAGCTGTGAAAAGCCAATAGAAATTTTAAGCTGAATAACTGAAATAAAATTTACATTTGTAAAGGTTCAATCACAGGATTATGTACTAGTTTGTTTGATTGTTTCTACCAACCTTTCTGAGAGGCACAATGGAGAAGAGGCCCACAAAGCTAACCACAAAGAGAAAACCATACATCCAACCAAGGGAGATATTCTTTGTATTAATTGGTGTGTTCCCCCCATCAACCTGAGAAGCAATGTATGGGCTCATGCCAAGTAGATAACTTCCCATGCCACCTATCCACAAGACACAGATTACAATTTGTATAACACAAATAAAACAGATAAATCGTATCTAAAATTCAACATAGTATTCATCAAAAGTAGGGGGTCATAAAAATACAAGGCCGATTCTTTAATTTAAACACAAAAAGGATTATGTAAGTTTTCAACTCTGAAATTTTCAACTAGGGACACTAATAAACTAAAAGCAAATCCAAAATTTATTTATTTTAATGTGTTTCCGGGAAGCCAAAAGGAAGAAAAACAGTTTCTTTGCTTGTTGGTTATATTTTTGGAGGAGTGTTAACGACATACTCTCTAACACACCGTTCGTCATTGTTGAAATCTGATTAAAACTTTTCGATAATGGAGGGGTGTGTTGAAAAGCGTCTTTCTAGCAATTATCATATTTTTATTATTTGGAATACAATCACTGCACCAATATTTAAACCTAAAATCTTATGCATACTATTCCAACCCTCCACCACTGTTCTGCATGTCTGTCGGTTATGAATATATAAATTCATTCTCGTGTATTTTTAACGAAATGCATGCAGTGCTATGTTCTGGTTGTAAACTGCAAAACATTACCATACTTTATCAATATGGGATACAAAATATATGACAAAAATGGTGTACAAGAAACAGAAGAAGAAAGAAACTTACTGCTGAATGCAATTCCAGAAGAAGCAACAACGAAGGTTTGAATGACGGTATTCTCCTGGCGAGTGAATGGTTGTTTGAGAAGACCACATTTGTTGAGCAGTGTAACGTAAGACTTGATGACTGCAAAACCCAATAAACCCGCAGCCACATTGAGGGATGGAATGATCCCAGTGGTGAAGTTGAGTTTGCACACAATGAATATGAAAACCACACTGAGAACAAAGCTTGTGACCACTGATCTCACTGTGATTTGTTTCTCCCATGGCGGCACCCTTGTTTTCCTGAATGCCTCTTCACCCTTCACGTTACCCTCTTCATCCATGTCTCACACCAAACTACAATTCAATCAAACAAAATTGTTACACAGTTACACCACTCACACTCAGAATTCCCCTTTTTGCTGAGGTTGTTTTATTTAAAACTTCTCTTTATATAGGGATTTAAAGTATGGAAAAATATTTTGAGTTTAACACAAAGACTTTTGTAGTGATGGGTAATTAGAATTCTTCTTTTTAACTTTTAAAATGATTATGATTAATTGTTATAATAAAATTTTAAATAGTTGTGGTAAAACTATTATCTTTGACTTTTAAACCTCAATGACGTGATTTGATAAGATAAAGGATATATATACAAGACTAAAACAAAATCTCTGTAAAAAAAAAAATCCTAATTTCTGGTATTTGTACTTTGTAAAAAAAGTTGAATATTAAAAATATTATTTTTAAAACTAAAAAACTGAAACTTGTTTGATTTATTAATTTTTATATTTAAAGAAATTTTTTTAAAAAATATTTAAATAGTACCTCGATGGGCAGTGATTGAATATTTTACCTTTTTTTTATTTTTATCATTTATTATCTTTACATTTATTTTCTTAAAATAGTTAAACGAATAACGAGTAACTTTTAAGTTTTTTTTTTTCTTATCAAGGAACTAGTACATGCTTTGAAAAACTACAATAACTTTTATTTTAGTTAAAAGTAAGGGTGAAAATAAAAAATTTCAAAAGATCATAATTTGATAAAATTTAGCCTTAAATCATGGGCTAAATTTTAATAAATGTTAATAAATTTCCCATTAATTTTATTGTAAATGTTAATAACTTGTATAAAGATAACTCCAAAAAAACTATTTAACACTTGCATTAATTCCCATCAATCTAATATTAATTACTTTAATTTCCGAATTTAATTCCATTAATTTAAAGGTAAGAAAATAGCTTATTTGATTATTTATAAATGACAAATAAATTATAAGTACAAATATAAGAAATATCTTATTTTCTAAGTCATGAATGGGATAAGAATAAGGAAATACATATTTAACCACTCTCGTTTTTCTCTCTGCACACCCTTATTCCAATGACAAAATTATTTCAAGTTTCTATCCTTGATTTAAAAATTATAATTTTAGGATATAAAGAAGAAATTGACATTTAGAGTTGAAATTTGCCTTAAAAAAATGTTTGACCTTTAATTTAAAATTAACTTGCTCCTATTTAGAGTCAAGAGATAAATTATTAGGCATATCTCATTGCATTGATTGAGAGCGTTTATAGTAACTGAAGGGGTTGATGACCAAGAAGTGATTTATTTATCAACTAATTTCTCTAAACCTCTGAGAAAAGGATGAAAAAAAAAAGTTTGAATGGTACGATCCTGCTGGCACCCCAGAATGAAAGGGACAATCTCGTAGTTCTTGATTGTGAAGATATGTTGTTAGGTGCTCCGTGTAACATTCTTAAATTTTTAAACTAAAAAAATATTCTCATAAAGTAAATTAATAAATAATGATTATCTAGATGTATAATAATTTAGTTACTTAGCAAATAATAATATTAAGTTGCTATATTATTTAAATAAAAAAATGTTAAAGTAAAGATTCATTTGAATTTAAAATAAAAGAAAGAATTAGTATGGATATTAAAAAAAATATGATGGAATCTATATTCAAATTAAAAGATTAGGAGTTCATTATTACATAGTTTGGATAAAATATTTGTTATGTTTTAATTGGTAATCCTTAATAATGATATAAATATTTATGATGTTTCACCTTAATACATCTATAATGTGAAATTTAGATAAGATTGTGCTATATTTTAATTAGTCATATATCATATTCAAGATAATAAAAGAAAATTAAATATAAAATAATATATTAAATTTTCTTTGATAAAATAAAAGAAAAAAGATAATAACTATATAAAAATCAATCAAATAATTAAAAGATTAAGGATAAATTGATTTAAAATGACATTACTTTTAAAATAGAAATAAGATAGAATAGATAAAGATTTGATCTCATACTGAATTTAAACCATAAAACTAATCTTTTATAAAAGAAAAATGATAGAGAGAGAAATTAATCTTAAACTATTATATAAGGTTAAAAAGAGTTCTTTTCATAGAATTATAAACTAGTTGATTATTCAAGAATTAAGAAAGAGGAGAGAAGAATAAGCCATAGTAGCGGAGTTATGCTTCAAGAGATGACTAAAACCATTTTCTTTAACTTTAATTGATTTGTGTTTGAATAGTTTCATGTATGAAATTTAATTTTTAAAATGACAAACCAAGGAAAGAAGGCTTTTGCTTGTATTTAATATTCAGCATATAAGAATTTTGATGGTGCGCTGTTATAAATGTAGATCACTCATTGTAAATATTATTCCAAGTCATATTAGGCAAATGTAATACCTACTCTAAACTTGTATTGGCTTTGTGATTTTGTGACTTCATCTATGTATAACTAATCGTATAATGCATTATTGTATTTATGTTATGAAATTCATGTTTATAAAATTATGATGTTGGTATGGTATGGATTTGAAAAATATTGTTTACAACATCTTGATTTTTATAAATTTACATTGTTGAAATTATTTGATAATTGTTTGAAATACTTCTATCTAAGATGGAGATGAGATATGAGATACTCCATTTAATATGGGAAGAGATTTTAAATACCTCCATTTGCGATGAGGAAGAGCTTTGGGATATTCCCATAATAGCATGCAGAAGAAAATGAGACGTCATTGTATGAAATATGAGTCCATAAACCTTTTGTGAATCTATGAAAATGAAAACTTGTTTTTGGAAACCGCAGAATAGGATTGAGTGATCATGAGCAGGGATAGACATGCTTGTTATGCATTGAGGGCAATTGCCCCACTAAATTTTAAATTCTTTTAATAATAATATATATATATATATATAATTATAAATTGCCCCATAGTGTAAAATATAGTGTAAAAATTAATACTTAATATAAATATTGTCCTCACTAATTTTTCCCCCACAATATAATATTTTTAGATTCGTCACTGATCATGAGTATCACTATATTTTTTGGATCATGTGTATGTATGATGGTGTTAATTAAAAAATTATTTTCTTATCGTGTTATTATTATTATTATAATATATATTTTGAATTAATTTATATTTTATGTATAAAAACATATTTTATTGCGAGTATCATGGTTGAATTTTCTGGATTTCACATTAGCTGAGAATAACACTATTTGCGAAATTTTTTGGAACCCGTTTTATTCACTAGGATTTCTATCTTGTTTTCAGAGTTAGAAGAGGAAAACATTGTGGAGACGTGAAGACTTAGTCCATAATTTAGACTTTTATTCTTTTATTAGAATGAACATCTTTGTCATTATTTCAAGTATCTTTTATATTTGTTTTAGAGACTTCCACATTTAAGAATTATATTTTGTAAGGATTCATAATTTTATTCACCTTATTTAATACTATTAGATTTTTTGACTTATTATTTCAAAAGTTTGTTTATTTTCAATAATTTTTTACTTTAAAGTGTGGATTGTTATTGTAACTAATGACGTTACACTTCATTTTTCTTTTTCCATTGAGGCCAAACCTAAACGAGAGATAATTGTCCATATATCAATAAAGTTTTTAAACAACAAACTGATATCAAACAACTCATTAATATAGTAAATTAATTACTAACCCAAAATCTATCAAGTTCAAGACCTATAACACTCAAATTTTAATCACAACCAACTTGATCGAGACAGGATATAGGAGGAAGATTAACTAGAAGCACTCACAACGTGATGCCAAGAGCGATACATCGATACATCTTTCTTTATCTTTCTCTCTTTTACTTTGTTTCTCTTTAAATGAATGTTACGAGTTAGAGTCATAAATAAAACAATAAGAGTTTTTATCTCATAATGAAGTGAAACTCTCATGAGTCTAATGGGTTTATTTTATTATAATTTAATAAGGAGGCATTCTTTTAACTACCATCATATTTCTTTTGTCACCTATCTTGACATTGAAATTTCTAAAATACTCTTGTTTTTACAACTTTATGGACCAACTAGTCCATAGGCTTAACGAAAATTACATACATATGGACCAATTCATCTATAGGCTTAAAAAATTTATACACTTAAGGACCAACAGATCTATAAATGTGTAAATATTTTAAGTCTACGAACTAGTTGATCCACATACTTACAAATACATACCTACAAACTAGTTAGTTTGTAGGTATGCAATTTTTACTGCCTTACGAATACAAACCACTTGCTCATAGTAATATAATCTTTTTTCTTACAAACCACTTGATTCATCATAATAAATTTTTTTAAAAATATAAAATTTTAAAATATAATAAATTATATAATTAAAATATAACATTTTAAATATAAAAATATAAAATATTATAAAATAAATTTAATATTTATATATTTTTAAAATATCAAATATTTTGTTTTGTATGGACAACTAGGTCCATAATAATAAAATTTTATATTTCAAAAATATAATATTTAAAAATATAAAATTTTAAAAATATAAAACATTATAAAAAATTTTAATATTTACGATAAAATTTTTTAAATATAAAATTATAAAATAAATTTTTTATTTTATAATAAAAGTTTAAAATTATAAATTACAAAATAGATTTTTTCATTACGGACCACTTGATCTATAGTAATAAAAATTTTTAAAATATAAAATTTTAAAATTTAAAAAATTATATTATTGAAATATAAAATTTTTAGAAATGTAAATTTTTTAGAAATAAAAAATTTAAATAAAATTATAAAAATATTATAAATAATTTTTAATATTTATAATAAAACTTTTAAAATATAAAATTATAAAATATATTTTTTTTTTCTTCCGGACAACTTGGTTTGTAGTAATAAAAATAAATAGAAATTTTAAAATATTATATTATAAACAAATTATATCATTAAAATATTAAAATTTTAAAATATAAAATTTTAATAAATTTTTAAAAATATAAAAAGTTATAAATAAATTTTAATATTTACATTAATAAAAGATGATTGAGTAGAATTATATTAAAAAGATTTAGGAGTAATTTGAGTATTTTAAAGTTTGTTTTCAATATAGTAGGTAGAAAAATTTAAAAAAAAAACAGGGTAGGTGTTAAAAAATTTTTCTTTAATAATGTTTAAAGAAGTGCTACAACTTTTTTTTTTTTTTTTTATATATAGAAAGAAGTGCTACAACTAAAGATAATAGATTGATAATAGATAGGACTTTTACAATACCTTAATATTGGTTCTTGTACTATATTTAAATAAAATTACTTTGTACATTCACCCATGTTATTAGTTCTTATCTCATACTTAGAGTACTTATGTATACATAGTTATTTTTACTATTCATATTTTATTTATTATGAACTAATAAATCAATAAACACAATACTATTTAAAAACAACTACAAGCAAATTGAGAGTAATTCAGCATTAAAACCATCCAAATACAACACTAAAAGCATACAAAAAATAACATTAAAAAACGAAACATAGTTTTGACTTTTGAATAGTTCAAACTTAATTCACAACTAAAAATATTACAAATATAGGGTCCTTTTGTTTATTTCTATTTTTATGAAAAATAAAATTTTTAATTATATAAGATTTTTTCTTTTGCATTTGTTTAAATTGTTTATTTTTAAAATAGAATTTTATGTTTTTTTAACAAATCTAATTTGTTTCTTAAGAAAAATGCTTTTTTAAAAACACTATTTTTAAGTTTAAACTAAGAAACTCGTAATTATTCTTAAACTTAATGTTCTAATTGCTTTAAAAAGAAAAATTAGAAACTTGGATATCAAGTGATAGTACATTCCAATTGAAGAACAATTTAACATTTTACAGATAAATACCTTACTTCGGACTCGTCCCAATAAGCCGGATATTTACCCTACTCATTTGCGGATATAAGTTGGATCCAATTATCCAAATATACTCTTATCATTTTGTAATACAACATACTATCATACTTAATGCGTTTTTTTTTTATTCTTTTTAAAATTTACCTTTTCCTTCTAAAAATTATAAGCTCTAAATTTTTTAACTTTAATTATTATTTTTGTCAATCTTGCTCGTCGTAGAAATGGAACTGTGTAGATAGAGGTGAAGTTTACAAAATGAACAATCTATCAATCCTCATAGTCGAACTTTTTTTTGTGAAATATGTACACCGTCCTATATCATGAACACATGAAGGGTATCACATTGAATCAAACAAATAAGAAGAATTCTCCAAAAACTAAAATTCTCGTTGGACGTAAAAAGGAAGGGAACTAGTTTTAGTTAATAACGAATAACTTTTTGTAATGTGCATATGTATATTGACTATTAGAGACTAGGAGTGAAAACTAGTTGGGATAAGTACCTACTACCTGTTCCACGCACAAAATACTTGTGTTTGTCATCTGCTTAAAATTTGTCGATACTTGCTATAAAAAAACCTTCTGCGGGTATCAATAGATATTTTTAAAAAATATTTTTTAAAAAAAGATTATTTTTTACATGAAGTTTTATCATACAAATAATTTATTTGTTGAAAATTTAGAAATAAAATTATTCTAGTTTTTACATGATTAATTAAATTTAAAAATAGATTAATATATATATAATATTTAATATAAATAGAATATTTATTTTACATTACATTACCGACATTATAAAACATAATTCTATGAATTATGCACTTTTCATAAAAGAAGTTAACATTGATAATAATGAAATTTGACAATTAAAATTTTAAGTTGATTTATTTCACAAAAATATTATATTCTTCAAATTAAATATGAGTAAGATTTTAATTTAGCGGGTAACAGGTATCTGCAGGTGTGGGTACTATGATACCCATACTCGTGTCTTTTAAGAAGTGGTACAAAAAACCCGCATCCATAGGTGGCAATGGGTATTAAACTCTTTACCGTGCATACTAATTAAACTAGTATATTTATATGTGTACTAAATATTTTTATTGTTATAGTTTTAAAAATATAAATCAATAAGCTTAATAGGTAAATAATTATAGTTCAATAGAAATCTTAAAATTTTACATTTAATAAAAATATAATTTAATTATTAATTCTTTATATTTATTTTTTTTTATTTTTCATAGTTTTTCCACAATAGCTAAATTAAAATATAATGAATAACTTAATATATAATTTAATTTAAAAAATATAAGTAAATTAATTATTAAAAAAACATAGTGTGTTAGATGTTGATATACCCAAGTTTGAACAAACCTAATAGGGATTACAATAAGTATTAAAATTCTATAACTGAATTTGATATTGTGTTAATTAGAGAAAATTCAAAGCTTGCAAAGTTGTATAATTCGGTTATAATTTGAATTTCACAAAACCCATTGGTAGTTAATTTCATCAAATTCTTAGAGATGGTTTTTTCATAATTCAATATATTATGGAAATACCCAATTCAATAGTTAGTATATTAATCTTATACCAGACCATAATTCAATTATGATTTCAATTTCACCAGACTAGTACATCCCATATACTAGACCCATAATTTTGTTTTCTTTAAATGAACCCATATAGGAGACCATAATTTTGTTTTCTTTAAATGCAACCCATATAGGAGACCCATGATTTGAATTTCAACTTCAAATACCATACCAAAATTGAAATATGCAATACTATATTCTGCAAAAACAATTGTAGTGCAAATCTGCATATACCAGAACTTCAAATATGCTATATTAGAACTTCAACCAGTCTTTATATACCATATAAGAACTTCAACTTCAAATACCATATCAAAACTTCAATATGTCGTATACTATATGCCAATATGTCAAATAGTAAGCAAATTTGAACTAAAAATTATATGAAAAAATAGAACATAAACCAAATTTGAGCTAAAATAGTAATCAAATTTGTATTCAAAATACCAATACCCAATTAGTCACCATTACATCAAATACATATTCCAAATTTGTCAATCACCATTACATAAAAAAACAAAACATAAACCAATTCTTAACCAGAACCAAAATAGACCATATCTTAGCAGGGTCATTACATCAAATAATCAGACCAGACCCTGCCAAAAAGTTCTCCAAATCAGACCAGGCCGTGCTTTAAAGCCTAAGCACAAAAAAAATCAGCCTAAACTCTAAACCAATTTACAAAATGGCCCTGCCTAGTCTCTATAATGTGACTAAGTTGTTGATTGCTATGTTGGTGTAGGTACAAAATTTCCAATAGAGTTAGACACCGTAGCTCTAATAGTACTTCTGGTAACCCTGGTATTGACTTGTTATGCAGGATTTCCAATAGAAGCAACCACCTTCCTTCTCTTGTTTCTACTATCCCTAGTACTGGTGGTTGGTGTAGATGATGTCCTAGCTTTAGTTTTCCTTTTATGTTTATGAAAATTCAAACAAAATATTAGTCAACTAGCTTGTTAGTAAATTGCAGGATTGACATTATGTTAGTAAATTCAAATACCTTGTTTCCCCTTTTGGGAATTTTTTTGTCTGTAGCTACAATTTTTCTGCTTCAAGTTCACCACATACTCAGTACAGTCCCTAGACACCTTAAATAGGGACATGCCATCATCACCAACCCAGTTTAAATTTCAATACTGTGTTTCTTTCTTATTTTTCTCTACCATTTGTTGTATTTTAAGGCATATGAGTCCTTCATACCTCTTCATTAAACCCCTTAACCTGACTATATCCTCTTTGTGATATAAAACTTTACCCCTTCTAACACTGCAATTATTGGCTAGTCCCTATAATCCACAATTGCTCTATTAAATGCCTCACACACATATTATTGACCTAAATGTCATATTTAGTCTACAGAGTAGGCATAATGTGTACAAGTTGAATGAGTTTTGTTGTTCAAATCCTTCCATGTATCATGATTGAAATTTTTCAGATTTTACATTGCTTTCTCAAAATCAAGAAAGGTGGTTGCTCTTGCAGTTGCCTAGAACATCTCTTTCAACTTTCCACCTGAAAACTTCTTTCTCCAATTCCTATACAAATGCCTAACACACAGTTGATGTTGCACATTATCTCCATATAATTTCCCCAATGTCTGCAATAATCCTTGTAACATAAATCCCAACACATGTAAAAATGTCTTCACAGCCTCTGTTATGTCCTCTTTACTTCTAAACAACATCCCAAGTTCAAAGTGAGTATCATTATCGTCTTCAACTTTTCTAAATTTTAGATATTTAGGTTTTTGTCTCCCCTCCTTATCACTCCCAACAGGTGTATCAAGTTAATTCAAAAAACCATCGTCATCTACAAAATCTGTCATCAATGGTTCATATGCACCTTCACCATCCAAGTTACCATCTCCATCATCATCAAGGTTTGAAAATGTTTGAGTTGGCAAAACTGAGGTCAAATTTCAATCCTCCTCATATGCACTGTCTTCAATAAGTGAACCATCACTATCCCCATGTTTAGATTCATCTACCACTGATACATTTTCTATTGCAGGAGTAGTTTGTTGTGTACCAACATTTTCAACACCATTTTGTCTATTTTGTGCACCCAAATTTCTAGGCCTACTTTGCTTTGTCCCAACATTTTGCTCTGTAGAAACTAAATCCTTATTATCACTTTCTCCCTAACCAACATTTTCAGGCTCACTTTGCTCTACATAACCTAAACCTTCTGCAACCAAATTTTGATTTTCAGTTTCCTCTATATCCACATGTGGAACACCACTTTCCTTTGCAGTAGGTTCACTTACACAGACATGCACAATCTCCCATCCAATATTGTGACTTTTGGCGGCATTATCATTTGCACTAGCATCATCATTATTCAAATCAATCACATCCACATGCTCTTGTTGTCTTCTCTCATCTATAACAAGAGTATCAATACTATGCTCAATAAACAAATCGATTATTTCATGACCTATGACATCTTCTGCCAATGTCAACACATCTTTGTCACACCGTAATGAAAGTAATCCACTCCTAATACTTAACTTAGAGTGTCTATACCATAAAGCTTTAAAACTAGCATGACCAAAACTGTTTATTAGTTTGCAAATATCCATAAAGGGCATCTTATCCACATCCCACCCTTATTCTTCTAGACTTGACACCTTATTTGGATACTCTGATTGGGGATTCTCAACCAAAATACCACATTGATGTATGTTAAACTTGATTCTATGCACATCAGTGAGCCTGACAATAAATTACCATATATCGATATATAAAGCATGTTTAAATATAGAAAAAATCAACCTCAGTGGACCACTATTTAATTTTCAACTACTTAAACCCATTTTACACCAACCAACAGTAAAGTAAATGGAAAACTAAGTAAAGTGGCAACATGTGAAACTTTTCCTCAATCCTAGACACTGACCCCATTCTACCAGAAGTGCAAAATTTCTATTTTGAAGTAAAATAAAAAAAACCTATGACCCCCAATAAAAAAATGACAAAACATGGATCATATTCACTTACTTGGAATAGTATATAGGGCCCTTTATCTTTCCTTCTTTCCTCATCTTGTCGTTCTTTTGTTTCTCCTTTTGGATTCGCATGTCCAACGGTGTCAATAGTTTTTGCCTTCACTCACCAATCTTCAATCTCAAAAACAGGTTAGGTTTCTATCTAGGTCGTTAATGGTGAACTCTCACTCTCCAAGCAGCACACGGTGAAAAATAAAAACCAACCAAATTACTGTTGCATTTAATCCATTGAATAACCCCCTTAAAACAATTTAATTAGGTCTTAATTTTGAAATTAACATCGCCACATCATTAGTTGCAATGTTAAATGTGTCACATATGCCGTCAACGTTGTCTTTCTAACGGTTATCGATATCATTTTTTACAAAAGATCAAAAGTTAAACTTTTTTTAAAAATGAGGGACAAAAGGCGAGAAAAAAAATTAGGGGACAAAAAATACCTAAGTGATTACAACCAAACAATCCCTCAATGAGCAAAAACATTCCATATATTGTAGTTTGCCTCTTAAAGTCTTGTAGTTTGGCTCTTAATTATAATTCACATACACGCACAAAGAACATTCCATATATATTGTGCAAGAATCAAACTCAACCTAGCTAAAAAAGTTAGAAATATTTATTTTAGAGATAATAGAAAAATATTTAGAGGTTTCTATGTTTTGACATAACACTATAGCAGTATAGCTACTAATAAATATCACCTAGAGTAACAACTTGACCTTCTGCTAAACAAATAAATAATTTACAAATGCCATCTAACAATATATGAAAAAGTAACGATTTCATATTTTTACAGTGATAACAAATAAAGAATTTTTTACAAATATAAAAATGGAAAGAATTTTTTACAAATATAAAAATGGAATGATTTTTTTACAAATCCAAGCCTCCAATAATTTTTATTCATAAAGACGACATTCTATAACAAGAAATCCGAATACTATATTTTACTTCTTGAATCTCAAACTAACATCATCCTAACAAAGTAGCATTAATTAAGAACCGCCACTCAAGAAGGTTTCAACCTTGTTATTCACAGCACTAGATAAGAACTTCATGCAAATTGGTGGGCTAGCTCCAGCAAGAGAAAGTATAGCAGCAGGAACACTCCACAAAGAATCACCACAGATGAGTCCAGATGCCAAAGCAGGAGCATAATCTTTTGATTTCTGTTTGTTCTTTTTTTCCCACAAAAACAGAATCAAGCTTCCAATGCACATGTCGATAGCAAAGTAGCCACCAAGATAGAATGGAATGGCCAAGGCCATGGGGTTTGGAACAAACCTATATAACTTATACTTGGTGTCGTAATGCTCCAACAAATCACGCACTATGTTAATAAGCACAGCCAAGAAGAAAAATATGATAGCTAGTTGAAGACAATGTTTAGGAAGAGAAGAGAAACCCTTTGCTCCAAGAAGGGCCATCCCGCGGTACACTTCTCCGTAGGGTGCAGGGTAAGAGCCTTCAGGGTCACCAAGTGTGTAAGCTTTGTGGAAGAACCAAAACATCAACGGTGACACAATACAACCAGTGGCTGTACCTAAAACTTGGCTCAAAAACATGGACCTAGGAGAGGCAAGAGTGAGGTATCCAGTTTTGAAGTCTTGCATTAAATCAGAAGCTGTGGAAACAATGCTCATCATAACACCACATGATGCAAGTCCAGCAATGATACCTCCTTTCCCAAGATCAACCCATGAACTGAATATAATTATGGCAACTTTTCCATAGTTTGATGCCAAAGACCAATCAGTGAGGCCACATCCATAGGCATTGCAGAAAGCCAGAATAGGAGCAATGAGGTAAGTGATTAGTACATGATACCATTTCAGTTGAGGGAAAATGTGTGACACGGTTATGATGGAAATAACTGCAAGAACACTGTAGCCAATGATAGCAACCCAAGAGGGAATCTCATCTTTCAAGAAATACTCCGTGCGACGCTGAGCATCAAAATCATCAGTTGAGTTTTGACCAACATCGTCAGGGTTTATAGCTGATGACCCTTTTTTCTTTAAGTATTGGGTGATAAGACTATAGGCAACTCGAATTAGCATCATGATGCAATGGTATAGACCATCACCAAGCATCATGCCGATTGCAGTGAAGACCTGTTCATGAATTTTTTTACAATTAGTGATGGAAATAAAAGAAAACCTTGGGCTTGTGTCCATGGTTATATATCTCCTTGGTGTTTAACCCCCTTGATTGAACCCAACAATTAGTACTGCACAATTTGAAATATTGGGAACAAATATTAACATGCATAGAAATTATGAACATTAATACATGTTGCTAAGTGGAGATATGTGTGTACCCTATATCCTTGAAGGCCACTTAGACTGCTAGCAGATAGATGTGCACTATACCAGATTCCTTTCTTGTGCTCAATCCAGGGCCATAGAATACCCCATGAGATTATAGCTCCAAGAAGCAAAGATACATTTATCAAATAAGGGCAAATCATTCCAACTCCAACATAGGTAGATGAGAAATCAAAATAGAACCTGAAAATTTTGTAGTCAGATTATTGTCTGTATCAATTAAAGATATATGAGAGCAAGTCATAGCACGGCAGTAAAACTGTCACTTAGTGAGCTGTAGGTCATGGTTCGAATCTGGAAACAGTTTCTTTACATATGCAAGGATAAGATGCTGTACAAGAATCTTCTCTCGTACCTTTGTATAGCAAGGAGCCTCTAAACAATGGATTTATATGCTTGTATTTTTATCAATTAAAGATATATACGGAGGAAAAAAGGCTTTTGGGAAATATATATAGCAAGAGTTTTATGGTATCAATCAATTAGAAATTACGATAGCATGATTTTTAAAATAATTACTAACATTACCATATATGGCAATTATATTCTAATGAAATTTATATAGTAAAGGAGTATTTTGTCGAATGGAAATTGAATAATCTTACTGAAGTTAAGTTAATTCCTACGCATATGCCAGACAATCTTAAATAAGAAAAGACAAGATAAATTTGGATGTGAGATGTATATGCGTACCTTCTACTATAGGCTTGTAGACCAAATGTGGGAAAACTGCTGAAGCCACAACCATCTCCTGCAGAGAAAAACCACTGGAAGAAACCAAAAGTAAAGCTGCCCAAAAAACTTTTGAAGAGCAAAGAAACCTGTTTCCTGTTCACACAAGAATGATAAGGTAAAGTTTATATCACAAATTTACGAAAACAATTTGTTGCCTGTGGTTTATTTTCTATTTATACAAATGAATTGAATTGATACTTACTTTGCTAGCTTTGCTCCTTTTGGCGTATGTAAGCTATTGACTAGAAGAGCTGTGGCTGTTCCACTCGGGTATGTTAGTTTGTACTTCAAAATCATCAGCTGTGAAATGCAAATTGATATTTAAGTTCAATAAACTGCAATCAAATTTACATGATTGGTGTGTTCCAGTTTGTTTCTACCAACCTTTCTTAGAGGCACAATGGAGAAGAGGCCCACAAAGCTAACAACAAAGAGGAAGCCATAAATCCAACCAAGGGAGAGATTCTTTGTATTGATTGGTGTGTTCCCTCCATCAACCTGAGAAGCAATGTATGGGCTCATGCCAAGTAGATAACTTCCCATGCCACCTATTCACATAAACACGTATTAAACTTAATTTTTGTGTAACAAATTAACAAAAGTGGTCCATCATGGTCCTTTAGACTTTTGGGATGAAAGTAGACCAAATCTTTTGAGACGAAAATGAATCAACTTGAACAATTTGGGATCAAAGTGGTCCAACTTGTTTTTTAGGGATGAAAGAGTACAAAGCCAAAGGCTATGGATATCAATCTAAAGGCATTCTCATTCCACAGCTGAGATAAGCAACAAATGGATTCATTGATGATTGCTTCCCGATTAACATATTTCTTTCTGCACCACTTTTACTTCGGATCGGTCAATCAGAATTTAAAATTACATTTCAGATTAGTTATGCCTTCTAGTTCTACTTTCTGAATTGTTAGTCTAGAAGGTAAATATAACATTCTCAAAAGGTGCAGAAAGTAATATTTAGGATGCAGAAAGCAATACGCACGGATAGGCTAATCACTAATGAGTATGAAATACCATGTTGGGATCTACAATTGGACCTGTCCAGGTCTTGTTATATAGCAGAGTCGATCCTTTCAATTTTTAGTAGCTTGGAAAAATGGAGAAAATAATACCTTCATAATAATTTGCATATTGTTGTTTTTGCATTTTTTTTTCTCTACAAAATCATCAATAATCTATTCATAAATAAAATTATTTTATTTTATATAATAATTTTTTATTTGATTTTAATTGTATAGAATTTATATAACCTACTTAAAAATTTTTTAGTGCTTCTAAAAATGGGGCATGGGTGGTCACCTACCTTGGCCAATTTTGGCCAGATGGAAGAGGCCTGAGAGTATAAGAAAGGACGAGTGAGGTAACATTTTACTCTTTGAAAGTTTACGGGTACACTTAGGTTCTGAAAGAAAATTTTTAAGTAAATTAGTCTATCATGTTTCTTTCTTAGTGTAAATTAGTCTTAAAACGCTTTATATGAAACTTTAAAATACTCTATAAAGTGGTTTAACATTTTAGGAATCAATTTGAAAAAAAAAAAAAAGAAACATCATATATTAGTATTTTTTACAAAAACCTAAGTTATAATTTTCAATAACTAAAATATTATTCTCCTGAATATTTTTATCTTTGAAAGTTATAAGCGTTGAGACTTATACGTGAAAAACTATCTATTTTCCCTAATATTAAATTGTTTCTATTTTTATTAATTAAATCTGTAGAAATTCTCTAAATTATTATTAATTTTATTTACAGAGAAGATGGGGGCGTTTTAGACTAAAATCATTTGAATAAGTGTGCCAATACTAGACGCGTGACAGTGACGACAAATACTTTATTTTTTCTTATATAAAATGAAGATTCATTCTCCCATTTGATGGTATACTGGTACTTAATTTATATAAAAATCTTGTGAAATAAAAAATAGTATTCGTGAAAGTCAATAAAGCAATTGAAGGCGAACTCTTTAAAAAACAAAAAGATGCATATAAATTCTCATTTCTAAAATTTTCAACTGAAGGGGAATTAATAAACTGAGAGTAAATCCAAACGAATTTGTTTTACGATCTATCACCCAACCTCTAAAGTAAAAACGAGAAGAAACGATTTCTTTGCTTGTTTGTTATGAATTTTGTATGATCAACTTTGAAACGTACCCTTAAGTAAGTTTGGAGTCATATATCTGTAAATTTTATGTTGAGTTCGTGTAAAATTTTTATTCTATTGATTTTTAATAAAATTTTATTTTGTATATGATCTTAAAGAACTGTTTAAATAATATTTTAAAATTTTTTTAAATAATTTAATACATTATTTAAAATAAAATAAAAAAGTATTAGAATCCAACACAAAGAATTTTTTTACAACCCCTGAAAAAAAAATTATTAATATATTAGAAATTAGAAATGAAACCTTATTTAAAGTTTAAACCTTATAAATATGTGGGACAATATAAAAAGACAAGAAAATGTAAAAGTTCTTATAATTAAAAATGAAAGTAGTAAAAAAAAAAAAAAAATACTCACTGCTGAATGCGATTCCAGAAGAAGCAACAACGAAGGTTTGAATGACTGTATTCTCCTGGCGAGTGAATGGTTGTTTGAGAATGCCACAATTGTTAAGGAGTGTAGTGTAGGCTTTGATGACAGCAAACCCTAACAAACCCGCAGCCACATTGAGGGATGGAATGATCCCAGTGGTGAAGTTGAGTTTGCACACAATGAATATGAAAACCACACTGAGAACAAAGCTTGTGACCACTGATCTCACTGTGATTTGTTTCTCCCATGGCGGCACCCTTGTTTTCCTGAATGCCTCTTCACCCTTCAAGTTCCCCTCTTCTTCTTCCATTTCTCAGTCCTCACACACTAAACTACACAATTCAATCAATGTTCACTTTCTCTCACCTTTTAATGAGTTCTGAATTGTGATTAGTGTGGGGTTATTGTTTTGTGACTTAGGACCAAAATATGAGGGTAAGTTCTTTGAACAAAATAAATTGTGTCTTTAATAATGGAAAACGTAGAGAATCAAGGCAATTCTACTACTTTCAAATTTTGATAATGGAATCAATGGATTACTGTATGTGGAAGATCGATTTCGAAGGGTTAATCGCTTGTTTTGGAAAATTTTCTTTTAAAATTGATTACTTTTGATAGCACGAGCAATGTAATATGGAATGACTTACTTGAAAAGTTACCCTATGCAGTTGTGTATTTGTGGGTACAGCTTGGTACAGTTGTGTCCACCAATGTATTTTTAGTCTCTGTTTTAAATTTATAACATTTAATTGGAAATTTCATATCCTTAGCTATTTTGTACTGCAATTTTAGTTCTTTAAATTTGAATTCTATTTCATTTTGCCGCATGTGTGACTTTTGGTATTACATCTATATAATTTAATTAGTCTTTTTTTTTTTTACGTGATTGGATCTACTTTTTTTTTTATTAAAATAACATAATTTTAGGAAATAAGGAAAATAAATTATTTCAATAATCGTATATGTATAATTGGTTATAATTAGAATAGTTTTTGTCTGAATAAGTTTGTTGAAAAATATTTAAAAATAATTAATTTTATTTGGATGTAAAAAAAAAAGCTTTTATAGAGTAAAAAAAGTGTAAAAATAGTTAAAAGAAATAAAAAATAAATTATTGCGAAATAATTATAATTTATAAATTTTCAGTTTCTTAAAAATAATCTATTTTTTTAATTTTTTTAAATTTAATTTAAATGTTAAACATTTATTCAGCTTATTTTTTTAAAACGCACTAGCTAAAATACCACAATTACTTTATTTGTAACCAATTGACACAATTAAAGTTACACATTTGCAATCCTTAATAAGCTAATTGGTTCAGTAATCACACAAGTGGAATGCATAAAGGACCAAGAATACTTAATTAAGCCAATAATAACTGTTATATTTATTAATTATAAATATTATTACAATATTTTTAAAAGGAATATAATTGTATTTTTGTAAATTAATATTCATTTCTATTTATATTTTTAGTTCATACGATAAAATAGTAAATAATAGTATAAATTAAAATAATTTAGTAAGGTTTTTAATTTATTCTTTATTTAAATGATGAATAACAAAATATTTTTTAAATTAAAAAATACCATTGTGTAATAATTAGAATATTTATTCTTGAGGATAATAATATGTAATATTAGATTTGGATTCTCTTTAAGATTTGGTAACTTTTGTGATTTTTTAGTTTATTTTAAATTATTATAATAATTAAATAAATAATTTTTTATAGTAAATAACAATTTTGGATAATTATAATAATTCAAAATAAATTAAATTCATCAAATTACTGAATTTAAAGTCAGAGAATCCACATCTTACAATATATTATATTCTTTTTGTTCTTATAGTATATTAAACGTAACGATTCGTGTTTTGGATGAATATATTTTTATGTATTTTTTTAGTTATTTTTAAACTTTATATATGTACAGCTTCAATAGTTATAAATATATATATCAACATATAATTATAAATATCAACAAACTATATTAAAATAATTTATATAAGTTTAATTTAGACAAATAATGATAGCTTCTATAGTAATTAACATGATCCACAGTACAAACATGCAATACAATGTTCTATACCATATCCATCATCACTGATCTTATTCATGATCAGTTATGAAGAATCAAGTTAAGGGAAGTAATTAAAATAAGGAAGTTGTTGTGTGTATAGGACGAAAATTATAATGTGATATACATACCATATTTTCTACTTCAAATTGTTTTCTAAATTGAACAAGCCAAGATTCACCAAAACTAAGATAATACATATACTACGTGCATGTTTGGTTTTCATTTCAAGTTGCAGCGCATAAAGTTGGACATTAAATCAATATTTACAAAATTTATTTTTGGGTAGAGTAATTTTTTTAAAACTTCAATGTACCTCAAATTTAAGTTTGTCGCTAAAAATTAAAAATCAAGCATGCACCGTATCTATACGTAGTTTTACATCATCTCAACTGTGCCACCACGCTTCTTCTTGGGTGTGCCAGCTTCAACATCTTCATATAATGAACTTGCATACTTTGAACTTGAATTTTCATGCTTATCACCTTGACCCCATATTGCATAAGCTTCTTCCCCATGAGCAGCCTCATCACCAATCTCCATATCCTCTTCAGACATTCTCAATGGAACAAGAAGTCTAATGAAGAGGCAAATCAAACTTGTGCTGATAACATTAACAAAGATGACAAATAAAATTCCAAGGATTTGGACACCCATTTGCCTGATCCCCGTGCTGACCATGTTGGAACTGAAACCATAAAAAAGGCCAACGTATTGAGCAGAAAGTCCATAGAACATTCTGTTAAGTCTTGGATCAGCAAAGAGTCCAGTGAGGAGTCCTCCTAGGGTTCCTGCAATGGCGTGAGTGTGGAACACTGCCATTGTGTCATCAACCTTTTGCAGTAGCTTTGATCTCTTATGGATCACCATCATGGTGAACCAAGGGATTGAGCCAGAGAACACTCCCATTATAAGTGCTGCCCATCCCTGCACAACTCCTGAAAAAAAGAACAATTACACCATCAATTCATTTCATATCAAACTTAGTAACTAATTATTTCCTACTAACTCTAATGCACAAAATTTTAAATAAATTACACTCACTTTCTTTTATATATTGACATTTACACAACCTTACCTTTTTTTGAACACATGACCTCTCTCCTGGTAAGAAAGAATAAATGGTGTAATTTATATTTTTTTAAATAATTAGAGGATTAATATAAGAGTTGAAAAAGGACAAATATATTTGATTAAATCTCAAGAGGTTTTAGTACAATTTATTTAACAGGGAAATATGGTTTTGATTAAGTACAGTTTTAATACATTTTTTAGTCCTATAATTTTAAAATGCATTTTTTTTTGTTTATTTTTTAACTCTAATTTTAGAATGATCTATGCTATTTAATGCAAAATCTTCCATGCACGAATTGTACGAATCCATTTTTTTTTTTCAATCGATAGAATGTATACTGGTAGTTTTAAAAATGTAACCAATAAGTATGTTTCTTTATATCCAGATCCTTTGAAATTATATTCGTATCAATTAGCATTTTCATTTTACAGTGTATCATGTTTTGTACATTTTTTTAGGTTTCCAAGCCTTGTCTATCTATCCACTTTTTGTGTTTCTATAAAACTCCATCTAAATAGTTGAAAGATTAAAACTGATACATTTTAAAATAAAAAAAAACAAAGATAATAATAATTAGAAGAAGTAAACCTGTAATTTAAAAATTTTAGAAGGAAAAAAAATGTTACTTTTTACTCAAAATGTTTATCTTATTTATATAATATCCAAAACAAAAGTAGCTAGCGATTAAACTCTAAATCTTAAATTCAAAATAAAAGTGGTCAGTGATTGTTTTTTTTATATACATTTTTAGATTTAGATATCCTTAATTAAATAAAAGAATACTTTGAAAAATAATTTAATTAGCAAATATGATAGCTTTAAAAAAGAGTTTAATTAGTATACACTATTAATGTAAAAAAATTTTATTTTTTTATACTGACATTCAATGAAAATCTTTCATTATGATAAATTTATTAACTTTACTTATTAGTAATTTAAACCCTAAATCAATATAAATAAAAGTTTAACTGGTATACATTTGTTGACTTTTTTTTTTTAAATAATAATAAGTAAAGTAAATCAATTTATGGATCGTAATTGAATGTCAATATAAAAATCTAAGTGAGTGTATACCAATTAAACTTGTTAAGTGATCCGTTTTTATAAAAAGGAGTGTATAAAATAAAAGGTATGAAGAGTGAAAGTTAGGAACCTGCAGCAGGGGTAATGCAAACCAAGCCGGTGATCATGCCCTGAACAGCTCCAATGACAGAAGGCTTTCGGAAAAAGATGACATCAAGAATGACCCAAGTGAGCAAGCTGGTAGCAGTGCAAGCATGTGTGTTGAGGACAGCCAAGGAAGCATCCACGTTCACTATGTATGGATCTCCTCCATTGAACCCTGTCCACCCCATCCACAACAACCCTGCCCCTGTCAACATTAGAAGGATGTTGTTTGGAGGGAACCTTTCTCTGTCCTTGTTCAGCCTTGGTCCAACCTAACATATCACATACATTTGTACACATCCACTAATCATTCTATTTTATTTTTTTTGCATGCTAACCTTTTATCACTTCCCATACACCTGAGTTATATGGATACCAGTATATATTCTACACTTCATCCATATTTATTAATATTTTCTATCAAATCATATTATAGTTGTATTTTTCTTTGTTTCCCACTCTAGGAATATATCAACTGTTATTAGTCTTTTTCAGAAAGAGGAATATTAAGAAATTTGAAACTCGATTAGTTAGAATTCGAAAATAACCGACCTAAGGAGAGACAAGTACCACAGAAATTGGTAATTTTAATAAATTGTAACTGTGGGAGAGTTTCAAACAAAGAGAGAGCTCCTGAAAAGTTTCCATAGCTCTCCTCTTTGAGAAATTATAAATCTCTATCCCATTTGAGTGGATTATGGTGGAGGAAAAAAATATAGAAAAAAAGAAAAGATAAAGAAAAGAAAAAGATATGATAAATAACGTATGCATGTCTATAATTTCCCAATATACTACTACACACAGAGAGAGGGAGAGAGAGACAGTAAACAGAAGAGAGAGCAATAGTGTAAAGATGAGAAGTGACAACAGAGAAAACTGATTAGTTTCCGTGGAGTTAATTGCAATGTTATGGTGTCTAAATATAATTAATTACTTAGTCATGATATTCAGTCTTGGTTTTAACTTGTGTAAGTAATTAAGAACAAACAAATTAAGGTTAAAAGGCATAGATTGCGGCGAAGCTAAGACACAATTAAGTAAGTACTAATAGTCACAGTAGAAAGAATAATTAAACTAAAGTGTTAATGGAAGGAGCATACAAAAATGTTTAACTGCTTACCCAAAATGCAGCTGTGAATCCTGCAACCCCGGAAGACAAATGGATCACATATCCACCTGAATAGTCTATTATCCCCATTTTGGTTAAAAATCCACTAGCACTCCATATGCTGAAAGCTGTGAAGGTGTATGAGAAAGTGAGCCACAAAGGCACAAACAACATCCAAGCATAGAAGTTCATGCGCCCCAACACAGCCCCAGCAATGAGAATCAAAGTAATGGCAGCAAAGACACACTGAAAATAGACCATAGTGGCATTTGGAAATGCCCCCAAAAATGCTTTCTTGAAAAGATAAGCGTGTTCAAGTGACATAGCAGGTTTTCCCCAGAAAGGAACAAGTTGATCACCAAAAGACATCCGGTAGCCCCACACAACCCAACAAAAAAACACACATGCAAAAGCATAGAGTGACATGAATGCAGAGTTCACCGCCCATTTCTTCTTCACTGCTCCACCGTACAAGATTATGAGCCCTGGCACACTCTGCATACCCACCAGTGTTGCAGCTGTTAACTGCCATGCATTGTCTGCTCTGCTCAACCATTCAGGGCTTCCATCCACAACCCAAAGGTTTGAGGGCAATGGCACAGTTGCATTGATGTTCGCCATTTTTTTCAACTCTCTTTTTCAGTGAGTGAATGAGTGGCTTTAAGACTATACTAGATCACTTATATATATGCTTAGAATGATTATTCCATCAAGCAAAGCCTGTGGTGGTGCTTTATATGCTTAGAATAATCCTTTGGTTTGATTCTACCGTCAAGCTGTAGAAATGTTGTCATATTCAAATTTGTCCTAGGTCATGTCGCTCTTAATATTAATTGATTAAACTTAGGCGGGTATTACAAACACTATTATGCTATAACGGGATCACCAAAGCTCGTTTATGTCATCGTACTTATCTGTCTTCCAATCACAATATATATATTCTAATCACGAGTGATAGTGAAACTTTTTAATTTTTTATATAACTGATTAAAATTTCTTATATATTATCAACGTTATTGGTCTTATATTTTCTCTTAATTTCCTGGTTTAGTTATAGAACCAAATAAGGCGTATAATTTTTAATAAATTTTAACTCATTATATAATAAGAGTTTTTAAAAGGGGAGTTTTGCTAGCATTCCTATATACATAATCTTTTTTTACTAGAAGTAGAACGGCATACGTTCGCTCTAACCATAACTTATTTACATGCCATTTTCCTGCGTTAGTTTAATGGCAAGCAATCCACACAATAGTAAATTGATAAAATGTGGCTTTCATACTTGTCCTATGTATGTACAAAAGTTTTTGAAAAATAATATTTTAAATATGTTAATTTATTCTTTGTAAGTTAGCTTTTTCATTTTTCCTTTCTATAAATTTCATTTTCAGAATCATAACTATAAGTTCCAAAACTTTTCTTTTTTAGTTTCTTTTATCAAGTTTTTTTATAAAAATATTATTTTGCTAAGGTCAAAACGATGTTATCACTTATCATATTAACAAATAATATTCTAATGGTATCATCATTTGCTATATTATTAAGAACTAAAAAGTGTAACGTCATTATAGTGTCATGTGATTATTATTCTGAAGACAAGATTTTTTTTACATGAACTGAAAATAAATAAAAAAGTATTATATATATGAAAAAAAAATGGAATGTATAAAAAGTGACACTTGTAAACTAGGAACAAATATTTAAATTTTTTTTGGTAATGCTTTGAAGATAAACAAAAGGACTATAAACTGAAAAAGTGTTGTAAAAAGTTTGAAAATAAATAAGGTAAAATTATAATTTGTAACCTTCAATTTATTCCATTGTTGACATCATTTTTCTCTATTTTTAATTGTTTATATTTTATCACTTTATTTTATAATTTGATGACATTTGAACTATTCGTTAGAAGATAATCAGTTAAACTATTAAAATTGACTTTTCATGATCTTAATTAAATGATTTTTCACGTTGATATATAAATAAAAAACTTAAAATTTTAGTTTTAAAAGAAAAAAGTAGACTCAAAAGTCTAATTGTAAAAAAAAGAAATAACTTTTCTCCCTATTTTATGCAAAATAAAGTTTTTTACCAATATATCAATCTAGTAAGTTATTTAATCAAGTTACATGGAAAATCAACATTAAAATTTAACCGTTAATGACTATTATATAATGGATTATTCAAATGATATTAAATTATAAAATAAAATAATAAAATATGAATTATTAAAAATAGAAAGCAAAATGTTAAAAATTAAATAAATTGTAATTTAGCCGATAAGCAAATATCCAGAAGGACACCAAGTTCTTTTATTAAAACACCTCTTCAAAAAGCGTTTTAATTCAGTGTTGAAAAAAATGTACGTATGAGCGACAATAATAGTTGGGTTCCATGCTGACATCCTCTAAAGCCTCTAGTTTTTCTAGTATAACGAACTGCCAAAGCTCCCTTGTGTGCTGCTAATACTCAAACTTTAAATATAAGGCATAAACTCAAACTTTATTAGTTTTCGTTTAACATTGTAAACTATTCACACGTTTGATAAATACTATCAATTGTTGCGGTCTGTCGTAGTGATTCTGGCAGTTCTCTCACTCACCATATACATTATTTGTTCCTTCTCTAATACCTACTACACAAAAAATACACAATTAAAAACTCTTCAAAATAGCACGTACAAAAAAATCATCATTTCATCGCTTATTCTTTTTTTTCCATTTCAACACTACTCTTTTGTCCTTCTGGATAACAAAAAAATATTAATATACACCTTTCATAGCTTTTTGGAGAAAATTCGTTACTACAAAAAGTTTGCTAAATAATGAGGTAATTTAGTGAGAGAATTGTTCCCTCGCTATTTAGTGAAGAATTAGCAAATGCATAAATTTTGCTTGTCATTCTCTCACAAATAACTATAATTTAGCAAACAAATTAGCTAGGGAGATTCCTCGTTAACCCTTCGCTACATAAAATTCCTTTGTAAATATACAATTATAATATTAATTTGTGAAGGATCTAAAATCCTTGTAAATTTTTTGCAATTCTTTATCTATTCTAAAGATGACAATTACACCTGTCCTTACGCCTTACTCTGATTTTGATGGGGAAAACTTGTGTTGATTAGCGTTAGAATCGGGTTTTTCCCACCTAAAAAAATGGGGTAGAAGCACGGGTTTTTCACACCCTTGTGGACCATTAAAACATGATTACACAAGAATCGCAGTAGTGTGGCTGAGACCAGAATATTGTGAAAGATCTGTGAATAATGATATACTTTTTAAATTAAAATATAATTAATAATTTAATATATAATTAATTAATAAAAAATAAGTAAATTTAAATTCTAAAAAAATAATATAATGGGTTACTCATGGGTCTACCCAAACTTGAACCTATCTTATAAGAATGAAGATTAAAATTTCATACCTACCTCTTTTATACCCCATACCACACTTTTCAGGGTTAGGAAAGGGCCAAACTCACTCCCGCTTTGTCTGGTTGTCATCTTACTCTATTCAATGGTGATATATTTTAATTAAAGTGTAAAACAAATAAATAAATGATAATTTAATCTTCTATCATTTTTAATATGGAATTTTACTCCTTTAATTTTTAGAATCATGTAATTTTAGGCTTTTTCAATTCGCAGCACTAGATCAAAGCTAACTAGTAATTAGATATTTTGCATTCAAGTAATTTACCCATTTAAACACAAACTATGTAGCATGTAACTCGGATAGTTAACAATTTTAATGGGCTTCGTTTTCTTAAGCTGACAACCACCCTAATTAACTCATGAGTTAAAAAATACAAACTACTTTTTTTATTTAGCACAAATAAATTAATTTTATCACTTTCAAAATTCAATCTGTTTTGAACAACTAAATTGATTTTTTTTTTTTTTACATATTTAGATTTCAGAATAAGTAAATATGAGTAAGTTAAAGTAAATTAAACTAAATACATATTCACAAGTAAAAACAAGTAAATAAAGTGTAACGATGACCTAAGGTGTGACATTGACAATGTCTAGATGAGACAAGATATAACAAGATTGACTAACATTCTGTGTGTCGAAACAAAGAGGCTAGTTATACGGTTACGTAGCCTGCAACCTCAACAAGCCCATTTTTTCATCTTTACTGGTAATTGAAAATTGTCAATGAAAGCTAGCAAAATGGTCCATACTAGCTACTTGGTCCTGCGAGCCCATAAAATTGCTAAGCTAGATTAATGACCACTAATACTAATTAATGGATGAAGGACTAAAATAATGTAATTTTAAAAATTGAAGCATGAAAATGGAAACTTTTAATGTTGAAGATTAAAATAAAGGATTAGAAATTATAACGAACAAAATTAATTAAAATTATAAATCATAACCTAATTTAAGAGACAAATTGAATTCTAAAATAAACAAAACTAGGATATTTTTTAATTTAATTAAATGCATGTTATTTCTTAACCATGCAAACATATAATATTGAGAAACTAAGATATCTTGAATTTAATTGAATTGTATACCAAATGGAAATATTAAGTTTTGACATGTGAAGAATATATTATAATAACATTAAATTAGTTTTGGATAGATAATTTTAGTAAAATTTTCCTTACTCATATTCCAAAGTTATGGTGGGTGGACTTTTTAATTAAAAGGTGTTGTCTTACCTGACTATCTTGATATAATTTGAAGAACAATTCAAGATATTCATAATTAAATAGAAAGGAGACATGGTTTGAAATCATCTACTAATTATGGAAGGCTAATTTTTCTAGGAATAAATATTATAGAAATTGCCTTTTATTTTTATCAAAGTATATATTTATTATTACAATTTTAATTTTATAATATCTGTATATAATATTTTAGTTATTATAACATTAAATAAAATAATGTCTCGATTGAAATTTTTAAAAAAATATGTTTAAAATAAATTTAAATTTTAATTATAAACTAATTTAAAAATTATATTTAAACTATTTTTTAAAAAAAATCCAATTAAATATATATAAATTAAATCTATATTCATTTAATTGGATGTAGATTGAATATGGATTGAATTTGTACACCCTATTTTTGTTAGTGTGATTGCAGCAGTATAATGCATTTTGCCTTGTTAATATACTCTTATGCAGTCTTTAGTCTACTATTGTTCTTCATTTCAATTATCCTAAATGTGATAAAGTAATTTAAAACTTTCATATTGTTGACTCATGTTTTGATTCAACTAGGTGGAACAATTGTGTTTGTGGTCATTATTGATTGTGTAACTTCTTATTCTAGCTACATTTTATTAAATTTATAAAAGTTAATCAAATATATGACAATGTTACTTAAATAGTAGTAATTGTTTATTAATTTTGAAATTATTATTATTATGAGTTTAATTGATATACATGGTTAGTGTAAATATTTTTATACTAACACTCAATCACAACCTTTTATTCAAGGTAAATTTGTTAACTTTATTCATTACTACTTTAAAAGTCAAATAAATGAAAAATCATGATTGACTGTCAGTGTAAAAATCTTTTACATTAACAGTGTATATAAATTAAACTCTATTATTATATGTAAATATTTGTTGAGTGAAAAAGTAGAAAACAAATAATTTTTTCTCTCTTCTCATATTTTAGAATAATTATTTCCCCCTCCTCACACTAAATATAATGTTGTTTTTAATTCTACATCTATAAGTAATACATGTGTTTTAGATTAATGCTTTTAATTTGCAATGACATGTAAAATTATCTTGTATTTATAGTCATCGGACCTAATTGAAATTGGATGTTAAGAAATAAGAATTGTTATGCCTTGTAACTGAAGAATTTAGAAATGGGGTTGATGGTTTCATTCAAGTTTCTATGCTAGACCTGTCATATATAGCATGTCATATTCCTTATCCTTATGCAAAACCTAGAAATAGTAAGCAAACATTTAAGGTAGGGATGAGTGTAGATTTGAGGGAAGAAATACAAGAACAAATGCAAATGAAGTTCTTTTGAAAGGAAATATTACCTATTGTAAAACAAAAAAAAAATGAATCATTTACTTCCTTTTTTTTGTTTGATCAAACTTTGTGTTATATAGTTTTCCTTTCTATCTTTTGTGAGACTTTCTTGGAGCTATCAAAATAGGTTCAAACCTGTGGGCCAATCCGACCCACCATGAACACGGATGGACCAAGCAAAAAGAAAGCTAAACTAGTTGTACTACCTACAATAGAACCTACCCACTTAGGACTCGTCCTATATGGATTTGACTCAGGTGGGCCAGGTCAACTCATATTCAACCCACCGCAACGTTTGCTATTTGATGCACACCACTTCATTCTCACACCCTTCTTCCCTCAACGTCAACTACACTCAATCCTCACTCACTCCAATGTCACTTTTAGACTTATTAATTCTTCAAAAACCTTACTGGATTCCGTAGTATACTTGTTTTAGCTTTAGCCTTTCTACTTTCTTGCAAATATTCATGATCAACCCCTTTATTGAATGTAAACAATATTCATGATATTAATATTATTTTGGATTTTGAGGCTAGTTAGTCTTTTTGCTTGAATTTGTGTGGAAGATTAGTTTCCTGAAAGATCTTTGGAGCATATGGAACCTTGTAACATCAATTTAAGTAACATCATCTATCTTATTTTCATTGTTTCATTATTGGTTATATGCTTCTGTAGTTTTTGGTTGTCTTTTTTCTTTTTTCATTTATTTTTAGTTTTTAAGAAAATATTTTTTTTTTATATCTTGGTGGTTGGTGGACTGACCCATATAACCCACAACCTGTGGTGGGCTGGACCAAGCCAACAAGTTGATCGAGAAATATAAAATGAGTTAGGTTAAGTTAACATGTTTTTCTACGGGCCAAGGTGGGTTGATCCATATGGGTCAGGCCAACCCGTTTTGACCGCTCTAGACTTTATGATAGATTTAAGTTGTCCTGCATTTACCCATAAGTCTTGGGATGAGTACCTTCCTCGCGTTAACTTTGCATACAATAGGGTGGTTCATAGGATCACAAAGCATTCTCCTTATGAGGTGGTTTATAGGTTCAATTTGGAAATAATGGGAGGAAGAAGGTAATCTTCAATGAAGGGGATTGGATTTGACTTTATATTAGAAATGATTGTTTTCCTTTTGAGAGAAATTCCAAACTTAGCTCTAGAGAAGATGGTCAGTTCCAAGTCCTCGAGAGGGTGACTGATAATGCATATAGGTTAGATCTCCCTGATTCTCACTCCTTCTTAGACAGATGGGGAATTTGTAAAAAATTTACATGAGATGGTGAAGAATCACATTTGAAAACCAATAGAAGAGGTATGCTTCATCTGGAAATAATGGGAGGAAGAAGGTAATCTTCAATGAAGGGGATTGAATTTGGCTTCATCTTAGAAATGACCAGTTTCCTTTTGAGAGAAAATCCAAACTTAGCCCTAGAGAAGATGATCAGTTCCAAGTCCTCGAGAGGGTGAATGATAATGCATATAGGTTAGATCTCCCTGAGGATTATAGAGTTAACATACTTTTAATGTTTGTGATCTTACTCTGTTTACAGGTGTTGGTGAGAAAGAGGATGAAGCCTTGGATTTGAGGTCAAATCCTCTTTAAGAAGGAGGATAATGATGCAATCCTTGTTGCCTTGCCCATGATCTTCTTCCTTGATAATGAAGCTAAGGTGAAATGGAGTATGGGTGAGGCTAGAAATGGTGATGGTAGGCACAACTCAAGAAAGAGATAAGTCTTTACAAGGAAGGGGTCCTTGATAAAATCTAGAAAGAGGAGTTCCTCAATGAAAAAGAAACCCAGCCAAGAGGAGAGAACACTCACTCAAGAAAAGATAAAATTCTATATATGATTCAAAGGTACAAAATGAGAGAAAAGAGAGACTATTTGTAGAGTGATGGGTGGTAGGGTAGGATTACATTAAGGTAGAATTAAACAATGATTAATTAACTCAAGGAGCCAACTAACCCAAGGTTAATTCCCCTCAATGAAAATGACCACTCTCACAACCAAAGTGTGGTGTTCCCTTGCTTCCCTTGAATGTGTAACTATAGGGAAGATGTGAGGATAATGTGTTGGTCTTGCTTTGTAAGTCCTTAACGGGGTGTGAATATAAGAAGAGGGAGTGATTTAATCAATCCATGTGACCACTTATTTTTTATACAAGTACACCTTTTACATGAACTTCATATGCCAACTAATTGCACCTCTAAAATATAAAAAGAGACCTAAATACAAGGTCAATGTAACATCCCCCGTTACAGTAACACCCAAGGTATAATAATTAAGTAGTTATTATAAATAGAAATAAAATCTCAAAATAATAAAAATGATAAATGTAATAACAACGTTCATAAAAAGGAAAACTCTTCCAAATTATAATAGCAACATTTATAGAAGGAAAATCTAAACTACGGGTTAAGTCTTCATACCTCCTTAGCCTTCACAACTTCCTCCTCTTCTGACTTTGAAAACAACACTTTTAAAATGAGATGAAAATCTCAGTGAATAAAATAGTTTTTAAAATAGGTTCGCAAATAGCGTTGTTCTCAGCCAGTGCGGATTCCGAAAAAACAACCATGGTATCCGCAAATAAAAGAAGTTTCTTTTTATTAAACAAAATGATTTATTCCAAATAATGTCTAATAGGAATAATTTATGAACAAAAAAAGAGAAGGGTATTTTAAATAACACCCTCATAACACAATTGCTGCGAAAAATAATGATGCTCAAGATCACTCGCTCCCACTCTATGGTTCTCAGAACCAAGGTTTTTAATAGATTCTTCAAAATGGTTTATGAGCTCATATTACATACAATGACATCCCACTGCCTTCCCCACGCTATTATGGAGGTATCCAGAATCTTTCTCCATCCCAGATGGAGGTATCTAAAGTCTTTTCTCTGTATTAAACGGAGGTATCTTATACATCCATCCCGGATGAATGTACCTCAAGTTTTATTTCCACGTTAAAGGAAGATGTCTCAAACAATTCTCAATTAAATCTTGAGAATCCTCATGCGCCAATTGTCATTGTGACCTAAATACCCCAATATAGCATAATAACAAATGAGTTAACTTTTTACATAATTGAGTAATAACAATAGAAAAATAATAATAATAAGATGAAACTTTGAATTTGAGTACGCAAAAAAAAGGCAAAGTTGAGTTTCGTTTTCAGCCATTACCCGAGTTCGTAACTGTAAAAGCTTTCTTTCTAGGCATTATATATGTGTACGTTAATATGGTGAAATCAAATTGATAAAATCAAATCGAATTCTAGTTATAAAATAATGTGTAATCGCAACATGAATTCTATTTTGTCACAAGAATCAAAATAGTATACATAATTCCTATAGTTTGCACACATAAAATTATGTTAAAATTCATGAATGATCGATAGCAAAATAGTTGTTCTATTAGTATTTTTAAATTCTTTCTTTTTATGAAAAACCTTAAAAATTGTATTTCTCTAAAACATACCATGGAGGGGTTTAAAGAAAAGTTTTACTCACCTCTTGACGCGAAATCCCACCACTTTAATTCTTCTGCTCCTATCTCTCTCTTTCTCAATCCTAGAATAATCAACTAACCTAAGTTATTCTGAGGGAACTAGTTAACCCTATATATAGTAGTTTAGGGTTGGTTTTCCCCTCTCTATATCTTCTATAAAAGATTGATTTTACCAGATTAAATACAAAATAGTATCAAATATTTAATTATTTTTATCTTATTCCTATTTTAACGGGAATATTATTTGAATTTGTTATTCAAAGTGATATCAAATCTTTTTATTTGTTTTATCTTATTTCTATTTTAAAGGACCTGAATTTGTTATTCAAAGTAATATCAAATCTTTTTATTTGTTTTATCTTATTTCTATTTTAAAGGGAATATTATCTGAATTTGTTATCCAGAGTGATATCAAATCTTTTTATTTGTTTTATCTTATTTCTATTTTAAAGGGAATATTATCTGAATTTGTTATCCAAAGTGATATTAAATCTTTTTATTTGTTTTTTTAACAACTTAATCTATCTTCTCTTAATTGAATGTTTATTCGAATATTTGTATTTTAAATTTTGGGATGTTACAGTCAACAAGCAAAAGGTCAACTCTAAGATTCAACTTTCTAAAAAGAGGTAAAAACAAGCTAAAAAGTACAATAGATCAATGAATAGGCTAAAAAATCTTCAAAACCTGACAAACCATAAAGCTCGCTACTCGCTAAAAACTTGTTGGGTACCCATTATAGAAATGCCAACGGGTTTTAATACTTGCGGTATCTACATGTACCCGCAGATGTTTTAAAAAAGTAAATATTTTTTTATAAAAAGCTTTATCAAATAAATAATTTATTTGTTGGAAAATCTAGAAATAAAATTATACTATTTTCTACAAGATAATTAGATCTAAAAGTAGATTAATATAATATATTATAAAAAATATTTACGACAAATAAAATCTTTACTTTATATTACCGGTATTCTATAATAAATAATTTTATTAATTATGAAGTTTTAAAAAAATATTGATATCATTGAAATTTGACAATTAATATTTTATTTTGATTTATTTCACAAAAATATTATTTTTTAACTTAAATATATATAGTATTTTAGTTTAGCAAATAACGGGTACCTGCAGGTACGAGTACTATAATACCATACTTGTGTCTGTTAAAGAGTGAGTAGAAAAAAACTTGTATTTGCAAGTGGTGGGTACCTATTTATATTATCCATGTGGATATTTTCATGAATTTTATCCACAAGTATCTGTGGACCTGGATTTTTTTATACAATCCCTAATTCTGTCTGCCAAGGATCCTATAGTTAGGGTTATAGCTAGGAAGATAAATGAGATGACTAGACATGATCATGGAAAGTCAAAGCTTATGGAGAACTTGAAGATGATTGAAGTCTAATCTCTTTTGATATTTTCTCTTGTAAATATTTAGGAGTAGTTTTTTGACTTTTTAGTGATTGACTCCTATAATTGACCCTTTTCTCTTTTAATTATTGTATTTGTGTCATTTCCTTTTAGTTTAGGGTGTCATTAGTCATCATGTTGAGTGTGTGAGGTGAGCTAAAAATCCATAAAAAGTGGCGTGTTGATTTCTTGTGTTACACACTTCTTTTTAGATCCACGCCCATTGTCACACCCAAGACATGACTTCTAGCTCCACCTTCTTTTTCTAGACCACGCCTCTTAGAGTCTAGACACATGAGCAACACAACAACAAAGTGGTTTGGAAAGAATTGACTTGGGATAAACCATGGTTGGTTATTTTCTATAGTGAGCTAACCATGGGTTAATCATTTGTACCTTTTATCATTTGAGTAAATTTAAGAGCATTTGGTTGAGTTATCCTTCTCCTTGGTTGAGTTCTGCTTACACCAAGAGGAGTTCCCTTCTAATTTTCATCAAGAGTCTCTCTCCCTTGTGACAATCATCTTTGCTTATCTCCTTTGTGAGTGGTGCATATCCTCATCCAACCCTTCTTCTTTCACCTTCCATTTCAGCCTTTTAAACCTCTTTATAGAAGTAAATCATGATTTTAATTGAAGGTAGGCATGGTTTGAATTTTTAAAAATCTTCCATATCCAATAAATGGATTGGTTTAAAATCCATATCCAATTTTTTTTAACAAAAGGGATTGGATTAAAATCCAAATACAAAATGGATTGGATTAAAATCCAAATAATTTAATTGAATATAGATTCGATTAAAATTCATATGAATATTTTTTTAGAAAAAAGTTTGAATTTTTAAAAACTAGTTTATGGTTCAAAACAAAATTAAAACCAATTGTAAATAAATATGTGATTACAAAAATATTTTTTTTACTATTTTGAGTCTTAACTAGTTTTAAAATTAAATTTAAAAGATTAAAATTTAAAATTATGTTAAGCATTCAAACTTTTTTAGACACAGAATTTTATTAGCATCCAAACCCATAATAAAACAATAAATAAGATTTTTCGTGAACTAGTATGTATTGAATTAGTATTCTAACATTCCATTACATAAAATAATTTTCTGTTTCATTCAACTAAAATTAATTGAATCAAATTACATTTGATTTTTTTAACTAGTTTTAAAAAAAAATTATTCAAAATTTATTAATTTGATTTCAAATTTGATTTTCTTTCTTGACCTTGGTTGAGGCCTTTTTGACTTGACATGGATAATGACATGTTGGACTTGACTACGACATCTTCGTTTAGGTCTCATTTAAGACACCATAGGCTCGACATTAAAAGGACACCTTCAATTTGATCTAGTTAACAGACTTTTGTTAAGCGATGAGTAGGTTAATTATTGGATTATAATGATATGTGTCATTATCTTACTAAGTAACTCAATCAACATGATTGTAACAAGTTAAATAAGTAATATTCCTACTCTGTTGAAACCTACCATGGAAGGGAAAACTTTTCAAATAGACAGCATAGATGCATTGATGAGCTAAAAGAGCAAGTAGAATGGGAAGAACTTTCCTTTGCTTCCAACTCTTAGAAATAAAGTCAACCAATGCTTATTTGCCCCAAAAAAGCCTATTCTATACCAACTTATTCTATAGATGATATAATAGGAGTAGATTGAATAGCAATGTATATTCACCCAGCAGCGGAAACTGCTTGAGCTTTTTTAGTAGCTTATATTAGGTTGAAAATTTTAGTATCCTTATTATTTTATATCAACTTTTAGTACCTATTTAATTTTCCGTCACATAAAAAGGTTACCCTTGTTGAAGTCATTTGTTAATTGATAATTAGACATGTTGACCAAATGACTAACAACACATGTGTAAATTGCAACAACTATAAGAAAGGGTTGAATTATGGTTTAAAAAAAAAATGCAAACTTCAAAATCATATGTATCTATGTCTTATAGATTATGCGTTCAGTCGATCTTTGTCTCATAGTTTTAAAATAGACATGCTAAATATGCTATCAATCTTTTAAAAACACTTTTATAACATAACGATAAAGCACAAAATTTAATAAAAACTTTTTTACAAAGACAAGACACAATGTTTAGAATAAAACATTTTCTCAAAGATCTTCTGAAAAACAAAATTAACAATTTAGAGTTACTCAATAGAGGTAAAAACACTAGATTTTATACTGGTTCACCTCAACATGAGGCTACATCTTATTCCTTAGAAACCACTAAGGTTTTAGTATCTTCAACAAGATACAAGTAGTATTTCTCAAACCTCTTCAAGCTTATCCTAAGTAGTATTTCAATTGTCCCCACATTGTGATTTCATAGAATAAGGTGGTTCATAGAAACATAATGCATTCCCCGTTTGAGGTGGTTTTTGGGTTCAACCCTCTCACTCCCTTGGATTTGATTCCTCTCCTTGATACTTTCTCTTTCTTGCATGAAGATGGAGAATCTAGGGTTGAGTTTGTTAAAAGGTTACATAAGAGGGTGAAGAATCACATTGAATGACAATCAAAAGGGTATGTTGATGCAATCTTTTTCTTTCAAGGTTCCATCACTAGGGTCATAGCTAGGAGGATAGAGGAGGACATGGCTAGGAGTGAGTATGAGAGGCCAGGACATATGGTGAGCTTGAAAATAATTGAAGCTTAGTCATGTTTCATTGTATATAGTTAGGTCTAGTTGTTTTACCTTTCTCACTATTAACTTTTAATGTTACAGTTGACATTTCCTTGGTGACCATCGTATTTAGGTCATATCTCTTTTATTGTGCTTTTAGTCATCATGTGGAGTGTATGTGTAAGGTGGGTTAGATTCTCTATAGAGGCCGCGTGAAGCTTGCTTGCATCACACCCCTCTTTTCAGATTCTCATATCCCTAAACACATCCAAAGCATGACAACCAATTGGCCTCACTTGTTGACTGTGTACACACCCATTTTTTCATGAACGAGTATGCATTTTTGGTGTGAGGTTGGGCATAACCATTGATGAGGTGAATTATGGTTTGGTTAACTCCCACTCCTAAGCTCTATAAATTGACCCCCCTTCTCACATTTTGACACTTTTGATCATTAGTAAAATTTAGCTTTGTTAGTGTTTTCTTCTTTTTTGTTCGAGCTTCTTTATTATAGAGAATCTCTCTTTTTTAGCTTTCATCAAGTTCATTTCCTTATGACAAGCATCAAGGCTCATCTCCCTCTTAAGTAAGGCCTACCACCACTATCCTTTGTCTTAACCACCCTCCATTTCACCAAGGGTACATCATTAGGGGAAGGGTAAGGAAACTTGGTTTACATCATGTGTTAATTCTTCAAATAAAAGAAGAAAGAAGATGGCCTTCAATGAAAGGGATTGAGTTTGACTTCGCCTTATGAAATATCACTTTCCTTCTAAGAAGAAGTTTAAACTTAACCCTTGAGGAGATAACCCCTTCCAAATCCTCTTAAGGTGAATGCTAATGCATATAGATTAAACTTTCTTAAGAGTTATGTAGTTAACACCATTTCTAATATTTGTGATTTATCTCTTTTTGCTAGTATTAAGGAGGAAGTAGGAAAATCCTTAGATTTGAGGTGAAATCCTCTCCAGGGGGGCGAAGATTATGTAATTTTGTCTTTTAAGGATCCCATCAATATGGCCATGACAAGGAGGATAGAAGAGGAGTTGGCTAAGAATTAGCAAGGAAGACCAAAGCTTTTGGTGAGCTTGAAGATCATAGAGAAATCATAGCCTATTGTTCCTATTTTCTTGTAAATATTTAAGAGTAGTTGATTTTGACTTTTAGTAGGTTGACCTTTTTTCTCTTAACCATTGTATTTAGGTCAACCTTTTTTTAGGAGTCTTATTAGTCAACATGTTAGAGTGTGAGATGATGGGCTAGAATCTCGACTGAGTACGTGTGGATGATGATATCATCACTCCTCCTTTTAGATTTGCACCCTTATTCACACAGAAAGCGTTACTACTAATTTCACTCCCTTTTGTTAGAGCATATCCTAAATGAACCTAGACTAGATAAGCAACAAAATCTTCAGTTGGTTTGGGTGAAACCTATGGTTGAATAACATGCATAGTTGGTTTTGACTCTACTAGAGTTAAGTTAACCTTTGTTAATCTAAACCATGGTCTAGTCTACTCAATCATCTAGTTGCTCTATAACTTAGACACCTCTCCTTTTTTTTCACAACTTTGGATCATTAGTAAAATTTGAGAGCATTTTATGTGAGTCTTTCCTCCTCTTGTTCGAGTTCTTTCTTCTTTAAGAGACACCACCTTCTATCTTTCATCAATGTTTAAAAGCCAACTTCTTTCTAAGATTTCAATCACCAAGCTAAAATAATAACAATTCCTTCAACTATGATTTCCAAATACACACTTAACCAATATTAAATTTTTCCAATACAAACATTCAACTTTCTTTAATAGCAATATCAATATGTAATGATACGCAATTTCAAGATTAAACTTTACACTATTAAATTCAATATTATTTTACTGTTGACAAAATTCATATTTACAATGCACAAAGATCAATTTTATTTCGTTGTAAAGATTCAGTTCTACTATAGTAAAAAAAAAACAACACAATTCTTTCAAAATATCTTTTCAATTAAACATAAAGAGTAAAAAGATAGAAAGAATTTGCACATTTGTTTTATACTGGTTTAGTCAATCTGACTTCCATCTAGTTCTAGTCTTAGTCTTCCACTAATCTACATTCCACTAAAAAATCAAGATACATGCACACCAAATATACAACTTTTTCATAGAAAGATCAAACTAACACAACAATAGAGGTTTCCCCTTGCACCCCACAAGATTTTGTTATACCATGATACTCCGTTACTCACAATGCCTCGCTTACAAGACCCCTCTGGGATCAACAGTATCTTCATGTATGTTCAAATGCTTTAGTTTTTCTATTTATAGATTCATTCAAAATATGATCGTTCTGAATTCTAACACATTAAGCTTTGTAAAGTTGTGTCAGGGGTGTCTGGTAGCTTCTTCGACTTATGGTATTTGAGCAAACATTAAATGCTTATCATTGAAAAATTAGGTATACCATATTGCTTATCTAATTTATGTGGGCTAGTTGATGTGAGAAATCACTTGTTGCAGCGAAAATTCAGGAAAGATGATCAAACACCTTTTATAGCTTCTCTGCATCTTCATTTGAGTCATGTATTAACATTTTTGTGCTTCATTTTGCATGTATGACTTCATGACTCTTGATTTTCATGTTCTTCATCTCCATTAGTTGTATCTTCTCATTTATGTGTTTTATCTTTATTCGTCAAGTTCTATATCTTTCCCCTTTTACGTTATGCGTCCTCTTGTTGAAGTCTCTTTGTCTTGATATTTTGTGTCTTCTCTTTATATTATGAGTTTGTGTCTTTATATGAATAAAAGTTGTGTCTTCATCTTATTAGGATGTATTCTCATCTTCTTAGGATTTTTCTTCATCTTCTCAGGATGTGTCTTCATATTTTCATATGCATGTACATCTTACTCATTATAATATACATCTTAATAAGTTGCGTATGATTTTCAAGATATGTGTCTGCATTCGCCTTGATTGTGTCTACATCTACTTTGACCACATCTAAGCTTGACTTAACTACATTTACATTTTCTCAAGATGCATATCTTGCATCTACATCTTTTAGTTATGCTCGCATCTTCTTTTGCTTAGTTTTCATTTAGGTTTGCAATGAATCTGCTCACCTTAAATATATAATAATAAAAGAAACATAGGTAATTTGGAATCACAAGATTAAGGAGGTTTGGTTGACATGAGAATCAATTGAAGGAGAAAGGTTTGATAGATGATGATTAGGGGCTTTAGAAGCATTAATTCCATGACTACACTTCTAGTTAGGTGTAATGATTACTTTTCCAAAACACTTGTTAGATGAAAGGATTTTATTATAAAACAAATACAAGTTTAGGAAATAGAAGAAAAAATAATTAACAAAGTAATGATAATTTTTTTGTACCCATAAGATTGGTGTGAACTATTAACTGGTTTTGTTGATGACTTATTTTAGTCTAGAAATCTAGTTAGCCACCTTTAGTAGTCTCCCCTCCCAATCACTTTTTTTTCATCCACATGGCTCGAACCCTAGACTTTCTTGAGGAGACTGTGTTCATTACCCCTAAGACCAATAATTTGTTGGTACATAATGATAATTTGGAAAATAGTTTAGATGTTAAGTTTGATAAATATGTTTTAGTGTTTTTTTTATTTTGGTTTAGGGTTTAGGGTTAAGTTTTAAATGCTTCATTTTGATCTTTTATGTTCTGAAAATTTTATTTTGGTCCCTATGTTTGTAAAGATTCACCTTTGCACATGTTTTGTGCCACAACAAAATTATTGTGCGTAACTACAATGATTATAAGTTGTCTCAAGTAAGTGAGAATGATTATGGCAGATAAAGTTTGAAGATATTAATAGGATTGAAATAAATATATATCAAGACGCCTCGAGGCAAGATCGAACCCTCTCCAAAAGAGTCAAGAACAACTTGGCGAAAGGCTGAGACGTACTGGCAAAATCGAAGCATTCGTGGAAAAGAGTTACCCAATCAAAAAGTCCAGATTATTTCCAACCCAATTTGCCCCTCCAAGATAAAATCTTGTTTAGCATGCCCAAACCCAAAGTAAAACAGTATAAAAAATAGAACTTACTCAGGTTTAACTTACTAATTGATATATTATTATTCTCTCTGACACATATTACCTTTAGACTACACTCACACTGACTTGAGCAATTGAGTGTCATTGCAATTACTCATCTATGCTGTCTGAAACCTCTAGATCTGGTCTTTGGAAGACTTGAAGACCTTAGCAAAAACCTGTAAAACATTTCAATATCCTAACATATTAGTACAGATACAAAATATATTAACATTTTTAACTACTACTATTTTAATTTAACTATTTCAAAATTTAAAAGTTATTGAAATAGAAAATAATAGACTAAAATAAAACTTTTGAAAACATAAAAGATGATAATGAAACTTTTAAAACTTAATGTATTAAAATGAAAAAAATTAAAACATAATGAACCAAAATTATTTATCCTAATAAAAACATCCAAACATAAATCACGTCATCTCAAAATTAATTTTACAAAATTAATTAAATTTAAAATCAATTTTATCAACAACCATCAAATCACCAAATCACGCACTTAAAAATCCACAAAATAATCAACCTTCTCAAATATCCTTTTCCATCTTCTTTTGGCAAAATTTTCTTCTTTTCTCATCAAATCTGAATTTTCAATTTCTCGTCTTCCTATCCCTCTTCGTATAAATACAAATATATTACTATCATTCCCAATCTTTTTAAAGGAAATTCGATTATTCGTAAATAAAAATTTATGAAATATTATTTCATTGTTTGAATAAAATATATATTATACTCAGTATTGTTAGGTTAAAAATTAAATTCTATTTTAAAACATTTAAGAATCAATTATGGTTTTAAAACATTATATTAATTTTAAAATTATAATTTAACTTTGATATTTACCTCTTTAAAAAAAGATTTTGCTCTGTCCCTAGTTAAAATAATTTCATATTAAAGGCTTACAACTTTGTATTTTTATTAAATATAAAAAATATAGACGCAACAATTTTAATCTATTTAAAATATAACAAGAAACAAGAAACCATCTCTTATATAAAAAAGAAGTGTCAGAAAGAATGTATTAGAAAAGGTATTGCTATCACTTCTTATACACTAAAATTTACATCTTTGTAACCATAAAAAGTTTTAAATTATAATCTATAATGTTAAGTATCCATTAAATAAAACATATAGTTCATATATAATGCTTGGTTCGATTTTTACAGGAACCAAAAGTTGAAACAAAAAAAAAAAAAAAAGAACAAATGATTTATCAATTTACTATTTGTAACTATTTAGTTCGGGTTTAACATCCCCAATTTTCTGATTTCAACCTGTGTACCCTCCATAACGTTAATTACCAAAGATGAGTGATAATACTAAGGTCCAAAATTTCGAACATCTGCTGCTTCAGTCGCCATCCTTAAAAGTGGTTCTTCCTCTAAAAAAAAAAAAAAATCAGAATATGAAAAAATATATATGATGCTGTAGTTGTGGAATTGAACAGCTATGCTAATGATTTTATTCAAGCAAATGATTAAATAACACGCTAAAATACTTCACTTTTATAAATATTTACCCAGTTTCTAAGGTATTAAAAAAAAAAAAACTAAGGTGAAATTAACCATCGAAGTCATGATAAACATGATAGTCCAAGCGTACCTTCTAGAGCAATGAATAATGTGACATAATATATACAAAAATTATAACACAATAATTTATTGGCAATAATGAAGATATTATGGTTTGGCTTGAAAGGGTTTAATTGTTCTAATTTTTAATTAGTTAATTAAAAGAATTATAAGCTTTGAATCCGGTATGTTGAATATAAGATTGTATATTATCTTTTTAAAAAAAGTCTCTAATTTGTTATTTTAGATTGGGATTTGGAGCTTAGAATTTCTCCCTGCACTCCAATAAGTTCTCCCTACACATCTATAATTTCTCAAAATAGCACAAAAATCCTTAATAAAAACAGTAAAAATTTAATTACTATGCATCTCTTTTTTTTCTCTTTCATATGCACCTTTCTCTCGTTTCGCACATCACTCTTTCGCATTTCTCTCGTTAACTTATTTGTATGACTTCGTTTTTCTTCTCACTGAATCAATAGTTTTCTCTTTTTCTTGGTACATTGTTTTTCATCCCTTTGCGTTTGCTTTGTTCTTCGTGATTCAACTTTGCATTTATCTTCTCTCGATACATTACTTTTTTTTACAAGTCCAGACACCCTTATTCGAATTTGTAAAAAAATTTACAATTTTTTTTTTACAAGTTCGGACACCCCTATCTGGACTTATGAAAAATTTACAAATTTTTTTTTACAAGTCCAGATACTCTTGTCCAGACTAGTAAAAAATTTTGCAAATTTTTTTTCACAAGTCTGGATACCAATCCGAACATGTAAAAAAATTTGCATTTTTTTTTACAAGTCCGGGCACCCTTGTCCGAATTGAGTCTAGAAACCCCCTGTTCAAACTTGTAAAAAAATTTGCAATTTTTTTTTACAAATCTTAACACCCCTATTAGAACTTGCAAAAAAATTGTAATTTTTTTATACAAGTCCGGACACCCCTATTCAGATTGAGTTCGGACACTCCTGTCCAGATTGAATTCGAAAACTCCTGTCTAGATTGAGTCTGAAAACCCTTGTTCAGACTTGTAAAAAAATTTGCAAATTTTTTATTACAAATCCAGACACCCCTATTCGGACTTGTAAAAAAAATTGTAAAATTTTTTACAAGTCCAGACACCCCTGTTAGGATTGAGTTCAAAAACCCCTGTCCGGACTTGTAAAACAATTTGCAATTTTTTTTTTTATAAACCCAGACTTGTAAAAATATTTATAAATTTTTTACTAGGATTAAAGTTATTTGTTTACCTAAGATATTTGAAACTTTTCCTAATTTTATAGAAGTGTAGAGAGAAATTCTCTTTAGGACTGGGTAGGATCTAACTTTTTTTAATTGATTATGAGAGTTAATTTTTATTTTTTTGTACAACATGATTACGAAAGTTTTTAAGTCGCTAGAAATGGAAAATTATTATTTTTTAAATTAATTATAACAGTTTTTTTTTTTTCACAACATGATTATGCAACCAGCAGTTAACAACACACTCCCAACTGCAGGGACCTAAAACAAACAAAGTTTATGAAAAAACAAATTTATCAATTTCCAAAGCAAAACTTGATAATATGTTAAGAACCCAAAACGCCTAGATATACATTAGTATGAATTTTTTGGAAAAAAAAAATTACATAAATGCTCAATTCGTCAAGAGAAAAAATCATCATTAATACATATTACATAATCATATCAATAGGTGATAATCACATTTTTACACAATACATGTGATCATATCTTCCCCAGCCCATATTAATATGGATCTTCCTAACTGCCTGAAGGATCCTCTCGCGGGGCTCATGCATAAATTGGCTAATTGCATTAATAACATGGGCAATATTAGTGTGAAATAGATATATCAACTTCCCCATCAATCTTGGGTCCTTCTCTACAAGGGAACTTCTTTTTAGTTCCAATCTTGTGGTTCTGTTCAACGAACACCCTTACGGTCTAGCATCCCAATTTTCTAGTCTTTTTTTGGAATGAGCAACCTCTATTGTAACGAAATACTTCAACTTTTGTAACTCTTTCATTTCAAAATGAGTTCAGTTATTCATTTAGAATTAATTTATTCATCTCATTATCACTTGGAATAATTTATCCATCTTATTTTCAGTCATAGGGAAAAGGTGTTCTCATAATTGAGACCGAAGTCCTTAGGCCTTTTCTTTTTTAACCCTTCAGATTTCTTTTTGCACCCCAATTCATTGAAAAGAACATGTTTGCCCTTATCACTCTATAAAACTTTTGCTCCCTCTTTTCGTGTATTTTCTCGTGCTGCACTATCCCAAACACTGGCGTGAACTATCAAAAGATTTTGCTACAACATACTATACCAACGGTGGTGTGTGGAGTGTCTTCATTGCAGAAGCATGTAAGTTGTTTAGTTAAAGATTTTATGATCCTTGAAGGAAATTGATTTTCTACATTGCAGATCATCAAATCCGTAACAAATTGTAATTTTGGTGCGTTGTGAATCATAAAATTTGCAACATTGGCTACAATGTAGTCGCGGATCAAATGATCCGAAGTGCTAACTTTTAATGTGTTGTGCTTCTGGGTTACGTAACCTACATTGCAATTACATAACTATAGATCATGTAATCTGTAATGTGATACTATACAATTGTGGATCATGTGATGCACAATGTGTTAGTTCAGTAATCAGTTCATTTTTTAGGATCATATTGAGTATCTGTTGAGCAGAGAAGACGAGTTCCAATGGAGTGTAGTACAGAGGTTTAGGTAGAGGTGCAGGTGCACCAGGTCACAAATTGGATGACTGTTCATCGGGGAGGGCTATGCTTGCTCCTCGAGCATCCCCAGGATGTCCATTGCCATAGTTACGGATGATGATTCCGGATTGGTCTTTCTGGATTACTACCCGGATCATCTCAGCTATAGATCACCTCAATCCAGAATGTGTTATACAGCTTCAAATTGCTGCTAGGGAAGAACATTAACAACTTTGAAAGTTTAAAAGGGTAAAGTTGAAAATCTAATATTCTAAGGTGCAAGAAGAAAAAGTGGAAGGTATGAAAAGAAAATGCCTCCCTGGACTTGTGGGTACCACCCTAAACTTGTCTCCATTTTGATAGATATTACATGTTTTAACAGGTCATAGTACTGGCATTTTAAATTATAAACAAGGAATAAATAAGTATGTAAATACTCGTCCCATATCCGAAATACACTTATTATATTGTCTTATTTATTTAATATTTCTATGAGACTAACATTAGTTTATTGTCATGAGTTGAATTTGTTATGAATCATTGCATTTCTTTAGGCCTATTCAATAACTAAAATTAATTTTGAGATTTATAATTAAACAAAAATTACATATAAATACATTATTATAAAATTATTATTTATAGTGAGTGGAGACAAGGACGGGGAAAAAGAATCACATATCTGTCATCGTCCCGTTATCATGCCTACCAATAATTGAGACAAGTTCTAATTATAGTCTTTAGCCATCAGACAAGCTTTAAATCAATCAATATTGCAATATGGTCCCACTTCACAGTATAAATCCAAAGACAACCTGTTCCAATTGAGACATAGGCGAGTCTTTTACAATGTTTTCCACCAAATTCAGAAGGTCATCAGGGCTCAAAGTGATGACTGTGTTTCCTACCATGGATAGTACAGGTGAATAACAAGTGTGAACAATACTGAACAATATATTTTCATGTCTGACCAACAAATTAGAGTTGCACCTCCTGGTCTGACAACTGGTCCCTTAACCAACCAGCAATAGCTACGAACGACTGACTAAGCTTATAGCCTAAACTCAAATCCACAAAAGCAATTTGTAAGAAAATATTCCACAAAGTATGATCTAGATATCCTAGAGGAAACAAGCATGCCAGGTCATAGACCTATTGATAGTCCAATGGATCCATTTTGACACCAAGCAGCTCCTTCAAGAGTTAAAGTTTTGTGAAGTTCAGTAAACAAAGCTACATTTACAACCAAGCAGTTCTTTACATCACCTCAAACCCAATGTTGCATGAGAGGACTAAACACAAAGATTGACTACCATTGTTTGTGAAAAGGTGTTGTCCAAGGAGATCACTGAATCTCTCAGCTCAAATGCCTGTAGACATTCTAACAAAGTCATGAAGAGGTCCAAGAATTCAGTTTATTTGTTTCAAGCTTGATGCATTCAACCTATATGCACCGACTTGAGGGGAATGTTAAAATTTGAGACTAGTCTTGTAAAGGTTTATCGTAGTTAGAACTTTTTTTTTTTCCGTTTTCTTGTACTCTTTTCACTAATACACACACACACACATATATATATATATATATATATATATATATATATATATATATATATATATATATATATATATGTATACATTTTGCACCTGAGTGTGTTTTAGTACACTCAAGCATTTTCTCATATTCAATGTTGGAGCAATTGACAGGATCTGCTGAAATCTGGTACAACAGAACATTGCAAACTCAGGGTAAGGGTCAGGTACCTATAGTAACAGCTTGTTGACTAACACGTCACACTGTCTACATACTTGTAAGAAGATCAGTAAATGCTTATACCAACATCGCACACGGAAACAAAAAGCTTATAGAAGAAAAATGAAATACCTGCACCTTCATCAGAATAATGAAGAGAATGCCACCCAGCACCACCACTCTTCCCCCAACCCACTCTGCTGCTATAGCCAGTTCCATTCCTTCCACCAAAATGATGACCACCACCTCTGTCATTGCCTACACCCTGGTTATCATGTCGAGGCTTTGCTTTTTCAACTCTTAAGGGATAACCTCCAAGCTCAATTTGATCTAGCAGTAGAGCTTTCTTCATACTGACAACATCATCGAACTCCAAGTGAGCAAACCTGTACATTATGAAATTTAAGAGAGGAATGCAGTACACACTTAGGGTGTAGTTGGCAAAACTAGTTGAAAGCTGAGTTGAAAAGTTAGTTGAAAGCTAAAAAATTAATTATAAGTGTTTGTAAAACTAGCTGAAAATTGTAAAATAAAAAATAAAAACATTATTAATCATTAGATAAAAAATTATGCATTTAAAATAATTATAGCATACTTTAATAATATAACTTAATTATATATTTAAATTATAAATTATTATATATTTAAATTATAAATTTCTATAATAACATTTAAATTATAATTACATTTTTAAATTATAAATTTATGTTATTACATTTGAAATAATAAATTGCTATAATTAATATTTAAATTATAATTTTTATAATTAAATATATAAATTTTAAATTACATGTTTAAATTATAATTTTCTATAATTATATATTTATATAATAAATTACTATCATTACATTAATAAAAGAGAAAGATTATATAATGTGATGAGAGAAAATTAGTGGGAGACAATGCATTAATTAATGAAGGGCAGACATGTAAAAGTAAAACTAGCTAATAGCTGAAAATAAGATATCTTTTAAAAAAACTACTTGGAGTAGCTTTTTTGAAAAACCTAGTAACTTCTAAAAGAATTTCTAGATTTTTGTTATCCAAACGAAGCTGAAAAACCTAGAAGAAGCCCTAACAGAAAAGCTTCTAGAGAAAGCTAACCACTAACTAACTTCATAACAGAAAAGAGAGGGACATATAACTAATAACAAACTTAACAGAAAAGTAAAACAACTAACAAACTTAACAGAATCAGACATAACAGAAAGGAAAACAGATTTGCTGCAGTTGAGATAGCCATATACACACATATAACTAGAGTACTCTAATAGTGCCTATAAACCACTACTATCACTAGATCAGAGTATTATATTCTGAGTTGATAGTATTATATACACTACTATCAATTTGTCACAAGAAGCAACTGGAAAAATAAATAAACCAAAATTGAGTTTCACCATAAAATAATATTTGGAAAGAGTGACAACTCAAGGATGTTGGCATAATTGGGGAACATTGCTAGAAAGATATATAATATTGTCAGCTAGCTGAAATGCCCATTAGCCTAAGAAAATTCATGACAAGCAAAACAAGTTCCTGTTTCTTAAAATCAACATTTGAAAACTTCAAACCAATATTTATGAAAACCAAAAATTATTTAAATTGGGAAACATGCCAAAAAAGAACAACATCAGGTAGGCAACCAAAAAGTTCTTTGGCGAAAGATGAGTGGCGAGTAGAAGGCAGTAGCCAAAAAACATGCTGAAAAAGATTGGCAACAGAATAGACAGAGAAACAGTTATTCACTGAAAATGAAGAAGCAAAAAGTGCTAGTAAATCACTAGCAACAATCCTCATAGAAACCTGAAGGTGTTGGTTATGGCTGGAATAGTCACCAGTTGTCGTTAGAAAACTCTAGAAAAGAAAAATATACAAAAAACATTGCCGGAAGAAGGGGCAAAGTGTTAGAAGAGAAACAAATAAAAGGAGCTCATTGGGGCCTTGGGGGCAGTGGGCCTCACTGCAGATGCTTTTTTTAATATTCCTTCAACCTGACTCTGATACCATGTTAAAATCGGAGAAATAATGGACTGAAATTGTATGTCTAAATACATAGTGGAAGCGTGTTTATATAGATTAATAACATTGATTGTAAATAAATTGAGAATATCGTTTCCTCTAAATAAAAGATAATTTGTCTATAAACCACTATTATCACTATATAAGAATATTATATTCTGATTTTAAACAAATACCATGTTAGATTCCAACTTAAAACCAATTAGCATCAACTGAAGTTGTCCTACAAATATATAAACTGCACCCAGCAAATTCATGTAAGTGATGTGGAACTTTTCAACAATGCAACTCTCAATGGTTCTCAACAATAGCCTTCTGAACTATCATGTTCCACCTCATGATCAGAGTAAGCACAAAGTGTTCAACAAGTTATCCCTGTGTCAACCACCTTGAGCTTAAGCACGGATGTTGAATATAGAGTGATTAGTGGATCTAGCCTGTTCAGCCAGCAACTTGTTTACTTAAGTGGGCCTTCTGGGGCCAACATATCTCTGTAGTATGTTAATAGTTAGTCTGTTCAGAATTCAGATTGTTAGGAATGCTGTTAGCTGTCAAATCAATCATAACTAACTACAACTGTAATAATACCAGCATAAATATCTGCATCATTGATTCACCCATTTCAATTTATAATAACAATTCAAAGTTACAATTTCTCTCTCCTTTTCTCTTAATCCTCACTGTACCATGAATTCTACAACAGTGACATCTCAAAATATTCAACAGCACATTAGAACATAACTTGTAGCATACCAAGAAACTTACCCCTTGACAGCATCAGAATCACATTTTGGAATTGATATCCTTATAATGTCTCCACAAGAACCAAAATGCTCTTCTAGGCTAGCTTTTATCTGAAAAACACAGGCATTAAAAACAGTTAAACCAAGCAAGATGCAATAGGAAAAAATGATAAGAGAAATATTACCTTTGCTGCCGGAAGGGAACGATCAAAACCTGACACAAATATAGTTAGAGGAGATTGATTTCTTTCACACTTCTGGAATGAGTTGCTCCAGCTGCTAAAATTATTAAACAGCAAATTGAAGATGTGAGCATGAGACAAGATACAGAAATGTACCAATACATCTTTAATTAATACATGTTTAAAAACATTCATAATGTTGATGAAAAAAAGCTTAAACAAAAATCTAACAAGCAACTTGTTTTGATGTTTTGAAAATGCTTTCCCTTTTACTAAAGTGTATCTATGCATCCAATTCAAAAGGAGAATATACATTACAAGATATGGTAAACCATGCAAATGCACAGGAAAAAACAAAAAATGTTCTCCTGTTCAAAATGGCTATGTTTATAAGAAATTTACTCTAGTGCAATAAGGCCAGATAATTCGTTACTAGGCTGTGACTAGAGACATGATCTTGCAGTTTTATTATATAGGTCTAGATATGTGGATTACCTTCTACTGTAGGTATATTCACCTTTTTCTTGAACCAAATTAACTTTGATGGTACGTCTCAACAATTCTGTATTATTCAGGTCAAGAGCCTATAATGCAAAAAACAAATTTATTGTCAAATGTCAGCTCAATGTCTTCTCAATGAACAGGGTTTCGAAAAACATAAAAAAACAAATGATGATGAGGCTATGGGCATGGGCACTGTGTATATAAGAAAGCCTAGAAAGATCAATGTCAACTTTCCCCCAGAACTACTTGGTATGAGTTAAAAGAGAAAAATGGGAGAAGATTTGAATATATTTTGTGTTAGAATACACAATGATACCTCTTTATGTAGATTAATTAAAGATCAATACAATTAATTATAGGAGATATTGTTTCTAAAATGGGAGAAGATTTGAGTATATTTTGTGTTTGAATACACACTGGCGGCATGTGGACTTCATGCGCCTGAGAATGGCGCTCACTGGGGCAGTGTGTGGCTGTTCTTTTGCCCAGGCGCTCACTGGGGCAGTGTGTGGCTGTTCTTTTGCCCTCACAACCGCCTGGGTTGGGTTGTGCTCACCAAGTGCACCTAATCCTGTCCTCACCTTCTAAAACTACGTCAGTCAATGGCGGTGGACGACAGTCGAAAATGGTCAATGGTGGCCAAAGACGGTGGATGGTGGCAGTGATGGCTCACAGTTGGATGACTATAGTGAGACTGCAGAGCGAGACTTTCCCACTAATACCAATTTGAATAAAAAAGAGTGATGCAAAAAATGCAACTCATCTCCCATAGTGATGTTGCTTCATTATATATATATATATATATATATATATATATATGAGACAGTACTGAGAGAACACATGATATGAAAAGCAAAGACACAATAGTCTAATAAAAATAGTCTATTTTTCTAACACCATCTTTTTTCTACAACTTGTTAGTTTCACATTATCAAAATGCATTATATGACAAAACTATTTGCAACTCATGTCCTACAAATATTTTGAATAAGATCAAGGTAACCAACCAAGTTGAAACTATTACAATTAGAGGTAGCATACAACTATCTTTTAAATGCTTTTGGCAGTTCTAACATTTGCAGACCGCATAAGAGCTCACTAAGCTTACTTTTTTTGCAGCTTCTTCTGTTGCAAACTCGACTTGTCCAATGCCATTTAACCTCCCACTCTGATCTCTATGCAGACGAATATCAAGAATTTCTCCACATTCTTTGAAAAAATCTTCCCTGAACAATTTTTAAATTATAAAATAAGTACAGAAAATAATCAACAAGTAATTGCATGAAAAATAATACATACACATCAGTCTGTAGGACACTGTATGACAAGTTTCTGACAGATATTATCTTTGATGGAGCATTTTGTCTTTCCAAAGTAGCTAGCCTTTTAGACTGCAAAATTCCAGGAAATAACATAGTATATAACTGATTTGATAACATTATAGGAAGTGAGGCTCTTGTTCAGTTACAGCTTTCTTTTCAATGGAAGAAACACTAACCATATTCACATCCTTAACCATTTCACACAAGTCAACTATATGCTCCAATAATTCATATAAGCAAATGCATCATGAAATGCTTACACTTTCCCAAGGACTTTTGGAGGTTTTTCCCTCAATCTCCTGCTTACAGTTCTCTGAACTCTCTGTACTTCTGATGGGCTGAGTTTTTTCACTCTCGTAAAATGACTTGCTCCAGTTGCTAAAAATATTAAAAAGGAAACATCATCGAGAATACTTGGGAAACATTAGGTTAGGAACAAAGATTATGGCAAAAACAAAATACAAGGATGTGGCTCAAACTACTTGTCCTAATATCATGGAAAAAATAAGTAGAATGTGGAAGCAACATCCAATGAAAACTACTTGTGAATTAGTATGGGTAACGAAAGATATTGGATGAAATAGGATTTGACACCACTTGTCCAATGAAATTGTGGTGTGATCACCAAGCTGCCATGCATATTATATCGATTCTAGCTTTTGGTTAAAGAATAGACTAATAGAGTACATTGAGGTAGATTGTCACTTAATTGTAGAGAAAATTCAGCAGAATCTTATTTCTACTTCCTAATGTTAGGACAAGTGAAGTGACCAACTAGCAGATTTGTTTACAAAGAGAATGGGGTGCATATTGATTTTATATGTAAGAAGACAGGCATGATTAATATTTCTGTGAACGGGGTGCATATCGATTTCATATATAAGATGTGCATGATTAATATTTATGCTTTGGCTTGAGAGGAAGTGCTAAGACCTACTATAATAAAAGCCATTAGGATTCAGACTTGAGTATATGGGCTCTCAACTCATATGTTCTTATGTACTACTCTCTTAACCTACGCACATAAATATGAGGATCACCGATCAATACACATTGCAGTGTATCCAATTACAGTTTTCGCACATTATCTCTCTCTCTAATCATCTCTTTCTTGTAGCAAAAGCTTATCTAAGAACCCTAAACAAAAAGTGTGTAAACATAACTAGACAAATAAAATCAAGTACAAACATTAAATATTTTCCAATTCCAAATGAATGTGTTTTGTAAGAAATTAACACTGGTGCTATTAAGAGGGAATTATTGTCTACAAACAGTGACCAGATGCAAGAAATTGCACAGTTCCATTATATATGTACATTACCTTCTATTAGAGATATATTCACCCTTTTTTTGAGCAATGAAAACTCCAATCCGACGTCCCAAATATAGAGTATTATTCAAGTCAAGAGCCTATGCTTACAAAAGAAAATAGATTTTCAGCTAAATATCTTTCAGATAGAACAAGGGTTCAACAAACATTGTCCACAGAAGATTATCAGAACAAGCAATATGTATAAGAAAACCTAGAAATATCAATGTCAAAGTCAATCTCATAGCCCAAGTTCTGAATTAGACTGTTTATTATAGTATATTGTATAGATGCAGTTCTCAACTCAACTGCAGCTTCAATCAGTTGGGTAGTTAGTTGTTAGTGGTTAGCTTTTTTCTTTAAGTTAGAAATTAGTTAGTATTTGTATCCAGTTCTCAGCTCTTATCTTCCTATAAATTCTCTACTGTATCTCTCTTCTCAGTCGGGCTTAATAATATGAGATTACTTTGTTTACAATTTTCTCTCTGATTTCTGAAACTCTAATAATTAGGGGATAAAGCTAGGTTGTTGTTGTTGTATGAGTAAGGTGATCCTTGTACCCTTGACCACCAATCCACAACAAAATATCAGAGGCTCAAGTAGAAAAGTTTGACCCATCTAATTTCTCAGTTAAGAGAACAAAGTTGGAAAGAAGAGGCAGCTCCGTTCTGCCTTACATGGATCTATATGACCAAAAGAAGCCATTAGCACAAAAACTGAGGTGAGAGAAACAAAACAGTACCAAGACAAAGAGGAACCAAAGTAAGACCAATCAACAATATCCGGATTGAAAATATAGAACATTTAGATTGATTCTGAACAGATACCATTGCAAGAATTGAAAAAAAAATCATCAACAATTTGCCAATACTTATGAATTCTACATTATAAAAATGTATTATATAATAATACAAACATATACCATTGCCTTACATCCCATCCACAAACATCTCTCTCTCTCTCTCTCTCTCTCTCTCTCTCTCTCTATATATATATATATATATATGTATGTATAAACAACTGTGAGCTAGCTAATACCGTGCCCGTCAAAATCACAGCTTTAGGAATATAACAAAAATAAAGCTTCAACACAAATAAGTACAGGGTAGCAATTTGCTTCAGGAATTAAATTCAATAAATTTCATTGCAAATATGATGAATGAGAAAAACATTTCAATAAACCGAATTGTGAAACTTTACCACTGAAATATACATGCAATTGTTGCTTCCAAAGGTAACTATGATGAAAATAATTTTGCCAGTCCTAAAATGATTTGCACAGGCAACACAAGGTCACAAAGCTTACTTTTTGTGCAGCTTCTGTGGTTGCAAACTCAACATGTCCATAGCCTCTAGATGTATGTAGGCGAATATCAACAATTTCTCCACACTCTTTGAAAAAAAATTCCCTGAACAATTTAGAAGTTAGAAAAAGTGTACAGAAAATAATAAAAGCTCATCAATATGAAAAATAATACACACATATCAGCCTGCTTCATACTGTATGACAAGTTTCCAGCATAAATTGTCTTTGATGTAGCACTTTGTTCTTTGCAAGTTGTAAGCATCTTTGGCTGCGCAATTCCAGGAAGCAAAATATTACATGACATAGTTGATAGTTTACACTGCAGGAAGATGGGATATGATACATTTACAGTTTCTTTCAAATGGAGGCTGATCCAATTATATCCATATCCTTAACCTCTTTAATGGAAGTCAACTACTCCCTCCAATCCTTTTAATAAGAAACCAAATTATAGGTTTTGGCTTGGTCCTTTTTACAAGAACTAATCTAAAATGTATCCTACATTAATAATGTTTTACACAAATACCCTTAATTATTAGTTATATATGAGTTCAATAAATAGTAGGTGGCGCACACTAATGTCTTAGGCTCTGAGAGTCTAACTTTGACTTGTATACAAAGAATTTTAGAAACTTTACTTTGCTCCTTCACATACATATATTACAGATGAGAGATTGAAAGATTTAAAGTCTGATAAAAATATTTGAAAAAGAATAAGAGTATGTCTCAATAATATTAAGGGTAGCTTTTGAAAACAAGTGTCAATTTAAGACAAATTTAATGTTACTAACTAAATTAATTAATTTCTTTAATTCCTGTGAATTAATTAATTGACTGTCATTGAAAAAACTGAAGGGAGTATATTCTTCAATAAGTTGAAATTAACTAATTAAGATATTTAAGGAATGCATATGCCTGGAGAGAATACAAAAAAAAAAAAAAAAAGACTCATGGATATATTTACTTGTGTATTGTGTTGTGTTATAATATGATAATGTTATTATAAAACCTAAAACAACCATCCTATTCATAATAATAATTCTAACTAAATTAAGAAACAAATCATAAAATATTAAAAACCATGGATGCTATGAAATTAGATTAACTAATCCAAACTGGGATAATTCTAAGATACTCTTTAATATTCAAAGATAATATTGATGTTACAAGGTATTCAAATGTCACAGAACAAAGGAAGTTTCAGTAGCCTTAGGTATCAACTATATACTTTATGAAATGTCTACACTTTTCTGAAAAGTTTCAGAGGCTTTTACCTCAGTTTCTTTACAGTCCCCTGAAATCTCTGAACCTTTCATAGGCAGACTTCTTTCACCCTTTTGAAATGTGTTACTCGAGTTGCTAAAATTAGCATGGAAGCTGCAAAGAGATGTGCAGATATGGCAACAAATTGAAAAGAGCCAATATAACAGATTACTAGGCTCGTTTTTTTGTGCCTTACAAATAATCTTTTTTTAATAAAACAAGAACAAAAATTATAATAATTAGATAATCTTATGTAGAAAACTATTTTGATGTGTTTCTTAGATAGAAAAAGTAATTTATGAATCAAAGTTAAAAAATATAAAGAGAGTGCCTTGTTTTTTAAGCTTACACAAGTAACAAAAAGTATGTTCATAACTAAACTTGCCAACCTGTTCAAATCCACAAGAATAAACAAAAATGTTCTCCAATTCAAATTGACCATATTTTTTTGTAACAAATTTCAATTAATGCTATGGGGTGGAAAAAATTGTCACTAGACAGCAAGAAGAAGGATGATGCTCTTGGACAGTTTTCTTTGACCTGTAAATTACCTTCTATTGGGGGTAGGCTTATACTTTTGTCGTGCTATACCAATTTTGATGCGACATTTCAACAATTCTGTATTATTTAACTGAAGAGCCTGTGATTACAAAAGCAAACATTGATTCCTTGGTCAATGCCTTCACTTAGAATAGGGGTTCAACAAACATAAAGGCAGAGATGATGACCAGGCATAGCAGCTATACACCCCATACAAAGTATATATAAATGTGTATCTGAGGAGGTATCAAGTTATTGGATATACATACAAATGTATGTATCTAAGAAACACTACAAATATAATGTCAAGTTGTCAACCCTACATCACGTAAGGCACCTAGCCAAATACAAACTAGGTGTTCTTTGTATTATGCAGATAAACATATAGTGAATAGCTTTACAACAAACTATCAGGACAACAAATAGCATAAAAGTCTACCCTATGAACAGTTTTAGTACGCACTTTTAGGCGCCTCTTGCTCTAACCTCCCTCCACTCAAGTGCCCCTCTACCCACCATTTTTTTTATAGCCTGTTTCATGGCCACTAACATCACTTCATCGGCAACGTTCATGAAACTTTTGTTGATCCTATGCAAAAAACTAGCCAGGACAACCAACTATAGCAAAGGTCATGTGGATCATTTGAGTACTTGAGTTACAAATACTCCTGTTATAGCATTAACTGCTTACTTTATTAAAAGAAGCACCTTTTTAACAAATAACTGTAAACAAACTAATCCATTACTATTTTGTCAGATTTATTAATCATTTTTCTTGTAGCATTTGCTTTCTTAATGAATAATATTTTTTATTTTTCTCTATCTTTTAAAGTTTCTCACATGAAATCCAATATTAGTTTGGGACTTAAAATTTTGTGAACTGATAATGCCCTAAGAATTTTCTAGTCCCAATTACATCACTTCTAAATAGGTATGACAATGGATAGAGTCTGAGAAGGGTACTATAATACTTGTTCTCATACTCGCATTTAAAAAATCTACTTGTACCAGTCTCATACCCACACGGGTAACAACTCTAATATTTATCCATGTACCCGTTAAGTACCTATATACTCATACTTGCACCTGTAACCTACATTTTATTTATGTATGAGATAATAATTCAATATCTTTTACACATAAGTAAACATAATATGAAAAACAAGTCAACATAATATTAAATATAAAACAAATTATAAAATACTTCCTAAAATTTTATATGATTATACATAATATTTTTCACTCAATTATAATTATGTAGTATTATATAATAAAATTACTCATTATATTATATATGTATGATGTGCAGGACAGGTACTAATACCCATCATACCTGCATAATTTTCGTAGGTATGGACCTGCCCCATACCGAGGCCCAGTTTGCTAGTAATTACCCTACATAAGAGTATTTTTGTGGGTATCCGTGGGGTCTGTGTTTATTTTGTCATCCCTACTTCTAAACCTCGCAAGGAGTTATCCATCAAATGTCATGTGCCCACATACCACAATAAAGTAGTGTTGCTGGACGAAAAAAACTTGTACACTTCTCCATTACATTCCAGATTGAGTGTTCTAGAATGCATTTTAATTTATACACCAACCAAATAGAGTTGGCTTGGCAAACTCTAAGGGCAAGTTAGGGTGCTTTTCTCCAAAAACATTTCTAGGAGAAAAAAATACAAAAAAAAAAGTCAACAGTTTCTCCATAAGTTTTTTTAAACGATGTAAGACTTTTTACAAACTAATTTTTAAAAAGTCCCACATTTTTTAAAAAAGATATATGAGAAATCTTTTACATATTAGCTACCATTAGCTTGATAAAAGTCTCACATCTTTTAAAAAAGCTTATGGAGAATCTTTTTGGACTTTTACTTTATATTTTCTTCTAGAAATACTCCTAAAAAAGTTTACCCAAATAGGCCCCAAGTCCAAAGCACCCAATATGATGTCGCTAAAGCTAAATCTCTCAGACACCTTTCTCTTTACTGGTGTATTATAATATGGCAAGTTTAACTGCAGCTATTAGCTCAACTGCACTCTGTTATGCAGTCATAATTGTTTAGTTAGTGGTTAGAATTCAGTTTCAATTCTGTTATGTTTGTTAGCTTCTCTAAGAAGCTCTTCAGTTAGGCTCCTCTCTTTCCTATAAATATTGAGTTGTATTTCCTTTGTAAGTGGGTTACTTAATAATAGAAAACTCTCTATTTTCTTCTCTGCCTATTCTAACATGGTATCCAGATCACAGTGACATCCATGGCTTCGATAAACTTTGTTCCCTCCTCTCCGCACCTCAAACCTTATCTCAGTTAATATCAAAGAAGCTCAATGATTCGAATTTCCTTCTATGGAAACAACAAGTAGAGCCAATAATCAAGTCGCACCGCTTGCACCGATTCGTCGTCAACCCTTAAATTCCTCTTTGATTTCTCAATGAAGAAAATTGCGATGCAGGTTTTGAGAATCCTGCCTATACCTTATGGGAACAACAAGATCAATTGCTATTAACCTGGCTTCAATCGACTCTTTCTTCCTCAATTTTGTCACGCATTCTTGGATCAGTTCACTCCTTCCAAGTGTGGGCAAAAATTCATGACAATTTTCACTTGCAGACTCACGCTCGTGCCAGGCAGCTTTGAACTGAGTTGCGCGCAACAAATCTTGTCGACAAACCCATGCATGAGTTTCTTTTACATGTCAAAACTCTCACTGATGCGTTGGCATCGGTTGGTGACCCTATCTCTCACAAAAAACATGTTGATGTGATTCTTGAAGAACTTCCACAAGAATACAACTCCGTTGTCACTATTATTGAGATTCGATTTACACCTATTCCAATTGAAGAAATTGAAGCCATATTACTTGCTCAAGAATTGCAAAACTAGAAGTATCACAAGCAATTGCTTACTGAATCAACATCGGTCAGTCTCACTCATAATGTCACTGAATACCCTAATTCCTCTCCCACTCACAGCTCGAATAAAACCTCTAATCACCTATCTGACTCTAACAATTCGCGTGGCGGTTTCAATCGGAACCGTGGCTTCACTCGCGATGATCGTCGCAATGGAGGTCGCAGCCATGAAGGACGATTCTCCAATTTTCAGTGTCATGTGTGTCTTAAATATGGACTCACAACCTCTTTCTGCTACTACAGATTTGATGAAACCTATCAATGTCATCCTTTTCTCTCGCTGCAAGATCCAACTGGGCAAAACCTCTCTCAGCTCAGTTCATTTCCTTCTCAGAATGTTTACAATGGAGGTTTTTAGCAAAATGCCACCTACAGACTGAACATAAGCTTAACTCTCAACTCTTAGCCATACAGACTTGCTCAATTTCCCCAAAATTCCCCATATCCAAGTGCAATGATAACCAACACGAACACTCAATCATGCCTCCCTCTACATGCGTTCCAGATTCAGGTGCCTCCTTTCATGTAATTGGAGAATCTCAAAACATCCAGCAGATAAGTCCCTTTAAGGGACTTGATCAAAGCTACATTGGTAATGGTCAAGGTTTGAATATCAATCTCTCGAGTTCATCTACCCTTCCTTCTCCTTGTAATCCTAAAGTATTCTTGTCTCTAAACCATATGTTACATGTTCCTACTATAACCAAAAAGTGAATCCGTGTCAGTAAATTTTCTAAAGACAATGGTGTCTTCTTTGAGTTTCATCCTAAGCTTTGTTTTGTTAAATCACAGGTCACCAATGAAGTCTTGCTCCAAGGTTGTGTTGGTCCTGATGGTCAAGTGAAATATCAAACGGGTCCCTGAAAGATTGGGACACTTGCATCTGGGTACATGAAAGATTTTTGGAGGCATATGGATCCCTAAATATTGTTAATGCATACATCCACGTCCTTTCATTCCTAACGCCATTAAGGATTAACTTTTATTTAATTTTTAAAATTAAAAAACATTTGCGACGGTTTTTAGCCGCCAGAAAATCATCTTTTCCCTTTTTGAAAATCCTCATTCTTCCTTCAAACCCTAATCAAAGAACACTCTAATCCACCTCCACTTGTTCTGCCGCCCGCTTCCATCTGGCCCGTTTCATGTGACTGCTCCGCAATGCACAACTTACCCTCTTCTTTGGATTTCTGCACTATAGCTCGTTGCGCTCTCGAATCAATCAAATCCTCCAAATACGCCTTTTTCATGTGCCCACCGTTTTACTATGCTAGCAATGTTTTGTATTTCCCAGGCTATCTCCATATTGATTTGTTTATGAACTTTTGTTGTTTGTCTTCATGTTAACTACGTTGGTTATTATTTTCCAATGTTACGCCATTCGTCTCTAATTCCTGTCAATTTTAACTTTAATTAAGTATCTTGATCAGCAATCTTTGTTGGTTTTGGCCGATTTAGACCTTGATAGATAGTTCAAACGTTGTCCTCATTTATTTTGCTATTTTCATTGCCTTGATTCATTGGCCTTGGTACTGTACACATGATTATCAAACTCAAGTTAATTCTTAAACTCTTATGAGTTTACTAGTCCACTTATCATGTGCGAGTTAACTCGTGTATAAATTTATTTTTAGTAAACTTTGAGTAAACTCAATAAACTTCTATACAACCTCTGTAAACTCTCGAGTTTACTACCGAGTCGTCGAGTCAACAAATCAATTTGTTTTGTATGTATTTAGAGTTCAGTATACTTTTATTTAGTATCTCATTCTTAAATTGAAGAACAAATGCCTCTAAGAATATCAAACATCAATGAGAATATTTTACCATTATTATCACCTTTAAAATTTATTATTTGATAATAATGCATTGTTAGACTTGGTTATCTAAGTATTGTGGAATGTATGATTTACTATGTTGTTGAAATGTTTAATTGTATGTTATTTATAGATATTTTTTATTATTTTTATATAAAGTAAACTCTTACAAGTCTACAAGTCAAGTTCATGAATCGAGTTTATTGAACTCCTACGAGTCTACGTAAACTCTCGAGTTTAATAACCTTGTATTTACTAGACTGCCAAATGCAAGAACAATCTGAAGTTTGGGGGAAAGAGATTAAGGAATACATGTTCATGGCTATGGATTTGTTGTAACACCTAGAGGATCAAGTATTCCCATCTGACTTTGTTATCTTCTTAATATCATAGCTACCTTTATGAATTTCATCTGCAATTACTCGATGTCCAATGCTCAGAATTTCATCTGCTATTTCATCCACAGCACACAGCTTAGCCTCTTCTTCCGATCTCTTCACTATGGCTCGTTGCCCTCTTGATAACCTTTTGCATCATCCACATCACACAGCTTAGCCTCTTCTAATACTATGTATAATTATCCCTGAATGTTTAGAATTATTTTTATATATTTTTTAGGATATTTCTTTTAAAAAAATAGAATATATCATTGTTGTAAAATAAATAATTAATAAATTATAATTATAAATTACATGCAAAACTAAAAAAAATTAAAATTAACATATTAAATTGTCAATCAACCATAATCATGTAGTTATAAGATTTTCTAGATTAAAATATTTTTATGACATTTATTACCATGACCAATAAACAAGTCGTTTAAAAGCTCTAGTATTATTCTTGCCTTAAGACGTGACAGTGTAAAAGTCTTGGGAGTTACAAATTAATTCATTAAAGACATTTTGTAATTAAAATAATAAATAATAATAATATAATATTATTATTGGGTTGGGTTGGATTGGATCTCGGGTTTAACTTACTGAACCAGTCACCCAACCCGCAGTAGATTAGGTTTGATTGGGTTGGGTTGGGTTTCATTCAATCTAAAAAAAAAACCAAACCAATCAAGTCAGGTCAGATTCGGTCATCAGGTCACTCAACCCAATGAACACCCCTAGGAGCAATAACCAAAAAGAGGTCAACCGGAGCAATGGGCATGGCAACTGGTGAGAGACATTTTTTTTCGTATTCCGTCAACCTCGCTCTGATACCATGTTAAAATCAGAGAAATATACAAGAATATTGGACTATAATTGTGTCTGACCCACAGAATGAATCTATTTATAACTTTATTTCATGGGTTATACATGAGTATAAAAGATATGATTCTCTATCATCTCAAAGATATTATTTTTACCTACTATATGTAAAAACAAGATAATATATTAGATAATATAATATCAAAATAAAATAATATCTAAGATTCTCAACACCTTCCATGACCTTCAAATCCGCTCTCTCCACCAATCCCTCAATGCCCCTCTCCCTCGATCGACATAGCCCCTCACAATCTGTGACATCACTGTCCTCCTCAACTGGTGGTGAGGTCTCTAATAAAGAGGATGACAATGGCAATCATGTTGGGGCAGAAATATCAACTCTATCTTCCACATCCTCACATACACCGACCTCAAACCCCTCATCCTCAATTTCATTAACATCTTCTACTATATCACCACATCTACTTCCATGTGATCCTCCTTGTCGACTACGCCATAGCCAAAAAAACCCCAAAATATCCTCCTTGGCACAAGAGAGAGGTAGGGAATGGTGAAAGGACAATAGGAGAGAGGGAAGGTTGCGGAGAAGAGAGGGAAAGGTAAAGGGAGCAGGCACTGAGAAAAGGAAGAAAGGTGAAGACGAGTATATGGGAGAAAGGATTGTGTTAGAACGAAAGGGGAAAGGGAGCATTGTTGTCAGGACCACACTCCTACTCATAAGATCGCACTATTCAACGATTTGTCAGGGCATCACTGTGCCACGAAAACAGCACCTGCTGGAAAGTGAGATTGATGTAGGATCGAGCAAAAGATTCCAAAAGCATGGGATTTTCAATCTCAAACGCACATCAATCTATGATTTTTTGGGTTAGTTTTGTTTTGGATCTAAAAGCCCCTAATACAATTTTGAAAACTTAATCCATAATCCCTATTTCAGTTTTTATCCTCAAACAAAGCCTACGACTCTAGTACAAGAGTGATCCTGACTACGAACCTGCCTCCTTTTGCGACTTCGAACACCAACTTGAAGCTAAAGAAAGTGAGTGCATGATAGTGTATAATTGTGTAAGAGTTCAAAAGTGCAGCCATGGGAATGGCAAAAAGCAACAAGTAGAAGTTGATTTGTTTAACTAAACCACGGACATTCAACTATTATTTTTATCTACTACAGTACTACTAAATGAAAGTAGTTACTTGACTTTTTATTGAGCACAAAGATCATTAAGATTTTTGTTGGAGTAAAATAAAATTCTCTTAGCTGCATATATTACATTTCTAAAACTAAATTAGAATAATTTTGCATAAGTAATTTTTTGGTCAAAATTATCTATATATTTTAATATAAAACATTTTTTATATTTTCTTATATTGTTAATTTTCTCATTTTATGTTAATATGATAACTAAAATGTTCTAGAATTATTTATTTTTCTCTTACAAATAACAAACAAAAAGAAGCAAAAATTTCTCAGGTCTTTGCTTACATGATTAATTGTTATAAAATTGTTTAAGATTGTGATTTATAAATTATTTTTTGTTTTTTAAATTTTATATACATATTACTAATTTACTATATATAAGTATTTTAAACGTGATGTAAGATGTTATGATCCCGAGTTACAAGTTCTTAAGCTCCTTTCAATCTTATGTAAAATCTCCTGACAACATTGAAAGGGAGTTAGGTTTTTTTGTAATGAAGGGCATTTTGGGAAATTAACATATTGTAACAGGTGCAAGGAGCAATAGGACAGGTGCAAGGAGCAATAGGGCAGGTGCAAGGAGCAATAGGGCAGGTGCAAGGAGCAATAGGGTGGGAGCAAGGAGCAACACCCTTTTTTATATTGCAGCCTTTTTTTATTAAGTCAATACAAACATCAGCTTCCACACTATATATGGGTACACATTTTGTAACCCAAAAAAATATTAAATAATATATCGTGTCCTCTTTTCAACTATACCATAATAGAACTGTGAAAAGCTTTTGGCAGTTCTAAAATCATTTGCACAGACCCTACAAGGTCACACAACTTACTTGTTGTGCCGCTTCCGCTGTTGCAAACTCAACATGTCCAAAGCCTAGAAACCTCCCTTCAAAATCCGTATGTAGACGAATATCAACTATTTCCCCACACTCTTTGAAAAGAGTTTCCCTGCATAATTTCAAATTTCAAAATTAGAAAAATAGGACACAAAATAATCAACAAACACCAGCATGAAAAAGATTACATACAAATCAGCTCGTTCCACACTGAATGACAAGTTTCTAGTAATTATTGTATTCGATGCATAATTTTGTTCATTTGGTGTAGCTCGCATTTTAGACTGCAAAATTCCAGGAAATAGCATGTTATATGACTGATTTGAATATAGTTCTATTACAGAGGCAGCAACAAATCACCAACCATCTCCACATCCGTAACATCTTTCACACAAGTCAACTATACATTGCATTATGTCATAACAAAGGAAATTTTAGCAGATCTAGGGTAACTCATTGTGAAATTATTACATTTTCTTGAGGAGTTTTAGAGGCTTTTTCCTCTATTCCTTCCTCACTGTTCTCTGAACTTTTTTACAGGGTGCAATGAAAAGAAAGGTGATAAGATATTTAACTTTGCAAAATAAACAATTATCTATTTATATGCACAATATCCAAGATTTTCACACTTGTAACCATATTTCTTTTTAATAACAGAAGTATATATACACAGACTAACAGAATATAGTAGTAACTGTCTGACTAAGACAGTTACACTAGCTCAACTAAAGTAAAATAGTAAGAGTGACTATTACAGTGGAGTAAAACACTCATATACACTCATACGTCAGAGCTATTGTCATCACTTCGTTGTCATCATCTTAACTATCACTGAGCATCATTTTCAACATTTCTTAAATCACATTCTTGAGCATTTGATGCAGCATCCATCTTTAGAACACAATAAGATTGTAAACAAATTAAAAGATATGAAGAAATAACCAAATGTCATTGGGTAAAAGTTGGTCTAGTGAGAAATTTATATACCAAAACTTCCATCTTTTTTTGTGTTTCTTCATCACTTTCTTCAGAATTATCACCCTTATCAATATCCATATTACCCTGAAATTAACACATGATATAAACAGTCAAACTCAACATATTTAGTTTGTGCTTTCTACTACATATTGTCATTCAGTTTATATATAGCAAAACAAGGCACCAATTAGACCATCTATCAACCTAGTGCTAGTGAAGTCCTATTTATTCAGTCTTTATTTCAATAATTGGAGCACAGATACAAGTATAATACAAACTAAATTACATCTATTATTATTTTCTAACTGAAATGCAAATTAACAGAGTAATTCATTTACCAATCATTAACCAGTGCTCCTTTATTCATTTATTGCAGCACGATAATCAACAAATGACAGAAATTAATAACTCAGTATTTGTGATGCCCTTATCAGAACTTCAGTCCAAATCAAGACCCATAGCTATACTCTCGTGAGATTTGACAAGAATAAATTTCATCTTTGTAACATAAGTCAATCCTCCTAGGAATTTGGTTCTCAGAAACAATAATTGTATGTTTGGGACACAGAAATTTTTATTTTCAACCTGAAAAGTTGTTTTGCAAAATAATCAATATGTTTGGAAACTCAACTGAAATTTGAAAAAAACTTTTGAGAAGATTTGTAGTTTATGATTATTTTCCAGAAAAATAAGCTGTTCTTTTTAATTTGAAGATTTGTAGTTTATGATTATTTTTTCAATAATTTATTTCTCTTTTCTGTTGTTTTCAGAGTTTTATTATGTAAAAACTGACTTTTATTTTTTGTTTCCAAACAATTAATTATTTTAAAACCACTTTTGAGAAAACTAGCACAATACCCAAGCCTTCACACAAATAATTCAATTGGTTTAGCATGTTTTATATATAAACGAATAATAAATATTTAATTTGGAAAATAAATATTAAGTATGGTGTACCAATCTTATAAAAAAATTAAAATAAGCAAAAAATATTAAAAAATAAAAGATATTTTAATCTTTTCCAAATTTCTAATTATTTAATAAAAAAATGTATAAGTGGCTAACAAAATGATAATTTTTTTTTTTGTTTTATAAGCATAAATATGAAAAGGATGACAAAAAATCATTAAGAAGTAGGACAAAAAAATTACAAAGAAAGAAAAGCTTAGGAAGGAAAATTTTGGAAGTGTTGACATGTGGCACAACAAAATCTTCTTTTAAATAGATACATAGAATAATAATAATAATAATAATAATAATAATAATAATAAAGATTTTTTACTAATAGAATGATAAATTAATAATAAATATGAAAAAGATTACAAAGAAAAAATTAAAAAGTAGAAGAGAGAAAAGTTGGAAAAAAGAGAGGTTTTGGATTGAAAATTCTGAAGGAGGTGTTGACATGTGGCACAACAAAACCTTTTAAAATATATAGATTTGTCCAAACAAATTCTGATTATGATTGATTATAAATATACTCAATGGTTGAAATAATTTAATTTTTCCAGCCATCCAAACCTATCAATAAATCATAGCCACACACTCAAAGAATTCCAACCATCAAAAAAGCAACTGCTATGAATTTAGAAGTGCTCAATAGCTGCATCTTTGTGACAAATGCAATAACTCACTTCATCCTCCAGAGAACCATCAGCCAATGACTCCAAAGAAATTGAACAGTTTGCACTAGCAGGTTTGCCTTTCTTCTCCTCTTTACTTAGAGACTCCTTTTTAGCTTCAGGATTCTAGCTCAAAAAAATTAAACAAACAACGCAAAGAACAAAATCATATTATACTGGCACAAAATTAAGTCAATATGCATCAAATAAAACCCTAATACTCAAGTCAAATAAATACCTTATCAGGTTCAGAATCTGAAAAGGAACTATCTGAAACAATTTCGTCCTTATTCCTTTGCTCCTCGGAAACCTCATCTCTCTTGTGCTTCTTTGCACTCACTTGCTGCTCGTCTTCATTCTCACCCTCTCTCTTACCTACATAAATTTTAACAATTTCAAAATGGAAAACCAACTAAACAGTGGACAAACTAAGCCCTGGGAGATCTACAAAATGAAAGCAACTCGGTATAAGAAAGAGTACAAATGTAAATCAAATGTATACCGATTAGGGGTAGTGGCACAGCATTGTCACCAGCCTACAAAACAATGAAAACAATTATAGTTTAGTAATTGCGATCCTCAATGAGAAAGAATTCACCAAAAAAAAAAAACAAATTGAAAGTCGTCAATGAACAGACTTTGGTATCTGATTTATTTCCCATGAGGAATTCTGTGTTGGAGACCAAAATGACAGGAACTGCACGATATAAGACACTTTAGGGATTGGGTTGGCTATTAGGGTCTTGGCGTCCTGGACAAAACAAGCAACGCACTCCAATGCTACTCGGATAAGAGACAGTTTTATAAGTTGGGTCGGCTATTAGGGTCTTGGCCTCCTTAGCAAAACAAGCAACACACTCCAATGCTACAAGGTGCATTTCGTTCTCCAATTGGCTGAACTGGCAAAGTGCAAATTGGAAAATACTACACATATTAAAGGATTTTAAGATTAGAATTGGTTTAATTGAGAAATACTTCCAATTCAAAATAAATTTAATTGATTTTAAGTGATTTTAATTTTATTTGAATTAAAATACCACAAAACAATATATATATATATTATAAAACTAAAGAATGAATATTTCAATTAATAATATTTGTTCGAATAATGATGGTACCAAACAAAATAAGAATATTGTTCTAAAAAAAGCTAAATAAGAATATTTTGAATAAACTTTGAACCACTATGAAAATATAATATAATAAAATCTTTCAACATGTTTCGCATTATTTTTTAACTATATGCATTATATTACTATGTTTTCAACTTCACAATATACATTAGCAAGCATATAAATTTACGCTAAGAGAATGAGCTAAACAAATTTTTCTGTGAATGCATCATTATGACATCTTATTATTTTTCCACATTAGGTACATTTATTAAAGTTTTTTGGGAATATGTAAAGATTTGGTGCAATATATATATATATATATATATATATGATTAAGTTTTGCAACAGGTATGTACATCAAAAATAAATTTCATGCGATATCTTCTTTGCTACCATGAGGCTCATAGGTTCAAATCCCAGAAACAGTTTCTTCAATTGTGAAGTTATGACTGCTATGCTGCATATACTCTCCCAAAACCCCAATCAGTTGGAACCAGGTGATGTCCGATGCCTTTTATCTTTTTTCTTCAAAACTTTCTCACAACTATTGCAAATCATTTAGCACACAGAAAATTGGAAACAAATTTAGGAGTATTTGTAGGTCAAGGTTTATTAGGAAAAATTCAAGTCCCACAAAGACTAGAGATAGTGCCAAAAATATAAGTGGGGAGCAACCCTCACCTTGGAACTAGCTTTTGGGGTTGAGTTAGACTCAAGCCATGACTCTAAGATGGCATTCGAGTCTATCTTAGATCCATTAAACAATTCACCCACCATATTATCCATGCAAGAAACACAATAACACTGGGCATGAGGATGTATTGGGAAAACCCAAATCCCACCTCAATTAGAGAAAGTGTCAAAATACAATATATAAATAGGGGACAACCCTGACCCTTTGAGCTAACTTTTGGGATAGACCCAAACCTACAATTCTTAGAAGGTATAATGGGAAAACGAGTTCAAATCAATAAAATTGCAATGATTTGGTTAGTGGTTTTACAGGGTTGAGTTAGGCTCAAACCTACAGCTCTAAGAAGGTATAATGGGAAAAAGTGTTCAAATTAATAAATAGCAATGATTTGGTTCAATGGTATTAGCAACAAATTTTACAAAATCCAAACCAATACAAATATAATTAGGTCAGCTTCACATTTGGAATTATTTTATTTTGAGAAATTGGACCATGCACTGACAATGTAAAGTTTTACAACATCCTTCAATCACAACCACCATTTACAATAAATTTGTTGACTTGTTAATAATTACCTGAAAAAGTCTAAAATTGATTTACACTGCAGTGCATCACCTTTAAACTCTTATTTTAAAAACAAATTTGATTAAAAAGTCAGAATGGGGGAGTTGCTGGAGCACAAACCATGGGAAAAGAGAAAAAACCCTAACAAGGTCGTGAATGAGGATTTGATTGTTGGAGTACAGAGCACAACATCAGAACTAGTGATGCAAACTAGTTAAGTAGCATACTAGCATAACCAATCATCAAACTGATGATGGAACACAACTTCAGAATGACAATGGTTCATTGCACTATTTTGGAACTTAGGGTGAGAGATTAGGGACTGAGAAATAGAATGACAACAACGTTTGCAGAGTAATCAGATCACATTCATTTTCCAAAACTCTTGTGAGCCTTCTGTTATAAGTTAAGTAGAATATTAAGTTGTCTAAGGATTTCCTCCAGATGCATATTTGAATCCAAAGCCTGTATCACTTCTTCAACATTCTCACCCACTAAATGCTACTATTAGTGAAAGGTTGCAAACTGTACTTGGAAGTTGGAAGTTTGTAAGAATAACAACTTTCAAGTTCTTATATACTTCGGGGTACTGGTTCACTAGAACTATTAATTTCTTTTAAGGAATTCCTCCAGTATGCAAATTTGAATCTAAAGTTAGCCTCTAGATTATATCTCCCATGTTCCATCATCAACTCTCCAACAGTCACCCACTAAATATGACTTTTAGGTGAAAGATTAATCTTCAAAATCATTTGATGTTTCCTTTGAAAAATTGGATGTTGTTAGATATATAGATTGTATTTATCTTTTGTTTTTGCTTATCTCTCATGTATGCTCTTTCTTATTAGTGTTCATGTAACATCTTTTATATATATATATAATAAATGAAGCATCCTCATAGTGAGTGAGGAACATTTTCTCCCAAAATATCAAACCCTTTTTCATTCAAGTTGGTATCAAAGTTGAAATGGTCCCGCTCTACAGTCTCATTTTGCTCGCCCCTCTATGCTTTGTCGTTGCCACTGCTTTCCGCCAATGAACCGCTGTCATTGACTCATTTTGCTCGCCCCTCTATGCTTTGTTGTTGCCACTGCTTTCCGCCAATGAACCGCTGTCATTGACTGGCGAGTTTTGGAAGACAAAGGTAGGATTAGGTGCACATTGTTGAGCGTGACCTAACCCTAGTGGTCGCAAGTCCAAAAGCTCGGCCACAGCTTCCACACGCCGTCACCGTGAAACCCTTTCTCAGGCACGTGAACTCCACGCGCTGGCCTCTAGTCACCGGAACCTCATTGCACTGCCATCAATCTCTTTGGCAACGTCTTTTGGATCTGTTTCAGCCCCATTTTGGCTCCAACTTTGAAGTTGAGAAGTAGGCTAAGTCTAGCCCTACTTTCTCTTGGTCCTTAGCTATGAGCCTTGCTTCTTCTCTTCTATCAATACTTGAGCACAACTTGAAAATGGCATCCACAAATCAGGTTGACTTCTCATAAGTGCCAAGTATTTCAAGAGCTTACATCTCTCAATCTATGGCAGGTCAAAGTCCATGAATAATTAATTCAAGTGCTAGTAATAGGTCTTTGTTTTCATCTATCTCTTCATCAACATTTTCTCATCTTATAACACTAGTCAATGGGTTCAAAGTTGTTTCCAAAGGAGTTGGTCAAGTGTCTTTGCCTTTTTCTTTAATTTGTGTTGTATATTCCAAATTGTCTATATAACCTAATTTCCACAAGTCAATTGACTCGTGATCTAAATTGCTCAATAACATTTTATGTTGATTCTTGTGTCATACAAGACCATAGTTCGGGTGAACTACTTAGAAGAGGACATGAATCAACAATCTTCTACTACTTGGAAACTACTCCTTTTGTGTCCTATTTTGCTACCTCTTCTCCAAAGCTTTTGCATAATAGTTTAGCACATCCTAATCTTGCCAAGCTGAAGTTAATGGTTCCAAATCTCAGCAAATTACAAACCCTAATTTGTGAATCTTGTCAATTAGGCAAACATGTCAGACTATCCTTTCCAAAACAAGCTGAAAAAAGATGTAACTCGACTTTTTCTACCATTCCTTTAGATATTTGGGGACCAAGTCGTATAACATCTTTTGGTTTCAAATATTTTGTTACCTTCATTGATAAATACTCTCGATATATTTGGGTTTATTTAATGAAAGATAGATTTGAACTTTTGCCTATTTTTGTGTCCTTTTTCCATGAAATTAAAAACCAATTTGGAAAGATCATTAAAGTCTTTAAAAGAGACAATGCCAAAGAATATTTCGCCTCAAAACTTCCCTCCTTTTTGTCCTCACAAGGAATCTTACATCAATCCATACATCCACACACACCACAACAAAATGAAATAGTCAAAAGGAAAAATAGACATTTAATTGAAACTGCATAGACCTTATTGCTTGATGCAAATGTTCTCGTTCATCATTGGGGTGATGTTGTTATTACTACCTATTTCTTAATAAATACAATGCCTTTCTCATCTCTTGAAAATAAAATCCCCCACTTAATCATTTTTCAAAATGAATTGTATCTTGTTCCTCCTAAAATCTTTGGTTCTCCAGTTCACAATGTTTCCCCAGATTTAGATAATTTTTGCAAGAGCTATCAAGTGTGTATTTCTTGGTTATTCACTCCTTAGAAAAGGGTATAATTGTTACTCTCCAACCACAAAAAAGTACTACATGTCAGCTTCTTTGAGGAAAACATGTTCTTCTACAAACAAGATTTTAATCCTATACAACAAATTCTACCTATCCCTATCTTACTCTAGTGGTAGTTCCTACTCCTACAATGCTGGATCAAGGAGAAATCCAGCCGACTTCCCTAGTTACTTATCAATATCTCTCTTCACTCTTTTTCTTCTCTACCTAATCTAACACTTCACAACGAGTCATACCAAACTGTATTAAGGCAAAGCTAAAACGACTAGACCAGGCACAAGGGTATTGCTTCAAGCCATAAAGGGAATATCTAAAACGAAAAACAAGATGGGAGTTGCGAGAAGCAATAAAACCTGGTGGTTGATCCATGTAAACTTCCTCTTGCAGTTCACTATGTAAGAAAGGATTTTTTAATATCGAGTTGGTGAAGTGGCCAATGACGAATAATAGTCATGGCCAAGAACAAATGAAGTAATGAACAAAAGTAATCTTGGCGATAGGAGAAAAGGTGTCCCCATAATCAAGGTCAAAGATTTGAGTATAGCTCTTAGCCACTAAAAGTGTTTTGTACTTATCAATGTTGTCATCTGGTCCAACCTTTACAATATATATCCAACGACAACCAACAATAGTCTTCTCCAGAGGCAGTGGAACTAGTGACACATACTAGTTCCTATGTGTCACTGGTATGCAAGGCAATCATTTCGTCCAACATTGTATGTCGCCAACAAGGATCAACCATAGTTTCACCTATAGACTTAGGAATAGACACAAAATCCAAAGATGATATAAAAGAAAAATAGGAAGGAGATAATTTGTGACAATAGAGATTGCAAGCATATTTAAGACAAGTATTGCAAGTGGATCAGATACCTTTTCATAAAGCAATGGGAAGCTCTAATACTATATAGAATGTAGAGGAATTGTGTACAATGTTGTTAAATAACCACTATGGCAACGCAATAACGCCATGACATGGCGGATTTTTTGCCAACTGCTATACATAATTTGTGAATAAATTTCCGCCGTGATGGCGTCATAAGGTGCAATGGCATGTTTTTATGACAGAATTTTGGCCTTCTGCTATATTCTTCCATCCGCCATTGATAACACTGATTGTGTATTAGGTCACACACTAATATATTTATAATCATATGTACAAGATAAAAAAGGAAATAAAATAAAATCTCTACATATTTGTTCTCTATTTCCCTATTTAAATATAATCAAATAATATCTTTAATAGTATCCTTCAATATGGTTAAATTGCCCAAGACTGACATGACTTTCCGATGAAAGCAATGAGTGAATGGGATTTGATAGAAATCTGGTATCTTTACAGGAGAGAATAGGGAAGAACAAGAACTCCCCCATTTACAGAATAGAATGCACACACTGCAGAACTGAGGTTCTTAATCTCCCAATGCCAAAAGGCCCTACTTTCCTCTCTCAAATGACAAGATCATATGTCTCTCCTACCACACTCTTATATAGGCAACCTGCCTTATTCAAACTGTCCAACCTAACTAACTAACAAATTAATAGGCTACTAACCATTGTAATTAAACTGCTAATGGAGGTTACAGTTACCTAACAGGGAGTAGCCTTAACAAAAGCTAAGGGGGTAAACAAAACATTTAGGAAGAAGAGATGAAGTGAGTATCCTAACTTGAGTGACTTTGATAGAGGTCAGTAGGCTTATTTTAAGATTTGAGTTTTATAGTGGCTTGCAAGAGATGGATGTTTGTAATTACATTCTGCAAAATGACACTCCTCTTTTTGACAACAAAGAGATAGATACCACCTTTGTCCTGAAATTAAGACACAATAAGACTCTTTTCAAGTTGTCTTGTGCATTAATTGTTTTTTGACCAAAATACCCTTAGTTACTTTACAATAAATGCAATATCTATCTTATGAAGATTGGATGTGAATAAAGTAAATTAATTAATTATGTAGAAAGCAATTAAGGGAAAAGAGAAAGACATTGTGTCAATACTTTTAAGGACAATTTTAGAGATTAATCTTAAATTCAATGCTCTCAACTACATTAACCAACTTTCTTAATAAATGTGAATTAATTAAAAGTTTCTTACATACAGAGACAGAGGTAGTATTACATTTTTCTCCAACATATTCGAGAATTGATATATGCTTTGAGCATCTACCCATTCAAGGTTTTCTCTTAGCATGTTTTGAACAAGACGACCATGAACTGCTTACTTATTTGACTACCACATGACTGTCATGTTTCCAGATCTAAGGGTCTTTTGTTTGGTTAGAAAACCAAGAGTCTCCAATTTATAATTTATGCCATAATGGTTAGAATGATTGTAATAGGAAGTAGGAACTAAAGTTTATTAAGAAAATATGGAGATTACCGAAGAGGAAGGTTCTATAGTTCACCTAAAACAAAAGCATAACAAAAAATTCCATAAAAGAAAATGGTAAAAAGGTGGAGATACCGCATATTCTTAGAGAGTCTGGTTCTTCCCTTCCCAAAAGCCCCAAAGCCACAGTCCCGTTTCTGTCTCTTTCATTCTTTATCATAATCTCCAACATTATTTACAATTACAATTCAAATCTTCTTCTCTCCTACTCAAGGTTATCAGAATGGGGAGTGGAGAGTCTACATAAACTTGTGAGAATTTTCTAGAATCAAATCATAAATTTGAATTGTAGACTCGCAAGAGTCTACTTCATATAAAAAATTAAAAATAAATACCTATAAATAACATATGCAATGACCAATACAACATTTTAACAATATAATAAACCAAAAATTCTGAATTCAGTTCCCAAAATTCGGATTCAAAAGTCAAACAATTAAGTTTCAGTTCCAAAATGAGAAAATAGAGTGGGCAAAAACAAAATTACCAAAGTAATTTATATTAAGTCCCCAAAATGGAAAATTTTGGTAATTCATTAATTATTATACTCAGTTTCAGTTTCATACATTAAAATAACAGTTCAGAATGTCCCGACTTGAAATTTGAAAATCATAGGCTCATTCGCCCATAGCAATTAAGAATTTCAGATTAATTCCAAAATAGAATTTGCAAAGCAATTAAGAATTTCAGATTAACTCACAAATATTAAAGTATTTACATTAATATCATGTTCATGCTGAACAAACGAGATTATTGTGCTTTGTGCTGAATGAACAAGAAGAAGAAGAAGACAGCTTCACTTACCTCTTCACGCGCATAACAGTCCCAACAAGACGAAGGCAGTAAGCGAAGAACAAAACCAACAAGAGAACAATAAAGAAATGCTCGCCCCCAAACGCATCAGTTCATCACGCCGTCACCATCCTGAAGACCGCTGACGCTGAGAGAGAACAGGGATATTCCAGAGAAAACGACGGGTATATCCGGTGACGTAAAAAAACCTAAATTGATTCAAGCCTTGGTGCACAAAACGACAATCTTCGCAAACTCGGTGACTCGTTCTAGAACTCACGATTTTTAACGATTCTGCACGAGTCCACACGAGTTATCCCCAAAATCAATTCTGCATGTTCCATTTGACTCGAGAGAGGAAAGTAGGACTGGAAACTCGTACGATTTTACAACGAATGCAGCTCCTCTAAAGTTCATGAAAGAAATAATTATATTATTTCTATAATGAATAAGCTTTTTTTCCTTTTTGCACCCCATTTTTGCAAAACCCTGTCCTTATTCTCGCATGAAAATACAACTATCGTTTATGTCATCTTTTTCTCGGTGAAAATAAAACATGCATAGGTGTCTCATATTTGACATGGACTTTGATTTTTTATGGGTTTTTGGTGTCAAATATCGCCAATCTACCATTCTTATAATAAGAAAATGAATGGGTCTTTGGTGGAATATGTGGGTAGACTATTCTGGTTTTAATAAAAGGGAATTTTCATAGAAACTTGTGTCACAAGAAAAAAAAGAAGTTACAGCATGAAACTTGTAAAGGAAAAAAGGAGAAAAGGTAACTCTTACTAATTCTAACAAAATGAACAAAAGTTATTATAAGTAGTTATGCGACATTATCTTCTCTTATTAAATAAGTTTTTAAACTAAATACTAAGGTCTAAACTAAAATGAAAATGGCCTAAAAAACTCAACAAAAGCTACTAGAAAATAAAACTAAAAAATATCATTAAAGAAAAATTACAAAAAATACAAAATATAAAAAGAGTTTAATTGGTATACGCTGTCAGTGTAAAGATTTTTACACTGACAATCAATCACAACCTTCATTTATGGTAGATTTGTTGATTTTACTCATTACTACTTTAAAAGTCACATAAATGAAAAGTCATGATCAAATGTCAATGTAAAAATCTTTTACCCTGACAGTTTATATCAATTAAACTCATATAAAAAGATAGAAAATACAAAAATACGAAGACAATCGTATTGTAGTATTTGATGAGGATCAATTGATGTGATCTTTGATGATCACGTGCCCAAAGGATCTTTCTAAGGTCACTTGGAAGGGAAATGGATTTATGGAGAGGAAAGGAATGGGGTGAGGCACCACAAATACTAGGTTTGATAAGCCAAAGGGGAGAGGCCACAAGGGAGGGGTCCCTTGATAACTCTTAGAAGCTCTCACAAAGGAGAAAGGGGATACTCAAAGGTAAGAACCTCAACCAATATAGTCTCTAGGATTAAATTCAAGTGTAAAAAATACAAGTGAGGGAGGAGCTCCTATTTATAGAGGTAGCTAACCTCTTGAACAAGATAACCTAAAAAAGAAGGGCTAGGATTAAAAGGAGAGATTTAAGGGAGGAGAATTGAGAAACAATTCCTTCCTTAGATCATCAAACTTGGTGCCCAAGTTTCTCAAACCAAGGGCCAAGATTCCTTCTTATTAGCTTAGGGGTTTATGTAGAAAAGAGGGGTGTAGATATCAAGGCTACCCCTTATTTCCTTCATAAAGACCCAAAAAGCTAAATCCACCCTCTAAATTCCTAAGACACCTCCTAAAAATAAAAAATGGACTAAATACATGTCCCAAATTAAATTCTTAATGCTCCTCAAAATTAAAATAAAGGAAAATTACATTTTATTAACTAAAGTCCCTAGCCTAATATTTTCACTCTCCATAGCAGGTGAAGTATTCCTTTGTCTGCAAGGGCTAGGTCTTCTTCAATCCTTCTAGCAATGGCCCTAGTGATAGGTCATTGGCTAGGCATGGTCACATCATCAATCGTCTCCACATGGAATTGACATTTGTATGTAATATTAAGTATTCAAAGTTAAACTTTATAAAATTTACAGAATTGTATAATAATGTAATATAAATAAGAGTATAGTCAGATTAAATATGAACAACAATATAAAATTAAACAAAACTTAATAGGAATAGAATTTGGGGTCTTAGTTATTGTTCAACTATTCATAAACTTTAATAACTGAATCTCCATTTAATCTCAAATCTCTTTTTCTCATCAAAAGTATTCAAACATCAATCTCTCGATGAAAGAATTTTCAGTGCAATAATCAATTCATCAATTCCTCAACTCGAAAGATTAAAATAGTAGATAATCGATTAAAGGAAATATGAAAGACCCATAAACATTGTTCTATTCCTAAATTCAATGTTTATATGGTGTTTTTCTCAAATCTTTTGCTCAAAATTCATTTCCAATTCATTCAAGCATATTAAATCAAGTTAAGGTTTATCAAATCAGAAAAAATCATTAAAATTAAAAAGAACACAATATGAGGAACATAATCTTCGATTACGATTAAAAAGTTTACAAAATAGTTGACAGTACATTGATCTTCCAACTAAGGAGATTTAGCTGCTCATTTTCATGATCAACTCACTAAATCAAGAATATTATAGAAGATTGAATAAAAAATCGAAAGACAATTGCGTCTCCGTTTCTGCTTCAACATTTTCTCTTTCGCGATCTATTTTTGTCTCTCCTACTTTTATCTCAATATTCAATATCAGTTGTCCCCCATTTTTCCCACTTGAGTCTTTTAATTTCATTGATCAAGTCAAGAAGCTCTCACCCTGCGAGAGCTTTAAAATTCATGAACCAAAGGTGAATCTCGTTGGGCTATATGTCTCACCAAATGACACCCCTAGACTTTTCCTTCCATGCTAGGTAATCTTCTCATTGAGCACCTAGTACTCACTAAGTGACATCTACTCATGCTTTATTCTGTCACTGAACAACACTCCTCTTTAGGCGCAAATTAGATTCTGCTTAAGGAATTCTTCGATTTTTCCTTGGGGACAAGCCTTGTCCAGTAACCTTTAGTCTCTGCCTACAATTTTCTTCAATGTTTGCCCAACAAGACCTCTCCCTGGCCAACCTTCAAGGATACTATAGTTGCTCTGGAACTCCTCACTGGGCGAGGAAGTGCTGATCAAACTTCAAGTCTTCTTCCAAAAATTGGTATAAACTGTCAAAATTCCTTATATTAGTTATAATATATAAAAAATCATGTATAAGTATGACAAATGGTAAATATATGCGTTTACAACTAAAATAAGTTCAAAACTAAGAAAAAATTGAAGAAACAGAGATAATTGACAAATTTTTATTTCTGAAATAATATTAAATCCAACAATTATCACATGAAAAATAAAATAAAATATATAAAAAGGCTTAAACATGGCCCAAATATAGAAATGAATTAAAACAAAAAATTAATAAACAATTACAGAGTTAGAAAAACTAAAAAAGATATAAAGTGTGTATAATAAAATGTTTTATCATGCATCAAATCAATTAGTTTTTTTGAAAGAAATTGATATTTAGAGCTCAAGATTCAATTAAATTATGAAGAACTTAAATGCAATTTTACTGAATTTAAGAGTGTAAAGCGATTGATACCGTTGTTTATACTCTACTAACACCATGTACATAGAAAGACTTATCAAACAACAAAACAACTATTGAACCCTACAATAGTCAATGTTCTTAGTGACACCTCATTACATGGACATTACCTGCTTGCGGCACCTCATCACAAGATTTCATTCATCTTCATAAGAACACCATATTCTAGGATATTTAACCAGAAACAATTGAAAAGATTGGTTTAGAATTAATGCATCTAGTAAATAGAACCCATAACTCTATGAAAAATCAATATCTTCTTTGTTCTTCAAAGATTCACCTTCTTCAATCCATTCTTGTATTTTCTTTTTCTCAATGTTTATGGTTTGTTCTTAAATTCTCTCAATGGCTCCTTGATTATTTTCACTATCTTGATCAAAGAAATAGACCTTTCTTTTTCATTTTTTCAAAAAATAACTATTTTGGATTTTTATAAAATTTCATTTATAATAATGATAATCTATATCGAATTAGGTAATAATTACCTTAGCTTAAAATTCTCAAAATAATTGTACCAAAAACAATGGTAATCGATTATGTTGCCAATAATTGATTATTACAAAGAGTTTACTCATTCTGATTCAGTTCACCAAGAATTGTAAAATGATACTCATATGCCTAGTCTAAACAAATAATATAAGTGTTACACCTATGGGAATGTGTTTATCACTGCAAAATGAATTGAAGCACCTAAAGCTATTCAACAAAACCAAAACCTTCATTCTTATGAGAGACATGACGACAATTCATGTTTATCATCCTTAATGGTTTAAGTCCAACAAACTATTATTTTTTTAATTAACATAAAGAGTACTGTATGTATTGATTCGTTAATTTTTTGCTTAGCCTATCCATTAAGTTTGATTCATATCATGTTCGCTTGGACTATTCATTTATGATTTACACAATTTTCTGTAGAATTAAAGTGGTTAATGTTATAGGAAAAAATAGGGTGGTGTTACTTTGCATGTAAGAGCTGCAACAAAAACATAAAAAGTCAAAATGAGTTGTTATTACATTTATGGGGAACACAATGACAAATTTATTCTAAGATGTGTATCTGTTTGTATTTAGGATTTAATGTATTGAATCCTATTTATTATATTATACTCAATAATCTTCTTAAACTTCCTTATTACTATGGCATTTTATTCCAATTAATTTTATAATTAAAAGAATTTTCCCCTATTCTAAGATATATTGTTGTTAGAAATATCAAACATGTCTCAATATTAATCACCTACATTGTTGAAATTGTAACATATATTATTGTTAAGAGGTAGTCGAAACAACACAATTGAGTTGTGGTGTTACCTAATCGAATAAATATCAAACTTTCATATTGAATGGATTATGAACCCCAAATGTGTTTAGGGAGTATAAATTTTCCCTTGTGTTTCTGGTCTTTTCTACCAGATGTTCTCTTAGTTACACACATCTTGTTTTGATTATTCTTTTTCATTGGGTTACGATGTAACTATGTACACACTTATTTGGAAGGCATATCTTATGTTCTCTACCCTTTTATGAATATATTTTATTTTTGCATAGAAAAAAACCTATGTTATAAAAATCGGACCGACTGGTTCAACAGGAAAATTGGTGAACTAGTCTAGTAACCGATTCTATCAATACTAAAAACCAATGAAACAAAAAATCAGTATTAAAATTGGAAAATCGATAGTTCAATCATTTTTTTAAAATTTTTAGATTTTGCTAAATGCACTCTTTGTTTTCCTAAATCACCCAATTAAATTAAAAAATTAATAAAAATGGGATTTAACTTAGCAATATGAAGGTGTATTTAGTAAAATTATTTTTTTCTTTTTATAATTACAACATTAATACATTTTTTCTTTTATAATCTTAATTGTTATAATAAATTAATAATAAAAAAATACTACTTTATTAAGACCGGTTCAACCACTGGTTCAATAACGGTTGAACCAATGAACTGTGAACCAATACCTTCACCGATTTGATTATTGGTCCGGTTTTAAAAACATAGAAAAAACACATTCTCTTGCAAAATTAGTTGATTAGCTTAGTGAAACATCTTTACTAAGCAAACTAACACCTTTTGCGCTTCTTTTTGCCTAAGATTCCAACTTTTCTTGTCTTTCTTTTATCCATATATATCTTAACTAAAACTATAGCTATGAAAAATTAGATGTAATCATTCAAATTGTCTTCCCACACAAAGGTATAACTGCGTATTTTTACAAAAATGGATAAAAATGGACAAACATAACCTTAAATAAAAGAGAATTAAGACAATTGCAAAAATATCTACACCAAAAGATAAAGTATATTATATAGTATAATATACAAGTGCTAATATACAATCTATAAGAAGACAATGAGTTTCTTTCCAATGTTACTAGAGATTGGGGGTCTTGCCATCGGCTGTGACAACTCCAGTTTGGTTATTGATCGTGGTAGTTTCAATGTCATCGTTGTGTTGCACAATTTGACATGAAGAGTAAGAAAGCAACAAGGGGAAAATCAATAAATACAAAAAAAAGGGAAAAATTGCTCATTAATTTAAAAATAAAAAGCTAGGTTAATGAACTTTTTGGTCCCTAAAAATATAACTTTTTGTTTTTGTGCTTTAACATTTTATTTTATTATGTGATTTTTTTAAACTAGAATTTATCATTAATCACAAAAAACTCAATTGTTTCCTTCAATTCCCAACCCAAGTCACTAGCTTGTATTGCATAACCTTCCGCAATCACTTATCTTCATAGTCAACTAATATATTGCTCTCCTCCATAACTCTGACCTAACCACTACTTAGTGAAAGGAGGGAGCTTTAGATTTGAGCAAGGTGAGTAGAGGAATAGGGGTATGTTTTGGTGAGGATAGAAAAGATTGAAGTTTTGGTTCTTGTTGGATCATTTTAAGAGTTTAATTAGTAGGCACTGATAGTGTAAATGATTTTTACACTAACGTTTAATCACACTTCTTCACTTATATGAATTTTAAAGTATTAATTGGTAAATTCAACAAACTTACCATAGATAAAAGGTTGTGATTAAATGTCAGTATAAATCTTTTTACACTGACAGTGCATACTAATTAAACTCTTATTTTAATTGAGTTTTGACTTTGATTTGTGACTTCTTTTTAAAATTAATTTATTATATGTTCATTGGCTTTTGAATTCTTAGAGATATTGAGTGTTTTTTTTACAACAATTTTATAGAACTGTTTCAATATTTTAGTATTTAAAAACTAAAAAACTCTTTTGATTACTGTTTTTTTAAAACAGTTTTCAGAAATAGTCCTAGTTTTTTAGTTTTAAAAAATAAAAAACGGGAACAATTTTAAGTAGTTTTGCTTTTTAGCTTTCTGTTGTTTTTTGTTTTTTATTAATGAAATTTCTGCAAATATAAACAAGTTTTTTTCATTTTCACATCTTTAAAATAGTTTTCAAATAATACTTACTATTTTTTTCTTCTTCTTCTAAAAAACAATTTTTGATAACTATTTTTAAAAGAACTAAAAATTAAAATCAAATCAAATCAATTAAGTGCTGAGTTTTGAATTTTGATTAAATGGTTTTATTATATTGATTTACATTTAACTTATTAGTACCAATTTCTAGGAGTTGAATACCGGCAGAAATTGTTTAGTAGGTTTTATTTATAAAATTTTTGGTGACTTATAACCATAAAAAACTAATAAAAAAAAAAATTGAAAAAGCATTTGTTAGATGACGTTGATATGATAATAACATGGATTTAACATTTCGTGACTAATGGAAAGGACCAATTTCAAAAACATATCATAAGAATAAAAAAAATAAAGGACTAAAATCAAAAGTGGTATTTTTTAATAACAAAAAAAATTTATTAAGCCGTAAACCTAACGGTGAAAACAAAGCTTTCTCATCTTGGGACACTTGTACTTGTTTCACACGCTGGCTGCCCCGATTTGTAAATGTGTGGTTGTTAAAGAGGCCTATGAAGAAAATTTTGGCGTATGGAAGGAGTTACAAATGTCATTGTTCTTGTAAGCTATGATTCGATTTGTGCAACAAAAGGTAAGATTTTCTTTTACTTGTGAAGTTTGCATTCCAAATCTTTGAAGAATGATGATGCTTATATATGCTTTCCAAAATCATATTTTTAACTCCACGTATAATAATATGTATGTACTTTTCTAGTATATTTCTTGGGAGAAAAATACATTGAAAACCAATTTTTCTTTATCTATATTGTTGAGACAAACATCTAAAAAATAAAAGCAACACTTAAATTTAAAAGAAATATAACAACCTTATTATACTGCCATTCATAAAACCTTTATATTTTTTTTTTCATGCTGCACACTTTATGTTTATATTTACAAAAAGATTTTGGAACTGTCAGTCAACTCTTCCTATTTTTCTAGTTTATTTAGTTTGTACTTCGTGCTTATAGACACAAGACAAGTTTTTGAAATTATTGAAAAACTTATAGTCTCTCTTCACATCATAACATCTTCTCTCATTTAAAATATTTACTTTCTCTTGATGTGAAGGATTTTTCTCATCTCACAATTTTGTTTATAAACCTAATTAACATCTTTATTTTAAAAGATAAAATAAATATTTATTTTACAAATAATATATTTAAAATTTAAACAAATCCTAAAGGTAAAATATTTTTCTTCTAAATAATATCTAAATATTTTAATTAAAATATTTGAATTGTTTTTTAACCATTGTACAAATGTCAGAAATATACAACTTGTTTAAGTAGCAAAATTGCTAAAAGAGGATCAAGGAGTATTGAATAGGGTTTTAAGGTCGTCTTTTTTTTTTGTGCTTAAATTTTTTAAATTTCAAAATTTTATTATGACGGTTAAAAATCGCTACCATATGTTAATTATAGTATGAAGATATTTTAAAAAAATTATTATGTGTCAACTTTTAACCATTAATATATTAAAATTATTAACAACATTAAATCAACAGTGGCAGAAAAATTAAAATGAACCGTTTTAAATATATAAAAAATAAAATAATTTTTTTAAAGATGAACAACCAAACTGGAAAAAAGGACTAAAATGATATTTAGCTTTTTGTTATTCAAGATAGTTTAATTTCTAATATGCATAGATTTAAACTACTGCTCAACAATTTCTATTTGTAAAATTCCAACACTCCTACCGTAGCTGAGATGTTGCTACATGTGACATAAAACTTGGAAAAACCAGAGGTCTTGCAAAAGTTCTCAAATTCTTTCTCTGTTCTTTCCCTTCCACCATGCGCCAAAAACATGTGATTATCAACCGTACAAATATGCTTAGATGAATCGCTTGAATTTGGAACCTCTGGAATTATATAATCCAAAACTATTACTTTTCCATGTTGTGGCAAAGCTTCATGACAATTTCTTAAAATCTTTATACAATCTTCATCTGGCCAATTATGCAATATAGACTGAAATGACAAAGACCAAGAAGAAAACGTGATTACAAATTTACTCTAAATTGAATTGTTTGAAATATAGAATTAATTTCTCATGTAGCTCACTAACCTTTAGTAAAATGGCATCACCACTTGGAACACTTTTAAACATGTCTCCTCCAACATGCTCTATACCTTCAATCAAAATAAGTATTTACTAATTAATAATTTGGAGAAAACCGGCTCCACATGTCTTTCCAAGTCATCTTATCAAATATTTGTTGTCTCTTTATATAAAGAAGGGATTAATTAAATTACACCAAAAATAACTTCAAGTGATATACTTTTATTTTTTACCTGTTTCTTTTTATATTATGCCTGTATAAATATTTCACCTTTGACTATTAAATTAAACGAAAATTAACAGTGAGAATAAATAATAGTTCTTATAAGTTACAATTAAAGTGATTTTTTTAGTGTTATGGGTAATGTTTTTAAAATTTAAAAAATGAATATTTTTTAAATTATAAGATTGAGTAATTAAGTCATTTTCTTAAATACCACTTCATAAGTTGTTTTTTTCTTCTAAGTAAACTTTCAAAATGATCCTAAAAGATGTTAGAAATAAGTTATAGGTATATGAAAGATATTTTTAACATGTTTAACATGTTAGTCCCTAAAATACTTTGAAAGCATGTAACTTTTAGAACTAAAATGATGGTTTATTTTTTTTAAGTAAATAGTTGTGTTTTTTAGATTTTTTGTATGATTTTATTTATTTTTAAATCGAAGTCGTGTTTGTTCTCGTGACTTTTAGATTTTGTTTATTAATTTATGTTTTAAGTCGTATTTGGTAGTATTATTTTTCCAATTTAATATATATATGCACACGAAGTCGTGTCAGAATATTTTTTTTAAGTTTAGTTAATTGTCAGATTTAATTTGTAATAATATAATAAGTGCATTTATGGTAAAAAAAATTATTTTGTTATCTTGCATGTTTTTCTATTTTTATTGCCACCTGTAACCAAATTCATAATAAAATCCTTAATTTCTGTGATCCATGGGATTGGCAACAATGGTATTTTGCACTGCCACAACAACCAGAAGCTTGTATACATGACTTTGATATTTAATTAAAAACAGAATTCATCCAGAAAAGGGATATTCTCTTTTGACCTACACTCTTCCAAATATTTATTCTATCCTTACGCCTATTTTAAAATTAAAAAATATATTATTTTGTCATAAGAGAAATTCAAATCCACAATCTCTCACTTTCTAAGCGTAAAGTTTACCTGTAGACTAACCTTATAACTTTAACAAAAAAATTACTTTAAAATATTAATATCGAACATATATAATTGTCCAATTATATTTATGATTTATAATATATGATATTATATTATATTATATACCACTTTCACAAATATAAATTTTTCCTGTTAATAAATGCATATTTTCACAATTTCATGATAAATATTCTTAATAAACATGATAAATATATAATTAACAAAATATATTTCAAAACATATCACATAATAATTTATATTTTAAAATATAAAAATTTACAAAAAATATTAAATTAAAACCTTGAAATTTATAATATATTAAAATAGAATGCCGCTAATGTTATATAACACAACTTTCATTTATAAATAAAAAATAAGATATAAAGATCTTTTATATCTACCATGACTTATTTTAATAATAAAAATAGAAAGTGTTGAAAAAAAATAAAAAGTGAAACAAAGAAAACTTCTTTTAGATAAAGTCGTAGGTGTTTACAAACACGACTTATCCATTTTTTTAATCTATTCTAAACTGACCTATTTTTATAATAAACCATCAAAATTATACCTATTAAAGTAATTAAAATGATATCTTTTATATGTAGAGAGAGAAGAGAAAGTAATATATATGTACCTGGATGAGGTGGTGCGTCTTGAATCATTTGAGGCAAATCAAAATTAATTGCTTTAATTGAAGGATATGCAGAGACAATGAGTTTCAAGGTCTCTCCTACTCCACCTCCAACATCAACCAATGTCGAGACTCCCTTGAATCCTTTATATAAACTAAGTATCCTTTTCACTTCTATTGGACCAGCATGAGCCATTGCTTTGTAAAACATGTTATTTAGCTCTGTATTTTTCTCCATATATTGATATGACAACATTCCATAGACATGTTCAAAATGGTTATTGTTGTCAGGATCCATAATTGCATCCTTCATATCCTTCCTATTATGGGAAAAGGCAAATGACACAAAAGCATATTAGAAATCCATGAATTATGTTCCACCCACTAACGGATCCAGGCTCCTAAGTTAATGGAGATAAAAAGAGTCAGAAAAGTAAAATAACATAAGCAAAAAGCAAAACAAATTGAAAAAAAAATATAAAACTAAACTTTTTAAATATTTAAAGAGGTTAATTGATATACACTTTTAGGGTAAAAATCTTTACACTAACCTTCAATCATGACTTTTTATCTATGTGACTTTTAAAGTAATAATGATTAAAGTCAACAAATTTATCATGAATGAAGGGTTGTGATTGAATGTCAGTGTAAAAATCTTTACCTGTATACTAATTAAACTCATATTTAAATAAACACTTATAAAAATATCTACTAAGTGATAAATTAAAGATAATTAGTTTAATTAAGAAGAAAATTACAATAACACTCTCAATTTTTATCAAATTACACTTAACTTTAATTTTTTTTATTTACTTTCCTACACTAACATTCCACTAACAATTTAAAACATTATACTAACAACGAGCCTTTATATGTTTGAAACTATTATATTAGTATCACTCTCAAATCTTATATTAACACTCTTTTAGGAATGCCAAAATAATGATTAAAAAAGTAGGAAATAAATGTGTAATTATACTAAATTTTATGAAGTTTGAGTTTTGTTGTGATTTACTCTTAATTATATAAATTAAGGAAGTAAAATATAAACAAATTAAAAATAATAAATTCAAACATATAAAATCATGGAATACTCAATTTAAAACCATAAAAATTAAAAATAAACAGTTCAGGATATATATATAAATTGAGGACTCTGAAATGCATCTATATCCCACAGTTCTTCTGCCCCTATAGAAAAAGCTTTAAGTAACATTAAATTCTTATATAGTACGTACCAAAGGTCATGAAATCCGCGATGTAACAAAGTTTGGAGAGGGGCCAAAGAGATTCCTTCACTATCAAATGCAAAGTATTGTCCAACAGGTGTGAGAGCATAAACTCTTTCTCTCTTACCATCTTCATTGGTGCGAATGGAGCAATTTAGAAGAGAATAACTAGCCAACAATGGCAATATGCGTTCAAGCCTATTAGCCAATTGGGGGTGTTGATTTTGAAACAAAGAAGCAATTTCAGAGGCAGATAAACTTGAATCACATGAACTTTTGGCCTTTGCTATGATATCAAACAAATTGAGATCAATAGCAGCATTTAGAACTGCAGGGAGAACACGACTAAAACAAAGTAACACAGCAGAAAGGTAAGCATCGTCGACCTTTTCTACTTGGGAAACTTTACTCTCTTCGGAATTGGAATCCATTTTGAGTAATGCTTAGTTGCTGTACTTTCTTCACTTTCTATCATGATTATATAGCCATAATTCCTCTATTATACCTAATTATTCAAATTTTTGTTGTTGTCAACCTAATTATTTATTAAAATAATTTTGGTCGTGGCTGTTTTAATAATCTTTCAATTCATTGGTTGTTGGAAACTTGGAATGAAGTGATCTCGTGTATGAAAGGCTGCTGTCAACGATTTATTTTTTTTTCAATCTTGGGTAGGTGTTGACCATTTGGAATATTGTGACAAAATATTGGTCCGTATTTTGATAATTTCGTGTCAAGAAGTTAAGGGCCTCTTGGGAAAGTTCTTAGTTTCTTGTTTTTTGTTTTAAAATATATTTTGAAAACAGAAACTTGTATGGCAAAAATGGTTCTGTTTTGGTTTTTTACTCATTTTCTAAACTGTTTTCACTCAATTTTAAAAACAATAAAATTTGGTTTTTAGATTTCTGTTTCTGTTCTTATTTAAATTCATTACTTGACTTCATTTGTCATCATTGACCATTGCCTCCGATCAAAAGTCATCGACCGCCACTCCGACGATCATCGGTCATTACCTACGATCGGCGGTCACCAACCCCCACCTCCGATAGTCACCGGTCGTCACCTCCGATTGACAGTCACCAATCGCCACCTCCAACCAGCTGTCACCGACGGCCACCTCCAACTGGCAATCACCAACCACCACCTCCGATCTCCGACCAGCGATCACCGGCCGCCACCTCCAATAGGCGGTCACCAGCCGCCACCTCCGATTGGCGGTCACCAGTTGCCACCTTCGACCGATGATCACCAGCCGCCACCTCTGACCAATGGTCACTGGCCGCCACCTTCGACCAACAGTCACCAGCTGCCACCTCCGATCGGCGATCACCGGCCGCCACCTCCGATCGATAGTCACCAATCGCCTCCTCCGACAAATGGTCACCGAATGCCACCGCCGACCAGCGATCACTGGCCGCCACCTTCGACCAACGGTCACCAGCTGTCACCTCCGATCGACGATTACCGACTGCCACCTCCGACCGGTAGTCACCGGCTGCCACCTCCGACGAACAATCATCGACCGCCACCTCAGACCAGCGCTCACCGACCGCCACCTTCGACTGGCGCCGTCACCTCCGACCGGCGGTCACCGGCCGTCACCTTCGACCAACGGTCACCCACAGCTATCTCCGACCGGCGGTCACCAACCACACTTTTGACTAGCGATCGCCGATGATCGACTGTCATCTTCAACGATCACTACCTTCAACTAGTGTTTTGGTTAAAATTTGAAATCAATGATTTAAATTTGAAAACAAAAACAATGTTATTTTTAAAATTTTGAAAACTTAAAACTAAAACTAGGTTTTGTTTTTAGAAATTTAAAACTAAAAACCAAAAATAATCTTGAATGGGGTTTAAATTTGTGACTCACCAAGTTAATTTTTTAATTGTTGACACTTCTAACTTCGCAGAAGTGATCAAAATTATATATTTTACAAAATTTGGAGACTAAGAGTCTGTTTGATATGTAAAATTGTGGAATAGGACAAAACAGAACAAAAAATAATCATCCCTTGTTTGATTTGTAAATCGGTTGCTACACGAGACAAATTAAATATCATATAATAGAACAAAAGTAAAAAATTGCAACTAATTAAAACATCGTACAACTCTTGTCTTGTAGAATAAGTATATAGAAGATAAAATTATACTTTTTCTTTTTCATTCTAGCTCTTGGGTGTTTTCCCCCTTAGCACCACTTTTTTGCTGTCAATGTTATCATTTTTCATGTAAAGGGAAGGAAACTATTTGACGTGTGTGGTATGATATGTCTATTTTCACGTAAGTATGCTACAAGAGAAAATGATAAAGGTTTTCCCACATTCTAGTAGAACATATTACAAAGGTGTAAGAAATAGAATAAAAGTGTATCGATATGTATCTCATACCATTGTGATTTGTCCTATGTCATTATCGGAGAATTCTTCATGCATTTTTCTTTCGATCTTACAATCTTTATGAGAATAGTTACATTAATGTAGGATACGTTAAAATTGTAGTTATTAATTTTTAACTTTATTTTTAATTAAGTTTTTAGTTGTTATTGATAAGACAGGTAAAATAAAAGAAAGGGTGTAATTATAAAATTATTTTTTTATTTTTGGTATTATTTTATAATTTAAATAAATATTGATGTGCAGTTTATTTACGAAATAAACTGAAAAATAATTACAATTAAATAAATATTAGCTTTTTGTGTGATAAAATTTAAGTTTATATAATAATATTTTATTATTTTTATATTATATTCATTAATTACTATAGATGAAAACAATTGACCAAACTATTTTTTTATATTTTTTATTGTTGACGTGACACGGGCCACAATTTTGTGAGAGTTGTGGAACATGATAGTTAGGGTTTGATTATTTGATTTTTTTAGTTTTTAAAAAGAATTTTTTAAAATAATTTTAAAAAATATTTTTTGAAAAATAGAGAAAAAATTGTTTGGTAAGTATTATTTGAAAATTGTTTTGAAGATGTAAAATGATTTAAACTTGCTCATATTTATGGAAATATCATTTATGAAAAGCAAAAAAACCACATATTCTAATTGTATTTTAAGTTTTCAATACAAAAATAGAAAACTGAAAAGTAAAATTACTTACCATTATACCTATTTTTTAGTTTTTAAAAACTAAAAAATCAAACCTATTTTCAAAAAACTGTTTTAAGAAAACAGTAACTAAACGAGTTTTTTAGGGCTTGATTGATTTGATTTTGTTTTTCAGAGTTTGATTAGTTTGGTTTTATTTTTTATTTTTTGAAAAAAAAAATTAAAAATGATTTTCAAAAACTGTTTTCTAGAAGAAGGAGAAAAAACTTGTTTGACAAGTGTTACTTGAAAACTGTTTTGAAGTTGTGAAAATGATATGAATGCAAAAAATAATGACTTTTCATTTTTTGTAACGTTTCATTAATTTAGGAATTAATGTAACATGCAATTAATCATATATAATAATTGCATGATAATGAAGTATTTAATTTTTCTTTTAGAAGTTATGATTTTGAACAGTCACCTAGTTTTATAAATAGGGGCTGAATTGTACTTAAAGGAGAACCATTGAATTAATAAAATTATATTTGGGTTTTATCCTTTTGTGAGAGATGAATTTCTCTTTAGAACTTATCAAGGAATTTTTTCTTGTGGCGTTCTGCTAGACTTATCAAGGGTAAATCACTACTCTTGTGGCGTCATATGACTTATCTTTCATCCTTGAAAGTGGCGTCATTTATCCCTTCATTAAACCATTTTCATCCTTTCCATTTTCTTGTTTACCCAATTCTCATTGTTTTGTTAACTTATTACCTTCCAACCTAGATAGATCCGCAAAACGAATCCAACCCCTCTGGATTTCTATCAGTTGGTATCAGAGCTTCGGCTCTAGGTTTGAAATTATGGTGGATATTTTTTATACAAGGTGTTTAATCAAAGGTCATTTGTGTTTATTTACAGTTGATGGAGGAAGTTGTAGTAACATTGTGAGTGAAAGATTGGTGAATAAACTCAATTTATCGACGAGTCTTCATCCTAGACAAACTAAGTTTAAATTCACTGTTGGAAAATTCGTGGATGAAGTGACATGCAATATTGCTCCCATGGACTCATGTCATTTTTTTAGGGAGATCTTGGCTGAAGGATAAAAAGATTAATCCTGAAAAATTTTCAGTTTCTTTGGTGCATGAAGGACGCAAGCTTAATTTGAAATTTCTGGCACCAAGCCAGGTTTGTGATGATCAACTTAAGTTGAAGGAGAAAATAGAAAAAGAGAGAGAAGAAATGAGAAAAATAGAAAAAGAAAAGAGTGAAGAGGAAGAGAGAGAAAAGGAAAGAGAAAGACAGAAAAAGAACTATAAAATTTTAACTGCTATTGATTTTTCTTCTTCTCTTGATATTATAAATGCACAGGATCATGAGTATACAACCCATAAATGGTCATGGGTAAGAAGAAAAATATTGATATCACTCCTAGAGCATAATTGTACATCGAGTCCACTGTTGAAATTCAAACTCTTGAGAAAAATTTTCAAGTCTGGGTTTGTACACCAAAAAGGAAAACTTCTTTGATGTATAGATTCGAGGACGAATCTTTTCGAAAAAGGAGGGAATGGTATGAATGCAAAAAACAATGACTTTTCATTTTTTGTAACATTTCATTAATTTAGGAATTAATGTAACGTGCAATTAATCATATGTAATAATTGCGTGATAATGAAATATTTAATTTTTCTTTTAGAAGTTATGATTTTGAACAGTCAGTTCTATAAATAGGGGTTGAATTATACTTAAAGGAGAACCATTGAATTAATGAAATTATATTTGAGTTTTACCCTTTTGTGAGAGATGAATTTCTCTTTAGAACTTATCAAGGAATTTTTCCTTGTGGCGTTCTGCTAGACTTATCAAGGGTAAATCACTACCCTTGTGGCGTCATATGACTTATCTCTTATCTTTCATCCTTGGAAGTGGCGTCATTTATCCCTTCGTTAAACCATTTTCATCCTTTCCATTTTCTTGTTTACTCAATTCTCATTATTTTGTTAACTTATTACCTTTCAACCTAGATAGATCCGCAAAACGAATCCAACCCCTCTGGATTTCTATCAAAAAATAAAAAAAATTGTTTATATTTACATAAATGTCATTAATGAAAAGCAAAAAAAACATATTCTCATTGTATTTTGAGTTTTCAAAATAAAAATAGAAAATTGAAAAAGTAAACTGCATACTGTTGTTTCTGTTTTTTAGTTTTTAAAAATTAAAAAACTAAAACTGTTTTAAGAAAAACAATAACCAAATGATTTTTTTTAAAATACTCAAAACAATTTTATAAAAATTGTTGTCAAACAAACACTAAAATACTAAAAACAGTTTTATGAAAAGTGTTTGTTTGACAACAGTTTTATAAAACTTTTTTAGTATTTAAAAACTAAAAAACTTGTTTGGTTATTGTTTTCTTAAAATAGTTTTCAAAAACAGATCTGGTTTTTTAGTTTTTAAAAACTAAAAAACAGGAAAACTATAAGTGTTTATTTGACAATATTTTTATAAAATTGTTTTCAATATTTTAGTATTTAAAAACTAAAAAACTTATTTGGACAGTGTTTTCTGAAAACAGTTATCGAAAACAATTCTGTTTTTTTAGTTTTTAAAAATTAATAAACAGGAACAACTAAAATTGTTAAGGTTTTTCTTCAAATGTGCATACGCTAGCGTGACAATTAGAGACAAGCAGGTTACCAACGAAGTAAAGTTTGCACGTGGGATTCTATCTCAAGAGGCAATTTTGTATAAGCTATGTGGTAAGGACGTGGAAACAGAGTCTCATTTGTTCTAATTTTGTGATGTGTCCAGTAGGGTATGACAAGAGCTATGTAAGTGGTGGGTTATTAAATGATGCAATACTTAATGATTATGGTGTTGAGGTTCATAAGGTCGTTCAAAACTCGTAACTGATATCTTTTAAGAATGATGTCACGTGAAAAAATTTACAAGTTAACAATACACACCTACACAAAGTGGATTTTGGGCTCGAGATATAATATATTTGAGGTGTGGTACCGTCTTGAACCTTTGTTGATGTTTTTTTTTAGTCTTTGATGTAATTTGTATTTATTGAAAGACATGTCTTATTTTTTCTTTTTGGTTTAATAATATATTTCTTTTGTCGATAAAATATAGTTTGTGAACTAATAAGTCAAATTAAATTGTATAAATTTCCTGTAAATTTCTTTTTGAAATGAAATTCTATGACTTATTTCCTAAAATGGGGTGTATTTTTTTTTCCCAATTGAACTTTTCAAATATTATAAAATTAGATGCATGAATAAAAAATGAATATGTATAAAAAAATAAAGGGTTGTGATTGAATGTCAGTGTAAAAATCTTTACACTCACAATGTATACCAGTTAAACTCATCAAAAAAATATAATGTTTGATCTACATCAACTAATATCTTGTGATTTTTTTCATAAACAAAGATGACTTTAAATTGTGATCTTTACACTGACATATTAATTAAAATTAAATAAATAAAATACATTGTGATTTTTTTCATAAACAAAGATAACTTTATTAACATATTACAAACTTCTATTCGAAATAAATCCTGAAAAAGACCAACTATGGCAGACAAGACTTGACAATTTCTAACAATTAACAAAATTCCAATTTAATCGCATGCTTTAAGCTTAGAAGACTTATGGGTTAAGTGACACCCGATTTAATATGTGGATTATCATTGATAGATGAGTGCATAAGTAAGAAATACTATGCAATGTATCTTTATTCATCGTACATTTTTTTGTCACTATTATTTTATTTAATATTGCGACCAACATACAACAACAATAACAAAGTTTTATCCTACTAAATGAGATCAGCTATTTAAATCGTACAATAATATTCGACCGGATTAAAAACCAAAGATTGCGAGCAACATACCTAAATTCAAATTACTACTTGGTAATTTCTATTTATAGAATTCCATCACTCCTAAAGTAATTGAAATGTCACTACTTCCAACATGAAACTTGGAAAATCCAGAACTTTTGCACAAGTTCTTAAATTCATTTTCTGTTCTTCCTCTTCCATCATGGGCTAAAAACATGACATTGTCGACAGTGCAAGTATGCTTTGATATATAGCTTGAATTTGGAACATTTGGAATTATATAGTCCATAACAATCACTTTTCCATGCTGTGGCAAAGCTTTGTGACAAATTTTTAAAAACTTTATACAATCTTTGTCTGGCCAATTGCGACAAACAAACTGAAATGACCAAACAAAAAAGAAGGAAATGTGATTAGAAATTTATTTATCCAACATATTTGATTGCTTAAAAATATAAAATGAATTCTCATGTAGCTCACAAACCTTTAGTAAAATGGCATCACCACTTGGAACACTTTTAAACATATCTCCTCCAATATGCTCAATACCTTGGTGCAAAATAAGTGTTTGCTGATTAATAATTTTGGAAAAACTTAATCAACAAGTCTTTAATTATTCAAAATCTAACCCATCTTTTAAAATATTTTTTACTCATTTTACTCCCTTCAATATTATTTATAAGACATTTTGAAAATAAATCATTCAATCAGTAAAAATAGTTATATCTATTAGTTAACTTTATTGTTTTTATAAAAAAAATATTATTAATGTACTAATTTCCCATCACTTAATGCTCTAAAAAGTTAATAGATGATGTGATATTTAATAGTTTAAAAGTTAGTAAATTCTTTTAAAAAAAAGTAAATCTTTGTTAGGACAAATAATAAAAAATTAATATTTTATAAAATTATAAAATGTCAAGCACAATTTCTTCATAAAAAAAGACAAGACAGAGTATAATTTATACAGAGAAAAAAGAAAGTAATGTATGTTACCTGGATGAGGTGATGCATTTTGAATCATTTGAGGTAAATCAAAATTAATTCCTTTGATTGAAGGATATGCAACTAGAATTTGTTTCAAGGTATCTCCTAGTCCACCTCCTACATCGACTAGTGTTGACAGTCCCTCAAATCCTTTATATGATTTGAGAATCTTTTTGAGTTCTATGGGGGCATAGTGAGTTCCTGCTTTGTGAAAAATGTGATTAAGCTCAGCATTTTTCTCCGTATAATCATATAATGGCATTCCATGAACATTTTGAAAATGGATATTATTGTCATGGTCTACAATTGCATCCTTTACATCCTTCCTGTTAAAAGAAAAACACAAAATAAAAATTAATTATATATACATTTGAAATTGATCTCTTCATTTGTCAAAAATGATTTAACTTTCGATAATAAATGAAGCTTAAATGTGTTTCAAATTTCTAATATTTTTACATTAGGTCTGTATAAGATTTTTTATTTAAATTATTTTTCAATGAGTTTTTTAGTTTGTTTTAGATCTCAAACATTTTAGGTAGCATTTTAAAATTTTATAAAGTAGTTTAGATAACTCTTTAAGATAAAAACAGACTCAAAAAATTATTAAAAATCCAACACGAAAAATATATGTATAAGAACCCAAGATAAAATGAAGATATATAAAAAATTAAAAAAAAATATATTTAAGTAAATAATTAATTACCAGATGTCATGAAATCCACTATGTATTAAAGTTTGGAGAGGAGCCAAAGAGCTTCCATCATCCTTATCAAAGGCAAAGTATTGACCAACGGGTGAGAGAGAATAAACCCTTTCTCTCTTACCATCTTCATTGGTGCGAATGGAACAATCAAAAAGAGAATAACTAGCCAACAGTGGCAACATGCGTTCAAGTCTATTAGCCAATTGGGGGTGTTGATTTGGAAGCAAAGAAGCAATTTCAGAGGCAGATAAACTTGAATCACATGAACTTTTTGCCTTTGCTATGATATCAAACAAATTGATATCAACAGCAGCATTTAGAACTGCAGGAAGGACACGACTAAAACAAAGCAACACAGCACAGAGATAAGCATCATCCTCATTTTCTTTTTTTTTTTCTTTTTTTTTTTTAAAAGCAAATATTTATTTATATATTTGGAAGAGAAACCAAGAATTTCTAGAAAATACAAGGATGCAGACACCATACTACTTGATGTCCAATTAGAACGCGGTAATTAACCTTTCACCGCCTAAGACATATTTAATAGGCACTCTCTCGGATTAGCATACCAGTCCGAGAATGCGCACCCCCTATTAAACCCAAAAGAGTATGACAGTCATTTCCAGGAGATGATCTTAATAGTCATCATAATGTCTACTGAGTCCACCTGAATTCTATCAAAGACAATCTGGTTCCTAGTCATCCAGATTCCCCAACAAGCAGCCAGCCAGAAAACATACCTGCACTTCTTTTTCCTCTTTCCAACCACCCATGCTGATGATGATGAAAACAATTGATGCAGATCCCCCGGGATAGGTCCGTGGATTCCCAGCCAGCTCATTATATTACTACACACTGATTGAGCTTTGGCACACGTTAAGAACAGATGAGTCCTGCTTTCCATATTGCTTCTGCAGAGTACACAGAGAACCCCTTCTTCTGGAATCTCAACGCCTCTCTTCAGCAAGTTATCAATGGTGGGAAGCCTATCTATCAATAATCTCCAAGAGAATGCAATTACCTTTGATGGGAGTCTGTCTTTCCACATGCGTCTCCATTGATTGGGTTCCACCTCGGAGAAAATCATTGAGTTCTGATGCGAGCTCAGTACTACATAAGTCTCGGCTACTGAGAACCCTCCATCCCTACTAGTCCTCCAGGTCCATCTATCCAACCTGTCGACCGCAATTACTACTGGCTGTAGCGTAGTAAGTAATTGACTAAGCTGGTCTTCCTCCCAGACAAATAACACCCGCCTCCATACCCAACACCACCCGTCGGCTGGTAGCTTTTTCTGGTTAATACTGGTGCCTTTATCAGCCGCTAACCCATAAAGCCTGGGGAACTTTAAACTGAGAGGACTGTCACCAATCCAATTCTGTTCCCAAAACAACGTATCGTTTTCGTTCCCCACTTTTCTCCTGACGTTATCCACAAACCAGTCTGGCTTCTCTGCTTTAGAAATATAATGTCAGAAACTCCGTCTTACAATACTTTTCTAAAATTTTTTATTAGAATTTATTAAAGGTCAAATCAATCAAAAGGATAGTTTCAATAGTATATAAAAAAGTTAACATATTGAGTAGGAATTGACCATTTGGAGTATTATGGTAAAATAGTCCATATTTGATAGTACTATGTATATGGCTTAAATATGTTAATGTTAAAAATATGAATGAATTTTATATTGATTTTCAATAAAATTTTATTTGATTTTGTCATTTTTATTTTTATTTAACGATGACATGCATGTTAAATTTTTTTAAAAAAATGATTTGTAAAAATTCGTTTATAATTTTTAAGTTACAATTTCTAACAAATAAAAATTATAAAAAATATGTCTCTATTAAAGAAAAGAATATTCAAGACTTTACATCATCATTTAATAAAAATAAATATTCAATACAACTATTTAAAGAGTTTAATTAACCTTGACAGTGTAAAGCATTAACTTTAAATCATAACTTTTTATTTATGTAATTTTTAAAATATTAACAGATAAATTTAGCAAACTTATCAAGATTGTAATTGAATATTTTGTAAAATTTTTTACACTTATCTAGCATACTAATTAAATTCATATTCCAATCTTGAAACTCTATTAATAAGAAAAAAAACGAAAATAAGTCAACTAAAAAAACACATAGACTTCATTATTTAATTATCACACACAAAAAAAAAAAACAAAAAAAAAGAACCACTAAAAAGTAGATGATAATAAGTCACACAACCACCCACCTTGACTACGTTAATGATTTCGCAAAATATAATACTAAAAGGGAAAAAACAAAGAAAAAAGGCCACTAAAAAAATAGATGATAATAACACACACCCACCTTGACTACGTTAGTGATGTCTCAAAATATAATACTAAAGAAAAAAAAAAGGCCACTAAAAAAATAAATGATAACAACTCACCCACCCAGTAGTAATGTCTCAAAATACAATACTAAAGAAAAAAACAAAAAAAAAGTCCATTAAAAAAAATAAATGATAACAACTCACCCATTAGTGATGTCTCAAAATATAATACTAAAGAAAAAAACAAAAAAAAGCCCATTAAAAAAATAAATGATAACAACTCACCCACCCTGCGTCAGTGATGTCTCAAAATATAATACTAAAGAAAAAAAAAAACCCCACTAAAAAAATAAATGATAGCAACTCACCTACCCACCTTTCAGTGATGTTTCAAAATATAATACTAAAGAAAAAAAATAAGGGTATAACACCACACTTATATTGCGATAATAATAAATTCACTCAAAAAAAAAAAAATATTAAGTCAACAAATTGGCCGCCTCTAATGTTGAAAAGTCAAATATTTGTCAAAATAAAGAAGATGGATTAGAAAGGCAAACAATTAATCCGCTCTTTTTTCTTATTCGTTTTTATCATCACAGGTTGGCATAAAGAATCTTAGGAGAGTTAAAAAATAAAATAGATATATTTTTAAAAAATTATTATTTATTAAAAGAAAAGAAAAAAAATCGAGAAAGAAAATTAAATAGACATATTTTAGAAAAATTACATTTTTTTAAAAAGAAATATATATTTTAAAACGGAAAAAAAAGTTTCAAAGAATCATAACTCTTTCTTAACTTTTAAGAAGGTCTGCCACAAATCATTACATAAACATTGATTTTAAGTCATATACAAACATATGTATATAATTTTTTTACTGATTAATTAACAATAATATAATTACTCAACTCAAAATTTAGTTATAAAATTTTTATCTTTCTAAAAAATGTATTATGTAAAATTAGATTTTTATTTTAAGTTATAATTTTTTTATTAAAATATAAACTATTCCCCTCCAATTTTTCATTTTTATAAGATCTAGGGATATTTTTATAGGTTTAATTAATTTGTAGTAGGAATGACAACAAGTTGGGGTGGGCATGGTAGTGATTATGTGTCACCTGATCCGCTACAAAAATCCGTCACCGCTACCCGCAAAAAATCCATCGGGTATTCGCTATAAAAATACTTTCATATTCTTTTAATATCTGTGGGTACCCATGGATATTTTTAAAAAAATTATTTTTTTTAAATTAAATATTTTTTATAAGAGTTTTTATCAAATAAATAATTTATTTTTTGGAAAATCTAGAAATAAAATTATACTAGTTTCTACAAGATTAATTAGATCTACAAGTAGATTAATATAATATATTATAAGAAAATATTTAATACAAATAAAATCTTTATTTTATTTTATCGGCATTTTTATAATAAATAATTTTTTAACTATGAAGTTTTCATAAAAAAATAAGATTGATATCAATGAATTTTGATAATTAATATTTGAATTTAATTAGTATACACTTTTAGCGTAAATTATTTTTACACTGACATTCAATCATCATGACTTTTCATTGGTGTGACTTTTAAGTTCCAATAAGTAAAGTCAACAAATTTGCCATGAATGAAAGGGTTATAATTGAATATCAGTGTGGCAGTGTATACCAATTAAACTCTTAATATTTTAATTTGATTTATTTTCCAAAAATATCATATTTTTTAACTTTTATATATATATATATATATATATTATTTTAGTTTAGCGGATAACGAGTAGAAAAAAACTCGTACCTACATATGACGGATATCCATTTATATATTTTTACGTATTTTATCCACAAATATCTACAAACTCAGATTTTTTTTCTATTCTTTAATCTGTAGGTATCTACATTTTTATCAAAGTTGTAATTGATTATCAACTACTTTTCTTATAATTAGATATTTAAATTTTTTTGTTTCTTTGCAATTAGGTATTTAAATTTGAATACAGAATTGTAAGAAAAAAAAAAAGGTTAACGTACCAAAGTTAGAGATCTTTTAAAAGTTTAGATACTTGATAAAAAAAAAGAGTATCCATACCTATTTTAAAATTTGTTGTAGAAGTTTGTTCACATGCAGCTGTGTAAGTAAATAAACCAGATACTCAATCCATTAATGTCTTGCATTAATTATTTTTTAACAATAATACAGAAGTATTTTCTTAGTTCAATAAATACTAAATGAAATATATTATGTTATTTAGAAACAGGTTCAGTCTTGAAATTTTCTTTTTTTTTATTTTTTATTTTCATTTTTAAGTTTTTAATACCGAAAATATGTTTATTTTTCTTTGATATTTTTAATTTTAAAAAAATAATATTGTTATATTTAATCAAATTTTAGCAAAAATATTATACATTATTTATATATAATTTAAAATATATTTATATATTATTTTTTATATAATTACAATAATGTTATTAACTTTTCATATAGTCTTAACTTTTAAAAATACTGAAAATAACTTTTTTTTATTTTTTATTTTTTTAAAATAGTTTTAGCAAAACTGTTTTTCAAATTATAACCAAAAATATTTTCGCTATTATTTTTTTAAAAATAAAAATAAAAAATGTCCAAAACAAATACTACCTTATATACTTATAAAAAAGTCCCTTGTATTTAATATTTGAAAATAGAAAATATTATATTAAGTAAATAAATAATTTGTTAAAAATAATATGCTAGATTATATTAAACAAATAATACATTAATAAATTTAAAAATATCATATTCTTATTTATTTTTTAATCAATATCATTCAATTTATATATTTACAAATAATTATATACATATAAATATTTATATATACGTAATAGAGATGTCAACGAGATGAATATATTTATTTCTCAGCAAATACTAAATACTATTATTATGATAAAGATTAGAATGGGAGTACATAGGTTACCCACCTACAACAATCCAAAGTATAATAAATTAGTTTAAAAGGATGTGTATCCTAAATCCATGGGAGGAGGAGTGGGGAATGCAGGGCATACCTACCAATTTTTTAAAATATATTTAAAATTTCATTAGATAATTTTATGGTCCTTCTAAAATTTTTGAAAAATTATTTTAAAAAAAATATAAACATTATCATGTTAATTGACACTTAAATGACAAAAAAATATAAAGAGAAAGAAGTTGATTTAAAAGGAGAGGGAAGTGATTTTAAAATTGATTTTTTTTATTCTTATTATATTTTAAAACTTATTTGAATAATTATTTATGTAATTTAAAACATCTTTCTTAAACTTTTGTGAATTGTGTTACGTTTCTATGAGCACATGTTTCATGTACTTTCTCTTTCAATGAATATTCCACATTTTTGTGAGATTAGTTACATTGTTGTGAGAAATGTCATAATGAAAATTATAAAATTTTAATTTTATTTTCAATTAGAAGTGGATCAATGAAGGTCAGGAGGATTATTTAATAGATATTTTGAGGGGAGAACAAAGAGTTTAGGATTGCATGCCAAAAAGATGAAAACAAATGAAACACTTCAAGGTTAGTATAAAGAGATTAAACATGAGAAAAAGATAAAATAAAGAGATAAAATCCAATTACCAAAGTTTTCAAAACTAGACTGGTTATTGAATCGATGAAAAAGCATAACTTTGGGATTCAAAAGTTCAATCAGGATTGAGCCAGATTTAATAAAATGTTACTTTTATATTTTTTACTAATATAGTAATATACTAAGCAAAAAATAAGATATATATGATTTATATCCACAAGTATAATACATCAAAACATCATATTAAGTTTAAGTATGATTGTCTTTATAATATTACAAAGAGGTAAAATTCTACATTGTCTAAAATAGCTTTTTAAGATATATTTATATTCTAAATTGTGATAAGACTTGATAAAGAGACTAGTAAGTGGGAAAATTTTCATGCACATAAACTTGTACTTTATGGATATTGTTGTAGTGCAAATACGTTAATTTTCCTTCTTGTGCAAGTAATTGATCAGCCTTGAGTAACTTTTTCAAAAATTCCTTTTAAATGTTTTTTTATTTCACAATATCTTACCAAAATATCTCTCATTTGTATACCTAAAATTAAAAAATAAAACACTATTTTCCAATCTTGGCAATTTTTTATGCTTTTTTTTAAAAGGCCTAACATCTAAATCGACTAGTTTTAACCAGTTTGCCATGGTCCACCAGTTCTAGGTCAGTTTTCTCACCCTTGGTTAATTAGAAACATTGGACTGGATATTGGTCTAGATCCCGGTTGGACCGATTGAACCAGTCGATCCAGTTTTCAAAACCATGTCAATTACAATCTGATGCAGTCTTGCCTACCAAGGGTCCTATCACTAGAGTCATGGTTAAGAGGATAAAGGAAGACATGACCCATAAAGAGTTCACGAGACCTCAACTCTTAATTGAAGTGAAGATTATAGGTCATTGTTCTTAGATTTATTATTATAAATATTAGTTGGCTTTATATTTTCATTTGGGCCATGTATTTTGGCCATTTTCCTTTAAGTTTAGGCGTGTAGTTGCTATTAGTTAAAAGGGAGGAGTGAGCTTAGTATGGGTTTCATAAGGGTAGACGTGAATTGGGCTTGTCCATTCACTTTAGGAGTTGCTATTTGCACCTATGGGGGATTAGTTAGGCGCCACCTTTTTAGGGCATAAGACTTGGGTTAATTAGTCTTAATCTTAATAAGCCCAAGTACCATGTTACCTTAAAATGTGTGCCCTAGCTCTCCCATTGGGTTATATATATATTTTTCTCCCCCTTTTGTATTCCTTACACTTGAATGAATGAAGTAAGATTCATTTTGAGCATTTAATCTAGTAAAGGGTCACTTTTGAGAAACCTCTCTATTGGGGATTCTCTTCCTTAAAAACTTTTGTCGAGGGTCCTCTCCCTTATAGCAAGCAACAAGTTAATTTTTGGCTTATCTTCTCCTTGAAAAGTGACGTCAAAACCACCTTCCCTCCTTGCCTTTCCATCCTTCATATTCTTAAGGAAGGATCTTGGCCGAAAAAGATCCAAGAGGCATCACAATCATAAAAAGAATCAAGATAATTTAGTAAAATCAAATAAAATTTATTAATCTAGTTTTCCAATTTCCCCCTCCAAATTTGTCCAATACTAAAGGAAAGTTAAAATTGGATGAGAAGGAATTTTGCTTCCCTCTATTTGCTCTTTAAAATTGAACTAACATTTGCCTTTAAGAATTTTTCCCCTCCCCTTCCCTCCCTCCATCCCCTCCAAAATTTTCTTATAGGGCCTTATAATAAGGGATAGAGAAAGTACTAATTATCATTAATGCAACAATACTTATTATGTTGACATTTTAGAATGCCTTTACTAGTTTCTCCTAAAATACACATGGAACCTATGTAGATACATTTTATGAGAGCTTTTAACAACTTATCCACTAACTAGTGTTAGCTCTTTGCAATGTATAGGTTGTTAGATAAATATTTTCAATTTTTTAAAATCTTTAAAAATGTTTGTCCACTAAGAGAAACAAGTCTTACACAAGTTGTAACTTTGTATTTTGACAAATAGTGTTGTTTTAATCTCACTAATAACTAAAAAAAAATATATTTTATGATTTTAAAAGTTAAAATTAATATTTTTTTATAAAAAACTATAAAACTATATTCTTTAAAATTAAAAGTTTTGATTCGGTAATTTAAAGTTTAGTTTGGAGTTGGGGTGTTGCTCCTTACACTTTTTTTTTTCTTATACATGCGTCATAATTTTCAAAATCCCAACATTATCCTTTTTTTTATTTATCTTCAAGCTAGTTATTTCTAGCTTGACTACCCATAGCCCCTTCCTTTCCTACTTCTCGTTTTCTCCCCATCATCTTTCCATTCATATTCCTCACTTGGAATCGGTTGAAGATTTAGTGGAGGTCTGAAAGCAAGTTGAATTTCGTGAAACATGAAGTGGCAAAGCAAGATAAAACACTTGTCATTATACAAGTAGTACTAGATGACAATATTTTTATGAAGATCATGACTCTTGAGATGGAAAAAGAGGCATATGATTAATTAAAAGATCCAAGGGAATTAAAGAACGAAAAGAAGGCAAGTATTGAACCTAAGAAGACAGTTTGAAGCCATGAAGATAAAGGAGGATGAATCTATAAAAGATTTTACAGATAGACTTTCCAAGGTTGTTACACAAATCAGTCTGCTTAGTGAAGAACTTTGTGATCAACAGGTGGTAAAAAAAATTTTGGTTTGTCTTCCAGAAAGGTTTGAGTAAAAAAATTCCACTCTTGAAGAAAATAAAGATTTTTCAAAATTATCTAGAACTTGTAAATGCCTTACAAGCTAATAAACATAGAAGATGATTAAGAATGAAAGAAGAAGTTGAAGGTGCTTTTATGGCACATACAAAAGGAAAAACCCAAAGTTATAAAAGTTTTGGTTAAAAAACCATTTTTTTGAGGTAGAAGAAGACAATAAGAAAAAAAGTTGGAAAAAATTTCCACCTTGTTGCCATTGCAAGAAAAGAAATCATAGAGAAAGTTTTTGTTTTTTTAGGCCAAACGTTAAGTCTATATTGTGCAATCAACTTGGTCATGTGGAGAAGGTTTGAAAAAATAAATCAATCCAACAAGTACAACAAGATCAAGTTGTTGAGTTAGAAGAACAAAATCAGGAATATTTATTTGTTGCATCTTGTTGTCCAACAAGTTATAACAAATAAGTTAGTGATGCAATCCCACCTAACATGGACCTTAGCTAGGAGAATTAGAGGAAGACATAGTAAGGATGAAGTTCATTGAAGACTTTAGGCCATAATCTTGATTTATATTTGTTTGTAGATAATTTTAGTTCATGTTGAAATTAGGGGCATGAATTTAGTCCTCCATTTATGCCTCGTATTTTGGTCATTTTCCTTTTAAAAGTATGAGGTGTCTTTCGTTAGTTTGTGAAGTATGTAAAAAAAGTATTGCAACCCATGTTTGGGTGTGTGGGTCATTTCCATACTCTCTAGCTTGTTTTTGCACTCCTTTTTATAGCACACAAAGCATAACCAATACAAGGGCTTACATGCTCCTTTTCTCTCCTCACCTTAAACACGAGTCTATGAGATTGTTAGGCTAAACCTTAGTTAGTCTGGGATGATTTAGATTAGGGAGAGTTAATCCTTGTTTTGCTCTCCTAATCCTAACCGCCCACTCCTCTCTCTCTACCTATAAATACCATTCTCATTTCTCATTGCAGGCACACTTGAATGATAATAGTCTTATTTTGAGCAATTATTCTTAGTAAAGTGTCTTGAGTTTTCTTACTCTAGAGAGAGCTTTTCCTAAAGTATTTTATCAAGGGTCCTCTTCCTTGTGGAAAACCTTAAGTTTAATTTTGGCTTATCTCCTTTAAGGAGTGGCACCACCCACCTATATCTTCTTCCTTTCATCAACTATCTTCTTGGGTGCTTGGAACCTCATCTAGAAAGATCAAGAGAAGTGCATGTTGAGTATTTTTCTAATTTAATTAAAGAATGCATGGAAGTATTTATGGATGATTTTACAGTTTATGGTTGCTTATTTGATTCATGTTTGCATAGTTTGACCTGAGTATTAGACAGATGTATTGAGACTAATCTGGTGCTTAATTATGAAAAATGCCATTTTATGGTACTAAAGGTATAATCTTAGGACATCTTGTCTCTGAGAAAGGAATACAGGTTTATAAAGCAAAAATTGATGTTATTACCTCTCTGTCTTACCCCGTGACTGTGCGGGAGGTGTGTTCTTTTCTTGGACATACAGGTTTCTACCGAAGATTTATTAAAGATTTCAGAGAGATTGCCTGCCACTGTCCAGCCTTATGCAGAAGAATGTGCCATTTTTATTTGATGACTTATGTAAGGATGTCTTTGAAGAGTTGAAAAGGAGATTCACCACATCACCTATCATTCAACCACCTAATTGGGAGCTCCCCTTTGAATTAATGTGTGATGCCTTCGATTATGCACTTCGAGTTGTATTTTCACATAAAGTAGGTAAAATTCCACATGTTATATCCTATGCTTCTAGAACTCTTAATTTATCCCAAGTAAATTATACCACCACTAAAAAGAGTTACTAGCTATTGTGTTTGCATTAGATAAATTTCATTCCTATCTGCTTGGCTCCAAAATAAATGTCTTTACAAATCATGCTGCATTGGAATTCCTACTAAAGAAGCCAAATGCTAAACCCATATTAATTAGATGGGTGTTTCTCTTACAGGTGTTTTGAATCAGGTTGCTAATTACCTGAGCCATATTGGAGGAACCATTAATCCCTTACCCATTCACGATGATTTTCCTAATGATTGTTTATTTTCTCTTTCTTCTATAGACTTTGCACCTTGATTTGCAAATATTGTTAATTATTTGGTTACTTTTGTTGTACCTCCTAATGCATCTAGATCCCAGGTTGATAAGCTTAAAAGTGAGGCCAAATACTATGTCTGAGATGATCCATATATATAGAAATTTTATAATGACCAGGTTATTTGCAGGTGTGTCCCTGACTATGAGTTTTAGGATATTCTACATTTTTGTCATGATACATTTGTTGAGGCCATTTTAGACCCTATAGGAAAACTATGAGGGTACTAGACAACAAATTTATTGGCCTACCATCTTCAGGGATGCACACAGGTTTTGCACTACCTATGAGATATGCCAGAAAGCAAGAAGAACTAACACTAGGAGAAACGAGATGCCTCAACTACCTATCATTTTCTACGAGATTTTTTATGTTTGAGGCATTGATTTCATGGGTCCTTTTCCTGTTTCTTCTGGATATTCTTACAGTTTACTTGTTATTGCTTATGTGTCTAGATGGGTGGAGGCAAAAACCACCAGAATTAATGATCTAAAGTAATTTCAAATTTTATCTGAATTAACATATTTTGCAGGTTTGGTGTGACTAAGGCTCTCATAAGTGATCAGGGAAGCCACTTCTGTGATAGGACCATAGTAGCTTTGTTTCGAAAGTATAGGGTGACACACAGAATTGATACACAACATCATCCCTAAACTAATGGACAAGCTGAGGTATTTAATAGAGAAATCAAGCACTTGCTGCAAAATCTAGTTCACCCTTACAGAAGAGACTGAAGTGAATTCCTAGATGATGCTCTCTGGGCACAAAGAACAACTTACCAGACCTTACTAGGCATGTCCCCATTTTGTGTGGTGTTTGGTAAAGTATGCCACCTTGTAGTGGAGATTGAGCATAAATCATATTGGGCAGTGAAAACTTGTAATTTGGCACTTAAGTAGGCTGGAAAAGCAAGGAAGCTTCAACTTCAGGAACTTGATGAAATACACTTGCAAGCCTATGAGAATTCTAGATTATATAAAGAGAAAGTCAGAAAATTTCATGACATAAATTTTGAGAAAGAAGTTCTTTGTGGAATAAAAGATGTTATTATTCAATTCTCATTTGAAAATGATTGTAGGTAAGATTAGATCTAGATGGGTGATGATTCATTTTATATGTTCACATTTATACTCTTGTTATATCTTTTAAGGTGTTCTTTCTTATTTATTTCATGTATTTAGGTTTTTATGCATAAAATAATATTTTTTATAAAACATACCTATAAGTTGCATTTTTAGTAAACTATGCATTATTTTTGTCCTGACAATGTCTAATGTTTGGCCATAATTTTTTCTGCAGACCTTATTTTTGGCTGATTCTTTTTGCATTGGATTTCTGACTTCCAGTGCTTTAATTTGGATATATGGAGCATGACGTTTGGAGTTTGGATCTATTTTTGGAAGTTTGGGCAGAAATCTAGATAATTTGTTTTAGACATTGCATTTTTATGTAAATTAGTTTAGGCCCATTGGCCCATGGCTTGGTCCATTATTCGTGTGAGTAAAATCCTAGCAGGGTTGAGGACCTGAAGCACAATCACTCTCATTCAGTTTTTTTCAGAATTTTTGTAAAAAGGTTTTTTAGAGAATTGCTGTAGAGAAAAAAATATCTTCTCTCTAGGATTTCAATTTTTCAGCTTTCAATTTTCAGTTCTGGATTCAGATTTTTTTTTCCAGATTTCTTTTTGCTCTGAGTTTTCATTATTCCCTTACCTCTCAATTTTCTCATGCATGATTCTTGATCAAGAATTGACATTTGTATGTTAGGCTAGGGTAGGGACAATTTTGGTTTTGATTCTGTTGTTATTCTTAATTGATGTTTTCCATTTTGTTATTGTTTTCAATTTTTGCTTTCAATTGTAGTCTTGTAATTGTGTAATTTTGTAATTCTAATTTTAAATTTCTTTCATTCTACAAGTTTCTTTAATTTTTTGCAAATTTTATGTCTACAATCTTTTGGTTTCTGCAAACTTCTTTTCCTGCGAATTTATTCTTGCTTTCCTGCGAATTTGTTCGTGTTTTCTTGCTCATTTTCTTTCTATAATTAACCCCCCCCCCCCCCCCCCAATTTTCAATCTTATTTAAAAGAACAAAAGATATTAGCTAGAGATAGAAATAATCTTTGTTAATGCATGTTTCCTTGTGATTCGATTTGAGGTTAACCCTATAGTACATTAGGGGGACTTTTGTATGTTTTTGCAAAACCTAGGGCGACTAAGGTTTTGTCGGTGGGATGGACTTTTGTGATTACTAATGTTTTTTTCCCATGGTGCAGTTGAAATTTAGGATAAAGCTACCAGTAAAATATTCAAAGTCAATGGTAATCAGCTGAAACCATTCCAAGGAGTAAACCAATGGAGGAGGTTCGAAATACAGTTGATCTATCTTTAGTGGAGCCTATTCTGATTGAGGAAATTTCTAGATGGACACTTGAACTATTTATTCTTTTATCATGTTTTGATTCGTTTTGTTATACTTTTCTTAAGTTTTCATGCATGCATTTACATTCTATTTTTCAACTATCTTCTTGCTAGTTTCATTTTCCATTCATTCCCACATCGAGGACAATGTTTCATTCAAGTGTGGGGGGTGGGATGTGCTAGATTAGATTTTAGTTTTCATTGGTTTTAATTTATGTTTTTTGTTAGCATATAACATTCGTTAGCATATTTTTCATTGAACGCCTTTGCTTTTTTATTCTAAGTTTGTGAGTAATTTTTAATTCATCATTCTTAATTGGGAGTTTCATAACATGATAGATTTGTTTCTTGCATTTGAGTTATAAGTTTTCATGATAATTAGATTTTGGATCAATTCTTGGTAGAATGTATAATTCTTAGTGAGTTTTGAGCTTATTTTCCTTCTTGCGTGATTCACTCATGTTTGTAAGTATTCTAGAACTTGACTTGACTCTTTTTTACATTAATTGTTCACATGCTCTTTTGATATGATTTAGGTCTCCTTTCATTTTTCATCCACTTATCCATATTGACCTAACTTGTATTTATTCCACTTATTTACCCCTTTTGAGCCTTACTAACCCTTTTTTTTTATGATTTGTGGCTCATTACAAGCCTTGAAAACCTGTAAAACCATGATGCAACCAACCTTAGAGATTAGATGAGCTGTGGAATTATTTTGGGAATTGGTTAAAAAATAAGTGTGGGGTGATACTTTATGTTTATTAATAAAATTTGAAAAGTTCTTGATACATTATAAGTTGATTGGAAAAGTGGTATGAAATTTAAAAAAATAAAATAAAATAAAAATTGAATTGCTTGAAAAAAGGTATTTAAAAAATAAAAATATGTGAAAAATTGTGACAAAAAAAGAAGACAAAGAGAAAAAAAAGGAAAAAATAGAGCCTATGTCCTTGGATTTTAGGTAGCCTTCTACTGTTTTTTTTAACTCATTTCCCATTGCTCTTCTTTTCTATTTGGTTTTTAGTCTTGTATACCTTCTTTTATCTTGCCTTTACCCTAGCCACATTACAAGCCTAATAAAAGTCCTTCAATTTGAACATATAGAACATGCTTTTTGGATTCTAGAGTGATTTTTATTAAATTTTAGAAGTCCAGACAGAAAACATAGTTCTTGTATAAGATTCTTTTTACATTTAATTTTGTTTTAGGCCTATTTTCGGCCCTCCTTGGCCTAATTCGATTGGAGTAAAGTCCAGGGCACTAAGTGAGTGGAGGGAGGAGGAGAGATTTTGAGAATCATTTGTGAATTTTAGCTCTTGCATTTTTTTTCAGCTCTTATTCTCTTTTCCTTTTCTTCTAGTTTTTGCTTCAAGAAATGATCATTGTTCTTCTTCATCACAGTCTGAGTTTGTTCTCTAACTTTGTCTTTTAAAGGTTACAATTCTTGACCAAGAATTGTATCTAACTTGTATAATTCGATTGAATGATATAACTGTTAATCACAAGAAACTGAATTGATTAATTATTTCTTAGAATGCAAGGTTGGAAAAAAATCAGTTTATGATTTTGATTTTTTTTAATTCATTTTTTTAATTTCTTTTACAATTTTTTATTTCAATTTTGGAATTTTCATTTCTGCTATTTCCATTCTACAAATTCAATTCCTGCGAATTTCAATTTATGCAATTTCTGTGTTTCAAGTTTCTTGATTTCTTTTTGCATTTACATTTCAATTTCTTGCTTTGTGAATTCAGTTTTACAGTTTTTCTTATCAATTTAGTTTTTCCTTTTTTTTTCAGTTTTCAATATTTCTCTTCATTGATTCTTGATTTAGTTTTCCAGTTTTTTTTTTGGTCCAATTTCAATTCTTGATTTACTTTCTCTTCAATTCTGCTTTTAATTTTCAAGAAAATCCCCAATATTAATTTGTTTAGAAAAAGTATGAAGCAAGGGATATGTTTGATGTGTGTCCTTGAGAATTTGACCTAGGTCAACCCTATGTTACATTTATCTAGTGGGACTTAGTTACTTTGAAAGTTCAATACGACTTCAACTTTGTTAGTGCATATTTCCCATTTGCCATTTGACTTAACCACCATCACAACATTTGCTAGTCAAGTTGTATATAAAACTTCTCGGATAAACCAAATTTTAGGAGCTTATTAGCCTTAACCATGATTTTTTTCCTCTTTGCCTCACCCATTTTTCTCCTCTTCTGCGAGTCAGGCTTTGTTTGTGGGCATACTGATAACTTATGGCACAAGATCCTTGGGTTTATTCCTAGCATCTCGATAACTGTCCATGCAAAAAATTCCGTGTTCTTTCTAAGGACATCTCGAGTCATGATCCTTGGGTTTGTAATCTATTACAAACTTAAGTAATTGATTACCTATGAGGTAAATCAATTTCTTGGGAAGTATACCCTAAAAGGTTAATCGATTACCATGTTAAAAATTTGGATTTTCTATTTCATACTCTCGGGAGTAATCGATTACCTAAAAAATTTAATCGATTAACTAATCAGGTAATTGAGCATGTAATTGATTACCCTAGTTTGTGACTCATATAAAAGGGTTTCAAAACAACTTTTTCATAAAAAAAATTCAAATAAAAAAAGACCCAAAAGAAGGCTTGTGATTTTCCTAGAGAAAAACCCACGTGAGACCAGAGAAAAACCCAAAGATTGATGATTTGAGAATAAAAAAGTTATTGATTGAAGGAGAAAGAATTGTGATTTAGAGTTCTATTGTTCTTGGGTATTCATCATAATCAAGTGATATTGTTTTATACCTTTTTCTTTGTGTCTTTGCACATGTTTTAATAATCTCTTAAGGTGTTCTTGAGGTTAGTATGAAATCTTGCAATGAGGTGTTATGAATAAGGCATTGTGAGTCACGAGTGTCACGATTTAGCAAACTCTTGTGAGGTGCAAGAGGAAGCCTTTTTTCTTGTGTTGTTTTGAATCTTTGTAGATAAAAATTTATATGTGTGGTGTGCATGTACTTTGATTTTTAGTGGAAAGTAGATTAGCGAAAAATTAAGTCTGCAAACTGGATGTAGGTTAGGTTGACCGAATCAGTGTAAAACAACTATGCAAATTCTCTCTTTCCCTAAACTCTTTGCGATTGATTGAATTGATTTCTTGATTGCTTTATGATTGGGTTTTATTGTTTCAAAATTTAATTGGATCTTTAATACAGTAAAATTGTTTCTTGTGTATTGTATAGTTGAAATTTTGATTGGGTTATTGAATCTTTAATTATGTGATTGAATCTTGAATCTGTATTCAATTACACATTATCTTTGGTTGTAAAAGATTGATTATTGGAATTAATATTGTGATTTAACTAAGTGTTAATTGGAAATCATCATTGAAGGAATTGTTATTGTTCAAGCTTGATGTTTAAATCCTAAAAAAAGTTAATCTTAAACATTTTTTCGAGCTTTATTTGAAATTGCTTTTGAAAACACTGAAGGTAGATTTTGTAAATTTCTTTAAAGGGGAGATTTTTTAAAACTTTGATATTATTTTTTAATAGAAAAGTTTGTGAAAATATTTTTGGAATCTATTCAACGCCCCCTTCTAGATTCCCCCCTAGGACCAACAAGGACATTATAGGAGGTGCTAGTATTTACTATGATATATCGGACCAGAATGGTCTTATAGTCTCTGTTTCTAGTGTCAAAATTATTATACAACTCTATGTATCCTTAAGTGTTAACTTACTCTCTTGAGAAAACTATTAACCGATCACGGAAAGGTTGAATCGAACTGGCTAGAATCCCAAGTTGCTTGAAGGTCGACCAATATAAAACATCGCTCGAGCTGCCTTGGTCCACCACTGTTTTCTGAACTGCAAAACTGGTGATCTCCGCTGTTATTACTATTAGGTCATCCTATTGGGGGTCGATGCCTTGCAAATCTTCATCAGTGAAGGTTATGGTCGAATAATGAATTCAGTGCCAAAAGGCGTTAAGGGATACACTGTTCACATTTTGAATTGCATGCAGGTGTTACTTCCTGGCTGAGTTGCTCATTCCTCCTCTTGCGAAACCCCCTATTGTAGTGTTTATGAGCCCTCTAAAAGGAGGGTCAGGTTGAGGCACTTTGTGATCATCTCTTTGCTCCCTGTCCCAAGGTCTTCTCTCTTCTTGAGATTTGTCTCTTCTTGACTCTCAGTGTTTTTCTCTATGTTTCTCCCTATCTCGGTTATTTGGCTGACAAACCTTCACAAATGTCCTGCTTGAATTAACTGTTCAATCTTATCCTTTAAAGCAATGCAGTCATAAATGGTGTACCTGTAATTTCGATGATAACAACAATGTTTACGTTGATCGACATTCAGAGGAATAAGAAGCCTTTTTGGGGTGGAAATGAGTTCAAAGGCAAGATACTCATGTAGTATCTTGGCCATATTGATAACTAGTCGAGTATAATGGGTGAATCTGGGACCTTAGGGTTCTCGAGATCGATCTCATTTCCTCTTTCCTTTCTAGTCATCATTCTTTTCTTTTTTTTTAGACTATTTGGCTTGAGTTTGATTTTGAAACTCTGATAACTCATCCATCTGCATGTACTTGACTACTCTCTTTCTCAACTCGTCCATGCTTGTAGCTGGTTTCTTGCAGAGGTTGTGCATAAACTTTCCAGGTCGAAGTGCTATCACCATATGGCGAAGAGTGACCTCAAGATTGGGGTTTCTCACACTCACGACAACCTTATTGAATTAGTCCATAAAGGCTCTCAGAGGCTCTTTCTTTTCTTGCCTTACGCTAACAAACGCTATGGATGTGAGGTGATGAGGTCGACTGGTAGCCAACTGAATTTCGAACTTGGCAATCAACGTCTCAAAATAGTCAATAGAGTGAGGCGGGAGTCTGGTAAACCAACTCAAATCCCTCCTTTCAATGAAGTTGGGAATACTCGGCAGAGAATGACATCATCCATGGTGTAAAAATCGACTTGAGTAATGTAAACGTCCAGATCCTTGTTGGGATCAGTTGTCCTGTTGCAACATTCTATCATGAGTGGTTTCCAATTATTTGGTAGGGGAACATCTATAATGTCGTCTACAAATGGGTGTCAAAGTGGGACAGTTAATGAATTCTGAGCATGGGTCCGAGAGGTCACTGTCAACCGAGTGCCAGGTTGGGTTCGGGAAGGTTGGTATGTGTCGTCTTCGATGAAACTGACTCCTGATGTCTTCATTCGCCTTCCTCAATGCTTCCAATTCTTGTTCATTGCGCCATCTCATCTTGGAGGTAAGTGATTAGGATGTTGAGGTTGGTGTCGTTGAACATTTCCTCTCTAGGGGAGATGGCGTGCTTGGTCTGCTGGGATTAGCTTCTTCAACGATACGTCTCTTGGTGGTGACCATGTGGTCTAGGGGAAAGTTCTATTAGGTCTCACGGTAGGCGCCAATGTCCCTGCTCTAAGAACTGAATATTCGAATAAAGTGAGGTCTGAGATGTGGTCGGTTTATCTGAGGTGCTTGATCCTCCTGACACCAAGGTACCGCAGGGGGTGACCTGCAAAAGTTACTTCAAAGCTCAAATAAGTATTTCAAGCAAAGGTCTAGTCGAAACAAGTACAAATGCAATAAATGTAGTGTCAACAACCATACGTGTGTACTTACACCCATATTTATAGACACTTATGTGAGCTTAGGATCCATAGACCTGGATTAACAATGGTCCAATGATGTGTTAATGATATTTAAACTAGGTAATTATCGATTAAACTAATATGATGCGTTAATCCGTAGTTAGCTCTTGTGCTTGCACAACAAACTAAGTTTGTGTCGAGGTCATTTTGACTCCAAGGTGAACTTGGTCAGTACCCGAACTAAAAGTAGCAAAATACGTAAGGTTAGATGATGAGTTATATAATAAAAAAAACTTTGTTAGATCCCTACTAAAATTCTTAAGTCATGAACAAGACGACTACGTGTTTTGAGAGAGCTTCATAAAGGTATATGTGGAACCCATTCCAAAAGGAGGAAAAATGACCAACAAAATGCTTAGAGCTAGATATGTGGAACTCATCAATATTTTGGAAGCTTTCTCTTTAGCTAAAGGGCGATGTAAATTCCTTCTTATGAAAATAGATTAATTACTTTACCACATCCGAATCCTTAACTACTAATGGTAGTCGGAAATGGTAAAGTGTGAATTCTCTGGATTAGGAATGAGAATATATGCAAAAGACAAAATGGGTATTTTGGAAAATTAAGATATTTGGGGTTGTAATAACTAAATAGGGGTGCAAAAGGAAAAGGCTTAAGAAGAATTCAAAAGAGAACGAGCAAAGAGGCAATGAGAATGGTCCACAAAATGGGCTTCGGTTAAGGCGAGGGCCCCACGTAAGAATAGAACATTCTAGACAGAGTCTGGGTATAACCTATATATACCTTACTTGTCCATTAACATGCACAGCCATCTCAATTCTGAACTTGCAACCCTCTTCTTTACTGAAACCTATTATTCCATTCATATTTCTTAACAAAAGAAATGGCTGGAAAAGGAGAGGGACCTGCCATCGGAATCGACCTCGGCACCACCTACTCGTGCGTTGGTGTGTGGCAGCATGACCGTGTGGAAATCATCGCCAACGATCAGGGCAACCGCACGACGCCCTCTTACGTTGCCTTCACCGACACCGAAAGACTCATCGGAGATGCCGCTAAGAACCAAGTTGCCATGAACCCCATCAACACCGTCTTCGGTAATTCTCTATTTTTCATGCTTTTTTAAAAGCGTTGAATAATTAATAGTTGTTGCATGTTTGTGATTTTGCAGATGCGAAGAGGTTGATTGGTAGGAGAGTTAATGACCCTTCTGTTCAGAGTGATATGAAGTTGTGGCCATTCAAGGTTTCCGCTGGTGCTGGTGACAAACCAATGATTGGTGTGAATTACAAGGGTGAGGAAAAGCAATTTGCTGCGGAGGAAATCTCCTCTATGGTGCTAACAAAGATGCGGGAGATTGCAGAGGCTTACCTTGGGTTGACTGTGAAGAATGCTGTGGTCACTGTGCCTGCTTACTTCAATGACTCTCAGCGTCAAGCCACAAAAGATGCCGGCGTTATTGCTGGCATGAATGTTATGAGAATAATCAATGAGCCGACTGCTGCTGCCATTGCATACGGCCTAGACAAGAAAGCCACCAGCGTTGGTGAGAAAAATGTCTTGATCTTTGATCTTGGAGGTGGTACCTTTGATGTTTCTCTTCTCACCATTGAAGAGGGTATCTTTGAAGTTAAGGCAACGGCTGGTGATACCCACCTTGGAGGAGAGGATTTTGACAATCGAATGGTTAACCACTTTGTACAGGAATTCAAAAGGAAGAACAAGAAGGACATCAGTGGAAATCCTAGAGCCTTGAGAAGGTTAAGAACTTCCTGTGAGAGAGCAAAGAGGACACTCTCCTCCACTGCTCAGACCACCATTGAGATTGATTCTCTCTTTGAGGGCATTGATTTCTATTCAACCATCACTCGTGCCAGGTTTGAGGAGCTCAACATGGACCTCTTCAGGAAGTGTATGGAGCCTGTTGAGAAGTGTCTTAGGGATGCAAAGATGGACAAGAGCACTGTTCATGATGTTGTCCTTGTTGGTGGCTCTACTCGCATTCCTAAAGTTCAGCAGCTGTTGCAGGACTTCTTCAATGGGAAAGATCTTTGCAAAAGCATCAACCCCGATGAGGCCGTCGCATATGGAGCTGCTGTCCAGGCTGCTATATTGAGTGGTGAAGGTAATGAGAAGGTTCAAGATTTGTTGCTTTTGGATGTCACCCCATTGTCTTTGGGTTTAGAAACTGCTGGAGGTGTCATGACTGTTCTCATTCCAAGGAATACTACCATTCCTACCAAGAAGGAACAAGTATTCTCTACATATTCAGATAATCAACCTGGTGTCTTGATTCAAGTTTACGAGGGTGAGAGGACAAGAACCAGAGATAACAACTTGTTGGGTAAGTTTGAGCTGTCAGGCATTCCTCCGGCTCCCCGTGGTGTTCCTCAAATCACTGTGTGCTTTGATATTGATGCAAATGGTATCTTGAATGTCTCTGCTGAGGATAAAACAACTGGGCAGAAGAACAAGATTACCATTACTAATGACAAAGGAAGATTGTCAAAAGAGGAAATTGAAAAGATGGTTCAAGAAGCTGAGAAATACAAGTCTGAAGATGAGGAGCACAAGAAGAAGGTTGAGGCTAAAAATGCCTTGGAGAACTATGCCTACAACATGAGAAACACTATAAAGGATGAGAAGATCAGTTCAAAGCTTTCCTCCGAAGATAAGACAAAGATCGATAATGCAATTGAGCAGGCCATTCAATGGCTCGATACCAATCAGCTTGCGGAAGCTGATGAATTTGAAGACAAGATGAAGGAACTTGAGGGTCTATGCAATCCCATTATAGCTAAGATGTACCAAGGCGGAGCTGGTGCAGGTGGTGATGCGGATGATGATGCTCCACCTGCCGGTGGTAGTGGTGCTGGTCCCAAGATTGAGGAGGTTGATTAAGTGGACTAGTTAGTATCAGTAGGAATTAGGAAATAATGTTTTTTAAGGTTGGATTGCTATTATCTGCTTTCTTTAATTCTACTGCTGTTTTCTTTCATTTGTTTGACAATTGAAAAATAGCATGCCTCGCAAACTGTTACTTTTGATAATATAATTTTAGCACATTCTTGCAACATTTCAATATCAAGCCCATTGTGTGTGTGATTATGAAATCTTCAAACTTTATCCAAACTTTACAAAATAATACATCATGTGTAAGATTATGCATCTTCACGTTTATAAAGTTTAAGAATAATACGGCGTCTTAGTCTTTCTACCGTTAAGCATGCATTAACGGGATCTAATAGGTATTTTTTTATGGGCATATGTTAGGAATTAATGGTGAAGAATAGGAATTATCATAAACTTAAGCATCAGAAATTAATCACGTCCCTGCACTACAAAGTATGTCTTTGTAATTAATCAAGTAAGCCCTATAATTCTACCGCAAACTACTATATTACTGAAATTAAAAATATCAAGAAAATAAAAAATATTTGATTTCATTAGAAATTAAAATTTTTTTATTTTATAAATATTTGACATATATTCATAAGATCAAATTCTCATTAAAAGAAATTACTTACTATAGTAATACAAAAACTTAATTACTACATCTTATCTTTAGTAGAAGGAATTATGTTAAATATAATAAATGGTAAATGTTTTTCTTGTAGAAAAATAAACGACAAATATTTTTTCTTTTTATTTTATCATATGTGTGTTTTTTATTGATTGAGTAGAGATAATATTTTATCAATATTTATTTTAAGTCAATATTTTGAAGTAAAATATTCCTTGCTCAGATCCTTCATCATGCTTATAGGATTGAATTCTTTTCTTTTGCTATTCACTAAATAATTTAAAAGAATATTTACCAAACTGTTCACGGAAAAAAAATATCGATTCAGCACCTCTCTTACCATTAAAACGTTGAAAAAAAAGATAAACTAATTGATCAAACGCAAATAAAAGCAATTTCAACAAACTTGTTATCAATTTTAAACTTGCATGTTTCACCACGTGAAACTTTTTTATTATAAAACAACTAGCAAAAAATATAGACATTGTATTGTATATATTTTTATTATAGATGATCTATTTTAATTTTCATCATAGATTATTTTTAATTATTAATAAAATATTATAGATTAAAAAGGATATTAAAAAAAAAGAAACTCCTGCATATTTCTTATGCGAAGCAACAAAGACATTAGCTTCTTATTATATTTTATTTATTGGCGAACTGGACTTCTTATGCGAAGCAACAAAGACATTAGCTTCTTATTTTATTTTTTGGTGAACTGGACTTCTTATTTTGTTTATTCTTTTATCGGAATTGCTGAAAGAGAAATGTTATTAGCATCCAAAAATTAAAAGCCTAGAGTTCGTCCGACTCAGCCAACAAATGACATTTGTCAATTCTTTCGATTTTGTCCCCAATTACTTGGTTAAGAAAAATTAAAAATAAAAAATTCTGCAACCCCACTATAGATCTCAGAAGGTCCGATCGAGAAAACAATTTCTTATACACCCTAATTATTTATACGGTAACAAAAAAAAAATAGTATAATTATAAATATATATTATTCTACATCAGGATCATTTGGTGTAAACAATATTTTTGTTACATATAAAATTGAATAATTATTTTTTACATTTTAAATTAATTGATTCATAACATACAACTAATGTATTTTGGATCAACGTATTTAAAATACATTAGTTATATGTTCTAGATTAAGTTGTTTAAAATACTATAACTTGAAAAATTTCTTTTATATTCTAAATTAATTGATTCAAAACATATAGTTAATGTGTTTTAGATGATCCAAAACATGCAATTAATGTATTTCATATCAAGTTGTCCAAGATACTAAAAATAAAATAATCTTTTTGGATTAATTGATATGAAAAATAAAACTAATGTATTTTGGATCAATTGATCCATATATGTAGTTAATGTAGTCTAAATCAATGTCTCGAACAATAATTTTATATTTTAGATCACTTAATCCAAAATGAAATTATTTTATATGAATAATGAAAGAGTAAAATTGGAAATTTAATATTTTTAGGAGGTGAGAGAACAAAATGAACAGGTGACAATAAAAGCCCTCTCAACCACACCCATTTCCAAAAGTTGCCAAGTATTTGTTTTAAAGTTAAAAAAAAAAAAGACCCGATCAATCACAAATGTTCCTATACAAAAAGTAAGTAATATTGAAATAAGAGGACATAACTTTTTTTTATGGTATTGGAAACTTGAATCAATTCAATAGTTGAAGTTTCTCTATTATAGGAGGTTCATACCAACCATTTAACCAATTTAATTCAACCCAAGTTGACTGAAAGGTTATTATTATTAATTAAACCTTCAATTTTATTGTATTTATATTTGATTATGTTATTTATTTCTAAGAAGTCTCTAGATTAGTGTTGTATAGTTGAAGCTTATTTGATTATAATAATTAGATCCTTTAGAAGGGATTTTACACTTTGAAGGACATATAAATGAACACAATTCCTTACAATTATCCTAGTTTTATTTATGTTCTTTTTTTAGGTTAGTTGTTACCTATCACTCAACCATCTTGACCTAAAACATAGAGAGCATAACCAAATGTAATTGAAACAAAAAGAACTCTGAAACCAAAAATATTCTTACATCATGGAAGAGAATTACTAAATAAGATAAAAGACCTAAATCTTTGAATAGGATGCTCAACTTTGAATCATTTTCTGCCAATGGACAAATAACTTTTATTGATTTCTCTATTGTTTGCCTTCAACTTTTTGAACCTTAAGGTGAATGTAAAGAAATATTGTTCCCGCATTATAATTAATGAATGGACACATGTCACTTTTTAACTTGTTGTTTGACTTCCAAAAACAGAGGCTTGATATGTAAGAAGAATAACTAACTTTAATTTAAGTGCAAGTAATTAATTTAATTTCTTATAAGATGAAGTATTGTTTAATGTGAGATTTGTTGGTTTGTAGATGTTTGGCCTTAGGTGAGTGGATTTTAAGTAATGAAAATGGGGAAAGTGAGTTTAGCAAGGAATACGGTCTATACAATAGATAATATTTTAAACTGAGGTATTAAGCTTCGACTAATTCTTTTTGTATCTCCCATTTTTTTATTTCCATACCATAAATCTTATATCCAAAATACTCTCATTTTCCTCCTCTTCGTCCCGCTCCCTACCCCATCCCCCCACAGATGATAAATTGTAGAATTTATATCTATGTTTATATTTATGTTATTTTGAAATCATGTTTAATGTGAGATTTGTTGGTTTGTAGATGTTTGGCCTTAGGTGAGTGGATTTTAAGTAATGAAAATGGGGAAAGTGAGTTTAGCAAGGAATACGATCTATACAATAGATAATTTTTTAAACTGAGGTATTGAGCTTCGACTAATTCTTTTTGTATCTCCCATTTTTCTATTTCCATACCATAAATCTTATATTCAAAATACTCTTGTTTTCCTCCTCTTCGTCCCGCTCCCTACTCCATCCCCCCACAACCCACTCCACCCCACCCTTCACCTTGTAACCCTGGCCCCCCACCTCGGAGCACCCCCACCCTACCCTTATAGCTTTCTTCACCCTCCAACCTATAACCCACCTAGTCTACCCTTAAGCCCTTACCTTAACCTTCGACCTTACCCACCCACACAATGATAAAATGTGAAAGAAACAATAATTAGTGCTTTGATATTGTGTAAGTATGTAAAAAAAGACAAGAAAGTGCTATCGAAGAGCATCTTGTAAGATTAAAAATGTTTGATTTGTGGATTGTAAGATCCTTAACAATATGCTAAATTGCGGATTGCAAAATTTAGAAAGGTGAAAATGCATAAAAAATTACATTGCAAATCATGTGATTTGCAACATAGCATATGATATTGTGGCTTTCTCATGATTAAATATATGTATAAACTATGATGTATTGCGGATCACATGATCCATAATTATGTAATTACATGATTGCAAATCTTATGAATCATCTGATCTACAATGTATTTTCTATGTACTTTTTTACCTGTGTGGATTTATATATCTATAATTCAAAATTAGTATTATGGATCAAATGATTTACCATATGTGTATGCATAAACATTCATGCACATATTTTTAAATCTCATAATTTACTATGTACGTATATATTTAATATTGTGGATTTGTTATTGCATATGCATTTTGCGATCTATTGAACCAAAACCATAAATAATATTAGCATAAAATAGTTTAGGGCAATTTTAGAATTTTAATAATTTGGGGGTGCATAAAATTAATAGTGTGGAAAAAGAAAAGCATAGAGCTTTTTAGAAAAATTGTTGGTGGTGTGCATCAGAAGAAAACAAGATTACTAACGACACCCTCATCTTCTTTATTTCATCTGCTTCTTCTCCTAATTTCTTTTCTTCTGTGTTCGTCGATTTTCCAGCTTATCCATGAACTGCACCCATGAAGAACTAAGCAAGAGATGATTTTTCCTCCATTTCTCTTCTTCTTGAGCTTAGATTCTAGGTAAGTCACTCTTCTACTTCCTTAAACAAGTTTTCTTCCTGTTAGGGTCTCATGCACCACCACCGTGGGAGAGCCTACCTCGAAGTTCTAATTTCTCAAGTTGTCTATGGTTTTGGGGTTTTGATAGGGTCCTGGTAACTTTCAATAGGTGTGAAAGTGGGTTGGGAATTCAGAAAGCTTGATCCCTAAGTTTCTCTCGTCTCCGCTACCAAGCTTAAGGGAGAAACAGGTAAGGGAAGCTAAACCTTTGTTTTCAATTTGCTACATTTTGATCTAATGAAATGTTTGTGTAATTGTTTGTTGATTAGTGTTGTTTTGGACTTGTATTGAGTTTTGGATTGAGTTTTTAGTCATTTATGAGTCATTTGAGGGATTGGGAATGATTGGCAAGATGTTTAGATTCCCAACTATCATGCAGGCGAGCAACACAGGGCTGTGGAAAATCCTACATGGGTTTGGGAGAGTCACAAAAGGAGAAAATGCTTCATCGTATTTTCCACAGAGATGTTAAAAATCCCATATGGCTGTGGGAGATATGCTGAAGGAGAAAATGCATTAGGATTCTCCCACAACATTCTGTCACAGTCCAGAGGTGTGGGATAAGCCCTGAAAAAGAAAAAGATAGTAACCCAAAATTGTATGAGATATTTTGATAACCTTAAAACATAAAATGAAGAATTGTTATAATGTTATAGTGATGAATGATTATGTTATTATGATTGTCGATGATGTTATTATTTGTTGTGGTTTAGGTATCCATTAATGGAATGATTGTGTGTTGTTATATTGAGCTATTAATGAAGTTGTTAAGTTAAATTCAGCTAATGATATACTTATATCTGCCTTAATTATTGATGAGATGATGTTGAAATAAAAATGATGTTCTTATATTTTAATTGATAACTATTGATGAGCTGATGATAATGTATAGTAGTAGGACATGCATATTGGGACGTGGAGGCGTGCACCTATGTTTATTTCTTTTAGTTTTGTTGATAGTAATGACAAACTTAGTTGTTTTAAAAGTTGTATGTAAATATACATGTATATCCATTTGATGTATTAGTAGAGGAGTTGATATGTTGTTTTATTTTGTTTATGGGAGTTTTAGTATTGACCATTGAATTAGAAAAACGTTACAAGTATTTTTATAAATAAATTAAGAAAAGATATTTTAATTGTATGTAAAGTTTTAGCGTTGGTAGTTTCTAGTTTCACATAACGACATTTGTGGTAGTTAGAATTTCTCTTGCTGAAATTCAAAGCTTGATTAAATCATTTTTTACAATCGTATATGTTTCTGATTTCACACTAGTGAAATTGAGGATCAGCAGTAATGAATTCCACAGAGGAGTTTGGTGGGTGTGAAATGATGGAGAAAGATGTTCATGTTACGTTTCTGGAGTTAATGTACTATTTGCTCCCATCACCCTACGAGTCACAAGAGATCAACCATCTCACTCTCGCTTACTTTGTCATCTCTGGACTTGACATTCTCAACTCACTCGACTCAGTACACAATCATTCATTTCCTATGTTGTTGTTATTGTTCCTATTTCTTATTCATCTCAAACCTCTTGTTTTTCTTGTCTATTTTTTATTCTTGTGTGATTTCAGGTTGCAAAGGATGCTGTTGTCAGTTGGGTTTTGTCTTTCCAAGCTCACCCTGGTGCCAAGGCTCATCTCAATGATGGTATGTCAACAAATGCACTTTTGCTCTGGATTTTATCTCCAGAGTTTTATTTAATTGACCCATTTGAAGGATTTTGCTGCAGGGCAATTCTATGGCTTTCATGGGTCCAAAACTTCGCAGTTTCCTCTGGGTGAGAATGGGGTATGCAAAAAGTTTGAAATTTGAATGTGCTAAGTTTTTTTTTCCTTTTCTGTTGGAGGATCCTGATTTCTATATGTTGGTTTTTCCTACTTTTGAAGGTTTTGATTCACAACAATAGTCACTTGGCAAGTACTTATTGTGCCATTGCCATATTGAAAATTGTTGGTTATGAACTGTCCAATCTTGATTCTGAATCAATCGTGACTTCTATGGGGAACCTTCAACAGCCTGATGGAAGGTATGGTTGTAAAACTTGGCCTTTATGCTTATGCAATGGTCAAATCAGTAAAATTTCACTTCATTTTTCAATTTTGTGGTACATGGTTCCACAGGTTTATGTCAAGACTTACTCCCCTAATGATATGCTTAAGTGGAATTACTTCTTATTCCTTAACTTTCTGATCTATGTTGACAGTTTCATTCCTATTCATACTGGAGGTGAAACAGATCTTAGGTTTGTATATTGTGCAGGTAAGAGAAATGAAGACATGGAGTGATGGTGCTAGCTAATAGCTATTTTAGTTGATTAATAAACCTGGATATACAATATCATTTTAACTAATTGATTGTATCAGCTGCCATCTGTTTCATGCTGGATAACTGGAGTGGCATGGACAAGGAGAAAGCCAAGGATTACATACTATGTTGCCAGGTATGTGAAGCTAGTGGATGAACTGGTGATGGGATACGATAAGGGAACTATCTCTGGATTGTGCAATATTCTGAACATGCATGTAAGTTGAAATGTTTGTGTGTACATATATGTGATTTATTGATTTTTTTTTTTCTAGTCTTACGATGGTGGCTTTGGATTAGTTCCTGGTGCAGAATCTCATGGTGAGAAACAGTCATTTATCTGTTTAGAGGGGTTGTTGCAATGTTAGTCACATCAAGTATTGGAATCTTTTGCCTGCAGTTTTTTCTTTCTTATGCTATTGTCCATCACATGATAGCTTAATTTGACATATGTTTACATTAGTCTTGGTTGGTAGGAGGTTGAAATCTAGGACTTAAAGCTAATACTATTAACAAGAAGATATTTTCCTTTTAGAATATATTCTTCATAATATTTATAATTGTTTCATCAAATCTGATGATTTACTGTGAATTGTGAAATTTCAAGAATGTAAAGTTTTAACCTCTGGCATGTTTTTCTTTCTTCTCCTATGGGTGGCTGAACAGACTGGCTTGTATGCTGATTGACTGAGAGTATCTTTCATTAAAATATTGATTGTGGATTGCCTAACCTCTATCTTTACTGATTTTTTCTGTTATCGTCAAGGTTACTGAATTGCAATTCAAATTGTGAATTGTAAATCATATAAAATCTTAAGATGTGGTGAGATAATGAAAAATAACTTGAAATATATCTATCATATAGTGTTCAGTGTAATAATTTTAAACTAGAAAATGATCAAAAGCCTCACAAAACACATCATGAGTAATAATTGAGTGTGTGAAACCCCTATTTTCTATGACCGGAAACAGAGCAATGGTACATGCGTATAGCCTAATACAGTGGATAGAACAAGTTGGTGGCAGTGTGAAATCCTTATTTCATAATAATGAAAATAGATAATCTGAATAATCAAATAGGATGAGTTTGGTACTGCTCTTTCAGTTCCTTTCATTCAACAATTTAAGCTTATTTGACTTTTCTATTGTTCTATAAGAAAAGATGATGTACTGTAAAAAATAAAAAAAAGTAATAAATTGCCAAATCAGATGATTCATATTTGTGATAAGGAATCACTCTGATTCATGATTTATCCATATGTCAGAAGATTCATAGTCATTAGTACATGAAATAAATTGCTAGATAGACCAATCATATCAAAATTTGTGATTCAAATAGCAAATCATATGGCTCTGATAACTACGATCACCATTTCTTTTGCATTACACTCGAGTATTGACATGGTAGGACTAAGAGTGACTTTGTCAGTCTAATATCCTTGTAAACCACCAGTTGGCTGTTATCCTATATCTTTGTGGTGGTCATTTTGATACTTGTAGTAGGTTTGCAGTGTTTCTTATTAGCCAGTTATGTAAGAGGCTCAATAATAGAAACTGGATCAGAATTGCAGAAATAAAATTCCCTAACTTGCAGAACTTCAAGGGTCTGCACCTCCCAATGTCCAAAGGCCCCAATCTCTCACAAATGACAATGTAAAATCTCCCTCTCAACCCGATTTCTTATTTATAGGCTGCATGCCTTTGTTTCTCTAATTATCTCAACCCCCAACTAACTCTCTCACCATCAGACAACTAACAACAAATGGGTATCTTTTGGGCAATGATAACGACCTGCTCATGTATTGTCCTGTTTTTGTTCAATTTAAAGTTTTTGTTCCTTGAATATAATGTTTTTGACTCATGCCTGCTGGATTGTGTTATTGGATTATTTGGTGAACATTCCTTGTAATCATTAGTTTAACTCTAGTTAGGTTGTTGTAAGTAACTTCGTTAGTCCCTGTTCTATATATATCTGTAAGATACTATGATTGGAGACTTCCTTTCCTTTTTGTACATTTCTCTATAATCAATAGAATGAGGTTTCTCTCAATCTAATATGGTATTCAGAGTGCTTTGATCCTCTATCATGCCTTCCGCGTGTCAGTCTCCAAATCAAGATGGATTGTCTTCTCAGGTTCCAGCAACAGCTCTGGCGACATTCTCACCCCTTTTTGTACATTTCACTGTAATCAATACATGAGATTTCTGTCAATCTAATATACGTTTTGTGCATGCTTCTTGAAAGGCAGTCTTCATCCATTTTTTAATGTTCATTAATTCTTAAATGATATATATCAACATTACTTATTTTAGTGTCACAGGAGGTGCAACTTATTGTGCAATTGCATCCCTTCGATTAATGGGATTTGTCGAAGATAATATTCTCTATAGGTGTGCTTCGTCTTCTTTGATAGATGTGCCATTACTGCTGGACTGGATCCTGCGGGTTTGTACACCTGAACTCTTTTCAATATAGGCTGATTAGATTGTATTAGTTTTGTAAATAATGGATTGGTTTTTTTCTTTATTTATCACTTACAGCTTGGTTAACTTTTAGTGCTTGAATTGGTTGCCTGTGGATCAAGATTCATTAATTCTGTCTTCCTTTTCAGAGGCAGGGTACTGATGGTGGATTTCAAGGTAGACCAAATAAACCTAGTGATACATGTTATGCATTTTGGTAAGGACAGTATCTTTATCAATTTCTATGCTATTCCGTTGTTTGCAAGTCATCAAATCCTTGACAGAAATCATATGTTGTTAGGGTTGGAGCCGTTCTAAGGATTCTAGGGGGCAGCAATTTCATTGACAAGAAGGCTCTACATCGATTTTTGCTTTCTTGTCAATATAAGGTATAAATCTACTAGTTTGTTTCCATACAATGTGTTTATAACATGGTTGACAGAATTGAGATTCTATTCCAACTCGGAGAGGAGTTCTCAAAATCATAAACTTTGAATCGAAACTCGAAAGGTAGATTCTATAAGAATTATAAAAATTCATATATATATATATATATATAAATGCATTCAAATACTAAATTAAACTTGAATTCATATTAAACATAAGCACAATATAAGTCAAATAGCCAATAGTTAAAATCCATACTAAACTCAAATAGTCAAAATGACAAACAAAACAACTTCAATTCTGCAAATTTTGTATTTCTAATTTTCAATAGTAAAAGATCTTAAAAGTTAAAACATCTAATTAGTATTTCTAGAACTTTGTCTCTAAGACTAACATAAATCATCCAAAATTAAAATCATAATCATTTAAGATGTCATTATTTCTTTCATCTCCTCCTTCTCCTTAATTAAACATAGTAGCAAGATGACTCTCATCTAAAGGTGACATTTGAAGAACATCATCATCTTCATCTTCTTTTGGATTTGGAATATCCAATTCTTCATTGAGTTCATTGATTTTATTCAGGTCAACTCCATCACTTCCAAAATGCACTCATTATCAGATTCAATATCATCAAGTAGTGGTAACTCTCAATTTATTCTTCTAGCTTGCTTTGGCTTTGCCAAATTTGAATTAGCCATAATAAAAACAACAATATTTATGGTGTTCTGCTTCAAACAGTTTCTTCTCTTTGTATGTACCTAAGCAAATTCGAATGCAAAATCATAAGGCTAAACAACTACATTATGAAAATGTATTACATTTCATAATTGAAGTTTTACTTATCATCCTCTCAAATGCACTCCAGTTATGCTTACATGCAGAAGAGTTGCAGGTCAAACTTAAACACGTATTGCAAACTTTTGAAGCTTTGGATGTTCATCTCCATAAGTTTCCTACCAAGCTGCTGGAGGCTTCTTACCATTGCTCTAATTGCCATAGGTTTACCAAATAACCCTTTTTTTATTTTTGAAATCTTCTAGTTGAACATCAATTAAAGTTTGCTCATTCTCATTTGGCACCATCCTTTATATACATGAAATTAGACCTTTTTAACCTCTAAATCAACTCTAAAATTAGAATGCAAGGATTAAGATAATAGGCTGCAACATATAGAGGCTTGTGAAGTTGGTTATCCCATCTTCCATCAATGATATCCCATATAGGCTCATAACCAAAACAAAATAAATTAAATGACAATTTGATTTTGACTAAAATAAAATAGCAAACAAACATACAAACAATTATAATTTGTAAACATGATCATTTAATCAATATTTTTTTTCGTTTAACTCTTTTTGGATCTTCTCCTTAGCTTGGTTCATTGCCTCATAAAGAAATCTCATGATTGGTTTCTCATTTAAATCAACCATTCGAAGAACTTTAATAAAAAGACATGCACCTCTAAGACAAATTACAATATTTTTCCATAATTCTTTATCCAAAATGATATCCTTAAGTAATCTTCCCTCTTTTGTTGTCGCAAACCTACTGTCCATCCATTGGTTGCTTGTAAACATTCTACTTAGAGCACTTTTGCTCTCATGAATACAACCTAAAGCAATGTAAGAAGTGACAAAATGAGTTAAACCTGGCAGTACCAAGTCTTTTCCTTTTTTGAAGTAGTGTAGTAAGCAAATGAGAGCACTCATTGAATATATATATGTTGTTATTTTTCTTGCTTTAGGAATTGTTTCTTGATGAATCTAGATCCTGTTTTCAAAGTCTTCTAGCATCAAGTCGATACAATGTGTCGTGCATGGTGTCCAATACAACCTTGTCATCTTTTCCATCAACAATTTCCCAGCAGCATTGTCTATCACAACTTAGATGATATTCTCTTCTCCAACCTCTTCAATAATCTCATCTATCATTTGAAATATTTTATCTGCTGTTTTTGTTATGGAAGAAGCATTAATAAACTTCAAAAACACCGTTCTCTTAGGACTATTCACTAAAAAAAATATTATAGTCTTCCTTTTCCTATCTGTCCAACCATCAGTCATTATAGAGCACCCTGCTTTCTTCTATGCAGCCCTATGGTCTTCCAAAGATTTACTTGTGTCCTCAACTTTTTCTTTTAAATGCTTAATTCTGATGTCATTATAAAAGGAGGTTTAAATCCTGGACCATGTTTTGCAACTGCTTCCATCATATTAAGAAATGATTCACTCTTTGCACATTGAAAGATATGGTAATAAGGTACACAAATTTTGCAATTTCTCTACATGCACCCTCTCTGAGGTCCTTCTTAAACATGCTATTAATGGTGGCATCTGTGCTCATTCCTCTCTTTTTAAATATATTTTTAGAGTTGTCAATCTCAGTACTTTTTCTCTTTTCACCAACTTGTCCATCTTCCTCTTCCTCTTCATCCCCTACAAAGCTTGATTTTTTCATCATTTTTTTTTTCAAATTAAAAACAATATTCCACATCTCTTTCTTCACTTCATCACTTATGCTTTTACAAGCTCCAACATCCTTTTGTGTTCTAGCCAAGTGATGTTTTAATCTGTAAACACCCCCTGTCAATATCTTTTGACAATATTTACACTGAATTTTATTTTGATCCCCATCAACACAAATGCCATGATTCCAAGCCACATTTGTTTTGCTTCCAAGTACATTCTTTGCCACTGTTTTCCCACACAATGTTGGAGGTTGCCAAGGGGCACCAACATTTGGTCTTGCATCTATCATCTCTAAAAGAAAATGAAGTGGCAGTGAAGAGAAGACAATAGAGGTTAAAATAAAATGAAGTGGTTGAGAACAGAGGTGAGTGCGTGAGACTTGTGGAAGATGAACCAAGGGAGAAGAAGACAAACCAAGAAAACGAAGGTCAAACTTAGAGAAAGAGGGTGAGTGCGTCTGTGCACGTCAGCCGTGTGTCTGTGCACCAGTGGTTTACCTAGTGGAGAAGGATTCTCGTTTACATCATGGAGAAGGAGCGTCCCGCGAGTGGTTTATGTAATGGAGAACACAAATGTCAGACTTGGAAGTTAGAAGTTGGAGTGTGAGACTTGGAGAAGTGACTCAAAGCACTCCAGCGTAATGGCAATGGGCCTTGTGAGTTGTGGCCTTTGGGTTTTCGAAACCCAAACCTGCAACCCAGAGTGTGTGACCCGTGACCGGCAACTTGGACATGCGAAATGATGATGCGGGTGAGGTGCGACAAAGTGTGACGTTTCTGCTATTCAGCTTGGCAATTTTACTCTAGACCGATTCTAGGTAGGCATAAGCATGGAGACCACTAGCAAAAACATAGAATCGTGCGTTTCTACGAGTAGAGATGTGATTCTGTCAACCATGGTTTGTAGGCTTTTATAGGAGAAATTTGTGTGATATATTATACTTATAGCACAAAAATGATAGAAAATGAAAGATAGGGTAAATAATGATGGTGATTTAAGTTAAATCTGATTTTGTTGTTAAATTATTAGGGAAGACATAAGTTAGTACTGTTTTTTCATTTATTGGTTTTTTATGCTGTTTGTTTTAGACATTTTCTGTTTTCATTTTGACAAAAAACAGAAAATAATAGTAAAAATACGTTATGTTACAATTTAGAAAACATTTTTTCTGAAAACATTTTAAAAAATCAACCCTAAACCCTAAACTGAAAACAGAAAACAAAAAATGTTTAGCGTTTTCAAAAATAAAAATATGTAAAAATGTAATAACAATGTTGTAATTATAACAAAAATTATATATAAATGTATTTTAAATTATATATGTAAATATATTATAATTTTTTACTAAAATTGATTAAATTAAAAAATAATACTTGAAAATGAAAACTGATTGTAGAAAATGAAAATAGGAAATGAAAACAAAAACATTTTCTCATAAAAATAATTTCCTATTTTCTATCTTTTTATGTTAAGATTTTAATATTGTCAAAGCATCATGGTATTTTATGCTGTGTTTGATTCTAGTTAAAAAGAAATTCTAGCAATTCATAATTCTTTTATTCTGGGTTAGACTAGATCTGATTCTAGTTAAAAAATAATTATATCAATTCTCATTTCTTTTATTCTGGGTTAGACTAGATTGTTAACACTTAGCCATATTCTGGAAGAGTATCCGATATGTCATGACGTTGGTCGTTGAAAGAACAAGAGTATCCAATTGGTCAATTTAGTTTATAATGGAAAGGAGAGGGTAGTGTGGGAACAAAGAAGAACAGGAAGGGAATGTGTGCAATTTCTAGTTATATTCACTATCTTCCCTCCTCCCCCGGTTTGTGAAACTATCTTATTTATACTGAGTTTTCTTTTGGGTTGATTTAATCCCCCTCGTCTAGCATACAAGAATTAAAAAAGAAAACAGGTTCTTCATTTATTTTATGTATTTTGGCCTCAATTACCTCTGCTGGTACTAAATTTTAAAGCATGGCAGTTCCAGCATCATTTACTTGGATCAAAGATACCAGAATCAGGAAGTTATAATTGTGTCCTACACATGGATTTGTTACTTCTGATGGAACTGGTCCGCAAAAAACAATAAAAATTCAAAGCTTGTAATTTCTAACCTTGTCAAGTTTGTAACTATGATGCCTATCAGACACAATTGTTTTGGTTAAATTGGATTTGTGCTGCATTAAAGAAAACCATTGGTTTAGTACTTCAGTCAACCTATGGAAAAGAAAAGCCAAGTTTACTTAACCGGTGAAATGAGGATTTTAACTTCACCTCAAAAACATTAATTTGTTTTTATTTTTATTTTACATATGAAGGGGAAACTATTTATGTGATGTCAGAAATTGAACTAGTTGTGAAAGTTGTGACTCATATTTTGGTGTTTATAACAGTATGGTGGTTTCAGCAAATTCCCTGAACAGTATCCAGACCTGTACCACTCCTACTATGGATTTACTGCTTTCAGCTTGTTGGAAGAATCTGGCTTGAAATCACTTTGTTCTGAACTGGGAATCACTGAAAAGGCTGCAATTGGACTCTAGCTCAGAATTATAAATGGATATGCGTTTATACCTAACATTTCTTGCAAATCATAGCATCTTTATCGACTCTTAGTGGACGTTTCTTTTCTATTTTACAAATTTTTGGTAGTGTGTGTAAGTTTTCCATTTCATTTTATTGTATTTCTGTGCAATAATTCTGGTTATTTGTGCTTTTTTTTTTGTTATTGCTTTCCATTTGTTTTATTTACGTGTGGACGAAGTTTATTATTGAATATGTTAATCTGAAGTTTGGCGTATTGATTGGTAAATGTACAATTATATAAATAAATGATACATAATTTTATTTCAGTGAATAACATAATAAAATTCGATAAATAATAATAATAATGATTATGATGATCGATTTCTTGGACAAGTTAAGTTATAACTGGGTACGAATAATCCTGGATTCTGTTATAGGACTATATGTGCCGGTATTAAGAACACTAAAGCAGATAAAATGTACTTTAGTAAATCATATTTTTGTAAGCACAGATTATTAACAAGTTTATGCTTATTATATTCAGGGTAGTACAGAAATAAATAGAAAAGAGATATATTAGTTTCTACTTTAGTAAAGCATATAATTTTTATAAATAAAGCTGATATATTGATACCAGCTATATGTTGCTATTGTTGAAGTTTATTAACCATGGGGTGAAACATTTTTAATAACCTCAGAAACCATTATATGCATTAACAAATAATGTAATATAAATACGCTCTATTTAACATATTACTCGTGCCTAAGGACTATGAATTAATACGGAAGGAGTGTGAGTAGTAGGAAGGGTGGCGATGAAGAGGTAGCAGAGGTTGGTTGGGGTGGGAGGTATGGAAGACACATGAGAGGTGACAATGGAAGTGGCAGAAGAAGAAAGGAAATTAGATGTGATTGAAGATGTTTCTCAAATTTTTAAATTTGAAAAACTTATATGAATAATTTTCTAGTTTCCTGAAAAACTAATTTTACATTTTTCAATAACTTTCTTTAAATAGTTAAGTTTCTAAACATGTTTTCGAGTTTTTCTTACATTTCTAAAATATTTTGTTAGTTTTATTCCCCAACTAAACAACTCCTTTGGGCTTTACATTTTTTAGGAAAGTACCATGATACTTTGTATTAAGTAGAAAAGAAGTGTGTTTCTTTCTTTTTTTTTTTTTTTACCTATTTTATAGACCACACATAATTCCCTATAGAAAATAATCTCATTTAACTTTTTTTTTAAAATATCATTTAACTTATATGGTATAATTGATTTTTTTATTCAAGTAAGAATTAAAGACAATGTAAGAAGTATAATTGATTGCTTTGACAATATTTTTCTCTTTTCTAATATTTAATATAATTTGAATTTAAAAGTATTATTAATTAAATTAGAATACTTGCATGTCATTTAGTTCATAGACTTGGAAATATATTGTAAATGTTTTTTTTTACATAATTAATGATCTTAAATCTAAAATATGTTTCTTTGAATTTTCATATTTATTAAAATCTTTTCATTTTTAATCTAATGATTTTAGTCTTCCTAATAATTAAAAGTATATAATTTTAAGTGCTAAAAATGCATAAATTTTATAAATTAAAATATATTTTTGAGAATATAAATTATTTTATATTAAAAATGGTTTTCTTTGATACCTATAACAAGTTTCAGCTGAGCTAATGATTAATCAATAAAAAAATAATAATTTAGGCATAGTTTCGATGGAGATTTTTAGTTTCAATTTTTAAATTTATAAAAACAATGACAATTTTTTATTTTAAGTTTCAAATGTATAAAAACAAATAAGTGGTGGTCAATGAAGGTGGTCGAAGGTGGTGGTGACCGACAATTAAAGATAGTGACCAGTGATCAATACTTGAAAGAGGTTCTCAATGACCAATGATCAACAACTGACAACTAATAATTGCTGATCTATAGTTAATGATCGGTGAATTTTCACTAGATATAGTACTCTGTGATCGATGGTCAACAATGATGGTTAGAAGTGGTAGCTAATAATCAGGGATTAAAGGTGGCGGCTAGTGATCGATAGTCAGAGGTGACGGTTAGCGATTGATGGTTGAAGGTGGAAATTGATGATTGACGGTCGAGGATAATAGGCAGTAATCGACGATCGAAGGTGATAGCCGGTAACCAACGATCATAGGTATTAGTTAATGATTGATAATTAAAGGTGATATCTAGTGATCAATAGTTGAAAGTGGTGGTTGACAATGGTGAAGGGTGACAATAAGCGACAAGCTTAAGTAAATAAAGAAAAAGAGAAACGAAAATCTCAAAACAAAATTTTATTATTTTGAATGTAACTAAAAAAATTAAATCAAAACTTCTTATGTCAAACACATTCTTGTTTTAAAAATATATTTCAAAACTAAAAATCTGAAATCACTCGAAATAGGACCTTAATTGGTTTAATGTATTTGCTTCTCTATTTAAAATATTTGTAACTGACTTAATGAGTTGTTGATCAATACTGGTCTAGATAGATGAAACTATGAATTATCTATCAATCAGACATTAATATGAAAACTTACATTATATGAATAAAATTTAATAAATACATATAACAATAACGATTTAACAAATTAATTTTAACATTAATATTATGTTGAAAAACAAAATTAATCATTGTTTATATTCAAATGTGACACTTATATGAGAATAAATAAAATATTTGTTTACCTTAACCAAAATATTTAAGTTTTTTAATTTATTTTATGATTTAATATATATATATATTTATTTTTTTACACTTATTTCTCACCCATGTTTATTAAGAAAAATATTGAGAAAAACATTTAAAAAAATGGTCTAAGAAATCATGTTTTGAGTTTGAAAGCCAATTAAGCGTAGGAAAGATATTAGCACCCTACGACATTCGTAAAAGATGCTTACTTCTAATTAAGCATGCAAAATTAAATAACTTAAAAATATTTACCTTAATATATAAAAACTTTTTTTTATTTATTGATTTTATAGAAGATAGAAGGATTTAGGATTTATGTGTCTTAGGTCATACACACACTCATGTATTTATAATCATATGTACAAAATAAATAAGAAAACAAAATAAAATAAAATCCCTACATATTTGTTCTCTATTTCCCTATTTACATATAATAATATCTTTAACCTTCCTCCTCAAGCAAGAGCATATATGTCATACGTTTCAAACTTGTTACAAATATAATCAATGCAGACCCCTTTGAGAGATTTTATGAGCATATCTACTTGTTGGCCACTCAAGTTGACAAAGTCAGTAAAGATTTCTCTTGAGAAAACTTTCTCTCTTACAAAGTGACAATGCATCTCTATGTGTTTAGTTTGTTCATGGAAGACCGAATTAGATGCAATATGGATACCAACTTAATTATCACAAATAAACTTAGTACCTTAAATGTTTCCTAATTGGAGTTGTTGGAGTAGTTGTCATAGTCATGTAATTTCACTTACAGCTATTGCGGGCATGATATTCAAGTTCAACACTTGACCTAAAAATTGTATTTTGCTTCTTGCTTCTCCATGAGATCAAATTACCTCAATAATAACATAATAGCTGGAAGTACACCTTCTGTTCAACAGTGAACCTGACCAATTAGCATCAAAGTAACAAACATTTTTGGAATCACCTTTGCCTTTCATATAAGAGTCCACAATTTGGTGCTTTCTTGATATAATGAAGGATGCGTATAACAATATTCCAATGACTAACACAAGGGGCATTAAGGAATTGACTTGCTACACTGATTGCAAATTTGATGTTAGGCCTAGTGATGGTGAGGTAATTGAGCCTGCCAACTAGTCTTCGATATCCTTCTAGGTCTTTCAAAGGTTTCTCCTAATCTGAAGGGAGCTTGAGATTTGGATAAGAGTATCACTCGGACGACACTCAACCACACTAGCCTCAATGACAATATCTAAAGCATTTTTTCTTTGCGAGATAGTAATACTTGAAGCAGATTGGGCAACCTCAATACCTAGAAGATATCTTAGTAGACCAAGATCTATTTTTGAATGTGAGATTTAAGTTGACACATATCCTCAAAGTCATCACTAATAATTACGATGTCATCTACATAGATCATAAGATAAATGCATAGAGTAGATGGAGAATAGAGGAAGAATACAAAGTGGTATGTTTCATCTCAAGTTATACCAAATTGAATTAAAGAAAAGCTAAAACGACCAAATTAGGCACAAGGAGATCGCTTTAAGCCATAAAGGGAACTCATAAGCAACAAACAAGATGGGAACCATCAGAAGCAATAAAGCCTGATGGTTGATTCATGTGAACTTCCTCTTGCAGTTCATCATGTAAGAAGGAATTTTTAATATCTAGTTGGTGAAGTGGCCAATGACGAATAACAACCATGACAAGGAATAAATAGACGAAAGTAATCTTGGCCATAGAAGAAAAGGTGTCCCCATAATCAAGATCTAAGATTTGGGTATAACACTTAGCCACCAAACAAGCTTTATACCCATCAATAGTTCCATATAATCCAAGCTTTACTTATACACCCAATAACAAGCAATAATAGTCTTTTTTTGAGGTAATTGGAGCAATTTCTATATGCCATTGGTCTATAAGGTATCCATTTCATCCAACATAGTTTGTTACCAATGTGGATCAGGTATAGCTTCACCTATAGACTTAGAAATAGACATAGAATCCAAAAATGATATAAAAGAGAAATAGGAAGGAGATAATTTACGGCAATGAAGAGTGCAAACATATCTAGGACTAGTATTACAAGTGGACCAGTTATCTTTTTGTAGGGTGATGGAAAGCTCTTGTTTAGGAGACATGATAAGTTAGTAAATGCTTCAACCTCCATTAATAGGCGATCAAAGGTGGAGGTTCAACAACAAGGATGGAATCCGAACAAGAGTCAAATCAACTAGAGGTGCATTATTGATAACAATGTCAAAGAAGAATGAAGTAGACTCAAAGAAAGTGACATAAGTAGAAACAAAATACCACTTGAGTGTTGGAGAGAAGTAACAATATCCTTTTTGGAGGCAAGAGTAACCAAGAAAAACAAATTTTAGAGACTTGGTAAAATTTTATCTTTACCTATGTAAGATCATGGAGAAAAAAAGTGTAACCAAAGACACAAAAAAGAATATGGTAAAGGTCCTGTTTCAGATACAAAATAGAGTACGAAATCTAATTGTTGAGAACAAACGAGGGGCATGCAATTAATTTGTTTGTTTTAAGGGGGAATCTAGAAGGGGGGTGTTGAATAAATTCACCAAATTATTTTTCAAAATTTTTCTATTCAACAGTATCAAAGTATTTTAAAAACAACCTCTTTTAGAAATTTCCAAACTCTACCTCTTTTCACAAAAATGGGTTTTCAAGAATTCAACCCTTAAGGCAAAACACCAATCAATTCAATTCCTTCAATAATGATTTCAAATGCAATAGAAGAAAACTTAACGAGAGTTCTATTACAAGTAAAGAATTTGATAATAATCAAAAGGAAAGAGTAGAAAGAATGAAAATCAAACCCATAAAATATGGGTCAAAACCCAAATTCAATAATAAGCAAATGAATGTAAAGAATTGATCCGTAGCAAGAAAACTTAATGAATTAAATACAACTGCAAAAACCTAGTTGTTAGTGCTCCAAGAATTCAATAAAGACTGAAATTAAAGTGATGGCTCCACCTTCTCCATGGTGTCACCAACTCTTCTCCAAGATGAGATGTTGAAATGGATCTTCTTCAAGGGCTGAAATAGGTGTGAAAATGGGGCTTATGAAGGGTGAAAGTGGTTCATGAAAAATGGAGACAAAAGAATGGTGTTTTAGGTGGTGGTGGTTGGGTGGTGTCTTTTTGGCTAGCTCACTTCACTTGGAGAGGATGAAGGCAAATCCTAGGGAGACTCAAGCTCCTTCTAAGGTAGAGAGGAGAGGAAAGGGGCCAAGAGATCCCTAAATGATTAAGGAAGAGGAATGATGAGAAAAACTCTCTCAAATATCCAATATATCCCAAGTGACCACATGTAGTCTAACCTAGGGTATTTAAAGAGAGGGTAGGAGGCCTCTAGGCCATTTGCATGAAATTTTGAGAGCTAAATGTCTCTCAAATAAGCCCTAAATGGACCTCAAATTAAATGTAGGTCCCTCCCTCCTAAATGACTAAAATATCCTTGTGTCTAGAAAATGAAAGAAATGGACTTTTGACCTTACAAGTCAAGGTTTAAGTCCCAAAATAAATCCTAAACTAATTTGCCCCATAATACAAAGGATAAATAAAAATATACAATGAATCCTAAGTGATTAAGGTTCCCTAAAATATAAGGAAAACAAGCAAAAGACTAGGTAGATACACCAAAGTTGACACATGTGATCATCAATGCTCTTGGTAGGGTATGACCTTCCTCTTCTTCTATTCTTCTTGCCATGGACATTGTGATGGGTCCTATTTGATGCCCCAAGGATGATCCTCCATCATAAAGAGTATAAGGAAGAGAGAATTTGCACAGTGATTTATATTGGTTTGATCCACCTGATTTATATCCAGTTTACAAACTTAGCCTTTTGCTAATCTGCTTTCCACTAAAATTTCAGTACATGCACACCACACATAAAAATTTTAATCCTGGAAAGATTTAAACCACAAAAGAAGAGGCTTCTTTTTGCACCCCACAAGATTTTGCAACACCGTGACACCCCGCCACTTACAACACCTCACTTGCAACACCCTGCTACAAGATTTCCCAGCAATCCCAAGAACACCTCAAGAGATTGTTAAACTTGTCCAAAAATACAAAGAAGGGTACAAAACAATATCACCTGAAGTGAAGAATACCCAAACGGAAAGATCAAAACTCAATAGAGTCTCTTCCTTCAATCTTAAAATTGAAGCACCTTCAAACCATAAAAAATGAGTATGAATCTTGGAGAGAATTACGAAAAAGCGTACAAGAGAAGCAAACACTTGATTGAATTGATCAAAAGTGGTAAAATCTATTTTCAACATGTTTTTATATCAGTTTTGATGCAGGGTAATCAATTACCCACTTGATTACTTGATATCCTGCACAAAACTGGTCCAAAGTGCTTGTTCTCCAACACAACCTAACCTATGTAATCTATCCAAAACCATCCAAATCACGTTCCCAAACCTATCTAAATACACAATACAAGTACCACACCTATAAATATGTTTGGTACCATAAAATTGCTTTAAGAGCAAAAACAAGGAGAGGAAAAACAAAACCAAAACTTCAATGCAATGCCCTTGGTTCCAACATAATCAAGTAACATGGGTAAGAATCGCATTATCCCAAAAGCAAGGAGGAACATAAAAGTGAATGAGAAGAGTACGAACTCTTTCAACCGGATGACAACTTTGACATTCAACAACACCATTTTGTTAGAAAATTTGATGAAGAATTTACTATGATTTGAGAAAATACTAAAATTGAGAAGACAAATATTCTTTAGCATTGTCAGGGCGTAAAATTTTAATGAGTGACCCAAATTGAGTAATAAGTTCATGTGCAAAATTTTGAAAAATAGAAAAGACATTAGAACTATTTTCATTAGAAAGACTTAAGAACAACGAGAAAAATCATCAATAAAGGTGATAAAATAGAAATATAGACTTGACTAAGATTTCAAATATCAGAGTGGATTAAAGCAAAATGGGATGCAACACATTTATTAAGGTGATGACTATATGATTGACAAACATTTACCTAACTAACATGACTCACACTGTAATAACTTAAGGGTAAGAGATTGAGAATTAAAAGGTGCAACTTTTCCAAATTGGGATGGGCATGATGTTGATGAGAAAGATTGACGAAGGTAGCGAAGACACAAGGAACTGGTGGTGAAAGATGATACAATCCCCTAGACTCATGTCTTACTCCAATCATCTATGTGGTACGTGGATACTAAAAAAAAAAAACAGAATTATTAACAAACAAAAAACAAAAATTTTGGGAGTGAGTTATTTTGCTTATGGAAGTCATGTTGAAAAGGAAACCATGAACAAAAAGGATTGAATTTAAAGTGAGATTAGGAAGTGGGTGAGTTTGGTAATCTTCCGCAAGTTGAATAACTCGGCTTGTTGATTAATGTAGGATGAGAGTCCAAATCTGAGTTCGAGTGTCCGAGTGAAGGAATCCCAATAAGAAAACTGATGATTTTTTGCCATCTATTTAAACCATCTTAGGGTGTCTCCCCTCATGTAAACGAAAACCATGTGCAAGTGTTAAGATAGGGGAATATTATAGTATTGAAAAAATTGATCTACTTGGAACAACCAGTTCAACGCCTTTGAGCCGTCAAAATGGTTAAGTTGTAGTTTAAGGGGTTGGATACGAATATTTGGTGAAGCTGGGGTGGTGGAGGAGAGGGAAAGATTCGTGTAGAAAATGGTTGAGTGGGTATAACAGTGGTATGATAAGGGCTTGAAGTCGAAAAAGTGGTAGAAAGCGAGGTAGAAACATACTCATTTTGTGTAGAGCTGTTAGGGTTTGGTTGGAATTGTGGGATGAATGAGAGGTGATTGATGAGTTGGTCTTGCAGCACCATAAAGGATGATGTAGGCATCCTGGTATAATTCTATTGTTTGCTAAAATTTGGTATGCCGTTCATCTTCCTATTGCTTTTACAATTCGATTTGTGCTTGTAGGTGTGAAAATTTTTCTAAAAGTACAGCCAAGGCTTCGATAATGTCCTTGTTATCGTTTTTTTGAGGAGCCATGATGGTTTTCAATGAAAGCACCAGTTGTAAGACTATGGATGAATATTAGGGAAAACTATGTCTAAGCTACCATAAAAACTAAACTGAAAATCTCTCATAACATTTCTTCAATAAGTCCAGAGAATATATAGCATAACAAGAGTTTTGGAGGACCCAGAACAAGGCCCAGGTACAAGAAAATGAAAACTACTAAGTGTAATACTCCTTCATCCAAGAAGGGGCAAGTTTGGGCCTAACACTCAGCCTCCTTACATGACCAACATACATAAATTCAAATTACTACGCTTGAAATTCTATTTATAAAATTCCATCACTCCTATCATAGCTAGGATGTCACTAGTTGCTACATGAAACTTGGAAAAACCAGAACTCTTACATAAGTTTTCAAATTCACTCTCAGTTCTTTCCTTTCCGTTATGTACTAAAAACATGACATTGTCGACTGCACAAGTATTCCTAGACATAAAACTTGAATTTGGGACCTCTGGAATTACATAGTCCAAAACGATCACTTTTCCATGTTGTGGCAAGGCTTTGCGACAGTTTCTTAAGAACTTTATACAATCTTCATCGGGCCAATTATGACACACAAACTGAAATGATAAAAGAAAAAATAAAATATAATTACAAATTAATTTATTTATATCGGATTGTTTTAAAGAAATTACTAAACTTTCGTTTAGTTCACCAACCTTTAGTAAAATGGCATCACCATTTGGCACACTTTCAAACATGTCTCCTCCAATATGCTCTGTACCTTCATGTAAAAATTATGATATGCTAATTAATAATTTTGACAAATTATATTCCATGTATATTTCCAAAACATCTTTTAAATATAAGGTTAGTTTAATGTTCACAACAAGTGAATTTAAAGAAATAATGTACAAGGAAATTGTAGATTCGAATCTCCCTAACAAATTTAACATAAATTAATAAATTAACATTTGTTCGATAAAAAAAATATTTGTAACCTCTTTACATACAGACAAAAAAAGGAAAAAAAACTAATATATATGTTTGTTTGTACCTGGATGCGGTGGTGCACCTTGAATCATTTGAGGCAAATCAAAATTAATTCCTTTAATTGAAGGATATGCAGAGACAATCTGTTTTATGTTTTCTCCTACTCCACCTCCAACATCAACCAGTGTTGACACTCCCTTAAAACCTTTATATGATTTGAGTACCCTTTTCAGTTCTATTGGACCTGCGTGAGCCATTGCTTTAAGAAACATGTGATTCAGCCCTGTATTACTCTCCATATATTGAAATGATGGCATTCCATAAACATTTTCAAAATGGTTATTGTTGTTAGGATCTACAATAGCATCCTTCACATCCTTCCTATCAAGACACATGACCCAAAAGCATGTTAGAAAACCATGACTTTTAGCATTGTAAAAAAATTTTAATTAATTAATTACCAAAGGTCCTCATATCCACGATGTATTAAAGAAGAGAGAGGAGCCAAAGAGGTTCCATCATCCTCATCAAATGCAAAGTATTGACCAACGGGTGAGAGAGAATAAACCCTTTCTCTCTCACCATCTTCATTGGTACGAATGGAACAATTAAAAAGAGAATAACTGGCTAGCAATGGCAACATGCGTTCAAGCCTATTAGCCAATTTGGGGTGTTGATTTGGAAACAAAGAAGCAATTTCAGAGGCAGATAAACTTGAATCACGTGAACTTTTTGCCTTTGCTATGATATCAAACAAATTGATATCAATAGCAGCATTTAGAACTGCAGGAAGGACACGACTAAAACAAAGTAACACAGGGGAGAGGTAAGCATCTTCCGGGGGTACTTGAATTTGTTTGGAAAGGGAATCCATTTAGTGTAGTGTTGGTTGTGTACTTGCTTCCATTTCTATCATGTTTATATAGGCATATTCCTCCTCATATGAATATGTAAACCATCACGTACAAACACTTAAAATTATAAGAAAATATTAATTTAGTCACCTTAAAGGTGTAGCTTGATGTGATACTGATACAATTTCATATATATATATATATATATAGGAAGGAGATCCACTCACTTTATGAGTAAGTTTAAGATATTTACTCGGTTAAGGGTTAATTACTTATAACAACTATTAGATTTAAGAAAATATAGATGATTATGATTGAGAGTAAGTCTCTTAAACTTACTTTTGGAGTAAATTATCATCTCTTTTATTTATATATATATATATATATATATATGAGAGGAGAGATTCACTTACTCTAAGAGTAAGTATAAAAGACTTACTCTTCATCTCTATCATTCATTTTAACTTAAAAATCTAATGGTTAAGATTAATTACTCATTACAATCATTAGATTTCAAGAAAATGAATGGATAGAATCTGGAGTAAGTCTTTTATACTTATTCTTGAAGTAACTGAATCCCTTCCCTATTAAAAAGTTTTAAGTCAATTACAATACTTTATAAATGACAAGTTTGTTAACTTTATAAATTAATACTTTAAAAGTCACACAAATTATAAGTTATGATTAAACAACAATTTAAATTTTTTTTACACTATATATATATATATATATATATATATATACACACACATAGGAAGAGATTCATATAAAAGACTTACTCTTTATTCTCACAATTCATATTTTAGAAATCTAATGGTTGAGGTTAATTGTTTATTATAACCCTTAATTTTTAAGAAAATAAAATGTAGAGATCTCTCCCTCTCTCTTCCCCCACCCCCCTTCTCTTACTCTTTATTTTCACAATTTATTTTCTAAAAATGTAATGGTTGAGGTTAATGGGTTATTATAACCCTTAGGTTTTAACAAAACAAATAGTGGAGACTTACAGTAAATCTTTTGAACTTAGTAAAGTGAATCTCATCTCTCCTCTATATATAAATATATGGATTAAGATAATTTATATGATTATGTCAGAGTTAATCGATTTACATATTCATTAATTTCTTATGAAATACAAATTTAATTATTTCATTTGTTTAATTTTATATTCTTATTAATTAAATTAAGCATACAAAATTTTATGCAAATTTAAAATAAGTTATTAGTTCATTGTATCCATTAACATTATAGCATAAAATGATAATTTTTTTTTATAAAGCCAAAAATATATTAATCAAGTATATTAATTAAATAGAAATCAAGAATTATGGTTTTGAGGCCTATTAAAGAGTCTCAGTTTGAAAACCAACAAAGAATCAAGAACCTAGTAATGTAACACAAAAAGATAGGTTGATAATCTAGTATGCAAAGGTACGAGAGGTTAATTGTGCCGTCTTACTTCATTCTCATGCGCTTAGTTGTGCCACAAGTACAATAGCCCTAGTAGGATATATTGATTCCTCGAAAATTGAATCATTGTGAACTTTCAAAAGTATCAAAGACTCACAAATCACACAAATGATCAGACTAAACCATTATTGCAATTGACTAATTCCATAAATTGTATATCATGACTTTGAATTTAAATTTTATCCTGTGGTGCCGCAGATACTCCTACCATTCTTATAAATCAAACCAAAGTCTAGTGGCTGAGAATAATAGATGAATCCTGATTTTCATGGATCTGGTACACAAAGTTGATTTGGGATAAATTATTTTCGTCTATTCGTGTAATTTTGAGGGGAAAAAACAAAGTTGGCCGGCAGGTGAAAACGATGCTTCATTAAATGGTTATTAATTTATGTAGTTAGTCTACGCCGTTGCCACAATGTTGGAGACTGACCAGGATGCCTATGACTTTAATGTTGAGTAGATATGACTAGATGTTGCCCTTCACTATTTGGATTCAGACTAAGTAGATTTAAATTTAAAAATATTATTTAAAATTTGATTTATATAAAATATTTATTTTAAGATATAAATAGAATTTATTATTTATTTATTTTTAAATATTTTTGTTTTATTTTTATATTATGGATCAAATTTAACACTAATCCTTGTGATATATTTAAAGGGGTTAACCCCTCTCATATTTTTTTTTAAATGCAACATTTAAAAATCAAATTTATGATCATTTGATTAAAGCATAAAACTACAATCATGCTATTCCTAAACAAGATTTTAGTTAAACACATAAAAATAAAAATTAATTATTTTATTAATAAAATTCATTTTTTAATAAAAAAGCTTAAATATAGAAGCTATAAATATTCTCTATTTTTCTGGTTTTTTTAACAACCCACACACATATATGGTGTGATTAATTATTTTAGACAACAATTTTTTTTCCCAAATATTTAATGTAATCCCATATTAATTTAATATATTCTCAAACATAAAATTATTATTTAAACAGGGATAATTACACGTCACTTAATCCACACACATCTTGATATATTAAAAAGTTAACGTTTTGAGTCTCATTAATAATTAAAGCTATATTTTTATAATTTAATTTAAGAGTTACAATGAATACTTTTCATAATATATATATATATATATATATATATAATATTTTATAATGTAAAATTATTTAGTTATATTAAAAATTAATATTCTTTATATGTATTTTCTATAACAAGTTTTGACCAAATCATCTAAAAAAATGAAATAATTTAAATAATATTTAAACTTAAAAAAGTGATTTAAAAAATTATTTTAACAAAGTGATTTTAAGAAATAAACCTTATTTATTTCCTAAAAATAAAAAAATTAAACACATACTTTAAATGAATAAATTAAAAATTTTAAAAATTATTTTATTAAAAATAGTACTACCTTTTAGGAAACCACTAGTATGTGAAATTAATTTATAATCATTAATACTTAATTTTTTAAATCAGATAATTTTTTTTCCTAATAATGAAGTTGATGTCGAAATTAGTCCTTAAAGCGTAAAAGTAATACTTTTAAAATGTTTAAGACTAACTTCTCCAATATTATAATCATGAGAGAATTAATTATTCTAAAAACTCCTTTTAAAAATACATCTAAGATTTATATCTTTTAGAACTCGGATAAAGAAAAAAATATGATTTATTTTTTTTATCTTATCTTATTTCAAGTGTTGCACCAATATGAGAAGAAAAATGTATCCTATCAACTTATCCTATCTTACCATGTAAGTTTTATCTTGAAAGGATAATTTTTTTTCCCATTTGCACTTACATCTTCCCTCTTAAGTTGGACTCTTCCTGCAGTTACTCTTCTATTCTCACAATCACACCTCATAATTTCCCAGTGAGTCTCCTCCCTCCCTCCCTCTCTTTCTCTCCCTTCTTTGTCTCTCATCTCTAACTCTCTTTCTCTAGTCATTTTTCTTTCTCACATTTTTTTTCTTTTTCTCACATTTTTCTTTCCCCATTGACACGCCACAAGGGTATGCAAACATGTCTGTCACACCCTATCGCTTCAGCGGCTCTACCAGGATGTTCGCGCCCTTCCAAGGTTAATCGAGGCCGAACCGCAACACAAATGGTTCTGCAACAACGATGATAGTTCCTTCATATAGAGTGTTGGAGATTTTGAGAGAACGACATAAGGATTGTGCAGGACGTGAGAGTAGTGGGAGAGTGCAACAGATAAAGGACTTATTTGACGTTAAAGGAAGGGTAGTGGTGGTGAAGGCAAGTTTTGGAGCGATTGTTGCAGCTATCTTCTTGGACTTCAACATAGGTGCGAACCCTAATTCTATAGAACTTGCTAACAATTTTATTTTTTTTAAAATAAATTTAAATATTTTTTAATGAAAATATTTTTTTTATTTATGTGTATTATTGAAAAACAAAAAAAAAAACTTAAAATTAAATTTACTATAAAATTATATTTAAATTTTCAATAAGGATTTTTTTTTTTCATTTTAATATGATTTATATTTTATCATAACATAATCTGTTCATATCAAACGTAGGATAAGATAAAATAATCATATCTGTCTTCTTATCCTGATGTGTATCAAACATAGGATAAGATAAAAAATTATCATACTCTTATCCTATTCTGTCTGTATCCAACTCTTTTATCTTTTTCTATCATGTCATGTGCACCAAATGGGTCTTAGGATAAAAATTTATGTGTTTTTTTTAGAAGAAAACACAAATTTTTTAAAAGAAAACACAAACAGACAAAGACATTTAGTGAGGATGAAGATAATTCAGTGTCTGTTTACTTTAAGCTTTTTAAAAAGATTTATTGTAATTAACCTTAGAAAGTATTAATTTTGATACAATTAATTTGTTACTGAAACCAGTTCACAAGTGTAAACCACTTGGATATTGACTTTGATCGAGGTCCCTATCGTATTCAAAGGGTGATGCTTAAGGCATACCTAATGTGTTGTTAAGTCTTATCCGTAAGAATTCACGAAAAGGAAAAAGTGTATTGCGTATCCACATGAGTTGTTAAATCAATCAAACTATTTTATAATAGTGATTTACTAGTCAGTTTTTAATTTCTAATTTTAAAATTTATAAAAATAAAAATTAATTTTGATTCTAAGTTTTTAAATATTTTAAAATTATATTATTTTGACTTTCAACTTAAAACATAATTTTAAATCTTAACAATATTAGAATCTTTCTTACCTAGAGAGCAAAAATGGATGGGTAGTGACTGGTATGTGGAGGTAGAGGAAGAAGGTGATAGCTGATTACCGACGGTCGAAAGTGGTGATTTGTGACATTTTTTCGGAGGTGGTGACCGTTAACTACTGGTTAAAGGTTGCGGTTGGTGGCCTTTGATTAGAGGTGCGGTCGGTGACCGATAGTTAGAGGTGACGGTCGGTGACTATCGGCCAAAGGTGATGACTGGTGATCGTTAGTTGGAGGTGACAAGAAATGAATGTTGATCGGAGGTAGCAGCCAATGACTAACAGTCAGAGGTGGTGACTGGTGACCATTGATTGGAGGTGACAATTGGTGATCGCCGATCATAGGGCGAAAAATGACAGTCGATTGGAGGTGGTAGTCGATGACCATTGATTGGAGGTGACGACCAGTGACCGTTGGTTAGAGATGGGGACATGTAACTGTCCGCAGAGGAGATAGTCAATGGTGGGAAGTATGTTAAGTGATGAATTTGAATGAAAGTAGTTTTTGTTTTCAGTTTTTATTTTTGTTTTGTAAACTCAAAATATAATAACAATATACTATTTTATATATAAATAGATAATTGTCAAAAAGTCATGATGAAGAAATTGGATAAGAAAGAAATAAATTTCATTTTACTATGGAAAAGTTGACTTTATATTATATTTGAATTGATGAAAAATGACCTAATGTAATCAAACAAGATACAATAAATTAATATAAAATACTATTTTATTTTATTTTCTTTTTGTCACAATATAAGTTGAACATAGGTGTAAATGATTTACAATAACTCAAATATAATCAATCAATTAAGCTAAATCTCCGTAATTATCATTTTATTATTTTAAAGAAAATTGGAGCAAAATACGATATAACTTTCTTATTATCTTCATTATTTTTATTTGATGATCAATTAACGGCATATCCCAGATAAGACTAAAAACTAATTTTAAAATTTGAAAATTTTATTCCATCATGTATAACCCATTCTGCCATCTCTTCCATGATATATTAATTAAATTAAACAATTAAATAATTGTTTCACAATTTTTCCATCCTTGCCACCAACAGCAATCCAAGCATATTTTAAATTCTTATAAGATATTGTATAAAAATTAGGTACAATTTTAAAATGTGAAAAATTTGTTTAAATAGTATTTTAAAAACTAAATATATAATGGAAAAAAAATTATTACAAATATTTTTTAAAAATTTCTTTTAGAGAATTAATTATTAGCGTTTGTATATATGTCTCTAGAATTCAAGTACCAATCTTGACTAGAAACACACATGCTTGCATAGGTGCGTGCGTGTGTGTGTAAAAAAATTTTATACTGACATTCAATCAAAATTCTTCATTTACATGACTTTTAAAATATTAATTGGTAAAGTCAACAAACTTACCACAAATGAAGGATTATGATTGAATGTTAATGTAAAATCTTTTGTTTTGACATTTCATATTAATTAAACTCATATATATGTGACATGAAAAAATCTACTGAGTAAGTTTCTTAAACTTACTATTTATCCTAATAATGTTTTTAAAATCTAATGATTAAAATCAGTTAATCATTACAACTATTATACTTTAATAAAATTAATAATGATAAGATGAAGAGTAATGTTAGTGTTGTTAATAATGTTAGTTTTTGGTAACATTGCAGATCAAACCTCCAATATTTTTTCAAACCTCCCGTCATATCTTAACTTTTTTTTTTGGGTGTGTGAAGGATGGGCAATGCCTCTAAATCAATTTTTATTATCAATAATAAACATACAACACAAGTCGTTCAGATAAATAGATGAGAACAAATTTGACACATAAGTAAAACTAGAGCTATCATGATTTGGAGACAACCCAACTTGGCAAACTCATCAGTAAACATATTTGTTTCCCAGGGAGCATAGGAAAAGTTACAAGGCAGAGTCTTCCCATTGCTCCTATTGATTGTTTCCACTATTGGGAAATACTCATTTGATACACTACAACTATAATCTAGTAGCTTAATACTATTAAGGGAATATAATTCAATAGTCAGGAAGCGGTAACCTTGTTGGTACACCACTGTCAGCACTTGAAGAATAGCAAGAAGCTCAACCTTGTTTACTTCATAGTAAGGGATCAGATGTAAAAACCTTAGAATAAATCTACCTCTGTTATCCCACATTACACCTCAAACAACCACCATCTTATGGATTGTACTAACAACCACATAACAATTAATCTTAACCATTCCTGAGACTGGGGTTGTCCACACATGTTGGTGTCCTAAAGTACCATAGTGAGTACCATGATCCTTTAGAGATGCACACCAACTATGGATGTTCTGGACCTTTTTGACAAGTGCATTACAAAGAACACCACTTGCTCCTTGGTTTTATAGTTGTCGTTGAAAACGTATTCATTTCTACACCACCACACTCTATCTAGGGTAATGCTAAATATTTGCCACCACCCTTGGTTTCCTTCAAATTAAGTATAAGCCAAGAGGAAAAATTCTATTACATGAAAAAATTTGGGATACTTGCGATGCCAATTCTCCTCCAAATCGTGGCAGTGTGTATACAGTCTCATAAAGTGTGCAGTATAATCTCCCTATGTTGACCACAAATAAGACAATTCAGATTATCCATCATGTGCCTACTGAAACGCAATTCATTTATAGGTAAGACAGTCGAGGTTACCTTTCACATCAAAATATGTATACATTATGGCCTTTCCCACCTCTACAACAAGTAAAAAGTGGGTCTGAAAGACCAACTCCCTTAGTCTAGGAGGCTCTCAACTGAGGATTTAGTAGTGAAATTGTCGTCAACCTCTCTAGCCCATTGTGGAACATCATCCTATCAATCCCCTCTCGGTGTGTTAATAGTGTAAATATCGTTTACCACCTCAAGTGGCACCATGATTTGTAATTTATGTGTTGCTCAAGAACCATGTATATTCATAAAAACACACTTTATTATCATTATGTAAGGGACCAATTTGATTACAACAATTTATCAATGGGCCACGCCTTGGAACCTAATTACCTATCTAAAAATCTATCTCCCTGCCATTTCCCATATACCAGATGATATTCTACTCAACTATGCTCAAGACTTTATAATTCATCACCAAAAATTTGTGCATTGTTGATTTGGGTCAATGTTAGTCTGACCACTCACCATATTTATACTTTGAACAAACAATTTGAACCCACAAGTATTCCAATTGGGTGAGGATCCCTGCTTTTGAGAGGAGAGTAAGGTTTGCTTGTCGTGCCATCCTGAGTCCAAGACCCCCAACCTTTTTAAGCTGGTAAAGAAAAGTCCATCCCAACCAATGAACCTTTTGCGTAGTATTAGAATCTCTGCATACAAAGTTTTTGCATTCCTTATCAATCATATTACAAATAGACACAGACAAAAGATTAGTTTACATAACGTAGGTGGGTAAAGCTTGCACTACAGATTTAGTCAGAGTCAATCTTCTTGCAAATTACAAGGTGTCCCTTTTCTAGTTGCTAAGTTTATGCTTGATTTTATAAATGAGAAACTGAAAAGAAGATTTTGACACATGACCATGATGAAGAGGTATGCCAAGGTACTTTCCTAGAGAATAAGTCTGTTGGAATCCTAAAGCATAGGAAATTTGCTCTTGGCACTGTCTATGAACATTCGTAGAAAAATACACCCTCATTTTGTCCTTGCTAAATTTTTGACTGGAACTACTGCAAAATAGCTGCAGATATAGTTAATCACTTCCACTTGTTCCAAAGACGCTTTTGCAAAGAAGAGAAGATCATCAGCAAAAGAAAAATACGCTTTAGGACCTCTCGTAGATGTTTTGATAGGCTTCTACCTTTTATGATTTATCGCCAATTGGATAATTTGAAACAGGTGCTCAAGACATAAGACAAATAGGTAGGGAGATATAGGATCAACCTAATGAACACCTTTTGAAGGCTGTAAAGAGTCCAGAGACTCGCTATTCCACAACACACACATATTTGGAGTTATTATACAGTGCCAAACTAGATTGACAAAGGAAACAAGAAAACCAGTATCATTTAATTTATCTTTTACAAAATTCCAATTTAGCATATCATAAGCCTTTTCCAAATCACTTTATTGATCATCCACCTCTTGTTACCTTTTTTACGCTTCATAAGGTGAACGACCTCTTGGCAATTATAACATCATCATGGCTACTACGATTAGGGATGAAATTAGCCTAGCGTAGCTCCGTAAACTTCTTCATAACAGTTCACAACCTAATAGCAACAATCTTAGTAATAGTCTTATAGGAAGCATTACAAATACTAATGGGTTTCAGTTGCTTCAAGAACAAACATTATCAACTTTCACGATGAGAGTGATAAGAGTTGAGTTAAGGGCAACTACCTTTCGCGGGTCCTCAAATTCTTCCTCTATTATCTTGATGAATGATTCCCCTACAATATGCCAATTGCTTTTATAGAACACTGCTTGAAAGCCATCCTCTCCTGGCGCCTTGAAACTTCCCATAGAGAATATAGCTGATGTGTGAAAACCGCAAGTGTATAGTGTCGTCAAGTAATAATAATAATCGTTCTTCCACAGGGATTGTGCGTTTGGAAAAGAATAATTTTTTATAATTTTAATTAATTTTTAAATGATTTTTATTGATATAAAAATATTAAAGTTCTATAATTTAAAATAATAAAAATAAAGTGAAGTTAATTCCAGAATAAAAAAAAATAAAGATACCAATTTCAAATGAGATAAAATCTAAACTAAGGAGATTGTGACTAATATAAAGACAAATTTTTGTCTATTTCAAAATGATGAAAGGTTAGGTCAATAAAAAGAAATGATAATTTAAGGATTTGAAATTCAAATATTAGAAAACTTACAGGATTGGGGATATCACACCATGACTGCCTATTGAATCAAAATTAATTATCTTTAATGCTATCATGGGTTCTCTATGAAGGTGAATTAACGTAACCTTCGTCCTCTTTCAAGGTACAAAAGTGTATCTAATTGAATTGAATCCTACTTTTGTGATAACTATGTTCAAGTAAACCCATTAACTTTCTTGCTAATTCATTGAGTCCTCAAAGGGTTAAAGATACTTTCGTGATTTAATTCTTAAGTTCCTTCCCTAGGGTTTTGATAATTAAGTTCACCTTTTGGTCTTTCCCTAATTATCTATTAGTACAAAAATGGTGATCAAGCGTATCACATCGATAAAATCTATAGAGAAGAAATAAAGAGAAACCAACATAAGAATAATAAAAATGTTTAATTCATCACCAAATGAGTCAAAGGTTAAATCCCAATCTCAGAATAAAAAAATCTACTCACACATGTTCATGACTATAAAAGAAAAAAAGAAATAAAATTCATCAAACCAAGAAATAAAGAGTGAAGAAGAAAAACTCCAAGTCTTGCTCTCTATGTCGTCGTTGAATTAGAAGTTCAGGACCCCTAGTTTTGAATAGAAACTCCTTGTTTAAACTAATGGGTTTTTTATGTCTAAACCCAAAACTGTCATAACAATAAACCAATTAAATTAATTACACAAGGGAGTACATATGTTTGCATGAGAGTACAAATGTTCATTAATTAACTAATAATTCATTTTTTCTTCTGAATTTCCTCCAGAGCTCCAAACGTCACTCCAATGCTTCAAATCAGTCCAAAAGTGCATCAATATCTAGCAAATTATATCCTAAACACCAAAAAACACTAAAAGCATAAAAAATTACAAAATATAATTAAAAACACCTAAAATGCAAATATTAAACCTAAATAACGTAAAAATAGATAAAATTCTGATTAAAATAAACCTAAAAATAGATAAAAATGCAATGCATCAAACAACCCAAAACTTAGAATTTTGCTTATCCTCAAGCAATAAGTGTGACTCAAATAAAATGGAGATAACCAAAATAGGACACCAGAGAATGATAAGCAAACGCAATAGAAAATAATTATGTGGAAGGAATCTTAATCAATTTCAATTATAGGGAGTGCTCCCAAAAGTATGCTCGAGATGATGAATTTACTCAACTCACAATTCTAAAGTGTTTAGGGTAAAGACAATTTCTCTCATTTTCCTAAAAATAAATCATCTTACCATAGGCTTGGTGAGAAACTTTATCTCCACTTTCATGCTCTTTCAATCAAGATAAATCACAAGGTCTTTTATTGGGACGTAATGTGGCTAAGGTTAATTTGTAGGTGGGAAACAAGAATGAAAAGGAAAATACACAATTTGGCTACAAATCAATCTTAGTGCCCATTATAAAATACATCATACAACAAGATATGAATGTTAGTTCTTTTGCAAATACTACTATATCCACTTGGAGCATACCCTTTCCTTTTTTTTTTATTTTCAATTTTTTTTTCCTTTTTTTTAACCATAACTCACATTCGGTACATAATAAATTTTTATATATTTTTTATAAATGTATTTTTTTTCAAATATATAATGCTTACATATTATAAACCACCATATAAAACAATTATTACACATTAACACTTCACACACAAATTGTACATGTACTTATAATAAGACACTAAGATAAATCAAAACATTGATATATAAGCACCAAGAAAGTTTAAAGTGTTTGACTTAATGAGGTAACTAATGGAAAAAGTGTTTCACAAGGTCAATGGTTTAAAAGAAAAATCATAATTGTCTTGATCATATTTATTTTAATTAAAAAAGAACAAGTTTCAACAATGGTTTCAAAACAAGTTCTAGAAGATGCAATTTAGAGGAAATCACACTCAAGAAAGATTCTTGAGGTTAAGATATGTACCCCTATGTTGGCTCAAAACTCACATGTAGTGTTAGATTCACCTCAAGCATGATCTTAGAGAGAACAATGTTAATTCTTCAACTTGCTAAGAGATTCATCAATGCAATGACTACTGCAAATCTTTTAAAAATAGGATCCTATTTAATGACGTCAACAACCACACAAAATTGGGCCACACAAAATTGGGATTGCTCAACGATAATTGCAAAAATAAAATAAAATTAAAAAGAGGAGAAAATAAAATAAAATTCCTAAAACAAGGTAAAATAAAATAAAACTAAAACCCTAAGCAATCCCAAAACTTAGAGTTACATTGTCCCAATGTAAATCTAAGAGTAAGGGAATGAAACAAGAAAAGATGGAACCTGTCATGGGTGAGGATGACAACTAGGAGAGTCATGGATATGAATATTATAAAACTGCTCCCACAAGAATGTGTGGTGTTGAATATCTCAATAAAGAAGAAAGAGAAAAAAATTGATAATATTTGAAGCAAATCAAAACATTGATTTGAAAATAAAAGGAAAAATATAAGCTTTGAAACACAAATAAAATAAAATATATCACAAAGATTAAAGAAATAAAGAAAAAGATTTAAATATTGGTGCATGGTAAATAAGAGAGAATTATTTCAAATTGTATTGGAAGTGCAAAATAATTGCATGGAAATGTAACTCTTTATAAAATAATATCAGAATTTCACAAAATTCACACTCGCACTACGGTTGCATAAGAATGTATGTTTCTGTAAAATAATTTTTTAGAATAAAATTCAAGATTTTTTTTGCAGTCAGAGTGCACTTTAGTTGTACGGGAGTATAACTGTATAGAAAAATAATTATGAATTTCACAAAATTTTCACTTAAAGTACACTTCAGTTGCACGCGAGTGTGACTCTTTGGAAAAATAATTTTCTTAACTCACAAACTTTGCACTCGGAGTGCACTTTAATTGTATAGGAGTACAACTCTCTAGATTTATTCAACTTTCTTCCTTGATGCTTTGTCTTTCTTCTTCTTCTTATTTGCTTCTTTTATATATATATATATATATATATATATTATTCATTCCAATTTTTTTTCATGTCGTTTCTAAAACATAAAATAAAAACCAAAAGCATAAAATTGAAACATAAAGAAGATGAGCAAAATAACCAAAAATATAAAAAAATTTAGAAAAAGCTCACAGTAGTTGGGTTGCCTCCCAACAAGTGCTTGTTTTATGCCTTAAGCTTGACAATTAAGAAGAGGAAAAAATTAGTCCCCCACAGTAGGGTGAGGAAAAGATAATTTGATTTCTCTCTCAAGTAATTTTCTTGATTAATGCTTATGTAGAGGGATGTAGGGTTTCCTTTTTTATATACATATTTCATTAGTACTCTTCAATGTAAGATCATTATCATTTTCAAATTGTATTTTTATTGAGAGTCACTTAGGTGGATCTTTAACAAGGTATTTAGTTTCCCTTTGTTCCACCACTTGGTCCATTGATTGAACCCTGCACATAGAATTATCAATAAAAGGAAAATGACTATCTTTAAACAAGTTAAACCTAATAGTTTTTTCTCCAAAAGTCAAGAAAATCTTTCTTTTCTTTACACTTATATTAACATCAACAGTAGCTAAGAAAAGTCTTCTTAGGATAATGGGAATATTCACATCTTCCTTTTTATCTAACACTACAAAGTCAAATGGGATAATTAGATCTCTTACTTTAATAGGAACATCTTCTACGATTCCTACTGGATGTATGACAGATCGATCTGCTAATTGCAATGATATGTTGGTGAGTTGTAGCTCTCCCATACCAAAATTTTTATAAGCAACTATGGACATTAAACTAACACTAGCCTCCAAATCGCACAAGGCTTTATTAAACTTTTTATTACCAATTAGACATGGTAGAGAAAAACTATTGGAATCCTTAAGCTTAGGAGGTAACTTAACGTGGACAAGGGTCACAATTTTATGCTCATCAACCTTTTCCTCACTAGTCAAGACCTCTTTAACAAACTTTGCATAAGCAGGCATTTGTTGCAAAACATCTACAAATGGAATGTTGACATACAATATTTTTATCATATCTAAAAACTTACCAAATTGTTTGTCTAATTTGGCCTTAGCTAACCTTTGGGGAAAAGGTATAGGTGGTTGGTAAGGTGTGGAGGAAGTAAGTGGAATTTCAACCCCTTTTTGTAGAAATATTTTCTTTTTAAATCTCAATAGTTGGTTGTATTGAACTTCCTTCAATCCCTTTCTTGCTTTGTCAGTCAAAGGTTCATAAAAAACTTTATCACTCCTAGTCATTATTGCATTAGCATGCTCGACATTATCAATTTCATTGTTACTAGGAAGCTTACCTGGGACTCTACTAGAAGAAGACATATGTCGAGCTATGTGAGAAATTTGATTTTCCAATTGCTTGTTGTGAAGCGCCATGCTGTTGATTCTAGTGGTCAACTCCTTAATAGAGTTTCTCATGGTCTCATTAATTTGCTTTGGGCTCATAAAAAACCCTTCCATTAAGTTTTCTAACTTGGAAAGTGAGGATTTGAAGCCTTGTTGGTAACCTTCTTGACTATTTTGCCCTTTATTAGAATAGAATGTTTGCCTCAAGTTTTTTTGTGAGTACCCGCCACCTTGATTTCCTAGCCCTTGGTTATTGCAGTAAGAAAAGTTAGAATGACTTCTCCATCCATCATTATAAGTGTTAGAGTAGGGGTCAAATGTTTGCTTCCTAGCATGACCATAAAAATTATGAGCTGCAACAACATTTTCCATGGTGTTCTCCTGATTATCTGGCATCCTTACTTGACAGTCAATAGCCAAGTGTCCTTGTAACCCACAAATCTCACAAAAAATGTTAGAAACACTTATTGTATTAAAATTGTCTTTTTCTAACTTATCAAATCGTTGATTCAATGCATCAAATTTTGCTAGAATAAGGTCAACATTATTTACCTCATACTTACTTGGAATTTACCTCAATGGCTTCACTCTCTTACCCATTGGCATTGATTTTCCACTATAACCTTAATTATATCAATTGCTTCATGTAATGGCTTCCCCATAAATGATCCACCCACTGTAGAATGTAATAACATCTTACTGTTGTAGTTCAATCCATTGTGAAAGAAATAGATTGTCAAGGGTCTCTCAAGGCCATGGTGAGGACAAGATAATAGGAGCTCTGAAAATCTCTCTTAGGCTTCAAGAAAAGGTTTTGTATCATCTTGATGAATTAGTAATTTTTCTCCTCATCTTGTCCGTCTTTGAAGGTGGGTAGTATTTCGCCAAGAAAGACTTTCACACAATGCCCATGTAGTAACATTATCTTTAGGGATAGTTCTCTTCCATCCCCTTGCTTTTCTTGCTAGTGTGAGTTGGAAGCGGTGTAGGCACAATGTGTCTTGTGTTATTCCTTGAAAATTCTCGGTCTCACAAATTTCTAGGAACTCCTCTATGTGATTTGTTGGGTCTTTTAAAGGTAACCCATTAAATTGGTTCTGCTTCAACATGTGAAGGAGTATAGGAGAAATTTGAAAATTTTCATTTCCAATGTCGGGTCTAGCTATTCCTCTTAGCAACCCACGAATGGTTGAGGTTGCATAATCTCTAAGAGGTCTATTTGCATTTACCTCTTCTTCAACCATAGCTAGATTTTGTTTCTTGATTGTAACTATTTTCTGTTTTTGTGCTTTTCTCCTTCTATGAAATGTTCTTTCAATTTCAGGCTATCTTTTTACTGGTTTTTCAAGTCGTAGAAACTATACAAGATCTTGCAAAATTAAAGAAAAGAAAGAAAGAAAAAAAATGTAAGTATGAACAGGGAAAAAAAAAAGACAAGTTAATTAGAACTAATTAAGTGAATCAAATATAATTAAAATCAATGAAAACTAATTCAATTGTAACAACAAATTAATTAAAAATAAACTAATTTATTTAAAACTTATCAAATTCAGAAGCAACGGTAAAAAAAATAAAATTAAAAACTAATTAAGGATAAAAGTAACAACAAATATAATTAAAAACAAATTAAGAGGAGAATCAAATAAAATTAGATGAGAAGACAAAATAAACGAGAATAAAAATAGAATTAAATTTAAAAATAAAAAATTAATTAAAATTAAAAATCAATAGAGATAACAACTAGAAAGAGAGAGAAGAATCTGAAGTCTGAAAAATGTAAGAAAGAAAAGAAAAAAAACTTAATTAAAGATAAAATAGAATAAAAAGGAAACAAATAAATGAAACTAATTACGGAAATAAAATATAAAGATAAAATAAAAGAGAATATAAACAAAATCAAATTTAAAATCACTAATTAATTAAAATTAAAAACAAATATAATTGAACCAAAAGACATAGTCTCCAACAACAATGCCAAAATCTTGATGTGCGAAACGATGTCGTCAAGTAATAATAATAATCGTTCTTTCATAAGGACTCTGCGTTTGAAAAAGAATAATTGTTTATAATTTTAATTAATTTTTAAATTATTTTATTGATATAAAAATATTAAAGTTCTATAATTTAAAATAATAAAAATAAAGTGAAGTGAATTCCAGAATAAAAAAAATAAAGATACCAATTTCAAATGAGATAAAATCTAAACTAAGGAGATTATGACTAATATAAAGACATTTTTTATATTTTTGTATATTTTAAAATGATGAAAGGTTAGGTAAATAAAAAGAAATGATAATTCAAGATTTGAAATTCAAATATTAGAAAAGTTACAAAATTTGGGATATCACACCATGACCGTCTATTGAATCAAAATTAATTATCTTTTATGCTTTCACGGGTTCTTTATGAAAGTGAATTAACATAAGACAACCTTCGTCTTCTTTAAAGGAACGAAAGTGCATCTAATTGAATTGACTCCTACTTTCATGGTAGCTATGTTCAATTAAACTCATTAAGTTCCTTGCTAATTCATTGAGTCCTCAAAGCATTAAACCTACTTTCTTGATTTAATTCCTAAATTTCTTGCCCAGGGTTCTGACAATTAAGTTTACTTTCGGTCATTCCCTAATTATCTATTACTACAAAAATGATGATCAAGTGTATTACATCGGTAAAATCTATAGAAAAGAAATAAAGAGAAACCAACATAAGAACAATAAAAATGCTTAATTCATCACCAATAGAGTCAACGGTTAAACCTCAATCTTAGAATAAAAAGTCAACTCACACATGTTCATGACAATAAAAAACAAAGAAATAAAAGTCATCAAACCTGGAAATAAAGAGTGAAGAGGAAAAGCTCCAAGTCTTGCTTTCTATGCCATCTTTGAATAAGAAGTTCAGGACCCCTAGTTTCGAATAGAAACCCCCTATTTAAACTAATGGGTTTTTTATGTCTAAACCCAAAAAGGTTATAACAATAGAACAATTAAACTGATTACACAAGTGAGTGCATATTTTTGCACGGGAGTACAATCTTTCATTAATTAACTCATAATTCATTTTTTTCTTCTGAATTTCCTCTAGAGCTCCAAGCTTCACTCCAATGCTACAAATTAGTCTAAAAGCACATCAATATTTAGCAAGTGTTTTTAATTTGTCTTTCAAGCAAAAATAATAAGCTAACATCATACTTTTTTGTAGCATCCTTGATGAGGCCTAAAAACCCTGCTACATCTGCACGCCAATAGTTCCAAGATAGGAAACTCACTTATGATTTTGATGAATGCAATGACTTTGGACTGCAATGGTTTATTTATGTTTATTTCGACATAAATCCTCACATACTGACACTCTTGCTTAAATTGTCGTGACAGTTAATCTTTAGTATGGTGTCTAAGACTGAACCAACTCTCCTCAAGAACTCATCATTATACAACTCAATAGGGAGGTTTGGGATACAGATCGACACAACCAGCTTTTTAGCATTACACGCATTCTCCATGAAGATAGACTTATAACATTGTACCAAAATGTAGTGATTCACCACTATCCAAGGATCCTAAAAGATAGCCTGTGATAATCCTTGTGTGGATAAAAAAAGACTTGAAGGTAATTATTTGGCATGTCAATTATCTTTAGGGATCCTTCTTTGCCCAATTGCGATTAACATTAGCTTGATCACATGAAACCCCACATTCTTTCCCAGCACCGTCATCATCAGTGATCTCTTCCATGGTTTACACCATTGACTAAATTCTTCATCTAATACATGAATCTCCTTATACCATACAATGTCACCATTGTTCAGCATATGAGGCAATATCGTAGGTTCTGACATCCCAAAACATCTTCCATCAAATTTGGAAAACGCCACTGGCCCATCCTTACTCAACAACTTTGATTTGTACGAATCCTTCGATATTAAAATATTATTTATTAAATTAAAAACATAATAACCATTTAAAAAACACCATTGTTTTGTGAATGACCCATTACTAGAAAAAACAGTTTTAAAAATGACTTTTCTGATCAGTTACAAAAAACTCGTTCAAAAAAAATGCGGTGGTAAATATAAATATTTTAAGACCTGTTACGTTACGAATAGATCACAAAAGTATTTTTCTGATCTATTAAAATTTTAACGTATCTGGAAAGACCTGTGAAAACTTTAACAGATCCAATGAAGACACCTATTGTTCATTCTAAGTTAAAATATTCACTTTTATTTCCCATAGTCTCTTGTGCTCCCTATGTTTCTTATCTCTCTCTTTCATCGTTCGCCATTTGCTCTTGTGGTTCGCTCTACTGCTACTCAGGGCATCACTCACTGCATCGTCATGCTCACGTTTCACATGACCGCGGTCTCGCATGTTGCATTGCTGCGGTTGCATCTCGCATCGCCGTGCTCGCTTCACACATCGTCGCGCTCGCATCTCGCACCACGCTTGCGTCTCACACCGCCGTGCTCGCATCTTTGCACCGCCGCGGTTGCATCTCAGCAAAAGCATATGGTAATTGCTTTGAGGATTCATGCTTGTGTGTCAACCGCGGTGTCGATTATTGTCTGCGATGGTTCTTAAAATGTCACTTTTAAGATTGGGTGTAAACATAGCCGTTCTTAAAAGTGTCACTTTAAGAACGGTTGCAATAGATCTTAAAAATCGTGACTTTTAACATCTCACAGAATAACAATTATACAAATTGATCTTAAAAATCAATTTTAACTGTTCTTAAAACTAATTTTTGTAGTAGTGACGGTAAGACATGCTAATTGATTAGTAGTGTTTAAATAAACACGATAAGCTATAATAAAAAATTATTTAACAATTTTTTAATTAATTTTAGAAATTAATTAAAATATCAATATAGCGTTAGAATTATTTAAAAGTATACATGTATTTGACTGGTGGAAAGCATGATTCTCATTTTAAGTAGTCAGTCGACGCCGTTGGCATTATGTTGGAGTGAAATCACCTTGGTGAATTTGGTTGTCTATCGCATTTAATTTTGAGCAGGTGTTGTCCTACATATTACATTTTTATTTTTATTTTATTTTCCATTAATTGATTTTGAAGTAAAATTATTAATATAATTAATTTTTAACTACTTAAAAATTTAATTTTAAAAAATCTTATTTACAAAAGATATCCATCTTATTTTTTAAAACTCATCTTACAACGTAGATCGTCTATAATACATAGCTTTTTTAAGATTTGATATCTTAAATGTAAATAGTTCATAATAAATTCAACTAGTAAAGATGATCTAAGACTAATTACTAAAGCAATTTTAAATTTATTTTATTTTTTTAAGATAAACATATAGATAGGATATTTTGAAAATAACTAAAAAATAAAAAAATAATTTAGATAAGCACACATATTTCACTACTAAAAGAAACTTTTTACATTGCTAATTTAAGGTTTATTACCACGTTTTTAAAAACATTGTAAAAAGTTAGACTTTTTATAACTTTTTTTACTTATATAACATTTTTAAAAGCATAGTAAAAAAATTACTAATTTAATATTTTTTATGTTTTTAGCAATAAACGTGGTATAAATAAGTGTTGTAAAAGTTCTTTGTTTTAAAACAATTTTTAAAAATCATTTAAGAACTATTATTTTCTACTTGACATAAACAACAGACGGGACGAGGATATCTCATCTTATTTTTATTTCTGAAATTCATCTCATATCTAATATTTTTTTTTTACATGAGTTGTTCTAGTATAGAGTACCTATAGTTATTTTTTGATTGACAATTTTAAATTGGAGTCTTAAATATATAACAACATATATTAAATGTTTAAATAAAAGTTTTAATGTCTATAGTAATTATCATTCCTTATTCAAATGGGATTATCTTGCATAAAAGTTATGAGTGATTTCTAAAAATACAAATACAATGTAGCAATATTTAGAATTTGTTTGCTTAAGTTCTTTACATTAAAAAAACTTGATTAAATTACCACCAGTGTCCCCCTATTTAGGAGATAGCTCACTTTGTATCTCTAATTTTTTTTAGTATTTTTTGTCCTTCAACTTTTTTAAAAGTTTAATTTTTGGCCTTCCGTTCAGATTTAGGTCATTGACCGTTAAAAAAACAGCACAAAACAAGGATCAAACCCAAATCTTGAAAGTGAGAATACTAGAGCCATTGGGCAAGATAGAGTTTGAACCCAAGACTTAGAGATAAAAGTATTAAGGCCATACCATTAGACCAAAACCCAATGTTAGTTTTTTTGTGAAATTCAAATTTAGTTAAACTAATCATGTGACAACGTTAATTTAAAAAATATAAAGAAATTGGACAAAGTAAGATCCGAACCTAGGACGTGTGGGAGTGCTAAGACGATGCCACTAGACAATAAGCCAATATTGGTTTTATTGTATATTTTCCTTTGTTTTGTTTTACTATTCTAGGTCATTTATGTTGTAAATTTTTTAAATAGAGAAATTTTTTAAATTCTAAGAAAAAGGATAGATCTAGGTTGTCGTGTCCTATTGTCATGCCTACCCAAAATCCCTCCCCTAAATCCCACCCTCAATCACCCCATCCAACATTGCATCTCATTCTCAACCTCCTAAATGGAGAAACTTTAATTTTAAATTTTAAATTTTAATTCTTAATTTTAATTTTTGTCTTTATTTTTAATTATATTTTAAATTTTATATTGCTGTTAATATAACTAAATTTAGTTTAGATGTGAACCCTTAAATTTTAATTTCAACTTTTAATTCTTAATTTTAGTTTCAAAAGCACAAATAAAATATACCACATAAAATGACATAGAATAGATTTAAAATTAAAATATAGAAATAAAATATAAAATATAAAATCTAATTAAAAATAAAGATAGAAATTAAAATTAAGAATTAAAATTTAAATTAAAAGTTGAAAATTATAAATTAAAGTAACAACTAAAAATAAAATATAAAATTAAAAAAATAAACTTATTCCAAATAGATTTAACATAAAATGAAGTTAAGTAGTTTTTAGAATTTAAAAAATTTCTCTATTTAAAAAATTTACAACATATATGACCTAGAATATAAAACAAATCAAAGGAAAATACACAATATAACCAATGTCTAGTGGCATCATCTTAGCACTCTTACACATACTAGGTTCGAATCCTAATTTATCCAATTTCTCTATATTTTAAAAATTAACGTTGTCACATGATTAGTTTAACTAAATTTAAATCTTACAAAAAAACTAAAATTGACTTTTGGTCTAGGTATGACCTTAGCATTTTTATTTCTAGATCCTAGGTTCAAACCACTAAATTAAGCAAGTCAACGTTTCATCGAGCGCCATCGGTTGGAGGTGGTGGCCGATGATCGCTCGTCAACGATGGCGACTAGTGACTGTTATTTGGAGGTTGTGGTCGTGACCATACTTTGTCCAATTTCTCTATATTTTAAAAATTAAAGTTGTCAAATGATTAGTTTAACTAAATTTAAATCTTACAAAAAAAACTAAAATTGGCTTTTGGTCTAGGTATGACCTTAGCACTCTTATTTCTAGATCCTAGGTTCAAACCACTACATTAAGCAAGTCAACGTTTCATCGAGCGGCATCGGTTGGAGGTGGGGCCGATGATCGCTCGTCAACGATGGCGGCTAGTGACCATTATTTGGAGGTTGTAGTCGTGACCATCAATCAAAGGTGGTAGTCAACGGTGACATGTAATGTCAAGTGATAAACTTGAATAAAAACAAAAATAGAAATTTCGTTATTTCAATTTTCAAAATACATTTTAAAACCCAAATAGAACCTTTTACCAAAGATATTTCAATTTTGAAAATACATTTTAAAACAAAAACTAAAATATCAAAACCTATCCTCACATTAAAAAAAAAACTCAAAAGCAAAGTTGTATAAATCATTTTTTAGAAAAAACAACGGGATATATAGGGCTTGATTGGTTTGGTTTTGGTTTTTAGTTTTTGAAAAGAGTTTTCAAGAATAGTTTTCAAAAACTGTTTTCGGGAAGAAAAGAACAAAAAAACTTGTTTGGCAAGTTTTATTTGAAAACTGTTTTGAAGATATAAAAATGAAAAAAATTGTTCATATTTATTAGAATTTCGTTAATGAAAAGCAAAAAACAACATATTCTAATTGTATTTTGAGTTTTCAAAATAAAAATAGAAAACTGAAAAGCAAAACTACTTTTAGCTATTCCTGTTTTTTAGTTTTTAAAAACTAAAACCAGAAAGTGTTTTCGAAAACTGTTTTTAGAAAACACTACCCAAACAAATTTTTTAGTTTTTAAAAACTAAAATACTGAAAACAGTTTTACAAAACTGTTGTCAAACAAGCACATACTTATCATGACGATTGTTCAAATAATTGTGGTAAAGTTTTTTTTTATTTTAAAATGGTTATATAGTTATATGTTTTATTAACTTTAATTTATTTACATTCTCAGCTTCACTTCTCTTTCTTATTCAGACTTGTCTCCACAGTACTGAAACTCAGTGTCCTCTTATAAACCCTAAAGAAAAATCATCGTGTCTCCAGTAACACCAATTTGTCTATTCCATATCAAAACTTAGTGTCATCCATAAAACTTTGCATTTTGTGTGCCTCCATCATTGGCATTTTCGGCAACTGAAGTTTTGCGAGGTATGTTAGAGGTTTTGGCCATAGGGAGGACTCAGGTTGAGAGGGGAAATGTGGTAACTGGGGATGGAGAAGACAGAGTTTCATTTGATTTTAGGTTTTTGGTGAATGGTTTTGTTAGAGTGAATTGGGGGAAAGTGTTTATGTTTACGCAGTACCACACGCGTGTGAAGCCATTGTTCTGTGTTACCTTTCAAATTAAATTATTTTGTCTTAATAGAAGAGGAAAAAAAGTTCATGTCTCATGTCTATGGTACTCCCGTGACCTGCACCACCTATTTCATATTTAACATACACAACATAGGGTTGACACACCAATAAGAGAAACCACATCCTCTATTAAAACTAAAAGAATACAATAATCATTTCTATGAAATGACTTTAATAGACATCAAGATATCCAAAGACTGTACCAATAACTGATCAAATACAATAGAGTTCTTGGATATCCAGATACACCAACATCCAACCAGACAGAACACATACCTACACCTCTTCTTACTAGGGATGGCAACGGGGCGGGTGCGGGTTTGACCCTCTCTGTCCCTGTCCTCGCAAAGTGCGGGACAGGTTCGGGTTCGGGTATAAGAAGAGTGGGTACGAAATTTTAATCCCCATCCCCGTCCCCGTCGGGTATTTTTGGGTTCGGGTATACCTGCAGGTACCTGTCATATTATTTTTTACAATTTAAATTTAATTTTTATTATTAATTAAATTATATATATTAAGTTATTAATTATATTTTAATTTAGAAAGTATATAAAGAATAATTAATAACAAGAAATTATAAATTAAAGTTTAAAAATTAAAATTTTTAATTAAATATATAAATTTAAAATTATTATATAATTATTAAAATTATAACGGGACGGGTATGGATTTAGGTACGGGGAAGGTAGTCACATACCCATACCCGTACCTGGTTTAACGCATCGGGTAATACCCATACCTGGTTTAACGCATCAGGTAATACTTATACTCGGTCAAATTGGGTAACACCTGTCAAAATCGGGGCGGGTACCTACGGGTATGAGTATTTTTGTCATCCCTATTTCTTACGCTTGCCAACCACCCATGCACTTGATAAAAGAAAAAGGTGGATTAAGTCCTCCGAAAGTGGTGATTGTATCCCCAACCAATTCAACACTTTGTACCACAATAATTGGACTTTTGGGCACTCTAAAAAGAGATGATTTCTATTCACAGGATAATTATTACAGAACATGCACATTGGATCAAGTAATGGATTGTTCACTCCATTCCTCAACAGATTCTTAATAGTGGTAATCTGTTTAATAACAGCCTCCATGCAAATGCTATCACCTTTGATGGCAGTTTCTCTTTCCACATGTTACACAACACCTGTGAGTCGACACAAATGATTTTTGGGAATTTGATTCACCTCATAAAACCTTGTAAGCCTCTACCACTGAAAAACCCCCATCTAAACTTGGAGTCCACTCCCACCTATCCATAACCTGATCCGTCAGCACCACATTCTGCAATAATGTTTCCAATGAATGTACCAAATCTTCTTCCCAAACAAAAATTGTTCTCTTCCACACCCACTTCTACCCTAAGGTTGCTACCTTTTAGTACCTTTTACGCTTAACTGTAATAGACTTATCATAAGCTATTCCATACAACCTAGGAAACACTTCCTTTATTCCTCCACCACCCATCCAACTTTGTTCCCAGAACAAAGTGTCCTCCCTGTTTCCTACCCTCTTTCTGACATTATTGACAAACTACCTTGGTATTACCGCCTTTGGCCCATCAATAGCCAAATGTATTTCCACCACTAAGAAGTATTGGAAAATGATCTTGGCCTTTCTATGTATTTATGGACCTCCCTATACCTATTTCTCACAATCGGCCCCATATAGCAATTTTATCCATTAAAATTCGCCACCTCCAGTTTGCAAGCAGACTCAAGTTAAATCTCCATAAGCACTTTACCCCAAGTCCACCTTCTTCCTTTGGGTGACACACCTTATCCCAACTTACCCATGCTATTTTAGAGTTATGATCATTTCCTCCCACAAGAAGGAACGTTGCAATCTCGTGAGGACGTTCAAAACCTTTTTGGGTGCTTTATAAAAAGAGAATAAATAAAGCGGGAGACTCGACAAAACTGAGTTAACTAAAACCAATCTCTCTACAAAAGACATATTGCTCACCTTCCACCCTAATAAATTCCTTTCAAATTGTTCAATAATCGGCCTCCATACTTCTGGCCCCCTGGATTCACTCCCACCGGCACCCCAAGAATTTGAATGGCGGTGAACATACAGAGCAATTCAAGATGGTACTCACTGCAGTCCTAAATGAATCATTCACATTTAAACTATAGAATTGACTCTTGTTGAAATTTACCTTCAGTCCAAATGTCATCTCAAAGCCACGTGAAATTACCTTCAGAAACCACACTATTTGCAGATGTTCTTCCCCCATCATGATCACGTCGTTTGCTTACTGAAGCACTGAGAATTTTGCCTCATCTCCTACCTTGATCTCTTGGTACTTTCCATTTCCGATTACTGATCTGAAAATAATCTGGATAACGCTTCTGCCACTATCAAAAACAAAAAAGGAGAAAGTGGATCTCCTTGCTTCAATCCTCTCCCCAGTTTGAATTCAATTGTCAGACTCCCATTTACTAAAACTGAAATATAGTTATTCCTGACAATGCTGTTGATCCATCTTCTCCACTTACTCCCAAACCCCATCTTGGCTAGCATATAATCTAGAAAATTCCAATTTACTGAATCGTAGGCCTTTTTCAAAATCCACCTTAAACATGAAGCGGGATCTTTTATGCCTCCTAGCCCATTCCACAACCTCATTGGCCACCATCACCCCATTTAGAATCAATCTACCCGACAAAAAGGCTGTCTGACAAATAGATATTAAGCCTCCCAACACTCTTTTCAGCCTCAAAGATAATAGTTTTGATATAATCTTATGCACACTCGAGATTAAAGAAATGGGCCTATATTGAGCTAACTTTGAAGGTCTAGCTACCTTCGGGATCAGAGTAATGAAAGAAGAACTTGCCTTTCTCGGTAAACTGCTTGACTCATGAAATTCTTGCACCGTCTTCACGACATCTTCCTCTATAACTTCCCAGCACGATTTATAAAAACTCATTCCAAATACATCATGGCCTAGACTTTGCCCTTCTTCATATGCCCATATCGCCGCTTTTATCTCCTTCGCTGAAAAAGGCTCTTCCAGGTTAAACCTCTGTAGTTCTGATAATTGTCTAAATTGTACCTTTCCATGATTGGTTGCTCTAGCCCTTTTTCTTTGAAAAAATTCGAGAAGTGATGGAGTACCTTTGCTTTAATATCTGACACACTTTCTAACCACCCATTCTCTGACTGAATACCAAAATGGTATTTGCATGACATCTCGCCTTAAAACAATTATGGAAATACTTGGTATTGTTTTCTCCATTTAAGGCCCATTTGACCCTCGATTTCTGCAAAAGAGAATGCTCCAACACCTTGCTTGGCCCCAATACTACAACAGTATTTCATGTCTCGAAATGATTATTGCCTGGACACCTGCAACAATCTGTTGATCAACCATCTCCAGCTCCTGTACTTTTCCTGCCATAAACTTATCATCCTTCCTCCAGATGTTCTCATTCTACTTTTTAATTTAAACCTTTTAGCTTTATGGCCAACTGATACATCTTCCACCCCTGACCATGGGAAGAGTTCCAAAAATCTTTTACCAGTTTCCCAAAAGTAAGGTCCTGCAACCAGTGGTCAAAGAACTTAAATAGTTTCGACTCCCATATTTGCGAAGTATCTTTTGTGTATATCCAGCAATGATCGGAAAACTCCCTGGACCCACCCTCTGGGCAATAATCCCCCACTCCTCTGCCAGCACCGAAGATAATAGGAACCTATCTAACCAGCTGGATGCATCTCCATTTGACAATATCCATGTGACTCCTTTACCAATGAATGGTATGTCCACAAGCCCCATCTGCTGAATGGAGAATTCAAAATCTGACATCTCTGCTCTAAAGTGATAATTTGGTCTCCCTTTTACTTCATGCCTATCCAATACTGCATTTAAAATCACCTCTCAATACCCAATTTACCCTTGGGAATCCTCTCCTCGTCATCAATAAGTTAGACTAAAGCTTTCTTTTACCTCCAAAGAACACGGAGCATACACATTTACCATACAGTTTACCTCATTTGGATTCACACTTTTAACCCCACTCCTAAAAACCATTGCCCTTGTATTTGCCATACAACTTCTAGCAAGCCCTTCTTCCATATCGTCAGACCTCCTCCACTTAACGCCGTCGATGGAAGTACACGTCACTCACATTCTGTTGACCCCCAAACCTCCTTTACTTCCCATTCATCGAAATCTCTACACTTTGTCTCTTGAAACAAGAAAATATCAATTTGATGCTCTGCCAATATCCTCCTAATTCTCCTCCTTTTCACTATCCCGAAGTACTCGCACATTTAATGACAACACCTTCATTTACCCTTTTAATGATGACCTCCTATCCCTCCTTTCATTCTCCGCCTTATTCTACACTGCAATACTATTGAATTCTGCTATATATGCTGCATCAGATAGTCTACCGGTAATTCCTATTTCCTTCATAGCCTTCCACATTTTAATCATATCATCCACTCCTTCATCATTGCACAAATTTGCATTATCCTTGCTTTCCTTTTGCCTATTTCTTACCAGTTCATTTCCATCAATATTATGTTTTCGGACTTGCCTCTACACTGTCACCATCCTCTTTTTCCCATCCACCTCTTATGATCATGGGGCAAAGTGCAACATGATTCTCTACTTGCTTTTTTTCCATCAAAACCTTCACTAACCATATGCCCTATTACCTCCATCGCCCCACACGTTGGGTCACCCCGATTTCTCCACCACAATTCTTCATGCACTGGACTAGGCGTTCGTTTATACACATGTTCCCCATAATTCCCTTGCGCATTTTGCCTAGCTTCGCAGTTCAATTCACCTCCAGTGATGTGCACCACGTCGTGACCATTCATCTGGGCTGCGTTCATTTCCATTGGGCTGAACCACTTCGCTTAAACAGCCCACTACCCTTTGCTTTGGCGCGTCTTGGCTTTGCAGCTGCCAGCTCCTGTGCACATAATAGTCATCTTCATCCCCTCCATCTCCCATAGCCGTTGCTTTATGCTGTCCACCTAAATCAGACCTTTCTGACCCACACTGCTGCTCCTTCCTGCAATTGCTGGCCATTCCATACTGCCTCGGGTCCCACGTGATTTTTTGGTCCCGGCTAAGTTTTGTTTGTGATTCATCTCCATCTTCCACCACTTTGATGTGTCTTAACTTTCAAAACCTTCTGAATCGATTCCATAGACTTCTGAGTAATCAAAATTTGTGCAACATCATACCTTTCATTCCTTAATGTAGCTTCACCCAGTCGCACTAGCTCTCTGAACGGTGCCACTAGGCTCTTAAAATTTTTTTTCCCCACACATGTAAAGGAACACCATAAGAGTTTACCCACACCCTCCGTTCTGTATCTATGCATCCAGGCTCCCACTTGTATATCCCTTGGAACCATTTTTGTATCCATATATGTTTGTCCTTTTCACCATCCTGTAAGAGTTCTTCATTATCCGTCTCCATTGGGGTTACTCTAATCCCATATACTCCTTGGTTATATAGAAATTGTTGCGTCCTAAACACACTCCTTTTACTTAGAACTTCTCCTATATATGTCTTCTTGAGCCGCTGCTCCTCCTTGGTAAACCAAATGTGGTTCTGCGCCTTTCTGGTTCCCTTCCACTTTCCTTCCGTATAACCTGTTCCCCTCCCCAAAATTACTCACAATATTTGCGTAAGATTCCTTCCTCTTATCGTTAAATGTTGTTTCTGTAACTACCTTCTCGGGGCTAGTGAACTGGCCGTAGTTGGCTTCCTGGACTCTCTCCATCTGATTCTTGCTCTTATATTATATCTGGCGCTGCTCATGTCTTGGTAGGTTGACCTAGAGTTTAGAGTTTTTCCTTCTAATAAAAATATTGTCTAGCTTCAAGATTAATATTTTAACATCCTTGACCTCGAATCTTACAAACCCGAATCTTTTTCCTTTTCTATCTCTTTTATTTAAGGTTTTCCAATCCTTCCAACACCTCTCCACATTTGGCCGTTCCTGCTCTCTGACCACTACCATATTCACGCATATCTGATCGCCCTCTCCTTCTTCTCACCTCCTTCCACCGTGCTCCATTTCTATTCGCTCACTGCTCTGCATTACAAGAGCGGGGAACTAGCCATATAAAATTCTAGATTAATTACAAGACGAGAAAAGATGCTAATAAAAACGGTGGTTTATAATGAATTTTTGTTTCTGTTTAGTCCATGTGAGATTGATTATAAAACCATATAAAATACATTCTACTTTCTTCACTCCGTCCAACATAGGTGTTAAAATAGTATCCTTGTTCATATTAAAATAGTATCCTTGTTCATATTAATATATAACCACACCCTTCATTTTGATGCTTCATATAATTTATTTACACTATATTAATTTTAGTCAACTAACCTATTATTTTGATTCCTCTTAATTTTTTACAATTAAGTTGTTTGGTACGAATTTAGGATTTGAATCGCCCTCTGAATAAATAACTTGTTTTATCTCAGCTAATTTCTAATTTCAAGCACAACTTTCCTTCTCATAAGCACTGTTGAATGTTCGAAGGCAGCCTTGAGAGCACAGTGGCCTCATCTTGTTCAAGGCAGCTCTGTTGTAAAAAATAGCCTCAGGTACATTTTGGTTTAATCCTTTTGTATATTTCACTTCTTTAACTTCCTAAAGTTATTTACACACACAAAGGTTTGTCTTGAATCTAGAACTAGAAGTACAACTTTTATGTTTATTTTCTTTTGCTGTTAAATTAATTAAAGGTGGTCGTTGTTATTAGATATCCATTTTAGTCTCTCACTGTCTTTGGATCTAATCATTAGAAAAATTTTCCCTTGGCTTACCTTGAATTTGAAGAATAAGGGAATTCGTCATTTGTGTTGTTATCCTATGTATCTATTCCCAATTAATCTATTGGTTGTCTAAGAATGTTATGGTTAAATCTAGTTCCATTGGCTATGTTTGTGTTTGAATTTAGTTAGAGCTAACTTATGTGTTCATGCGGAAGTTAGAGGTAACAAGTCCTCTTTAATGAGCTAATTTATGGTTTAAAATTATCAATATAGTATGGTCATTCAGATATATTTTTTTGTAATTTTACTTTAGTGAAACTTATGCCATATTTTCACTTCTGTTAGATGATTGCTTTTCTCTATATTCACTACCAAATAGCCATAGTGATGAACATTATATTTCAATTTATTCACATAGAACTCAACTGTAGGTTTCTTAATCTTTTCTTGTTCCAAAACCTTAATTTCATACCTCAGGTAACCACAATTGCAATTTCAGGTACCAGTACTAAAAACTAGTTTGAATTGATTATTATTAATTTTTTATTTTTAATTGTTTATTTTATCCTTAAGGGTCATCGAGTTGGGTGACTTCCAAGATAAGGAGGAATCAACCTTTTTATATGTTCTAGACCATTTAGACAACTTCAATGAGAGTCTAGAACAAAGTGAGTTGGGTGAGCTCAATTGAAGTGAGGATTTGACTATAAGGAAAGGGAAGATTTTACTAAGATTATCTAATGCTTAAATACGTTGGAATATAGATTGAATAAAGGGAATAAACGAAAAGAAAATAATTTGAAAAATAAAGAGTGATAAAGCCAAAGTAAAAACTGTTTAAATAAATTGAAAAAAGATAAAAATCTAGTTTGACTAATGATATTATGCTTACAATAGTGAGAATGATTTCTATTTATAATCAAATTTCGGAAAACAAAAATTTCTTGAGCCACAACCTCCATGTTCAAATTTCCTATCTTGAATTAATATTGTTGAACTTTACTGTTAACAAGGTGATGAATGCAAATTTTCTATATTATTTTTGGGCCTTCGGCAAGTGCACACAGATCATATGTAGTAACCGATAAATATTGATTAGATCTCACATATACTTGGATGAAACCTCAGAGATCTTAGTACTTTTTACTTGTATGAACGAAAAGATAGAAATTTAACTAACATTACTAAACATAAAGTAAATAAAACAGAAATAGATAAAAATGCGGTTACATGTATATGATTCAGTTGAGTTTGATTTCACTAAATCATCCTCAAGTGTATAAATGAACTTAAACCCTTGTTCACTACCCATGTTCCTATCACTTATAAAGATATCTGTAACCTGGATCCCTCACAAGTAAGGAACTAAGTTATTTGAGTTTTAGACTATGGATTCCTCACACAATCTAAAGTCAAATAACCCGCATTAAGAAAATGAACTTAAGATGATCAATGAATTTTATTCTCTCTCGAGCAAGAAAACCCATTGGGAGCTCTTTTCATTTTACAAGTCAAAATCCTCTCCCGAGCTCATTCAATAAGTAAAATCCGCGAAAAATAAAGAAAATAATGCACAAGATAAAGAAAAACACTAACATTGAATAATAAATTTAGATTAAAGAGAACAAAAATACACAAAAGTTCAGGTTTAGTTACATCAAATCCCAAAAAAATAACAAAACTTAACTAACCATCGGAATAAATCAGTGCAGAGAATGGACGAAGAGAGGTTTAGAGCGTGCCTTGGGCGATGGAGATGTAGGCATAGGGGACGACTTTTGGACACGTAAGCCCTACTTAGCACCAAGCGTTGCAACCATGGTAGTGGGCATTGGGTGCTCATGTTCCAATCTTGCCCTCTAAGTTAGGTAGTGCTGAATGTTCAGATCTTGGTCGTTGGGCGTTTGGATATTGTCATACACCAAAACCTTCAAATTCTACTGCCATTTTTTTAGTCATTTTCACATCCTATCTCAGATCAATTAAAATATAAAAATAAACATAAATTGAACATAAATAAAATCCTAAAGCTAATTTTCTAAATAATTCTAATTTAAAGAGAAAATAGAGAAAAACAAGACTTTAAATGAGAAGGAATTAAGATAACTACTCTATTTTACCTATGTAAAAATAGGTAATTTAGGCCGTCATCACAAGGTATGCAAAACAAATATGTTAATAACAGATAAATTGAAGCTTATATTTTGTTCATTTTAGCAAGGTTTGCTTTTATTAAAAAGAGTATAGCTACTTGAAATAGTTGATTAATATGTGTTTCTGGCTAATTCATGTCTCAAGAACAATTTAATCGATTAAGTATGTGAGATAATTGATTAAATTGCTCTTGACATGTTTAAATAAGATTGAAAGTCAATTTAATCAATTAGACACTTATGATAATCAATTAAATCAGAAAAGATATGTGTTTATAAAATCCTACACCTGAAAAGCTTAAACAACTGTATAAAAGCAAGTTGCAAACACATTTTTCTCCGCAATCAATATATCTAGAACTTTTAGGAAAATACTTTTATAAAACATACTTTCATTAATTGTATTTTCCATAATGTTGTTTAATCAATATGCACGTTCTCAAATTATAAATGAACATTATGGAAAATACATTTAGGAATCTTTATTATAAAACATAGTTTAGGAAAATATTTCTAGAACTTTTATTTTCAAACATAGTTATGGAAAACATATTCTAGAATCTTTTATTTTTTACCATAAATCCACGAATATCACAATTTACAACAATTAAAAATCTAGATCTAAAACTAATTGTATTCTTTAATAGACTATGGTTCTATATCTAGGAATACAATAATGTTTATATGTCTTTTTATTTTCCTTGAATAAAATTTATAACTATTTATTCTCTTTATAGAGGAACTCGTGAAATTGAATGGTATAATTCCAATCCTTACACTTAGAAATTGATGTTTGAATAAATTTTATGCAAAAAGAACTATGCGAGTAAAATTAAATACGAAGATTTTTTGTTATACAAATTGTTGAAAATGAATTTGAGACCCCAACCATTTCATACTTTAGTGTAACCTTATTTGAATTCCAAAACTCATTTCTTTCTCACAATTTTCTTGCATTTTTCTTATAGAATTCATATTATGAATATCTCTTTATGTTTTATTATTCTTTATCAAGCGAATAGTAGTTAAGTTTTAATGTATTTTTTGAGTTATTGAGAATGTGACCCAAAATATTTATTGGTTACTACAAATTACTAACACACTTATCAATTTCTCAACATTAATATATTCTTAAATTATAAATAAACATTACAGAAAGTACTTTCAGAAAACTTTATTATCAAACATACAATTATAAAAATTACATTCCAGAATCTTTTATTTTTTAACATAGTTTTGGATTTTCCAAAACTTTTATAATGGACATTGTTTTAGAATCATTATTTGAGCAGAAAAGCCAACGAATATAACAACTTACAACAACTAAAACTATAATAAATCTAAAAGTATTGTTAACACACTATGGGTTAAATCTGTGAACATGTGAACTTGACTTGCAAATTTTCCTATAAATTTATGCGAATTTAACAAAAAAAATCCAAAACACTAATGACTTTTACTACAGAGTCTTAATGGACTGCCTAATAAAACACTAATATGTAATACTTCATATTGTTTTTCTAGCATTTTATTTGTATTCTTATTTATTACTTGCAATATACTTTAAAATATTTATTATATATTTTTTATATTTATAGCTGCATTTTGTACTAAAAATATTCTAATATATTATATTTTAATTTTAATTAGGTAGAATATTTATTGTTATATTAATATTGATATCTTTATTTTATATTTTATTTTACTAAAAATATAATTAATTTAAGCTAGATTTAAAAAATAAGTTAATAAGTTTAGACTATAGTCCTTAGATAATATTTTATAATCAAAACGATTTAAATGATATTTTTTAATCATTATTATCATGAAAGAAACCTTCCAACATTTAATATGATAACTTTTTTTTTAAGAATTCCACCCATCACTTATGATTATTATATTATTTATATTAAAATATTACTAATGTTAAAATAATTTTTTTAAACAGTTGTAACAAATATACTTTGGTTGTTGCTAAATCAAATGAAGAGTATAGTCACGTACAATTTGTTGAAGTTTTTTTAGCCACAAACTCCATTTTGGTCGCTATAAAATAATACCTAATTATATTTTGGCAACTCATACTATTTCAGTCGCAATTAAAATATTATAATATTTTATATGTAGATAATAATATTTATAGGTAGCTATACTTTCCATTATATCTATTATACATAGTATTTAGTCCCAAATTTTAAAAAAAAACTTCGTCTGTAATTTAGTCGGTATAATTTTTTATTTTTAATTCTAAAATAAATTTTACGACAGATATACCTAGCAATGTGATTTTCATCGATGTTCGGTAACAAATTAAGGTGCTAACTTAATTGGGGTGATTTTAAGTTTCTAATTTTTGGTTTTGAAATGTATTTTAAAAATATAAACGTATTTGGTAAAAATAGTTTTGTTCTGGTTTTTTACTCATTTTTAAAACAATTTTCACTCAATTTTAAAAACAATAAAATTTTGTTTTAAGATTTCTGTTTTTGTTTTTATTCAGCCGATGATTACCGGTCTCCACCTCTGACTAGCAGTCACCAACTGCCACCTCCATCTGACGGTCACGCTACTTCCGATCGGCAGTTACAAGCCCCACCTCCAACCAACTGTCATCGGTTGTCACCTCCGACCAATAGTCACCAGTTGTCACCTCTGACCAGCAACCATTGGTCGTTACCTCCAATCGACAATCACCGATTGCCACCTCCAACTGACGGTCGTCGAACGCCACCTCCGATCGATGATCACTGGTCGCCACCTTCGATTGACAATCAACGACCGACACCTTCGACCGGTGGTCACCTCAAACTGATGGTCACCAACCACCACCTCTGATCGGCAATCATTGGCTGCTACATCTAACTAGCGATCACTGACTGTTACCTTCAACCAACGATCATCAACTGTCACCCCCAATCACCAGTCATCCAATCGCTACCTTCGACTACCAATCACCAACCATTACCTCCGATTACCAGTCACTGACCACACTATCTTCGATCGCTAATGACCAATTGCCATCTTCAACGACTGTGTCGATCGCTATCTCCAACTAGTGTTTTGGCTAAGATTTGAAAACAATATTTTAAATTTGGAAACAAAAACAATGTTGTTTTTAAAATTTTCAAAACTTAAAATCAAAAGTAGTTTTTGTTTTTATAAATTTCAAAACTAGAAACCAAAAATCACCCTGAACGGGGCCTAAGTTTGTTATTGATGGTGGGATCATTGCAGTTTGCAACACAACACTTTCTGTGGCTAATTCACCTTTTTTGGGTAGTGTTTATGGATCATATGACTTGCAAGAAATGTGTTGATATTTAAAGGATTATATTTTTTTAATTCCAAGTTTAACAGGAGACTATACAAAAATGTTGGATATGGATTAGAAACTATTATGGAAAATGCTCTTTTTCCTCTTAAGATTGGTTACACAATCATATTTTTGTATTTCTAGGCTAGGAAAACTAATAGTTGCTAGAGAGTTTTGAAAGGGTATGTCTTATTTTATATTAATCAAACACATAGTGTAGGGTTCAATTTGTGTTCCAATAAGTATAAGTAGTAGTGTCTTGTGTACTATTATCTCCTAATTAGACCTTGTGATTGGTAAATGTCTTTTTATTGTTAAATAAAACTATTTGTTTTTTCAAAATAAAAACAAAAAAATGAAGTGAAATGTTATAATTTTTTATTTTTGAAATTATCTTTATTATATACTTATAAATTTCTTTCTGGCCCTTATCACAACTATTAAAATTAGTTTTAATTATATATTCACATAATTTATATGGATGCTAAAAAAAAAACTACTTATAAGATATCCTAGTTGAAAATAAAGTTCGAAATGCATAATTGTCATTCTAATTTCTGCTGCAGCCGGTTGTGTGGATATAATCATAGGAGTGTATTGGTATATTAGTTTTACAATGGAAGATGTCATACTACTGTTGTGAACCCCTAATAAATATCTTCTAGTGCGCTGTCAACATATGTGAGCATAGCTACTACACCTTTATACAATTATAATGAAGCTTTAATAACTTAAATATGTACGATCCTTTAAGGTGTAACTTTTGTATAATTATTGGTAAGATTCTGTATTATATCATTTTTATTTTCAAAACTGTCATTTCCCTAAAATTGTAAGTTAAGTTTGGAATTCTTATTTATAACTCTACATATACTAGTATTTTGGATTCTTTTTAAATTTAAATAAATATCTAATTTATATCCAATTATTTGAATTGGATGTCAAATGTAAAAAATAAAATTAAACATAAAATCAATCCATTAAAATAGATTTAAATACATCAAATATAATTTTTTTGTCATAACTATCGATTATATATAGTCTTTAAAGATAATATTTTTTTATCACACGTGCATATTTAATAACTAAATATCATTTTCATCGTTTTTAAGTTCTTAACATTTATGATATTAAAATTAAGAATTAAATTAATTGGTAATCATCTAAGTTATGTTATCACAATTACATATTTTTTAATTATAAATATATATTACCAATTTTAAAGATCAAAACAATGTTTATTTATAATAATTACATAATTATTTTTAAAACACCTATAAAAATATAATTTTTAAAAAAATTAACATTATATATAGAGGAAAAGGACCGTGGAATCCCAACTATTTGTTAGTAATGAACTATATAGTTATTCCGTTCACAGCACGGGTCTCTTTATTTATAAACTTAAATAAAAGTTATATTTATTATTTATTTATTTTAACATAATAAGAGAAAATGTTCCGTGTAAACCATCAACCACAAACCTTTATTTGAAGTACTTAATTATATAGTTTAGTTGACAACATAAGTTGAGTGTGTGGGCGAATACCTTAATTTGATCCCATCATTAAACTCTCTATTTGTAAATTATAATATGTATATAATAATTAATGCGATGTAATTATTTAACATATCATATTCAAAATCATGATCCATATTATGTTAAGGTTTAATCACAATTTTTTGTTTATATGAATTTTAAAATATTAATTGGTAAAGTCAACAAACTTACTATAAATGAAAAATCTTTTTAATTTTTCTTAAAAAAAAGAGAAAGTTAAAAAAAAGAAATGATTATATTGATGGATAAAAAACAAGGGTTAATTACATTTTATATCTTTTTAATTTTTTATATTTTTTTCCTTATTTTTTTACAGACAAATGTTAGTTATTAATGTATAGTTTTAATAATGAAAAGATTATAACTCACAACCTCTCTCTCCTCCCTTATCCCCATATGTGCGCTTAGCCATTAGACTAACCTTATAAGTTATAACTCCTATATCCGGTAAATTGACATTGACTATTAAATGAAAAACATTAAATGCTCAAATTTATAATTGAGTACTAGTATAAATTTTTTTACATTGACAATGTATACTACTTAAATTCAATTAAAAAAAGAAAAAAATTTAGAATAAATTCAACAAATTTAAAAATTGGAAGATACAATATCATTATTAAAAATAAAAGAAAATGTCAAAAATAAATAATAAAAAAACAAGGAGAGAATGTGTCAAGTTAGAATGCATAATTAAAAATAGTTTAATTAGTATGTACAATGTAAAAGAGTTTTACTCTTACTTTCAATCACAATTCTTCATTTATATTACTTTTAAAGTATTAGTTGGTTAAGTCAACAAATTTACCATAATTCAGAGTTATGATTAAATGCTAAATTTTTTTTACACCGATAGTGTATGCTAATTAAATTCAATTAAAAAAAATATAAAAATAAAAATCTTGAGTGATACTTGACTAAAACAAATCTTAAGTGATAAGAAAAAAAAAATCCGGTCATAATCTAACCTATATTGTAAGTTTGTAACCAATACAATACATCAACTAAAGTTGATCAAATAAAGAAAATTTGAACCAAATGCATAAGTAAAAATATTACATATTGTCTTCATTCGTTATTACATTATTATGATTATTCAAGATTACCAACATACATAGACTCATATTACTACTTAGAAATTTCTATTTATAAAATTCCATCACACCTATTGTATATGAGATGTCACTATTTGCGACATGAAACTTGGTAAAGCCGGAACTCTTGCATAAGTTTTCAAACTCATCCTGAGTTCTTTCTTTTCCATCATGCACTAAAAACATGACACTGTCCAGAGCATAAGTATCCTTACTTATATAACTAGAATTTGGAAGCTTTGGTATTATATAGTCCAAAATAATCACTTTACCATGTTGTGGCAATGCTCTGTGACAATTTCTTAAAAACTTTATACAATTTTTATCTGGCCAATTATGACATACAAACTGAAGTAATCAAAGAAAAAAAGAGAAGAAAATGAAATTAGAAATTCATTCAGGGATTGTGTTAGAAAAGAAAGCTCAATGCTGTTCACTAAACTTTAGTAAAATGGCATCACCTTTTGGAACACTTTCAAACATATCTCCTCCAATATGCTCTATACCTTCATGCGAAATGAGTCTTTGCTAATTAATAATTTTGCAAACTTATTCCACGTGTCTTTCCAATCCATATTTTAAAATATTTGCAATATCTTTTTACATATATATATATATAATATAATATAATATAATATAATATAATATAATATAATATAATCATAAACTAACTAATTAATTATTAATTAGCTTATATAAAATTAATCAATTAATTATATATCGGTGAAAAAAGTTTATTTTGAGAAATTAGAGTATTTAATAATAAGGGTAAGAATACTTATTTCATTATTTATTAAAAGTAATTAAGCGTTTAAACTTTGTTACTTTTAATAAAAAATGTAATCACCGTTAAATTTAATTATACGATTATTATTAAATCTAACTTTATTAATTTTAATAGTTTAATATTCATTTCTTCCAATACATTTTTCTCATGTAACCTTTATATATAGAAAGAGATAGATAGAGAGCACAACTTGAGAAGAAATATTACAGTAAAAAATAAGAAAACACGGTACCAACGATAGTGGTGACTATGAAGATAGTGACGATCTTGTAGAGAATCTGTGGAGTGACAAGAGCGATGCGTTAGACAAATGTTTAGTTTGTGACTGAGAGAACCACATGAGTCTGTTTACTTAACAATTCAATTTGAATCATTTATTGAAATCCTATAATTTCTCATTTTTTAATGTAACTTTTTTTTCTCATTTGAATTTTCCTTTATATAAATAAATAAATAAACGAACCTGGATGAGGTGGTGCATCTTGAATCGTCTGTGGCAAATCAAAATTAATTCCTTTAATTGAAGGATATGCAGAGACAATATTTTTTATGTTCTCTCCTAGTCCACCTCCAACATCAACTAGTGTTGACACTCCCTCAAAACCTTTATATGATTTGAGTACCCTTTTCAGTTCTATTGGGCCTGCGTGAGCCATTGCTTTAAAAAACATGTAATTCAGCTCTTTTTTACTCTCCATATATTGAAATGATGGCATTCCATAAACATTTTCAAAATGGCTATTGTTGTTAGGATCAACTATAGCATCCTTCACATCCTTCCTATCAAGACACGTGACCCAAAAGCATGTTAGAAAACCATGACTTTTAGCATTGTAAAAAATGTTAATAAATTATTGATTAATTACCAAAGGTCATCATATCCACGGTGTATTAAAGAAGAGAGAGGAGCAAAGGAGCTTCCATCATCCTTATCAAATGCAAAGTATCGACCAACGGGTGAGAGAGAATAAACCCTTTCTCTCTTACCATCTTCATTGGTACGAATGGAACAATTAAAAAGAGAATAACTGGCTAGCAATGGCAACATGCGTTCAAGCCTATTAGCCAATTGGGGGTGTTGATTTGGAGGCAAAGAAGCAATTTCAGAGGCAGATAAACTTGAATCATATGAACTTTCTGCCTTTGCTATGATATCAAACAAATTGATATCAACAGCAGCATTTAGAACTGCAGGAAGGACACGACTAAAACAAAGTAACATAGCAGAGAGGTAAACATCATCCACCTCTTCAGTGGGAACTTGACTCTTTTTGGAAATGGAATCCATTTTTAGTAGTGGTTAGTTGTTGTGTACTTTCTTCAAACTCTATCATGTTTTTATAGGCATAGTTCCTCCTTGTCACATGTAATTATTTAGAATAACTGCTAGTTGATGCTCAATTTAGTCTTTAAAATTGTTATTGATTGCATTTAGTTCTTTGAAATTAATAAAATTAAAAAGAAATTGAAATTATAAACGGTACGTCACTCATTTTAGGCTGAATAATTTTCTACCAATTTTCGTTTATAGATGTATAATTGTTTAAGAATTTAATTTGAAATATTTTAGGAAATATATTTGGTCAAGTTATATTTTTAAATAACTTTTTATAAAATGTATAGATCAATTCAACAATTAAATTTTATATTTTATTATTATCCAAAGTATAAAAACTTTATACAATTTTAAAATTATTTAATAATTTATCATAGAATTTAATTTTAACATATAATGAAATATTTGAATCCGAATCCTCTTGCAAGATATCCTTCCAGCAGCCCCTCTCCAACAGTTATATGGACCTTTGGATGCATTTTTTTTTTCTTCTCAAACCATTCTATCTTTTTGTACTTTTGGAGTTTTATGTTTTGGCATGTGATATAGTAATTGAGTTTTTCTAAGCTAACAATTGATCAACTAATGAACTTGACCAAGGAAGATAGCATGTGATAACAAGCATTAAAATGCACCAGTCTGAAAATACTTCCAAATGTATTGATGACAAAAAAAATGTCATGTCTCTGACAAGGAAAAAAGATCACTTGAAGAAACACGAAATCTAACTCTTGACACCCATTATCATATTTATCCAGTTGTCAATTATTTTTAACATTCAAATAATAATTAGGAAACAATATCAATATCACATTGTTTTAAAAATATTTTGGACACAAAAGAAGGGCAAGCTCGCTGTCAGTTCTTTGACTACATAAACCACAAAAAAACACAAGCAATATGGAGCAAAAGTTCAAAGTCCAGTTGTTTGAGTTTTTAAAAAAAAAACGCTGACCTGTGCTAAATTTATGATATGGATGATCTTCATCACTGAGATGTTTCTGAAGCTGTATAGATTGTAATGTTTCAGTTGGGGAGGAGGAGACCGAGAGAGATTATAAATATTTCTCCAAGAGATGCTTAAAAAGATAATTTGCACTGCCAGTAAAGCATCCAATAATCCACATACGTAACAAAAGAGAGAAACAACAAGTATATAAGGAGGATAAACAAAAGGGGAAGGAGGAAAAACATATGGACTGCAAAGGTTAAATTAATAATTATCTTTACCCTTTTAAAATAATATGATATATTTAAATATTTTAAAATTATTAATTAAGTGTTCATTTGGCATGGTTACCCTTAGTAAAAGTGTGTTTAATTTAACGTTATGAAATGGTTATTTATGTAATTAATTTTAAATCGCTATCAGGGTTTATTCTAGTTTATCGAAAATAAAGTCTTTATTTTAAGTCTCCTAAAATAGAATATTTATGAATATTTGTATTATTTTTTAGGTCTCATAATTTTTTTTATTTTCTCCCCTTATTATTTTTAATTAATAAAAAAATCTCTTAGCTAAATCAAAGTTTCATTTTTGAATTATTTTTCTTACCTAAATTATTCTAATAAAATACTATTATTAATTTAAACTGCCTATACTTTTAAAAAAAAAGACTTCAATATTTATTTTAGACATAAAAATATATTGTGGTGACATGCTAATGATATATGCTTAATAGTTTTGTATAATAGTCAATTACATGGGTAGATGTTTTGATGCGTAAGCGTATAATAGTCAATAGCTAATTCAAAGTCAAACATTCTTTTTTATATATAATAGTCAATTATTTCGATGGTAGTAAATATTAAGTATTTTGATGTGTAAGAATACACTTGTTCTATTAAGTCAGGCTTTTGTATAATAGCCAATTGGGTAGATGTTTCTATATATTTACTATCCTCTTGACGTTAAAAGCTATTAAAAACTAGACTTTCTAAAATTTAACAAAATTCACTTTTGGGATCAGCAATTTTTAAAAGGTATTAATTGGAAATGAAGATTAAAAGTGAATCTGAGATTAAAAAAAAGTATTTTTAAATTTTAAAGATTAAAAATATTGTGGATAAAATTATAAGGATACAAAACTTATTTAAGCTTAAAAATTAGTATCAATTTCTTTTGTTTTCTTAAACATATTTTAGTTAATAATCTACGATAATGATGAATTAATTTATATAATATATTTTTTATACAAGTTAATTAAGTGTTTATTTGGTATGACTTAATTCTCTCTCACACATTAACAACTCATTTATTTAATAAAAGAAAAAATGAAGTGTTTGTTTATTTATTTTACTAAAAGTGTTTGTTTAATTTAAAGGTTATAAAATATTAACTTTGATACAATTAATTTTAAATAGTTGTCAGGATCGATTTTTCTTTTTTTTAAAAGGCAAATTTTATTGAGTAAGAATAAGATACTACCATATTACAAGAAATGATAGAGAAATGTATGCAGATTACACTATTAGTATATGATAAACAACAAATATTACATTTTCTCACCCTTGAAAACAAAACCAAGGTAAGAATAGTTCAGCACATTACCTATTTCTAAACCTAGTAAAGCGGTATTTTGGTTATTCATAAAGTGAAATTGATAAGGTTTTACAGTGTCCTTTAATTTATAGTCATGATCTCTATAAAGACAGTTGTCAAACTTTTTCTACATTGAAGAACCCACCCTTAAATATTAGAGCATTTCTAACTAACTAAATACCCAAACAAAATAGTCAGGCAAACTATACTAAAATATTCATAGACTAACAATATTTTTAACATTGGTAATATGCACATGTTACCAAAAGATTGACAATATGAGGACGAAACACATAAGTAGCTTAACCATCAATAGTAAAAACAAGTGTGCCATTGATTTTGGTTTATCACGAAAGTATTAGCTAATAGAATTTAACCTTAGTAGGATCTTATTATGGGTTGCCTTTAAAGAAAATGCTAATACCTTGGCTAGCAAGTCGATTCTAACTTATAGAAAACAAAGTCTTTACTTTAAGCTTCCTCAAAAATAAAATATTTATTAATATTTTTGTTATTTGGAGGCCTCATAATTTTTTTTGTTATTTTCTGTCATTTAAAAATAATTATTCATTATTTTCAGTTAATAAAAGCATCTCTTAATTAGCTAAATCAAAATCCATTTTGAATTATATTTTCCTACCTAAATTAATTCAATAAAATAGTATTATTAATTTAAATGGCCTCATGCTTTAAAAAAAAAACTTACTTTAATATTTATCCTAAACATAAATATATTGAGGTGACCTACTAATGATATGTACTTTATATTTAATAATTACAAAAAAAAAATTATACTGAAACCAAGTTGACAAGTGTTAAACATTTTTTAACGATAGTCAATTATTTCAATGGTAGTAAATATTGATTGAGCTTGATTAAGGCGTTTTTAAGTAGTTTGATGCGTAAGAATGCACAAATGATTTCTTAAGTCAAGCTATTGTATAATAGTAAATTATTTGGGTAGATATTTCTATATATTTACTGCCATTGTTTTTTAGATGAACAAATATTTATCCTCTTGTAGAGGTGAACACCTGATAATTTGGATTGAGTTTAAATAAATTTATTATCCAATTCAATAATAAAACATTGATTTAGGTTGAATTTTAACTTTTTTTTTTCATTAAACCTAACCTAACTTAACCCGCTCTTGAACGAGTTAAGTTAATTGAGTCAAATATTTTTTTAAGAAATCCTTTTTTAAAAAAAATTAAAATATTGTTTTGTTAGTTTTTTTAGAATATTTTTTACAAAAATAGACTATATTATTGTTATAAATAAAAATAAACAATAAATTATAGTTATAAATTATATATCAAAACTAAAATAAATTAAAATGAATATACAACTAAATTTTCAAGCAATAATAACTAAAGAAACATTTGTCAAAAATATAAGTAAACACAATTTGTCTAAGTTAGCAAAACCTATACAAATAAATAAAAATTACATAATTTTTTCAAACTAACAATATAATAATATCAAAAGCAACACATAATAACAAAACACATGATTTCAAATAATAATAATATATAATTATTTAATATTATTGTCAGGTTGGGTTGGGTTGGATAGCTGGCTCAGCTTACGAAATCTTTCACCCCACCCGTAGTTGATTGGATTGGGTTAGGTTTCACCTAATCATAAGAAAAATCCAACTTAAAATGTTTGGATTGGATTGAGTTAGATTGGATATTCGGGTCATTCAACCCAATAAACACCCCTATCCTATTAACATTGAAAAGTTATACATTTTCTAGAGAATTTCTTCCTCCACCTCTATAATTTCTCCCCACAACTCTATAAAGGTAGGAAAAGTCTCAAATATCCTAGGTAAAAGAAAACTTTAATCCTAGTAAAAAATTTGCAAATTTTTTTACAAGTTCAAATAGGGGTTTTCGGACTCAGTCCAGACAAGGGTGTTTGGACTCAGAACAATTTTACTACAATAATTTAGAATTTGAGTGATAAGTAAAATAAGAGAGATGATTAATGCAATGGATTAAGATCTAAGATTGTGATTTCATTACAATGCTTTTCCCCCTATTACTAAGCAATCTTATTCTGTCATTCAATGATTACCGAAAAATTACCACATTGTTGTAGTGAGTTTGACCATTCACACCACACTATTGATGGAGGACCATCCTTGGGGCATCAAATAGGACCCATCACAAGGTTCATGGCAAGAAGAATAGAAGAAGAGGAAGGTCATACTACACCAAGAGCATTGATGATCACATGTGTGGACTTTGGTGCCTCTACCTAGTGTTTTGCTTGTTTTCCTTATTTTCCCCTTGTATTTTGGGGAACCTTAATCACTTAGGATTTCATTGTGTATTTTTATTTAGCCTTTGTATTATGGGTCAAATTAGTTTAGGATTTATTTTTGGACTTAAACCTTGACTGGTGAGGTCAAAAGTCCATTTCTTTCATTTTCTAGACACAAGGATATTTTAGTCATTTAGGGGGGAGGGACCTACATTTCATTTGATGTCCATTTAGGGTTCATTTGAGAGGCATTTAGCTCTCAAATTTTCGTGCAAATGGCCTAGAGGCCTCCCACCCTCTCTTTAAATACCCTAGGTTAGACTACATGTAGTCACTTTTGGATATATTGGATATTTGAGAGAGTTTTCCTCATCATTCCTCTTCCTTAGTCATTTAGGGATCTCTTGGCTCCCTTCCTCTCCTCTCTACCTTAGAAGGAGCTTGGGCCTCCCTAGGATTGACCTTCACCCTCTCCAAGTGAAGTGAGCTAGCCAAAGAGACACCATCCAACCACCACCACCCAAAACACCATTCTTTTGTCTCCATTTTTTTCATGAACCACTTTTACCCATCATAAGCTCCATTTTTCACACCTATTTCAGCCCTTGAAGAAGATCCATTTCAACATTTCATCTTGGAGAAAAGTTGTGACACTATGGAGAAGGTGGAGCCATCAACTATAATCCTAATTTGTCATCCAGTTTGATCATGCAAGATTCCAAATTAAGATCGGTTCTTTTTTACCTAATCATAGGTTTGCTTGATGAATTTGGTCCATTCTACTGAGACAATAACCTACTTACTTTCTAGATCCATTATTCAAATATCAATGATCATAACTATTTAAACAATTAAGATGCAACTGATAAAATAGAGAAGTAAATTAACCATTGAATGACATCAAATAATCATGCAAAGTGTAAGGTGGGATTACAAAGAGTTACATCATAACCCTAGAAAAAAAGGGCTTAGCCAAACATGGTTAATGTAAAGCCGAACATTCTTCCAATAATATAGTACTTAAAAATAGATAAACAATTATTATATGGAGCATCTGAATTACCTCAATCTTAAAGCTTCCTCGGCGTTCTTCACCTCTTAGGTCATAAATTTGTCTCTTGCTCTAAGCCAAAGCAAGTCTCCTTTTTGTGTCTTCTTTTCTCCTATTTATAAGAGGTTTGGTATTTTTCATGTCTTTCTTGAGGTCCACGTAGCACTACTATGCTAGTGCTGAACACAATCGTGCTTGTAGCAATCACAACACGATCATGCTTCTTTTAAGCATGCTCGTGCTCATATTTTTGTGATCACAACATGGTCGTGCTACTTCTAAGCATGATTGTGCTTCTTCTGATTTGACTTTTTGGGCTGTGTTGACTTAGCACGATCGTGTTGACGTGAATCTTTAATAATTGCTCTGAAAAGACCTAGTTTTGCCATTTTTTTCTTCTCGTTTCTTAAGTTCATGTGTCAACATGTGGGTCTCGACAGCACGGTGAAAAAATTCATTTCCAAAAATCAAAGGAGTCGCCACCAATATTTATTTAGGAAAACATTGAAAAAATCTTTTAGAGAAAGGTGGTATAGAAAACCAAATTTTGAGTTCGAGTGTCTATTTACGCATAGAAAAGATGTTAGCACCCTACAACGTCTGTCCTAAGACAGTTACCTTTAATTAAATATACAAAATTAAATAACTTATAAATATTTATTTCACCCTTGAAATATAAAAGACTACTTTTATTTTATTTTTGGTTTTAACATTTTAATAAAAAAAATCCTTTTTTTGTAAAAATATTATAAATATTTTATTTGTTTTGATTAACTTATTTTTTTTTATTTAGGGGCTCGACAGGAGTGGACTCCTGCTCTTACGTATCTCCATGTGTAATGGAGAATCTGAGACATAGTTCTTGATAATGATTTGTGTATTAGGTTTTTAATTTTAATAATTATTTTTTTATTTTTTGGTTTATTTTAAAATGTTATCATCGCAACCAAATTAGAAGTACATCCAAAGTGGTTATGATGGTTATTTAGTGTAACTATCAAATCCAAAGTACATCCAAAGTAACAATTACTAAATTATGATGACTTTTATAATGACTAAATCAACAGTGCATTTGAAGTAGTCATAATTAAAGCTTTACATTTTATGTTTTATTTTAAAAAAATATTTTAAAGGATTTCACGATAATTAAATTGGAAGTGCATCCAAAGTGATCGTCATAAACCCTTTTTATAATTTACAATAGTCGAATTAGAAGTGTATCCAAAGTGACTATTATTTCTTTTAAATAACAGAATAATAATTATGATAACTAAAAATTTTATAGAAGGAACAAAATTAGAAGTGCATCTGAAGTGATTATTTTGGCTTTCATAATGGTCAAATTAGAAGTACATCTAAAATGACCATTATTAAATTTTCTTTAAATTAAAAAAATTGAAATGACATAATAGTAATTATAACAAATAAAATTTTGTAAAAGAAACCAAATTAGAAGTGCATTTAAAGTGATTCTTTTAATTTTCGTAATAGTGAAATTAGAAGTGTATCTAAAGTGACCGTTATGAAATTTCTCTTTCCTAATAATAATTATAACAACTAAAAGTTTTATGATGTTTAAGTGTGAAAAGCTTGTAAAATAGTTTTTATTAAATTTCATTTTTTAATTTAATATTATTAACATTATTATTATTATTGTTAGATTTAATCAAAATTTTATTACTTGCTATTTCATGTATTTGTAACAATATGTTAACTAAGAAAAAAATAAAGTAAATAAAAGAAAAGGATAGAATAAATAAAAAAATTTACAATTTATACTCACAAAAAGCTAAAAATAACATATTTTGGGCCTTAAAGTGAGATATGTGAGCTTAGCTAAAATCAGGGTATGAATGAAAAATGGGTAGCTCAGAATGCTTTGGTTAAGGGGGTGCACGTATCAGGAAACAGAGGTATGGATAGTGAAGTAGTTATTTGGTATGGAGTGCGAATAGCAAAAACGAGAGGTGCGAATAATGTCAGTTTGTTATTGGGTCATGGGGTGCGAATAGAAAAACCCAGAGGTGCGGATAGTGACAGACTATGAAACACGAAAGGCGGTGCAAATAGCACTATGGGGGGGTGAACTTAGCAATATATAAAATTTAAAAACAAAAAATAGAAGAAACATGCCTTTAAGCTAACTCACAGAATGGGATTTCTAAATCCCTTAGACGAGAAAAAAAAAAATGAAAGCGTGAAGAAGAAGACAGAACAGAGCTCCCTCCCGCTGGTACTACCTTCGGCCACCAACCGACGCCACCCATGCCACCGGAAATCGATTCCGGTGGTGATAAATGGTATAAGGTATTTTTTTATCCTATTCCTATTATTTTCTTACTAATTTTTTTTAAAAGGAGTAGTGTAATACCTATTGTAGCTTTCAACTCTTCTCTTTTTTGCTCCTTATCTCGCCTCTTTGCAGCCTCGTTCTCCTCCTCTTCAACACTTTTTCTTCTCCTCTGAAAAATATTTTTTCTCCAACCCCCTTTCTCTAATTCAAATAACTCCTTTTATAGAGTCAGCTTGTGATTTGTTTTACTCACGAAATTTTTAAACCTTGTATGTCCAAATTTTGTGGGATTGTGTTAGTGATGTAGTTAAATCAATAGGCATCTCTATTGATTCAGAGAGGTCGGGCATGGGCTGGTTTAGATTGACCACTATCATTTCATTTTCATCTTCTAATTTCTATGGTTTTTACTGTTTTTATTTTTTCATAAAAATTTCTACTTTGAGCTCTCTAGTATTGATGTATATTCTGAGCATTGTTGTGTATGTTGACATTGTATAGAAATGACATTTTGTTGTTTTTTGATATATAATTTTTTATTTATATTATTTTTACTATTGTATAAAAAAATAAGTGCATACAATTGTCCCTTTTTATTTAGATTTTAGTAGATAATATGAAAAACCTAAGTTTCATATTATTTTAGGAAAATATAAATAAAGATATATACCCTAATTTTGGCTAGATGTGATGCAATCCTACCTACCAAGGGCCCTCTCACTAGGGCAATGGATAGGAGGATTGAAGAGGACTTGTCCCGAAAAAACTCATCAAGATCCCAACTCATGATGGAGATAAATATTTTAGGCGATAGTCCTTAGTTTTCCTCTTGTAAATATTGATTAGCTTTTAATTTCCTTTTAGGCCTTGTATTTCGGCCATTTATGCTAGTTTCTAGCATTTAGGGTGCTTAGGAAGAGAGGTGAAGGGAGTAAAGGGCCTAATAATCCAAAGGAGTGTGGATCTCTTTCCACACCCCCTTGATTAGGCCTTGACACTCCCTAGATTAAGGCTAGGCACCACTTTTAGTGGCTAAGAGGGATTAGCGCTCCTAATCCTAATTGGGCCCAAGTCCCACATTGCCTAGTTTTAAGTGCCTTACTCCCTCGTTGGGCTATAAATACACCTAGTCTCTCTTGTACAAATCACACTTGATTGAATGAAGTAAGACTCTTTTTGAGCAATTTATTCTTGAGTGTCATTGACAATCCTCTCTCTTGAGGAATCTCTCCCTTAAAGCTTTTATCAAGGGACCTCTCCCTTGTGGCAAGCAACATAAAATTTTTGACTTATCTTTCTCTTACAAAGTGGCGTCAACCTCTCCCATTTCTAACCTCTCCATCCTCCATTTTCTTAGAGGAAGGAACATTGGTTGAAGAGATTAAGGGAGTGCATCAGGATGCGAGAATGTGAAAGTCACCAGAATATAAACAAGTTAATGTGGACATGTAAAAAGAGTGTGAAACAAAATATAAGGAGTGAGTGCATAAAGGTAAAAAATGTGTAAGCAATGGATACAAAAACGTAAAAAAGAGTGAGCGCGGATGCCTAAAATGTAAAATGAAGGGGCGCGAGGCCCAAAATCTAAAACATAGTGGCACAAGGATCGGAAAGACATCATGTAATGGGCATGAGGATCCCAAATGAAAAATGTAATTGACATGGGGCCTATAATGTAAACTGAGTTGGCACGGGACCCGAAATGCGAAATGGGGTGAGCACGGGAACTTGGAAGGTAAATTGTAATAAGCACGGGGACCCAAAATGCAGAACATAATGTGCATGGGAACTCGAAATGAACAATGGAATGGGTACGGGGACTTGAATTGTAAATTGTAATGGGCATGGGGACCGGAAATGCAGAATGGAATGGGCGCGGGGACTTGAATTGTAAATTGTAATGGGTACGGGGGACCGAAATGGAGAATGGAGTGGGTGTGGTGACCCAGAATGTAAATGGTAATGGGCACGGGGTCCCGAAATGCAAACTGTAATGGGCACGGGGACTCAAAATATGAAATAGAGTGGTGCAGGGACTCGAAATGTAAATTGTAATGGTCACAGGGACCCGAGAAGTAGAATGGAGTGGGTGCAAGGACCCAGAATGTAAATTGTAACGTGCACGAGGACCCGAAATATAAATTGTAATGGGTACAAGACCCGAAATGCAGAATGGAATAGGCACGAAGACCCGAAATGTAAACTAGTGGGTGTAAGGACCCGAAATGGAAATGTAATGGGCACAGGGACCCAGAATGTAAAAGGAGGAGGTGTGGGGATCCATAATGGAAAATGTAATGGGTATGGGAACCTAAAATGCAGAATGTAATGGATACGTGGACTCGAAATGTAGCATGTGATGGGCATGGGGACCAAAACGTAAAATTGAATGGGCACGGGGACCCAAAGTGTAACATGTAATAGGTGCGTGGACCCGAAATGTAAAATAGAATGAACATAGAGACTCAGAATGCAAAATTTAATGGGTGCGGGGAACCAAAATGAGCAGAGTGGCAAGATAATGCATGGCATGCATAGTTATTCTTTTTTCACACTCATTTTTTTTTAGATTATTTCTAACCCTTGACCCCTTAAGTCCTTAAGCACTGCGATGTTCACTGGTGTTTTTCTTCCTGCTACTTTCCATCTTTGATGTATGAGATTTCTTTCAAAGCTAGATATGACTAAAAAGTTAAGATCTTAACTGATACTTTGTTGGTACCCTTGGCAAATTTGATTAAGAAATTGTCACATTTCCTTTGATCTTTAAGGTTATTTGTCTAATTATAACTTATTTAAAAGATTATTACATATTTTATTCTTGATATATGAAATAACAAAATGCAACAATGAATGGTGGGCAAAGATAAAAGTATTTATTGATTTAAGAGGAAAATGGTAGATATAAGAAGAGGTCTCACACAAAAGGAAATCAACAGATGAATTTTAACACAAAAGAAAACACGGTGACTAATAGTTGAGGTATTCAAAGTACCAATTCTAATCCCTGAGTCTACAACTTTAACCATTCCATCTATTTAGCTTCGAGGACTCTGATTGCTTGGTTAGACTCCTTTCCCAGCTTCTTGAGTTCTTCAATTTTCATTGTTTACAAGATCCTAAACTGCTCCAATCTACACTTTGACACAATTTTTTTTATGAGTTGCTCTAATTTTTGCCTAGATTTCCTTTTTAGGTTTTTAGTCTAGCGAGTTGATGTCTTTTTTATGACCCTATCTTTTGCCTATGCCGCTCTTTTCAAAGTTTTCAACCTATCAGGTCATTCTAATTTGTCCTAGGCCATCTTTCCAGGTTTTTGACCTAGCGAACATTATTCTTTTTCTTTTCTATTTTAAGTATAATATTTTTTCACTGCATCTGAGTTTATAGGGAGAGGTAAGTCTGCACCATCCATAATTGTCAAAATTAAAACACCTTCTGAAAAGACCTTCTTTACCACATAAAGTCCTTCATAATTCGGGGTCCACTTCCCTTTATGATCTTTCTGAGTTGGTAATATTTTCTTGAGAACCAAGTCACCTTCTTGGAATTCTCGAGGAAGAACCTTCTTATCATGGACTCTTTCCATCCTTTTCTGATGCAACTGACCATGACATAAGATGATGAGCCTTTTTTTCTTCAATGAAATTCAATTGATCATAGCAAGCTTGAATCCATTCAACCTCCCCAAGCTGTGTTTCTGTCAACATTTTCAATGAAGAGATTTTCAACTTTAACAAGTAGCACAACCTTCATCTTGTATACTAAAGAATATGGGGTCGCCCCAGTTGAAGTGCGCAAAGTGGTATGATAACCATGTAACGCAAATGGGAGCATATTGTGTCAATCCCTATAAGTCACCACCATCTTTTGTACAATCTTTTTTATATTCTTATTTGCTGCTTCTACGGCTCCATTCATCTTGGGACGATATTGCGAAGAATTTTATGACATTGAATCTTGAAATCATCACACAATTCTTTCATCATTTTATTGTTCAAATTGGTCCCATTGTTAGTAATGACGTGACTCAGCAATCCATATCGACAAATTAGATCTCTCTTGATGAATCTAACCACTACATTCCTGGTAACACTAGCGTATGATGACGCCTCAACCCATTTTGTGAAGTAATCTATAGCAACAAGGATGAAACGATGTCCATTCGAAGTCTTAGGTTCAATCGGTCCAATCACATCAATTCCCCATATTGAAAATGGCCATGGTGCTGCTAGAGTATTCAAAGGTGTTGATGGTGCATGAATATTGTTAGCATATGTTTGGCACTTATGACATTTTCATACATGATTACAACAATCAGTGTCCATGGTTGACCAGTAATAATCAGCTCTTAAAATCTTTTTTGCCATTGCATGTCCATTTGCATGCGTTCCAAATATACATTCATGAAACTCCTCCATTATCTTTTCAACTTCAGTAGTATCAACACATCTAAGTGACATCATGTCATGGTTTCTCTTGTACAAGACATCACCATTTAAGAAATATCCCATGACTAATCTTCTTAATGTTCTTTTGTCGTTTTCAGAAGCGCTTGACGGGTATTCCCTATCTTTCACATAGCACTTGATATCATGAAACCAAAGCTTCTCATCCATTTCTTCTTCTACTGCTTGTCTCGCTCTCGACTTTGTATTCTTATGAGTGACATGTCTACTTTCCGACTTATCTTGAACATTGAGGACGAAGTAGCTAAATCATTAGCTAATTGATTATCTTCACGAGAGATGTGACGAAAAGTAATTTCATCGAACTGTTCCATTAATTCCTTGATGTAAAAGTGATAAGTAATTAATTTACTATCTCTAGTTTCCCCTTCCCCATTGAGTTGATGAACAACTAGCGCAGAGAGTTCCCATATACATCCAAAATTTTAACCTTAAAGTCGATGACAGTAAAATTCTCATTACACATGCTTCATATTCTGCTACATTTTTGTAATGAGGTTAATTTTCTCATGATATGTGGTAAAAAAATTTTGTTCTTTGCTTGGTTCTTATTGTGATTTTGTGTTTTCGAATTCTATAGGTATGGTGGGAATTGGTATTTTTATTGTTTGCTTTTGAGAACAAGCTTGTTTGGAATAAGGTTAGCAATTATGGTGGGGCGATGTTGTGGTCATTACAGGATTATTCGTGTTCTAGACGATAGTTGAGACTATGATGCAAAGCTCAAGGCTTTTCGGTAGTAACCATGGTGCTTATGGATGAACGAGGTAAGATTTTGGTCCCCTTCCCATTTCTTCCAACTCTCTATATGTGTTGTGATACTTATTCTCTCTTTCTCTCCTCATTTTTCACTTTGAGTATTTTTGGCCCCAACTCCAGATCCCTTTTCCTTTTGATTTTTATTTGGGTTTCTCTTTTATCTGCAATTCATTCCTTTAGGTGAAGGATGCAACTGTGGTAGGTGTACTAAGGTGGTGAGAGCAAGCAACTTTAGGGATAGAATAATGGAGCAGGTGTAGAGCAAAGTAGAGCAACTTGATCCATTCTTGTTTTTCTATATTAATTATTTTTTTTCTTTTTTTGTTGTTGTTTATGTAATTAGATTGTATCTCAATAGCGGGGAATCTTCCAGCTTAACCAGATATTGAGTCTAAGGGTCCATAATGGTCTTACGAGGCTTGAACAAATGCTTCTAGTAAAGGATACAATAATTTGATTTGTGTTGTTTTGTTGTTTTTTTTTTTATTATTATTATTTGACTATTGGTAATGAACTTTTCTATTCATAGCCTCAATGTTTTCTAATTGCACTCTGCATTTACTTCAAGTTTCTAATTAATTTAGTTTTGGGTCATTGCTATTTGCATCATTATGTTTTCTAAACACACCCAATTTATTGACCCAATAAACCTCACTTCTAGATCTAACGTCTTTCTATTTACAAGCTCAAGTCGCCAATTCACCCTCTTTTATCGTGATAGTCCATTACATATTTTTGGAATGCACTTAGAAAAATTGTAAATATAAATAGTAAATGTCTATTGTTTTGTTTTTATTTTTTAGAAACTTGAAAATTAAGCTAAAAAGCTATTTTTTACTGGTATAAAATAAAAGTTAAATATCAACAAAAAAAGATAAAATTGGATCTGTTAAGTTATAAAATTTAACAATTCTTAATCCTAAATAGTGGAAACTAATAGTCAGCCACTATTATTATTTTAAAATTAAAAAAAAGGACAAACAGCCAACAAAATAAAAAATATAATAAAACAATTATTTTAAAATATGATCAAATTACCCGATGATAGATACTCAGGGAGACTCAATGATTATTATTGAACATAAAAGTATAAATAACCTTAAATCAAATTATAAAACAAGAGTGGAATTCATCAAAACTATTAATAGATTATCAAAGTGGAAGCTCTAAGACAACATCATCATCTATGAAACAGATTCTTCCTAGATTAGAGACATTGTCCTTTTATTTGGTATATTATTTTTTCTTCCACAATGTCCTTTTATTTAATTTGGTACATTATTTTATTTGTAAAATTCAATGACTGACAGAACCGAAGGTAAACCTCTTCCAGCAACATGACATCTAGAAAATCCAGAACTCTTGCACAAGCTCTCAAATTGTTTCTCAGTTCTTTCTTTTCCCTTTGTTACTAAAAACATAAGACTATCAGCAATGCAGGTTTGCACAGAAATTTTGCTTGAATCTGGAACTTCTGGAATTATATATTCAATAATAATCACTTTCCCATGTTGTGGCAAAGCTTTGTGGCAATTCTTTAAAAATTTTACACAATCTTCATCTAGCCAATTATGACATACAAGCTGAAATAACAGGATATAGGGAAAAAAAATATGTGATTAGTAACACACTTTTGGAATTGTTTTAAATTTATATTTGATTATTTTGTGTAGCTCACTAACCTTTAGTAAAATGGCATCACCTTTTGGAACACTTTCAAACATGTCCCCTTCAACATGCTCTATCCCTTTATGCAAAAAAAAAAAAAAAAGTGTTATATAAAGTCCTGTTAAATGAGTATAAATATTAAATGAGTAATTTTTTCTGATGAAGAGAAAGAAAGATTGATATATGTTACCTGGACAGGGGGGTGCATCTTTTAAGACTTGAGCCAAATCAAAGTTAATTCCTTTTATTGAAGGGTACTCAAAGATAATTTGTTTCAAGGTCTCACCTACTCCACCTCCTACATCAACCAGTGTTGATACTCCCTCAAATCCTTTATAATATTTAAGGAGCATTTTCATCGCTGGTGGGCCAGATTGAGCCAATGCTTTATTAAAAAGTTGATTGTGTTCTTCATCTTTTTTCATATATTGATAGGATGGCATTCCATAGACTTTCTCAAAATGGTTGTCGTTGTTAGGGTCCATAATGGCATCCTGTACGTCCTTCCTATTAGGAAACAAAGCAAATCAATGTATTAAAAACAAAAAATAATGGGTACATCTCCAAACGAAAAAAGAAGATAAAAAGTATATATCTATGATAAGTAACATCATGACAGAAGAGAAAGAGGGATGGTCGATTGTGTATTCAAAAAGAGAAAGAGAAATTATCAATATTAATGAGATGTTTAAAGTTATAATATGTTCATCTATTATTACTGTACGTTAATAGAAACCACTGAAACGGGTCTTCCTTTATAAAATAGTACAAGAGCCTTTTTGTATAGAAAAATATTCAATTAGATTATCTGAAATGTTAAAATAAATAATTTAAAAAACATTAACTTATGTATTTTAACTTTTTAATATTTATTTCATATATTTTGTTTTACAAATTACATACACAAGTTAATTTTAACTTGAAACTTTGATTTTTTTTCTCTATTTTTTTTCCAATTTTGTTTCCAAGAATCATATCACAGATTAAATAATGTGATATAAAGAGAAATGATTTAATCATCATAAACTAATGACGTAAAACATTTTAATCAATCAGAAATTCTGTTAGTATAATTTTTAATTTAATTAGAAAAAAAGAATTATATATTGTTTGTGTAAAAAAATTTCTACGTCACAATCCTTTCTATATAGTAAATTTATTTATGTTACTAATTAATATTTTAAAAATTATATAAATTAAAAATTATAATTAAAATAATAATTACGTTCGTTTACGGTATAAGTCTATAAAAATTAAACTCATCTGATTATTGTAGCATTCGTAACAGTAATATGTAGACTAATATTAGTACATAGTATTTTTTCTCTTTAAATTTTTTACCATACTTTCTACAATTATGAGAGATATATACTGAGAAGAAAGGAATAATAAAATGAGTAATTAATGCAGCTACATAACGAAAAAATAAAATATGATGATTTCAGTAAATGCATAAACAATTACCAAATGTGATAATATCCATGATGAAACAAACTTGAGAGGGGACCCAAGGAAGCTCCATCGTTATTATAAGCAAAGTATTGACCAATTGGAGAGAGTGCATAAACTCTCTCAGTCACATCATCTTCATTGGTTTGAATGGAACAGTTGAGAAGAGAGTAACTTGCCAACACAGGCAATATGCAACGTTCAAGCCTATAAGCCAATTGAGGGTGTTGATTTGGAAGCAAAGAAGCAATTTCAGAAGCTGATAAACTTGGTTTCTCAGCCTTTGCTATGATATCAAACAAACCCAGATCAACAGCAGCATTTAATATTGCAGGAAAAACTCTGCTGAAGCATACTACTAAAGCTGAGAGGTAAGTATCATCAAATTTTTCTTCTTCTGTGGGAAGAAACTGGTTCTGTTTGGGAATATAGGAACTCATGATAGTTCTTAGTAGCTACCCTTTTTTGGGTTTTGAATTTCTTTGTGATTAATTCACTTCTAGTGTTGTGTACTCTCTTTTTTGGTATCTTATATAGGAAATAATAGTTTTGGATGTCAAATTATTCCTTTGAATCATCACTTTCTAGATCTTATTTTTTTAATGATTTATTGGGTTTGAATAATTGAATATGCATTGGAATGCCATCATTCATGTAATTTGTATGTTTGTGAATTTTATATTTGAGTAGGGTTGGACTAAACTATATTTAATTAGTAGTGTTGACTATTGACAGCTTGTTGTGCTATATAGCAGCCGCAGTTGCTGAAATTTTAAAATTAATTTCTTTGTTGTTGGAGTTATTTCAAGAGTAGTGAAGTAATCACTGTGGAAAAAGCGGTGCCTCAAAACGAACGGCATGCCAAGTGAAGTAGAAATTTCTAAACAAAAAAAGTTGAAATTTCTTGCTTAATTAGTCCACAAAACTGTCCAACTATACCTTTCTCGCAGGTGACTAATATACAAATTGAAAAACAGCAAATTAGTTTGAGCTAGCGTATTTTAGGGGATGAAAATTCTCGTACTTTCCTATCTTGTTTTTCTATCAAAATTTATCTTACAATTTAATGTATTATATAAGATATAAAAAAAAATTAAGTGATTTATTAAATGATATGATAGCGATTTTTGATTGAAGAGATATGATAGGGGACACCACATGGAGATTGAAGATTTTTATCTCTTATATATAGAGTCGTCAAAATGAATTATAAGGGTAGATCAACCTAATCCACCATATATTCAACATGTTCGTGTTGAAAAGGAGAAAAATTTTTCAATAGTCGAAATTCACAACATGATCCACTCATAACCAGTCTCATCAAGTTGTAACACTCACCTAAAACTAAATTTTTAGAAATTTTCACTCATTTTATATAATGTCATGTGGTTGATTACTAGATTATTTTAGTATGGTTTCTTGCTAAATAAAAAATTGTAATTTTTATGTTTTTATTTTTTTATTTTTTATAAAAATATTTTTTAATGTTAAATAGGTTGTGGGTGGGCCAACCCAGCAACCCGTAATAGGTCGACCTAAGTTAAAAAAATTAGGGGAAAATGCTAGATGGGTTAAGCCTAGCTGACCCATTTAGGTGGTGGGTTAAGGTGGGTCAGGCTCAACGGGTCAGCCCGAGCCACCTTGACATATCTACTTACATACTACTACAAAATCATAATTAATTTGAACATTAAGTACATGCCTTTATTAATGGTGTAAAAGTACCTTAAGAAATTATTTTATAGATGCAGATAAGTGTTTGTTGCCCATGACAAGGTGAAAATTCCCCTTTCAACATGATTCCATAGTCAAAGTGATATGACAAAAACTTCAGTTTTGAACTACTTAATTAAAGGACATAAGTTACTACCACTTGTACCGACCAATATAGTTAAACATAATAGATGGTGAAATGAGTTTTCTATATAATTTTATTTTCTAGACTATTGCCTAAATTTTTTAAGGCTATACAATATTGTTGAATGTAACAACTACAATAGCAACAACAATAGTAATTACAACTTCTATATATATTGTTGACTATTACGTAACATATTATAGTGTATTTGGATAAAAATATTGTATATTAAAATTTAAAATAGGCTTAACTAAAGTGGGTGTTTCTAGATTTTATAGAATTTAGATATTGTACCCTAAATTAACAAAAAATGTAAATTGATGTCCCACATCAGATGTTAAACATTGACCATAAATGGTTAAAAGTAGACAAGCATGTGTCATTTGACAAAGGACATCAAATCAATTTTTTTTTTCATCTAGAAGCACAATATTACATCCTCAAAATGTGGGCACAATGTCTTAATTCTATCAAATATAGGGACACCAATTATAGTAAACCAAATATATAATAGAGTTAGCACAAAAAAATTGATTATGTAGTAACTTTTCAATCTACATGTTTTATAACCAATTTGTTATAGAGTTTATTCTCCATAACTACTTTAACATCCTTTATTTCTATCTAACCACTTTGTTTCAATTCTTATTTCTACCATATAATTTATAACCTTCATGAGGTAAAATATTAAGTCAATTTGTTTAAATAAAAAATATTTAAAAAACAATTTTTAAACAATTATTTTCTAAGTAGTTGATAAGGGTTGGTTTGTTTCAGTTTTTTTAAAGAAAAATATTTTTTATATGTTTGTGTAAACTATTTTTACTTAAAAAAAATTTATTTTTAAGAAATCTTATATATTTCTTAAAAATTCATTTTTAAAAACATTTTTTTATAGGATAGAAACAAAATATTTTTATTTAAAATACTTTAAAATTTAAATAAGTGGAGAAAATTATTTTTTTTAAATTAGTAGTTTATAAAAAGACATAAGAAACAGAAAAAATTATTTTATTAAAATAATTTTAATAAACAAATTGAAAATTTATCTCCTAAACTTTCTTTCATAATCGTGGACTTTGAGTTTTTACTTCAATTTCTTAGAACATCTTTAATAATAGAGTTTAAAATATCCATTTTTCATATTTTAGAAAATATTAAGTTATTTTTATGGTTCCCACAATACCATATCCATTTTAAGATGTTAAAAATTTCATTTTAATGGTTAAAAATATAAAAAAAATCAAATTTTGATTTTTTATTTTTAATTAATTAAGTTTTAAATAAAACTGAAAAATGAATTTTAATTCTAAGAAATTTTATCTTTCAAAAAATACTCATCTTACTTTTTAAAAATCCTCTTTGTCACGCAAATTGTCTCTAATAAACAATTATTAAAGATATGATACATTTGACTTAGGTAACCTTAAAAAACATGAAGATGTTCTTAAGAAAACTATATTATATGCACACTTCATTTACAAGTTAAAGCGTTTTCAAGATTCTTAATTAACCAAAAGTTTTCAAAAATATCCTTTATTATGGCCTATTGTACTTTTTTTCCATATTGCTTCATTTTCTTTTCTTTTTGTTATATTGCTTTTTAAATGATAGATTTAACTATAATCGGTGGCTATATTGTTTTGTGAATGATAGGTTTAACTACAATTGGTGCCTATATTTCTTTGTGAATGATAGCTTTAACTACAATTGGTCCCCTAAATTTTTATAAAATTTAGACATTTTTGTCCCCATATTTTGAAAACATGACATTGTGCTCCTAGACATTTTGAATTGATGTCCCTCTCTCAGGTGACACGTATAGTCAAATTTTAATCCTTCAACATCAACATCTAACATTTGACGAAAGAACATCAATTCAAAAAATTTTTAATCTAGAGGCACAATACACAATTTCATAATATTGGGACACAATGTCCAAAATTTATAAAATTCAGAGTTACTAATTAAAGTTAAGCTTTAAAGAAGGCGACAAAATAAGGGTCAAGAAAGGAGAGGATGAGGCACAAGGAGGAAGATAGAGTAGTGTTGTGAACATAATTGAAGATAGAAATAGAGAAGTACGAAATATGCAACAAAGAAGAATGGAATATAACAACCTACTTTTTTCTCATGATTCCCTGAAACATATACAGTAAAAAATCTATGGAAAATCTTCCAACATTGGGAAGGAGTATGAGAAGTTTTTGTTGCAAAAGAGGGGGATGCCTGGGGTAACTGGTATGGGTTCATAAGGTTTTTAAATTTCCTCAATGAAGCTAAATTAGAAAAGAAGCTAGACAATATATATGTATGTGTGTGTGTATATATATATATATATATATATATATATATTGGGTATATATTGGGTCCTAGAAAATGAGAGTGAATATACCAAAGTACAGGAAAAGTGGTGGTTGAAGGGAAAAATCAAGGACAAACCATCAAATGCTAGCCAGAGGAATCACATAGATTTCGAAAGGGTATAATGAGTAAGGAAGGTGAAAAAGGTGTAATAATGCACATCTTAACCTATAGGGAGGCAACTACACTTAGGAAGCCAAGTATGAAGAAAGTATGGAAAGTGATCATAAGAAATGAGCAAGAGAAGACAGATGTGTGGAGGGGAAAAATAATAAAATTGACAAAGGATGATAACAAGTGGATTGAGGAAAGTCTAGTTAGGTGGTTGTATGATTTGGGTATGTTTGATCAGGTGTGGAATGTAGTTCCATTGGAGAATGATAATATGATAAGTTTACATTATGTGGGGGATGAACTTGTCCAAATAAAAGGAATGTTGATGGAAAGGGATACTATCATTATTCTTTTACGTGACCAAGTAGGATGAGTCCATTGTCTGTGGAAATAGACTACGATGGATTAGATACATTATGATCCCTTTGAATGTATGGGAGAAAATTGTTTCTCGAAGATCACTACTACGGTTGGTGAATTCTTGAAAGCTAACAAAAGGACGATGACCATGGAAAAGATTGAGTGTGCTAGACTCCTTGTCCAAATTCCAAACTACAAGCAAATGTTGTGTGAAAAAAATGGAGGTTATGATTAATGGGCGAATATATCATCTCAGACTTATGGAGGAGATTGTAATGTAAGTAAACCAATGTTCATGTTGGTTAAAAGAAGATGATAGGACTTTCAACAGAAGGTTAAGTGTGGGTAGTCAGTATGGACAAAATGAGTGGATAAGGGGTATAAGTGAACAAGATTGTGGTGCTGAGTTATTAGAGGAAGAATACGGTATTAGCATAAAGGGTGTTCAAAGAGGTGAATGGGATGAGGATGAAAAAAAGATAGAGTAGGGCTCACTAATTCAAATAGTGGATAATACCCAACAGGTTAGTAATGGAATCACTAACAGTGCAAGACTTGAGGTACACAAATGGAGCAAAAGAATGGTAAAGCTACCTAATACTTCACAATGATAGGACAAATAAGAATCAAGCATAGATTGTGCAATGGATTTTTTTTTAAGACCAAAAGGAGGGGGGGGGGGCGAATTGGTTGTTAAAAACTTCTTCTGATTTTATCTTCAAAAATAGTTTTTTAATAAATTCAAAGATATATTGTTGAATCTTATGCTTGTAGAAATTTAAGAATGATTAGAAACTTGATCTCTTTACCAATTACACTATCAAGAAAGCGCAATAACAATTTAGTTCATATCATATACAAATGTTACAATTTAATCAGATCAGTGAATTAAGCACAAAAGCAATATTGAAATGTAAAAAGAGATATGATAGAGAGAGACAAAACATAATTATACTGGTTCACCCAACTTGGGCTACATCTAGTTTTTCAATGCACAAGACTCCCCATCTTGGATGGAAAATATCACTAGAATCAATAGAGTTTTACACCAAAATTCACATTCACATGAGACCACACATGTAAGACTTGAAAACCTATCAAGAATTGACTTTACACCATGTAACACATATGGATGAACTGAACTAACTTAGGAAACCTACCTAGATTACCTTTATGCAATCCAATACACAAAAACAAAACTAAAAAGATTGATATCACCTGATAAAATCGAACAAGATATTGTAGAACAAGTATATCAATAATAAAGTTCAAAGAAAATAGAGTGTATCTTCGATTCTTGATCGTTCTTGTTGGATCTTTGCTTAAGCTTTGTTGTGAAAGGTTAGAGAGCTTTTTCTCTCCTCTGAAATCTCAAAAACTCACTCTAAGGATTTAATTATTCGTTATGAGAGTTTTGAGTTTTTTCTTTTTATATAAAATGCTCACAACTCTTTTTTAATAGATTAAATCAAGCATTTAATTGATTAAAACATTCTAAGCTTAATTCCAGATGAACCAAGATCAATTTAATCGGTTAAAGTCAGTGAATAATAAATTAAATTGTTCTTCACACAAGATTAAGCCAACAAGATCAATTTAATCGATTAACATAAGCATTTAATCAATTAAATGGTGCAGATAATCGATCATGAGCAAATTTAATAGATTAAAACAGTAATAATGCATCTTAACCCATCAAATTTCTTCACAATGCAATTCTAAGAAACATCTTGCAATATCAATGAGCTATAGCTTGATTTTCAAAACTTTTTAAGGGTCATAATATCATTTATGCTTTCATGACTAAATCAAGTTTAAGAATCTTTCAAGATTAAAGATATATCTATTCTTATGAAACATGAAAATAGCTACCTGTATGGATGCATGCAATATTTCACAAGAAATAAAGCTAATAACGTCCATCTTAGGCATTTCTAGAGTTCATGAATCATGAGAGAATTTCCAACAACACCACCAATTATGAAAACACAATCTTGAGGATGCAAGCCATAGCCTACCTTGGATTCAATTGAAAACCATACCTCAACTGTGGAGGCACAATTGGAGCAAGGAATAAAGACGAGAGGGGAAATCAGAGGAGAATTGTTCATCCATGAAGGACAACCGAATAGTGAAGATGACACCTCCAACTTTACTATATTAGTAAAATGAAAACTCAAGCAATCATTTTCATGGGTAAGTCTCTTTGTACCACAGTCAAATAATGTGTTGATGGACTACAACATTACAATTGTAATAAGTTCTTCTAGCTTAGAAGAGATATCTCCGAAGCAGATCAAATTATTCAATTAGGGAACACCCTAGGAGTAGTATACGAGGAGGAGGATGGGAAAATGAAGAGTAGATTAATTGAATGAAACTTAGGGGACACGAAAGCGAATATGAGTATAAAGGAGGCCAAAGGGGGTTTGAACGAGGGTATCCAATGAAGTTGTTAACTTTTAATGTAAAGAGGTTGAGGGTGTTGTAAAATGGAGGAGGATTAGATCAATAATAGTGAGAAAAAAAAATTTGGTGTGTATCCAAGAAACAATATGAGAAAACATTGATTAGAAAATTTGTAAAACAATATGGGGGGACTCTGAGGTACAATGAACTCATTGTTAATTAATAGATGAAGTGAAATATTATGCCTATGGAGTGACACATTAATTCTTCATTCTCAATAATTATATCAGAGGGAGCAGTTATATCATGCTAAAGGGGAAATGGAAGGAGGATGAATGTGGCATGGTTATTGTTAATGTCTATATACCCTATGATATCAATAAAAAAGAAGGATCTAGAAGGAATCAAGGGAGCATAAACAACAAAGTTCTGTTCAATTGTGGTGTGTGTTAGGGAACTTCAACATTGTCAGAACCTTTAAGAAATGTGGGGGGTTTCTTAAGGGATATAAAAGAAATGTGCGAGAAGAGTTTAATGAATTTATAGCAGATATGAAAGTGGAGGATGCCCCGGGTAAGGGTAAGAGATTCACGTGGTTTAAACCTAATGGTACTACCAAAAGTCACATTAACAAAGTTCTGTTATCTACCTTAATTCAGTCCAACAAATCCTAAACAGAGACATCTCAGATCATCGCCTTATTCTTTCCAAGTTAGCAGTTATAGATTGGGGACTCCAACCCTTTCATGTTTTAGATTTTTTGTTTTTTGATAAAAGCTTTCTAAGCATGGTAAAAGGAGGATGAAGGAGCTTGGAGGTAAATGGATGGGGAACATATGTTGCTAAAGAAAAGTTTAAAAACCTCAAAGAACATATGAAAAGGTTGAATAAAGAATCATTCAGGGATATTCAGAATAAGCAAAAAGATATAGTTAAGAGACTTGATGAGATTCATATAGAAGGTTAAAGGGAAACACTTTATCATTAACACTGAATCATTGAAAGACCTTTAGCAGAAATTTTGGGTGGTTTCTAAGAGGATGGAATCATTGTTGAGGCAAAAATCAAGGACAAAATGACTTAGGGAATGTGAAGGTAACACAAAGTATTTTCATAGCATGGTAAATTAGAGAAGGTAAAATAATCATATTAATGGAATTAAAGTAGATGGCTTGTGGATTCAGGATCCAATCTTTCTCAAACAGAAGACAAAGGAATACTTCAACGAAAGGTTTGATGAGGTTATCTGGGACATGCTATAATTGGATGGGGTTAACTTTCAACAAATATCCTTTAAGCAGAGTAAAAAATTAATGAAACCATTTTCTAGCAAAGAGGTCAAATAGACTGTGTAGAAATGTGGAAGTTATAAGTGCCCAGGATTAGATGGTTACAATTTCCTTTTCATAAAGCAGTTTTGGTAATTGTTTCAGAATGATATTATACGATTATTCAAGAATTTCATGTTAACGGTAAGTTAGTAGTTGGGCTCAATTCCTCATTCATTACATTGGTTCCAAAGAAGGATGACCCTGAGGGACATGAAAAGTACATACACATCTCATTGATCAGTAGCCTCTATAAAATTTTGGACTAAGTTGTTAACTAGAAGGTTGCAAAAAACGTTAAATAAGGTGATTAACCAACACCAATCTGCATTCCTAGGAGCGATAGGTTTACTGCAAAGCACAATGATAGTTAACAAGGTTATTGATTAACAAACTAGTAAGTATGTAGGCTATGTTCTTATGGGCTGGTGAGGCTGTTGATAGTAGCAAACGTATACACCAGGTTAGCTGGAATAGGGTTTGTTCACTTAAACACTTAGGGGATTCAGGTATTAAGAATTTAGCTATCTTTAACAAAGTGATGTTGGGGAATTGGAGATGAGAGTTATTTCAACAAAGTACTAAATTATGGGTTCAAATACTTAACTCTAAGTATGGGGGTGGAAAGGACTAGAGTGGGGGATTGATAGAAGTAACACATCAATACGGTGGAAAGACCTAAGAAAGGCTTGTGAAAGTGATCAACATCATAACTATTTCCAAGAAATAAGAGAGTGAAAGGTAGGCTTGTGGAAATTAAACTAGATTGTAGGGTCATGATTAGGCAGAGAGGGGTCCTTGTAAAGTATATTCCTGATGGTGTATAATAACTCAGATAAAAAGTTAGAGGTAGTCAATGATATAGGTGACTAGATATGGAAGTTTAGATGGAGGAGACAACCATTCCAATTGGAATTAGAAACAATTCAAAGGTTTCAAGAAACAATTTTTAGTATTATGCAAAGCTTAAATTAAGATGACAGTTGGGTATGGATGAGTGATCCTACTGCCATATACATTATTAAATTAGCTTACTCAGCACGATAACACAAGATACAAGGGATGGTAACACCTATGGAGGAAATGAAGTTACTATGGTCATGCAAGGTGTTGCAGAAAGTACTGATATTCCCATAGAGGCTACTACTCAACAAATTACCAATAATGAATAACCTAAGGAAGATAAGTGTTCTGTTAGATGGAAGTAATATGCTTTATCCTTTTTGTGGGTCTGATGAGGAAAACACTACTCATCTATTTATTGCAAGAATGTTTGCCAAATATGGCAGTGTGTTATTACATCGAGAAGCTGTCATAAACTTCCAACAACATATGCGTTAGGACCTTTAAGGTAACAACAAGCATAGATGGAAAGTTGTGTGGATTGGAATTGTATGATTATTTGGAATCAAAGGAACTCATGTTTGTTCAAAAAGGGTACCTTTAAGGGCAACAAAATAATGCATCAAATTAACTACCACATGTGTGCTTGGTTGTTCACCTATGATCATTCCTTCTCATATTCCTTTTCAACTTGGTGTCGTAGTCCTGGTAATCATATATCAGATAACTATATTTAGTGGGTTAGATGGGGTAGTCTGAATGTTTTGGGATAAATGCAAGGATCTAGAAATTATGTGTAGCTTGTAAATTATTGTACAACTTTTGTTCATTGGGTGGGATGACTCTTTGTGATGGTAATTTAATCCTTAGAGCTTAGTTCTATGTATTAACTTACCATCCTTTCTTTGTCTTTTTGCTTGTATATTTTGTTGGGCATTACTTATGCCCTTTAATCAATTTCTTTTGCCCATAAAAAAATAGTTAAGCTTTAAAATAATAGATGTCTATTAAAATAAAAAGCTTATCAGTTAAAGTAGAACCATATTTAATTTATAGTTAAACCAGTTCTTTGGTCAATAATTGAAACTCTAAGCCTAGCTATAAGACTTCAACAACTTTGGTATTATTATTATTATTATTATTATTATTATTATTATTATTATTATTATTATTATTATTATTATTATTATTATTATTATTATTATTAACAAAATCTTGTTTTCACTCATAAAATCATATGATTTTACAAGTCTATTCACCCTTTCGAATTAAATAGTATGCAAACTCGCTTAAGGAGTGAAATCAAGTAAAATTGTGTAAACTCATGTAAAATTGTGAGTTTGGAGATTTTACGAGTTTAGCTAGAGACCCATATACACATGAAAATGACCTCGTTTTATGCGTTAATTTACAGTCCGTTTGGGGTGGTTATAAGCTTTTGGTTTTTTGTTTTGAAATGTATTTAGAAAACAGAAACGTGTTCGGCAAAAATGCTTATGTTTTGATTTTTTACTCATTTTCGAAATAGTCTTCACTCAATTTCAAAAATAATAAAATTTGGTTTTCAAATTTCTGTTTCTATTTTTATCTAAGTTCATTACTTAACGTCACTTGTCACCATTGACCATCACCTCTGACCAACGGTCACCGACTGCCACCTCTGACCGGAAGTCACTGGTTGCCACTTTCGACCAGCGGTCACCAGCCCCCACCTCCGACCAGTAGTCACGGGTTGCCACCTCCGACTGGTGGTCACCAACCGACACCTTCGACTAGTGATCACCGGTTGCCACCTCCGAATGGCAGTCACCTCCGACCAACGATCATCAAGTACTACCTCCGACCGGTGATCACCAATGACCACCTCCGACCGACAATCATTGGCTACTACCTCCAATTAGCAGTCATTGATCGCCACCTTACAATTACCGACCACCACCTCCGACCACCAGTCACCAACCACCACCTCCGATCGCTGGTCACCAATCACTACCTTCGATTGCTAATCACCGATTGTCACTTTCAACAATTATATCGAGCGCTACCTCCAACTAGTGTTTAGTTAAGATTTGATAACAATGTTTTAAATTTTGAAACAAAAACAATGTTTGTTTTAAAATTTTGAAAATTTAAAACCAAAACTAGTTTTTATTTTTATAAATTTCAAAACTAGAAACCAAAAACCACCCCGAACGAGCCTTAGGTTTTTCCTCTTACATTGCACGAGACCCAAACTCAGTTATGAACCCTCAACTTTGGCTTACCTTTCTCTTCATCAAAGCTCTTGTTACGATTCTAATTATTATTATTATCATCATATTTACAAACATGTCTCTTGTACCTATTTCTTTATGGGTAATTTTATAAATAAAAAAAGAAATATATGATATAGTGAACAAATATGAATCCTATATATCAACTATTTGGCAATGTGAATCAATTTCCTCAAAATACATAAGTTCAATGTAGTATAATATAATGTAAGCTTCGAAGTGAAGAGAGTAAAGACTTGTTTGATAATAACTTTATAAAAATATTTTCGGTATTTTAGTATTTAAAAACTAAAAAATTAGTTTGATTATTGTTTTTTAAAAACAGTTTTCGAAAACAGTTCTAGATTTTTAGTTTTTAAAAACTAAAAAAACGAAACAACTATAAGTAGTTTTACTTTTCAGTTTTCTTATTTTGTTTTGAAAATTCAAAATACATTGAGAATATGTTGATTTTTGCTTTTAATTAATGATATTTTTATAAATATGAACAAGTTTTTTTATTTTTATGTTTTTAAAACAGTTTTCAAATAATACTAACCAGACAAATTTTTCTTTTCCTCTTCTTCTAGAAAACAGGTTTTGAATTTTTTTTTAAAGCTAAAAAATAAAATTAAATTAATCAAACTCTAAGAATGTGTGTTGAATGTAAAATAAGAAAAGTAATGGGATCTAAAATATGAATCAAGTAATCATGATTAGGAATGACAACGGGTCGGAGCGGGTAGGGTAGTGGTTACTCGCCACTCGACCCGCTACAAAAATCAGTCATTCGTTACCTGTTAAAAATCTGTCGGGTATCTCCTATAGAAATACCCGTGGGTATCCATGAATATTTTTAAAAAAATAAATTTTTAAATTAAATATTTTTTTATAAAAAGTTTTATCAAATAAATAATTTATTTTTTGGAAAATCTAGAAATAAAATTATAGTAGTTTCTACAAGATTAATTAGATCTAAAAGTAGATTAATATAATATATTACAAGAAAATATTTAATACAAGTAAAATATTTATTTTATATTATCAAAATTTTTATAATAAATAATTTATTAACTATGAAGTTTTCATAAAAAAATAAGATTGATATCAATGAATGTTAATAATTAATATTTTAATTCGATTTATTTTCTAAAAATATTATATTTTTTAACTTTTATATATATATATATATATATATATATATATTATTTTAGTTTAGTGCGTAGTAGGTATCCGCAAGTACTAATAATACTCGTACCTGTGCCTGTTAAGGACCGGGTAAAAAAAAATTCGTATCCACAGATGGTGGATACCCATTTATATAATCCAAACAGATATTTTTGTAGATTTTATTCATGGGTATATGTGAGTGTGAATTTTTTTGTCATCTCTAATAATCATATATATCTCATTTTGTAAAGTCTAATCAAACTTCTTTTTTAATATCTTAAAAGTTTCCACAACCGTGAATCGTTGACATTTCAATACTGAAACTTAACATTTTCAATATTGGGACCACCATTTCAAGGTCTTAGAAATATCCTTGATTATTCAAAATAACTTATTCAGTAAAAAAGTTCGATGTTGAACTTGTTTTGTTTTTATGTTTTTATTTTCAGAATAATTCAACTTCTCTTTATTTTATTCTACATTAGAACATTGGATATCATGTTATGCAAATATGTTTTACTTTATTGCACATATGTAGATGTGAGGTATCCTCATGGATAGAAACTTAATAATTGTAAATGTGACTTATTTAGCTGAGATATATCATGGATACAATTTGTCTAGACTTAAATATTATTTTCCCTATTCACAAAACAAATTATTTTCCCTCTATGTTGAACCTAATTTGTTTTTGTCTCCAAAAGTAACATTATTTTTCCGATTCACTAAAAAATTATATTAAGGATGTCTTTCGTAAAGCATTATAGTAGTTTATAAATAATTTTAAGTAGTTTTTAAGCTAATTTAACTAATAAATTTATTTGGTATATGAATTTATTTTAGTAAGTTTTGAGTATGTTTGTTTTAGATAATTTTTAAGATGTTTTAATAAAATAAGAGTAAATGATGTATAATCATGTGTTTGTCCAGACCGTTTTTACTTAAAAATAATTTTTTTTTGTTTATTTTAAAAGTCTCTTTATTATAAGCACCTTTTTAAGATCATGGACCCCTCTTACTAGTCAATGCCTCGTGTTGGTAACTATAGTTAACAAATTATATGTAAATCACTAATAATTTTTTTATAGACGCCATCATTAATGATTATCAACGTAGGTTTAAAAAAATAATTATACTTGGATATATAATTCACCTTATACCTTTGAGAATTTCTCTTTGTACTTAATAAGTTCTTCTTTTTTTTTTTAAAATGACAAAAAAATCTTTAATGAAAACAATAAAAAATTAATTATCATGTGCTTCTTTCTTTTCTCTTTCATCTGCACCTCTGTCTCGTTTCATATCTCTCTTGTTTCATATTTCTTTCATTTATTTCTATTACACGACTTCATTTTTCTTCTCACTGAATCAGTGACTTTCTCTTCTTCTTCGTGCATTGTTGTTTATCTCCTTTGCATTTGCTTTGTTCTTCGTGATTCAAGTTTGTATTTATCTTCTCTCGGTACGTATGAAATTAGGCTTTTTTACAAGTTCGGACACCCTTGTCCAGACTTGTACAAAATTTGCAAATTATTTTTTATAAGTTTGGATACTCGTATTCAGACTTGTAAAAAAAATTGCAATTTTTTACAAGTCTAGATACCCCTGTCCGGACTTGTAAAAAATTTTGCAAATTTTTTTATAAGTTTAGACACCCTTGTCTGGATTTATAAAAACTTTATAATTTTGTTTTACAAGACCAGACTTTCTTGTTCGGACTTGTAAAAAATTTGAAAATTTTTTTACTAGAATTAAACTTATTTTCTTATCTAAAGTATTTAAGACTTTTCTTACATTTATAGAGGTATAGGAAAAAATTATGGAAATAAAGGGAGAAATTCTTAGTACCTTATAACAAATTTTTTTTTAATCAAACTAGATATAATCCATCATAAATCTTTTAGTTTTGAAAAATAAAAAGTTTTTCAACAATTTTTTGTTCTAGTATATGGGTAAAAGAAATTTTAAAAAATTATTTTATTTTTTATTTTCGTACCAATCAAATTACTCCAATTTAAATTACTTTTATCTCTTTTCATGCTTTACACTTTCATTACTTTTATTCATCTCTACCAAACAAAATAAAAGGCAAGTTATAACTTAACTATCCTAAAAGTCAAAGAGAAATCAATATATGCCCGTTCTTTGAATAGGTGACTGAGAGGAGCAACCTAAAAAATCAAAGCTGACTACAGATGTGGGAAATATTTGAATGATTCAAAGAAGAGTCGCAATCATTGGACGTATTTGTGAGGACTATGAGAGCAAAGTTAGACAATGAAGACCCGGAAACTAAAATATGTAATTGAATTATATTTTAAAAGTGAGAACAGTCAAAACATCATTATCACATGAGTGACCTTTGCAAATGAAAACTAATTTCATGACAGATTATTTGAAGTCATGAAAGTTGTTTGCAATTCAAGTGCAGAAAAGTCTAAGAACAAGGTATGTTTTAGAAAATAATATACATATATATTATTTAATAATTACATTTCAATCAGTTTGCTTGAGTGATTTTAAAATAATTAATTTTTTAAAACAACAAAAAAAAAACTGTTGAAAATAATCCTTACCTATATATTTTTATATTATATTAAGATAAGTTATCAAATATATAACTTTTTTTTTAATATATAAACTGTGGAATTATAAGTTGTGCCACCCAAGACCCTGTTTGGGGTTGCTTTCAATTTCTAATTTTTGATCTTGAAATTATTTTAAAAATAGAAATGTGTTTAGCGAAAATAATTATGAATTGATTTTTTAGTTATTTTAAAATAGTTTCATCCAATTTCAAAAATAATAAAATTTGGTTGAGTTTTTTTTTTTTATATGTTATTCAAGTTAATCACTTCTTGTTACTTGTCACCACTTCTGACCAGCTATCACTAATTTTCACCTTTAATCGTCAGTCATCAGTTGCCAACTCAAGTTGTTGTTCACCAATTGCCACATCAACTACAAGTCAATAGTCATCAACTTTGATTTGACAATAATCACTAACCGTCACTTCTGATTGTCGTCACTAGTAATAATTTTTTATATCAGTCATCATTCCATCACCTTCAATCTCCACCTTAAACACTAACTACCACCTTTGATCACCGATTATCAACCAATCTTGAATCTTTAAGGAGAAAAAATTCTAGTGAAATTAAAATTTGACAGCAATATTTTAAATTTGGAAACCGAAACTATGTTGTTTTTAAAAATTTTAAAAACTTACACTAAAACTATATTTTGTTTTTATAAATTTCAAAATTGAAAATCAAAAACCTCATACAAAAGCCTAAGGGATTAAAATTTTTAAAAATAAGAACCAAATTTTAACACGAAATAAGATAAAAGATAGAGTAAATTTTAACCTAAAAATGCATTAATTTTCTTTACTTAAATTAACTACAAATTCAGCCTTTATTAACTACCATATATTTTTGGTAAAACTAATACAATTTTAATTAGGGCTATTACGTGGACCTTTTCTTTTTGCATCCTCCGTTTTCTTATTGCATCCCAAAATTTTGCAATTCCTAAAATGTCCAATATTTCAAATTTGGTAATTCATAATGTACTTAAACTATATCGCAGATTTCGTAATATGTAACATTTTTTTATTTATATTACATATTATGTAATTAGTAAAGAATTTTTTCACCATATTACAAATTACATAATCCATAGTGTAATTCTTTTAATCATATTGCAGATTTTGTAATTCATAAGGTGTTCATTTTACCTATAAGAAATTATTATATCGTTTGAAAGTTACAAAATATATGATATTAAATTATTACTTTTAAGTATATTGCAAATTACATAGTCCGTAAGCTTTTTGTTTTTTCCAATCTATAAACCTAATCATAATAACATGACTACCATGGACTCACTGTCAAAATAGGTCATGTCGAAGGTGGGTTGCTGAGAATAGTCCTATGGGAACCAATGGACCTACTGCTCCTGCCTCTATTGTTTAGAGTGCGGAAGCTAAAGTACGAAGCGGTTTCGTGGATCCAATGTGGGTTGCGGTAGTCGTGTGAAATTTCAAAAATATGAGGGTATAAAAAAATGGGAGTTGCAAAAAGAAAAGACCTATAAGTTCACTTTAACCCTGTTAAGGGATTTAGTGTCTAAAAGAAATTGTGAAACTACTGAATGGTCCTTACAGGGTAATTTACCCAACCTTTTTCTCATAGAAGCCTATATACTTGAATATTTCAGTACTCATTTTTGGGGCTCAATCACTATGGTATTCACCGTCAGAGTCCAATGTAGCCGATTAATCTTTGCTAACTTCAGTTAAGCCTATATTGGCAAATGGAACTCTGACAATGTTCAAATGATCATAAGAACATCGGAGATATTATGGACGAAAAATTCTGATAGCTTTTGTAACCTGAAGCCGACAAAAGGGACACTTTGAAACTGCAGATGAACATCTACGACACAATACATGACCACAAGGAACTATTGTTATATCAACCTCAGAACTCAGACAAACCCGACAAATCCATGCTGCTTTTGCTGTATCTGCCTCTTTTGTTGCCTTTTCAACCTTTTCCTGTACAATGGATAGCGATGTGTATCATGTCATTTCAAACTTATCATAAAGATTAACTCTATCAGGTATATGCATTATAAACATCAGGGAAACTACAATCATTAATTACTCTTTTCTACACTATAAAACTATCCTCAAAGACTTAAACAACTGTTATGCAATATAGATGATGATATTGTCTTCTATTGATAATTAGAAGTGGCATGCTTTCCCTCTTGTAATATCTGATTGAATCTATAAATCTGCAGGAGAATCGTCGGCAGATAAGCTTAAGGAGGCATTTGGCAAATGGGTATCCAAATTTCCAATTAGAAACCTATGTCTAAGATATGTGAGTTTGAAATACAGACAAATTCAAAATTTTCAAGTTTAATATGTGGTACTAACAACGGATATTGTATACGACATAAACAAACTATAAACGGCTTTTCAAATGACTGGGAAATTAGAATGCTCACATGCCAAATTCCTATTCAGAAAGAAAAGTATTAATACTTTTTCAGTTTATAAGGCACAAAAGAAATGGAAGAGCGGTTTAAAACTTCAGTTATTCCAGGAATATCCATTGATTTAACGAATGGAATTGAAAAATTTCAGAGATAGCAAATTACAGAACTGATGAAGAGTCAATAACTAAAGATTAATGAGTGTGTCCACTCCTTATTCATAAAAGCATATCATAAAAAACCCTAAGAGATCATAGTACTAAAAATTAAAATCGCCTGCCTGCAAGTATAATATACAGAACGCTAAGAAATCATAGTACTAAATAAATATTAAAATCACCAACCTGCTCCAAGACAAGAGTTGCCTGAGACTCTTTTAGATGTTCTTGCAAATTTATTGTTCTTTGAAGTAGAGCCTGCTTCTCCACATCCATTTTGATCCCAGCAGCAGAGAGTATTTCATCGACAGCCTGCACCAGCTCTGCAGCTGAAACTTTGCCAGACTGCTCTCTCACTGGCTGAACCTATTCACATGATACTTCTTATTCAGTTTAAGCAGCACATCGACATGCAATTGATGCAAGTAATACAAAAGATGTAACAACAAGGATACATATTTTAAGAAAGATCAAATGGAAACAAGAAACATGACAGTTGAAGATAGCCTTGAGCAAAATAGCGAACAACTAAAAGGGAATTATATGCTTCTTCATTCCATGATTTCAGCCACAATCTAAAGAAAAAATTCATAATACGCGTCTTATGTTTCATTCCAACCTTAACAACTAAAAAAGCACCTCACTCTCATTCGCTCACATATTGTTCTTGTGTTATCAGAAAACATAGGATGGATCATGAATTATAATGCTTGTAATGAATGCAAATTGATGGTAAAAAATACTTGTAATTAGTAACAAGTTCCAAGGGCTAAACCTGAGTGAAGCTTTCTCCCCTTCCTGAACTTTCCGGGAAATCAACATGGGGCCCATTACTGCCTAATACAGGGCTATCATGCACAGATGATTCTTTTAGGGGACTGCTTGCTGATACACTTTTAAATGAAAAAACATGTGATGAAAGGAAAATTTGTGTATCCCCCGGTGCAACTTCAATTTTAAGTCTGTACAGAGCTTGACCTGCAGATGGTCTTACGTCTTCTGAAACCTTACCATATTTCAGTTTTTCACCATGTTGAGACCGCCACGCCACTATTTCACCAGAATAAAAGGGCCTCAATGGATGGAATTGCACTAGACGTGCATCTTGTGACAAAATTTCCTTGCCAACCGTATTGGTGCCCCCCTTTATGGGTTCAACTTCTTTCTTATCAGAGCAAAGTTTTAAAACATTCACAACTTCAATCTCAGATCCTTCAGGACAACCAAATAAGGACCCAATAGGCAATATTATTGGAGAGCCTAATACCTGGCTGACAATAATAGAAATGAGATCGGAAAGGGAAATATAAGTTGGTGGCTCCGCAACTAGAATACAGGATCTTGATTGGTTCATAAAATAAAGAGTTCGATGTGCTGAATCATTCTTCCACTCTGGGATTGTGAAATCTTTGCCTGCACGTGTAACATCTACTAAATTGGGCAAGAGCAGAAATTTTGTTTTAAGACATTTAACAAATTGCAGCTTTTCTGCAGTATTGTTCAATAAGGATTCTATAGCATCCAATGAAAAAGCATTGAATGCAGGAACATAGCTGTGCATGCTATTAACAATAGTCCAGACAGCAGCTTGAAGAGACTTGCTTGATAACTTCTGTTTGACGTTCACTAGCAAAACAGACCCCAAAGAACCTACAGTCTGTAGTGTGTGATTCTCATCTAGTTCCTAAAATCCCAAACAGAAATATACATGTAAGTAAAAGCCGTATGTAAATAAAACTAGGCTAAGGCTAAAACAATAATTACAAATATGTATCTGAAATCCTGCTACCTCTATGACAATGTCAGACAATTTTTTGATGCCAAGCACAATACAGACTCTCTCAGGAAGATCTGCATGGACAAATCTAATTCTGGAGGTATCAATGCATTTGACATATCGAGAACCATAAGAATCAATGTAGACACACGATGCTGAATGAACAAGTCTGCAGCCATCATCAGGAACTACGGCTTCTGATTTCCAGTTTGACCCATCTAATGTGTTACCCTCAACAATCTGATCATAAATGAAATTCAAAATTTCCATCACAGCACGGAGCTCATTGGGATTTAACCGCTGATATCCACAAGCTTTCTGAAGATTTAATAGAAGACCGTTCGCAGCAGAAAGTGTTAGCATGTCCTGAAGTCCCAAATCTTTAAGAATCTTAACAAATGGGAGATATACAGTAGGAAGTTCAAAAGCAAATGGAGACAAATTTATCATCAAACGAGCAAAAAGAGCATTGGCAGTCACAAGGCGAGTTCCATTTGCAACAGGAAGGAAGGCCATTTTGTGTAGCTCTGCTACATCTGGAAAAGCAAAAATGATTAGAAATTCATTAACATAATGCTTATACCACATCTCTTATGCTTTTATGTGTTTAGGTATCAATAACCAAAGCAAAAGTGCTTAATCAACTCAACAAAGAATAATTGGCGGTCCACAGACAGATGATGCCTAGGTGGTCCCTGTCTAGTAATTGTGTTAATCTATTATGTGCAGTGATGAGCTATCATTTCAGTTAGGAACATCAAATGGAATAACATGAGAATAGTGAAGCACCTGACACAGAAAGCGAACCCCAAATTTTATCTAAATATTTCAAAATCTCGCAGGTACATTCCTCAATGTTCATTCCTGAAGCAATGGGCCAATGAGCAAGAGTATCTTCCCCTCCATTTCTCCCAATTACCTAGGGAAACACAAAATTAGTGTAAACTACATGAAGGTAAGTGTTATATACATAAAAAGTAAACCAAAAGTATCATTTTTACTTGCAAGTGCTTCAAAACTGTACAAAAAGGAGGAGGGCTCCGTAGATGCAGAGGTCCCCAAGAATACTCTGGAGGAACAGTGTGCTGTTTAGATAGAATGGGAGCACAACTCCAAGCTAGAGGCCAATCTTTAGACAAAATAGCATCATTGTATGAAGCAAGCACCCTCTTGCAACCAACACTAGGAAACCCTAGTTCAGAAGGTACACATGCAATCTTGCCAAGACGATCACAAAAGTTGTTGCTAAAGAAAAGAGCAAAGTTGGAGAAAACAAACTCAACTACAGATCCTCCTAATGACCAAACTTCTGGTGAAACTTCAGAACGAGTGCTGATTGTGTCTTCCTCAAAATCATCCAAGTCACCTGATTTCATGCACTCAATTCCAAGAAACTCAACTCTTTTGGCACATTCTATTATTACTTCTACTTCAGTAGCAGTTCGAAGCCCAAGTTTCCTTAGTATTCGAAGCCACCCATCTGTACTGAACCTTTCTCCAGGAAATTTTCTTCTCTCACCAAAGAATATAGATATTAATATAGCATCACCTGGATCAAATAAATCAATGGGCTTCGACAGATCTGTTGAAAACTCATCAGAATTTCTAATAAATTTACTCTCTTTCAATGCTTCAACCACCGACTGATCTGATTGAAGATCATGCCAATTTTTAAAAACATATATTAATATTTCCTCCTGCTCATTCTGAGGTTTCCTCTCAAAATCAGGCAAGCCAAAGCGTACTAAGATCTGTTGATCATGCAACTCCAGCACTCCAAGGGCTCGAAGAAATGAACTTTCATTTGAATCAGTGGCATAGGAAAGGCAACACTCATCATATGGCTTTAAAAATGAATTTGAAGGGATCATACACTGATCTTGACCTTGCAACTTAGTATAAGAACCAACAACTGTTTTATATATAGGGAGAGAACGCAAAAGTTCAATTTCTTCATGTGCATAATGGAAGTCAGTGGAGAATTCATCAGAAAAAAGTGAAAAAAGTGCATCACGATTTGATGTTGAGAGATTAGTAGGTTCCGTAAAATATCCAGCTTGCTTAGCTGCCACAAGTTTGGATGCAATAACACGGCCCAGTGATCTACCAGGCATAGAAAAACAATTGTTTGAAGCAGCACAATCTATAAATGCTTCATCAAATATGGGTATGTTACACTGGTTTAATATAGTCAACAACCAGGGGTAACTGGTTTTGAATCTTTCAAAAGATGAAATGTAGGACTCAGCTAACTCAGTTTCAGAAGTATTATCACTTGACACCCTAAACCCACTTGCATAACTTTCAGCAGATTCTCTTTCTGAAATCCCACTTGACAGTGTTGGGGGCTCCAAAAGAGGAGGAATGAATACCAGATGTCGCTCTCTTACACGGCACAAGACTGGCCTACCAAGGAAAGCAGGAATTAGTGGCCAATCAGAGAAAAGGGATAATTCTTCCTGTGAACCAATAAAACTTTTCCAGAATACTCTAATCCATTCAGGAGAAGGACCTCCTTGACTGCCCGAACTAGAAAGTTTTTCCCATGAAAGCCACGGAGCCATATTTGATTCCATTACATGGTTCATCCAATCTTCATGGAAAATTAGTTTCATATGATTGGCCAGTAAATTAAGAGAGAAATTTTGCAGTTTTAATAGTGATTGAAGGGAAGAATTAGAAAAAATGTCACCTAAGAGAGGCCTGTCTAATATTTTATGATGAATAAATTTTTCTCCTAGGGAAACCATTAATGATTGTTGCTCCTTATTCCCAACCCAAAGTTCAGTAAAGCCTAATTTTTTTATATGGCTAGTGGAAGTTGGAAATGGTAAGCCTTTGAGTTCAGCAGCAATTAACATGAACTTCTGGTCCCTATTTTGATCAATGCCTGTCACAGCATTCCTGTAACCCACAGGCGTCCCCGATCTACCAATATCTTCAACAACACCCCGACCAAAATCAAATAAAGCCTTCCCTAAACTTGTCATCATTTCCAATGCATCTCCAGAACTGGTTGCTCCCCGAGTGGCCATGCCAGTGGAATTGTGGATGTTAGTCCCCAGCTGAGAAGAAGTTTTTCTGATATAAGTTTGTGGATAAAAGACATTGGTACTATCAGGATCATTATCTCTGGCTAAGCTGGCTGACGCTGTTTGATGAAAATCAGACAAGCAATATTCAAGAACATCTATATACATGTCAACTGATCGCAGAGCAATTGGTTTTGAAGAAACTTTTAGGAGATCCCGGATCATTTTAGGTCTAATTTCTCGCACTGAAAAACCAACAGCTTGAATTTCAGTCACCAATTCCCAAGGTACTGAAAATACAGGATAATGCTCCTTCACAAAGCTGCAAACTGTAGCTGGAAGTAAATTACCAATCAACCCATTTCCTGGCTGTGAAAGAAACATGCCTTCTTCAGCCTTGACTAAATTTCCTGAGTACAGCTGCCATACTGGAAGGTCAATAATACGAGTATAAAATGGATGTATTACCAGATCTTTAAGGCATTCCCAGTCAGCTTTAAGAACAACTGCAGTTGTACTTGGAGGGTTGTCATTGTGATTACTACATTGATCACTCAGAACATGCCTCTCACAAGAATGTGGCCAGAAGGAGTAGATTTGATCTCCATATGCCTTCAAAGAGAGACTGAGTGCAGAACAGGCACTAGAATCAATTATTGAACTTGGAATATCTCTTCTTAGCTTTTGCATCTCCAAAACCATTTCAACATAGGAATCACATACACAAGACATCACCTCTCTGTTCCAAGATTCAATTAATTGATTTCCAGCATCAAAGTGTCCCTCTGCTGAAGCCCCTCTGTCTTGGTATTTAAAAAGATAACGACCTCTATTGTGACACACAAGGAAACAACCTAAGATGGTAACAGGCATGTTTATACAACCAGACAAAGGAAGAGGGGCCATAATTGAGCTCCTTGAGTAAACATTGGCATGATGACCGTTGCTGGATATAAGTGCTGCTATTCCGGCAACAGGAGTCAAGTTGTATGCAAGATACCGCCTGAGCATAAAATTTGGAAGTTTGAGAGATGTTATCAAACAAATTAGTTTAGATTACAGAATTATCATCTTTATGCTCATTTGAGTTCAAACATAATTAGTTAGAAATTAATTAAACAGAAAGAATGAGATGATGAGCCCAATAATTTTAAGGATAATTTTGGAAAAACAATACAAATTGTTAACTAAATTAATCAACTTCCTTACTAAGTGTGAATTAGGTAAAGTTGTCTTATATTTAGGGATGGAGGTAATATTTTACTATTTTAGAAAGGGAAAGTGCTTGATGCATCCTCAAACTGTGGTAGCCATCAATAACTGAAAAGGTCTTGAAATGAAGTTAATAAAAGGAAAATAGCAACCAAGTTATTGCAAAACATCAACAGAAGATTAAACAATGACATTGTTATCTATCAAAAACAAAGTTATTGTAAAACATTAAGATGAGTTTTTGACATCCATTCAATTTGAGCATAATTACCATAAATACCATACCGATCAAGAGCCATATTTCTTGTTTGCCCAGAACCCAGGCTGAGTACAAGCAACCATTGATCAATGACTGTAGCTCCTTCTAAATATAAATTTACATCAATTACATGCATCTTCATCACAGCATTGGAGCTGCTAAAAATTCTTGATAACTGAAACTTTCTCCATTTCTTTTCAGAAAATGGATTCCTCAAAATTGAAGATGATGGATCAATGCTTATTGAAAAATTCTTGCTTGGATGAGAATGTCCTTCTTCCCATGTTGATATGGATACCTAGAAGGAATGACAATTTCACTGACTCAAAATAGAATTATGAAAGCATTCCATACAACAGTTCTCTTATGTTAAGTATACAGATGTTTTATATGAAGAATATTCTATTAATAATAGATAACAGAGTTAAATAATAGAGATAAGATATTCTATTAAAAAATAGTCTTGATTAGATCTGAAGTTAATTGCAGTTAATTATTAATTAGCCTTGTAATTAGTATTTGATTAGCGTTACTGAATGTACTTAATACTTATGGTTGGTAATAGAATTCAGAGAATTAGAAAGCAAGAGAGAAAACTGAACAAAGATAGATAAACCTAACTGTAAATGTTTTACTAGAAGAAATGTACTTGACTACTTCTACAGAGAGGGTAGCCTTATATAACTGAACTGTATGACTCATTGCTGAGTCAGCAACTAACAAACTAACTGGCAGTTAAGAAACTCTTAACAGAATAAATCTAAAAGAAATTACAGTGAAATAACAAAGTAATGTCAATGAACATACTAAACATAAAGTGACTATCTCTAATGTATAGTATGAATAAGATAGATTGCTGTACACACATTTCTCTCAAATATCAGAAAAAACAGTCCCCAGGTCTGACTAGTCCTAAATAAATCGTTTAATTTATGAAAGTATAAACAGTGAATGAAGAAATTTATATGTAAAACTCTGGCTAGCACCTGGCAAGGGATGAAGCTTTTCTCTTGGGTATGATGCCTAAGGAGCCAAAGTAAAGATGGCTAGAAAATTTTCCATTTTTGTCTTTAACTCTTTCTAAGTTTCGTGAACAACCAAACTCATTTCCTAAACATAAAGCATTATAGATTCACCACATCAAATCCCCAGCATTTCTTGTTTGAATTTTCCATAACCTAATCAAGCATGCACAGCTAACATCCTGTAACCTCAAACTATTCAACCAAATATCTTCAAACCAACCTTTCCCTCTGTTAGACTTCAGAGAATTTTAGAAGAAAAGGAATTCAATCGTATTAACCTAACTGATAATAGAGTACAAGGAGGTATTTAGAGGAAGACCAATCACACAGCAACAGCAGGCACCTCAAGCTTAACATCTAACTAGCTAACCCAACTAACTAAACCAGGTTGCAGGCACCTCAAGCTTAACAGCTAACTAGCTAACCCAACTAACTAAACCAGGTTGCAATTGAGAACTGCACCTTTATAATATACACTACCCTTCCATATCCAATGTGAACATTCCATTCTGACTTCCGAGTACTATCTCAAACCCAAAAGAAAACCTAATTTCAATCTGTTAAACTATTTTTTCAGCCTTGTTGCATCAATCTACAACTGAACAGTAGTAAATTTACCTGTAAAACCGACTTCAAAAACAGGAGTGCTCTAGATCCATGCTCCATAAATACATCAGTAATATGCCTTATTCTGTTTGATCCAAGTTCGGGTCCATCCTCCATGCAATCAGATGATAGAGGCATGCGAATAATGGTAGAATCAGCTAATGACCATAAGTCATTCCGGTCAATGAGCATTGGACTAAATTGATCACAAAATCGTTGTGTCAGATCAGTACCTGAAAGAATAGTATGCTCTTTTATTTTATAAAAACAGCATCATAGAAGGGGAAAAAAAACAAAAAACTAGATGACCCCTAAGAAAAACACAATCAAAATACATACTAAAATAAGCTTAAATAGAAGGTATCAATTCCAATGTTGAAGAAAATCTAATAAGGGTGCCTCTAATAAACAACCATTAACTAACCACCATAAAAAGTATCAGAATATTTCTCAGAAACAGAAATTCTTGAACAAATTCCAATTTAGGAACAATTAAGACTCTCAATAACCAGTAATTCATTAACTAAGGCCCTGTTTGGGATGGTTGTCTGTTTCCTGTTTTTAGTTTTGAAATACATTTTGAAAACAAAAATGTATTTAGCTGAAATGGTTGAATTGGTTTTTTAATTATTTTTAAAACATTTTCTACCCTATTTAAGAATAATAAAAAGACGTTGAGATTTCTACTTTTGTTTTTACTTAAGCTTTTTATGTTCAATGTTTGACGTCACTTGTCATCACCTGCTTTGGCCTCCAATGCCCAATCATTGGTCACTGTCATCAGCCATCAATCTCCAGCCACTTCCAATGGTCTTTGGTGGCCACTGCCACTTGTCTTCAGTAGCTTTCGCCAAACTTCGGCCTCCGTCATCGATCACTGCCCACTGTCGCAAATCGAACTGTCTTTGATCTCTGACCACAACGGCTGACCATTGTCTTCGATTTCTGGTAGCCATCATGCGTATCCATGGGTACTGTCCTAATTTTGATGAGTACTACCCATTTTGACCAGATAAAGGTATGATTATTATCTGATTATTTAAACTGGCACGGGTATGTAACTGCTCGTCTCATACCTATACCTGCCTCATTACAATTATAATAATTATATAATAAACTTAGAATTATATATATTTAATTAGAAATTTAATTCTTAAACTGTTATTTATTATTCTTTATACACTTTTTAAATTAAAATATAATTAATAACTTAATATAATTTATTTAATAATAAATAAGTAAATAAAAACTGTAAAAAATAATATAATGAGTTACTTGCAGGTATATTCAAATCCAAAAAATCCTAATAGGAATGGAAATGGGTATTAAAATTTAATTCCCCCACTTCTTTTATTCCCGAATCCGAGCTTTCCTTGCATTTTCCGAGATCAAGATGGAGAGTGTTAGACATAAGTGTATTTATCTTTCGAGTTTTCCTTATCTCATGTATGTTCTTCTCTGTTAGTCTTGTCATACAACCTCTTACATATATATGTGTGTGTGTATATATATATATATACACACAAGGTTGTCAGTAAAATGACTTGAAGAGTAAAAGTTCAGAAGTTGAATTGTTTTGTCTCTTACCCGTGCAACTTCACCCCTTATTGCTATAGTAGTTGTAGACCCAAACATACCACTCCTAATTTTATAGTGAGCCAACTCCTTATGAAGAATCTTCTCCATCTCTAAATTTCCCAACAATTTATTGATACAATCATACAAACCCCTAATAATCTCACATTAAACTCTATCTATGGGTTGGCATAAAAGAACTCCAAGTTTAAAAGTGACCAACAACATGTAAAGGGCGATGAAGCTGAATATCCCATCTTTTATCAATGGTTGCAAACACACCTTTGTACTTGCTTTCATTTTCAAAAGATTTCATAATGGTTTCCTTCGTGTTGTCCATTGCCTCATATATGCAGCCCATGGTTGGTTTTTGATCACTATGCACAAGCCTAAGCACTTTCACAAGATGACTCACCACTTTCAGAATGAAAAACTACATTCTTCCAAAAACTAGGCATCAAGACAGTTTTAGTGGCTTCCTTTCCCTTGGCCTCCTTTGATAGTTTGTTTTCATTCCACTCTTCTGACACAAACATCTTTTGAAGATTAGTTTTTCTCTTGATAAATCCTCTCCAAGCAAAGGTAAAATGTTGAAAATCGAGTTATTGCATACCTCACTAAGTCCCTCCCATCGGTAAAGAACCTCAACATGCTCAAAGTGCTTGAATGGTTATAAATGAAGCCAACAAGAGAGATAGCTCGCTATGGTCTTCTTTATATTGGGCAGCTTACCAATGTCCTCTAACATCAAGTCTATACAATGTGCAACACAAGGGTCCAATAAATTATTTGTTTTCCTCTAACAACCTACCAACATGAACATAGTTACTTCCGTTGTTCGTTATAACTTGGACAACTTTTTCCTCTCGATTTTCCTCCACAATAGAATCCAACAACTCAACTATCTTCTCACCGGTCTTTACATAGTCAGATACATCAACAGACTTTAAGAACATTATCCCAAAAGAGGAGTTCACCAAAAAGTTGATTATGCTTCTTTGTTTCATATCAGTCCAAGCATCTGCATTCAGGAACACCCAAAAGTTGCCCAAATATTTCCCAAAATGTCCAATTTCACGAAGCATGTCTTAAAAAAAAAAAAAACAGCACAACACAGCGTCATTTACGTCGTCTTTTCCAACCCAACTTGTGGTCGGAGCTAGAGCGGGCATTGGGGCTGCAAATCTCCGCGTTTCACTGCGATTTGGATCACAAAAGGCGGCGCGACGACCGCTCCATCCATCCACGCCACGACAACCATAGCCGGAGCAACAAGGGTCTGCTCTGTTCAACTGCTATTGCACATTTTTAACTACTGTATCTTGACCAACGCTTCAATTTCTTTAATAGGAATAGGTATGAATCAGCTTTTAGTAACCGTGATTATAGAACTATATTCTTGCGAAAGAGTTTTGAGGACAATAAGTGTTCTTTGTAAGAGCCTTGATGCAAAGAAAAAATTCACATATGGAGTTGTCTTCAAGATTCATTGCACGCAACTTAGTTCAGAGTTGACTAGCTTGAGCACGCATCTGCATATGAAAATAATTGTGGATTTTCTCTCAAACATGATAGTAGAGAACCAAACCTAGAACTTGAGAGAGGATCGACTATAAAAGTGTCAATTGAAGATAGGTTAAAAGCAATTGATCTTGTTCCTCCCACGTGGCGTATGCAGGGTTCTCAAATACTACTTCGTGATATTCTTCAGTGAGAAATCGATGTGGATTCACAACAAACCAATGAAGCGATGTAATTTCATCACTGGTTTTACTTCTTGTTTCCGTAAGAGAGAGTTTGAATCATCTAGTTTCTCAAAGATAGAATGAGGAAAAAATTGGGGAGTGGAAGAAGAGGTGAAAGAATTGTTTGAAGCCATTGTTGAATCTCACAAAGCTCATGATACCATATTGGAGTTTCAGAGATCAGAAGAAAATTGTAACAAAGTAATCTCATATTATTAAGCCCAACTAATAAAAGAGATAGAATGGAGAATTTATAAGAAGACTAGAGCTTACAGCTGGATACAACAACTAACTTCTAACAGAAAAGCTAACAACTAACTACCCAACTCGCTAAAGATGCAGTTTAGAACAGCATCTATACAATATACTCTATTAATTTGGACAAAAGGGTATGAGAAAGGAAAACATTTCAATAAATTATTACCATTAGTCTTCCACTCTTTCTTTTCCTAACTTGGTTGTGTTATTGGGATAATATTGCACAAAATATACAACTTTGCATGTTTTGGCATTTAAGTATACAAGTACAGACAAAATATTAGTGGCCTAGTATTCTCTGGTAAAACAGTTCCTACCATCTGAAATTTATGTCTGCTGCACATCAACCTAGACTACTTATGGTACAGTGACACAAAGTTGTCAATAGTAAAAGTAAACAATAAAATAAATGGGACTGGTATGAAAAAACCAAAAAAGTAAGAAGTTATTTTGCATTAATTAAGGTGATGAATACACAGTATACCTATCAAAGAAAACATCTTTGCAGATGGAGCATTAGTCGAAGGTGCACCAAGTACCAAACCATGGGGATCAAACATATAAAAGTAGCCGCCAGAAATGATTGAGAGAAGGTCACATATGGAATAGCAGCAAACCAATCCCAAACCATAGTTAATTGTGTTGCCACGCAATCGCCATGGAGGACGGAGCTGGAAATTACTAAATTCCTCTCGACTCAAGCAGGCACCTTCGAAGATTGCTACAAGAGCAGGCCCTTGGAATTCACCTGCATAAAGAAACCACCCCATGTTATAGCAATTTAGAGAAGTTATTCAAAACAATTAAACACAGCATGCCATTTCACACCCAACAAATAGCATAAACTTTGAAATACTCCTAGCTGCAGACTAACTTTGGGTATTCAGCTTGCCAACATGACAGCCAATGATGTTTGAAACTTCTTTTAAAGAATCCCAAAATTCTGGAGTCTAAGTTTAGTCAGTGGAAGCAGCTTCTAACAACGTACCCTACTGGCACAAAAAAAATGTTTAATGACACAAGGCAGCAACCTTACTGCTGGATGAGAAAGGGAAAATATACACCTAGAAACATGATGCATCAACTGAGCCATATCCTCCTATTTGATAGTTAAAGTCTTTGATGGTTATTTATAGAAAATTTACAGTTCAAGGAGGTTGATTCACTACTATGATGGGATGGAAGAGTAGAAGTCCATTATCCATCCACTGTAGGAAGCCAGAAATATTCACTTTCTGTTAAGTGTGAAGCCAGACTGATATGGTGTCCCCTTCTGAGGCAGTGCATTGTCCATCCTTACAGGGCCTCCACCCCCGCCAAAAAAGAAAATGCATTACCTTTTGACTAAAGTAAAAACAATCTTAAATTTGGCCTCCTAAAAATTGGTGTTCTTTATTTTTGGGCCCCCTTAATAAATTGGTCAGTTACAGCCTTTGCTCTAGTCTGTAAGGGCCGATGAGACTCAATTTCGAACTTGGAGTGGACAGGTCATCATGGTCAATCAACAAGTCCAACCCAGCACAGTGGTACCATTTTCCATTACATTTTGTGGTCCAGTTTTAGTTAAAAAATTGACACTACCCACCTTGCACCTAGAATAACATGATATGCTCTAAAACAAAGGAAAAGGAATAGAATCCTCAATGATAAAAACTCTTCAATAAAGCTTCACATTTATTAAGAACTCTATAGTCTATACCCCTCCTTATTCAGAAAGAGAAGTCGTACGCCAATTAAAATATGGTCTTCAAAGGCACCATCAGCATCCAATCACAATTCACAGCACTACAGCTAAGATGACACATCACAAAATCTTCCATTTATTAATATTATTATTGGGAAATGCTTAAAATCAGAGATCAAACAAGCATTCCAAAAGAGGTTTGTACAAGAAATAACATGAGCTTCTCAAATGATGAGCATAACAAAAATTACAAGCATCAACCACATTAATAACTGTTGTTCTGTTGAAACAAATGCCTAAACATTTAGCTTAACAGAAATATGTAAATTTGTTAAAAATAACTAAAAATTACCTAAATTGTGCTGCAGCAAGGATATGCGAGGATGTTCCCTCTTATCATAAATCAGGTGCAATCTCTTGGCTTTGCAGCAATCTGCCAGCTCAAGAAGGTCAAACAAAAAAAACTCATTGTTTCCATATATGGCCAAAAGTTCTTTGACTTTATTGTAGTCCATGCATGGCAGATCTTTAGTCAAATCATCACTGACTAAAGAGAGGCACCGAACTGACTGTACACCCAGCTTGTCTGCCAAATCATTGCTTATAATTGGATGCACAAAATGTCTCCCAATAAGAGAGCTGTTTTCCAGCCAAGGTGCATCATTATATACAAGATCTCCTGCTTGCATTAGAACTCCAAAATCGTTAGGAATCAACAAGGGACTATCAAAAGGCTCCAAAGGTTGCTTCTCTAGGCAACATTCTGCTATGGCTTCAAGGACACAATGGACAAAATTTAATTGATCAGTAGACAGAGAAACCCCATGCACGTCATTCTGCAATCTCTGTAATACATGAAGATAATCTGAAATACCAAAACTCAATCTAACTCCTAACTTTATCATCAAATCTTTATAGTCTGACAGTTCAGATGGAACAACATACAAATAAGGTGTAAATTTTACAGGTGAATCAAATGCCAGTGCATTTGGTGATACAAAATCATCTCCAATCCAAACCCATGAAACACCTTCCAACCCTGTTTTCAGTGCATTGAAATCATCAGTACTAATACATTCTTGCAATTTTAAATAAAGGCTAGGTATTTCTTTTTGTAACTGAGCATCCAAACCAGGATCCAGTTGTGAATGTATCTTAAGCTGCTGATAGGACTTAGATAGCTCAATTAACTGTCTTGTTAAGATACCTACATTTGGACAATCCATCCATCCAAGTTTAGTTTGTAGATATGTCGTGTTACACTCACCATCTAAAATGAACATTGAGGAAGATACCATCCACATCTGTGATTTTGGCCTCACACTGGTGGGGGGTGCTACTACTTGATTATTGGAGTTTAACCATGGAAGTCCCCTAACAGCTGGATCAGAAATTACAGGACACCAAGATATTAGTTTCAACTCAGACCAAAATTCTTCTTCTACCATATCACAAGTTGAGCTGCTTAACAATGAATTAATATCAGTTAGGGATGTGTCATCTTCAGGAAAATCATCACGTACAAAAGCATCATCCATTACACTACTACTTTCCACAGCCACACCACTCTGTGGATCACCATTATTACTTTCTCCTCTATTTGAGAGCTTAAATGCTAATGTGTCTAAAAGATCCAGTAACTCTCCACCACGCTTGGAGGCATCAGTGTCCCGAGAATCATGCAAGAGGCTAACTGATCTAGCACAATCAAGCAAACCAGTAAAACCCAGAGTAGTCCTAAGTCCAAGGCAAACTAAAGTATCCAAAATTTCAGGATCTAAGAATTCGTCAGAAGGAAAGAAAACATTCCCATGCAGTATCTTTTTAAGGTGAGGAATCCGAGGATCATAAAGCCTGCAATAACATTCTAGTCAGAATCCAAATGTCAGTTCTTAAGCAAATAAAATACTTAATCAAGCAGAGTAACCTTTTGAGGATAACACATCAGTACAAGAAAGCTGTGCCTGAAATTCAGTGTGTTTATTCATATGAATTACTTAGAATAATTTACAAATGCTTTGATGTCTAATTGCAGTTCAATTTATCAAGTAATTATCTGTAACCTGTTTTAGCTCGAGTGCAAACTCTTTGTAATAAATAATAGTTCATATTAGCTGTAGTTAGGTTAGTCAGAGCTGGCAACAACTGCTTTAGTTGGGCAGTTATAACAAAAATCTATGTGAGTCTGTTACTCTGTTCTATAAATATCTGTGTAATCAGAGTCACTCAGTTTTTATATATTTTCCTATTCAAATAATACTTCCACGCTTCCTCTGTAATATGGTAATCAGAGCTCTTTTATGCATACCCATGGCTTCTATTCAGAAACCTCCACCACAGGATGGTTCTACAGCTCAGACTAGCCCCACCACAGCAAATACGAACTATTATTATTACAAGAAGTTTACACTAATTAGCTGAGTCAAAATTACAACAGAAGTGCAAACATATATTGATGTAAAATAAAAATTAAAAACATGATTAATTTCCAATAAAATTTAGGTTGCAGGTTAATGTCATTCTTAGAATTATTAAGATTATTATAGATGATTCATTTAATATAGACCACTGAATGTCAATAAAATTGTAATGAATAAAAATAAATGAAATCAGTATCATGTCTTCGTATTTATGACAGCTTAACTTTTGGTCCACAAGCAATTATATGTTAAAAGGAACACCAGCAAGTTCAGATGGTAAAAAAATATAATTGTTTTGTTACATAGAAGAGCCACATCTTTGATAGTGAGAAAGTCAGGTAACAAAGTATGCAAGGAAAAAGCTGGTGCATTTTTAAAACATTGATCACATATAAATATATCCAAATATATCTGAGAGATTAGTGACAGCAGAAACAATCCTGAAACGACAAATACAACTGAACCATAAAACAGTCTTGTGATAGGACAGAAATCAAACACTGCATATTTTCAAGATGTTTCCTACAATTTTCTTTAATGTCAATACCTATAATGTAATAAAAACATAAACATATCTAAATGAGTTTAAATAACCAGATCTGTCAACCCATTAAAAAAGGAAGAAAAGTTGTTGAAACATTACAGGAAAAATATAGTCTGTTTGCTTTCTTTGTCGAAACTTGAAAGAATTTAAATTCCTAATTTAAGAAACTAGAAAATGTTACATTGCAAACTTGCAAATAAATGAATAATGTTGTTCTTCCTAGTACAAATCTCATACTGATACTGAACATATAGAAACAAAATCACAGAAAAAGGCTTTTTTAATACAATAAAGATATCTTGTTGAGTTATTGAATTTATTTTAAAAAACAAAAAATAGGATATTACCTATATGGTTGTTGCCAAGATCCATTGGCTGCCAGAACAAATCTTGCAGAGGAGAATGAAGATTTGAGAGAGAGATCCTCTTTAATCAAATGCAGTACGTCATGCAGAATGGCAGAAACAACTTCTTTCCTCAAAAGGAACTCTGACATGTGATTGAAAATGTGATCTTTGTAGAATTCAACTTTAGATTGTTCTTTCATCCCTAAATACCTTTTCATAATGACCCGCTCTGTTTCCGATTCAGTTCTTATGAAGTTATCATTTAAAAAATCTTCACAAACACCAATAGGACCAAGCCATTTAATAGGATTACTCAAACTTACTAGTTTTCTGCCTTTGTATGACTCAAATATTGGAAGATATCTGATGATTTCAATATGTGTCTCATCAAGTTTTTCTTCAGAGAACCATTTTGACTGGAGAATAAAACTTCTGAGTTCATGAAGCTCCCCTTCAGATACCTCTGTAAAGATCCCCTCAATCTTCGTTGGTTTCCCAGCAATAGCCAGAAACACATTTAATACACCTCTTGCTGTTGCCGACTGCACAAAGTATTCCAATTTAGGGTGATCTAATACCAAATCATGTCTCAAGAATAAACATCCAACCTTCCATAACAAAGAAGACATCTTCTCACTCCATCCATCATTTCTTATCACATTCAAATTTTGTGTTAGCTGCATCAGGCAGTCTTCCCCAACAGGTAATATAGGCCACTTAGAAAACATCAAAAGATCATCACAATATGATTTCAGATAGTTCCACAGTAGTTGCAACCATTCTACACTTGGTTGGCCATGAATACCAGGAGTCCAACTTACCTGTCTAGCATGTTGCCACTCTACAGGAAGTAATTTCACAAGAAGTTTCTCAAGCAACTGGCATGACAAGAAAGAAATATTTGTGACATCTGTTTGGGCAATGTAACAAAGTTTTCTATGAACTTCTTCTGGAATAGAACAATCTACAAGTTGACGAGGAATGGAATCTTTTAGAAGGCCATATTCATCTCCACGTGCGATGTAAACTCTTTCTCCAACTCCCTTCATATCAACCGATGTGAAGGAACCATCTGCAACTGGTAACAAAGGCAAGCCACATAGGCTATCAAACTGCATGGATTCTTGTAAGTCATGTAAGCAATATTCAAGAGTGAGAATCATTGCATCCCTGTCCTTGAATTCACGTTTCCTTCTGATTAACAAAGTCCTTAACAGCTTAGGTGTCAAAAAATGCAATGATGGACAGATTTCCATAAACCTTTCTGAAAGTGACTGTGGAAGTGTAATGACAGGTAGAGAAGCCCCAGACAATGCTTTTATAAGCTCAGCTGCCTTGGGGAAAGTAAAATCAGGAAATATAGCATGTTTGGTTGAAATCCATTGGCCTCCTCTGGCTTCGGTATATAATACACGGAGATTAAATTCAGCAACAAATTGATAGAGTTTCCGCACAGCTGATGCCCAAGGCTCTGACCCTAATGCTGTTGGCCATAACGAGAAGAACAAATTGCAATGGCCAATTTCTGATGCTATCTTCTCAAGCAAACGACCATATGCAGGGGCAACAACATTCTCAAGGAGGTAAATATTCCAGTCTGAGCGTTTTCTTCCACCGCCAGCCATATCAGAACCAAACCAGATATCCCTGCGATTTGATGATAATTCAAAGTATGCATTTACATGAGCAGGAAGACCAGTACTGATTGGTAAAGGTAAAAAGCAGAATGCACGACCTTCAAAATTTTCCAGTGGATGTGTAGGCAAACTAACACTTTGAAACAGATCAGGAGAAACCATGCAATCATCCTCCACCTCTGAACTTTCAATAAGGTCTCCATCAAGCTTTACAGAATTCAAATATGCAGCAACACATGCCCATGGAACAAAATTGTAACTGTTACTGTTGGCTGATTCAGATGTTCTTTTTTGAGCATTCCCATCACCTAAACATTCTGTGGTTATCCAATAGTGTGAATTACGACTGGATGTACTTTGTTCTGTAATTAGGATCTTCTGGCATTTATAAGGCAAATCTTTGCCAATGGATATGCTTAGTTTCTTCAGAAACTGCAGTCTATTCATTCCAACACGTCTACTTTCCTTGAAAAAGTTGAACGCATCCTGGGCTTCAGTAGATCCAATTTCAGGCTCACCAATACAGGTTCTGCGTACACGGTGCAGTAGGTTTATTTCATGCCCTGCTCCTTCCTTCACAAAAATAGAGATAGATTTTACATTACGCAGGAAAAGTAATGTTTCTGAAACAACCTCAGAAAAAGAAGCAAAGAGAGATCTGACATCTTCAGGTGTATAAATTTCCTTTTTAATTTGACTCCGGGAGGCAACACCTGCTGTTCTAAGCGGGAATCGGAATAATGTACCTGGAAAAGGATGATGCAAATCACAGCCAAAATGTAGAAATGGAGAAAATTGGTCAGGAAATTGCTCCAAAATCTGTTGTCCCACAAACTTAATTCGTAACCCAGGGTGTGAAGGAGAAATCCCAGGCAAATTACTAGCATGAGGATCAAACATTACAATATTTTCTCCAGAAACAAACATAGGGATGTCTGTAAAGTGATAGACACAATTAAATCCTAGCCCAAATCTTCCAATTGCAAAAGCCTTCTCAAGTTTACTTTCTTGACCAATACGAGAAATTGCATAAAGATCTTGGGGACTAAAAACTGAGTCATTGAAACAGTATAGAGCAGGACCTTGCCAATCAGCCATTTCAGGAGAAAGAATGGATGAAGCCCCATAGTGAGATTTATCCAAAAGAAAAATTACTTCAGAAGCTCCTGCATCTTCTGCATTTTGCACCAGCTCAAATAGAGTTCCAGGTCCATCAGCATACATTTCAAGTATATGCTTAAGCCTTGTAGTCAAAGCCTCGTGCTGTCCAAAAGCCTCTGCAGCTCCAGACAGACCAAAATTCATTGAATCTGAACTCTCAGCCAGTAACATCCGGCGAAGAGAACAGACTCCAAGCTTTTCTGCTACATCATTAGAAATGTTTCCATGCACAAATTTTTGAACTGTTTTCTTTGCATTCCAAGCCACAGTTGGTGCATTGCCAAATGAGCCATTAGGATCATCGGAGCCAAGCAACCAGGGGGCGTCATTATAAACCAAGTCACCAGCAAGAAATAGTCTACCTGATACATCTGGCAGATAGAGCTGGACGTTTTGTTCATGATGGTAAACTTCAGCTAGATGATGCACTATTAGTGTGACAGCCCGAATCTCCTGTGTATCAAGAGGGGATGATTCTTTTCTAGCTGCCATCCTAGAAAGAATATTAGCAAAATCCACAGGTTGCAAGAATTCACGAATACCAAGTTCTAGAAATAATTTTTTGAAAACTGCCAAGTCAACTGGGATAACACGAATATATGGAGCCAAATGAAGAGGACCATCAAGGACAACCTCATCAGAAGTTGCAAATCCATCCCCCACCCAAATCCATCGACATCCTTCAAGAACAGCTTTTACAATCTCAATCTCATCTGAAGCTATCATTCCAGTCAGTATTGAGTATATCCTCGGCATTGCCAGGGCTAATTCCTGCCTAAAAACTTGATCAGACACAATCTCATTGTTTTTTCCAAGCTCCAGTAGTTGTGCAGCAATTACACCTCCTCCTGGTGGAGACATCCATCCGAGGCCAGACAATAAAGCTGTGGAAGAGCATTCACCATCCTGTATCCGCATGCTAGCTGAGACAAGCCACAAATCATTCATTGGCCTTACAAGTTTTGGGGGAGCAACCGTTGATGACACAACTGGCCATGGTAATGACTGAAAAGGAGTAGAGACTAAAACTGGGCACCAAGAAATCAGTCGTAGGTCATTCCAGAATTTTTCAAGATCAGATTTTGTGTTGCCTAACGCAAAAGCACTCGTTGCTCGTGAAAATATTCGGTTAACTTTACTTTTGTTATCAACAACTTGATCAGGAAGCCACTTCAATGCATTAACTTCAAGGTAAGAGAAAAGTACTTTCCCTCTTGAATATGCCTTTTGTTGATCCCCATGCATCAAACGCTCTATGCATCGAGCACATTCTAAAACACTGTCTGGAGACACAGAAGTTCGTAGACCCAGGCCTCGCAGAATATTAAGTATTTCTGATTCTCGAAAAGCACCTGCAGGGAAACTATCTGAGTCTTCTAGTAATGCATATAGTTCTTCATTACTAGGATCATATAAAGCTGAAGGACTCTTAAGAGCACCAGTGAGCGTTGGGATGAATTCCAAATTTCTCAATACGTCCCTGATAGATATGTCTTCAAGGGACAAAAGTGGTAAATTCTGTAGAACCGATAACATTATGCTATCACGAACATCAGCTTGCAAATCACCAACTCTATTAAAAACATGTTGCTTGTAGAACTGTGCTTTTCCCATTCTTTCAACTCCATAATATCTTGACAAAATATCCTCCTCAATTTTGGAGGATCTGACCATGAACTCAATGCCCACCAGAATAATCTCCAGCACGTCCAATGGGGGCAAGTACTTTCGAGGATTTTCTAAGTCAGAGAATTGGAAATCTTGAGCAGAATCTCTTCCATAGACTCGAAATATAGGTAATCTCTTACAAAATCTTATGCTAAATTCATCCATAGAGCGTCCAACATACCATTTAGAGTCAAGAAGAAATTTGCGCAGCTCATTTCGTTCTTCAGTTACTAGAGTATCAAGTGAAGCATGCATAACATCAGAACCTGAAAATGCATTAAATATTGATTCCAGAACACCTGCTGCACTGCCATCACATACATAATTAGATATATCATGATGTTCAACTACATAATTTGGATTTAGTATATTACATCCAACTTTTACAAGGATATCCTGTACTGTCGCAGAGAGATTGCTTCCATTGATCATTTTCAATTGTTTGGAAGGTCTTAACAGATGCCCAGAGGTGGAAGGTAAAATTGGCCAATCACTAAATAGTGGTAATATTTCAGTCTGTTTTCCTATATATTGCCAGAATAGCAGAAACCACGATGAGGTTGGCTTTTGACATGATTCAGGGTCCCAGAACACTTTACTTCTATATTTCCAGTCAGCTGGCATAAATGCAGGGAATAGCTGAGCAAAATGGTGAATACTACAAAGAATAACGTTGGTTTTTGAGGACATCGCAATGCCAGAGAGTCTGCTCAATATATTGGGAGGAATGTTCTGATCAATTACTCTATCAGAAACCAGCTGCATCAGCTTGTATTCTAATTCATCACAGATGAAATAAGGAACTCCTTTTGATGCTTCTGAAAATGATGCAAAATTGCCATTGGCTAAAGGAAGTAAAGGCAAATTATAAGCCTCCTTGCCAACATCATCATCAACCAAGTCTTCTAGGCAATATTCCAGCAATAGAAGCTTGTATTGTCTGCTCAAATAATTAAATGTTTCACATTCCCTGAGAAATTGACGTACTGTACCAGAAGTAACCACTTTGCTGGAACTATATTGCAAAAGCATGTCAAACAATGAGTTAGGCAAATGCACAACTGGCATTCCCAGTTGCATCAGAGCCAAACCAAGCTCCTCACTTTTGGTGAATTTTTCGTCATGAAGAAAGGCTTCACTTGGTGATACCCATCTTCCTCCATTGAAATCTGAATACATAACTGGAGCATTACCAATGTATTTGTATATTTTTTGAACCAAAATACTCCATGGCTCTTCAAAGGAACCCACAGGCCATAAAGAATAGTAAAGGTCTGTTGGCCCTACTAATTCTTTTATGCCAAGAAGCATATGCATAAAAGCAGGAGCTGCAAGATCTTCCAAAAGAAGCCTATTCCAGATAGAACGAACTTTTCCACTTCTGTCCATGTCATCCCCATACCAGATGCCACGACGATTTGATGAGACCTCAAAGAATCCATTGACTTGTACACTAAGGCCAGTTCTAACAGGTAGTGGAAGAAAACAGAATGCCTGACCAGTTCTAAGAATACTGTTCTGTAAAAACCATACATGGTAATATAAGGAATGAACCATGAATACATAAACAAAGTGCTAAAAAAAACAATTGGGAATTTTAATGTGCACTGCATTTATCCTTTAGTAAAAAAGGGTCAAAAGTAGTGTGTTGTCTTTTATATAATAAGCCAGATGCAAGAGAAGCAAGGAAACTTGGGGAGAACTCTTCCTAGTGCCACCTTGAAGACCTGGACAAGTCATCATTTTTCACTTCTCAGATGTGAATTTATGAAAATATTAGCATACCATTCATGTTAAAGTGGCTAAATCAATTTAGTGTTTTTACTTTTGTTTTCTTTTATTTTCTTTTATTTTTTATTAATTTTTTATGGACACTCAAGACTAGAAAAGGATTTTAACCAAAATGTCATTGTATTATCTCTTTTATCCTATATTAAAGGTTTCCAAATCTGTACCAAAAAGGTTGACATATATATTGAAAGGAAGAAACTTATTTCTCTTCCCTGTGTAGTTCAAACCACAAAACGAATCCCCTATTAGGGGCATTTTTAGTCATCTCCGATTCCCATTTCTATTCTCAAAATATCTCTTGATAAACACTAATAAGACAAAAGTTTTGACACAGTCATCAGATAAAGAAAATCTATTCACTTCATTTCTGCCAGTAGCAAGTAGGTTAACAGGAAAAATTTGTATGCCCACTAGAGCTCCACAGCTGGTTGAGAAGCTTAGGGATGAAGTGTCTCATGCAACTGGTCAACAACTAGCAGAAAGTCTGGCATAAAGAGCTCCACTTTTGAACTAAAAGCAAAGCAAAGCTCAATACTATCAGTAGAACAGTAAGTAGCCTTGTACATGAAGTCAGACAAGATAGTTTCAGATTGCGATTCACGATCACTCTGACACATACCTAGATGGCATTGTTACAGTCTACACTGCCTGTAAAAGATTCAAGTCTATGATCAATAAAACCCCACTTTCTATATGAGCAAAGGACAAAAAACATAAAAGCTGTAACACATAAGTAAAGAGCTCAAGTCCACTTGATGGCCTGCTAAAGATACTTCTCTGATTTAAATACCAAAACCAGAACACTGTAAAGATACCAAAAGATTTAAATCAAACCCATACTAAGATCATAACATTCCTTTTCGATGAACAATACCCTGTTGATCTCCTAAAACCTCTAAATAGAGGAGTCAAATCTCTTAAAACTCCAGAACAAGCCCAAGAAGTTTTATACTTCAAACAGTTTTATGCCTAATTTTCAATCAGAAGTTGCACTCAAATTAATAGCAGAACTTGATGGAGTAAATGTAGGTAAATGGGAAACCACTTTCAACTGTGCCCGCATTGATACTAAGATTACAGTTAGTAAGCGAGCAGAAGCAAAAGTAAAATCCAAATTTTGTAGTAACAAATTGAGTTTAGAATGTGTGTGCATAGGACAAAGGATGTAGGGGCAACAGCAAAAGACACAAGATATTGCAAATTACATTCAGTGAATTATCAGAAATGCATGCCGCAATTGATGCCCAAGGCAGCAAGTGAATGTCATATTCTTTTGATGCAGTAGTAGCAAAAGAACCAATCCTACTAGATGCAGACGCCATGGTTTGCACCACATAAAATCTCTCTGTTTGCCTCTGAGCTTCATCTCCACTTATTCTCTCGCTTAAGAAGTCCAAAGGAAATGCATCCACTTCAGCAGTGGTATTTGAGCGCTTAGACAATCTGAGCAGTGCCTGTCGGTGCCATACTGTATCATCAGTTACTGAACTGACAGAACATGAATGAATTTTCTTTGGTCCAGGTTCTCCAACATCCCACAAATACATTTCAATGCACAGCACACTCTTTAAAAAGAGAAGTGTCAAAATTCCTTCTTCAAAGAGCTGTACAAACATGGAGGAAATATCTTCTGGAGAATAGGCTTGCCTTGAGAGCTTACTTTTGGCTGCCTGATCTGCATTCCTCAAAGGAAAACGGAATAAAGTTCCAGAAAAAGGACTTTGCATGTCACAACCGAAAGCACAATATGGGGAAAACTGGTCCCTGTAGAAGGAGAGGGCAGATGAACCAGTGAAATCAATCCGCTTCCCAGGATTTGCAGCAGAAACTCTTGGAAGATAAACACCCTGAGGATCGAATAATACAACATATTTGCCACTCACAAATGATGGAAGATCTGTCAAATGGTACACTGAGTTGAAGCCAACTCTAAAAAGCATATGGAGAACAAAAATGTAGACAAAGAATTAGACAAATGCAAAGAACAGAAACACCAGGTTAATATGAAATTTTTTCTTACAAAGAAAAAAAAAGTCTACAAACGGAGAGGGAACTGGGGGATTTATTATTTTAAAAGAGTAATGATATAAACATCCCTATACATCAAACACCTCATCAACATCTATCATTTCTCTCAATCTCTTTCTTCCTATGATCCTATCAGGTCTATGACAGTTATCACTTTTAATACCTACACTTCTCTCTTTTCTCTCTCCTTCTCTCTAGGTGTCAATTAGCATTTACATTTTCATGGATGATTTTCCTTTTTTCTTTTAAAAATATATGCACACAACTATATCTATCAGTACACTATAAATGAAACACAAATTTATGAATAAAAACTCTCATAACATTCCAAGTCCCAACAATCCTTGGCATTGCAGTACAGAATGCCCAGCTTCATTTTCCTAAAGTTCACTCGTACATAAAAGGGAAATGGTCAACAAAAGAAACCATCATACTACATTTTTACAGTTCTAACAAAATATCATAAATTCATAACAATACAAATCCTTCTAGAGTAAAAACCACATATCACTTCTCTCGCCATTTTCCAGTTACAACTACAACCACTTCACACGTAAATTCTAATTCCTGGCACTGAACCAATCATCAACACATAAAAAAACAAATACACGATATCAAAAACCATAAGACCACAACTCCTTTGCCAATAGTCAACAACCACACATACTCCTCTCACCACATTTACAGCAACAACTACAACTACAACAACAACTCAACAACTAAATCCTAGCATTGAAATTGAACCAATCATAGGAAGCAGAATATCAAACGAACTAATCAATGACACTTCAACTAAAGAACTTAGAGTTATGAGGTCACCTAGTGGTTATAAGGAGAACTCGAATTCAAATCACCCTACCGACAAACTAACAAACTAATAACTAATATTTGCCATAAAAAACCACTGAAGAACTTGAATTCAATAGGGGCAACGAGGAAACGGAATTACCCGAAGCGACCGGTCTTGGAGGCCTGTCCGTGCTTGGTGCTTCCACCGATCTTGGAGATGCTGACGAAATCGTCCTCGGTGAAAACGGCGTCGTTGAAGGCAAGGAGCGCGGGTCCCTGCCACTGCGCGAGGGAGTCGGAGAGCAGCGAATCGCGGCCGTGGTAGCGGCGATCGAGGCAGAGGGAGACGGTGGTGGCGCCGGCGTCGTCGGCGTTCTGTATGAGCTCCTTCAGGACGGTGGTTCCCTCCGGATAGTTCAGCAGAACCTCGCGGATGCGGCGCGTGAGATCGACCGTCTGCCCAAAATCTTCCAGAAAGATCGATTCCTGAGACGCCATTGTTCTATCGATTGCGCATCAGAGATTTTGATTCAGTTTTGTTGTGCAGAGAAAGAGATACAGGGAGAGAATGTAATTTCAAGTGTTGTCTGGTCTCCGTTCAGACACAAGAATTTCGCGGTTGTTTTCTAGTAGTTGGGATTTCTCTTTCAATAGACTTAGGCAGATGCACATTTTTTTTTTAAGTGATGCTTGCGTGTCTTTACGTTTTCTACTTTGATAACGAATACGGATGAACCGGGTTGGCGTCGTTTAGGATCTGATTATACATGTTGTATCAGTCATATTATTTTTCATAATTTAAATTTATTTATTTATTATTAAATAAATTATATATATTAAGTTATTATTTATATTTTAATTTAAAAATTATATAAAGAATAATTAATAACAAAAAATTATAAATTAAAACTTAAGAATTAAAATTTTTAATTAAATATATGAATTTAAATTTATTATATAATCATTAAAATTATAATAGGATGGGTACAGGTATGGGACAAGACACAACAAAAAAAGGATCATTTCGTCGATCGTCCCTTCAAAAGATCGTGATACACTCAAACACCTCACCTTACTACTAGTTAAAGTAAGGTAATGAAACAAACTTTAGCCATTGAATTAATGACATACCTAAAAAGACCAACGTTCCCTAAATGCCGACCCATATAAGCAATGCTAATATAACAAGAACAAGGGACATTTAACCAAAGAGTGTATGCCCTGAAATTCAAACATAGAAGATTTGATTAAACAAGGTCACCTGAAGGATTATGTATATCGACCGAAGCCAAGTAAATACCAAGATTGTCGAAATGAAGAATCCAAGCTACAAAACAAATACCAATATAAAGAATATGACAAACCAAGGACCAACAGAAGGAGAAATTGAAGTTTCTTTTGTGAGAGGAAAAACCTTAAGCAGTTGAGACCCATAAGAAAATTACCAACACCATAGTTGGAGGTTTTGTTGGTAGAGGAGTCACATCTTCATCTAGAAAAAGGCACCTCTAAATAGTGAGGTCTATCAACTTCATAACACCTTATAGAGATTAAAAAATCTAGCTTATTACCTTCATTGATAAGGATATTAAGACAGTAGATCTGATGCATCCCCCCCAAGGCAAGTTGAAGAATCCTTAATGAAGAGAATGCTTCCAAGATCCTTGCTCATAGAGGTTCCAAGGTTGAAGAAATGGAGGTGGAAGACTAGAAAATGGAGGAGAAGTAGGCGCCACTCTTGTTGAAGGAGATAAGCCAAAGGATGAAGCTAGCCACAAGGGAAGGAACCCTTGATAATAGCATAAAGAACTCTCACTAAGGAGAGAACATGAACTCTCTCAAGAACAAAGAGCTCTCAATTTAGAGAAGTATAATTTTCATTCAAAATGAGTGTTAAAATCTACATGAAGGAAGGAATGCTATATTTATAGAGCAAAGCATGAACCATGGGTTTAGGAACCTCAAGTTGAACGTCCAACATGCTTAATTAAGGGTTAGTTAGCTTAATTTAGTGTTAATTTAGCATGTGCTCAATTAACACTAATTTAATCTAACTAAAGATCCAAACATGGCCCTAAAAAAATGGATCTATGTTTCCTTTAATTTGAATTTGAATTTTGGAGGGAAATGACATGGCACTTCCAAAATTCAAATTCAAATAAGAAGCAACAAGAATCAGTCATGTAGGAGAGAGAAAGCACATGTGGAGTAAAACAAGGGGACAAGGGGGCCCACGTGTCTCATGCATGCTTAATGTGTTGGTTAGAAGGGTGTGAAGAGGAATTAGGGGTGTGGAAATTAATAACCACACATTCAAATCCTCTTGGACCAGCCCAAACTAATTAACACACTCCACAGGGAGACTAATTACACCTCCTAAAGAAAATAGAACCTATAGGCCAAAATACAAGGCCGAACATTAAACTAGCTACACCCCTATAATCCTAATGACTTAAGGGTGCTTATACAAGCCTAAAAATGGTCAAATTAATACAATTAAATGGAACATTTCCTAAAATAAGCTCCTTGAAGCTTCATCCAAGTCATGCTCCTTTTTTATTGGTCCTAGCTCAAGCCCATGCTAGGCGTGCATGCATCATATCCTCTCCCTTGAGGTGGATTTGACCTCAAATCCTGTGGTCTTTCTTCCTCTTTTTCCAATCCTGCAAAAGCACCCGCATAGGAATGAGTATATGATTATGTACACAAATGTTAAGGGTAGGAGGTCTATAGGGAGACCTCATAGACTTGGGGTGGTGGGGGTATGCACTAAGGTTTAAAAAATGTTTGTTGTGCTTCTGCCCCCACACAACAATTCCCCAAGTGACTTTAAGTTCACTAAAGGATAATCTCATCCGAGGAGGAAATGAGACAAGCTTAGGTTCCTTGGAGCACTCATCCAAGAAAGCCAAGTAGGCTTTATGTTGTTGTTCACCTCACAAGATGATGATAGGCCTAGAGGTGGACCTTTCTTTCAAGGTCTCTTTGAGTGGACCTTGAGATTGGCTATGGATAGAAAATATTCGTAGGCCAATCTCCTGACCAAACTTGGCCATATCCACAAATGGGTCTTGAGTTTGTGTTTCATTGTGCTCAAAAGTTATGGGCACAATCTCATTTCCTACTTGCAACATGGGAAGGTTGTTTTCAATTAGATTTTCCTTGGATGGCAAGGATAAATCTCCTTGAAGAACAACTTCCTTTTCTTTCAAGTGTTGAACTTGAGGTTCTTGTTTGAGCTTTATGAATAAATGTTCAAGTCCAACACTTGGTGAATTTTCTTCTTTATGTGCAACTAGAGGTTGTGGAAAGATGTGTTCAAATGATTGAGACACAACCTCCACTTGCACTTGTCCTAAGAGAAAAGTTTCTTTAATAAGATCCTCCTTAGGACTTAAGGAGTAATCTTCTTGAAGACCTTCTTCTCTCTTACTTTTGACCAAGTTTTGAACTTGAGGATTTGATTTGAACCTTAAGGATGTAGGCTCAAGTTCAAAACTTGATGAAGTGTCAAGTTGGACTTCACATTCACCTTTCTCCATCAAGACCTTTTCCAAGCATTGGACTTCACAATTTTGTTTCTCAAAAGGTAAAGATATAAGTCCAACACTTGTTAAAGTGTTTGATGAAGAATCATATTCAAGGTGAATTTGAGATTGTGAAATGTTCTCAAAAGATTTTTGCACAATCTCAAATTCCACTTATGTTTTAATGGATTGGTTAGAAGATTGACCTAAGCTAGAGTTCAAAACTAGATCTTGGCTAGACTCACTCTTCTCACCAATCTCTTTTTCTAATTTTATATTTTTAGAATTTTCAAGGGGGTGTGTGTGTTTTCTATCTCCTTTCTCCTATTCTCTCCTTTTCTTCTTGAGTTTCCTTTCTCTTTCTTTTTCCTTTTTTTCTCTTTTTATTTCTCTTTCTAATTTTATCAAACTCTTTTCTAAACACTCCCAACTTTCTTCTTTTTCCTTTCTCCATTTTTTCTCTTTTTCTTCCCATATCTTATCTCTTTCCCACTTTTCTCTTTCCCATTTTTCTTCTTTCTCTTTTCTCTCTTTTTCATAATTTTCTCTCCTCTCTTTTTCCTTTCTTTCTCTTCTTTCTCTTCTTTCTTTTTCCTCTCTTTCTTTTCTTTCTATTATTTCTTTCCTATATCTCTCTTTTATTTTTCTTTCTCTTTCTCTACACTCTTTTCTTTCTTTTTCTATTCTCTCATAGGGGTAGGGAAAAGGAGTGTAAAATAAGGGAGAACTTGGGTCATGGTAAGCACTAGGAGGAGGTTTGTACCAAGAATAGAACCCACTCATCTCACCCTTTTTTTTTGTTTCTCAACTAAAACACCACCTAGAAAACGCAAGAGCATATACCACTAACCTACACGAATTCCTACAAGTGCATGAGCCTTTGGAACTCCATACACTCCTCTAAAAATGCATGAAAAAAAGATAAGGTAAACTAAGGAGAAAAACTAAAAAAGGAAAGGGATCTAACGTGCTCCTAAAGGTGTGGAAGGTGGTGTACCACTTCCTCCTTTTCACCTTAATTAGCGAGAGACTAAGCTAAATACTTAAGAATAATGGCCTTTTACAAACCAAGGAAAAGAAAATACAATTAAGAATTATCAATTAAGGAATAAAACTAAAAACAATTCTTCAAGTGTCTCCCAAGCAATCTCTCCCAAGGTGTTTAACTCTTTGTCCATGCTCTTTCTTTTGTTCAAGTCCTTTTAGCTATTTCAACTCTTCCTTAAGAGGCTACCCTTGTGGAAGGCTTCCTTACTCAAGGCTTACCTACACAAAAGTGGCACCAAACCAAGGCAAGAACCAAAAAGAAGGACAAGCAAAAGTAAAGCAAGAAAAGTATAATTTGAATGGTAAACTATCCAAATGGAAGGATTGATGAAGACATGACTCAAAGAATTCAAAGAAGACAAACTAAAAATAAAGGTAGAAAGAAGGCTAAGCACACAAAGGAAATCCTAGAAAAGTTCTAGATAAGGATAAGGACTAAAAATGCAAAATGACACAAATAATTTTCAAAAATTGCACCAATACAAATATGAATGGCTGAATGTTTTAGGTAATGTTTCCAAGCAATTACAAAAATATTCAATCCTCTTTTTCAATTAAAAGAATTTTCTATTAGGTACACCAATTTTTTCTATGTATTGTTTTTTACTTCTTTGTTTTAGCACTTTTTTATTTTTGTTCTTTCTTTTCAAATTGTCTTTCGAATTTTTCTCTTTTTTTTTAAATTTCTTTTGGCTGCACCTAATTAATTTTTTTTTCAGATTTGGTTTGCAAATTTAATGAGGAATAAAGAGGTACTAATCACTTCTTAACAGACTTAAACAAGAGAGAAAACCTCTCTTAGAAGCTCAATTTCAAGAAGCTTACACAACACTTTTTCAAGACTCAAAACAACACAAAAATTTAGTAAAACCTAAGGAATTTTAAATTGAAAAATTAAGGACTAAACAAGACTAATATAATGACATAACAAGCAGATTATAAAACTGAAAATTAACACCTAAAAACAGAACCAAAACAGAGCAAAAAAACTGCACTAGTCTTGATGCAAAACTAGCCAAGGATGTGACCACAACGCTGTGGTTTTTGCCACAGCCGTGTGGATTTATTCCACAACTCCTCTTAGGCTCCAAGCTTAGGAAATCAAGGAATAAAAAAAGCACAAATTGGACTGCACAAAACGCTCAAAACAAAACTGGAAACAGAGAATTAAAACTGCACAAAAAAAACACCACATGAAAAGCTAGTTTCAATCCAAAACACTAACCACACATGTGTGGTTCCATCCAAAAAAAATTATGGAATCACTATTTAGTGTTTCTTAGGATTGATCCAAGCATGAACAACACAAGAGACAGCAAGAATATGCAGCGGAAAAAATCAGATCTAAAACAGAATTATGATTCAATGAAAGAACACAAAAATTGAATCAAAATTTTTAGAAGATGTAGCACAAAACTTGTGCCTAGAATTTTTTTGAAATTTTAGAAGCAAAAATTGAAAACACAACTTCAAGACAATACACATCAAGACAAGTAAATGAAAATTAAAAAACAACACGGATGGACTGAAATTAAAATAGAATTGGAGTAGAAGAGAAGATGACAATGCACAAAATGAACCGAAAATTTCAGCAAGATAGGATATAACAACAACCTCTATCAGAGCCTAAGCTCTGATACCACTTGATGCATCCCTCCCCAAGGCAAGTTTGAAGAATCCTTAATGAAGAGAATGCTCCCAAGATCCTTGCTCATAGAGGTTCCAAGGTTGAAGAAATGGAGGTGGAAGACTAGAAAATGGAGGAGAAGTAGGCGCCACTCTTGTTGAAGGAGATAAGCCAAAGGATGAAGCTAGCCACAAGGGAAGGAACCCTTGATAATAGCATGAAGAACTCTCACTAAGGAGAGAACATGAACTCTCTCAAGAACAAAAGAGCTCTCAATTTAGAGAATTATAATTTTCATTCAAAATGAGTGTTAAAATCTACATGAAGGAGGGAATGCTATATTTATAGAGCAAAGCATGAACCATGGGTTTAGGAACCTCAAGTTGAACGTCCAACATGCTTAATTAAGGGTTAGTTAGCTTAATTTAGTGTTAATTTAGCATGTGCTCAATTAACACTAATTTAATCTAACTAAAGATCCAAACATGGCCCTAAAAAAATGGATCTATGTTCCCTCTAGTTTGAATTTGAATTTTGGAGGGAAATGACATGGCACTTTCAAAATTCAAATTCAAATAAGAAGCAACAAGAATCAGCCATGTAGGAGAGAGAAAGCACATTTGGAGTAAAACAAGGGGACATGGGGGCCCACGTGTCTTATACATGCTTCATGTGTTGGTTAGAAGGGTGTGAAGAGGAATTAGGGGTGTGGAAATTAATAACCACACATCCAAATCCTCTTGGACCAGCCCAAACTAATTAACACACTCCACAAGGAGACTAATTACACCTCCTAAAGAAAATAGAACCTATAGGCCAAAATACAAGGCCGAACATTAAACTAGCTACATCCCTATAATCCTAATGACTTAAGGGTGCTTATACAAGCCTAAAAATGGTCAAATTAATACAATTAAATGGAACATTTCCTAAAATAAGCTCCTTGAAGCTTCATCCAAGTCATGCTCCTTTTTTATTGGTCCTAGCTCAAGCCCATGCTGAGCGTGCATGCATCAAAATCCCAAACAAGATAACCCAATGGTGATTAGTATTGAAATCACTAATTGCATTATATAGAAGACCCTTGTTGATTAAGAAAGTTCAACTAACATTCTATATTAGAGCACTTTCAAAGAGCTAGACATTTTGAAAGTTCAACTTGTACCCTAGGACGAGCCATTAATAGGGGTTTTGGGTGAAAAAGTTGTTACAAGAGGCTACATAGACCTCTATACCAAATTTGGACCACATGATGGTCCAATCTAGTTATGGTAAACCACATGGCTAACCAATGTTGTTATGTTTTAAAAATAGAATGGGAATTAGGCATGTGTGCAGATTACACAAACATAAACAAAGCATGCCCAAAAGACACGTAACAATTGCCAAACATTGATAGGTTAGTTGTCAACATGTGGGTCTCGACAGGATAGAGAATAATGATTTGAAAAACAAATGAGTCATAAAGACAGTTAACTCTAATTTTGCCAAAAAATGTTTATTACGGAAAACATCAGAAAAACCTTTAAAGTAAAAGATGGTCTCCGAAACCAAATTTTGCGTTTGAGAGTCGATTACGTGTAGGGAAGCTATTAGCATCCTACAATGTAACACGTATGAAAAGATTTTTTTTATGCTTTTAAGCTCGACAGGAAAAGGGTTTCTGCTCCTACGTATCTCCAATGCAATGGAGAATCAGAGTTCATGTAGTTCTTTGAAAAAATATTTGTCTATTGATATTTTTCTTTGATTTATTTTTAGTTTTGTTGATGCTTAGGATTTGTTGAACTGTCACAGCTCATGCATCTCAAATTTTGGAGTGGTCAAAGGTGTACACCCAAGCTGACCCACTTGATTGTCTTTTACCTCTTAGGATTGTTTTCTAATCTTTATGATTTTTTCCTAGTAGTTTATTTTTAAAAACGAGAGTCAAGACAAAAAAAGTTGTCACAACTTATGCCTTAAAATCTCAAAATGAACAAGATGTCACATTTAGTCAATCCTCTTTATTTGGAAACTTATGGAATTTTATTGCAATCTTACTTTCAAAACCTTATGAAATTTTTGTGATAACGAGATAGTTAAGAAGTTTTGAAAATGAAAGTTGTGAAATTTTGTAATTTTCCGTTTAAATAAAGCTAAAAATGAAACAAGTAAGATAGCAGAACATTATCACGCGCATGATAACAAAGTCAAAAAGGCTAAAGATGAAAGGATGACCACAAGCCTATAAGAATATATGACATAACCAGTATTGAGGGAAGAATTTGTATTAAATGCAGCAATTGGCTTTTCAAAACCTAAACCCTCTTTTAGAATTATAACTCTCTTTTTTCAAGATTAGGACTTCCTTCAGAAGTCTAAGAGCTTCTTTCCTGAAGACCTCCCCTTGAAATTAGCCAACACCTTTATTTATAGTCAAAGTCTAGGTCTGCTTGCTGTGCGGATTTTGGTTGCTAAAAAAAATTTATTTGTTTAGTCACAAATGGTTGTTGAGCGACACTTTTTTAAATTTTGTCTCACAACGCTTAGTGATGAAACTTTGCTAAGCGAGTAACAATTCTTAATATTGAAGAAACTCTCACATAGCTTAGCGACGAAACTGTAAGGACTGGTTTAGTTAATAAATTATTAGTGAAAAAAATAATGTTAGGGGAAATTAAATGTTTAATTATCTTATATTAGTATAGTAGTGGAGAATAATTAAGTTTATTTATAATATCATTATTAGTTAATTATTTTTTTTAAAAACGATAGTTGGGAGGTGGAAAGTGAAATATAATAATAATTTCTTGATTTCAGAGAGTTTTGATTGAGTTTCGAGGACTTTTCGGAATCTGTTTAAGAGGGGATGCGAATAGCAAGTCAGAACTTACTAAACTCACCTCACTCCTTTTTCCTTTTTTTTTATTCTTTCTTTCTTTTTTCCTTTTTCTCTTTCTTTCTTTCCTTTTCCTTTTTTTTTTATTTTCTCTTTCTTTTCTTCTCTGCCACTTCTACACTCCGCGTCACCGTTTTTCTTGTGTCCATTGCATGTGAAGCTTTTGGTTGACAGATTTTGACGTGGTCTCTTCCATAACTCCTGTTTCTGAGTGATCCCTGTTATAGGTAAGTATGATCTTAAATCAACAAACCTTTTTCCGATCGTTTTTAATCCTATCGTTTACGTTAAAAAGGGAATTTCTTTGAAAATTTTAATTTCTTATGTTCCTGTTTAAATTAGGATTTTTGTCAGGTTCCTGTGAATTTCTTCGTGTGGATTTCCTCATTTTCTTTTGAGTTAGATTTGAAAAGGAGAAATAGGTAAGGTAAGCTCTTTTGTTGATTTTTGTTAATAGATAAGTGATTTGGTAGTTGAGAGATTTAAGCTATTTGAAATAACGAGTATTTTGACTATATTTTGAGCTATTTAAGATAACATTTCTTTTAATTGTATTTTGAGCTATTTAATATAGTGCATATTTGATTTTGATTTTAACTTATTGAATTAGCGTATATTAGGATTTCATAGTTGAGATATATAATGTGTTGCGTAGGGGATGATTATTATGAGAGTGATGTTTTATCTTGAATTGGATGATTATTGGATAGTTTGGATGTGGCCATTATGGTAGAGTAACTTAGTTTTGGTTGAATTGATTTTCTGTGACTGGAATTGAATTATTGGAATGACAATGTATTATTTGGAATTGTGATGTAATGCATATGATTGGAATGCATGATGAGAATATATTTATTGATATTGTTGGTTGTGGGCAGTTACAGTTGGGTAACCTACCCTTGAATGATAGTTTGGTGAGGTACATTGATGTTAGGGACACAACTGGGGTCAATGTAATCCAGAATATCAGATGTGAAAAGGGATATTTTTGTGATTTGCATTGTGGTCCTGGTACTAGATATGCAAGGAGGTGCCTAAGGACATACTCAGACAACGATTGTGTGTCATAGGGTGTCAGGTAGACACTGGACATCCGTTTGTGGTTGTCAAATGAGTATTGCTTAGATTTAAATTGGTGGTAACACAGGCAGCTTGGACGCTTGTCGCCAATTGAAAGAGGTCTTAAGCCACCTCGGTGTCTGAACTCAATGTAGATATTCCGTAATGTATCGAGTCTAAACATGTTGTGTGAAATGCTTGTATTTTCAGGGGAATATAAGTATGATTGATTTGATTGATGATTTTGTGATTTTTAAGTTTTCTATATTATGAATTTTATGTATTATTATGCTTACCCTTGCAATATTTGTGTATTTTGTATGAGTGTGATGATCGTGCTTTGCATAAGAGCAGATACCAGTGATGGCAATGAAGATTAGAATTAGTAGGATTGGCAATTGATTAGTGGCAGTAGCGGAATTACTCATTTTGTGGTTGAAATAGTTTATTTATTAGAATATATTATATATATTTGTTCATGAGTATGCTACTAGGTTTGAACACCTAGCTCGATTTTATTCCCAAGCTACTACAGAAGCCTGGAAGTGTAGAAAATTGAAGAAAGTCTTAAATATGAAGTGAAGCGGATGGTTGTGCCTATGGCCATTCGGGAGTTTGCAGTATTGGTAGAAAAAGCCAAGATAGTGGAAAGATTAGAATGTGGAGGAAAGATGGTGAAGACTCAAAGAAATGGATTTACAGGGAACAGAGGGAAACATTTTCAGAAAAAGCCTTATAGCAGACCACAATCCTCTAAAGGTGGACTTGCGGAACAACAACAGCAAAAGAAGTCTGGTATCAAGTGTTTCAAATGTGATGGACCACACTATGCTAGGCAGTATGCTCTCTCGCCTTTGTGCTATATATGCCATAAACCAGGACACTTGGCCAAAGATTGTTCACAAAAATTCAAAATTTCCACCACCAAAGGTAATCAATAAGTTCAAAAGGGTGACAACAAACCTGGGATGGCAGGACGGGTGTTTACCATGAATGGAGCTGAAGTTTCTCAGTCTGATGGATTGATTCAAGGTGCATGCACTGTATTGGATAAAATTGTTAAAGTATTATTTGATTCTGGAGCAACACACTCTTTTGTGTCCCATAATTGTCGAATGAGTTAAACTTGCCTGTGTATGACTTGTCATGTGAATTATTAGTATCCACCCCAACTAATAAAATAGTTTTGGCTACAACCATTTGTGTGGGATGTCCAGTTACAATTAAAGGACATAATTTCAAGATATATTTGATTTGCTTGCCATTGCAAGATATGGACATAATCCTGGGAATGGATTGGCTATTTCCCAATCATATTCTTATTGATTGTGCCCATAAAGAAATAACTTTTGCTACTGAGGAAAATGTATGGATGTCTACAAAAGAGATGAAGAAATCATTGAGAGAATGTGCACAATGTTTCATGATTTTGTCCAATCTAGTGGTTGAGAAAAATGTAGATGTAAAAGATCAGGAAGTGGTGAACGAATTTCCAGATGATTTCCCTAATAAAATTCCTAGTCTACCCCCAAAGAGAGAACTGGAATTCTCTATTGATTTGATTCTTGGAGTAGGACTAGTGTCAGTAGCCCCTTACCATATGGTACTGCAGAGTTGATTGAATTAAAGAAGCAAGTAGAAGATTTATTAGAGAAGCAGTTTATTAGGCCAAGTGTATCTCCTTGGGGTGCACCTGTGTTATTAGTAAAGAAGAAATATGGTAGTGCAAGAATGTGTATTGACTATCAGCAGCTAAATAAATTAACCATTAAGAACAAGTATCCGTTGTCTAGAATTGATGACTTGTTGGATCAGTTGCATGGTGTTAAAGTATTTTCTAAGATTGACTTGAGATCGGGATACCATCATATCAGAGTGAAGGAAGAAGATGTGCAGAAGATCACCTTTAGATCTCGATATGGGTATTTTGAGTTTTTAGTGATGCCGTTTGGAGTGACAAATGCTTCTGCTATATTCATGGATGACATGAATAGGATATTCCATTCGTTCCTTGATAAATTTGTTGTTGTTTTCATATATAACATTTTAGTATATTTCCGTACACTTGAGGAACCTCGGGAGCATTTGAGAGAAATCTTGGAGATTTTGAGGGAAAAACAGTTGTATGCGAAGCTGTCTAAATGTGAATTCAAGTAAAGTTTCTAGGTCATGTGATTTCAGCTAGAGGAATTGCAGTAGATCCAGTTAAAGTTGAAGTAGTGTTACTTTGGGAGAGACCAAAAACTGGAACTAAGATTAGAAGTTTTATGGGACTGGCTGGGTAGTATAGGAGGCTTATTGAGGGATTCTCCAAGTTAGTTGTACCCTTAACACAATTGACATGTAAGAATCACCATTTTATTTGGACGGATGAATGTGAAGCTAGTTTTGAAGAACTGAAGAAAAGGTTAACTAGTTCACCGATTTTGACGATACCTGATCTGAGTGTACCTTTCAAGGTATTTTGTGACGCTTCACATCAAAATTAGGTTGTGTATTGATGCAAAACAAGAAGGTTGTGGCTTATGCCTCAAGACAACTTAAGACTCATGAGAAGAACTATCCTATTCATGATCTAGAGTTGGCAGCAGTTGTTTTTGCTTTGAAGATTTGGAGACATTATCTGTATGGAGCAAAGTTTGATGTATTTAGTGACCATAAAAGTCTGAAATATTTGTTTGATTAAAAAGAACTAAACATGAGGCAGAGGCGTTGGATGGAGTATCTGAAAGATTATGATTTTTAGCTGATGTATCATCCAGGTAAAGCAAATGTGGTAGCCAACGCTTTGAGTAGAAAGTCGATTCAAATGTCGGCTTTGATGGTGAAAGAATTGGAGCTTATAGAGAGGTTTAGAGATTTGAACCTTGGAGTGGAATTTTCTTCTAACCACTTTAGTTGCGGTATGCTCACTGTGACTAATTATTTCCTGAATATGATCAAGGAGAAACAACCATTAGATTCCAAGTTGAAGCATGCTATAGAGTTGTTGGATTCTGATAAGGATAGAGAATTTAGTTTTGGAAATGATAGGGTATTGAGATTCAGAGGAAGAATTTGCGTGCCAGGTGATGCAAAAATAAAAAAGGTGATTCTGGAAGAAGGCCATAAAAGCAAGCTCAGTTTACATCATGGTATGGTTAACATGTATCAGGATTTGAAGAAATCTTTATGGTGGACAAACATGAAAAAGGATGTGCTTTCCTTTGTGGCAACCTGTTTGACCTGTCAAAAGGCAAAGGTGGAACATCAGAGACCCGGAGGTATTTTGCAACTAATAGAGATACTGGAGTAGAAGTGGGACAACACTACTATGGACTTTGTGACTCATCTACCTCGTTTTGCAAAGGGATACGACGCTATTTGGGTGATAGTAGACCGATTAACGAAGTGTGCTCATTTCTTACCAATTAATATGAAGTATTCCTTGGAGAGGTTGACACAACTGTATATTTGGGAAATAGTCAGATTACATGGTATTCTCTCCAGTATCATTTTAGATCGTGATCCTAGATTTATATCCAGATTTTGGCAGAGTCTACAAGCAGCGTTAGGAACTAAATTGAGATTTAGTTCAGCTTATCACCCTCAGACAGATGGTCATTCTGAGAGAACCATTCAGTCACTGGAAGATTTGTTGAGGACTTGTATACTGGACCACTTGGGTAGCTGGGAGGAAATATTTCCCTTGGTGGAATTCACCTACAATAACAGTTTTCATACTAGCATCAAGATGGAACCATTTGCAGCATTGTACAGAAGAAGGTGTAGAACTCCATTGTGTCGGTATCAAGATGGGGTGAATGTGTTGGTTGGACCAAAATTTTTGCAGTAGACCACATAAAAGATTAAATTGATACAAGACCGGATGAAGGCTTCACAGAGCAGGTAAAATAATTAGTTGATAGGAGAAGAAACCCACTTGAGTTTAAGTGATGTGATCTTTGATGATCACGTGCCCAAAGGATCCTTCCTAAGGTCACTTGGAAGGGAAATGGATTTATGGAGAGGAAAGGAATGGGTTGAGGCGCCACAAATACTAGGTTTGATAAGCCAAAGGGGAGAGGCCACAAGGGAGGGGTCCCTTGATAACTCTTAGAAGCTCTCACAAAGGAGAAAGGCGGACACTCAAAGGTAAGAACCTCAACCAATATGGTCTCTAGGATTAAATTCAAGTGTAAAAAATACAAGTGAGGGAGGAGCTCCTATTTATAGAGGTAGCTAACATCTTGAACAAGATAACCTAAAAAAGAAGGGCTAGGATTAAAAGGAGAGATCTAAGGGAGGAGAATTGAGAAACAATTCCCTCCTTAGATCATCAAACTTGGTGCCCAAGTTTTTCAAACCAAGGGCCAAGATTCCTTCTTATTAGCTTAGGGGGTTTATGTAGAAAAGAGGGGTGTAGATATCAAGGCTACCCCTTATTTCCTTCATAAAGACCCAAAACGCTAAATTCACCCTCTAAATTCCTAAGACACCTCCTAAAAATAAAAAATGGACTAAATACATGTCCCAAATTAAATTCTTAATGCTCCTCAAAATTAAAATAAAGGAAAATTACATTTTATTAACTAAAGTCCCTAGCCTAATATCTTCACTCTCCATAGGAGGTGAAGTCTTCCTTTGTCTGCAAAGGCTAGGTCTTCTTCAATCCTTCTAGCCATGGCCCTAGTGATAGGTCCTTGGCTAGGCATGGTCACATCATCTCCTCCCCCTTGAAGAGGATTTGACCTCAAATCCATAGGGTCTTCGTCATTTTCAGCACCTACAAATGGAGACAAATCAGAAACATTAAAACTGGTGCTTACCACATAATCCTCAGGCAGATCTAAAACATAGGCCTTATTACCGATCCGCTCAAGGATTTGGAAAGGTCCATCTCCTCTAGGGCTAAGTTTGGACTTCCTTTGAGAAGGAAATCTATCCTTTCTCAAGTGAAGCCATACCCAGTCGCCCTTTTCAAAGATGACTTCTTTCCTCCCCCTATTGGCGAAAGTAGCATCTCTCAAGGATTGGCGCTCTATGTTAACTTTAACCCTTTCATGTAATTGTTTTACAAAAATGGCTTTTGCCTCTCGTTCTTTATGCACAGCAACAGAAAGAGGAAGAGGTAAAAGATCTAGAAAAGTGTGAGGATTAAAGCCATAGACCACCTCAAAAGGAGAATGCTTGGTGGTTCTATGAACCACCCAATTATAAGCAAATTTAATATGGGGAAGGTACTCATCCTAAGACTTATGGTTGCCTTTAAGGAGAGCCCTCAGCATAGTGGATAAAGATCTATTCACAACTTCTGTTTGCCCATCAGTTTGAGGGTGACAGGTAGTGGAAAAAAGAAGTTTAGTTCCCAGCTTAGCCCAAAGAGTTTTCCAAATATGGCTAAGGAACTTCACATCCCTATCTGACACTATTGAAGAGGGTATACCATGCAATCGGACAACCTCTTTAAAGAAAAGTCTTGCGATGTTGCTCGCATCATCCACTTTATGGCAGGGAATAAAATGGACCATTTTTGAAAATTGGTCCACCACCACAAATAGGGAGTCTGCACCTCGTTGGGTTCTTGGGAGCCCAAGGATGAAATCCATGCTAATATCCTCCCAAGGTGCAGAAGGAGCAAGTAAAAGTGTGTATAGTCCATGAGACATTGCTTTAGACTTTGCTTGCAAGCAAGCTATACATTTAGAGCAATGTCTATGGACATCTCTACGCATATGGGGCCAAAAGAATTTCTCTTGTAAAAGCATAAGGGTTTTTGAAATCCTAAAATGCCCCATGAGCCCACCTTCATGACTCTCTTTTGTAAGTAAGTTCCTAATTGATCCTTGGGATATACAAAGCTTACTCCCTTTGTAAAGATACCCCTCACTGATGAAGTACCCATCATGGGCCTTTAATGCAAATGCAGATGCAGAGGTAGCAAATATGGGGCCGAAATCCTTATCAGACGGATACATAGCCCGAATGTCATCAAATCCCAAGATTTTTGCACTCAAGGATGAATAAAGGGCATGACGCCTAGAAAGAGCATCATCCACCACATTTTGTTTTCCTTTCTTGTACTTGATGACATAAGGGAAGGATTCAAGATATTCCACCCACGTTGCATGCCTTTTGTTCAATGTACCTTGACCCCTCAAATATTTTAGTGACTCATGGTCACTATGAATCACAAACTCCTTGGGAGCAAGGTAATGCTCCCAAGTTTGAAGGGCCCTAATTAGAGCATAAAACTCCTTATCATAGGTGGGGTAGTTGAGGGGGGCACCATTGAGTTTTTCACTGAAATACGCAATGGGGTGCCCTCCTTGCAATAAGATAGCCCCCCACACCTACACCAGAGGCATCACATTCAAGTTCAAATGTTTTAGAAAAGTCAGGTAATGCCAAGACTGGTGCATGGGTCAGTTTATGCTTAATTAGCTGGAAGGCTTTCTCTTGTTTCTCACCCCAAAGGAAAGGAACTTCCTTTTGCACCAAATCATTTATTGGTGCAAAGAGCGTGGAGAAATTAGGCACAAAGCGCCTATAAAATCCAACGAGACCATGAAAGCTTTTGATCTCTGTCACACTCTTTGGGGTGGGCCATTCTTGAATAGCTTTTATCTTTTCGGGGTCAACATGATCCCCTTTTATGCTAAGTACAAAAGCTAGGAAAACTACACTATCTACACAAAAGGTACATTTTTCTAAGTTACCAAAAATATGATTACTCCTAAGAAGAGAAAAAACATGCCTTAGATGTCCTAAATGATCATCTAGGTTCCTAGAGTAAACTAAAATGTCATAAAAGTAAACTACACAAAATTTTACCAAGGCAATCCCTCAGTACATGATTCATTAAGCGCATGAATGTGCTTGGGGCATTAGTTAGCCTAAAAGGCATAACCAACCACTCATAAAGACCAAATTTAGTCTTAAAAGCAGTTTTCCACTCATCACCCTCTTTGATCCTTATTTGGTGGTAACCATTTCTAAGATTTATTTTTGAAAATATTTTTGCCCCATGCAATTCATCCAACATGTCATCAAGACGGGGGATTGGGTGCCTTTATTTGATGGTGATGTTGTTGACTGCACGACAATCAACACACATCCTCCATTGGTCATTCTTCTTGGGCACCAACAAGACTGGCACAGCACAAGGGCTTAGGCTCTTTTGAACCCAACCCTTCTCCAACAGCTCATTCACTTGAGACTCAATCTCTTGGGTCTCCATGGGGTTGGTCCTATAGGCAGGTCTATTAGGTAGACTTGCGCCAGGTACCAAATCAATTTGATGTTCTATACCCCTAATGGGAGGAAGTCCTTTCGGAACCTCATTATGGAATATGTCATCAAATTCTTTTAAAATATCTTGAACCCCTTGAGGAAGGTGCTCATGTGCATGGGCTGTGGCAGTGCTCTCAGCAGAAGAATGCAAAATGGGAGAAGGATTTGATGCTTCTTTGCAAAAGAGGAGATAAAAGGGCTTGTTAGTCAAAGGGGCTTCTTTTAAATCACGTTTAGTAGCAAATAGGCTCCTTTTACTAATATTCCCTTTCGAAGGGGCATCACCTTCCGACTCTCTCTCTTTACCCTTTTCAAGCTTTAAGGGTAAAGCTTGTTGTATTTTTTTTTTGTTTTTGTTTTTCCTCAACTCTTTTCTTTTTCATCGCAAATTGATCTTCAGCTACTTGAGAAGGTGACAAAGGATACAATTTGAAGCGCTTTTCATTATGGGTGAGAATTATTTGGTTGGAGTGACCATGGTGAATAGCTTTTTTGTCAAATTGCCATGGTCTTCCCAACAGGATATGACCAGCCTCCATAGGAACTATGTCACAAAGAATCTCATCATTATAAGATCCTATGGAAATTGGAACCATAACTTGTTCATTGACTACCATCTCCCCTTGCTCATTGAGCCATTGCAATTTGTAAGGTTTGGGATGGGGCATGGTAGTTAAGGCTAGCTTTTCAACCAACCTAGAGCTACAACAGTTACAACAGGAGCCATTATCAACAAGGATAGAACATACTTTGTCATTTACTTTACATCTTGTATGGAAGATGTTCTCTATTTGTGACTAGCCAAGCTCTAGAGGTTGGCTTCCAAGAAGCCTTTGAACCATAAGGAGGTCCCCCTCATAAGGAAAAACTTCCTCACACTGTTGTTCAAAAGTATGTCCCCCTTCTTCCTCACTCTCACTAGAGGAGGAAGATGAGCTATTCTCACTACAAATGTCTTGTCCCCTTATGATCATGGTTTTCTTGTTAGGGCATTGAGAGGCAATATGGCCTCTCCTAAGACATTTGAAGCATTTGATACTACTTTGCCTCTCAGTAGGCTTAGTAGTAGGGGGTTTTCTCTCTACATGAGGTGCTTTTGTATCTTGAAAATGCTTGAGTTCCTCTTTGGTAAAACCCTTGAAAGAGTTTCCCTTAGGTTAGTCTCTCTTTGAGTAAGAGGGAAAATCTTTTTTGAAGCTTTTTCTCTTGAGTTGATTCTTATCTCTTACACAAAGTTCTACCAACTCATCAAGGTTTGAGTATGAAAGAAGCTCTACCTTATCTCTAATGTCAGAGCTTAATCCACACAAAAACCTAGCAAGGGTGGCATTGGGTTCCTCAATGATATTGACCCTTAGTATGAGAAGCTCCATCTTTTGTCTATACTCCTCAATACTTAGGTTATGTTGCCTAAGTCTTTGGAGCCTATCCAAAAGATCCCTCTCATAATATGAAGGAATGTGTCTTCTTCGCAAACAAGTTTTTAGATCATTCCAGTAGCGAATGTCAGGCATTTGTTTACGGGCCCTATCCTTGACTAACCCATCCCACCAATGCAAAGCAGAACCTTGAAAACTAAGGGAGGCCAAAGGTACTTTCCTTTCTTCCCTAATTTCATAGCATCGAAAGAGTTGTTCCAATTTGACTTCCCAATCTAGGTAAGTCTCAACATCTTCCCTACCATGAAAATGGGGTAGGTCTACCTTTGGTTCCCTAGCATGATTTATGTTCTCTTGAGGAGAATGATGATTGTATGATGAATGAGAGTGATGCTTATGTTGATTTCTATAGTATTCTTCTTCACTAGAGCTAAAATGCCTAGATGGGGATCTTATGAGAATTCCTTTATTTTTTCTATCACTCTCCCTCCCATCTCTCCTCTTACTCTCTTCTCCTCTCCTTCTCTCTTCTTCCTCTTTTTCTCTTTTTCTTTCTAGTTCTTTCCTTCTTCTCCTTTCTTCATCCTCTCTTCTCTCTCTTTGCCTTCTCTCTTCTCGCTCTTTTTTCTCTTTTCTCATTTCCAACATCTCTTTTTTTAACTCTTCCTTCTCTTTTTGTTTTTCCTTTTCTTTTATTTCTTTTTTTCTCTCTTTTTCTTCCTCCTTTCTTGTTCTTTAGTCATCCATTCCCTAAATTCTAAGTTAAGGTTTTCAAGAGTGTCTCCCTTAGAAGGTTTTCTTTGGTTGACACTCTTACTTGATGAACAACTATGTGCACTAGAATGTGTGTGAGAAGTCATGGTGCTTGGATGCTAAAAACTAAAGGGTAGGCCAAAAACTTTTTTTTTTTGTTTTCTCACCTAAGGTGGCTTGATGAGTCTTTGGAACTCTTAGCCTCTACACGTTTTTTCAAAATAACATAAAATAAAATAAAAGTGCAAGAATGTAAAAGAGAAAGGGCTCTAATCTTGCTCCTAAGGTCTTGAAGGAAGTGTACCACTTCTCCCTTCTTCACCTAATTAACGATGAACTACGCTAAAATTAACCAAAATTATTACAAACCAAGGGAGGGCCTTAAGGGCACTCAAACTCCCAATCTAAAATTAAGTATACACAATACAAAGAATAAAAAAAATAAAACAAAGTCTTCACTCTAAACTTTTTGGTGTTTGTCTTCTTTTGATCAAGCCCCTTTGAGTTCCATGAACTCACCCCAAGAATGCTACCCTTGTTTCCTCTTGTTTGGACTTGCCAAAATTTTATATATGGAACCTTTCCCAACCTTTCCTTACCAAGGCCGAATACAACACAAGACAACAAACAAAGGTGAATAACAAAACAAGGTTCACAAATCCAAGTGGATAGATTAAACAATGACAAACTCAAAGAAGTAAAAAAGACAAGCAAGAAAACATAAGGCACAAAGGAAGGTAGCACACAAATAACTTTCCTAGATTAGCTCTAAGAGTAGAGATGAAAAAAGACTCAAACAAAAAAAAATGAAACCAATAGTTGCACACTTAATAAAATTTAAGTGACCAAAACTAAAAAGCTTACTCAAGTAATTTTTTTTTGAATCACAATTGGTTCCTCATATAAAATGTTTCTACTATTAGGTACACAACTTCAAATTTGTCTTTCTTTTGAGTTCTTTATCTTTTTTTTTTTAACTTGAACTTTTTCTATTTTTTTTAACTTTTTCTAATCTTTTGGCTGCACCTAATAGCTTGTTGAATTGAAATTTTAATGAGGATGCTTGAAATAATAACGCTTGAGTGAATAAGCACAAAGTAAGGTCACACAATTTTCAAGCAATGCATGCAACTAAAGGCAAAACAACTTAGTAGTTCCAAATAACACTGAACTAATGGTGCTTAAGGAATGATTTAGGGCTGATTTTGAAGTAAATTGATTGCTCAAATTACTAACACAATTCACCCAAGCTAAAATTCCATAAAGAGGCACCAATAGTGAAGGTAAACCAAGTGGAAAACTACTAATAATTAACATAAAACAAGAAACATATATAGATTGAATTGAGCAAATATTTAAGAACAACAAAGAGATTAATATGCTTGAACTAAAAGCATAAAAGACTTAAGAGACTCAACAAGAGGTTCACCTCTTAGGAGCTCAATTCAAAATGTTTTTGAAGGCTTTTTTGTAAAAATTTTAAGAGGCTAAAACCTATGGAATTTAAATGAGACAAAATAGGAAACTAACATGACTAGTATTTGACAAAACACAAGATTAAGAAAAAATTACACACCTAAAAATAGTGCAAAAATTTCAGAAAGAGACTCAAAACAAAAGGCACAACAAAGTGGCCAAAGTTGATCACCACAATGGTGTCGAAAAATCCTCAACATGTGGGTTTAATGGTCACAACTTCTTAGGCACACTTTAACATAAAAACCAAGGGAAAATTATGCAACTTGAACACGAAAATAAGATGCAAAGAAAGGGACAAATAAAATTGCATCAAATTAAATGGAACATAGGCGCGTAGATAGAAAACAAAAGCGCATATAATAGCAAGAATAAAAAGTTATACTACTAGACAATAAATGAAATAGAGATGACAAAAAATGAAGGACTTTAAAATAAAGAGATCAAAGAGATAAACAACAAAGCAAAAAAAAATTTGAGAAAGAACGTGACCTTTAGAAAGTGGCTCTAGATACCACTTGATGTGATCTTTGATGATCACGTGCCCAAAGGATCCTTTCTAAGGTCACTTGGAAGGGAAATGGATTTATGGAGAGGAAAGGAATGGGGTGAGGCGCCACAAATACTAGGTTTGATAAGCCAAAGGGGAGAGGCCACAAGGGAGGGGTCCCTTGATAACTCTTAGAAGCTCTCACAAAGGAGAAAGGGGGACACTCAAAGGTAAGAACCTCAACCAATATGGTCTCTAGGATTAAATTCAAGTGTAAAAAATACAAGTGAGGGAGGAGCTCCTATTTATAGAGGTAGCTAACCTCTTGAACAATATAACCTAAAAAAGAAGGGCTAGGATTAAAAGGAGAGATCTAAGGGAGGATAATTGAGAAAAAATTCCCTCCTTAGATCATCAAACTTGGTGCCCAAGTTTCTCAAACCAAGGGCCAAGATTCCTTCTTATTAGCTTAGGGGGTTTATGTAGGAAAAGAGGGGTGTAGATATCAATGATACCCCTTATTTCCTTCATAAAGACCCAAAAAGCTAAATTCACCCTCTAAATTCCTAAGACACCACCTAAAAATAAAAAATGGACTAAATACATGTCCCAAATTAAATTGTTAATGCTCCTCAAAATTAAAATAAAGGAAAGTTACATTTTATTAACTAAAGTCCCTAGCCTAATATCTTCACTCTCCATAGGAGGTGAAGTCTTCCTTTGTCTGCAAGGGCTAGGTCTTCTTCAATCCTTCTAGCCATGGCCCTAGTGATAGGTCCTTGGCTAGGCATGGTCACATCAATGCATGAATAACATTGATGTTAAAAAATGTCAAACTTGATGCAAATGTCAGACAAGTACTTGATTTGATTTGAGGTGTAAGACAAACACCTGATTTGACGCAGGATGCAAGACATACACTTGTCTTGATGCAAGATATAAGACAAATACTTGACTCGATGCAATGTGTCAAAGAAATGAAAGAAGGTAATGCGCAAAGTGTTGGACACATAAGCAAGTAATGCAAGTATTGGACATGACAAAAATTATGTTAAAGGTTGCAAGGTATTGATGTTGATGCAAAATGTTTTCGATGCCAAATAAGGGTTGAACTTGGTGCAAACATTTGATGGTATTTCACATTATGCATGATGAAAATGTTAGACCAACATATGGTTTAAACATTAGACAAACATTAGACATAAACGCTGACAGCTTTGATTAATGCAAGTATTGGAAATGATGTTGTTACTAGCAAGGTTTCAATTATGTGAATGATGTCGATGTTAGCTATTTGATGAACTTTTGTGCAAATATTGGCAAGGATTTGATTGAAAGAAGTGAGGTGCAAATAAGTGATGCAAAGATGGGGAATGTGCATGATGGTCAGAACATATTAAATGTATGCATGGTTATGATGTGAGATTCAATTAGAAAATTCAAAACAAAATGTCATCCCAAAGGCAAATAAGCTAGACCATATGGATGACACTAAATGGGATGCAATGCTAAAATGATGGTGACAAATATCTTTTATAAAAGAAATTGAATTGATTTGATTTTTTTTCAAAGGGAAATTTTTAAATTGATCATTATTGTCATTTGACCCTTATTTTTACAAATTTTCTTTCGAAATACACAACTTGAAGTCACTTTAGATCTTTTGATTGATCTTGCTAATTGAAAGATTATTCCCAACTTGTCATTTTTGTTTGAAACATTACTTAACTGATGAATGTGCAAAAGAGGTTTGGAAAATATTGAGGCTTTGAAGATGAAAGTTTGGAAAAGCTGAGGAACAAAAAAGTCTCAATCCATGAATTTGAGTTTGGTGTAGTGTGGAAAGAATATGAATTTCCCGATTCTCAAAAATAGAGGATGAAAGTTTTGACAATTTTCTCCAGTTTAAGGCTCCATTGAAGTGAGATAATGAAATCACAACTCATTATGTCAGGATGGAGTGATTTAGGAAGTAATTTCGCATCTTAGATGGAACCCAAGGAGGAAAATGATAATGGTAGTGATTGCCCCAGTTTGAACTCAAGAGGGAAGTTAGGTCATAATTGTTCAATAAATTTGAAAAGGGTGTCTTTATGATATGAAGTGAAGCTAAGATGACACCTTGAGTGACTATCTTACCTAGTCTCGAAAGTCGAAATCAGAGGATGAATCAAAGATGAATGGGCTTGCCTAGAATTAGACTTCAAGGTAGAATCTATGGAAATGTTTTGTTTTGAAAGACAAGTCTTGAGTTTTATTCCTTTTCTCCTTTTTTTTCTTCCTTTTCTTTTCCCTCTCATTCCCCCCCTTTTTTTTGGCTAGAAATCATGTCATCATGTTATTTTATCTTAGGATCAAAACTCATGAGAAACATAGCAATCAATCTTTGACCAGTGTGGACTTTATTTGGCTTGGAACTTGGCTACGGGATAATAAGGTATGAAAGAATGGTTTAAAGGCCCAAATGAGTGTTTAAGGGTTGTTTTAAACAAGAATAGGTATCGTTATTATCCCTTCCTTTTATTTTTTCTTTTGCTTCTTTCTTTCCCTTTTTTTTGCTTCATATCAAATGTTCACTATTTTGATCCCATTCGATAATTTTTCTCTCATCTTTTTGCTTTTCTTTTTTTTCTTCTTTTTTGTGTTTTTCTTAATTAGGTGTCTTGATATGAACATCTTTTGCCTTATTGTAAGGGTGATCCATGTTTTGGGTGTTTTGAAAAATAATTTTTAGGCTCAAAATTGGTAGTAAAGGTTTTTTTTTTTGTATTTTTTAGATAATAAAAATGGCCACACATCATTTCAAGTCATGATTTTCCTTTCTCAAGGAAGTTTTAACCCTAAAACAAGACTTAACAAATTGCTTGCTAACTCTTTTTGCATTTTCTCATTCTTATGTCTTACTTAGATTGCCTTTACAGGTTTTTAGCACAACGATTTTTCATCCATTTTTATTCTTTTTTTTTTGCTCAAAAGAATCGCCCCCAATTGAACAAATACATGGGTGAATAGCCAAAATTTCATAAATTTGCCCCAGTATGAAATTTCACCTTATTTGTAAAGTTAGGACTAGGTTGGGAGCAATCGCTTTTATTTTAGAGTATTTTTTATGTGGATTGTGGAGGGTGAGAATGAAGTTAAGACAAGATGTAGAGATATAGAAAAAATGATCAATTATGCAAGTTATTTATCTAACACCCTAAAAGTTTATTAAATAAGATTCAAACGTAGAGAGACAATCTCCGCTAAGGACCTTAGAGAATCATTTCTACCTTCTACGTTCTTCATCTCTTCTTCGAGGTAAGAGGGAGTGGCATTAACTTATACATAGGCATATATAAGAAATAGGGTAGTTGATGGATCCCTCCCTCCAGCATAAATGAATAATGAAGAGGTAAAAGGAAACTCTCCTAAGATCTTGCTCATAGAGGTTCCTTTGAAGGTAGAAATGGAGGTGATGAGGCTAGAAGATGGTAGTGGTAGGTAGCACTTCTAGGAGAAGATAAGCCATTGAAGAAGGAAGCCAAACACAAGGGAAGGAACTCTTGATAATATCATGAAGGACTCTCACAAAAATGGAGAGAATGTGAATACTCTCTAAGAAGAAGAAGAGCTCTCAATTTTAGAGAAAAGTATTTCATTCAAAATGAGTGTTAAAGGCTACATAAAAGAGGGAATGCTCTGTATATAGAGAAAACTATGGATCATGGGCTTAAAACTCCTAAGTGAACGTCCACTTGGCTTAATTAAGGTTTAGTTGGCTTAATTTAGTGTTAATTTAGCATATGCTCAATTAACACTAATTTAATCCAACTAAAGATCCAAACATGACACTAAAAATAGGGATTTATGTTCCCTCTTGTTTGAATTTGAATTTTAGAGCAAAATCACATAACACCTACAAAATTCAAATTAAAATAAGAAGGAATAAGAATAAGCCATGTAGGAGTTAGAAAGCACATGTGGAGTGAAACAAGGGGACCCATATGTCTCATACATGCTTCATGTGTTGCTTAGAAGGGTATTAGAAGAAATTAGGGGTGTGGAAATAAATACACACGTCCAAAAGCTCCTAGGCCAAGCTAAACTAATTAACACACTCCACAAAGAGACTAATTACACCTCTTAAAAAATAGAACATATAGGCCAAAGTACAAGGCTAGAAATAAAACTAATTACACCCCTAAAATCCTAATGACTTAAGGGTGTTTATACAAACCTAAAAATGGTTAAATGAATACAATTAAATGGAACATGTCCTAAACTAAGCTCCTTGAAGCTTCATCTAAGTCATGCTCCTTTCTTATTGGTCCTAGCTCAAGCCCATGCTAGGCATGCATACATTAGTAGTAGAGGCAATCCGTAAGATTAAGTTTTATGCAATTGAGTTATTTATTTGTTTGTAAGAATGGACATTATAAATGATTAAATGATGAAGAACTCTAATTATATGATTAATTAATGTGATAGTTGAGAAACTCATATGTTATTTGAACTACCTTATATACATAGGATTATATGTGGTTGTGGGTTTTCTTCCATTGAGGAGATTGATGACAATATTGATGGTTATCATTGCAATTATAGGGTGTGTTAATAATTAAGTATTAGTGATGCATCCTCCCTCAAGCATAATGTGAAAAATGATGAGGTAGAAGGATGCTCTCCTAGGATCTTGCTCATAGAGGTCCTTGAGGTTGAAGAAATAGAGGTGGAAGAGTAGGAAATAGAGGAGAAATAGGTGCCACTTTTGTTGAAGGAGATAAGCCAAAGGATGAAGCTAGCCACAAGGGAAGGAACCTTTGATAATAGCATGAAGAGTTCTCACTAAGGAGAAAACAAGGAACACTCTCTAAGAAGAAGAGCTTTCAAATTTAGAGAAAGGAATTTCATTCAAATGAGTGTTAAAAGATTACATGAGGTGTATTGCTCTATTTATAGAGCAAGCAAGGATCATGGGCCTAATACTTTAATGTGAACATCAAAGATGCTTAAACAAGGTTAATTGGCTTAATTTAGCGTTAATTTAGCATGTTCTCAATTAACACTAATTTAATTCAACTAAAGATCCAAACATGGCCCTAAAAATATGGATCTATGTTCCCTCTAGTTTGAATTTGAATTTTGGAGGTAAATAACATGGAACCTCCAAAATTCAAATCAAAATAGGAAGGAATAAGAATCAACCATGTAGAAGTAAGAAAGCACATCTAGAGTTAAACAAGGGGACAAAGGGGCTCACATGTCTCCTACATGCTTCATTTGTTTTGTAGAAGAGTGTGAAGAAGAATTAGGGGTGTAGAAAGTAAATTCCACACATCCAAATCCTCATGGACCAAGCCCAAATAATTAACACATTCCACAAGGAGACTAATTACACCTCATAAAGAAAATAGAACCTATAGGCCAAAATACAAGGCCGAAAATTAAACTAGCTACACCCCTAAAATCGTGACTTAAGGGTGCTTATACAAACCTAAAATGGTTAAATGAATACAATTAAATGGAACATGTCCTAAATTAAGCTCCTTGAAGTTTCATCTAAGTCATGCTCTTTTCTTATTGGTCCTAGCTCAAGCCCATGCTAAGCGTGCATGCATCATATCCTCTATCTTTTGGAGGATTTAACCTCAAATCCTATGGTCTTTCTTCCTTTTTTTCCAATCCTGCAAAAGAATCCATATAGGAATGAGTATATGATTATGTACACAGATGTTAAGGGCATAAGGCCTACAGGGAGACCTCATAGACTTGGGGCGATAGGGGTATGGACTAATGTTTAACAATTGTTTGTTGTGTGCCCCCATGCAATAGTTCCCCAAGTGACTCCAAGTTCACTAATGGCTAGTCCCATCCAGGTAGTAAGTGGGACAAGCTTAGGTGCCTTGGTCCACTCCTCCAAGAAAGCCAAGTAGGCCTTATCTTGTTCACTCCACAACAAGATGATAGGCCTAAGGATGGACTTTTCTTTTAAGATCTCTTTGAGTGGGCCTTTAGATCGGCTATGGATAGAAAAGGTTTGTAGCCTAATCTCTTGACCACACTTGGACACATCGACAAGTAGTGTTTGAGGTTGTGTTTCATTGTGCTCAAAGGGTTTTGGCATAACCTTTACACCTACTTATGTAAGAAGAGATTCCTTAACTTCATCGAAGTCTTGAGACTCTTGTTTGAGCTCAAAGGATAATGTGTTAAGCTCAACACTTGGAGAAGTCTCTAAGGTGGCACCAAGTAGAACTTGAGGTTGTGATTCATTGTGTTCAAAAGGTTTTGGCACAACCTCAATTTCCACTAGTGTAGAGGGAGGGTTGTCTTCAATAGGATTTATTAAAGAAGAATCTTCAAGAAGAACAACCTTCCATTCTTTATGATAGAAGTTGTCATCAATAAGATCCTCGTTGGTTGGCAAGGAGAAGTCTTCTTGAAGGACAACTTCTTTTTCTTGCAAGTTTTGAACTTGAGGTCTTTGTTTGAGCTTTATGAGTAAAGGCTCAAGTTCAACACTTGGTGAATTTATTTTATGTGCAACTAGAGGTTGTGTAAAGATGTTTTTAATAGATTTAGAGACAACCTTCACTTGCACTTGTCCTAGGAGAGAAGTTTCTTTAATAAGATCCTCTTTAGACTTAAGGAGTGATTTTTTTTAAGGTCTTCTTCTCTCTCACTTTTGACCAAGTTTTGAACTTGAGGATTTGATTTGAACCTTAAGGATGTAGACTCAAGTTCAAAACTTGGTGAAGTGTCAAGTAGGACTTCACATTCACCTTTCTCCATCAAGACTTTTTCCAAGCATTGGACTTCACAATTTTGTTTCTCAAAAGGTAAAGATATAAGTCCAACACTTGGTAAAGTTTTTGATGAAGAATCATATTCAAGGTGAATTTGATATTGTGAGTCAATGTGTTCAAAATATTTTTGCATAATCCCAAACTCCACTTGTGTTTTAATGGATTGGTTAGAAGATTGACCTAAGCTAGAGTTCAAAGCTAGGTCTTGGCTAGGGTCACTCTTCTCACCAATTTCTTTTCAAATTTTATTTCTTTTTTTGAATTAAAGGCAAGTGTGTGTTCTTTCTTTCTTTCCTTCCCCTATTTTCTTTTCCTTTCACTCTCCCAAGATTTCAAATACTCTTCCCTTTCTTTTTTAAATTGCTCTCTTCTCTTATTTTATTTTTCCTATTTTTCTTCTATTTCTTTCTTTTCTGTTTCCCGTTTTTCTTCTCTTTCTTTCTTTTCTCTCTCCCATTTTCTTCTCTTTCTTTTCTCTCTCTTTCTCTTTCTTCTTTTTCCTCTCTATCTTTTCTTTCTATTCTATCTTTTCTATACTTTTCTTTTATCTTTATTTCTCTATCTATTTGCACTTCTCTCTTTCTTTTTCAAAGTGCTCATAGGGATAGAAAAAATAAGTGTAAAATAAGGGAGAATTTAGGTCATGGTAACTACTTAGGAGAGGTTGGTTCCTAGAGTTGAACTCACTCATTTCACCATTTGTTTTGATTCTTAACTAAAAGATGTATGAGCCTTTGGAACTGAAACACCGCCTAAAAAAAACATATAAGCAAATGACAAGAACTAAACTAAGGAATACCTACAAGTGAAAATAGCCTTTGGAAATCTTAAACACTCACTAAAACGTATGAAGCAAACTAAGGTAAAGCTAGAACAAGAACTAAAAGAGGTAAGGATTTAACGTGCTCCTAAAGGTGTGGAAGGTAGGGTACTAATTCCTCCTTCACACCTTAATTAGCGAGAGACTATGCTAAATACTTAAGAATAATGACCTTTTACAAACCAAGGAAAATAAAATACTAATAAGAATTGAAAGATTCAACTAAAAAAATGAACTAAAGTCTTCAAGTCTCTTATCCACACTTTCTCACAAGTGTTTCAATCTTTGTCCATGTTCTTCCTTTTGTTCAAGTCCTTTTAGCTATTTCAACTCTTCCTCAAGAGGCTACCCTTGTCGAAGGCTTCCTTACTCAAGGCTTACCTACACAAAAGTGGGACCACCAAGGCAAGATTCCAAAGGAATAGGACAAGCAACAATAAAACAAGAAAAGTACAATTTAAATGGTAAACTATCGAAGTGGAAAGATTGATAGAGACATGACTCAAAGAACTCAAAGAAGAAAAACTAAAAATAAGGCTAGAAATGAAGGCTAAGCATACAAAGAAAATCCTAGAAACGTTCTAGATAGGAATAAGGACTAAAATGCAAAACAACACAACTAATTTTCAAAAATTGCGCCAATTAAAATAGGCATGACCAAATGCTAAAGAGATGGTTTCCAAGCAATTACAATTTATTTTAAGTCCTCTTTTGCAATTTAAATAATTTCCTATTAGGTACACCAATTTTTCTATGTATATTTTTTTTACTTCTTTGTTTTAGCACTCTTTTTTTTCTTTTCAAATTTTCTACAAAATGCTTGATTTGTGTCTAAGCTAGCTTGTTTAAAAATTTATTTTTCTTAGTTCCTCATGGCCAAAACAGCTCCACACACCAAAACAAATTTCACTCCAAATAAGCGCACTAAGAATTACTACAAAATGCAACACAAGACATTTAAAATTTAGAGAAGAAATTGAGCTATAATTTTTTTTGAAATTTCAATTAGGAACATGCTTGAACTAAAAGTATTTGTGACTTCTTAAGAGATTTAAACAAGAGAGAAGAACTCTCTTAGAAGCTTAATTTCAAGAAGTGAGCACAACTCTTTTTTCAAGACACAAAATCAACACAAAAATTTAGTGAAACCTAAGGAAATTGATATGACAAAATTAAGGAGTAAAAAAAACTCTAAATGACAAATACTTTGATATTTTAAAACTGAAAATAAATCCTAAAATAAGAAACAGAAAAAACACACAAAAAACAGCCAAGGAAATACCAAAATAAAGCCAAAACACCTAAACCACAATGCTATGGGAAGCGCCATAGAGGTGTGGGTTCACAGTTTCGTGTTTCTTAGGAACTTCGTGATGCGCAAAATGATTCAAAACAAAAATTTAATGGTGTAAATGAGTCCTAAACATAAGAATACATGATTCAAAGGAAGCATAAGAAATTTGAATAGATTAAAATCAAAACAAAGTGCATACAACACAATTGCACCGATTAAATGAAGAAGAAATTGCTTAGAATTAAGGTGAACTGAACAAAATCACAATTAAACACAAGACAAGTAAGAAATATTAACCAACAACATGGAGATGCTGAAAAGAAAAATAGAATGGAGTAGAAGAAGAAGATTATCACAGGGCAATAAACCCAAAAATTTAAAAGATAAGATTAATTAAGAACCTTTATCAGAGCCTAAGCTCTGATACCAAATGATGCATCCTCCCCCGAGCATAATGTGAAGAATGATGAAGTAGAAGGATGCTCTCCTAGGATCTTGCTCATAGAGGTCGTCGAGGTTGAAGAAATGGAGGTGGAAGACTAAGAAATGGAGGAGAAGTAGACGCCACTCTTGTTGAAGGAGATAAGCCAAAGGATGAAGCTAGCCACAAGAGAAGGAATCCTTGATAATAGCATGAATAACTCTCACTAAGGAGAGAACAAAGAACACTTTCTAAGAAGAAGAGCTCTCAAATTTAGAGAAAGGAATTTCATTCAAATGAGTGTTAAAAGATTACATGAGGTGTATTGCTCTATTTATAGAGCAAGCAAGGATCATGGGCCTAATACTCTAATGTGAACATCAAAGATGCTTAAACAAGAGTTAGTTGGCTTAATTTAGTGTTAATTTAGCATTTGCTAAATTAACACTAATTTAATCCAAGTAAAGATCCAAACATGGCCCTAAAAATATGGATTTATGTTCCTTCTAGTTTGAATTTGAATTTTGGAGGGAAATGACATGGAACCTCTAAAATTCAAATTAAAATAAGAAGGAATAAGAATTAGCCATGTAGGAGTGAGAAAGCACATGTGAAGTGAAACAAGGGAACAAAGGGGCCCACATGTCTGTTACATGCTTCATGTGTTGGTTAGAAGGGTGTGAACAAGAATCATAGGTGTATAAACTAAATTCACATGTCCAAATCCTCATGGACCAAGCCCAGCTAATTAACACACTCCACAAGGAGACTAATTACATTTACTAAAGAAAATAGAACCTATAGGCCAAAATACAAGGCCAAAAATTAAATTTGCTACACCTCTAAAATCCTAATAACTTAAGGGGGCTTATACAAGCCTAAAAATGGTTAAATGAATACAATTAAATGGAACATTTCCTAAACTAAGCTTGTTGAAGCTTCATCCAGGTCATGCTCCTTTCTTATTGGTCCAAGCTCAAGCCTATGCTAGGCATGCATGCATCAGAATGCATCAAAAAGAAAAGAAAAGGAGCAAAGAGAAGAAAGGAGACGAGAAGAGAAAGAGAAATAGAGAGAGAAAAAAGAAATATATGAGTGCAAAATAAGAAAAAGAATAGAAAGAAAAGAGAGAGAGATAAAAGAAAGAAAAGAAAGAGAGGAGAAGATGAGAGAAGAGAAGAGAAAGAAAGAGAAAAGAGAGAAAGAGAAGAAGGATAGGAAAGGCAGATAAAAGAAAGAAGAGAAAAAGAAGGAGATTCTGTAGGTCTAGTCCTACACACTCAAGAGGGAGTAGTAAGAGTGGCAAATTTGAGGGATATGATAGAAGAGAAACCTAGAAGGAAGAGAAACCAAAGCCTTAAGGAACATAAAATAGTCCTCTATCTTTCTTAGGCAAAGATGATGTGGAAGCCTATCTTGATTGGAAAATGAAGGTAGAGCAACTCTTTACTTGCTTCCAAGTGAGTGAAGAGAGAAAAGTGCCTTTAGCAACCCTCCGCTTCCAAGAGTATGCTGTGTATTGGTGGAATGCTCTTATTTATGAGAGGCTTCGCCATCATAACCCACCTATTGAGTATTGGAATGATTTTAAGTTGGCTATGAGGTGAAGATATGTCCCTTCTTATTATGAAACGGGAACTCCTTAACAAACTTCAAAGACTTAAACAACACAGCTTGAGTGTTGAAGAGTATCAACAAAACATGGGGCTTTTCATGATGAGGCGGGAATAAATGAAGAGCCTAGGGCCACCCTATATAGATTCCTATGTGGCTTGAATTTTGAAATCCGTGAAAAATTTTAACCTTTTCCATTTAAGGATGTAGATGACTTGATCCAAATTTGTATAAAAGTGGAGTAACAATTGAAGAGGAGGAATTCTTCCAAGAAGGACTACTTTAGTCATTCATCTCACTCTTATTCAAATAGGGATAACCCAAGGGGAGATCTTCCAAGAGTCACCCTAAAGAAGAACCCACCATAACCATGCATGATAAGTCTAGTCCTCTGGATCTAGCGAAAACCCCTTAATAACTCTTCTTCGAAGACTAGTAGCAATAAGTGCTTCAAATGTCTTGGGAGAGGCCACATTTCCTCCAATGCCCCACCAAAAAGACCATGATCATGAGGGGCGAAGACATTGTAAATGAGTCATCTTCCTCTTCTAGTGAGAGTGAGGAAAAATGGGGTAATGAGCATCATGATATAAAGGCTTTTCATTGTGATGAGGACTTACTCATGGTTAGAAGGCTTCTTGTAAGCCAACCTTGTGATCTTATCCCTACTCAAAGAGAGAACAACTTTCACACAAGATGTAAAGTTTTGACAAAACATGTTCTCTAATTGTAAATAGTAGCTCATGCTGCAATTGTTGTAGCACAAGGTTGGTCGAAAAGTTGACCTTGACTCCAATTCCACACCTAAATCCTTACAAGCTTCAATAGTTGAATGAGAGTAAGGAATTGGTAGTCAACCAACAAGTAAGTGTGCCATTTTCCATTGGGAATTATAATGATAAAATTCTTTGTGATATATTCCCAATGGAAGTGACACATATCTATTCAGGTAGGCCATGACAATTTGATAGAAAAGTAATTCTAGATGGTCACTCTAATGAGATCACCCTCACCCACAATGAAAATAAAATTAAGTTGAATCCTCTTTCACCATTTCAAGTGGAAGAGGATCAATTACTTTTGAAAAAGAAGATGGATAAGGAAGAGAAAAAAAAAAAAATAAAAAATAAGCATGCATTGAAAGTTGATGGAAAGGAAGGAAGTGCCCATTCCAAGAAGGTTGTACAAAAGGAGAGCCAATTTGCAACAAAAGTGTACTTTAAACGTAGCCTCCTAATTGAACAACCTCTTTACCTTCAACTCATGGAGGCATCAATGAGCACTTCCTCAAGTGTTGAGCTTGAACCCTAAACCATTGAGCTTGACATTGCATCACAAGTTCAAGATTTGGGAGAAGTAGAAAGGAAGGATGATCATTAAGAGGATTGCCCCTTGGACTCCAAAGAGGATCTTATTGAAGCTACTTCTTCCCTTGAAGAAGTGAAAGTTGAGGTTGTGCCCATAGTTATCAAAATCATGAGTTAACTCGTAAAATCATACGAGTTTACAAGTTTACAAGTCCTTGAGGAGTTAAATCACATGTAAAATTGGAAGAGTAATTGATGCATGCCCCCCAAGCAAGGGCCCTATCACAAGGGCCATGGCTAGAACAATATAAGAGGACATGGCTAGAATAGATGGAGGAAGACCTCATCTCTATATAACCATCAAGATGTGCAAACCATGACTCACTATTAGCTTAGGCGGATTTCTTTATGCTTTTATTATTTGTAATTTTTCATTTATTTTACTTAGAGGAGCTGATGTGATCTTTGATGATCACGTGCCCAAAGGATCCTTTCTAAGGTCACTTGGAAGGGAAATGGATTTATGGAGAGGAAAGAAATGGAGTGAGGTGCCACAAATACTAGGTTTGATAAGCCAAAGGGGGGAGGCCACAAGGGAGGGGTCCCTTGATAACTCTTAGAAGCTCTCACAAAGGAAAAGGGGGGACACTCAAAGGTAAGAACTTCACAACCAATATGGTCTCTAGGATTAAATTCACGCGTAAAAAATACAAGTGAGGGGAGAAGCTCTTATTTATAGAGGTAGTTAACCTCTTGAACAAGATAACCTAAAAAAGAAGGGCTAGGATTAAAAGGAGAGATCTAAGGGAGGAGGATTGAGAAACAATTCCCTCCTTAGATCATCAAACTTGGTGCCCAAGTTTCTCAAACCAAGGGCCAAGATGCCTTCTTATTAGCTTAGGGGGTTTATATAGGAAAAGAGGGGTGTAGATATCAAGGCTACCTCTTATTTCCTTCCTAAAAACCCAAAAAACTAAATCCACCCTTTAAATTCCTAAGACACCTCCTAAAATAAAAATGTACTAAATACATGTCCCAAATTAAATTCCTAATGCTCCTCAAAATTAAAATAAATGAAAATTACATTTTATTAACTAAAGTCCCTAGCCTAATATCTTCACTCTCCACAGGAGGTGAAGTCTTCCTTTATCTGCAAGGGCTAGGTCTTTTTCAATCCTTCTTGCCATGGCCCTAGAGATAGGTCCTTGGCTAGGCATGGTCACATCATCTCCTCCCCCTTGGAGAGGATTTGACCTCAAATCCATGGGGTCTGCATCATTTTCAGCACCTACAAATAGAGACAAATCAAAAACATTAAAACTATTGCTTACCCCATAATCCTCAGGCAGATCTAAAACATAGACATTATTACCGATTCACTCAAGGATTTGGAAAGGTCCATCTCCTCTAGGGCTAAGTTTAGACTTCCTTTGAGAAGGAAATCTATCCTTTCTCAAGTGAAGCCATACCCAGTCGCCCTTTTCAAAGATGATCTCTTTCTTCCCTCTATTGGCGAAAGTAACATCTCTCAAGGATTGTCGCTCTATGTTAGCTTTAACCCTCTCATGTAATTGTTTTATAAAAATGGCTTTTGCCACTCCTTCTTTATGCACAACAACAGAAAAAGGAAGAGGTAAAAGATCTAGAGGAGTACGAGGATTAAAGCCATAGACCATCTCATATGGAGAACGCTTGGTGGTTTTATGAACCACCCGGTTATAAGAAAATTCAATGTAGGCAAGGTACTCATCCCAAGACTTATGGTTGCCTTTCAGGAGAGCCCTCAGCATAGTGGATAAAGATCTATTCACCACTTTTTTTTGCCCATCAGTTTGAGGGTGACAGGTAGTGAAAAAAAGAAGTTTAGTTCCCAGCTTAGCCCAAAGAGTTTTCCAAAAATGGCTAAGGAACTTCACATCCCTATCTGACACTATTGAAGAGGGTATGCCATGCAATCGAACAACCTCTTTAAAGAAAAGTCTTGCGATGTTGCTCGCATCATCCACTTTGTAGCAGGGAATAAAATGGACCATTTTTGAAAATCGGTCCACCACCCCAAATATGGAGTCTGCACCTTGTTGGGTTCTTGGGAGCCCAAGGATGAAATCTATGCTAATATCCTCCCAAGGTGCAGAAGGAGCAGGTAAAGGTGTGTATAGTCCATGAGGCATTGCTTTAGACTTTGCTTGCAAGCAAGCTATACATCTAGAGCAATGTCTGTGGACATCTCTATGCATATGGGGCCAAAAGAATTTCTCTTGTAAAAGCAGGAGGGTTTTTGAAATCCCAAAATGCCGCATGAGCCCACCTTTATGGCTCTCTTTTGTGAGTAAGTTCCAAATTGATCCTTAGGGTATACAAAGCTTACTCCCTTTATAGAGATACCCCTCACTAATAAAGTACCCATCATGGGCCTTTAATGTGAATGCAAAGGCAGAGACAACAAAGATAGGGCCAAAATCCTTGTCAGAAGGATACATAGCCCGAATGTCATCAAATCCTAAGATTTTTGCACTCAAGGATGAATAAAGGGCATGACGGCTAGAAAGAGCATCAACCACCACATTTTGTTTTCCTTTCTTGTACTTGATGACATAAGGGAAAGATTCAAGATATTCCACCCACGTTGCATGCCTTTTGTTCAATTTACCTTGACCCCTGAAATATTTTAGTGACTCATGGTCACGATGAATGACAAACTCCTTGGGAGCAAGGTAATGCTCCCAAGTTTGAAGGGCCCTAATTAGAGCATAAAACTCCTTATCATAGGTGGGGTAGTTGAGGGGGCACCATTGAGTTTTTCACTAAAATACGCAATAGGGTGCCCTCTTTGCAACAAGACAGCTCCCACACCTACACCAAAGGCATCACATTCAAGTTCAAATGTTTTAGAAAAGTCAGGTAATGCCAAGACTGGTGCATGGGTCAGTTTATGCTTAATTAGCTGGAAGGCTTTCTCTTGTTTCTCACCCCAAAGGAAAGGAACTTCCTTTTTCACCAAATCATTTATTGGTGCGAAGAGCATGGAGAAATTAGGCACAAAACACCGATAAAATCCAGCGAGACCATGAAAGCTTTTGATCTCTGACACACTCTTTGGGGTGGGCCATTCTTGAATAGCTTTTATCTTTTCAGGGTCAACATGGATCCCTTTTGTGCTAACTACAAAACCTAGGAAAACTACACTATCTACACAAAAGGTGCATTTTTCTAAGTTACCAAAAAGATGATTAATCCTAAGAAGAGAAAAAAACATGCCTTAGATGTCCTAAATGATCTAGGTTCCTAGAGTAAATTAAAATGTCATCAAAGTAAACTACACAAAATTTACCAAGGCAATCCCTTAGTACATGATTCATTAAGAGCATGAATGTGCTTGGGGCATTGGTTAGCCCAAAGGGCATAACCAACCACTCATAAAGACCAAATTTAGTCTTAAAAGCAGTTTTCCACTCATTACCCTCTTTGATCCTTATTTGGTGGTAACCACTTCTAAGATCTATTTTTGAAAATATTTTTGCCCCATGCAATTCATCCAACATGTCATCAAGACGAGGTATTGGGTACCTATATTTGATGGTGATGTTGTTGATTGCACGAAAATCAACACACATCCTCCATTGGCCATTTTTCTTGGGCACCAACAAGACTGGCATAGCACAAGGGCTTAGGCTCTTTTGAACCCAGCCCTTCTCCAATAGCTCATTCACTTGAGACTCAATCTCTTGGGTATCCATGGGGTTGGTCCTATAGGCAGGTCTATTAGGTAGACTTGCGCCAGACACCAAATCAATTTGATGTTCTATACCTCTAATGGGAAGAAGTCCTTTCAGAACCTCATTAGGGAATATGATGTGACCATGCCTAGCCAAGGACCTATCACTAAGGCCATGGCTAGAAGGATTGAACAAGACCTAGCCCTTGCAGACAGAGGAAGACTTCACCTCTTGTGGAGAGTGAAGATATTAGGCTAGGGACTTTAGTTAATAAAATGTAATTTTCCTTTATTTTAATTTTGAGGAGCATTAGGAATTTAATTTGGGACATTATTTAGTCCATTTCTATTTTAGGAGGTGCCTTAGAATTTAGAGGGTGGATTTAGCTTTTTGGGTCTTTATGAAGGAAATAAGGGGTAGCCTTGATATCTACACCCCTCTTTTCCTACATAAACCCCCTAAGCTAATAAGAAGGAATCTTGACCCTTGGTTTGAGAAACTTGGGCACCAAGTTTGATGATCTAAGGAGGGAATTCTTTCTCAATCCTTCTCCCTTAGATCTCTCCTTTTAATCCTAGCCTTTCTTTTTTAGGTTATCTTGTTCAAGAGGTTAGCTACCTCTATAAATAGGAGCTCCTCCCCTCACTTGTATTTTTCACACTTGAATTTAATCCTAGAGACCATATTGGTTGTGAGGTTCTTACCTTTGAGTGTCCCCCTTTCTCCTTTGTGAGAGCTTCTAAGAGTTATCAAGGGGCCCCTCCCTTGTGGCCTCTCCCCGTTGGCTTATCAAACCTAGTATTTGTGGTGCCTCACCCCACTCCTTTCCTCTCGATAAATTCATTTCCCTTCCAAGTGACCTTAGAAAGTGTCCTTTGGGCACGTGATCATCAAAGATCACATCAAGTGGTATCTAGAGCCCTTTTCTCAAGGTCACGTTGTTTCTTAATTTTTTTTGCTTTGTTGTTTATCTCTTTAATCTCTTTATTTTAAAGTCCTTCATTTTTTGTCATCTTTATTTCCTTTATTGTCTAGTAGTATAGCTTTTTATTCTTGCTATTATATGCACTTTTGTTTCCTATCTATGAGCATATGTTCCATTTAATGTGATGCAATTTTATTTGTCCCATTCTTTGCATCTTATTTCCGTGTTCAAATTGCTTAGTTTTCCCTTGTTTTTTATGTTAAAGTGTGCCTAATAAGTTGTGACCATTAAACCCACATGGTTGAGGATTTTTCCACACCATTGTAGTGATCAACTTTGGCCACTTTGTTGCGCCTTTTGTTTTGAGTCTCTTGCTGAAATTTTTGCTCTATTTTTAGGTGTGTTATTTTTTTTCTTAATCTTGTGTTTTGTCAAATACTATTCATGTTAGTTTCCTATTTTGTCTCATTTAAATTCCTTAGGTTTTAGCCTCTTAAAATTTTTACAAAAATCCTTCAAAAACATTTTGAATTGAGCTCCTAAGAGGTAAACCTCTTGTTGAGTCTCTTAAGTCTTTTATGCTTTTAGTTCAAGCATAGTAATATTTTTGTTGTTCTTAAATATTTGCTCAATTCAATCTTTATATGCTTCTTTTTTATGTTGAATTATTAGTAGCTTTCCACTTGGTTTACCTTCACTATTGGTGCCTTTTTATGGAATTTTGGCTTGGGTGAATTGTGTTAGTAATTTGAGCAATCAATTTACTTCAAAATCAGCCCTAAATAATTCCTTAAGCACCATTAGTTCAGTGGTATTTGGAACTACTAAGTTGTTTTGCCTTTAGTTTCATGCATTGCTTGAAAATTATGTGACCTTACTTTGTGTTTATTCACTCAAACATTATTATTTCAAGCATCCTCATTAAAATTTCTATTCAGCAAGCTATTAGGTGCAGCAAAATGATTAGAAAAATTTACAAAAAAATATATTAGAAAAAGTTCAAGTTAAAAAAAAAAGAAGATAAAGAACTCAAAAGAAAGACAATTTTGAAGTTGTGTACCTAATAGTATAAACATTTGATATGAGGACTCAATTGTGATTAAAAAAAAATTACTTGAGTAGGCCTTTTAGCTTTTGGTCACTTAAATTTTATTAAGTGTGCAACTATTGGTTTCATTTTTTTTTTGTTTGAGTCTTTTTTCATTTCCACTCTTAGAGCTAATCTAGGAAAGTTATTTGTGTGCTACCTTCCTTTGTGAGCCTTATGTTTTCTTGCTTGTCTTATTTACTTCTTTGAGTTTTTCATTGTTTAATCTATCCACTTGGATTTGTGAAGCTTGTTTTGTTATTCACCTTTATTTTTTGTCTTGTGTTGTATTCGGCCTTGGTAAGTAAAGCTTGGGAAAGGTGCCAAACACAATATTTTGGCAAGTCCAAAAGAGAGGAAACAAGGGTAGCATTCTTGGGGTGGGTTGATGCAACTCAAAGGGGCTTGATCAAAAGGAGCCAAACACCGACAAGCTTGGAGTGAAGACTTTGTTTTATTTTTTTTATTCTTTGTATTGTGTAAACTTAATGTTAGATTAGGAGTTTGAGTGCCCTTAAGGCCCTCTCTTGGTTTGTAATAATTTTGGTTAATTTTAGCGTAGTTCCTCGTTAATTAGGTGAAGAAAGGAGAAGTGGTACACTTCCTTCAACACCTTAGGAGCACGATTAGAGCCCTTTCTCTTTTATATTCTTGCACTTTTATTTTATTTTACGTTATTTTGAAAAAACATGTAGAGGCTAAGAGTTCCAAAGACTCATCAAGCCACCTTAGGTGAGAAAACAAAAAAAGAAGAAGAGAGGAGTGTTGCTGCAAAAAAAAGTTTTTGGCCTACCTTTTAGTTTTTAGCATCCAAGCACCATGACTTTCCACAGAAATTCTAGTGCACATAGTTGTTCATCAAGTAAGAGTGTCAACCAAAGAAAACCTTCTAAGGGAGACACTCTTGAAAACCTTAACTTAGAATTTAGGGAATGGATGGCTAAAGAACATGAAAGGAGAGAAGAAAAAGAGAGAAAAAAAGAAATAAAAGAAAAGGAAAAACAAAAAGAGAAGGAAGAGTTAAAAAAAGAGATGTTGGAAATGATAAAAGAGAAAAAAAAGCGTGAAGAGAGAAGGCAAAGAGAGAGAAGAGAGGATGAAGAAAGGAGAAGAAGGAAAGAACTAGAAAGGAAAAGAGAAAAAGAGGAAGAAGAGAGAAGGAGAGGAGAAGAGAGTAACAGGAGAGATGGGAGGGAGAGTGATAGAAAAAAGAAAGGAATTCTTATAAGATCCCCATCTAGGCATTTTAGCTCTAGTGAAGAAGAATACTATAGAAATCAACATAAGCATCACTCCCATTTATCATAAAATCATAATTCTCCTCAAGAGAACACAAATCATGCTAGGGAGCCAAAGGTAGACCTACCCCATTTTCATGGTGGGGAAGATGTTGAGACTTACCTAGATTGGGAAGTCAAAGTGGAACAACTTTTCCGATGCTATGAAATAAGGGAAGAAAGGAAAGTACCTTTGGCCTCCCTTAGTTTTCAAGGTTCTGCTTTGCATTGGTGTAATGGATTAGTCAAGGATAGGGCCCGTAAACATATGCCTGACATTCGCTATTGGAATGATTTAAAAACTTGTTTGCGAAGAAGGCACATTCCTTCATATTATGAGAGAGGTCTTTTGGATAGGCTTCAAAGACTTAGGCAACATAACCTAAGTATTGAGGAGTATAGACAAAAGATGGAGCTTCTCATACTAAGGGCCAATATCATTGAGGAATCCAACTTCCCTTGCTAGGTTTTTGTGTGGATTAAGCTCTGACAGTAGAGATAAGGTAGAGCTTCTTTCATACTCAAACCTTTATGAGTTGGTAGAACTTTGTGTAAGAGCTAAGAATCAACTCAAGAGAAAAAGCTTTAAAAAATATTCTCCCTCTTACTCAAAGAGAGACCAACATAAGGGAAACTCTTTCAAGGGTTTTCCCAAAGAGGAACCTAAGCATTTTCAAGATACAAAAGCACCTCATGTAGAGAGAAAACCCTCTACTGCTAAGCCTACTAAGAGGCAAAGTAGTATCAAATGCTTCAAATGTCTTGGGAGAGGCCACATTGCCTCTCAATGCCCCAACAAGAAAACAATGATCATAAGGGGACAAGATATTTGTAGTGAGAATAACTCATCTTCCTCCTCTAGTGAGAGTGAGGAAGAAGGGGGACATACTTTTGAACAAGAGTGTGAGGAAGCTTTTCCTTATGAGGGGGACCTCTTTATGGTTCAAAGGCTTCTTGGAAGCCAACCTCTAGAGCTTGGCCAGTCACAAAGAGAGAACATCTTCCATATAAGATGTAAAGTAAATGACAAAGTATGTTCTCCCCTTGTTGATAGTGGCTCCTATTGTAACTGTTGTAGCTCTAGGTTGGTTGAAAAGCTAGCCTTGACTACCATGCCCCATCCCAAACCTTAAAAATTGCAATGACTCAATGAGCAAGGGTAGATGGTAGTCAATAAACAAGTTATGGTTCCAATTTCCATAGGATCTTATAATGATGAGATTCTTTGTGACATAGTTCCTATGGAGGCTGGTCATATCCTGTTGGGGAGACCATCAATTTGACAAGAAAGCTATTCACCATGGTCACTCCAACCAAATAATTCTCACCCATAATAAAAAGTGCTTCAAATTCTATCCTTTGTCATCTTCTCAAGTGGTTGAGGATCAATTTGTGATGAAAAAGAAAAGAGTTGAGGAAAAAAAAAAACAAACAAAAACACAACAAGCTTTACCCTTAAAGCTTGAAAAGGGTAAAGAGAGAGAGTCGGAAGGTGATGCCCCTTTGAAAGGGAATATTAGTAAAAAGAGCCTATTTGCTACTAAACATGATTTAAAAGAAGCTCCTTTGACTAACAAGCCCTTTTTATCTCCTCTTTTGCAAAGAGGCATCAAATCCTTCTCCCATTCTACATTCTCCTACTGAGAGCACTGCCACAACCCATGCACATGAGCCCTTTTTATCTCCTCTTGAGTTGATTCTCAGCTCTTACACAAAGTTCTACCAACTCATCAATGTTTGAGTATGAAAGAAGCTCTACCTTATATCTAATGTCAGAGCTTAATCCACACAAAAACCTAGCAAGGGTGGCATTGGGTTCCTCAATTATATTGGCCCTTAGTATGAGAAGCTCCATCTTTTGTCTATACTCCTCAATACTTAGGTTATGTTGCCTAAGTCTTTGGAGTCTATCCAAAAGATCTCTCTCATAATATGAAGGAATGTGCCTTCTTCACAAACAAGTTGTTAAATCATTCCAGTAGTTAATGTCAGACATTTTTTTACGGGCCCTATCCTTGACTAACCCATCCCACCAATGCAAAGCAGGACCTTGAAAACTAAGGGAGGCCAAAGGTACTTTCCTTTCTTCCCTTATTTCATAGCATTGGAAGAGTTGTTCCACTTTGATTTCCCAATCTAGGTAAGTCTCAACATCTTCCCTACCATGAAAATGGGGTAGGTCTACCTTTGACTCCCTAGCATGATTTGTGTTCTCTTGAGGAGAATTATGATTGTATGATGAATTGGAGTGATGCTTATGTTGATTTCTATAGTATTCTTCTTCACTAGAGCTAAAATTCCTAGATGGGGATCTTATGAGAATTCCTTTCTTTTTTCTATCACTCTCCCTCCAATCTCTCCTCTTACTCTCTTCTCCTCTCCTTCTCTCTTCTTCCTCTTTTTCTTTCTAGTTCTTTCCTTCTTCTCCTTTCTTCATCATCTCTTCTCTCTCTTTGCCTTCTTTCTTCTCGCTCTTTTTTCTCTTTTCTCTTTTCTCATTTCCAACATCTCTTTTTTTAAGTCTTCTCTTTTTGTTTTTCCTTTTCTTTTTTTTCTCTCTTTTTCTTCTCTCCTTTCTTGTTCTTTAGCCATCCATTCCCTAAATTCTAAGTTAATGTTTTCAAGAGTGTCTCCCTTAGAAGGTTTTCTTTGGTTGACACTCTTACTTGATAAACAACTATGTGCTCTAGAATGTGTGTGGGAAGTCATGGTGCTTGGATGCTAAAAACTAAAGGGTAGGCCAAAAAATTTTTTTGTCAAGCAACACTCCTCTCTTTTTTTTTTGTTTTCTCACCTAAGGTGGCTTGATGAGTGTTTGGAACTCTTAGCCTCTACATGTTTTTTCAAAATAAAATAAAATAAAATAAAAGTGCAAGAATGTAAAAGAGAAAGGGCTCTAATCGTGCTCCTAAGGTGTTGAAGGAAGTGTACCACTTCTTCCTTCTTCACCTAATTAACAAGGAACTAAGCCAAAATTAACCAAAATTATTACAAATCAAGGGAGGGCCTTAAGGGCACTCAAACTCCCAATCTAAAATTAAGTATACACAATACAAAGAATAAAAAAAAAATAAAACAAAGTCTTCACTCCAAGCTTTTTGGTGTTTGTCTCCTTTTGATCAAGCCTCTTTGAGTTGCATCAACCTACCCCAAGAATGCTATCCTTGTTTCCTCTTGTTTGGACTTGCCAAAATTTTATGTATGGAACCTTTCCCAAGCTTTCCTTACCAAGGCCAAATACAACACAAGACAACAAACAAAGGTGAATAACAAAACAAGATTCACACATCCAAGTGGATAGATTAAACAATGACAAACTCAAAGAAGTAACGAAGATAAACAAGAAAACATAAGGCTCACAAAGGAAGGTAGCACACAAATAACTTTCCTAGATTAGCTCTAAGAGTGGAAATGAAAAAAATACTAAAAAAAAATGAAACCAATAGTTGCACACTTAATAAAATTTAAGTGACCAAAAGCTAAAAGGCCTACTCAAGTAATTTTTTTTAATCACAATTGGGTCGTCATATCAAATGTTTATACTATTAGGTACACAACTTCAAAATTGTCTTTCTTTTGAGTTCTTTATCTTCTTTTTTTTTAACTTGAACTTTTTCTAATATATTTTTTTAAACTTTTTCTAATCATTTTGCTGCACCTAATAGCTTGTTGAATTGAAATTTTAATGAGGATGCTTGAAATAATAACGGTTGATTAAATAAGCACAAAGTAAGGTCACATAATTTTCAAGCAATGCATGCAACTAAAGGCAAAAAACAACCTAGATTCAATGGAAAAGAACAAGATAAATTGAATCTAGAAAGCAATAAAAACTAGGAAATAAATTGTATAAAATGAAAACTACAAAAACATACACTAACAAGACATAAAAGGAATTAAATGACAAGAAACAAAGGCTGGATGATGCAAAAAACTTTTGCACTCCTCTTGATCTTTCTCCTTGAGGTTCCAAGCACCATGAAATGGATGATGGAGGGGAAAGAAAATAGAGGTGGGGCGCCACTCTCAAAGAGAGATAAGCCAAAGTGTTTAGGTTTGCCACAAGGGAAGGAACCCTTGATAAAAACCAACTAGGAAGAGATTCCTTAAGAGAGAGGATCCTCAAGAACTTTTACTAAGAATATGCTCACAAAGAGACTATTTTCATTCAACTTCAAAGGTGAAATTTTACAATGAGGGGGAATCAGTATATATAGCCCAATGGGAGAGCTTGGGCACACTTTTCTAGGCAATGTGGGACTTGGGCTTAATTAAGATTAAGACTAATTAACCCAAGTCTTAGGCCTTAAGTGAGGTATCTAAGTTCACCCCCATGGGTGCAATTAGCATCTCCTAATATGAATGGGCTACCCCAAAATCATGTCTTGACTTATGCACCCATTCTAAGCTTACTCCTCCTTTTTAACTAAAGACACCTATACCTTATAAACCAAAAAGATGGCCGAAAATACATGGCCTTAAGGGAATTAAAAATACTCTCCTATTTAGCTAATTAAAATAAAATATTTACAAGATAAAAATAATGAAGACTATGGCTTCGAATCTTCAATGAGCTTTCATCCATGCCATGTCTTACTTGAGTCCTTCTAGCCATGATGCATGCTAGGTGGGATTGCATCATAAACTCCATTTACTAATGACTTTCTTGGAAAGGGCACCAACTTCCAACTCAACCTCCTTACCCCTTTCAAGCTTTAGAGGTAAAACTTTGCTTTTTTTTTTTCTCCTCATCTCTCTTATGTTTCATGATGAGTTGGTCCTCCACCACTTGTGAAAGTGTTAGAGGACACAACTTAATGCGCTTATCCTTATGAGTGAGGATGATGTTATTAGAATGACCATGGTGTATGGCTTTCTTATCAAATTTCCATGGTCTTCCTAGCAAGATATGGCTAGCTTCTATTGGGACTATTTCACACAGGATCTCATCTTTATAAGACCCAATGGAAATTGGAACCTTGACTTGCTCATTGATCTGCATTTCCCCTTGATCATTGAGCCATTGAAGCTTGTAAGGCTTGGGGTGGGGAAGTGGGGTCAAGGCTAGCTTTTCCACCAATCTTGAGCTACAGCAATTGCAGCATGACCCACTATCTACAATGAGAGAACATATTTTATCATTCACCTTACAGCGAGTGTGGAATATGTTCTCCCTTTGGGATGAGGACACTTTCAAAGGTTGGCTTCCAAGAAGCCTTCTTATCATCAAGAGGTCTCCCTCACATGCATAAGCGATTTCATCACAATCAGATTGGTATGCATGAACCCCTTCTCCTTCGCTCTCACTAGAGGAGTGTGAGCTAGACTTACTACTATAAACATCTTAGGCACTCATGATGATGTTTCTCTTAGTAGGACATTGAGAGGCAATGTGGCCTCTCCCAAGACATTTAAAGCATTTGATACTACTAACTTTCTCATGAGAGTTAGTAGTAGGGGTTTTTCTCTCTACATGTGATGTTTTATGCTCTTTGAAGTGCTTAGGATGTTCCTCTTTGGGGTAACTCTTGAAAGAGTTCCCCTTAGGTTGGTCCCTATTTACATAAGGTGGGTTATCCTTTTTTAAAAGTTTTCCTTCTAAGTTGGTTTTCCACCTTAATGCAAAGTTGAACTAACTCATCAAGGGAATTGTATGAGAAGAGCTCCACCTTATCATGAATTTCGGGGCTCAACCCACACAAAAACCTTGCCATAGTGGCCTTGGTTTCATCAATGATACTCGCCCTCAAGATAAGAAGTTCCATCTTTTGTCTATACTCTTCTATACTAAGGTTGTTTGCCTTAGTCTTTGGAGTCTATCCAAAGATCTCTTTCATACCAAGAGGGAATATGCCTTCTTCTTAGAGCACTTCTAAGATCATTCCAATATCTTATGGAAGGCATATTGGTGCGGATTCTCTCATTGGTTAACCCAACCCACCAATGCATGGCATGCCCTTGGAAGCTAAGGGTTGCCATTGGAACCTTTCTTTCTTCTCTTACCTCATGGCAAGTGAAGAGTTGTTCTACCTTGATTTCCCAATCAAGGTACGCTTCCACATCTTCCCTCCCATGAAATGGGGGAAGATCAATTTTGGGCTCCCTTGGAGGGCCCCCATTATTATGCATGGATGAATGAGAGTTTTTCCTAGGATGATTGTAGTATTCTTCCTCACTTTCACTCCTATAGGTATATCTAGATGGGGAACCTAAGACTATCCCTTTCATTTTGTAATTCTCACTATTCCCATGCTTTCTTTTTTCTTCTTCTTTCTCTTTCTTTTCTTTCTCTCCTTTCTTCATCTTCTCTCCTTTCTCTTATTCTTCTCTCTTCCTTCTCTCTTTTTTCTCTCTTTTCTTCCTCTCTTTCTTTTATTTTTCTTTTCTCCTTGGCCTCTTTTTCTCTCTTTTTTTCTTCTCTTCTCTCTTGTTCTTTTGCCATACACTCCCTAAAGTCCATGTTTAAGTTTTCTAGAGTGTAATCTTTAGAAATATTTCTTTTGTTTACACTCTTGTTTGATGAATAACTATGAGCACTAGAGTGGGTGTGTGATGCCATTGTGCTTGAATTTCTAAGAGGAAAAAGGTGGCCAAAAACTTTTCACAAAGCACTCCTTCCTTTTGTATGTTTCCTCACCTAAAATGGCTTTGATGAGTCTTTGGAACTCTTTAGTCTTCTAAGCGTTTTGATAAGAAATTAAAGAAAGACTTGAAAGGCAAAAAAAAAATATTAAAAAGGTAAGGGATCTAAAAACGTGCTCCTAAGGTGTTGAAAGAAGTGTACCAATTTTTCCTTCTTCACCTAGTTTTCGAGAAACTAAAGCTAAAAGAAATTAAAACCAATTATTACAATCAAAAAAGGGAGGGCCTTAAGGACACTCAAACTCCCAATTCTAAAGGAAGGATTAATTACAACCAAATTAAAAATGAAAAATTTAAAGTCTTCAAGTCCTTTGGTCTCTAAATGTGCTCTAAAGCTCACGGCTAGTGTTTGCCCCTTTGAGTTGGTACCTTAAGCTCTTAGTTCAAGTTTCCAAAGTATGCTACCCTTGTGGGAAGTTCTTTGTTGAAGCTTATTAGAAATTAGCATTATTACGCAAACCAAATAAACCAAAGAAAGTAGCAAGGGATATGTAAAATAGAAACTTAAAAGCAATAAAAGGATAAACACAACAAAGGACACTAACCAATTGGTAAGATTAATTTGACAATACTAGAAATAATTTGAAAAAAGAAGACAAGCAACAATTAAAGGTAAACAATAAAGAAAGCACACAAAGGAATACCTAAGAAAGACACTAGAGTGGAATGAAAAACAAACCAAACAAACTAAACAAGACTCCAAAATTTCACAAATTGCACTAACTTTAAAATTATAGTGGCTGAATTCTTTCAAGAAGGTTCTCAAGCTCTTACAATTAATTTTAAGTCCTCAAAGTGTCTTAATCAAATAGGTACACAAGTTTTTTTCATAATTGTTTTTGTTCTTTCTTTGGAATTCTTTTCCTCTCTTTTTGTTTTTGAACTTCAACTTCTTTGGTTTGTTTTATCCTTTTCTTTTTTTTTTAAACTTAATGTTGTTGTACCTAGCTTAATGGAAAGCAAAATTAATGAGGAACAACAATATTATAATCGCTTGAGCTAAAGGTAAAAGGAACAAGTCATCAAAATTGTAAACAAATGCAACTAGTGAACATTAAAATGAAAGAAACAACAAATTTTAGTAGCCCCAATTGCCACTGAACTAATGGTATTTTAGGAGTACTTTAAGGCTTTTAAATGAGTGATTTGGTTTCCCAAGTTCAACTCATAATTTTCCCAAACAATTGTACTCAAAAGAATAACCAATAGTGAAACCAAAACCAAGGGGGAAACTACTAAAAGCATGCACAAACAAGAAAGAATACAGAGGATTGAATTGAGCAATTATTTAAGAATATTTAGAAACTAGAATGCTTGAATTAAAAGCATAAACACATAAGAACACAAACAAGAGGATCACCTCTTAGAAGCTCAATCCAAATATGTTTTATAAGGCTTTTTGTAAAATAAAAAGAGGTTAAACCTAAGGAAGTTTATATGACATGAAAAGAAACTAACATGACCATTTTTTGACAAAACTTAGAGATTATAAAAGTAAAAATAAACCTATAAAGTGAGCAAAAATTTCAGCAAGAAATGCACCAAGGATTAGCCCAAAAGGAGAGCCACAAGGCTGTGCAAAATGCACACTTATGTGGACTTACACTACCTCTTTTGTTTAGGCACCTAACCTCAGCACATTAAACATAAAATAAAGCTATACTAAGGGTAAGAACACTTAAAATGCAGCAAAATATGCAATGAAAAGAACAAAATAAAATTGTATCAACAATAAAGACAATAACGAATAGAATAAGGAAAATTAAGAAACTACTAATATTAACTTCAAGTCATGAAATAAAAGAAATAAACAGCAAGGTAAGACAAGAATAAAATTGCAGAAATGAAGTAAATAATATATAAGAATATGCAAAATTAGAAAGATAGAGAAAAAGAAATTTTGACCTCTAAAACCTATGCTCTAAAACCATAAGTCACTTAAGTATTTGAATGGTCAAGGCAAGCTTAATAAAAGGCATGCTAAATGGGTAGAATTTCTTGAGACTTTCCCTTATACCATCAAATACAAGAAAGGAAAACATAATGTGGTGGTTGATGCCTTGTCTCGTAGATATACACTTTACACCACCTTGAGTGTAAAGATTCTTGGATTTGATAATATTAGAGAAATGTACCTTTCTGATAAGGATTTGGATCCATTTATGCTGCCTCTGCATCTGCATGTAAAACCCAAAATGGGTTCTTTGTGAGTGAGGAGTACCTTTTCAAAGGTAGCAAAGTTTGTGTACCACAAGGATTTATGAGAAATCTGCTAACAAAAGAGAGCCATGAGGGTGCACTCATAGGGCATTTTGGAATTAAAAAAACTCTTCTACTTTTACAAGAAAAATTCTTTTGGCCCCATATGAAGAAAGACGTCTATAGACATTGTGGTAAATGCATTGCTTACTTGCAAGCTAGGTCTAAGACAATGGATCATGGATTGTACACACCCTTACTTGCTCCTTCTACACCTTGGTTGGATATTAGTATGGATTTCATCCTTAACCTGCCTCAAACCAAACGAGGTGCAGACTTTATCTTTGTAGTGGTAGATAGATTTTCAAAAATGGCTCACTTTATACCATGCCACAAGATAGATGATGCAAGCAACATCATGAGACTTTTCTTTAAAGAAGTTTTCCATTTACATGGAATTCCCTAGTCCATAGTCTCTGATAGAGATGTGAAGTTCCTTAGCCACTTTAGGAAAACATTGTGGGCAAAGCTAGGAACTAAACTCTTATTTTCTACCACTTGTCACCCCCAAACTGATGAGAAGACTAAGGTAGTAAATAGATCTCTATCTACTATGATGATGTAACCATGTGATGTGATCTTTGATGATCACGTGCCCAAAGGATCCTTTATAAGGTCACTTGGAAGGGAAATGGATTTATGGAGAGGAAAGGAATGGGGTGAGGCGCCACAAATACTAGGTTTGATAAGCCAAAGGGGAGAGGCCACAAGTGAGGGGTCCTTTGATAACTCTTAGAAGCTCTCACAAAGGAGAAAAGGGGACACTCAAAGGTAAGAACCTCACAACCAATATGGTCTCTATGATTAAATTCAAGTGTCCTTAGAAAGGATCCTTTGGGCACGTGATCATCAAAGATCACATCACCATGCCTAGCCAAGGACGTATCACTAGGGACATGGCTAGAAGGATTGAAGAAGACCTAGCCCTTACAGACAAAGGAAGACTTTACCTCCTATGGAGAGTGAAGCTATTAGGCTAGGGACTTTAGTTAATAAAATGTAATTTTCCTTTATTTTAATTTTGAGGAGCATTAGGAATTTAATTTGGGACATGTATTTAGTCCATTTTTTATTTTAGGAGGTGTCTTAGGAATTTAGAAGGTGGATTTAGCTTTTTGGGTCTTTATGAAGGAAATAAGGGGTAGCCTTGATATCTACACCTCTCTTTTCCTACATAAACCCCCTAAGCTAATAAGAAGGAATCTTGGCCCTTGGTTTGAGAAACTTGGGCAACAAGTTTGATGATCTAAGGAGGGAATTGTTTCTCAATCCACCTCCCTTAGATCTCTCCTTTTAATCTTATCCCTTCTTTTTTAGGTTATCTTGTTCAAGAGGTTAGCTACCTCTATAAATAGGAGCCCTCCCCTCACTTGTATTTTTTACACTTGAACATCATTCAAAGGAGTGTGCTAGTAAGGCCAATAGGGGAAGGAAAGAAATTATCTTCAATGAAGGGGATTGGGTATGGCTTCATTTGAGGAACGATCGCTTCTCTACTCAAAGGAAGTCCAAGCTTAGCCCTTGAGGAGATAGTCCCTTTCAAGTCCTCAAGAGAGTGAAAAACAATGTATACATATTAGATCTCATTGAGGACTATGGTGTCAGTACTACCTTTAATGTTTGTGATTTGATCCCTTTTGTAGGTACTGATGAAGAAGAGGAGAGCCTATCAGATTTGAGGTCAAATCCTTCCCAAGGGGGAGGAGATGATGCATACTACCTAAGCAAGGGCCCTATCATTAGGGCCATAGCTAGGAGATTAGAAGAATACATGGCTAGAGTGGATGGAGGAAGATCTCACCTCCATATGACCATCAATTTGTGCAAGCCATGAATTATTTACTTATAATTTTTCATTTAGGAACCAAGGATTTTATTTTGGACACGTATTAGTCCATTTAATTTTCTAGGAGGTGTCTTAGTAATAAGAAGGGGTAAGATTAGTATTTGGGCCTTTATTGAAGAAATAAAGGGGGAGTTTGATATTTGTACCTCTTTTCCTAAATAAAACCCCAAACTAATAAGGAGTTATCTTGCCCTTTAGATGAGCTAGCTTGGGCACCAATTATCATCCAAAAGAGGGGATTGATTGGATTTTGGGTTACTATCCTCCTCCCTTGGATCACTCCTTTTAATCCTAGCTCTTCCTTTCCTTTATGTCTTGTCCAAGAGGTTAGCTCCCTCTATAAAAATCTACTCTCTCCCATTCTTGTATTTTTTACACTTTGTTGAATGAAGAAACCTTGAGTTGGCCAAAATTATGCATTAGTGTCTACCCTTTCTCTCTTGAGAAATTCCTTAGGTTTTTATCAAAGGTTTCATCCCTTGTGGCAAACTTCCCCCTCTTAGGCTTATCTTACCCTTAAGTGGCGCCTAAACCACCCCATTTCTTACCTCTCCAATATCCATTTCACCAAAGAAGAAAACCTCTAGAAAAATATCAAGGGAGGCATGCATCACACTTATCCCTATGTGGGTGCTTTTGCAGGATTAGAAAAAGAGGAAGAAAGAGCACAAGATTTAAGGTCAAATCCTCTTCAAGGGAGAGGATATAATGCATGCACGCTTAGCATGGACTTGAGCTAGGAACAATAAGGAAGGGGCATGACTTGGATGAAGCTTCAAGGAGCTTAGTTTAGGACATGTTCCATTTAATTGTATTCACTTAACAATTTTTAGGCTTGTATAAGCACCCTTAAGTCATTAGGATTTTGAAGGTGTAATTAGTTTAACTTTTGGCCTTGTATTTTGGTCTATAGGTTCTATTTTCTTTATGAGGTGTAAATAGTCTCTTTATGGAGTGTGTTAATTAGTTGGGCCTATCTAGAATGCATTTGGACGTGTGGTTATTAATTTCCACACCCCTAATTGCTTCTAAAACCCTTCTAACCAACACATGAAGCATGTAGGAGACATGTGGGCCCCCTTGTCCCCTTGTTTCACTCCACATGTGCTTTCTCACTCCTACATGACTAATTATTATTCCTTCTTATTTTAATTTGAATTTTGGAAGTGCCATGTCATTTCCCTCCAAAATTCAAATTCAAACTAGAGGGAACATAGATTCATATTTTTAGGGCCATGTTTGGATCTTTAGTTGGATTAAATTAGTGTTAATTGAGCACATGCTAAATTAACACTAAATTAAGGCAACTAACCCTTGTTTAAGCATGTTGAATGTTCATGTTAGTGACTAGGCCCTGGTCCATTGCTTGCTCTATATAAGGAGCTCTCCTCCTTTCATGTAGCTTTTAACACTCATTTAAATGAAAATAACCTTTCTCTAAAATTGAGAGCTTTTTGTTCTTAGAGAGTATTCATGTTCTCTCTACTCTTGTGAAAGTCCTTCATGCTATTATCAAAGGTTCCTTCCCTTGTTGGCTAGCTTTACTCATGGCTTATCATCTACAAAGTAGAAGTGGTGCCTACCTCACCTTTATCTTCCACCTCCATTTCTTCAACCTCAAGAACTTCTAAGAGTAGATCCTAGGTGGCTTCCTCCTTTTCTCAAGAATCTTAAACCATGGCTTAGAAGGGATGCATCAGAAAATTTGCAAGCTTATCTTTCTCTATAATCCATGATCTAAACAAGTTTTAAACAATAATAAAATTCTTGGTTGGTTCCTTATTGAAAGATTGAAATCCTGTAGTTGATTTTCATCTTGTTCTAATGAAAAACTAAGGTGATATTGTTGTTTCTATGATCTTTACATGGTTTTGTGCTTGTAATTTTGGTTTCTAGGTAGTTTTCCTATAGGTAACATTGCATGTGATAGTTTTTCACATGTAGGATGCATTCTTGATAGGTTTTGGAAAAGGTGTGCATGTTGGTTTGCATATGCATGTGATTTTGGTTGTAAACTCTGTTGATTCTAGTGGAATTAGTCCAAAGACGAGTTATCATATGGATTGAAACTGGGTGTAACCCTAAGTTTAGTGATGAATCGTCAGTTACGCATCAACCTTAGTGAGACTTTTCTCCCTTCATCTTTGCTCATTTGAGGTTCCTTAAGAAGAAGTGGAGATGGAAGGTTAGGAATGGAGGTGAACTCTAGGTGCCACTTCATGTAGAAGATAAGCCATGGAGGAAGATGAAACTAGCCACAAGGGATGAAACCCTTGATAAATAGCATGGAAGCACTTTCACTTTAGTGGAGAGCATGAAAACTCAAGATAGAAGAGCTCTCATTTTAGAGAAAATATTTCTTATCATCAAAGTGTTAAAAATTTACAAGAGGGGTGGCCTAAATTTATAGAAAGTCCTAAGCTATGGGGCTCACATTTTGGACGTCCAACATAGCTCCTAATTAGGGAGAATTAGTTGAATTAACTAAGTGTTAATTTGGCTAAAAGCCAATTAACACTTAGTTAATTTAACTAGATCCAAACCTGGCCCTAAAATCATGGATCTATGTTCCTGCTAAATTTGAATTTGAATTTTGGAGGGAGATGACATGGCATCCCCAAAATTCAAATTTAAACAAGAAGCAATAAGAAGTGCCATGTAGGAGCCAGAAAAAGAAAAATGGCAGCAACTATAGGAGATAAGAGGGTCCCACTTGTCTCTCATGCTTCATGTGTGCTTAGAAGGGTGTGGGAAGCTCTCTAAGGGCTGTGGACAGCCAACACATCATGCCCAACAAGCTATCAAGGCCCATTTTTCATGCTCACACTCCATATAAAATACTAGTGAAACTTCTTTCTTAAAATGAGGCAAAAATGTGCCAAAATACAAGGCCTAAAACAACACTAACTACACCACCTAATTATTAAAACTAAATAGCGCAATTACAAACCTAATTAGGCTAATTATTTACAAAATAAAATACCATGGCCTAGACTATGCCTCCTTATGCTTCATTTAAGCCATGCTCCTTCTTTATTGTTCCTAGCTTAGTTCCTTGGTAGGAAGACATGCATCATATCCTTTCCCTTGGAGAGGATTTGACCTCAAATCCTAAGGCTTTTATTCCTCTTTTTCCAATTCTGCAAGAGAACAAGCATATGTATGAGTATGTGATTATTTACAGTGATGTGAAGAATATACGGCCTATTGGAAGACCTTATAGACTTAGAGTGGTGGGGGTATGCACTAAGATTTGAAAAATATTTGTTGTGCCTATGCCTCCACACAAAAGCTCCCTAATTAACTCTAAATACACTAAGTACCAATCTCATCTTGATAGAGAGGAATGGTGAGATTAGTCTTGGTTAATGGAGCTTTCTTTTAAGAAAGCCAAGTAGGCTTTGTCTTGTTGTTCACCCCAAGAGATAATGATGGGCTTAGGGGTGGACCATTCTTGCATGGTCTCTTTAATTTGAACTTGAGATTGACTTTGATTTTTCAAATATGGTAGCTCAATTTCTTGCCTAAATGTGGCCTTATCTACAAGTAGTACTTGAGGTTGTGGTTCATTGTCCTCAAAAGTTATGGGCACAACCTCAATTCCTACTTGTAACATGGGAGGGTTGTTTACAATTAGGTTTTCCTTGGATAGCATGGATAAATCTTCTTAAAGAACAACTTCCTTTTCTTTCAAGTGTTGAACTTGAGGTTTTTTTAGCTTTAGGAATAAAGGTTCAAGTTCAACACTTGGTGAATTTTCTTCTTTATGTGTAACTAGAGGTTATGGAAAAATGTGTTCAAATGATTAAGACACAACCTCCACTTGCACTTGTCCTAAGTGAGAAGTTTCATTAATAATATCCTCCTTAGGACTTAAGGAGCAATCTTCTTGAAGACCTTTTTCTCTCTCACTTTTGACTAAGTTTTGAACTTAAGGATTTGGTTTGAGCCTTAAGGGTGTAGGCTTAAATTCAAAACTTGGTGAAGTGTCAAGTAAGACTTCACATTCACCTTTCTCCAAAAAGTCTTTTTCCAAGCATTGGACTTGACAAATTTGTTTCTCAAAAGGTAAGGATTCAATTCCAACACTTATAAAAGTGCTTGATGAAGAATCTTTCTCAAGGGGAGTTTGAGATTGTGAGTCAATGTGCTTAAAAAATTTTGGCACAATCTCAAACTCATCTTTTGTTTTCAAAGATGGGTAGACGGTTGCCCTAAGCTAGAATTTAAAGCTAACTCTTGGCTAGGGTCACTCTTTTCACTAATCTATTTTTCTAAATTTTTATGTTTTAAATCTTCAAGGGTGGGTGTGTGCTCTCTATCTTTTTTCTCCCACTCTCTCCTTTTCTCTCCTCTTTTCCCTCCTTTTCCAATATTCTTGTCTTTCTTTTTCATATTTTTCTTCTCTTTCTTTGTTTTCTCTTTCCCATTTTTCTTCTGTTTCTTTCTTCTCTCTTTCCCATTTTTGTTCTCTCTCTTTTCTTTCTTTTTCATAATTTTTTCTCCTCTCTTTCTCTTTTTTCTTTTTCCTCTCTTTCTTTTCTTTTTATTATCTTTTTTCTATATCTCTTTTTTATTTTTCTTTCTCTTTCCCTACACTCTTCTATTTCTTTTTCTATTCTTTCCCTGGGAGACAAAAATAAATGTGAATTTGGGTCATGGGAAGCACTAGGAGGATATTTATACGAAGAATAGAACTCACTCATCTCACTCTTTTCGTTTTGGCTTCTCTACTAAAAGTGTATGAGTCTTTGGAACTCAATACCACCTAGAAAAAGCACAAACACTCACAAACTACTCCTAAACAACAACCTACAAGTTCAAGAGCCTTTGGAACTTCATGCACCTTCTAAGAACGAATTATACAAGCTAAGGCAAGATTAAAGGCAAAAACTAAAAAGAGAAAGGATCTAAATGAGCTCCTAAAGATGTGAAGAAGTGTACCACTTCTCCCTCACACCTTAAACCGAGAGACTAAACTACTACACACTATGGAGTGATCCTTAGGGGCATCCAACACCTCATAAAAGATTAAGAGGCCATATTACAACAAAGAATTAACGAATGAAATGGAAGAATCTTCAAGTCTCCTTTTCTAGCTTTCCTCACAAGTGTTTCACTCTTGTGTCCTTACTCTTCCTTATGTTCAAGTCCTTCTTAAGATGCTACCCATGAGGAAGGCTCTTTTACACAAGGCTAGGATGTATGATGTTTCATTATGAATGGAATTATGGTTTATGAATCCTATACTCTGATACATGTTTTGTTAAAAAATGTTGTGAATACTGCAACTTTTTCTCTTTAATATAATTTTTTTTATATGGCCAAAGGAGAAGAGAAATGTATATGTCTTTTTTCTTTTTTGCAATTTAAGAGAAGAGAATTTTTTCTCAGAGTTAGAAAAAGGTATTATCAATTTATTACATATCTACATATACAACTAGATAAATAAATTGATTTTTAAAAAATATCTTATATTAATTTTTTTTTGGTTATTTTTTATGCAGATTGTGCCGAAACATTCTTCACTTGAGGATGCTAGTGATGACATGAAAGTTCTACTGATTTGTTAAAGTAGGAATTTGTAACTGATGGCTCCACCTTCTCCATGGTGTCACCAACTCTTCTCCAAGATGAAATGTTGAAATGGATCTTCTTCAAGGGCTGAAATAGGTGTGAAAAATGGAGCTTATGATGGGTGAAAGTGGTTCATGAAAAATGGAGACAAAAGAATGGTGTTTTGGGTGGTGGTGGTTGGATTGTGTCTCTTTGGCTAGGTCACTTCACTTGGAGAGGGTGAAGGCCAATCCTAGGGAGGCCCAAGCTCCTTCTAAGGTAGAGAGGAGAGGAACGGGGCCAAGAGATCCCTAAATGACTAAGGAAGAGGAATGATGAGGAAAACTCTCTCAAATATCCAATATATCCAAAAGTGACTACATGTAGTCTAACCTAGGGTATTTAAAGAGAGGGTAGGAGGCCTCTAGGCCATTTGCACGAAAATTTGAGAGCTAAATGCCTCTCAAATGAACCTTAAATGGACCTCAAATGAAATGTAGGTCCCTCCTCCCTAAATGACTAAAATACCCTTGTGTCTAGAAAATGAAAGAAATGGACTTTTGACCTCACAAGTCAAGGTTTAAGTCCCAAAATAAATCCTAAACTAATTTGCCCCATAATACAAAGGCTAAATAAAAATACACAATGAAATTCTAAGTGATTAAGATTCCCCAAAATACAAGGGAAAAATAAGGAAAACAAGCAAAACACTAGGTAGATGCACCAAAGTCGACACATGTGATCATCAATGCTCTTGGTGTAGTATGACCTTCCTCTTCTTCTATTCTTCTTGCCATGAACCTTGTGATGAGTCCTATTTGATGCCCCAAGGATGGTCCTCTATCAGTAACTAGCTGAAATAAATACTAGTTAGTGAAATAAATTTTAGTGACATTTATTCTGAATAAAAAGTTTAGATATTTTTTCTATATTTATTGCTTTTCTTTCCATTGAATTCATTTTCATAAATTTATCCGTGAAATTTGAACTGCAAAGAAATTGCAGATAAAATTATCATTCACTTTGTTGTTTGATTTTTTTAAAGAGAACTTTGTGCCCTATTGTTTAATTTTAGTACATATTAATTAATTAATTAATTTAATGGGGTTATTTTATTTTTACCATAGTCAATTTTAATATCAACTACTAATTGACTTCAATTTATGGATTAAATAGATTTTCTTAAATAAGTTAACTGACGGAGGTTAAAGTCAAACTTCATAAACCATAATAAAATTAACTTAAACTTAATTTAATAGACTAACTTAACATATTATTATCTCTCTTTTATCGACAAAAATTGAAATAATTTTTATGTATTGATATTTTTAATATCATTTACTCTATAAAAGTGACTTCTTAGACCTTTCTCTCAGGTTAAAGAAGTCACTTCTATTATTGTTCTTAGTTTTTCTTTGAATTGTTAGTTTTTTCTATCTGATGCATTCATAACGAGAGGATAAAAATAAAAATTTATATACAGTAAAATTAATAAAATATTATTAGAAAGTGATATTTTTCGAATTCACATGCCTATATCCAGAGACGGATAGCTTAGAAAGTACAATCATTCATCTTGAATTTTTTTAATAATTATATAAATTGAGATATTAAATAATAAAATATAATTAATAAAAATATCATATTTTATGGATTTATTAACTTATATCTACTTGTTTTTTTTTAAATAAATAAGTTACCAATAACTTAGTCAATTTAAATAAATTTATAAATATAAATTGTTAACTAGGTGGATGTTATCAAATCCTATAAACATTTACTAACTTATATCTATTTAAATAAATTGTAATAATAGTAAACTCGTAAGTTATAACTTATTAACTTACTTTTCTAAAATCAAATGAGTATAAAATAGAAAATTTTTATATTTTAATATTTAAAATATTTGTATTTATTTGTACCACACTTATATTTCTTAGAATGATAGTACCTGAGATTCTCCAAGTTTGAGTTGTTTTTCCAAAGTTTGATGTATTATTATATAATCAATATATAATATAATAAAAAAATAATTAGTTATATTTACAATATCATGTACAGTTTTCAAAGATGATATTAGACTTTTTTTATATTTCATTATATGGTGTTTAAACAGTGTTAGCAAATTTTATAAAATTTTATCATTGCATCAAACGTAAATTATTAACAAATTAACATTAATTAAGAAATAAAATAAACAAAAAAAATAAAGATAATAGATTTTAAAATAAGAGAATCAAAATTATAAATTTTAAAAAAACAAGAGAACTAAACATATTTATTTTAAATAAAAAATCAAAATTATATTTAATTTATTTTGAAACCTCAAGAATTTTGAATTAAGATTCGTCAATGCTCATACCAACAAATCACTTCTGCTATCTTCATAATTATCATTTTCATCTAGGTTCACAACTGCACCTACCAACAAACTAGAGTTTGGTGCGTTTTTATAGAACCACTCCTGAAAACCCTCTTTACATCCTACTGGGGTCTTGTCTTTTTTTATTAACACAATTGATGCTGCTCTGTGATGAATTTGTTGAGGAAAATTTGTCCCAAATCCCACTATGTAACTCATCTTCTTGGGGTTAGAACCCAAAATGCAGTCAACCTATATATTACTATTAACAAAAACAAAAAAAGAAACATGTCATATATATTTTCAAATAGTTCAACCCAGTTCCCCACATTAAATGTTTTACAAGAGAGAGATTGTGAAGACAAAAATTATTTTATAAATAAGAAAATTCTAGTGTTTTCAAATATCACTAAAAACTCAAGTATTTATTCTTTTAAGCTCTTTAATTAATCATAATGAGATATATAAATTTTGTAACATATTTTAAATCTAAATTGTTTACATGTACAGATAAGATAAATACATGATAAAGAATGATAATTTTCCAAAATTAACATTATAAATGTCAGTGAAAAATTAATATTATATATTAAACATTATAAAACTATTTTAGGATTTTTTTTTAAACGTGATATTTATTTTAAGACAAGAATATTAGATATTACCTGATAGTGGACAACAGAGATGAGATCATCAGGAGTAACATTGGCAGCAGTGCACTGAAGGGAGGCATGTTTTGAAGATAAATAATTGGAATACACAGACATTACAAATGTTGCAGTAGCAACATATTGATTATTGTTCCATGGCAAAAACCATAAGAGACCCCCTGGTGTTTTTTTCACATTTTGGTTTGATTTTTGTGCACAAGAGCATATGAATTGCTCTGCCTGACTCTTATATTGACCCCAAATCCCTGATGATTGCACTTTACCATCCATAACAAGCTGCATGTACATACATCATATTCATTTCCCAAAAACAATGCATTAACTAATGTAATGATAATAAAATTCTATTCAAGAACATTGGTGCAATGTGGCTTCTGGAAAATAAAGTTTATAATACTAAAATTCTTAATTATTAAAAAATAATTTAATTTTCTTATATTGCAAGCTTAAAGATTTTAGACCATGAATTAATTAGAAAATACTATATAAATATATATTTTAAATTAATACATTATTACAAATCATGCTGTGATTAAATGATAAATAAAAGCCAACTATACAAATTATATGATAGATAATGGTACTAATTAATTAATAAAAGTTAGATTAATTAAATTTTTAGTCCCTAACGTTTTTTTAACATTTGTTTTTTAATCGTTAAAATTTAGTTTGACAAATCAAAATCCTTAAACTTTTAAATTTTGATTTTTAATCCCTAAATTTCTTTGACCAGTGGAAGTCCCTAAATTTAAAAAATTCAATTTTATTGGTAAACTTTTAAGAAATATGGCTTTTTTCATTAATTTAGGGGCTAAAATTGAATTTTAAAAAATTTTAGAGACTAAAATAAAAATCAAATATTTAAAAGACTTAGGAATTTTAGTCAATCAAAATATAAAAACCTTTTTTCAATGAAACCAATGTTTAAGGACTGAAGTTTAGTGATACCTTTGCTACAAGAACTTGTGCACCTACAAACTTGTCATCCCAACTAAACGTTTTTCTTTTCCACCAGTGCCACCTGCTTTTGCAAGGAAATCAAGGTACTTCTCCATGTTTGCAGCACGTTGAAGCCATGCGGCTGCCCATAGTTGTTGGAAATAATAGTGGATTGGTATTAATCAATTATATTTTATCATTATCTGACAATTTAAAATATGGTGATAATCATATCTTATAATATCTTTATGATTATTTGAATGAGATTATAGTAAGATTGACTCTGTGATGGGTTGAGTCAATCATAAAAAGCCAATTTGAGGGGTGTCTGTGTACCCTGGGGGATTATAAATTTGTCATCCCATTAAGCAAATTACAACAACAATACACATTCTTTAAAATAATCCCCTAGAAAGTAGGTAGTAAAATCCTCAAGAGTTCTTATTGAACTCATATCAATACAATAATCATTCCTAGGGTTTTTTTGTTCTTAAAAATAATCAAGAACTTCAATTCAATATATTTGAGGTACACAAATTCTCTTTCCTCTATCTTTTTATATTTAATTCTCTATACATACTATAATCTTGTATATATTGATTTAAGGTTTTCTTTTATTTTCATCAATTGGTATCAGAGCCAAATTAAATACATATTATGGTTGTTTTCTATTAGAGAATTATGGTTATTTTCTATTAGAAAATTAGATTTGAATTGAAGATTTTTTGTGTTATTAGTGAAATTTTATAATATAGTTCACTATTATCTTTTTCACAAAATAAAAAAATAAAAAATGAGGTTTACGCTACTTTTTATTGTTAAAATAACATGTTAAAGTTTCATTCTTGTACACTTACGTGGATAAATTATATATTGAAACTTCTTTTTAAGCGCTACCCTTTTAAAACCTAGTTTTCTTTTAAATAATTACGGGGTAAATTGTTTTCAAAATTACTTAATGGTTTTCTTTTTTTTTTATGTTTGACCAATATGAGTCATTTGTGTGGGCAACATAATATATTTGTGATAACTTTACTTTGGAAAGTGTTAATGGGGTTGCATGGACTCATTTTTATACCCATATTTTTGTGATTTGGTCAAGAGAGATCTTTGTCGTTTTGATACAATCATTTATGATAATTCGTGTGTTAAATTCATTTTCAGAAGCATTGAATGTGGTTGCTAATTTTTTATATTCTTATCTTTTCAAAAATACCATATTTATTTAATATTTTTATATTATTGGTATTTTTTAGTATAAAAAAATTTGATTAATAAGATTAAATTAAAATTTTTTTACTATTATAATCTTGAATTTTGGACCTATTTTTATTGTGATAATTCTTTACAGTATTTGTATTATCTAATTATACTGTACTCTCTTTAATATTGAATTATCATTTATAAATTGATTTTAGGTTATTTTATTAATTATGCACAATCTTAATTGTCCTTCTCTTATGAGCATAATTTTCTTTATTAATTTGCATTATTATTACTTGTCTATCATGGGTATAATAATATGAATTTTATATGTTGGTCATATAATATATATGATTAAAATTATGCAAATTTATTGGACAATATGCATAATTTATTTTTTCATTTACATAATTATAATTTCACTATTTTGGATGCATTTATGTGAATTTTGTGATATAATTATTTTTTTTATTGCATTGATGATAACTATACTCTATCGGTGTATTGTTATTAATGTAATTTGGCGTTATACAATGTACTTTTCTTGGCTTATGTTAATGATTTTTTTATACCCTATCGGTATTAGGATTTTATTGACATAAGTTATAGTGCATTGTAATTTCCTTAGGCATTCTCTTTTAACTGAACTTTTAGAATTACATAATGTTTCCCTATTTTTGTAATGTTCAGTTTATTTCCCTCATTTGATCATGTTTAGTTATATTTATATGGAACCAAAATTTACACTCTCATTTTCGTTTTGTTCCATAATGACTTATAACCTTTAATTGGACATTTTTTCCTTCAAAACAAAAAAAAATGTTGCATTTTTTGTGGTGCAAATTTTCTATATATATATATATTTATAAAGAAATAGTTGAATTTTGTTATGTCAACTTATTTTTTCTTTATCAAGTGGAAGGATTTTGTATATTAGAATTTTAATTAATATCTTATAAAATAAATTGTCATGATATAAGATTTTTACCTTAAATATCCTATTAATCATACATATACAAAAACAAATGTTCTTGATAAAATTATTTTTTCTTATCACATTATTTGTGATCACATTGTTGGGATATATATTAAGGATTTTATATTGGTCTCTTGTAAATATTTTCTTGTATAACAAACTCCCTATTGATTTGCAATATTAGTATGCAATTCTTGTAAGAACAATATAGGAATCCCAAATTTTAAGAGATTATTTCTCCATACCATATTTTATAATATTGTTAATGGTATTCATGTAAAATCTAGAGGCTTTATTTTGGGATATATAAATAAATCTATGTCCATTATAACTTATGATGAAAGTTAAAGACTATTTATTATTATATCTTTAATATATGCAAGAATAGGTCCCATTCTTCCGCTGCGTGTAATCATGTTTTATTCTCAAGTGTGTGTAAATATTGTTTATTGTAGCACTTGATTTTTGTTTATGATTACTTGAGAACTTGCTTATGATCTCATATTCTATGTAAAATTATCAAGTGATCCATTTTCTCACTCATGTAATTATTTTTTCAAGATCCTCATTTGGTATGCAATTAAGTATTGTGCATTTCTTTTACCCAAAATTTCACATTTTGTTTGGTCAAAATTCTATAAGTATATTGTAGATGCAATACTCCTATTTAGTATGATTTTCTACTTTGTAAAAAAGTGCTTATTATGATAGTACTCCTATTGAATACAATTTTGCACTATTGAAGTACTTATAAATTTTTTTTGTTTGGACCAATTATCTAAGTGTTTGCTCAATTGACATTTTATGGCCACAATAATCTGAGTATCATTTTATATAAACTAGGTGTCTATGAGGTTTTAGTAGGGAATTTATGGATTTCCTACTTATCTTTGGATTCTTACATAGTCACTCATTTTTGAAACTCAGATTAGTTAAATGTCAAATATTACAGAGCATTTATGTAGCCTATATGTAATTACATATGTTATTGGGCTATGATGAATAATTAGATGCATGTAAATTATGCTTTCTCACCTATATAATTTTTCGGACTCAACTAAAAAAAATTATATTAATTAAACATTTTTTTATTCACTGATCAAATACTTAACTTTGGAGTTTTATAACTCATATGGTTTGGTTAAGTTTTGATATCTTAAATCAGTGGGAGTCTGAAAACTCTCTTATGAGATATGTGTGAAGTAATATCATTTTAGTAACATATCTGTTAGCATTTTTGGATGCTTGAGACAATGTAGTATAATTTTATTGAACTACATTATTCTATATACTTTATGAGAAATATTTGTTAACATGCATGATATATATCCCTATCGGATATTATTTAGCTCAAATTTTTCATTGTCTAATATAATATTTGTCTATAATTGTCATTCTAGATTAATGATTTATCTTTGTATTATTGATTAATACCATCCAAGTGGGAGAATGTTGGAAATAATAGTGGATTGATATTAATCAATTATATTTTATCATTATATCTTATAATATCTTTATAATTATTTGAATGAGATTATAGTAAGATTGACTCTGTGATGGGTTGAGTCAATCATAAAAAGCCCATTTGAGGGGTCTCTGCCTACCCTGAGGGATTATAAATTTGTCATCCCATTAAGCAAATTACAACAACAATACACATTCTCTAAAATAATCCCCTAGAAAGTAGGTAGTAAAATCCTCAAGAGTTCTTATTGAACTCATATCTCTACAATAATCATTCGTAGGGTTTTGTTTGTTCTTGAAAATCAAGAACTTCAATTGATATATTTGAGGTACACAAATTCTCTTTCCTCTATCTTTTTATATTTAATTCTCTATACATACTATAATCTTGTATCTATTGATTTAAGGTTTTCTTTTATTTCCATGACTTTGATTGGGAGGTAACTTCCCTAATGTTGACCCTCAAAATACAAAAAAGATATTGTTAGTGCCTGTGAATTTGATAACAACAACAACAAAGGAGAACAATGAATATTAGCACACTTAAAGTCATGGTTGTTTCAAAGAACAGTAAGCTTATCAAGTAGATGCTATGCTATTCACAATTTGCTTTGCAACGACAAAGCCTGATCTCTCATATTTAAAGCATGGATAAATCTTTTAATCTTTACTTGCCAAATTACCTTACAATCATCTCTTTAATGATAATTTTGAATGTTGATTCTTAATTTCACGACTGTCTTAACTATTTCCTTCCATTTATTTCTTTCTGTTTATGTGTCATTTTTTAAGTTTAATGTATCATTGATTACTCTTTTAATATTTTTTTTACAGAAATAAAATGTAAGTTTAATTGATATATACTGTCAATGTAAGATTCTTACAGTAATTTATTGACTTTACTCGTTACTGTTTTAAAAGTCACATAAATAATAAAAAACCATGATTGAATGTGACAGTATATACCAATTAAACTCACAAAACATTACTTCTCACTTAAATTTGAATAAATTTACATGTTTATTGCGAAAGTATAAATAAAAATAATTAAAATGCATTTGTTATTGAAAAGAAAAAAAAAAGGATAAAATAAATTTTTATATTTGTTTGTGTCTTCTATTTATTCAATTTTTCATATTTTTAAATCATGATTTATTGTGTCGTAACTTTTTTAAAATTTGTGTATAATATAAGATTGACATTAATCATTAAGTGACAAATGTATATAATGATATTACACATTCTAATTTTGTAATTTAAAAATAATTTAATTAATTATAATTATTTTCTAATCATTCAAATTACTTTTAAATTATAGAATTAGAATTTATGACATTTTTAAATTATAGAAACAAAATCTCGCATTTTCACATTTTTGTATTATAGAAACAATTTGTATATTATAATTATAGAATTAGAATCTATCACGTTTTTAAATTATAGAAACAAAATCTGACACTTTCACAATTTTGTATCATAGAAAAAATTTGTATATTATAATTTGTACATTATAGAAACAAAATCTCACATTTTAAAATTACTTTTAAGCGATTAAAGAAACAGATTGTATATTCTAATTTTATATTTCTGCAGTAATAAAAGAAATGTCTAACAACGTCTCGCACTTTCAGATATTTCAAATCAACTCTGAAATAAGGTCAACAAAACAATTAATCTTTAATATTTAGTAAACCATGTGCATTTATTAAGATTGAAAAAAATTATAAAACGTTATTGAAAGTGTAATTATTAAGATAGAATATGTTTCATTAATTAATTTTAAAGTAATATTAAAATAAATTTCAAAGAAAATATTTTTTAGTTTTATTAACATTTAAAAAAAATTATATATTATAACTTTTTAAAGAAATAATTTTAAACAGTATTAAAATAACTCTTAAGTAAAGAGCACAAGTGTGTCTATTTAAATATTTTTTATTATAAATTTTTAATAGTTTTAGATGTTTATGTTTTATGATTACTTTATTATTTACATTATAGAAAAGCTAAAACCTAATTAGCATCTTGATCTCCTAGATTTGACTTTTCTAAACCGGATATGTAAAGTATTTAAATTTAGTTGTTGAAAAAAAAAATCAGATTTATACTTTAATATATTTAAGATTTATTAATAATATAAAAAAAATATGATAAAAGTTATAAGGTTGGTCTAGTGATAATATCTACATGTGGGGGTGAAAAGAAGAGTTCGTAGTTTCGAATCTTTCCCGTAACAAAACTAACATATTAACAATTAACATTTGTATATTAAAAATAAACCATTCAATACTTTCAGTTTTGTTAAAATTAAATTTTCTTTACTAACTTCAAGCCATTGGAAATGATAAAATTTTATTGATATAACGAAATATTTTTGTACATTTAATTTTGAAGTAGTAACTTTTTTAATCATACCACTTTAGGATGTTTATACATGTTGGTATAGGATGTTTCAAGTAAAATATAATGATTTGATGTAAAAAATCGTTCATTTTAATGGTCTGTTCGTTATGTACTTGAATACTCACATTTTAAATGTTTTATTTTTCTATTTAAAACTTATTTTATTAAATTGAAAAAGATATTATAATAATATTTATAAAGAAATAATTTACATATATCATAATTTTATATTTGTAAGTATAATAGAAAAAATTTCAAAAGTGAAACTTTATCTTTTGTAATAATTTAGTAAGACTCTTAAAACACAACAAAATTTTTAATTGATTCGAAAAGCAAATATTTGTCTTTAGTATTACTAGTTAATAAATACATAATTTTTACCATATTATTCAAATTCAAACTAACAACCAGAATATATTAATGTATGAAAACCACCGACCTTAGATATGTGGAAAATGCTATTTAATTATAAGATTGTGTGAAACTAAAGTCAATTGTTTATCAAAACATTAAAATTTTTATATATTTTTTACTTTTTTTTATCCATTTCAAATAATTTATATATTTGTTTTATAACTCTTAAAAGTTTGAAATATTTCCTAAAAATTCATGGAATACGTTAAAATATTATAAATCTAGTTTTTTAAAATCTTATAAAATATATTTTTACAAATACATTAAAATATAACTATAAAATATATGGAGTTCTGTAAAATCTTATAAGTTATTAACTTTTTTATCCATAAGAATAAAAGCAAAAGATATGTATAATAATATATACATTAACAAAACCTAGACATTATGTTTGATAAACTTAACTAAATCATTTATGAAAATAAAAAACAATAAAATGTTATATTGTTAAGTAAAAATAAGATATGATAAAATAAAATATCTTATGACTATTTAATGAATTAAATGTTTTTTATAGAGATTTAAATATATTTTTATTATCTATAAAATTTTAAGATTTGAGTTAAGTACAAATTTTAATTTTTTTTTTATTTTAGTTCCTAACTTTTTTAAAGTTTCAAATTAATATCTATCTTTAAGTGTCTTTTGTTAACTATTGATGTGGATAATGAAAATGCTACATCATCAAATTTCTATCATTTAAAATTGTTGACTTAGCATTAACATAATTTTTATGGCAAGTATCATATTCAAAAATAAAATTTTCTAGGTATCAAAATCAAAATATAAATAAATATTAGGTACCAAAATCAAAATAATTTTCTTTTATAAGTATCAAAATATTATTTAATACTAGAAATTCTTCATCATATAACATGCACCTCTCTTATTTTGAAAATCTGTGAAGTATTGCCGGTAAATAGTCGTCAATAAAAAAAGTCATTGCTTACAGAAACTTTACAATTTACTGAAATGATTCTATATCTAACTTATTAACTTTAAATAATTGATAGACTAAATAAGACTCTTATATGTTATTTAAACGAAGTAAATTGAACCTATATTAAGATAAGAGTTAAATATATTGTATGTCTTTAATATATTAACAAATTTTGCAATGATCGTGTAAAGTTTTGCTTTATGTCCATTCTCCAATAATTTTTTATTTATTTAAATCACCTTTTAAAATATTTTAAAATCATAAAACAATTTTGATTTATGTTGGTCTCCAACAAAACTAGTTTAAACAACCCTTTAATAACTCGAAAGAAAAATAAAAGATTTATTAGGAACCAACATTAAATAGTGTGTGATAAAATAATAATGATAATGACAATTAACTTTTTTCTAACATTAAATAATTTTTGGAACCTACAAAATAAAATAATTGTGATTTTAGTACTTAACCTTTATTTATGTTTTAATTTTGGAACCTTAATTTTTTTTTTTGAGAAAGTTACATGTCATAAAAGTGACATGATTGTTAAGTTAATAATGCTAGATGACGTATATTTGATGATATGATACTTCCATTAACTAAAGAATAAAAGAAAAACTAAGAGGAAGTGGAAGACGAAGCTCTTTTGGATTTTCTTTACAAAGATTAATTAGCTAAAATGCTCTATTTTTTACAAAAAAAAGGATAATTTTTATGACTACTTAAATAAAAGGATAGCTTTAGAAAAAAGGATGAATACAGTTATAAGAAGCTATTTGAAAAACTCTTTAAAAACACCTTTTTAACACCATTATCACTATGCTCACCTCCGCTTGTATAATTTAAATTGTCACTTCCATTATCACTATGCTCACCTCCGCTTGTATAATTTAAATTGTCACTTCTAAGCTATTATCTGAAGATGATTATCCTTATAGAAACTAGCTATTATAATATATATATATATATATATATATATATATATATATATATATATATATATATATATATAAAAAAGATTATATAAGATTTTAATAATTCTTTGTCTTGCTCTATTTCATGTCTTCTTGTTCTGCTTTGAGTTTATTACAAAGACTTCTATTCAAAGCTTAGAATCTCTTTTTAGTTCACAATCATTTTTCATTTCTTACTTATGATCTTTTACTTTATGTATAGTAGTTTCATTTGCATTATCTTCATCTTGCAGTTTCTTTATCAGCAATTTCTACCCTTGTCTTGCTTATGATTCAATAAGTTTTTTTGTTGACCAAGCGCGATTTCATCTTGATTGCTTAACCTTTTCTTTAAATACAGTGTCTTTTTTTATCGATCATGAACTTCGTTTTTATAGGCCTTTAAGGATACTAAAAGCAATAGGTGTGTTTCTTATGGTTAGATGGTTGATGAGATTATTTCTTTCTCTAACTAGAGACTTACTCTTTCAGGAGGCTCAATAAGACAGTATTCTAATCCTTTATAAATGGTCTATCAAAGACTTAGAAGTTTCATTCTAACAATTTTCCCCTTTTTAATGATGACAAGTGCATTAAGTTGATGAAAATATAAATATGCAAAAAAATTAATAGACCATATGCATTATTTATATCATCCATTCTTTACCTTTTCTTCCATTCTTCACCTTTTCTAAAATATCTTCCATTCTTGTGTTTCCTTAGTTGATATTATTTATTTATATTTATCTAAGCATTCTTTTGAGCACTTGACTTCCACGTCTCCTCATCTCGAGTAGTAGAATATCAACCTCAAGAATTCCTTATTTTCTTTATCTTGTAAGTAACCTTTTTTACATCTCCTCGATCTCGATTCTTGAAGTCAGACTCTCCTTTCTTGGTCTTGAGATTTTTTCTTTAGGCGCAACACTATACTACTTTAAGGCTTAAAAAATATAGACACAGAGTTTATGTTATTTTAATGTTTTGTCATAGCCTAACTTATACGAAAATATATATATCTATTAATGATAGTAGTATAATAGTTAGTATTAAAATAGTAACATTCTTATTGCCTTTTATTTTATATGTTTCTAAATCTAATTGTTCTAAGAATAAGTTTAGTTGAATAATTTTGTTCATCTCTATTCCTTCCACAAAGGAAAACCATCTTAATCTTAGCAAGAATATATTTTTTGTTTAATTTCTTTGTCAAGAGAATATAATTTGGATTGATAAAAATAATCCTAATTAGATTATTATTAATTAGATAATAATGTGATTTAATATGAGTAAGTGAAAGTAGGATTTTCATTTTGACCCATTCCTATCTCCCACTTACAAAGCTAAGTATGAATTTAGCTAATATAAATAGTATAAGATTGGCACATGTTTCATTAATATTTGAAAGTGATCCCTTAATTTCATTTATTAGGTATAATTGTACAATCACTGCAAAAATAACACTACTAAAATGATAAGCATTAAAAATTAAGCTAGATGTGCAAGAACACCCACTAAAGGTGCAATAGTAACAGTTGCTGGCTCAGCTAGTTGAAAGTCACTTCTGCTATCTTCATAATTATCATTTCCATCTGGGCTCACAACTGCACCTACCAACAAATTAGGGTTTGGTGCGTTTTTATAGAACCACTCCTGAAAACCCTCTTTACATCCTACTGGGGTCTTGTCCTTTTTTATTGACACAATTGATGCTGCTCTGTGATGAATTTGTTGTGGAAAATTTGTCCCAAATCCCACCATGTAACTCATCTTCTTGGGGTTAAAACCCAAAATGTAATCAACCTATATATTATTATTAACAAAAAAAAAAAGAAAAAAGAAACATGTCATATATATTTTCAAATAGTTCAACCCAGTCCCTCACATTAAATGTTTTATAATAGAGAGATTGTGAAGACAAAATTACTTTATAAATCAGAAAATTCTAGTGTTTTCAAATATCATTAAAAACTCAAGTATTTATTCTATTAAGCTCTTGAATTAATCATAAGGAAATATATATATTGTGTAACATATTTTAAATCTAAATTGTTTACATTGCGGATAAAAAGCCTAATAAATACATGATAAAAAATTATAATTTTACAAAAGTAACATTAAGAAACTTTTATTAGGAATGTTAGTGAAAAATTAATATTATATATTAAACATTATAAAACTATTTTAGGATAATTTTTTGAAACGTGATATTTATTTTAAGACGAGAATATTAGATATTACCTGAGAGCGGACAACAGAGGTGAGATCATCAGGAGTAACATTGGCAGCAGTGCACTGAAGGGATGCTTGTTTTGAAGATAAATAATTGGAATAAACAGACATTATAAATGTTGCAGTAGCAACATATTGATTATTGTTCCATGGCAAAAACCACAAGAGACCCCCTGGTGTTTTTTTCACATTTTGGTATGATTTTTGTGCACAAGAGCATATGAATTGCTCTGCCTGACTCTTATATTGACCCCAAACCCCTGATGATTGCACTTTACCATCCATAACAAGCTGCATGTACACACTATACATCATATTCATATCCCAAAAAAACAATGCATTAACTAATGTAATGATAATAAAATTCAATTTAAGAACATTGATCTAACGTGGCTTCTGGAAAATAAAGTTTATAACTATAATTCTTAATTACTAAAAAGCAATTTAATTTTCTTATATTGCAAGCTTAAAGGCCCATGAGAAAATACTATGTAAATATATCTTTTAAATTAATAAAAACCAATTATACATATTATATGATAGATAATGGTACTAGTTAATTAATAGAAGTCGGATTAATTAAATTTTTAGTCCCTAACTTTTCTTTTAAAAATTTGTTTTTTAATCGTTAAAATTTAGTTTGAAAAATCAAAATCCTTAAACCTTTTAAACTGTGATTTTTAAGTCCTAAATTTTAGTTTGACCAGTGGAAGTCCATAAATTTTAAAAGTTCAGTCTTATTCCGTAAACTTGTAAAAAATCCGGCTTTTTTCATTAAGTTAGGGACTAAAATTGAATTTTAAAAATTTTTAGTGACTAAGCTCAATTATCTTGAAAACTTAGGAATTTAGTCAATCAAAATGTAGAAGCCTTTTTTTTCAATCAAACCAATGTTTAAGGACTAAAGTTTAGTGATACCTTAGCTACAAGAACTTGTGCACCTACAAACTTGTCATCCCAACTAAACGTTGTTCTTACGCCACCAGTGTCACCTGCTTTTGCAAGGAAATCAAGGTACTTCTCCATGTTTGTAGCACGTTGAAGCCATGCTGCTGCCCATACTAACTCGTCCTATTTAAGCAAATAAACAGATGCTCACGTTTTATAATTTTAAAAAATTAACCAGATATGAAAATAATTAATTATTATCACCATTTGACACAATAATTAGAGTTTGATGACTACGCCTGTCAAATATTGGCATGGAATCCCAATCCTTTATTTTATTTAAATTTATTAATTTTATCAATTAATACTTTAAAAAATATATAAATGAACAGGGTAAAAATCTTTTCCATCATCAGTGTGTACCACATGATTAATTGACTAAATGATTCGAGATCATTATGTATAATTTTAAAAAACAGTTAAAATTAATAAAAAAGATTTTTAGTAAAGTACGACACTGAGAATTCTGACTTATTTTGGATTATACTTTTATTTTTTTTATCTTACCATATCTTTTCTTACAAAACAATATAAATATAATATTTTGAAACTGTAATATTACGTAAAAATAATATGTATGCAATGTTTTTAAAACATTGGAAATTATGTAAGATTTAAAAAATAAATGAGATGGTATGATGAAATTTAAGAGTAGAGAAAAAAAGTAATTTTTACTCAGATGGTAAAAAGTAATTCTATTGATGATTGATTATTTGCTAGCACACTAAAATGGAAGTAATAGGGTGGTAAAATTATATTTACCTGGAATCCGCTACTAGAATATATTTCCCTTGCAGGTGTGATACTATCAGAGTATTTCCCTTGATGATTATTTGCAAAGTCAAACAACTAGAAGCGAAGAATGAATGTTAGGAAATGAAGAAAAGAATGTGGCAGTTTGAAGTGATAAGAAGAACAGTAGGTACCTGAATTGCATGTTGTAACAATTTAGATGAATATGTGTGATCGAGAGATTGAAAGACAATGGAGGCAGCAGCGAGAGCAGCAGCGGTTTCAGCGACGAGATCAGAGCCCGGGTTGTTATCATCGAGCTTGAAAGAAGTGCGGGGTGTGGTCATGTCCTCTGGTCTTTCCCAACACGAATGGTCTGAGTCTGGATCGCCAATTTCTGCGTACAACACTTCCGCTTCTGTGTGAGCTTTCATCAGATAATCTGTTCCCCATCTTATGGCATTCACTGCATTTTTCAACTCCTTTTTCTCCATCAGTTCCTTCCTGAACTCTATTGTACTCCATGAAAGCATCGTCATCGTGAATGCTAATGGAAACCCTAGTTTTAGATTGTCTCCCGCGTCGTAATATCCACCCACAAGGTCAATCTGAAATTTCTCAATTCTACCATATTAAACACACATACTAAAACATTTTCTTTTTTAATCTAACAAGGATAGAAATTCAAACTATAAATAATTATTATTAATCTTTATAATAAAACCAATATATTGTTTTATAATAATAAAACATATATTATTAAATTTGTAAATGTAAATGTGTCAATTTATAAAAAAATTATTTTTCAGAAATATCAAGATAAAATTATCTCTCCTCAATATAAATTTAGAAATAATTTAATAATAAAAATAAAAATGAAAAGATGAAAAATATATAAATATAGAAGTAATGAAAGAATAAATAAAACAACATAAAAATAAAATGAAATAAAAAATTTTGTTTTTGATAAAATTAAATTTAACATATTAACTATATAAATATTAAAATAAAAATAATAATTTAAATTATAAAAAATGAAAATATATAAAATATATATGTAATAAAAAAATAAATAAAATAACATAATAAAAATAAATTTAATAAAAAAATAAAAAAGACAAAAAAATGAACACATATCCATAATAGAAAAGGGCATATTTGTAATTTCTTAATATAAATATGTAAAATATACAAAATAGAAATAATATTTAAAATTATATAAATAAAAATTAAAAAGATAAAATATAAATATGAAAAGGATAAATAAAAAAAGATAACATAAATAGAAAAATAAAATAATTTATTAAAATAAAAAATTAAACCTAAAAATAAAAAATAAAAGAAGAAAAACTTAAAAAGTTAAAAATACAAAAAGAAAATAAAAAAAGAAACATGGCCATAAAAGAGAAAGACAAAGAAATAAAAAATGAACACATGTCCACAAAAGAAAAAATAAAAAAATTTTGAAAAGCCAAAAAAATAAAATTTAAAATTTTGGACTATAATATAGAGTCTAATGTGTTCATTATAAAAATATATAAAGTCTTGGACTATAATTTTGGTTTCTTTAGTTTTATCCGTATGCAACTTACGACCTACGCTTTCTAAAATCTAAAATTTCTACAATTTTGACCAGATTAAATTTTCTAATCAATACTTCTTTACATGAAATATCCACACCACTCATATATGTTTTTAATTATAACATTTATCTATAACAATTATAATGTCATGTTTATTTGGAAATTTTTATTTTTATACTATTTTGTTCAACTTTCAACTATTTGAAAAATATTTTTTTAAGAAACTATGATTCATTTTTCAGAAAAAAAAATATAATTAATTTGAAAATTTTACATAGAGGACAAAATTGTAAAAATTTTAATTAAGAAACAATATCTCTCAATCTTAAAATTGGGGTGATAAATTACATATAGAAAAAACATAAAGAGACAAATATTGCAATTGAGTTTATATTATAAAAACACATACATACATATATCTATATTTCTATCTATCTATATATATATATATATAACTTTCTACCAGCAAATTTAAGAAAAATAATAAAAGATTAATTAGTATACACGGTCAGTGTAAAAATTTTTTACATTAATATTTAATCATGACTTTTCATTTATGTAATTTTTAAAATAAGTAAAGTTAACAAATTTATCATAAATGAAGGGTTGTAATTGAATGTCAGTATAAAATATGATAATTATAATGTGTTTCAAAAATAGGAGAAAAATGAAAAAGTATAAAATATGATAATTATAATCTTACTCCAACATCTTGGCCATCTTTGAGTCCTGAATCACCTCGCCAATTTAGTCTCTGATTGGGAGGTAACTTCCCTGAACGTTGACCCTCAAAATACAACAAAGATTTTGTGAGTGCCTGTGAGTAACCAGCAGAGGCCACATTGTGAATTTGATAACAACAACAAAGGAGAACAATGAATATTAACACACTTAAAGTCATGGTTGTTTCAAAGAACAGTAAGCTTATCAAGTAGATGCTATGCTATTCACAATTTGCTTTGCAACGACAAAGCCTGGTCTCTCACATTTAAAGCATGGATAAATATGTTAATCTTTACTTGCCAAATTAATTACCTTACAATCATCTCATTAATGATAATTTTTAATGTTGATTTTTATTTTCACAATTGTCATAACTATTTCCTTCCATTTATTTTTTTTCTATTTATGTGATATTTTTTAAGTTTAATATATCATTAATTACTCTTTTACTAATACTTCTATTTTTTTTCAAAAATAAAAATTTTACTTCTCACTTAAATTTTAATAAATTTACATGTTTGTTGTAAAAGTATAAATAAAAATAATTAAAATGCATTTGTTATTGAAAAGAAATAAAAAAGATAAAATAAATTTTTATATTTTTTTATATCCTCTGTTTATTCAATTTTTTATATATTTCTCTTCTTTTTAAATCATGATGTGTTGTGTCCTAAATGTTTTAAAATTGTAGAATTTGTGTTGAATTATTATTGAATTGAAGTTGATTGTTAAATGAAATATGTTCACTAACACATAATAGTAATCTAATGATATGACACGTCCTAATTTTATGATTTAATAATTTAATTAATTATAATTATTTTCTCATAATTTAAATTACTTTTGAATTATAGAATTAGAACGTATCAAGTTCTTAAATTATAGAAAAAAAATCTCGCACTTTCACAATTTTATATTATAGAAACAATTTGTATATTATAATTATAGAATTAGAATCTAGCACACTTTTAAATTATAGAAACAAAATCTCGCAGTTTCACATTTTTTTATTATAAAATCAATTTGTATATTATAATTTATATATTATAGAAACAAAATCTTGCACTCTCACATTTTTAAATTACTTTTAAGCGATTAAAGAAACAATCAAATCTTATAATTGTATATTTCTGCAGTAATAAAAGAAATTTCTAACAAAATCTCGCACTTTCAGATATTTCAAATCAACTCTAAAATAAGGTCAACAAAATAATTAATTTTTATTATTTAGTAAATCGTGTTCATTTATTAAGATTGAAAATTATAAAACGATAATGAAAGTGTAATTATTAAGATTGAATATGTTTCATTAATTAATTTTAAAGTAATATTAAAATAAAATTTAAAGAATATATTTTTCAGTTTGATTAACATTAAAAAACAATTTATATATTATAAATTTTTTAAAGAAACAATTTAAAAGTATTAAAATAATTATTAAGTAAAGAGCACACACCTATTATAAAATTTTAATAGTTTTAGATGTTTATTATTGGATTAATGTTAAAATGAATAATTATTTTTATTATTACTTTATTATTTACATTATAGAAATGCTAAAACCTAATTAGTATCTTGATTTCCTAAATTTGACTTTTCTAAACCCAATATGTAAAGTATGTAAATTTAGTTGTTGAAAATAAAAAAATCGGATTGATACTTTAATACATTTAAGATTTATTAATAATATAAGAAGAACAATATGGTAAAGATTATAAGGTTGATTTAGTAATAATGTCCATATGTGGGGTAAAGGTAGGTGAAAGGGAGAGGTTATGGGTTTAAATCACTCTACTAACAAAACTAATATATTAACAATTAATATTTATCTATTAAAAATAAAACATATGATACTTTTAGTTTTGTTAAAATTAAATTTTTATTTTGCTAGCACTCACTATTGTATGTTTAAACTTTATAAAATTCATTATAAGTGTTGCAATATAATATGAACATTGATGCAAACCGAGTTTGCACTCTCTTGATATTTCTCTTTGAGTTTCCAAAAACCATGAAATGGAGGATGAAGGGGGAAAGAAGAGGAGGTGGGTGTCACTCTCAAAGAGAGAAAAGCCAAAATGGTTAGATTTCTCACAAGGTAAGGAATTCTTAATAAAAGTCAATTAGGAAAAGGTTCCTCTAGAGAGAAGAACCTCAAGATCTTTATTAAAGAATGTGCTCAAAATGAGACAATTTTCATTCAAATTCAAGGTCAAATTAGTGAGGGGACCTATTTATAAGATGAGGAAGGCTAAGATTAGTCTCCTAATCTTGGATGTCCACTACGCTCGTTCTCCTAAATAAGGATTAAGCAAACTAACTAAGGAGTGCAAAAATGAGCTAGGAGGTGCGGAAATAACTCACTCCCAAATATGGGTTGCACCTCTTTCTACACACACTCCACATAATTACTTAAAGAACCACGTAGCTCTTACAAGGAAAATGGCCAAAATACAAGGCCTTCAAGTATGCTAACCTCACGCCCTAATTTACCAAGTTAATTAAAAATATTTACAAGTGGAAAAAATCCTAAGACTACTATGGCTTCAAGTCTTTAATCAAGTTCTCATCCAAGCTAAGCCTTCCTTTAATTAATCCTCTTAGGCTTGGTGCATGCTAGGTGAGATTGCATAATCTCCTCCCCCTTGGAGAGGATTTGACATTAAATCATGAGGTCTTTCTTCCTCTTTTTCAAAGTCTGTAAGAAAATAAGGAAAGCAATAAGTGTGTATAGGTAGATTATTTTGGGGGAAATAAGAGGTCTATGATAAGATGATGCATCCTTGAAAATGCTTCTCCCTTGATCAACTTCTATGGAGGTCTTTTGAAGAAGATGAAAGGTGGAAGAGGTAAAGATGAGGTGAAGGTGCCACTCTATGGTGAGATAAGCCTTGGAAGAAGCTTGCCACAAGGGAATGAGCCCTTTATACATGAAGAGCTGTAAAAAAGGAGAGAACAAGACACTCAAGAAATTGCTCACAAACAGGTAAGTGTATTCAATCAAGTGTAAAAATGTTACAAGGGGTGGATGTCCCTATTTATAAGAAAGTAGTGGGCATAGAGAGTATGAGGTTGGACCTTCAACATTAGTAGGGATTAGGGAAAATTAATTAGGTGTTAATTAAGCTAGAGCCGATTAGCACTTAGTTAATTATAGGAAGATAAAAAAAAGACCCTACTAATGTGGATTGTGTTCCCTTGAAATTCAAATTTGAATTTTGAGAGTGTCATGTAGACTCTATCCAAATGCAAATTTGAATTTGAATGTGCCAACTAGGAAAGATGATGTGATCTTTGATGATCACTTGCCCAAAGGATCCTTGGAAGGGAAATGGATTTATAGAGAGGAAAGGAATGGGGTGAGGCGCCACAAATACTAGGTTTGATAAGCCAAAAGGGAGAGGTCACAAGGGAGGGGTCCCTTGATAACTCTTAGAAGCTCTCACAAAGGAGAAGGGGGGACACTCAAAGGTAAGAACCTCACAACCAATATGGTCTCTAGGATTAAATTCAAGTGTAAAAAAAACAAGTGAGGGGAGGAGCTCCTATTTATAGAGGTAGCTAACCTCTTAAACCAGATAACCTAAAAAAGAAGGGTTAGGATTAAAAGGAGAGATCTAAGGGAGGAGGATTGAGAAACAATCCCCTCCTTAGATCATCAAACTTGGTGCCCAAGTTTCTCAAACCAAGAGCCAAGATTCCTTCTTATTAGCTTAGGGGTTTATGAAGGAAAAGAGGGTTGTAGATATCAAGGCTACCCCTTATTTCCTTCATAAAGACCCAAAAAGCTAAATCCACCCTCTAAATTCCTAAGACACCTCCTAAAATAAAAATGGACTAAATACATGTCCCAAATTAAATTCCTAATGCTCCTCAAAATTAAAATAAACGAAAATTACATGTTATTAACTAAATTCCCTAGCATAATATCTTCGCTCTCCACAAGAGGTGAAGTTTTCCTTTGTTTGCAAGGGCTAGGTCTTCTTCAATCCTTCTAGCCATGGCCCTAGTAATAGGTCCTTGCCTAGGCATGGTCACATCATCTCCCCCCTTCCCCCCCTTGGAGAGGATTTGACCTCAAATCCATGGGATCTTCATCATTTTCAGCACCTAGAAATGGAGACAAATCAGAATCATTAAAACTGGTGCTTACCCCATAATCCTCAGGCAGATCTAAAACATAGGCATTATTACTGATTCGCTCAAGGATTTGGAAATGTCCATCTCCTCTAGGGCTAAGTTTGGACTTCCTTTGAGAAGGAAATCTATCCTGTCTCAAGTGAAGCCATACCCAGTCGCCCTTTTCAAAGATGACCTCTTTCCTCCCCTTATTGGTGAAAGTAGCATCTCTCAAGGATTGGCGCTCTATGTTAGCTTTAACCCTCTCATGTAATTGTTTTACAAAAATGGTTTTTGCTTCTCCTTCTTTATATACAGCAACAGAAAGAGGAAGAGGTAAAATATCTAGAGGAGTACGAGGATTAAAGCCATAGACCACCTCAAATGGAGAATGCTTGGTGGTTCTATGAACCACCCGGTTATAAGCAAATTCAATGTGGGGAAGGTACTCATCCTAAGACTTATGGTTGCCTTTAAGGAGAGCCTTCAGCATAATGGATAAAGATCTATTCACCACTTCTGTTTGCCCATCAATTTGAGGGTGACAGGTAGTGGAAAAAAGAAGTTTAGTTCCCAGCTTAGCCCAAAGAGTTTTCCAAAAATGGCTAAGGAACTTCACATCCCTATCTGACACTATTGAAGAGGGTATACCATGAAATCGGACAACCTCTTTAAAGAAAAGTCTTGCGATGTTACTCGCATCATCCACTTTGTGGCAGGGAATAAAATGGTCCATTTTTAAAAATCGGTCCACCACCACAAATATAGAGTCTGCACCTCGTTGGGTTCTTCGGAGCCCAAGGATGAAATCCATGTTAATATCTTCCCAAGGTGCAGAAGGAGCAGGTAAAGGTGTGTATAGTCCATGAGGCATTGCTTTAGACTTTGCTTGCAAGCAAGCTATACATCTAGAGCAATGTCTTTGGACATCTCTACGCATATGGGACCAAAAGAATTTCTCTTGTAAAAGCATGAGGGTTTTTGAAATCCCAAAATGCCCCATGAGCCCACCTTCATGGCTCTCTTTTGTAAGTAAGTTCCTAATTGATCCTTGGGGTATACAAAACTTACTCCCTTTGTAAAGATACCCCTCACTGATGATGTACCCATCATGGGCCTTTAATGCGAATGCAGATGTAGAGGCAGCAAAGATGGGGCCGAAATCCTTGTTAGAAGGATACATAGCCCAAATGTCATCAAATCCCAATATTTTTGCACTCAAGGATAAATAAAGGGCATGAGGCCTAGAAAGAGCATCAACCACCATATTTTGTTTTCCTTTCTTGTACTTGATGACATAAGGGAAGGATTCAAGATATTCCACCCACGTTGCATGTTTTTTGTTCAATTTAACTTGACCCCTCAAATATTTTAGTGACTCATGGTCACTATGAATGACAAACTCCTTGGGAGCAAGGTAATTCTCCCAAGTTTGAAGGGCCCTAATTAGAGCATAAAACTCCTTATCATAGGTGGGGTAGTTGAGGGGGGCACCATTGAGTTTTTCACTGAAATACGCAATGGGGTGCCCGCTTTGCAACAAGACAACTCCCACACCTACACCACACCTAAACCCTAAACCAAGACTGGTGCATGGGTCAATTTACGCTTAATTAGCTGGAAGACTTTTTCTTGTTTCTCACCCCAAAGGAAAGGAACTTCCTTTTTCACCAAATCATTTATTGGTGCGAAGAGTGGGGAGAAGTTAGGCACAAAGCGCCTATAAAATCCAGCGAGACCATGAAAGCTTTTGATCTCTGTCACACTCTTTGGGGTGGACCATTCTTGAATAGCTTTTATCTTTTCGGGGTCAACATGGACCCCTTTTGTGCTAACTATAAAACCTAGGAAAACTACACTATCTACATAAAAGATGCATTTTTCTAAGTTACCAAAAAGATTATTACTCCTAAGAAGACAAAAAGTATGCCTTAGATGTCCTAAATGATCATCTAGGTTCCTAGAGTAAACTAAAATGTCATCAAAGTAAACTACACAAAATTTACCAAGGCAATCCCTCAGTACATGATTCATTAAGCGCATGAATGTGCTTGGGGCATTGGTTAGCCCAAAGGGCATAACCAACCACTCATGAAGAACAAATTTAGTCTTAAAAGCAGTTTTCCACTCATCACCCTCTTTGATCCTTATTTGGTGGTAACCACTTCTAAGATCTATTTTTGAAAATATTTTTGCCTTATGCAATTCATCCAACATGTTATCAAGACAGAGGATTGGGTGCCTATATTTGATGGTGATGTTGTTGATTGCACGACAATCAACACACATCCTCCATTGGCCATTCTTCTTGGGCACCAACAAGACTGGCACAACACAAGGGCTTAGGCTCTTTTGAACCCAACCCTTCTCCAACAATTGATTCACTTGAGACTCAATCTCTTGGGTTTCCATGGGGTTGGTCCTATAAGCAGGTTTATTAGGTAGACTTGCGCCAGACACCAAATCAATTTGATGTTCTATACCCTTAATGGGAGGAAGTCCTTTCGGACCCTCATTAGGGAATATATCATCAAATTCCTTTAAAATATCTTGAACCCCTTGAGGAAGGTGCTCATGTGCATGGATTATGGTAGTGCTCTCAGCAGAAGAATGCAGAATGGGAGAAGGATTTGATGCCTCTTGGCAAAAGAGGAGATAAAAGGGCTTGTTAGTCAAAGGAGCTTCTTTTAAATCACGTTTGGTAGCAAATAAATTCCTTTTACTAATATTCCCTTTGGAAGGGGCATCACCTTCTGACTCTCTCTCTTTACCCTTTTCAAGCTTTAAGGATGAAGCTTGTTGTGTTTTTATTTTTGTTTTTGTTTTTCCTCAACTCTTTTCTTTTTCATCGCAAATTGATCCTCAGCCACTTGAGAAGGTGACAAAGGATACAATTTGAAGTGCTTTTCATTATGGGTGAGGATTATTTGGTTGGAATGACCATGGTTAATGGATTTCTTGTCAAATTGACATGGTCTCCCGAACAGGATATGACCAGCCTCCATAGGAACTATGTCACAAAGAATCTCATCATTATAAGATCCTATGGAAATTGGAACCATAACTTGTTCATTGACTACCATCTCCCCTTGCTCATTGAGCCATTGCAATTTGTAAGGTTTGGGATAGGGCATGGTAGTCAAGGCTAGCTTTTCAACCAACCTAGAGCTACAACAGTTACAATAGGAGCCATTACCAACAAGGAGAGAACGTACTTTATCATTTACTTTACATCTTGTATGGAAGATGTTTTCTCTTTGTGATTGGCCAAGCTCTAGAGGTTGGCTTCCAAAAAGCCTTTGAACCATAAGGAGGTCCCCCCCATAAGGAAAAGCTTCCTCACACTCTTGTTCAAAAGTATATCCCCTATCTTCCTCACTCTCACTAGAGGAGAAAGATGAGATATTCTCACTACAGATGTCTTGTCCCCTCATGATCATGGTTTTCTTGTTGGGGCATTGAGAGACAATGTGGCCTATCCCAAGACATTTGAAGCATTTGATACTACTTTGCCTCTCAGTAGGCTTAGTAGTAGGGGGTTTTCTCTCTACATGAGGTGCTTTTGTATCTTAAAAGTTCTTAGGTTCCTCTTTGGTAAAACCCTTGAAAGAGTTCCTCTTAAGTTGGTCTCTCTTTGGGTAAGAGGGAGAATCTTTTTTAAAGTTTTTTCTCTTGAGTTGATTCTCAGCTCTTACACAAAGTTCTACCAACTCATCAATGTTTGAGTATGAAAGAAGCTCTACCTTATCTCTAATGTCAGAGCTTAATCCATACAAAAACCTAGCAAGGGTGGCATTGAGTTCCTCAATGATATTGGCCCTTAGTATGAGAAGCTCCATCTTTTGTCTATACTCCTCAATACTTAGGTTATGTTGCCTAAGTCTTTAGAGTCTATCTAAAAGATCCCTATCATAATATGAAGGAATGTGCCTTCTTCGCAAAAAAGTTTTTAAATCATTCTAGTAGAGAATGTCAGACATTTATTTACGGGTCCTATCCTTGACTAACCCATCCCACCAATGCAAAGCAGGACCTTGAAAACTAAGGGAGGCCAAAAGTACTTTCCTTTCTTCCCTAATATCATAGCATCGAAAGAGTTGTTCTACTTTGACTTCCCAATCTAGGTAAGTCTCAACATCTTCCCTACCATGAAAATGGAGTAGGTCTACCTTTGGTTCCCTAGCATGATTTATGTTCTCTTAAGGAGAATGATGATTGTATGATGAATGAGAGTGATGCTTATGTTGATTTCTATAGTATTCTTCTTCAGTAGAGCTAAAATGCCTAGATGGGGATCTTATAAAAATTTCTTTCTTTTTTCTATCACTCTTTCTCCCATCTCTCCTCTTACTCTTGTCTCCTCTCCTTTTCTCTTCTTTCTCTTTTTCTCATTTTCTTTCTAGTTCTTTCCTTCTTCTCCTTTCTTCATCCTCTCTTCTCTCTCTTTGCCTTCTCTCTTCTCGCTCTTTTTTCTCTTTTCTCATTTCCAGCATCTTTTTTTTAATTCTTCCTTCTCTTTTTGTTTTTCCTTTTCTTTTATTTGTTTTTTTCTCTCTTTTTATTCTCTCATTTCTTGTTCTTTAGCCATCCATTCCCTAAACTCTAAGTTAAGGTTTTCAAGAGTGTCTCACTCTTACTTGATGAACAACTATGTGCACTAGAATGTGTGTGGGAAGTCATGGTGCTTGGATGCTAAAAACTAGAGGGTAGGCCAAATTTTTTTTTTCAAGCAACAATCCTCTCTTTTTGTTTTCACAGCTAAGATGGCTTGATGAGTCTTTGGAACTCTTAGCCTCTACACGTTTTTTCAAAATAACATAAAATAAAATAAAAGTGCAAGAATGTAAAAGAGAAAGGGCTCTAATCGTGCTCCTAAGGTGTTGAAGGAAATGTACCACTTCTCCCTTCTTCACCTAATTAACGAGGAACTACGCTAAAATTAACCAAAATTATTACAAACCAAGAGAGGGCCTTAAGGGCACTCAAAATCCCAATCTAACATTAAGTTTACACAATACAAAGAATAAAAAAAATAAAACAAAGTCTTCACTCCAAGCTTGTTGGTGTTTGGCTCCTTTTGATCAAGCCCCTTTGAGTTGCATCAACCCACCCCAAGAATGTTACCCTTGTTTCCTCTTGTTTGGACTTGCCAAAATCTTGTGTATGACACCTTTCCCAAACTTTACTTACCAAGGCCGAATACAACACAAGACAAAAAATAAAGGTGAATAACAAAACAAGGTTCACAAATCCAAGTGGATAGATTAAACAATGACAAACTCAAAGAATGGAGATGAAAAAAGACTCAAACAAAAAAAATGAAACCAATAGTTGCATACTTAATAAAATTTAAGTGACCAAAAGCTAAAAAGCTTACTCAAGTAATTTTTTTTTTTGAATCACAAATGGTTCCTCATATCAAATGTTTCTACTATTAGGTACACAACTTCAAAATTGTCTTTCTTTTGAGTTCTTTATCTTTTTTTTTTTAACATGAAATTTTTTCTAATATATATTTTTTTAAAATTTTTCTAATCATTTTTGTTGCACCTAATAGCTTGTTGAATTGAAATTTTAATGAGGATGCTTGAAATAATAACGCTTGAGTGAATAAGCACAAAGTAAGGTCACACAGTTTTCAAGCAATGCATGCAATTAAAGGCAAAACAACTTAGTAGTTCCAAATACCACTAAACTAATGGTGCTTAAGGAATGATTTAGGGTTGATTTTGAAGTAAATTGATTGCTCAAATTACTAACACAATTCACCTAAGCTAAAATTCCATAAAGAGGCACCAATAGTGAAGGTAAACCAAGTGCAAAGCTACTAATAATTCAACATAAAAAAAGAAGCATATAAAGATTGAATTGAGCAAATATTTAAGAACAACAAAGATATTACTATGCTTGAACTAAAAGCATAAAAGACTTAAGAGACTCAACAAGAGGTTCACCTCTTAGGAGCTCAATTCAAAATGTTTTTTAAGGCTTTTTGTAAAACTTTTAAGAGGCTAAAACCTAAAGAATTTAAATGAGACAAAATAGGAAAATAACATGACTAGTATTTAACAAAACACAAGATTAAGAAAAAAAAATAACACTCCTAAAAATAGAGCAAAAATTTCAGCAAGAGACTCAAAACAAAAGGCGCAACAAAGTGGCCAAAGTTGATCACCACAATGGTGTGGAAAAATCCTCAACCATGTGGGTTTAATGGTCACAAATTATTAGGCACATTTTAACATAAAAAACAAGGGAAAACTAAGCCATTTGAACACGGAAATAAGATACAAAGAAAGAGACAAATAAAATTGCATCAAATTAAATGGAACATATGCGCATAGATAGGAAACAAAAGTGCATATAATAGCAAGAATAAAAAGCTATACTACTAGACAATAAAGGAAGTAAGGATGAAAAAAAATGAAGGACTTTAAAATAAAGAGATTAAAGAGATAAACAACAAAGCAAAAAAAAATTGAGAAACAACGTGACCTTTAGAAAGTGGCTCTAGATACCACTTGATGTGATCTTTGATGATCACTTGCCCAAAGGATCCTTTCTAAGGTCACTTGGAAGGGAAATGGATTTATGGAGAGGAAAGGAATGGGGTGAGGTGCCACAAATACTAGGTTTGATAAGCCAAAGGGGAGATGCCACAAGGGAGGGGTCCCTTGATAACTCTTAGAAGTTCTCACAAAGGAGAAGGAGGGACATTCAAAGGTAAGAACCTCACAACCAATATGGTCTCTAGGATTAAATTCAATTGTAAAAAAAACAAGTGAGGGGAGGAGCTCCTATTTATAGATGTAGCTAACCTCTTGAACAAGATAACCTAAAAAAGAAGGGCTAGGATTAAAAGGAGAGATCTAAGGGAGGAGGATTGAGAAACAATCCCCTCCTTAGATCATCAAACTTGGTGCTCAAGTTTCTCAAACCAAGGGCCATGATTCCTTCTTATTAGCTTAGGGGTTTATGAAGGAAAAGAGGGGTGTAGATATCAAGGCTACCCCTTATTTCCTTCATAAAGACCCAAAAAGCTAAATCCACCTTCTAAATTCCTAAGACACCTCCTAAAATAAAAATGGACTAAATACATGTCCCAAATTAAATTCCTAATGCTCCTCAAAATTAAAATAAAGGAAAATTACATTTTATTAACTAAAGTCCCTAGCGTAATATCTTCACTCTCCACAAGAGGTAAAGTTTTCCTTTGTTTGCAAGGGCTATGTCTTCTTCAATCTTTCTAGCCATGGCCCTAGTGATAGGTCGTTGGCTAGGCATGGTCATATTAGAAGAGATGGAAAAGTGGTGCCATTTGGGGGGAACAAAGAGGCCCCACATGTTTCCATGCTTTATGTGTTGCTAGGAGTGGTTCAAAACTAATAAGAGAGGTGTGAAGATAAACACCACACATCCTCAATGGGCCAAAAAATGCCTCTTAATACAAAAAATCTACATTAAAGACTAGCTACACTTCCCTTCTAATAAAAAGAGAAAAATGGTCAAAATACAAGTCTAAAAAGCAAACTAAATACACCTCCATGATCTGAAAGACAAAGGTGCAAATACAAGTACTACTAAATGACTATGACCTAATAATCTTGACTTCAATGAGGAGTTGAGGTCTTCCATCCTCCTTCCTATCCATGTCCTCCTTAATCCTCTTACCTATGGCCCTTGTGATGGGACCCTTGATAGGAAGGATTGCATCAGAAGACCTTTTAGGATTGGGGTAGTGGAGGTTGGCACTATAGTTTGAAAAGGTTTGATTGTGCCTTCACATAGTAGTTCCCAATCCTACTCCTAATTTACTAAGTATTAGTCTCAAAGGGTTTGAAATTGGTGGTGAGACTATCCTTGGTGCATTAGAGCCCTCATCCAAGAAGGCTAGGTAAGCCTTATCTTGTTGCTGACCCCAAGAAAGAATGATACGCCTAGGTGTGGACCATTCTTGCATGGTCTCTTGAATTTGAACTTGAGATTGGCTATTGTTTTTCAAAGGATGCTGCTAAATGCACCATATAAAAATATGACTATAAATCACATAAAAATTGAAAGTTTTCAATATATAATAAGTTCAAATTCACATAATAAGTCTAAATCACTCTAAATAAGTAGAAATTAGAGTAAAAAAACACTCAAAATTTCAAAACCTTTTTAGTCAAACATGACCCAAGAAATTTATTTCATGAGTCTACTCACTAGTTTACGAAGATTTTACTCATTTTACTGTGATTTTGAATTTACTCTGATTTTACCGAGTTTACTATGAGTTTATTACTGATGCATACCATTGATCTTTTCTAGAGGTTTAAAGTATTTAGTGAAATGGTGTATGGAGAGGTAAGGGATGAAGTGTTTAGGCACCACTCAAGGGAGATAAGCCTAAGGAAGGTTGGCTTGCCACAAGGGATGGAACCCTTGATAAAAGCTAAGGGAACTCTCAAAAGAGAAGGTAGGGGACACTAAGAAAGAGTTCAGCCCAAGCAAAATTTCTATCGATCAAAGTGTAAAAAAAACAAGAGTGGTGAGGAGCACTTATTTATAGAGGTAGCTATCCTCTTGAACAAGACATAAAAGAAAGGAAGGGCTACGATTAAAAAGGAGAATCCAAGAGAGGAGGATTGGAGCCCAAAGTCCAATCAATCATCTCCCTTAGCTTCTTAATTGGTGCCCAAGCAAGTAGATCTAAGGGACAAATCCCTTCTTATTAGCTTAAGGGTTTTATTTAGGAAAAAAGGGGTGTAGTTATCAAACTATCTCCTTATAACCTAAATAAAGACCCAAAAGTTATCGTTACCCCTTTTTATTACTAGAACACCTCCTGGAAAATGAAATGGACTAATACATGTCCAAAATAAAAATCCTAGGCTCCTCTAAGTAAAATAAATGAAAAATTACAAATAATAAAAGCATAAAGAAATTCGCCCAAGCTAATAATGAGTCATGGTTTGCACATCTTGATAGTCATATAGAGGTGAGGTCTTCCTCCATCTATTCTAGCCATGTCCTCTTCTATTCTTCTAGCCATGACCCTTGTGATAGGGCCCTTGCTTGGGGGTTATGCATCATCCCCTCCCCCTTAGGAAGGATTTGCCCTTAAATCTGATAGGTCCTCCTCTTCTTCATCAGTACCTACAAAAGAAAATAAGTCAGATACATTAAAAGTAGTATTGACGCCATAGTCCTTACAGAGATCTATAATGTATGCCTTATTGTTCACTTTCTTGAGGACTTGAAAGCGACCATCCCCTCGGGGGCTAAGCTTGTACTTCCTTTGAGTAGGGAAGCGATTCTTCCTCAAATGAAGCCATACCCAATCCCCTTCATTGAAGATAATTTCTTTCCTTCTCTTATTAGCCTTAGCAGCATACCCTTTAAAGTGTCTTTCAATGTTGGCTTTGACCCTCTCATGTAATTTTTTAACAAAATCTGCTTTAGCTAATCCTTCTTTATGAATAAAAGAAGGTAACGGTAAAGGGAAAATATCAAGAGGTGTAAGAGGGTTGAAGCCATAAACAATCTCAAAGGGTGAGTGCTTGGTGGTTCTTTGGACCACCCTATTATATGTAAACTCTATATGGGTAAGGTACTCATCCCAATACTTATGATTTCCCCTAAGAAGTGGCCTTAGCATAATGGATAAGGATCAATTTACTACCTCAGTTTGCCAATCAGTTTGGAGATGACATGTGGTAGAAAATAGGAGTTTAGTTCCCAGCCTAGCCCATAAAGTTTTCCAAAAGTGGCTAAGGAACTTAACATCCCTATTAGACACTATGGATTGAGGTATGCCATGCAGACAGACAACTTCTTTTATGAAAAGTCTTGCAATGTTGCTTGCATCATCTATTTTGTGGCAAGGTACGAAATGGGCCATTTTAGAAAACCTATCCACTACCACAAAGATAGAGTCCGCTCCCCTTTGGGTTTTAGGAAGTCCAAGGATGAAATCCATGCTTATGTCTACCCAAGGAGCGGAGGGAGCCGGTAAGGGTGTGTAAAGTCCATAAGGCATTACTTTACATTTAGCTTGTAAACAAGCTATGCATCTAGAGCAATGTCTTTGAACATCTCTTTTCATATGGGGCCAATGGAATTTTTCTTTTAAAATGAGCAAAGTTTTGTTTATTCCAAAATGCCTCATGAGTCCATCCCCATGGCTCTCTCTCACAAGCAATTTTCTAAGAGATCCTTGGGGTACACAAAGTTTACTTTCTTAATAAGTACCCCTCACTCACATGAAACCCATTAGTAGGTTTGGACAAGGAGGTAGCAAAAATGGGGCCAGACTCTTGGTCAGAAGCATATTGGTCCTTGATATAATTAAATCCTAAGATTTGGGAGCTCAAAGTGGCAAGAAGAGTATGTCTTCTGGATAGGGCATCGACCACTACATTGTGCCTCCCTTTCTTGTATTTGATTATATAGGGAAAAGTTTCCAAAAACTCAACCCAATTTGCATGCCTATTGTTGAGCTTACCTTGACACTTCAAATATTTTAGTGACTCATGGTCACTATGAATGACAAACTCCTTAGGAATAATGATTCATTCTCCCCAAGCAAGGGCCCTATCACTAGGGCTAGGAGAATAGAAGAAGACATGGCTAGAGTAGAATGAGGAAGATCTCACCTCCATATGACCATCAAGTTTTGCAAGCCATGACTTATTTACTTGTAATTTTTCTTTTAGGAACCTAGGATTTTATTTTGGACATGTATTAGTCCATTTAATTTTCTAGGAGGTATCTTAGTAATAAGAAGGAGTAAGATTAGCTTTTGGGCCTTTATTTAGGAAATAAGGGGGTAGTTTGATAACTACACCCTCTTTTCCTAAATAAAACCCAAAACTAATAAAGGAGTAATCTTGGCCCTTGGATGAGTTAGCTTGGGTACCAATTCTCATCTAAAGGAAGGGATTGATTGGACTTTGGGCTTCAATCCTCCTCCCTTAGATGACTCCTTTTAATCCTAGCCCTTCATTTCCTTCATGACTTGTCCAAGAGGTTAGCTCCCTCTATAAAAAGGTTCTCTTTCATACTCTTGTATTTTTTACACTTTATTGAATGGAAAAACCTTGAGTTGGCCAAAATTCTCTTAGTGTCCACCCTTCTCTCTTTGAGAATTCCTTAGGTTTTTATCAAGGGTTCCATGCCTTATGGCAAACTTTCCCTCTTAGGCTTATCTTACCTTAAGTGGCACTTAAAACCACCTCACTTCTTACCTCTCCATAAACCATTTCACAAAAGAAGAAAACCTCTAGAAAAAGATCAAGGGAGGCATGCATCATTTGGTATCTGGAGCATAGGTTCTAGAGCTCAAAATTTCTTTTTCTCTATCATTTTAATTTCGCTCATTCTTATATATTGTTTACTTCATTTCTGCAATTTTATTCTTGTCTTCCCTTGTTTTTTATTTCTTTCATTTCATGTCTTGAAGTTAATATTAGTAGTTTCTTAATTTTCCTTATTCTATTCGCTATTGTCTTTATTGTTGATGCAATTTTATTTTGTTCTTTTCATTGCATCTTTTGCTGCATTTTAAGTGTTCTTGCCCTTAGTATAGCTTTATTTTATGTTTAATGTGCTGAGGTTAGGTGCCTAAACAAAAGAGGCAGTGTAAGTCCACATAAGTGTGCATTTTGCACAACCTTGTGGCTCTCCTTTTGGGCTAATCCTTGGTGCATTTCTTGCTGAAATTTTTGCTCACTTTATAGGTTTATTTTTACTTTTATAATCTATAAGTTTTGTGAAAAAATGGTCATGTTAGTTTCCTTTCATATCATATAAACTTCCTTAGGTTTAACCTCTTCTTATTTTACAAAAAAGCTTATAAAACATCTTTGGATTGAGCTTCTAAGAAGTGATCCTCTTGTTTGTGTTCTTATGTGTTTATGCTTTTAATTCAAGCATTCTAGTTTCTAAATATTCTTAAATAATTGCTCAATTCAATCCTTTGTATTCTTTCTTGTTTGTGCATGCTTTTGGTAGTTTCCCCCTTGGTTTTGCTTTCACTATTGGTTATTATTTTGAGTACAATTGTTTAGGCAAATTGTGAGTTGAACTTGGGAAACCAAATCACTCATTTAAAAGCCTTAAAGTACTCCTAAAATACCATTAGTTCAGTGGCAATTGGGGCTACTAAAATTTGTTGTTTCTTTCATTTTAATGTTCACTAGTTGCATTTGTTTACAATTTTAGTGGTTTACTCCTTTTACCTTTAGCTCAAGCAATTATAATATTGTTGTTCCTCATTAATTTTTCTTTCCATTTAGATAGGTACAGCAACATTAAGTTTAAAGAAAAAGAAAATGATAAAATAAACCAAAGAAGTTGAAGTTCAAAAACAAAAAGAGAGGAAAAGAATTCCAAAGAAAGAGAAAAAAAATTATGAAAAAACTTGTGTACCTATTTGATTAAGACACTTTGAGGACTTAAACTTACTTGTAAGAGCTTGAGAAGCTTCTTAAAAGAATTCGGCCGCTATAATTTTAAAGTTAGTGCAATTTGTGAAATTTTGGAGTGTTGTTTAGTTTGTTTTTCATTCCACTCTAGTGTCTTTCTTAGGTATTCCTTTGTGTGCTTTCTTTATTGTTTACCTTTAATTGTTGCTTGTCTTTTTTTTTCAAATTCTTTCTAGTCTTGTCAAATTAATCTTACCAATTGGTTAGTGTCCTTTGTTGTGTTTATCCCTTTTATTGCTTTTAAGTTTCTATTTTGCATATCCCTTGCTACTTTCTTTGGTTTATTTGGTTTGTGTAATAGTGCTACATTCTAATAAGCTTCAAGAAAGAACTTCCCACAAGGGTAGCATACTTTGGAAACTTGAAATAAGAGCTTAAGGGACCAACTCAAAGGGGCAAACACTAGCCGTGAGCTTTAGAGCACATTTGGAGACCAAAGGACTTGAAGACTTTAAATTTTGCATTTTTAATTTGGTTGTAATTAATTCTTCCTTTAGAATTGGGAGTTTGAGTGTCCTTAAGGCCCTCCCTTTTTTATTGTAATAATTGGTTTTAATTTCTTTTAGCTTTAGTTTCTCGAAATTAGGTGAAGAAGGAAGAATTGGTACACTTCTTTCAACACCTTAGGAGCACATTTTTATATTCCTTACCTTTTTAAATTTTTTTGCCTTTCAAGTCTTTCTTTAATTTCTTGTAAAAACGCTTAGAAGGCTTAAGAGTTCCAAAGACTTATCAAAGCCATTTTAGGTGAGGAAACATACAAAAGGGAGGAGTGCTTTGTGAAAAGTTTTTGGCCACCTTTTTCCTCTTAGAAATTCAAGCACAATGGCATCACACACCCACTATAGTGCTCATAGTTATTCATCAAACATAAGTGTAAACCAAAGAAATATTACTAAAGATTACACTCTAGAAAACTTAAACATGGACTTTAGGGAATGGATGGCAAAAGAACAAGAGAGAAGAGAAGAAAAAAGGAGAGAAAAAGAGGCAAGGAGAAAATAAAAATAAAAGAGAGAGAGGAAGAAAATAGAGAAAAAAGAGAGAAGGAAGAGAGAAGAATAAGAGAAATGAGAGAAGATGAAGAAAGGAGAGAAAGGAAAGAAAGAGAAAGAAGAAAAGAGAAAGAAGAAGAAAAAATAAAGCATGGGAATGGTGAGAATTACAAAATGAAAGGGATAGTCTTAGGTTCCCCATCTAGACATATCCATAGGAGTGAAAGTGAGGAAGAATACTACAATCATCCTAGGAGAAACTCCCATTCATCCATGCATAATAATGGGGCCCCTCCAAGGGAGCCCAAAATTGATCTCCCCCCATTTCATGGGAGGGAAGATGTGGAAGCCTACCTTGATTGGGAAATCAAGGTAGAACAACTCTTCACTTGCCATGAGGTAAGAGAAGAAAGAAAGGTTCCAATGGTAGCCTTTAGCTTCCAAGGGCATGCCATGCATTGGTGGGTTGGGTTAACCAATGAGAGAATCCACACCAATATGCCTTCCATAAGATATTGGAATGATCTTAAAAGTGCTCTAAGAAGAAGACATATTTCCTCTTGGTATGAAAGAGATTTTTTGGATAGACTCCAACGACTAAGGCAAACTAACCTTAGAAATTTGTTCATTTAAATCTTAGACTTTACATTTAGGTAAAATGATTCAAATCACCCAATATACACTTATTTTCCAAACTATGATATTATAAAACATACACATATAAATAGACATGTTAGACTTTAAAAAATGTCTTTACAAAATTCTAAATCAATACAACTCATACTGAAACTTTAAATGATTCATATATATGATAAAAAACTATTAATTTATCCTCTCTAGTCCAATGTCACACTTAATCAGAATAGCCCAACAGAAAGAGGTAAAGAAAAGTCGAAACTTCATCACCCATGATATCATCAAGATCTTGCTCACTTGAAATTGGCGTTTAGCCCAAACAAAATGCAACAACGGGATGAAAATACGTTTCACGCATGTTAAGATACATGGATAGTCAACTAAAGTACAACAAATAAACATATAAATTCATCCCACACCTATGAGAGAAACTATACATCCACATATATAAATTTGTTTGTGCTAATGATGCTCATGCATGCTCTCTCAGGTACAAGTTTGAAGCGGTCATCTTCTATACCAGTAACACGAAGGTACAACTATCTCATCATAGGTCCACCCGAAGTAAATCCTTTTCTATACCAATAACACATAGGTATAACTGTACAATGCAAACCAATCAAAGAAGATTTGGTCCAAAGCACTACAAAATGGGTGATCTTTACAAAAATTCTTTGACTCCTATATTCATGCGTCATGTCATCCATAACATAATCATAATGCTAATATTTAATCATGTCATTGCACTCTACCCCTAACCTCAACTATGATGACACCTTGTCAGGCACATCTGACCATCATCATTAACATAAATCACAATATCAATATCTAGTTGACTCATTACACACCACCCCAATTGCAGTTGGGATGGTACCTTATCAGTCATACCCTGACCATCATCATCAACACACTGTATGTCCAATTGAATTCAACGTCAATATCTAATAGTGAAACAAATCTCTAATTCACACATCTCAAAAAACTTTCTAACATTTAATTATCATCACACTCAAAATCATAAGATACATTACAATGATCTAATAACGTCATCATAATTCACCCCCAACGGTAGCTGAGATAGCACATTATCAAGCACACACCCTGACTATCATCGATCATCAACACATTATACATTCAATTGTAATCAACAACAATATCATACAGTGAGTCAAATCTTCAATACATGTTCCCCAAACAACTTTCAAACATTTAATCATTCATGAAACTCATAATTTTAAGATACATCACAATATTTCATACCACAATAATCAACATCATTACAACTCACACTATCCCTTCTTATCTTATTCTTTTATTGCATCGTGTAGTCTAAATACAATATTTATAGTTATACTATTGATATGCGGGTGATATAAATTTTCTTAGAAAGATAATACATTTACCTAAAACTTTTATGTTGATGTGAAAAGTTATTTTTATCATTTAATATTTTTAAAAATTATAAACCCACAACTATTAACCCCAAATCTAATAGCTTGACCTTTAATCACTAATTTATTCATAACTTTAGTTATATACATCCTTTTTAAGTAATTTTAACTCCAATAGAAACCTAACATATAAGGCTACAACTTTCATGAAGAAAAAAAAACCTAATAAGGTCTTTTAGATCATGTCATGTCGCAAAGCTTACAGTACACAAACATATGTTTCACGCATTAGATTACACACTCAACTTCTAACTCACATAACTCTGTCAATTCTTAACATTTTTATGTGATTCGTGAGCCTAAACTGTATCCCTAGATGATTAATTTCTAAAAAAACAAATTAAACACCATTTGGTTAACTACACAGAAATATATTACAGAAACACTGAGGTATGTTCATATGAAAATTTTCAGATAAAAGGTATTAAACTTATATAAGGTTTGTAAAATATAATTAAAACTCCAAACCTCCAAACATTCTACTTTTCTATCTCGTTTGCTTGTTGTTATTACAACTCACAATTTCATTCATAATTATCAATTTTGTCACCAATGCCCTCAATGGAAGAAAACCTCCAACACCTAACACTTAATTTTTTTATATAGAGCAGTTCAAACAACAGAGCAGTTTACTCAACTATCATATTAATAAATAATATAATTAAGTTCTTCATAGTTTAATAATCAGTAACATTCGTAGAAACAAACAAACTAATCAATCGCATAAAACACATGAAACTTTAATCCTGGGAATCCACTACCTTATTTCTAATACAGAATCTAACTTTAACCTAAAAGACTAATCAATACTATCCATTACTTTGTTCAATGATACTAATCTCTAAGGTATAAAAAGGAAAAACCTCAACGCCAACATAATCATTATATGTCATCTATTTTATCTCATAATTCATGATCCTAACCATTAACAAAGCTGACGCAGACATTCATTTGTACATCAAACATTTATCCATTCAACACTCGTTGTGGTGTTCATGACCCTTCAATAACATACATGCAATATTGAAACCTATTGAAACTTAAGGATCACTTGATTACCCATTTACTCTATACATGCCACATGAGAGATAATTTCCCACCCTCTTACCTCAAATAGTGCTTTAGATGCAAATGATGTGTCTTCAAGTTTTCCAATGTTGTGTTCCTCAATCTTCCTCGACAAGAGGTTTTGTTTGCAACTTTACTCTTTAACCTCTAGAGTCAAAAAACATGAAAAACTGAAGTGTCGTACCCTAAGCCCCCTAGATTACCCTAAGTTAATAGTTGGATTGGACTTTTTAACACTAAACTCAAACTTAACTTTTAGATTATTTTACTATTTACACCAATATTTATCTTATAAAATCAATTCTTAATTTATTCAATTAAATATAAATATTAAGTTAATTTAAGCCTATTAATATAAAATTACATCTTTTTATTAATATTTTATTTTTCTAAAAACTTCTCATATGAAAATCATAGGTTAGCTAGCTTTTCCTTACCCAAAAATTAATTGAATTTTCCTTGAGAGAAAAAATAGAAAGAACTTTATAACTTCAAAGTGATCTTTCCAAAAATAAAAAATAAAAAGGATTTTGTAATTTTAGAGTGATCTTTTCTCAAATTATAGAACCGATTAGGAAAAACATAAATTGACATCAACACAAGATTTAATTTAAATTTCACCCATCCATAACAAGTTTAAGTCAAATTCATCTTATAGATTCTTGTGAGAGATGAAAAATGAACTCTTTATAAGGATTAGACTTCTGTAGGTAAAAGAAAAAAAAAAAAAAAGCTTACCAACTAAAAATTAATTAAGAAAACTCTTTATAGAGATTAAACGAAGACCTTATGTATGGAACCATATTTCTGGCTAAAGATATGAAAGTGACAGTTGAGTAGGAAAGAGAAATGAGACAATAAGTAATACATTCAAATTTGTCTTAAATTTTTATCAATTGGAGAAGAGGTTTAAAGTAATTTGTGGGGTTTTTCCTAGGTTACTATACTCATTTCCTTGTACCACATCCTTATGCTACATGTTTATAAGTTTAAAACAAGTAACAATCACTAAAATATAAAATAAATAAAGATTCATGCTATTTAATTAGTTAATTCATTAAAAAAAACAAAAGATTAATTTATTTCATTGGACATAATTTAAATTTATTTTCTCTTGTATTTTAATTGAATCAGTAATAGTAAATTAAATAAAAGCATAGTATTATTCATTTCTATAAGACCCACTTTATGTTAATTTATATCCACTTAATTTTATCTATTAAATTTTAATTTAAATATTATATATATTTATTTGCTATTCTATTTATTATCGATCAAACAATTTTAATTTTAATTCTATTCCTACAATATTTTGTCTTTAAATAACCATTGATCGAGACAATGTAATAGTTTCTTCCGGTAAAATAATTTGGCTAAATTTTTAATATTAACCTCCACCAAAATATGATAACATGTAAAAGTAATGAGTTTGAAGACACTGTCCCGCAATTTTTTTGTGCATTTGCAATCTTGTTTCTACCTGACTCCCACAAGTCACGTGAATCTTTACCTATTTAATCCCTTTCATCCCCTCATGATTTCCAACCACAGAAAAATATCTTCTATAAACATAATTCTAAAAGAAATCATATACTAGAACTAGAATTATTTTTACTTGTTTATTTATAAGTTTAATTGATATATATGGTAAAGATTTTTATATTATTTTTAATTACAATCTTTTATGATAAATTTATTGACTTTATTCATTACTATAAAGTCACATAAATTAAAAGTTTGAATGTTAGTGTAATATACCACTTTATTTATTTATTTAAACAAATTATTAATTAATAAGATATGTACAATTCTCTAATGTAAACAAGAGAATGATTACTTATTATAGTCAATGTAGTAGTAGGAAGAGTCTAACATTGGAATGATCTGCACAAATTTTAAATTTAAATTTTGTAAGTATGATCATATTTTAAAATTTTAGATTATTATTTCATTATAAATCACTCTTTTGAATGAATTTTTTCTATCTTTTTATGGTTTTTTAATAAATTATAAATTAAAAATTGAAATAGAATATTACAAGAGAGAATTGGATTCTTTATTTAGCATAATTTTGAATTTTAATTTTCATGAAAAGTTTTAATTATTTTTGAAAGTAGATTTAAAATAATCCTTTTGAAAATTCAAAATAGAAAGGATTCGGTCTTATACATACGTGAGTAAAGTAATTAAAAAAGAAAGAAGAATCCATCCTCTTTCTTTTATCACTTAGGAGCTGTGTGAGATGAAAGTCTCATGCACGGTTTTGAATGAGAGAAAGAAGTGAGAAATCTTCTTCTCGAATCTGACTCTCCCACTCCAGTCATTGCTTTTTTTTTTTTTCTGTTACTTCGAAAGTAGCTGCTTCACCTTCAGTCACTCCAATTTTCGATATCCCTTTTTATTTCTCATCAAACGAAAGACATCTTCTTCTAGAAATCCTAAAAATAGTTAACATATATATAAGAGTACACAAATAAACTATATTATGTGACTTTTTATTTTAAATTTAAAAAAATTTTTTATTTTATCCCTTGTCCACTCAAAAATCAAATTGCTTGCAAACTAACACTAAAGTTAGATGTAATTTTTTAAATTTATGACTTTAAATTAAACATCTAAATCAAATTGCTTGTTTTAAATCAACAACTAATAATTTTATTATTGGATCATGATGAGATTGATACCGGAAAAACTTTATTGAATTACTTCAAAATCTAAAAATATCCTCACCATAATTTTATTTTTTTAAAAATCCATTAGTATGACATGTATAGTAAAACATATTTACTTTAATTAATATGTAGTATAAAAGAGTCTTACACTAATGTTAAATCATAATCTTTTATTTATATGAATTTTCAAAGTGTTAACAGTAAAATCAACACGTCACTATAAATTAAAGGTTATAGATTAATGTAAAAGTTTTTACATTTATTGTGCATATTAATTAAACTCTATATAAAATTAAAAGAGTTAAAATACATATTTATATTATTGTGATTGAAGATAAGTAAAATTTAATATATTTGATATTTGAAAAATAGTTTAAGTATATATTATTTTTTATTTAATAGAGACCGTGTGAATAAGTAAAATTTAATAATGATAAAAATATTAAGACTATTATACTTAAACTATTTTTCAAATATTATAGAAGAATATATACAGCACGAGACATGAATTTACTATAAAATATTTTAAAAAATATGAAAATTACTTCATTAAACATATTTTGTATAAAATCTATACATAATAAATTTCACCAAGAAATAAATGTTAATGGTATACATATAAGAAATTTTTTTAATTGAAGCTTATAAAAATAATCTTGCTCAATTTTTATATCTAATTCAAGAAAATATTTTAATATTTTTTTCAATAATTTTTATAATTTTTATTTTATCTATTAAAAATTTTCTAATCTGGTATTATTTAATTATTTTAAACATAAAAGAATTTTTTTTAGTTTATTTTTTTAAAAAAATTATGAACATATTTTTTTTAATGTTTCATATATTGTAATTAAATTGCGTATAAGTAGTGTTTTTCTTTTTTTTTTTTAAGCATCCATAACCATTTAGTTTACCGAATATACCAAAATTTGAAATTTAGTCATTTACCAAATATACCAAAATTTGAAAATTTAAATATATATTTATATAAGTTTAAGATTTATACACATTTTATACTGATAATTTATATAAAATTATGAATTTATAGAGTTAAATTTACTGTATATAAAAAGTTGTGATTAACTCTAAAGATAAAATATTTGTACTGATAATATATCATTAATTACAGCCCTTTAGTTTTATTTTTAAAGTATTAATTTATAGAGTTAAATTTACTATATATAAAATATTGTGATTAATTGTAAAGGTAAAACATTTTATACTGATAATATGTAAATATTTTTCTCTATTTATATTCTTGTTAAAAATAATTATTATAGTTGATAAAAAATGAAAATTATTTCATTAGAACCTATTTATTATAGAGCCTATAAATATAAAAAAAATCTGACCTAAGAGAAGAAAATAAATTATGAAGGTATACACATGAGAAATTATTTTAATAGAAACTTATTAAAAATAAATTAGGTCAATTTTCATATCTAATTCAAAAGAATATTTTAATATTTTTCAAAATTTTTATTTTATTTATTCATAATTTTGTAATTTTATATTATTTGATAATTTATTATTTTAAACATGTACAAGAAATTTTCTTAGTTTCATTTTTTAAAAAAATTATGTAAATATTTTTTAGATATAAGTATTTTTTCATTCTTTTTACCAAAGCACAATTATTTAGAAATTGATTTTTTTTTAATTTTGACTTTTTTTTCAATTAAATGAGTAATTATTATTTTAAAAAAAAATTCTTAATTTTTAATTTTAAAATTTCAAATAATTTACTATTCTCTTTTGAATTCATTATGTTTTTACACATACATACATTTATTTAAATATTTTCATTTAATAAAATAAGTTAAATAGTTATATAATTTTTAAAGTTCAAATAATTTACTATTCTCTTTTGAGTTCATTATAGTTTTTACGCATACATACATTTATTTAAACATTTTTATTTATAAAATAAAATAAATTAAATAGTTATATAATTTTAAATTAATTAAATTAAACCAGTAAGAGGGACTATTCAATAAAAAACAAATGAATGTTCTTAACAGTAATCTTTTGTTATTTTAAAAGTTTCATCTTTTATTTTAAAATATCTTATAAAATAGAATATTAAGTAACAATCACAGTACAAAAAAAATCCTAATATCTTAATTGACTTGGAAATCTTATGAAACAATTTGTTAGTAGGTTTTATCTAGGAGATGACCTCTTACTCTTCTAAAAATACACGTAACGAGAAAGTGCAAAAAAAAAAAACACATCATCTACTTCAAGTAGTAGAACATATAGAAACAATTATGTCTCTCTATGAAGTTGCTTCTTTTCATTGTGGTGTTCTGCACAACAAACTTCAATTCTTATTATAGATGTTAAGCATATAGAAACAACTATGTCCCTCTCTATGAAGCTTTCTTTTGTTTTCTTAACTTGTTTCTTTGTGTTGTTATGCACAACAAATTTCAACTCTTACTATAGGTGCTATGAGCAGATTCCTCATAGATTTGTTGGAGCATTTTTTGAGGCAATTCAATTACCCTTTTTTTTTAGATTTTTTAAAATAGCTTAGTGGTTTTTTTATATAGTGAAAAATAAAATTATGTTCAAAACTATTATTTTTTATTAAAATAATTTTTCTAAAAATAGTTTAATATAAATAGTTTAAAATATCATAATATCATAAATTAAAATAGTTTGATACACAAGCAGACATACACTTACAAACCAGGGTAGAACACATCTAGGGAAAGAATATCCTCTCAAATCAAACTTATAATCTTGGCTCTGAAACTGATAACTGAATTAAATGTTTACATTATATCAAAAACTATAATTGATAGTTAGGATGCAACTTTATCTACTTAAATGTAATAGATTGCACTACGATTCTACACTTGACCTATACCTAAATCTCTACCACATATATTTCTCAAAATAATTAATTCATCTTATCTAATGTAATTACTATATAGTTTTTTATCCAAACATTTATAATAAAAATATAAAACATTTTGAGGAATAAAAATAATGAATTTTAAAATTAGAAGACAAAAAAATATGAATAATTTTTTAAAAATATATTTAATATTTAAATTTTTTAATTAACCTAAAACATATTTTACCTCATAAAATACTATTCTATTTACGGGACGGGTCCTAGAGCCGGATGTACTTCGTGTCTTAGAAGTTGCATGTAATTCATCTTCGTCTCCACCTATTATCTCAGTGATTATCAAAGTAATTGATAGGACTAGATTTCATTGTAATTTGTTGTATATGACGCTTCAAATAAATTAAAAAATATAAATATATTTTGAAAATTTATTTTACAAAAGTAATGATTGAAATGACTTTACAAATTGAAAGGTTGCTTTATATTTAAGCATGTAAATACAAATTTAAACATGCACTAACCCTTTTTTATAATGCAATTGCATAAACTTTATAATTGAATTGCATATTCAAATCACGAACTTGAAATTACTTGTATTAAATTGTAGATTTGTAACAAAATTTATATTTTTTTTACTTGCATTAAATTGAAACAAACTCATACACTTGACCCACAAGCTCAACCACACATAAAAAATCATAAATGCATAATAATATTTATTTTATTAAATTACTTGTATTAAATTCGAACAAACTTGTGCCACAAGCCCAACCACACATAAAAAAGCATAAATGCTTAATAATATTTAGTTTATTGAATTACTTGTATTAAATGAGAAAAAACCAGTCCACTTGACCTACAAGCTCAACAACACATAAAAAGCATAGATGCATAATACTCTTAATATATAATATATTAATATTTCATCGGTGTCACACATGGTCTGTCTTGAGATTTTATGCGTTTGGAGCAAAATTGTAAATAAAATACTCTTAATATATAAGCATTTTGAAAAAACAAATGTATATTGCTTAAAAAATAATCACTTAGTTTTTGTTAAGTATGTTATGATATTATTAAGTAGTATATTATCTTTAGAGATTGAGTCATTAATTACATTTATTTTGTTTTCCTTTTTGTTGTACATATCACTCATTATTGATAAGAAATTTTTGTATGCTCTATACACATAATACAATCATAAGCTTTTATATGGTATCGAGAACTGAGGGTTTCATTCCTTCCCTTATTTTTTCCTATTCTTTCCTTTTATTTCCACTGGTGTCATGTGTCACAACAAACTTTCCACTACGAAGCCCCACCCGTGTCCCCAATTTCTATGAGACCCACCAATCGGGCAGCTACTGCCAGAATTGTCTCTCTCCAACCTTTCTTTTTTTCATCGGATCACCAATGTTCATTGCTGCACGTGCCGCCTCTCTCCAACGTGTGAGATTCACACGCATCTCCATTTACTGTCACACCTCTGCCTCTAGTTTATTCCTTCCTTAAGTACTCTCCCCGCCGACACTTTTTTGCCCGTCTGCTATAATTTAGGGGTTGTTTGACTCCTTCTAATGAGTGCATGTTTTTGTTCCTATTTGATTCTTGTGTAACTGTAATTGTAGCCTAAGTGACCCATAGACCTACATGTGAAACTTATTTTGGGTCAGGGGAGTCTTTGAAGACTTGGAAGATATGGTCATCTAGTGAGCAAACTTACATACCTTACAATCACTAGACAATGCATCACATTTGTAGTTAGTTTGTTTAGCCAGTTCCTATTGAAGCCATATGACAATCATTAGACATTAGACATGCATATTCTTTGGTACTTTAAGAATGCAGTAAGTCATGGGTTTATATATGAAGATAAAGGCAATTTTGAAGTTTCCTATTATTCAAATGTTGTTTGTGCAAAATAACGGTCGTACAAGAAGTTCATTTCTGGGTATTGTGTTCTTATTGAAAGAAACTTCTTCAAATCCAGTGTTGAAGCGGAATATTGCATCATGACAATGGCTAGTTTTGAGATGATATGACTCAGAAAACTTCTCCAACAATTAAAATTTGTAGATATCAGTGATACTAAGTTGACATATGATAACCAGCTGGCTACCATGCACATTGCACCAAATTCGTTCTTCCATGAACGAACTAAACACATATATATTGACTATCACTTTGTCTTAACTATTCCAATTTATATTTGATAACTGTCTAAATTACCTATTTCTATACATGTAAAATAGAGTCATTATCCTCATTCCAACTAATTTAAAGCCTTGCTTTCCTCCCTTTTTACACAAATATTTAACATTTAGAAAATTTATTATAGATATACATTTTGAGCATATTTTACTACTATTTTCTTATTTGTCATTATTTGAGTCAGGTATTAGAAGAAGTGGAAAATCTTGAAGCCTAGAGCTAGTGTCTAGCAGCTAAGGAGTGGCCACCCAAAGCTGGCCGCCACCCAATGGTGAAGATTTCAGCACCCAACACCCACGAACCTGAGAGGCATTATATTTCCTTGTTCAAAGCCTAACGACCACAAAGTAATCGGCCAACACCACTGTACTGACAGGGCAGTATAAATAGTAAATTTTCAAATAGAGACATGGACGCAAAGAGAAGAGACAACGTTGTTTGAATCTAGTAATAAGGCTCTCCTTCTCCATGTATGACTATATATATATATATATATATATATATTCTTCTTTTGTCCCGTGCTGACCTATAGCTCTAGTTTCCTTGTTTCTTGTTTGTACGTGACAGACTCTAGGATGATTAGCTGTTATTGGGTCCAGAGATTGAGAGGACAACTTAGAGAAACAACAATTTAACAAGGAAAAAAAAGCTTCTTGATAAGCAACTTAGCAGAGAGACACCAATTAAATAATCCCCTTTACTTGAATCCATTGAAGAATCAACTATAGTAGATGGAGAAGAAGTTGATCAAAATAACTGCACCCTAGGAGATTACACCACTTATAATGGTCCTAGGAAGTTTAACAGCTTAGCATGGCCATATACTAAAGCAAGAAACCTAGAAGTGAAACCTGCACTGATTAGCTTGGTCTAGAACAACCAATTTTCTAGGTTGTCTCATGAAGATCCATATACACATCTCAATACCTTTTTGGATATCTACAATACCATGAAGATTCAACATGTAAATGATGATGTGATCAGACTGAACTTATTTCCTTTTCCTTTTTTTCTATAGGCAGAGCTAAAGAGAGGTTTCATTCTCTCCCATATAATATATGTCATGGGATGAGTTGGTACATAAATTCATCACCAATTTTTTTCCTCCAGCCAAGGTGAATTAGAAAAATATTGGTATATCCAACTTCAAACAAGGAGTTGATAAATCACTTTGTGAGGCATGGGACAAGTATAAATCACTGCTTAAAAAGTGTCTGACCCATCGGTTTGATGAAGGAACCCAACTTACCATTTTTTTATCTGGATTAGAGCTTCAAATGAAATTCTTGTTGAATGCTTCAACAGAAGGCTTTTTTTTCAATAAGACTTCTGAGCATTCTAGAAGAATCATTAAGAATATGGCATCTATTGATTCAGAGATTCAGTATTCACGGGGACCATCTCAGAGAAAAGATGTTTGTAAGTTAAACCATCAGGATGTCATTCTAGGTTAGAATCACCAGTTAGATCAGCAGATAAAAAATCTCACGAAGTAAATAACCCTTATTCCTCAATAGCTAAGAAACATGAAACACGCGTCTCCCTCTCAGGATTCTCAACTGGTGTACCAAGCTTAGAATATGGAAGAATCTGAATTAACTATATGGCAACTAAGGAAGATTAAAACTTTTATGGTAACAATCCTCCTGTGTATAATGCTTTCAGTAAGAATTCAAGGAACGATAATGTTTTTTCCGACTCCTCAAATAGACCACCCTTCTAGCGACAACAACTAAATTACTCCCAATCTAGATTCCAAGGGCAGAATCAGTTTCTGCAAGCTCTCCATCAACCAAACCCTTTACAGAATACTTAGCAAGCTAGCTTCTCTAGTTTTGACGACACTGTCAAGGCCTTCATAGAAACTTCCATTTCTAGACAAAAGCATAAAAAATATGGAGACTCAAATGGGGCATATTGCCAATCAACTGGCTGAGTTCAAGAGTGGGTCTTTCCTTACTCAAACACAGACAAATCCAAAAAATGATGCAATCCTGCCTGCCAAGGGTCATGCAAGAAGGATAGAGGATGACATGGGTAGGAAGGAGTGCGAGAGACCTAAACTTCTACTTAAAGTGAAGGATCATTAGGCCATACTCTTCTTATTTGTGCCTTTATTCATGCCCTTTATTTTAGCTTTTTGGAGATGTATTTAGTTTTCTTTTTGGCCTTGTATTTTGGCCTAGTCTTTTATTTTTAGCTAGAAGGTGTAGCTTGTCTTTTCTGTGGAGTGCGCTGATTACAATGGACCATTTTGGGAGCCTTGGCCATGTGGTTTTTGTGAATTGCACCCCTTAATGTGTCCCACACCCTTCTAAGACACACATGAAGCATGGGAGACAAGTGAGACCCTTTTGTTCCCCCCAAGTGGCACCAACCACCTTATTTCTCCTAGGTGGCACCTACTTGGCCTCTTGAATTCAAATTTGAATTTTCGAGGGAGTCTACATGACACTCTCAAATTCAAATTTGAATTTCAAGGAACATGATCCATTTTATTAGGGCCTCTTGAATTCAAGTGGCACCAACCACCTCCTCTCTCCTAGCTGGCACCTACTTGGCCTCTTGAATTCAAATTTGGATTTTGGAGAGAGTCTATGTGATATTCTCAAATTCAAATTTTAATTACAAGGGAACATGATCCATTTTATTAGGGTCTTGTTTGGATCTTTCTATATTAATTAAGTGCTAATTAGCTCCTAGCTCAATTAACACGTACTTAATTCCTCTATTAGCCTTACTAAAGTATCCGTCCACTTTTAATCACCACTAGCCTAGGATTTTCTTATAAATAGATAACTCCCCCCTTGTATCATTTTACACTTAAATATTGTAAGATTTCCCTTGTGATTTTTTGCTTTAAGCGTCTTCTTTTATCAAGAGCTTCCCTTGTGGCAAACTTCACATCCTAGGCTTATCTTCCTAGAAGTGGTGCCTCCAACCTCCATTCCTCATCTCCTCACCTTTATGTTGTTCCTCGGATAAACCTCTTGAAGAGATAATAGGAAAAGCAATCCAATATTGCATCAAAGGAGCATTGCAAAGTCGTTACTACTAGGAGTGGAAAGGCATTGGGAGAGAAAAAGAATTAGGAGGAAAGTGAGAAAGAAAAAAATGAGAGGGGTTTGAGTGTAAAGCAAAGAGAAAATCATGATGAGGAAGTAGAGGAAGATATAGAAGGATAAAAAAATGGGAAAATAAGTGAAGGTGCTAAGGAGGTTAGTGAGAAAGACAAAAAGGGTAGATTTAGGCACCAAGTGGCTCGAGAAGATAGGAAGAAGAAATTAGTATCCACTGCCATTACCACTGAGTTACCTTACTCTCACGCTCTATCCAGGAAAGACAATTTTCCAGATTCCTAGATATCTTCCATATTCCATCTTCAAAATATTGGAGATAAATTTGCCATTCTCAAAAGCTCTCCAACAAATGCCCCTGTATTCTAAATTCATGAAGGAACTTCTCACTAAGAAGCGGAGGTACATTGATCAGGTCATTATTGAGGTTGGTGGCGACTGTAATGCTATCATGTTGAAGAAGCTTCCTGATGTGACCATGCCTAGCCAAGGACCTATCACTAGGGCCATGGCTAGAAGGATTGAAGAAGACCTAGCTCTTGCAGACAAAGGAAGACTTCACCTCCTATGGAGGAGAATGAAGATATTAGGCTAGGGACTTTAGTTAATAAAATGTAATTTCCTCTTATTTTAATTTTGAGGTGCATTAAGAATTTAATTTGGGACATGTATTTAGTCCATTTTTTATTTTAGGAGGTGTCTTAGGAATTTAGAGGGTGGATTTAGCTTTTTGGGTCTTTATAAAGGAAATAAGGGGTAACCTTGATATCTACACCCCTCTTTTCCTACATAAACCCCCTAAGCTAATAAGAAGGAATTTTGACCCTTGGTTTGAGAAACTTGGGCACTAAGTTTTATGATCTAAGAAGGGGTTTCTCAATCCTCCTCCCTTAGATCTCTCCTTCTAATCCTAGCCCTTCTTTTTTTAGGTTATCTTGTTCAAGAGGTTAGCTACCTCGATAAATAGGAGCTCCTCCCCTAACTTGTATTTTTTACACTTGAATTTAATCCTAGAGACCATATTGGTTGTGAGGTTCTTACCTTTGAGTGTCCCCCCTTCTCCTTTGTGAGAGCTTCTAAGAGTTATCAAGGACCCCTCCCTTGTGGCCTCAACCCTTTGGGTTATCAAATCTAGTATTTGTGGTGCCTCACCCCATTCCTTTCCTCCCCATAAATCTATTTCCCTTCCAATGACCTTAGAAAGGATTATTTGGACAGGTGATCATCAAAGATCACATCACTTCCGCCCATTCTTAAGGATCTGGGAAGCTTTACAATACCTTGTACCATTGGGAAATTATTTATTGGGAATACGTTACTAGATTTGGGTGCTAGTATCAATTTGATGCCCCTGTCTATGCTCAAAAGGATTGATTAAGATGGTTCAAATGACTCTTAAGCAACCAAAACATGAGGGGAGTGAATTGCTTTCCAAAAAATTTTTCTGATTTTTGCAAAAGACTAATTTTCAAAATCAACTTAACCACTTTTATGAAATACTATTGAATCATATCAACGTGCAACAACTTTGAGAACTATTGAAATAAATCTTTTATCCAATTAGATACAATAGTGTACAAGATTAATTCAAATTTTATAAATCAAATTATTTAGTATTATCGATAAAGCAATGTAATAAGATAAAGACCAGAGAAGGAGATGAAATACACAAGGAATTTATACTTATTCACCCTTAACCTGTGCTATGTCAATTTGTTCTACCTTCAAGGAAACCTACCTTGAATAAAACCAATCACTAGAATCTAAACTAAGAGTTACACAACATACTCATATGCATATGACACCTTGGTGTAATCCTACGTAGCAAGGTTCCTTGGCTAGGAAGATTAGAAAGAGGACATGGCTAGGAACGAGCTTCATGAAGACTTTATGGCCATAGTCTTAAAATTACTTGTAAATGTTGTGTAAATGGTATAGTACTTTGAGTAGGTGTTGTTAGTAATTTTTGGGTCTTTGTATTTCGGCTATTACACCTTGTTTTCTCTTATTTTTGGCATCGGGGTGCCATTAGTTATTTATGTTGGGTGTATGGTAGAAGATGAGCCTTTTTTTAGTAAGAGGATGTGTAAATATTAATTTACACAACCCCTTGTTTGATTTCCACACCTCTTAGACATACACATGTGCATGAGAGACATATGGATCCACATGTCCCTTCTAGTAGGTGCCATATGGCTCTTCCATCCTAGGTGGCATCTAGTTGTCTCCTAAGTCCAACTTAGATCCACAATTTTAGGATCTAGTTGGCACATGGGGAACTAGATCCACTTTTTTACGATCTAGGTGGCACATGGGGAACAAGATCCACTTATTTAGGGCCTTGTTTGGATTATTACCTCTCCTAGTCATGTGGTAATGATGCTTAGCATAATTAACACATGCTTAATCATCTAAACATCCTAATTCAATGCTTGGAAGTCCTAAACACTCCCTAGCTCTATAAATACAACCTCACCCCTCATGTTTCATTTACACTTGAATTTTGAGAATAAAGACTTTGTGAGTTGAGTTTTCTCTCTAAGAGTGTCCAAATTCTCTCTCCCTAGAGTAGAGTTCTTCACAAGATTTTATCAAAGACTCCTTCCTTTGTGGCAAGCTTTCTTCAATGGCTTATCTTACATAGAAGTAGCGCCATTCACTTTTTATTCTCTCATCTCTTTACTTCCATTTCTCAAGTATTGAAGAAACTTGAAGAGGATCCATGGACAAGCACCTTCAAGATTACACCAAGTGGTAATCAGAGCCTACTCTTCTAGGTTTCTTCTTACCTATTTCAATTTTTTCTTGCCTTTTGTGTTTAGTTTTCAGTTCAATTTCTTCTTATACTCTATTCTTCTTCAATTTTAAAACAGCTTCCATGTTGTTCATAATTTTGGATAGCCCTTCTTGCAAGCTTTCTCTTGATTTTGTATATGCTTGAATTCCTTGCATATTCTATAGTGTTTGTTCAATTCAATTGTTTTTGTTCCTTCATTGAACTATTTCCTAATACATTAGGAAGTAGTTCTTGCCTTTAGCCAATTTTTTTGAGTTGATTTGTGCTTTGGCTGAACTGCCACACTTCTGTGGTAATCGCCATAGCATTGTGGTTGTTGCGCTTTAGCTTGTTGAGTACTATTCCTTGGCTACTTTTGATTCTATAATATTGCTATTTCTCTTAGGACTTATTTTTTATTTTTAAATATGAAAGTAATTGTCAATTAGAGTTGTGTTTAGTCGTTGTTTTTGTCACATTAAAATTCCTTAGGTTTTACCTCTTTATTTTGAGTTCTTACTTCATAGAATTTTGTGTTTAAACCTTTTATATTTTGAACTATAAATTTTGGAGTCTCTTTCTTAGTGTACATGCTTCTAGATCAAGCATGATTCATTGAAAATTTTTCTCAAAATTTTATGGCTCAATTTCATCTTAGTGTCTTTGTTCATTACTTGAATTTTAGTAGCTCTCTTTGGACTGAGACTTGAAGTGATTGTGTGTGAAATTACTTGAGCAAATTTTTGTGTACCTATTCAGTCTTAAAACTTGTATAAAAAGTGGTTGTAAATCACAACAAAAGCTCTTTGAACATTGCTTAAATCACTTCTAAAATTTTAGTGCACTTTGAGTTACTAATTTTTCATGAATTGCACTTGTGTTTGAAAATTTTGTGCCTTAGCTTACCTCTTCTTCTCAAGCGTTTAATTCCCTTAAATCAGTCTCAAAATTTACAAACTAAAAACATGATTAGGTGCACCTAGAAAAGAATAAAAAAAATCAAAGAAAGTGAAAAGAAAAGGAGCAAAAATACAAATAACTAAAAGAAAAATAGTGCAAAGTAGGTGTACCCAGTAAAAAAATTAAAATTGCAAAAAGAGTGCTCAAATTTAGTTGTAATTGCTTGAGAATGACCTAAATAGCTCATGGGAAAGCTGAATTAGACCTTTGTGCAATTTGTGAAAATTTTGTTTGTTTTGCTTTTTAGTCCCTACTCTTTGTCTAAAACAATTTTGTAGGTAATTCTTTTGTTGTGCTTCCCTCCTTTCACTTCCTTTAATTTTAGCTTTGTCTCTTAAATAATCTTTCAAGTTTGTTGATATTATTCTTTCCTTTTTGGATAGTCTCCTAATTGTTGTGGAATCCTTTTATTGCTTTGAGCTTCTACTCTTACAACCTTGCTGCATGTTTTTTAGTTTGGTGGTTTGGTTTGCTTCTTGTAGGTGAGCCTTTGTGGGAGTTCTTTGTCCTCAAAGGTAGCATCTTAGGAGGTATTGGGGAGCTTGGATGAACCTCTCCAAGGGAAGAATAAGGCACTCTTGAGTGTAAACACTTGAGGGAGCAAAGAGTTGAAGACCTTTTTTTCATTAAGTTTTAATTTTAGTGGTTTGTAATTAGGATAATTCTTTTTCCTTTGGATGTATTATGGCTAGCTTTAGGAGTGTTGATACCTTATAGAGGTCACTCCTTTGGTTTGTAATATTCTTTTAATCTTAGTCTCTCATGGTATAAGTTAGGATAAGGAAGTGGTACACCATCTCCTTTACCTTTAGGAGCACGGCTTAGAACCCTACACTTTTACATTCCTCGTCTTTTAAGTTTTCTTGCAAAAAATACACTTAGAAAGGCTTAAGTTCAAAAGGTTCATTGACCTCACTTAGAAGAGAAAACAAGAAAGGAAGGAGCGTTTTACAAGCTTTTTTCCGCACCTAGTATCTCTTTCACGTTATGCCTTCACATTCACACACTAGTGCCTCAAGTAACAAGAGTGTTAACCAAAGGCACTCACCTAAGGTTAACTCTCTTGAAATTTTTGCTTTAGATTTTAGGGAGTGGATGATGACAGATAAGCAAAGAAAATAGTAGAGGGATAAGAGAGAAAAAGAGAGAAGAAAGAAAAAGAAGAAGAGGAAGAGAGAAACAAAAAAAGAGAGGAAAAGAGACAAAAGAGAAAGGAAGAAGACAAAAGAAATAAAGGAAATATAAAGTGTATGAGCATGGATCTCCCTCATACACTTACAATAAAGAAGAAGAAATTTTTCATGAAAGATCAAAGAGATCCAACCATAATCATAATAATCATCATGAACATGTGACCCCTCTAAGGGAGCAAAAAATAGACTTTTCTCCCTTCTATAGTAGAGAGGACATTGAAGCCTACCTTGATTGGAAAGTCAAGATAGAGCAACTCTTTAATGCTATGAGATAAGGGAGGAAAGGAAAGTTCCATTGGCTACCTTTAGCTTCCAAGGGCATGCCTTGCATTAGTGGCATGGGTTGGTCAAAGACAAGGCCCGAAAGGAAATGCCTCCAATAAAATATTGGAATGATTTAAGAAGTTCTTTGATAAGGAGGCATATCCCATGCTATTATAAGAGGGACATTTTGGATACACTCCAAAGGCTTAGGCAATAAAACCTAAGCATTAAGGAGTACAGAAAAAAATGTAACTCCTTATTTTAAGGGCCAATGTCATTGAAGAACCCAAGGCCACCATGGCTAGGTTTTTGTGTGGGTTAATCTCTGAAATAAGAGACAAAGTGGAGATTTTCCCATACATAAACCTAGATGAGTTGGTTCAACCATGTATTAAGAATGAAATCAAAAGAAAAGGTTTTAAAAGAGATTTCTCAACCTTATACAAAGAAGTATAAACTCAAAGAGAGCTCTTCTAAGAACTTCCCTAAAGAGGAACATCATAAACATCATGAACATCATAAACATCATAAAGCATCTCATGTAGAGAAGAAACCCTTTACTACTAGCTCCTATGAAAGGTCTAGTAGGATTAAATGCTTTAAATGTCTAGGGAGAGGTCACATAGCTTCTCAATGCCTCATTAAAAAGAACATGATCATGAGTGGCCTAGACATGTATAGTAGTGAGAGTAGTTTACCTTCCTCTTCTAGTGATAGTGAGGAAGAAGAGGGTCATGCATCTATTTCTAACATTAAAGATGCTTATGTATGTGAGGGGGACCTCTTAATAATCAGAAGGCTTCTTGGAAGCCAACCTACTAAGCTAACATAGTCTCAAAGAGAGAAAGCCTTTCATACTAGATGTAAAGTAAAAGATAAGGTGTGTTCTCTCATTATAGACAGTGGTTCTTGTTGCAATTGTTGTAGCTCAAGGTTGGTAGAAAAGCTAGCCTTGACCTCACTTCCCCATCCAAAACCTTACAAACTTCAATGGCTCAATGAGCATGAGGAAATGGTGGTCAATGAGCAAGTGAAGGTACCAATCTCAATAGGAACATACAATGATGAAATTCTTTGTGATATTGTTCCTATGGAGGTTGGTCATATCTTACTTGGAAGACCATGTCAATTTGACAAGAAATCCATTCATCATGGTTATTCCAACCAAATAGTCCTCACCCATGTGGATAGGCATACAAAGTTGTATCCTCTAACACTTGCAAAGGTAGCAGAAGGTCAACTTAGCATTAAAAAGAAAAAGGGAGAGGAAGGGAAAAACAAAAAAAGAAAAAATAAGCAAGCATTGTTAGCTGATGAGATGGAAAGAAGTATCACTTCCAAGAAGGTTATGATAAAGGAGAGTCATTTTTCTACAAAAGTGGACTTAAAACATAACTTCTTTATGCAACAACCTCTATACCTTCAACTTGAGAAGGCACCATTGCATACATTCCAAGTGTTAAGCTTGAATCTTCACCTTTTGAGCTTAATCATGCATATCAAGTTCAAGATTTGGGAGACATGAAAAGGGAGGATAACCTACAAGAAGATTACCCCTTGGATTCCAAGGAGGATCTTATTGAAGGTACCTCTTCCTAAGAGAAAGGAAAAGTTGGGGTTGTGCCCATTACCATTGAGCACAAAACATCACAACCTTAAACTCTACTTGTAGATGAGGCCACTTCAATTGAACATGAGATTTAACCCATGATATTAGAGACTCAAAGCCAATCTCAAGTTCAACCTCAAGAGACCATGCAAGAATGGTCCATCCCTAGGCCCATCATACTTTCTTGGGGTGAACAAAAGGATATTGTTTACTTAGCCTTCCTTGATGAGTGCTCGAGTGCACTTAGTATAGTCTCATCTACTTCTAATAAGTAAGACTCATACTTAGTGCATTGGGTCTAGGTTAGGGAGCTGCTATTTGGAGGCCCCTACACTACATCCACTACCCAAACCTTGAGGAGTTATCTCATAGATCCCTCACTCTCCCAACCCTCTGGAGTTTACATCTGTTGATTATTTTGCTTATCTCATTCCAGACTGGAAGAAAAGGAAGAAGGACCTCCAAATTTGAGGTCAAATCTTTCTCAAGAAGGAGGGGTTGGTGTAATCCTACCTAGCAAGGTCCCTTGGCTAGGAAGATTAGAAAGGCATAGTCTTAAAATTACCTTTAAATATTGTGTAAATGGTATAGTATTTTGAGTAAGTGCTGTTAGTAATTTTTGGGCCTTTGTATTTCAACCATTAGACCTTGTTTTCACTTATTTTTGGAATGGGGGTACCATTGGTTATTTGTGTGGGTGTATGGTAGAAGGTGGGCCTTTTTGGAGCAAGAGAATGTGTAAGTATTAATTTACACACCCCCTTGTTTGATTTCCACACCTCTTAGACATACACATGTGCATGAGAAACATATGGGACCCACATGTCCCCTCTAGTAGGCACTACATGGCTCTTCCATCCTAGGTGGCACCTAGTAGTCTCCTAAGTCCAACTTAGATCCACAATTTTAGGATCTAGTTGGCACATTGGGAACTAGATCCACTTATTTAGGACCTTGTTTGGATGATTACCTTTCCTAGTCATGTAATAATGATACTTAGCATAATTAACACATGCTTAATCATCTAAACACCCTAATTAAGTGCTTAGATGGTCTTAACACTCCCTGACTCTATAAATAAAACCTCACTCTTCATGTTTCACGTACACTTGGATTTTGAGAATAAAGACTTTGTGAGTTAAGTTTTCTCTCTAAGAGTGTCTGAATTCTCTCTCCCTAGAGTAATAGTTCTTCACAAGCTTGTATCAAAGGCACCTTCCTTTGTTGCAGACTCTCTCCAATGGCATATCTTCTATAGAAGTCGCACCATTCACCTTCCATTCTCTCATCTCTTCACTTTCATTTCTCAAGTATTGAAGAAACTTGAAGATGATCCATGGACAAGCACCTTCAAGGTTACACCACACCTACACATGCACTTTCTTGAACACCTATTAAGAAATATGATTCTAACACATGCAAAAACCCATGCATGAATAATACAATCTAAGAAACCTACTTAGACAATCAATACAACAAAATAAATCTAAAAGGAACGATATCACCTGTAATGATACAAAACTTTGAGCAACTTGTTATATCAACCCAATATTTTCAAAGAACCTTGATTTTCTTTGATTCTTGATGGATCTTTTTGTTTTTTCTTTGGTATTGTTGTTGCAAAGGTTTGATAGCTTTCTCTTTTCTCCAAAAACTCAGAGTATTAATCTCTAAAAGACTTTTGAAATGTGTTGTTTGTTATTTGAAAAATGAGTTTCTTCCTTTTATATGAAAAAGCTTCAATCACTTTTTTAATAAATTAAATCGAGTTTTAATCGATTAAACTATTCTTCGCACAAGTCTAGAACAAGCTAGAGCAATTTAATCGATTATAATAAGTAGTTAATCGATTAAATTGTTCATTAGCCATGATTAAGTAAACAAAATCAATTTAATTGATTAAATCAGGTACTTAATCGATTAAATGATGTAGATAATCGATAATGAGTTGATTTAACATATTAAAATAGCAGTTTTTCTTCCTTTAATCTATTAAGCCAATTCATGAGTCAATTATGTACATGCTTTTGCTACATCAATGAGACTTAGTAATTTTGAAAAACATTTAGAGGTACCAAATCTCATTTGTGTAACATGACTATCACACTAAGATTTTAACCAAAGAATTAAAGAAAACTAAGTTAATTTGAATTAGGATAATAGTAAAACCTATATAATGCATGCTATGATTCAAGCATAATGCTAAAACTCTTATCCTAGGTATAGCTAGTGTTCATCATCAAAACCATAATGCTATCAGATATAATTGTCTTCTTTGCATTCCTGAGAGAATCTCCAACATTTATGACCTGGATGTCAAGCCACCCAAAATGATTCTTCAGTTAGCAAACAAGTCCATCAAGTATCTCTATGGTGTAGTTGAAGATGTTATTGTTCATATCAATAAGTTCATGTTTCCTGTGGATTTTGTGGTTATGGATATGGAGGAAGATAATGAGATTCCTCTAATTTTGGGTTGACCCTTCATGAGCATAACTAATGTGGTTAGATGCTTCCACCTAATGAGGTGATGATTGAAGAGTTAAAGCAGGAATCCAAGCCTGAACTATCCAAGGTTGAACTTAAAGAGCTGACATCTCACTTAAAATATTTTCTTGGAGGGAGGAAGTGAGAAGCCAGTCATCATCAGCAATGCCTTATCAAAAGAGGAAGAAAAGAGATTGGTTCATATTTTAAAGACCAACAGTGAAGCTATTGGGTGGTCTATCTTTTATCTGAAAAGGATTAATCCATCATACTGTATGAACAAGATTCATATGGAGAATAAGTACAAGTCGATGATACAACCTCAAAGGTGTCTATATCCTACTATAAAGGAGGTTGTTAGAAAGGAGGTGCTTAAGTTACTTGAAGCTGGCATGATCTACCCTATCTCAGATAGTGCATGGGTTAGTCCTGCGCAAGTGGTGCCTAAAAAGGGTGGTAATGGTTCACAATGAGAAGAATGAGTTGATCCTTACATGCATTTCCATTGGCTGGAGAATGTGCATAGATTACAGAAAGCTCAATCAGGCCACAGAAAAGATCATTTCCCCCTGCTATTTAGTGATCAAATGTTGGAGAGACTGGCATGCTAAGCCTATTATCATTTCCTTGATGGGTATTTAGGTTATAATCAAATTATGGTGGATCCGACTGATTAGGATAAAACAACCTTCACATGCTCTTTGGAGTATTTACCTACAAGAAAATACCATTTGGTTTGTGCAATGTTGTTGCTATATTTCAGAGGTGTATGTTGGCTATATTTTCTAATCTGGTGAAAAAGAACATTGGAGTGTCCATGGATTACTTCTTAGTTTTTGGTTAGTCCTTTCATGCTCGTCTTTTGAATCATGAAATGGTCCTAAAAAGATGCATATAGACTAATCTAGTGCTTAACTAGGAGCAATGTTACTTTATGGTGATTGAGGGCATTATTTTGGGCCACAAAATTTCATCTAGAAGGATTGAGGTTGATAGAGCTAAGGTAGATCTCATTGAGAAGCTTCCTCCACCAATTAATGTAAAAGGCATCCGTAGCTTTGTTGGATGTGATGGTTTTTATAGAAGATTCATCAAAGATTTCTCCAAGATAGCTAAACCTCTTTGCAATCTGCTTAATAAGGACACTTCTTTTCGGTTTGATAAAGAATGCAACTTTTCTTTCAAACCACTGAAGGGAAAATCAGTGTCAGCTCCTATTATAGTGGCTCCTGACTGAAGTTAACCATTTTTACTTATGTGTGATGCTAGTGACTATGCAATGGGTGTACTTTTGGGGCAATATAGGAATAAAGTCTTTCATGTCATTTACTATGCAAGCAAAGTCCTCAATGAAGCTTAGTTGAATTATGCCATTATTGAGAAAGAGTTTCTAGTAATTGTCTTTTCCTTGGAGACATTTAGAACTTATCTCATTGGGTCTAAGGTTGTGTTCAATACTGATCATGTTGCTATTAAATACCTGTTCATCAAGCCCGATTCTAAGCCAAGATTGATTAGATGGGTTCTTTGGCTTCAAGAGTTAAATCTGGAGATAAAAGGCAAAAAAAAGTAGTGAGAATGTGGTAGCAGACCACTTATCTATGCTAGTGAATGAAGAAGCAACCATGCTTGAAAGAGAAATTAAATAAGAATTCCTTGATGGGAAGCTACTCGTTATTCAAGAAAGGTTGTGGTTTGCAGATATGGTAATTTCAAGGTAGCTGGTGCCATTCTTGCTGATCTTAATTGGTACCAAAGGAAGAAGTTCTTTAAGGATTCTAGATCTTATATGTAGGATGATCCTCATCTTTTTAAAATTGGAGTTGACAATTTGTTGATGTCCTCAGATGAAGCAAGAGACATTCTTTAGAACTACCACAATTCACCCTATAAAGGGCACTACAGTGGAGAAAGACCAACTTCCAAGGTACTCCAAGCAGGGTTCTAATGGTCTAAAATGTTCAAAGATGCCCATGATTTTTTTAAGAGGTGTGATAAGTGTTAGAGAGCAAGAATAATCTCGAGAAGGAATAAGATGCTTTTCCAAAGCATAATTGAAGTTGAAGTATTTGACTTTTGAGGGATAGATTTTGTTGGTCCATTTTCACTGTCTTTTCGCAATGAATATATCCTAGTCGCAATGGACTATGTTTCTAAGTGGGTTGAAGCCATATCATCCCCAAAAAATGATGCTAAAATTGTGATAAAGTTCCTGAAGAGAAACCTCCTTACTCGATTTGGTACACACAAAGTGCTTAATAGTGATGGAAGGACTCATTTTTGTAATGAACAAATGAGAAAGATGCTTGAGCATTATGGTGTCAAGCACAAAATAGCCTCTTTATACCATCTGATGCATGCCTCCCTTGATTTTTTTCCTTGAGGTTCCAAGCACCATGAAATGGATGATGGAGGGGAAAGAAAATAGAGGTGGGGTGCCACTCTCAAAGAGAGATAAGCCAAAGTGTTTAGGTTTGCCACAAGGGAAGGAACCCTTGATAAAAACCAACTAGGAAGAGGTTCCTCAAGAGAGAGGATCCTCAAGACCTTTTACTAAGAATGTGCTCACAAAGATACTATTTTCATTCAACTTCAAAGGTAAAATTTTACAATGAGGGGGAATGAGTATATATAGCCCAATGGGAGAGCTTGGGCACACTTTTCTAGGCAATGTGGGACTTGGGCTTAATTAGGATTAAAACTAATTAACCCAAGTCTTAGGCCTTAAGTGAGGCACCTAAGTTCACCCCCTATGGGTGCAATTAGCATATCTTAATGTGAATGGGCTAACCCAAAATCATGTCTTAACTTATGCACCCATTATAAGCTTACTCCACCTTTTTAACTAAAGACACCTATACCTTATAAACTAAGAAGATGGCCGAAAATACATGGCCTTAAGGGAATTAAAAATACTTTCCTATTTATCTAATTAAAATAAAATATTTACAAGCTAAAAATAACGAAGACTATGGCTTCGAATCTTCAATGAGCTTTTGTCCATCCCATGCCTTCCTTGAGTCCTCCTAGCCATGATGCATGCTAGGTGAGATTGCATCATCTCCTCTCCCTTGGAGAGGATTTGACCTCAAATCCTGAGGTCTTTCGTCCGCTTTTTCAATGTCTGCAAGAAAATAAGGAAAGCAGTAAGTATATGCAGACAAGTGATTTTGGGGGAAGTGAGAGGTCTATAAGGAGGCCTTTTAAGAATGGGGTAGTGGAGGTTGGCACTAAAGTTTGAAAATATTTTAGTGTGCATGTGCCTCCACACAACAGCTCCCCATCCTCCTCCAATTGCACTAGATACTAGCCTCAAAGGTTTTGAAATAGTTAGCGAGACTAGTCTAAGTGGAATGGAGCACTCATCAAGTTGGATTTGAGGGTGTGGATCAAGGTGCTCAAAAGATATAGGCACATCCTCAAATTCAACTTGTTCTTTTTGTAAGAGTTGGCAGGGAAATTTTTCTATGTAGAGAACCTCCTTTGAAGGCTAAGGCGGATCTTCCTTAGACTCGGTCTTCCTACCAACAACCTTATTTTCATTTTTATCCCTTTCTCTCTTAAGCTTCATGATCCTTCTATCCTCCATAACCTCGGTAGGGGTAAGAGGAAGTAAGGTGATCTTTTTCCCTTTATGAGAGAGAGTGATTTTATTAGTGAGGCCATTGTGCAAAGTTTCCTTATCATGTTGCCATGGCCTTCCCAGCAACATGTGACTAGCTTCCATAGGGACTACATCACATAACACTTTGTCGTGATACTTATCTATGAAGAAGCTAATCTCCACTTGCTCTCTTACTACTACACCATCTTCATAATTAAGTCCATGCAAAGAATAAGGTGAAGGTTGAGGAGTAGTAGCAAGTGATAGCTTTTCCACCACCCTCGTGCTACAAAAATTACAACATGATCCACCATCCATAATAAGAGAACAAGTTTTGCCCAAAATTTTGCATCTTGTTTGAAAAACATTCTCTCTTTGTGTTTGGGTTTCCTTACAAGGATGGCTTCCAAGAAGTTGTTTCACTTTGAAGAGATCATCACATGAATGAATACCCTTTTCATTTGATGTTCCCTTTAAAGTCCTTTTTCTTTTGGGGCAAAACAAAGCAATATGCCCTTTTTCTAAACACTTAAAACATTTAGGACTTCGAAAACGAGTGCTCGAACTAGTGGTAGGGGTGTCACTCATACTCAAGGGTTTTCTCTCAATATGCTTTCTTTTGGATGACTCTCTTTTGGGTTTAATTATAGAAGGGTTTGTCTTTTTCTTAGGATGCCTCTTAGGGTTTTCCTTCTTACTAGAAGAAGCATGAATGTCATGGATTATTTTAGGCTCCTCTAAGTCTCTATAATGTGTGTAAATGTTACCACAAGAGCTCTTATAGGCATCTCTCTCCTTTTGTATCTTCATTTCTTCCTTTCTTTCTAACTTATTTTGTTCCTTTTCTCTCTTTTCCAATTCTTTCTTCTCTTTTTCTCTCCTTTCTCTTCTCTCTTTTCTCTCTAACTCTTTTCTTTTGTTTTCTTCTTTTTCTCTTTCTTTTTCTCTTTTCTCTTTTTCTCTTCTCTCTTCTCTTTCTTTTTCTCTTGCTTCTCTTTCTTTCTTTTCATTTTCCCTACTCTCTATTTGTCTCTCTTTTTCTCTTCTTTCTTTTCTTTCTTGTCTCTCCTTTTCTTTTTGTTCTTTCTCTCTTCTCTCCTCTCTATCTAGTTCCTCTTGTTCTCTTTTCCTCATCTCTCTTTGTTTTCTCTCATTTTTCCAAAATTCCCTACGTTGTTTTTCTACTATTTCCCAATCAATAGAGTATGGATATGTGGGCAAGGTTGGTTTATCACTCTTCTCATTCTTTTCTTTTATTCTATTCTCACATTCTTCTCCTTTATTTTCCCTAGTTTCATTACTACTCCTAACACTCCTAGAAGTGTGTGAAAACATGTCAAAGTGTAAGGCCTAGGGAACTAATATGCAAAACACTCCTCTCTTTTTTGTTTTCTCCTAAAGTGTTAAGAGTCTTTGGAACTCTAACACTTTCTAAAACGTTGAAAGCAAATAAAGAAATTTAAAGCAAAGCTAAAGGATTCTAACGTGCTCCTAAGTATGAATAAGGGGTACCAATTCCTTATCCACACTAAAACGAGAAACTAAGGTTTATTACACACAAAAGAGGTGACCCTTATGGGCATCCAATACCTCTAATTAAAATGTCCCTTAAAAATACACCCAAATTAAACAAAGAAAATTAAAAGTAGTTGAATGTAGCTCCTTTCTTCAAGTGCTCCTCACCAAGTGTATCACTCTAGTCTTGGCCTCCTTTTCAAGTCTCCTCTTCCTTGGTTTTAAATCAACACTTCCTAAGGATGCTACCCTTGTGAAAATTTCAACAATTTGGCTACCTACCAAGAGAAAACAAGCGCCCAAGCAAGAGACCAAGGGAAGTAGAATTTGAAAGCAAAAAGCAATGAAAAGCACTTAACAAGAATAGGAACACATCCAAGTGGAAAGAATTTATTTGACAAACACAAAGAAAGCCAATAAGGACAAGCAAGAAATAAAAGGTGTAGAAAGAAAGTTGGCACACAAAAAAAAATTCCTAGAATGGGCCTAAAATAGAATTGACTTAAAACAAAAAAGACTCAACAAATTCAATGATTTGCACAATTGTAAAGCAAGGTGGCTAAATCATAGTCAAATAAATTCAAGCAAATTTCAATAAAATTTAACACTCCTTTGAATTTTTTAATAATTTTGAGGTGCACTAATTTTTATTTTATTTTTTTGTACTCTTTTTACTTGTTTTTAGCACTTTTTACTAACTCTTTTTTTTTTTTTTACTTATTTTACACTTTTGATTTCTTTTCTTCTTCTTTTTTTTTTTTTGAAACAATTTTTCTACACCTCTTAACACATTTTGTAGCAAATATAGTGAGGAGTCAAAGAATCATAAATGCTTAAACAAAGGATAGGAAATGGCCACCATAATTGATATACAAAAGTGCAAAATTAAGAAACAAAGCAACCTAATATGAACTAGTAATTTTAGGTGATAAAAAATAAATGGCACAAGGAGAGTTTTATGGAAGTTGAGGACAACTTGATTACTCAATAATCAGCCCAATCATACCCAACATGCCTCTCAAAGCCAATCAACAAAAATCACCACAAAAACTCGCACAAAATTAAGATACTAAAATTATTGAACAAGTGAATGAAATTTGGAAGAAATTGAGCATTAATTTTTTTTGAAGATTTTTTTTTTTAAGAACATGCTAAGATCTAAATAGCATGTGAGACTCTAAGGACATGGGATCAAGAGTAAGCCTCTTTGATGCTCAATTTCCAATAGAGAAATAACGCACTTTTATGGTAAAAATAAAAAGGCAAAACTATGTAGAATTAAGAGACAATAAAAGGGCTACAACATGACCAACTAAGACACAACTTGGAAGATTAAAAACTGAAATTAAATGACTCAAAATAAACAGAAATATATGCCCAAAATAGAGAACAAAGGGCTGGAAAAACAGAAAAATAGGTGCAGGAAAGTAGAATTAAAAATTCAAATAAGAAGAACAACGTGCATCCAAAGATCAAGACCACAATGTGTGGCTTCCTTCACAAATTTTGTGAAGTCATTACAATGATCTTCTTAGGATTTGCACAAGAATAAGGAAAAAATAAAAAGCTGGGCAGAAAATTAAAGAAACAATCCTAAAGGAAACATATAAAGATTCAATGGAAAAGAACAAGATAAATTGAATCTAGAAAGCAATAAAAACTAGGAAATAAATTGCATAAAATGAAAACTACAAAAACATAAACTAACAAGACATAAAAGGAATTAAATTACAAGAATCAAAGGCTGGAAAAATAAAGGAAAAAGCAAGAACTCTAAGAAGAAAAGCTGAAAAAAATTAAAGAAAATTAAGACTAGAAAAGAACCTCATGGAGTTGGCTCTGATACCAAATGATGCATGCCTCCCTTGATCTTTTTCCTTGAGGTTCCAAGCACCATGAAATGGATGATGGAGGGGAAAGAAAATGGAGGTGGGGCGCCACTCTCAAAGAGAGATAAGCCAAAGTGTTTAGGTTTGCCACAAGGGAAGGAACCCTTGATAAAAACCAACTAGGAAGAGGTTCCTCAAGAGAGAGGATCCTCAAGACCTTTTACTAAGAATGTGCTCACAAAGATACTATTTTCATTCAACTTCAAAGGTGAAATTTTACAATGAGGGGGAATGAGTATATATAGCCCAATGGGAGAGCTTGGGCACACTTTTCTAGGCAATGTGGGACTTGGGCTTAATTAGGATTAAAACTAATTAACCCAAGTCTTAGGCCTTAAGTAAGGCACCTAAGTTCACCCCCTATGGGTGCAATTAGCATATCTTAATGTGAATGGGCTAACCCAAAATCATGTCTTAACTTATGCACCCATTATAAGCTTACTCCTCCTTTTTAACTAAAGACACCTATACCTTATAAACTAAGAAGATGGCCGGAAATACATGGCCTTAAGGGAATTAAAAATACTTTCCTATTTATCTAATTAAAATAAAATATTTACAAGCTAAAAATAACGAAGACTATGGCTTCGAATCTTCAATGAGCTTTTGTCCATGCCATGCCTTCCTTGAGTCCTCCTAGCCATGATGCATGCTAGGTGAGATTGCATCACCATCCTTATACCAACAGTCAAGCTGAGGTGTTTAACCAGGAAATCATGCACATCCTAGAAAAGACCATGACTCTACTAGTAGGAAGGATTGGTCATTAACTTAGATGATGCTTTATGGGCCTACAGAATAACATTCAAGACTCCTATTAGTCTGACCCCATTTTAGTTGGTCTATGGGAAAGCATGTCATTTGCTTGTGGAGTTGGAGCACAAGGCATATTGGGCCTTGAAGTTCCTGAACTTTGACCAAAGGGGTGCAGGTGAGAAGAGGATGCTACAACTGCATAAGTTTGAAGAAATGAGACTCAATGCATATGAGTCTTCAAATTTATATAAGCAGAAAATGAAAAAGTATCATGACAAGAAGTTGTAGAAGAAGGAATTGAGACAAAGACAACAAATGTTGCTCTTCAATTTAAGACTGAGGTTGTTCCTTGGAAAGTTGAAGTCCAAGTGGTTGTAGGCCCCTACACTATCAAGGAAGTCAAAGCTTATGTGGCAGTGGATCTGATAGATCCGACCACTCAGTAGACTTTCGTGGTAAATGGTTAGAGACACAAGCCATATTTTGGCGGTGAAGTCGAGAAACTCATGATGTTCATTAGGAGGAAACCCGATTCTCTATCCCTTATCTTGTTTGTACTTTTATATAATTGTAGTGATTTGTGTAGTTAGTGTTTATGTTTTGCATGTTAATTAGTAAAAGTTGTGAATTTTTAGTTTTAGTGTTGGTATGTTCAACTCTAGGTTAAATTATGCATGTGTGATGGTGGTGGTGGTGGTGTTTTGTGTGTTTGTGTTCTAGTGAGATCTATTTTGTGCATTAGTAGGTAGTTTTAAGGGTTTTTAGTGAAAATTTAGGTTTTTATGTTGGTTTACTATGTTTTTAGTTTGTTGCTTATGTTTTAATTCATGTTAGTGTGTTTTTGGTTAAGTATTGTGAATTTTAAATTTCAACTGCGTTTTTTCAACTTTTAGTGTTAATGTGCATGTGTGGTGACTTTAGTTACATTATGTGTCTATATGTAGTTATAGTCCCTAATTTGTGCATTAATATGTGGTTTTAGCATGTTTTAGGGGTGAATTTGGCATATGCGTGTTTTGTGAGTTTTACTATTCATTTTGTACATGTGAGTGTTTGAGCAAGTTTGCTTAGTAGTAAATAGGTTCAGTGTGGTGTTAGTTATGGATATTTGTGGTTAGTTTGTGCTTTAGGTGTGTGAGTTGTGCATTAAGTGAATTTGCTCTCTTTTTGTTTTGTAAAATTCCATGCATTCATTTATAGTTTTGGTGTTAAATTTGTAGATTTAGGAGTTTGTGCAAGTTTGTTTGATGCATCATATCATGGTTGCAGTGTTAGTTTAGCTATTGCATGCATATTATGCATTTTGAGCATGTGAGTGGTGTTTTAGGCACATTTATGCCTTATTTTAGCATTTTGTTAAATCTGCATAATTCATGCATTGTAGTGTTAATTTTGTGATTTTGATTGTTTAAGCATGTGTATTTAGGTCCATATGTGCTAGTTGTGTCGTTATATGTGCCAAATTCGCTGTAGTTCTCAATTTGGGTGTGTAAGTAGTGAGCTTTTTGGCAAAAATCTGGTTTTTTACATTAGATTTTGCAATCTGGTATACAACGCCCAACACTTGCGAAGTGGCCGTTGGGTGATGCTGATGGAGGACCATTCTTGGGGCATCAAATTGGACCCATCACAAGGTCCATGGTAAGAAGAATAGAAGAAGAGGAAGGTCATACTACACCAAGAGCATTGATGATCACATCTGCGGACTTTGGTGCATCTAACTAGTGTTTTGCTTGTTTTCCTTATTTTTCCCTTGTATTTTGGGGAACCATAATCACTTAGTATTTCATTGTGTATTTTTATTTAGCCTTTGTATTATGGGGCAAATTAGTTTAGGATTTATTTTGGGACTTAAACCTTGACTTGTGAAGTCAAAAGTCCATTTCTAGACACAAGGATATTTTAGTCATTTTGGGGGGAGGGATCTACATTTCATTTGTCGTCTATTTAGGGTTCATTTGAGAGGCATTTAGCTCTCAAATTCTCGTGCAAGTGAGTTAGCCAAAGAGACACCATCCAACCATCACCACCCAAAACACCATTCTTTTGTCTCCATTTTTCATGAACCACTTTCACCCATTATAAGCTCCATTTGCACACCTATTTCAGCCCTTTAAGAAGATCCATTTCAATATTTCATCTTAGAGAAGAGTTGGTGATACCATGGAGAAGGTGGAGCCATCATGTGGTATCAAGAGCTAAGGTGGTCTTCAAGGGTAACTAGTTTTCTTCTCCATTCTTTTTTTTTTCTTTGTCTTCAAAAATATGTTTCTTGTCATGTTTATGTCTTTTCCTTTGTCTTGAGTATTTTGTCTAAATATTGTGTTTAAAAGTTGTCTTTTTTGTTTTTTTTGTGGTTCATCATCATTCATGAGCCTTCTTAGTGTTTTTTGAGTTTTTCTCAAAAGGTTGTTCTTTTACAGCTTTCCTTTGTTTTTCTGTGGCTGCATTTTTTTTTTGTGATGAACATGCTATGAACATCATTTTAATCTTGTTTGAATCCTTGTTGTGTCATGTTTGAAGTTTCCCTCCTTATTTTTCAAAAACTAGTCAAATATATGCATATTTCTCTCACAAGATGCATGAAACTTTGAAAAAAAATCTGGTACTTTTTCTTTCACATTTTTGGCTGGCCAAATTGTGAGCCTTAGGAGACTCATATTTGCATGTAAAAATTGAATCTTGGATGCTCCATATCTTATTTGACTTATGTGTGTAATTAATGCCTTACACATTTTTGGCTAGCCTTCCTTTTGCATGACTACATCATTCCTTGTCTTTATTGCATGATCCTAAGTCAAACAAAGTGTCATATGCCTGAATATATTCTGAAAAAAAACTGAACCTAAACAAGAGAGCAAAAGACAAGAAACACTTCCCAAAAAGATATCTTTCTTGCATCAAAATAGCAACTTTTATTTACCACCTTTTTGTACCCACTTTTAACAGACCACAAGTGTAAAATCCATGCAACATATAAGGTTAAAAAAAGAATCAAATCTGATCCTCCTTGGTGGGACACATTTTGAGTGAAAAGAAGTGAAAATTAAAAGGAATTGTTGCTAACTTGTGGACCATTTTACCCTTGGACTTTGGACTTGAACTTTGACCATATTGGACTATTTTGGACTATCATTGTACCCATTTTATGACCAAAACCTTGGCTGGACTTTGGACATTGGACATGAAATTTTAAGGACAAGGAACATTAAACACTTAAATTCTAATCTAGAGTCATTCTAAGTTCCTTTTGAGTGCTTAACTTTCTTGTGTGCCTTAATTTTTGCTTGTCTTTCTTCACATTCTTTTAGTTTTATCTCATAATTAATCTCTTGAGTTTAGCCTGCTTAATTTTCCTTTTTTAGTTTTTATTTCTTGGCCTCTTGGTTCTCTTTCTCTTGGTTGGCTTCTTTGCTTGGTGTAGGTGAATCACCTTGGGTTCACCTTGTGAATCTTGGGAGATTGAGTTGGAGGAAGTTGTCATAAGTCCCAAAGTGCTTTGGAGAGAATCACCAAATAGTGGGAGTGCAAACACTATAAAGAGAGGACTAAAAAGTTTGTTACTTGTGAAGGAACACCAAGTTGGAAGCTTGAAGAATTTCAATTTTGTTTCTTGCTTTTTATTTTAAATTTGCGCCTAGTATCTTTCTATTTTTATTCTTGTTTGATTTTTGTACCACTTTTTCTTCTTTTTTTTGCTCTTTGTTGTTTTTATTGGGGCCATTTGTACTTGGTCTTTTCTTGTTAATTTGGGTTGTAATTTGGACACTTTAAACTCTCATTTGATTTGTGATAGCTTAGGTGTAATTTGTTTTAGTGGTGGGATTGTTTCCACCTTAGGAATTTCGACTAGTGTATGCCTTTATTACATTCCTTACTTACTTTGTTGTAGTTGTATGCTCTATGTTGTTGTATGTTCATTTAGAAGGCTTCTAAGTGCTTATTAGGGGTCTGTTGCACATCACACACTTGTAGTGTCAAAATTTGTTTTGTAAGGCTTACAAAGGGGCAAAGGTTGATAAGTTTCCCACTACTAAGAGGCTTGGTTATTAAGTGACTCTTTGTAGTCCACCTCCCTTTTAGAGTGCAATTCTAACTGCTCCAAGTAATAAGTCTAGCACCAAAATCTCTTTGTGAAAACCTTTATCACTCACTCTTTGTAAAAATCTTTTCAAGAAAACATTTTGTGAAAATCTTTCCTAGATCAAAGATGAGTGGTCGTTCAAGTGTCCGTGGTCAAAACTCACACCCTAGTAATGCCATTTGGTCTCACCAATGCCCCTAGCACTTTCATGCATCTAATGAATCATGTACTTAGGAATTGCATAGGGAAGTTTGTGGTTGTCTATTTTGATGACATCTTGATCTATAGTAAGTCCTTAGATGAGCATCTTGGGCATCTAAGTGAGGTTTTAAAGATTCTTAGGGACAACCACCTCTATGCCAACTTGGAGAAATGTACCTTTTGCAAGGAAAATGTAAATTTCTTAGGTTTCATAGTTGGCAAAGAAGGAGTGAAAGTTGACCCCGAGAAAATCAAGGCTATCCAAGATTGGCCTACCCCAAAAAGTATTGGAGATATTAGAAGTTTTCATGGTTTAGCAAGTTTTTATAGAAGATTTGTGAAAGACTTCTCCATACTTGCATCCCCTCTTAATGAGCTTGTTAAGAAGGATGTACCTTTCATTTGGGGTGAAGCTCAAGGAAAAACTTTTAATGTGCTTAAGGAAAAGCTCACCAATGCACCCATTCTAGCCCTTCCAAATTTTGAACAAACCTTTGAGCTAGAATGCGATGCATCCGATCTAGGCATAGGTGCCGTTTTACTTCAAGGAGGCTACCCCATTGTTTACTTTAGTGAAAAACTTCATGGGGCCACCTTGAATTATGCCACTTATGACAAGGAGCTTTATGCCCTTATTAGAGCCCTCCAAGTTTGGGAGCATTACTTAGTGACTAGGGAATTCATCATACATACTGATCATAAGTCACTTAAGTACATTAGATGGTAAGGGAAGTTAAATAAAAGACATGCTAAGTGGGTTGAATATCTTGAGCAATTCCCTTACATTATCAAATATGAGAAGGCAAAGTGTAATGTGGTGGCGGATGCCTTGTCTAGAAGGCACTTCTTGCTATTTTTTTTGGGTTCCCAAATTCTTGGATTTGATAATATAAAGGAGTTGTATGAAATGGATCAAGATTTACAATCCACTTTCACCAAATGCCTCAAAAAGCCTTTTGATGGGTTCTACATCCTTGAGGGGTACCTTTTTAGAATAGGAAAACTTTGCATACCCCAAGGATCCATTAGAAAACTTTTGGTAAAGGAAAGTCATGAGGGAGGACTCATGGGCCATTTTGGGGTTGATATAACCCTTAGTCTTCTAAAATCTAAATTTTATTAGTCTCACATGAGAGTGGATGTTCAACGGCATTGCTCCAAGTGTATCACTTGTCTTCAAGAAAAATCAAGAGTGATGCCTCATGGACTCTACACTCCTCTCCCTATAGCTAGCACCCCTTGGGTTGATATTAGTATGGATTTTGTTCTTGGTCTTTCAAGGACTCAAAGGGGATTTGATTCTATCTTTGTGGTTGTGGATCGTTTTAGCAAGATGGCTCATTTTATACCATGCCACAAAGTGAATGATGCTAGCTATATTGCTAAGCTTTTCTTTAAGGAAGGGGTTTATTTGCATGGTCTACCCAAGACTATTGTTTTCGATAGGGATGCTAAGTTCCTAAGTCATTTTTGGAAAATTCTTTGGGAAAAACTAGGAACAAAGCTTGTCTATTCTACTACTTGCCACCAACAAACGAATGGGCAAACTGAGGTACTGAATAGGTCCCTATCTACATTGTTAAGGGTGATTTTAAAACGGAATAAGAAAACTTGGGATGAATGCCTTCCCCACATAGAGTTTGCCTACAATAGGGTGGTCCACAAGACTACTAATTTTTCCTCTTTTGAGGTTGTATATGGCTTTAATCCTCTTACTCCTCTGGATTTGCTTCCACTCCCTAATACTACTTCCTTTTATCACAAAGAGGGAGTATCTAGGGCTGACTTTATAAAGAAATATCATGAAAAGGTCAAGAGTCAAATTGAAAATCAAACTCAAATATGCCAAGTACAACAACAAAGGAAGGAAAAAAGGTAACCTTTGAAGTTGGGGATTGGGTTTGGCTTCACTTGAGGAAGGATATACTCCCCACTCAAAGGAAGTCCAAACTAAGTCCTAAAGGAGATGGTCCTTTCCAAGTTCTTAAGAAAATTAATGATAATGCCTACATCCTAGACCTTCCCTCCGATTATGGAGTTAGTTTCTCTTTTAATGTTAGTGATTTTACACCTTTCCTAGGAGCTAATGACATGGATGGGCTTGAAGATTTGAGGTCAAATCCTTCTCAAGAAGGAGGGCATGATGGAGGACCATCCTTGGGGCATCAAATAGGACCCATCACAAGGTCCATGGTAAGAAGAATAGAAGAAGAGGAAGGTTATACTACACCAAGAGCATTGATTATCACATGTGCGGACTTTGGTGCATTTAACTAATGTTATGCTTGTTTTCCTTGTTTTTCCTTTGTATTTTGGGGAACCTTAATCACTTAGGAGTTAATTGTGTATTTTTATTTAGGCTTTGTATTTGGGGTAAATTAGTTTAGGATTTATTTTGGGACTTAAACCTTGACTTGTGAGGTCAGAAGTCCATTTCTAGACACAAGGGTATTTTAGTCATTTTGGGGGGAGGGACCTACATTTCATTTGAGGTCCATTTAGGGTTCATTTGAGAGGCATTTAGCTCTCAATTTTCGTGCAAATGGCCTAGAGGCCTCACACCCTCTCTTTAAATACCCTAGGTTAGAATACATGTAATCACTTTGGATATATTGGATATTTGAGAGAGTTTTACTCATCATTCCTCTTCCTTAGTCATTTAGGGATCTCTTGGCCCCCTTCCTCTCCTCTTCACCTTAGAAGGAGCTTGGGTCTCCCTAGGATTGGCATTCACCCTCTCCAAGTGAAGTGAGCTAGCCAAAGAGACACCATCCAACCACCACCACCCAAAACACCATTCTTTTGTCTCATTTTTTCATGAACCACTTTCACCCATCATAAGCTCCATTTTCACACCTATTTCAGCCCTTGAAGAAGATCCATTTCAACATTTCATCTTGGAGAAGAGTTGATGACACTATGGAGAAGGTGGAGCCATCAGATGCTTCTATAGATTTCTGTAGATTTTGTTATACACATATGAACACCAAATGCCCATCCTAGGGTCATTGATGGTCATGTATTTTTCTACATTTTCACTTGAACGCCCAACGCCCGTCATATGGCTACCGGGGCTCATCCCTGTTGTGCATGCATTTGTTTTTTTTTTTTTGTCTCTACTGGGGCACTGACTCATAGAGACCACCTTCCAACCTTCTATTTTGCATTTTCATGCATCCTTTCATATTTTATTTTCTGTGATTGTTAATGTTTTTAACTATGTGTGTTATCTGTGTTCTGAATCTCTTTTGTAAGGACATCCTCCATGAGCTTCATTTCCATTTAGTCTCCAAAAGCCTGGGGACCAGACTCACTTCTGTGAGAGGAGGAGGGCTCCTCCGAAGAGAATTTAGAATACACTATTTTTAAACTTTCATACATCTCATTGCATTTGCATTTCTTGTTCATACTTGCATTATTTGTCTGTTGGGTAGCTTTAGTGGATACTGTTATGTTAGCTTATTTCATGATGTTTAGATTCATTATCTTCCCCTTCATTGGTGATTAAAATGCTCTTGTGTTGTTTTTTATGCAATTTGAAGAAATGCTCTTGAACTTTGACCAAAGGGGTGCAGGTGAGAAGAGGAAGCTACAACTGCATAAGTTTGAAGAAATGAGGCTCAATGCATGAGTCTTCAAATTTATATAAGCAGAAAGTGAAAAAATATCATGACAAGAAGTTGCAAAAGAAGGAACTGAGACCGAGACAACAAATTTTGTTCTTCAATTCAAGAATGAGGTTGTTCCCTGAAAAGTTGAAGTCAAAGGGGTCGTGGGCCCCTACACTATCAAGGAAGTCAAAGCTTATGTGGTAGTGGATCTGATAGATTTGGCCACTCAGGAGACTTTTGTGGTTAATGGTCAGAGACTCAAGCCATATTTTGGCAGTGAAGTTGAGAACCTCATGACATTCATTGGAAGGCAACCCAATTCTCTATCCCTTCTCTTGTTTTTACTTTTATATAATTATAGTGATTTGTGTAGTTAGTGTTTATGTTTTGCATGTTGATTAGTAAAAATTGCAAATTTTTAGTTTTAGTGTTGGTATGTTCAACTCTAGTTTAAATTAAGCATGTGTGTGATGGTGATGGTGTTTTATGTGTTTGTGTTCTATTGATATCTATTTTGTGCATTAGTAGGTAGTTTTAAGGTGTTTTAGTGAAAATTTAGGTTTTTATGTTGGTTTATTATGTTTTTAGTTAGTTACTTATGTTTTAATTCATATTAGTGTGTTTGTGGTTAAGTATTGTGAATTTTAAATTTCAGTTGTGTTTTGTCAACTTTTAGTGTCAATATGCATGTGTGGTGATTTTAGTTATGTTATGTGTCTATGTGTAGTTATAGTCCTTAATTTGTGCATTAATATGTGGTTTTAGCGTGTTTTAGGAGTGAATTTGGCACACGTGTGTTTTGTGACTTTTAGTGTTATATGTGAGTATCTCAGCAAGTTTGCTTAGTAGTAAATAGGTTTAGTGTGGTGTTAGTTGTGGAGATTTGTAGTTAGTTTATGTTTTGGGTGTGTAAGTTGTGCATTAAGTGAATTTGCTCTCTTTTTGTTTTGAAAAATTTCATATGCATCCATTTATCATTTTAGTCTTAAATTTGTAGATTTAGGAGTTTGTGCAAGTTTGTTTGATGCATTATAGCATGGTTGTGGTGTTAGTTTAGTTATTGCATGCATATTATGCATTTTGAGCATGTGAGTTGTGTTTTCGGCACATTTGTGCCTTATTTTAGCATTTTGTTAAATCTTCATAATTCATGCATTGTAGTGTTAAAGTCGTGATTTTGATTGTTTAGGCATATGTATTTAGGTCCATATGTGCTAGTTGTGTTGTTATATGTGCCAAATTCGCTATAGTTTTCAATTTGGGTGCGTGAGTAGTGAACTTTTTGGCAAAAATCTGGTTTTTTAAATCAGATTTTGCAATCTGGTATACAACGTCCATCACTTGCGAAGTGGCTATTGGGCAGTGCTTTTGTAGAATTCTGCAAATTTTGTTATGTGCATATGAACACCCAATGCCCATCCTAGGGCTGCTGATGGTCATATATTTTTTCTGCATTTTCACATGAATGCCCAATGCCGTCATGTGTCGCTAGGGCTTATCCCTGTTGTGTATGCATTTATTTTTTTTTGTCTCTGCTGGGGAACTGACTCACAGAGACCACCTTCCAACCTTCTATTTTTAATTTTCATGCATCCTTTCATATTTTATTTTCAATGATTGTTAATGTTTTAACTGTGTGTGTTATCTGTGTTCTGAATCTCTTTTGTAGGGACATCCTCCATAAGCTTCATTTCCATTTAGTCTCCAGAAGCCTGGGGACCAGACTCACTTCTGTGAGAGGGGGAGGGCTCCTCCGGAGCGAATTTAGAACACAATTTTTTAAATCTTTCATACATCTCATTACATTTGCATTTTTTTGTTCATACTTGCATTATTCGTCTGCTGGGTACCTTTAGTGGACACTATTATGTTAGCATATTGCATGATGTTTAGATTCATTATCTTCCCCTTTATTGGTGATTAAAATGCTCTTGTGTTGTTTTTTTATGCAATTTTTACTATGCCATAGAGTGAGTTGAGTTAATTGTGTATTGTTGATTCTTTTGGCAAGTTTTTGTGGATTTGTGAAAGAGAGCGCTACCTGTGTGAGGTTTTGGGATTAATTGTTTATTGCTGTGTGAGTCACTATGTATTCTATGTTGTTGATTTTGCTTGATTCTATCTGATTAATGCTTTACATGCATGGTTGAGAAATGATCAAGGCCCTATTTCTGTTTGTAGCCACTTAGCCAAATAGCCTACTTGTTAAATGCTTGACCCTTGATTCCCCTTTTTGAGCTTTAATTGAATTAATTATTGTTTTAATGAACCCCTTGAGTTAAATTAGTACATTACATATTCCTTTACCTTATGATTGAGAAAGTGTGTACATGAGATTGGTTCTACAACAAGTTTAGGGGAAAATGTTTATGGAAAGTGAAGTACACTCTGAGGTTTAAGTGTTACATATTGTCATTGATTGGTGCTTATTGGAAATTATTTGAATCAATATTATTAGTGAGATTTTTGGGGGTTTTGGGGATTACTTTGTAAAAAGGAAAGAATTGATCTCATTATTTATTTCTCTTTTTTATTTGTTTTCCTAAAAAAACCAATTTTTTTTCTAGTCTGGCCAAGTTGCAAGCTTAATAAAGCCTTTGTGATGTAATTGTGCATGTTTTGTTTTTTGTTGTGTTGAGATGAACAACAAAGTTGTTTTGTATAAGTGTATTTTTATACCTAAATTTGAGGGAGTTTGATAATTGCCTAAATTACCTTTCTTATACAGGTAAAATAGAGCAGTTATCCTCATTCCAACTAATTTAAAGCCTTATTTTCCTCCCCTTTTATACAAATAGTTAACATTTAGAAGATTTATTATAGATATACATTTTGGGCATATTTTACTTTATGTAAGTCAAGTATTGAAAGAAGGGTAGAAGAAGAGATGAAAAAATCTTGAAGCTTGGAGCCAGCGCTCACTGGCCAAGGAGTGGCCGCCCAACAGTGAAGATTTGAGCACCAACACCTGCCAACCCGAGAAGGGTTATTTTTTCCTGTTTGGCAACCAACGACCACAAAGTGACCGCCTAACGTCAATGTGCTAACATGGCAATATAAACAGAAAATTTTCAAAGAGAGATGCGGACACGAAGAAATGACGCTGCAACACGAATCCTAGCTTCTCCCTTCAGCCACCGGTCTTCACTATTGGTCCTCCATTTCATCCCATTTTTGTTGCCCAAATCCAGTAATTATGCTTTCCACCTCCATGGACAACTAGGTTCTTGGTTTGAGTTTCGTTTTTAACTATGGCTGAACTCTATTGTATATTTTGATTTTATCAATATAGTGATTATTGCTCATTGTTCGAGTTCTTCTTTACCCTATTTTAATTTTATATTTATTGTGGATTTTACTGTTGAATGAGCTTGAGGAGGATTTTAACTTGTAAAATGAAATAGAGATATAAATGGGATTTATTGCTCGAGAGAGAGAATAAAAACCATTGATCATCTTAAGCTCCTATACTTAAAGCGGATTATTTGACTTTAGATTATACGCGAGAGTGATAATCTAATACTCAAATATCCCAGTTCCTACTTGCAAGAGATCGGGGTTAAAGGATATTTCTATAGGTGATGAGAACGTGAGTAATGAAAATTATTTTGCGAGTCATATATATGCATTAGCGAGATGACATAACGAGCACAGAACCTTCCTAGTCTTTTCATCGTATTACTTTTAGTTTACTTTTATGCATTTTAATTTTTGCAACATTAAAATAGTTTTAAATTAATTTCTCATTATTTGCAAGTAATTAGTGACTTTGTTTTTTTTTTTTCTATCTAGGAGTATTTTAGATTTTTTCCATATTTATGAAGGTGTAGGAAGAAGTTATTGAGGTGCAGAGAGAAATCCTCTATTTAGCGTGATCTCTTGTGGATTCCTCAAGTGCAGATCCTCAACCCTGAAACAGGCCAGCAATTTTGAAAGATGAGACGTTAGATGTTTGAAAAAATATTTTCGAGCATGTTAAAAATCTTTAAAAGAAGGTATGCAATGTTTTGAATAACGACGTTTTGTAAAGTGTTGAAAATATAAAGTGGTTTAAGAGCAACATGTTAGGAACATGAGACTAATATACCTGATTGAAGAATGTAAGTGTGTGTAAAATATAGAAACAAAAAGGGTGATTTAGTGAAACATTACCCGGGATTGTTTATATGGTGGTGTATATGTAGTGCATAAAGAAAAGAGCCCAGACTTAGTTGCAGTGTTAGTGAAGGTATTCGAGTTTCTTAGAATATATCCGAGGAGGAGGTGGCCTGACAATCTGAGGGTCTTGGGAAGTACCGCGTCCATCAGGCAAACTAGAAAACAAAAACAACTAATCTGAGTGATTAATAGAAGAAAAAGAAAATTGGCTTGGTAGAGGGGATGTGAATGGAGCTCTAATGCTATTTTTTGAGGTTGGAGAATATGTATCTATTTTTAAATACTTATATATAAGATATACTTATTTATTTAGTATTTTGTCTCATTCTTGCATATTTTGAAAGAGTTAAATGGATATTTATATTCTTGCAGATAAGTAAAATTTAATATAGTTGATATTTGAAAAATAATTTAAATATATATTATTTTTTATTTAATAGAAACTGTGGGAATAAGTAAAATTTAATAATAATAAAAATATTAAGACTATTATACTTAAAATATTTTTCAACTATCAAGAATATGATAATAAAAATATATAGGGCTAAATATTGTTTTTAGGAGACGCAAATTTGTTATTAAATATTTTTAAAAATATGAAAATTATTTCACTATACCTATTTTCTAATGTTAAGGGTATACATATAAGAAATTTTTTTAATTGAAGCTTATTAAAATAATTTGGCTCAATTTTTATATCTAATTCAAGAAAATATTTTAATATGTTTTTCAATAATTTTTATAATTTTTGTTTTATTTATTTAAAATTTTCTAATCTTATATTATTTAATTATTTATTATTTTAAACATAAAAGATATTTTCTTAGTTTATTTTTTTAAAGAAATTATGCACATATTTTTTAAATGTATGTTGTATGTTAAATTGTTTCATATATTGTAATTACTTCATTGAATATAAGTAGTGTTTTTCCCCTCTTTTTTAAGTATGCATAACCTGAAGCACTGTTCTCTAGAAATTGTAATTTATTGTTTTTTTAATTTTTAATGTTTTTCACCCACACAGACATTTTAAAATATATAGTTAAATAGTTTTAAATTAATTGAATTAAACAAGCAGAAGGGATTAATCAAATACATATTAAGATCTTAACAGACAATCTTTTGTCTTTAATAAACTACAGTTATTTAAAAATTTGCATTTTGTATTTTAAAATATCTAACTTAACAGAGGATTCTTAAATTTTGTTAGATAATTTTAAATTTGAAATTAAATAAATAAAATCGATTAGAAAACAACAGAGACAATAACTGAACACTAATATCTTAACTAACTATGAAAGAGTTAGTTTTTCTAATTTGTTTGATACCTTTCTCAAGCTATTCTGTTAGATTTTGTCTTTAAATGAATTAGAGTTATTTAAAAGTTCTCATTTTTTGTTTTAAAATATCTAATAAAAAAGAATATTTTTTAATTTAGTTAGATAATTTCAAATTTCAAATTAAATAAGTAAAATGGATTAACATATTACAGCAATAATAACAAGTACAACTAAGATGTTAACTGACTCAGGGATTTTATGAAACAGTTTGTTAGGAAGTTTTATCAAGTGTGTACACGGTCTCTCTTACTCTTAATTCTATAAATTAAAAGATATTTATATGTACCTCAGATTTACATTAAATTTTTTATTCTTTCAAATTAAAAATTAATTTTTAACATATATTTTAAAATTTTAAAATATATTTTTATTTCATATTTAAGATAATATTTTAGTTGTTAAATTTAGAAGTTCTTTTTTATTTTTATTTAAAAATAACATATTTGAACTCACTTATGTTAAAATAATCATTAGATGTATAGTTAATGGATTTTTCTAGAATTTAAGAAAATAATTTTTTAAAAATTTTAAATTTCTAAAATTTACTAAAACAAGATCAAACATTTTGTTAACATGATATCACGGATCATATTATTAGCCACACTTAGAATGGTCAGAGAATACATTATTGGTGATGTCAAAATTATAAGAGTATTATGTGATTTTTTATTTTAAATTTTAAATAGTTTTTTATTTTATCCCTTATCCACTTAAAAATCAAATTGAGTGTGACCAAATGTTAAGTTAAAAGTATTTTTGTTGTCTAGTTGTAGATCAACCACTAGTTTTACTGTTAGATCATGATGAGGTTGACTTACTTACTTCAAAACCTAAAATAGTAACACCTGCATAGTAAAACAAATTTAATCATTTACCAGATATACCAAAAATTGAAAAAGTTAAATACATATTTATATTCTTGCGAATAAGCAAATTTTAATAGTTGATAGTTGAAAAATAATTTAAGTATATATTATTTTTTATTTAATAAAGACAGTGGAATGAGTAAAATTTATTAAGAAGAATATTAAAACTATTATACTTAAATTATTTTTCAACTATCAAGAAGAGAAGAGGATAAAAAAATATATACTAGCTAATTATTAATTTTATCAGACGTCAGTTTGTTGTAAAATTTTTAAAAAATATGAAAATTATTTCATTAGAACCTATTTATTATAGAGCCTATAAATAAACAAAATTGACCAAGAGAAGGAAACAAATGTTGAGGGTATACACATAAGAAATTATTTTAATAGGAGCTTATTAAAAAAACTTGGCTCAATTTTCATATCTAATTCAAAAGAATATTTTAATATTTTTTAATAACTTTTTTATAATTTTTATTTTATTTATTCATAATTTTTTTTAATATTATATTATTTAATTATTTTAAACGTGTAAAAGAGATTTTCTTATTTTCTATTTTTAAAAAAACTATGTACATATTTTTTAGATGTAAGTAGTGTTTTTTTTTTCCAGTTTTGTAAGCATCCATAACCTGAACCACACAATTATTTAGAAATTGATATATTTTTAATTTGACTTTTTTTTTCAATTAAATGAGTAATTATTATTTTGAAAAATCTTAATTTTTTAATTTTAAAATTTCAAATAATTTACTATTCTCTTTTGAATTCATTATAGTGTTACGCATACATATATTTATTTAAACATCTTTTTAATAAAATAAAATAAAATAAATATTTAAATAATTTTAAATTAATTAGATTAAACTATCCAATAAAAAACAAATGAAGATCTTAACAGTAATTTTTTGTTATTTTAAAAGTTTTCATATTTTGTTTCAAAATATCTTATAAAACAGAATATTCTTAAATTTTGTTAAATAATTTTAAATTCCAAATTAAACGAGTAAAATGGATTAACAAAGCTTAGTAACAGTAACAATAACCATTACAACAAGAAGATCCTGATATCTTAACTGACTGGGAAATTTTACGAAACAATTTGTTAGTAGGTTTTATCTAATCTGTACATGGCGGCTCCTCCTCTCCTATAAATACCCTATAAATACACATGACAAAAAGGTGAAAAAACACACAATCTGCTCCAGTAGTGGAACGTATAGAAACAACTATGTCTATCTCTATGAAGCTTCTTCTTGTTTACATAACTTGCTGCTTCTTTTCATTGTGCTGTTCTGCACAACAACAAACTTCAACCCTTACTATAGATGCTAAAGCATCTGTGAGGCAGATTCCTGAGACTTTCTTTGGAGCATTTTTTGAGGCAATTCACTCAATTTTTTTTTTTTAGATTTTTTAAAATAACAGTGTTTTTTTATACTGTGAAAAATATACTTTAAACTATCTTTTTTTATAATGAACCATCATTTAATTTCTGCAGGAGATTAACCATGCAGGAGCTGGGGGACTGTGGGCTGAGCTTGTGAGGAATAGAGGTCAACAAGATTTTCATAAATAATAATCAACAAGATTTTAATCAACCAAAGTTTAATTTATTTTTTTTATATATATAAATTTCTCTCAGGTTTTGAAGCTGGAGGTCCAAGTGTTCCTTCAAACATTTTTCCATGGTCAATTATTGGAGATGATTCAACCATAGTTGTCTCAACTGATCGAACCTCTTTATTTGAGAGAAATAAAGTGGCATTATGTATGAATGTTCTTTGCGATGGCCCTAAATCTTGCCCAAACGGTGGCGTTGGTGTCTCAAATCCTGGTTATTGGGGCATGGTCAGTGGTTAATATTAAATGTTATATATATATATATATATATATATATATATATTAAATTTAACTAGCAAAATGTTATTTCTGATGATTTTTAATTTTTGTAATCAGAACATAGAGAAAGGACAGAAGTATAAGGTAGTCTTCTATGTTAAAACACTTGGTGCAATTGACCTACATGTTTCATTTGTTGGATCTGAAAATGGGGAAAATTTGGCTTCACAAAACTTTAGGTAATTTTTTTAAAATTAGATCTAAATTAATTTTTGTATTTATAAAACTAAATTTATTTGTTTTTTCTCAATTGGCAGAGTTTCTACACATAATGTTTCAAAGTGGACAAAGATGGAGACTGTAATGGAAGCCAAGGCTACAAATTATAATTCAAGCCTTCAAATAACAACAAGCAACAAAGGAGTTGTGTGGTTAGACCAAGTTTCAGCTATGCCCTTAGACACATTTAAGGTATATGCATGGATCATTATATGTATGTTGTTTTGTTTTCCATTGTCTATTAATAACTGTCATCACTTAATTAATTAAACTTCTATTCCCTCAGGGTCATGGTTTCCGAAAGGACTTGGCACAGATGGTAGTAGATTTAAAGCCAAAATTTTTCAGATTCCCTGGTAAGTTAATTAAAACCCTATGCTTTAAAAATTAAGTTTGATTTATAACATTCTAAGTCTAAAAACGAAATCTTGTAACTAGCTAAAAGACTTGTTAATAATTGTATTTTTATTTTAGTTTTTTAACAACAATATATTCCATATAATTAATGAGTGAGTCAATTTTTTGAAGAATTAATTAAAATGCAAACATTAGTTTCTCCCATACCTAATACTATGTACATGTGCACTTTTGTACTAGGTGGGTGTTATGTTGAAGGAGGCTATCTAAGAAATGCATTTAGGTGGAAAGACAGTGTTGGACCTTGGGAGCAGAGACCAGGGCACTTTGGAGATGTATGGAATTACTGGACTGACGATGGATTTGGATATTTTGAGGGCCTTCAAGTAGGGTTTTTTCCCCCTTTTTAATTATATATAAACTCTAAACTCATGAATATTTAATTTTTTATATTAAACTGAAAAATCTTATTTATTTTTGTTTCCTAAACAGTTCGCTGAGGATATTGGAGCAATGCCGGTGTGGGTGTTTAATAATGGTATAGTATATTTATCTTAACTAAAAATTGTCTCTATTAGAGAAATTACAGTGAAAAAAGAACTTTATAATAATATTTAAAAGGTAGCAGGTATTGAAATTTTTATTTATATTTCTAATTAATCAAATATTGGTTTAGGTATCAGCCTTAACGATGAAGTTAATACATTTGCTGTGGCACCGTTTATACAGGTATATTTTTTTTTTTTTCTATTTTTCGTATTATCTTTTACTACATTTTAATTGTGTGTTAATGAATTTAAATAATAAGTGTTTTAATTATATCTTTGTTAACCAATAGGAAGCTCTAGATGGAATTGAGTTTGCTAGAGGCTCTCACAAATCAAAATGGGGATCTCTTAGGGCTTCCATGGGACATCCCAAGCCTTTTGACCTGAGGATTGTTGCCATTGGAAATGAAGAATGTGGCATGGCTAGGTATCACGGTATGTTTTCTTTTTTAGCTTTTTTTATATGGGGTGCTTAAAACAATTTCAAATTATATTTTTGTACAACATTATTGAATTACTTATCATATTTCATATTTTTTTGGTTTGGTGTTCTTGTTGCACAGGAAACTATCTCAAATTTTATGCTGCCATAAAACATGCTTATCCAGATATTATGATAATCTCAAATTGTGATGCTTCCGAAAAACCATTGGATCATCCAGCTGATTTCTATGATTTTCATGTAAGGATATATAAGTCTTAAATTTTTATTCATTATTCTTTATAAAATTAAAAAAATGAACTCTTTGTTTAACTATGTTATCCTTCTTACTATACATTTTAGATCTATACAAATGCTAAGGATATGTTTTCAAAGTCTACCAAGTTCGACAATGCATCACGATCTGGTCCAAAGGTTTGATTTATCTGATATTTTTTGTTTAAAATATTCATGGAGCGTATTAATATATTGATTATATATGGTAAAGCCTAAACCCTATTTGTTTTATAGGCATTTGTTAGTGAATATGCTGTTTGGAAAGATGACGCGGGAGATGGAACTCTCTTGGCTGCTGTCGCTGAAGCTGGATTCCTTATTGGACTAGAAAGGAATAGGTTGATTAATTAACTAGAGCTTTTCCATAAATATGAATTAGTTGATGTCATTTTGTATTAATTAACAGAAATTGCTTTATTTAATTTTTTTACAGTGATGTCATCCACATGGTCAGTTATGCACCACTCTTTGTAAACTCAAATGACAGAAAGTAATTTTCTTGCTTGACTGTTAATTAGTTATATTATTTAATTATTTTATCATGGTTTAATTAATTTGTACAATCATAGGTGGACACCGGATGCAGTTGTATTTAACTCTCATCAGCACTATGGGACACCTAGTTACTGGATCCAACAGCTTTTTACCACTTCAAGTGGAGCCACTTTGCTTAATTCAAAACTTGAAACTTCTTCTCATTCTCTTGTTGCATCGGCAATCGAGTATACAAATCCTGAGGATAAGAAAAAATACCTCAGAATAAAGGTGATTTGATCAGTTTCAAAATTCAATGAGAATTAGTATTTATTCTTAAATAAAAATTTTAACATTAATTCAAATAATATTAATTTTCAGGTGGTAAACTTTGGAAGTGATCCTCAGAGTCTTAGAGTTTCTATAGGCGGATTGGATTCAAATATGCAACTATCTAAAGCAACAAAGACAGTGATCACAGGACCTAATGTAAGAGAAGAGAATTCTTTCTCAGAGCCAGAGAAGGTATTATCTAATTTAGTTTATATATCTACATATAAAGCTAGATAAATAAATTGATTTATAAATTATATCTTATATTAATTTTTTTTTGGTTATTTTTTATGCAGATTGTACTACAACATTCTTCACTTGAAGATGCTAGTGATGACATGAAAGTTCTACTTGTTCCTTATTCAGTTACATCATTTGATTTGTTAAAGTAGGATTTTGTAACTAGCTAAAATAAATAGTTAGTGAAATAAATTTTAGAGACATTTATTCTTATTGAATAAAAAATTTAGATTTTTTCTATATTTATTGTTTTTCTTCCTATTTAATTCATTTTCGTACATTTATCCGTGAAATTTGAACATGCTAAGAAATTGAAGATAAAATTATCATTCACTTTATTGTTTGATTTTTTTTTAAAGGGAACTTTGTTCTCTATATTGTTTAATTTTAGTACATATTAATTAATTAATTAATTTAATGGGATTTTATTTTTATCATCGGTCACTTTTAATATCAACTACTAATTGACTTCATTAATTCATGGATTAAATAAATTTTTAAGTTAACTGATGGAGGTTAAAGTCAACTTCATACACCATAATTAATAAAATTAACTTAAACTTAATTTAATTGACTAACTTAAAATATTATTATCTCTCTTTTATCGATACAAATTGAAATGATTTTTTATATATTAATATTTTTAAACTTAATATTTTTAACATGATTTATATATATATTCAATATATATATACAGTAAAATAAAATATTATTAGAAAGTGATATTTTTTTAATTTACATACCTATTATATCCACAAGCGGATAGCTTAGAAGGTACAGTAATTCATTCTGGATTTTTTTAATAATTATATAAATTCAGATATTAAATAATAAAATATAATGAATAAAAATATTATATTTTATGAATTTATTAACTTATATCTACTTTTTTTCTTAAAACAAATAAGTTAGCAAGTGGATGTTATCAAATCCTATAAACATTTACTATCTTATATATAAATTGTGATAATAGTAAACTAACAAGTTATACATATGAGTGTATTATAAAATAATATTGTCATAACTTGTTAACTTACTTTTCTAGAAAAACAGATAAGTATAAAATAGAAAATCTAGTATTTTAATATTTAAAATATTTGTATTTATTTGTAACACACTTATATTTTTTAGAATGATAATGCTTGAGATTCTCCAAGTTTGAGTTTTTTGAAAGTTTGATGTATATTTATATAATATAATATGATTAAAAAATTTTCTAATTAATTATATTTAAAATATCATGTAGATTTTTCAAAGATGGCAGTAACTTTTTTATAGTTCATTGTATGGTCTTTAAATAGTGTTAACAAATTAACATTAATTAAGAAATGAAATAAATAAAAAAATCAATATAGATTTTAAAATAAGAGAATCAAAATTATAAATTTTAAAAAAAGAACTATTATTTTAAATAAAAAATCAAAATTATATTTAAATTTAAAATGTATACATAAATATATAAATTAAATTAAATTTATTTTGAGATCTGAGAATTTTGAATCAAGATTCGTTGATGCCTTTATCATAGATATGTTTGCTTTTATTTTACTAATTTATATATATGTGTGAGTGTGATCCTTTGCTTTTTCATATTCTTTCTCGATGTGATGTCTGCATCACGGTAATTGTATGAATGTAAACTTGAGCTATGTGAAATGTTAGATTATTTAATCTAATATTTAACTCGTATAATTATAGAATAACTTTAATGAAAAGATGTTTAATGTGATGATTATTAGACTAGAAATTATATTAAAGTCATTGGGGATTTTTTAAGTTAATAAAATAAATCTCTCTCTTCTTACCTTTTAAGGTTAATTTTGGCGGTAGGAAAAAATAAGGTTAGAGAAAATATCAGACAACATTTAAAAGGATATTCTATATGTATATATATATATATATATATATATATATATATATATTCTAAAAGACTATTGAGCTGCTATGAAATGGTTATGGTTCTCTCACCATCACGTAGACCAAGGAAAGAAAGTCAAAGAAGAGAGGAATTCACCAAGTAACAAAGTCATCATAAGAAAAAGTAGCAACAACTAGAAACAAGGAAAAATCTACCTGAAAAGACTCCCTTAGATCACAATTTCTAAATTCTTCAAATTAGGGTACGAGAGAGAAACTCTAAAGGTCAAAACTCAGAAAAATACTATGGATCCAGGTAAATTTTTCTGAAATCTCTCTTGATGATTACAGATAATAAAGAATGTGAATTAGATATCATCTAAGATCCTGTAGTGTAGTTTCTTGTATGTTGAATCTTAGAAAATTACACATAAAAATCAAATTATGGTTACAATTAGTATCAGAGCAAGGTCACACATAATATGGTTCTCAACTAATGATTTTCTTTCCCCAAATTATACTAAACCTGATTTTAAATTATGGATTATTGTTTATGTTTTTCCGCTGCATCTGAATTAATTTTTTAATAACATTCATTTTTATAATGGTTGTTACGACGTACTATAAATGTTATAAATCCTGTATTGAATGGGTGATTAAATCCCGCATTGAAAGGGTGATTAAATCATGTATTGAAAGGGTGATTAAATCACGTAACTAATTCTCCTTGATGATTAATTTTTGGTTAATTTGTGCAGAGATGTTGCTTTTAATTCGCTATGAACTGAATATATCATTATTGAATTGAAGGTTGGACCTATGTTATTCTTTTCATTCTCTTTTGATCAATGCTTTGTAAAATTAATTTGAGAATGAACTGTAATATTTTCTAAAAATCTTTTGCAGAAAATAAATTAATTTGGAATCACATATTAAGAAAAAAAAAATAATCGCCAAGTGGTCAAATTTAAAGTTGCGTTTCCAAATTATATGATTGATTGATAAAATAATGCTATGAAAGTTTGTATTTGGGTTGAATAAAATTATTAATTAAAAGGCACATATGGATTGCCTAAAGGTGAACCATTGATATATCCAAAATTATTAATTAATGATATAAGTGGTATATTTACATACTTGTTGAATGTATGTATATCCAAAAATATTATACATGTCAAAAAGGTATTGTTTATTGCCCATATTAAAGTATATTTGTTTAGCATTATTATGTGTATGAAGTGTGTTTATTTTTCATTCAAAGATGAATTTAAATGCATGATTAAAATTTAAATAGTTTGAATCCATTATAGTTATTCAAAGCATTAATGTGTGAGTATGTTGCTTGTATGTATGTAGATAGTTGTTCATAATATGTTTGTTTGGGCAATTTAATGATATTCAATGGACTAAATTACGATGATTGTCTGAAATGATCCAATTTCAATTGAGTGTAATGGAATTAGACCTTGCATTAGTGATGAATAATCATCCAATCATCATAGAGACAGTACTAATGTTGACAAATCTCTCTATGAGGCTTGCGAGCAGTCTAAACGTAAGGAGATTGATGATGACTGCAAATGTAAAGTCATTTATGCAAAAATAGAGAAGGTATGGAAATTCATGAAATTGGTGAAGGATTACTAATAATTTGATATTACTAACATGATCATGTGACAGTAATGTCTAATCTGGCAGGAAAGCTGGATTATATGGGAACGGAAATAATTGAGTTATTTCTAATACAATTTATTTTGAACTTTCTTCCAGCTGAATTTGGCCAATTCAAGTGACTTATAACACTCTTAAAACAAATGGAATTTTCAAGAAATTAAGGTCGTGATAATTTAGGAGGAAGAGAGGCTAAAGAAGATAAAAGATCACTCGATTCATCGTAATCATGGTTTATTTCATACGAATTATAATTTTTTTCTATAGTCAAAGGGTCTAGTTCAGTTGATTAAGCATGGTGTTTGAGTCGTTTTAAACTGTCTTCAACTCCCAGGAGAATCAACAAAAAAAATGAAAAATGAAATAAAATTAGCTGATGGAGGTTAAAGTCAAACTTCATACAACATAATAAAATTAACTTAAACTTAATTTAATTGACTAACTTATCATGTTATTAAGCCTTTCTCTTAGGTTAAAGAAGTCACTTTTATTATTTTTCTTAGTTTTTCTTTGAATTATTCGTTTTTTCTATCTCATACGTTCATAACAAGACGATAAAAATAACAATTTATATACAGTAAAATAACATATTAGAAAGTGATATTTTTCGAATTTATATGCCTATATCCAGAAGCGGATAGCTTAGAAGGTACAGTGATTCATCCTGGATTTTTTTAATAATTATATAAATTCAGATATTAATTAAATAATATAATATAATTAATAAAAAGATTATATTTTATGAATTTATTAACTTATTTCTTAAAACAAATAATTTACCAGTAACTTAGTCTATTTAAATAAATTTATAAACATAAATTGTTAACCAAGTGGGTGTTATCAAATTCTATAAACATTTGCTAACTTATATATAAATTGTAATAATAGTAAACCAGCAAGTTATACATATGAGTGTATTTTAAAATATTATTGTTATACCTTGTTAACTTACTTATTTAAAATATTTGTATTTATTTGCACCATACTTATATTTTTAGAATGATAATACCTGAGATTCTCTAAGTTTGAGTTTTTTTAAAGTTTGATGTATTATTATATAATATAATATATTAAAAAAATTTAATTAATTATATCTAAAATATCATGTAGATTTTTCAAAGATGGTATTAGCCTTTTTTATACTTCAATATATGGTGTTTAAATAGTGTTAACAAATTAACATTGATTAAGAAATGAAATAAATAAAAAATTAATATAATAGATTTTAAAATAAGAGAATCAAAATTATAAATTTAAAAAAATAGAACTAAACATATTTATTTTAAATAAAAATCAAAATTATATTTAAATTTAAAAAATATATATAATAAATATATAAATTCAATAAATTTATTTTGAGAACTCGAGAATTTTGAATCAAGATTCGTGGATGCCTTTATCATAGATATGTTTTATTTTAGTTTACTAATATATATATATATATATATATATATATATATATATATATATATATATATATATAGTGAGTGTGATCTTTTTGCTTTTTCATATTCTTTCTTGATGTGGTGTCTCAATCACGGTAATTGTATGAATGTAAATTTGAGCTATGTGAAATATTAGATTATTTAATCTAATATTTGGCTCATGTAATTATTGAAAGACTTTAATGAAAATATGTCAAATGTGATGGTTGTTAGACTATAAATTATATTAAAGTCATTGGGTTATTTTTAAGTTAATAAAATAATTCTCTTTCTTTTCACTTCATTAAGGTTAATTTTGGTAGTAGGAAAAAATGAGGTTAGAGAAAATATCAGAAAAGATTTAAAAGAATATTTTCTCTCTCTCTCTATATATATATACATATATCTTCTAAAAGACTATTGAGTTACTCTGAAAGGGTTATGGTTCTCTCACCATCAAAGAGACCAAGGAAAGGAAGTTAGAGAAGAGAGAAATTCACCGAGTAAGGAAGTCATCATAAGAAGAAGTAATACCAACTAGAAGTGTGCTTACCAGAAATGATGGTTTTATTCTTTGACAAGTCCACCAAATATCTCCCTAAAAGTGTGGCGATGGGATACCTGCAAGTGACACTGTGACGCTCAAGTCAGTCAAGGGAGTTTAGTATGGATTGTTCATTGAGTCTACAATACCTTTGTCTTGTCTTTTATATTGGGGATGTAGTAAATGTGACTTTAAAGGTGTTTTATTGCTTATTATCTGCTTCTTTAAGTTGTCTTGTAATTGTCAGTTTGTGGCGACTGTCATAAATATCCTTGAATTGATGCAATCCTACCTATCAAGGGCCCTCTCACCAGGGCAATGGCTAGGAGGATTGAAGAGGACTTGGCCCAGAAAGACTCATCAAGACCCCAGCTCATGATGGAGATAGATATTTTAGGCCATAGTCCTTAGTTTTCCTCTTGTAAATATTAATTAGCTTTTAATTCCCTTTTAGGCCTTGTATTTTGGTCATTTATTTTAGTTTCTAGAGTTTAAGGTGTAATTAGCTTAAGAAGGGAGGTAAGGGGAGTAAAGGGCCTAATAACACAAAGGAGTGTGGATCTCTTTCCACACCCCCTTGATTAGGTCGTGACACTCCCTAGCTTAAGGCTAGGCACCACTTTTAGTGGGCCTAAGAGGGATTAGTGCTCCTAATACTAATTAGGCCCAAGTCCCACATTGCCTAGTTTTGAGTGCCTTGCTCCCTCTTTGGGCTATAAATACGCCTAGTCTCTCTTGTACAAAGCACACTTGATTGAATGAAGTAAGACTCTTTTTGAGCAATTTATTCTTGAGTGTCATTGAGAATCCTCTCTCTTGAGGAATCTCTCCCTTAAAGCTTTTATTAAGGGACCTCTCCCTTGTGGCAAGCAACATAAAGTTTTTTGACTCATCTTCCTCCTAGAAAGTGGCATCAACCCTCTCCCATTTCTAACCTCTCCATCCTCCATTTTCTTAGAGGAAGGAACCTTGGTTGAAGAGATCAAGGGAGCATCATTTGGTATCAGAGCCATCTTCATGAAGGTTCATTTCCTCCTCCTTCTCCTTAGTTTATGTGTCCTTCTTTAGTTTCTTTTTTCTGCAGTTTTTATACTTTATTTCTTGCTTCCTTTATTGTCATTTAAATTCCTTATTGTCTTGAATTTTATGTTTTAGTTCTTGCAATTTTTATTTTCATGTCTTTATTGCTTTCTAGATTAAATTTATTTTGTTCATTTCTATTGAATCTTTGTGTGTTTCCTTTAGGTTTGTTCTTTAAATTTCTGCCCATTTTTTTTAATTTTTCCTTATTCTAGTGCTTACCCTAAGAGGATCATAGTAATGACTTCACAAACTTTGTGAAGGAAGCCACACAATTGTGGTTTTGATCCTTGGATGCACTTTTGCTTCTTTCATTTAGAGTTCTTGCATTTTAATTCTATTTTCCTGCACCTTCTTCTCTATTTTTTTCCTGCACCTATTTCTCTATTTTTTCCAGCCCCTATTTCTCTGTTTTTGTGTCACATTCTTGGTCATTTTGAGTCATTTATTTTAAGTTTTAATCCTCCTATGTTGTGTCTTATTTTGGTATTGTTTAGTCCTTTTAATTGTCACTTAAAATTCATTGTTTAGCTCTTTTATTTTACCATAAAAGTGTGTTATTTCTCTATTGGAAATTGAGCATCAAAGAGGCTTACTCTTGATCCTATGTCCTTAGAGTCTCACATGCTATTTAGATCTTAGCATGTTCTTAAAAAAAATCTTCAAAAACTTAATGCTCAATTTCTTCCAAATTTCATTCACTTGTTCAATAATTTTAGTATCTTAATTTTGTGCTAGTTTTTGTGGTGAATTTTGTTGATTGTCTTTGAGAGGCATGTTGGGTATGTAATTGGGCTGATTATTGAGTAATCAAGTTGGCCTCAACTTCCATAAAACTCTCCTTGTGCCATTTATTTTTTATCACCTAAAATTACTAGTTCATATTAGGTTGCTTTGTTTCTTAATTTTGCACTTTTGTATATCAATTATGGTGGCCATTTCCTATCCTTTGTTCAAGCATTTATGATTCTTTGACTCCTCACCGTATTTGCTTCAAAATTTTGTTAAGAGGTGTAGCAAAATTTTATAAAAAATAGAAATTAAAAAGAAAACAAGTGAAAAAAAAACGTGTTAGTAAAAAAAAATTGTTAAAAAAAAAAAAGAAGTGAAAATAACAAAATATCTTTAGTGCACCTCATATTGTCCCAATGACTAAAAGGAGTGATTTAAAAAAAAATTAATGAATCTTGCTTGAACATACTTTCATATAATTTGGCCATATTGATTTTAAATGATGCAAATGATTGAAACTTTTGAGTCATTTTTTTTTTTGTTTTTGTAGTCCATTCTATTCTAGGCCCATTCTAGGAATTTCTTTTGTGTACCATCTTTCTATCTACACCATTTTTACTTGCTTGTCTTCTTTGATTATCTTTGTGTTTGTCTAAATAATTCTTTCCACTTGGATGTTTATCTCCCTTCCTTGAGTTTTCTTTTCATGTTTTTTTTTATTGTATTGCACTCTCTTGGTTCCTCCTTGGGTGCGCCACTTTGTTGAAGGAAAAGAAAGTACAAACCAAGCTTTCCACAAGGGAAGCATCTTGAGGTGTGTTGAAGCAAGCTAAGGAAGAGGTTCATTCAAGGGAGCAACACCACTTTGAGAGAGGCAAACACTTGGAGTAGAGAGCAACTTCAAACATCAAGCCTTTTGTTTCTTTTTGTTTAATTGGGTGTAAATTTTATTAAGACCATTTTAATTGAGGTGTTGGATGCCCATAAGGGTCACCTCTTTGATGTAATAATTTTTTAGTTTCTCATTTAGGTGGGAGAAGGAATTGGTACCCCATATCTCCACCTTAGGTGCACGCCTTTAGATCCTTACCTTTGCTTTAAATTTCTTTTATTTGCTTTGCATCTTAGTGTGAAAGGCTTTTGAGTTCCAAATACTCTTAAGTAATTCACTTAGGGAGAAAACAAAACAAAAGAGTAAGGAGTGTTGCCCATAGGTTCTTCCCAATCACTTGCAAAATGAGCTCACACACATCTAGTAAAGGTAGTGTAAATCAACAAGGTTCTCAAAAAACCAACAACATGGATAAGTTTGTGAGTGAATTTAGGGAATGGACGGTAGAAGAGAGAAAAGAAAGAAAAGAAAGGGAGAAAAGAGAAGAAAAGAGGCGTGAAGAGAAAGAAAAAGAAGAGAGAGAAAGAGAGTAAAGAGAAGAAAGACGAAGAGAGGAAAAAGAGCGTGAGAAAAGAGAGAAAGAAAGCGAGGAGAAAAGAGAGAGACAAGAACGAGAAGAAAGAGAAGAAAGATGGAGGGAAGAGAAAGAAAGAGAACGAAGAGAAAGAGAAGAAAAAAAGGAAAGAGAAGAGAGAGAGAGGGAAGAGAGAAGAGAAGATCATGAAAGAGAAGAAAGAAGAGAAAGACGAGTTAGAGAAAGGCATAGGTATAGGTCTGCCTCTAGTGAAGTAAGTGAAAGTGAGGGATATGAAAGACCTAGGGTAAGGAGAGCACAACAACATCATAACCAACCCCAAGCCCAACCTAGGGAACAAAAAGTTGACCTCCCTCATTTTCATGGCAAAGAGGATGTGGAAGCCTACCTTGATTGGGAAATGAAGGTAGAGCAACTCTTTGTTTGTTATAACATAAGTGAAGAAAGAAAAGTTCCACTGGCAACCCTTAGCTTCCAAGGGCATGCCATGTATTGGTGGACCTCCTTGGCCAATGAGAGGCGCCGCCTTCGTAACCCTCCAGTGGATTATTGGAATGATCTCAAGGGGGCTATGAGGCGGAGACACGTCCCTTCTTATTATGAAAGAGAGCTCTTGGATAAACTCCAAAGATTAAAACAGTACAACTCAAGTGTTGAGGAGTACAGACAAACCATGGAGCTTTTCATGATGAGAGCGGGCGTCACCGAAGAACCAAGGGCTACCAAAGCTAGATTTTTAAGTGGTTTGAACTCTGACATAAGAGAAAAAGTTGAGCTCTTACCATATAATAATCTAGATGACCAAGTCCAACTTTGCATAAGAGTGGAAAATCAATTAAAAAGAAACGGTGGAGCAAAAAGAGAATTTCCATCCTACAATTATGCAAAGAGGGACCTAGGCAAGGGAAGCTCTTCCAAGAGCTCTCCTAAAGAGGAACCATCCAAGCATGTGCATAAAGAACATAAACCCATGCATCATAGAGACAACCCCCCTACTAGTTCTAACAATAGTACTAGTAGTATTAAATGCTTTAAATGTCTTGGGAGAGGCCACATTGCCTCTCAGTGCCCCAATAAGAAAACCATGATCATGAGGGGCCAAGAGATTTTTAGTGAGAGTAGCTCATCTTCCTCCTCTAGTGAGAGTGAGGAAGAAGGGGGTCATGAGCATCATGAGCATGACATTGTTGAAAATCCTTGTGATGGAGACCTCTTGATGGTTAGGCGCCTTCTTGGAAGCCAACCCCTTGAGCTTAACCACTCCCAAAGAGAGAACATTTTTCATACACGTTGTAAAGTTTTAGACAAAACCTATTCTCTCATTGTGGATAGTGGATCCTGCTGCAATTGTTGTAGCTCAAGGTTGGTAGAGAAGCTAGCCTTACACCCAATTCCTCATCCTAGACCTTACAAGCTCCAATGGCTTAATGAGGAAGGGGAAATGGTTGTAAACCAACAAGTGAAGGTGTCGTTCTCCATTGGAAAGTATCAAGATGAGATCTTATGTGATATAGTTCCAATGGAGGCTGGCCAAATCTTGTTAAGGAGGCCTTGGTAGTTTGACAAACAAGCCATTCACCATGGCTACTCTAATGAGATAATCCTCACTCATAAGGGTAAAAGAATAAAGTTGACTCCTCTCACACTTTCACAAGTGGCTGAGGATCAACTCATCATGAAACATAAAAGAGATGAGGAAAAAAAAGTTCAAAGTAAAAAAAAAAAAGCTTTCATCCCTAAAGCTTGAAAAGGGTAAAGAGGGAGAGTTGGAAGGAGGTACCCCTTCCAAAGAAGTAATTAAGAAAGAGAGTCATTTTGCAATAAAAATGGATATTAAAGAAGCTCTCTTGCTTGATCGACCTTTTAATCTCCTTCTTTGTAAAGAGGTACCTTCTGACACTGCCACAAGTCATGAAATTGAGTCTCTTCCAAAAGGGGTTCAAAATCTTTTAAAAGAATTTGATGATCTTTTCCCTCAAGAGGTTCCGAGGGGATTACCACCTCTAAGGGGAATAGAACACCAAATTGACCTTGTTCCTGGTGCAAGTCTGCCCAATAGACCTGCGTATAGGACAAACCCCGTTGAGACCAAAGGGATTGAGTCTCAAGTTCAAGACTTGTTGGAGAAGGGTTGGGTTCAAAAGAGCCTTAGCCCTTGTGTGGTTCCTATTTTGCTGGTGCCCAAAAAGGATGGAAAATGGCGGATGTGTATGGACTGTCGTGCCATCAATAACATCACCACTAAGTATAGGCACCCAATCCCTAGGCTAGACGATATGCTTGATGAATTGCATGGAGCCAAAATATTTTCAAAAATTGATCTTAGAAGTGGTTACCATCAAATAAGAATCAAAGAAGGAGATGAATGGAAAACCGCTTTTAAGACCAAATTCGGTCTTTATGAATGGTTGGTGATGCCTTTTGGGCTCACCAATGCTCCAAGCACTTTCATGTGTCTCATGAATCATGTACTTAGGTATTGCATTGGTAGGTTTGTAGTTGTTTATTTTGATGATATTTTAGTCTATATCAGGTCTTTAGAAGAACATATAGGACACCTTAGGGAAGTCTTATCTGTCCTTAGAATGAATAAACTATTTGCAAACTTAGAAAAATGCACTTTTTGTGTTCCTAGTGTGGTTTTCTTGGGCTTTGTCATTAGTGCCCACCCCAAAAAATCAAGGCCATTCAAGAATGGCCCACCCCTACTAGTGTGACTGAGATCAAGAGGTTTCAGGGCTCCCAGGATTTTATAGGCGCTCTGTGCCTCACTTCTCCACACTAGCTTCACCACTCAATGACTTGGTGAAGAAGGAAGTTCCTTTCTTGTGGGGTGAAAAACAAAAAGAAGTTTTTCAACTGCTCAAGGATAAACTCACTAATGCACCTGTTCTAGCCCTCCCCGACTTTTCAAAAACTTTTTAGCTAGAATGTGATGCATCGGGAGTAGGTGTAGGAGTTGTGCTGTTGCAAGGGGGGCACCTGATGTAACCATGCCTAGCCAAGGACCTATCACTAGGGCCATGGCTAGAAGGATTGAAGAAGACCTAGCCCTTGCAGACAAAGGAAGACTTCACCTCCTATGGAGAGTGAAGATATTAGGCTAGGGACTTTAGTTAATAAAATGTAATTTTCCTTTATTTTAATTTTGAGGAGCATTAAGAATTCAATTTGGGACATGTATTTAGTCCATTTTTTATTTTTAGGAGGTGTCTTAGGAATTTAGAGGGTGGATTTAGCTTTTTCAGTTTTTATGAAGGAAATAAGGGGTAGCCTTGATATCTACACCCCTCTTTTCTACATAAACCCCCTAAGCTAATAAGAAGGAATCTTGGCCCTTGGTTTGAGAAACTTGGGCACCAAGTTTGATGATTTAAGGAGGGAATTGTTTCTCAATTCTCCTCCCTTAGATCTCTCCTTTTAATCCTAGCCCTTCTTTTTTAGGTTATCTTGTTCAAGAGGTTAGATACCTCTATAAATAGGAGCTCCTCCCTCACTTGTATTTTTTTTCACTTGAATTTAATCCTAGAGACCATATTGGTTGAGGTTCTTACCTTTGAGTGTCCCCTTTTCTCCTTTGTGAGAGCTTCTAAGAGTTATCAAGGGACCCCTCCCTTGTGGCCTCTCCCCTTTGGCTTATCAAACCTAGTATTAGTGGGGCCTCACCCCATTCCTTTCCTCTCCATAAATCCATTTCCCTTCCAAGTGACCTTAGAAAGGATCCTTTGGGCACGTGATCATCAAAGATCACATCAAGTGGTATCTAGAGCCACTTTCTAAAGGTCACGTTCTTTCTCAATTTTTTTTTGATTTGTTGTTTACTTCTTTGATCTCTTTATTTTAAATTCCTTCATTTTTTGTCATCTCTATTTCCTTTATTGTCTAGTAGTATAGCTTTTTATTCTTGCTATTATATGTGCTTTTGTTTTCTATCTACGCGCCTATGTTCCATTTAATTTGATGCGATTTTATTTGTCATTTTCTTTGCATCTTATTTTTCTGTTCAAGTTGCTTAATTTTCCCTTGGTCTTTTATGTTAAAGTGTGCCTAAGAAGTTGTGACCATTAAACCCACATGGTTGAGGATTTTTCCACACCATTGTGGTGATCAACTTTGGCCACTTTGTTGTGCCTTTTGTTTTAAGTCTCTTGCTGAAATTTTTGCTCTATTTTTAGGTGTGTTATTTTTTCTTAATCATGTGTTTTGTCAAATACTAGTCATGTTAGTTTCCTATTTTGTCTCATTTAAATTCCATAGGTTTTAGCCTCTTAAATTTTTTACAAAAAAGCTTTCAAAAACAGTTTGAATTGAGCTCCTAAGAGGTGAACCTCTTGTTGAGTCTCTTAAGTCTTTTATGCTTTTAGTTCAAGCATATTAATCTCTTTGTTTTTCTTAAATATTTGCTCAATTCAATCTTTATATGTTTCTTGTTTTATGTTGAATTATTAGTAGCCTTCCACTTGGTTTACCTTCACTATTGGTGCCTCTTTATGGAATTTTAGCTTGGGTGAATTGTGTTAGTAATTTGAGCAATCAATTTACTTCAAAATCAGCCCTAAATCATTCCTTAAGCACCATTAGTTCAGTGGTATTTGGAACTACTAAGTTGTTTTGCCTTTAGTTACATGCATTGCTTTAAAATTATGTGACCTTACTTTGTGCTTATTCACTCAAGCGTTATTATTTCAAGCATCCTCGTTGAAATTAGCTGCAGCAAAATGATTAGAAAAAGTTAAAAAAAATAGAAAAAGTTCAAGTTAAGAAAAAAAAAAAGAAGATAAAGAACTCAAAAGAAAGACAAATTTGAAGTTGTGTACCTAATAGTAGAAACATTTGATATGAGGAACCAATTGTGATTCAAAAAAAAAATTACTTGAGTAAGCTTTTTAGTTTTTGGTCACTTAAATTTTATTAAGTGTGCAACTATTGGTTTCATTTTTTTTGTTTGAGTCTTTTTTCATCTCTACTCTTAGAGCTAATCTAGGAAAGTTATTTGTGTGCTACCTTCCTTTATGAGCCTTATGTTTTCTTGGTTGTCTTCTTTACTTCTTTGAGTTTGTCATTGTTTAATCTATCCACTTGGATTTGTGAACCTTATTTTGTTATTCACCTTTGTTTGTTGTCTTGTGTTGTATTCGGCCTTGGTAAGGAAAGGTTGGGAAAGGTTCCATATATAAAATTTTGGCATGTCCAAACAAGAGGAAACAAGGGTAGCATTCTTGGGGTGAGTTGATGCAACTCAAAAGGGCTTGATCAAAAGGAGACAAACACCAAAAAGCTTGGAGTGAAGACTTTGTTTTATTTTTTTTTTATTCTTTGTATTGTGTATACTTAATTTTAGATTGGGAGTTTGAGTGCCCTTAAGGCCCTCCCTTGGTTTGTAATAATTTTGGTTAATTTTAGCATAGTTCCTCGTTAATTAGGTGAAGAAGGGAGAAGTGGTACACTTCCTTCAACACCTTAGGAGCACCATTAGAGCCCTTTCTCTTTTACATTCTTGAACTTTTATTTTATTTTATGTTGTTTTGAAAAAACGTGTAAGGCTAAGAGTTCCAAAGACTCATCAAGCCACCTTAGGTGAGAAAACCAAAAAAAAAAAAAAAAAGCTTTTGGCCTACCCTTTAGTTTTTAGCATCCAAGCACCATGACTTCCCACACACATTCTAGAGCACATAGTTGTTCATCAAGTAAGAGTGTCAACCAAAGAAAACCTTCCAAGGGAGACACTCTTGAAAACCTTAACTTAGAATTTAGGGAATGGATGGCTAAAGAACAAGAAAGGAGAGAAGAAAAAGAGAGAAAAAAAGAAATAAAAGAAAAGGAAAAACAAAAAGAGAAGGAAGAGTTAAAAAAAGAGATGTTGGAAATGAGAAAAGAGAAAAAAGAGCGAGAAGAGAGAAGCAAAGAGAGAGAAGAGAGGATGAAGAAGGAAAGAACTAGAAAGAAAAAGAGAAGAAGAGGAAGAAGAGAGAAGGAGAGGAGAAGAGAGTAAGAGGAGATATGGGAGGGAGAGTGATTGAAAAAATAAAAGAATTCTCATAAGATCCCCATCTATGCATTTTAGCTCTAGTGAAGAAGAATACTATAGAAATCAACATAAGCATCACTCACATTCATCATACAATCATCATTCTCCCCAAGAGAACATAAATCATGCTAGGGAACCAAAGGTAGACCTACCCCATTTTCATGGTAGGGAAGATGTTCAGACTTACCTAGATTGGGAAGTCAAAGTGGAACAACTCTTTCGATGCTATGAAATTAGGGAAGAAAGAAAAGTACCTTTGGCCTCCCTTAGTTTTCAAGGTTCTACTTTGCATTGGTGGGATGGGTTAGTCAAGGATAGGGCCTGTAAACAAATGCCTGACATTCGCTACTGGAATGGTTTAAAAACTTGTTTGCGAAGAAGGCACATTCCTTCATATTATGAAAGGGATCTTTTGGATAGGCTCCAAAGACTTAGGCAACATAACCTAAGTATTGAGGAGTATAGACAAAAGATGGAGCTTCTCATACTAAGGGCCAATATCATTGAGGAACCCAATGCCACCCTTGCTAGGTTTTTGTGTGGATTAAGCTCTGACATTAGAGATAAGGTAGAGCTTCTTTCATACTCAAACCTTGATGAGTTGGTAGAACTTTGTGTAAGAGCTGAGAATCAACTCTAGAGAAAAAGCTTTAAAAAAGATTTTCCCTCTTACTCAAAGAGATACCAACTTAAGGGAAACTCTTTCAAGGGTTTTCCCAAAGAGGAACCCAAGCATTTTCAAGATACAAAAGCACCTCATGTAAAGAGAAAACCCCCTACTACTAAGCCTACTGAGAGGCAAAGTAGTATCAAATGCTTCAAATATCTTGGGAGAGGCCATATTGCCTCTCAATGCCCTAACAAGAAAACCATGATCATAAGGGGACAAGACATTTGTAGTGAGAATAAATCATCTTCCTCCTCTAGTGAGAGTGAGGAAGAAGGGGGACATACTTTTGAACAACAGTGTGAGGAAGCTTTTCCTTATGAGGGGGACCTCTTTATGGTTCAAAGGCTTCTTGGAAGCCAACCTCTAGAGCTTGGCCAGTTACAAAGAGAGAACATCTTCCATACAAGATGTAAAGTAAATGACAAAGTATGTTCTCTCCTTGTTGATAGTGGCTCCTGTTGTAACTGTTGTAGCTCTAGGTTGGTTGAAAATCTAGCCTTGACTACCATGCCCCATCCCAAACCTTACAAGTTGCAATGGCTCAATGAGCAAGGGGAGATGGTAGTCAATGAACAAGTTATGGTTCCAATTTCCATAGGATCTTATAATGATGAGATTCTTTGTGACATAGTTCCTATGGAGGCTGGTCATATCCTGTTGGGAAGACCATGGCAATTTGACAAAAAAGTTATTCACCATGGTCACTCCAACCAAATAATTCTCACCCATAATGAAAAGCGCTTCAAATTGTATCCTTTGTCACCTTCTCAAGTAGCTGAAGATCAATTTGCGATGAAAAAGAAAAGAGTTGAGGAAAAACAAAAACAAAAAAAAAATACAACAAGATTTACCCTTAAAGCTTGAAAAGGGTAAAGAGAGAGAGTCGGAAGGTGATGCCCCTTTGAAAGGGAATATTAGTAAAAAGAGCCTATTTGCTACTAAACGTGATTTAAAAGAAGCTCCTTTGACTAACAAGCCCTTTTATCTCCTCTTTTGCAAAGAAGCATCAAATCCTTCTCCCATTTTGCATTCTTCTGCTGAGAGCACTGCCACAGCCCATGCACATGAGCACCTTCCTCAAGGGGTTCAAGATATTTTAAAAGAATTTGATGACATATTCCCTAATGACGTTCCGAAAGGACTTCCTCCCATTAGGGGTATAGAACATCAAATTGATTTGGTACCTGGCGCAAGTCTACCTAATAGACCTGCCTATAGGACCAACCCTATGGAGACCCAAGAGATTGAGTCTCAAGTGAATGAGCTGTTGGAGAAGGGTTGGGTTCAAAAGAGCCTAAGCCCTTGTGCTGTGCCAGTCTTGTTGGTGCCCAAGAAGAATGGCCAGTGGAGGATGTGTGTTGATTGTCGTGCAATCAACAACATCACCATCAAATATAGGCACCCAATACCCCGTCTTGATGACATTTTGGATGAATTGCATTGGCAAAAATATTTTCAAAAATAGATCTTAGAAGTGGTTACCACCAAATAAGGATCAAAGAGGGTGATGAGTGGGAAACTGCTTTTAAGACTAAATTTGGTCTTTATGAGTGGTTGGTTATGCCTTTTGGGCTAACTAATGCCCCAAGCACATTCATGCGCTTAATGAATCATGTACTGAGGGATTGCCTTGGTAAATTTTGTGTAGTTTACTTTTATGACATTTTAGTTTACTCTAGGAACCTAGATGATCATTTAGGACATCTAAGGCATGTTTTTTCTCTTCTTAGGAGTAATAATCTTTTTGGTAACTTAGAAAAATGCACCTTTTGTGTAGATAGTGTAGTTTTCCTAGGTTTTGTAGTTAGCACAAAAGGGGTTCATATTGACCCCGAAAAGATAAAAGCTATTCAAGAATGGCCCACCCCAAAGAGTGTGACAGAGATCAAAAGCTTTCATGGTCTCGCTGGATTTTATAGGCGCTTTGTGCCTAATTTCTCCATGCTCTTCGCACCAATAAATGATTTGGTGAAAAAGGAAGTTCCTTTCCCTTAGGGTGAGAAACAAGAGAAAGCCTTCCAGCTAATTAAGCATAAACTGACCCATGCACCAGTCTTGGCATTACCTGACTTTTCTAAAACATTTGAACTTGAATGTGATGCCTCTGGTGTAGGTGTGGGGGCTGTCTTGTTGCAAAGAGGGCACCCCATTGCGTATTTCAGTGAAAAACTCAATGGTGCCCCCCTCAACTACCCCACCTATGATAAGGAGTTTTATGCTCTAATTAGGGCCCTTCAAACTTGGGAGCATTACCTTGCTCCCAAGGAGTTTGTCATTCATAGTGACCATGAGTCACTAAAATATTTGAGGGGTCAAGGTAAATTCAACAAAAGGCATGCAAAGTGGGTGGAATATCTTGAATCCTTCCCTTATGTCATCAAGTACAAGAAAGGAAAACAAAATTTGGTGGCTGATGCTCTTTCTAGGCGTCATGCCCTTTATTCATCCTTGAGTGCAAAAATCTTGGGATTTGATGACATTCAGGCTATGTATCCGTCTGATAAGGATTTCGGCCCCATATTTGCTACCTCTGCATCTGCATTTGCATTAAAGGCCCATGATAGGTACTTCATCAGTGAGGGGTATCTTTACAAAGGGAGTAAGCTTTGTATACCCCAAGGATCAATTAGGAACTTACTTACAAAAGAGAGTCATGAAGTTGGGCTCATGGGGCATTTTGGGATTTCCAAAATCCTCATGCTTTTACAAGAGAAATTCTTTTGGCCCCGTATGCGTAGAGATGTCCATAGACATTGCTCTAAATGTATAGCTTGCTTGCAAGCAAAGTCTAAAGCAATGCCTCATGGACTATACATACCTTTACCTGCTCCTTCTGCACCTTGGGAGGATATTAGCATGGATTTCATCCTTGGGCTCCTAAGAACCCAACGAGGTGCAGACTCCATATTTGTGGTGGTGGACCGATTTTCAAAAATGGCCCATTTTATTCCCTGCCACAAAGTGGATGATGCAAGCAACATCGCAAGACTTTTCTTTAAAGAGGTTGTCTGATTGCATGGTATACCCTCTTCAATAGTGTTAGATAGGGATGTGAAGTTCCTTAGCCATTTTTGGAAAACTCTTTGGGCTAAGCTGGGAACTAAACTTCTTTTTTCCACTACCTGTCACCCTCAAACTGATGGGCAAACAGAAGTGGTGAATAGATCTTTTTCCACTATGCTGAGGGCTCTCCTTAAAGGCAACCATAAGTCTTGGGATGAGTACCTTCCCCACATTGAATTTGCTTATTACCGGGTGGTTCATAAAACCACCAAGCATTCTCCTTTTGAGGTGGTCTATGGCTTTATTCCTCGTACTCCTCTAGATCTTTTACCTCTTCCTCTTTCTGTTGCTGTGCATAAAGAAGGAGAGGCAAAAGCCATTTTGGTAAAAAAATTGCATGAGAGGGTTAAAGTTAACATAGAGCGCCAATCCTTGAGAGATGCTACTTTCGCCAATAGGGGGAGGAAAGAAGTCATCTTTGAAAAGGGCGACTGGGTATGGATTCACTTGAGAAATGATAGATTTCCTTCTCAAAGAAAGTCCAAACTTAGCCATAGAGGAGATGGACCTTTCCAAATCCTTGAGCGGATCGGTAATAATGCCTATGTTTTAGATCTGCCTGAAGATTATGGGGTAAGCACCAGTTTTAATGTTTCTGATTTGTCTTCATTTGTAGGTGCTGAAAATGACGAAGACCCCATGGATTTGAAGTCAAATCCTCTTCAAGGGGGAGGAGATGATGTGACCATGCCTAGCCAAGGACCTATCACTAGGGCCATGGCTAGAAGGATTGAAGAAGACCTAGCCCTTGCAGACAAAGGAAGACTTCACCTCCTATGGAGATTGAAGATATTAGGCTAGGGACTTTAGTTAATAACATGTAATTTTCCTTTATTTTAATTTTGAGGAGCATTAAGAATTTAATTTGGGACATGTATTTAGTCCATTTTTTATTTTTAGGAGGTGTCTTAGGAATTTAGAGGGTGGATTTAGCTTTTTGGGTCTTTATGAAGGAAATAAGGGGTAGCCTTGATATCTACACCCCTCTTTTCTACATAAACCCCCTAAGCTAATAAGAAGGAATCTTGGCCCTTGGTTTGAGAAACTTGGGCACCAAGTTTGATGATCTAAGGAGGGAATTGTTTCTCAATTCTCCTCCCTTAGATCTCTCCTTTTAATCCCAGCCCTTCTTTTTTAGGTTATCTTGTTCAAGAGGTTAGCTACCTCTATAAATAGGAGTTCCTCCCTCACTTGTATTTTTTACACTTGAATTTAATCCTAGAGACCATATTGGTTGAGGTTCTTACCTTTGAGTGTCCCCCTTTCTCCTTTGTGAGAGCTTCTAAGAGTTATCAAGGGACTCCTCTCTTGTGGCCTCTCCCCTTTGGCTTATCAAACCTAGTATTTGTGGCACCTCACCGCATTCCTTTCCTCTCCGTAAATCCATTTCCCTTCCAAGTGACCTTAGAAAGGATCCTTTGGGCACGTGATCATCAAAGATCACATTAGCACCCCATTGCTTATTTTAGTGAAAAACTCAATGGTGCCTACCTCACCTACCCCACCTATGACAAGGAGTTTTATGCTTTGATCCGTGCCCCCAAACTTGGGAACATTATGTTGTTTCCAAGGAATTTGTCATTCATAATGACCATGAGTCACTTAAGTATTTGAGGGGGCAAGGAAAGTTGAACAAGAGGCATGCTAAATGGGTTGAATTTCTTGAAACTTTTCCTTATGTCATCAAATATAAAAAGGGAAAAACAAATGTGGTGGTCGATGCTCTTTCAAGGAGGCATTCTCTCCTTGCCACCCTCAGTGCTCAAATTTTGGGATTTGATGACATAAAAGAAATGTATCCTTCTGACCAAGACTTTGGAACCATTTATACTGCCTCATCTTCCAAAGCCAAAGATGGCTTCTACATGTGTGAGGGGTACTTATTCAAAGAGGGAAAACTTTGTGTACCCCAAGGATCCATTAGGAAATTGCTGACAAAAGAGAGCCATGAAGGTGGGCTCATAGGGCATTTTGGAATTGATAAAACCTTAATGCTTTTAAAAGAAAAATTCTTTTGGCCCCATATGAAAAAAGATGTCCAAAGACATTGCTTGCGATGCATAGCTTGTTTACAAGCTAAGTCCCGAGTAATGCCTCATGGACTTTACACACCTTTACCCACTCCTTCTACACCTTGGGTAGATATTAGCATGGATTTTATCCTTGGGCTCCCAAGAACCCAACGAGGTGTAGACTCCATCTTTGTGGTAGTGGACCCCTTTAGTAAAATGGCACATTTCATTCCCTGCCACAAAGTGGATGACGTGAGTCACATCGCAAGGCTTTTCTTTCGTGAGGTTGTCCGCTTGCACGGAATACCCTCAACCATAGTCTCTGATAGGGATGCTAAGTTCCTTAGCCATTTTTGGAAAACGCTTTGGGCAAGGCTAGGAACTAAGCTCTTATTTTCTACCACTTGTCATCCTCAAACAGATGGACAAACTGAGGTAGTAAATAGATCTCTATCCACTATGTTGAGGGCACTCTTGAAAGGTAACCACAAGTCTTGGGATGGATATCTTCCCCACATTGAATTTGCATATAATAGGGTGGTTCATCGAACCACTAAGCACTCCCCTTTTGAGGTTGTATATGGTTTTAATCCTCTCACCCCTCTGGACTTGTTACCACTCCCTAACACCCGAATTTTTCATAAAGAAGGGAAAACTAGGGCTGATTTTGTCAAAAAATTACATGAGAGGGTCAAAACTAATATTGAAACCCAATCTAAGGAGTATGCTTCATCTAGCAACAAGGGGAGGAAGGAAGTCATCTTCGAAAAGGGCGATTGGGTTTGGCTTCACCTAAGAAAGGATCGTTTCCCTTCTAAGAGGAAGTCCAAACTTAGCCCTCGAGGAGATGGTCCCTTCCAAATCCTTGAGAAGGTAAATAATAATGCATATAAGTTAGACCTTCCCGAGGATTATGGAGTTAGCACCACCTTTAATCTTTGTGATCTTACCCCCTTTTTAGGTGCTGACATGGAAGAGGACGACCCTTCAGATTTGAGGACAAATCCTTCCGATGGGGGAGGAGATGATGCAATCCTACCTATCAAGGGCCCTCTCACTAGGGCAATGGCTAGGAGGATTGAAGAGGACTTGACCCGGAAAGACTCATCAAGACCCCAGCTTATGATGGAGATAGATATTTTAGGTCATAGTCCTTAGTTTTCCTCTTACAAATATTAATTAGCTTTTAATTCCCTTTTAGGCCTTGTATTTTGGCCATTTATTTTAGTTTCTAGAGTTTAGGGTGTAATTAGCTTAGGAAGGGAGGTAAGGGGACTAAATGGCCTAATAACACAAAGGAGTGTGGATCTCTTTCCACACCCCCTTAATTAGGTCGTGACACTCCCTAGCTTAAGGCTAGGCACCACTTTTAGTGGGCCTAAGAGGGATTAGTGCTCCTAATACTAATTAGGCCCAAGTCCCACATTGCCCAGTTTTGAGTGCCTTGCTCCCTCTTTAGGCTATAAATACACCTAGTCTCTCTTGTACAAAGCACACTTGATTGAATGAAGTAAGACTCTTTTTGAGCAATTTATTCTTGAGTGTCATTGATAATCCTCTCTCTTGAGGAATCTCTCCCTTAAAGCTTTTATCAAGGGACCTCTCCCTTGTGGCAAGCAACATAAAATTTTTTGACTCATCTTTCTCCTAGAAAGTGGCGTTGACCCTCTCCCATTTCTAACCTCTCCATCCTCTATTTTCACCAAGTAAGGAAGTCATCATAAGAAGAAGTAATACCAACTAGAAGTGTGCTTACCAGAAATGATGGTTGTATTCTTTGACAAGTCCACCAAATATCTCCCTAAAAGTGCGGCGATGGGATATCTGCAAGTGACACTGTGACGCTCAAGTCAGTCAAGGGAGTTTAGTATGGATTGTTCAGTGAGTCTACAATACCTTTGTCTTGTCTTTTATATTGGGGATGTAGTAAATGTGACTTTAAAGGTGTTTTATTGCTTATTATCTGCTTCTTTAAGTTGTCTTGTAATTGTCAGTTTGTGGCGACTGTCATAAATATCCTTGAATGGATTTTTGGGGTGTCTGAGTTGTTCTTCCTGTGCTGGTTGGGTTTCCTTGGGAGATGTTGATGGAGTTTGTTGGTGAGTGGTGACTTTAGAGGTCGCTTAGATTGGCTTTGAGAGACGGGTGACTTTGAGGTCGCTTAGAATGACCTTTTTTGGGTGACCTCGGGGGGACAAATTGGGCTACTTTTAAGTGGGTGAGTTAGACGACTTTGGGTGATGTCCTTGAAGCGAAGTGTATGAGGTTGTCAAGTATGTATTAATGTATTGTGAGGTGCCAGCCAGTTGTACATCTGTTGTGTAAGGTGTTTCCACCTGGTTACATACTTCTATAAGTTATTGTGTCAAGTGACTTGTGGTGGTCTTCAGTCGTTGGATGGAGGGTTAGAAGGATTGATGGGAGCCTTTAAATAGGTGTTGCTTGGTGGCCATTAGATGGGTCGTAAAAGGTCGCATAGGAGTCGTTATATTGATATTGATTGGGCAGGAGTGGTTATAAGTCTCTTCGAATTCTATCTTGTCGGATACACTTATTTCTCCATTTACATTTGTGCTCTTGTCTTCTCTTGCTTGAGGTTTTTCTTTTCTGTGAGGTATGTTGCTTTGCGTGGTGTTTTTTTTCTTCTCTATTTGCCCTTCATCTTGTTCCATTTTTGCATTTTCAGGCTGAGGAAGTGCTAGGGTTGTAGTTTTATTTTCTTTGTGAGAACTATGTCTTCAGATTTTGGGGATGGGCATAGGCAGTGGAAGGGGAAGGGTTCAATGCTTCCACAAGAGATAATGGGCATAAGCAATGGATCTAAAGGCGGGTCGCTCTAGGCGTCCGATGTTGATGGTGTTGTGGCAGTGTTAAAGGTTTCAGGGGTGTGACATCCTCGGGGGTTAGGGTAGTGAAGAAGAAGATGGGTGCGGGGAAGGATAATGTTGTAAAAAGGGAGTTAAAGGGGAACAGGAAAATGGTGTCGGAGGTTCCAAGGAAGAGGGGGGGTAACCACAAGAAGGCAGATTTGCCGCCTTTGGATGTCTCTGGGTACGAGTTTGTTAGGAGTAATGTTGTTGAGTTTAGGAGTAAGGTAGGTGAGTCGATAATCAATGCTCTTGTTCAAGGTGGTTTTGTGTTGAATGTCGATAAGGTAAACTTATTCTTATTATAGTCATGTGCTGGGAATGAGTTCGTGTGTTGAGGGGGGTCCTTTGAAGTACCTTTCACTTATGTATATGAGACTTTCTTCCTCAATCTTGGGGTCACCTTACCATTTTTCGAGTTTGAGTGTGAGTTTCTTAAGTACACGAATATGGCACCGTCATAATTACATCCACATAGTTGGGAATTCCTTAGGGTTTTTTGGGTCCTTTGTTCTTGTTTGGGTGTAAAGGTGTCTTTGAATAGGTTTCTTTATTTTTATCAATTGAAGTTTGGTGCACCAGTAGTTGGATTTCTTTCAGTAGGGTTAATAGGGGGTTGTTTTCCTTATACTCTAGCACGTATAAGTTTAAAAACGAGTTCAAGAGGGTGGACTCCATAGATCGGAGGCCTCAATATAAAAACGTCTTCTTCGAGATGGATGGGAAGGCAAAGTTTCTTTTCTATTGGTAGGAGTCACCTCGTAAATTTATGGGAATGAAGAGGAAAATGTGGAAGGAGAATTAGAGAGTGTTTCATGTATTTTTGGACTGATGTTTATGTTTCCCAATTTCAATTTTTGACCTTGTTTTGTGTATGTTATGTAGAACTAATGGGGAAGAATAATTGAAAGTCGTTGAAGGGGAAGTTTGACTTGACTAAGGGGAATACTGTTGCTGCTGCTGGAGGTGGGAGTCGCAAGAGGAAGCATGATGACATAGCTACGGGAGTCATAGGTGGGGTGACTCTAAAGGTTGCTATAGTTGTTTTGGAGGGCCACGTGGTGTTCTCCAAGATCAACTGGCTGAGTTGAAAACTCGATTTCAAGTGGTTATTGTGTCGTTTGTTGAGGGGATAGTTGCTATCAAGCTATGCATGATCGTTTAATTTGATTTGTCGTCAAGGCTACTGAGAATAGGAGGTTAGCGACCTCCTGAAGTGTAGAGTTAGAGCGGAAGTTGGGGACCTTGAAGAGCAACTAGATGAGGCTCAAAGGCAATTGGTTAAGGCTAATGGGAAAGTTAAAGCCTCGGAGGACGATCTTGATGATGCTCGACGGCAGATGCGCTTGGAGCATACTAATTGCTTTAACAAGGTTGTGAAACAAGCAGTTTTGTTCACCAACATGGAGGAGACTCGTTTTGCTATTAATAAGGAAGTTAAAGATGGCTAATTAGTGGATGAAAAGGATGAAGAGAAAGAAGAGCAAGAGGAGAACGTTGCCACAAAAATCATTGTTAGGGGTGTTTGAGTTTGTGTATTTGTTTATGTTTTGGTTTTTCTAGTCTTTTTGGTTATAAGGTTTTTTGTAATGGACTTGATTTTATTAATATAATGATGCTCTTTGGTTGGTTTTATCGTTTTGGTTCTTCATTGTTGATTTCTAACTTGCAACACTTTGTGATTTTGTTAGTTTGTGGTGTAACTGTGTTGTGCTTGTGAGTTTTTATGGTTAATTGCTTGAAAGATTTATGTTCCATACTTTGAGAGTTCGTGCTCAGCTTTCGAAAGTTCGTGTTTGATCCAAAAGTTACGCCCAAGAGCTCAATTTTGACTCTTTTGAGTGGGAGACTCGTTTTCGGTCTTGCATTCGTCTATTTTGAGCGGGAGACTTGCGTTTGGTCTCAGAGAACTCGCGTTTGGCAATTACTTGAGAGACTTGCATTCGGTCTTGGGTAGCTTGCGTTTAGCTCTTTCTTGGGAGACTCGTGTTCAGTCTCAGAGAGCTCGCATTTGGCTCTTGCTTTTTCGGAGGTCGTCATTTTTGTTTACGGATATAGTGCAAAGTTGAATATGAGGGTGCTTGAAATTGTATTTTTATTAATGTTGTGGGCTCATTAAAACATTTCGAGTCCAAAAACTCATTTTAGTCTTGGTTGGGGAGAAAAAGAATTAGAGTAGGAAAGAGTACCCTATGCAATTGTTTAACTAAAATAAAATTTAAGTGGGATGCATTCCAAGTCCTGGGTATGATTTTGCCATTGAGTTCTTGGAGTTTGTAAGCATTATTTTGCAAGTTTTCGGTAATTCTGAATAGACCTTCGTAGGGTGCTTCAAGCCTCTTGCCCGTTGGGTTTCTTCGTGCTTCTCCAGTTAGTATCCATACCAAGTCGTCTAGTTAAAAATATATAGGGTTAAGCTTGCTATCGTATCTTCTTTTTGCTATGATTTTTCATACTGCTTCCTTAATTTTTTCCATGTCACACACTTCTTTAATAAGGCTGAGGTCTTCTCGCAGGGTGACCTCGTTGGCTTGTTGACCATAGTGAGTTCTGCTTGGTATGGGCTTTCCGAATTCAACTGGAATCATGGCGTCAGAACTGTAGACAAGCTTGTATGGCGTTTATTGTGGCTGATTAGGGGGGCAGTGGTAGACTCATAGGATGGTCGGCAGTTTGTCTACCCATGATGTTTTGGCAACCCCTAACCTTTTCTTGAGCTCGTTTAGGATTACCTTATTCACTGCTCCAACTTGGTCATTGATTTGAGGATGTTCCACGGATGTCGTTAGGTGCTTGATCTTGAGGTTTTGTAAGAAGTTTGCCACGTTGGAGTCTATGAACTTCCTTCCATTGTTAGAGATCATCGTGTTAGGAATCCTGTACCTACAAATTAGTTAGTGCCCATATAATTTTTTTAACACATTGGCTTGTTATGTGAGCTACTGCCTTTGCTTCGATCCATTTGGTGAAGTAGTTGATGGCGACCATGAGGAACTTGGCTTGTTCTCTGGCTTGGGGGAGAGGTCCCAAAATGTCAATTCGTCATATTACGAAGGGTGGCCATGGGGAGGTTAAGGCGTGCATGACTTATGGGGTTGGTGAGGTAGATTGTTGAATTCATGGCACTTGCTGCATTTGCAAATGAAGTTCTTGCAGTCACTAAGTATGGTCAGCTAGTAAAAACCAACTCGAAGTACTTTGGCAGCCATAGATTGGGCTCCACTGTGAAATCTGCATATTCCTTCATGTAGTTCCCAGAGGACGTAGTTGGATTCTACTGGGTTTAAGCACTTCAATAGTGGTCGAGTAGTACTCTGCCGAAAGAGTTCATCTGAAACTAGTAAAAAATGACTTGCCTTTCTTCTTAGTTTCTTAGCTTTGGCAGGGTCGTCGGGGAGTATGTCTTGTGACAGGTAGGCATGAATCAGATTCATCCAGACGAGGCCTTGGTGTTGGACTAGTAATATTTCCAGCATGGTTGGCTAAGGGTCTCCTGGATTATAATGTGATGTTGTTTTGGTCTCTTGGTTCTGCCAAGCTTCGATAACAAGTCGGCTCGCGAGTTGTCTTCTCTAGCGACATGGCTAATTTTGAATTTTTGGAATTCGTCAATTAAGTTTTTCACCATGTGATAATACTTAAGGAGTTGCTCGTTCCACTTTTGCATTTGAGCTTAGTCTCTGCAACTTCTAAGGCCAGTTTTAGTCCTGCTATTAGAGCTTTGTATTTGGCTTGATTGTTTGAGGTTGGGAACTCAAAATCGCATTAACTATTCGATGGTCAGGTTAGCTGGCCCTTCTAATAGAATTCATGCTTTGCCTCCTTTTTTGTTGGAAGATCCATTGACAAAAAGGGTTTATTCATTTGTTTCTTGGTCATCAAGTCACGGGGTAAACTCAACAATGAAATCGGAGAAGTATTGGGATTTCATTGGACCTTGAGATTCGTAGTGCAAACCATATTCCAATAGTTCTACTGACCAGGCAATCATCCTTCCGTTGAGCTCAGGCTTCCTTAGGGTCTTTTGAATGGGGTGGTTGGTTTTAATGATCACCTTATTGTTTTAGAAGTAAGGACATAGTCGTCAAGCTATGGTTACGAGAGTAAGGGCGAGATTTTCAATTAGCTAATATCTCTTCTTCGCGTCCTACAACATTCTACTTATAAAGTATATGGATTGTTGGGTTCCCTCTTCGTGTACATGGGCTACACTAATGGCGTCCTCGGCCATTGAGAGGTATAAGAGGAGGTTTGTTCCTGGGAGAAGACGAGATATGACTGATGGGGTCGCCAAGAATGTCTTAAATTCTTGGAAGGAGGCTTCACATTCTTTTGTCAACGTAAAATCTCTTGTCTTTTTTACGAGCTGGAAGAAGGGATTGGCCTTGCTTGCTATGCAAGGTAGGAACCTTGATAATGATGCCAGACAACCTGTCAGTCTTTGTACCTCTTTCTTCAATGTCAAACTATGCTTATCAATTACAGCTCGACATTTATCTGGATTAGCCTCTATTCAAGCATAAAGCCTAGGAACTTATCGCCTTCGACTCTGAAAGCGCATTTCTCGAGATTGAGGCACATGTTATGCTTGTCTAACTGTCCAAATACTTCTACTAGGTCGGCTGCATGGCGTGAGGGGTCTTTTGACTTCACTACCATATCATCTATGTAGACCTCCATTATGCAACCTATTTGGTCTTGAAGACCTTGTCTATTAGGCTTTGGTATGTTGAGTTTGTATTCTTCTGCCTGAATGGAATAACCTTGTAGTAATAGTTTGCATCGTTAGTGATAAAAGTTGTCTTTGTCTGGTCTAGGGCGTACATCATTATTTGGTTGTACTCCGAGTAAGCATCAAGGAAGCTAAGGATTATGTGCCCTGAGGCTCCGTCAATAAGTTGGTCTATGTCAAGGAATGGATAAGCATCCTTGGGGCAAGCTTTGTTCAAGTTTGTATAGTCCACACACATTCGCCATTTCCCAGATGACTTCTTTACCATCACTACATTTGCTAACCAAGTTGAATAATCGACTTCTCAAATAAAGTTGGCGACTTTGAGCTTTTCGACCTCTTATTTGGCCACAAGTCTTTTTTTCTTGCCAAGGTTGTGTCGTCTTTGAGCTATTGACCTGGCATGGGGATACACGGAGAGCTTATGACAGATGAAGGTCGGGTCAATGCCTGACATATCTGAGCTACTCCAAGCGAACAGATCTATGTTATGGATTATTATGGCATTCACTTGATGATGTGTTATTGCATCAAGTTGGCTTCCCATTTTGGTGACTTGGTTAGGGCTGGTGCCTATTTGGCAATTTATGAGAGCTTCTATAGGTATTGGGTGTGAGTCTTCATATTCAGCTCTTAGGTAAAGGTTGGTGTTCTCTATGACGTTGATGTTGGCTCCTTTGATAGTAACCCAAACTTGGGAGTCTAATTAGGAGTCATTGTAGTTGCCCTCAAGTTGTGAATGTAGCATTATCTGGCTTCTTGCTAATTGTCCTTCATTGTGATGATGTCATCATTGACTACATTTGCTAAACAATTGCATAGGGTACTCTTTCCTACTCTAATTCTTTTTCTCCCAAACCAAAACTAAAATGAGTTTTTGGACTGGAAATGTTTTAATGAGCCCACAACATTAATAAAAATACAATTTCAAGCACCCTCATATTCAACTTTCCACTATATCCGTAAACAAAAATGACGACCTCCAAAAAAGCAAGAGCCAAATGCGAGCTCTCTGAGACTGAACACGAGTCTCCCAAGCAAGAGCTAAATGCAAGCTCCCCAAGACCGAATGCAAGTCTCTCAAGTAATTGCCAAACGTGAGTTCTCCGAGACCGAACGCAAGTCTCCCGCTCAAAAGAGCCGAACGCAAGACCGAAAACGAGTCTCCCACTCAAAAGAGTCAAAATTGAGCTCTTGGGTGCAACTTTTGGACCAAACACGAACTCTCGAAAGCTGAGCACGAGCTTTCAAAGTATGGAACATAAAGCTTTCAAGCAATTAACCATAAAAACTCACAAGCACAACACAGTTACACCACAAACTAACAAAATCACAAAGTGTTGCAAGTTAGAAATCAACAATCAAGAACCAAAGCGATAAAACCAACCAAAGAGCATCATTATATTAATAAAATCAAGTCCATTACAAAAAACCTTATAACCAAAAAGATTAGAAAAACCAAAACATAAGCAAATACACAAACTCAAACACCCCCAACAACGATTTTCGTCGCAACGTTCTCCTCTTCCTCTTCATTTTCTTTCTCTTCATCCTCCTCATCCACTAATTAGCCATCTTTCACTTCCTTATTAATAGCAAAACGAGTCTCCTGCATGTTGGTGAACAAAGTTGCTTGTTTCACAACCTTGTTAAAGCAATTAGTATGCTCCAAGCGCATCTGCCGTCGAGCATCATCAACATCGTCCTCCGAGGCTTTAACTTTCCCCTTAGCCTTAACCAATTGCCTTTGAGCCTTATCTAGTTGCTCTTCAAGGTCCCCAACTTCCCCTCTAACTCTACACTTCAGGAGGTTGCTAACCTTCTATTCTCAGTAGCCTTGACGACAAATCAAATTAAACACATATAGAACATCCTTTTAAATGAGCCCACAACATTAATAAAAATACAATTTCAAGCACCCTCATATTCAACTTTGCACTATATCCGTAAACAAAAATGACGACCTGCAAAAAAGCAAGACCCAAATGCGAGCTCTCTGAGATTGAACACGAGTCTCCCAAGCAAGAGCTAAATGCAAGCTCCCCAAGACCGAATGCAAGTCTCTCAAGTAATTGCCAAACGCGAGTTCTCTGAGACCGAACGCAAGTCTCCCGTTCAAAAGAGCCGAATGCGATACCGAAAACGAGTCTCCCACTCAAAAGAGTCAAAATTGAGCTCTTGAGCACAACTTTTGGATCAAACACGAACTCTCAAAAGCTGAGCACGAGCTCTCAAAGTATGGAACATAAATCTTTCAAGCAATTAACCATAAAAACTCACAAGCACAACACAGTTACACCACAAACTAACAAAATCACAAAGTGTTGCAAGTTAGAGATAAGAATGAAGAACCAAAATGATAAAACCAACCAAAGAGCATCATTATATTAATAAAATCAAGTCCATTACAAAAAACCTTATAACCAAAAAGACTAGAAAAACCAAAACATAAACAAATACACAAACTCAAACACCCCCAACAACAATTTTTGTGGCAACGTTCTCCTCTTCCTCTTCTTTCTCTTCATCCTTTTCATCCACTAATTAGCCATCTTTCACTTCCTTATTAATAGCAAAACGAGTCTCCTCCATGTTGGTGAACAAAACTGCTTGTTTCACAACCTTGTTAAAGCAATTAGTATGCTCCAAGCGCATCTGCCGTCGAGCATCATCAACATCGTCCTCTGAGGCTTTAACTTTCCCCTTAGCCTTAACCAATTGCCTTTGAGCCTCATCTAGTTGCTCTTCAAGGTCCCCAACTTCCCCTCTAACTCTACACTTCAGGAGGTCGCTAACCTCCTATTCTCAGTAGCCTTGACGACAAATCAAATTAAACGATCATGCATAGCTTGATATCAACTATCCCCTCAACAAACGGCACAATAACCACTTGAAATTGAGTTTTCAACTTAGCCAGTTGATCTTGGAGAACACCATGTGGCCCTCCGAAACAACTATAGCAACCTTTAGAGTCACCCCACCTATGACTCCTGTAGCTATGTCATCATGCTTCCTCTTGCGACTCCCACCTCCAGCAGCAGCAACAGTATTCCCCTTAGTCAAGTCAAACTTCCCCTTCAACGACTTTCAATTATTCTTCCCATTAGTTCTACATAACATACACAAAACAAGGTCAAAAATTGAAATTGGCAAACATAAACATCAGTCCAAAAATACAAGAAACACTCTCTAATTCTCCTTCCACATTTTCCTCTTCATTCCCATAAATTTATGAGGTGACTCCTACCAATAGAAAAGAAACTTTGCCTTCCCATCCATCTCGAAGAAGACATTTTTATATCGAGGCCTCCGATCTATGGAGTCCACCCTCTTGAACTCGTTTTTAAACTTATACGTGCTAGAGTATAAGGAAAACAACCCCCTATTAACCCTACTGAAAGAAATCCAACTACTGGTGCACCAAACTTCAATTGATAAAAATAAAGAAACCTATTCAAAGACACCTTTACACCCAAACAAGAACAAAGGACCCAAAAAACCCTAATGATGCATGCCTCCCTTGATCTTTTTCTAGAGGTTTTCTTCTTTAGTGAAATGGTTTGTGGAGAGGTAAGAAGTGAGGTGGTTTTAGGCGCCACTTACGGTAAGATAAGCCTAAGAGGGAAAGTTTGCCATAAGGGATGGAACCCTTGATAAAAACCTAAGGAATTCTCAAAGAGAGAAGGGTGGACACTAAGAGAATTTTGGCCAACTCAAGGTTTTTCCATTCAATCAAGTGTAAAAAATACAAGAGTGTGAAGGAGCACCTTTTTATAGAGGGAGCTAACCTCTTGGACAAGTCATGAAGGAAATGAAGGGTTAGGATTAAAAGGAGTCATCCAAAGGAGGAGGATTGAAGCCCAAAGTCCAATCAATACCCTCCTTTAGATGAGAATTGGTGCCCAAGCTACCTCATCCAAGGGCCAAGATTACTCCTTTATTAGTTTTGGGTTTTATTTAGCAAAAGAGGGTATAGTTATCAAACTACCCCCTTATTTCCTAAATAAAGGCCCAAAAGCTAATCTTACCCCTTCTTATTACTAAGACACCTCCTAGAAAATTAAATGGACTAATACATGTCCAAAATAAAATCCTAGGTTCCTAAAATAAAAATTACAAGTAAATAAGTCATGGCTTGCATAACTTGATGGTCATATGGAGGTGAGATCTTCCTCCCTCTACTCTAGCCATGTCTTCTTCTATTCTCCTAGCCATGGCCCTAGTGATAGGGCCCTTGCTTGGGGAGAATGCATCACCTAAGGAATTCCCAACTATGCGGATGTAATTATGATGGTGCCATATTCGTGTACTTAAGAAACTCACACTCAAACTCGAAAAATGATAAGGTGACCCCAAGATTGAGGAAGAAAGTCTCATATACATAAGTGAAAGGTACTTCAGAGGACCTCCCTCAGCACACGAACTCATCCCCAGCACATGACTATAATAAGAATAAGTTTTCCTTATCGACATTCAACACAAAACCACCCTGAACAAGAGCATTGATTATCGACTCACCGACCTTACTCCTAAACTCAACAACATTACTCCTAACTGACTCGTACCCAGAGACATCCAAAGGTGGCAAATCTGCCTTCTTGTGGTTACCCCCCTCTTCCTTGGAACCTCCGACACCATTTTCCTGTTCCCCTTTAACTCCCCTTTTACAACATTATCCTTCCCCACACCCATCTTCTTCTTCACTACCCTAACCCCTGAGGATGTCACACCCCCGAAACCTTTAACACTGTCATAACACCATCAACATCGGACGCCTAGAGCGACGCCTTTAGATCCATTACTTATGCCCATTATCTCTTGTGGAAGCATTGAACCCTTCCCTTTCCACTACCTATGCCCATCCCCAAAATTTGAAGACATAGTTCTCACAAAGAAAATAAAACTACAACCCTAGCGCTTCCTCAGCCTGAAAATGCAAAAATGGAACAAGATGAAGGGCAAATAGAGAAGAAAAAAAACACCACGCAAAGCAACATACCTCACAGAAAAGAAAAACCTCAAGCAAGAGAAGACAAGAGCACAAATGTAAATGGAGAAATAAGTGTATCCCACAAGATAGAATTCGAAGAGACTTATAACCACTCCTGCCCAATCAATATCAATCCAACGACTCCTATGCGACCTTTTACCACTCATCCAATGGCCACCAAGCAACACCTATTTAAAGGCTCCCATCAATCCTTCTAACCCTCCATCCAACGACCGAAGACCACCACAAGTCACTTGACACAACAACTGATAGAAGTATGTAACCAGGTGGAAACACCTTACACAACAGATGTACAACTAGCTAGCACCTCACAATACATTAATACATACTTGACGACCTCATACACTTTGCTTCAAGGACATCACCCAAAGTCGTCTAACTCACCCACTTAAAAGTAGCCCAATTTGTCCCCCCGAGATCACCCCAACAAGGTCATTCTAAGCGACCTCAAAGTCACCCGTCTCTCAAAGCCAATCTAAGCGACCTCTAAAGTCACCACTCACCAACAAACTCCACCAACATCTCCCAAGGAAACCCAACCAGCACGGGAAGAACAACTCAGACACCCCAGAAAGCCATTCAAGGATATTTATGACAGTCGCCACAAACTGACAATTACAAGACAACTTAAAGAAGCAGATAATAAGCAATAAAACACCTTTAAAGTCACATTTACTACATCCCCAATATAAAAGACAAGACAAAGGTATTGTAGACTCAATGAACAATCCATACTAAACTCCCTTGACTGACTTGAGCGTCACAGTGTCACTTGCAGGTATCCCATCGCCACACTTTTAGGGAGATATTTGGTGGACTTGTCAAAGAATAAAACCATCATTTCTGGTAAGCACACTTCTAGTTGGTATTACTTCTTCTTATGATGACTTCCTTACTCGGTGAATTTCTCTCTTCTCTAACTTCCTTTCCTTGGTCTCTTTGATGGTGAGAGAACCATAACCCTTTCAGAGTAACTCAATAGTCTTTTAGAAGATATATGTATATATATATAGAGAGAGAGAGAAAATATTCTTTTAAATCTTTTCTGATATTTTCTCTAACCTCATTTTTTCCTACTACCAAAATTAACCTTAATGAAGTGAAAAGAAAGAGAATTATTTTATTAACTTAAAAATAACCCAATGACTTTAATATAATTTATAGTCTAACAACCATCACATTTGACATATTTTCATTAAAGTCTTTCAATAATTACATGAGCCAAATATTAGATTAAATAATCTAATATTTCACATAGCTCAAATTTACATTCATACAATTACCGTGATTGAGACACCACATCAAGAAAGAATATGAAAAAGCAAAAAGATCACACTCACTATATATATATATATATATATATATATATATATATATATATATATATATATATATATATATATATATATTAGTAAACTAAAATAAAACATATCTATGATAAAGGCATCCACGAATCTTGATTCAAAATTCTCGAGTTCTCAAAATAAATTTATTGAATTTATATATTTATTATATATATTTTTTAAATTTAAATATAATTTTGATTTTTATTTAAAATAAATATGTTTAGTTCTATTTTTTTAAATTTATAATTTTGATTCTCTTATTTTAAAATCTATTATATTAATTTTTTATTTATTTCATTTCTTAATCAATGTTAATTTGTTAACACTATTTAAACACCATATATTGAAGTATAAAAAAGGCTAATACCATCTTTGAAAAATCTACATGATATTTTAGATATAATTAATTAAATTTTTTTAATATATTATATTATATAATAATACATCAAACTTTAAAAAAACTCAAACTTAGAGAATCTCAGGTATTATCATTCTAAAAATATAAGTATGGTGCAAATAAATACAAATATTTTAAATAAGTAAGTTAACAAGGTATAACAATAATATTTTAAAATACACTCATATGTATAACTTGCTGGTTTACTATTATTACAATTTATATATAAGTTAGCAAATGTTTATAGAATTTGATAACACCCACTTGGTTAACAATTTATGTTTATAAATTTATTTAAATAGACTAAGTTACTGGTAAATTATTTGTTTTAAGAAATAAGTTAATAAATTCATAAAATATAATCTTTTTATTAATTATATTATATTATTTAATTAATATCTGAATTTATATAATTATTAAAAAAATCCAGGATGAATCACTGTACCTTCTAAGCTATCCGCTTCTGGATATAGGCATATAAATTCGAAAAATATCACTTTCTAATATGTTATTTTACTGTATATAAATTGTTATTTTTATCGTCTTGTTATGAACGTATGAGATAGAAAAAACGAATAATTCAAAGAAAAACTAAGAAAAATAATAAAAGTGACTTCTTTAACCTAAGAGAAAGGCTTAATAACATGATAAGTTAGTCAATTAAATTAAGTTTAAGTTAATTTTATTATGTTGTATGAAGTTTGACTTTAACCTCCATCAGCTAATTTTATTTCATTTTTCATTTTTTTTGTTGATTCTCCTGGGAGTTGAAGACAGTTTAAAACGACTCAAACACCATGCTTAATCAACTGAACTAGACCCTTTGACTATAGAAAAAAATTATAATTCGTATGAAATAAACCATGATTACGATGAATCGAGTGATCTTTTATCTTCTTTAGCCTCTCTTCCTCCTAAATTATCACGACCTTAATTTCTTGAAAATTCCATTTGTTTTAAGAGTGTTATAAGTCACTTGAATTGGCCAAATTCAGCTGGAAGAAAGTTCAAAATAAATTGTATTAGAAATAACTCAATTATTTCCGTTCCCATATAATCCAGCTTTCCTGCCAGATTAGACATTACTGTCACATGATCATGTTAGTAATATCAAATTATTAGTAATCCTTCACCAATTTCATGAATTTTCATACCTTCTCTATTTTTGCATAAATGACTTTACATTTGCAGTCATCATCAATCTCCTTACGTTTAGACTGCTCGCAAGCCTCATAGAGAGATTTGTCAACATTAGTACTGTCTCTATGATGATTGGATGATTATTCATCACTAATGCAAGGTCTAATTCCATTACACTCAATTGAAATTGGATCATTTCAGACAATCATCGTAATTTAGTCCATTGAATATCATTAAATTGCCCAAACAAACATATTATGAACAACTATCTACATACATACAAGCAACATACTCACACATTAATGCTTTGAATAACTATAATGGATTCAAACTATTTAAATTTTAATCATGCATTTAAATTCATCTTTGAATGAAAAATAAACACACTTCATACACATAATAATGCTAAACAAATATACTTTAATATGGGCAATAAACAATACCTTTTTGACATGTATAATATTTTTGGATATACATACATTCAACAAGTATGTAAATATACCACTTATATCATTAATTAATAATTTTGGATATATCAATGGTTCACCTTTAGGCAATCCATATGTGCCTTTTAATTAATAATTTTATTCAACCCAAATACAAACTTTCATAGCATTATTTTATCAATCAATCATATAATTTGGAAACGCAACTTTAAATTTGACCACTTGGCGATTATTTTTTTTTTCTTAATATGTGATTCCAAATTAATTTATTTTCTGCAAAAGATTTTTAGAAAATATTACAGTTCATTCTCAAATTAATTTTACAAAGCATTGATCAAAAGAGAATGAAAAGAATAACATAGGTCCAACCTTCAATTCAATAATGATATATTCAGTTCATAGCGAATTAAAAGCAACATCTCTGCACAAATTAACCAAAAATTAATCATCAAGGAGAATTAGTTACGTGATTTAATCACCCTTTCAATACATGATTTAATCACCCATTCAATACAGGATTTATAACATTTATAGTACGTCGTAACAACCATTATAAAAATGAATGTTATTAAAAAATTAATTCAGATGCAGCGGAAAAACATAAACAATAATCCATAATTTAAAATCAGGTTTAGTATAATTTGGGGAAAGAAAATCATTAGTTGAGAACCATATTATGTGTGACCTTGCTCTGATACTAATTGTAACCATAATTTGATTTTTATGTGTAATTTTCTAAGATTCAACATACAAGAAACTACACTACAGGATCTTAGATGATATCTAATTCACATTCTTTATTATCTGTAATCATCAAGAGAGATTTTAGAAAAATTTACCTAGATCTACAGTATTTTTCAGAGTTTTGACCTTTAGAGTTTCTCTCTCGTACCCTAATTTGAAGAGTTTAGAAATTGTGTTCTAAGGGAGTCTTTTCAGGTAGATTTTTCCTTGTTTCTAGTTGTTGCTACTTTTTCTTATGATGACTTTGTTACTTGGTGAATTCCTCTCTTCTTTGACTTTCTTTCCTTGGTCTATGTGATGGTGAGAGAACCATAACCATTTCATAGCAGCTCAATAGTCTTTTAGAATATATATATATATATATATATATAGAATATCCTTTTAAATGTTGTCTGGTATTTTCTCTAACCTTATTTTTTCCTACCGCCAAAATTAACCTTAAAAGGTAAGAAGAGAGAGACTTATTTTATTAACTTAAAAAATCTCCAATGACTTTAATATAATTTCTAGTCTAACAATCATCACATTAAATATCTTTTCATTAAAGTTATTCTATAATTATAGAAGTTAAATATTAGATTAAATAATTTAACATTTCACATAGCTCAAGTTTACATTCATACAATTACCGTGATGGAGACATCACATCGAGAAAGAATATGAAAAAGCAAAGGATCACACTCACACATATATATAAATTAGTAAAATAAAAGCAAACATATCTATGATAAAGGCATCAACGAATCTTGATTCAAAATTCTCAGATCTCAAACTAAATTTAATTTAATTTATATATTTATGTATACATTTTAAATTTAAATATAATTTTGATTTTTATTTAAAATAATAGTTCTTTTTTTAAAATTTATAATTTTGATTCTCTTATTTTAAAATCTATATTGATTTTTTTATTTATTTCATTTCTTAATTAATGTTAATTTGTTAACACTATTTAAAGACCATACAATGAACTATAAAAAAGTTACTGCCATCTTTGAAAAATCTACATGATATTTTAAATATAATTAATTAGAAAATTTTTTAATCATATTATATTATATAAATATACATCAAACTTTAAAAAAACTCAAACTTGGAGAATCTCAAGCATTATCATTCTAAAAAATATAAGTGTGTTACAAATAAATACAAATATTTTAAATATTAAAATACTAGATTTTCTATTTTATACTTATCTGTTTTTCTAGAAAAGTAAGTTAACAAGTTATGACAATATTATTTTATAATACACTCATATGTATAACTTGTTAGTTTACTATTATCACAATTTATATATAAGTTAGTAAATGTTTATAGGATTTGATAACATCCACTTGCTAACTTATTTGTTTTAAGAAAAAAAAGTAGATATAAGTTAATAAATTCATAAAATATAATATTTTTATTCATTATATTTTATTATTTAATATCTGAATTTATATAATTATTAAAAAAATCCAGAATGAATTACTGTACCTTCTAAGCTATCCGCTTGTGGATATAATAGGTATGTAAATTAAAAAAATATCACTTTCTAATAATATTTTATTTTACTGTATATATATATTGAATATATATATAAATCATGTTAAAAATATTAAGTTTAAAAATATTAATATATAAAAAATCATTTCAATTTGTATCGATAAAAGAGAGATAATAATATTTTAAGTTAGTCAATTAAATTAAGTTTAAGTTAATTTTATTAATTATGGTGTATGAAGTTGACTTTAACCTCCATCAGTTAACTTAAAAATTTATTTAATCCATGAATTGATGAAGTCAATTAGTAGTTGATATTAAAAGTGACCGATGATAAAAATAAAATCCCATTAAATTAATTAATTAATTAATATGTACTAAAATTAAACAATATAGAGAACAAAGTTCCCTTTAAAAAAAAATCAAACAATAAAGTGAATGATAATTTTATCTTCAATTTCTTAGCATGTTCAAATTTCACGGATAAATGTACGAAAATGAATTAAATAGGAAGAAAAACAATAAATATAGAAAAAATCTAAATTTTTTATTCAATAAGAATAAATGTCTCTAAAATTTATTTCACTAACTATTTATTTTAGCTAGTTACAAAATCCTACTTTAACAAATCAAATGATGTAACTGAATAAGGAACAAGTAGAACTTTCATGTCATCACTAGCATCTTCAAGTGAAGAATGTTGTAGTACAATCTGCATAAAAAATAACCAAAAAAAAATTAATATAAGATATAATTTATAAATCAATTTATTTATCTAGCTTTATATGTAGATATATAAACTAAATTAGATAATACCTTCTCTGGCTCTGAGAAAGAATTCTCTTCTCTTACATTAGGTCCTGTGATCACTGTCTTTGTTGCTTTAGATAGTTGCATATTTGAATCCAATCCGCCTATAGAAACTCTAAGACTCTGAGGATCACTTCCAAAGTTTACCACCTGAAAATTAATATTATTTGAATTAATGTTAAAATTTTTATTTAAGAATAAATACTAATTCTCATTGAATTTTGAAACTGATCAAATCACCTTTATTCTGAGGTATTTTTTCTTATCCTCAGGATTTGTATACTCGATTGCCGATGCAACAAGAGAATGAGAAGAAGTTTCAAGTTTTGAATTAAGCAAAGTGGCTCCACTTGAAGTGGTAAAAAGCTGTTGGATCCAGTAACTAGGTGTCCCATAGTGCTGATGAGAGTTAAATACAACTGCATCCGGTGTCCACCTATGATTGTACAAATTAATTAAACCATGATAAAATAATTAAATAATATAACTAATTAACAGTCAAGCAAGAAAATTACTTTCTGTCATTTGAGTTTACAAAGAGTGGTGCATAACTGACCATGTGGATGACATCACTGTAAAAAAATTAAATAAAGCAATTTCTGTTAATTAATACAAAATGACATCAACTAATTCATATTTATGGAAAAGCTCTAGTTAATTAATCAACCTATTCCTTTCTAGTCCAATAAGGAATCCAGCTTCAGCGACAGCAGCCAAGAGAGTTCCATCTCCCGCGTCATCTTTCCAAACAGCATATTCACTAACAAATGCCTATAAAACAAATAGGGTTTAGGCTTTACCATATATAATCAATATATTAATACGCTCCATGAATATTTTAAACAAAAAATATCAGATAAATCAAACCTTTGGACCAGATCGTGATGCATTGTCGAACTTGGTAGACTTTGAAAACATATCCTTAGCATTTGTATAGATCTAAAATGTATAGTAAGAAGGATAACATAGTTAAACAAAGAGTTCATTTTTTTAATTTTATAAAGAATAATGAATAAAAATTTAAGACTTATATATCCTTACATGAAAATCATAGAAATCAGCTGGATGATCCAATGGTTTTTCGGAAGCATCACAATTTGAGATTATCATAATATCTGGATAAGCATGTTTTATGGCAGCATAAAATTTGAGATAGTTTCCTGTGCAACAAGAACACCAAACCAAAAAAATATGAAATATGATAAGTAATTCAATAATGTTGTACAAAAATATAATTTGAAATTGTTTTAAGCACCCCATATAAAAAAAGCTAAAAAAGAAAACATACCGTGATACCTAGCCATGCCACATTCTTCATTTCCAATGGCAACAATCCTCAGGTCAAAAGGCTTGGGATGTCCCATGGAAGCCCTAAGAGATCCCCATTTTGATTTGTGAGAGCCTCTAGCAAACTCAATTCCATCTAGAGCTTCCTATTGGTTAACAAAGATATAATTAAAACACTTATTATTTAAATTCATTAACACACAATTAAAATGTAGTAAAAGATAATACGAAAAATAGAAAAAAAAAAAAATATACCTGTATAAACGGTGCCACAGCAAATGTATTAACTTCATCGTTAAGGCTGATACCTAAACCAATATTTGATTAATTAGAAATATAAATAAAAATTTCAATACCTGCTACCTTTTAAATATTATTATAAAGTTCTTTTTTCACTGTAATTTCTCTAATAGAGACAATTTTTAGTTAAGATAAATATACTATACCATTATTAAACACCCACACCGGCATTGCTCCAATATCCTCAGCGAACTGTTTAGGAAACAAAAATAAATAAGATTTTTCAGTTTAATATAAAAAATTAAATATTCATGAGTTTAGAGTTTATATATAATTAAAAAGGGGGAAAAAACCCTACTTGAAGGCCCTCAAAATATCCAAATCCATCGTCAGTCCAGTAATTCCATACATCTCCAAAGTGCCCTGGTCTCTGCTCCCAAGGTCCAACACTGTCTTTCCACCTAAATGCATTTCTTAGATAGCCTCCTTCAACATAACACCCACCTAGTACAAAAGTGCACATGTACATAGTATTAGGTATGGGAGAAACTAATGTTTGCATTTTAATTAATTCTTCAAAAAATTGACTCACTCATTAATTATATGGAATATATTGTTGTTAAAAAACTAAAATAAAAATACAATTATTAACAAGTCTTTTAGCTAGTTACAAGATTTCGTTTTTAGACTTAGAATGTTATAAATCAAACTTAATTTTTAAAGCATAGGGTTTTAATTAACTTACCAGGGAATCTGAAAAATTTTGGCTTTAAATCTACTACCATCTGTGCCAAGTCCTTTCGGAAACCATGACCCTGAGGGAATAGAAGTTTAATTAATTAAGTGATGACAGTTATTAATAGACAATGGAAAACAAAACAACATACATATAATGATCCATGCATATACCTTAAATGTGTCTAAGGGCATAGCTGAAACTTGGTCTAACCACACAACTCCTTTGTTGCTTGTTGTTATTTGAAGGCTTGAATTATAATTTGTAGCCTTGGCTTCCATTACAGTCTCCATCTTTGTCCACTTTGAAACATTATGTGTAGAAACTCTGCCAATTGAGAAAAAACAAATAAATTTAGTTTTATAAATACAAAAATTAATTTAGATCTAATTTTAAAAAAATTACCTAAAGTTTTGTGAAGCCAAATTTTCCCCATTTTCAGATCCAACAAATGAAACATGTAGGTCAATTGCACCAAGTGTTTTAACATAGAAGACTACCTTATACTTCTGTCCTTTCTCTATGTTCTGATTACAAAAATTAAAAATCATCAGAAATAACATTTTGCTAGTTAAATTTAATATATATATATATATATATATATAACATTTAATATTAACCACTGACCATGCCCCAATAACCAGGATTTGAGACACCAACGCCACCGTTTGGGCAAGATTTAGGGCCATCGCAAAGAACATTCATACATAATGCCACTTTATTTCTCTCAAATAAAGAGGTTCGATCAGTTGAGACAACTATGGTTGAATCATCTCCAATAATTGACCATGGAGAAATGTTTGAAGGAACACTTGGACCTCCAGCTTCAAAACCTGAGAGAAATTTATATATATAAAAAAAATAAATTAAACTTTGGTTGATTAAAATCTTGTTGATTATTATTTATGAAAATCTTGTTGACCTCTATTCCTCACAAGCTCAGCCCACAGTCCCCCAGCTCCTGCATGGTTAATCTCCTGCAGAAATTAAATGATGGTTCATTATAAAAAAAGATAGTTTAAAGTATATTTTTCACAGTATAAAAAAACACTGTTATTTTAAAAAATCTAAAAAAAAAAAATTGAGTGAATTGCCTCAAAAAATGCTCCAAAGAAAGTCTCAGGAATCTGCCTCACAGATGCTTTAGCATCTATAGTAAGGGTTGAAGTTTGTTGTTGTGCAGAACAGCACAATGAAAAGAAGCAGCAAGTTATGTAAACAAGAAGAAGCTTCATAGAGATAGACATAGTTGTTTCTATACGTTCCACTACTGGAGCAGATTGTGTGTTTTTTCACCTTTTTGTCATGTGTATTTATAGGGTATTTATAGGAGAGGAGGAGCCGCCATGTACAGATTAGATAAAACCTACTAACAAATTGTTTCGTAAAATTTCCCAGTCAGTTAAGATATCAGGATCTTCTTGTTGTAATGGTTATTGTTACTGTTACTAAGCTTTGTTAATCCATTTTACTCGTTTAATTTGGAATTTAAAATTATTTAACAAAATTTAAGAATATTCTGTTTTATAAGATATTTTGAAACAAAATATGAAAACTTTTAAAATAACAAAAAATTACTGTTAAGATCTTCATTTGTTTTTTATTGGATAGTTTAATCTAATTAATTTAAAATTATTTAAATATTTATTTTATTTTATTTTATTAAAAAGATGTTTAAATAAATATATGTATGCGTAACACTATAATGAATTCAAAAGAGAATAGTAAATTATTTGAAATTTTAAAATTAAAAAATTAAGATTTTTCAAAATAATAATTACTCATTTAATTGAAAAAAAAAGTCAAATTAAAAATATATCAATTTCTAAATAATTGTGTGGTTCAGGTTATGGATGCTTACAAAACTGGAAAAAAAAAAACACTACTTACATCTAAAAAATATGTACATAGTTTTTTTAAAAAAAGAAACTAAGAAAATCTCTTTTACACGTTTAAAATAATTAAATAATATAATATTAAAAAAAATTATGAATAAATAAAATAAAAATTATAAAAAAGTTATTAAAAAATATTAAAATATTCTTTTGAATTAGATATGAAAATTGAGCCAAGTTTTTTTAATAAGCTCCTATTAAAATAATTTCTTATGTGTATACCCTCAACATTTGTTTCCTTCTCTTGGTCAATTTTGTTTATTTATAGGCTCTATAATAAATAGGTTCTAATGAAATAATTTTCATATTTTTTAAAAATTTTACAACAAACTGACGTCTGATAAAATTAATAATTAGCTAGTATATATTTTTTTATCCTCTTCTCTTCTTGATAGTTGAAAAATAATTTAAGTATAATAGTTTTAATATTCTTCTTAATAAATTTTACTCATTCCACTGTCTTTATTAAATAAAAAATAATATATACTTAAATTATTTTTCAACTATCAACTATTAAAATTTGCTTATTCGCAAGAATATAAATATGTATTTAACTTTTTCAATTTTTGGTATATCTGGTAAATGATTAAATTTGTTTTACTATGCAGGTGTTACTATTTTAGGTTTTGAAGTAAGTAAGTCAACCTCATCATGATCTAACAGTAAAACTAGTGGTTGATCTACAACTAGACAACAAAAATACTTTTAACTTAACATTTGGTCACACTCAATTTGATTTTTAAGTGGATAAGGGATAAAATAAAAAACTATTTAAAATTTGAAATAAAAAATCACATAATACTCTTATAATTTTGACATCACCAATAATGTATTCTCTGACCATTCTAAGTGTGGCTAATAATATGATCCGTGATATCATGTTAACAAAATGTTTGATCTTGTTTTAGTAAATTTTAGAAATTTAAAATTTTTAAAAAATTATTTTCTTAAATTCTAGAAAAATCCATTAACTATACATCTAATGATTATTTTAACATAAGTGAGTTCAAATATGTTATTTTTAAATAAAAATAAAAAAGAACTTCTAAATTTAACAACTAAAATATTATCTTAAATATGAAATAAAAATATATTTTAAAATTTTAAAATATATGTTAAAAATTAATTTTTAATTTGAAAGAATAAAAAATTTAATGTAAATCTGAGGTACATATAAATATCTTTTAATTTATAGAATTAAGAGTAAGAGAGACCGTGTACACACTTGATAAAACTTCCTAACAAACTGTTTCATAAAATCCCTGAGTCAGTTAACATCTTAGTTGTACTTGTTATTATTGCTGTAATATGTTAATCCATTTTACTTATTTAATTTGAAATTTGAAATTATCTAACTAAATTAAAGAATATTCTTTTTTATTAGATATTTTAAAACAAAAAATGAGAACTTTTAAATAACTCTAATTCATTTAAAGACAAAATCTAACAGAATAGCTTGAGAAAGGTATCAAACAAATTAGAAAAACTAACTCTTTCATAGTTAGTTAAGATATTAGTGTTCAGTTATTGTCCCTGTTGTTTTTTAATCGATTTTATTTATTTAATTTCAAATTTAAAATTATCTAACAGAATTTAAGAATCCTCTGTTAAGTTAGATATTTTAAAATACAAAATGCAAATTTTTAAATAACTGTAGTTTATTAAAGACAAAAGATTGTCTGTTAAGATCTTAATATGTATTTGATTAATCCCTTCTGCTTGTTTAATTCAATTAATTTAAAACTATTTAACTATATATTTTAAAATGTCTGTGTGGGTGAAAAACATTAAAAATTAAAAAAACAATAAATTACAATTTCTAGAGAACAGTGCTTCAGGTTATGCATACTTAAAAAAGAGGGGAAAAACACTACTTATATTCAATGAAGTAATTACAATATATGAAACAATTTAACATACAACATACATTTAAAAAATATGTGCATAATTTCTTTAAAAAAATAAACTAAGAAAATATCTTTTATGTTTAAAATAATAAATAATTAAATAATATAAGATTAGAAAATTTTAAATAAATAAAACAAAAATTATAAAAATTATTGAAAAACATATTAAAATATTTTCTTGAATTAGATATAAAAATTGAGCCAAATTATTTTAATAAGCTTCAATTAAAAAAATTTCTTATATGTATACCCTTAACATTAGAAAATAGGTATAGTGAAATAATTTTCATATTTTTAAAAATATTTAATAACAAATTTGCGTCTCCTAAAAACAATATTTAGCCCTATATATTTTTATTATCATATTCTTGATAGTTGAAAAATATTTTAAGTATAATAGTCTTAATATTTTTATTATTATTAAATTTTACTTATTCCCACAGTTTCTATTAAATAAAAAATAATATATATTTAAATTATTTTTCAAATATCAACTATATTAAATTTTACTTATCTGCAAGAATATAAATATCCATTTAACTCTTTCAAAATATGCAAGAATGAGACAAAATACTAAATAAATAAGTATATCTTATATATAAGTATTTAAAAATAGATACATATTCTCCAACCTCAAAAAATAGCATTAGAGCTCCATTCACATCCCCTCTACCAAGCCAATTTTCTTTTTCTTCTATTAATCACTCAGATTAGTTGTTTTTGTTTTCTAGTTTGCCTGATGGACGCGGTACTTCCCAAGACCCTCAGATTGTCAGGCCACCTCCTCCTCGGATATATTCTAAGAAACTCGAATACCTTCACTAACACTGCAACTAAGTCTGGGCTCTTTTCTTTATGCACTACATATACACCACCATATAAACAATCCCGGGTAATGTTTCACTAAATCACCCTTTTTGTTTCTATATTTTACACACACTTACATTCTTCAATCAGGTATATTAGTCTCATGTTCCTAACATGTTGCTCTTAAACCACTTTATATTTTCAACACTTTACAAAACGTCGTTATTCAAAACATTGCATACCTTCTTTTAAAGATTTTTAACATGCTCGAAAATATTTTTTCAAACATCTAACGTCTCATCTTTCAAAATTGCTGGCCTGTTTCAGGGTTGAGGATCTGCACTTGAGGAATCCACAAGAGATCACGCTAAATAGAGGATTTCTCTCTGCACCTCAATAACTTCTTCCTACACCTTCATAAATATGGAAAAAATCTAAAATACTCCTAGATAGAAAAAAAAAAAACAAAGTCACTAATTACTTGCAAATAATGAGAAATTAATTTAAAACTATTTTAATGTTGCAAAAATTAAAATGCATAAAAGTAAACTAAAAGTAATACGATGAAAAGACTAGGAAGGTTCTGTGCTCGTTATGTCATCTCGCTAATGCATATATATGACTCGCAAAATAATTTTCATTACTCACGTTCTCATCACCTATAGAAATATCCTTTAACCCCGATCTCTTGCAAGTAGGAACTGGGATATTTGAGTATTAGATTATCACTCTCGCGTATAATCTAAAGTCAAATAATCCGCTTTAAGTATAGGAGCTTAAGATGATCAATGGTTTTTATTCTCTCTCTCGAGCAATAAATCCCATTTATATCTCTATTTCATTTTACAAGTTAAAATCCTCCTCAAGCTCATTCAACAGTAAAATCCACAATAAATATAAAATTAAAATAGGGTAAAGAAGAACTCGAACAATGAGCAATAATCACTATATTGATAAAATCAAAATATACAATAGAGTTCAGCCATAGTTAAAAACGAAACTCAAACCAAGAACCTAGTTGTCCATGGAGGTGGAAAGCATAATTACTGGATTTGGGCAACAAAAATGGGATGAAATGGAGGACCAATAGTGAAGACCGGTGGCTGAAGGGAGAAGCTAGGATTCGTGTGGCAGCGTCATTTCTTCGTGTCCGCATCTCTCTTTGAAAATTTTCTGTTTATATTGCCATGTTAGCACATTGACGTTAGGCGGTCACTTTGTGGTCGTTGGTTGCCAAACAGGAAAAAATAACCCTTCTCGGGTTGGCAGGTGTTGGTGCTCAAATCTTCACTGTTGGGCGGCCACTCCTTGGCCAGTGAGCGCTGGCTCCAAGCTTCAAGATTTTTTCATCTCTTCTTCTACCCTTCTTTCAATACTTGACTTACATAAAGTAAAATATGCCCAAAATGTATATCTATAATAAATCTTCTAAATGTTAACTATTTGTATAAAAGGGGAGGAAAATAAGGCTTTAAATTAGTTGGAATGAGGATAACTGCTCTATTTACCTGTATAAAAAAGGTAATTTAGGCAATTATCAAACTCCCTCAAATTTAGGTATAAAAATACACTTATACAAAACAACTTTGTTGTTCATCTCAACACAACAAAAAACAAAACATGCACAATTACATCACAAGGGCTTTATTAAGCTTGCAACTTGGCCAGACTAGAAAAAAAATTGGTTTTTTTAGGAAAACAAATAAAAAAGAGAAATATATAATGAGATCAATTCTTTCCTTTTTACAAAGTAATCCCCAAAACCCCCAAAAATCTCACTAATAATATTGATTCAAATAATTTCCAATAAGCACCAATCAATGACAATATGTAACACTTAAACCTCAGAGTGTACTTCACTTTCCATAAACATTTTCCCCTAAACTTGTTGTAGAACCAATCTCATGTACACACTTTCTCAATCATAAGGTAAAGGAATATGTAATGTACTAATTTAACTCAAGGGGTTCATTAAAACAATAATTAATTCAATTAAAGCTGAAAAAGGGGAATCAAGGGTCAAGCATTTAACAAGTAGGCTATTTGGCTAAGTGGCTACAAACAGAAATAGGGCCTTGATCATTTCTCAACCATGCATGTAAAGCATTAGTCAGATAGAATCAAGCAAAATCAACAACATAGAATACATAGTGACTCACACAGCAATAAACAATTAATCCCAAAACCTCACACAGGTAGAGCTCTCTTTCACAAATCCACAAAAACTTGCCAAAAGAATCAACAATACACAATTAACTCAACTCACTCTATGGCATAGTAAAAATTGCATAAAAAAACAACACAAGAGCATTTTAATCACCAATAAAGGGGAAGATAATGAATCTAAACATCATGCAATATGCTAACATAATAGTGTCCACTAAAGGTACCCAGCAGACGAATAATGCAAGTATGAACAAAAAAATGCAAATGTAATGAGATGTATGAAAGATTTAAAAAATTGTGTTCTAAATTCGCTCCGGAGGAGCCCTCCCCCTCTCACAGAAGTGAGTCTGGTCCCCAGGCTTCTCGAGACTAAATGGAAATGAAGCTTATGGAGGATGTCCCTACAAAAGAGATTCAGAACACAGATAACACACAGAGTTAAAACATTAACAATCATTGAAAATAAAATATGAAAGGATGCATGAAAATTAAAAATAGAAGGTTGGAAGGTGATCTCTGTGAGTCAGTTCCCCAGCAGAGACAAAAAAAAATAAATGCATACACAACAGGGATGAGCCCCAGCGACACATGACGGGCATTGGGCATTCATGTGAAAATGCAGAAAAAATATATGACCATCAGCAGCCCTAGGATGGGCATTGGGTGTTCATATGCGCATAACAAAATTTGCAGAATTCTACAAAAGCACTGCCCAATAGCCACTTCGCAAGTGATGGACGTTGTATACCAGATTGCAAAATCTGATTTAAAAAACCAGATTTTTGCCAAAAAGTTCACTACTCACGCACCCAAATTGAAAACTATAGCGAATTTGGCACATATAACAACACAACTATCACATATGGACTAAATACATATGCCTAAACAATCAAAATCACGACTTTAACACTACAATGCATGAATTATGAAGATTTAACAAAATGCTAAAATAAGGCACAAATGTGCCGAAAACACAACTCACATGCTCAAAATGCATAATATGCATGCAATAACTAAACTAACACCACAACCATGCTATAATGCATCAAACAAACTTGCACAAACTCCTAAATCTACCAATTTAAGACTAAAATGATAAATGGATGCATATGAAATTTTTCAAAACAAAAAGAGAGCAAATTCACTTAATGCACAACTTACACACCCAAAACATAAACTAACTACAAATCTCCACAACTAACACCGCACTAAACCTATTTACTACTAAGCAAACTTGCTGAGATACTCACATATAACACTAAAAATCACAAAACACACGTGTGCCAAATTCACTCCTAAAACACGCTAAAACCACATATTAATGCACAAATTAAGGACTATAACTACACATAGACACATAACATAACTAAAATCACCACACATGCATATTGACACTAAAAGTTGACAAAACACAACTGAAATTTAAAATTCACAATACTTAACCACAAACACACTAATATGAATTAAAACATAAGTAACTAACTAAAAACATAATAAACCAACATAAAAACCTAAATTTTCACTAAAACACCTTAAAACTACCTACTAATGCACAAAATAGATATCAATAGAACACAAACACATAAAACACCATCACCATCACACACATGCTTAATTTAAACTAGAGTTGAACATACCAACACTAAAACTAAAAATTTGCAATTTTTACTAATCAACATGCAAAACATAAACACTAACTACACAAATCACTATAATTATATAAAAGTAAAAACAAGAGAAGGGATAGAGAATTGGGTTGCCTTCCAATGAATGTCATGAGGTTCTCAACTTCACTGCCAAAATATGGCTTGAGTCTCTGACCATTAACCACAAAAGTCTCTTGAGTGGCCAAATCTATCAGATCCACTACCACATAAGCTTTGACTTCCTTGATAGTGTAGGGGCCCACGACCACTTTGACTTCAACTTTTCAGGGAACAACCTCATTCTTGAATTGAAGAACAAAATTTGTTGTCTCGGTCTCAGTTCCTTCTTTTGCAACTTCTTGTCATGATATTTTTTCACTTTCTGCTTATATAAATTTGAAGACCCATATGCATTGAGCCTCATTTCTTCAAACTTATGCAGTTGTAGCTTCCTCTTCTCACCTGCACCCCTTTGGTCAAAGTTCAAGAACTTCAAGGCCCAATATGCCTTGTGCTCTAACTCCATAGGCAGATGACATGTTTTCCCATAGACCAACTAAAAGGGAGTCAGTCCAATGAGATTCTTGAATGTTGTTCTATAGGCCCATAAAGTATCATCCAACTTCATGGACCAATTCTTCCTGCTAGTAGCCATGGTCTTTTGCAGGATGTGCATGATCTCCTAGTTAGACACCTCAAATTTACTGTTTGTGTGAGGATGGTATGGAAAGGCTACTTTATGCTTGACACCATAGTGCTCAAGCATATTTCTCATTTTTTCATTACAAAAATGAGTCCTTCCATCACTAATAAGCATTTTGGGCGTACCAAATCGAGTGAGGAGGTTTCTTTTCAGGAACTTGATACAATTTTAGCATAATTTTTAATGGCTGTTATGACTTCATTCCACTTAGAAACATAGTCCATTGCGACTAAGATGTATTCATTGCCAAAGGATGGTGGAAATGGACCAACAAAATCTATCCCCCAATAGTCAAATACTTCAACTTCAATGATGCTTTGGAAAGGCATCTCATTCTTTCTCGAGATCCTTCCTGCTCTCTGACACTTATCACACCTTTTAAAAAAATCATGGACATCTTTGAACATTGTAGACCAGTAGAACCCTACTCGGAGTACCTTGCAAGTTATTCTCTGTCCACTATAGTGCACTATGTAGGGTGAATTGTGGTAATTCTAGAGAATGTCTCTTGCTTCATCTAAGGACACACATCTCCTCAACAAATTGTCAACTCCAATTTTAAAAAGATGAGGATCATCCCATATATAAGATCTGGAATCCCTGAAGAACTTATTCCTTTGAATGGCACCAGCTTCCTGGAAATTAGCCACATCTATAAACCATGACCTTTCTTGAATAACAAGTAGCTTCTCTTCAAGGAATTCTTCTTTAATTTCTCTTTCAAGCATGGTCACTTCTTTATTCACTAGCATAGATAAATGGTCTACTACCACATTTTCACTACCTAATGCACTCCCTTGATCTCTTCAACCAAGGTTCCTTCCTCTAAGAAAATGGAAGATAGAAAGGCTAGAAATAGGGGAAGGTTGACGCCATTTTCTAGGAGAAAGATAAGTAAAAAATTTTATGTTGCTTGCTACAAGGGAGATGTCCCTTGATAAAAGATTTAAGGAAGAGAATCTTCAAGAGAGAGGTTTCTAAAAAATGACACTTAAGAATAAAAACTCAAAGGACTCTTACTTCATTCAATCAAGTGTAATTTGTACAAGAGGGACTAGGTGTATTTTTAGCCCCAAGAGGGAGTAAGGCACTCAAAACTAGGCAATGTGGGACTTGGGCCTAATTAGGATTAGGAGCACTAATCCCTCTTAGGCCTTCTAAAAGTGGTGCCTAGCCTTAAGTTAAGGAGTGTTACAGCCTAATCAAGGGGGTGTGGAACGAGATCCACACTCTTTTGGGTTATTAGGCCTTCTACTCACCTCACCTCCCTTCCTAAGCTAATTACACTTTAAACTCTAGAAACTAGCATAAGTGGCCGAAATACATGGCTTAAAAGGGAATTAAAAGCTAATTAATATTTACAAGAGGAAAACTAAGGACTATGGCCTAAAATATGTATCTCCATCATGAGCTGGGGTCTTGATGAGTCTTTCCGGGCCAAGCCCTCTTCAATCCTCCTAACCATTGCCCTAGTGAGAGGGCCCTTGGTAGGTAGGATTGCATCATCTCCTCCTTCATCGAAAGGATTTTTCCTCAAATCTAAAGGGTCGTCCTCTACCATGTTAGCACCTAAAAAAGGGGTAAGATCACAAACATTAAAAGTGGTGCTAACTCCATAATCCTCAATAAGGTCTAACTTATATGCATTATTATTTACCTTCTCAAGGATTTGTAAGGGACCATCTCCTCGGGGGCTAAGTTTGGACTTCCTCTTAGAAGGAAAACGATCCTTTCTTAGGTGTAGCCAAACCCAATCACCCTTTTCAAAGATGACTTCCTTCCTCCCCTTGTTACTAGATGAAGCATACCCTTATATTGGTTTTCAATATTGGTTTTGACCCTTTCATGTAATTTTTTGACAAAATCAGCCCTAGCTTCCCATTCTTTATGAAAAAGTCATGTGTTAGGGAGTAGCAATAAGTCCAAAGGGGTGAGAGGATTAAAACCATATAGACCTCAAGAGGGGAGTGCTTAGTGGTTCAATGAACCACCCTATTATATGCAAATTCAATGTGGGGGAGATATTCATGCCAAGACTTGTGGTTGCCTTTCAAGAGTGCCCTCAACATAGTGGATCAAGATCTATTTACTACCTCAGTTTGACCATCCGTTTGAGGATGGCAAGTGTTAGAAAATAAGAGCTTAGTTCCTAGCCTTGCCCAAAGAGTTTTCCAAAAATGGCCAAGGAACTTAGCATCCCTATCAGAGACTATGGTTGAGGGTATTTCGTGCAAGTAGACAACCTCACAGAAAAAAGCCTTGCAATGTGACTCACGTCATCCATTTTGTGGCAGGGAATGAAATGGGCCAGTTTACTAAAGCGGTCCATTTCCACAAAGATGAAGTCTACACCTTGTTAGGTTCGTGGGAGCCCAAGGATAAAATTCATGCTAATATCTACCCAAGGTGTAGAAGGAGTGGGTAAAGGTGTGTAGAGTCCATGAGGCATTACTCGGAACTTAGCTTGTAAACAAGCTATGCATCACAAGCAATGTCTTTAGACATCCTTTTTCATATGGGGCCAAAAGAATTTTTCTTTCAAAAGCATTAAGGTTTTATCAATTCCAAAATGCCTCATGCGTCCACCTTCATGCCTCTTTTTTGTCAGCAATTTCCTAATGGATCCTTAGGGTACACAAAGTCTGCCCTCTTTGAACAAGTACCCCTCACATATGTAGAAGCCATCTTTGGCTTTGGAGGATGAGGCAGCATAAATGGTTTCAAAGTCTTGGTTAGAAGGATACATTTCTTTATGTCATTAAATCCCAAAACTTGAGCACTAAGGGTGGGAAGGAGAGAATGCCTCCTTGAAAGAGCATCAGCCACCACATTGGTTTGTCCATTTTTATGCTTGATGACAGAAGGAAAAGTCTCAAGGAATTCAACCCATTTAGCATGCATGTTAAGTGACTCATGGTCACTATGAATGAAAAACTCCTTGGAAACAAGATAATGTTCCCAAGTTTGGAGGCACGAATCAAGGCATAAAACTCATTGTCATAGGTGCGGTAGTTGAGGTGGGCAACATTGAGTTTTTCACTAAAATAAGAAATAGGGTGCCCCACTTGCAATAGCACAACTCCCACACCTACTCCCGATGCATCACATTCTAGCTCAAAAGTTTCTGAAAAGTCGGGAAGAGCTAGAACGGGTGCATTAGTGAGTTTATCCTTGAGCAGTTGAAAAGCTTCTTCTTGTTTTGCACCCCACAAGAAAGGAACTTCCTTCTTCACCAAGTCATTGAGTGGTGAAGCTAGTGTGGAGAAATTAGGCACAAAGCGCCTATAAAATCCTGTGGACCATGAAAGCTCTTGATCTCAGTCACACTAGTACGGGTGGGCTACTCTTGAATGGCCTTGATTTTTTGGGGGTCCACTTGGACACTTTGGGCACTAATGAAAAAGCCCAAGAAAACTACACTAGGAACACAAAGTGCATTTTTATAAGTTTGCAAAAAGTTTATTTATTCTAAGGACAGATAAGACTTCCTTAAGGTGCCCTATATGTTCTTCTAAAGACCTACTACAAACTAAAATATCATCAAAGTAAACAACTAAAAACCTACCAATGCAATCCCTAAGTACATGATTCATGAGGCTCATGAAAGTGCTTGGAGCATTGGTGAGCCAAAAGGCATCACCAACCATTCATAAAGACCGAATTTGGTCTTAAAAGCGGTTTTCCATTCATCTCCTTCTTTGATTCTTATTTGATGGTAACCACTTCTAAGATCAATTTTTGAAAATATTTTGGATCCATTAAATTCATCAATCATATCATCTAGCCAAGGGATTGGGTGCCTATACTTAATGGTAATGTTGTTGATGGCACGAAAATCCATACACATCCGCCATTTTCCATCCTTTTTCGGCACCAATAAAATAGGAACCACACAAGGGCTAAGGCTCTTTTGAACCCAACCCTTATCCAAAAAGTCTTGAAATTGAGACTCAATCTCTTTGGTCTTAACGGGGTTTGTCCTATACGCGGGCCTATTGGGCAAACTTGTGCCAGGAACAAGGTCAATTTGGTGTTTTATTCCCCTTAAAGGTGGTAATCCCCTTGGAACCTCTTGAGGGAAAAGATCATCAAATTCTTTTAAAAGATTTTGAACCTGAGAGAGTATGCATGAGTGTGACGATTGGAGAATTTTGTAAGGATCACCCATTTTATGGTGCTCTAGATCAAATCTTCTTTGTTTATTTTGCATTGTATAGTTGTACCTATATGTTACCGGGGTAGAAGAGGATTCACTTCGGATGGACCTATGGTGAAATGGTTGTACCTACGTGTTACTGGCATAAAGGAGGACCGCTTCGAGCATGTTCCTAAGAGAGCATGCATGAGCATCATTAGCATGAATGAATGTATGTGGATGGATGATTTCTATCATGGGCGTGGGATGAATTTATATGTTTATTTGTTGTACTTTAGTTGACTATTCATTTTTTTTATATGTGCCTTAAGATGCGTGAGACATGTTCTCACCCCTCTATTGCATTGTTGTTGCATTTTGTTTGGGCTAAACGTCACTTTCATGTGAGCAAAATCTTGAGGATATCATAGGTGATGAAGCTTTGACTTTTCTCTACCTCTTTCTATTGGACTATTTTGATTAGATATGACATTGGGCTAGAGATGATAAATTACTAGTTTTTTTTGTCGTGTATATGAATCATTCAAAGTTTCAATATGAGTTGTATTAATTGAGAATCTTGTAAAGATAATTTTTTAAAGTCTAAGGCATCTACTTATATATCTATGTTTTGTAATATCATAGTTCAGAAAATAAGTGTATATCGAGTTATGTGAATCCTTTTACCTAAATTTCAAGTCTAAGATTTAAATGAAAAAAAATTTCTATATTATTTTGTATTTAAATAATAAACTGTTATGGGGTAAAAAGGTGTCACAAGAAGTCTGCTCTTACTGGTTGGATTGATCGATGACAAGTTTAGTTGTCAAAATATGATATCTTGTACGTCACTCAAAAGGCTATCAAGGATAGTGCCTTAGCCGAACATTTGGATCATCATCCCTAGAAGATTATCAGTCGATGCAGTGTAAATTCCTAGATGGGGACATAATGGCATTGTTCGAAGAAAAGTCTTTAAAGAGGGGAAAATAGAAATTAATGTTTGATGGTTCTTTGAATGCATTGGGGTATGGGATTGGAGCAGTGCTAATCTCTCCTGAAAACCAATTTATCATGTTCACTGCAAGATTAGGTTTCGATTGCACGAACAACATGGCAAAATATGAAGCATGTGTAATGGGGGTCTTAACTGCCCTCGAGTCTAATGCTAAGATTTTGGAAGTATATGGAAACTTGGCCCTAGTTTTGAATTAACTTAGAGGAGAATGGAAGACTCGAGATGCAAAGTTGATCCCGTACCACTTTTACATAAAGGAACTTATGGAGCAATTTGATGAAGTTACTTTCCATCATATCCCTTGGGAAGATAACCAATTAGCTTATGCTCTAGCCAATTTTTCCTAAATGTTCAAGATGATTCAGGAATTAGAGGTACCATTCATAAGGATTAAGAGTCGAGAGTAGCCAACTTATTGTCAAATGATAGAAGAAGAAAGAGATGGAAAACCCTAATTCCATGGCATCAAGCAATATATAGAAGATAGTGTGTATTCTTCTAGTGCTTCTAAAAATGACAAAAGAACCTTAAGAAGAATGGCCATGGGGTTCTTCTTGAATAGTGACATACTCTATAAAAGGAACCACAACATCGTGTTACTCACGCGTGTTGATGCAGCTGAAGCCAAGAAAATAATAGAGGAAATTCATGGGGGCTCATTTGGAACTCATGTGAATAGACATACAATAGCAAGGAAGATTTTAAGAGCCAGCTATTATTGGTCAACCATAGAGGTCGATTGTTGTGGCCATGTAAGGAAATGTCATAAATGTCAAGCGTATGTTGACAATATCCATGCACCATCAACATCCTTAAATGTTCTCGCATCATGTTTGATTGGACCAATTGAGCCCAAGGCTTCCAATGGACATCGTTTCATCCTTGTCGCCATTGATTATTTCACCAAGTGGGTTGAAGTTGCCTAACACGTCAGTGTAATTAGAAATGTAGAGGTTAAGTTCATCAAAAGGGACCTAATTTGTTGATAAATCCACATCATAATTGACAATGGGACTAATTTGAACAACAAAATGATGAAAGAATTATGCGATGAATTTAAGATCCAACATCATAATTCTTCACCATATTGTCCCAAGATGAACAGAGAAATAGAAGCAACACATAAAAACATCAAGAAGATAGTGCAAAATATGGTGTAACCTATAGAGACCGGCATGATGTGCTCCCATTCGTGTTGCATGGTTATTGTACTTTTGTACGCAATTTAATTGGGGCAACCCTATATTCCTTAGTGTACGAAATGGAGGTCATGCTACCAATTGAAGTTGAAATCCCTTCTCTCATAGTACTAGGAGAAACAAAACTTGGTGAGGCTGAATGGGTGTAAGCCCAATATGATCAATTGAACCTCATTGAGGAAAAAAGACTAACTGCCTTATGTCATGGTCAGTTGTACCAAAGAGGGATAAAAAGATATCATGATAAGAAAGTTTGCCCTTGGGAATTTCAAGAGGGTGATTTGGTGCTCAAGAAAATGTTGTCAATTTAGAAAGATCATAGGGGAAAATGGGCTTCAAATTATGAAGGACCCTATGTAGTAAAGAAAGCATTTTCAGGAGGAGCTCTAATCCTTACAAGTATGGATGGTGATGAGTTATCGCTCCCTATAAACTCTAACGTGGTAAAAAAATATCATGCTTAAAAAAAAACAGGCAATAAAAAAAATGACCTGGTGGGCTGAAAACTCTAGAAGGAGTAGCCCAAGAAAAAGATAGGGTCAAAGGGGAAAATAAAAATGAAAGGTTCGCTAGGCTGAAAACCTTAAAAGGCAGCCTAGGCAAAAATTAGAGCAATTCAAAATAAAAAAAATTTCAGAATATGGACGGAAAATAACTTTGGATCCTGAGATCATAATCCAAGGTTGAAGCGACTCGAAAAATAAGAAAGGAGTTCCTCCAAACATCAAATGCTCTTGGAAGCTAGTAGTTGAGATGCTCAAAGACTGTAAACATGAGAATTGGAATTGTTACTTTGAATACATCAATGGCCACCCACTTTGGCTTACCTTGCTTTCATACAAGACCCTTAATGTATCCCTTATCTGCTTCTTGAAATAATAAAATATCTCTTTCTCCGTCCACCATTCATCATTGTATTTTGTTATATCATATATCAAAGTAAAGCATGCACTAACATTTGCAATTTTCATAAATGAGCTATTTTAGTTATATTTTAAATTAATTGAATTAGTTAATAAAAATTTAGTCATTTATTATAATTAATTATTTCAAAGAAACAAAATTATATATATTTATTAGATGAAAATAATAAATAAATATATTTTGAAACAATAATAATAAGGAGGGGTATATTTATTTTATATATTTTTAGTAGGACTTTGCATATTATAAGTTAAGGGGTTAAGTGAGAAGGTAAAAGAGTTGCATGGTCTAGGCCCATTAGGGTTGTCATGTGAGAAGAGAAGGAAGAGGCATGACCACTCTTGAATCATTTTTTACCCTAGAGTTTTTTGAAGTTTGGGCAGAGAAAATGAAGCGATAGAGAGAGAAAGGAATAGAGAAAGTTATTCCCGCACAAAACCTGTTCAGTTTTCGTAATCTCATAATTGTGAATTTGTTAACCGTAGGATTGGGCTTGAATTTGGATAGTAGGTTCCATACACTTGGCTCTCTATTCTGACCGTTCAGATCTGTATTTACAGCGTTAGTTTGTAAGAAATGGAAGCACAGAAGAAACTCTATTTTAGCAAGGGTTTGTTAGATCGAAAAAGGAAAATCTCCATTTGTCTATGTTTCTTCATCGAGGTAAGGGATGGGAAATTATCTCTCATGTGGCATATGTAGAGTAAATGGGTAGTGAAGTGATCCATAATGATGTGATATTTGATGATCACGTGCCCAAAGGATCCTTTCTAAGGTCACTTGGAAGGGAAATGGATTTATGGAGAGGAAAGGAATGGGGTGAGGCGCCACAAATACTATGTTTGATAAGCCAAAGGGGAGAGGCCACAAGGGAGGGGTCCCTTGATAACTCTTAGAAGCTCTCACAAAGGAGAAAGGGGGACACTCAAAGGTAAGAACCTCAACCAATATGGTCTCTAGGATTAAATTCAAGTGTAAAAAATACAAGTGAGGGAGGAGCTCCTATTTATAGAGGTAGCTAACCTCTTGAACAAGATAACCTAAAAAAGAAGGGTTAGGATTAAAAGGAGAGATCTAAGGGAGGAGAATTGAGAAACAATTCCCTCCTTAGATCATCAAACTTGGTGCCCAAGTTTCTCAAACCAAAGGCCAAGATTCCTTCTTATTAGCTTAGGGGGTTTATGTAGAAAAGAGGGGTGTAGATATCAAGGCTATCCCTTATTTCCTTCATAAAAACCCAAAAAGCTAAATCCACCCTCTAAATTCCTAAGACACCTCCTAAAAATAAAAAATGGACTAAATACATGTCCCAAATTAAATTCTTAATGCTCCTCAAAATTAAAATAAAGGAAAATTACATTTTATTAACTAAAGTCCCTAGCCTAATATCTTCACTCTCCATAGGAGGTGCAGTCTTCCTTTGTCTGCAAGGGCTAAGTCTTCTTCAATCCTTCTAGCCATGGCCCTAGTGATAGGTCCTTGGCTAGGCATGGTCACATCATCTCCTCCCCCTTGAAGAGGATTTGACCTCAAATCCATGGGGTCTTCGTCTTTTTCAGCACCTACAAATGGAGACAAATCAGAAACATTAAAACTGGTGCTTACCCCATAATCCTCTGGCAGATCTAAAACATAGGCATTATTACCCTATCCGCTCAAGGATTTGGAAAGGTCCATCTCCTCTAGGGCTAAGTTTGGACTTCCTTTGAGAAGAAAATCTATCCTTTCTCAAGTGAAGCCATACCCAGTCGCCCTTTTCAAAGATGACTTCTTTCCTCCCCCTATTGGCGAAAGTAGCATCTCTCAAGGATTGGCGCTCTATGTTAACTTTAACCCTCTCATGTAATTGTTTTACAAAAATGGCTTTTGCCTCTCCTTCTTTATGCACAGCAACAGAAAGAGGAAGAGGTAAAAGATCTAGAGGAGTACGAGGATTAAAGCCAGAGACCACCTCAAAAGGAGAATGCTTGGTGATTCTATGAACCACCCGGTTATAAGCAAATTCAATGTGGGGAAGGTACTCATCCCAAGACTTATGGTTGCCTTTAAGGAGAGCCCTCAGCATAGTGGATAAAGATCTATTCACTACTTCTGTTTGCCCATCAGTTTGAGGGTGACAGGTAGTGGAAAAAAGAAGTTTAGTTCCCAGCTTAGCCCAAAGAGTTTTCCAAAAATGGCTAAGGAACTTCACATCCCTATCTGACACTATTGAAGAGGGTATACCATGCAATCGGACAACCTCTTTAAAGAAAAGTCTTGCGATGTTGCTCGCATCATCCACTTTGTGGCAGGGAACAAAATGGGCCATTTTTGAAAATCGATCCACCACGACAAATATGGAGTCTGCACCTCGTTGGGTTCTTGGGAGCCCAAGGTTGAAATCCATGCTAATATCCTCCCAAGGTGTAGAAGGAGCAGGTAAAGCTGTGTATTGTCCATGAGGCATTGCTTTAGACTTTGCTTGCAAGCAAGCTATACATTTAGAGCAATGTCTATGGACATCTCTACGCATATGGGGCCAAAAAAATTTCTCTTGCAAAAGCATGAGGGTTTTTGAAATCCCAAAATGCCCCATGAGCCCACCTTCATGACTCTCTTTTGTAAGTAAGTTCCTAATTGATCCTTGGGGTATACAAAGCTTACTCTCTTTGTAAAGATACCCCTTACTGATGAAGTACCCATCATGGGCCTTTAATGCAAATGCAGATGCAGAGGTAGCAAATATGGGGCCGAAATCCTTATCAGACAGATACATAGCCCGAATGTCATCAAATCCCAAGATTTTTGCACTCAAGGATGAATAAAGGGCATGACGCCTAGAAAGAGCATCAGCCACGACATTTTGTTTTCCTTTCTTGTACTTGATGACATATTCCCTAATGAGGTTCCGAAAGGACTTCCTCCCATTAGGGGTATAGAACATCAAATTGATTTGGTGCCTGGCGCAAGTCTACCTAATAGACCTGCCTATAGGACCAACCCCATGGAGACCCAAGAGATTGAGTCTCAAGTGAATGAGCTGTTGGAGAAGGGTTGGGTTCAAAAGAGCCTAAGCCCTTGTGCTGTGCCAGTCTTGTTGGTGCCCTTGTGCTCTGATACCAACATCAAATTCTTTTAAAATATCTTGAACCCCTTGAGGAAGGTGCTCATGGGCATGGGCTGTGGCAGTGCTCTCAGCAGAAGAATGCAAAATGGAAGAAGGATTTGATGCTTCTTTGCAAAAGAGGAGATAAAAGGGCTTGTTAGTCAAAGGAGCTTCTTTTAAATCACGTTTAGTAGCAAATAGGCTCCTTTTACTAATATTCCCTTTCGAAGGGGCATCACCTTCCGACTCTCTCTCTTTACCCTTTTCAAGCTTTAAGGGTAAAGCTTGTTGTGCTTTTTTTTGTTTTTGTTTTTCCTCAACTCTTTTCTTTTTCATCGCAAATTGATCCTCAGCCACTTGAGAAGGTGACAAAGGATACAATTTGAAGCGCTTTTCATTATGGGTGAGAATTATTTGGTTGGACTGACCATGGTGAATAGCTTTTTTGTCAAATTGCCATGGTCTCCCCAACAGGATATAACCAGCCTCCATAGGAACTATGTCACAAAGAATCTCATCATTATAAGATCCTATGGAAATTGGAACCATAACTTGTTCATTGACTACCATCTCCCCTTGCTTATTAAGCCATTGCAATTTGTAAGGTTTGGGATGGGGCATGGTAGTCAAGGCTAGTTTTTCAACCAACCTAGAGCTACAACAGTTACAACAGGAGCCACTATCAACAAGGAGAGAACATACTTTGTCATTTACTTTACATCTTGTATGGAAGATGTTCTCTATTTGTGACTGGCCAAGCTCTAGAGGTTGGCTTCCAAGAAGCCTTTGAACCATAAGGAGGTCCCCCTCATAAGGAAAAGCTTCCTCACGCTCTTGTTTAAAAGTATGTCCCCCTTCTTCCTCACTCTCACTAAAGGAGGAAGATGAGCTATTCTCACTACAAATGTCTTGTCCCCTCATGATCATGGTTTTCTTGTTAGGGCATTGAGAGGCAATGTGGCCTCTCCCAAGACATTTGAAGCATTTGATACTACTTTGCCTTTCAGTAGGCTTAGTAGTAGGGGGTTTTCTCTCTACATGAGGTGTTTTTGTATGTTGAAAATGCTTGGGTTCCTCTTTGGGAAAACCCTTGAAAGAGTTTCCCTTAAGTTGGTCTCTCTTTGAGTAAGAGGGAGAATCTTTTTTAAAACTTTTTCTCTTGAGTTGATTCTCAGCTCTTACACAAAGTTCTACCAACTCATCAAGGTTTGAGTATGAAAGAAGCTCTACCTTATCTCTAATGTCAGAGCTTAATCCACACAAAAGCCTAGCAAGGGTGGCATTGGGTTCCTCAATGATATTGGCCCTTAGTATGAGAAGCTCCATCTTTTGTCTATACTCCTCAATACTTAGGTTATGTTGCCTAAGTCTTTGGAGCCTATCCAAAAGATCCCTCTCATAATATGAAGGAATGTGCCTTCTTCGCAAACAAGTTTTTAAATCATTCCAGTAGCGAATGTCAGACATTTGTTTACGGGCCCTATCCTTGACTAACCCATCCCACCAATGCAAAGCAGAACCTTGAAAACTAAGGGAGGCCAAAGGTACTTTCCTTTCTTCCCTAATTTCATAGCATCGAAAGAGTTGTTCCACTTTGACTTCCCAATCTAGGTAAGTCTCAACATCTTCCCTACCATGAAAATGGGGTAGGTCTACCTTTGGTTCCCTAGCATGATTTATGTTCTCTTGAGGAGAATGATGATTGTATGATGAATGAGAGTGATGCTTATGTTGATTTCTATAGTATTCTTCTTCACTAGAGCTAAAATGCCTAGATGGGGATCTTATGAGAATTCCTTTATTTTTTCTATCACTTTCCCTCCCATCTCTCCTCTTACTCTCTTCTCCTCTCCTTCTCTCTTCTTCCTCTTTTTCTCTTTTTCTTTCTAGTTCTTTCCTTCTTCTCCTTTCTTCATCCTCTTTTCTCTCTCTTTGCCTTCTATCTTCTCGCTCTTTTTTCTCTTTTCTCATTTCCAACATCTCTTTTTTTAACTCTTCCTTCTCTTTTTGTTTTTCCTTTTCTTTTATTTCTTTTTTTCTCTCTTTTTCTTCTCTCCTTTCTTGTTCTTTAGCCATCCATTCCCTAAATTCTAAGTTAAGGTTTTCAAGAGTGTCTCCCTTAGAAGGTTTTCTTTGGTTGACACTCTTACTTGATGAACAACTATGTGCACTAGAATGTGTGTGGGAAGTCATGGTGCTTGGATGCTAAAAACTAAAAGGTAGGCCAAAAACTTTTCTTTTTTTTTTTCAAGCAACATTTCTCTCTTCTTTTTTTTTTCTCACCTAAGGTGGCTTGATGAGTCTTTGGAACTCTTAGCCTCTACATGTTTTTTCAAAATAACATAAAATAAAATAAAAGTGCAAGAATGTAAAAGAGAAAGGGCTCTAATCGTGCTCCTAAGGTGTTGAAGGAAGTGTACCACTTATCCCTTCTTCACCTAATTAACGAGGAACTACGCTAAAATTAACCAAAATTATTACAAACCAAGGGAGGGCCTTAAGGGCACTCAAACTCCCAATCTAAAATTAAGTATACACAATACAAAGAATAAAAAAAAATAAAACAAAGTCTTCACTCCAAGCTTTTTTGGTGTTTGTCTCATTTTGATCAAGCCCCTTTGAGTTGCATCAACTCACCCCAAGAATGCTACCCTTGTTTCCTCTTGTTTGTACTTGACAAAATTTTATATATGGAACCTTTGCCAACCTTTCCTTACCAAGGCCGAATACAACACAAGACAACAAACAAAGCTGAATAACAAAACAAGGTTCACAAATCCAAGTAGATAGATTAAACAATGACAAACTCAAAGAAGTAAAGAAGACAAGCAAGGAAACATAAGGCTCATAAAGGAAGGTAGCACACAAATAACTTTCCTAGATTAGCTCTAAGAGTAGAGATGAAAAAAGACTCAAACAAAAAAAACGAAACCAATAGTTGCACACTTAATAAAATTTAAGTGACCAAAAACTAAAAAGCTTACTCAAGTAATTTTTTTTTTAATCACAATTGGTTCCTCATATCAAATGTTTCTACTATTAGGTACACAACTTCAAATTTGTCTTTCCTTTGAGTTCTTTATCTTCTTCTTTTTTTTTTAACTTGAACTTTTTCTATTTTTTTTTTAACTTTTTCTAATCTTTTTGCTGCACCTAATAGCTTGTTGAATTGAAATTTTAATGAGGATGCTTGAAATAATAACGCTTGAGTGAATAAGCACAAAGTAAGGTCACACAATTTTCAAGCAATGCATGCAACTAAAGGCAAAACAACTTAGTAGTTCCAAATACCACTGAACTAATGGTGCTTAAGGAATGATTTAGAGCTGATTTTGAAGTAAATTGATTGCTCAAATTACTAACACAATTCACCCAAGCTAAAATTCCATAAAGAGGCACCAATAGTGAAGGTAAACCAAGTGGAAAGCTACTAATAATTCAACATAAAACAAGAAACATATAAAGATTGAATTGAGCAAATATTTAAGAACAACAAAGAGATTAATATGCTTGAACTAAAAGCATAAAAGACTTAAGAGACTCAATAAGAGGTTCACCTCTTAGGAGCTCAATTCAAAATATTTTTGAAAGCTTTTTTGTAAAAATTTTAAGAGGGTAAAACCTATGGAATTTAAATGAGACAAAATAGGAAACTACCATGACTAGTATTTGACAAAACACAAGATTAAGAAAAAATAACACACCTAAAAATAGAGCAAAAATTTCAGCAAGAGACTCAAAACAAAAAGCACAACAAAGTGGCCAAAGTTGATTACCACAATGGTGTGGAAAAGTCCTCAACCATGTGGGTTTAATGGTCACAACTTCTTAGGCACACTTTAACATAAAAAACCAAGGGAAAATTAAGCAACTTGAACATGAAAATAAGATGCAAAGAAAGGGACAAATAAAATTGCATCAAATTAAATGGAAAATAGGCGCGTAGATAGAAAACAAAAACGCATATAATGGCAAGAATAAAAATCTATACTACTAGACAATAAAGGAAATAGAGATGACAAAAAATGAAGGACTTTAAAATAAAGAGATCAAAGAAATAAACAACAAAGCAAAAAAAAAATTGAGAAAGAACGTGACCTTTAGAAAGTGGCTCTAGATACCACTTGATGTGATCTTTGATGATCACGTGCCCAAAGAATCCTTTCTAAGGTCACTTGGAAGGGAAATGGATTTATGGAGACGAAAGGAATGGGGTGAGGCGCCACAAATACTAGGTTTGATAAGCCAAAGGGGAGAGGCCACAAGGGAGGGGTCCCTTGATAAGTCTTAGAAGCTCTCACAAAGGAGAAACAGGGACACTCAAAGGTAAGAACCTCAACCAATATGGTTTGTAGGATTAAATTCAAGTGTAAAAAATACAAGTGAGGCAGGAGCTCCTATTTATAGAGGTAGCTAACCTCTTGAACAAGATAACCTAAAGAAGAATGGCTAGGATTAAAAGGAGAGATCTAAGGGAGGAGAATTGAGAAACAATTCCCTCTTTAGATCATCAAACTTGGTGCCCAAGTTTCTCAAACCAAGGGTCAAGATTCCTTCTTATTAGCTTAGGGGGTTTATGTAAAAAAGAGGGGTGTAGATATCAAGGCTACCCCTTATTTCCTTCATAAAGACCCAAAAAGCTAAATCCACCCTCTAAATTCCTAAGACACCTCCTAAAAATAAAAAATGGACTAAATACATGTCCCAAATTAAATTTTTAATGCTCCTCAAAATTAAAATAAAGGAAAATTACATTTTATTAACTAAAGTCTCTAGCCTAATATCTTCACTCTCCATAGGAGTTGAAGTCTTCCTTTGTCTGCAAGGGCTAGGTCTTCTTCAATCCTTCTAGCCATGGCCCTAGTGATAGGTCCTTGGCTAGGCATGGTCACATCAGTTGTGGTGAATTCCACAACCTTGTGGTCAAGAAATTTAGACCAAATTATTGTGTTTCCTTGCACCTAGTTGCCTTGTTTTTGCCTTATTTTTAGCTTTTATTTTTCACTTTTATACTATTGTGTAGTTGTCTATAAGTCATGTTTATAGTTTCCCATTTTGTCTATTAATTCCTTTTAAGTTTAGTCTCTTTTGTTTTTACAAAAAAACTTTTGAAACTTCTTAAATTGAGCAACATAGAGGGTCATACCTCATGTATAAGTCTCTTTAGAGGTTCATGTGCTTTTATTTTCAAGCATATTCTTAAAAAAAAAAATTCCAAAATAGTTGCTCAATTCCCTTTGTCTTTATTTTCCTTATACGTATAATTAGTAGCTCATTTGTGTGGTAAAGGTAGTTCTTGTTTGTGGGTGATTTCACTTAAGCTATAAGTTTGGTAGTTGTATTCAACAAATTACTAAAAACTTAACAAAGCTTGAGTCTAGTGGCACACCAAACTTCTAAACCATTAACACATCTATAGCTACTTTGCATTTTGAAGTCATTTCTAGTAGTACCTAAATTGTTGCTTTTGATTTTCTTTATTGTTCCAAGCGCATAATTCTTTGTTATTAAGCACTAAATTCACAATCAATTTAGGTGCATCTAGTAAATATTAAAAAAAAAAAAGAACAAAGTCTAAAATAAAATACAAAAAAAAACTACGAAGGATCAAAAAAAAAAAAGAACAAACAAAAGAAAAGAAAGTTTGAAAAATTCATTTGATGTACCTAACCTAAAATTAGCAAGTGCTTCAACTTTGAACTTGGAACCTTAAAAGAAAATTTATTACTTTTGGTACACTAGAACTTGATATTTGTGTTTTTCTACTCTTTAATCTAGTGCCATTCTTAGGTATTCCATTGTGTTCTCTCTTTCTTTTGTTTACCTTTTAGTTGTTGCTTGTCTTTTAAATCATCTTTCTAGTTTGTCTTATATACTCTTACCATTTGGTTAAGTGTCTTTTTGATTGTGTTATCTTTTATTGCTTTTTGAGTTTCTATTCGCACCTCCTATTGCTACTTTTGGTTTCTTTGGTTTGTGTGTTAGTGCCACTTTTGGGAGAAAGCTTGAAGAAAGGAGCTTACCACAAGGGTAGCATATTTTGGAAGGTTGGACTAAGAGCCTAAGGGATCACCTCAAAAGGAAACACACTTAGCCGTGAGGACTTTGATTTGAGGGAGCATTTGGAGAATCATTTTTTGAAGACTTTACTTTTTCTTTAATTTGGGTGTATTAATTTTGTAGTTGGGAGTTTGAGTGCCCTTAAGGCCCTCCCTTTGGTTGTAATAAGATTTAGTTAATTTTTTAGTTTCTCGAAAATTAGGTGAAGAAGGAAGAAGTGGTACACTTCCTTCAACACCTTAGAAGCTCGTTTTAGATCCCTTCTCTTTTGAATTTTTGCTTTAAAATTCTTGCTTTATTTTTCTTTTTCAAAGCGTTTAGAAGGCTAAAGAGTTCCAAAGACTCATCAAGCCATTTTAGGCAAGAAAACACAAAAAGAGAGGAGTGTTTGTTTGTGAAAAGTTTTTAGCCACCTTTTTCCTCTTAGAAATTCAAGCACAATGACATCACACACCCACTCTAGTGCTCATAGTTATTCATCAAACAAGAGTTTAAACCAAAGAAATATTTCTAAAGATTACACTCTAGAAAACTTAAACATGGACTTTAGGGAGTGGATGGCAAAAGAACAAGAGAGAAGAGAAGAAAAAAGGAGAGAAAAAGAGTCCAAGGAGAAAAGAAAAATAAAAGAAAGAGAGGAAGAAAAGAGAGAAGGAAGAGAGAAGAATAAGATAAAGGAGAGAAGATGAAGAAAGGAGAGCAAGAAAATAAAGAGAAAGAAGAAAAGAGAAAGAAGAAGAAAAAAGAAAGCATGGGAATGGTGAGAATTACAAAATGAAAGGGATAGTCTTAGGTTCCCCATCTAGAAATACCCATAGGAGTGAAAGTGAGGAAGAATACTACAATCATCCTAGGAGAAACTCCCATTCATCCATGCATAATAATGGGGCCCCTACAAGGGAGCCCAAAATTGATCTCCCCCCATTTCATGGGAGCGAAGATGTGGAAGCCTACCTTGATTGGGAAATCAAGGTAGAACAACTTTTCACTTGCCATGAGGTAAGATAAGAAAGAAAGGTTCCAATGGCAACCCTTAGCTTCCAAGGGCATGCCATGCATTGGTGGGTTGGGTTAACCAATGAGAGAATCCGCACCAGTATGCCTTCCATAAGATATTGGAATGATCTTAGAAGTGCTCTAAGAAGAAGGCATATTCCCTCTTGGTATGAAAGAGATCTTTTGGATAGACTCCAAAGGCTAAGGCAAACCAACCTTAGTATAGAAGAGTATAGACAAAAGATGGAACTTCTTATCTTGAGGGCGGGTATCATTGAGGAACCCAAGGCCACTATGGCAAGGTTTTTGTGTGGGTTGAGCCCCGAAATTCGTGATAAGGTGAAGCTCTTCTCATACAATTCCCTTGATGAGTTAGTTCAACTTTGCATCAAGGTGGAAAATCAACTTAGAAGGAAAAGTTTTAAAAAGGATAACCCACTTTATGTAAAGAGGGACCAACCTAAGGGGAACTCTTTCAAGAGTTACCCCAAAGAGGAACATTCCAAGCACTTCAAAGAGCATAAAACATCACATGTAGAGAGAAAAAACCCTACTACTAACTCTCATGAGAAAGTTAGTAGTATCAAATGCTTTAAATGTCTTGGGAGAGGCCACATTGCCTCTCAATGCCCTACTAAGAGAAACATCATCATGAGGGCCCAAGATGTTTATAGTAGTGAGTCTAGCTCACACTCCTCTAGTGAGAGTGAAGGAGAAGGGGTTCATGCATGCCAATCTGATTGTGATGAAACCGCTTATGCATGTGAGGGAGACCTCTTAATGATAAGAAGACTTCTTGGAAGCCAACCTTTGAAAGTGTCCTTATCTCAAAGGGAGAACATATTCCACACTCGCTGTAAGGTGAATGACAAAATATGTTCTCTCATTATAGATAGTGGGCCATGCTGCAATTGTTGTAGCTCAAGGTTAGTGGAAAAGCTAGCCTTGACCCCACTTCCCCACTCTAAGCTTTACAAGCTTCAATGGCTCAATGAGCAAGGGGAAATGGAGGTCAATGAGCAAGTCAAGGTTCCAATATCCATTGGGTCTTATAAAGATGAGATCCTATGTGACATAGTCCCAATGGAAGCTGGCCATATCTTGCTAGGAAGACCATGGCAATTTGATAAGAAAGCCATACATTATGGTCATTCCAATAACATCATCCTCACTCATAAGGATAAACACATTAATTTGTGTCCTCTAACACCTTCACAAGTTGCGGAGGACCAACTCATCATGAAACATAAGAGAGATGAGGAGGAAAAAAAGGCAAAGTTTTACACCTAAAGCTTGAAAGGGGTAAGGAGGTTGAGTTGGAAGTTGGTGCCCCTTCCAAGAAAGTCATTAGTAAAGGGAGTTTATTTGCAACAAAATTGGATTTAAAGAAAGCCCCCTTAACTAACAGACCTTTCTATCTCCTCCTTTGCAAAGAGGCATCCTCCATTTCTTCCCCCTCCACTTCTTTCCCTTCTAGTTCTAGCACTGCTATAGAACTTGGACATGAGAACCTACCTCAAGAGGTTTAAGAGCTTTTAAAGGAGTTTGGTGATATATTCCCTAATGAAGTTCCCAAAGGACTTCCTCCAATTAGGGGTATAGAATACCAAATAGACTTTGTACCTGGGGCTAGCCTGCCTAATAGGCCTGCTTATAGGACTAATCCCATGGAGACTAAGGAGATTGAGTCTCAAGTCCAAGGACTATTGGAGAAGGGTTGGGTTCAAGAGAGCCTAAGCCCTTGTGCTGTGCCAGTCTTGTTGGTGCCCAAGAAGAATGGCCAATGGAGGATGTGCATTGATTGTCGAGCAATCAATAACATCACCATCAAATATAGGCACCCTATCCCTAGGCTTGATGACATGCTTGATGAATTGCATGGGGCCCAATTATTTTCAAAAATTGATCTTAAGAGTGGTTATCACCAAATCCGCATCAAGGAAGGTGATGAGTGGAAAACCGCTTTTAAGACCAAGTTTGGGCTTTATGAGTGGTTGGTAATGCCTTTTGGGCTTACCAATGCCCCAAGCACCTTTATGAGGCTTATGAATCATGTCCTTAGGGATTGCTTAGGAAAATTTTGTATAGTTTATTTTGATGATATTTTAGTGTATAGCAAGAGCCTAGATGAGCATGTAGGTCATCTTAGGCACGTCTTTTGCATCCTTAGGTCACACCAACTCTATGGAAACCTTGAAAAGTGTAATTTTTGTGTAGAGAGTGTGGTCTTTTTAGGTTTTGTATTCAATAAAGATGGGGTTCATGTGGACCCCGACAAAATCAAAGCTATCCAAGAATGGCCCACCCCAAAAAGTGTGACTGAGATCAAGAGCTTTCATGGTCTTGCGAGTTTCTATAGGCGCTTTGTGCCTAATTTCTCCACACTTTTCTCACCAATAAATGATTTGGTGAAGAAGGAAGTTCCCTTCATTTGGGGTGCTAAACAACAAAAAGCCTTCGAACTTATTAAGGAAAAACTCACCCATGCCCCTGTTCTAGCTCTAGCTGACTTTTCAAAAACTTTTGAGCTAGAGTGTGATGCATCAGGTGTTGGAATAGGTGCTTTGTTATTGCAAGGCAGCCACCCTGTGGCTTATTTTAGTGAAAAACTAAATGGTGCTTCCCTCAATTACCCCACCTATGACAAAGAGTTTTACTCCTTAATAAGGGCCCTTCAAACTTGGGAACATTACCTTATTCCCAAGGAGTTTGTCATTCATAGTGACCATGAGTCACTAAAATATTTGAAGGGTCAAGGTAAGCTCAACAAGAGGCATGCAAAGTGGGTTGAGTTTTTGGAAACTTTTCCCTATATAATCAAATACAAGAAAGGGAAGCACAATGTAATGGCCGATGCCCTATCTAGAAGACATACTCTTCTTGCCACTTTGAGCTCCCAAATCTTAGGATTTGATTATATTAAGGACCAATATGCTTCTGACCAAGAGTTTGGCCCCATTTTTGCTACTTCCTTGTCCAAACCTACTGATGGGTTTCATGTGAGTGGTGGGTACTTATTCAAAGAAAGTAAACTTTGTGTACCCCAAGGATCTCTTAGAAAATTGCTTGTGAGAGAGAGCCATGAGGGTGGGCTCATGGGGCATTTTGGAATAAACAAAACTTTGCTCATTTTAAAAGAAAAATTTCATTGGCCCCATATGAAAAGAGATGTCCAAAGACATTGCTCTAGATGCATATCTTGTTTACAAGCTAAATCTAAAGTAATTCCTCATGGACTTTACATACCCTTACCGGCTCCCTCCGCTCCTTAGGTAGACATAAGCATGGATTTCATCCTTGGACTTCCTAGAACCCAAAGGGGAGCGGATTCTATCTTTGTGGTAGTGGACAGGTTTTCTAAAATGGCCCATTTCATACCTTGCCACAAAATAAATGACGTGAGAAACATTGCAAGACTTTTCTTCAAAGAAGTTGTTCGTCTGCATGGCATACCTCAATCCATAGTGTCTGATAGAGATGTTAAGTTCCTTAGCCACTTTTGGAAAACTTTGTGGGCTAGGCTGGGAACTAAACTCTTATTTTCTACCACATGTCATCCCTAAACTGATGGGCAAACTGAGGTGGTAAATAGATCCTTATCCACTATGCTAAGGGCACTTCTTAGGGGAAATCATATGTCTTGGGATGAGTACCTTCCCCATATAGAGTTTGCATATAATAGGGTCGTCCAAAGAACCACCAAGCATTCACCCTTTGAGATTGTTTATGGCTTCAACCCTCTTACACCTCTTGATATTTTGCCTTTACCTTTCCCTTCTTCTATTGATAAAGAAGGATTAGCTAAAGCGGATTTTGTTAAAAAATTACATGAGAGGGTCAAAGCCAACATTGAACGACACTCGAAAGGGTATGCTGCTAAGGCTAATAGGGGAAGGAAAGAAATTATCTTCAATGAAGGGGATTGGGTATGACTTCATTTGAGGAAGGATCGCTTCCCTAATCACAGGAATTCCAAGTTTAGCCCCCGAGGAGATGGTCCCTTTCAAGTCCAATGCATACATATTAGATCTCCCTGAGGACTATGGTGTCAGTACTACCTTTAATGATTGTGATTTGATCCCTTTTGTAGGTACTGATGAAGAAGAGGAAGACCTATCAGATTTGAGGTCAAATCCTTCCCAAGGGGGAGGAGATGATGCATTCTCCCCAAGCAAGGGCCCTATCACTAGGGCCATGGCTAGGAGAATAGAAGAAGACATGGCTAGAGTAGAGGGAGGAAGATCTCACCTCCATATGACCATCAAGTTATGCAAGCCAGGACTTATTTACTTGTAATTTTTATTTTAGGAACCTAGGATTTTATTTTGGACATGTATTAGTCCATTTAATTTTCTAGGAGGTGTCTTAGTAATAAGAAGGGGTAAGATTAGCTTTTGGGCCTTTATTTAGGAAATAAGGGGGTAGTTTGATAACTACACCCTCTTTTGCTAAATAAAACCCAAAAGTAATAAAGGAGTAATCTTGGCCCTTGGATGAGGTAGCTTGGGCACCAATTCTCATCTAAAGGAGGGTATTGATTGGACTTTGGGCTTCAATCCTCCTCCCTTGGATGACTCCTTTTAATCCTAGCCCTTCATTTCCTTCATGACTTGTCCAAGAGGTTAGCTCCCTCTATAAAAAGGTGCTTCTTCACACTCTTGTATTTTTCACACTTTATTGAATGGAAAAACCTTGAGTTGGCCAAAATTCTCTTAGTGTCCACCCTTCTCTCTTTGAGAATTCCTTAGGTTTTTATCAAGGGTTCCATCCCTTGTGGCAAACTTTCCCTCTTAGGCTTATCTTACCTTAAGTGGCGCCTAAAACCACCTCACTTCTTACCTCTCCATAAACCATTTCACCAAAGAAGAAAACCTCTAAAAAAAGATCAAGGGAGGCATGCATCAACCCTCCTACTATTAGTATAACTATAGATATTGTATTTAGACTACACGATGCAATAAAAGAGTAAGATCAGAATGGATAGTGCGAGTTGTAATGGTGTCATGAATGATTAAATGTTTGAAAATTGTTTGTGGAGCATGGATTGGGGATTTGACTTACTATATGATATTTGTATTCATTACAGTTGAATGTATAATGAGTTGATGATCGAGGGTAGTCAGGGTGTGTGCCTGATGAGGTGGCATCCCAACTGCAGTTGGGGATGATGTATAATGACTTGATTAAATATTAATATTATGATTTATGTTAATGATGATGGTCAGGGTGTGCCTAGTGAGGTGTCATCCCAGCTGCAGTTAGGGGTGGACTGTGATGATATGATTAAATGTTAGCATTATGATTTATGTTGTGGGTGGGATGACACATGAATATGGCAGTCGAAGAAGTTTTGTAAGATCACATATTGTGTGGTTCTCTGGACCAGACTTGATGTGATCTTTGATGATCACGTGCCCAAAGGATCCTTTCTAAGGTCACTTGGAAGGGAAATGGATTTATGGAGAGGAAAGGAATAGGGTAAGGTGCCACAAATACTAGGTTTGATAAGCCAAAGGGGAGAGGCCACAAGGGAGGGGTCCCTTGATAACTCTTAGAAGCTCTCACAAAGGAGAAAGGGGGACACTCAAAGGTAAGAACCTCACAACCAATATGGTCTCTAGGATTAAATTCAAGTGTAAAAAATACAAGTGAAGGGAGGAGCTCCTATTTATAGAGGTAGCTAACCTCTTGAACAAGATAACCTAAAAAAGAAGGGCTAGGATTAAAAGGAGAGATCTAAGGGAGGAGGATTGAGAAACAATTCCCTCCTTAGGTCATGAAACTTAGTGCCCAAGCTTCTCAAACCAAGGGCCAAGATTCCTTCTTATTAGCTTAGGGGGTTTATGTAGGAAAAAGGGGTGTAGATATCAAGGGTACCCCTTATTTCCTTCATAAAGACCCAAAAAGCTAAATCCACCCTCTAAATTCATAAGTCACCTGCTAAAATAAAAAATGGACTAAATACATGTCCCAAATTAAATTCCTAATGCTCATCAAAATTAAAATAAAGAAAAATTACATTTTATTAACTGAAGTCCCTAGCCTAATATCTTCACTCTCCACAGAAGGTGAAGTCTTCCTTTGTCTGCAAGGGCTAGGTCTTCTTCAATCCTTCTAGCCATGGCCCTAGTGATAGGTCCTTGGCTAGGCATGGTCACATCAATCCTTCATCATTTTCAGCACCTACAAATGGAGACAAATTAGAAACATTAAAACTGGTGCTTATCCCATAATCCTCGGGAAGATCTAAAACATAAGCATTATTACCAATCCGCTAAAGGATTTGGAAAGGTCCATCTCGTCTAGGGCTAAGTTTGGACTTCGTTTGAGAAGGAAATCTATCATTTCTCATGTGACCTCTTTCAAAGATGACCTCTTTCCTCCCCCTATTGGCGAAAGTAGCATCTCTCAAGGATTGGCGCTCTATGTTAGCTTTAACCCTCTCATGTAATTGTTTTACAAAAATGGCTTTTGCCTCTCCTTTTTATGCACAACAACAGAAAGAGGAAGAGATAAAAGATCTAGAGGAGTACGAGGATTAAAGCCATAGACCACCTCAAATGGAGAATGCTTGGTGGTTCTATGAACCACCCGGTTATAAGCAAATTCAATGTGGGGAAGGTACTCATCCTAAAACTTATGGTTTCCTTTAAGGAGAGCCCTCAGCATAGTGGATAAAGATCTATTCACCACTTCTGTTTGCCCATCAGTTTGAGGGTGACAGGTAGTGGAAAAAAGAAGTTTAGTTCCTAGCTTAGCCCAAAGAGTTTTCCAAAAATGGCTAAGGAACTTCACATCCCTACTTGACATTATTGAAGAGGGTATGGCATGCAATCGGACAACCTCTTTAAAGAAAAGTCTTGCGATGTTGCTCGCATCATCCACTTTGTGGTAGGGAATAAAATGGGTCATTTTTGAAAATCAGTCCACCACCACAAATATGCAGTCTACACCTCGTTGGGTTCTTGGGAGCCCAAGGATGAAATTCATGCTAATATCCTCCTAAGGTGCAGAAGTAGCAGGTAAAGGTGTGTATAGTCCATGAGGCATTGCTTTAGACTTTGCTTGTAAGCAAGCTATACATCTAGAGCAATGTCTATGGACATCTCTACGCATATGGGGCCAAAAGAATTTCTCTTGTAAAAGCAGGAGGGTCTTTGGAATCCCAAAATGCCCTATGAGCCCACCTTTATGGCTTTCTTTTGTGAGTAAGTTCCTAATTGATCCTTGGGGTATACAAAGCTTACTCCGTTTATAGAGATACCCCTCACTAATGAAGTACCCATCATGGGCCTTTAATGTGAATACAGATGCAGAGGCAGCAAAGATGGGGCCAAAATCCTTGTCAGAAGGATACATAACCCGAATGTCATCAAATCCCAAGATTTTTGCACTCAAGGATGAATAAAGAGCATGATGCCTAGAAAGAGCACCAGCCACCACATTTTGTTTTCCTTTCTTGTATTTGATGACATAAGGGAAGGATTCAAGATATTCCACCCACGTTGCATGCCTTTTGTTCAATTTACCTTGACCCCTCAAATATTTTAGTGACTCATGGTCACTATGAATGACAAACTCCTTGGGAACAAGGTAATGCTCCCAAGTTTGAAGGGCCTTAATTAGAGCATAAAACTCCTTATCATAGGTGGGGTAGTTGAGGGCGGCACCATTTAGTTTTTCACTGAAATACGCAATGGGGTGCCCTCCTTGCAACAAGATAGCTCCCACACCTACACCAGAGGCATCACATTCAAGTTCAAATGTTTTAGAAAAGTCAGGTAATGCCAAGACTGGTGCATGGGTCAGTTTATGCTTAATTAGTTGGAAGGCTTTCTCTTGTTTCTCACCCCAAAGGAAAGAAGCTTCCTTTTTCACCAAATCATTTATTGGTGCGAAGAGCGTGGAGAAATTAGGCACAAAGCACTTATAAAATCTAGCGAGACCATGAAAGCTTTTTATCTCTGTCACACTCTTTGAGGTGGGCCATTCTTGAATAGCTTTTTATCTTTTCAGGGTCAACATGGACCCCTTTTGTGCTAACTACAAAACCTAGGAAAACTACACTATCTACACAAAAGGTGCATTTTTCTAAGTTACCAAAAAGATGATTACTCCTAAGAAGAGAAAAATCATGCCTTAGATGTCCTAAATGATCATCTAGGTTCCTAGAGTAAACTAAAATATCATCAAAGTAAACTACGCAAAATTTACCAAGGCAATCCCTCAGTACATGATTCATTAAGCGCATAAATGTGCTTGGGGCATTAGTTAGCCCAAAAGGCATAACCAACTAGTCATAAAGACCAAATTTAGTCTTAAAAGCAGTTTTCCACTCATCACCCTCTTTGATCCTTATTTGGTGGTAACCACTTCTAAGATCTATTTTTGAAAATATTTTTGCCCCATGCAATTCATCCAAAATGTCATCAAGACGGGGGATTGGGTGCCTATATTTGATGGTGATGTTGTTGATTGCACGACAATCAATACACATCCTCCATTGGCCATTCTTCTTGGGCACCAACAAGACTGGCACAGCACAAGAGCTTAGGCTCTTTTGAACCCAACCCTTCTCCAACATCTCATTCACTTGAGACTCAATCTCTTGGGTCTCCATGGGGTTGGTCCTATAGGCAGGTCTATTAGGTAGACTTGCGCAGGCACCAAATCAATTTGATGTTCTATACCCTAATGGGAGGAAGTCCTTTCAGAACCTCATTGGGATTTTTCCTTTATGCCTTTTCTTGAAGTTCTTCTTTCAACACTGGTTGTATAATGTCATTTTCTATATGAAGGAAATATTTTCTATTAGAGATAACAAGGATTAATCAGATGCAACATCTCTTTAATCCTGAGATTTCAAGATACAAGTTGTGACAGCTTGTTGTCTTAAGTCTCATCTCTAAAAAATACAATACTAGTCAAAATCATTTCTAAAAATGGTTAAAAAATAATCTAAAAAGAAGAACTACATAAACCATGATCCTCCATTGCATTTTGAGATACATAGGAGCAAGAGACTACTCCTGTCGAGCTAAAAAATAAAAAATGACATTGACCCTTCTCTTTTGTCTAAAATATCAAAATATGTTCATTTATAGTAATAATAACATAACAATAATAATAATGGTCATAACAAGGTTCTTTTATTTTAAGGTAAGATGAATATTTTAAAAGAAAAATTATTTGCTTAGTTAATAAGAGGTAATCATTTGTATGATGAGCGTTGTAGGGTGCTAGTACCTTCCCTACATGTAATCGACTCCTGAATCTAAAATTTAGTTTCGCATACCTTTTGTTTTTTGGAAGGATTTTCTTATCTTTTCCTTAATAAACATTGGTGAAAACTCCTTTGATCTTTCAAATTATTTTTCACTGCCACGTCGAGACCCACATGTCAACAAGTAAATTGTAGAAGCAAAGTCATTGATTGAGCAGTGAGTTATAGAAAACAACTTCTTTGGTTGGTCAAAGCACTTAGTGTAGAGGTTGATAACTATCCACAATGGTCCTATTTCCATGCCTGTATAAAGTGAGTGAACACATAAAGGGAAAACTAATGAAATCATACTCTATGAATATTATTCTTAAGATTTATCCCTTTCTGTAAACTCTCAATGGTTAAACATTCAATTTGAGTGATCAAATGCTCATGTTACGAGGTATGATAAGTGAGAAAATATTACGTATCCTTCACTCTATTAAATCATTCCTTTGTTGAGGAAAACTTCTAGATCCGTTTGTTGAGAACTTATCTTTGTAACACTTTGTTTATTATGTTTTCTATAGCCAATAGTGACTTTATGTACTTGGTTCTTGAACTCAGGGGAGTTTAAGTGTAGAATAAGAGTGGTATAAAATACTTCTTGTAAGACAAAGTGGCAGTAAGAATACTTGTATTATTTCAATTTGAAATAGTGGAACTTTTTAAGAGGTATTTGGAAGAGAACTAGATGTAACTCAAGTTAAGAAGAGTGAACCAGTATAAAACTAATTTCTTACTTCTATTCCAACATTTTTCCTTGTCAAAATTAGTTTTACTAGGAGTATTGTTATAAGAAGATTATTTTATAAAAATTGTATTTTAACCACATCTATTTAAACAGAACAAAATCTTATAAAAATCTGGTTTTTATTTTACATTTGTGTATAAGAAGTTGCATCTATATAATAGTATGTGCATTCATATACCTAAAGAGACTCATTTGCATTTGTACGTCTAAAACGTTTTGAGTTTGTTTAATATATTGTATCTTTCTTAAAGGTTCCCATAAAGCTTCTTAAGAAAGTATTTTCGAAAAGGATAACAAACAATTTCTTGTAGCTCCATTCAACTCTCCTTTTAGAGCTAATATTTTATTTTAAAATTAGCTACTGATAACAGAGGCCAACAATGGTGGTTGAAGACTAGTGACAATGGTCATAGAATGGTGACTGGTAATCGTGGTCAGTGACTAATGATTGATGTTTGTAGACTGCTACTAAAGATTACAGATGACAACAGGGTGACATAGGGGCAGGTTTAACCCCTTCCTACCCCGGTCTCCAGAAAATGCAAGAAGGGATCAAGTTCAAGTATAAAAGAAATGAGTATTAAATTTGATACCCATCCTCATTCTTGATACATGCACGCCTAGCATGGGCTTGAGCTAGGACCAATAAGAAAGGAGCATGACTTGGATGAAGCTTCAAGGAGCTTAGTTTAGGACATGTTCCATTTAATTCTATTAATTTGACCATTTTTAGGCTTGTATAAGCACCCTTAAGTCATTAGGATTTTGGGTGTAGCTAGTTTAATTTTCGGTCTTGTATTTTGGCCCATAGGTTCTATTTTCTTTAGGAAGTGTAATTAGTCTCCTTGTGGAGTGTTAATTAGTTTGGGCTGGTCCAAGAGGATTTGGACGTGTGGTTATTAATTTCTACACCCCTAATTCCTCTAAACACTCTTCTAACCAATACATGAAGCATGTATGAGACACATGGGCCCCTTTGTCCCCTTGTTTCACTCCACATGTGCTTTTTCTCTCCTACATGGCTGATTCTTGTTGCTTCTTATTTGAATTTGAATTTTGGAAGTGCCATGTCATTTCCCTCCAAAATTCAAATTCAAACTAGAGGGAACATAGATCCATTTTTTTAGGGCCATGTTTGGATCTTTAGTTGGATTAAATTAGTGTTAATTCAGCACATGCTAAATTAACACTAAATTAAGCTAACTAACCCTTAATTAAGCATGTTCGACGTTCAAATTGAGGTTCCTAAGCTCATGGTTCATGCTTTGCTCTATAAATAGAGCATTCCCTCCTTCATGTAGATTTTAACACTCATTTTGAATGAAAATTATACTTCTCTAAATTGAGAGCTCTTTTGTTCTTGACAGTGTTCATGTTCTCTCCTTAGTGAGAGTCTTCATGCTATTATCAAGGGTTTCTTCCCTTGTGGCTAGCGTCATCCTTTGGCTTATCTCCTTCAACAAGAGTGGCGCCTACTTCTCCTCCATTTTCTAGTCTTCCACCTCTATTTCTTCAACCTTGGAACCTCTATGAGCAAGGATCTTGGGAGCATTATCTTTATTAAGGATTCTTCAAACTTACCTTGGGGGGGGATGCATCAAGTAGTATTAGAGCTTAGGCTCTGATAGAGGTTCTTGTTCTATCCTATGTTGCTTAAATTTTCGGTTCATTTTGTGCATTGTCATCTTTTCTTCTACTCCAATTCTATTTTAATTTCAGTCTATCTGTGTTGTTTGTTAATTTTCCTTTACTTGTCTTGATGTGTATTGTCTTGAAGTTGTGTTTTCAATTTTTGCTTCTAAAATTTCAAAAAAATTCTAAGCACAAGTTTTGTGCTACATCTTCTAAAAATTTTGATTCAATTTTTGTGTTCTTTCATTGAATCATAATTTTGTTTTAGATCTGATTTTTTCCGCTGAATATTCTTGCTGTATCTTGTGTTGTTCATGCTTGGATCAATCCTAAGAAACACTAAATAGTGATTCCATAATTTTTTGGATGGAACCACACATATGTGGTTAGTGTTTTGGATTGAAACTAGCTTTTCATGTGGTGTTTTTTGTGCAGTTTTAATTCTCTGTTTCCAGTTTTGTTTTGAGCGTTTTGTGCAGTCCAATTTTTGCTTGTTTTAGTCCTTGATTGCCTAAACTTGGAGCCTAAGAGGAGTTGTGGAATAAATCCACACGGCTATGGAAAAAAACCACAGCACTGTGGTCATCTCCTTAGCTAGCTTTGCATCAAGACTAGGTGCAGTTTTTGTGCTCTATTTTAGGTGCTTTATTTTTCAGTTTTTAATCTTCTTGTTATGTCATTATAATGTCATGTTTATTCCTTAATTTGTCACATTAAATTCTTTAGGTTTTACTAAATTTTTTGTGTTGTTTTGAGTCTTGAAAAAAAAAAGAGTGAGGTTACATCTTGGAATTGAGCTTCTAAGAGAGTTTGATCTCTCTTGGTTAAGTCTCTTAAGGAGTCTCCTATGCTTTTATTTCAAGCATATTCTCTTTAAAAAAAATTCTCAAAAAAAATTATAGGTCAATTTCTTCTTTAACTTTTAGTGTCTTGGATTGTTTTGTAGTAACTTTTGGTGTGCTTGTTTGAAGTGAGATTTGTGTGGTATAAGGAGCTGCTTTTGGCTGTCAGTTATTGAGTAAAACTTGTGTCAAAACAAGTTATTTCATACACTAATCAAGCACTCTTACCTGTACCTTAAAACACTTCACATTTTAGTGCACTTTGAGTTACCAAAATTTTCTTTGATTGCATCTTTGGTTTGGAAATTGTGTGGCCTTGCTAGCTGAAAATTTTCAAGCGATTAGTACCTCTTTATTCCTTATTAAATTTGCAAACCAAATCTGAAAAAAAAAAATTAGGTGCAGCCAAAAGAAATTAAAAAAAAGTCAAAAGACAATTTGAAAAGAAAGAACAAAAATAAAAAAGTGCTAAAACATAAAAGCAAAAAAAAAATACATAGAAAAAAAATTGGTGTACCTAATAGAAAATTCTTTTAATTGAAAAAGAGGACTGAATATTTTTGTAATTTCTTGGAAACATTACCTAAAACATCCAGCGATTCATATTTGTATTGGTACAATTTTTGAAAATTATTTGTGTCATTTTGCATTTTTAGTCCTTATCCTTATCTAGAACTTTTCTATGATTTCCTTTGTCTGCTTAGCCTTCTTTCTACCTTTATTTTTAGTTTTTCTTCTTTGAATTCTTTGAGTCATGTCTTCATCAATCTTTCCATTTGGGTAGTTTACCATTCAAATTATACTTTTCTTGCTTTACTTTTGCTTGTCCTTCTTTTTGGTTCTTGCCTTCGTTTGGTGCCACTTTTGTGTAGGTAATCCTTGAGTAAGCAAGTCTTCCACAAGGGTAGCCTCTTAAGGAAGAGTTGAAATAGCTAAAAGGACTTGAACAAAAGGAAGAGCATAGACAAAGAGTGAAACACCTTGGGAGAGATTGCTTGGGAGACACTTGAAGAATTGTTTTTAGTTTTATTCCTTAATTGATAATTCTTAATTTATTTTCTTTTCCTTGGTTTGTAAAAGGCCATTATTCTTAAGTATTTAGCTTAGTCTCTTGCTAATTAAGGTGTGAAGGAGAAAGTGGGACACCACCTTCCACACCTTTAGGAGCACGTTAGATCCCTTTCCTTTTTCAGTTTTTTGCCTTAGTTTACCTTAGCTTTTTTCATGTATTTTTTAGAGGAGTGTATAGAGTTCCAAAGGCTCTTGCACTTGTAGGAATTTGTGTAGGTTAGTGTTATATGCTCTTGCATTTTCTAGGTGGTGTTTGAGTTCCAAAGGCTCATACATCTTTTAGTTGAGAAACAAAAAAAAAGGGTGAGATAAGTGAGTTCTATTCTTGGTACAAACCTCCTCCTAGTGCTTACCATGACCCAATTTCTCCCTTATTTTACACTCCTTTTTCCTACCCCTATGAGAGAATAGAAAAAGAAAGAAAAGAGTGTAGAGAAAGAGAAAGAAAAATAAAAGAGAGATATAGGAAAGAAAGAATAGAAAGAAAAGAAAGAGAGAAAAAAGAAAGAAGAGAAAGAGAGGAAAAAGAGAGGAAAAAGAGAGGAGAGAAAATTATGAAAAAGAGAGAAAAGAAAGAGAAGAAAAATGGGAAAGAGAAAGTAGGGAAAGAGATAAGATATGGGAAGAAAAAGAGAAAAAATGGAGAAAGGAAAAAGAAGAAAGTTGGGAGTGTTTAGAAAAGAGTTTAATAAAATTGGAAACAGAAATAAAAAGAGAAAAAGAGGAAAAAGAAAGAGAAAGAAAACTCAAGAGGGAAAGAGAGAAGAAAATGAGAGAAGAGGGGAAAGGAGATAGAGAACACACACACACCCTTGAAAATTCTAAAAATATAAAATTAGAAAAAGAGATTGGTGAGAAGAGTGAGCCTAGCCAATATCTAGTTTTGAACTCTAACTTAGGTCAATCTTCTAACCAATCCATTAAAACACAAGTGGAATTTGAGATTGTGCAAAAATCTTTTGAGCACATTGACTCACAATCTCAAATTCACCTTGAATATGATTCTTCATCAAACACTTTAACAAGTGTTGGACTTATATCTTTACCTTTTGAGAAACAAAATTGTGAAGTCCAATGCTTGGAAAAGGTCTTGATGAAGAAAGGTGAATGTGAAGTCCTACTTGACACTTCACCAAGTTTTGAACTTCAGTCTACATCCTTAAGGTTCAAATCAAATCCTCAAGTTCAAAACTTGGTCAAAAGTGAGAGAGAAGAAGGTCTTGAAGAAGATTACTCCTTGAGTCCTAAGGAAGATCTTATTAAAGAAAGTTATCTCTTAGGGCAAGTGCAAGTGGAGGTTGTGTCTCAATCATTTGAACACATCTTTCCACAACCTCTAGTTTCACATAAAGAAGAAAATTCACCAAGTGTTGAACTTGAACATTTATTCATAAAGCTCAAATAAGAACCTCAAGTTCAACACTTAAAAGAAAATAAAATTGTTCTTCAAGGAGATTTATCCTTGCCATCCAAGGAAAATCTAATTGAAAACAACCTTCCCATGTTGCAAGTAGGAAATGAGGTTGTGCACATAACTTTTGAGCACAATGAAACACAACCTTAAGGCCAACTAGTGGATATGGCCAAGTTTGGTCAAGAGATTGGCCTACGAATATTTTCTATCCATAGCCAATCTCAAGGCCCACTCAAAGAGACTTGAAAGAAAGGTCCACCCCTAGGCCTATCATCATCTTGTGGAGTAAAAAACAAGATAAAGCCCACTTGGCTTTCTTGGATGAGTGCTCCAAGGAACCTAAGCTTTTCTCATTTCCTCCTCGGATGAGATTAGCCTTTAGTGAACTTGGAGTCATTTGGGAAACTGTTGTGTAGGGGCATAGGCACAACAAACATTTTTTAAACCTTAGTGCATACCCCTACCACCACAAGTCTATGAGGTCTCCCTATAGACTTCCTACCCTTAACATTTGTGTACATAATCATATACCCATTCCTATGCGGGTGCTTTTGCAGGATTCGAAAAAGAGGAAGAAAGACCACAGGATTTGAGGTCAAATCCTCCTCAAGGGAGAGGATATGATGCATGCACGCCTAGCATTGGCTTGAGCTAGGACCAATAAAAAAGGAGAATGACTTGGATGAAGCTTCAAGGAGCTTAGTTTAGGACATGTTCCATTTAATTGTATTAATTTGACCATTTTTAGGCTTGTATAAGTACCCTTAAGTCATTAGGATTTTTGGTGTAGCTAGTTTAATTTTCGGTCTTGTATTTTGGCCTATAGGTTCTATTTTCTTTAGGAAGTGTAATTAGTCTCATTGTGGAGTGTGTTAATTAGTTTGGGCTGGTCCAAGAGGATTTAGACATGTGGTTATTAATTTCCACACCCCTAATTCCTCTTCACACCCTTCTAACCAACACATGAAGCATGTATGAGACACGCGGGCCCCCTTGTCCCCTTGTTTCACTCCACATGTGCTTTTTCTCTCCTACATGGCTGATTCTTGTTGCTTCTTATTTGAATTTGAATTTTGGAAGTGCCATGTCATTTTCCTCCAAAATTCAAATTCAAACTAAAGGGAACATAGATCCATTTTTTTAGGGCCATGTTTGGATCTTTAGTTGGATTAAATTAGTGTTAATTGATCACATGCTAAATTAACACTAAATTAAGCTAAGTAACCCTTAATTAAGCATGTTGGATGTTCAACTTGAGGTTCCTAAGCCCATGGTTCATGCTTTGCTCTATAAATAGAGCATTCCCTCCTTCATGTAGATTTTAACACTAATTTTGAATGAAAATTATACTTCTCTAAATTGAGAGCTCTTTTGTTCTTAACAGTGTTCATGTTCTCTCCTTAGTGAGAGCTCTTCATGCTATTATCAAGGGTTCCTTCCCTTGTGGCTAGCTTCATCCTTTGGCTTATCTCCTTCAACAAGAGTAGCGCCTACTTCTCCTCCATTTTCTAGTCTTCCACCTCCATTTCTTCAACCTTGGAACCTCTATGAGCAAGGATCTTGGGAGCATTATCTTCATTAAGGATTCTTCAAACTTGCCTTGGGGAGGGATGCATAAATTCTCTTAGGTTATTGTTAGGTCTAGGTATACCACTGGTAACCTCATTATGTTTTTTTATAATGTTAATTTACTTATTTATTATTAAATAAATTATATATTAAGTTATTAGTTATATTTTAATTTAAATTATAATATATATATATATATATATATATATATATATATATGGGAATGGTCCACTTATTCAAACAGTAAGTATAAGAGACTTACTTTTCATCTTCACCATTTATTTTCTTAAAATCCAATGGTTAAGATTAGTTACTTATTACAATCCTTAAATTTTTAAAAAACAAATGGTGGAGATGAAAACTAAGTTTCTTATACTCACTTTTGGAGTAAGTTGATCTCTTCCTTATATACATACTTACATACATACATACACACACATTCTTTTATTGATAAAAGGACAACCTAGTTGCTAATTCTTTTTCTTTAAATGAGGAGCCCATGTTTTATAGTTTATATCTCTCTTTTTGTAAAGGATTTTTTCTCCTTCTATCTCCATAATACATTAAAGAGACAAAAATATTCTTGAGTTTCTCTCTGAAATGGTTTATTAATGTGCATCTATGAACACATTTAGAAGACCAATTTGGATTTGTTTCACAATATGAGAAGAGCGAAGGGTGTTTGTAGTGAAGGGTTAGAGTAGATATGGATGGTTAGAAAGATAAGGGTGGCTGCAAGGGGATAGATGTAGAGAAGAAGTCTTGTTATGTGAAGGATGGAAAATAAGGTGTGCAGTGAGGGATAAGGAGTGTTGCAATGTTGGGGAGGGGGATAGGGAAGTGTAGCGAGGGAGAGCAAAATGTAGTGGGGAAAGGGGAAATCCATAATAGGTAATATAGATTTGTCAAAAAAACAACATTTGGATTACACATTTTAAATGTCTTAAATTAACATAGGGATATCCTCGAGTTAGTATTTCGAACTTGTCAAAAGACTATATCTTAATTATGTTTTTTGGATCATTTATAATGACTAATCCATATAGGATATTCTGAGTCTTATCTCCAGATTGGTTTTAACAATGTCAAGAAAATTAATTTCAAACACTCACACCCCTAGTTACATATGTAAACTAAGAGTAATATGAACATTTACAAAAATACAGAGGTGCATGAAGAAAAACCATTTATAAATATCTTATTCATGCTTATGTCAATGCTTTAATTTAGTATGCGTAATTTTGTTCTCGGACATTAACCTTTTTAGTAAAAAAAATAAAAAATGAATTGCATTTGTTTACTTTTATACACACACACACACACACACAAAGACACACACATACATATATATAAAGATATCATGTGTCTCCTTAGTGTAACTTATCTGCACCCTTACCCCTACCTCCCATTCCACCATTGGTATCACCACCACCACTACAACTACTACTACCACCCCACCTTTGTGGTTGCCACTACCACCTCTACCACTTCTGCGATAATGACAATTGTGATAACGATAACGAGGTAGTAGTGGTGGTGGGGGGGTAGGGTTGGGGGTAGGGATGAAAATTTGGGTAAGTTACGGTGAAAGAGACATATGATATCTTTAAAGTGATTATTTTAATGTGAGTTGTTACTTTTAATCTTATTATTATTATCAATTCCTCTTATTTCTCACAATAAATCATTTTCCTCACTTGATATGTTTCCTATGACTGCATTCTATGACTTGAATTTCAAGTATAAAAAAAAAAACAACATGAGTTTAACTTTACTGATTAAATTAAAAAAGTGCCCCATTTTTTGGACAGGAAAATAGTCCTCCACTAACCAATGTACATGTTCCCATTATTTTAACAAGTCTTCAATTTCACATCACCATTTATTTGTATTTAATTTACGCAGAGTTTACAAGCCCGAAACTTTGACCAACTATTTGAGTGAAATATCAAATAGGTCTGTGAAAGTTTGGAACACTTGTAACTAGGTCCCTAAAAGATTTTTTCAAGCATTTAAGTTCCTCATGTTTTTTAGTGCATTCATCCAAGTCCTTCCATCTATGACGCCATTCAGTTAATGCACACTCATCTATTAAGAGCTTATGTGGAAGGTCTCTCTCGCATTATGTGGCAGTCCACACATTCATATTAAATATGGAAAAACATTTGTTTAGCGGCTTTTAGCCACTAAAAATAATAAAATTAAAAAAGGTACCATTGCAGATTTCTTACCACCCATTTCCTATTCTTCACCACGTACAATCCAAAACAAAAATAATGTATCTAAACCGTTAGTACTTCATAACTGCCTTCAACATTGAGGATTTAGATCTTAGGGTTTCTTTCTTTTCTTTGGAGCCCCATAACTGCCAACCATCCTTTTCTTCTTTCTTGAAATCACACCTTCACTTCTCAATTTCTTCTTTTGTTGCCCTATGATTCAAGGAACACTCACAAAGTTTTATATTTTTCATTGAAGATGTCTCATTGCTTCTTTTTTCCCCTTCTGGGTCTAGGGCACATGGTGATGCCTTGATCGAATGATTAAGGTTTGTTGAGCCATTTCATTTTTACGTTTCTGATCAACTCTACATGTTGATTTCTATATAAAGTTGCAGCCCCATTTTTGTTTAGGTTTCAATTAGATCAACATGCTACCGATATCCTTGGTGCTTTACTAAACTTTGGCTATTTTCTTTCGGGAGTTGTTGAAGTCTGGATTGTGATTGTATTGATTTCATAGTCTTACTACTTACTTGTTTTTTTCTCAATGGAATTGGCGGAAAATTCCGATGAATGTTTCTGGGAGACTAGTCTTTGGTTACACAAGTAGTGGATGTACTAGTTTTGGTGTTTCTGGGAACTAGAAAGGTCACCTATTGGAATGACTGAAAAAGCATGAATCGCAGTTTTTGCAACAAGTTTTGTCAGTTTCATTATCACTATCGGGGATTCGAAAGTCCTTGCTGAGTCAGATCCTTTGAATGGGGAAGATAGAAAGTTATTTCTTTGTGTGTTTTGTTGCCTAACTAAGTTGGTACTCTGATTTTGATTGGTAGCTTTTGGTTCATAGTCACTTTGACTTCCAACAACATTTAAAGCTTCATCTTCTTTTCTGCTCTCTAATAGCCCTTTTTCTTGCATTGCTTCAAGTATCTGTTTTAGAGCTCTAAGATCCCTTCCAGATTGTTTCAATTCAAGATCCTTCAATCTCTTCTCTATCTCACTATAAACTGAAGGAAAGGAATTTAGTGCTCTAGCTTGACCTTTTATAGCCTTTAAATTTGATTTCTAGGAGCTTCGATTTCCATCTTTCTGCTTCCATGGTGCTGGCTCAATGGGAAACCTTGAACTTGATATGGGTTTCATAACAAGATCAGGTTTCTTTCGCTGTGGGGAAGTTGGGTCTTTCAAAGAGATTGTTAGAGAATTAGAAATATTATTTTAATTTTAATTTTATTATTTTTAGCGGCTAAAGACTACCACAAATATTTTAATTTTATTATTTTCAAAAAGATTATTGAATGACGTGGAATGTCACATAACGCGAGAGGGACCTACGACGTAAGCTCTTAACAACTTACTATGCATTGACTAAACGATGTCATGAACTTAATGAAGATTTCATTCACTATGGTCATATCTCTCTATTCTAATATTCTTCATTCTTTCTTCTTTGACTGACGTGACATAGTTAATTAAGGATTAATGTTAATTAGGTGATTAGGATAAATGTAAAAATCCAAAAGAGAAAATCCTTCCAAGAATCAAACTTGGGACCTCTCACATCCAAAGCAAAAGTCATACCACTAGACAAGGCCCACTTAATAAAAAGTATAGTTTTAAACATAAATGTTAAAAACCAAAAGAAAGGTTCTTCTAAAACCAAGGACATCTCATACCCAAAGTAAGCATCATACCACTAGACATACGTCCATTTAATGTTAATTTATGCATTTCTAATATAAGTATAGTTTCAAACATAAATGTAAAAATTGAAAAGAAGGCTCCTTCCAAGAATCAAACCTGAGACCTTTCACACCCAAAGCAAAAGTCATACCACTAACCAAATGCCAAATTTACATTAATTTTATCCATTTTTATGCTACATATACATACATATACATGCAATTTCATTTTTTAGTGTCCAATTTCATAAATTTTGTTATTATTAATAATCATATCACTGTAGTTTCATACATTTTGTAACTTCTTCATTTTTTAATAACAATAACAATGACAATAATAATAACAATAATAATAACAATAACAATAATAAGAATAACAACAAGAACAACAACAATAATAATAATAATAATAACAACAACAACAAAATTTATGAAACTCGGCACTAAAAACTGAAAAAAATATACATGCCCATATACACATTATAAAAATGTATAAATTAATGTTAAATGGACATTGGTTTAGAGGTATGATGCTTGTTTTGGGTGTGAGAGTTCCTTGGTTCAAACCTTGGAAGGATCTTCCTTTAATTTTTTACATTTATATTTGAAATTATACTTATATGTACCATAAAAATGAGAAAATTAACATTAAGTAGGTCTTGATCTAGTGGTATAACTCTGCTTTTTATGTGAGAAGTCCTAGCAAATTTTACAACATACTAATTAAACTCAATTATTAATAATATTAGGACTAAAACAAGATAGTAAAAGATGAGTAAACCTTATTCCAAAAGATTTTATTTGCAAAAATTATAGTACTTAAACGTGATTGTTTATATATTATATTAGTACTTAATCACTTAAAAGATGAGTAAACCTTAATTATAATATTAAATTATAATCACGTAGACCTCAATTAATCACTTAAAATTATAAGTGATAAATATTTTTAGAAATATTATATCGAGGTTTACTTATCTTTTAAGTGATTATAATTGATATTTGCTGATCTTTTAAGTTATTATATTCCACAAAATTAATGTATTAGAAATATTTTAGTACTTAAAAGTGATTTTTCAAAGATTATAAGTGATAAATATCTTAAAAAAATTATAGGTGATTTTTTTTTAAAAAAAAAATCTTTTAAGAAATAATCTTAAACAAGCGGGCTCTTAAAGTATTTTAAAATATTATATAAAGTATTTTAAAAACAAGTTTACAAACCAACATGATTATTACTTTGTGTAGAAAAAATTTAGGAATTCTAATATTAATTTTTATAACTTTAAGGGAAATAACAATTTAATTGTTTAAAAAAGAGAGTTGAAGAAAATTGTGTAATATCCATGATATGGTGGCTGCAACCAAACATATTAATTATAGGAGTGTAACTTATCTTAAGTGTTTTTTTATGTGATAAATTTTAGTAAAATTAGTTTATTGACCGTGTTTGTTAGTAGTGAGGATGGAACTGCGATTCTTTATTCTTAACCTCTCTCCTTATTTGACCATTAAGATACCTTATATTTAGGGATGGAAAAAACACCATTATCCATGGGTATTATCCCAAACCTTTCCTGTTTTTTATGGAGATTCACTCTTTTGACCAAGTAAAGGTACAGATGTTACTAGATCCATCAAAACGGGCTCCAGCTCACGAGTCAGCCCGACCCACCACGAGTTCGAGTTGGGTTGGGTCAATTTTTTTAAAAGCAAGCTGATACTAGGAGAAAATGAACCTAGCTCACCACAGGTGAGCCGGGTTGGCCCGTGAGTTGCATAAGAAATTAACAATTACAAGGAAACCCAATCCAATTAAGTGAAACCCTAGCAGAGAAAAGACTCACATAGTTACGCTCACCACTCACAGCCTCACTCCCTAGCCTTACCGCGCTTCACACTCACACTCACGTCGTCACGCGTCTGGCGTAGTGACTCCCTCTATGACTCCGCCAAACACCACCGCCACCTACCCTCACAGCCTCACTCCTCAGCCTTACCGCACTTCACACTCACACTCACACGTCTTTGGGACTCCCTCTGCAGCTCCGCCACCCACCCTCACGGCCTTATTATTGGAGACTCTGCCACTGACCACCGCAAGGGTACGAGGTTGCGCCACACTCAATAGTCAAAGCTCCTCTCCGCTGCGAATACCACCACATCAGACTTACAGACTCATCACCTCACCTCATCAGACTCACAACCTCACCGCACTTCATAGTTCACACCCACGCATCTCTACGACTCCTTTCACGACTCTGCCACCCACCCTCACGGCCTTACCGCTGGACACTTTGCCACTGACCACTGCAAGGTTGCACCGTACTCAATAGTTAGAGCTCTTCTCTGCTACAAACACCACCGCATCAAACTCAAAATCAGAACCATGATTTTGTAATTCCTTCTCAAGAGATCACTGCTACGAGTTCGCAAAAAATTAGACTCAGAACTGTAATGCTTCTCTCTGCACTCACCACTTCAAGTACGCGAACACCACCATTAATTGTTGTTGTCATATGAGTTGTAAATTTGTCCATTAATTGTTGTTGTGAACTACTGAACTGGGGATGGACTGCTACATTTTTTTCATTTTCTATTTTGTGGAATGGTTTGATCTATGTCTGTTATTTTGCACTGGTTTTCTAATTCTGCTAATTGGTCTGAGCTCTAAGGCAACATATTGCTTCTAATTGGTTTTCTGATGCTGCATTTTTGTAATTGCTTGTGTTTTTGAATATTAGGGAGCATCATTTTTACATTCTAAACATGCCCTAACGTAAGTGACATGTTGAACATGAAATGGAATCTGATGTGTTCGATGTGTTTAGTTAGATGCAATCATTTTTACATAAGTGACATTTTTACATTTCAAAAATGCCCTGACAAAGTAGTTTGATGTGTTTAGTTTGTAATTAAAAATTGCTTAAATCATATTTACAAAAATGGAATATGAAACTGTTGAACATGATATAAATGAATCAAGACCTTTGTCCCCTATCCCATAAGAGATGAACAAAGATGATAACAATGATAATGATAGACAAGTAAGAGGCTTAGGGAAACTACCTCTAAAGTTTGGGATAATTTCACTAGAATTGATATTAAAGATTGAAAAGAGAAAGCTAGATGAAATCATTGTAAACAAGAGTATGTTGTTTGATGAGATCCACCTTTGGATGCTTCTTCAAGGATCAACTTCAAGAGGTGGCAAGAATGGAAATGGCTTCGGTGGAGAGGAAGGAGATGGAGGTGGGAGGCGCCACTCTAAGGGAGATAAGCCTCAACAGAGGTTGCTTTCCACAAGGGAAGGAACCTCTGATAAAAGATAAAGGAATTCTCTCAAATTTAAAAAAGAAATGACACTCAAAGATGAAGCAAGCTCTCTAATTCATTCAAAATCAAGTGTGAAGAATACAAAGGAGTGGAAAGGTCTATATATAAGGGGAAGGGTTACTTTGGCCGTGTAGAATGGAGGGAAATGGAGGGAGATTTAAAAGGAGCCAAAATTCAAATAATTAGCACATGTTCCTAAAATCATGGATCTTAGAACTAAGTGCCATGTAGGATGCCATGTGGCAATTAGATGAAAACGACATCTCTAAGGGGGAACAAGAGCCCCACCTTGTCTCCTCCATGCTTCATGTGCTAACTAATTGGGTCTAGTTAGAAAAAGAGGGGTGTGGTCAATAAATCCACCCAATGACACTCCTAAAAGGAACAATTAGCTAATACACTCCACATTTAGGCTAAGTACACCTCCTACCCTATATTCCTACGAAAAAACATGCCAAATACAAGGCCAACAAAGAGGGAAGATAGAATACTCTACTTAGGAAAAGACTAAAGCCAAATACAAGGTACTCATCCCAAGACTTGTGGTTGCCTCGAAGGAGTGCCCTCAACATAGTGGATAGGGATCTGTTGACTACTTCAATCTGTCCATCTGTTTGGGGGTGATAGGTAGTGGAGAACAGGAGCTTAGTTCCTAGCTTAGACCATAAATTTTTTTCAAAATGGCTAAGGAACTTCACATCCCTATCTAAGACTATGGTAGAGGGTATGCCATGTAAGCAGACAACCTCTCTAAAGAAAAGCCTTGAGATGTTCCTCACATCATCTACTTTGTGGTAGGGTATAAAATGAGCCATTTTCAAAAATCTGTCAACCACCACAAACATAGAGTCTGCACTTCATTGGGTATAAGGAAGGCCAAGGACAAAGTCCATGCTAATGTCCAACCAAGGTGCAGAAGGAGTAGGTAAAAGTGTGTACAATCCATGGGGCATTGCCTTAGACTTAGCCTAAAAACAAGCTATGCATCTAGACAATGCCTATGGACACCTCTCTTCATATGGGGCCAAAATAATTTTTCTTGTAAAAGCAAAAGAGTTTTGGTAATCCCAAAATGCCCCATGAGCCCACCTTCATGGCTCTCTTTTGTGAGCAAGTTTCTAATGGATCCTTGGGGTATACAAAGCTTGATCCCTTTGTAAAGATACCCCTCACTTATGAAGAACTTATCAAGGGTCTTAGATGCAAATGCAGAGGTTGCAAAGATAGGGCCAAAATCCTTGTCAGAGGGATACATGGCCCGTATGTCATCAAAACCCAAAATTTTAGCACTGAGGGTAGAGTAAAGAGAATGTCTTCTCGAAAAAGCATTAGCCACCACATTATGCTTCCCTTTTTTGTATTTGATGACATAGGGAAAAGATTCAAGGTATTCCACCCATTTTGCATGCCTTTTGTTTAACTTTCCTTGTCCCCTTAGATATTTATGTGACTCATGGTCATTGTGAATGACAAACTCTTTACGAGCAAGGTAATGCTCCCAAGTCTGAAGGGCTCTTATCAGGGCATAAAACTCCTTATCATAGGTGGGGTAGTTAAGAGAGGCACCATTAAGTTTTTCACTGAAATAAGTAATAAGGTGCCCACCCTACAACAATACAACTCACACACCTACACCAGAGGCATCACACTCAAGTTCAAAATTTTTTGTGAAATCCGGTAATGTCAGGACTGGTGCGTTAGTGAGTTTTTGCTTGATAAGAGAGAAGGATTTCTTTTGCTTCTCACCCCAAGTGAAGGGAACTTCCTTCTTCACCAAATCATTGATTGGTGCGAAAAGTGTGGAGAAGTTGGGCACAAAGCGTCTATAAAATCCAGCGAGACCATGAAAGTTCTTAATCTCTGTCATACTTTTTGGGGTGGGGCATTCTTGAATGGCTTTGACTTTTTCGGGATCCACATGGACCCCTTGTTTACTTACTACAAAACCTAAAAAGACCACACTTTCTACACAAAAGGTGCATTTTTCAATATTTCCAAAGAGGTGGTTTGTCCTAAAAATGCAAAAAACTTGTTTAAGATGTCCTATATGATCATCTAGACTCCTACTATACACTAAAATGTCATCAAAATAAACTACACAAAATCTACCTAATCAATCCCTCAAAACATGGTTCATAAGTCGCATGAAAGTACTATGGGGCATTGGTAAGTCCGAAGGGCATTACCAACCATTCATAAAGACCGAATTTAGTCTTAAAAGCGGTTTTCCACTCATCACCCTCTTTAATCCTGATTTGGTGATAACCACTTCTAAGATCTATTTTAGAAAAAATTTATGCCCCATGTAACTCATCCAACATTTCATCCAGTCTGGGAATAGGGTGCCTGTATTTGATGGTGATGTTATTGATTGCCTGGCAATCCATAAACATCCTCCATTGGTCGTTCTTCTTAGGCACCAGTAAGACCAACATAGCACAAGGGCTAAGGATCTTTTGAACCGATCCCTTCTCCAATAGCTATCGGAATTGAGATTCTATCTCTTTAGTTTTAGTGGGGTTGGTTCTATAGGCAAGCCTATTGGGTAGGCTAGCCCCGGGAACCAAGTCTATTTGGTGTTCTATACCCCTAACAAGAGGAAGTCCTTTGGGAACTTCACTAGGGAATACATCACCAAATTATTTTAAAAGTATTTTCACCCCTTCAGGTAGAATCTCTTGCCCAATATATATGGCAGTGCTATCAGATGCAACAGTTTCTACAGATAATGCCTCTTTGCAAAAGAGGAGGTAAAAAGGTTTATTAGTTAGGGGAGCCTCCTTTAAATCCTTTTTAGTAACAAACAGGCTCTCCTTACTTACATCATTTTTGGAAGGGGCATCACCTTCCTTATCCCTCTCTTTACCCTTTTCAAGCTTTAGGGGTGAAGCTCTTTTTTTTATGATGTTTTTTTTTGTTATGCTCCTTATCTCTCTTATTTTTCATGCATAGCTGATCCTCAACTACCTGGGAAGGTATCAGAGGATACAACTTGATTTTTCTATCCAAGTGAGTGAGGACTATATGGTTGGTATGGCCATTATGAATTGCTTTTTTGTCAAATTGCCAATGCCTACCTAGCAACATACTATGTCACACAGAATCTCATCAAAGTAAGTCCCTATGGTGATTGGAACCCTAACTTGCTCATTGACTACCATTTCCCTTTGCTCATTGGGCCATTGTAATTTGTAAGGTTTTTTTATGGGGAAGTGGAGTCAAGGCTAACTTTTCCACCAACCGGGAGCTGCAATAGTTGCAACAGGACCCACTATCTACAATGAGGGAACATATTTTTTCATTCACCTTGCATCTGGTATGGAATATGTTCTCCCTTTGAGACTGGGATAGCTCCAAGGGTTGGCTTCCGAGAAGCCTTTTACCATTAAGAGGTCCCCCTCATATGCATAGACATCCTCACACTCTGATGATGCATGTCCCCTTTCTTCCTCACTCTCACTAGAGGAGGAAGGTGAGCTACTCTGACTACTATAAATATCTAGGCCCCTCATGATCATGTTTTTTTAGGGCATTGGGAGCCAATATGGCCTCTCCCTAGACACTTAAAGCACTTAATACTACTATGTCTCTCTTTAGGCACCACATGGCTCCTTTTGAATCTCCATCCGTCTCCCTCCATTCTACATGGCTAAAACAACCCTTCCCCCCTATTATAGACCTCTCCATTCCTTTGTATTCTTCACACTTGATTTTGAATGAATTAGAAAGCTTACTTCATCTTAGAGTGTCCTTTCTTCTCTAAATTTGAGAGATTTCCTTTAGCTTTTATCAAGGGTTCCTTCCCTTGTGGCAAGCAACCTCCCTTGAGGCTTGTCTCCCTTAGAGTGGTGCCTCCTACCTCGATCCCCTTCCTCTCCACCGAAGCCATTTCCATTCTTGCAACCTCTTGAAGTTGATCCTTGGAGGAGCATCCAAAGGTGGATTCATCATGTGGTATCTAGAGCTAAACTTCATAGAGGTTTTTCTATCACCTATTTTCTTCATTTTGTTTGCTTGAGTTTTCATTCATTCATACTTCTATCTCATCTCAATTCACTTTTCCTTTTAGTGCTTCTATTTTGTTTATCATGTTGCTTTAATATCTAGTTGTATTGTTTTAGTAGTTTTGTCATTTTAATATTCATATGGTTCCATGCTTCCTTTTGATTTTGTTCAAACGCTTTATTATTTCATTTGAATCACTTTAATCTGTTTAATTCTTTTCTAATCTCCGTGTGTGCCTTTTTTTGAGTCAATTCTTGTTTGGATTGTTGCCTAAGAGGTGGTGTGTGCTAAATCCACACGATTGTGGCAAAAACCACAACCCTGTGGTTCCCTACCTTTGCCTTTCCTTACACTCTTTGGTGCGTATCTTTGCCCTATTTTCCCCCTGTTTTTAGGACTTTTATTTTGCACTTTTATACTCTTGATATTTTGTTGTAGATGTCATGTTTAGTCCTTATTTTGTGACATAAAATTCCATAGGTTTTTGCCTCTTAAACTTTTACAAAAAGTGTGTTGGTATCCTACTTGAAATTGAGCAATCTAAGAGAGTTTCTCTCTTGATCTAAGCCTCTTAAGTAGAGTCACATGCTTCCATATCTTGCATGTTAAAGTGTGGTTTTCCTAAAAATTATAGCTCAATTTCATCCCTTAAAATTTAGTATATTATGTTGTTTTTAGTGGTAGCTCTTTTGTGCCATTTTTGTGAAGTAAACGTTTGGAATTGGTGCCTTGAACTTTTGGACGTGACTGGAGCCTAAAATTGTGCAAACAAGAAGCTCTAAAACACTACCAAAGTTTCTAAAAGGTTTACCTAAACTCACTTCTAATTTTGGTGCATTTTGAGTTACTAAAATTTTCTTAGAATGAATCCTTTTGTTTGAAATTGTGTGGTCTACCTTGCTGATTTTTTTCAAGCATTTAAAGTCCTTGTTGTTCTCATTAATTTTGCAAATCAAATCTGAAATTAGGGGCAGCTAAAAAATTTTTATAAAAAAATAAAATAAGTCAAAAGACAATTTGAAAAGAAAAGAAAACCAAAAAAGTGCTAAAACAAAAGAAAAAACAAAAAAAAAATAGACAAAGTGTTGTACCTAATAGAAAATTCTTTTAATTGCACAAGAGGACCTAAAGTTCTTTGTAATTGGTTGAAAGACACTCCTAAAGTATTTGGCCATCCATCTTTGAATTGATGCAATTTTTGAAAATTACTTTTAGTTTTTGCACTTCAGTCCTATTCTCATTCTAGTGTTTATTCTAGGATTTCTTCTTGTTGTGCCTACGTATTTTCTAGCCCTTGTTTTTAGTTTGTATCCTTTTACATCTTTGAGTCTTGTATCTAAACTTCTTTCCACTTTGGATAGTAGTTCTTCTAAATTTAGCTTTTTACATTTTTCCTTGTGATTTCTACTCTTGCTTTACTCCTTCTCTTATTTGGTGTGTAGTGCCTCTTTTGGGAGGTAGTACTTGAGGAAGAACTTGAACCAAGGGTAGCTTCCTAGGAAGAGTTGGTGAAAGGCTCAAGGAACTTGACCAAAAGGAGAAACAAGGAGAAACTACAAAAAAAAGGGGGACATGAAGACCAAATTGAAGTTGCAATTTCTTTTATTTGTATTTCTTTAAAAAGTGTTGATATCTTTAAGGATCACTCCATTTGATTGTAATAATTCTTTTGCTTATTCTCTCACAATTAAGGTGTGAAGGAGGATTTGGTACCCCACCTTCCACACCTTCTAAGAACATGCCTTAGATCCCTTCCTCTTTTACTTTCTTGCCTTTAATTTCTTCAAGCATAACATGTAGAATTGGCTTGAGTTTCGAAGACTTACCTAAGCCATGTAGGGTGAAAACTAAAGAGAGGAGAGTGCTTGCTTTTCGTCCAACCTTAGGAATTTAGGACCTCTACACCATGTCTCAACATACACACACACACTAGTTTATCTTCAAACAAGAGTGTTAACCAAAGAAGAAATTCTAAGGATAACTCTCTTGAAAACTTAACCATAGAATTTAGAGAATGGATGAGAGGAGAAGAAATAAGAAGAGAAAAGAGACAGAGAGAAAAATTAAAGAGAAAGGAAAGAAGGGAGAGAGAAAAAGAAGAGAAAAGAAGAAGAGAAAAGGGGGAAGAAAAAAGAGAGAGAGAAAAAAAGAAAGAAAGGAAGAAAAAAGAGAAGAAGAAGAGAGGAGAATGAGGGAGGAACAAGAAAGGGGAGTATGGGATAGAAAGATGAAAGGAGTAGTGATAACATCTCCTTCCAGAGACAATAGTGAGCATGAAGACTACTATGAAGAGATGCCGAGAAGGAGTCATTGTTCTCATACATCCATGCATGAACAACCTCCTCCTCCAAGGGACCAAAAGGTTGACCTTCCTCCCTTCCATGGAAGAGAAGAGGTGGAAGCCTTCCTTAGCTGAGAAGTCAAGGTTGAACAGCTCTTCAAATGTTTTAAAGTTAGAGAATAGCGAAAGGTTCCTTTGGCTGCCCTTAGCTTCCAAGGGCATGCGCTCCATTGGTGGCATGGTTTAACTAAAGAAAGAGCCTAAACTCATATGCCTGAAATTAAATATTGGAATGATTTGATAAGCGCTATGAGAAGAAGGCATATTCCTTCTTACTATGAGAGAGACCTCTTGGATAAAGTCCAAAAGCTTAGGCAGCAAAACCTAAGCATTGAGGAGTATAGACAAAGGATGAAACTCTTCCTATTAAGAGTGAATATCAAAGAAGAACCTAATGCCAAATATAAGGTAAAGAAAACAAGAGGACTAAAGAGAAGCTTCTATGCGCATGAGGAGGTGAGGTCTTCATCCATCCAATCTAACCATGTCCTCCTCTATCATCCTAGCCATGACCCTAGTGATAAGACCTTTGCTAGGGAGGATAACATCATTGTTGGTGGTATATGGATAGGAACTTCTACATTGTTGCGTCATTTACCTAGGTGTTAAGTGCTGAAAAAATAAAAAAAAATTGAAATATGGGAATGATGATAATTGATCATGCAAGGAAACTGAGGAGTAGAGAGATAGACCAAAAACATGTTGATAATTTGCTTTCAAGAGCAATCATTCAACAAGGGTTATCCTTTAATTTTGTTAAGTATAAGTGGTTTAAGGAATTGCTTTTGTATTTACATCTTGAATTAAAAATTCCAAGTAGGAATACAGTTGTGCCTAATTTATGTAGAATTCATATAGAAGAAAAATAAAAAGTTAAACTTTTTATGCGTAGGGCTCAAAGTAAGATATGTTTAACTTCTGATTGTTGGACATGCATAACTCAAGAAGGGTACGTATGTGTAGCTGCCCATTTTGTTGATGTTAATGGGAAATTGAATAGTAAGATTATTGCATTTTCTAAATTGTTCCCTCCACATGGTGGTCATGAAATGGCTAAGAAAATTTTTTATATCTTGCTTGATTGGCAAATAGATAAGAAGATATTCTCTATCACATTGGATAATGCAAGTGCTAATGAGTCCATGGTAAAGATTATGAAAGAACAATTTAATTTGTGAAATAATTTGATTTGTAATGGTGATTCCTTTCATGTGAGGTGTAATGCTCATGTGTTAAATCTTATTGTTCAAGAAGGGTTAAAGGTGGCAGCGGGGGCATTGAAAAAAATAAGAGAAAGTATAAAATATGTGAAAGCTTAAGAGTCTAGAAAAATTGTTTTCAAATAATGTATTCTTCAAGTAAGGGGAATAGATACCAATGTTGGTTTGAGGATCGATGTGATAACTGGATGCAATTCTACGTATGTTATGCTTGAAAGTGCACTTAAGTACTGACGTGCCTTTGGTTGCTTGTCTATTCGAGATAGGAATTATGTTCATGGTCCTAATAAAGATGAATGGAAAAGAGTTGAAAAATGTGTGAATTTTTTAAGCCATTTTATGTTACGACTAATTTGATATCAAGCTCATCATATCCAACATCAAATCCCTATTTTATGCAAGTTTGGAAGATTGAGACATTGTTAACTAAATATACTCAAAGTGATGATTCATTGATTAGAGATATGGTTGTCAAAATGATGGAAAAGTTTAATAAATAATGGCGTGAGTATTGTCAGATTCTTTCTATTGGGGCTATTCTTGATCCTAGGATGAAGTTTGAAGCAATTAGGTTTTGTTATAAGAAAATTGATTCAGAAACTTATGAAGAAAAAATCAATGATCTGAGAAAGAAAATGTATGAATTGTTTGAAGAATATGTGAAAGTTTCTACAAATGACTCAAATGTTTCAGGTTCTCAAATCTCTCCTGATCTAACATATCAAGCTTCTTACAAAGATGATGAACAAGTGATGGATGCATATGATGTAAGTTAATGTATTATAACTACTTTAATTTTTCATTTAATTTTAGCATTAATTAATATATATTTTTAACAATTTTATTCTATTTCTTTCAATGCCTTTTCACGAATATGTTGATTATTTGAGTCAACATGTCACTGGTAATGGAAAATCTGAATTGGATTTATATTTAGAGGAAGCAAATTTGGATCCAAATTTTTTTGACAAATTGGATGTTTTAGGTTATTGGAGGGATCACAGAGATCGTTGTCTTAACCTTTCTAAGATGGCTTGTGATATGTTGAGCATTCCTATCACTACAGTTGCTAGTGAATCAGTCTTCAGTCTTGGTTCTCGTGTTTTAACAAAGTATCGATCCTCCATTCTTTTGGAAAATGTTAATTGCTAATTTTAACTCAAAACTGGTTACATGGTTTTGAAGAGACGGGTAATTACATTTTCTATATTACTATTGTTATTATTTTTTTTACACTTAATTATTTCTTGTTAAATGACTAACTATGTTTTTTAATATATTTTTTTTGTCGATGAAGATAAAGTCAAGATTAAAGAAAATGAAGTTGTAATAGATTCATCTGTTCAAGATTGTATTGTTGTTCAATGTTGATGGAGTTTTGTTATTTTGTCATGTTTAGGCAATGTTGAAATATTTTTGTTATTTTGTATGTTTAGGGACTTCTAAGATGATGAAGTTTTTTTGTAGTACTTTTGTTATTTTGTCATGTTTAGGCAATGCTTTTACTGTTTTGTAATTTGTGAAGTTGGGTTGTTTCCTGTGTATGTATGATATTTTGTTAGACTGTGACTTGTGTTGTTAGTTTGTTGCCTATTCCAGTATAACATTTTGTCATAGACTAATGGTTAACCTATTTTATAACTTGTGGGTTACCCTAAACTGATGGCTCCACCTTCTCCATGGTGTCACCAACTCTTCTCCAAAATGAAATGTTGAAATGGATCTTCTTCAAGGGCTGAAATAGGTGTGAAAATGGAGCTTATGATGGGTGAAAGTGGTTCATGAAAAATGGAGACAAAAGAATGGTGTTTTGGGTGATGGTGGTTGGATGGTGTCTCTTTGGCTAGCTCACTTCACTTGGAGAGGGTGAAGGTCAATCCTAGGGAGACCCAAGCTCCTTCTAAGGTAGAGAGGAAAGGAAGGGGGCCAAGAGATCCCTAAATGACTAAGGAAGACCAATGATGAGGAAAACTCTCTCAAATATCCAATATATCCAAAGTGACTACATGTAGTCTAACTTAAAGAGAGGGTGGGAGGCCTCTAGGCCATTGGCATGAAAATTTGAGAGCTAAATGCCTCTCAAATGAACCCTAAATGGACCACAAATGAAATGTAGGTCCCTCCCCCCTAAATGACTAAAATACCCTTGGGATCTAGAAAATGAAAGAAATGGACTTTTGACCTCCCAAGTCAAGGTTTAAGTCCCAAAATAAATCCTAAAATAATTTGCCCCATAATAAAAGGCTAAATAAAAATACACAATGAAATCTTAAGTGATTAAGGTTCCCCAAAATACAAGGGAAAAATAAGAAAAACAAGCAAAACACTAGGTAGATGCACCAAAGTCCGCATATGTGATCATCAATGCTCTTAGTGTAGTATGACCTTCCTCTTCTTCTATTCTTCTTGCCATGGACCTTGTGATGGGTCCTATTTGATGCCCCAAGGATGGTCCTTCATCATAAACCCAGTATAACAGTTAAATTTCAATATGATTGGACGATAAAGGGGCCTTAGGTGTTCCCAGTGTCTGAATCAGCATGAGGATGGTTAATACTTATTGAATTAGCGTATATTAGGATTTCATAGTTGATATATATGATGTGTTGGGTAGGGGATGATTATTATGGGAGTGATGTTTTATCTTGAATTGGATGATTATTGGATAGTTTGGATGTGGCCATTATGGTAGAGTACTTTAGTTTTGGTTGAATTGATTTTCTGTGACTAGAATTGAATTATCAAAATCATAATGTATTATTTGAAATTGTGATGTAATGCAAATGATTGCAATGTATGATAAGAATATATTTATTGATGTTGTTGGTTGTGGGAAGTTACACTTAGGTAACCTAACCTTGAATGATATGTTTGGTGAGGTACATTGATGTTAGGGATACAGCTGAGGTCAATGTAATCCAGAATATCAGATGTACAAGGGGATATTTTTGTGATTTACATTGTAGTCCTAGTACGAGATATGCAAGGGGGTGCCTAAAGGACATACTCAGACAACGATTGTGTGTCATAGGGTGTCAAGTAGACACTAGACATCAGTTTGTGGTTGTCAGATGAGTATTGCTTAGACTTAAATTGGTGGTAACACAGGCAGCTTGGATGCTTGTCGCCAATTGGAAGGGGTTTTAAGCCGCCTCGGTGTCCGAATTCAATGTAGATATTCTGGAATGTGTCGAGTCTGAACATGTTGTGTGAAATGCTTGTATTTAGGGGAATATAAGTATGATTAATTTGATTGATGATATTGTGATTTTTAAGTTTTCTATATTATGAATTTTGTGTATTATTATGCTTACCCTTGCAATATTTGTGTATTTTGTATGACTGTGATGATCGTGTTTTGCACAGGAGCAGATACCAATGATGGCAATGGAGATCATAATTAGTAGGATTGGCAATGAATTAGTGGCAATAGCAGAATTACTCATTTTGTGGTTGAAATAGTTTATGTATTAGAATATGTTATATATATGAGTTGTGATGCATGCTCCCCAAGCAAGGGCCCTATCACTAGGGCCATGGCTAGGAGAATAGAAGAAGACATGGCTAGAGTAGAGGGAGGAAGATCTCACCTCCATATAACCATCAAGTTATGCAAGCCATGACTTATTTACTTGTAATTTTTCTTTTAGGAACCTAGGATTTTATTTTGGACATGTATTAGTCCATTTAATTTTCAAGGAGGTGTCTTAGTAATAAGAAGGGGTAAGATTAGATTTTGGGCCTTTATTTAGGAAATAAGGGGGTAGTTTGATAACTACACCCTCTTTTCCTAAATAAAACTCAAAACTAATAAAGGAGTAATCTTGGCCCTTGGATGAGGTAGCTTGGGCACCAATTCTCATCTAAAAGAGGGGATTGATTGGACTTTGGGCTTCAATCTTCCTCCCTTGGATGACTCCTTTTAATCCTAGCCCTTCCTTTCCTTCTGGATGTCCAAGAGGTTAGCTTCCTCTATAAAAAGGTGCTCATTCACACTCTTGTTTTTTTTACACTTTATTGAATGGAAAAACCTTGAGTTGGCCAAAATTCTCTTAGTGTCCACCCTTCTCTCTTTGAGAATTCCTTAGGTTTTTATCAAGGGTTCCATCCCTTGTGGCAAACTTTCCCTCTTAGGCTTATCTTACCTTAAGTGGAACCTAAAACCACCTCACTTCTAACCTCTCCACAAACCATTTCACCAAATAAGAAAACCTCTAGAAAAAGATCAAGGGAGGCATGTTTCATTTGGTATCTAGAGCATTGGTTCTAGAGGTCTAAACTCTCTTCCTACCTCATTTATTTTTTCTTTCTGTTTTCCTATTTTATTTTATCTTTAATTTCCATAATTTTTTCTAGCTTCCCATTTTGACTATTAATTCCTTTTAAGTTTAGCCTTTTTTGTTTTTACAAAAATGCTTTTGAAACTTCTTAAATTGAGCAACATAGAGGGTTATACTCATGTCTAAGTCTCTTTAGCGGTTCATGTGCTTTTAGTTTCAAGCATATTCTTAAAAAAAATTCCAAAATAGTTTCTCAATTCCCTTTGTCTTTATTTTCCTTATACGCATAACTAGTAGCTCATTTGTGTGGTAAAAGTAGTTCTTGTTTATCGGTGCTTTTACTTAAGCTATAAGTTTGGTATTTGTGTTCAACAAATTACTAAAAACTTAACAAAGCTTGAGTCCAGTGACACACCAAACTACTAAACCATTAACACATTTATAGCTACTTTGCATTTTGAAGTCATTTCTAGTAGTACCTAAATTGTTGCTTTTAATTTTCTTTATTGTTCCAAGCACATAACTCTTTGTTATTAAGCCCTAAATTCACAATCAAGTTAGGTGCATCTAGTAAATATTAAAAAAAAACAAGAGAACAAAGTCTAAAATAAAATACAAAAAAGAACAACAAAGGATTCAAAAAAAAAAAGAGAACAAACAAAAGAAAAGAAATTTTGAAAAATTCATTTAATGTACCTAACCTAAAATTAGCAAGAGCTTCAACTTTGAACTTGGAACCTTAAAAGAAATTTTATTACTTTTGGTACACTAGAACTTGATATTTGTGTCTTTCTACTCTTTAATCTAGTGTCATTCTTAGGTATTCCATTGTGTGGTTTCTTTCTTTTGTTTACCTTTTAGTTGTTGCTTGTCTTTTAAATCATCTTTCTAGTTTGTCTTGTATACTCTTACCATTTGGTTAAGTGTCCTTTTTTATTGTTTTATCTTTTATTTCTTTTTGAATTTCTATTCATACCTCCCCTTGCTACTTTTGGTTTCTTTGGTTTATGTGTTAGTGACACTTTTGGGGGAAAGCTTGAAGAAGGAGCTTACTACAAGGGTAGCATATTTTGGAAGGTTGAACTAAGAGCCTAAGGGATCACCTCAAAAGGAAACACACCTAGCCGTGAGGACTTTGATTTGAGGGAGCATTTGGATATTCATTTTTTTTAAGACTTTAATTTTTCTTTAATTTGGGTGTATTAATTTTTTAGTTGGGAGTTTGAGTGCCCTTAAGGCCCTCCCTTTGATTGTAATAAGATTTAGTCAATTTTTTAGTTTCTCGAAAATTGGGTGAAGAAGGAACAAGTGGTACACTTCCTTCAACACCTTAGGAGCTTGCTTTAGATCCCTTCTCTTTTGAATTTTTAATTTAAAATTCTTGCTTTTTTTTTCTTGTTCAAAGCGCTTAGAAGGCTAAAGAGTTCCAAAGACTCATCAAGCCATTTTAGGTAAGAAACCACAAAAAGAGAGGGGTGTTTGTTTGAAAAAAGTGTTTTTTGGCCTACCTTAGTCTCTTAGCATCCAAGCACAATGACATCACACACTCACTCTAGTGCTAGTGATAGTCAATCATCAAACAAGAGTGTAAACCAAAGAAGAGTTTCTACGGATTACACTCTAGAAAACTTAAACATGGATTTTAGAGAGTGGATGGCAAAAGAGCAAGAGAAGATAGAAGAAAAAAGGAGAGAAAAGGAAGCCAAGGAGAAAAGAAAAGCAAAATAAAGAGAAGAAGAGAAAAAAGAAAAAAAAGAGAAAAAGGAGAGAAGATTAAGAGAAAGGAGAGAAGACCAAGAAAGAAAAGAAAGAAAGGAAAGAGAAAGAAAAAAAGAAAGAAAAGAGGAAAAAAGGAAGCATGAGAGTGGTGAGGATTATAAAATGAAAGGAATAGTCATAGGTTCATCCTCCAGACATAATAATAAGAGTGAAAGTGAGGAAGAATATTATAACCATTCTCAAAGACATTCCCATTCATCCATGCACAATAATGGGGCCCCTCCAAGGGAGCGCAAAGTTGATCCCCCCCCCCATTTCATGGGAGGGAGGATGTGGAAGCCTACCTTGATTGGGAAATCAAGGTTACCTGCTATAAGGTAAGAGAAGAAAGGAAAGTTCCTATGGCAACCCTTAGCTTCCAAGGGCATGCCATGCATTGGTGGGTTGGGTTAACCAATGAAATAATCCGCACTAATATGCCCTCAATAAAATATTGGATTGATCTTAGAAGTGCTTTAAGGAGAAGGCATATACCCTCTTGGTATGAAAGAGATCTTTTGGAAAGACTCCAAAGACTAAGGCAAACCAACCTTAGCGTAGAGGAGTATAGATAAAGGATGGAACTTCTTATCTTGAGGGCGAGTATCATTGAAGGTTTTTGTGTGGGTTGAGCATCAAAATTCGTGACAAAGTTGAGTTCTTCTCATACAATAGCCTTAATGAGTTGGTCCAACTTTGCATCAAGGTGGAAAATCAATTGCAAAGAAAAAGCTTTAAAAGAGACCATCATCCTTATGTAAAAAGGGACTAACCAAAGGGGAGTTCCACCAAGATCTACCCCAAAAAGGGACACTCCAAGCATCACAAAGAGCATCAAGCATCACATTTAGAAAGAACACCCTCTACTGCTAACTCTCGAGAGAAAGTTAGTAGTATCAAATGCTTTAAGTGTCTTAGGAGAGGCCACATTGCCTCTCAATGCCTTACTAAGAGAAACATCATCATGAGGGCCCAAGATGTTTATAATAGTGAGTCTAACTCACCTTCCTCCTCTAGTGAGAGTGAGGAAGAGGGGGTCCATGCATACAATTCTGACTGTGATGAGACTGCTTATGCATATGAGGGAGACCTCTTGATGATAAGAAGGCTTCTTGGAAGCCAACCTTTGAAATTATCCTCATCTCAAAGGGAAAACATATTTCACACCCGTTGCAAGGTGAATAATAAAATATGTTCTCTCATTGTAGATAGTGGGTCATGTTGCAACTGTTGTAACTCAAGGTTGGTGGAAAAGCTAGCCTTGACCCCACTTCCCCACCCTAAGCCTTACAAGCTTCAATGGCTCAATGAGCAAGGGGAAATGGAGGTTAATGAGCAAGTCAAGGTTCCAATTTCCATTGGGTCTTATAAAGATGAGATCCTATGTGACATAGTCCCAATGGAAGCTGGCCATATCTAGCTAGGAAGACCATGGAAATTTGATAAAAAAGCCATACACCATGGTCATTCCAATAATATCATCCTCACTCATAAAGATAAGCGTATCAAATTGTGTCAAAAACCGTGATTTGTGCAGCAGTAATTGACGTGACGTAATTTTAGGATGTCTTTATATTTGATGTGCTGTATTCATGCAACAGTTGTGTGTTGTTTTTATTAGGATCATTTATGTTTAATTAATTCCATAATTATAGGGATCTGTTTTAGGATTGGCAGTCTGCATTTCCTAAAATATGTAGCTGACTCATGTATATTTATAGAGGTTAATAACCTCATAATAATAAGATAAGAAACTATCCTATTTCTTCTAAATTTCAGATGGTATCAGAGCACCCGATCCCTGGGAGTCTCTGACCGTGCCGTCAAACCTAAACCGCAGCCTTCATTGTTGCGCGACCTATAACCTAAAATCGCAGCCTTCATTGTTGCGCTACCTTTAAGTCTTGGTGCTAGCCTTCATTGCAGCAAAATTCTCTACCTTAATCTCACCTTGTTATGGCTCAAGTCGTGAACCTGGAAACTGGGGACAGCCTTCAAACCGTTGGAGAAATGCAAAATATTCATCCAACTTATCGGTTAAATGGGAAGAACTATCTCAAATGGTCTCAAATCATTAGGACCATCTTGAAAGGAAAAGGGAAGATCAGTCACTTGAACGGTAATGCACCTAATGAAACTGATCCTAAATTCAAATCATGGGATGAAGAAGACTCTATGATTATGGCGTGGCTATGGAATTCGATGATTCCAGAAATCAGTGATACCTGTATGTTTCTGAAATCAGCAAAGGAAATTTGGGAGGCAGTTGAACAAACTTATTCTAAGGCGAAGGATGCTGCTCAAATCTATGATATAAAAGTGAAAACCGTGGCTGCCAAACATGGAAATAAATCAGTCACAGAATATGCCAATCAACTCAAGTCTCTATGGATGGAATTGGATCACTATCGAGTTATAAAAGCAAAGTGCTCAGAGGACTCAGCAATTCTAAAGGAGTATATTGAACAAGATAGGGTCTATGATTTTTTGGTAGGCCTAAACCCTGAATATGACCAAGTCCGAGTCCAAATCCTGGGAAAAGAAAAAGTTCCAGGGCTTAATGAAGTGGTGGCCATTATCCGGAGTGAAGAAAGCAGGAAAGGGCTGATGCTGGAAAACCCAACCATCGAAAGCTCTGCAATGATAGCCGAAGGAGGAACAATTATGATTGCTAACTAGAGAAAAAATTGGGTTCCCAGTATGGAGAAAAAACATGAGGAGGCTTGGTGTACTTATTGTAACAAGTCGCGCCACACAAGGGAAAAATGTTGGAAATTACACGAAAAACCCCCAAGCCGAGAATGGGGGCTGAAAAATGGAAAGACCTCAAGCAGAGAATGGGGATCGAAAGGAGAAAACTCAAGCCGAGAATGGGGGCCGAAATGAGGCTTACACAAAAAAGGAGGGCAAGGACAAGCATACATTGCTAATGGGCAAAGTGAAGAATCTGTACAGTTGAATCATGAAGAAATAGAATGGGTAAGATCAATTAGTAAATTGGAGAAGCCCACAAGTACAGGTACGTGCTCATTGACATATTCTATTAAGTTTCCATTTTTGTTTGGGCTCAATGTTTCAGATACACCATTTACACATTACTGGATATTAGACTCTAGAGGCACTGACCATATGACCCCCTTACCCAAATACTTCTCCACATATTCCCCATGTCCTAGCAACAAGAAAATTTCCACCGCAGATGGAACCCTTATAACTGCAGCCGGACAAGGAGAGGTCTAAATAAGCCCATCCATGACTTTAAAAAATGTCCTTCATGTCCCTAAACTATCTACCAACCTGATTTCTATACAAAAACTCACCAAAGATCTTTCATGTAATGTTGTCTTTTACAGCAATGCTTGTATATTGCAGGACAAGAACTCGGGGAGGACAATTGGACATGCTAGAGAATGGAATGGCCTATACTACATGGAGAATCCTAATCTGCCTACCAAGAGTCTTATATCTACATCCACCATGACCAATAAAGAGAAAGTTCAACTTTACCATTGCCGGCTAGGACATCCGTCATTCCGAGTCATAAAAGTGTTGTTTCCTTCCCTGTTTAAAAATTTAAATGTGGAGAGTCTCCATTGTGAGGTGTGTGAGTTTGCAAAACACAAGCGTGTACCTTTTCCCATTAGCAATAAGATGAGTTCTCTCCCGTTTTCTCTTGTTCACACTGATGTATGGGGTCCTGCTTATGTTCCTAATATCTCAGGTGCTAAATGGTTTTTAACATTCATTGATGATTGCACCCGGGTGACTTGGGTGTTTTTATTAAAACAAAAATCTGAAGTCAGCTCCGTTTTTATCCAATTTGTCTCAATGATTAAAAATCAATTTGGAGTTAGTATCAAAAGAATTAGGTCTGACAATGCCAAGGACTACTTTAATCTTGTACTAAACTCCTTTTGCCAACGGGAAGGGATAATCTATGAGTCCTCATGTGTGAACACACCTCAACAGAATGGAATTGCAGAAACGAAAAATGGGCACCTATTAGATCAAACTAGAGCTCTACTTTTTCAAAACCATGTTCCTAAGAGATTTTGGGGGGAAGCTCTTCTTACTGCCACCACCTACCTAATTAATAGGTTACCCACTAAAATTTTAAACTCAAAAAGTTCCATGGAAGTTCTATCCTCATTCTACCCACACTTAGCTACAAATAAACTCCAACCTAGGATTTTTGGGTGTGTATCCTTTGTGCATGTTCATAGTAATGAAAGGGGAAAGTTGGATCCTAGGGTTGTTAAGTGTGTCTTCTTAGGGTACTCTACCACACAAAAGGGGTACAAATGTTTTCAACAGCCTGAACCAGTGAGACCTCCTACATCTGCACCTGAACCAATGAAACAGCCTGCACCTGAGGCCATTCCAAGATCCGGCAATATCCAAGAATCCAACCCACCGTCACTGCATGAGGTAACACCTTCAAATCCTATAAATTTAAGTGATTCTAATGAACTCTTGTCTGAAAATATAGAAGCACAGGTGGACCAAAATCTGGACTTGCCCATTGCCCTTAGAAAGGGAACTAGAACATGCACCCAACAACCACGTTACCCATTGTCAAATTTTTTATCCTTTGAAAAATTCTCTCCTACCCATAAAACTTTTCTCACTAACCTCAACTCCACACACACACCTTCCTCTGTATCTGAAGCATTGACTGACAGGAAATGGAAACATGCCATGGATGTGGAAATGGAGGCGTTACACAAAAATAGAACATGGGAACTTGTCATCTTACCTCCTGGAAAAAAACCAGTTGGATGTAAGTGGGTGTATACAATAAAGTATCGGGCCGATGGGACAATCGAACGTCACAAAGCAAGGTTGGTGGCTAAAGGCTTCACTCAAACCTATGGAGTTGATTACTTGGAAACATTTTCCCCGGTTGCTAAGATGAACACGGTCAGAGTAATATTGTCATTAGCAGCTAATAATGATTGGGATCTGTAACAATTTGATGTGAAGAATGCCTTTTTGCATGGAGATCTTGAAGAAGAAATATACATGGAATTGCCACCTGGTTACAACGGACATGTTGCTGCTGAAACTGTTTGCAAACTAAGAAAGGCTCTATATGGGCTGAAACAACCCCCAATAGCATGGTTTGGAAGATTTACCAAGGTCATGACAGGTTTGGGCTATAAATAGAGCCAAGGAGATCACACATTATTTATCAAACATTCAGTTTCAGGAGGAGTAACACTTTTATTAGTGTATGTAGATGATATTATAGTAAGTGGGGACGACAAGTAGGAACAACAAGTGTTAAGTGAATGTCTTGCCACTGAATTTGAGATCAAGACGCTAGGGAGACTTAAATATTTTTTGGGAATTGAAGTGGCTCATTCCAAGAAAGGGATCTTTATATCTCAACAAAAGTATATTACTGACTTGCTTAAAGAAACAGGGAAGACAGGCTGCAGACCAGCAAACACTTCAGTTGATCCAAATATAAAATTGGGAAGTATGGAGGAGGATATTGCTGTGGACAAGGAGATGTATCAAAGACTTGTGGGCAGGCTTATCTACTTATCTCATACTAGACCAGACATTGCTTTTGCTGTAAGTCTAGTTAGTCAATTTATGCACCAACCAAAGAAAGCTCATCTACAAGCTGCCCTTAGAATTGTTCAGTACTTAAAAGGAACCCCTGGAAGAGGAATTTTGTTCAAACGAAACAAGAGTGTAAGTCTTGAAGCATATACAGATGCGGATTATGCAGGGTCAGTTGTAGATAGAAGATCAACCACGGGATACTGTACCTTCCTTGGTGGAAACTTAGTCACTTGGAACAGTAAAAAACAAAGTGTAGTGGCTAGATCAAGTGCTGAAGCGGAATTTCGGGCAATGGCTCACGAAATATGTGAACTTCTATGGCTGAAGATTATATTGGAAGACTTGAAGATAAAGTGGGACGAACCTATAAGATTATACTGTGACAATAAATCGGCAATTAGGATAGCCCACAACCCGGTGCAACATGATAGAAATAAACATATTGAAGTTGATAGACACTTTATCAAGGAAAAACTTAACAGTGGCATGATTTGCACACCATATGTGTCTACTCAGAACCAACTTGTAGACATCCTCACCAAGGGACTGAACTGCAGTAACTTTGAAGGAATTATATCCAAGTTGGGAATGGAAAACACCTATTCACCAGCTTGAGGGGGAGTGTCAAAAACCGTGATTTGTGCAGCAGTAATTGACGTGACGTAATTTTAGGATGTCTTTATATTTGATGTGCTGTATTCATGCAACAGTTGTGTGTTGTTTTTATTAGGATCATTTATGTTTAATTAATTCCATAATTATAGGGATCTGTTTTAGGATTGGCAGTCTGCATTTCCTAAAATATGTAGCTGACTCATGTATATTTATAGAGGTTAATAACCTCATAATAATAAGATAAGAAACTATCCCATTTCTTCTAAATTTCAGAAATTGTGTCCTCTAACACCTTCCCAAGTGGCGGAGGACCAATTCATCATGAGACATAAGAGAGATGAAGAAAAAAAAAATAGGAAAAACAAAGGAGAATTTTTACCCCTAAAGCATGAAAAGGGTAAGGAGGATGAGTTGGAAGTTAGTGCCATTTCCAAGAAGGTAATTAGCAAAGGGAGTCTATTTGCTACAAAATTGGATTTAAAGGAAGCTCCCTTGACTAATAAATCTTTCTATCTTCTCCTTTGCAAAGAGGCATCCCCTGTTTCTTCCCCCTCTACTTCTTCTCTCTCTAGTTCTAGCACTACCATAGAACTTGGAAATGCGAACCTACCTTAAGAGGTTCAAGAGCTTTTAGAAGAATTTGGTGATATATTCCCTAACGAAGTTCCCAAAGGACTTCCTCCAATTAGGGGTAAGGAACACCAAATAGACTTGGTACCCGAGGTTAGCCTGCCTAATAGGCCTGCTTATAGGATTAACCCCATGGAAACCAAAGAAATTGAGTCTCAAGTCCAAGAACTATTGGAGAAGGGTTGGGTTCAAGAGAGCCTCAACCCTTGTGCTGTACCAATCTTGTTGGTGCCCAAGAAGAATGGACAATGGAGGATGTGCATTGATTGTCGAGCAATCAATAACATCACCATCAAATATAGGCACCCTATCCCTAGACTTGACGACATCCTTGATGAGTTGCATGGGGCTCAATTGTTTTCAAAAATTGACCTTAGAAGTGGTTGTCACCAAATCCGCATCAAGGAGGGTGATGAGGGAAAACCGCTTTTAAGACCAAATTTGGGCTTTATGAGTGGTTAGTAATGCCCTTTGGGCTTACTAATGTCCCAAGCACCTTCATGAGGCTTATGAATCATGTCCTTAGGGATTGCTTAGGTAGGTTTTGTGTTGTTTATTTTTATGACATCTTAGTGTATAGCAAGAGCCTAGATGAACATGTAGGCCATCTTAGGCGCGTCTTTTGCATTCTTAGATCACACCAACTCTATGGAAATCTTGAAAAATATAATTTTTGTGTGGAGAGTGTGGTATTATTAGGTTTTATAGTTAATAAAAATGGGGTTCAAGTTGACCCCGACAAAATCAAAGCCATCCAAGAATGGCCCATCCCAAAAAGTGTGACTGAGATCAAGAGTTTTCATGGTCTCGCGAGCTTTTGCATGCGCTTTGTGCCTAACTTCTCCACATTTTTCTAACCAATCAATGATTTGGTGAAGAAGGATACTCCTTTCCTTTGGGGTGAAAAACAACAAAAAGCTTTTGAACTTATCAAAGAGAAACTGACCCATGCACCAGTTTTAGCTCTTCCTGACTTTTCTAAAACTTTTGAGCTAGAGTGTGATGCATCGGGAGTGGGTGTGGGAGCTGTGTTGTTACAAGGTTGTCATCCCGTGGCTTATTTTAGTGAAAAAGTAAATGGAGCCACCTTGAACTACCCCACCTATGATAAAGAGTTTTACTCTTTGATAAGGGCCCTTCAAACTTGGGAACATTATTTTGTAGCCAAGGAGTTTGTCATTCATAGTGACCATGAGTCACTTAAGTATTTGAAGGGTCAAGGCAAGCTTAATAAAAGGCATGCTAAATGGGTAGAATTTCTTGAGACTTCCCTTATATCATCAAATACAAGAAAGGAAAACATAATGTGGTGGCTGATGCTTTGTCTCATAGACATACCCTTTACACCACCTTGAGTGCAAAGATTCTTGGATTTGATAATATTAGAGAAATGTACCTTTCTGATAAAGATTTTGGATCCACTTATGTTGTCTCTACATCTGCATGCAAAACCCAAAATGGGTTCTTTGTGAGTGAGGGGTACCTTTTCAAAGGTAGCAGACTTTGTGTACCCCAAGGATCTATGAGAAATCTGCTGACAAAAGAGAGCCATGAGGGTGGGCTCATGGGGCATTTTGGAATTAACAAAACTCTTCTGCTTTTACAAGAAAAATTCTTTTGGCCTCATATGAGGAAAGATGTCTATAAACATTGTCGTAGATGCATTGCTTGCTTGCAAGCTAAGTCTAAGACAATGGTTTATGGATTGTACACACCTTTATCTGCTCCTTCTGCACCTTGGCTGGATATTAGTATGGATTTCATCCTTGGCCTACCTCGAACCCAACAAGGTGCAGACTGTATCTTTGTGATGGTAGATAGATTTTCAAAAATGGCTCACTTTATACCATGCAACAAGATAGATGATGCGAGCAACATCGCGAGACTTTTCTTTAAAGAAGTTATCTGTTTACATGGAATTCCCCAATCCATAGTCTCTGATAGATATGTGAAGTTCCTTAGCCACTTCTGGAAAACATTGTGGGCAAGGCTAGGAACTAAACTCTTATTTTCTATGACATGTCACCCCCAAACTGATGGGCAGACTGAGGTAGTAAATAGATCTCTATCTACTATGCTTAAGGCTTTTCTTCGAGGAAATCACAAGTCTTGGGATGAATATCTACCCCATATTGAGTTTGTATACAACCAGGTGGTTCAAAGGACCACCAAGCATTCTCCCTTTGAAGTTGTTTATGGCTTCAACCCCCTCACTCCTCTTGATATCTTGCCTTTACCATTCCCTTCTTCTGTTCACAAAGAAGGAATAGCAAGAGCGGATTTTGTTAAAAAATTACATGAGAGGGTAAAGGTCAACATTGAACATCATTCAAAGGAGTATGCTAGTAAAGCCAATAGGGGTAGGAAAGAAATTATCTTCAATGAAGAGGATTGGGTATGGCTTCATTTGAGGAAGGATCACTTCCCTACCCAAAAGGAAGTCCAAGCTTAGCCCTCGAGGAGATGGTCCCTTTCAAGTCCTCAAGAGAGTGAACAGCAATGCATACATATTAGATCTCCCTAAGGACTATGGTGTCAGTACTACCTTTAATGTTTGTGATTTGATCCCTTTTGTAGGTACTGATGAAGAAGAGGAGGACCTATCAGATTTGAGGTCAAATCCTTCCCAAGGGGGAGGAGATGATGCATGCTCCCCAAGCAAGGGCCCTATCACTAGGGCCATGGCTAGGAGAATAGAAGAAGACATGGCTAGAGTAGAGGGAGGAAGATCTCACCTCCATATGACCATCAAGTTATGCGACTTATTTACTTGTAATTTTTCTTTTAGGAACCTAGGATTTTATTTTGGACATGTATTAGTCCATTTAATTTTCTAGGAGGTGTCTTAGTAATAAAAAGGGGTAAAATTAGCTTTTGGGCCTTTATTTAGGAAATAACGGAGTAGTTTAATAACTACACCCTCTTTCCTAAATAAAACCCAAAACTAATAAAGGAGTAATCTTGGCCCTTGGATGAGGTAGCTTGGGCACCAATTCTCATCTAAAGGAGGGGATTGATTGGACTTTGGGTTTCAATCCTCCTGCCTTGGATGACTCCTTTTAATCCTAGCCCTTCCTTTCCTTCTTGACTTGTCCAAGAGGTTAGCTCCCTCTATAAAAAGGTACTCCTTCACACTCTTGTTTTTTTTACACTTTATTGAATGGAAAAACCTTGAGCTGGCCAAAATTCTCTTAGTGTCCACCCTTCTCTCTTTGAGAATTCCTTAGGTTTTTATCAAGGGTTCCGTCCCTTGTGGCAAATTTTCCCTCTTAGACTTATCTTACCTTAAGTGGCGCCTAAAACCACCTCACTTCTTATCTCTCCACAAACCATTTCACCAAAGAAGAAAACCTCTAGAAAAAGATCAAGGGAAGCATGCATCAAGTTGTGTAATAGTTAAGTTCTAATGGAAAATTGACAGGTTATGTCTCTGTTTTGCATGGATTATGGTTTAACATGTTTTGGTAGAAAAAAGACATGAAATGTTTTATGTAAATATTATGTTATGAAATTTTGGTAAATAATTTAGAATATCTGAGCGTATAATTTGATTGTATGAAACAAATTTAAGTAGAAAGAATTAAATGATTGAATATTACTAGTAGGTTTTTCTTTCATTATTATTTTAAATTTGGAATGTTACACAACCCGTTTAACTCACTAACCTGTGGTGAGCTAGACCGGGTTATTTTTTTAGGACTCAACAATAAGTGAGCTGGGTTGGGCTGACCCACTTATTAAGTGGGTTGAGGTGAGCCGGACTGACCCATTTTGATAGCTTTAGATATTACTCAATGTAATAAATTGGATAGAGACATGAATATGTATGTACTCACTCAATATTTGAATTAGTACTTCCTTTATTACAATTATAACAATAAATTTAAAGTTATATATTTAATTAAAAATTTTAATTCTTAAACTTTAATTTCTAATTTTTTTATTTTTTATATATTTTTTTACATTAAAATATAATTAATAACTTAATATATAATTATTTAATAATATATAAATAACTTATGTTATAAAAAATAATATAATAAGTTACTGCATAAATATTCAAACAAAAAATACCTGAAAAAAAACTATCTTAAAGATTAAAATTTTATATACACTTATTTTATACTCGCACCAAATCCATCCTGCACGTTTTAGAAACAGGAACGCGACCGGGATAGTGAATTAAAAGTTATACATACATAATCTTATATTAATTCAAGATCCATTTACATAAATATAATACGGAAATGAGACATGTGAAATGGAGAGTTTTGAGAAATAAATTGGCCTTATTTACACACATGACAGCAGTAGAAAGAAAATATGGTTTCAACTAAAGTCAGGATACAAAGAGAAAAAAGAGAGAGAGGAAGAGGAGGGTGAAAAGCACGCACAAAGAAAGATCGCAAATTGATTGATTCCAATTAATGGGTTTGGGATGTTGAAGCTGTGGATATCGAATTTGAATTTGCAATGAAAAGGGAAAAGCGGAAAGAACATAGCAGCAATGGTTATCATGATGGGTTTTTGTGTGATTATTACGATGGAGAGATAATACCGACCAGAGAACGTAGCCCTTCCGTCTCTTCATCGCCTCCCAGACTTGGTCACATCGAACACCATGTTTCCAAATTCGATACCTTGGCTGGTGTCGCTATCAAGTATGGTGTTGAGGTACCCTTTTTTTAATTCTGTTCTGTTTTCTTTTTCATTTTTTATTATTTTCTGTTTTCTATCAGCTTGATTTTGGTTGTGTAGAAAGTTTTTGAATTTGTGTTATGAATGGTTTGTGGTTTGTGCATGTGCATGAATGCTTGGTTGCCCCTCTTGGGGAATTTGATGGCGAGAGGGTAGCGTGTGAGTCAAATTCATCATGCAGGAGGGAATTTGATGATGAAAGGGTACTATATTAGTCAAATTCATGCAGAAAGGAATTTGATTATGAAAGGGTGGCTTATATTGTCATATTCATGCAAGAGGGAATTTGATAATGAAAGGGCTATGAGTCAATTTCTTGCAAAAGGGCATTTGATGGTGAAAAGGTAACGGGTGAGTCAAATTCATGCAAGAGGGAATTTGATGACGAAAGGGTAATAATGTATGGCTCAAATTCTTGCCAAAGGGAATTTGATGGTGAGAGGGTAGTGTATGAGTTAAATTTATTCAGGAGAGAATTTGATCATGAAAGGGGGGCATACCAGTCAAATTTCTCGCAAAAGGGAATTTGATGATGAAAGGGTAGCATTCAAATTCATGTAAGAGGGAATTTGATGATGAAAGGGTAATGTGAGTCAAATTCATGCCAAAGGGAATTTGATGGTGAGAGGGTGGTGTATAACTCAAATTTATGCAGGAGAGAATTTGATGATGAAAGGTTGTGTGAGTGTCAAATCCAAGCAGGAGAGAATTTGATCACGGTCCACGGAAGGGGGATATACTAGTCAAATTCTTCCAAAAGGGAATTTGATGATGAAAGGGTAGTATGAGTCAAATTCTTATTGTGGCACATTTGGGTGCAGCCTATGTCTGATTTGTACAACAACACGTAGATACACAGTGTTTCTGGTGTTGTTCTCCTATCAGAATTAAAGTTTTATCAGCAATGTATGCTAAAAAACTTTGATGCAAACGTTTGTTATGTGGATTACCCAGGTGAAATATTTATTTTGATTGGAAAAAACAGTGCCATTAGTACCTAAGGATCTGAATCTAAGATTGTGTATATCGTTTTGAAATGTTTCTGCTGGAATCATCATTTGTGTCGACAAAATTAAATGATGAGAAATTCAGGACAAAAGCAATATGAAGAGATAGCAATAAAGGCGAAAACTCAGTTTTTTTCTGTTTTGAAACAGTTTTGGTAGTTTTTGATGTATTAATCATTATTGTTATTTCCTTTTTTTTTTTTTTTTGGTTTTTTCTGTTTCCAAGTGATTGTTAGTTCGGCTTTATATTAATGTCTTTGTTGGTTACCTCTCTCCAGCACCACTTTTGATAGGAGCACTGTATGAACTCTTATTTCTTAAATTTTCTCTTTCATCAATTTGAGTTGAGTATGTGTAACTTCTTCAGCTCTTTTTGATTTGGAAAATTGTAGGTTGCAGACATCAAAAAGATGAATAACCTTGTTACAGACCATCAAATGTTTGCACTTAAAACTCTCCACATTCCGCTACCTGGAAAGCACCCTCCATCTCCTTGTTTCTCAAATGGTTCCTGTACTCCAGGGTATGCTTATCTCCATTAGATTAAGGAAAAGCATTAAATGCAAGAAACTAAGTCTTAGGGAGTGCTTTAAACAGGTTATGTGGTGACAGAGCATGACATATAAGATATGTTCTGTGATGTATATTAAAATGAGACAGCATATTATAACATAAGGTTAAGACAAGTGATATTTTGTTTTGCTAAAAGAATGAAACCAGGAGAGTCTATCAACAAACAGTTCCATTCTATTTTCTTTGCATGTCAAATTTGCATCATACTTTTTGGTGTTACTAAAATATTTTAAATAAAATATGTTGTATAAAGCAAAAGCAAGAGGATGGGGGTGGAATTTCTGATTTGTTACCTTAAATTGGACCTTTCTTTGGGGAATTTGATTTTGGGCATTCATGTTAAATAGCAGCGAAGTTATTTGTTGTGCTTCAGTTAAGTGCATATGATCGACATGCTTGTACAGACAAGAATATGAATGTGAAGATGAGAAACTGAGAATGCATCTAGAATGAAATTTGTTGTATTTCTTAGAATAATAAATAAATTTAAGAAACAAGTTTAGGTTGTATTCATTCATTGCCACTGTAAAACCTTTTTATACTGCTATTAAACTTAAGCAAGACAGTGCCACATTATTATTGAAATTAAATTTTTTGCTTGTAGTGAAGGCTTCTAACTCTTTCTGAAGTAGTTGGGAAGATTATGTTCACTAATTCCATAAAAACTTTTATGTTGTCTTTAGAGAAAAATTAAATCCTTTTTTTATGTTACATTATTAACTTATTTTTATTATGTTACATCAAATTTCTGCTATTCCTTTATTCTGCTCTATTATCATATGAACAAATTCTTTTATCCTATCATGTTATTTTCTTTATGTATGACTCCTTTATTTTCTTCTATCATATGACTGTATGCTGTTTCTCTTGATCATTACAATGGATGAATCCTGTATTGCTAATTTTAATGATTTTATCATTTTGATAACCCTGAATTCACCAATATGATCTATGTTTCTGTGGGAGTTTAATTTTTAGTAATGCAGCTGAACTGTTGAAGTGCCAGGTTGTTATTTGTCCAACAGGCTTATTATTAGATTTAGGTACAGAAACTGTTATCTGATGGATGCTTCAGAACAAAGTAAGGCACTGGTTGTGGCAATGTGGCAATCACGGTTGCTAATAATGCAGTGTACAATGAGGTGGTGTGATAATGATTCTTAAGTAATTGATACGGTGATATTAAAACCCAAGTATCACATCGGCTAGAGATAGAAGCAAGTATGTAAGTGGGGACACACCTCACCAGTTTTGGGATTGAGTTAAGCCTAAACTCACATCTCTAATAGGTGGACAATGTTTTTAATGGACTTATTCGTTTAGTCTTGTAGTTGGTTCTTATCATTGAAGATATCTTCCTGTTTCTTGAATGCTGCTTTTGTTCAAACCTGGTGTTTAAGAGCTGCATATTAACTTAATTATGCTACAACTGGGCAACCTCTAGACCTTGTTATAACTTTAATCTGTCATTGTATTAATTTCTTACCATATGAATTTCTGTGAGTATGTTTATGTGGAAATTTCAGAAGAATTTGTAATGCAAGAAAATAGATTTATAATTTTCATATTTATTTCAGAAGAATTTCAGAAGTATGAATTTCTGTGAGTATGAATCAGGCTTATGTGGAAATTTCGGAAGAATTTGTAATGCAAGAAAATAGATTTATAATCTTCATATCTATGTTGGTTTCAATATTTAATTTCCTTTTTTATGTCATTACTTCTGAATGATTTATTTCCAGTTAGCATTTAAATCACTAATGGCCATGAATGTTGTCCCTTCTGACACAGTAACTCGGATCACAGTCCGCCTTATCAAGCAAACCGAGATCTGCTTGAATCATTTCAATCCTTGAGAATAAAGTCATCGGAGCGGAAGGTCTCCCCAGCCATGAGCTTACTGGGTTACTATGGACTTAAAGGGACCCCAAGTTCCTCAGAAGATGGTCCATTTCCAAGAAACTTACCTATGTCGGACCGACCTCTGAGTCATCACCGGAAATCCAAAAGTTTGGTCAATGTAATTTTGGAAGAGATGATGGAAAAATCGAACGATTCATTGGCTGCAGAAACCAGGGAAATTGACTCCAATAAGTGGAATGATAAGCCTGTCAAGAGATGTCAGAAATCTCTAGCTGACTTTACTAGGATACCAGAGTTGCTTTTGAGGGAGGATAATAGCAGCAATGGTGTTATTCCATCAAGAACAGGAAGGGGCTTAGCACTAAGACAGAATGCATCTAGCCGAACTGCAATGACAAGTGATTCTGAACCAATTGGTTGGAATCCTGTGGCAATGGGTGTGGGGGATGCTTCTATAAAACATGGTTCGTCTGGGGTGAGGAAATCATCAAGCACTTCTTGTTTACAGGATCAAGATAACAGTGGCTCGTCATCCATTTGGCCAACCTCAATGTGGAGTTTGAAACCAGATTTGCAGGCCCTTTCAACTGCAGCCATTGGAAAACCAATCTTTGATGGCTTGCCCAAGCCGATAACTGGTCGAAAAAATAAAGCTGCACTTGATTAATGTATAGAATTTTATGAACACAGTTTTGACCCCGTTTGTCAGGTTATGGAATCATTAGCCACCACATCAGTGGGTAGATTGGAGGAAGTAAAACTATGTAGAAAAAGGGACAAAATATCAAACATCACATTTTATTTCTCTTTGAATAGGGGCATTAGTTTTATGCCAGAAAGTACTTCAATTTATTTATTTATTTATTTTTCAGAAAAAGAAATTTTCTTGACTGCCTACTGGCCATCTTTGAAAAATACAAAACTGAAAGGACTAGATTCCTCAACCTTAGCGTTTAGCTCATCTATTTTTTATTTTTTGTATTTTCACGTGTAGTGATTCTTTTGTGGGGTTGGCACTAAATCTACTTATGACGATTGATTCCTAAATCCAGCAGTCCATTTGCCCATGATTGGGCTTGTAATTTTAATTTTATTATTTTTTTAATTTATCCATTTTGGAATGAATATTTATGTTTCAAAATGGTTTTTGCCGGATTGTAATTTAAAATGTTCTTTGTTTTTAGATTCACTTATTTCGACTTCAAGATATATTTTCTATATTCTGGAATTTAAGTTTCAAGAATGAAAGGTGTGAAAAGCAAATGGATGTAGGAACCAATTTCCTAGCAAAAGTGCTACTTAAGTGTGTCTGCCTGACGAGACACAAATAAGTCCTTTTTCATATTAAAAATGTTTTTTCATTACAAGAATACCCCTGTGCAATGTACCTTGTTTGGAACAAACGAGGACAATAACTCCACAGCTAGTACCGTGAGTTGGAAAATCCTTTGTAACCTCAACAACAAAACTAGAACAGCCTTCTATAAGCCTTTGGCCAAAGAATCACCAAAGCAATATCATCCACCTTCACCTTTGACCCTCCCACCCACCAAGAAATCAAGCACTTCAAGTACCAAGCAAAAAGAACAAAAACAAACACAAGATGAATAAGAATTACAAGGTAAGGAAGAATCTCGGACAACATTTATGGATCTCGTAATCCATATTTATTTGTTAATATTTACAGATTATACATAATAGAATTTAATGTTAATGTATGGTAATATAAAGGAGTTTTATACTATCATTTAGTTACATAACACCATTTCTATTTGACTTTAATCATTCCATTCATATAAATTTTAAAGAATTGGTTGATAATGTCTAAAACCAAATTTATTATAAATGAAAAATTACGAAAGAATTGTCATGCACCTTTATTTCTATATAATATAGCAAAATGATTTTTTTTTTCTAGAATAAGAATTACATATCATGTAATCCATATCTGTTAATAATTATAGATTATATGATCTATAATAAAAAAATGATTTTTTTTAGGGCAAGAATCACAGATCATGTAATCTGTCATTATTTCCATGATAATAATTAGATTACGTGATTCGTAGTATAGCAAAATTATTTTTTTCAAACCAACCATATTCGTAATGGATGTGTTTATGTAAACTTTAAAAAGCAATTGTTAAAAAAAATGTTTTTTAACCAGCAATTAGGATTTGCATTTCAAAATAAGCAAAAAAAATTACTAATTTTAAGTAGAACGAATTTAAAATAGTAAGTTACTCATTTGATTAAAATAAATTGTTCAAACAACCTTATCTAAACGCACTTAATATAATACTTAAGTTACGATCATATAATCCAAAAAATAAAATTATTTTTCTGATCAATTTAATCCTTGATTAGTCTCTCTCTCATTACTTACTCTCTTGATCAATCAGTTGATTACTCTCTCTCCCTTTTTCTTTTTTCTCTCTATCTCTACCCCTTTTGTCCTTTTAAAAATATAAAGAACATCAATTACATTTCTATTTTATTTTACTAGAGATCTGCATGCAAGTTTGTGCGAGCTAATCCTCCCATTCGATTTTTAATGTCTGGACAAATTCGAGACTGTTCCTAAATGATCTAGCGAAGTTTAGCCGTTTAGCCCTAAAGAGACTAATCCTCAGCCTTTCTTTTCTGATCTTTACAAATTGGAATTTCTGTTAACAAGAAAAGAAAAAAATAATGTAGGTGATTATTTAACAACAGTTTTATAAAACTATTTTCAATATTTTAATATTTAAAAACTAAAAAATTCGTTTAAATAGTATTTTCTAAAAACAATTTTTAAAATAGTTTAAAAACTAAAATACAAGATCAACCAAAAGTAATTTTGTTTTTTAATTTTTTATTTTTATTTTGAAAACTTCAAATACAGTCAGATTATCTTTTACTTTTTATTAATAAAATTTTAATAAATATAAACAGTTTTTCTATTTTTATTTCAAAATAGTTTTCAAAAAAATTTACTAAACAAAGTTTTTTTTTTTCTTTCCAAAAATAGTTTTTGAAAACTATTCTTAAAAACTCTTTTCAAAAACTAAAACAAAACAAAACCTATCAAGTTCAATATTCAATATAAGAATAAGCCCTTGCAATTTTGAGATGATAGATCGAGAATATACTGACAAACTCTTTTTATCATCCCTCAGAATGAGCTACGACAATAAAGAATGGGTGATAAAGTAATGAATTGATCAGGTGATGAGGGCGACAATACTTTGTGTTAGCTATGATGGCAGCTGACCGTAAATCAATCTTACATATCACATTGATAGGAAAGGCAGAACGCCATACATAAGAAATGATTTCTACAGTAAATTACAAAAAGATCCTAATTCTGAGATCCATTCATAAGAATACAGAATAACAACAGCATGAAGATGTGCATGCATCAGTCCTACATCATGTACAACAATCTAAACATCGTAATGTGCAATAAAAATGCTATCCTATCACAATAATTTTGTGAACCCTTAATTAGTATCCTAACAATTATAAATGTCCATGCATGGAAGTTGTCAGTAAAATACAAAAAACAAAAAAAAAAGAACTCTTTTTCTCCATGTCAAATATTTAACTCGAAGATCTACGGTTTCAGATGCAATGGAAATCATGAGTAAGAAATAATGATCTCCATCCGCTTACACAAACCTGAAATAGTCATGTACTCTGTTACTCAAAATTCCTCTTCAGCAACATACTAACATAGAGAGGTGAACAGACAACTCAAGCATTATAATAAGCTTCAACACAAGAATAAGACCATGGACTTATTTGGATTAAGTTTCTAAAAGTATTTTTAAAAGAAAATAAAATAACTTTACCATAACATAAAATTAACTTTTGCATAGGTTAATTTGTAAACGGTCTCACATATTTTACAGAAATTATACGAAAGGGTTTTTAAATATTAACTTATGCATAAGTTAATTTTAGCTTATAGAAAACTCAATTTATTTTTCTCTTCCTATTTTCGTCTCCTAAATAATAACATATGGAGAAGTTCACCTAAACAGTGGCTGCATCTTATTAACGAGATTCTATCAACATTAAAGATGTCCACAATTGTGTTCCAACCAAATGGCATGGCATGGCATATCCATGCCTGTTCTTTCTACTACAAGTACTCAGAACTTCAAGTAAGAATCTCCATGAAAAGCAATTAATGTGGCTATCCCTGCATTTGAAATGTTTTGATAGAACAAGAACGGCAGAAAAAGTTTAACCTGTTTTTCAGAAATAGTTCCTGCTAAAGCATGACGTCTAATGCGTGTGCTTCTCAGCAACTCTGTAAAATGAAAATTGCAATAAATAAGGACATCAATAGTACTTTGTAATTTGGGGAAAATTATCATCATAATAATAAGTTTATTAAAACAAACATATATATTGCATCTAAGATTTTCATATATGCATTTCAACTTGTGCTTTAAATCCTACAAACATTCACATGCACACAGCATCTTCACAATCTTAATATAATGATAATTTCTATGGAATTACAGTGCTCATACCTTTAATCCAAAACTAAAGAAGCAGCATTTGAAATGAGCACTAGATACCAATCCCGAGATCAGCTAATCATCCAAAAACCAGCAAGTTGAAATTTTACTGTAATGTTTTCTGATGAGAACTTGAGACAATTGTTTGACATGATTCTCCCCTTTCAACACCATGTAGAAATCTAAAGATTTATCTGATTTGTATTCTGTGTTATTGTCAAATGATACGTTTCACTAATAATTACAAAATTTTCTGTTTTCATTGTCAATTGATATGTTTCATTTTCAAGATTTTGTTAAAGAGATGGTAAAAGCATTAAATCATGTTCTTTCTATTTCTTCCCAAAATCCTAAAAAGACAAATTAGAAAAATATAAAAATACAAACCAAACACCATCCTAACTCAGGAAATTAAAATTTTATACACTATTACCAAGTATCCCTAGCTTTGTGCAATACATTATGTCCATAACCTATCCACCTTTTTCTACTCCAAAACCTTTAAGAAAAAATAGGTAAAAATTGTTTTAGATAAGAAATGTTCAAAAGGATAACATTACCCTTCAAAATAAAGAATGAAAAGTAAACAGTTAGCACAAGAAACTCAAAATCGCAAAATGCAAGCTGCACAATCTCTCAATATCAGAAGGAACTCAATCCTTAATAGAACACTTGTAGGCCAACAACAGAACCCTGTCCCATGCATTATTAAACGGAGAGAACGGCCATCACTGAAAGTAGCAACCCAGCATAAAAAGGTAATTTGATACCTGTTTCCAAACTAGTCTTGTACAACACAAAATCAGAAATATCAGTTGAATGTAGTTCGACAAGTCTTCAACATGTTTCTGGCGTTAATTATCAATGATCAGATTAAAGATATGACTTCAGAAGGAATTTTAAATTTCCAAATAAGCTAAGTCAAGGAGTTGTAATTATGCCAAACAGCTACATGTCAGACTTCCTTCAAGCAAACATCTTGATTAAATTCCCGTCTCTTTCTACAGAAACTATCATCACGTCAAAGCTCTACTGTCCCTGCTGTTGGCCAATCTTTAGAATCAATCCTTAGAAAACCAGTCATTTAGCTTTACAGAACTCTTGGCACCATATGAATGGTGCTCTCCTGGAACTGGGATTTTGTAAAGATAATCAAAATAACATTGTTGAATTTTGACATGGTAAATTTCTTCCAATTGGTTCCCAATAAGGAAAGAAATGGACCCCCTTATTTGATACCAGTCTATGATCCCAAGCTGCAATAATAGAAGTGTTAGTATTTCAAATTCACATTGAATCCAGATAGACACAGATGCATGCCTGGTGCTCAAAGTCATAATTGGACAACATGATCATAAAAAAAGTGATGTTAAAACCAATATGAATTTCGAAAAATGACTAACAGTAATAAGGTAAGACACATTGTGTGACCTAAATGCAACATTTAAATCAATAATAAAAGGACCATTAATAATAAAATCACAAAAAAATTTAGAAAATCTTAAATATAAAGATGTCAAATAACTTCCACAAAAACATGGATAACAATTATCAGATCCTAAATATAAATGACAGTACATTTGCTCATGCATGTCTAGAGACTACTCCAAAGTCCAAATATGAGTTTGACAATCAACAGAATATATTTAAAATATTATAAAATTATAAAATGTCTTTAAATAAGAGGAACATGGCCATCCTGGATTGGACAGCTCAAGGAAATAGGAGCCGTCATCATCACCACTCTAATTTTATTGCTGAAACAAGGTCATTAAAAATCCAGTGACATGAAGTGAAATATTTTATTTTTCAGTTACTCTCACTTTCAAACCACGAACACATTGCTACAGCCAAAATGCCAGATACAACATTATAAATGATGACTAAAACATAAAAGGAACACTAAGAAGTTGATGTTAAGGACCAAACACACCCCATACAACCTATTGAAATAAAAATCTAACATTCTGTATTTATTAAATAACCTTTGAATAGGCAAATCATATCTGATTTATATGGAAAAAAATTGTGTTATTATAATAAAAGCTTATATACATCAGGCTCTGTCGTATCTCAACACACAGTTTCAGCAACTTGGCTCTCTTTCTCTTTTTAACATGGTATTCACAACCAAACAGAAGCACCTTGTAAATTGTGCCTGCCCAATGGGCCCACTTCCCCATTGAACCTTTTTTTCCAATCTCTCTTTTCCAATGATTTTAGCCGCTCTATAGCACCAGATCTCCAATGACTTCTCTGGTAACCCCCCTCACCACTAGCATTCACTTTGATGATTTATTCAGTGCCATAGACATCGTCCTTCTTTGATCATGCCGACACCCTTGGATGCACATCTAATTTGTGCCAATCAGCTTTTGATGCCAACACATGGTGACTCGTGACGCTTCATTACCTGCTATTTTTCCAACATAGATGTTCTTTGCTTGACCCAATTCTGTCCACCTCATCATCTTAAACATAATTGTGACGGCACAATGGCACATTCGTCATCATTTGGTTTTAGGTATATTTCATTTTTATGCACTTGTGCTTGATTTCTTACCATGGCTCTGGTCATACAAATCCTCCAAATGGGGATGCTCCCCTTCTCTTCAATGATATTCAGTGTCACTATGACATCTGTCTTGACTTGATGGCTCTCATTACCCAATAAAGATTATTTGGCCCTATGTTTGGCTACCTTGATTGTCTTCATGCTGCTCTTCATGACTTCAACGAACTATTACCTCCTATTGCCCTAATACAGTTGATGCTAAGGAACTTGAATACCACAGCACCTTCCTTATGGTTGCTGCACTTTATGGCTTGCCTAAAAAGTATTTTTCCATCCATCACCAGATTTTGGGGTCACCAATGGTCCCAGCAATGAGCACAACATCACCTTCCTTCTCCAGGTCACACATAAAGCAACCACGGAAACCACTCTTGCTGCACCTCTTAGCGACACCTTTGCTCTTGCCCCTCATAGAGATATTTGAATCACTCCCAGAGTGGCACATCCCACTCCAAAAATCATTACAAGCGTAAGCATTGTCATAGTTCAGGACACACCATTTATTGTTGTTGGCAATTACATGGTGAACCTTCATACCCTGTAAATGTGCCCAAGCAATTTAGTATGCTTCACAGTGAAGCTGACCACTTTGTATTTTATCACTGTTCATCCCAAGGATGTCTTTATATCATTATATATGTGGACAATATTTGTTACAATAATATGCAGTGATCAGCATGGCATACATCACTTCAAACAGTACCTCAGAATAGTTTCAGACTAAAGACCTTGGTAAGCTCAATCAATGTTTATCAATTGCAGATTGAGGAAAATGGCAAAAAGCCTATATCATATACGTTGTTAAAGAAATGCCGTTGTGACCGCTTTGCTCCTCACATCCTTGGTATGCATTGATCTTGCATCAAATGGTGGACAAAAGGGTTTCAATTTTCAAATTAGGTTAAAAAATTAGTGTTCATTATAAACAAAGAAAAGAAAGATTTTATTGAAAAGTAAGAAAAGAACAAAGGAGACCACTCTCCTCACAAAGGTTTCTCCTTCACAAAGGATTTCTCCTTTCTCAAACAACCAAAGCTCAATTTACAAATGGCAACTAAACTGAATCCTTCTGTCATTCTTTCGCTGTTTATATCTGTTAAACATTAAATATTATTCCCTTATTTATGATTAACTAATAATTGGAGATTTACTCCTTATTACCTATTATTAGATTGATCCTTAGTCATTAATAAAGAGATTCTATGTAATCAATAGTGATCCTGTTTGATCCTATTTGCTTATTATAAAGACATTGTATGGCAATCCAAGACACACATTTACATGATATCAAAGCAAGCCTGAATTAGATCCTATTTCCTTCCCATAAACCCTTTCGAGACTCATCACGGAGACCTTTTCCAAAGACTATTGTCGAAGATTGCCATGTCATCCACATACGCAACCAACTCAAAATGCTACTACATGCAGCCCCATGCAAGACTGTAGCATGTGAAGTTCACACATGATGCGTGACACATTCCTAGAGACTTTTCTGGAAGACCCTTCATGACCATTCCTGGAGACCCTTCTTGATGTTTTCTTCTAATTTTTCCACCTCAAGGCGTGCTTCTTCTTCTGCCTTAGGGCGTGCTTTATTCACGAGTGAATAGTACCCATTGTCACTATAGTCCTTCGTTAGCTGGCACAACCACATGACTGGAACCGCCATTCATTATTATTCTAATTGGATGTATTAGCTTTTACCACATGTAACAAGCTTGATTCTATCAAATATATGCACAAGCTTGAGGAGAGTGTTAAAAGAGTAAATATTATTCTCTTATTTATGACTAGATAGTAATTTGACATTTACTCCTTATTGCCTATTATTATATTGATCCTTAGCCATTATTATAGAGATTCTATGTAATCAACCATGATCATGTTTGATCTTATTTGCTCATTATAAATAAAGGCATTGTGTGGTCATCCAAGATACACATTTACAATATCTAACCAACCTCTTCAACTAACTAAATAACTAATTTTCTAAACTCCCAATCTCCTTAAAAATTAAAAGTGTTGGTGTTGTGACAAGGATGATTGATGTTTGAGCAAAAGAGGTAGTATGCATTAAGGAATAACTAACTTTTACATGAAGCAAATATTTGGCAATACAAAAAGCACTAGCAGTAAACAAAATCAACACCCTTAGTCCAGTGTTTCTCTTTTCCAATAAAATGTGAGCAAAAGATTGGTATCACAGAAGAGCTCCATATATAATAAAAATGCAAAACACTAGAAAGAATCGGGGAAATAAAATTTGAAAAAGAGAAAATAAAGGCTAGCCAGTAAAATTAACATTCCATAATTGTAGTTAAAATTTAGTGCATGAAACTGATTTCTATATTATGTAATAATTACAAGGGATGAGAACAGATAAACTAACCAAGTCAGAAACAATGGCCTAAACTTGGAAGCAATTGTTCTTGGGATACATTGTCAGGAAAAATTTTAAGATACACAGTCCTGCCAAAAGCCTCCACAAGTTTTCAAAATTTTCTTTAGGGGTATTTGTACGCTCTAAACAAGTGAATCTAACTTCAAACCACAATATGTAACCTTGATAGTCGATCCACCAGCAACGGCACTGAAAGGTAGCAAGGCAGTCATTATTCAGTATTGCAAGTTTGCAACAGAACCTTGAAATATGATTTTTCTTTGGAATAAGAACTAAACCAAAAATGGGTAAACAAACACGGTAAAGTATGTATAATAACCTAAAATCTTTTATCATAAAAGAAGCTTAGTCCATGAGGCATATAATGATCATCAATTCAAAATTAATTTCCTCTTGACATAAACAATTAAACTATGTAAACCTGTCAAACAAGCCACAAATAGTTAATTCAATAACCAATACCCTTACCCACCAATTGTGCAGATGAATTTTGAAATATTTCTATCAGCATCAAGTAGGTCTCCAACAATTGACAGCAGGAATATCTGGTCTACAGGACATCAGAGGAACAGCATGTCCTGTAGAAAGAAATAATGATCTTATGCTAAATGCAGTTTCTTAACAGGTGGGAAGCTCAAAGGGGGAAACTGAGAACTAAAGAAATGCAAAATAACAAAAACTACCTGTCATAGGATGAGTAAGCACATTACTAGAATTTGCATGCTGGAAACCTACATTGTTTATTGGTGGTCTTTCAACTGGTGGCCGAAAATAATCTGTCATAATCATCACTAAAACAGCATTTATAACATTCATAATTTCATATGTATCTCAAATCTCACGCAACACAAGATAGCAGAAATATTAGACCAACTACTAAGAGCTCCAATATCCCTACCAACCCTCCCCAAAAAAAGACTTAATTACAGTGTCCTCTATTTTTTCAATTTTTGACATTTGGTCCTCTATTTTTAAATCATGACATTGTGCCCTTGATTTTTTAAATTGTTGAATGTGTCCTGCAATTAGTAAATTAATGTTGACTATTAAGTGACAAACTTGTACTGACGACAGTAATTTAATGACATAACAAACTTTAATTCTGTGATTTAAAAAGATGATTTGGATAGTGATAATTAATTAAATCATCTTTAAATCTCAAATAAAGAATCTATGGCATCATTAAATTACTGTAACATGTCAGACAATGTTTCACACTTAATACTCAATGTCAATCAATTGGTGGCTAGACACAAATTCAACAATTTAAAAAATTGGGAGGCACAATGTCATCATTTAAAAATAGACAGAAAAAATGTAAAAAAATAGAAAAATAGGATGACATAAAATATAATTAAGCCAAGAAAATAGAAAAAAGAAACAAAACAAATACCACCAACAATCCTTTATATAAGAAACAAATGTTAACAATTTTTTGGATAAAATATGTTTTAGGTCCCTAGAAAATTCTTATATCACTTTTGGTTCTTCTATTTTTTAAATATATCACTTTTGGTCCTTCAATTGTTATCTAAATAATTTTTTATCTCTATAATGTGCCATCTAAAATACTTGAGGACCAAAGTGATGTATTTCAAAATTAGAGGACCAAATACATACGAAATTTTTTTTTAAGGACATACTTAATATTTCAAGAATTTTTTAGAGACTTAAAACATATTTTACCATAATCTTTTATCCTAATTATAATTATAAGAAACACATGACCACTTAAAAATGTATTAATTGCTAGTTTCCTTTTATACCCTTAATTTATTATAAAATCTATTAATGAGATATCATTCACCTCCCATGAAAGTAGGAGCATTTGATAAACTCTTAATATAACCCATTCTTATTGGTTGAAAAGGTAATCCTTGGATTGTGAGTAGGTTTGTTATTTCTAACTACCACTTAAACCAATAAATTCTATGGGTATTTTTGGAATAAAGTTGAAATTTATGCAACTAATTTAACTCTTTTTATTGGTCTTCATGTAAAATATATGTTAGAAAAACAGATGGATGCAAGCCTTCATGAAAAGCCAATATTTTACTCTGATAATCATCTGGAATTAGTAGGCTAAATAGATTATTCATGTACCTTCCTGTCCAAAGGGAGGACCAGGGCATGAAGGATTTCTCCCAATCCATAGCCCCTGTTGATTGTTTGTAAATTCACTTGATGGCATCCTCCATTGCTCATTAGCAACAAATTGTCTCTGGCCATCTGGAAGTGATGGCAATGAGAATGGGGGATGGAAAGAATGTGGAAGGGGCTGTTGAACCGTGGGCTTTGGATATGAATATTGATTGGATGAATTTTGGGGCAGGGCAGGATGCATCTGTCTTGGAGGAAATGGTGGGTTAGCTGCCTGAAACTGCAGATTAGATTGAGGAACTTGTGAATTTAGATACATATCATTTTGTCCATATTCCAGCTGCCTAGGAGGGTTAAAAACAGAGAGTTCCTGAGAGTTGCAGCTTGCCATTGGAGGAAAGCAGGCAGATGGCTGTTGCAATATTTCACTCTTGACAACCGAATTATTGGGACCTCCAGGAAAAGAATTTCCAGCCATTTGGTTGCCCTGTAGAGAGGACTCATTTGTCAAAACCATTAAAGCAAACAAATCCAAAACAAAGCAGTGATATTTGAAAGCCAAAACATCTTACATTAGTTGAGCTACTAAAATCATGCGGTATACTCTGCTGATACCCTGACATTGGTGATGATTGATGAGGCTGTAGATGTGGCACTAATGTCTGGGACAAAAGTGGAGACTGAGAAGATCCAGATGATTGAGGAACCAATGAAGGAGGAAGGCTCGGGGGTGGCAAAGGAGGAGGTGGGGGTTGCAACATTGGGGGTGGGGGGGGAGGTGATGAAGATAATGGAGGTGGAGGTGGTGGTGGTGGTGGTGACGGTGGAGGTGAAGAAGGCAAAGGTGGGGGAGAAGGAGGTGAATCAAGTGGCAATGGAGGAGAACCCTCAAGAATATCAGGTATATCTGCAGATATATTCAAAGCTGTATCCAAAATCCTACCTGAGCCCTGAAGTTGAGAATCCATTTCATAAGGACTGTTCAATAATACAGGTCTTTCCTCCTTAAGGTGACCTGAAACATCTTCCATTTCCAGCTCACCATCCACATCCTCCAAGATGCAATGGCGCTTGTCACTTGGGGTAACTGTAGAAGTTTCTGAATCCCCAACAGTACGAGTGGGATCTGCTGCTGGAGATGCATTAATTGGAAAACCATTTTCTTCATCTTCAAACATGTGAGAAGATAAAAAGCCAGGTAGCTGAAATGTATCATTACTGATACCCAACATCCAGATAAATAACAAGAATCAGAAATTAGAAAGTTTTGGAAGCAAGTAAAAATAGCAATGGAACAGAAAAATACAAATAGACAGCTATTTCATAAAATGAAGAAAATCTTCATATTAATAATTGCAAATCCAGCCAAATAAAATAGGAAAATGCAAATGAAAACAAAAATTAAATAACTTGCATGCACTTTATTTTTTCTTTTAATGGTAATCAAAGTGAAATAACTTAGATGCACATCTTTTTCCTATAATGGTAATCAGAGTGATATATATAAATAAAAACAGAATAGTGGTGATTAGTTAGGCAACTTTTGTTAGTTAGGATTTCATAATGGTAAGCTGTTGCATAGCTGCCTATAAATAAAGCATGGCTGTAAACATTTTCCACACTGAAATGATAATGAAGAAGTGCAGTGCAGTGCAGTGTCTTTATTATCTGATCTTCCCCGCTTTCTTTTTCTTTCTGACCGAAATCTTATATTAGTGGTATCCAGAGCATGCTTGCACAAGTCAATACTATGGAAGCATTTCTAATCAACTTCAGTGCCTAATGTAGAGAAGGGTTGATGCCTCAAACAGTTGTAGAGAAGGGCACCATTGTACATGTAGAAGATCACTTTCAAGATTTGACACATCAGTGACAGCATGGCAGCTTGACAGAATTTAATCATAAATTAGTTGCAATTTCTTGCAAATCTCGTTCATCATAAATACCTTATTGAGGGTTATATGGCCTGTCTACAAGAAGAACATGCTGGCCTAGTCCACTTATTCAAGTCAAGAATCATGAGAGAAGCTTGCAGCTATGCACACATGCAAGAAATCATGGTTCAACTACAGGCTGAGAGGAAAATGTTGACCAAGAACATAAATTACATGGCTTCTGGGATCGCAGCTCATAACCATATAATACCAATATGCCAAGTAGTTATCAAAACCAAACCATGAGTCCATGACCAGTGGCGGTTATTAAAAACCGATCATATAACCAGTTATATAATTGGGTACATATTCAAAACCAGTTATATAACCTGTTAGGGATACATAACTGGATTTAAAAACCATTTAGTATATTTTTACAACCGATTTTATACATTAATAATTGTGTAATGTTTAATCAAAATTGATTTTACAAGTTAAAACCATTTTTAATCAATTATTAATTCAAGATATATAACCGTTTTTACTTATAACCAGTTTTTCATATCTGGCTATATGGTCTGGTTATAATAACCAGTTGTCATATCATATGTTGTTAATTTTTATAACCATTTTTAATCAACCGGTTAAATAATAACTGATTGCTTCTGGCAGCATTAACACACCAGCAAGTATAAAATATATGTGCAAGTCCAGCAAGAACACATTAGTGGAAGGTGGATCCCAGCCAAATGAGATGTTGGCAGAAGGGACAGCCAAGAATGTCCCTTTTGCTCCAAGAATTCTTTGAAACATTGAAAGCTTCAACTACAAAAGAATAAGTGAATACAGCCCAGAATTATTGTTTTTACTGCCAAGGCAAGGATACTGTTTGATTCATCATTGATCATATGAGCAAGTATGCCCATTTTGTGCCCTTTCAAATTCATATACAACAGAACAATTGCTCAAGATTTTATGAATAACATCTACAAACTGCATGGAGCACCAATGGAGATAATTAGGGATAGGGATCCTGTTTTGAGAGTAATTTTGGGAGGTTGTAGACTAGAGTGTAATAGCTGAACTTGTGCCAGAAAGTAAGAATAACATTTTTTTAGTAGTTCTGTTTATTGAAGGAGTCTCTTTTTCATAGATAAAAAATAATAATCACCTTTGAATTCTTTTATTTTTTTTCATTTGTTGGAAGAAATCAACATGATCAAATAAATGAGACCATGAAAAGTTCTAATATGCAAGGCAATATGTCTATTTCCTCCACATTCCAATATGCCAAAGCAATGCAAAGTAGAAAACACTGTCGAAAGCATCATATGTAACAAATGTATGGATTAGTATATGATTTTAGCTACATCAAACACAACACTTTTTCCATTGCAGAATTTTGAAAGCTTATCAGTTTTGACAATCACTCTGTAAATAAAAAATATATGGTCAGTTTTTCAGTCAAACTAGGTCAGGGGATATCCTGGAGAATTATTTTAAACAAATTTCCCCAAAGTTCAACTTGAAATCAACATAAATTCATACAGATTAGTGACACTAGTTTCAAATAACTTCTATTCATTATTTAAGAGTATAGCTTTTTTCCAAAATGACTGCCCCAATTCTTTCTTTCTTTTGCTTTGTTGGTCAGGATTTAGAGCAAATTAAATAGTTTCCTTCTAAGGTTTGGTGTTATTACACTGGATACCCCAGCTTTTTTAAACCCTTACACAAACCATCCTTAATTTTTTGAAAAACATCACCCTGACACCCCCCCCCCCTCTCCTCCATAATCCTATCCAATGTTTATTCTTCCATTAAAATTAAAATAAAATTTTTAAAAATAACTTTTAATTCTTTTACAAGCTATAAATAAATATTTTTTAACTAAAATAAATAAAATTATATTTTTTTATGTTGTTACCTTTCTTAAAATTAGTGTGTCCCTCACTTTTTAAAAAAAATAAAAAATAATAGAAGTTAATTAACTATTAGTAGTTTGCAGAGGAAGTTGCAGAAGTAAAATAATTAGGAAGAAAAGGTGAGTTATGGAGGTAGTTGTAAGGGTAAAATAGGGAATAAAAACATATACACCAAAATATTGTATTCCTTTTATTATATAGTTATTGATTATAAAAGAAAAATAATTACTTCAAATTTTTCTTCAAAATAAATTTAAATATATTTTATATAATTACTTATGAGTCAAAATTATTATAAATATATATAAAATAATATGCTGAAAAAAAAATTATATGTGTCGGTATGTTATGTAATATATTAAATATGAATATTATAATTATATAATAGTTCTGACAAAAATCAAAATATTACATATAAATTATAATATATATACACAGAGAGGAGAGAGAAATTATCCATCTAAATCTAATTGCTTCCCTAACCCAGCTTCCCACTTAAGATAACATACACTAGATAAAAGGATAGGATAAGGAGTAGAATAATGTTATCATATTCTACTGATGCCATAAATAACTGATTACAACAGGATATAATAGATATTGTTAAAATAATAGAGAACAATAATCAGATTATATTTTCCTAGAAATCCTACTTTCCTATTAATAATAAATGTATATTATTTTATTCTTATTTTCAATAGTTATCATACCCTATCCTGGCCAACAAACGGATTCTAACAATTATGAATGACCAGCGAGTTTTGAAGGAAAACATGCATAATAATGAGACCAGATGCAACCATAACTCGAGGTTCCAACATAATTAAACAATAAAGAAAATAAATGTCACACCTTCCATACTCATCAACAACCATGCCCTCCATTTCTCTAATTGGGTCATCAAAAGACCGTTCTGCTCGGGAAGGACGTCTGAGAGAAAAACTAACTGTCATATCATCATTTGAAACTCCAATGTTATCCATGCAACGACGAAGCACTGATGCAGGAAAAATTTTCCTCTCAAGCCACAGCCTTAGAACCTGCATTCCACACATGTAAAAACAAACTGTAATATCCCTCATGGTATACCCACTTAGAAAAAACTGGCATAAATAATTTCTCTATTCAAAATTACCTTTGCCTCTATCCTAATAAAGAAAAGTTTGTAATCAAGTAACAGATAATCCTATAAAACATACTCTTCTATTTTTTGTAATAGTTAATAGTCAGCAAGATCCTTCATTCTACACAAGATAAGAAAGCAGTTTGAGAGATTCAGTACACAGTAGTTTACCCTATAAGTCACAAAAAATTCAGGCCAAACACTGAATAATAGTAATATAAGGGTTCTACCTATAGCATTCATTCAAGGTGATTCCCATTATAGATATGCTGATGTCATTGTTTCATTCTTCGTTGTTTCTTTTTCCTCTTATTTTTATTCCTTGGAGTGTGTGTGTGTATATAGGAAAGAGATCTATTACACTAAGAGTAAGTATGAGAGACTTACTAAATATCTTCACTATTTATTTTCTTAAAAATGAAGGTAATAAGTAACTAATTTTAACATTAGATTTTAAAAAAATAAATGAGAAGGATGAAGTGTAAGTCTCTTATACTTACTCATGGAGTATGTGGATATATATATTTCTATTCATACTTCACTCACTTTGTCTCACGATTCAAATAAAATTTATGTTTACAAACAGAAGAAAGAGCTGACCTTGAGACACTGACGACGATTTTCACGAGCACTAGCCCCAGGAGGAGCAGCAGCACCAAGAAGACGTGATAACCCTCCTTGAACAGTAGGGATATATGAGGCTTCTGCAATTCCTGAAAAGTATATCTACAATTAGAGTTCAAGATGTTATGAAAGACACTACCTGAGACTTGCAAATTTTGGCAAGTAATAGAGAAGAGACAGGGGTAGAGATATACAGGCAGATCCACAAAAAATGCAACTAAACAGGATTTATATATACTCCCACCTTTTTGATTATGTGAGCACTGAGTGATGGAATCAACAAGGAAAAACAAATCCACTTTACGATGAAAACTAGTTTCATTTTCCAGCTTCCGAATAAGAAGTTCAACAACCTGAACATAAACTTGAAAGTAAGTCAACTACAAGCATATTAAAAATAAAATGATGTTAAAGCAAAAAGCAATTGCAAAAATCTTAACATCTATTGGGAAAGAAACCTAAGTGTTACATTTGCTAGAGATAGTGTCGAAATACAATACATAAGTGAGGGACAACCCTCACCTCTCAAGCTAGCTTTTGAAATTGAGTTAGATCCAAACTCACATTCTAAGATAGTATCTATTAAAAGATTATTAACTCCTTATTTATACTTAGATAGTAATGGGAGATTTACTCTTTATTACCTATTATTAGGTTGATCTTTAGTCATTATTAGAGAGATCCTATGTAATCAATATTGATCCTATTTGATCATATTGAGTCATTATAAATTATGACATTGTGTGGTAATCCAACAAGCATTTGACACACCTTTACATGGTACCAAAGCCTAAACTAATCCTAGAAGCTCGAGTGTCTTGAGTGCCTAAATTGTCTGTAGGTGTCCTGTATGGCCACCGGTGGACCCATCATCTAGTGACCCACTCATTGGCACCGCTATCCTTCCATGCTAATCCGACACCTTTGGATCCACGCCTAGATCCAAAAGTAGCTTCGCCATGACGGGCCTCACGTACTCGACCGAATATCATGAGTTCCTTCTATTTCGACAGCCTAGGAATCTGCTTCGCATGTTACTATCGTGGGTCAATCTACCGAGCCACTTATGATTTCCTTTTTTCGCTATTTTCTTCCCTTTTTTTCATCGGGTGAACAATATCCACAAGGGCCAAAACCCTTCCAGCACCGCCGCTACCTTTTGCCGACGTTGCCCTGCCACCAGAGTTGCCTTGCTCTGACGAGCAAGACCACCGAGCCACTTCCATTGCCTCATTGTTTTGATGCGCACATTGTTTTCCAACAGCACACTCACCAGCGAGCTCCAACCGCTCATCTCACTTCGGTGCAGCACAATAGGTAGTGTTTGCCCCTTTTTAGCTACATTCCCAACCTGTTTGGCTCGCCGTCTCTGCCTCAGGCCACACCCTTCTATAGCGACCCATCCACCATGCTCCATTACCCTGTGTGCCCCAGTTTGTGAACTATTCAGGGTTGTTGATGACGTTCATGTTCATGTCGAGCCTCTAATACATGTTCAAGCTGATTGTGAGCTTTGTGTGAAGATGAGAACACCGGTCATCGTGCCTGCACGCTCCGATCTTGAAGTAGAACAAGCAACCTGGACGCATCCTTATTTTTTGGGGACTATTTGGCTCTGTTTCTTCATTCTTTTTTATTTTTTAGATTTACCCCATATACAACAAGCTTGGTGCATGTCACACATATGCTCCAGCTTGAGGAGGAATGTTAAAAGATTATTATTTCCTTATTTATGCATAAATAGTAATGGGAGGTTTAATCTTTATTAGCTATTATCACGTTGATCTTTAATCATTATTAGAGAGATCCTATGATTGACCCATTAAACGGGTCACCACTATATTATCCATACACCAAACCCAATAATGTTGGGTGTGAGAGAGTGTATTGGGAAAGAAACTGAAGTTCCACATCAGTAGAAATAGTGTCATAATATGATATTAGTGAGGAACAACCATCACCTGTCAAGCTAACTTTTGGGGTTGAGGTAGTTCCAAACTCACATTCTAAGATTACTATTTCTAATATGATATCAAAGTCTATCCTAATAATTTATTGTTATTGGCTCTATCGTGTCACCCACTATTTCGCTACTACAAGAGCACCTGTAAATGTTTCGTCATGCAACCATTATCAGTAGCAAATGGTGAAATATAGTGGAAGGCCAAAATTCTTCCATTAAAACACATGATTGCGCCTTATAACACCGTCATGGTGGACATTCCTTCACAAATTGTGTATAGTTGATGAAAAAAATCTACCACGCCATGGCACGATTGTGCCATCATGGTGGTTATTTAAAAACACTATGGAAACTTCACGTTCAAGATGTCTAGTACTCGACATGAGAGGTGTTGGAGATGTCATATCGTCTGGTAATGTGCCTCATAAACATCATAAAAAATATATTTACATCACATCTTTGAAAAAATATACAAAAGATCAACGGCAATATTTTACAAGCCTATATTGAACATAAAATACTAAAAGCAAACAAATAGTTTTAACTTTTGTTTGAAATTTGCCTTAATTGTAGTCGCCTAGCCTGCCTTAATTCTAGCCTCTTTGGGGCAACCTTAATTGTTGTCTCGAGAGTGATGCTTTAACCTTACTTCAACTAAAGATATGACGTAAATAAAGCTTAAAAAGCTTGGATAGTCCTAACTTTACAAGTTAGTTTTGTTAGACCAGTGTTATTGAGAGCGAAAGACAGGATCATTGAAGTAAGCCAAAAATCCACTATAGAAACAAAAGCAGATGCCATAGCAAGTTATGGCAAAAGAATTGCAGCCAAAATAAAAATATAATGTATACATGTATATAAATAAAAAAAAAAAGAAATATTGTTTAGTTGTCGTGGTGGTGGCAGGTAAGTTTAAATATTCAGAAGATTGAGAGAAGTGAGAAAATGTGTGAAGGAGGTGACACTTGCCAAAGAAGGTCAATAGTGATAATAGTACAAATAAAGGCGGTTGAAGGTATGAATGGTCGGTAAAGGTGTATGAGAAGTGAAGACGAAGCTAGGGGATAAGGTGTGCAATGTGTGAACAGAGCCTAAGGGGATGTTTGAAGTGTGAACAAAGATTTAGGTTTAGGGATTTGGATTGAGACCTAGAGTTCTAGTAATGGGTTGGGTTCGGGCTACGTCATATGATTCAACCATACAACCCAACCCTCTTTTTTTATATAGCTTTTGTTGGGTTTGGATTGGGTCCATTGACCCAAAAAGGTTTAAAATAATTTAGGATTTGTTTCAGCCTCAAGTCATACCAACCCAAGACTTCTTCCTCTTCAGATGAGTTGTTGGGTCCACGGTGTAATTTCTATTGTAGCTGTTCCCCAACACTATTCCATTACAGCCAAAGCAGCAATGATTGACCACCATGAAAAACCCACATTGCAACCACCATGGCTAGTGAAAATCCTGCCACTATTTCCACCATGGCTGATATTTACTGACATTATGTTATAGGTTGAGTTAGACTATAGATCCAAATTTCTAAGATAGAATCGGAATCTACCATAGATTCATATTTGAGTTACCTAGGAATGAGGGGAATTCTTGGAAAGTTTCCTTAATTGTGATTACCCCTAACTTGCCTTCATTGTAGCCTCTTTGAGGGCTACATTAATTGAAGTAGGGAGGTGGTTTAGTCTCATATTAACTAGAGATATGACTTAAATAAAACTTCTAAAAGTCAGTAAGTTTAAATAAGTAAACCCAAATATATAGGTTGAGTTAGACCCTGTAAAAGTGTGTCACTGTGTATCTTGTATGACTACACAATGCATTTATGAGCAAATACGATCACAATTGATTACATAGGATTTCTCTAACAATGAGAGAGGATCAATCTAATAATAAGTAATAAGGAATAAATTCCTAATTACTATCTAATCATAAGGGAATAGTATCTCATCTTTAACACTTCCCTACAAGTTGAAGCATATATGTGTGATATGAATCAACCTTGTTACAAATGTGGTAAATCTAATTAATCTAATAAGAATAAAAACAAAAGGTGGTTTCATTCGTGTGGTTGTGCCAAATAAACATAGCTCGGCAACAGCCAACGCAAGTTTCATATGGAGACCAATGTGATACTTTTTGGAGATGTGTTACGCATCATGTGTGTGAACTTCATATGTTAAGGCCCTGCTTGTGGCCTCATGCAGCGGTGTTTTAAGTTGACTGAGCTCGTGGATGGCATGACAATCTTTGAGAAGATCGCTAGTATAGACCAACAAAAGAGCAACACAATGGTTGTCAAATAGGGTAAAGGTGCAGTGCAGTCCTATTCACCTTGAAGACAAGTTACACATGCAAAAGAACATGTATGAGAGCACGTCGATGGTTCTTTCAAGATATTGTTGATGGAGCGATATATATCAACAAGATGAAGATCCGTAGATTATAGGCAAGAAAGCGCATGGAGCTCTACTTGCGGCTATTGATAGTGGCCAGAAAAGGCTAAAACAAGTTATTGAAAGAAAATAGTGAGTGGAGGGTCCACAGGGGGACAGTGAGTCCCTAGTGAGACACAATTTTTGCGATACCCCAACCAAGAATAATCTGCTCTAATACCATGTAAAAGTGTGTCAATGTGTGTCTTGTATCACTACACAATGCTTTTATTTATAATGAGCAAATAGGATCAAAATTGATTACATCGGATTTCTCTAATAATGACTAAGGATCAATCTAATAATAGATAATAAGGAATAAATCCCTAATTACTATCTAATCATAAATAAAGGAAATAATATCTCATCTTTAACAGCCTTAAATCCAAATTCTAAGAGTTTTAAATATATAAACTAACACACAATGTTGAAAAATCCTTCATTTAAAAAGAAAGACTTAAGGCTTAGCCTTCTCCACAAGCTAATCTTACCCTACAACATGACAATACCAACTGTCAAAAGAGTATTCAAACAGAACCAACAATAACTAACGTTAAGGCAGTATCTTTGTACAAAAAAGCAATTTTTTTAAGTAGTTTCTAAAGAAATTTTACATTCTTATTCTTGATGTAGAAGATACGTAATAAAGCTGTTTTCTGATTCATTGTTTTAGAAATAGCAAGGATATGATAGAGCATACCTCATTGGCAATGCCATACTTGGCACAATCAATGGCTAGACGTGTTGCACGCCCAATACTTTCCTTGGTCCTAGACAAAGTTTCTATCATTCCTTCAAAGGCATCACGAGCAACAGCAGCCTCAGTACCACCACTCAGAGAGCCCCTTAAATCCCTTTGCACTGAACAAACTCTTTTATCCTCATTTTCTTCAGCACCATGTTGATTTTGAGAAGTGGAATGATACCCATTAGTTGATGGAGAAGCCAATGTTGGGTGATCATGAACTCCTTGCCAATCAGCCTGGCAAAAATTGCTTGAGACAGACAGAAATGGCTGAACTGTGGAGGGGCTAGGTGTTCCCCCTTGTGTATAGTAAAGATCAAGAGGATGACTTTGAGATTGAGCTACTTGTCTCCTTTTTGCCTGGGCAGCAGCAATAAGATGCTTCATGGTCTGAGTTTCTGGAGTTCTAGAAACATTATATAGACTATTTTTTTCTTCTGTGCCCACCTCAGTTCTGTAGTAATATAAACAAGTTGATAATAATGGAAAAAAAAAGTTAAATAATTCCAAGAAATTAAAACTAAAATATACAAATAAATAAAGTTCAAAAGGATACATACCTTTGAACACGAAAGGTATCAAATTCCTTTAAATTTTCTGTTGTAACAGGAACTTTAATTGCCAGTGGTAATGTCTTTGGAGTAGTTTTAGAAGTTTCCCCAGAAGATGCAGGCTTCTTTTTATTAGTGACCTGACTCTGTGAGGAGCTAATGCTATTTAAATTCTTCGAAGACACATTATCAGCCTTCATTTGAGTATAATTACTGGAAACTTGAATCATACATTTAGAAGATTTATATTGCTCAGGAATTGACTTAGATGTAGGAACAGAATGAGGTGAATTTACAGGAGAGATGGAGCTCAACTCTTCCACCTTGGGAGGAGATTGCTTTGAATCTAATTTTCTAGGACTGTGAGTTAAATGGGCAGGAATAACTTCATCGGCCTCCTTTTGAGGATGTCCAGCTAACAAATTGTCATTATGTAATTCAGAAGATGGTTCTTTGAAATGGCTATCCTCAATTGCAGTAGGTTTCCCGGTATCCAGCTGAGCAACATCAGTGTTCTCTAGGAATGCATCATTGTTCTTCATGACCTCTGAAACAAAAGGAGATTTAACATCTTTAGCAGCTCCACCATGAACAGGAGTCTTGGCTTCATTGCCATCATCGTCATCAAAAAGGCAAACAGCTCTGCGTCTCCTCTGTACTTGTTTAATTGTAAGATTATTTGCATCACCTTTCAGTCTAAGAGAACTTGTTTCTGTGCGTTCACCAGAAGCAATGCTGGCAGGATCAGGCATAGCTTGCTGGACTACTTGGGTATCATGTTTTGTCCCAGGCATCAGTTCACAAACAGAATCATCAGAACCTACAAGGCTTATCTGACCACCCCTTGATGGCAAACCTTTTTCTGTTTTCAAGCATGATGTAGACCTCTTCAACTTTATTTGTTTGAATTCTGTGTCATAAACAGGAGAGCTAGGCAAACCACTTTTCCCATCTTCTGAGAGAGATTTTAAAGTTTTATTATCTTTCGTATCCGTACACTTCAACTTCTTGGTAGCATGTGAAGTTTCACTAGTTCCCAAATTACGTTTTCCATGAACTTGGGTTTTGTTTTGCTTAAAAGATTTTTTTCTCTCAGGCTCAGAACCAACAAAGCTCTTCTGTAACTCATTTTTAACCTTAAGACTTGTTTTAAGTCTCAGCAAGCTCTTATTTTTACTTTCACTGTTAATATCAGAGTCTGATTTAAGAGAATCTGGAGAATATTTACCAGACAATGCATTTTTCCCTTTATTCTGATCTTTTAATGAAAGACCAGCAGTACTTAGGCAATTTTCATCCTTCAAAAATGCTCTACTGATTTCACCACTTCTTTTTCTATTGTCTGCAACTTTGCTCCTTGAGCCATTAACAGTCTTTCTTGAGTTGTTCCCATTTGCAGAAACACTCTGTACATTATCAGCTTGCTTCAAGTCATTAACATTGCACACATCCTTAATATCAGACACTTCCACTTTCAGACACGATCGATCATCAAGGTCAGATTTGTTAATATGCTTATTTAGCTCTGCAACAATTGATGGTTTACTTTCAATTACAGGCAACAATATTGGAGATGAACTGTCAATTGGAAGGCCAGATACAGAGGACTTTTCACCATGGCTACCACTTTCTTCACATCTCAATGTACATTTCTCCAAATTAGACCCAACATCTCCCACATACATGTTAGCTTTTTCTACGTTTAAAACCATAGCATCAGTGGCACCCTTTACGTTAGCCACTACCCCATCAACAGAAGGAGTTCCTGAACCTATATGTGAATCATCAGCATCCTCTTTCAAACCACTAGCTTTCTGTCTCTCCAACTCCTCAAAGGCTGCACAGATTTCCTTTACGGCTTGGGTAAAGTATTTTGTCTTGCCTTGACACCGAGCAGACAACTTAGTTTTAGTCTCATTTGTGAATGCCTGAATATCTGCAGGGGCAACAAAAGCTCTACAAAAGAAAGGCACAATGTACGAATATAAATGCAAGACCATCAATGTAATTAACAATAAACAGTAAGTTACAAAAAGAAGATTGCATCAGAGAAGTCACAAAATCAGATTACTCTGGTATTTGGAGAAAGGTCACCAAATTACTTGGAACTGGTATATACACAAATCACCTGTCCCATTTTCCTATCCCCAATCCTGTCCCACCAATAAAATTATGACACATGAATTAAAAAATCCAGCTCATCTCTAATTAAAATTAATGGAGGAGTAAAAATATTTGTTTTAGCCTTTCACTAGTGTCTTTATTTCTTCTCTCTACATTCGCAAAGACACGAGTGTTCCTTGTTTTTGTTTGTTCTTCACCCTTAAGGTCACCCTCTAACAAAGCACCAGAGAACGACAAATGCACACTAACTCACAATAGAAAACTTGCAGGTGGATACTGTCTTAGAGCAACAAATTCTATTTTAAATCAATAAAAGAACAACACGAGTTTTTATGGGGGAGTTTTTTCCATAACTGCCGCTGGATGCCAACGTCAAAGGCATTAATGATCACTGAAAGCATTGATTAATGAAGAACGCTCCTATCTTTGCAAACGTAGAGAGAAGAAAGAAAGACACTAGTTAAAGGCTAAAAGAAACATTTTTACTCCTCCATTAAATTTAATTATAGATAAGCTGAATTTTTTAATTGACGTGTCATAATTTTATTGGTGGGGCAGGGTTGGGGATAGGAAAATGGAACAGGTGATTTGAGTCCATAGTTGTCTGCTCAAGAATTAAATTTTTGAATTGAAAAGAAAGGGAGGGTTGTCAAATTTCCAAGATGAGTCACGTCGGTTGTTGACAGAAAATAACTCGAAAAGGAAATAAAAGGTGGAAAAAGGAAAGTTCTTTAAATAAAAGCATCAATTTATAAAAATAAAAAAGAATAAGAAAAAATCCACATGGATGCTCAGACATGCACATTCACATCAAAATAATTGAATTCTCTTTTGAGGTCCACTCCAGATCTTGACCATTGCCAGTCAGAGTCTAATCACCACCACTCAGTTGCAACACCACCAATGCAATGGGACAGAAACAGATTAAGGCGAGCATTGTAGCTTGTCAGTTATCACAACTCAGAATATCATATAGAAAAGGAGCAAAGTAGGAAAACAGCCAAAAAGAAGTTTTGTAAGAGTTGTTTAAATTTCACAGTACGCATTGTTTTTTTCTTTTCTGAAGAAATACTCCTTCACCACTCAAATGGTGGCTCAATAAGATCCGAAAATCATTTGACTTTGCCATTCACAAGTCTGCCCCCCCTATGATTTGCAGTGACCCCACCAAACCAAGTCACTGTTTATAGTTGTTGGAAATCCCACATAGACTGGTGAAAAGCAATTGCAGTGTAATGCAACTGTGAAGCAATATTGCGGCTGCATCACATGAAGGCTTCCACAACTTAAAACCTGGAGTACTCATGCATACATTTAGATATGTATCCAGGGAGTATTATTCAATTCCCTTTTTTAAATTTTCCCAACTGGCTTACAGCCAGTATTGTTAAATAACTGCAAAAGCAGCGCAATAGCGCCATGGCATGGCAGGTTTTTTGTCAGCTGATATACACAATTTGTGAAGAAATATCCGTCATGGCAGCACCATAAGGCACAATGACATGTTTTTATAGCGGAATTTGGGCCTTCCACTATGTTCCGCCATCCACTATTGATAACACTGCTTATAGCACAACTTACATGGCTAAATATTACTTAACTAAAAAAACTTATAATACATTATTTTTTAATTGAATTAAATTATCCAATATTCTCCAATACTTCTAATAGAACTGGTTTAGATTCTAAAGGGAAAAATTGATTTTTTATTGATGAATCTGAAATCCCAATTGGTGTGTCAATGTGGTAGCTGCCTTAAGTTAAGGTTAAAAGATGCAAAATGAATTATTTCCCTAGATATTCAAGAGACCAGAACTCTCCCCACCCTCCAATTCCAATCCTTCCTCAAATGATAAGATGATTTCCCTCTCAACCTTCCTCTTGATTTAAAGGCAATATGCCTTATTTCTTCTAGTATAACAGCCAGCCCAATAAACCTAACTAAAACATTCCCTCAATAACGGTATCCATCAGTTTCCTTCCTCCTCTCTTACAAAGTGCTACTGCTCTGTGACCCAGACGTCACAAGTTCAGGTCATGAAATCAGCCTTTTGCATCTGCATGGTAAGGTTGCCTAATGCTTACTATAGACCCATACAGTGGACCTGACCCCACACAGCAGGAGCCTCACAGCATCAGCCTTCCCTTTTTATCTATTAGTAAAGAACATGTCAACATTCATTGAATTGCTTGACAACCTAGCCACTATCAGCTACCGAAGAGTTTATAAACATTCACTAAATCACTTGACAACCTAGCTATTCACACATTGTTAATGGAAGGTTTGAAAATTCTGGAAATTGCAAACTGCATTGCATGATGTGGCTGCCTTCTCTCAGTTACAGTGGCAGCCACAACTGCATTAGGCTGTGATTCCGAACCACATTGGCCACAATCAGCCACAAGGACAATTTAAACCATGGCGGTAAGCTATAAATGCTTGTATTAAAATGAGAGAGCGAGACTCACATTTCTTTGGTCCCAAAAAACTGAACAAAAAACTTCTTTGGATCAGGGGGTTTCTCCCAATCTTCAGACCTGCTTATCTGAAGATAAAGAATTAACAAAATGAGTAACCTCAGCATTAATTAACAACCGAAAATTCAACCTACCAAACTGGTTAGTTAACCATTTAGCGAAACAGAAAGATAACCCAAAAGAGAGACATGGACCATAATTATATCATTTCAACTAATCAAAATAACGACAAAAAATCAGGTATCAATGAAAGAACCAAAAGCCCAACAATGTTCGACTTGAAAAGCACGGGCACCCAATCAACGAAAAGAAAACTCCTACGAAGAATGCAAAAAGCTCCTCGTACGCGAAATTTCACAAACACAACAAAGAAATTACTCGAAAACCACAACCATCGGTGCGGAATCCGAGAAGTAACAGGAAAACAGAGATTTGCAGAATATGAAGCAAATTTTTAAAAAAAATCACAGGAAAAAGTTCGATAAGCGAAGCTAAGAAAGCGCACCTTGGCAGGCCAATAGGGGAATCCCTTAACCTTGGCAAGCACGAGATCGCCCAACTTCAAGTTGCCATTGGCCTTGGCCTTGTTCGCTCCGCGTCGGCGAGGCGGAGGCATGACGGCGGCGGCGAGCGCAAAGGGAACGATGAGAAAACCCTAGAAAAATCCGTTTACGTCGAGAGAATATCCGGCAAGAGCGGCGGCGGCGGAAAAGGAAAAGCTGGCATTGACAATGCCGGGGAGAGAGAGAATGTTTAGATTTTGTTGTTGTGAGTTGCGAGTTGTGAGTGTTTATTGTGTGGCTTCTTCTTGGGTGGGGAGGAAAGAGTATAGCATTTGTTGGTTGCAGCAAATGGCAAGGTTTTGTATTTCGTTTCTCATGCTTCTCTATTCGTTCTCAGGCGCTATCCCTCATTCCCAATGTTCTTTTTTCCTCTTCTTTCCACTTCTGCCCTTTCTTTCTTTTGCGTTGCACCTGCATCACATGAATCTGTCCATGAAATCAATATGATAACAATGGATTTCAATTATTAAGAATTTTGTAATATTATTTTTTATAAATATAATATTTTTAATGTTTTCCAATGGCAATTCTATCCTCAATGTTATTAAATTAAGAAAAATGCTAGCAGTATGAAATTAGGCAATTCTAAAATGTATATTAAATTCAAAAAAAAATTACTTCCTTAATATACTTTTTCTAACACACTTTGTATGATTGATTAAAATTAGTATCAAACAATAAATTATATGAGTCTTACTAAGAATATGTTAAAGTGTGTGGTTAGCCCTCCTCTTAAATTAAAATATACATATACATATATTTTTGTGTTTATTTTAAACTTATTTATGATGTGTTTTGAATTGATTTAGTATGTGGTTTTGAATTGGTTTAGCCTTATAAAATAAGTTTTATTTTTAATAAAAATTTAAACTTTGTTTTTTTAATGCACATTTTGACCCGATAACCTATATAGGATTAAACTAGACTTAAAAATATGTAGTCCGAATAAAATATGGGTTGACCTAATTTGATCCATTTTGTTGTAAAAGTCCGACGAGGCAGAACAGCCCGCTTGAATTGTCATATCTAAGTAAGATACATGTTTCACCGTTAACTTATGTCATTTACACAGCTTTACACATGTATATTTGGAATGGCTTAAATAAATTTAATTGCATAATATAATAATTAATTTCCTTTTACTCTTTTAAAGAAAAATATATTAAATTTAGTTACTTTTACTATAAATAGTTATTTTTACTATAAATACATGTTTAAAAAATGTTTTTTTTATATTATTTTATTTTATGTTTTAATAAATATCCACAAATATTCGGCAAATATGTATAAAAGATGTAGATACTTATTTAAAATATATCCATATAGCTATAGGATAGAAACACAATGAAATAAGTGATGAAAGATTAATATTTATGTCCATCTCACCTCATTATTATCGACTAATGAATAACTTTTTGTTATCTAATTTATACATTTGGTAAACTTTTTTTTAAATCGTTAGTTTTATTTAAATTATAGTTATATCTATCTATCTATACTTTATATATATATATATATATATGGAAGGGAATCTATTTATTATAAGAGTAAATTTAAAAGACTTACTCTCAATCTTAACTATATATATATATATATATATATAAACTTTCTCATCCCTTTTTTTTTCTTAATACTCGAGATCATCATCTCTCGGTATCCCTTATCTTATCTTTTCTCAGCTTTTGCACCCTTAGTCTCTTCTTTCTTATTTTTTTCTCTCCAATAATCAAAACTCATCAAATTTCTACATTCTTACGGCTCTATAATCATGGGAAAAGTGATTTGAGGTGCATAAAATCATTCTCATCTCTTTTAGAGTTCTCTATTTAATCTCTTTGAGGTGAATCTTTAATCTTGAGGTAAATAAGTACTTTTACACCATCGATTAGTCACGTACTATGTATTGGATGTAAGGAATTCAATTAGTAAGATTCATTGAAAAATATTGTGATTGTTCCCACTAGCAGTGTTGAAAAGCTTGATTGAGTTCTCTTTTTGTGTGAGTAGTTATTTTACCTCGTAGCATATCCTACCTACCAACAACCCTCTCACTAGGGTAATGGCTAGGAGGATTGAAGAGGACTTGACCCGGAAAGACTCATCAAGACCTCATCTCATGATGAAGATAGATAATTTAGGCCATAGTCCATAGTTTCCCTCTTGTAAATATTAATTAGATTTTATTTCCCTTTTGGGCCATGTATTTCGGCCACTTATGTTAATTTTTAGAATTTAGAGTGTAATTAGCTTAGGAAGGGAGGTGATGGGAGTAGAGGGTCTAATAACCCAAAGGAGTGTGGATCTCTTTCCACACCCCATTGATTAGGTCGTGCCACTCCCTAAGAGGGATTAGTGCTCCTAATCCTAATTATGCCCAAGTCTCACATTGCTTAGTTTTAAGTGCCTTGCTCCCTCTTTGGGCTATATATACACCTAGTTTCCCTTGTAGAAATTACACTTGATTGAATGAAGTAAGACTCCTTTGAGTTATTATTCTTGAGTGTCATCTTTGAGAAATCTCTCTCTTGAGGATTCTCTTCCTTAAATCTTTTATCAAGGGACCTCTCCCTTGTGACAAGAAACATAAAATTTTTGACTCATTTTTCTCCTAGAAAGTGGCGTCAACCTCCCTCATTTCTAGCCTCTCCATCCTCCATTTTCTTAGAGGAAGGAACCTTGGTTGAAGAAATCAAGGGAGCGCATCATTTGGTATCATGAGTCATCTTCATGAAGGTTCATTTCCTCCTCCTTCCCTTTAAATTTATGCGTCACTTTTAGCCTTTTTTCTGCAGTTTTTATGCTTTATTTCTTGCTTCCTTTATTGCCATTTAATTTCCTTATTGTCTTGAAGTTTATGTTTTAGTAGTTCTTGCAATTTTATTTCCAAGTCTCTATTGCTTTCTAGATTCAATTTATTTTGTTCATTTCTATTGAATCTTTGTGTGTTTCCTTTAGGTTTGTTTCTTTAAATTTCTGCCCATCTTTTTTATTTTTTCCTTATTCTAGTGCTTATCCAAGAGGATCATGGTAATGACTTCACAAAATTTGTGAAGGAAGCCATATAATTATGGTTTTGATCCTTGGATCCACTTTTATTTCTTTCATTTAGTGTTGTTGCATTTTTAATTCTGTTTTCCAGCCCTCTCCCCTGCTGTTGGGCGTGAGTTTACTGCACCTTTTTGGTCACTTTATTTTCATTTTTGTTCCTCCAAAGTTATGTCAAGTGTGGTCTTGTTTAGTCCTTTATTTGTCTCCTAATTTCATGTTGGGTTGCCTTTTAAATTTTCACCAAAAAGTGTGTTGTGCTTCTAAAATTCTTGTGATAAATCTCTTTGGAATTAAGCATATGCTCTTGATCATAATTCCTAGAGTCCACATGCTTTAGATCATAGCATGTTTCAAAAAATATTTTTTCAAAATTTGCTCAATTCTTCCTAGAGTCTTTTTGTTGTTGTTGTTGTGCTAGTAGTTTAAAGTTTTGTACTAGTCTTTGGTGAATTGTTTTGTTGGCTGTTTTGAGATCATTTGGACTGAAACCCTTGAGAAATTAAGTTGGTCTAAGCTCCTTAAGTATCTCATTTAGTGTCTTCTTTGTTCACCTAAATTTACTAGTGCATGTTGAACTATTTTGCTTTCTTTGGTTTGCACTTTAATTTCAATTTTTGTGGCTGTTTTCTTTTCCTTTTTTTCAAGCAAATTCTTCTTCATGCTCCTTATTATTTCTTACTTTCAAAATTATTGTTGAGAGGTGTAGCAAAGTATAAAAAAAAAACGAAAAGAAGAAGAGAAAAAGTGATAATCAAAAGAGAAAATCATTCAAAAAATAAGTGTTAGTAAAAGTGTTTTAAAAAAAATATACAAAAACTTTTAGTGCACCATAATGTTATTTGAAGGAGTGCTTAAGATTGTTACAAACTTGCTTGAAATAGTGTATTTAAGATTCAGCCATAAGCTTTCAAATTGTGCAACTCATTGAATTTTGTTGAGTCTTTTATTTTTAGTCCATTCTATTCTAGTGCTAATTTAGGATCCTTTTGTGTCCCATCTTTCTATCTACACCATTTTTACTTGTTTGTCTTCTTTGGTTATCTTTGTGTTTGTCTAAATAATTATTTCCACTTGGATGTATATCTCTCTTCCTTGAGTTTTCTTTTCTTGTTTTTATTGCATTGCACTCTCTTGGTTTCTATTTAGGTGCGCCACTTGGTTGACGAAAAAGAGAGGTCAAACCAAGCTTTCCACAAGAGAAGCATCTTGAGGTATGTTGAAGCAAGCTAAGGAAGAGGTTCTTTCAAGGGAGCAACACCAATTTGATAGAGGCAAACACTTAGAGTCGAGAAGTAACATCAAAACTTCAAGTCTTTTTACTTTTTGTTTTTTGGGTGTAAATTTTTAGGGCATTTTAATTGAGGTGTTGGATGCCCATAAGGGTCACCTCTTTGATTGTAATAGCTTTTAGTTTCTCGTTTAGTTGGGAGAAGGAATTGGTACCCCATCTCTCCACCTTAGGTGCACGCCTTCAGATCCTTACCGTTGCTTTAAATTTCTTTTATTTGTTTTGCATCTTAGTGTGAAAGGCTTTTGAGTTCCAAAGACTCTTAGGTAATTCACTTGGGGAGAAAAAGAGTGAGGAGTGTTGCCCATAGGTTCTCCCCAATCACTTTCAAAATGAGCTCACACACATCTAGTAAAGGTAGTGTTAATCAACAAGGTTCTCAAAAAATAACCAACATGGATAAGTTTGTGAGTGAGTTTCGGAAGTGGAGGGTAGAAGAGAGAAAATAAAGAAAGGAAAGGGAGAAGAGAGAAGAAAAGAGGCGTGAAGAGAAAGAAAAAGAAAAGAGAGTTAAGAGATGAACAACAAAGAGAGGAAAAAGAACGTGAGAAAAACGAGGAGAAAAGAGAGAGACAATAACAAGAAGAGAGAGAAGAAAGACGGAGAGAAGAGAAAGAAAGAGAATGAAGAGAAAGAGAAAAAAGAAGGGAAAGAGAAGAGAGAGAAAGGGTTGAGAGATAAAACATCGAGAAAGAGAAGAAAGAAAAGAAAGAGAAGTTAGAGAGAAACATAGGTATGGGTCCGCCTCTAGTAAGGTAAGTGGAAGTGAGGGATATGAAAAACCTAGGGTAAGGAGAGCCTAACAACATCATAACCAACCCGAAGCCCAACCTAGGGAGCAAAAAGTATACCTCCCTCATTTTCATGGCAAAGAGGATGCGGAAGCCTACCTTGATTGGGAAATGAACGTAAAGCAACTCTTATTTTGTTATAATATAAGTGAAGAAAGAAAAGTTCTGCTGGCAACCCTTAGCTTCCAAGGGCATGCTATGTATTGGTGGACCTCCTTGGTCAATGAGAAGCGCTGCCTTCGTAACCCTCCTGTGGATTATTGGAATTATCTCAAGGGGGCTATGAGGCAGAGACACGCCCCTTCTTATTATGAAAGAGAGCTCTTGGATAAACTCCAAAGATTAAAATAGTACAACTCAAGTGTTGAGGAGTACAGATAAATCATGGAGCTTTTCATGATGAGAGCAGACGTCACCGAAGAACCAAGGGCCACTAAAGCTAGATTCTTAAGTGGTTTGAGCTCTGACATAAGAGACAAAGTTGAGCTCTTACCATATAATAATCTAGATGACCTAGTCCAACTTTGCATAAGAGTGGAAAATCAATTTAAAAGAAAAAGTGGAGCAAAAAGAGAATTTTCATCCTACAATTATGCAAAGAGGGACCTAGGCAAGGGAAACTCTTCCAAGAGCTCTCCCAAAGAGGAACCATCCAAGCATGTGCATAAAGAACATAAACCCATGCATCATAGAGACAACCCCCTACTAGTTCTAGCAATAGGACTAGTAGTATTAAATGTTTTAAAAATCTTGGGAAAGGCTACATTGCCTCTTAGTGCCCCAATAAGAAAACTATGATCATGAGGGGCCAAGATATTTTTAGTGAGAGTAGCTCATCTTTCTCCTCTTGTGAGAGTGAGAAAGAAGGGGGTCATGAGCATGACATTACTGAAAACCCTTGTTATGGAGACCTCTTAATGGTTAGGAGCCTTCTTGGAAGCCAACCCTTTGGGCTTACCTACTCCCAAAGAAAGAACATTATTCATACACGATGTAAAATTTTAGACAAAACTTGTTCTCTCATTGTGGATAGCGGGTCCTGCTGCAATTGTTGTAGCTCAAGGTTGGTAGAAAAGCTAGCTTTACAACCAATTCCTCATCTTAGATCTTATAAGCTCCAATGGCTTAATGAGGAAGGGGAAATGGTTGTAAACCAACAAGTGAAGGTGTCATTCTCTATTGGAAAGTATCAAGATAAGATTTTATGTGATATAGTTCCAATGGAGGCTGGCCATATCTTGTTAGGGAGGCCTTGACAGTTTGACAAACAAGTCATTCACCATGGCTACTCTAATGAGATGATCCTCACTCATAAGGGCAAAAAAATAAAGTTGACTCCTCTAACACCTTCTCAAGTGGTTGAGGATCAACTCATCATGAAACATAAAAGAGATGAGGAAAAAAAAGTTCAAAGTAAAAAAAAAAACCAAGGTTCCACCCCTAAAGCTTGAAAGGGGTAAAGAGGGAAAGATAGAATAAGGTACCCCTTCCAAAGAGGTAATTAAGAAAGAGAGCCATTTTGCAAAAAAATTGGATATTAAAGAAACTCTTTTGCTTGATCGACATTTTTATATGTCAAGTAGTGAAAGAGGTACCTTCTAGCACTGCCACAAGTCATGAAATTGAGTCTCTTCCAAAAGGGGTTCAAAATCTTTTAAAAGAATTTGATGATCTCTTCCTTCAAGAGGTTCCAAGGGGATTACCACCTCTAAGGGGAATAGAACACCAAATTGGATAGTAAAGAGGTACCTTCTAGCACTGCCACAAGTCATGAAATTGAGTCTCTTCCAAAAGGGGTTTAAAATCTTTTAAAAGAATTTGATGATCTCTTCCCTTAAGAGGTTCCAAGGGGATTACCACCTCTAAGGGGAATAGAACACCAAATTGACCTTGTTCCTGGCACGAGTCTACCCAATAGGTCCACATATAGGACAAACCCCGTTAAGACCAAAGAGATTGAGTCTCAAGTTCAAGACTTGTTAGAGAAGGGTTAGGTTCAAAAGAGCCTTAGCCCTTATGCGGTTCCTGTTTTGTTGGTGCCTAAAAAGGATGGAAAATGGTGGATGTGTATGAACTATCGTGCCATCAACAACATCACCATTAAGTATAGGCACCCAATCTCTAAGCTAAATGATATGCTTGATGAATTGCATGAAGCCCCAATATTTTCAAAAATTGATCTTAGAAGTGGTTATCATCAAATTAGAACCAAAGATGGAGATGAATAGAAAACCTCTTTTAAGACCAAATTCGGTATTTATGAATGGTTGGTGATGCCTTTTGGGATCACCAATGCTCCAAGCACCTTCATGCGCCTCATGAATCATGTACTTAGGGATTACATTGGTAAGTTTGTAGTCGGTTATTTTGATGATATTTTAGTTTATAGTAAGTCTTTAGAAGAACATATAGGGCACCTTAGGGAACTCTTATCTGTCCTTAGAATAAATAAACTTTTTGCAAACTTAGAAAAATGCACTTGTGTTCCTAGTGTAGTTTTCTTGGGCTTTGTCATTAGTGCTTAAGGGGTCCAAGTGGACCCCCAAAAAATCAAAGTCATTCAAGAATGGTCACCCCTACTAGTGTGACTGAGATCAAGAGCTTTCATGGTCTTGCGGGATTTTATAGGCGTTTTTTGCCTAACTTTTCCACATTAGCTTCACCACTCAATGACTTGGTGAAGAAGGAAGTTCCTTTCTTGTGGGGTGGAAAACAAGAAGAAGCTTTTCAATTGCTCAAGGACAAACTCACTAATGCACCCGTCCTAGCTCTCCCCGACTTTGCAAAAACTTTTGAGCTAGAATGTGATGCATCGTGAGTAGGTATGAGAGTTATGCTGTTGCAAGGGGGGCACCCCATTGCTTATTTAAGTGAAAAATTCAATGGTGCCCACCTCAACTACCCTATCTATGACAAAGAGTTTTATGCCTTGATTCGTGCCCTCCAAACTTGGAACATTATCTTGTTTCCAAGGAGTTTGTCATTCATAGTGACCATGAGTCACTTAAGTATTTGAAAGGGCAAGGAAAGTTGAACAAGAGGCATGCTAAATGGGTTGAATTTCTTGAAACTTTTCCTTGTGTTATAAAATATAAAAAGGGAAAAACAAATGTGGTGGCTGATGCTCTTTCAAGGATGCATTATCTCTTTGCCACCCTTAGTGCTCAAATTTTGGGATTTGATGACATAAATGAAATGTATCCTTTTGACCAAGACTTTGGAACCATTTATGTTGTCTCATCTTCCAAAGCCAAAGATGGCTTCTACCTGTGTGAGGGGTACTTGCTCAAAGAGGGCAAACTTTGTGTACCCCAAGGATCTATTAGGAAATTGCTGACAAAAGAGAGCCATGAAGGTGGGCTCATGGGGCATTTTAGAATTGATAAAACCTTAATGCTTTTGAAAGAAAAATTATTTTGGCCCCATATGAAGAAATATGTCTAAAGACATTGCTTGCGATGCATAACTTGTTTGCAAGCTATGTCCCGAGTAATGCCTCATGGACTCTACACACCTTTACCTACTCCTTGTACACCTTGGGTAGATATTAGTATGGATTTTATCCTTGGGCTCCCAAGAACCCAACAAGGTGTAGACTCCATCTTTGTGGTAGTGGATACCTTTAGTAAAATGGCCCATTTCATTCTCTGCCACAAAGTGGATGACACGAGTCACATCGCAAGACTTTTCTTTCGTGAGGTTGTGCGCTTGCACGGAATACCCTCAACCATAGTCTCTGATAGGGATGCTAAGTTCCTTGGTCATTTTTGGGACTTAAACCTTGACTTGTGCAGTCAAAAGTCTATTTCTTTCATTTTCTAGACACAAGGGTATTTTAGTCATTTAGGAGGGAGGGACCTACATTTCATTTGAGGTTCATTTAGGGTTCATTTGAGAGGCATTTAGCTCTCAAAATTTCGTGCAAATGGCTTAAAGGCCTCCCACCCTCTCTTTAAATACCCTAGTTAGACTATATGTAGTCACTTTGGATATATTGGATATTTGAGAGAGTTTTCCTCATCATTCCTCTTCCTTAGTCATTTAGGGATCTCTTGGCCTCCTTCCTCTCCTCTCCACCTCAGAAGGAGCTTGGGTCTCTCTAGGATTGGCCTTCACCCTCTCCAAGTGAAGTGAGCTAGCCAAAAAGATACCATCTAACCACCACCACCCAAAACACCATTCTTTTCTATCCATTTTTCATGAACCACTTTCACCCTTATGGAGCCATAAAAAAATATGGGCAGAATATTAAGAAAGCCCTGAAGAGAACACACCATTATTCAATGGAAAGAAGCAATTGAAATTGAACCATAAAATGAAACAAAATATAGAGTGCAATATTAAAATAAAGAACAAATTTAAAACAATAAAAGACAAAACTAACTCAAGACAATAAGAAAATTAAATGTACAAGATGGAAAAAAACAACAAGAACAACACAAGAACAATAGCTAACGCATAAAGAAAAGAAAAAAAATATAAGGAATTCACCTCAATGGAGGTTGGCTCTTGATACCATATGATGAAGACTCTTCTTCTCCCTAAGATCTACTTCTATGAAGAGGTTTGTTTGAAGGTGAAATGGAGTTTTGATAGAAAGGGAATGAAGGGAAAAACATCAATCTTAAGGGTGAGAGATAAGTTTGGGATGCTTGCCACAAGTAGAGATCCTTGATAAAAGATAGAAGAACTCTCTCTCAAGGGAGAGATGCTCACGGCCAAGGAGGATGAGAGCTTTCTCTCACACTCACTCAAGGCTCACTCACAAGAAAATTACTCAAATTATATTTAATGATCCAAAGATTATTACATGTAGGTGAAATGTCTTATTTATAGGCTAGAAGGGGGAAGGGGTTAGGCTAACTAGACCATGGGTTAATGTAACTAAGATTAGGCTATTATAGTTGAGTCACATCTAACTATGATTAGATAACTATGATCATGTATAACCAACTAATGAATGTACCCCCTTAATCCAGTCTAGATACAAAAGGTGTGAATAGTAGAAAGAGGTGGTAAAGTGTGGTTATGCTTAAGGCATGACAAGGAGAGGTAACTTCTAGCAAGTAAGAGTAGGAATAGTAGTCATGCTTTAACCATGCTTAGGAAGGGTGTGACCATAATGAGAGAAGTGCGTTTATCACATGCTCATCTTCTCTAAAAGTTAGCTCATCTTTAACAAACTCTAACATGATGACTATAATACCTTTAGGAAATAAAAGGTGACCTAAAAAACTAAGGGGTAACCTAAATACAATGATCAAAAGGGAAAGTTGACTTTAGGAGTCAACCTACTAAAAATTCAAAGTCAACAAAATTATAAAAATTCCTAAATTTTAATTTATACAATGGAATAAAGCTTCTTCATGTATCCTTCAAGGGCCTTGAGCTGGATTCCATTAGAAGAAATAATGTGGTACAATCCCGTTCACCACAACAAAGAGATAATGTGGTATAAATTTGTTTGCCACAATAAAGAGATAATGTGGCTTTGTTAGTTATGTTCACTTTAAAGTTATTTCTATGTGTATTATATTTTTAGATTTCAAGAGAGTAAATTTTAGTTTTGGAAAGTGAGATGTGTTATGTATTTTTTTTTATTATCAGTTTAATAATTTCTGAATGAAAAATATTTGTGTTATATTTATTTCTCCTTCCTGTCATCTTAGTATTTTATGCTCTCACTAAGTCCTTTTAACTTACCTCTTCTTCCTTCCTTTCCCTCAAATACAGAGGTGCTTGAGTAACAGACTTCCTAGGATTTGCCATCTTATCCAGGAATGCATCCTTTTGATAGTGCTCCATTGACATAATAGAGGGTGTATTTTGGTAAGTAACTCTAGTTATGCAGTTGTAGTGGTATTAGATATATAGTCAAAGCTAATGGTAAGGATAAAGATAGATGATGTAATCTCTATTTTTTATATATATAGTGAATATTGGTTTATAATTTGTACATGTTGTAATTTTTTATATTTTGAGAATTTATGAATGATAACTTTGTTATGATGGGAGATCCTTTCATTTGGATGTTGAACTGAATATTAAATAAATACAATGTTTTCTTTTGCAGGTTATTTGGATTGGAGTATGTCTCATTTTTAGGGGAGACTCTGTCAAACTTTTTAGCAATTCCAAAGTTTGATCTAATGATTTATTGAGTAAGGTTTAAATCTTAAGCTAGCCAGACTGTAGAGAAGTAGTTTGTGCACTGATCATAGCTTAGGGTGGGTCATGACATTTTCCGTACGAGGATGTTCCATCAGGCATGATAGTATCATTATGAAAACAAATATAACAACATATCGCTGTCACATTGTCAACTAATGACTTTATTTTGAAATGCTGAAATTTTAGATTAAGAACACCATTAAGTTACTTGCCAAACACATGTAAATTTTTAACATTCCATCATAAGAATCTCAAGAAGAAAATTGAACATACAATTAAACATTATCTATACTTAAAATTATTTCTATATGTCAAGTATCAATGGAAGAAGCATTTGGATGTTGAACTGAATATTAAATAAATACAATGTTTTCTTTTGCAGGTTATTTGGATTGGAGTATGTCTCATTTTTAGGGGAGACTCTTTCAAACTTTTTAGCAATTCCAAAGTTTGATCTAATGATTTATTGAGTAAGGTTTAAATCTTAAGCTAGCCAGACTATAGAGAAGTAGTTTGTGCACTGATCATAGCTTAGGGTGGGTCATGACATTTTCCGTACGAGGATGTTCCATCAGGCATGATAGTATCATTATGAAAACAAATATAACAACATATCATTGTCACATTGTCAACTAATGACTTTATTTTGAAATGCTGAAATTTTAGATTAAGAACACCATTAATTTACTTGCCAAACACATGTAAATTTTTCACATTCCATCATAAGAATCCCAAGAAGAAAATTGAACATAAAATTAAACATTATCTATACTTAAAATTATTTCTATATGTCAAGTATCAATGGAAGAAGCATTTGGATGTTGAACTGAATATTAAATAAATACAATGTTTTCTTTTGCAGGTTATTTGGATTGGAGTATGTCTCATTTTTAGGGGAGACTCTTTCAAACTTTTTAGCAATTCCAAAGTTTGATCTAATGATTTATTGAGTAAGGTTTAAATCTTAAGCTAGCCAGACTATAGAGAAGTAGTCTGTGCACTGATCATAGCTTAGGGTGGGTCATGACATTTTCCGTACGAGGATGTTCCATCAGGCATGATAGTATCATTATGAAAACAAATATAACAACATATCATTGTCACATTGTCAACTAATGACTTTATTTTGAAATGCTGAAATTTTAGATTAAGAACACCATTAATTTACTTGCCAAACACATGTAAATTTTTCACATTCCATCATAAGAATCTCAAGAAGAAAATTGAACATAAAATTAAACATTATCTATACTTAAAATTATTTCTATATGTCAAGTATCAATGGAAGAAGCATTTATAACACCATAAATCAAACATCAACATCTATAAAGTATCTCAAAAAAAAAATATAAAAGTGTGATTGATAAAGTATTTGAGAAACTTATAAGCTAGTTTGGCCAAATAAGTTTTATTTGATACACAAGCATGTTTTAGTGGCTTTTAGCTTATTTTCGTAAGCGACTAGCTTTTTCTTTTTCATTTTTATATTCATTAATTTACTTAAGATATTTTTTTATCTCTTTTAATCAAATAGTTAATTGTATCATTTTATGTTATTTTACATTTATCAGTTAACCCATCAACTGATTTTACTGACACTTTCAGTGAAATCAATTAGCTTATAAGTTTTTGTCTTTTAAACTAATTAATTAGCTTATCAACTTTGATATGCTTGTAAGTTAGTTTTACCAAACATAAACTATGAAAGTGTGTTAATGTTCTGTGTAACCTTATTCATATATTTACAAGTGTGTGCTAGTACAAGTGTGTGTTTTGCGTTCATCAATGAATACTTACAATCACAAGACAAGAATCTATATACAAAATATACAACCTATGTTAGCATCTAAAACACTGTATACACCTAAAAGCAACAAGGTAAAAAAATAGCTAGACATTTAGTTAAAGGGTGCTCCCTTTTACCATTATTTATGTATATATATTAGTAACATGTGGTTATGATCCCTAATGGAACTTGCGCAAAAAAAAAACATCATACAGTATTTAAGTGTGCATCACGCAACACTTTAATAATCATAATTCCATTTTCATGATTAAAGGAAAGAAAAAGATATGAGCAACTAAAAGTGCAAGTGATAACCAATTCCAATAGGCATTTTGTGAGTCCTAGTTAACTTACCATACTTAATGACCTATCTAGAATGATATCCTAAATCTCATGAGATGTATCTCCACCATATATTTCCATGTCAAAGATGTAATCATAACAACCACAACATACCAAGAAATTGCAAAGTTAAGCTCATGGAATGTGTGCAAAGTTGACTCCATGAAAATTTCTACAACATTTTATAACTAGTTATACGTGTACCTTAAACATGATATCATTACAACACCCATAAGAGAAATTGACATGTGTATAACCATCACATGACATATTAATTTGTTGGATAGGGCTTCACATGTATATTTGGAATGACTTAAAATATTTATATATATAATATAATAATTAATTTGATTTTATTTATTTTTAAGAAAAATATATATTAAAATTAGTTACTTTTACTATAAATATATGTTTGAAAATTATTTATTTTATCTTATTTATTTAAAATTTTATGTTTTAATAAATATCCACATATATTTTCATAGGTATTTATATAGGTATAAGATGGATACAAACTGGATTTTCATAGGGCAAGTGACAAAGGATTATTGTTTATGTATATCTCACCCATTATTATCATCCAAAGAATAACTTTTTGTCATCCAATTTATACATTTGGCAACACCTTTTATACAAAACTATATATATTCTCCATAAGAGACAATTCCACCTATGGCGAATAGGATTATTATAGAAAGCAAAATATAAAACTATATTGTTGCCAAATTGTCAACTAATGACTTTATTTTGAAATGTTTCAATTTTAGAAATTAAAATTCCAATTAATTGTAGTTAAACTTGGATTGGATCAGGCGATTGAACCAAAAATTGGTCACTAAGCCTATTGTATTGACTTAGAATCTTTAGGGAGGAGTACGTCTAATTGTTTATGAGCAAATCTAGAAGAAGCATCTGATGGATTGGAATCATTTATGCTTTGAAGCTTTTGGAGGTCACATCTAATGAGAGTGTCTCATGACCACATTTAATGTAGAGCATCTAATGGTTGCGTCTAAAGCTAGCGTCTGCTAAGGGTATTCGCAATGCAATTTCATGTGATTTTTAGACAAAAAGTTCCTCAAACCAAGCATAAAATTAACATGCAATTTTGTTTAGTTCAGTTTGAGTATAAGATCAAATCCAAACCAATCCATTTGCAGTTTGGTTCGAATCGATGTGCCAAATTTTTTTCTACAAAAATAATTGGTGAAATCTTAATATTTTTTAGAAGCTAGAAAAAATAATTTCAACTCATTTCACGCTACAAGATAAAAAATTTTCAAACATTTGCTTTATTTATATAAGCTAAATTGTCTAATAATCTACCAACAAATCCAAATAATATAAATTGTTCAACCAAAAAACCAAGAAAATTTAATTCATTTTTTTGTCTTAAACATATTCAGTAGTTGTAAGCTTGTAAGACAAATCCAACATTTTTTAGTTAACCTCCATTTTCATAATAGCAACCCAATCCTACTGAAATCATCATTAGGATAACAATTTGTAGCACATTTCATTAGTAAGTAATAATATTCATTTGGTAATTATTTACAGTAGCAATTACTAATATTCAACTAAGGGACAAATATACATAATGCTATCACCAAGACAACATGAGTGATAATTGTCATATTTAAGATTTTTTTTTATAAAAATCCATCAATCATCTCTATTTCCTCAACCTTTCCTTAGTTTTGAACTCATTTTAGTTGTAAATGCATGTATTTACTATTTTTCATACATATATATGATTCTGTAATATAATATAGTTAATTTGAGAAATTTTGAGAGGTTGACACCAATTTTTGGAAGAAATCATGAAGATGGTTTAATGTCTCCTCGCCTAGTGAGCCAAGTCGCCTAGTGAGGAGTTCCAGAGCAACTGTAGTTTCCTTTAAGGTTGCCTAATGAGAAGTCATATTGACACAAATTGGTGGAATTCTTAGTAGAGAGTAAAGGTCGTTGGACGAGACAGGTTTCCTAGGGAAAATTTGAAGAAATCCTTGGGCAAAAGCTAATTTATGCCCAACGTCAAAACAAGACATGAGTAGATGTCATCCAGTGAGCACCAAGTGCCTAGCAAGAGATTACCTAGTCTGGAAGGAAATTTCAGGGGTTGTCGTTGGGCGAGACATGTTGCCCAACAAGATTCATCTTTGGATCATGAATTTTAATGTTCGTTAGGCGAGAGATGTTGTTGGACAAGAGCTGCCTAACTTGGCAAATGAAATTAAAAGACTTAAGTGGGAAAAATGGGCAATATCTAATATTAGACAATTAGAGATAATAGAGTCATGAAGAGAAAATGTCAAAGTGGAAACGGGGACCTAATCGTTTTTTCAATTTCTTCTTCAATCTTCTTGATTTTGTAGGTTGCTCATGACAATGAGCAGCTAAATTGTCCTCAATTGGAAGATCGGTATACTGTCAACTATTTTGTAAACTTTTTAATCATAACTGAAGGTTATATTCCTCATTTCGTGTTCTTCTCTATTTTTAATACTTGTTTCTGGTCTTATCAACCTTTAACTTGATTTAATCTGATTGAATGAATTAAAAAGGATTTTAAGAAGAGGATTTGAGAAAAACACTGTATAAACATTAAATCTAGGAATATACCAGTGTTTATGTGTCTTTTGTTTTTTCCTTAATCAATTATCTAACTATTTAATCTTTTGAATTGAGGAATTAGTGGATTGATTGTTATAGTTAAGGTTCTCTCATCAAGGGATCGATGTTTGAATACTTTTTTGTGGGAGAAAGAGATTTGAGATTAATTGAAGATTTGATTATTAAAATTATAAATAGTTGAACAGGAACCGAGATCCCAACATCTATCTCTACTGAATTTTCTCTAACTCTTTTCTGTTTTTTATATTTGATTATCTATACTCTTGTTTATATCACATTGTTTTACACTTACAATGAATTTTGCGAAGTTCAAATTTTAAATTGAATATTGAATATAATTGTCAATTCCCTATGGAGACGACCTGATCTTTATTAGATACTACAAAACTATTGATGCACTCGCCAGAAATAGAGTAGTAATTAAAACTCTAACAGTGAGTTGTTTTAATTAGATTCTTCATAAGATTAATCTCAATTAACTTATGGGCTAGGCAAAACAGATGCATACTTAAAATAAAATTGTTAGTAAGAAGCAATTGGACATTTTTTTTACAAAAATATATGTGATAAAATAAATTAAATTAGCTAGCTCTATTTTATAAATTCTTCTAGAAGCTCTTCAACATCAGTTTCAATTAGAGAAAACCAAAGCCAATTTTGTGCACATATTAAGACTTCAACTATATTTGGTGTGAGAAAACTTTTGTTTTAATTAATAACTCTTGCTTCAGTGCTAAATGAAGCTTCTGAAGCAACTATAGAGACTAGCATAGCCAACACATCTTTATCCATATGACCAAGCATAAGATATTTATTGGAGTTAACATTCTACCTAATGCATCCTTAAAAATGCTTCTCCCCTTATCTTTACTCCTTAGAGGTTCTTGTTGAGAAATGGAGATGGAAGACTAGGAATAGAGGGGGAAAGTAGGCGCCAATCTTGAGAAGAGATAAGCTGATGCAATTCGGCTCAAGGCCCTTGAAGGATATGTGAAGAAGCTTTATTCCATTGTATAAATTAGAATTTAGGACTTTTTATAATTTTGTTGACTTTGACTTTTTAGTAGGTTGACTCCTAAAGTCAACCTTCCCTTTTGACCATTGTATTTAGGTTACCCTTTCAAGTCATCTTTTATTTTTCTAAAAGGTACTATAGTCATCATGTTAGAGTTTACTAAGATGGGTTAGCTTTTAGAGAAGATGAGCATGTGTTATGTTCACCCCTTTCATTATGGGCGCACCCCTCTAAGCATACTTAAGGCATGACTACTATTCCTACCTCTTAGTTGCTAGATGCCACACCCCCTAGTCATGCCTTAAACATGACTACTTTTTACCACCTCTTTCTACTATTTACACCTTTTTGTATCTAGACTAGATTAGGGATAAATTCATTAATTGGTTATACATGACCATAATTAGCTAATCATGGTTAGATGTGACTCAACTAGCTTTTATCAAGGATCCCTCCTTGTGGCAAGCATCCTAAACTCATCTCTCACCCTTAAGAGTGGCATTTTCCCCTCCATTCCTCTTCTATCCAAACTCCATTTCACATTAATCCAACCTCTTCATGAAAGTAGATCTTAGGGAGAAGTTGAGTCTTCATCATATGGTATCAAGAGCCAACTTCCATTTAGGTGAAGTTCTTCTAATTTCTTCTAATTTTATGTGTCACCTTTGCTTCCTGTTCTTGTTATTTTTTTTTAATTTCCTTCTTGTCCATTTAATCCCCATTATTGTCTTGTTTTAGTTTGTCTTGTGTTGCTTTAAATTTGTTCTTCATTTTAATATTGCACTCTATATTTTGTTTCATTTTATGGTTCAATTTTTGTTGCTTCTTTCTATTGAATCACGGTGTGTTCTCTTTAGGATTTTTTCAATATTTTGCCCAGATTTTTTAGTTTTTTAATATTCATATGTTATCCTAAGCGCATCATGATGATGACTTCACAAAATTTGTGAAAGAAGCCACACAATTGTGGTCTTGATTCTTGGATGCATTTTGTGCCTTTTGCTTTGTGTTATGCTTTTATTTCTCTGTTTTTACTGCACCTATTTCTCTATTTTTTCCAGCCCCTATTTCTCTATTTTTATGTCACATTCTTGGTCATTTTGAGTCATTTATTTTCAGTTTTAATCCTCCTACATTGTGTCTTAGTTTGATATTGTTTAGTCCTTTTAATTGTCACCTAAATTCCATTGTTTAGCTCTTTTATTTTACCATAAAAGTGTGTTGTTTCTCTATTGGAAATTGAGCATCAAAGAGGCTTACTCTTGATCTCATGTCCTTAGAGTCTCACATGTTATTTAGATCTTAGCATTTTCTTAAAAAAAACAATCTTCAAAAAATTAATGCTCAATTTCTTCCAAATTTCATTCACTTGTTCAATAATTTTAGTAGCTAAATTTTGTGCTAGTTTTTGTGGTGATTTTTGTTGATTGGCTTTGAGAGGCATGTTGGGTATGTAATTGGGCTGATTATTGAGTAATCAAGTTGGCCTCAACTTCCATAAAACTCTCCTTGTGCCATTTGTTTTTTATCACCTAAAATTACTAGTTCATATTAGGTTGCTTTGCTTCTTAATTTTGCACTTTTGTATATCAATTATGGTGGCCATTTGCTATCCTTTGTTCAAGCATGTATGATTCTTTGACTCCTCACCATATTTGCTTCAAAATTTTGTTAAGAGGTGTAGCAAAATTCTATAGAAAAGATAGAAATCAAAAGAAAACAAGTAAAAAAAAACATGTTAGTAAAAAAAATTGTTAAAAAAAAAGAAGTAAAAAGAACAAAATATCTTTAGTGCACCTCATATTGTACCAATCAATAAAAGGAGTGTTAAAAAAAATTAATGAATCTTACTTGATCAAGCTTGCATATAATTTGGCCATATTGATTTTAAATGGTGCAAATGATTGAAACTTTTGAGTCATTTTTCTTGTTTTTGTAGTACATTTTATTCTATGCTCATTCTAGGAATTTCCTTTGTGTGCCACCTTTCTTTCTACACCTTAATTTTTGCTTGTCTCATTTCATATAATCTTTGAGTCTGTCAAATAATTATTTCATTTGGAAGTTTAGCTTTGCTCATTTGTGCTTTGTTTGCTTTGTGTCTTCTTCCATTTCCTTTCCCTTGTTGTGCGCCACCTCTATGTGTGTAGGGACCAAAATTTGGAGACTTGCCACTTGGTAGCATTTTGGGTGTTGATTAAAGGCATAAGAACCTATTCTTGGAGGAGGAACTTACCAAAAGGGAAAGCATACACTTGAGAGGAAAAACACTTGGAGAAGAGCTATAACTTCAATCAACATTTCTTTAATTTTTGCATTTTAAATTGGTGTGTTTTGAGGCCATTTTTAATTAGAGGTGTTATATGCCCATAAGGGTCACCTCTTTTGTGTGTAATAATTTAGTTTCTCGTTTAAGTGTGAGTGAGGAATTGGTACCCCTAACTCATACTTTAGGAGCATGTTAATCCTTAAACTTTGCTTTGATTTTTTCAATTTATTGCTTTTGGCGTTTTAGTCAAGTATTTGAAAGTATCAAAGGCTTAAAAACACTTTAGGTGAGAAAACCTTAAAGAGAGGAGTGTTTCTTGCATTTTCTTAGTCTTTAACCCTTATACTTTTAATGTCTTCACACACATCTAAGAATGTTAGAACTGTTAATAAGAGTAGGATAAATCAAAGAGAAAAAGAATGGGAGGAATATAAGAAAAGTTTAAAAAGAGAAAATGAAGAGTATGAAAAAGAGAGAAAAGAAAGAGAGGAGAAAAGACAAAAAGAAAGAGAGGAATATAGGAAAGAAAGAAAAGAGAGAGGACAAATAAGACAAGAAAGGAAAGAGCAAGAGAAAAGAGAAAGAGAAGAAAGTGACAAAAGAGAAAAAGAAGAAAGAGAGAAAAGAGAAAAAGAGAGACAAGAAAGAGGAGAAAAAGAAAAGCGAGAAAGAGAAAAAAGAGAAAAAAGAAGAGAAAAGAGAAGAGAAAAAGAGAAAAGAGAAAAGAGAAAGAGAAGCACGGGAGCAAGAAAGAGAAAAGAGAGAAAAAGAGAGAAAATAGTTAGAAAGAAAAGAAAGGAGAGAAAAACAAGAAAAAGGACAAAGAAGGGAGGAAGCGAGGAAAAAAAAGAAAGAGATGCCTGTAAAAGCCCATATGGTAACCTTTACACACTTTATAAGAACCTAGAAGAACCTAGAATAAACCATGACATTCATACTTACCCTAAACCCTAAACTCTAGTAAGAAGGAAGACCCTAAAAGGCTTCTAAGAAAAAGGAAAACCCTTCTAGGCATAAACCCAAAAGAGAGTCATTCAAAAGAAAGTGTATTGAGAGAAAACCCTTGAGCGGGAGTGACACCCCTAATACTAGTACGAGCAATCGTCCTAGGAACCTTAAGTGCTTTAAATGCTTAGATAAGGGTCACATTGCTTTGCATTGACCTAAAAGAAAAAGGAATTTAGGGGGAAAATAAAATGAAGAGGGTACTCATTCATGTGATGATCTCTTGAAAATGAAAAAGCTTCTTGCAAGCCATCCTTGTAAAGATACTCATACTCAAAGAGAGATTGTTTTTCAAACACGATGTAAAGTTTTAGGCAAAATTTGCTCTCTCATTTTGGATGGAGGGTTGTGCTGCAATTGTTATAGCACAAGGTTGGTGGAAAAGTTGGTTCTTACTACTACTCCTCATCCTTCACCTTACATGGACTCAATGATGAGAAAGGTGTAGTAGTAATAGAGCAAGTGGAAAGTAGCTTCTCCATAGGGCACTATAAGGACAAAGTTTTATGTGATGTAGTCCCTATAAGAGCTAGTCACATGCTATTGGGAAGGCCAGGGTGACATGATAGAAAAACTTTGCATAATGGCCTCACCAATAAAATCACTCTCTCTCATAAGGGGAAAAAGTTCACCTCATATACTCTTAATCCTATTCAGGCTTTGGAGGATAGAAGGCATATTAAGCTTAAGAGAGAAAGGGATAGAATTGAGGATAAGGATGTTGGTAAGAAGACCAAGCCTAAAGAAGATCCACTTTTGCCTTCAAAGGAGGTTCTTTACATAGAGAAATCTTCCCACCAACCCATACAAAATGAACAAGTTAAATTTGATGTTGTGCTTAGACCTTTTGAGCATAATGACCCACAACCTCAAATCCAACTTGAACATAACTCTTGGGAGTAGTGCTCTAATGCACCAAGTCTAAACCCCACTCACCATTTTAATCATAATGGGTCAAGGCTTAGCACATCAAGGGTGAATTGGGGATTTTTTCAGTGGAGGGAAGAACACTAAGATGATCTTCAAATTGAAACACTTAATGGTGCAACCCTTTACTATCCCAACCCACGAAGGGAACTTTTTGGTCCTATTCCATCCCTCTTTGCTGAGAAACACCTGCTTATTACTTTGTCTATCTTTTTACAGGTATGGAAGAAACGGAAGAAAAAATTAAGATTTGAGGGCAAATCCTTTTAAAGGAGAGGGGATGATGCAATCCGGCTCAAGGTCCTTGAAGGATATATGAAGAAGCTTTATTACATTGTATAAATTAGAATTTAGTACTTTTTATAATTTTGTTGACTTTGACTTTTTAATAGGTTGACTCCTAAAGTCAACCTTTCCGTTTGACCATTGTATTTAGGTTACCCTTTTAGGTCATCTTTTATTTTTCTAAAAGGTACTATAGTCATCATGTTAAGAGTTTGCTAAGATAGGCTAGCTTTTAGAGAAGATGAGCATGTGTTATGTTCACCCCTCTCATTATGGGCGTAGCCTCTAAGCATGCTTAAGGCATGACTACTATTCCTACCTCTTAGTTGCTAGATGCCACACCCCCTAGTCATGCCTTAAGCATGACTACTTTTTACCACCTCTTTCTACTATTTACACCTTTTTGTATCTAGACTAGATTAGAGATAGATTCATAGTTGGTTATACATAACCATAGTTAGCTAATCATGGTTAGATGTGACTCAACTAGAGTTAACCTAATCTTGGTTAGATTAACCTATGGTCTAGTTAGCCTAACCCATCTCTTCTAGTCTATAAATAAGACCTTTCACCTACATGTAATCATCTTTGGATCATTGAAATAATTTGAGCATTTTAGCTTGAGTGTGAGCTTTGAGTGAGTGTGAGAGAGAGTTCTCTTCCTCCTTGGTCGTGAGCCTCTCTCCCTTGGGAGAGAGTTCTTCTAACTTTTATCAAGGATCCCTCCTTGTGGCAAGCATTCTAAACTCATCTCTCACCCTTGAAAGTGGTGTTTTCCCCTCCATTCCTCTTCTATCCAAACTCCATTTCACATTAATCCAACCTCTTCATGGAAGTATATCTTAGGGAGAAGTTGAGTGTTCATCACTATAAATAGTCTCTAATAACTAATTATAACTAACTTTCCTCTCATAATTCACTTTTTTAGTTTCACATTTCATAAATCTCTATTTCCTTCTACAGTGTTTGTTTCCTCTCTTCTTCTTTTCTTTCCTTTGCAAGGTTCTATGTAGATCTCCATGGAAGGCTAAATTATAAATCAATTTGAGGTTTCCGATACGATCACCTGATAGAGTATGAATTTGAATTCTTTATTTTTTCATTTTTTACATATGAAATTGGGATTTTATTCCTTTCTTCTCCTCTCTGATTTGTGTAATATTTTGATTAAGTTTTGGTATGAATTGGTTTGAGATTGATTCAAATTGATTAATCTGAATCACATGAGGTTAGGTTATTGATTGAGAACCTTTTTCAACTTATTAGACTTCTAAAGATTCATAAGAATTTGGGATTGCAATTGTGATCCAATTCGAGTAAATTATCTATGAGGTTGGTGTGATTTCCAATGATTAGAATTATGATTACATAAGTGCAATGCTAGGAACCTTATATCGATGTTGTCATTCTTGGTTTCTCTTATAGAATCCAATTCTTAATTCTTCAATTCTTATTTTGATTTTGCTATTAAAATCCCTCTATTCTGACTTTTTGATAAAATCTATCACATATTCTATTTGTATCTCTGAGAAAATGACCTAAGTTATGTCATGTATTGCAAAATTAGGGGAAATCTAGTTTTGTTTAATAGTGATCTCGACAAATAGTTATCAAGCTTATAGATATATCATATGTCTCATTCATAGGTCATTAAGCTACTTACTGATGCACTCCCTTGATCTCTTTAACCAAGGTTCCTTCCTCTAAGAAAATGGAGGATGGAGAGGTTAGAAATGGGAGAGGGTTGACGCCACTTTCTAGGAGAAAGATGAGTCAAAAAATTTTATGTTGCTTGCCACAAGGGAGAGGTCCCTTGATAAAAGCTTTAAGGGAGAGATTCCTCAAGAGAGAGGATTCTCAATGAAACTCAAGAATAAATTGCTCAAAAAGAGTCTTACTTCATTCAATCAAGTGTGCTTTGTACAAGATAGACTAGGTGTATTTATAGCCCAAAGAGGGAGCAAGGCACTCAAAACTAGGCAATGTGGGACTTGGGCCTAATTAGTATTAGGAGCATTAATCCCTCTTAGGCCCACTAAAAGTGGTGCCTAGCCTTAAGCTAGGGAGTGTCACGGCCTAATCAAGGGGGGTGTGGAAAGAGATCCACACTCCTTTGTGTTATTAGGCCCTTTACTCCCCTCACCTCCCTTCCTAAGCTAATTACACCCTAAACTATAGAAACTAAAATAAATGGCCAAAATACAAGGCCTAAAAGGGGATTAAAAGCTAATTAATATTTACAAGAGGAAAACTAAGGACTATGGCCTAAAATATCTATCTCCATCATGAGCTGGGGTCTTGATGAGTCTTTCCGGGCCAAGTCCTCTTCAATCCTCCTAGCCATTGCCCTAGTGAGAGGGCCCTTGATAGGTAGGATTGCATCATCTCCTCCCCCATCGGAAGGATTTGTCCTTAAATCTGAAGGGTCGTCCTCTTCCATGTCAGCACCTAAAAAGGGGGTAAGATCACAAACATTAAAGGTGGTGCTAACTCCATAATCCTCGGGAAGGTCTAACTTATATGCATTATTATTTACCTTCTCAAGGATTTGGAAGGGACCATCTCCTCGAGGGCTAAGTTTGGACTTCCTCTTAGAAGGGAAACGATCCTTTCTTAGGTGAAGCCAAACCCAATCGCCCTTTTCGAAGATGACTTCCTTCCTCCCCTTGTTGCTAGATGAAGCATACCCCTTAGATTGGGTTTCAATATTAGTTTTGACCCTCTCATGTAATTTTTTGACAAAATCAGCCCTAGTTTTCCCTTCTTTATGAAAAATTCGGGTGTTAGGGAGTGGTAACAAGTCCAGAGGGGTGAGAGGATTAAAACCATATACAACCTTAAAAGGGGAGTGCTTAGTGGTTCGACGAACCACCCTATTATATGCAAATTCAATGTGGGGGAGATATTCATCCCAAGACTTGTGGTTGCCTTTCAAGAGTGCCCTTAACATAGTGGATAGGGATCTATTTACTACCTCAGTTTGTCCATCTGTTTGAGGATGAAAAGTGGTAGAAAATAAGAGCTTAGTTCCTAACCTTGCCCAAAGAGTTTTCCAAAAATGGCTAAAGAACTTAGCATCCCTATCAGAGACTATGGTTGAGGGTATTCCGTGCAAGCGGACAACCTCACGAAAGAAAAGCCTTGCGATGTGACTCGCGTCATCTACTTTGTGGCAGGGAATGAAATGTGCCATTTTACTAAAGTGGTCCACTACCACAAAGATGGAGTCTACACCTCGTTGGGTTCTTGGGAGCCCAAGGATAAAATCCATGCTAATATCTACCCAAGGTGTAGAAGAAGTGGGTAAAGGTGTGTAAAGTCCATGAGGCATTACTCGGGACTTAGCTTGTAAACAAGCTATGCATCGCAAGCAATGTCTTTGGACATCTTTTTTCATATGCGGCCAAAAGAATTTTTATTTTAAAAGCATTAAGGTTTTATCAATTCCAAAATGCCCCATGAGCCCACCTTCATGGCTCTCTTTTGTCACCAATTTCCTAATGGATCCTTGGGGTACACAAAGTTGACCCTCTTTGAATAAGTACCCTTCACACATGTAGAAGCCATCTTTGGCTTTGGAAGATGAGGCAGTATAAATGGTTCCAAAGCCTTGGTCAGAAGGATACATTTCTTTTATGTCATCAAATCCCAAAATTTGAGCACTGAGGGTGGCAAGGAGAGAATGCCTCCTTGAAAGAGCATCGACCACCACATTTGTTTTTCCCTTTTTATATTTGATGACATAAGGAAAAGTTTCAAGAAATTCAACCCATTTAGCATGCCTCTTGTTCAACTTTCCTTGCCCCCTCAAATACTTAAGTGACTCATGGTCACTATGAATGACAAATTCCTGGGAAACAAGATAATGTTCCCAAGTTTGGAGGGCACGGATCAAAGCATAAAACTCCTTGTCGTAGGTGGGGTAGTTGAGGTGGGCACCATTGAGTTTTTCACTAAAATAAGCAATGGGGTGCCCCCTTGCAACAGCACAACTCCTACACCTACTCCCGATGCATCACATTCTAGCTCAAAAGTTTTTGAAAAGTCGGGGAGGGCTAGAACGCGTGCATTAGTGAGTTTATCCTTGAGCAGTTGAAAAGATTCTTTTTGTTTTTCACCCCACAAGAAAGGAACTTCCTTCTTCACCAAGTCATTGAGTGGTGAAGCTAGTGTGGAGAAGTTAGGCACAAAGCGCCTATAAAATCCTGTGAGACCATGAAAGCTCTTGATCTCAGTCACACTAGTAGGGGTGGGCCATTCTTGAATGGCCTTGATTTTTTGGGGGTCTACTTGGATCCCTTGGGCACTGATGACAAAGCCCAAGAAAACCACACTAGGAACAAAAAAAGTGCATTTTTCTAAGTTTGCAAATAGTTTATTCATTCTAAGGACAGATAAGACTTCCCAAAGGTGTCCTATATGTTCTTCTAAAGACCTACTATAGACTAAAATATCATCAAAATAAACAACTACAAACCTACCAATGCAATCCTTAAGTACATGATTCATGAGACGCATGAAAGTGCTTGGAGCATTGGTGAGCCCAAAAGGCATCACCAACCATTCATAAAGACCGAATTTGGTCTTAAAAGCAGTTTTCCATTCATCTCCTTCTTTGATTCTTATTTGATGGTAACCACTTCTAAGATCAATTTTTGAAAATATTTTGGCTCCATGCAATTCATCAAGCATATCGTCTAGCCTAGGGATTGGGTGCCTATACTTAATGGTGATGTTATTGATGGCACGACAGTCCATACACATCCGCCATTTTCCATCCTTTTTGGGCACCAGCAAAACAGGAACCGCACAAGGGCTAAGACTCTTTTGAACCCAACCCTTCTCCAACAAGTCTTGAACTTGAGACTCAATCTCTTTGGTTTCAATGGGGTTTGTCCTATACGCGGGTCTATTGGGCAGACTTGCACTAGGAACAAGGTCAATTTGGTGTTCTATTTCCCTTAGAGGTGGTAATCCCCTCGGAACCTCTTGAGGGAAAAGATCATCAAATTCTTTTAAAAGATTTTGAACCCCTTTTGGAAGAGACTCAATTTCATGACTTGTGGCAGTGCCAGAAGGTACCTCTTTACAAAGAAGGAGATAAAAAGGTCGATCAAGCAAGAGAGCTTCTTTAATATCCATTTTTGTTGCAAAATGACTCTCTTTCTTAATTACCTCTTTGGAAGGGGTACCTCCTTCCAACTCTCCCTCTTTACCCTTTTCAAGCTTTAGGGATGAAAGCTTTTTTTTTTTACTTTGAACTTTTTTTTTCCTCATCTCTTTTATGTTTCATGATGAGTTGATCCTCAGCCACTTGTGAAGGTGTGAGAGGAGTCAACTTTATTCTTTTACCCTTATGAGTGAGGATTATCTCATTAGAGTAGCCATGGTGAATGACTTGTTTGTCAAACTGCCAAGGCGTCCCTAACAAGATATGGCCAGCCTCCATTGGAACTATATCACATAAGATCTCATCTTGATACTTTCCAATGGAGAACGACACCTTCACTTGTTGGTTTACAACCATTTCCCCTTCCTCATTAAGCCATTGGAGCTTGTAAGGTCTAGGATGAGGAATTGGGTGTAAGGCTAGGTTCTCTACCAACCTTGAGCTACAACAATCGTAGCAGGATCCACTATCCACAATGAGAGAGCAGGTTTTGTCTAAAACTTTACAACGTGTATGAAAAATGTTCTCTCTTTGGGAGTGGTTAAGCTCAAGGGGTTGGCTTCCAAGAAGGTGCCTAACCATCAAGAGGTCTCCATCACAAGGATTTTCAACAATGTCATGCTCATGATGCTCATGACCCCTTTCTTCCTCACTCTCACTAGAGGAGGAATAATGCATTCTCCCCAAGCAAGGGCCCTATCACTAGGGCCATGACTAGAAGAATAGAAGAAGACATGGCTAGAGTAGAGGGAGGAAGATCTCACCTCCATATGACCATCAAGTTATGCAAGCCATGACTTATTTACTTGTAATTTTTATTTTAGGAACCTAGGATTTTATTTTGGACATGTGTCCATTTAATTTTCTAGGAGCTGTCTTAGTAATAAGAAGGGGTAAGATTAGCTTTTGGGCCTTTATTTAGGAAATAAGGGGGTAGTTTGATAACTACACCCTCTTTTGCTAAATAAAACCCAAAACTAATAAAGGAGTAATCTTGGCCCTTGGATGAGGTAGCTTGGGCACCAATTCTCATATAAAGGAGGGTATTGATTGGACTTTGGGCTTCAATCCTCCTCCCTTGGATGACTCCTTTTAATCCTAGCCCTTCATTTCCTTCATGACTTGTCCAAGAGGTTAGCTCCCTCTATAAAAAGGTGCTCCTTCACACTCTTGTATTTTTTACACTTGATTGAATGGAAAAACCTTGAGTTGGCCAAAATTCTCTTAGTGTCCACCCTTCTCTCTTTGAGAATTCCTTAGGTTTTTATCAAGGGTTCCATCCCTTGTGGCAAACTTTCCCTCTTAGGCTTATCTTACCTTAAGTGGCGCCTAAAACCACCTCACTTCTTATGTCTCCACAAACCATTTCACCAAAGAAGAAAACCTCTAGAAAAAGATCAAGGGAGGCATGCATCATTTGGTATCTAGAGCATTGGTTCTAGAGGTCTAAACTCTCTTCCTATCTCATTTATTTTTTCTTTCCGTTTTCCTATTTTATTTTATCTTTAATTTTCGCAATTTTTTCTAGCTTTCCATTATTGTTTATCATTTCTATTTATGTCTTGAGTTTATTGTTTTGAGTTATAGTTTATTTGCACCATTTATTTTTTGCTTGATGCAATTTATATTGTTCTTTTCTTTGCATCTACGTCTCTCCCATATTCATTAATTTCCGCTTAAGCTTTGAGTTGGGTGCTTTCTTGCTTGAATTTTGGTTTTGAGAATTTCTTGCTAAAAATCCATGCCGTTGTGGTGAATTCCACAACCTTGTGGTCAAGAAATTTAGACCAAATTCTTGTGTTTCCTTGCACCTAGTTGCCTTGTTTTTGCTTTATTTTTAGCTTTTATTTTTCACTTTTATACTCTTGTGTAGTTGTCTATAAGTCATGTTTATAGTTTCCCATTTTGTCTATTAATTCCTTTTAAGTTTAGCCTCTTTTGTTTTTACAAAAAAAATTTTGAAACTTCTTAAATTGAGCAACATAGAGGGTTATACCTCATGTCTAAGTCTCTTTAGAAGTTCATGTGCATTTAGTTTCAAGCATATTCTTAAAAAAAAAATTCAAAAACAGTTGCTCAATTTCCTTTGTCTTTATTTTCCTTATACGTATAATTTGTAACTCATTTGTGTGGTAAAGGTAGTTCTTGTTTGTGGGTGCTTTCACTTAAGCTATAAGTTTGGTATTTGTGTTCAACAAATTACTAAAATCTTAACAAAGCTTGAGTCCAGTGGCACACCAAACTACTAAACCATTAACACATTTATAGCTACTTTGCATTTTGAAGTCATTTCGAGTAGTACCTAAATTGTTGCTTTTAATTTTCTTTATTGTTCCAAGCACATAACTATTTTTTATCAAACACTAAATTCACAATCAATTTAGGTGCATCTAGTAAATATTCAAAAAAAAAAACAAGAAAACAAAGTCTAAAATAAAATACAAAAAAACAACAACGAAGGATTCAAAAAAAAAAAAAAAACAGAACAAACAAAAGAAAAGAAAGTTTGAAAAAAATTCATTTGATGTACCTAACCTAAAATTAGCAAGTGCTTCAACTTTGAACTTGGAACCTTAAAAGAAATTTTATTACTTTTGGTACACTAGAACTTGATATTTGTGTTCTTCTACTCTTTAATCTAGTGCCATTCTTAGGTATTCCATTGTGTGCTCTCTTTCTTTTGTTTACCTTTTAGTTGTTGCTTGTCTTTTAAATCATCTTTCTAGTTTGTCTTATATACTCTTACCATTTGGTTAAGTGTCCTTTTGATTGTGTTATGTTTTATTGTTTTTTGAGTTTCTATTCGCACCTCCCGTTGCTACTTTTGGTTTCTTTGGTTTGTGTGTTAGTGTCACTTTTGGGAGAAAGCTTGAAAAAGGAGCTTACCACAAGGGTAGCATATTTTGGAAGGTTGGACTAAGAGCCTAAGGGATTACCTCAAAAGGAAATACACCTAGCCGTGAAGACTTTGATTTGAGGGAGCATTTGGAGAATCATTTTTTGAAGACTTTACTTTTTCTTTAATTTGGGTGTATTAATTTTGTAGTTGGGAGTTTGAGTGCCCTTAAGGCCCTCCCTTTGGTTGTAATAAAATTTAATCAATCTTTTAGTTTCTCGAAAATTAGGTGAAGAAGGAAGAAGTGGTACACTTCCTTCAACACCTTATGAGCTCGCTTTAGATCCCTTCTCTTTTGAATTTTTGCTTTAAAATTCTTGCTTTATTTTTCTTATTCAAAGCGCTTAGAAGGCTAAAAAGTTCCAAAGACTCATCAAGCCATTTTAGGCAAGAAAACACAAAAAGAGAGGAGTGTTTGTTTGTGAAAATTTTTTAGCCACCTTTTTCCTCTTAGAAATTCAAGCACAATGACATCACACACCCACTCTAGTGCTCATAGTTATTCATCAAACAAGAGTGTAAACCAAAGAAATATTTCTAAAGATTACACTCTGGAAAACTTAAACATGGACTTTAGGGAGTGGATGACAAAAGAACAAGAGAGAAGAGAAGAAAAAAGGAGAGAAAAAGAGTCCAAGGAGAAAAGAAAAATAAAAGAAAGAGAGGAAGAAAAGAGAGAAAAAAGAGAGAAGGAAGAGAGAAGAATAAGAGAAAGGAGAGAAGATGAAGAAAGGAGAGAAAGAAAAGAAAGAGAAAGAAGAAAAGAGAAAGAAGAAGAAAAAAGAAAGCATGAGAATGGTGAAAATTACAAAATGAAAGGGATAGTCTTAGGTTCCCCATCTAGACATACCCATAGGAGTGAAAGTGAGGAAGAATACTACAATCATCCTAGGAGAAACTCCCATTCATCCATGCATAATAATGGCCCCTCCAAGGGAGCCCAAAATTGATCTCCCCCCATTTCATGGGAGGGAAGATGTGGAAGCCTACCTTGATTGGGAAATCAAGGTAGAACAACTCTTCACTTGCCATGAGGTAAGAGAAGAAATAAAGGTTCCAATGGCAACCCTTAGCTTCCAAGGGCATGCCATGCATTGGTGGGTTGGGTTAACCAATGAGAGAATCCGCACCAATATGCCTTCCATAAGATATTGGAATGATCTTAGAAGTGCTCTAAGAAGAAGGCATATTCCCTGTTGGTATGAAAGAGATCTTTTGGATAGACTCCAAAGGCTAAGGCAAACCAACCTTAGTATAGAAGAGTATAGACAAAAGATGGAACTTCTTATCTTGAGGGCGGGTATCATTGAGGAACCCAAGGCCACTATGGCAAGGTTTTTGTGTGGGTTGAGCCCCGAAATTCGTGATAAGGTGGAGCTCTTCTCATACAATCCCCTTGATGAGTTAGTTCAACTTTGCATCAAGGTGGAAAATCAACTTAGAAGGAAAACTTTTAAAAAGGATAACCCACCTTATGTAAAGAGGGACCAACCTACGGGGAACTCTTTCAAGAGTTACCCCAAAAAGGAACATCCCAAGCACTTCAAAGAGCATAAAACATCACATATAGAGAGAAAAACCCCTACTACTAACTCTCACGAGAAAGTTAGTAGTATCAAATGCTTTAAATGTCTTGGGAGAGGCTACATTGCCTCTCAATGCCCTACTAAGAGAAACATCATCATGAGGGCCCAAGATGTTTATAGTAGTGAGTCTAGCTCACACTCCTCTAGTGAGAGCGAAGGAGAAGGGGTTCATGCATACCAATCTGATTGTGATGAAACCGCTTATGCATGTGAGGGAGACCTTTTAATGATAAGAAGACTTCTTGGAAGCTAACCTTTGAAAGTGTCCTCATCTCAAAGGGAGAACATATTCCACACTCGCTGTAAGGTGAATGACAAAATATGTTCTCTCATTGTGGATAGTGGGTCATGCTGCAATTGTTGTAGCTCATGGTTGGTGGAAAAGCTAGCCTTGACCCCACTTCCCCACCCTAAGCCTTACAAGCTTCAATGGCTCAATGAGCAAGGGGAAATGGAGGTCAATGAGCAAGTCAAGGTTCCAATTTCCATTGGGTCTTATAAAGATGAGATCCTGTGTGACATAGTCCCAATGGAAGCTGGCCATATCTTGCCCATGCACCAGTTTTAGCTCTTCCTGACTTTTCTAAAACTTTTGAGCTAGAGTGTGATGCATCGGGAGTGGGTGTGGGAGCTGTGTTGTTACAAGGTGGTCATCCCGTGGCTTATTTTAGTGAAAAACTAAATGGAGCCGCCTTAAACTACCCCACCTATGATAAAGAGTTTTACTCTTTGATAAGGGCCCTTCAAACTTGGGAACATTATCTTGTACCCAAGGAGTTCATCATTCATAGTGACCATGAGTCACTTAAGTATTTGAAGGGTCAAGGCAAGCTTAATAAAAGGCATGCTAAATGGGTAGAATTTCTTGAGACTTTCCCTTATATCATCAAATACAAGAAAGGAAAACATAATGTGGTGGCTGATGCTTTGTCTCGTAGACATACCCTTTACACCACCTTAAGTGCAAAGATTCTTGGATTTGATAATATTAGAGAAATGTATCTTTCTGATAAGGATTTTGGATCCATTTATGCTGCCTCTACATTTGCATGTAAAACCCAAAATGGGTTCTTTGTGAGTGAGGGGTACCTTTTCAAAGGTAGCCGACTTTGTGTACCCCAAGGATCTATGAGAAATCTGTTGACAAAAGAGAGCCATGAGGGTGGGCTCATGGGGCATTTTGGAATTAACAAAACTCTTCTGCTTTTACAAGAAAAATTCTTTTGGCCTCATATGAAGAAAGACGTCTATAGACATTGTCGTAGATGCATTGCTTGCTTGCAAGCTAAGTCTAAGACAATGACTCATGGATTGTACACACCCTTACCTGCTCCTTCTGCACCTTGGCTGGATATTAGTATGGATTTCATCCTTGGCCTGCCTCGAACCCAACGAGGTGCAGAATCTATCTTTGTAGTGGTAGATAGATTTTCAAAAATGGCTCACTTTATACCATGCCACAAGATAGATGATGCGAGCAACATTGCGAGACTTTTCTTTAAAGAAGTTGTCCGTTTACATGGAATTCCCCAATCCATAGTCTCTGATAGAGATGTGAAGTTCCTTAGCCACTTTTGGAAAACATTGTGGGCAAGGCTAGGAACTAAACTCTTATTTTCTACCACATGTCACCCCCAAACTGATGGGCAGACTGAGGTAGTAAATAGATCTCTATCTACTATGCTTAGGACACTTCTTCGAGGAAATCACAAGTCTTGGGATGAATACCTACCCCATATTGAGTTTGCATACAACTGGGTGGTTCAAAGGACCACCAAGCATTCTCCCTTTGAAGTTGTTTATGGCTTCAACCATCTTACTCCTCTTGATATCTTGCCCTTACCCTTCCCTTCTTCTGTTCACAAAGAAGGAATAGTAAGAGCGGATTTTGTTAAAAAATTACATGAAAGGGTAAAGGCCAACATTGAACATCATTCAAAGGAGTATGCTAGTAAAGCCAATAGGGGCAGGAAAGAAATTATCTTCAATGAAGGGGATTGGGTATGGCTTCATTTGAGGAAGGATCGCTTCCCTACTCAAAGGAAGTCCAAGCTTAGCCCCCGAGGAGATGGTCCCTTTCAAGTCCTCAAGAGAGTGAACAACAATGCATACATATTAGATCTCCCTGAGGACTATGGTGTCAGTACTACCTTTAATGTTTGTGATTTGATCCCTTTTGTAGGTACTGATGAAGAAGAGGAGGACCTATCAGATTTGAGGTCAAATCCTTCCCAAGGGGGAGGGGATGATGCATTCTCCCCAAGCAAGGGCCCTATCACTAGGGCCATGGCTAGAAGAATAGAAGAAGACATGGCTAGAGTAGAGGGAGGAAGATCTCACCTCCATATGACCATCAAGTTATGCAAGCCATGACTTATTTACTTGTAATTTTTATTTTAGGAACCTAGGATTTTATTTTGGACATGTATTAGTCCATTTAATTTTCTAGGAGGTGTCTTAGTAATAAGAAGGGGTAAGATTAGCTTTTGGGCCTTTATTTAGGAAATAAGGGGGTAGTTTGATAACTACACCCTCTTTTGCTAAATAAAACCCAAAACTAATAAAGGAGTAATCTTGGCCCTTGGATGAGGTAGCTTGGGCACCAATTCTCATCTAAAGGAGGGTATTGATTGGACTTTGGGCTTCAATCCTCCTCCCTTGGATGACTCCTTTTAATCCTAGCCCTTCATTTCCTTCATGACTTGTCCAAAAGGTTAGCTCCCTCTATAAAAAGGTGCTCCTTCACACTCTTGTATTTTTTACACTTGATTGAATGGAAAAACCTTGAGTTGGCCAAAATTCTCTTAGTGTCCACCCTTCTCTCTTTGAGAATTCCTTAGGTTTTTATCAAGGGTTCCATCCCTTGTGGCAAACTTTCCCTCTTAGGCTTATCTTACCTTAAGTGGGGCCTAAAACCACCTCACTGCTTACGTCTCCACAAACCATTTCACCAAAGAAGAAAACCTCTAGAAAAAGATCAAGGGAGGCATGCATCAAGGAAGATGAGCTACTCTCACTAAAAATCTCTTGGCCCCTCATGATCATGGTTTTCTTATTGGGGCACTGAGAGGCAATGTGGCCTCTCCTAAGACATTTAAAGCATTTAATACTACTAGTCCTATTGTTAGAACTAGTAGGGGGGTTGTATTTATGATGCATGGGTTTATGTTCTTTATGCACATGCTTGGATGGTTCCTCTTTAGGAGAGCTCTTGGAAAAGCTTCCCTTGCCTAGGTGCCTCTTTGCATAATTGTAGGATGGAAATTCTCTTTTTGCTCCACCTTTTCTTTTTAATTGATTTTCCACTCTTATGCAAAGTTGGACTAGGTCATCTAGATTATTATATGGTAAGAGCTCAACTTTGTCTCTTATGTCAGAGTTCAAACCACTTAAAAATCTAGCTTCGGTGGCCCTTGGTTCTACGGTGACGCCCGTTCTCATCATGAAAAGCTCCATGGTTTGTCTGTACTCCTCAACACTTGAGTTGTACTATTTTAATCTTTGGAGTTTATCCAAGAGCTCTCTTTCATAATAAGAAGGGATGTGTCTCTGCCTCATAGCCCCTTTGAGATCATTCCAATAATCCACCAGAGGGTTACGAAGGCGGCGCCTTTCATTGACCAAGGAGGTCCACCAATACATGGCATGCCCTTGGAAGCTAAGGGTTGCCAGCGGAACTTTTCTTTCTTCACTTATGTTATAACAAACAAAGAGTTGCTCTACCTTCATTTCCCAATCAAGGTAGGCTTCCACATCCTCTTTGCCATGAAAATGAAGGAGGTCAACTTTTTGTTCCCTAGGTTGGGCTTGGGGTTGGTTATGATGTTGTTGTGCTCTCCTTACCCTAGGTCTTTCATATCCCTCACTTTCACTTACTTCACTAGAGGCAGACCTATACCTATGTCTTTCTCTAACTCGTCTTTCTCTTCTTTCTTCTCTTTCACGTTCTTCTCTTCTCTCTTTCCTCTCTCTCTCTTCTCTTTCCTTTTTTTCTTATCTTTCTCTTTGTTCTCTTTCTTTCTCTTCCCTCCATCTTTATTCTCTTTCTTCTCGTTCTTGTCTCTCTCTTTTCTCCTCACTTTCTTTCTCTCTTTTCTCACGCTCTTTTTCCTCTCTTCGTCTTTCTTCTCTTAACTCTCTTTCTCTCTTTTCTTTTTCTTTCTCTTCACGCCTCTTTTCTTCTCTTTTCTCCCTTTCTTTTCTTTCTTTTCTCTCTTCTACCCTCCATTCCCTAAATTCACTCACAAACTTATCCATGTTGTTGGTTTTTTGAGAACCTTGTTGATTTACACTACCTTTACTAGATGTGTGTGAGCTCATTTTGAAAGTGATTGGGAAGAACCTATGGACAACACTCCTTACTCTTTTGTTTTGTTTTCTCCCTAAGTGAATTACTTAAGAGTCTTTGGAACTCAAAAGCCTTTCACACTAAGATGCAAAGCAAATAAAAGAAATTTAAAGCAAAGGTAAGGATCTAAAGGCGTGCACCTAAGGTGGAGAGATGGGGTACCAATTCCTTCTCCCACCTAAACGAGAAACTAAAAAATTATTACAATCACAGAGGTGACCCTTATGGGCATCCAACACCTCAATTAAAATGGTCTTAATAAAATTTACACCCAATTAAACAAAAAGAAACAAAAGGCTTGATGTTTGAAGTTGCTCTCTACTCCAAGTGTTTGCCTCTCTCAAAGTGGTGTTGCTCCCTTGAATGAACCTCTTCCTTAGCTTGCTTCAACACACCTCAAGATGCTTCCCTTGTGGAAAGCTTGGTTTGACCTTTCTTTTCCTTCAACAAAGTGGCGCACCCAAGGAGGAACCAAGAGAGTGCAATACAAAAAAAAAACATGAAAAGAAAACTCAAGGAAGGGAGATAAACATCCAAGTGGAAAGAATTATTTAGACAAACACAAAGATAACCAAAGAAGAAAAGCAAGTAAAAATGGTGTAGATAGAAAGATGGTACACAAAAGAAATTCCTAGAATGGGCCTAGAATAGAATGGACTACAAAAACAAAAAAAAATGACTCAAAAGTTTCAATCATTTGAATCATTTAAAATCAATATGGCCAAATTATATGCAAGTATGTTCAAGCAAGATTCATTAGTTTTTTTTTAAATCACTCCTTTTAGTCATTGGGACAATATGAGGTGCACTAAAGATATTTTGTTCTTTTCACTTCTTTTTTTTTTTAACAAATTTTTTTTTACTAACACGTTTTTTTTTTCACTTGTTTTCTTTTTAATTTCTATTTTTTATACAATTTTGCTACACCTCTTAACAAAAATTGGAATCAAATATGGTGAGGAGTCAAAGAATCATAAATGCTTGAACAAAGGATAGGAAATGGCCACCATAATTGATATACAAAAGTGCAAAATTAAGAAACAAAGCAACCTAATATGAACTAGTAATTTTAGGTGATAAAAATAAATGGCACAAGGAGAGTTTTATGGAAGTTGAGGCCAACTTGATTACTCAATAATCAGCCCAATTACATACCCAACATGCCTCTCAAAGCCAATCAACAAAAATCACCACAAAAACTAGCACAAAATTAAGATACTAAAATTATTGAACAAGTGAATGAAATTTGGAAGAAATTGAGCATTAATTTTTTGAAGATTTTTTTTAAGAACATGCTAAGATCTAAATAGCATGTGAGACTCTAAGGACATGGGATCAAGAGTAAGCCTCTTTGATACTCAATTTCCAATAGAGAAATAACACACTTTTATGGTAAAATAAAAGAGCTAAACAATGGATTTTAAGTGACAATTAAAAGGATTAAACAATACCAAAATAAGACACAACGTAGGAGGATTAAAACTGAAAATAAATGACTCAAAATGACCAAGAATGTGACACAAAAATAGAGAAATAGGGGCTGGAAAAAACAGAGAAATAGGTGCAGGGAAAAAATAGAGAAAAAGGTGCAGGAAAATAGAATTAAAATGCAAGAACTCTAAATGAAAGAAGCAAAAGTGCATCCAAGGATCAAAACCACAATTGTGTGGCTTCCTTCACAAATTTTGTGAAGTCATTACTATGATCCTCTTAGGGTAAGCACTAGAATAAGGAAAAATTAAAAAGATGGGCAGAAATTTAAAGAAACAAACCTAAAGGAAACATACAAAGATTCAATAGAAATGAACAAAATAAATTGAATCTAGAAAGCAATAAAGACATGGAAATAAAAATTGCAAGAACTAAGACATAAACTTCAAGACAATAAGGAATTTAAATGAAAATAAAGGAAGCAAGAAATAAAGTATAAAAAATTGCAGAAAAAAGAGACTAAAGAAAGACACATAAACTAAGGAGAAGGAGGAGGAAATAAACCTTCATGAAGATGGCTCTGATACCAAATGATGCACTCCCTTGATCTCTTCAACCAAGGTTCCTTCCTCTAAGAAAATGGAGGATGGAGAGGTTAGAAATGGGAGAGGGTTGACGCCACTTTCTAGGAGAAAGATGAGTCAAAAAATTTTATGTTGCTTGCCACAAGGGAGAGGTCCCTTGATAAAAGCTTTAAGGGAGAGATTCCTCAAGAGAGAGGATTCTCAATGACACTCAAGAATAAATTGCTCAAAAAGAGTCTTACTTCATTCAATCAAGTGTGCTTTGTACAAGAGAGACTAGGTGTATTTATAGCCCAAAGAGGGAGCAAGGCACTCAAAACTAGGCAATGTGGGACTTGGGCCTAATTAGTATTAGGAGCACTAATCCCTCTTAGGCCCACTAAAAGTGGTGCCTAGCCTTAAGCTAGGGAGTGTCACGGCCTAATCAAGGGGGTGTGGAAAGAGATCCACACTCCTTTGTGTTATTAGGCCCTTTACTCCCCTCACCTCCTTTCCTAAGCTAATTACACCCTAAACTATAGAAACTAAAATAAATGTCCAAAATACAAGGCCTAAAAAGGGATTAAAAGATAATTAATATTTACAAGAGGAAAACTAAGGACTATGGCCTAAAATATCTATCTCCATCATGAGCTGGGGTCTTGATGAGTCTTTCCGGGCTAAGTCCTCTTCAATCCTCCTAGCCATTGCCCTAGTGAGAGGGCCCTTGATAGGTAGGATTGTATCACTTACATCATGCGGGTTGTTTGTAGCCTATAAATACCCTGAATTAAGGGTCTTATAACTAACTAGTTGTTGAAGCACTTTCTTGATATTTAAATACAATATTTTTTTCTCATTTCACTTTTTGTTTGTTTTCTCTCTCTCATTTTCTTGGTGCAATTCTTGACCTTTTTTAGTTATCTTGGTGGGTTTTTTGTGTGAACCTCAACAAATGGCATTGTGTATAGGAAGACAAAATCTAATTTTGTATAATTTTCTATTTTTTATAATCAACGCTTAGAGTTCATAGCTTGTTTAAGTATAAAGCATATCATGCATTCATATCGGTAGTTTGTCTTGATTCAATCAATCTTAGCATGTCAATTATTCTTGATTCATGATGAGAATGAATGAGATTGATGGTCCTTAAAAAGTTTTGAAAAACATACTTAAACTCATTGATATTCATGTTGGAAGTTAGAAGTTGTTTTGTGAATTTATTTGATGGATTAGATGGCATAATTGTTATTTTAATAGGTTAAATAAGCTCATAATTGATTATTTAACCTATTTAATTTATTAACAACTTGCTTTAATCAATTAAATTGATCCAGTTGACTTAATTATTGCCGATGAACATTTTGATTGATTAAGAACTAATGATAATTGATCAAATGGTTCATGTTTCATCTGGTGATACATTCCTCGTTTGCAAGGGACCTATCACTAGGGCCATGGCTAGGAAGATAGAGGAAGATATGGCTAGAGTTGATAGAGGAAGATCTCACCTTCTTATGCGCATAAAGATTATGGGACCCTTGTGATAGGACCCTTGGTAGGAAGGATTACATCATCCCCTCCTTCTTGGGAAGGATTTGACCTCAAATCAACAAGGTTTTCTTCTTCATCAGCACCTACAAAAAGAAGATAAGTCACTAATATTGAAATTGATGCTGACTCCATAGTCCTCTAGAGGTCTAATTTATATGCATTGTTATTTATCCTCTCTAGGACTTGGAAGAGACCATGTCCTCTAGGGCTTAGTTTTGACTTTCTTTGAGAAGGAAAACAGTTATTTCTCGAATGAAGCCAAACCTAATCACCTTCCTTAAAGATCAATTTCTTCCTTCCCCTACTAGTAGAAGAAGCATACCCTTTGTTTCGGGTTTCTATATTAGATTTAACCATCTCATGCAGTTTCCTTATAAACTCAGCTTTTGCCTCTCCATCCTTAGAAAAGAAATGAGAAGTAGGGAAAGGTAAAAGGTCTACAAGGGTAAGAGGATTAAACTCATACACAACCTCAAAAGGGTAATGCTTAGTGGTCCTATGAACCACCTTGTTATATGCAAACTCAATATGGGGAAGGTAGTCATCCCAAGACTTATGGTTGCCCTTAAGAAGTGCCCTCAACATTGTAGACAGAGATCTATTCACTACCTTAGTTTGCCCGTTAGTCAGAGGATAACAGGTGGTAGAAATGAGTAACTCAGTTCCTTGACTAGCCCACAAGGTTTTCCAAAAGTGGGTAAGGAACTTTGTATCTCTATCAAACAAAATAATAAAAGATATCCCATGCAATTTGACAAATTTCTCTAAAGAAAAGTCTTGCGATGTTGCTCAAATCATCTACTTGCTTTTCCCACAGGAATTTGCAACACTGTGACACCCCGCCACTCACAGTGCCTTACTTGCAACACCCCGCTGCAAGATTTTCCCACAATCTCAAGAATACCTCAAGAGATTGCTAACCTTGTGCAAAAACACAAATAAGGGTACAAACCAATATCACCTGATGTGAAGAATACCCAAACAGAAAGATTAAAACTCAATAGAGTCTCTTCCTTGAATCTAGAAATTGAAGCACTTTCAAACCATAAAAAATGGGTATGAATCTTGGAGAAAATTCTTAGAAATCGTATGAGAGAAGCAAGCACTTGATTGGACTGATAAAAAATTTGTAAAATTTGTTTTCAAAATGCTTTTATATCAGTTTTATACAGGGTAATCGATTACCCACTTGATTACCTGATATCCTGCACAAAATTGGCCCAAAGTGCTTGTTCTTAGGAGTAATCGATTACTAAAATCAGGTAATCGATTACCATAGAACATCAATTCCTATTCTAAAAAATTCTCGGAGGGTAATCGATTACGATTTTTAGGTAATCGATTACCTTACCTAAAAATCCATTTTTGAAGCTTTTCTAGCACAACCCAACCGATACACTCTATCCAAAACCATCCCAAACACATTCTCAATCCTATCTAAAACATATAATACAAGTACCACACCTATAAACGTGTTTGGTACCATAAAATTTGTTTAAAAGCAAAAATTCAAGGAGAAAAAAGCAAAACCAAAACTTCACCAAACCTCAATGTAGTTCCTTTGGTTCCAACACATGGCACAAAGCAGATGATGCAAGCTTGTAAAACCTTTATCTTGGTAGTGGTTTTGTGAATATGTAAGCTAGCTGGTACTCTATTTCTATGTATTGACCTTCACAATCCCCTTTTTCTACGTAATCTCTCAAGAAATGATGATGAATCTCTATATGTTTTGATGCATTCCTCCCTAGCAAGGGTCCTATCACAAGGGCCATGGCTAGGAGGATTGAGGAAGACATGGAAAGAGAGGAGGGAAGAATACCTCACCTTCTCATGGAGATCAAGATGATAGAAAATAGGCCATAGTCTTCTTTTTAGTCCTTCATGTATACCTTTTCCTTTTAGGAGTGTGGAGGTGTTTTTATTTATTTTTTGGCCTTGTATTTTGGCTTTTATGTTCCTTTTAATTGAGGGGGTGTGATTAGTCTCTTTTGTGGAGTGTGTTGAGTAATTTGGGCCTTTTGGAGAATTTTAGGAGTGTGGTTTTTGTGAACCACACCTCCTAAGTTAGTTTCACACCGCTCCTATTCACACATGAAGCATGAGCGACATGTGGAACCTTTTGGTTCCCCTCCACTTGGACGAAACCTTCTCTCTCCTCCAAGGTGACTTCCACATGTTTTTATGTGCCCTCATTTTTGAATTTGAATTTTGAAGATGCCATGTGGCTTCCCTCCAAAATTTAAATTCAAAATGAGAGGGGACCAAGATCTTAAAGTCAGGGGCTTATTTGGATCTTCCTAGAGATTAATCAAGTGCTAATTGGCTCTAGCTCAATTAACACTTGATTAATCTCTCCTAAACTCCCTTAGCGTGCACATCACTCTTCTCCCTCCCTTAGTCCATTCTTTTTTTTATAAATAGGTGCCTCCCCCTCCTATGTTCATTTTACACTTGATATTGAATACAAATTATTTTGTGAGTTCATTTGAGTGTCTTCTTTCTCTCCTTAGCTTTGAGAGTTGTATGGCTTTTATCAAGGGCTCCTTCCCTTGTGGCAAGCTTCTTCAAAGGCTTATCTCTCCATGAGTGGCGCCTACACAACCATTCCTTCTCCTTCCACCATTCATTTCTCCAAAGGAACCAAGCTAGAAGGTGATCTTGGGAAAGACATCAACAAGAATGCATCAAGTGGTATCTAGAGCCTCCTTCTAGAGGTTCACCTTCTTCCTTAGCTCTTTGTATTTTCAGTTCAATTCTCTTCTTCTCCATTCTATTTTCATTCTACTATTTTCGTGTTGTTCATACTTTTAGCATGTCTTGAATGTGTATTTTGTGTTTGTGTTTCCTTTTATTCTTTCACGTTTATTGCAATATGTGTTTTAATTGATAGTTCAATTCATTTGTTTCATTCATTGAACTAGTTTTTTCTGTTTAAAATTCACTTATCTACCATAGCTTTGAGTTTGTGTTCTTTTGTGAGAATTTGAGGCACCTAAGAAGCATTCTACCCAAAATCCACACGGCTGTGGCAAAATCCACAACGCTGTGGTGAATGCTTGGACTTAATTTTCTACACTTGTTTGGTTCAAGTCTTGTGCTGTTGTGGTTTTCTATTTTAGGACTTTATTTTAAAATTTATACTCTCAAGTTTTGTGTTAATAGAGTCATGTGTAGTCATTATATGTCATACTAATTTTCTTTAGGTTTCACTTCTTTAATTTTCTTTTGCTTCAAAAAAATTGCTAAAGTGTGTTAACCTTATTTGAAATTGTGCATCTAAGAGGTTCTACCTCTTGTATAAGTCTTCCAAAGAGGTCACACATGCTTATAGTCTAAGCATATTCTTATAAAAGAAAATCTCAAAAACAATTTGCTCAATTTCGATCATGTTTTGTTTAATACTTCAATTTAGTAACTCTTATGTGTGTGCCTTAGTATGAAGTGGAATTGTTAAGGAGTGTGAGTAGAAATTGGCGTGACATTTGGCTCTTCTTGTGAAAACAAGTAAGTTTCAAAATACACTAACCAAAACTCATTAAGCACTACCTAATTCACTTCTAAAAAGTAGTAACTAGAGTTACTTGTGTTTTCTTTAATTGCATTTCTTTTAGTTCAAATTTTATGTGCCTTAGATTAGGATTTTGGCCAAGCATATAGGACCTCTACCTTCCTTATAAAATTTGAAATCTAACAAGTACTTAGGTACATCTAAAAAAGAATTTTAAAAAAAAAGGAAAAGAAGAAAGTATTACAACAAATAAAAAAAAGTAAACAAAATTGGAAAATAATTTTAAAAAAAATAAAAAATAGGTGTACCTAGTTATAAGCCTAAAAATTTTGCAAAAAGGATTCTAGAAATGGTTTAGTCTTGCTTGCCATCATCTCTACATTATTCGGCCATAATTACTAAATTTTGTGCAATTTTTTAAAACACTTTGAGTCATTTTCTCTTTTAGTCCTTTATTCTACTTTAGATCCATTCTAGAAGTTCTTTTGTGTGCTTACCTCTTTCTTATTCCTTTAATTTTAGTTTGTCTTGAATTCTACATTCCTTCAAGTTGTTTCCTATATGCTTCCACTTGGAAAGTAATCTCTTATTTCATTATACTTTTATTGCCTTTTGCTTGTACGATTGCATTCTTGTTCTTGTTTTAGTGGGGTGCTACTCTTGCCTAGAGAAGCTTTGAAGGAGGAAACTACAAGGGTAGCATTCTAGGAGGTGTTGACAAAGCCTAGAAGACTTGAACAAGGAGGAAAGTAAGGCCGTGAGAGTAAATAATTGTGGGAGCTAGAAGGAAGACTTGAAGAATTAGTTGCTTTTAAAATTTTGCTTTCATTTCCTTGTATTAAATTTTTAGGAGTGTTGATACCCTAGTGGTCACTCCATTTATGTGTAATAGCTTATTCTTTCATTTTAGTTTCTCGTAATTAAGGTGAAAAGGAGGAAGTGGTACACCACCTTCATCACCTTCTAGGAGCACGTTTAGAGTCCCTACAGTTTTACTTTTCTTGCCTTATTTTGTTTCTTGCAAAAACCATGTAGTTGAGGCCACAAAAGGAGTTCCAAAGACTCATTGCCTCATAGGGAGAAAACTTTAAAAAAGAGAGGAGTGTTTTTGCTTAAATTTTTGGCCTACCTCTTGTCTTAGAGTTCAAGCACAATGTTTAATCACTCATATGCTAGTAACTCTAGCAACAAGAGTGTTAACCAAAGACACTATTCTAAGGTTAACTCTCTTGAGCATCTCACCAGGACTTTTCGTGAGTGGATGATTGAGGAGAGGATGAAACATGAGGAAAAAAAAGAGAAGAGGAGGAAAGAAAAGGAAGAGGAAAGGAGAGAAAAAGAAGAAAAGAAAGAGAGAAAAAGAAAGGAAAAAGAGTTAGAAAAGAGAAAAAAAGAAGAAAGAAGAAAGAGAGAAAAAAGAGAGGAAGAAGAAAGAAAAAAGAGGAAGACAAGAGAAGAGAGGAAGAGAAAAAACAAAGAGAGTAGGAAAGGAAAGAAAAGAATATAGAGTATGGTTCTCCTTCTAGGAAATTTAGTGAGAGTGAAAAGGAGTACTATAAGGAAAGACCTAGAAGGAGAGACTACCACCATTCTCATGAACATGTGGCTCCAATAAAGGAGCCAAGAATAGATATTCCTCCATTTCATGGAAGAGAAGATGTGGAAGCCTACCTTGATTAGGAAATCAAGGTAGAGCAATTGTTTCATTGCCATGAAATAAAAGAATAAAAAAAAGTTTCATTGGCAACCCTAAGCTTCCAAGGGCATGCCATGCATTGGTGGGTTGGGGTAACTAATGAAAGAGCCCAAACTCATATGCCTTCTATAAGATATTGGAATGATTTAAAAAGTGCTTTAAGAAGAGGGCATATTCCCTCTTACTATGAGAGAGACCGTTTGGATAAACTCCAAAGGCTTAGACAACAAAACCTAAGCATAGAGGAGTATAGACAAAAGATGGAACTCCTCATTTTAAGGGTGAGAATCATTAAGGAACCCAAAGCCACCATGGATAGGTTCTTATGTGGGTTGAGTAATGAGATAAGAGATAAAGTTGAGCTTTTCTCATATTCAAGCCTAGATGAATTGGTACAACTTTGTATCAAGGTTGAGAATCAAGTCAAGAGAAAAGGAATTAAAAGAGATTCTCAACCTTATGCATGGAAGGACCAATTCAAGGGAAATTCTTCCAAGAGTTTTCCTAAGGAGGATCCATCCAAACATACAAAAGCATCTTATGTAGACAAAAAAAACCCTACTACTAACTTCCATGAGAAACAAAGTAGTATAAAATGCTTTAAGTGTCTTGGGAGAGGCCACATTGCCTCTCAATGCCCCAATAAGAAAACCATGATCATGAATGGGCAAGACATTTATAGTAATGAGAGTAGCTCACCTTCCTCTTCTAGTGAGAGTAAGGAAGAAGGGAGTCATGCATCATACTCAGATTGTGAAGATGCTTATGCATATGAGGGAGACCTTCTGATGATTAGAAGGCTTGTTGGAAGCCAACCCTTAGAGCTTACCCAATCTCAAAGAGAGAACATATTTTACACAAGGTTCAAAGTTAATGACAAAGTATGTTCTCTCATTGTAGATAGTGGGTCTTGTTGTAACTGCTGCAGCTCTAGGTTGGTGGAAAAGCTAGCCTTGACCTCAGTTCCCTATCCAAAACCTTATAAACTCCAATGGCTCAATGAGCATTGGGAAATGGAGGTCAATGAACAAATGAAGGTTCCAATCTCTATAGGGACTTACAATGATGAAATACTTTGTGACATAGTCCTTATGGAGGCTGTCCATATCTTGCTGGGTAGACCATGGCAGTATGATAAGAAAGCCATCCATCATGGTCATTCCAACCATATTATCCTCACTCATATGAATAAACGCATTAAGTTGTATCCTTTATCACCTGCTTAGGTAGCTAAGGATCAACTCTTCATGAAAAACAAGAAAAAGGAAGAACATAAAAAAAAAGTCAAAATAAAAAGCTTTACCCCTAAATCTTGAAAGGGGTAAGGAGAGAGAGTTGGAAGGAGATGCCCCTTCCAAGAAGGTTTGGAGTAAAGAGAGCGTATTTGCAACAAAATTGGATTTAAAAGAGGCTCTCTTAACTGATAAGTCTTTCTATCTTCTCCTTTGCAAAGAGGCATCTCATTCTATTTCCCCTTCTACTTCTGCTTCTAGCACTGCCATAGATCTTGAAAGTGAGAACCTTCCTATTGGGGTTCAACAACTTTTAAGAGAATTTGGTGATATATTCCCTAGTGAAGTCCCAAGAGAACTTCCTCCTGTTAGGCGTGTAGAACACCAAATTGATTTGGTTCCTGGAGCTAGCCTACCTAATAGGCCTGCTTATAGGACCAACCCCATGGATACCAAGGAAATTGAGTCTCAAGTTCAAGATCTATAGGAGAAGGGCTGGGTTCAAAAGAGCCTCAGTCCTTGTGTTGTGTTAGTCTTGTTGGTGCCCAAGAAGAATGGCCAATGGAGGATATGTGTGGATTGTAGAGCAATCAACAACATCACCATCAAATACAGGCATGCTATCCCTAGGCTGGATGACATGTTAGATGAATTGCATGGGGCAACAATTTTCTCAAAAATTGATCTTAGAAGTGGTTATCATCAGATAAGGATTAAAGAGGGTGATGAATGGAAAACCGCTTTTAAGACCAAATTTGGTCTTTATGAATGGTTGGTCATGCCTTTTGGCCTAACAAATGCCCCTAGCACTTTCATGAGACTAATGAGTCATGTCTTAAGGGATTGTTTAGGAAAATTTTGTGTAGTTTACTTTGATGACATACAAGTATACAGTAGGAGCTTGGATGATCACTTAGGACATCTTAGGCAAGTTTTATGCATACTTAGGAACAACCACCTCTTTGGGAATCTTGAAAAATGTACTTTTTGTGCTGAGAGTGTGGTATTTTTAGGAATTGTAGTTAATTCTCAAGGGATTCATGTGGATCCTAAAAAAATCAAAGCCATCCAAGAATGACCCACCCCAAAAAGTGTGACAGAGATCAAGAGCTTTCTGATGCATGCCTCCCTTGATTTTTTTCTAGAGGTTTTCTTCTTTGGTGAAATGGTTTGTGGAGAGGTAAGAATTGAGGTGGTTTTAGGCGCCACTTAAGGTAAGATAAGCCTAAGAGGGAAAGTTTGCCACAAGGGATGGAACCCTTGATAAAAACCTAAGGAATTCTCAAAGAGAGAAGGGTGGACACTAAGAGAATTTTGGCTAACTCAAGGTTTTTCCATTCAATCAAGTGTAAAAAATACAAGAGTGTGAAAGAGCACCTTTTTATAGAGGGAGCTAACCTCTTGGAAAAGTCATGAAGGAAATGAAGGGCTAGGATTAAAAGGAGTCATCCAAGGGAGGAGGATTGAAGCCCAAAGTCCAATCAATACCCTCCTTTAGATGAGAATTGGTGCCCAAACTACCCCTTTATTTCCTAAATAAAGGCCCAAAAGCTAATCTTACCCCTTCTTATTACTAAGACACCTCCTAGAAAGTTAAATGGACTAATACATGTCCAAAATAAAATCCTAGGTTCCTAAAATAAAAATTACAAGTAAATAAGTCATGGCTTGCATAACTTGATGGTCATATGGAGGTAAGATCTTTCTCCCTCTACTCTAGCCATGTCTTCTTCTATTCTCCTAGCCATGACCCTAGTGATAGGGCCCTTGCTTGGGGAGAATGCATCATCCCCTCTGCCTTGGGAAGGATTTGACCTCAAATATGATAGGTCCTCCTCTTCTTCATCAGTACCTACAAAAGGGATCAAATCACAAACATTAAAGGTAGTATTGACACCATAGTCCTCAGGGAGATCTAATATGTATGCATTGTTGTTCACTCTCTTGAGGACTTGAAAGGGACCATCTCCTCGGGGGCTAAGCTTGGACTTCCTTTTGGGTAGGGAAGCGATCCTTCCTCAAATGAAGCCATACCCAATCCCCTTCATTGAAGATAATTTCTTTCCTGCCCCTATTGGCTTTACTAGCATACTCCTTTGAATGATGTTCAATGTTGGCCTTTACCCTTTCATGTAATTTTTTAACAAAATCCGCTCTTACTATTCCTTCTTTGTGAACAGAAGAAGGGAAGGGTAAGGGCAAGATATCAAGAGGAGTAAGGGGGTTGAAGCCATAAACAACTTCAAAGGGAGAATGCTTGGTGGTCCTTTGAACCACCTGGTTGTATGCAAACTCAATATGGGGTAGGTATTCATCCCAAGACTTGTGATTTCCTTGAAGAAGTGTCACAATCCATAGTCTCTGATAGAGATGCGAAGTTCCTTAGCCACTTTTGGAAAACATTGTGGGCAAGGCTAGGAACTAGGGGGATTCCATGTAAACGGACAACTTCTTTAAAGAAAAGTCTCGCAATGTTGCTCGCATCATCTATCTTGTGGCATGGTATAAAGTGAGCCATTTTTGAAAATCTATCTACCACTACAAAGATAGAGTCTGCACCTTGTTGGGTTCGAGGCAGGCCAAGGATGAAATCCATACTAATATCCAGCCAAGGTGTAGAAGGAGCAGGTAAATGTGTGTACAATCCATGAGCCATTGTCTTAGACTTAGCTTGCAAACAAGCAATGCATCTATGACAATGTCTATAGACGTCTTTCTTCATATGGGGCCAAAAAAATTTTTCTTGTAAAAGCAGAAGAGTTTTGTTAATTCCAAAATGCCCTATGAGCCCACCCTCATGGCTCTCTTTTGTCAACAGATTTCTCATAGATCCTTGGGGTACACAAAGTCTGCTACCTTTGAAAAGGTACCCCTCACTCACAAAGAACCCATTTTGGGTTTTACATGCAAATGTAGAGGCAGCATAAATGGATCCAAAATCATTATCAGAAAGATACATTTCTCTAATATTATCAAATCCAAGAATCTTTGCACTTAAGGTGGTGTAAAGGGTATGTCTACGAGACAAAGCATCAGCCACCACATTATGTTTTCCTTTCTTGTATTTGATGATATAAGGGAAAGTCTCAAGAAATTCTACCCATTTATCATGCCTTTTATTAAGCTTGCCTTGACCCTTCAAATACTTAAGTGACTCATGGTCACTATGAATGATGAACTCCTTGGGTACAAGATAATGTTCCCAAGTTTGAAGGGCCCTTATCAAAGAGTAAAACTCTTTATCATAGGTGGGGTAGTTTAAGGCGGATCCATTTAGTTTTTCACTAAAATAAGCCACGGGATGACCACCTTGTAATAACACAGCTCCCACACCCACTCCCGATGCATCACACTCTAGCTCAAAAGTTTTAGAAAAGTCAGGAAGAGCTAAAACTGGTGCATAGGTCAGTTTCTCTTTGATAAGTTCAAAGGCTTTTTGTTGTTTTTCACCCCAAAGGAAAGGAGTATCCTTCTTCACCAAATCATTGATTGGTGAGAAAAGTGTGGAGAAGTTAGGCACAAAGCGCCTGTAAAAGCTCGCGAGACCATGAAAACTCTTAATCTCAGTCACACTTTTTGGGGTGGGCCATTCTTGGATGGCTTTGATTTTGTCGGGGTCTACTTGAACCCCATTTTTATTAACTATAAAACCTAAGAACACCACACTCTCCACACAAAAATTACATTTTTCAAGATTTCCATAGAGTTGGTGTGACCTAAGAATGCAAAAGACGCGCCTAAGATGGCCTACATGTTCATCTAGGCTCTTGCTATACACTAAGATGTCATCAAAATAAACAACACAAAATTTTCCTAAGCAATCCCTAAAGACATGATTCATAAGCCTCATGAAGGTGCTTGGGGCATTGGTAAGCCCAAAGGGCATTACGAACCACTCATACAGCCCAAACTTGGTCTTAAAAGCGGTTTTCCACTCATCACCTTCCTTGATGCGGATTTGGTGATGACCACTCTTAAGATCAATTTTTGAAAATAATTGGGCCCCATGCAATTCATCAAGCATGTCATCAAGCCTAGGGATAGGGTGCCTATATTTGATGGTGATGTTATTGATTGCTCGACAATCAATGCACATCCTCCATTGGCCATTCTTCTTAGGCACCAACAAAACTGGCACAGCACAAGGGCTTAGGCTCTCTTGAACCCAACCCTTTTCCAATAGTTCTTGGACTTGAGATTCAATCTCCTTGGTCTCCATGGGATTAGTCCTATAAGCAGGCCTATTAGGCAGGCTAGCCCCAGGTACCAAGTCTATTTGGTGTTCTATACCCCTAATTGGAGGAAGTCCTTTGGGAACTTCATTGGGGAATATATCACCAAACTCCTTTAAAAGCTCTTGAACCTCTTGAGGTAGGTTCTCACGTCCAAGTTCTATGGCAGTGCTAGAACTAGAAGGGAAAAAAGTGGAGGGGGAAGAAATGGGGATGCCTCTTTGCAAAGGAGGAGATAGAAAGGTCTGTTAGTTAAGGGGGCTTCCTTTAAATCCAATTTTGTCGCAAATAAACTCCCTTTACTAATAACTTTCTTGGAAGGGGCGCCAACTTCCAACTCAACCTCTTTACCCCTTTCAAGCTTTAGGGGTAAAGCTTTGCTTTTTTTTTTCTCCTCATCTCTCTTATGTTTAGGGTTTAGGGTTTAGGGTTTAGGGTTTAGGGTTTAGGTGAAGAAGGATGCATTTGTGAGAATTTCCATAGTCAGTGTTAAGTGGTGAACCACAAACATTTAGATGGTTAGCTATGAGTCACGTTTGGTTAAATATAATTTCCTAAATATTTTTTTAAAACAAGGCAAATTCACTCCCCACCTAACATGCTAACCCCTAAAATATAACATGTTAATATTAGTATATGGTCTTCAAAATGATTTGGGTATGCTTTGGTGAGATATTTTTAGAGTCAGTGTTAAGTGGTGAACCATGAAACATTTACATGGTTAACTGTGAATAATGTTACGTTAAATCAAATTTTCTGAAAAGTTTTTCCAAATATAGCAAAACCACTTTCCACCCAACCTGGTTAGCATTTAAAAATCTGTTAACATTAATATATGACCTTCCAAATGATTAGGCTGAAGAAGGATTGGTTGTCAGAGTAAGTGTTAAGTGGGGAGCCATGAACAATTACTTGGTCAACTCTGAGAAAAGTGTGGTTAAATCTAATTTTCTGAAACCTTTTCCCAATCAGGGCAAATTCACTTTCCAACCAACTTGCTAACCAGTGAAATATAATATGTTAACATTAGTATATGGTCTCCTGAATGATTTAGGTGAAGAAGGATGCATAAGTGAGAAATTTCCAGACCCAATGTTAAGCGATGAACCATGAACATTTGCAAGGTTAACTGTGAGTAACGTTTTGTTAAATCGAGTTTATTAAAAATTATCTTCAAACGGGGCAAACTCACTTTCCATTCAAATTTCTTAGCACTTAAATATACTATGTTAACTAAAGAATATGCTCTTGCAAATGGTTTGGGTGAAGAAGGATGTGTTTGTGATAATTTTTAGAATTAGTGTTAAGTTGTGAACCATGAACAATTAGATGGTTAATTCCAAGCAACGTTTGGTTAAATCTAATTTTCTAAACATTTTCCCCAAATAGGGCACATTCACTTTCCACCCAACTTGCTTACCACTGAAATATAAGATATTAACATTAGTATATGGTCTTCCAAACGATTTGGGTGAAGAATGATACATTGGTAAGAAATTTGAAATTAGTGTGAAGTGATGAACTATCAACATTTAGATGGTTATCTGTGACCTGGTGCACTCCTCATGATGCTAAGCCAAGGATTTTTTCACTAGGTTGCTCTAAAGAAGAAGATGAAGGATGGAAGCCAAAGGAGATGAGGTTGGAGGCACCACCTTAGAAGGATAAGCCCAAGGAAGACTTGCCACAAGGGAAAGAACACTTGATGAAAGCCATTGAAGGTTCTCTTAAATGGAGAAGGAAGAAGACACTCAAACGAAGAACTCTCAAGTTTATTTCAAAATTCAAGTGTAAAAATGATACAAGAGGAGGAGGTGCATATTTATAGGAGAGGGGGCCTAAGACTAAGGGCTTGAGTTGGACGGCCAATTCAAGGGGAATTAGGGAGAGGTTAGTTGAATTAATTAGGTGTTAATTGAGCTTATGCCTTATTAACACTTAATTAACTCAACAAGATCCGAACAAGGCCCTGAGATCACGGATCTTTGCTCCCTCCAAATTTGAATTTGAATTTGGAGAGTGCCATGTCATTTCCCTCCAAAATTCAAATTCAAATATGAAGCAACAAACTAGGCCATATAGGAAAGAGAAAGGGCATGTACGGAACATGAGGGAACAAGGGGGGAGGCTACTTGTCTCTCGTGCTTCATGTGTGACTTAGGAGGGTGTGGGGAAAAGCTAAAGGGGTGTGGTTATAAAAAACCACACGTCCACATGGTCCCAAAAGCCCACTAATGCACACACTCCACATAGAAGACTAGTTACACCTCCCTTCAACTAAAAGCAACAAAAAAGGGCCAAAATACACGACCAAAAACATACTAAATACACCTCCAAAATCATGAATAAAAAAAGAAGACTACGGCGCCCAATACAAGGAAAAAAGTGAAGACTATGGTCTAATCTTGATGTCCAAAAGAAGGTGATGTCTTCCTTCCTCTCCTCTAGCCATGTCTTCCTCAATCCTCCTAGCTATGGCCCTTGTGATGGGACCCTTGCTAGGGAGGATTGCACCATGACCTACGTTTGGTTAAATCTAATTTTGTGAAAATTTTTCCCAAACAGGGCAAATTGACTTTCCATTTAACTTTGTTACCATTGAAATATAATATGTTAACATTAGTATATGGTCTTCCTAGTGATTTGGTTGAAGAAGGATGCATTTGGCACAAATTTTTAGACCCAATGTTAAGTGGTGAACCATGAATATTTACAAGGTTAACTGTGAGTAATGGTATGTTAAATCAAATTTTCTAAAAATTATCTACAAATGATGCCAAAATCACTTTCCATTGAACTTCATTAGTATTTAAGTATAATATGTTAATGATATGTTCTTCCACATGGTTTAGATGAAAATGTATGCATTTGTGAGAATTTTCAGAGTCAGTGTTAAGTGGTGAACCATAAACATTTAGATGGTTAACTATGAGTAACGTTTGGTTAATATAATTTTCTGAAAATTTTCCAAAATAGGGCAAATTCACTTTCCACCCAAGTTGCTTACCACTAAAATATAACTTGTTAACATTAGTATATGGCCTTTGAAATGATTTGGGTGAAGAAATTTGTGAGAAATTTTCAAAGTCGGTGTTAAGTGGTGAACCATAAACATTTAGATGGTTAATTGTGAGCAACGTTTGGCTAAATCTAATTTTGTGAAAATTTTACCTAAATATGGAAAATTCACTTTCCACTCAAATTTAGTACTATTGATATATAACATGTTAAGATTAGTATATGGTCTTCCAAATGATTTGGTTGAATAAGGATGTATTTGGGAAAAATTTTCAGACCTAATATTAAGTGGTGAACCATGAATATTTACAAGGTTAACCGTAAGTAACATTTTGTTAAATCAAATTTTCTTAAAATTTTAACCAAACAAGGAAAAATCACTTTCTACCCAACTTTATTAGCACTTACAGATAATATGTTAATTTTAGAACATGATCTTGTAGATTATTTGGTTGAAGAATCATGCATGTGGTTAGGTGCATTGACTATTTTGTTAACAGGTAAACTATGTGATGTGACCATGCCTAGCCAAGGACCTATCACTAGGGCCATGGCTAGAAGGATTGTAGAAGACCTAGCCCTTGCAGACAAAGGAAGACTTCACCTCCTATGGAGAGTGAAGATATTAGGCTCGAGACTTTAGTTAATAAAATGTAATTTTCCTTTATTTTAATTTTGAGGAGCATTAAGAATTTAATTTGGGACATGTATTTAGTCCATTTTTTATTTTTAGGTGGTGTCATAGGAATTTAAAGGGTGGATTTAGCTTTTTGGGTCTGTATGAAGGAAATAAGGGGTAGCCTTGATATCTACACCCTTTTTTTCCTACATAAACCCCCTAAGCTAATAAGAAGGAATCTTGGCCCTTGGTTTGAGAAACTTGGGCACCAAGTTTGATGATCTAAGGAGGGAATTGTTTCTCAATTCTCCTCCCTTAGATCTCTCCTTTTAATCCTAGCCCTTCTTTTTTAGGTTATCTTGTTCAAGAGGTTAGCTACCTCTATAAAAAGGAGCTCCTCCCTCACTTGTATTCTTTACACTTGAATTTAATCCTAGAGACCATATTGGTTGAGGTTCTTACCTTTGAGTGTCCCCCTTTCTCCTTTGTGAGAGCTTCTAAGAGTTATCAAGGGACCCCTCCCTTGTGGCCTCTCCCCTTTGGCTTATCAAACCTAGTATTTGTGGCGCCTCACCCCATTCCTTTCCTCTCCATAAATCCATTTCCCTTGCAAGTGACCTTAGAAAGGATCCTTTGGGCACGTGATCATCAAAGATCACATCAAGTGGTATCTAGAGCCACTTTCTAAAGGTCACGTTCTTTCTCAATTTTTTTCTTTGTTTTTTATCTCTTTGATCTCTTTATTTTAAAGTCCTTTATTTTTTGTCATCTCTATTTCCTTTATTGTCTAGTAGTATAGCTTTTTATTCTTGCTATTATATGCGCTTTTGTTTTCTATCTACGCACCTATTTTCCATTTAATTTGATGCGATTTTATTTGTCCCTTTCTTTGCATCTTATTTTCGTGTTCAAGTTGCTTAATTTTCCCTTGGTTTTTTATGTTAAAGTGTGCCTAAGAAGTTGTGACCATTAAACCCACATGGTTGAGGATTTTTCCACACCATTGTGGTGATCAACTTTGGCCACTTTGTTGTGCCTTTTGTTTTGAGTCTCTTGCTGAAATTTTTGCTCTATTTTTAGGTGTGTTATTTTTTCTTAATCTTGTGTTTTGTCAAATACTAGTCATGTTAGTTTCCTATTTTGTCTCATTTAAATTCCATAGGTTTTAGCCTCTTAAAATTTTTACAAAAAAACGTTCAAAAATATTTTGAATTGAGCTCCTAAGAGGTGAACCTCTTATTGAGTCTCTTAAGTCTGTTATGCTTTTAGTTCAAGCATATTAATCTCTTTGTTGTTCTTAAATATTTGCTCAATTCAATCTTTATATGTTTCTTGTTTTATGTTGAATTATTAGTAGCTTTCCACTTGGTTTACCTTCACAATTGGTGCCTCTTTATGGAATTTTAGCTTGGGTGAATTGTGTTAGTAATTTGAGCAATGAATTTACTTCAAAATCAGCCCTAATTCCTTCAACACCTTAGGAGCACGATTAGAGCCCTTTCTATTTTACATTCTTGCACTTTTATTTTATTTTATGTTATTTTGAAAAAACGTGTAGAGGCTAAGAGTTCCAAAGACTCATCAAGCCACCTTAGGTGAGAAAACAAAAAAAAAAAAGTTTTTGGCCTACCCTTTAGTTTTTAGCATCCAAGCACCATGACTTCCCACACACATTCTAGTGCACATAGTTGTTCATCAAGTAAGAGTGTCAACCAAAGAAAACCTTCTAAGGGAGACACTCTTGAAAACCTTAACTTAGAATTTAGGGAATGGATGGCTAAAGAACAAGAAAGGAGAGAAGAAAATGAGAGAAAAAAAGAAATAAAAGAAAAGGAAAAACAAAAAGAGAAGGAAGAGCTAAAAAAAGAGATGTTGAAAATGAGAAAAGAGAAAAAAGAGCAAGAAGAGAGAAGGCAAAGAGAGAGAAGATAGGATGAAGAAAGGAGAAGAAGGAAAGAACTAGAAAGAAAAAAAGAAAAAGAGGAAGAAGAGAGAAGGATAGGAGAAGAGAGTAAGAGGAGAGATGGGAGGGAGAGTGATAGAAAAAATAAAGGAATTCTCATAAGATCCCCATCTAGGCATTTTAGCTCTAGTGAAGAAGAATACTATAGAAATCAACATAAGCATCACTGTCAAAGAGGACATAAATCATGCTAGGGAACCAAAGGTAGACCTACCCCATTTTCATGGTAGGGAAGATGTTGAGACTTACCTAGATTGGGAAGTCAAAGTGGAACAACTCTTTCGATGCTATGAAATTAGGGAAGAAAGGAAAGTACCTTTGGCCTCCCTTAGTTTTCAAGGTTCTGCTTTGCATTGGTGGGATGGGTTAGTCAAGGATAGGGCCCGTAAACAAATGCCTGACATTCGCTACTGGAATGATTTAAAAACTTGTTTGCGAAGAAGGAACATTCCTTCATATTATGAGAAGGATCTTTTGGATAGGCTCCAAAGACTTAGGCAACATGACCTAAGTATTGAGGAGTATAGACAAAAGATGAAGCTTCTCATACTAAGGGCCAATATCATTAAGGAACCCAATTCCACCCTTGCTAGGTTTTTGTGTGGATTAAGCTCTGACATTCGAGATAAGGTAGAGCTTCTTTCATACTCAAACCTTGATGAGTTGGTAGAACTTTGTGTAAGAGCTGAGAATCAACTCAAGAGAAAAAGTTTTAAAAAAGATTCTCCCTCTTACTCAAAGAGAGACCAACTTAAGGGAAACTCTTTCAAGGGTTTTCCCAAAGAGGAACCCAAGCATTTTCAAGATACAGAAGCACCTCATGTAGAGAGAAAAACCCCTACTACTAAGCCTACTGAGAGGCAAAGTAGTATCAAATGCTTCAAATGTCTTGGGAGAGGCCACATTGCCTCTCAATGCCCTAACAAGAAAACCATGATCATGAGGGGACAAGACATTTATAGTGAGAATAGCTAATCTTCCTCCTCTAGTGAGAGTGAGGAAGAAGGGGGACATACTTTTGAACAAGAGTGTGAGGAAGCTTTTCCTTATGAGGGGGACCTCCTTATGGTTCAAAGGCTTCTTGGAAGCCAACCTCTAGAGCTTGGCCAGTCACAAAGAGAGAACATCTTCCATACAAGATGTAAAGTAAATGACAAAGTATGTTCTCTCCTTGTTGATAGTGGCTCCTGTTGTAACTGTTGTAGCTCTAGGTTGGTTGAAAAGCTAGCCTTGACTACCATGCCCCATCCCAAACCTTACAAATTGCAATGGCTCAATGAGCAAAGGGAGATGGTAGTCAATGAACAAGTTATGGTTCCAATTTCCATAGGATCTTATAATGATGAGATTCTTTGTGACATAGTTCCTATGGAGGCTGGTCATATCCTGTTGGAGAGACCATGACAATTTGACAAAAAAGCTATTCACCATGGTCACTCCAACCAAATAATTCTCACCTATAATGAAAAGCGCTTCAAATTGTATCCTTTCTCAAGTGGCTGAGGATCAATTTGCAATGAAAAATCACTTTCCATCGAACTTCATTTACATTTAAGTATAATATGTTAACTTAACAATATGCTCTTCCAAATGGTTTAGGTGAAGAAGGATGCATTTGTGAGAATTTTCGGAGTCAATGTTAAGTGATGAACCATAAACATTTAGTTTGTTAATTCTGAGTAATGTTTGGTTAAATATAATTTTTTCAAAATTTTCCAAAATAGGGCAAATTCACTTTCCACCCAACTTGCTTACGAATAAAATATAAGATGTTAACATTGGTATATGGTCTTTGGAATGATTTGGGTGAAGAAGGATGCATTGGTGAGAAATTTTTAGAGTCGGTATTAAGTGGTGAACGACAAACATTTAAATGGTTGATTGTGAGCAACACTTGGTTAAATCTAATTTTCAGAAAATATTCCTAAAAAGGGCAAATTCACTTTCCACCCAACTTTCTTAACACTAAAATATAGTATGTTAACATTAGTATATGGTTTTCCAAATGATTTGGTTGAAGAAGGATGTGTTTGGGAAAATTTTTCAGGCACAATGTTAAGTGGTGAACTATGAACATTTACAAGGTTAAGGGTGAGTAACGTTTTGTTAAGTCGAATTTTCTGAAAATTATCTCCAAACGGGGTAAAATCACTTTCCACCAACTCCATTAGCACTTAAGTATAATATGTTAAACTCAATGATACACTCTTCCAAATGCTTTAGGTGAAGAATGATGCATTTATGAGAAATTTTCAAAGTCAGTATTAAGTGAACTATAAACATTTTTATGATTAACTGTGAATAAGATTTGGTTAAATATAATTTTTTGAAATTTTTTTCCAAACATGGCAAATTCACTTTTCACCAAACTTGCTTACCACTGAAATATAACATGTTAACATTGGTGAACCATGAATGTTTACAAGGTTAAATGTGAGTAATGTTTTTTGAAATAAAATTTTCTTAAAAATTTCACCAAATGGCCAAAATCACTTTCTACGCAACTTTATTAGCACTTAAATATAATAGGTTAACTTAAGAACATGATCTTGTAAATTATTTGATTGAAGAACTATGAATTTGGTTAAGTGTGATCACTATTTTGTTAAAGGTGAACTAGGAGCATTTAAAAATCGATGAACATTTAAGGCAAAATCATTTTCAACTTAACTTGTACATGGTTAAGTGTGACGACTATTTGTTAAAGGTAATTTTTGTGAAATTTTTCGCAAGAAGGGTGAAATTAGTATGAACCTAAGATTGTGACTTGTCAATATGTAGAACATCACCCTAGTGTTTACACAACCATGTAAAGATAGTTGCAAGATACAGTAATTCAATAAGAAAGATAACTATAGGTCATATAGTATAATACCTTTAATGTCTTAGGTGCTTAAACCATAAGTACACATTATACATTGCAACATACACTTATGTATCATTAACAACACTAATGATACAATTTTTTGGAAGATTCTCTTTTGGTAGAGTTCAATCTTTTAAGCAAATTGGATATGTTCAAACAAATGAAGGCATCACCGTTATATAGTAATATATTATATTCAGTCATGCAAAACATGTCTATCTATAGTTATACTTATACTTATAGTGGGTTTGGGGTGAAGCACTAGTTATGCAGCAAACATGTATTGTTCGATAGGAGGCTCAATGTCCTTTGGAAATACTATAAAGCATACAAATTACTAAGTATGATAATAAATTTGCTACCAATATAAACAATTTCATCATATTTATCTCATTTGTAATTAAGGTGTCTGTACGTTATTCATAAGCAAATCAAAATTGAATAGGATACTTGTTTGGGGAAAACCATATATGAAAGGTGTAGACCGTAAAAAAAATCAACAATGGGACAAAGCAAGGCAACAAAAGTCATGGCTGGCAGGAAACAATAACAAGTTTGCTAAAAGATGACCATTGAGGTCAAAGCTGAGAAAAAACTATGGAGAAAAGGTTACTGAGGTTGGGGTCACTTGCCATTTATGTGTACTAAGCAACTTCACTTTTAATTCATAAAAGACAACATTAATGAATGCAAAATACGACAAAGTAATTTCTTCACCACTAAAAAGAGAATAGGGAAAAGATGCACTATTGAAACTTTTCTATACACATGGAATTTCATCAAGCAATAGGAAATTTTTCATAACTGGTGCATTTCATCAAAACACCTAATCTACTTTGTTTATATACTGTGTATATTTTAATTATAATCAAAAGCAAGCACAATTGATTATGTATTTTGGTCTAGGAAAAAGATGTAACACACATTAATCATATGGTGTTTTGTGACGCAACTTTCCTACCACTAACAACCCTCTCTCTCTTTTCCAATTTCTTGGTGATTCTAATATTGGATCATAGCACAACAAATTTATATTGTTACAAGTTGGTATTAGGCACCTACCAATTTCATTTAATTATTAGTCTTCTAAAGGCCCTACCAAAATGAGTTGGTAACATCTAATCCAAATCATTGTTCCACTTTGAACACATTTTTGCTTCCAAGTAAGTCACCAACCCCTTCCCACAAAAAACCACAACCTTTCATCTCAAGTATAAGCCACATTGAAACAAAAATAAGAAACAACTTAACGAAAGACAAACCAAACCTTCAAGTGGATAATTAAGTTCATATATGATTACTTACCAAACTACTCTTTCAATATTGTTAATTAGTTGAATGAGTGATTGAAGGCATTTTCATAAAGATAAGACTCATTCTAAGATATCTTTTCCATCTAAGCACAATATAACTATTGTGTTTTGTAAATTAAACTAAAGAAAAAAGAAAATTTTGTTTGGCCATTTTGCCAAGGATCTAACATACATATATTTCATACTCACATTTAACATAGTAAAGGAAGAAAAAAACCTTAAACAATAACAAAAATAAAACATACTTACAATACTTCTAATGGTGGTGGAAATCCACTAGAATTTTTGCAACCAAACAAAATAAGGATTTGACACAAATACTAGTTACTAAAAAAAATTAAGGAGCTTTACAGAGGGATATAACAGTTATTGGCCAAGGTATAACAAGTCACTTTTTATTGGTTAAAGACAACATCACCAAATGCAAAATACAATAAGTAATTTCTCCACCACACTAAAAAAGGTATAGGATAAAAAAAGGCACTATTGAAAAATTTTATACCCAGAGAATTTCAACAACTAGGAAACTTTTCATAGGTGGGACATTTTATCAAGCACCTAACCTACTTTATCTTTCATGTTTAGCATGCAAACTTGAAAAACTAAAAAAATACCCAACCACAACAATTGATCTTCATTCACAAAAGAGAATTTCATCAAGCACTTAATATACTTTATTATTCACGTTTAACATAAAAAGTGAAAAAACTAAAAAAAACCCTAATGTAAAGCACAATATGACTAGCAAAAGTGAGAGAGAGAAACAAACTTTCCCTTTGTGAGTGGTAAATAAAAAGGAAATATTGATTCTAATAAGCACAAAATATCTTACCAATGAAGTGGACAAGGAGAACAATCAAATCTTCAACAATAACCATAAAATAGGAGGAGAATGAACTATCCAACATTCATTCGAGAGAAAAGAGGGTGTCATGAAGCAAGAACCGAAGGAGAAGAACAAAAAATATGAAAAGCCAAAACCTAGCTAAGTCAAGAAGCTATAAGAAGTATGGAGAAAAAGAAAAAGAAGTTTGATGTCTCATTTACAATTTTTTAAAAATAATAAAATATATTTTTTTTCCACAGATACATCTATTACCACTTTTTTTATAAATGCACATTGAGTATTTACTGTTACGTGCTTTTAGTTATTATGCATGTACCTTAAAGGGTTATAATATAATGTAGGTGTAGTTTTTTAGTTATTATGTGTGTTTAGTTTTGGATCCTTGCTTTCTATGTTTCATACTAAATTCATTAAATGATTAACTTTTATTTGTACAAAAACCATAACAAACATAAATAAGACCTATTAAAAAAGACGATCCTTCTTTCAAATCGTAGTAGAAATAACAAAACAAGAGAAATAAAACGTTAAACCATCAACAAAAACTTTTAACAAATAGAAAAAGTAAAGAATGAAATAATATACCTTGTAGTTGATTTCTAAATCTCCTTATCAATTAACATCATATTAATACTATAATAACATATTTATTTTATAAAGGCTAATATAATAGTGTTAAAATAAATATATAATAATTCGTAAATTAAAGTTAAAGTTTCTAAAAAATATATATATAAATATTTATTAATAGTAGCTAGTTTTTACTTAGAATATAAAACAAAATGCCAACTATTTTAATATGGTATTCAGTTAAAAACTTGAAAATAATATCGCATTAATTATTTTTTGATTGATCCCTGTAAATTGATTTTTTGTCGATTTTTATATAGATTTTCTAATTATTTGGCCGAGTTTTTTAGGATAGTTTTTTAGTTTATTTTCTAATTATTTTTCCGATTTTTATAAAGATTTTATAATTATATATGACCGGTTAACTAATTTTTTAGTCCAACTAAGGTACTGTTTCACCTAACTCATTTTAGCTTAAAAATTATATTTAAGTTAAAGTAAAAAATTATAATTTAAAAAATAAGTATAAATTATTTACCAATTTTTTTATTTAAAACCTTTTTTTAAATTCAAAATAGCTGATAAATTATTCTTTTTTGTTATCTAATAAAAAACATATTTATAAATAAAAAATTATATTATAGAATAAGTTCATTAAGAATTTAAGTGTAAATATTGTTTTACTTAATTTATCTTTATGAGTAATTTTAAAACAAAAATAAGGTATGCCACGGTACCAGTATAATCTTAAAAAATTAGAATATTAATTCCTCTTATCTTACTTCAATTTAAACTTTTGGTAATTGCCTCAAATTAGTTTCATCCCAAAATAATTTAATCAATATCATTCTTAACAATAGCTCTTCTAGCTTGTTGCATATTGAAAACCACATCTTTAACCTATTAAAAGCATCTAATTCTTTCAGCACCAACCATTAATATTCTTTATTCCAAACCTCCAACTTTTCCTTTATAAATTTAAACTTGTGCAAGAATAAATAAATAAATAAAAGCAGAGATTTAGGAAAAGTTTTCAATCATTAACCAAGTATTATCGTAGAAATACTTGGAGTGAACATACAAAGGACACTAATATCAGATTATAATTCACTTCCATTAGGATCAACCACAATTGAATGATATATTTTGGGAATTTAAGAACTACTCATAAAGAAATATGTGTAACAGATTCTTATGATGTAATATTCTTCCGGAGCAGTTGCCTTATTTCTTGTATTTTTACACTTTTATATTTAGTGGACTGGACTTAGGACTTATTGAAGCTCATCATAATATAATAAGGTATTGCTTTTTGCAACTTAATTTTACTAGTGGCACCCCTATTATTTTAAAATGACCACATTACCATATTCTCTCTTCTCCCCGGCCACTCCACAATCACTGGCAGCTCCCCACAAACCACTCGCTGCCAGTGCGAAAGCTACACTCAAAACTGTCTTACAACCTTATCCAATAAGGAAGATAAAAATACTCGTATTTACGGGAAATGTTCCAATTTCCATGGATATGACCCTCTTTGATAGGATACAGGTTCATGTACAGGCATTACTAGATTCATTGAACCAGGTACAAGTTTTTTCTCTGCACCTCCATATATTTTGAAAAAGATAAAAATATCCTTAGGAAAAAAAATTTCATAACCTTTTATTGTTGCAAGCTCTCTATTACACCCATCTTCCTTGTGACAACAATCGTGCTCATATTTTATTCTACTCCCTATTTGCCTCTTGTTGAATTTTTTCTTCTTCTTCATGGCTTAATCCAAAATTCCTTTACGTCTCCCTCACTCTCTATGCAATCCACATAGTTTCTTATTTGATAAGTGCTCTTCTCATTTTGTTTTGATTTTTATAGATAATTCAAAGATGGAGTTAAAAAAAATTGTGAATTTGGATTAGATAATCTAGAGATGGAGTTCGAAAGAAAATTGTGAATCTAGATTAGGTAATTCAAATTTGTTAAACAACATATGGATTACCTAATCCGGATTCAGTAAAAAATCTTAATGAATCTAGATTAGGTAATTTGAACTTGTTAAAAAACAAGCTCTGACTTATTGGATTCAGATGTTGAAAATTGTCACTCTAGATTAGAAAAAAGAAAGCTTCGGATTGCTTTATTTGGATTTCCTATTTTGGACTAGTTCTAGATTGCCTGTTTCAGACTAGGTCCAAATTACTTGTTCCAGACTCAGTGTAGATTGGTTCAATAGGAAGTCCAGATTACCCAATCTGGACTCGTTCCCACACAAGATTTTTGTTCATTCGAATTCACCTTTTTGGACTACTAAACCGCATAAATAAAAAAATGTCTAAGCACCACCATGAAATATTGAATCCAGATCGACACCTCCACCAATCCGATTGCAATTTTCAGTAAACACGACAAATAGGGATATAAGCAAGTGTGATCTTGCAAAGTCTGGATTCAGAGACATGAGATGAAGATGGAAACACATGAGATAGAGATGGAGAGATGTGTCTCTCGGTGTTATGCAGATTTTTACCTAAGGACATTTTCTTCTTTTAAAATTATATGGAGGTGTAGGCAAAAAATTGGGAGGTGTAAGGAGAAAAACTTTAGATATGGGTATGTAATTACCCATCTATACCAACCCCGTTATAATTTTAATAATTATATAGTAAACTTAAAGTTATATATTTAATTAAAAATTTTAATTATTAAACTTTAATTTATAATTTCTTATTATTTATATAATTTTAAATTAAAATATAATTAATAACTTAACATATAATTAAATACTATTTAGGCAAATTAAATACTATTTAGGCAAATTAAATACTATTTAAATAAATTTTTAAATTATTTTAAGATATTACCTAAAATACTTGAGGAACCAATTTACATAAGAAAAAGTAATGAAAGATTAATTTACGTAAAAATTTCTTCCCATAAATGATACTTCACTCTTTAATATATACTAAACATGAACTGAAGAGCTGATTCTTTCCTTTAGTATTATAATTGAAACTTTTTAAAAGGATAATTGAAACTTAAAAAAGACCAATTCGCCACATAATTGAAATATTCTTTCAATGTTACAAAGTATGATGCTCTTACATAAATGGTCAATATTACCATAGCATTTGATGGTAATGTACTACTTTCTACAATGTAAAATTTAAGGGCAGAAGAACAATCTAAGAGATGAATTCCTATCATTTTACAAATGTTACTTTTCTTTCTTCTTACTAATACAAAAATTTGCGCCCCTGTGATCATCCATATGATCTAATCAAAATGGAGGTCAAAAGAAAATGTTAACAGATATTGTGAAACCTACCCTGCCTTTTTGCTAACACAACCAATATAGTATGGATGCCCACAAAAAACAAGAAAAATGGGAGGGGCGAGGGTGAGAGTGGGTGGATTTACAACATGATGTTGAATTAGAGAACATATTTTGAACCTTAAAAGATAGGCTGCAACACAAGAGGACTAACAATAGTCATGTAAAAATTGGAAGTTTGCATTCTCAAGAAGTTCTGCAGGAGGTTTTACTTTTGGCACGGACTTATCTAGAGAAGAAGTAGAGATCTCTTCAACGATAATAGGATGACTGCAGTTTCAAAACAGTGAAAGGTGAAGAATTCAGTATCAACACTAATAAAATTTGAGTGAAAAACTATTTTTGTTCCTGAAAGTTATAGACGCTAGCATTTAGATTCTTTTTCAAAGAAATTTTTAAATAAATTAGTTTTCTAGGTTGATATAGAAGTTGACTCATAAAGCATTTTAAATAACGCTTTTTAAAGTGTTTTAAAGTTCTATCTAAGATGTTTTAAGAATCAAATTGCATAATAACATAATTAGAACTAATTTGTTTGACAAATGCTTTCAAGAATCTATGTGCTGGCTGTTATATCTTTTAGGGACTAAAATGGCTATTTACTTGTATATGTGTGCATCACATGAGTGGAGTTTACCTTGTGTTGTCCTCCAACAAGAAGGATTTTTCATCTTCCTCTTTATCATCTGTCATTAGAAGCTTCAATCTAGTAGTGACCTACACAAGTACATAGCAATATTTACAATAACTAATATCCACTCCACAAAGTAATGGCTGAGAAGAAAACGTGCGGATAGATAGATGTAACTCACTCACATCTGATGGTAAACTTTGTTTAGTGTCATCATCTTCACGGTAATGTGTACATATTCTATAAAGCTGTTGAGCACTCAGGACCTAAATTCAGCATATATAGATGTTAGTGACAGAAACGTTGAACTAACTTGTTGTGTATATTATAGTTTTATATATGTTTTCAGTTCCCGAAAATATGGTGAATTTTGGTTTTAACTATTTCAAAAAAAAAAAAAGGTTGGTTTTGTTCTTCAACTTATTTATATGATTCCCGTTATTATTTAGTGATAATGTGCTATACCATGTTTAAATGCAGGCACATCATTAAGGAACTTCAAAAAAATGAGTTAAAATTGATGGAAAAAAAAAAGAAAGACTAAAACCAAAATTAACCATATTAGCAGCATATTAAAAAAAATGCAAGTGTCCATTTTGCATGTAGCTCACACCTAGTGGGATAAGACATGGGAGTTGTTGGTTTTAATCAGCAATGCAAAATGTTGTTAGAAAGGCAGGTTTACTTACTATGCACAAGACAAAAAGAAAAAAATCTGCACATTTTTTGCTCATATAGAGTAGAGAAGCTTCAGACAAAGTTCAAGTAGCAAATCTTTGTTAGTTTTATAATAGGTTAATGTTTGGCTGTCGAGGGTTTGCTGTTCATAAAGCACGTTCATGTATTCATAGCCTTTTCTTACACTAGTTATCAATCAATCATAATTAGATAAAAGCACTTACAGGGCAGAGGTCATTTGTAAGATCATCATAGGATAACTCCTCCTTCTTTGGTGCAACCTGGAGAAATGATTTCATCCACAATTAAAACAAGGGAGAAGAATTGGTGCTTAAGGATTCAGGGAACTTTTTTACTGTATTTTAAATTTATGGTATATTAGTCATGTATAATTGCAGTAATAATATAATAATATAAAGACCAAGTAAGGAAGTGCCCCTTCTCATGGCATCTTACTAATCTCTCAATAGGAAAGAAAGTCTACGTAAAATGTAAATCAATTGGGTTAATTTTATCCAATTGGAGACACCAAAGGAGAAAGCAAAATATGATAATAACCCTTTACCCCTTAAAATAAAGGATTACTTAAAGTATCACTGAAGCTACATAAGGTCCATTTACAAAGCAAAAGTGTTCACGGAAGAAGTAATAGGCATACCAAGAAGCTAACTGCTTGCATTGCGTGCTTGAGTTCATCCAAAGATGAGCCAACATACTGCAACAGAAATATTCATTAGCTAAATAAGAATTAAATCACCGTTCATATAATGCATGTGACTTAAATATGCATAGGAAAGTTATAAAGGGCAAATATAGTGTAGTACCTCTTCTTGTGCTTCAGTACCCCATTGTTCTAGTTCAGCTAACCCTGATTTTATATATTCTCCATTTTTTAATGTGCAGTATTCTTGGTGTAAAAGAATGCTGGAAGAACAAAGCATTCCCAATTGACAATTCAACCGGATGCCTTTAATTAGTCCGTTACTGTAAAAAGGGGCGGAATTAAACAAAATATCTTACCTATTAAAGATTTCCACATTGATGTATTGAAAAATTTGATTAAATAGCTTCTGAACAAGAACCCCAGGCACCTGGGACAAAACGTAAAATCAGTTTTCTCTATAGCATAAAAATGGACTTGGGAGGCAAAGGGTTTAAAGGAACCAATTCAGTATACTATAAAACTTTCACATACATAGTTTTCTTTCAGAATGTTGAGATATTTATTAAGGCATTCGATAATGCTGATCCAAGTTGGTTGGTTGTTTTCACTTGATGTTTTCTCCGCCTGAAGTCATATTATCATATGTGAGTGGAATAAGCATAATGAAATTGACACAGTCAACTAACTAGATATATAGATTGAGCTCCATCTTCTGGCATGCAAGAGACATCTTCAAGCCAACCCTGAGCCCCCAATTTTATTTTATTTTCAGAAAAAGGAGAAATAGAAGTTACATGTATTCTGTTTCCACAGAAGCTAAAATCTAAAACAAGTCCAAATGATGCATGCATTTGCATAAGTGAATAAGATACCAATACATAAATACATCAGGAGAAAACAGAAGAGTAGATAAATAACATCCAGTGAGAGCGAGAGAAAGATAGCAGAATAATAACAACAATAATAAAGCCTCATTCCTCTAGGTGAAGTCCGCAAATAGAAGAATAGCAAATTTAAAATACAGAATAGTTGAAGATACGGATTTAAATTTCAATGTGAATAAGTTAATTTGAATTTCCTGGGCATGAAGACAGTTATTTGTAAGATTTACACCAGATAAGAGCATCAATTAAGTGCAACAACTAAGCAACACCACTATCACTCCACTCCTATGACAATGATCCGAATACTGTATAATTTCCAGCACACTGGCATCACACTTATTAAATACAAAGACATATTCCATTACAAAATATATAGCTTCCACACCTTAATACAAGAAGAAAGTATAGGTGACAATTCTTCCTTAAAATTTTCTCGAACGATTCCATATATCTTTTCCACATAAGCTGCAAGCTGCTGCTTGAAAAGCAAAGCTGGATATTTGGCATCAACCTGATGCACTACATCAAAAGCACTGCTGGAAAGACTATTAGATGAACGGAAACCCTGAGAAACAACATCAAATTCCATGTAGTGAGATTAATGGTGTTATCTCTGTAATAATTATTTCTAATTATTTATTAGGGATACCATAATTAAGTAAAATACCATTGTTTATAGGTATGTATTTAAAAAAAAGTAAGAATTTAAAATTAAAAGAATGTGACGATTGTGATTTTTCTACTATCATAATTAAAATATGTGTAATTTTTGTGATTGTAAATTTGATTAAAGGTTGCTTTGCTCTGGAAAAGTAATTTGTAGTTGTTAGTTAATGATGCCTAGTGTGCAAATTAGGGTTTAGGGTTTAAATAGCTATAATTTGTTTTTTATTTAGGGATACACATTTTCAGATACCATAACCAACAACTCACTTTATGTTTTGTTATTGTTTTTTTAACAAGAATTAATGTATGCTTGATGGTACTATAGGACAAGCACAATTTTTTCCCATCTAAAAATGAATCTTTTGAAGCAGACCAAAAAATGAACCTATCGTTTTTTATTACAAAAGTTTTTACCTAGAGCAAGGTGTATAGGAGAAATATAATTGAAATTTTATTGATTTCAGATACCAATTCAGACATATTTTTTCCCCTTTATTTTCTCTGGATTTAATTGATAATTAACTTCAGAAACTGACAGACTACAAAGCAAAGTGTATTCATATACCATCGTATGGATACTTTGGAGACAAAAACATCCCTGACAGCCTTCAATAATTAGTCATACATTTTGGAAGCATTACATAATCCGATTTCATAGCAGAGTATAAAATATAGCATCTAAACAATCATATTCATATCTGAAAATGAAGTATTGATGTGCATTATGACCCAGAAGTTCACATGGAACTTATGCTCAACACATGTTCACTTGGATAGATGTAAAGAAACTTGATACCTGGGTCATCCTCCCAAAAAACGATGTTGGAGTAGGTGGTTTCCGTGCTGTAGGTACTCTTAGACATCGCTGTAGATGGAAAAACAATGAAGATGTATTGGATAGCCAATAAGCCATACAATCATTCTTGTCTGGATCCTGTAAAATTGTTTAGAATACCACGTTAGACTACATTACAATAACCATGTATCATCCTTATCCAAACACCGCACACAAAATGCATTCTTAATGTGTTTTATGTTTTATTTTTATTTGATTTGCTTTCATTTAATATTGGATTGATTTACGAATAGGGATTGAAGTGAGTAGGAGGAGTAAGGACATTATCTCCTTAATCCAGATTGATATGTGAAGATACGGAGCACTCTTAATTTTAACTACCTTATTATTGGGACATCTATCTTTGAGTGAGTTTGGTGATCCAATTTATGTTGGCAATGCTTGTAGATGATGAATACTTAGGCTCAAATATAGCAGAAAATGAATGACAAGTAGAAAATGAAAGTTAAAAAAATCACCAATTTGGAGAGTTTAGTCTAGGGGTTGCCATAAAGAGCAATAACTGCCATGAGGCAGTTATTGTTAGGAGTATGACAATTATTACCACAGTAGTTTTAAGAATGTAGAATGCAATAATTCCTCTGAGGCAGTTATTGTAGGAGGTACAAATCATTTTCTACTATGTTTTTATATTAATGGCCGAATTATATTTTCAGACAAATCCTAAGTCTAATATACTTTTACCTCTAAGAAACAAATGGAAAAATGGTTTGAGCAGACAGACAGTTACCTCTATTTCGGAACCAATCAGCTGAATCAGACGATCAAATATGCTTGTTTTTTCTGCTTCAAAAGATTTCCAATGTAATAGACAATTGTAAAGGGTAAATGCTGCAACAGGTTTTCCTTCGCAGAACCCAAGATCTTTTGTCACACATTTGAAAAGAGCATCTACACTCTCCTACAAGGAAGGAAAGAAAAAAAGATGATCTGACTAATTGCTACAAAAGTATATAGAAATATAAATTAAATATCTTATTAAGCTACAATTGTTCTGAAAGAACATACTTGATGCCTCTCCATTATAGATCTCCTTCCTTTACTATCCTGTGAACCAAATGTTTTTGCAGGAATAGAACTCTGCACTACGGCTGCCTATAGAAAATAGACTTTTCTTTAAAACCATGATAAAAGGACAGGTGGAAAACTTTTCTTTCGTGACAAATACAAAGGTGAAGTACAAATTACAAGAAAAGTAAAAGCAATTTCAAATCTTAAAGTCCTTATTACCTGAGTACCATTTTCCAAAGGCTGTAATAGCAAGAGCAGAAAAAAGACATTAATATAATCTCCAGTAAGGGTAAACAACGATGATAGTTGACAAAGAATTATTAATTCACATTACTCATTAACTATATGAGATTATTCAACTAGGAATTAGGACCAGCTTTACGTAAAATTATTTAATTGAGGATAATTTAAAAAATATCAATTAAAAGTAACGAGTAAACCAACATTTTAGTCCTTAAAAATTATAAATACTAACACTTAGAATGAATTTTTTAAACAAATTAATCCCTAATAATTATTTTAGTGTACAAATTGGTCTTTAAAGTATTTTAGATAATTCTTTTAAAATTTTAAAAGTGCTTTCTAACGTGATTTAAGGACCAACTTGTACAATATAAATAAAAATTCAGAAGTTAACATGCTAAAAAGACTTAAATATGTTTCAAGTCTATAATATATTAGCACAATTTGCATTGGGACCCAGTAAATCTTGTTTTGTGTTGTGTCCCAATAAAATTTTTTACTTTGTTTTGGGTCTCTACAACACTTTAAATAACACTTGTTTAAAATAAATACTTTCAAAGATAGTTTAGATAGTGCTTGAAGTACTCAAAACAAGATAAGAAATTTATTAGGACCCAGTATGAAGCAAAAATTTATTAGGAACCCAATAAAGAATTTGCTAATATATCAGAGACTGTAAAGATATTTAAGCCACTGAAAAATATCTTTCAAAGTCCTACCTTCCACCTTTAACATAATCACTTTGAAGGTTTACTCTAAAAGTAGTTGATGAGGAAATATGAATAGAAAATGAAGGGTAGAAGCAGCCTCACTTAATAAGCAATTGTTTTGTAATTACCGGAGTTGTAACAGGTGCAAACTTTCCTGACATTCTCCTGGATGATGAACTCAACAAGGCTTGCTGCCGCAAAACTTGATTCTCAGTTTCCATATCAGATAATTTTTCTTCAAGCCTAGGACATAACAAAGGAACATATAAAACCAAGGAAAACATAAAATATTCCTTATAATGGAAACCTGAAGAAGCAAAGGCCAACGTAACAACCTTTGCATATTCGTCTTTATCTCAATCATCTTTGATTCTGTCTCTATAATTTGACTCATGCGCTCCTCACTAAGCCTGCTACATTCTTCATATTTCCTCTCCGTTTCATCAATTTTTCTTTCCAACAAATTAACTTGATCCTGCAAATCTTCAGAAGTTATTTGGATATTATGAAAGCCTAGAACATAAATTTCAAACAATTATTGTGCAATTTATACCTTAAGTTGATCATTTTCCTTATTAAGCTTAATGAAGAACTCATTGTCAGTAACATTAACAGGAAACTCCTGTGCAGTTTTCTTTTCCGGTGAATTAATTACTTCCTGTAAAGCATAAAAAATAAAAACATCAAGAGAAAAAATTTCAAACACTTATTATTTTATACCGGTGTTCGTTTTCTAAAGTAAGTTTATTGATAAAGTCATTGTCAGTAGTATTAACATGAAATTCCTGTACAGTTTTCTTTTCCAATGAATTAAGCAGTAAAGCATAAAAAAAATAACAGTAGAAATAACAAAAATTTCAACACTTATTATGTAATTATACCTTAACATGTTCATTTTCTGAAGTAGGTTTATTGATCAACTCATTGTTAGTAGCATCAACAGAAAAGTCCTGTACTGTTTTCTTTTCCAATGAATTAATCAGTTCCTGTAAAACATAAAAAATAAAATAACAACAATAACAATGGCAATAACATAAACTTCAAACATTTAGTGTTTGTTTGACAACAGTTTTATAAAATTATTTTCAGTATTTAAGTATTCAAAAACTAAAAACTCGTTTGGGTAGTATTTTCTTAAAACATTTTTCAAAAACAGTTCTAGTTTTTTAGTTTTCTATTTTTTTTTTAAAACTCAAAATACAATGAAAATATATTATTTTTTGCTTTTCATTAATGACATGTTTGTAAATATGAATAAGGTTTAATTTTCACATCTTCAAACTAATTTTCAAATAACACTTATGAAACAAGTTTTTTTTTTTCTTTTCTTTCAGATACAATTCTTCAAAACTATTTTTAAAAACTCTTTTCAAAAACTGAAACAAACCAATCAAACCCTTATTATGTAATCTATACCTTAAGATGCTCATTTTCTGAAGTAAGTTTATTCATCAACTCATTGTCAGTGTCATTAACAGGAAACTCCTGTGCAGTTTTCTTTTCCAATGAGTTAACCAGTTCCTATAAAGCATAAAAAATAACAATGACTTTGGATACCGTGACACACCCAGCAGCATAAATTTATCAAACACTTCTTATGTAATGCTTGCCTTGAGTTGTTCAATTTCTGCAGTAAGCTTATTGATCAATTCACTGTCAACAACATTAATAGAATTTTCCTCTGTAGTTGGAGTTTGCTCATCTACTTTCTTGGCAGCCTCTCGTTCCTGAATGAGCGCTGCCTTTGTTTCTTGCAACTGAAGTTCCATTTCTTGCAAAGCATTCTGTAGCTTTTCATTTTCCTGTGTCTTGGCTTCCTTAGTTTCTTGCAACTGAAGCTCAATTTCTATCAAAGCATTCTGTAGCTTTTCATTTTCCTGTGTCTTGGCTTCCGTAGTTTCTTGCAACTGAAGCTCCATTTCTTGCAAAGCATTCTGTAGCTTTTCATTTTCCTGTGTCTTGGCTTCCGTAGTTTCTTGCAACTGAAGCTCCATTTCTTGCAAAGCATTCTGTAGCTTTTCATTTTCCTGTGTCTTGGCTTCCGTAGTTTCTTGCAACAGAAGCTCCATCTCTTGCAAAGAATTCTGTAGTTTTTCATTTTCCTGTGTCTTGGCTTCCTTAGTTTCTTGCAACAGAAGCTCCATCTCTTGCAAAGAATTCTGTAGTTTTTCATTTTCCTGTGTCTTGGCTTCGTTAGTTTCTCGCAACTTAAGCTCCATCTCGTGCAAAGCATTCTGTAGTTTTTCATTTTCCTGTGTCTTGGCTTCCTTAGTTTCTTGCAGCTGAAGCTCAATCTCTTGCAAAGCATGCTGTAGTTTTTCATTTTCCTGTGTCTTGGCTTCCTCAATATCACAATGAACCAAAACATTTAGAATGTTGGTTACATAATACAACTAAAACAATACGTTTATAAGTAAAAGAACACAAAGAAACAATCATACTTCTACATTTTCATATACTGTCAATAAATAATTACCCTCATTTCCTTCTCTGTTTCTAGAGACAAAGTTAATTCTTTGACTTGCTTTTCCAGATTATTTTTGGCAGCTTCAAGTGCCTTGGATTCCTTGGCAGCCTGCAGCAAGTAAATATTTAGATATTTTTCAAGTTATTAAAACAAATAAAAGACGGTCATATACAAAACAGTTGTAGCATGTATGGATGAAAGGATAAAATTCAAATTTAAAATACATGTAGCACCACGGTTTCACATTGTTTTGGGAGGAGGGGGGGTGATGAGAAGTAAAAGAGAGCTAGAGAGAGGGAGTGAGGAATTTGAAAGTTGTTTCATTGTCACAGTGGTATGCATCCATGGTTCAGCTTGTTAGGTCTCTATCACTAACTGACACCTGCCTAGTTTGCAAAGCCCAAGTGAGGTTGTGGGCTTAGTCCAGCCGCCCAATTACAATTAAAGTCTTATCTATAATAAGCATGGAATAATGCAAAAATAACTACACAACGAATTCTTACAAAATTATATAATCTTAAAGCAACGCAATATACTATAGTAGTAGTGATATAAAGAAATTTACCATAACAAAACTTATCAAACTCTTAAAAAAAAAAACTGTTAGGAATTTTGCGCTTGAAAGCAAAGGTAAAGGAAATTAGGATAGAGAAAACAGAACTTTTATTGATTGATAGCTATGTGACAAGGAGAATGTCTCCTTTACAGGCCTAATCCCTTAGCAACAGACTATTCTCTTCTCTGCCTCCCAAACTCCCCTTAATGAGTCATTGTTGCTTTCATCCCTTCCTATGCACAAATTGTACAATTCTCCGCAAAGTCCTATAAACCCTTGAGTACCCAGACAAGAAGGAATGAAATTCCTGCAGGAACTTTGGGATCCACTTTGAGGAAGTAGTCAAAGCTAGTCGCCCTTTGTAATATAGTCTATCATTTTCCAATATATACTTTTGTGAGAATTGGGGTCTTGCTTTAGATCTTCTTTTACCTTTGATAGTATCAGGTCAACTTCCACTTCGTTATCAATTTCAGTTATATCCTGTTAATACGGACGAGACAAACCTTGGAATTCCCTTTCCTCCTTTCTTCCAGACAGAGCATCGACAACCTTATTTGTAGCCCCCAACTTGTACACTATCTTGAATTCATACCCCAACAATTTAGCCAACCAGTTTTGCTGAACTTGTGTGGTGATTCTTTGCTCTAACAGGTATCTGAGACTTTGTTGAGATAGTACATATAGTGAATTTCCACCCTAAAAAATGAGGTCTCTTGTGGTGAATGGCCAAAACCTAGGCCATCAATTCCTTCTCATACACTATTCAAAGTTGCTACTGATAGGGCCTTGCTGAAAAAAGCTATAGGCCTTTTATTTTGAGATAATACAACCCGTATTCCTTTTCCATATGTATCTCACTTAATGACAAATGGTTAAGAAAAGTCTGGCATGCTGTAGTTTCTGAATGGCTGTCTCACTTTCTTGAAACCAGTGAAAATTCCCCTTCTTCAACAGCTCTCTGAGGGATTTGGCAATTTTTGCATAGCCCTTAATAAACCTTCGGTAGTATCCAACTAAACCCAAGAAACTTTTTACAGCCTTGACAGATTGAGGAGTTGGCCACTTCAAAATTGCTTCTACCTTCCTTTTACCCATAAACACCCCCTTGTGAGATATTACATGCGCTAAATAGTCAGTTTCCCTTTTTCCAAAACTAAACTTTTTCAAGTTAGCTACGAAACTTTGGTTTAGAAAAGCTTTTAAAATAGTACGCAAGTGAGTAAGGTATTAATTCCAATTTTAACTATAGACCGAAATATCATAAAAGAATACTACTAAGGCAAACCTCCTCAGGTATGACTGCAGGGTAGAATTCATCGCATACTAAAATGTAGAAGGGGCATTTGTCAACCTAAAGGGCATGGCCAGAAATTCGTAATAGCTTTGATGGGTTTGAAAAGTAGTTTTTTAAATGTCCCTTTCACATATCCAAATTTGATGTATCTGGCTCTTAAGTCTATTTTAGAAAAATATTTGGCTCCGTTAAGTTCATCAAGTAATTCTTCCATAACCATAATAGGAAACTTATATGGTATAGTTACTTTGTTTAGAGCTTGATAATTCATGCAAAATCTCTAACCCTTATCCTTCTTCTTCACTAGGATAACAAGGTTAGAAAAAGGACTATTGTTGCGCTGAATGATCCCAACATTCAACATCTCCTGAACTTGCTTTTCAATTTTGTTTTTCTGTAGATAGGGGGTACTTGTATGGTCTCACATTCACTAGGTTTACTCCATCTTTGAGATGGATTTGATTATCCACTGCACGGTTGGGGGGTAATCCTCTAGGGTTAAGAGAAAACAGGATGAAATTCCTTTAGAACCTTTGATAATTGCTTATGTTGTTCTACAATCAATTTGGTTCCCCTGAGTTCTTTTCTTTGTTTGGGTTCAGCCTCTTGTTCTACTACCCGTAGTATAGAGGCAACTTTTATATCCTTCTCTTTTCTCAAGCTTTGGCAGGAAACTAGTATTTTGGTCAGTCTCGGGTCCCTTTTAATCTCCAGCTCCTCTTGCTATTTTTGAAATCTCATGGTTAATGCCTTCCAATTTGCCTTGACTTTCCCCAAAGTTTCTAACCAGACCACCCCTAGAACCACATCCACTCCCCCTAATTCAAACACAAAGAAATCTCCCACTACTTCATAGTTTCCCATCGCTATCGATAATCCTTCACAACACCCCTGGACCAATTTTTTATGCCCATCACAATGTAAGAATTTGTGATTTTCACTTCTAACTCAGGCTTTCTACCAGATTTTTTGAAATAAAATTGTGGCTTGCTCCACTATCTATCAAGATCAGCGCTCTTCTCCCATGGCTGGCCCCTTCCAAATTCATAGTTTGAGGTTGGGTAAGACCTCCAACGAAACACCAAGATAAATCAATCCAGCTATACTCCCTATCCGAACTCGGCTCCTCCTCATTCCTTTCTTCCATGTCAATTCTTAAAATCTCCCTCTTATCGTCCACCTCTTCATCCTCTGCTAAGATGATGATCTTCAATCCTCTTTCTAGGCACTTATACCCTGCCGTGAATGGTCCTCCAAACTGAAAACGTAGCTTTTCATCTCTTCTTTACAAATACTCATGATAGGGTAATTGTCTTGCACCCTTACTCTAGTTCCCCCAAGATCTTGCATCTCTTTGTTGTTTATTTGGTTGATTTTTGCTCGGTCTTCCTCTTTCTTGATTTGGCCCTAGTTAGATGTCCCCATCGGTATGGTGCGTGCTGCTATTCCACGGGCATTTGGATATTTGAAATTTTTGCTTTGGTATTGTTATTTAGAGCTTTGTCTCCCTTCATTTTCAGCCTCTTCAATGTCACAAGCCAGCTCTATCTTTTTGGCGAGATTATTTGGGATCGTGAATCTTACTTTGCTTCATAAATTCTACTTTAGTCCTGCCAAGAAATAGCCCAATAACTGTTCTTCTGATGTTGACGTAGCTTGTGCTATCAATAGCTCGAATTCTTACACACAGTCTCCCACTTTCTTGTCTCAATGTTGCTAGCCTTTTATATACAGAGCCTCTACCATGCCCTCCCAAATCTTCTCAGTAGTGCAACACATAATTCCTCCCAGATTGATTCTTAGTCCCCTTTCTCCAGTATTGGAACCAGTTGACAACATTGCCATCTATGCTGATGAATGCCAGCCTTAGTTTCTCTTCAGTTTTCACCCTTTGCACCTCAAAAAAATTTTCTGCCCTCGCAATACATCCTAAGGGGTTTTTGCCATCGAAAGATGGTAAATTCCACCTTCTTTATCCATTCGTGTGGCATCATCTAAACTGCTTCCTCCTCGCTTTCTTTGGCTGCCTCTATCTTGTTATTCTCTCCACAAAATTCCTAGTTTCTTAGGATGCCTTGTTGCTACATCCAGGTTCTAAGCATGTCACGCATTTCATCGATGCCCTCCACGGTCTTTGTGATCACTCCTTGTTCGCTAGTGAATTTCTATCGACGATTTCATTGCTGCCAATCTTGCTTCGTTTTTCTCCAATTTGCTCCAATAAGGGATTCGGCAGGTCAGACCAATTGTTAGGAATCTTCTGCTTGAAAGCAAAGGTAGAGGGAATTAGGATAGAGAAAACAGAACTTTTATTGATTGATAACTCTGTGTGACAAGGAGAATGTCTCCTTTACAAGGGCCTAATCCCTTAGCAACTGACTACTCTCTTCTCTGCCTCCCAAACTCCCCCTAATACTACTATCTATCTAAGACTAACCCTGGCAGCTAACTAAGACACTTCAGTTAGTTACAAGGCTAACTAACAACTGAAAGTAGTTACAACAACTAACAACTAAAAGTAGTCACAGCTACTAACTATATTACATCCTTCCGTGACACTAATAAAGGTCTATCTCTGTTTTCTACTCTAACAAAAACCAACATGTTAAGACTTTCAGTTACTTATAAAATAAAAAACACCAGCAGTTTGCTAATGTTTGAAGAATTAATAAAAGTAGACAAGAGGGAACACCATTTTAAGCTTTCGAAGTTCTCTACGTGCCAATGTTCTCCTCCGGGAACACTGTGCAAAAACTGCTGCTTTCTTTAGCTTCCGGAAATAAGTATGCGCTGAATAACCTCTGTAGTGAGCCTATGATAAGAAAAATCTCACATGAATTTAATCATGTTCAATGTATAATGCACTAAATATACTAGTCCTCTTTAGCTAAGAAGAAAATGCAGCTCTATCATACCTGAATAACAATTGCAGCCTGTGTCCGTTTCCGGAATCTAAGTTCATTTCTAGCGGCCATCCCTCTCATACCAGTTTGAATATAAACGGCTGTGGCATAAAGAGTTTTGTAAGCTTTTCTGGAAATATACATGCGGAAGTCTTTCTGGATTTTCAAAGAAGCAGCTTCCCTCCTCATGGATTCAAATTGATATCGTGAAAGTTGTCCTGCATTAAATTCATAACGTGGTAATGTACAATCAAAATTCAATCTTTCATTGATTACATATTAAAAAACTATAAACAGTCATAAATGATTGACATAATGGAGACCTCTAGCAACCCTTTGAATTTCTATGGCAGACAACTGCACTAAAACGTAGTGTTTCCGAGCAATAAACATGCGGGCCTTTTTCTGAATAACGCATGCAGATCTTCCCAAGACCTCAGCACGACATGCATCTAGTTCTGCCATTTGACCTGCTCTCAGAAACACTTTTGTCTTTCCAATCTGCAATGGGAATAGTTCAGCAAGAGTATTCTTTTCCTTTTGTGCTAAGATATTGTATCCAGCAATCACAAAGCACATGGATGCAATAGCAGTTAACTTCGTAAGTAAGTATCGGGAACAGTGGAACATTTCTTACTTTCTCTGTCATGTTTTTTAAATCAATGGAAAAGGAACTCCAAATAACATTATATTCCAATCCATGTTTTAATATAACATGTTTTAGAAACAAGGTAGCAATTCCTACCATAGATGTAACCAAATAGCAATGTAAATGTTACAACTGAGATTAATAGAAATTCTAGTTAGTTGGATAAATTGGCACCTGATAATCTTTAAGATTTGCTCTCTCTAGAAGCCTCTTGCAAGCAGTCACCTCATTAGGACTGTGAATATAAGGTTATTATTATTCAGTTTCAAATATTCTACAATCAGATTCATCTACATGACTAGAAATGGAAAACCAAAAAATGGAAAGGGATGAAAATACCATGCTTTCAGAACCTTAGGTTCCAGGATAGTAAACCGCTGAACAAATTCATCAAAGTTCTTTCTAGTGGGATATCCAGCACAACTTATCCGAATTGCCTCCATTACTCCCTGTGAATGGCATCCACAAAGTCTCAAGTCACTTGGCCAAAATACTCATGTCATACTTGAGAACACATCGAAATGGCATTGAACTTACTCCACATCGAAGTTGCTGCAACACATTATTGTTCTCGAAAATCCCTGGCTTCAGAAGATTATTTGGCTTTACACAACGAATGTAGTGTGGCTCGGTAGCATTTAGTGTTTCAAGCAAAGATTGCAGTTGTTGCTTTATAATACATGCATTAAGAATAATACAGATAAATACAAGGCAGATAATTTTCATTTATATGCTCGGAAAAACTCAACAGACCTTAAACTGATTGGCTATAGAAGAGAACTTTGTCGATTTTGTAGTTTCCTCAGGTAAAGGTGGGAACAGCCCTGAAACAAAGGGGCACTTTGAAGCACTGAGTAGAGCGGCATGCTCTGGAACAACATAGTCTTTATTTTTATCAAGGAAAAAATCAGTTTGATAAGTAACCTGAAATAAAAAATCATCATACATTAAGCCTTTTTGCTTCATTGCTAATGGTGAATAATTATGTAGAAAAAAATGTATGTCACTTACGTCACCAGCATAGTGGTTAACTGTGAAGTCAGTGCGAGACAACTTTGGCTTGCTGAAGCGTTTGTTGTCTTTAAAAGTTTGATATAGCTTTTCAGCAAATGTTTCATGCGTTGATCTTGGAAACATACTACAAAGAATAAGTAGGACGATCTCACAATCTCAAAGGATATGAATATGCAGATGTAGCTACATAATAGATATAGATATATATTTAATGCACAATGACAAAGATTGACCATTCCATATCTAAAACAACGACCATCTTACAACTATTTGAATCATTCAGTCATTTAAAACATACCAGGCCTCATCCAGGAGAGCAATAATTCCACCGGGTTTCTGAAGTTAGAAGTTTACATCAATTAGAAAGATAAACTACAAACAAGCAAGTATATCTCAGTAGAGTTCATATACATATGCAGTTATGTGTGCAAGCTAGCAATCTACTTCCTTTTTAAAGATAAAATAAATTTAATGCACTAGTTTCATCATTTCATACAAAAAACTAGGTAGTTGTGACATTAATAGAATAATCATTATTCACTATTAATAACAGATAAACTTACTCTGAGGAGTTTTTATTAGAATGAAAGGTTTAAAAAAACATCATCAAAATGTTATACAACACATGTATTATCACTATTGTTATCTTAAATAAATGGTGAAACCATTGAAATATAAATGAAAATACATTTAATACAAGAATGAGATGGTAAACTGATAGAACTTTCCTACAACAGCAAAATGGATAGAAGTGTGAATTACACCTTCTCTATGAGATCAAGAACATCTTGATTATCGACAAACTCAATATAACTCCAATCAATCTCTTCCTTTGTGTATTCCTCTTGCTCCATTTTGAAGACATGCTGCATAATGAAATATTAATGGAGTCATCAGAAATTGTTGACCAGATAATGAATTCCAAGAGAATAGAGAAGACAAAAGAATCACACCTGGTTGAAATGTTGCTGTAATTTCTCATTTGTCAAATTGATACAAAATTGCTCAAAGCTGGGAAGGACCGATAAAACATTATATTGGAGAGTTAAAAAAGTTAGTAACACAGGCACAAAAAAAGCTCAATCCATGAGGATAGAATTTTTTGGGGCTTGAATTTTGTGGAAGTGCACCACAAACCATACGTAACATGATTTATCAACACATATGTAAAGATTTAAGTGAATACTCAACTTTTTATGTACTACATTTTGTTAGATTTCATCTTAAACCAACTGCCATTAAATGAAGTTGCTCAACAGGTATAATAAGCTGGGCAACTTACCAACAACTAAAATGAGTTATAGGCTCTGATATATTTTAGATTTCATCTTATTAAAACCTTGACATTAAGTGAAGTTCCTAATAACAGCCAAGAGAATATTGTCCCTTGGTAGAGGAGAGTACTTTTACGTAGAACATCAAAATAATACGAAGGCGACATCAAAGTTCTTGGAAAATATTAACTAATGCATAAAATAAAAATTTACAGCTTTATCAACTTCTGTTTCATAATTCAGACACGGCATAAAAGCTCCTTTAGTAAACCCACTTCATATAAATACCAGGCAAAAGAATGGTACTAGCTAAGCACCTGTTTGTCTTGAAACTCTCAAATCCATAGATATCTAGAACCCCAATCAAGTGAATTGAATCTGGATCTTGCCCAATAGTGTTGTTAATCTTCTCCACAATCCTGGATCAAGAGATGTTTGCATCAATTAAATTACAGAAACTTGTGCATATTAAAAGGAGCTTTTGTATTCATAAGGATATATGAACTTATTTATATTTTCGTAAACATCACAGAGATTACCAGTCAAAAAGCCTTGAATAAACTATTTTAGCCAATGCATCTCTACTGAGAGCTGCAGCATTTGGATCAAGCGATTTTGTTATGGTGTCACCACGAGTCACCATAACACGTTTGCAGAAAGAGTCTTCAAGGGACTTCTCATCACACCTACCGTGTACAAATAAATAGATAACCATAGATATAACAGATTTGAAGATTAAAATTCCAGAGAAACAACAAATAAATTCACAACTTCACTTACATAAAAAGCTCGGCTGCGGTTTTTAGGTGGAAATAGGATTTTTCATCCTTGGGTTGAGAGGAATCCAATTCCTCTTCCCTTCCCTTAACAAATTCAATGTTTCCTAAATGAAGTACTGCAGCTACTATTCGAAATATAGCGTCCTGAGAAGACGAATGGCAAAATTTTGTAATGAAAACAATGAAAAAGAAAAACACACACCCTCTCCAATAGGGATGTAACTGAGGATACCTGCTCGTCAGAGCTAATCCCAACAACCTCCATAGCTCTCTTAGTTGCAATGTATTCCTTAGAGTCATCCAATCCATCCAGCTCAATGCAATTTGATTGATTAAGGTAATGAAATTTTCTTGGATTTCCCAATTTGTACTTATCAATATCCTAGACTTGGAAAATCTCAAATAAAGTTAAATTCACATCAAAAGCTCATTATACCAGGATAAGTTCAACATGATCAACCAACAAACTAAATTCAAACCCCAACTAATACCAAAATAAAACTTTCAAACCCCAACCTTTGAAGCTCAAATGCATATAGAGAACGTCCATGAACTTATGTAATTAAAACCACCAATCTTGTAAGCCACTTAGATAGTGAGGTGCATGGATAGTTTATATGAGTGGATGAATTTAACCTCATTATCATCATTGTACCAAAAAAAACTATGATTCTTGTTATCACATTATCCTTACCTTCTGAAGAACAAGAGCTTGAATGTTTCCTTCATGGATGACTAAATTTTTCTATGAATGACCAATAAAAGGTGCACCAATTTGTTCAATTTTATGCATGATTAGTATCAATTTAGGAGGTTATCATATGTTAATGGTTACAAAATAGTGGAGAATGTCAACCATTCTTTGATTTCTTGAAGGGAGACTAATATTATTCATGGAATAATTTGTGTTAAAAGAGAAACCGCCATTATTTTATATTGGAAGTAGATCCTAATGTCAAACAAAATTTCACATATTGTAAAAGATGTTAATTTTTATAGGACTAAATTTATTATCCAAAAAGTAAGAATAACATACCTCCTTTGGTGCAGCACAAAGCATATAAAAGCAATGATAATTTCTCTCAGGATCAGACACTTGACACACGCGAGATCGTTCCAGCAAATATGTTCTGATAGCAGCTCCTGAAATTCTCCCCTTTTGATCAAACTGAATCTCCACAAACTTACCAAAACGACTGAAATTATACTGTGTAAACTTAGGACAGACTTTAAACCAATTAAGGCAAAAAAAAAAAAAAGGTACAGTGGAAATTGCAAAGATGGGAAAAAAGTCCTTACTGAACAATAAATTTAGTACCTTGAATTATTATTCCTAACAGTCTTAGCATTGCCAAATGCTTCCAAAACTGGATTGGACTGCAGAACATAAGGGTGGATAACAAGCAGAGTGAGTGATAACATCCAAATCAAATTTCTCAAACATGTATGATTGTTTGTTTCCACTTTTTAAAATCGAAACACAATCAAACAAAAGTCAATATCTAGTTTCTTACCTCCAGAACTTGTTGCTCCACAGACCGTCCTTCAGTTGCTTTTCTCCCTCCCAAAAAGGCAAGATAATGCATAAGCATCTTTGTACTTTCAGTTTTACCAGCTCCACTTTCTCCACTAACCAAAATAGATTGGCTTTTTCCTTCGTTTATCATCTTGCTGCAGATACTTATCTTTGTTAGGGAATGAAGACACATCTTTTTCATTATTTTGTATTATTTGCCAAAGTTGTAGTGATGGATGCAAAACCAAAACAGAAAAAGAACATTAAATACTAGCCAAAGTTATAAAGAAAATTTTTAGTAATTCTTAAAACATTTATACGAGAGAAAAAGGTTTAATTACTTATTTGGTTCCTATACTAGCAAAATCATTGTTTCAGTCCTTGTACCTAGAAATGGTTTTAGTTACCACACACATACGCTTTTTAACTTGTTTGTCCCTTCACATATACCTTTTAATCTGTTTTAGTCCCACTAGTTTTAGATAAGAGTTTAAAACCGATTTAAAAGTGTATATATAGGGATGAACTATAAAATTATCTGGTCTGGGATGACTATATTTTAGTTGCGGAATATTAAAAATTACATATACATTGTTTCATCACTAATTTTAATGTTTCTTCTAGTCATCTTGAGTCATAGAATAGTTTAAAACCATGAAGAAGGCACAAAAAAATTGACTAAGTAGCAACAAGATACCTATATGCAGAACTTGCAATTGCAAAAGGATGGGGGCTCTGCTCACCAAAAGCCGCACCTTTATACTTTGCCATGGTACTAGTTTCACTCAAATGTGGTAACCTTTTAAAAGGGTTCACGGCTATCAATATATTTCCTGTGTATGTCTGCAAACACCATGAACAAAAGTTAAATCTTCATCACAAATGACTGTGACAGCCAAAACATAGCAGAATAGAGAGGTCAATCCAGAAAATAAATGCAATATCTTACATAAATTTCATTCATGGCATATCGAACTTGCAAATTTTGAAGTACTCCTGGTTCATGCAAATATGCCAATCTTGTCATATCTTCTACACCATTAGGTGGGAATTCTGGATCTTTGGGATACATGTTGGCTGATTTGCTCACAACCTGCAATAGAGGTGCATATATAGTTAAAATAAAATCAACTTATGCACTTAGCATATGGAGAAGATAAATGAAAGTTCTTCTATAAGTACATGAGTTGATTTTAGTATATGAGAGAAGTTTATCTCAACAAGGCCTAAATAAACTAATAATAGTGAAGCTTTTTACAAAAAATTTCCCAATAGTATTTGAGCATAAACTATACAAGTCCTTACTAAAAGGGTATTCTTTTTCACCCGATAATGCACTACAGACCCAAATTTGCCTCAATGTACGCAACATTTTAGAGATGTACTATATATGAAGGATATTTGGTTGAAAAATAATGCAACCAATTTCATCCTAGAAACCCTGCGTTTTCTCTTTCCAGCTCATTTACATAGGTGATTTGAAATCACTGTCTGTGTGGAACTTTTGTGATTATCCCAAAAGATTCAAAGCCCTTTCTGTTTATATATTTTCTGCTATTGTTTACTTTTATTGTTTGCTTCTCTATTTTTAGGTTCAACAAAAATACATTACCTCTAATTATGCTCTCTCTACTATGTAAAACTTACTCAGGACTCACAAACCTTTTTTTTTTAAATTTAAAAATATTACACTAATACTCCTACATGTTTGAAAACATTACACTAATATTTCTTTCAAATCTTACAATAATATTGCTTAGAGTACATGCAAAAATAATGATTATAAAAGTAGGAGTATATTTGTAATTATACAAAATTTCAAAATGTTGCTATAATTTGCTCAAAACAATTTATATGACCAATAATTCTTCATATATACATGGATTTTACAATGGATTCAGGAGACTCACCTTTGAGCCTGATTCATGGATAACTGTGATCTCTCCATTTCTAGATTCCTGAATTTCTCCATCTAGCCAAGCTACCTCAGGGTCCTCAATCCAAACATGGGACCCCACTACAAAACTTAGTTGACCAGCCTGTGCATTCCAAAAAATAATCAGTGCCTCTATTATCAGAGGAGAACCTCGTTTGAAGTTATATCAGCTTCATAAGAATCAGTTGCGGACATGCACACTAGCCTGTGAGACTTTGCTCCCACATTACATGTAAAGGTCAATCATATTTCATATAGATGATTCCATTACTGTAATTACATCACATAATTATGGTAAATGTCGCTTAGTTAAGCACCTTTAAACATTGCCATCCACAACAAAAGTAAAAACAGAAGCACTTTTTGACGTATAGTTTTAGCTTAAAATGGTCTCACACAGGTTTAATGTTAATGTGATTTAGCACTCCTTTCTAAATGTATTTTTCTTAGAGAAATCCAATTATGCATTCACACAGACTTCTACCACGTTGAGAAATTATATCAGCAACTTCAGAAAACTATGGTGGAATATAATTTGGACATATTAAGATTTGTGCTGTCCCAAATTGTGCAAAATCACAATAAAGCACTTGCCATCTCCATATTCTAGGACTAAATGAAACAGGCAAAAGCTTCTAAAAGTCTGCTGAAACTGAAGAGAATACAAAGTGAAATAGTTACAGTTTATTTGAACCATGATGTAACTAAAGAGCAAAATAAGCAAAGTAACAAAATGAGAAATAGGAAAGTATAGATAATTACCATTGTTAATAAAATGTTATGTACCCAAACGAATCCGAGGATTAGCTACTCAAAACTGGGATTGCATCACGAAATTCTACCAACCAATGTGAAGCAAATAACTTAAGAGTATTCAATCTCCAAGGGTGCAATGAGTAAATAATCAACTGAGTTATCTATCTCTAACTGAAAGAAACTTGCTATATCCTATTCCTAGTGTAATTTATGTTGGTCTTTCTTGTTATCAAGATTGGAAGATGCAAAATGGTTGTTGCAGAAGAGGCTTCACAATCACGTGGCTTTCCACAAGAAGAAGATCCAACCTATGCTAACCCCTCCTCTGCAACTATCTCCCCTCTATTCTCTTGTTTTCTATGTCTCTAACCAATTTCCCTGTCCGTATGTTCCCCAACAGCGTAAACACGTTATTATAACATGACACATATATCAAACGTGATCAGAAACTTTATCTTAATCTTATGTAACTGGCACACCATGAAATCCAACTTGGCATGGTGTCCTAATTCCTCTCACAAGATGCCATATACACTTCCAACTGAAATAAAAAATCTCTGAATCCCTTGTTGTATCTTCACACCTTGGATTCATTGTTTGCACATGAATCTCACACACACAACTATGTCATCATGGGATCCCCTTGTAGAATTCAAAAACCCAACCCTTGTTGCCATCCAAACACACAACAATGCCTTGTAAATTCTTGAGACGTGTGAGAATTTTCACGTGTAATTAATCTCAGAAAGTGTCATCAATCTTTCTTCCATAGCAGCATCGATATATCCACAATTGATCCTATGATATGATGAATCCAAACAAAACGAATAAAACTAATTGGTGGGGGGCAAAATACAACAAAATCTATACGAATCAAAGCCTCTAGCATCCACCCTAATCGTTGAAGAGCTAATTGGTGCAACATTACCAGTGTGGTAGTTTTTTAGCCATTGAATTGAATCTGAATATTTCATAGAAAATTTCTTTTCGGCAGAATTCAACGGCTTAGAAAATGTCACTTACTAGTAGCAATATTGGTGCAATGGTGCCATGTTAAATTTTTCCTTAACAGATATCAATCATACCAATGTATACCCGTATTCAAGGAAACCGGGGATGTAACTAGTTCTACTACGTGGTTAAATCCACTTCATTTTCTATTTTTATACTAACTTTTACAATTATAGTATTATTATTATATGAAAATCTTATTCTAAAAAATAATGCAAGCTATGGTTAGAGTTATTTTTGTGTTCTCAAACACACATAAAAAGGTGACAAATATACATACACTGGATTATAATTTATAAACCCGTGCAATGAAATGAATACAATAGGATTTATAAACTTGGTCTATGGTAAAACTCATATGTAGAGAGAAGTTATGAGTTTGAATTTTTTTGTTAATAAAAATCAAATTTATCTATAAAATGAATTCGTATATTTGCTTATATGATATATTTTCTACATTAATAATAATTAGATTTTTTTTTAAATCTATATGTATAATAATAAAATGATTAATCATATTTTAATTGAATAAATATTGCCTTAAAAATGCTGAGCTTGTTTTAATTTATTATGATTTATTTTTTCCCCAAGTAAGAATACCTAAGTAATACTCATATAAAATGTATAAATTAAAAATAATAAATATAAATTTATTTTTGTTATTGTAAATATTATGTTCATATCTGCCTAATTTTGTGTGTTTATAAATAATAAATTTAAATATATATTTATTACACAATTTAAAATAATTTTAAAAATAGTATTTTTACTTTAAGATATTATTGAAATTTTGAATTAGTTAGCTCCATTATATATTAAATTGAACTGTTGATTATTTTAATGAGTTTTGTCTATATTTTTATTATTATTATTATTATTATTATAAATAAAATAATAGTTAATTATGTTTTTTTATCACCTAAAATTTTTGCAAATTTTATTTTATTTTTTTTAAGATTAGCATTTTATTTTTTCTGCTAATTACCTTGAATCCTTGTTATCAAGTAACAATATTTTTTTTGACATAACAATCATGTTAACAGATTGGGGACTTGCAATTACAACATCATTAAAAAGTATGATCAGAGCAATTTGATTTTTTTTGGACGAACTCTTAATTTATCCTCTATCAATTAGTTTAACAGCATCAAATTTTTAAATATGAAGAATTAAAATCGTGGTTTACCAAAAAAAAAAAAAAGTTAAGCATGGATGTCCCTATAAGACTCTTTGAAGAAGTCTAAAGAGCATAATTTAAAAAACGGGAGAATTTCTTCTTGTAACTCCATAATTTCTCCCTACATCTCTATAAAGGTAGGAAAAATCTCAAATACCTTAGTTAAAAACATAATTCTAATCCTAGTAAAAAATTTGCAATTTTTTTTTACAAGTCTGGATAGGAATGTCCAGACAAAAATTTTGCAAATTTTTTTACAAGTTCGGACAGGGGTGTCTGGCAGGAGTGTCCGGACTTGTGCAAAAAAAGTTTGCAATTAATTTTTTTTACAAGTCCGAAAAGAGGTGTCTGGATTTGTAAAAAAAAAATTGAAAATTTTTTTACAAGTCCGAACTTAGTCCGAATAGGGGTTTTCGAACACAAAGCTGAACCATGAAAAACAAAGCAAATGCAAAGGGAATGAACAACGCACGAAGAAGAAGAGAAAACTACTGATTCAGTGAGAAGAAAAACGAAGTCATGCAAGATAAGCTCACGAGAGACATGCGAAATGACAGAGAGGTTCAGATAAAAAAAAAAGAAAGAGGTGCGTGATAATTAATTTTTTATTGTTTTCATTAAGGGTTTTTTTGCCATTTTGAGAAATTATAGAAGTGTAACGAGAACTTATTAAAATGCAAGGAGAAATTCTCTAAAAACTAAACTCACCAAGGCGGTCCAATTAGTATGGTCCATGAACCATACCATGAATTGAGCCAAGCTGATGATCATGCCAACCATGTCCTCAACCTAATGTGACCCATCCTGAATTGTTGGCCTAGGTCAATTGAATTGGTGACTTGATGAAGGTCATTTAATTTCCTTTTTTTTTTCAATTAGCTGTTCACCAAATTAGTTTGACTAGTTTATAATATTTTTTAAAATTTTTTAATTTTAATAAATACACCCCTCATTTCCTAAATGCACTTATTTAATTGAAAAATTAATAAGAAAAAAAGTGTTAACAATATCAGAGTGTATTTAATAAGTCTTTTTTTCTTTTTATAATTACGTTCTTAATCCATTTTTTTATATGTTATGACTTATGAAATATGCATGATTTATGATACTTTGATATTTTAATATTATTAATATCATGATACTCTTTTGTATACTATTATTTAGTATATTAAAAAAATATTATTTTATTAAAACCAATTCTACCACTTGTTCAACAATAGTTTAACCAATGAACTTGAATAAGTGTCTTCACCAGTTCAATAATTGATATAGTTTTAAGAACATTAGTTGTAACTTGCCCTTCAAAATAGCAAAGATTTCTCCAATTTTTTTGTTCCCGCAACACCAATTTTCTTCCCTTTTATACCTTACATCCCCAATTTAAACCAATATATCTATATCTGTGTGATGTCATCTCACACAATGAAATAATATTAGCACTAGCAGAAGGTACAAATCTCATATTTTGAAAAGTTTAGATGATGTTGTTGTGAAGTTTCATTCTCATAGTCTCAATGTCTTCAACCTTCATTTTCTCACCATTCTCCAAATTAAAATGTTCAAACTCTCCATTAGCCTTCAAAGTATCAAACATTGTTTGATCTCTACAAATGTGTTTTGATACAAATCTTCATCTTTATTAGTTTAAACCATATTAGTCTGAGACTCATCATTTGTCTTGATAGATCTCAATCTTTTAAGGTTTTCTCTCATTTCTGGGCATCTGAATTGCATGAGACCTTTTTCTCTATAATAGTAAAACTTCACATTACTCATATCTTGTTCAAGATGTCCTTGTGATGGTGATATTCCTTTCTGCCTATGTTGTCTCCATGAATGATTGATCCCTCGCTCAGACTAGTTCACAGCTAATATATTAGCCTCATTAAAAATACTTTTATCTTTCATCATTCTCTTAGAGCTGCAGTCATATCATCCTACTTCAATATTTTCCTTGCTACAAGTGATGTCTGAACCAAAGTTTTATAGGACTTTGGTAGTGAAGCCAACAATAAAACTCTCTGCTCCTCATCAGATATTTTTTCATCTACATTCAACAATTGACATACTAGTTTATTAAAATTGTTGATGTGATTGTTAAGATTTCCTCTTGTCTTCATTCTAAGTTTATACAACTCCATATTCAAGCATAAACGATTAGTTAGCAACTTAGACGCATAAATGCTCTTCAACTTCTCCAGTAAGACTTTCAATTTTGTCTCGTTTAACACATTGCACTTGATCTCGGGAGCAAGAGCTAATTGAATAGTGCTCACAACCTTCTTTTGGATTTGAGCCCATTCTCTTTCTGTTATAGTAGTTACACTAAAAGATCTTGAATGATAGACTCTCAAATCATAAAATTATTATCCCATCAAATAGCAAGATTTCAAACTTTTTGTGTGTTACCAGACACAACTTTAATACCACTGTTGGGAAATACACCTTCTTTACACAACAAAATTACTTACTCACTACTCACTTAAAGGATCTTTAACGGAACACATCACCGTCTCATTTTTATTATTCATTGACTCTATATATAGAGTAAGATAGAAATACAAATTTCAAATTTGACACCAATATTATAATCTTTAAAAAAAAGAAACAAATACCTAAATTAATCTAAAAACAAACAAACCAAATATTTAAATCTAAATATCCTAGAGATTTTAAACAAACCTAACTCTTAAATAACTCTCTTTTGAATTTCCATCAACTCCATTATTTGAAGTTTTAAATTATTCTTCAACAATTTCGGCCTACATATACTCCAGTCTCAATGTTCTCATCGTCATCTTCTTTTGTGGTAACCACTAGAAATTAGTGGCACACTAAGCAATGGAAAACAATTTTAAAGTTAGTTATGTTTAGCAAACAAACATACTATGATTAATTAAAAGAAAAATAGTATTGATAGGATGAGCCTAGTCCAAATAAGTTGTTATTGATGTTATTATTATAATTATTATTATTTTTTTTGTTATTGTTATTGTTATTAGTGTTGTTATCATCATCATCCTCATCATAATCATTGCAATCATCATCGTCATCATTATTATTATCATCATTATTATTAGAGTAAATTATAAAAATACTTCTTGAAGTTCAGTATAATTACACATACACCTCCTATTTTTTTTTAACTATTACTTTCACAGTCTAACCTTAAACGAGTGTTAGTATAAGATTTGAGAGAGATATTATGATGCATGCCTCCCTTGATCTTTTTCTAGAGGTTTTCTTCTTTGGTGAAATGGTTTGTGGAGAGGTAAGAAGTGAGGTGGTTTTAGGCACCACTTAAGGTAAGATAAGCCTAAGAGGGAAAGTTTGCCACAAGGAATGGAACCCTTGATAAAAACCTAAGGAATTCTCAAAGAGAGAAGGGTGGACACTAAGAGAATTTTGGCCAACTCAAGGTTTTTCCATTCAATAAAGTGTCAAAAATACAAGAGTGTGAAGGAGCACCTATTTATAGAGGGAGCTAACCTCTTGGACAAGTCATGAAGGAAATGAAGGGCTAGGATTAAAAGGAGTCATCGAAGGGAGGAGGATTGAAGCCCAAAGTCCAATCAATCCCCTCCTTTAGATGACAATTTGTGCCCAAGCTACCTCATCCAAGGGCCAAGATTACTCCTTTATTAGTTTTGGGTTTTATTTAGGAAAAGAGGTTGTAGTTATCAAAGTACCCCATTATTTCCTAAATAAAGGCCCAAAAGCTAATCTTACCCCTTCTAATAAGACACCTCCTATAAAATTAAATGGACTAATACATGTCCAAAATAAAATCCTAGGTTTCCTAAAAGAAAAATTACAAGTAAATAAGTCATGGCTTGCATAACTTGATGGTCATATGGAGGTGAGATCTTGCTCCTTCTACTCTAGCCATGTCTTCTTCTATTCTCCTAGTCATGGCCCTAGTGATAGGGCCCTTGCTTGGGGAGAATGCATCATTTGGTATCTAGAGGTCTAAACTCTCTTCCTACCTCATTTATTTTTTCTTTCCGTTTTCCTATTTTATTTTATCTTTAATTTCCACAATTTTTTCTAGCTTTCCATTATTGTTTATCATTTCCATTTATGTCTTTAGTTTATTGTTTTGAGTTATAGTTTATTTGCGCCATTTATTTTTTGCTTGATGCAATTTACATTGTTCTTTTCTTTGCATCTGCATCTCTCCCATATTCATTAATTTCCGCTTAAGCTTTGAGTTGGGTGCTTTCTTGCTTGAATTTTGGTTTTGAGAATTTCTCGCTAAAAATACATGCCGTTGTGGTGAATTCCACAACCTTGTGATTAAGAAATTTAGACCAAATTCTTGTATTTCCTTGCACCTAGTTGCCTTGTTTTTGCTTTATTTTTAGCTTTTATTTTTCACTTTTATACTCTTGTATAGTTGTCTATAAGTCATGTTTATAGTTTCCCATTTTGTCTATTAATTCCTTTTAAGTTTAGCCTCTTTTGTTTTTACAAAAAAGCTTTTGAAACTTCTTAAATTGAGCAACATAGAGGGTCATACCTCATGTCTAAGTCTCTTTAGAGGTTCATGTGCTTTTAGTTTCAAGCATATTCTTAAAAAAAATCCAAAATAGTTGCTCAATTCCCTTTGTCTTTGTTTTCCTTATACGCATAATTAATAGCTCATTTGTGTGGTAAAAGTAGTTCTTGTTTGTGGGTGCTTTCACTTAAGCTATAAGTTTGGTATTTGTGTTGAACAAATTACTAAAAACTTAACAAAGCTTGAGTCCAGTGGCACACCAAACTACTAAACCATTAACACATCTATAGCTACTTTGCATTTTGAAGTCATTTCTAGTAGTACCTAAATTGTTGCTTTTAATTTTCTTTATTGTTCCAAGCACATAACTCTTTGTTATTAAGCACTAAATTCACAATCAAGTTAGGTGCATCTAGTAAATTTTCAAAAAAAAAAAAAAGAGAACAAAGTCTAAAATAAAATACAAAAAAAAAACAACGAAGGATTAAAAAAAAAAAGAGAACAAACAAAAGAAAAGAAAGTTTGAAAAATTCATTTGATGTACCTAACCTAAAATTAGCAACTGCTTCAACTTTGAACTTGGAACCTTAAAAGAAATTTTATTACTTTTGGTACACTAGAACTTGATATTTGTGTCTTTCTACTCTTTAATCTAGTGTCATTCTTAGGTATTTCATTGTGTGTTCTCTTTCTTTTGTTTACCTTTTAGTTGTTGCTTGTCTTTTAAATCATCTTTCTAGTTTGTCTTATATACTCTTACCATTTGGTTAAGTGTTCTTTTGATTGTGTTATCTTTTATTGCTTTTTGAGTTTCTATTCGCACCTCCCTTTGCTACTTTTGATTTCTTTGGTTTATGTGTTAGTGCCACTTTTGAGGGAAAGCTTGAAGAAGGAGTTTACCACAAGGGTAGAATATTTTGGAAGGTTGGACTAAGAGCCTAAGGGATCACCTCAAAAGGAAACACACCTAGCCGTGAGGACTTTGATTTGAGGGAGCATTTGGAGAATCATTTTTTGAAGACTTTACTTTTTCTTTAATTTAGGTGTATTAATTTTGTAGTTGGGAGTTTGAGTGCCCTTAAGGCCCTCCCTTTGGTTGTAATAAGATTTAGTCAATTTTTTAGTTTCTCGAAAATTAGGTGAAGAAGAAAGAAGTGGTACACTTCCTTCAACACCTTAGGAGCTCGCTTTAGATCCCTTCTCTTTTGAATTTTTGCTTTAAATTCTTGCGTTATTTTTCTTATTCAAAGCGCTTAGAAGGATAAAGAGTTCCAAAGACTCATCAAGCCATTTTAGGCAAGAAAACAAAAAAAGAGAGGAGTGTTTGTTTGTGAAAAGTTTTTGGCCACCTTTTTCTTCTTAGAAATTCAAGCACAATGGCATCACACACCCACTCTAGTGCTCATAGTTATTCATCATACAAGAGTGTAAACCAAAGAAATATTTCTAAAGATTACACTCTAGAAGACTTAAACATGGACTTTAGGGAGTGGATGGCAAAAGAACAAGAGAGAAGAGAAGAAAAAAGGAGAGAAAAAGAGTCCAAGGAGAAAAGAAAAATAAAAGAAAGAGAGGAAGAAAAGAGAGAAAAAAGAGAGAAGGAAAGGAGAAGAATAAGACAAAGGAGAGAAGATGAAGAAAGGAGAGAAAGAAAAGAAAGAGAAAGAAGAAAAGAGAAAGAAGAAGAAAAAAGAAAGCATAGGAATGGTGAGAATTACAAAATGAAAGGGATAGTCTTGGGTTCTCCATCTAGACATACCTATAGGAGTGAAAGTGAGGAAGAATACTACAATCATCCTAGGAGAAACTCCCATTCATCCATGCATAATAATGGGGCCCCTCTAAATGAGCCCAAAATTGATCTCCCCTCATTTCATGGGAGGGAAGATGTGGAAGCCTACCTTGATTGGGAAATCAAGGTAGAAAAACTCTTCACTTGCCATGAGGTAAGAGAAGAAAGAAAGGTTCCAATGGCAACCCTTAGCTTCCAAGGGCATGCCATGCATTGGTGGGTTGGGTTAACCAATGAGAGAATCCACACCAATATGCCTTCCATAAGATATTGGAATGATCTTAGAAGTGCTCTAAGAAGAAGGCATATTCCCTCTTGGTATGAAAGAGATCTTTTGGATAGACTCCAAAGAATAAGGCAAACCAACCTTAGTATCGAAGAGTATAGACAAAAGATGGAACTTCTTATCTTGAGGCGGGTATGATTGAGGAACCCAAGGCCACTATGACAAGGTTTTTGTGTGGGTTGAGCCCCGAAATTCATGATAAGGTGGAGCTCTTCTCATACAAATCCCTTGATGAGTTAGTTCAACTTTGCATCAAGGTGGAAAATCAACTTAGAAGGAAAACTTTTGAAAAGGATAACCAACCTTATGTAAAGAGGGACCAACCTAAGGGGAACTCTTTCAAGAGTTACCCTAAATAGGAACATCCCTAGCACTTCAAAGAGCACAAAACATCATATGTAGAGAGAAAAACCCCTACTACTAACTCTCATGAGAAAGTTAGTAGTATCAAATGCTTTAAATGTCTTGGGAGAGCCCACATTGCCTCTCAATGCCCTACTAAGAGAAACATCATCGTGAGGGCCCAATATGTTTATAGTAGTGAGTCTAGCTCACACTCCTCTAGTGAGAGCGAAGGAGAAGGGGTTCATGCATACCAATCTGATTGTGATGAAACCGCTTATGCATGTGAGGGAGACCTCTTGATGATAAGAAGGCTTCTTGGAAACCAACCTTTGAAAGTGTCCTCATCTCAAAGGCAGAACATATTCCACACTCGCTGTAAGGTGAATGAAAAAATATGTTCTCTCATTGTAGATAGTGGGTCATGCTGCAATTACTGTAGCTCAAGGTTGGTGGAAAAGCTAGCCTTGACCCCACTTCCCCACCCTAAGCCTTACAAGCTTCAATGGCTTAATTAGCAAGGGGAAATGGAGGTCAATGAGCAAGTCAAGGTTCCAATTTCCATTGGGTGTTATATAGATGAGATCCTATGTGACATAGTCCCAATGGAAGCTGACCATATCTTGCTAGGAAGACCATGGAAATTTGATAAGAAAGCCATATACCATGGTCATTCCAATAACATCATCCTCACTCATAAGGATAAACACATTAAGTTGTGTCCTCTAACACCTTCACAAGTGGCGGAGGACCAACTCATCATGAAACATAAGAGAGATGAGGAGGAAAAAAAAGGCAAAGCTTTACCCCTAAAGCTTGAAAGGGGTAAAGAGGTTGAGTTGGAAGTTGGTGCCCCTTCCAAGAAAGTCATTAGTAAAGGGAGTTTATTTGCGACAAAATTGGATTTAAAGGAAGCCCCCTTAACTAACAGACCTTTCTATCTCCTCCTTTGCAAAGAGGCATCCCCCATTTCTTCCCCCTCCACTTCTTTCCCTTCTAGTTCTAGCACTTCCATAGAACTTGGACATGAGAACCTACCTCAAGAGGTTCAAGAGCTTTTAAAGGATTTTGGTGATATATTCCCTAATGAAGTTCCCAAAGGACTCCTCCAATTAGGGGTATAGAACACCAAATAAACTTGGTACCTGGGGCTAGCCTGCCTAATAGGCCTTCTTATAGGACTAATCCCATGGAGACCAAGGAGATTAAGTTTCAAGTCCAAGAACTATTAGAGAAGGGTTGGGTTCAAGAGAGCCTAAGCCCTTGTGCTGTGCCAGTCTTATTGGTGCCTAAGAAGAATGGCCAATGGAGGATGTGCATTGATTGTCAAGTAATCAATAACATCACCATCAAATATATGCACCCTATCCTTAGGCTTGATGACATGCTTGATGAATTGCATGAGCCCCAATTATTTTTGAAAATTGATCTTAAGAGTGGTTATCACCAAATCCGCATCAAGGAAGGTGATGAGTGGAAAACCACTTTTAAGACCAAGTTTGGGCTTTATGAATGGTTGGTAATGCCCTTTGGGCTTACCAATGCCCCAAGCACCTTCATGAGGCTTATGAATCATGTCCTTAGGGATTGCTTAGGAAAATTTTGTGTAGTTTACTTTGATGATATTTTAGTGTATAGCAAGAGCCTAGATGAGCATGTAGGTCATCTTAGGCACGTATTTTGGATCCTTAGGTCTCACCAACTATATGGAAACCTTGAAAAGTGTAATTTTTGTGTAGAGAGTGTGGTGTTTTTAGGTTTTGTATTCAATAAGATGGGGTTCATGTGGACCCTGACAAAATCAAAGCCATCCAAGAATGGCCTACACCAAAAAGTGTGACTGAGATCAAGAGCTTTCATGGTCTCGCGAGTTTCTATAGGCGCTTTGTGCCTAATTTCTCTACACTTTTCTCACCAATCAATGATTTGGTGAAGAAGAAGGTTCCCTTCCTTTGGGGTGCTAAACAACAAAAAGCCTTCGAGCTTATTAAAGAAAAACTAACTCATGCCCCTATTCTAGCTCTACCTGACTTTTCAAAAACTTTTGAGCTAGAGTGTGATGCATCGGGTGTTGGAATAGGTGCTATGTTATTGCAAGGCGGCCAACGCGTGGCTTATTTTAGTGAAAAACTAAATGGTTCCGCCTCAATTACCCCACCTATGACAAAGAGTTTTACTCCTTAATAAGGGCCCTTCAAACTTGGAAACATTACCTTATTCCCAAGGAGTTTGTCATTTATAATGACCATGAGTCACTAAAATATTTGAAGGTCAAGGTAAGCTCAACAAGAGGCATGCAAAGTGGGTTGAGTTTTTGGAAACTTTTCCCTATATAATCAAATACAAGAAAGGGAAGCACAATGTAGTGGCCGATGCCCTATCTAGAAGACATACTCTTCTTGCCACTTTGAGCTCCCAAATCTTAGGATTTGATTATATTAAGGACCAATATGCTTCTGACCAAGAGTTTGGCCCCATTTTTGCTACCTCATTGTCCAAACCTACTAATGGGTTTCATGTGAGTGAGGTGTACTTATTCAAAGAAAGTAAACTTTGCGTACCCCAAGGATCTCTTAGAAAATTGCTTGTGAGAGAGAGTCATGAGGGTGGGCTCATGGGGCATTTTGGAATAAACAAAACTTTGCTTATTTTAAAAGAAAGATTTCATTGGCCCCATATGAAAAGAGATGTCCAAAGACATTGCTCTAGATGCATAGCTTGTTTACAAGCTAAATCTAAAGTAATGCCTCATGGACTTTACACACCCTTACCAACTCCCTCCGCTCCTCGGGTAAACATAAGCATGGATTTCATCCTTGGACTTCCTAGAACCCAAAGAGGAGCGGATTCTATCTTTATGGTGGTGGACAGGTTTTCTAAAATGGCCCATTTTGTACCTTGCCACAAAATAGATGACGTGAGCAACATTGCAAGACTTTTCTTCAAAAAAGTTGTCCGTCTGCATGGCATACCTCAATCCATAGTGTCTGATAGAGATTTTAAGTTCCTTAGCCACTTTTGGAAAACTTTGTGGGCTAGGCTGGGAACTAAACTCCTATTTTCTACCACATGTCATCCCCAAACTGATGGGCAAACTGAGGTAGTAAATAGATCCTTATCCACTATGCTAAGGGCACTTCTTAGGGGAAATCATAAGTCTTGGGATGAGTACCTTCCCCATATAGAGTTTGCATATAATAGGGTGGTCCAAAGAACCACCAAGCACTCACCCTTTGAGATTGTTTATGGCTTCAACCCTCGTACACCTCTTGATATTTTGCCTTTACCTTTCCCTTCTTCTATTCATAAAGAAGGATTAGCTAAAGCGGATTTTGTTAAAAAATTACATGAGAGGGTCAAAGCCAACATTGAACGACACTCTAAAGGGTATACTGCTAAGGCTAATAGGGGAAGGAAAGAAATTATCTTCAATGAAGGGGATTGGGTATGGCTTCATTTGAGGAAGGATCGCTTCCCTACTCACAGGAAGTCCAAGCTTAGCCCCCGAGGAGATGGTCCCTTTCAAGTCCTCAAGAGAGTGAACAACAATGCATACATATTAGATCTCCCTGAGGACTATGGTGTCAGTACTACCTTTAATGATTGTGATTTGATCCCTTTTGTAGGTACTGATGAAGAAGAGGAGGACCTATCAGATTTGAGGTTAAATCCTTCCCAAGGGGGAGGAGATGATGCATTCTCCCTAAGCAAGGGCCCTATCACTAGGGCCATGGCTAGGAGAATAGAAGAAGACATGGCTAGAGTAGAAGGAGGAAGATCTTACCTCCATATGACCATCAAGTTATGAAAGTCATGACTTATTTACTTGTAATTTTTCTTTTAGGAACCTAGGATTTTATTTTGGACATGTATTAGTCCATTTAATTTTCTAGGAGGTGTCTTAGTAATAAGAAGGGGTAAGATTAGTTTTTGGGCCTTTATTTAGGAAATAAGGGGGTAGTTTGATAACTACACCCTCTTTTCCTAAATAAAACCCAAAACTAATAAAGGAGTAATATTAACCCTTAGATGAGGTAGCTTGGGCACCAATTCTCATCTAAAGGAGGGTATTGATTGGACTTTGGGCTTCAATCCTCCTCCCTTGGATGACTCCTTTTAATCCTAGCCTTTCATTTCCTTCATGACTTGTCCAAGAGGTTAGCTCCCTCTATAAAAAGGTGCTCCTTCACACTCTTGTATTTTTTACACTTTATTGAATGGAAAAACCTTGAGTTGGCCAAAATTCTCTTAGTGTCCACCCTTCTCTCTTTGAGAATTCCTTAGGTTTTTATCAAGGGTTTCATCCCTTATGGCAAACTTTCCCTCTTAGGCTTATCTTACCTTAAGTGGCGCCTAAAACCACCTCACTTCTTACCTATACACAAACCATTTCACCAAAGAAGAAAGCCTCTAGAAAAAAATCAAGGGAGGCATGCATCAGTAAAGTTGAAAATGCAGATTGTGTATCACAGACACATTTTTGTCAAACATAAACATAGTCTTCAGTAGACGCATATGCTTGTAAGTCAGAAGCATATAAGTTAAGTATAAAACATATACAAGTTTTGAAGTAAAGAAACATAATATAAATGTGAACTCTAAAAAGACAAAGATTATAACACTCTTCGTGACATAAAAATACCTTAACAAATTGTAAATAAATATTTCATTAAAAAGATAAATTTTTAGAAACAAAAAAGTTTTAAATAGTTTCTTAATCATGTTGAAATGAAACTTTATAATTTTGTACATCAATATATTGATATATCTCAAAACACCTTAACGGGATACCAATAAATTTGAATAATAAATAATTGGGTCCATCTAAAATAATCCTTTATGCAATTAATTTCCAAATACAATAAAATACATAATAAAAATAATTTTGTATATCTCCTTGCCCACCGTGACCTCATCTTTGTTATCTGAAAATAACATTTTGATGAGATATATAATTCCAGTGAATGGAACAAGTTTAAAACAAAAGTTCACAAATAATGTTTGTTCTCAGTTAGCAGGGTAGCAGGAAAAGTCAACCATAGTACCCGCAATTTAAAAATATATTTTTTATACCTGTAAAATAGAAATTTAATAAATCACCAATAATTCATGCATCATACATAAAGGAAAATATTTTCTTAATAACACCTCAATTCATACATACAAATTCACGAGCATAACATAGTTGTTTTCATTATCATTTGATGTTACTCAATTTTCGATTCCCAGAACCAGATATTATACAAGGTAGATTTGTAAAATGTCTATGAGCTCATATTCCATACAATAATGTCTCATTATCTTTCCCATCCTTTGATGGAAGTATCATGAATCTCTTCCTCATCCCAGATGAAGGTATCTAAAGTTTCAACCCCATATCAAATGGAGGTATCCCAAGTTTCATCCGATTTTAAATGGAGGTATCTCAAACAATTATCAAAATAATTTCCAAATACTAAACACATATATTGTGAAATGGCATTCAAAGATATATTTTCATGATTACAGGAAATACATATATGTAGAGCAGTAGAGAGAATATATCTCTGGAAACAAAAAACTGCCCAATCCCTATAATTAAGCTAATCCCTCTAACTAATCCTGGAAATTAGCTAATGCAATAAATCAACCTATATTTGGTAATTTACTATACAGTGAATCAATTAGAAATCTCAACACTCCCTCTCAAGTTGGTGCATAAATGTAAGTCAGGCCCAACTTGCTTAGAAATTTGGAGAACACTGGTTTTAGAACTGCTTTAGTGAGAATATCTGCCAATTGATCTTCTGTTCTGATCTTAGGCAACTCTAAAATCTTCTTATCCAACTTTTTCTTGATGAAAAATCTGTCTACTTCAACATGCTTTGTGTGATCATGGTGTACTGGATTATGGACAATATCACATGCAGCTTTGTTGTCACAATACAACTAGATTAGTTGCCTAGGAGGGTATCCCAAATCTTCCAACAATAGTTTTAACCATAATGCTTCACATAGACCAAGTGCTATACCTCTAAATTCAGCTTCTGCACTTGAGCGGGCCACCACGTTTTGTTTTTTGCTCCTCCAAGTTACAAGGTTTCCTCCTACAAAAGTGAAATAACCTGAAGTAGACCTCCTGTCATCTATGGCTCCAGCCCAATCTGCATCTGTATATACATTTATTTCTTGATAATCAGTGTGTTTAGTGAACAAACTACCCCTTCCAGGTGCAGATTTCAAATACCTTAAGATGTGCATGACAACATTCATATGTTTTTCTCCTGGGTTATGCATGTACTGACTAACAACACTTAATGCATAAGTAAGATCTGGTCTGGTATAGGCTAAGTACATTAATCTTTCTACAAGCCTTTGATATCTTCCTTTGTCAATCGGTATTTGATTTGGGCTCCAGACACAATTTCAATCCTTCTTCAATAGGAGTAGTAACAGGATAACACTCTTCCATGCCTGTTTCACGTAAAAGATCTAGGATATATTTTCTTTGGGAGAGAAATAGTCCTGTTTTTTATCTGGAAACTTCTATCCCTAGAAAATATTTCAGAGGACCAAGATCTTTCATTTCAAATTTTCCAAATAAATAGCTTTGTAGAGCTTTCTGTTCTTCAGGGTCATTTCCAGTAATAATCATATCATCTACATATATGATAAGAGCAGTAATCTTACCGTGTTGTTTCTTTAGAAACAAAGTATGATCGGAATTGCTCTAATGATAGCCAAAAACAGTCATTGCCTCTGAAAATCTTCCAAACTATGCCCTTGGAGATTGCTTCAAGCCATACAATGATTTCTTTAATTTACACACCTTTTGACTATGCTTCTTTGGAACCATACATCCTGGTGGCAGTTCCATATAAACTTCTTCAGATAATTCTCCATGGAGGAAGATGTTCTTTACGTCAAGTTGTTGTAACGGCCAATCTAAGTTTACTACTAGAGATAACAACACTCGAACTGTGTTGAGTTTAGCCACAGGAGCAAATGTCTCTGTATAGTCTACCCCATAAGTTTGAGTGTAGCCCTTTGCTACTAACCTTGCTTTTAGCCTTTCAATTGTTCCATCTACTTTTTACTTTATAGCATAAATCCATCGACATCCAACTGGTTTTTTTCCTAGTGGACAGTCAACAAGTTCCCATGTTTCATTTTGTTGCAAGGCTTTCATTTCCTCATTCATCGCATTTTTCCATCATGGATCAGCCAAGGCTTCCTGTACATTGTTAGGAATAGCAACAATAGATAATTGATTTACAAATGACTTATTTGATTCAGACAAATGGTGGTAGGAAACAAAATTATTCATGGGGTATCTAACCTTACTAGAAAGAGTGGCCTCATAAGTGAGTTTAGGAATACCTCTAGTGTGTCATTCTGGTAGTTGTTTTTTTGTTGGCACAGGATTAAGAGCATTCATGGGTTACCTGAACTCTTGTTCATGTTTGTACTTCTTTACCTTACTCTTTATTTCCAAATATTTCGTATGTTTTACTTGTTGAATGAGTTCGAGAGAGGATTTTGACTTCTAAAGCAAGAAGAGCTTCCAATGGGTGTTATTACTCGAGAGAGAGTAATACCAATTGGCCATTTTAAGCTCATTTACTGAATGCATGTTGTTTGAATTTAGATTATGTGCAGGAACAATAGACTAAAACCCAAATAACTTAGTTCCTTACTTGTGAGAGATCGGGTTAAAGATATTTTTTATGGGCGATAGAAACTTGGTTAGTGAATGAAGATTTTGAGTCCATTTGTGCACTTGGGAGATGGTTTAGTGAGTCAAACGCAACTGAATTGCATAGTGTAACCGTTGCGTTTTTATTTATTTCGCTTTATTTACTTTATTGTGTAGTTGTTTTAGTTATTTCTATGTTTTCATTAATACAAGTAGAAAGCATTGACGTTTTTTAGTATCAACAAGTCCCTATGAGATCGACCCGATATTTATCGATTACTACATACGACTGGTGCATTTGCCAGAAGTAGTGTAGAAAACTTTGCACTCATCAAGTTTTTCGTGCTGTTGTCGAGAACTTCCACTTGAAACTCAAAGATTTTATTCTTTTTTCTTGGAAACTTTTGTTAAGGTAGTCACTAACCCATTCTTTTATCTTTAGTAGATTTAATTTTTTTTTATTTCTCTTGTTATCAACAGTTGCTACTAATTGCTTTTCTAGTTCTTTGTGTGTTATCAGTTTTCAAGTGAAACAAAAAACACTCATAGAGATGGAAGGGCAAGCTAGCAGCTAGATGTTCCAAGTAAATCCCAACAATCCAAATCCCGCCAATCCAAACTATTGAAACATGGCTAAGGACATGAGTTTTAATACCCAAGAATGGGAGTAGAGGTGTGTTGAAATGCAAAAGGAAATAGAAGAGACAACAGCAAGGTTGGAGATGTGTGCCAACCAAATCCTCTTTGAATTTGAAAAGATAAGAACTTTCGCCTCATCACAACTTCCTCAACCATATTATCAAGAGCCGACTCCAGGCCCACGGTACAATCAACACAAGCAAGTACATTAGTACCATTCTCAATCACAATGGTATCAAAAATAGTTTCAACCATGGTACCAAAATAGCATTGAAGAGCTTCAAGTGACTTTTTAAGAGTCCATACAATATTAATGGCCAGCTCATTAGCAAAGAGAAGCTTCATATAGAGTCCCATAGGAGTCACTTTCACAGTCATGGCCTTAGCACATGACCTTCACTTCAAACTATAATTATCAAGGCTACTCAAATATGAGTGATCAAGTCACGCGTTAAAAGAACATGCCTGAGGTGAAGGAAATAATTGAAGATATCAAGAGGTAAAAAATGGAGATGCAAGTTACTGTGGAGAGGATAAGAAGACAAATTAGTCAGATGCTAAAGATATCAAGGAAATGAATAGAGCACATCTGGCTTGTTATTAGCACCAACTTGAATTCTAAAGCAACTCCATCGCCACCCAAGACACATAAGAAGATGAAGATGAAGATTCTAATGATTCATTCAGTGAGGAAGAGGAAGAAAAAGTGAGAAAAGAGGAGAGTGGAAGGGAATTAATGGAAAACATCCTGGTGAGAGCTTGTGTGCAGAGGAAGAGGTGATTGAAGTGAAAGAAGAAAAAGGTGGGAAAACCCTCTGTGCTCAGGACCATGATTAAGTGACCATGTCTCATGAGGTTCAAGACATCCACCCAGCAAAATACATGGAGCATACTTAAGATCAATTGGAAAATGAGAGGGAAGAAAAGAAAATGAAGCTTCTTGATGAAGAGATGAAATTAACATGTTTAACTAATAACTCCTTACCTGTTTATGTTGATGCAGACACTTCAAAGGAAGATTCTTGAAAGTCATCACTAGCAGTAATAAGGCCTAAAACCAAGCCCAGTATACATATATACATGCTTCACTTCAAGGAGTTCATGAAGAGGATGTGCAAGAAGGATAACTCTTGGCCTGGACCTGAAAAAACAGGATGGAGGCCCAAAATATCTCCCAGGAAGCAAGGCTCCATCTCGGCTAATCATCCTGTAGACCCATGAAGTCTTAGACTATCAAGCTCGTGACTTTAAACAAGCGGTCATTGGGAGAAAGCCCAACCTTCTAACTCTTCTCTCATTTTTGTCTTTTTTTTTTTGTTTTTGTATATATTGTTGCATTTGAGTTATTTTTGGTAGTTAGTTAATTTTGTGCTATGTTATGTTGTGTTTTGCCTATATGGAAATTGTGATGTTTGTGTTATGTAAATATGGAGAGCATCATATTAAGAGTTTAATGAGTTTTAAAATGTTATTGTTATGTTTAGGCTACTTGAAGTGCATTGTGTTTTGTTAATGTTGTTTGTTAGTAGGTGTAGGATAGTGAGTGTAAATATTAGGTGTTTAGATTAGATTGTTATGCTTTAGTTTTTTTATGTTTTAGGATTAATGATTGTTATGTTTAAGTATTTTAGTTTTGTGATGTGAAGTTGATCAAGTAGCCTAATGTATTTGTTTTATATTTATGTGTTTTAGTAGTTTTTATCTTTTTATGCATTTTAAGTGTTTCAAGCATTTTGTTATGTTTCGTACATCTAGCATCATTCATCATGCATAGGTGGTTTAGGTTGCATTTGCATTCTTCATGTGCATTTTAGGTTGTTTAGTGTGTTTACATGCATAATTGGCACATATGTGTTTTTTGTATTTAAGTGTTAGTTTTTTCAATGTAAATATGTAGACAGGTTTGTTTAGCAGAATATTAGTGGTGTGTGTTGTTAATTGTGGAATTTATGGTGTATTTTGTGTCTTTAGTATATAGGTTATTTTAGTGTTAAGTTGTGAAATGTGCATAAGTGTGAATTTTGAGTTTTTGTGTCAATTTTGTAAGTGTTTTAGCAAGTCTGTTTGGTGTGTATTAGTGCATACGTACTGTTGTTTGTGAAGTTATATGTGTATTTTGTGTTTTAGGTATATTAGTTGTATTAACTAAATTTTCTTATTTTTGTTTTTGTAAATTGCATGTCTTGATCTGTCATTTTTGCGTTAAATTGGTGGATTTAAGGTTTGTACAAGTTTGTTTTATGTCTCATAATGGTGCAATCCTCCCTAGCAAGGGTCCTCTCACAAGGGTCATGCTAGGAGGATTGAGGAAGACATGGCTAGAGAGGAGAGTGGAAGACCTCAACTTCTCATGGAAGTCAAGATCATGGAAGATAGGCCATAGTCTTCATTTTATATGTCCTTATATGATGCGCTATTTCATTAGCTTTAAGGAGGTGTACTTAGCTTATTATTTGGCCTTGTATTTTAGCCTCTAGGTTTATTTTATTTTAGGAGGTGTAGATAGTCTTTTATGTGGAGTGTGTAGAGTAGTTTGGGCCTTTTTGGAGTAACTTAGGTGTGTGGTTTTTATCAACCACACCCCTTAAGTTGGTTCCACACCCCTCTAACTCACACATGAAGCATGAGAGACATGTGGGGCCCCTTGATTCCCTATAGTTGGAACCACTTTTCTTTCTCTCTCCTAGGTGGATGGCCCCAACCTTCTTCTCACTCCTAGTTGGCCATTTCAAATTAAAATTTGAATTATGGAGGGAAATGATATAACACTCCTAAATTCAAATTTTAATTTGAAGGAGACATGATCCACTTTTCTAGGGGCATGTTTGAAACTTCTTATGCTTAATCATGTGTTAATTGGCTTTAGCTCAATTAGACACATAATTAAGCAGGCTGAATCCCCTAAGAGTAGATGTCTACTCTCCTAAGCCTAAGCCAATGGTTTTTTCTCTATAAATAAGCATCACCTTTCATTTGTATATTTTACACTTAATTGATAATAAATTGATAAGAGAGAATTCTACTTTTGAGTGTCTTCTTCTTTCTTCTTAGAGAGAGCTTCAATGGCTTTTATCAAGGGCTCCTTCCTTTGTGGCAAGTCCTCTTCCATTGGCCCTCCTAGGTGATGCCTCTATCCAACATTTCTATTCTTCCATCTCCATATTCTTCCTTGAAGCAACCTCTTAAAGATATCTTAGGCTAGGCATCATGAGGATTTCACAAGTGCTATCAAAAGCCACTTCTAGAGGTTGATTCTTATCTCGTTCTTTTATTTTTGGTTATTTTATTCTTCTTCTCCATTCAATTTATCTTTTAAAGTTGCTTCCATGTTGTTATATGTGTTTCTTCGCTTTTCTAGTTAGTCATGTTTTAGTAATTTTTTTGTCATTCAATTTTATGCTTAATGGTTCTTTACTTATTCTATTCAATTCCAATTGCTGATTCCTTCATTTGAATCACTTTGCACCATTTATTTTTTCTTAAATTTCGCTTGTGCTTGTTGTGGTGTTCCTTGCTTGGATTTTAGTGGCCTAAGAGGTGGTAGTGCATTAAATCCACATGGCTATGGCAAAAACCACAGTGTTGTGGTCAAACATCTTGGTTACTATCCTTGTTTGATTTTTGCACATTTAGTGTCCTATTTTTCTCTATTTTTTAGGTTTCATTTTATACTCTTAATTGTGATGTCTTAGAGTGTCGTTTAGTCCTTCTATGTCTTGTTAGTTTTCCTTTAGGTTTTACCTCTTTAATTTTTACAAAACAAAGTGTGTTGCCACTTCTTGAAATTGAGCATTCAAAGAGAGTTTTCCTCTCTTGTTTTAAGTCTCTTAATAAGTATCACATGCTTCATTTCCTAGCATGTTCTATTAGAATCTTTTATCAAAATACTTAGCTCAATTTCATCACAAAGTATGTTGTATTTGCAAATTTTAGTTGCTATAGTGTGCTAAGTGTTGAAGTGTGTTTACTTCAGGTTACTTAGAGTGTTAGTTGTGTACTTTGAGCTTTGAAACTAGCACAAAACAAGTGAGCTCTTACACCTCTAAAACACTCAAACAAGTGTACTTAAGGTACTTCACTTTTGGTACATTTTAGTTGCTTTAGTAATTTTCTTGAGTTACAACTTATTTCAAGTTTTATGAGCCTTTTGCTTTAAGTTGGTTCAAGCGATTGTTACCTACTTTGCACTAAATTTGAATAAAAACAAGTTGTTAGGTCCATCTAAAAGGTTAAAGGACAAAAGAGAGATAGAGAGAATCAAAAGGAAGAATGAAAAGTTCAACAAAAACAAAAACAAAAGTGTATAAAATTGGATGTGCCTAACAATTAATCAAAATTGCTATTAAGTGCTTAAGTTCTTAGTTGATTTTTGCTTGAACTAAATCTCTTTAGCTCTTAGCTATAGCATGTTGGTGTTGTGTGACTCTTGAAAATTTTTGTGTCTTTTATTTAGGCCTTCTCTACTCTAGTATCAATCTAGGACTTCATTTTGAGTACCTATTTTCTTAAATACTTTTAATTCTAGTTTGTCTTTATTGCATTAACTTTTTCTAATTGTCTTATTACATTATTCCATTCGGATAGTAGTCCTTTTTCCTTGTGTATCTTTTCTTGATTTTGTTGCTTCTATTCTTCTTAATTTTGGTCGGATATTGGTGCCACCTTGCAGGATCCTTGGAAGTGCTTGATCTCAAGGGTAGTATACTAAGGAGGAGTTGAACCAAGCCAACAAATATTTCATCCTAAGGGGAGGAACAAGGCAAAGAAAGGAAACATTTGAGGGAGCTTAGAGTGAAAACCTTCTTTTTACTTTACTTTCATTTGTGTGTATGATTTTTAAGAGTGTTGATATCCCTAAGGGTCACTCCATTTGTGCGTAATAGTTTTTTAGCAATTAGTTTCTTGTGGTTTAAGGTGTGGAAGAGGAAGTGGTACACCACCTTTTATACCTTTAGGAACATGTTTTAGATCCTTAATTTTTTTACTTTATTGCCTTTATTTTCTTGCAAATTCATGTAGTAAGGCTAAGAGTTCCAAAGACTCATTTTCCTCTTAGGGAGAAAACAAAAAAGAAAGGAGAGTTTCTTGCTTAATCTCAACCAACCTTAGTTATTAGGACATCCTTCACATGTTAACTCCAACACACACTATGATGCAATCCGGCTCAAGGCCCTTGAAAGATATATGAAGAAGATTTATTCTATTGTATAAATTAGAATTTAGGGCTTTTTATAATTTTGTTGACTTTGACTTTTTAATAGGTTGACTCTTAAAGTCAACTTTCCCTTTTGACCATTGTATTTAGGTTACCTTTTAGTTTGTCGGTCATCTTTTATTTTTCTAAAAGGTAATATAGTCATCATGTTAGAATTTGCTAAGATAGGTTAGCTTTTAGAGAAGATGAGCATGTGTTATACTCACCCTTCTTATTATGGGCACACCCATCTAAGCATGCTTAAGGCATGACTACTATTTCGACCTCTTAGTTGCTAGATGCCACACCTTTTAGTCATGCCTTAAGCATGACTACTTTTTACCACCTCTTTCTACTATTTACACCTTTTTGTATCTAGACTAGATTAGGGATAGATTCATTAGTTGATTATACATGACCATAGTTAGCTAATCATGGTTAGATGTGACTCAACTAGAGTTAGCCTAATCTTGGTTAGATTAACCTATGGTCTAGTTAGCCTAACCCACCCTTTCTAGCCTATAAATAAGACCTCTCACCTACATGTAATCATCTTTAGATCATTGAATATAATTTGAGCATTTTAGCTTGAGTGTGAGCTTTGAGTGAGTGTGAGAGAGAGTTCTCTTCCTCCTTGGTTGTGAGCCTCTCTCCCTTGGGAAAGAGTTCTTCTAGATTTTATCAAGGATCCCTCCTTGTGGCAAACATCCTAAACTCATCTCTCACCCTTGAGAGTGGTGTTTTCCCCTTCATTCCTCTTCTATCCAATCTCCATTTCACATTAATCCAACCTCTTAATGGAAGTAGATCTTAGGGAGAAGTTGAGTCTTCATCACACAAGTGCTTCTAGTAACAAGAGTGTGAACTTTTGGGGCTCCCCCAAGGTCACACCTCTTGATCACTTTGTTATGGAATTCCGTGAGTGAAGAATAGAGGAGAGTAACATAAGGACGGAAAGGGAGACGAGAGAAGAAAAGAGAAGAGAAGAAAAAGAGAAAAGAGAAAGAAGAAAAAGAAGAGAAAAAAAGAGAAGAAAAAGAGAGAGAGAGAAGAGAAAGAGAAAAGAGAGATGAAAAGAGAACAAATGAGAAGGAAAGAGAGAAAAGAAAAAGATATAAAGAGGATAAAAGACAAAGAGAAAGAAAAGAGAGAAGAAGAAAAGAGAAAAAGGAAAGGAAAGGGTTATAGGTCCCTCTCACACTATAGTGGAAGTGAGAGTGAGTACTCTGAGGGAAGACCTAGAAGAATCATCAACCTTACACCTCCCATGCATAATTAAGTGCTCCCTCCTTAGGAGCAAATGGTTGATTTCCCTCCTTTCCAAGGAAGGAGGATGTGGAAGTCTACCTTGACTAGGAAGTCAAGGTAGAACAATTGTTTAAATGTTATAACATAAGAGAAGAAAGAAAAGTCTCCTTGGCAACCCTTAGCTTCCAAGGGCATGCCATGCATTGGTGGACTAGTCTAGTCAATGAGAGACTTCGAACTCATAGCCCATCTATTGAGTATTGTAATGACTTGAAAAGTGCTATAAGGAGAAGGCATATTCCCTCTTACTATAAGAGAGAACTTTTGGATAAACTCTAAAGGCTTAGGTAATACAACCAAAGTATTGAGGAGTATAGAAAAAACATGGAACTCCTCATTATGAAAGCAGAAATCATTGAAGAGCCTAGGGCTACCATTGCTAGGTTTCTATGTAGTCTAAGTTTAGACATAAGAGATAAGGTTGGACTTCTACCATATAACGACCTATATGACTTGGTCCAACTTTGTATAAAGGTGGAAAGTCAAATGAAAAGAAAAGGAACAAAGAAAGAGTATACACTTTATCCAAAGAGGGATCAAGTCAAGGGAAGTTCTTCCAAGAACTTCCCTAAAGAGGATCACCCCAAAGCATTCAAAGAGCATAAAGCATCTCATTCTAAAGAACAACCCCCTTCTATTAGTGCAAATTATAAAACTAGTAGTATCAAATACTTTAAGTGTCTTGGGAGAGGCTAGATTACCTGTCAATGTCCTAACAAAAGACCATGATCATGAAGGGCCAAGATCTTTATAGCAATGAAAATAACTCACCTTCTTCCTCTAGTAAGAGTGAAGAAGAGAAGGGGCCATGCATCTACATCTAAGTGTGATAATGCATAGGCATATGAGGGGGATCTCCTCATGGTGAGAAGGCTTCTTAGAAGCCAACCTTTAGAACTCACTCAATCCCAAAGAGAAAACATCTTTCATACAAGATGTAAAGTTAAAGATAAAATATGTTCTCTTATTATGGATAGTGGGTCATGTTGCAAATGTTGTAGCAAAAGGTTGGTAGAAAAGCTAGCCTTAACCCTAACTCCTATCCAAAACCTTACAAACTTCAATGGCTCAATGCATAAAGGGAGATGGTGGTAGATCACCAAGTGAGTGTACCAATTTCCATAGGGACTTACAATGATGAGATTTTATATGATATACTCCCAATGGAAGTTGTTAACATCTTACTTGGAAGACCATGGCAATTTGATAAGAAATTCATACACCATGGTCATTCTAATGAGATCACCTTCACCTTATAGATAGGAAGGTTAAGCTATATCCTCTTACTCTTGCTCATGTGGTAGAGGATCTACTTGCCATGAAACAAAAGAAGGATGAGGAGCATAAAAAAAATAAAAGAAAAACCAAGCTTCACCCCTAAAGCTCGAAAGGGGTAAGGGGAAAGAGTTGGAAGGAAATGCCCCTTCTAAGGAAGTTGTTAGTAAATGAAGCTCCCTTGAATAAAAAACATTTCTATCTTCTCCTTTGCGAAGAGGCATCATCTTGCACTACCATAGGTCTTGAACACGAGTCTCTACCTAAAGGGGTTCAAAATCTTTTTGAAAGAGTTTGATGATATATAACATCAAATTGACTTGATTCCTGGTGCTAGCCTACCCAATAGGCCTGAATATAGGACAAACCCCATTAAGACTAAGGAAATAGAGTCTCAAGTTCAAGATCTATTGGAGAAGGGTTGTGTTCAAAAGAGTCTCAACCCTTGTGTTGTGTCAGTCTTGTTGGTGCCCAAGAAGAATGACCAATAGAAGATGTGTGTGGATTGTAAAGCCATAAATAATATCACTATCAAATACAGGCACCCAATCCCTAGACTTGATGACATGCTAGATGAATTGCATGGAGCACAAAATCTTTTCTAAAATTTATCTTGAAAGTAGTTACTAGTAAATAATGATTAAAGAGGGTGATGAATGGAAAACAACTTTTAATACAAAATTTGGGCTTTATGAATAGTTGGTGATGCCTTTTGGGCTCACAAATGCTCTTACCACCTTCATGAGATTAATGAATCATATTCTTAGGGATTGTTTAGGAAAATTTTGTGTAGTATATTTTGATGATATTTTGATTTACAGTAGGAGCCTAGATGATCACTTAAGACATCTAAGGAAAGTTTTTTGCATTCTTAGGACACACCACCTATTTGCAAGCATTGAAAAATGCACCTTTTATGTATATATTGTGGTCTTTTTAGGTTTCCTAGTTAATGCAAAAGGGGTTCATGTGGACCCCGAGAAATAAAAGCCATCAAAGAATGGCCTACCCCAAAAATTATGACAAAGATCAAGAGCTTTCATGGTCTTTTTAGGTTTCATAGTTAATGGAAAAGGGGTTCATGTGGACCCGAGAAATCAAAGCCATCAAAGAATGGCCCACCCTAAAAAGTGTGATAGAGATCAAAAGCTTTCATGATCTTGCGAGTTTCTACAGGTGTTTTGGCCTAATTTCTCCATACTTATTTCACCACTCAATGATTTAGTGAAGAAGGGAGTTCCCTTCATTTGGGGTGAAAAACAAGATAAAGCCTTCTCTCTTATCAACGAGAAACTCACCCATGCACGAGTTCTAGCTTTTCCTGATTTTTCAAAAACATTTGAGCTAAAATGTGATGCTTATGGAATTGGTGTGAGAGTTGCTTTGTTGCAAGGAGGACATCTTATTGCTTACTCTAGTGAAAAACTTCATGGAGCCTCCCTCAACTAGCCCACCTATGACAAAGAGTTCTTCTCCTTGATAAGGTTCCTTCAAACTTGGGAGCACTATCTTATTCCCAAGGAGTTTGTCATTCATAGTGACCATGAGTTACTTAAGTATTTGAAGGGCCACGACAAGTTAAACAAAAGGCATGCAAAGTGGATTGAATTCTTGAATCCTTTCCCTATGTCATTAAGTAGAAGAAAGGGGGAAAATGTGGTAGCTGATACTTTTTTGCCACTTTAAGTTCTTATATGTTGCGCTTTGATGATATTAGGGCCATGTATCCTTCTGACAAAGAGTTTGGACCTATCTTTGTTGCCCTTGCATCTAAAACCCATAAGGGGTATTTTGTTACTGAGAGGTATTTGTTCAAGCATGGTAAGCTTTGCATACCCCAAGGATCTATTAGAAAACTTTTGACAAAAGAGAGTCATAAAGGTGGGCTCATAGGGCATTTTGGAATTCACCAAATCTTGATGCTTTTAAAGGAAAAATTCTTTTGGCCCCATATGAAAAAATATGTCCATAAACATTATTCTAAATACATAGCCTACTTATAGGCTAAGTCTAAAATGATTCCTTATGGACTCTACACACCATTACCTGCTTCCTCTGCTCCCTGGGTTATTATTAGCATGGATTTTCTCCTTAGGCTTCCTAGAACCTACAGGGGTGTAGATTCCATCTTTGTGGTAGTGGATTGATTTAGTAAAATGCCCATTTTATTCCCTGTCATAAGGGGGATGATGCTAGTAAGATCTCAAGACTTTTCTTTAAAGAGGTTGTTAGATTGCATGGTTTACCCTCCACTATTGTGTTTGATAGAGATGCTAAGTTCCTTAGTCACTTATGCAGAACTTTGTGGGTTAGACTAAGAACTAAGCTTTAATTCTCTACCACCTATCACCCTTAAATTGATGGGCAGACTGAGGTGGTAAATAGATCCCTACCCATAATGTTGAGGGCCCTTTTGAAAGGCAACTACAAGTCTTGAGATAAGTAGCTTTCCCACATTGAGTTTGCATACAATAGGGTGGTTCATAGAGCCACCAAGCATTCCCCTTTTGAGGTTGTTTATGGCGTTATCCCTCTCACTCCTTTGGATCTTGTGCCTCTCCCTAGTTTTCATTCTCAAAAGAATGGAGCATCTAGGGCTGAATTTATTAAAAAATTACATAAGAAGGTTAAGTCTAATATTGAACAGCAAGAAAAAGGGTATGCAGTTCATAAAAACAAGGGGATGAAAGAACTCATTTTTAAGGAAGGGAATTGGGTTTAGATTCATCTTAGGAAGGATCGTTTTCCTACTAATAGGAGGTCAGAACTATGCCCCAGAGGGGATCGTCCCTTCCAAATTCTTGAAAGGCTGGGAAACAACGCATATAGGTTAGACCTCCCAGAGGATTATGAAGTTAGCACTACATTTAATGTTTATGATCTTTCTCCTATTGTAGGTGCTTATGATAAAGAACATAGTGAGCCAAATTTGAGGTCAAATCCTTCTCAAGAGGGAGGGGCTAGTCCAATCCTCCCTAGCAAGGGTCCTTTCATAAGGGTCATGGCTAGGAGGATTGGGGAAGACATGGCTAGATAGGAGAGTGGAAGACCTCAACTTCTCATGGAAGATAGGCCATAATCTTCATTTTGTTTGTCCTTGTATTATGCGTCATTTCATTAGTTTTAAGGAAGTGTGCTTAGCTTGTTATTTGGCCTTGTATTTTGGCCTCCATGTCTATTTTATTTTAGGAGGTGTAGATAGGCTTTTATGTAGAATGTGTAGAGTAGTTTGGGCTTTTTTGGAGTAGCTTAAGTGTGTGGTTTTTTTCAACCACACCCCTTAATTTGGTTCCATACCTCTCTAACTCACACATGAAACATGAGAGACATGTGGGGCTCCTTGGTTCCCTATAGTTGGAACCATTTTTCTTTCTCTCTCCTAGGTGGATGGCGTCGACCTTCTTCTCACTCCTAGTTGGCCATTTCAGATTCAAATTTGAATTATGGAGGGAAATGATATAACACTCCTAAATTCAAATTTGAATTTGAAGGAGACATGATCCACTTTTCTAGGGGCATGTTTGGATCTTCTCATGCTTAATCATGTTCTAATTGACTCTAGCTCAACTAGACACATAATTAAGCATGCTTAATCCCCTAAGAGTGGATGCCCACTCTCTTAATACTAATCCCATGGTTTTTTCTCTATAAATAAACACTTCTTCTTATTTGTACATTTTACACTTGATTGATAAGAAATTGCTTAGAGAGAGTTCTACTTTTGAGTGTCTTCTTCTTTCTTCTTAGAGAGAGCTTCAATGGCTTTTATGAAGGGGTCCTTCCCTTGCAGTAAGTCCTCTTTGATTGGCTTATCCTCCTAGGTGGAGCCTCCATCCAACATTTCTATTCTTTCATCTTCATGTTCTTCCTTGAAGCAACCTCTGAAATAGATTCAAGGCTGGGTATCATGAGGATTGCACCATATAGCATAAGTGCATTGTTAGTTTAGTCATTTCATGCATATTTTGCGTTTTGACCCTTTAAGTTATGTTTTAGGCATATTTGTGCCTTATTTTGTCTTTAGTTTGATTTTGCATAATTTATGATGTTTTAGTGTTAATTTTGTCAATTTGATTGTTTGAGCGAGTTTGTTTAAGTGTATGTGATTAAATTTTGTTGTTGTTTGTGCCAATTCATGTGTAATTTGCATTTTTGGTCTGTGAGTTGTGATTTTGAAAGCCAAATTCTAGTTTTTTAAACCAAAATTTGTTATCTGTCATCCAGCACCCACCGCTCACCATGTGGCCGCTGGACGCTGAGCATTAGGCACTCGTTAAATGGTCACTTGGCACTCATTCTAGATTCTACAGTTTGTAGTGGGCGCCCACTTTCAAAGCGTTGGACATTCATTTTGTACCCTATTTTCATGCATTTTCTGCATTTTTCTCTGTCAGGGAGTGGCTAGTGGTGGCTTTGTAGTTTCTAGGCAGTAACTAAGAAAGACCATATTTGATGCATGCACACCTAGCATGGGCTTGAGCTAGGACTAATAAGAAAGGAACATGACTTGGATGAAGCTTCAAGGAGCTTATTTTAGGAAATGTTCCATTTAATTGTATTAATTTGACCATTTTTAGGCTTGTATAAGCACCCTTAAGTCATTAGGATTATAGGGTGTAGCTAGTTTAACTTTCGGCCTTGTATTTTGGCCTATAGGTTCTTTTTTTCTTTAGGAGGTGTAATTAGTCTCCTTGTGGAGTGTGTTAATTAGTTTGGGCTGGTCCAAGAGGATTTGGATGTGTGGTTATTAATTTCCATACCCCTAATTCCTCTTCACACCCTTCTAACCAACACATGAAGTATGTATGAGACACGTGGGCCCCCTTGTCCCCTTGTTTTACTCCACATGTGCTTTCTCTCTCCTACATGGCTGATTCTTGTTGCTTCTTATTTGAATTTGAATTTTGGAAGTGCCATGTCATTTCCCTCCAAAATTCAAATTTAAACTAGAGGGAATATAGATCCATTTTTTTAGGGCCATGTTTGGATCTTTAGTTGGATTAAATTAGTGTTAATTGAGCACATGCTAAATTAACACTAAATTAAGCTAACTAACCCTTAATTAAGCATGTTGGACGTTCAACTTGAGGTTCCTAAACCCATGGTTCATGCTTTGCTCTATAAATATAGCATTCCCTCCTTCATGTAGATTTTAACACTCATTTTGAAGGAAAATTATACTTCTCTAAATTGAGAGCTCTTTTGTTCTTGATAGTGTTCATGTTCTCTCCTTAGTGAGAGTTCTTCATGCTATTATCAAGGGTTCCTTCCCTTGTGGCTAGCTTCATCCTTTGGCTTATCTCCTTCAACAAGAGTGGCGCCTACTTCTCCTCCATTTTCTAGTCTTCCACCTCCATTTCTTCAACCTTGGAACCTCTACAAGCAAGGATCTTGGGAGCATTCTATTCATCAAGGATTCTTCAAACTTTCCTTCGGGAGGGATGCATCAAGTGGTATCAGAGCTTAGGCTCTGATAGAGGTTCTTGTTATATTCTATCTTGCTTAAATTTTCGGTTCACTTTGTGCATTGTCATCTTCTCTTCTACTCCAATTGTATTTTAATTTCAGTCCATCCGTGTTGTTTGTTAATTTTCATTTACTTGTCTTGATGTGTATTGTCTTGAAGTTGTGTTTTCAATTTTTTCTTCTAAAATTTCAAAAAAATTCTAGGCACAAGTTTTGTGCTACATCTTCTAAAAATTTTGATTCAATTTTTGTGTTCTTTCATTGAATCATAATTCTGTTTTAGATCTGATTTTTTCCGCTGCATATTCTTGCTGTATCTTGTGTTGTTCATGCTTGGATCAATCCTAAGAAACACTAAATAGTGATTCCATAATTTTGTGGATGGAACCACACATGTGTGGTTAGTGTTTTGGATTGAAACTAGCTTTTCATGTGGTGTTTTTTGTGCAGTTTTAATTCTCTGTTTCCAGTTTTGTTTTGAGTGTTTTGTGCAGTCCAATTTGTGCTTGTTTTAGTCCTTGATTGCCTAAGCTTGGAGCCTAAGAGGAGTTGTGGAATAAATCCACACGGCTGTGGCAAAAACCACAGCGTTGTGGTCACATCCTTGGCTAGTTTTGCATCAAGACTAGTGCAGATTTTTGCTCTGTTTTGGTTCTGTTTTTAGGTGTTAATTTTCAGTTTTATAATCTGCTTGTTATGTCATTAGATTACTCTTGTTTAGTCCTTAATTTGTCAATTTAAAATTCCTTAGGTTTTACTAAATTTTTGTGTTGTTTTGAGTCTTGAAAAAATGTTGTGTAAGCTTCTTGAAATTGAGCTTCTAAGAGAGGTTTTCTCTCTTGTTTAAGTCTGTTAAGAAGTGTCACATGCTTTTAGTTCAAGCATGTTTGCTAAATAAAATTCTCAAAAAAATTTATAGCTCAATTTCATCTTCTAAATTTTAGTGTGTTGTTGAGTTTTTTTAGTAGCTTTTAGTGTGCTTGTTTGAAGTGAATCTTGTTTGGTGTGTGGAGCTGTTTTGACTGATTGTTATTGAACAAAATCTTGTACAAAACAAGTTAGTTCATGCACAAATGAAGCACTCCTAAGCATACGTTAAAACACTTCAAATTTTAGTGCACTTTGAGTTACCAAAATTTTCTTAGATTGCATCTTTGGTTTGGAAATTGTGTGGCCTTGCTTGCTGAAAATTTTCAAGTGATTAGTACCTCTTTATTCCTCATTAAATTTGCAAACCAAATCTGAAAAAAAAAATAATTAGGTGCAGCCAAAAGAAATTTAAAAAAAAAAAAAGAGAAGAATTCGAAAGACAATTTGAAAGGAAAGAACAAAAATAAAAAGTGCTAAAACAAAGAAGTAAAAAACAATACATAGAAAAAATTGGTGTACCTAATAGAAAATTCTTTTAATTGAAAAAGAGGACTGAATATTGTTGTAATTGCTTGGAAACATTACCTAAAACATTCAGCCATTCATATTTGTATTGGTGCAATTTTTGAAAATTATTTGTGTCATTTTGCATTTTTAGTCCTTATCCTTATCTAGAACTTTTCTAGGATTTCCTTTGTGTGCTTAGCCTTCTTTCTACCTTTATTTTTAGTTTGTCTTCTTTTAATTCTTTGAGTCATGTCTTCATCAATCTTTCCATTTGGATAGTTTACCATTCAAATTATACTTTTCTTTCTTTACTTTTGTTTGTCCTTCTTTTTGGTTCTTGCCTTGGTTTGGTGCCACTTTTGTGTAGGTAAGCCTTGAGTAAGGAAGCCTTCCACAAGGGTAGCCTCTTAAGGAAGAGTTGAAATAGATAAAAGTACTTGAACAAAGAAAGAGCATGGACAAAGAGTGAAACACCTTGGGAGAGATTGCTTGGGAGACACTTGTAGAATTGTTTTTAGTTTTATTCCTAAATTGATAATTCTTAATTGTATTTTATTTTCCTTGGTTTGTAAAAGGCCATTATTCTTAAGTATTTAGCTTAGTCTCTCGCTAATTAAGGTATGAAGGAGGAAGTGGTACACCACCTTCCACACCTTTAGGAGCACGTTAGATCCCTTTCCTTTTTTAGTTTTTTGCCTTAGTTTACCTTATCTTTTTTTCATGCATTTTTTAGAGGAGTGTATGGAGTTCCAAAGGCTCTTTCACTTGGAGGGATTCGTGTAGGTTAGTGGTATATGCTCTTGCGTTTTCTAGGTGGTGTTTTAGTTGAGAAACAAAAAAAAAGGGTGAGATGAGTGAGTTCTATTCTTGGTACAAACCTCCTCCTAGTGTTTACCATGACCCAAGTTCTCCCTTATTTTACACTCCTTTTTCCTACCCCTATGAGAGAATAGAAAAAGAAAGAAAAGAGTGTAGAGAAATAGAAATAAAAATAAAAGAGAGATATAGGAAAGAGAGTATAGAAAGAAAAATAAAGAGAGGAAAAAGAAAGAAGAGAAAAAGAGGAAAAAGAGAGGAGAAAAAATTATGAAAAAGAGAGAAAAGAGAGAGAAGAAAAATGGGAAAGAGAAACGTGGGAAAGAGATAAGATATGGGAAGAAAAAGAGAAAAAAATGGAGAAAGGAAAAAGAAGAAAGTTGGGAGCATTTAGAAAAGAGTTTGATAAAATTGGAAAGAGAAATAAAAAGAGAAAAAAAGGAAAAAGAAAGAGAAAGAAAACCCAAGAGGGAAAGAGAGAAGAAAAGGAGAGAAGAGGAGAAAGGAGATAGAAAACACACACACACACTTGAAAATTCTAAAATATAAAATTAGAAAAAGATATTGGTGAGAAGAGTGAGCCTAGCCAAGATCTAGTTTTGAACTCTAGCTTAGGTCAATCTTCTAACCAATCCATTAAAACACAAGTGGAATTTGAGATTGTGCAAAAATCTTTTGAGCACATTGACTCACAATCTCAAATTCACCTTGAATATGATTCTTCATCAAACACTTTAACAAGTGTTGGACTTATATCTTTACCTTTTGAGAAACAAAATTGTGAAGTCCAATGCTTGGAAAAGGTCTTGATCGAGAAAGGTGAATGTGAAGTCCAACTTGACACTTCACCAAGTTTTGAACTTGAGCCTACATCCTTAAGGTTCAAATCAAATCCTCAAGTTCAAAACTTGGTTAAAAGTGATAGAGAAGAAGGTCTTCAAGAAGATTACTCCTTAAGTCCTAAGGAGGATCTTATTAAAGAAACTTTTCTCTTAGGACAAGTGCAAGTGGAGGTTGTGTCTCAATCATTTGAATACATCTTTCCACAACCTCTAGTTGCACATAAAGAAGAAAATTCACCAAGTCTTGAACTTGAACATTTATTCATAAAACTCAAACAAGAACCTCAAGTTCAACACTTGAAAGAAAAGGAAGTTGTTCTTCAAGGAGATTTATCCTTGTCATCCAAGGAAAATCTAATTGAAAACAACCTTCCCATGTTGCAAGTAGGAAATGAGATTGTGCCCATAACTTTTGAGCACAATGAAACACAAACTCAAGACCCATTTGTGGATATGGCCAAGTTTGGTCAAGAGATTGGCCTATGAATATTTTCTATCCATAGCCAATCTCAAGGCCCACTCAAAGAGACCTTGAAAGAAAGGTCCACCTCTAGGCCTATCATCATCTTGTGGGGTGAACAACAACATAAAGCCTACTTGGCTTTCTTGGATGAGTGCTCCAAGGAACCTAAGCTTGTCTCATTTCCTCCTCGGATGAGATTAGCCTTTAGTGAACTTGGAGTCACTTGGGGAATTGTTGTGTGGAGGCAGAAGCACAACAAACATTTTTTAAACCTTAGTGCATACCCCCGCCACCCCAAGTCTATAAGGTCTCCCTATAGACCTCCTACCCTTAACATTTGTGTACATAATCATATACTCATTCCTATGCGAGTGCTTTTACAGGATTGGAAAAAGAGGAAGAAAGACCACAGGATTTGAGGTCAAATCCTCCTCAAGGGAGAGGATATGATGTATGCACGCCTAGCATGGGCTTGAGCTAGGACTAATAAGAAAGGAGCATGACTTGGATGAAGCTTCAAGGAGCTTATTTTAGGAAATGTTCCATTTAATTGTATTAATTTGACCATTTTTAGGCTTGTATAAGCACCCTTAAGTCATTAGGATTATAGGGGTGTAGCTAGTTTAATTTTCGGCCTTGTATTTTGGCCTATAGGTTCTTTTTTCTTTAGGAGGTGTAATTAGTCTCCTTGTGGAGTGTGTTAATTAGTTTGGGCTGGTCCAAGAGGATTTGGACGTGTGGTTATTAATTTCCACACCCCTAATTCCTCTTCACACCCTTCTAACCAACACATGAAGCATGTATGAGACACGTGGGCCCCCTTGTCCCCTTGTTTTACTCCACATGTGTTTTCTCTCTCCTACATGGCTGATTCTTGTTGCTTCTTATTTGAATTTGAATTTTGGAAGTGCCATGTCATTTCCCTCCAAAATTCAAATTCAAACTAGAGGGAACATAGATCCATTTTTTTAGGGCCATGTTTGGATCTTTAGTTGGATTAAATTAGTGTTAATTGAGCACATGCTAAATTAACACTAAATTAAGCTAACTAACCCTTAATTAAGCATGTTGGACGTTCAACTTGAGGTTCCTAAACCCATGGTTCATGCTTTGCTCTATAAATATAGCATTCCCTCCTTCATGTAGATTTTAACACTCATTTTGAATGAAAATTATACTTCTCTAAATTGAGAGCTCTTTTGTTCTTGATAGTGTTCATGTTCTCTCCTTAGTTATAGTTCTTCATGCTATTATCAAGGGTTCCTTCCCTTGTGGCTAGCTTCATCCTTTGGCTTATCTCCTTCAACAAGAGTGGCGCCTACTTCTCCTCCATTTTCTAGTCTTCCACCTCCATTTCTTCAACCTTGGAACCTCTACGAGCAAGGATCTTGGGAGCATTCTCTTCATCAAGGATTCTTCAAACTTTCCTTCGGGAGGGATGCATCAATATTTCACCACCCATGCATTTTTAATGTGTTTTCATGCATTATTTCATCATATTTTCAATTGCATTCATACTTATATGTTTCATTATCCATTTTGTTTTCATGCATCATGTTTGCATGCATGCCATTCTGAATTTTTAAATTGTTTTTGTACAACATATATTGGTGTCTTTTTGTGTTAGTGCATTATGTTTTTATAAATACTTGTACTTGTTAATTGTTTGTTTTGCATTGATGTTTTTGGATTTCTTTTGCAAACACACCTCCTATAGACTTCATGGTTGATTGGTTTTAATTAGCCTGGGGACCACCAGGATCATTTCTAAGATAGGAAGGGGTCCTTCGGAGATAAACTGAAGATGTAATCTGAGAAGGACCCAGTCAGAAGCGGCTGCAAAGACTCCAAAGCACTGTTTGTTTTTAATTTTTTTGCACTGCATTTTGTTTAGTTATTGCATTGTATTCTATTTTTCATATTAAAATTAGATTTTTTTTTTGCGAACCTTTGGTGGATATGTGATGTTAGCATTATGTTTCTATCTTGATTTATTATCTATCCCTTTGTTGGTAGTTCTTTTGTGCTATTTTGTTTCAATTTTAACTTTGGTTTCCCTTGAATAGGTTAAGTTAGCCTTCCTTAGTTGATTCTTTCGATGAGTTCATATGATCTATAAATGAGAGCATTAGCCACGTGAGGTTTGAGCCTAAATGTTTATTACTGTGTAAGTCACTAAGTACTTCATGTTGTTGATTTTGCTAGATTCTCACTAATTACTGCTTTGCTTGTATGATTGAGAAATGACCAAGGCAATATTTCTTAAGTAGTCACTTAGCCAAAAAGCTGACCTGCAATCCACTTGATTTATGCATATGTTTCCTTTGATTGTTATATTCTTGTTCTATGAACCCTTGAGTCACATTGGATTTATGCATGTGTTTCCTTACCCTAAATTTGAGAGAGCATGTGAATGAGATTGGTTTTACAATAAGTTTGGGGGAGTACATTTTTGGAAGTTAAGTACATTAGAGGCTATGTGATGCAATCTCACCTAGCATGCATCATGGCTAGGAGGACTCAAGGAAGGCATGGCATGGACAAAAGCTCATTGAAGATTCGAAGCCATAGTCTTCGTTATTTTTAGCTTGTAAATATTTTATTTTAATTAGATAAATAGGAAAGTATTTTTAATTCCCTTAAGGCCATGTATTTTCGGCCATCTTCTTAGTTTATAAGGTATAGGTGTCTTTAGTTAAAAAGGAGGAGTAAGCTTATAATGGGTGCATAAGTTAAGACATGATTTTGGGCTAGCCCATTCACATTAAGATATGCTAATTGCACCCATAGGGGGTGAACTTAGGTGCCTCACTTAAGGCCTAAGACTTGGGTTAATTAGTTTTAATTCTAATTAAGCCCAAGTCCCATATTGCCTAGAAAAGTGTGTCCAAGCTCTCCCATTGGGCTATATATACGCATTCCCCCTCATTGTAAAATTTCACCTTTGAAATTGAATGAAAATAGTCTCTTTGTGAGCACATTCTTAGTAAAAGGTCTTGAGGATCCTCTCTCTTGAGGAACCTCTTCCTAGTTGGTTTTTATCAAGGGTTCCTTCCCTTGTGGCAAACCTAAACACTTTGGCTTATCTCTCTTTGAGAGTGGCGCCCCACCTCCATTTTCTTTCCCCTCCATCATCCATTTCATGGTGCTTGGAACCTCAAGGAAAAAGATCAAGGGAGACATGCATCATTTGGTATCAGAGCCAACTCCATGAGGTTCTTTTCTAGTCTTAATTTTCTTTAATTTTTTTTTCAGCTTTTCTTCTTAGAGTTCTTGCTTTTTCCTTTATTTTTTCCAGCCTTTGATTCTTGTCATTTAATTCCTTTTATGTCTTGTTAGTTTATGTTTTTGTAGTTTTCATTTTATGCAATTTATTTCCTAGTTTTTATTGCTTTCTTGATTCAATTTATCTTGTTCTTTTCCATTGAATCTTTATATGTTTCCTTTAGGATTGTTTCTTTAATTTTCTGCCCAGCTTTTTATTTTTTCCTTATTCTTGTGCAAATCCTAAGAAGATCATTGTAATGACTTCACAAAATTTGTGAAGGAAGTCACACATTGTGGTCTTGATCTTTGGATGCACGTTGTTCTTCTTATTTGAATTTTTAATTCTATTTTCCTGCACCTATTTTTCTGTTTTTCCAGCCCTTTGTTCTCTGTTTTGGGCATATATTTCTGGTTATTTTGAGTCATTTAATTTCAGTTTTTAATCTTCCAAGTTGTGTCTTAGTTGGTCATGTTGTAGCCCTTTTATTGTCTCTTAATTCTACATAGTTTTGCCTTTTTATTTTTACCATAAAAGTGTATTATTTCTCTATTGGAAATTGAGCATCAAAGAGGCTTACTCTTGATCCCATGTCCTTAGAGTCTCACATGCTATTTAGATCTTAGCATGTTCTTAAAAAAAATCTTCAAAAAAATTAATGCTCAATTTATTCCAAATTTCATTCACTTGTTCAATAATTTTAGTATCTTAATTTTGTGCTACTTTTTGTGGTGATTTTTGTTGTTTGGCTTTGAGAGGCATGTTGGGTATGATTGGGCTGATTATTGAGTAATCAATTTGTCCTCAACTTCCATAAAACTCTCCTTGTGCCATTTATTTTTTATCACCTAAAATTACTAATTCATATTAGGTTGCTTTGTTTCTTAATTTTGCACTTTTGTATATCAATTATGGTGGCCATTTCCTATCCTTTGTTCAAGCATTTATGATTCTTTGACTCCTCACTATATTTTCTACAAAATGTGTTAAGAGGTGTAGCAAAATTGTTTCAAAAAAAAAAAGAAGAAGAAAAGAAATCAAAAGTGTAAAATAAGCAAAAAAAAAAAGAGTTAGTAAAAAGTGCTAAAAACAAGTAAAAAGAGTACAAAAAAAATAAAATTAGTGCACCTCAAAATTATTAAAAAAAATTCAAAGGAGTGTTAAATTTTATTGAAATTTGCTTGAATTTATTTGACTTTGATTTAGCCACCTTGCTTTACAATTGTGCAAATCATTGAATTTGTTGAGTCTTTTTTGTTTTAAGTCCAATTCTATTTTAGGCCCATTCTAGGAATTTTTTTTTGTGTGCCAACTTTCTTTCTACACCTTTTATTTCTTGCTTGTCCTTATTGGCTTTTTTGTCTTTGTCAAATAAATTCTTTCCACTTGGATGTGTTCCTATTCTTGTTAAGTGCTTTTTATTGCTTTTTGCTTTCAAATTCTACTTCCCTTGGTCTCTTGCTTGGGCGCTTGTTTTCTCTTGCTAGGTAGCCAAATTGTTGAAATTTTCACAAGGGTAGCATCCTTAGGAAGTGTTGATTTAAAACCAAGGAAAAGGAGACTTGAAAAGGAGGCCAAGACTAGAGTGATACACTTGGTGAGGAGCACTTGAAGAAAGGAGCTACATTCAACTACTTTTAATTTTCTTTGTTTAATTTGGGTGTATTTTTAAAGGATATTTTAATTAGAGGTATTGGATGCCCATAAGGGTCACCTCTTTTGTGTGTAATAAACCTTAGTTTCTCGTTTTAGTGTGGATAAGGAATTGGTACCCCTTATTCATACTTAGGAGCACGTTAGAATCCTTTAGCTTTGCTTTAAATTTCTTTATTTGCTTTCAACGTTTTAGAAAGTGTTAGAGTTCCAAAGACTCTTAACACTTTAGGAGAAAACAAAAAAGAGAGGAGTGTTTTGCATATTAGTTCCCTAGGCCTTACACTTTGACATGCTTTCACACACTAGGAGTGTTATGAGTAGTAATGAAACTAGGGAAAATAAAGGAGAAGAATGTGAGAATAGAATAAAAGAAAAGAATGAGAAGAGTGATAAACCAACCTTGCCCACATATCCATACTCTATTGATTGGGAAATAGTAGAAAAACAACGTAGGGAATTTTGGAAAAATGAGAGAAAACAAAGAGAGATGAGGAAAAGAGAACAAGAGGAACTAGATAGAGAGGAGAGAAAAGAGAAAGAACAAAAAGAAAAGGAGAGACAAGAAAGAAAAGAAAGACGAGAAAAAGAGAGACAAATAGAGAGTAGGGAAAATGAAAAGAAAGAAAGAGAAGCAAGAGAAAAAGAAAGAGAAGAGAAAAGAGAAAAAGAAAGAGAAAAAGAAGAAAACAAAAGAAAAGAGTTAGAGAGAAAAGAGAGAAGAGAAAGGAGAGAAAAAGAGAAGAAAGAATTGGAAAAGAGAGAAAAGGAACAAAATAAGTTAGAAAGAAGGGAAGAAATGAAGATACAAAAAGAGAGAGATGCCTATAAGAGCTCTTGTGGTAACATTTACACACATTATAGAGACTTAGAGGAGCCTAAAATAATCCATGACATTCATGCTTTTTCTAGTAAGAAGGAAAACCCTAAGAGGCATCCTAAGAAAAAGACAAACCCTTATATAATTAAACCCAAAAGAGAGTCATCCAAAAGAAAGCATATTAAGAGAAAACCCTTGAGTATGAGTGACACCCCCTACCACTAGTTCGAGCACTCGTTTTCGAAGTCCTAAATGTTTTAAGTGTTTAGAAAAAGGGCATATTGCTTTGTTTTGCCCCAAAAGAAAAAGGACTTTAAAGGGAACATCAAATGAAAAGGGTATTCATTCATGTGATGATCTCTTCAAAGTGAAACAACTTCTTGGAAGCCATCCTTGTAAGGAAACCCAAACACAAAGAGAGAATGTTTTTCAAACAAGATGCAAAATTTTGGGCAAAACTTGTTCTCTTATTGTGGATGGTGGATCATGTTGTAATTTTTGTAGCACGAGGGTGGTGGAAAAGCTATCACTTGCTACTACTCCTCATCCTTCACCTTATTCTTTGCATGGACTTAATTATGAAGATGGTGTAGTAGTAAGAGAGCAAGTGGAGATTAGCTTCTTCATAGGGAAGTATCACGACAAAGTGTTATGTGATGTAGTCCCTATGGAAGCTAGTCACATGTTGCTGGGAAGGCCATGGCAACATGATAAGGAAACTTTGCACAATGGCCTCACTAATAAAATCACTCTCTCTCATAAAGGGAAAAAGATCACCTTACTTCCTCTTACCTCTACCGAGGTTATGGAGGATAGAAGGATCATGCAGCTTAAGAGAGAAAGGGATAAAAATGAAAATAAGGTTGTTGGTAGGAAGACCGAGTCTAAGAAAGATCTGCCTTTGCCTTCAAAGGAGGTTCTCTACATAGAAAAATTTTCCTGCCAACTCTTACAAAAAGAACAAGTTGAATTTGAGGATTTGCCTATATCTTTTAAGCACCTTGATCCACACCCTCAAATCCAACTTGATGAGTGCTCCATTCCACTTAGACTAGTCTCGCCAACTATTTCAAAACCTTTGAGGCTAGTATCTAGTGCAATTGGAGGAGGATAGGGAGCTGTTGTGTGGAGGCACATGCACACTAAAATATTTTCAAACTTTAGTGCCAACCTCCACTAACCCAAAAGGCCTCCTTATAGACCTCTCACTTCCCGCAAAATCACTTGTCTGCATATACTTACTGCTTTCCTTATTTTCTTGCAGACTTTGAAAAAGCGGAAGAAAGACCTCAGGATTTGAGGTCAAATCCTCTCCAAGGGAGAGGAGATGATGCAATCTCACCTAGCATGCATCATGGCTAGGAGGACTCAAGGAAGACATGGCATGGACAAAAGCTCATTGAAGATTCGAAGCCATAGTCTTCGTTATTTTTAGCTTGTAAATATTTTATTTTAATTAGATAAATAGGAAAGTATTTTTAATTCCCTTAAGGCCATGTATTTCCGGCCATCTTCTTAGTTTATAAGGTATAGGTGTCTTTAGTTAAAAAGGAGGAGTAAGCTTATAATGGGTGCATAAGTTAAGACATGATTTTGGGCTAGCCCATTCACATTAAGATATGCTAATTGCACCCATAGGGGGTGAACTTAGGTGCCTCACTTAAGGCCTAAGACTTGGGTTAATTAGTTTTAATTCTAATTAAGCCCAAGTCCCACATTGCCTAGAAAAGTGTGCCCAAGCTCTCCCATTGGGCTATATATACTCATTCCCCCTCATTGTAAAATTTCACCTTTGAAGTTGAATGAAAATAGTCTCTTTGTGAGCACATTCTTAGTAAAAGGTCTTGAGGATCCTCTCTCTTGAGGAACCTCTTCCTAATTGGTTTTTATCAAGGGTTCTTTCCCTTGTGGCAAACCTAAACACTTTGGCTTATCTCTCTTTGAGAGTGGCGCCCCACCTCCATTTTCTTTCCCCTCCATCATCCATTTCATGGTGCTTGGAACCTCAAGGAAAAAGATCAAGGGAGGCATGCATCACTATGTGTGTTACATAAAAAAAACAAGAAGAAAAAGAAAAATAAAAGAAAAAGAAAAATTGTGAAATAAAAAGTTTGGATTCTGATTTGCGGTAATTAGAATTGTCTATGTAAAATAAAAAATGTTAGTTGAATTTTGGGTTTTGGGGATTGATGATTATGTAAGGGATGAACTGATCTCATTGAATATGCCTTTTTCAACCCTTCTTGATTTGATTCCCAGAAAAACCATTTTTCTTCTAGCCCAGCCAAGCTAAATGATGCATGCCTCCCTTGATCTTTTTCTAGAGGTTTTATTCTTTGGTGAAATGGTTTATGGAAAGGTAAGAAGTGAGGTGGTTTTAGGCGCCACTTAAGTTAAGATAAGCCTAAGAGGGAAAGTTTGCCACAAGGGATGGAACCCTTGATAAAAACCTAAGGAATTCTCAAAGAGAGAAAGGTGAACACTAAGAGAATTTTGGCCAACTCAAGGTTTTTCCATTCAGTAAAGTATAAAAAATACAAGAGTGTGAAGGAGCACCTTTTTATAGAGGGAGCTAACCTCTTAGACAAGTAATGAAGGAAATGAAAGGCTAGGATTAAAAGAAGTCATCCAAGGGAGGAGGATTGAAGCCAAAAGTCCAATCAATCCCCTCCTTTAGATGAGAATTGGTGCCTAAGCTACCTCATCCAAGGGCCAAGATTACTTCTTTATTAGTTTTGGGTTTTATTTAGGAAAAGAGGGTGTAGTTATCAAACTACCCCCTTATTTCCTAAATAAAGGCCCAAAAGCTAATCTTACCCCTTCTTATTACTAAGACACCTCCTAGAAAATTAAATGGACTAATACATGTCCAAAATAAAATCCTAAGTTCCTAAAAGAAAAATTACAAGTAAATAAGTCATGGCTTGCATAACTTGATGGTCATATGGAGGATCTTCCTCCCTCTACTCTAGCCATGTCTTCTTCTATTCTCCTAGCCATGGCCCTAGTGATAGGACCCTTGCTTGGGGAGCATGCATCATCTCCTCCCCCTTGGGAAGGATTTGACCTCAAATCTAATAGGTCCTCCTCTTCTTCATCAGTACCTACAAAAGGGAACAAATCACAAACATTAAAGGTAGTACTGACACCATAGTCCTCAGGGAGATCTAATAGGTATGCATTGTTGTTCACTCTCTTAAGGACTTGAAAAAGACCATCTCCTCGGGGGCTAAGCCTGGACTTCCTTTGAGTAGGGAAGCGATCCTTCCTCAAATGAAGTCATACCCAATCCCCTTCATTGAAGATAATTTCTTTCCTGCCCCTATTGGCTTTACTAGCATACTCCTTTGAAATATGTTCGATGTTGGCCTTTACCCTTTCATGTAATTTTTTAACAAAATCCGCTCTTACTATTCCTTCTTTATGAACAGAAGAAGGGAATGGTAAGGGCAAGATATCAAGAGGAGTGAGGGGGTTGAAGCCATAAACAACTTCAAAGGGAGAATGCTTGGTGGTTCTTTGAACCACCCGGTTGTATGCAAACTCAATATTGGGTAGGTATTCATCCCAAGACTTGTGATTTCCTCGAAGAAGTGTCCTAGGCATAGTAGATAAAGATCTATTTACTACCTCAGTCTGCCCATCAGTTTGGGGGTGACATGTGGTAGAAAACAAGAGTTTGGTTCCTAGCCTTGCCCACAATGTTTTCCAAAAGTTGCTAAGGAACTTCACATCTTTATCAGAGACTATGGATTGGGGAGTTCCATGTAAACGGACAACTTCTTTAAAGAAAAGTCTCGCGATGTTGCTCGCATCATCTATCTTGTGGCATGGTATAAAGCGAGCCATTTTTGAAAATCTATCTACCACCACAAAGATAGAGTCTGCACCTCGTTGGGTTCGAGGCAGGCCAAGGATGAAGTCCATACTAATATCCAGCCAAGGTGCAGAAGGAGCAGGTAAGGGTGTGTACAATCCATGAGCCATTGTCTTAGACTTAGCTTGCAAGCAAGCAATGCATCTACGACAATTTCTATAGACGTCTTTCTTCATATGGGGCCAAAAGAATTTTTCTTGTAAAAGCAGAAGAGTTTTGTTAATTCCAAAATGCCCCATGAGCCCACCCTCATGGCTCTCGTTTGTCAACAGATTTCTCATAGATCCTTGGGGTACACAAAGTTTGCTACCTTTGAAAAGGTACCCCTCACTCACAAAGAACCCATTTTGGGTTTTACATGCAAATGTAGAGGCAACATAAATGGATCCAAAATCCTTATCAGAAAGATACATTTCTCTAATATTATCAAATCCAAGAATCTTTGCACTTAAGGTGGTGTAAAGGGTATGTCTACGAGACAAAGCATCAGCCAACATATTATGTTTTCCTTTCTTGTATTTGATGATATAAGGGAAAGTCTTAAGAAATTCTACCCATTTAGCATGCCTTTTATTAAGCTTGCCTTGACCCTTCAAATAATTAAGTGACTCATGGTCACCATGAATGATGAACTCCTTGGGTACAAGATAATGTTCCCAAGTTTGAAGGGCCCTTATCAAAGAGTAAAACACTTTATCATAGGTGGGGTAGTTTAAGGCGGCTCCATTTAGTTTTTCTCTAAAATAAGCCACGGGATGACCACCTTGTAACAACACAGCTCCCACACCCACTCCCGATGCATCACACTCTAGCTCAAAAGTTTTAGAAAAGTCAGAAAGAGCTAAAACTGATGCATGGGTTAGTTTCTCTTTGATAAGTTCAAAGGCTTTTTGTTGTTTTTAACCCCAAAGGAAAGGAGTATCCTTCTTCACCAAATCATTGATTGGTGAGAAAAGTGTGGAGAAGTTAGGCACAAAGCGTCTGTAAAAGCTCGCGAGACCATGAAAACTCTTGATCTCAGTCACATTTTTTGGGGTGGGCCATTCTTGGATGGCTTTGATTTTGTCAGGGTCCACTTGAACCCCATTTTTATTAACTATAAAACCTAAGAACACCACACTCTCCACACAAAAATTACATTTTTCAAGATTTCCATAGAGTTGGTGTGACCTAAGAATGCAAAAGACATGCCTAAGATGGCCTACATGTTCATCTAGGCTCTTGCTATACACTAAGATGTAATCAAAATAAACAACACAAAATTTTCCTAAGCAATCCCTAAGGACATGATTCATAAGCCTCATGAACGTGCTTGGGGCATTGGTAAGCCCAAAGGGCATTACCAACCACTCATACAGCCCAAACTTGGTCTTAAAAGCGGTTTTCCACTCATCACCTTCCTTGATGTGGATTTGGTGATAACCACTCTTAAGATCAATTTTCGAAAATAATTGGGCCCTATGCAATTCATCAAGCATGTCATCAGGCCTAGGGATAGGGTGCCTATATTTGATGGTGATGTTATTGATTGCTTGACAATCAATGCACATCCTCCATTGGCCATTCTTCTTGGGCACCAACAAGATTGGCACAACACAAGGGCTTAGGCTCTCTTGAACCTAAACCTTCTCCAATAGTTCTTGGACTTGAGACTCAATCTCCTTGGTTTCCATGGGATTAGTCTTATAAGCAGGCCTATTAGGCAGGCTAGCCCCAGGTACCAAGTCTATTTGGTGTTCTATACCCCTAATTGGAGGAAGTCCTTTGGGAACTTCATTAGGGAATATATCACCAAACTCCTTTAAAAGCTCTTGAACCTCTTGAGGTAGGTTCTCATGTCCAAGTTCTATGGCAGTGCTAGAACTAGAAGGGAAAGAAGCAGAGGGGGAAGAAATGAGGGATGCCTCTTTGCAAAGGAGGAGATAGAAAGGTTTGTTAGTTAAGGGGGCTTCCTTCAAATCCAATTTTGTCGCAAATAAACTCCCTTTACTAATGACTTTCTTGGAAGGAGCACCAACTTCCAACTCAACCTCCTTACCCTTTTCAAGCTTTAAGGGTAAAGCTTTGCTTTTTTTTTTCTCCTCGTCTCTTTTATGTTTCATGATGAGTTGTCCTCCGCCACTTGTGACGGTGTTAGAGGATACAACTTAATACGCTTATCCTTATGAGTGAGGATGATGTTATTGGAATGACCATGGTGTATGGCTTTCTTATCAAATTGCCATAGTCTTCCTAGTAAGATATGGTCAGCTTCCATTGGGACTATGTCACATAGGATCTCATCTTTATAAGACCCAATGGAAATTGGAACCTTGACTTGCTCATTGACCTCCATTTCCCCTTGCTCATTGAGCCATTGAAGCTTGTAAGGCTTAGGGTGGGGAAGTGGGGTCAAGGCTAGCTTTTCCACCAACCTTGAGCTACAGCAATTGCAACATGACCCACTATCTATAATGAGAGAACATATTTTGTCATTCACCTTACAACGAGTATGGAATATGTTCTCCCTTTGATATGAGGACACTTTCAAAGGTTAGCTTCCAAGAAGACTTCTTATCATCAAGAGGTCTCCCTCACATGCATAAGCGGTTTCATCACAATCAGATTGGTATGCATGAACCCCTTCTCCTTTGCTCTCACTAGAGGGGTGTGAGCTAGACTCACTACTATAAACATCTTGGGCCCTCATGATGATGTTTCTCTTAGTAGGGCATTGAGAGGCAATGTTGCCTCTCTCAAGACATTTAAAGCATTTTATACTACTAACTTTCTCATGAGAGTTAGTAGTAGGGTTTTTTTTCTCTACATATGATGTTTTATGCTCTTTGAAGTGCTTGGGATGTTCCTCTTTGGGGTAACTCTTGAAAGAGTACCCCTTAGGTTGGTCCCTCTTTACATAAGGTGGGTTATCCTTTTTAAAAGTTTTCCTTCTAAGTTGATTTTCCACCTTGATGCAAAGTTGAACTAACTCATCAAGGGAATTGTATGAGAAGAGCTCCACCTTATCATGAATTTCGGGGCTCAACCCACACAAAAACCTTGCCATAGTGGCCTTGGGTTCCTCAATGATATCCGCCCTCAAGATAAGAAGTTCTATCTTTTGTCTATACTATTCTATACTAAGGTTAGTTTGCCTTAGTCTTTGGAGTCTATCCAAAAGATCTCTTTCATACCAAGAGGGAATATGCCTTCTTCTTAGAGCACTTCTAAGATCATTCCAATTTCTTATGGAAGGCATATTGGTGCGGATTCTCTCATTGGTTAACCCAACCCACCAATGCATGGCATGCCCTTGGAAACTAAGGGTTGCCATTGGAACCTTTCTTTCTTCTTTTACCTCATGGCAAGTGAAGAGTTTTTCTACCTTGATTTCCCAATCAAGGTAGGCTTCCACATCTTCCCTCCATGAAATGGGGGAGATCAATTTTGGGCTCCTTGGAGGGGCCCCATTATTATGCATGGATGAATGGGAGTTTCTCCTAGGATGATTGTAGTATTCTTCCTCACTTTCACTCCTATGGGTATGTCTAGATGGGGAACCTAAGACTATCCCTTTCATTTTGTAATTCTCACCATTCCCATGCTTTCTTTTTTCTTCTTCTTTCTCTTTTCTTCTTTCTCTTTATTTTCTTTCTCTCCTTTCTTCATCTTTTCTCCTTTCTCTTATTCTTCTCTCTTCCTTATCTCTTTTTTCCCTCTTTTCTTCCTCTCTTTCTTTTATTTTTCTTTTCTCCTTGGACTCTTTTTCTCTCATTTTTTCTTCTATTCTCTCTTGTTCTTTTGCCATCCACTCCCTAAAGTCCATGTTTAAGTTTTCTAGAGTGTAATCTGTAGAAATATTTCTTTGGTTTACACTCTTGTTTGATGAATAACTATGAGCACTAGAGTGGGTGTGTGATGCCATTGTGCTTGAATTTCTAAGAGGAGAAAGGTGGCTAAAAAATTTTCACAAACAAACACTCCTCTCTTTTTGTGTTTTCTTGCCTAAAATGGCTTGATGAGTCTTTGGAACTCTTCAGCCTTCTAAGCGTTTTGAATAAGAAAAATAAAGCAAGAATTTTAAAGCAAAAATTCAAAATAGAAGGGATCTAAAGCGAGCTCCTAAGGTGTTGAAGGAAGTGTATCACTTCTTCCTTCTTCACCTAATTTTCGAGAAACTAAAAAATTGACTAAATCTTATTACAACCAAAGAGAGGGCCTTAAGGGCACTCAAACTCCCAACTACAAAATTAATACACCCAAATTAAAGAAAAAGTAAAGTCTTCAGAAAATGATTCTCCAAACGCTCCCTCAAATCAAAGTCTTCACGGCTACGTGTATTTCCTTTTGAGGTGATCCCTTAGGCTCTTAGTCCAACCTTCCAAAATATGCTACCCTTGTGGTAAGCTCCTTTTTCAAGCTTTATCCCAAAAGTAGCAAGGGGAGGTGCGAATAGAAACTCAAAAAGCAATAAAAGATAACACAATCAAAAGGAAACTTAACCAAATGGTAAGAGTATATAAGACAAACTAGAAAGATGATTTAAAAGACAAGCAACAACTAAAAGGTAAAAAAAAGAAAGAGAGCACACAATGGAATACCTAAGAATGGCACTAGATTAAAGAGTAGAAAGACACAAATATCAAGTTCTAGCGTACCAAAAGTAATAAAATTTCTTTTAAGGTTCCAAGTTCAAAGTTCAAGCACTTGTTAATTTTAGGTTAGGTAGATCAAATGAATTTTTCAAACTTTCTTTTCTTTTGTTTGTTCTCTTTTTTTTTTTTGAATCCTTCGTTGTTGTTTTTTTTTTGTATTTTATTTTAGACTTTGTTCTCTTGTTTTTTTTTTAATATTTACTCGATGCACCTAACTTGATTGTGAATTTAGTGCTTAATAACAAAGAGTTATGCGCTTGGAACAATAAAGAAAATTAAAAGCAACAATTTAGGTACTACTAGAAATGACTTCAAAATGCAAAGTAGCTATAGATGTGTTAATGGTTTAGTAGTTTGGTGTGCCACTGGACTCAAGTTTTGTTAAGTTTTTAGTAATTTGTTCAACACAAATACCAAACTTATAGCTTAAGTGAAAGCACCCACAAACAAGAACTACTTTTACCACACAAATGATCTACTAATTATACGTATAACAAAAATAAAGACAAAGGGAATTGAGCAACTATTTTGGATTTTTTTTTTTAAGAATATGCTTGAAACTAAAAGCACATGAACCTGTAAAGAGACTTAGACATGAAGTATGACCCTCTATGTTGCTCAATTTAAGAAGTTTCAAAAGTTTTTTTGTAAAAACAAAATGGGAAACTATAAACATGACTTATAGACAACTACACAAGAGTATAAAAGTGAAAAATAAAAGCTAAAAATAAGGCAAAAACAAGGCAACTAGGTGCAAGGAAACACAAGAATTTGGTCTAAATTTATTGACCACAAGGTTGTGGAATTCACCATAATGGCATGGATTTTTAGCAAGAAATTCTCAAAACCAAAATTCAAGCAAGAAAGCACCCAACTCAAAGCTTAAGTAGAAATTAATGAATATGGGAGAAACGTAGATGCAAAGAAAAGAACAATATAAATTGCATCAAACAAAAAATAAATGGCACAAATAAACTATAACTCAAAACAATAAACTCAAGACATAAATTGAAATGATAAACAACAATGGAAAGCTAGAAAAAATTGCGAAAATTAAAGATAAAATAAAATAGGAAAACGGAAAGAAAAAATAAATGATGTAGGAAGAGAGTTTAGACCTCTAGAACCAAGGCTCTAGATACCAAATGATGCATGCCTCCCTTGATCATTTTCTAGAGGTTTTCTTCTTTGGTGAAATGGTTTATGGAAAGGTAAGAAGTGAGGTGGTTTTAGGCGCCACTTAAGGTAAGATAAGCCTAAGAGGGAAAGTTTGCCCCAAGGGATGGAAACCTTGATAAAAACCTAAGGAATTGCCAAAGAGAGAAAGGTGGACACTAAGAGAATTTTGGCCAACTCAAGGTTTTTCCATTCAATAAAGTGTAAAAAATACAAGAGTGTGAAGGAGCACCTTTTTATAGAGGGAGCTAACCTCTTGGACAAGTCAAGAAGGAAAGGAAAGGCTAGGATTAAAAGAAGTCATCCAAGGGAGGAGGATTGAAGCCCAAAGTCCAATCAATCCCCTTCTTTAGATGAGAATTGGGGCCCAAGTTACCTCATCCAAGGGTCAAGATTACTCCTTTATTAGTTTTGGGTTTTATTTAGGAAAAGAGAGTGTAGTTATCAAACTACCCCCTTATTTCCTAAATAAAGGCCTAAAAGCTAATCTTACCCCTTCTTATTACTAAGACACCTCCTAGAAAATTAAATGGACTAATACAAGTCCAAAATAAAATCCTAGGTTCCAAAAAGAAAAATTACAAGTAAATAAGTCATGGCTTGCATAACTTGATGGTCATATGGAAGTGAGATCTTCCTCCCTCTACTCTAGCCATGTATTCTTCTATTCTCTTAGCCATGGCCCTAGTGATAGGACCCTTGCTTGGGGAGCATGCATGATGTGACCATGCCTAGCCAAGGACCTATCACTAGGCATGACTAGAAGGCTTGAAGAAGACCTAGCCCTTGCAGACAAAGGAAGACTTCACCTCCTGTGGAGAGTGAAGATATTAGGCTAGGGACTTTAGTTAATAAAATCTAATTTTCCTTTATTTTCATTTTGAGGAGCATTAAGAATTTAATTTGGGACATGTATTTAGTCCATTTTTTATTTTTAGGAGGTGTCTTAGGAATTTAGAGGGTGGATTTAGTTTTTTGGGTCTTTATGAAGGAAATAAGGGGTAGCCTTGATATCTACACCCTCTTTTCCTACATAAACCCCTTAAGCTAATAAGAAGGAATCTTGGCCCTTCGTTTGAGAAACTTGGGCACCAAGTTTGATGATCTAAGGAGGGAATTGTTTCTCAATCCTCCTCCCTTAGATCTCTCCTTTTAATCCTAGCCCTTCTTTTTTAGGTTATCTTGTTCAAGAGGTTAGCTACCTCTATAAATAGGAGCTCCTCCCTCACTTGTACTTTTTACACTTGAATTTAATCCTAGAGACCATATTGGTTGAGGTTCTTACCTTTGAGTGTCCCCCTTTCTCCTTTGTGAGAGCTTCTAAGAGTTATCAAGGGACCCCCCCCTTGTGGCCTCTCCCCTTTGGTTTATCAAACCTAGTATTTGTGGCGTCTCAACCCATTCCTTTCCTCTCCATAAATCGATTTCTCTTCCAAGTGACCTTAGAAAGGATCCTTTGGCCACGTGATCATCAAAGATCACGTCAAGTGGTATCAGAGCCACTTTCTAAAGGTCATATTCTTTCTCATTTTTTTTTTCCTTTGTTGTTTATCTCTTTGATCTCTTTATTTTAAAGTTCTTCATTTTTTTCCATCTCTATTTCCTTTATTATCTAGTAGTATAGCTTTTTATTCTTGCTATTATATGCACTTTTGTTTTCTATCTACGCGTCTATATTCCATTTAATTTGATGCGATTTTATTTGCCCCTTTCTTTGCATCTTATTTTCATGTTCAAGTTACTTAATTTTCCCTTGGTTTTTATGTTAAAGTGTGCCTAAGAAGTTATGACCATTAAACCCACATGGTTGAGGATTTTTCCACACCATTGTGGTGATCAACTTTGGCCACTTTGTTGTGCCTTTTGTTTTGAGTCTCTTGCTGAAATTTTTGCTCTATTTTTAGGTGTGTTATTTTTTCTTAATCTTGTGTTTTGTCAAATACTAGTCATGTTAGTTTCCTATTTTGTCTCATTTAAATTCCATAGGTTTTAGCCTCTTAAAATTTTTACAAAAAAGCCTTCAAAAACATTTTGAATTGAGCTCCTAAGAGGTGAACCTCTTGTTGAGTCTCTTAAGTCTTTTATGCTTTTAGTTCAAGCATAGTAATCTCTTTGTTGTTCTTAAATATTTGCTCAATTCAATCTTTATATATTTCTTGTTTTATGTTGAATTATTAGTAGCTTTCCACTTGGTTTACCTTCACTATTGGTGCCTCTTTATGAAATTTTAGCTTGGGTGAATTGTGTTAGTAATTTGAGCAATCAATTTACTTCAAAATCACCCCTAAATCATTCCTTAAGCACCATTAGTTCAGTGGTATTTGGAACTACTAAGTTGTTTTGCCTTTAGTTGCATGCATTGCTTGAAAATTGTGTGACCTTACTTTGTGCTTATTCACTCAAGTGTTATTATTTCAAGCATCCTCATTAAAATTTCAATTCAACAAGCTATTAGGTGCAGCAAAATGATTAGAAAAAGTTAAAAAAAATAGAAAAAGTTCAAGTTAAAAACAAAAGAAGATAAAGAACTCAAAAGAAAGACAAATTTGAAGTTGTGTACCTAATAGTAGAAACATTTGATATGAGGAACCAATTGTGATTCAAAAAAAAAATTACTTGAGTAAGCTTTTTAGTTTTTGGTCACTTAAATTTTATTAAGTGTGCAACTATTGGTTTCATTTTTTTTGTTTGAGTCTTTTTTCATCTCTACTCTTAGAGCTAATCTAGGAAAGTTATTTGTGTGCTACCTTCCTTTGTGAGCCTTATGTTTTCTTGCTTGTCTTCTTTACTTCTTTGAGTTGTCATTGTCTAATCTATCCACTTGGATTTGTGAACCTTGTTTTGTTATTCACCTTTGTTTGTTGTCTTGTGTTGTATTCGGCCTTGGTAAGGAAAGGTTGGGAAAGGTTCCATATATAAAATTTTGGCAAGTCCAGACAAGAAGAAACAAGGGTAGCATTCTTGGGGTGGGTTGATGCAACTCAAAGGGGCTTGATCAAAAGGAGACAAACACCAAAAATGCTTGGAGTTAAGACTTTGTTTTATTTTTTTTATTCTTTGTATTGTGTATACTTAATTTTAGATTGGGAGTTTGAGTGCCCTTAAGGCCCTCCCTTGGTTTGTAATAATTTTGGTTAATTTTAGCGTAGTTCCTCGTTAATTAGGTGAAGAACGGAGAAGTGATACACTTCCTTCAACACCTTAGGAGCACAATTAGAGCCCTTTCTCTTTTACATTCTTGCACTTTTATTTTATTTTATGTTATTTTGAAAAAACGTGTAGAGGCTAAGAAGTTCCAAAGACTCATCAAGCCACCTTAGGTGAGAAAGCAAAAAAAAAAACAAAAAGAGAGAGGAGTGTTGCTTGAAAAAAAAAAGTTTTTGGCCTACCCTTTAGTTTTTAGCATCCAAGCACCATGACTTCCCACACACATTCTAGTGCACATAGTTGTTCATCAAGTAAGAGTGTCAACCAAAGAAAACCTTCTAAGGGAGACACTCTTGAAAACCTTAACTTAGAATTTAGGGAATGAATGGCTAAAGAACAAGAAAGGAGAGAAGAAAAAGAGAGAAAAAAATAAATAAAGGAAAAGGAAAAACAAAAAGAGAAGAAAGAGTTAAAAAAAGAGATGTTAGAAATGAGAAAAGAGAAAAAAGAGCGAGAAGAAAGAAGGCAAAGAGAGAGAAGAGAGGATGAAGAAAGGAGAAGAAGGAGAGAACTAGAAACAAAAAGAGAAAAAGAGGAAGAATAGAGAAGGAGAGGAGAAGAGAGTAAGAGGAGAGATGGAAGGGAGAGTGATAGAAAAAATAAAGGAATTCTCATAAGATCCCCATCTAGGCATTTTAGCTCTAGTGAAGAAGAATACTATAGAAATCAACATAAGCATCACTCTCATTCATCATACAATCATCATTCTCCTAAAGAGAACATAAATCATGCTAGGAACCAAAGGTAGACCTACCCCATTTTCATGGTAGGGAAGATGTTGAGACTTACCTAGATTGGGAAGTCAAAGTGGAACAACTCTTTTGATGCTATGAAATTAGGGAAGAAAGGAAAGTACCTTTGGCCTCCCTTAGTTTTCAAGGTTCTGCTTTGCATTGGTGGGATGGGTTAGTCAAGGATAGGGCCCGTAAACAAATGCCTGACATTCGCTATTGGAATGATTTAAAAACTTCTTTGCGAAGAAGGCACATTCCTTCATATTATGAGAGGGATCTTTTGGATAGGCTCCAAAGACTTAGGCAACATAACCTAAGTATTGAGGAGTATAGACAAAAGATGGAGCTTCTTATACTAAGGGCCAATATCATTGAGGAACCCAATGCCACGCTTGCTAGGTTTTTGTGTGGATTAAGCTCTGACATTAGAGATAAGGTAGAGCTTCTTTCATACTCAAACCTTGATGAGTTGGTAGAACTTTGTGTAAGAGCTGAGAATCAACTCAAGAGAAAAAGTTTTAAAAATGATTCTCCCTCTTACTCAAAGAGAGACCAACTTAAGGGAAACTCTTTCAAGGGTTTTCCCAAAGAGGAACCCAAGCATTTTCAAGATACAAAAGCACCTCATGTAGAGAGAAAACCCCCTACTACTAAGCCTACTGAGAGGCAAAGTAGTATCAAATGCTTCAAATGTCTTGGGAGAGGCCACATTGCCTCTCAATGCCCTAACAAGAAAACATGATCATGAGGGGACAAGACATTTGTAGTGAGAATAGCTCATCTTCCTCCTCTAGTGAGAATGAGGAAGAAGGGGGACATACTTTTGAACAAGAGTGTGAGGAAGCTTTTCCTTATGAGGGAGACCTTCTTATGGTTCAAAGGCTTCTTGGAAGCCAACCTCTAGAGAGAACATCTTCCATACAAGATGTAAAGTAAATGACAAAGTATGTTCTCTCCTTGTTGATAGTGGCTCCTGTTGTAACTGTTGTAGCTCTAGGTTGGTTGAAAAACTAGCCTTGACTACCATGCCCCATCCCAAACCTTACAAATTGCAATGGCTCAATGAGCAACGGGAGATGGTAGTCAATGAACAAGTTATGGTTCCAATTTCCATAGGATCTTATAATGATGAGATTCTTTGTGACATAGTTCCTATGGAGGCTGGTCATATCCTATTGGGGAGACCATGGTAATTTGACAAAAAAGCTATTCACCATGGTCACTCCAACCAAATAATTCTCACCCATAATGAAAAGCGCTTCAAATTGTATCCTTTGTCACCTTCTCAAGTGGCTGAGGATCAATTTGCGATGAAAAAGAAAAGAGTTGAGGAAAAACAAAAACAAAAAAAAAAGCACAACAAGCTTTACCCTTAAAGCTTGAAAAGGGTAAAGAGAGGGAGTCGAAAGGTGATGCCCCTTCAAAAGGGAATATTAGTAAAAGGAGCCTATTCGCTACTAAACGTGACTTAAAAGAAGCTCTTTTGACTAACAAGCCCTTTTATCTCCTCTTTTGCAAAGAAGCATCAAATCCTTCTCCTATTTTGCATTCTTCTGCTGAGAGCACTGCCACAGCCCATGCACATGAGCACCTTCCTCAAGGGGTTCAAGATATTTTAAAAGAATTTGATGACATATTCCCTAATGAGGTTCCGAAAGGACTTCCTCCCATTAGGGGTATAGAACGTCAAATTGATTTGGTGCCTGCGCAAGTCTACCTAATAGACCTGCCTATAGGACCAACCCCATGGAGACCCAAGAGATTGAGTCTCAAGTGAATGAGCTGTTGGAGAAGGGTTGGGTTCAAAAGAGCCTAAGTCCTTGTGCTGTGCCAGTCTTGTTGGTGCCCAAGAAGAATGGCCAATGGAGGATGTGTGTTGATTGTCGTGCAATCAATAACATCACCATCAAATATAGGCACCCAATCCCCTGTCTTGATGACATGTTGGATGAATTGCATGGGGCAAAAATATTTTCAAAAATAGATCTTAGAAGTGGTTGCCACCAAATAAGGATCAAAGAGGGTGATAAGTGGAAAACTGTTTTTAAGACTAAATTTGGTCTTTATGAGTGGTTGGTTATGCCTTTGGGGCTAACTAAGGCCCCAAGCACATTCATGCGCTTAATGAATCATGTACGGAGGGATTGCCTTGGTAAATTTTGTGTAGTTTACTTTGATGAAATTTTAGTTTACTCTAGGAACCTGGATGATCATTTAGGACATCTAAGGCGTGTTTTTCCTCTTCTTAGGAGTAATCATCTTTTTGATAACTTAGAAAAATGCACCTTTTGTGTAGATAGTGTAGTTTTCCTAGGTTTTGTAGTTAACACAAAAGGGGTCCATGTTGACCCCGAAAAGATAAAAGCTATTAAAGAATGGCCCACCCCAAAGAGTGTGACAGAGATCAAAAGCTTTCATGGTCTCGCTGGATTTTATAGGCGCTTTGTGCCTAATTTCTCCATGCTCTTCGCACCAATAAATGATTTGGTGAAAAAGGAAGTTCCTTTCCTTTGGGGTGAGAAACAAGAGAAAGCCTTCCAGCTAATTAAGCATAAACTGACCCATGCACCAGTCTTGGCATTACCTGACTTTTCTAAAACATTTGAACTTGAATGTGATGCCTCTGGTGTAGGTGTGAGGGCTGTCTTGTTGCAAGGAGGGTACCCCATTGCGTATTTCAGTGAAAAACTCAATGGTGCCCCCCTCAACTACCCCACCTATGATAAGGATTTTTATGCTCTAATTAGGGACCTTCAAACTTGGGAGCATTACCTTGCTCCCAAGGAGTTTGTCATTCATAGTGACCATGAGTCATTAAAATATTTGAGGGGTCAAGGTAAATTGAACAAAAGGCATGCAACATGGGTGGAATATCTTGAATCCTTCCCTTATGTCATCAAGTACAAGAAAGGAAAACAAAATGTGGTGGTTGATGCTCTTTCTAGGCGTCATGCCCTTTATTCATCCTTGAGTGCAAAAATCTTGGGATTTGATGACATTCGGGCTATGTATCCGTCTGACAAGGATTTTGGCCCCATATTTGCTACCTCTGCATCTGCATTTGCATTAAAGGCCCATGATGGGTACTTCATCAGTGATGGGTATCTTTACAAAGGGAGTAAGCTTTGTATACCCCAAGGATCAATTAGGAACTTACTTACAAAAGAGAGCCATGAAGGTGGGCTCATGGGGCATTTTGGGATTTCAAAAATCCTCATGCTTTTACAAGAGAAATTCTTTTGGCCCCATATGCGTAGAGATGTCCATAGACATTGCTCTAAATGTATAGCTTGCTTGCAAGCAAAGTCTAAAGCAATGCCTCATGGACTATACACACCTTTACCTGCTCCTTCTGCACTTTGGGAGGATATTAGCATGGATTTCATCCTTGGGCTCCCAAGAACCCAACGAGGTGCAGACTCCATATTTGTGGTGGTGGACCGATTTTCAAAAATGGCCCATTTTATTCCCTGCCACAAAGTGGATGATGCGAGCAACATCGCAAGACTTTTCTTTAAAGAGGTTGTCTGATTGCATGGTATACCCTCTTCAATAGTGTCAGATAGGGATGTGAAGTTCCTTAGCCATTTTTGGAAAACTCTTTGGGCTAAGCTGGGAACTAAACTTCTTTTTTCCACTACCTGTCACCCTCAAACTGATGGGCAAACAAAAGTGGTGAATAGATCTTTATCCACTATGTTGAGGGCTCTCCTTAAAGGCAACCATAAGTCTTGGGATGAGTACCTTCCCCACATTGAATTTGCTTATAACCGGGTGGTTCATAGAACCACCAAGCATTCTCCATTTGAGGTGGTCTATGGCTTTAATCGTCGTACTCCTCTAGATCTTTTACCTCTTCCTCTTTCTGTTGTTGTGCATAAAGAAGGAAAGGCAAAAGCCATTTTTGTAAAACAATTACATGAGAGGGTTAAAGCTAACATAGAGCGCCAATCCTTGAGAGATGTTACTTTCGCCAATAGGGGGAGGAAAGAGGTCATCTTTGAAAAGGACGACTGGGTATGGCTTCACTTGAGAAAGGATAGATTTCCTTCTCAAAGGAAGTCCAAACTTAGCCCTAGAGGAGATGGACCTTTCCAAATCCTTGAGCGGATCAGTAATAATGCCTATGTTTTAGATCTACCTGAGGATTATGGGGTAAGCACCAGTTTTAATGTTTCTGATTTGTCTCCATTTGTAGGTGCTGAAAATGACGAAGACCCCATGGATTTGAGGTCAAATCCTCTTCAAGAGGGAGGATATGATGTGACCATGCCTAGCCAAGGACCTATCACTAGGGTCATGGCTAGAAGGATTGAAGAAGACCTAGCCCTTGCAGACAAAGGAAGACTTCACCTCCTATGGAGAGTGAAGATATTAGGCTAGGGACTTTAGTTAATAAAATCTAATTTTCCTTTATTTTAATTTTGAGGAGCATTAAGAATTTAATTTGGGACATGTATTTAGTCCATTTTTTATTTTTAGGAGGTGTCTTAGGAATTTAGAGGGTGGATTTATTTTTTTGGGTTTTTATGAAGGAAATAAGGGGTAGCCTTGATATCTACACCCTTTTTTCCTACATAAACCCCCTAAGCTAATAAGAAGGAATCTTGACCCTTGGTTTGAGAAACTTGGGCACCAAGTTTGATGATCTAAGGAGGGAATTGTTTCTCAATCCTCCTCCCTTAGATCTCTCATTTTAATCCTAGCCCTTCTTTTTTAGGTTATCTTGTTCAAGAGGTTAGCTACCTCTATAAATAGGAGCTCCTCCCTCACTTGTATTTTTTACACTTGAATTTAATCCTAGAGACCATATTGGTTGAGGTTCTTACCTTTGAGTGTCCCCCTTTCTCCTTTGTGAAAGCTTCTAAGAGTTATCAAGGGACCCCTCCCTTGTGGCCTCTCCCCTTTGGCTTATCAAACCTAGTATTTATGGCGCCTCACCCCATTCCTTTCCTCTCCATAAATCCATTTCTCTTCCAAGTGACCTTAGAAAGGATCCTTTGGGCACGTGATCATCAAAGATCATGTCAATGCATCACTACAAGCCAAATAAAGTCGTTGTGATCTCTTTATGCATGCAGTAGTTGTGATTGGTTGAAATGGAAAACGAAGTTGATTCGTGTGATTGCATTGTGTGACATGAGTGTAATGTTTTATCCTTATACAACTATGTGGAGGGAAACACCTTACTAGTAAGGTTGCTCAAATTCTCTTATATGCATAGCTTACCATTTGAGTTGACTTCTGCAAGGTGATTTTTCTTTTTGTTCTGGGCACCATAATGAGATTGATAACATTTTGAGAGCATTCAATTTTCAATTACTGATTAAGGGTAGGATGTGAGTCTTGACTATGTCTTGGTGATGTTGTATATATGTGTTTGTCATAATGCATTCTAGCTTATTGCATTCTGTCATTGTTCATTCTATTCCTGTGTTGTGTTAGCATGCATGTTGTCTATATCATTGGTTGTGTCATCCACTAAAGTAACTTTTGCTTGAGGACATGCAAAGCTTTAAGTTTGGAGAAGTTTGATAATTGCCTAATTTACTTATTTTAGCATAGGTAAAATAGAGCAATTATCATAATTCTTTCTTATTTAAGGTCTTGTTTCCCTCTTATTTCACTTAAAAGTAGATTTAGTTAGACATTTAGGTTTAAATTTACGTTTATGCATCTTTTATATTTGCTTGTTGTTTTCAGTCAAGTTTTAGTAAAGACTAAAGAAGTGAAGCAAAATCAGAAAATTTGGTTTTGCGTCTAGCATGGGCGTCGAGCAGTCGCTCTTATGGGTGCCTAACACTCATCATCAAAAGTCAGTTGTATGAGAGTCAAGCACTCAACACCCACTTTTATAGCTGGCCAACACCCAAAAAACTTAGTCATTAAGGAATCTTATGGCGCTCAATGACCATTTTTAATTGTTGAGTGTTGGTGTTGCGAAATGTAAAAATAAAAGACCAAGTTTCATTTCAGTAGGGGGTTCTGTCTGAGAGTTCCACGCTCTCTCTTAACCCGAGGTTACACAGTTTACTAGCTAAGGGCACTCTCCAAACCCATCTTCATTCATCCTCACATGCATTTATCTTGATAGTTAGCTAGGTTTCGTATTTAGTTGGGATTTGATGTAGCTTTACCTAAACTCTTGTTTATGTTTGTACTTTTAATCTAAGTTTATTTTTCAATGTTGGTGTTCTTCTTTACCTTACTCTTTATTTCCAACTATTTTGCAGGTTTTACTTATTGAATGAACTCGAGAAAAGATTTTGACTTGTAAAGCGAGAAGAGCTCCCAGTAGGTGTTATTGCTCAAGAGAGAGTAATACCAATTAACCATCTTGACCACCTTTACTTAATGCAAGTTATTTGAATTTAGATTATGCATGAGAGTGATAATCTAAAGTCCAAATAGTTTAGTTCCTTACTTGTGTGGATCAGGTGATGGAAACTTGGTTAGCGAATGAGGATTTTGAGTCCATTTATACACTTGAGGGATGATTTAGTAAGTCAAATTGAACTTAATTGCATATGAGCAACCATTGCGTTTTTATTTATTTCGCTTGATTTACTTTATTGTTTAGTAGTTTTAGTTAGGCTAAATTACCATCGGTGCCCCCTATTTAGGGGTAACTCACTTTGTGCCCCACAATTTTTTTTTGCGCACCTTTTGGCTTCTAACTTTTTTAAAAGTTTAATTTTTGCCATTTCGTCATATTTAGGTCATTGATCGTTAAAAAGAAACGTTGACTTGCATAAAAGTGTTAATCTCATACCGCTAGACCAAAAGTCGTTGTTAGTCTTTTTCTGAGATTCAAATTTAGTTAAACTAATCATGTGACAGCGTTAATTTTAAAAATATAGAGAAATTAGACAAAGTAAGATTCGAACCTAGGACGTGTCGAACTGCTAAGACAATGCCACTAAACAATAGGTCCACATTGGTTTTATTGTGTATTTTCTTTTGTTTTGTTTTACTATTCTAGGTCATTTATGTTGTAAATTTTTTAAATAGAGAAATTTTTAAATTCTAAAAAAAAGGGATAGATCTAGGTTGTTGTGCTTCATTGCCATGCCTACCCACAATTCCTCCCCTAAATCTCACCCTCAATCACCCCATCCAACATCTCGTCCTGTCCTCAACCTCTTAAATGGAGAAATTTTAATTTTAAATTTTAATTCTTAATTTTAATTTTTGTCTTTGTTTTTAATTAGATTTTAAATTTTATATTTTTGTTAATATAAATGAATTTTAGTTTTAGTTGCTAACCCTTAAATTTTAATTTCAATTTTTAAATCTTAATTTTAGTTTTGAAAACACAAATAAAATATACAACATAAAATGACCTAGAATAGATTTAAAATTAAAATATACAAATAAAATATAAAATCTGATTAAAAATAAAGATATAAATTAAAATTAAGAATTAAAATTTGAAAATTATAAATTAAAGTAACAACTAAAACTAAAATATAAAATTAAAAATAAAATCTTATTCCAAATAGATTTAACATAAAATGAAGCTAAGTGGCTTTTAGAATTTAAAAAAACTTCTCTATTTAAAAAATTTACAACATAAATGACCTAGAATAGTAAAACAAAACAAAGGAAAATACACAATAAAATCAATATGGACCTATTGTCTAGTGGCATTGTCTTAGTACTCCTACATGTCTTAGGTTTGAATCTTACTTTGTCCAATTTGTCTATATTTTTAAAATTAACGATGTCACATGATTAGTTTAACTAAATTTGAATCTTACAAAAAACTAACCATGGTTTTTGGTCTAGTGATATGGGATTAACACTTTTATGACGTACTGGAAAAAGTTTTGCCCTCATCACACACAACCCACTAAAAATTAAAAAATATTTTTTAAGAAAAACTTTAACTATTTTTAAAAACACTAAAATATAATAACTTTTTAAATTTCATAAGTTTAAAAATAAAACAAAAATATTTTAATGATATTCTCCGCTGAAAATCGACATTTGCAATGTGTTAAATATTATTTTTAAAATATAAAACATTGATTAAATGATACCAATAAATTAAAAAATATATTTTAATGAAATATAGATCAAATAAGTAATATAATAATTTAAAAGTTAAAAATAAAATAAAATAATCATATTCACATAATAATTAAAATAAAATTTAAGTAAGTTAATAGGTCAATTCAACTTACCATCAATTCTAACTCAGGAAAATCAAGTTATAAGTGAATCAAACAATTTAATTTTAATTTTTTAAGTTAGACCTGACAGAAATTTATAGCTAATCGAATCAACCCTTTAAATTTATTTTGAGAGTTTTACTTTTTATCTCACCCACGTGAGCGATTTGCCCCACCACCGGTAATCCTTTCTCATTTCATACGAAGCTAACCCCCTCTCCATACAGTCAAGTCTCTTTTATGGTGTTTTGGTAGGAGTAGAGTAATATAGATTTTGCTTTTCTAATAATATTTGAGTAATTTTTACTACATATTGTACTGCAACAAAGTTATATTTGACCCTAGAATTAAATGCCATTTTCTTTTCGTCGTTATTACTGTAATGTAGCATGACAAGGGAATAATCGCATTTATCTGTAAATAAATATAACAAAAATATGAGAACGAAATCTTTGACTTTATAATATATTATTATATTTATTGATTTTGGTTTTCCATTTTCACAAAGACGTCATTAAGAAAACGCCGCCGCGAAACCAGCAACTAACATTCCATTTTCTATCAACAAAATTTCGGGTCTTCAAATTTCAAACCGAGAATTTCTATTTTATATGTAAATTTAAATAATATATCTTTTATTATATTAATTAATCAAATTAATAATAGTAATGTTTCCGGTATAGTTATTATAAATATAAACCGCTACAAATTTGTCGGATTTGTCTGAAAATTTTAGAGCATAAATCAGTAAGAGGGTGAACTCACATTAGATCATTAAAATAAGTTAAAAACTCACATGGCTTAAGTAATATAATTCGCATATCAAAATACTATTTCAGTGATTTTATATTTTGTTATCTATATTCTAATTTTTATTGCTAAAAGACAACCACACTATTACATAACTCATACAAAGTGGCAAAAAGAAAACTAAGATACCATAATAACAAGTAATTAATAAACAAAAGAAATAAATAAATACCACCGGCTGGCTTATGGTCTCTACACAGGATTTTGACCATCTTGGTTTAAACAGTTGAGTTGAAACAGTCAACAATACGAAAAAATTAAAAATTTAATCAAAATCACGATTAAGGAAATAATTTCCATTAATTTTTTTCAGGATATTTTAAACAAAAATTTAATTGTTCAAGATCTATTTAAAGGATGGGACTTTTCTTGACAAATATTTTATCTACAAACAAAATATGGAACACTAGACCACATGTTTAATATGCATGGAGGTAATTTTTTTTTTTTCTTTAGAGTAACAAAAATTGGATAATTTACAATTGTTTTTTTTTTTTACTAATCTAGACAAAACGCAAGCGGGCAAGGTGAAAACGACAAGATGAAGCCCATAAGCAGGTACCTAATTGCAAGAATCCTCTTTACCTATGGTTTCTCCCAAGAAGACCCTCCATGATCACTTTTTTCTTATACTCCTCCGAATCCAAATCCACCTCCTTCGATTTCGTCGTTTGCGGGTTCCCATCGTCGTTTCCATCACCACTCTTTCTAAGACGCGGAACACAGTACAACCACACCGAAGTGCACAGGATTGCACATATACGACCCCAAAATATCATAATTACCAAAGTAACCACCACCACCGACATGCCAACCACTGGATTGTACGACCCCTGCCTCCCCGCGTTTTGGCCCTTCTTCGCTGTCGTTTGCATTGCCGACGACACCCGCCGCACCTGCCGTTTCGTGTCAGCTGGCGATGCTCTCCCCTGTTGACGCGTGTCCTCTACGTTCTTCGCATTCGTTCCATGCCTTGTCTGGAACGTAAAATTAATAATAATAAAAAGCATATTCATCGAATTGATCGAAAAATGAATTTCATAATGTATGTATGTCTACATAATTCCAGAAAAAAGTAACCCTACTATTTGACTGACGGTAAAATTAAATATTTAAAAATAAAAATCAATTTTATTTATTTTTATTTTTTAAAAATAATCACTTTATGATAATTTTATTTATCTTAAATATAAAATATCTTAAAAGTATATAAAATGATAAGTTGTGTTTAAACACGGTGTAAAATTATTTCTCAATATTTGAATTTTTAAACCCTCTTTTTGAATCTTAAAAAACTATATTATATATTGTTGTAGTTTTCCTTAACCACGCATAGACATAGGATAATTATTTTTAGATAAAAAACAAAAATATTAATAGGAAATGAATACTTTGAACATCAGGAAGATATGGAAAAATTGTTGACATAGTAATGAAGGAAATAAAGTAAATACTTGTGTGGGTGTATAATAGGGTGTGCCGGGGAGCACTGGAGCTTGCTGTGACGGCGGCGGTGAATTGGTTGCCGGAGCTTGAGGCTTATGCTGAATCGTTGACTTTGACCTGGACTTGGAATAATGAGCATGATCAGAAATTGAGGTTTCAAGCGGCACCGTTTTGTAAGCTGAGTTCTTATTGAACCGAATCCTTCGCCACGAAAACCAACTAGTAATAGCACTTGTTTTCTTCTTCTTCTTCTTCATCGTGTTTGTGATAGGATCAACCCCTTTTGTAGGTGGTTCCTTGGCATGAGAAGACCCAAAGCAACATAGAAAAACAGAGGTTTTGGGTTTTGACTTTTTTGATGAGAATTGGGTTGTGGTGACGCCTTTGGGTTTGGCCATGGAAGAGAGGGTGAGAGACTAGGAATATTATTATGGGATGAACAACATGGTGATTACAATGATGGAGGGTTTGAATTGTGGTTGGCTTCGTCGCTAGTGATGATGTTGTAATTGAAAGCATGATAATTAAAATAATGAATTAGGGTATACAGGAAATGGTTTTGTTGAATGTGTGTACATTTTTTTTGTTTGATATATAATATGTTAGGGTTTCGATGGAAGACTTGGACTTCGTCCTCTCAGTCTTACTCTGCCTTACACGTTTACACCTTCCTCACGTTTTTTCATTCATTCTCTTCCCACTGGAATTTTTAAACATATGTACAGAGTTTCTTTTTTAAGGTAGTTCTAGACTTCTAGTTTACGTGCATGCCTATTCTTACACACACAAACACATATATGAGCCACAAGAAAAAAGTGTTAGATTAAGAAAGGCTAGCAAGATACCTTCTCACACACTCTTTTAATCACTTTTTTATCGGTGGTTGGAATTTATTAAAACAAATATAAATTTTAGTAGGTTTCACATTTTATTTAATGTTCTCTGAGTTGGTTTTTTATATTTCAATATATTTCAACCAAGTAAGAATTTGTGTTAAAAAAAATGTGTTGTTAACATTTTTTTATCTAATAATGACTCATGTAATTATTAAATAATTTTAATAAAAATATGTCAAAGAGCATATACATTGAAACTTTTTTTCAAGTTTCTTCAAGCGAAACAACGGTTGTTTACAATTGGAGCGAATCTATGTGGCAAAACTGATTGTTTAAAACTAAGGTTAGGTTGCTTTCGGAAACAACTATATTAAAATAATATATTTAATATGAGGATTACCTAATAAAATTAATAAGTGACAATAAAAAATATATATATATATATAAAAGGAGATTTTTTTTTTATGTTTATTAGAGTTTGTTACTATTAGAGAGTGAATAGCTTCATGCTAATGTGATACTATAAGGATTATTTAACACAATTTTCAATGTATGAAGCAAGTCAAATAAGTTGTTTCCATTGTAGATGCTCTAATATAATAATTGTTAGACTTAAAATTTTATAAAAATTATTGACATTTATTTTTAAGTTATCAAAATAAATTCTTCTCTTTTCGCTTCATGGAAGTTAATTTTGGCATTAAAGAAAAGTAATTTGAAAAGGAGGTTAAAAGAGGTTATCATAAAAGAAATAAAAGATAATTTCCTTTTTCTTTTTAAGACTTCTCTAAAAGTTGAGAACAAACAAGTTCAAAATTTGATAAAAGGGATTTTACACCATCATAAATACCATTAAAAAGAGGTGAGAAAGAAAAAAAAAATAAAGATAGATTTTCCGCATGTATCACGGAGACTCTTTTATAGAATTTACATTGTAGAATAATTATATGAATTATATTATCAAAGTAAAACCCTACCCTATTATTTGACTAGTTAAGTGAAAGAAAACTAGTTAGTATTAGGAGTAGGCAGGGATATGGATCCAACATCAATCAATCATAACATGTCGAAATTTTATTATTCACTACTTTTTTTGTGGAAGGTGCGTACATAACCCGAAATTCTTACTTATCCCTCAACAATCATCTTTCAATTGTAGTCTTCTTGTCAGTTCTTGATGGACACGAGACAATACTTAATTTTAAACACTTTTTCTCTCACCTATGTTATCTTTCATTACTTGCGTATAACTGCAATATTAGAATTTTTTAATATATTTTACAAAAAATATGTTATTTATTATGAAAAGAATAAAATAAAATATAAAGAAGAAGATGAGATATATTAAGAAATTTAATATTTTAGTTATACGCAATTAATGAAAGATAAAAAAGGTAAGAGAAAAGATATTTTTAGGTTTTAAAATCGGGTATTGAAGGGCTATAATATCCTTGATATAAATTATGTAAGACAAGAAATATTGATTTTATATCCTAAATATTTTCGTGTAGGTTGCTGGATAGAGTGCATGTGTATAGAGGACAATTCAGGTAAAAAAAACATTATGGTAAGAAATGAGAAAACATAATAATAAATATAGGATTTCTATAGACGGTTTAGATTGAGTTGTTAATTAAACAAACTCATGTGGTTCTCTCACACAAAGACTTATTTCACAAACCAAACCCTAGCTTAACGTGTCACTCTCTCTTGTCACCCTTGTGGATCCTTTACAAGGTCACCACCACCATCACCACTGGTGACAACAACAGCAGTAGAGGTATCGACGATGGTGGTGGCGGCATCGGCAGTGGTATTGGTGATGGTAGTGACGATGATAAGGGTGGTGGTTGTGTCCATGTGGGGCGGCGCCATCACCACCATCACCCTCACCGACACTGTCACCACCACCATCTTCACCATCATTGTCACTACCATAATTACTATCACAACCCCTACTGTTGTCGCTACCACTACCTCCACTGTCGTCACTGCTACCACCATCACCACCACCATCTTCAATATTGTCATTGAAGATGACGATACCAATGGTGGTGGTGGTAGTAGGGGTGGTGGAGTAGGGGTAGTGGCGATCTTGTAGAGGATCTATAGGGGTAACGAGAGAGAACAATGCCTTAAACAAGAGTTTGGTTTGTGGGAGATGTCTTTGTGTGAGAAAATCACATAAACTTATTTAACTAACAACACAATCTAAATTGTTTATTGAAATCTTATGGTTATTATTATATATGTTTTTTCATTTCTCACCGTAACTTTTTTTCTCAGTTGTCATCTCTTTCTCTTTCTATATATATAGATAGATATATAAAGGAAGGAGATCAAGTATAAGAGACTTTCTCATCATCTTTGTCTTGAGGATGGCAAAACAGGGCGAGCCCAGCTAACCGACCTACCAGCCCACCCTTATTTTGGCAGGCGGGGCTAGTGCTTTTAGCTCGTAGACCCGTTTTGGCACACCCCACCTAGCCACCAGCCAAAGGCGAGGAGGGGTCGACTGACCCACCAACCCACCAATATTTTATGTTGTTTTAAAAAAATATAACATTTATATAAATTAATAAAATAATTATAATAGTTAAAATATAAAATAAATTATTAAGTAGAATTTATAAAAAAATGACTTTGTTAAGCAAATAAAATAAACTTCGTCATAAATTTATTTGTCATTTATTTGTGTAAAAGCATAATATTATCAAAAAAGTAAAACCAATTATTCATGATTTACTTTTCATGATTTTTCTATTTATTCTTGTAAAATCATTACTTTTTTAAAAAATAAAAATTAATTTTAAAAATAAAATTTATATAATTTTTTTACAAAAAAAATAATTTTTCCAAATTTGGGTGGGCGACCCACCTAATGGCAAGGTGGGCCAAATAATTTGGTCTGCCCTAACTATGGCAAGTCAGCCCTATCCAACCTGTTTTCGACAGTCAAAGGCAAGGTGGGCCAAAACAAGGAAGTTGGCCTATTTTGTCACCCTTCATCTTTTAGTTTTATTTAAATCTAATTGTTATTATAAGTAACTAATATTAATTATTAGATTTCAAGAAAATGAACGGTAAAGATTAAAAATAAATTACTTAAGAGTAATTAAATCCTCGTATTAGACTAATATTAACCATGTTTAATTTATTTTTTGAATAGGGGTCTATTTTATTATTTATAACCTTTCATTAAGAAGAAACTCACGGTCTAATTTCATTATATGTAATTTATAATCGTGTAGTTTCGTTGGAGATTTATACGTACATTTTCACGTGTTTAACTAAAAAAATAAATAAATAAAGAAGTTTAATTATGTACTAATAGTATAAAAAAAATTAAATTAACATTTAATCATAATTTTTATTTATGATAAATTTATTGACTTTACCAATTAATAATTTAAAAATGATAGAAAATGTGTGATTAAACATTAATATAAAACTTTTTTACACTAGGAATGTTTACTAACTAAATTTAAAATAAAATGTTCAATAGCGAAAATCACAAATGGAGTTTAAAATTGTGCACAGAAAATTAGGTAGAAATTTCCTGTGTGACTACCTCAAGGACATAAATTTATATATATAAAAAGAGGCTTCCCTATTAATTACAACATTCATTTTGTGTGTATGATAAGGAAGAACAACCATTAAAAGAGAAGTTTCTCTCCGTTAGTTAAGCATATTACAATAAACTATTGTAAAAATTTGTTAGTTTCAAACTTGGAGAGTAACCAAGCGAAGAAAAGCCTCCTTTAATTTGAAATTAAATAGGAATATAGATAGAGACAGAAACAAAAATATAAAAAAGAAAATGACATAAGATTTCTGAAAATGTGATTGTTGCTGAGGTATTCAATATAGAATAATACTACCATATCTAATTCTTGGCCTTGGCTTCATGTAAATTTCTATCATGTCAAACCTTTAATTTGAAAAGAAGATTGTACCTGATTACACCGAAAAGGTTGTTCTAAGTTGACAATAGCTCCAGATGAGATCTTTGATGGGATGAATTGTTCGAGTAGAAAAATTTACAATTGTTTAGGTAGGAAAATCTTTTGTTTATTAAGTGTGGCGTAAAACATTGGGTTCTTCTTCGGCCTAATATCCTAATAATGTTTTTATTATATAGTTTTTTAAAAAAATTTATTACTACTGATAAGTGGTCCACAACTAAAAATGTTTATATTTTATAATTTTATATTTTAAAATTTTTATTCTAAATATTGAAATTTGAATATAATATTTTATGGGAATAAGGTTATCTCCACAAGGAGTTGACAAATATATTCAATACTCGGTATTCAAAGTTAAACTTTTGTAAAATTCATAGTAATTTATAACAATATAATATAAATAAAAGTGTAGGTAAATTACAAATTAAACAGCATAAAGTTAAACAAAATTTAGTAGAGATAGACGTTGGGATCTCGATTTCTTGTTCAACTATTCATAAACTAAATAATTGAATCTTCACTTAATTTCAATTTTTTTTCCTATAAAAAGTATTCAAACATCGATCCCTCGATGAGAAAACTTTAATTACAATAATCAATCTACCGATTCCTAGATTCGAAAGATTAAAATAGTTAGATAATTGATTAAGGGAAAGACAAAAGACCCATAGACATTGTTCTGTTCCTAGATTTAATGTTATATAGAGTATTTCTCAAATCCTTTGCTCAAAATCATTTTCCAATTTATTCAAGCAGATTAAATCAAGTTAAAGTTTGATCCAACAAAACACAAGCATTAAAAATAGAGAAGAACACGAAATGAGGAATATAACATTTAATTATGATTAAAAGTTTACAAAAGAGTTGATAGTATCATCTCTCATTCTTGAAAATATAGAAAAAAACAACAAAGAGAAACACAAAAGAAACACTATTTGTCTTCCCCCACGTGACTTTCTTTAAAAGAAAATGTAAAAATAATTATAAATGATATCAAAATAGAAGAAGTACATTGTAAACAAGAGATGCTAAAGGTTTCAAAACAGGTAAGGTCCACCACAGGTTCGGGTCGGGCCAGGCTAAACAAAATGGTGCTCCATAAATCTGTTTGTGACCTAACTCATCCAACCCGCAAGTTGGTGGGTTTGAGTTTAGATGACCTACAACCCACCATAAGGTCCATTTTTATTTTTATTTTTTTTCAAGTTTATGCAATGCACAAGAACGATCAAGAAGAAAGGGTTTGAATGAATGTTGTCGATTATAGCAAACATGGTTTATTTTTTTGCAAGGTCCATTTTCATTTTTATTTTTTATGTTTGGAAGGGATCTTTAATTAGATTATATGAAAACATTGTTTAAATGTTATCGATTTATATTATTTATAATTTATATATTGTTTAATATTACGTATATGTTAGATATCCTTTTTTTTTTAATTTTAAACTTATTTACGTGTTTATAATTTGCATCTTTAAACTTAATTGTGTATTTATAATTTAAATTTTTTCTAAAAAGTCTCACTTAAAAAAAATAAAAAACTATTCTTTTTTTACAAATTTGGTGGGCCTGCCCACCTAATTTACCAGTTCATGGTGATCCAGGTTGGAAAAATAAATATATTTACATTTTTTGGGTCAGGGAAACCAGACCCATTTATGTTATAACTCATGATGGGTCAGTCGTGTGAGTTGGACTGACCAATTTTGACACCTCTAAGAGAAGCAAGCAAAAATATGATGTAAACAATAATGGAAAATAGTTAAAAAACATAACTTAAAAGATAATCAAATGAGGTACAAAATTAGAGTAATAAGAAAGATAAATGAATTTATTACTTTTATTAGTTTATAAAAAAATGTATTTAAGTAATAAATATATTGGAAATAATCTTTAGATATTAAGAGAATATATCTTAAGTTTATTTTATTTTATTTTATCTTTATTTTCTTATTTATATTTAGTCTTTATTTCCTTTTTCGTGTGAGCTCAATCATTATAAATTCATGGACCAAGAATGTAATTGATATGAATAAAATATATAAAACTACTTTTGTTTTTTAGCGTAGTTCAAGTTGTATCAAAGCTCTTAATCCTGAGAGCTCTATTCCGTTTCCGTGTGAATAATGAAACAAGGGTGTGTTCCTCCACCATTTGTCTTAGTGCCACCTTTTGAGGTGGGTGGTAGGCCAAAAAGGTGTGCCCTACTCCGACGAAACCCACTCACTGTCGCCACAAGTGGTATCATCTGTCTCAAAACAATAAAAATGGATCCACCAATTGCTCTATCATTTGCCTTAGAGATGAAAACTTAGAAACAAGAGTTTGATCACCTTAGAATGTATATATATATTATCTTCGAATTGTAGTGAGAAAGGGAAAGAGAATTTACCAAAAATATTGTCTTTTTTAACTTATATATATATATATATATATATATATATATATATATATATATATATTATTTTAGTTTAGCGGGTAGCGGGTACCCGCGGGTACAGGTACTATGATACCGTACCCATGCCCGTTAAGAAACGGGTAGGAAAAAAAACCCGTACCCGCGGGTGGCGAGTACCCATTTATACTATCTGTGCGGATATTTTGGCGAGTTTTATCCACGGATATCCGCTGATTTTTTTGCCATCCCTACTTGTATTATAGAATTTATCTCTAGTGCAAAATGGTTTGTTACTTTTATTGACGATTGTACCCATGTCACATAGACATATATTATGAAAAGTAAATATAAGGTTTGTCAATTTTTTCCTTTTTGTCCAAAATCAATTTGGGAAAAACATTACAAGAATTAGGTTAGATAATGTGACTAAATATGTGAATCATGAGTTTTCACTCTTGTCTTATAATGGTTGATGGCTCCACCTTCTCCATGGTGTCACCAACTCTTCTCCAAGATGAAATGTTGAAATGGATTTTCTTCAAGGGCTGAATAGGTGTGAAAATGGAGCTTATGATGGGTGAAAGTGATTCATGAAAAATGGAGACAAAAGAATGGTGTTTTGGGTGGTGGTGGTTGGATGGTGTCTCTTTGGCTAGCTCACTTCACTTGGAGAGGGTGAAGGCTAATCCTAGGGAGACCCAAGCTCCTTCTAAGGTAGAGAGGAGAGGAAGGGGGCCAAGAGATCCCTAAATGACTAAGAAAGAGGAATGATGAGGAAAACTTTCTCAAATATCCAATATATCCAAAAGTAACTACATGTAGTCTAACCTAGGGTATTTAAAGAGAGGGTGGGAGGCCTCTAGGCTATTTGCACGAAAATTTGAGAGCTAAATGCCTCTCAAATGAACCCTAAATGGACCTCAAATGAAATGTAGGTCCCTCCCCCCTAAATGACTAAAATACCCTTGTGTCTAGAAAATGAAAGAAATTGACTTTTGACCTCACAAGTCAGGGTTTAAGTCCTAAAATAAATCCTAAATTAATTTTCCCCATAATACAAAGGCAAACTCAATGTGGGGAAGACATTCATCCTAAGTTTTCTTATTCCCTTTTAAAATTGCCCTTAACAATGTGGATAGGGACCTATTCACTACCTCAGTTTACCCATCTGTTTGTGGGTGGCAACTAGTAGAATAGACAAGCTTTATTCTTAGTTTTTGCCAAAGAATTTTCCAAAAATGACTTAGAAACTTAGCATCCCTATCAGAAACAATAGTCTTGGGTAGACCATGCAAACGGACCACTTCCTTAAAGAAAAGTTTAGCAATATAGCTAGCATCATCCACTTTGTGGCATGGTATAAAATGAGCCATCTTGCTAAAATGATCCACAACCACAAAGATAGAATCAAATCCCCTTTGAGTCCTTGGAAGACCAAGCACAAAATCTATACTAATATCAACCCAAGGGGTGCTAGCTATAGGGAGAGGAGTGTAGAGTCCATGAGGCATCACTCTTGATTTTGCTTGAAGACAAGTGATACACTTGGAGCAATGTCGTTGAACATCCACTCTCATGTGAGGCCAATAAAATTTAGATTTTAGAAGACTAAGGGTTTTATCAACCCCAAAATGGCCCATGAGTCCTCCCTCATGACTTTCCTTTACCAAAAGTTTTCTAATGGATCCTTGAGGTATGCAAAGTTTTCCCATTCTAAAAAGGTACCCCTCAAGGATGTAGAACCCATCAAAAGGCTTTTGGAGGCATTTGGTGAAAGTGGATTGGAAATATTGATCCACTTCATAGAACTCCTTTATATTATCAAATCCAAGAATTTGGGAACCCAAAGAAAAGAGCAAGAAGTGCCTTCTAGACAAGGCATCCGCCACCACATTACACTTTCCCTTCTTGTATTTGATAATGTAAGGGAATTGCTCAAGATATTCAACCCACTTAGCATGTCTTTTATTTAACTTCCCTTGCACTCTAATGTACTTAAGTGACTCATGATCAGTATGTGTGATAAATTCCCTAGTCACTAAGTAATGCTCCCAAACTTGGAGGGCTCTAATAAGGGAATAAAGCTCCTTGTCATAGGTGGGATAATTCAAGGTGGCCCCATGAAGTTTTTCACTAAAGTAAGCAATGGGGTGGCCTCCTTGAAGTAAAACGGCACCTATGCCAAAACCGGATGCATCACATTCTAGCTCAAAGGTTTGTTCAAAATTTGGAAGGGCTAGAATAGGTACATTGGTGAGCTTTTCCTTAAGCACATTAAAAGCTTTTCCTTGAGCTTCACCCCAAATGAAAGGTACATCCTTCTTAACAAGCTCATTAAGAGGGGATGCAAGTGTGGAGAAGTCTTTCACAAATCTTCTATGAAAACTTGCTAAACCATGAAAACTTCTAATATCTCCAACACTTTTTGGGGTAGGCCAATCTTGGATAGCCTTGATTTTCTCGGGGTCAACTTTCACTCCTTCTTTGCCAACTATGAAACCTAACAAATTTACATTTTCCTTGCAAAAGGTACATTTCTCCAAGTTGGCATAGAGGTGGTTGTCCCTAAGAATCTTTAAAACCTCACTTAGATGCCCAAGATGCTCATCTAAGGACTTGCTATAGATCAAGATGTCATCAAAATAGACAACCACAAACTTCCCTATGCAATTCCTAAGTACATGATTCATTAGACGCATGAAAGTGCTAGGGGCATTGGTGAGATCAAATGGCATCACTAATCACTCATACAAACCAAACTTGGTCTTAAAAGTGGTTTTCCACTCATCACCCTTTTTAATCCTTATTTGGTGATAACCACTCTTAAGATCAATCTTGGAAAATATAATGGCCCCATGTAACTCATCCAACATGTCATCTAGCCTAGGGATTCTATGCCTATACTTTATGGTGATGTTATTAATAGCTCTACAATCAGTACACATCCTCCATTTTCCATCTTTCTTAGGCACTAAAAGAACAGGAACAACACAAGGGCTAAGGCTCTTTTGAACCCAACCCTTCTTCAACAAATCTTGAACTTGAGTTTCTACTTCTTTGGTCTCTTAGGGGTTAGTTCTATAGGCGGGCCTATTTGGAAGGCTTGCCCCCGGGATGAGGTCAATTTGATGTTCTATCCCTCTTAAAGGTGGAAGTCCACTTGGAACCTCTTGAGGAAATACATCATCAAATTCTTTTAGAAGATTGTGGACCACTTGAGGTAGAGACTCAAGTTCATGATTAGTGGAAATGAGTGTCTCTTTGAAGTATAGAAGGTATAAGGGTTGTTCAAGCAAGAGTGTTTTCTTGATATCATTCTTAAGTGATAAATGACTCTTGTGAACAACATCTTTAGAGGAGACACCTTCCTCTAAACTTGATACCTTTTCTTCCTTTACTTTGGCCTTAGAAAGACCCTTTTTATCTTTTTTTTATTTATTTTTGTTGTCTTTCTATGACTTATGACTATGGATTCCAAAACATTATGGTTGAATCTAACTCTCTAGCTATGTTGGATGAGAGATATGCCATAAACCATGCATATTCTCCCATTTTAGAAAAAATCTATAGATAGAGTGGCAAAACTCAGCAATGCAATTTTACCTTTGCTCCTCGGGAGACAAACTTAGTGGCAGGCGATTTGACGAAACTTGGGATATCTAATATTCAAGATGTTAGCATTTTTACTTTTGTTCCTCAATCTGTTATGACTGCTTATATAGAGGACTTGAAATGTATTTTGAATTTAATTAATTAAATTTTCTTTAGGGGGAGGGGGGCATTGCCCCTACCTTTAAAAATGAATTTATGGATTGTATTTGTTTATAAAAAGAGTTTAATTGGTACGCACTGACAGTGAAGAATTTTACACTGACATCTAATTATAATCCTTAAATTTATGGTAAGTTTATTGACTTTACTAATTAATACTTTAAAAGTCATATAAATAAAAAGATATGATTGAATATCAGTCTAAAAGTCTTTATATTGTCAGTGTAAACTCATATTAAGTTTAATTAGTATGCACCAGTGTAAAAAATTTTACGTTGACATTTAATCACAACTTTTTATTTATGGTGAGTTTGTTGACTTTACGAATTACTACTTTAAAAGTCATATAAACAAAAAATTGTAACTGAACGTTAGTGTAAAACTTATTTACACAGTAACTGCATATTAATTAAACTTTTAAAATATATCCTCCATAATTAATAAATTTAGCCACTTTTGTACTTTTGTATTCTTTTCTAAGAAAAGGCTTTCTAAAAATTATTTTTTAGATATATTTTCATAATACATATTCAGAAAGGTTTCTTTAATAACCAACATTAAGCACGTATCTAATTTCTAATAAATCAAGATAATCATTTGTTCCTGTATAAATAATTTTTATCTATTCTTCCACGATAATGGGAAGCTGATTGGAATTGTTTAATCAACTTGCAATTGTTGACCTCTTGCTTGCTAATTGATTTGAATAGCTTTTTCGAGATAAGAAACAAATTGTGCAAAAGATTCTAATCTGCGAATTACTAATTCCAATTTTAATTTACCAGCTCCTTTCTTTTTCGTTGGTTTTCTTCGATGTTGGTATTACGCTGTCATTTTCATTTTTATTTTTTTTTATTTTGTGGGTTGTTCAGAAATCTCATTTTAAAACTACACCATTGGAGGTGCAAAGTTGACCAAATTTACAGAAATTAGGGACGAGAAGGGCGCGTAGGGCGATGACCGAAGATGACAAAGGAGATTTTGGTAGGTGCGAATACAAAACATGGAGTGCAAAAAAGAAAAGGCCTCTTTAAGATAAACTTTGCAAATTCCAAGCGATTCTGTTAATAAGGAAATTTCTTCATGCAACTCTATATGATAGCTTCTAGAAAGTCTAGTTCAAAACAAAATACATCTTCAAAATGGGGTAATCTGAAGATGTGAAAAGAAATAACCTAATTTTAAATGTAATATATTTACATTCCAGATTAACTATTCTGGATTGGATAATCCAGATAAATTTGAGCATCCAAATCCAATCTATGTGTAATTATACATTTCGGATTTACCATGGCCATCTAATTTGATAATCCGAATAATATAACATAGGTCATTTCTTTTAACACCCCCATATTTGCTATTTGTTATTCACACTTCTTCAAGGTTTATAATTTTTTGCAAATTTCCAATGTATCCTTATCCTTATTTATTTTTAAAGTTTTGAATTTATCTTTTTTTTATTATCTTCTTATGCATGATCTTGTTCAATTGTTCTTGTGTGTCAAATATCAATTGTCATAATGTGTCCTATTGTATATTCCTAATAATTTTTGCAAGTCTTTAGGGTATTTTTCATTGATTTAAGCATTTTTGGAAAAAAAATGCAATTTTGTTAAAGCATAACTTTCTCGATTTAAGGTTTATGGTTTAAGATTTAAGATTTTTTTTCATTTTTTATTGATTATAATTGGCTTAAAGTGGTTTTGCGTGAAGATAATGGAGGTTTTACAGTGTTCCGGATCAACTGATCAGGAATACATTATGTACATTCCGGATCACCCTGTTTGGAATACATTTGTTAAATCTCTTTTGCCTTCTAGATCAAGTGATCCAGAATGCACATAATATATTCCGGATCAACAATCCAAAATGCAATTTTAGTAAATTACATGAAGCATTCCAGATCACTTGATTTGGAAGATAAACATAGACTTGGCAATTGCATTTTGGATGAAGTGATCCAGAAGGCAAACGAGATTTAGCAAATGTATCTAGGACAGGATGATCTGGAATGTACATAAGGTATTCTGGGTCAGTTAATCAACAAATCCAAAAGTGTATCAAATTTGTATTCTAAAAGAAATGGTTCGGAGGATAATTTTTTTACTACAGAACCTCCACTATCATCACGCAAAACCACTTTAAGCCAATTATAATCAATAAAAAAAAACTTAAACCCTAAATCATAAACTTGAATCGAGAAAGTTATGCTTAACAAAATTGTATTTTTCCTTTTCAAAAAATATTTAAATCAATTAACAATATCCTAAAGACTTGCAAGAGTGATTATGAATATACAATAGATACAATATGACAATTGATGTTTGATACACAAGAGAAATAATTGAGCAAGATCATGCATAAGAAGAAGATGTTAAAAAAAAAACACATTAAAAAGTTTAAAAATCATATTAAGGTAAGGGTACATTCAGAATTTGCAAAAAAAATATAAATCTTGCAGGTGCTAAATTGCCTAAACGTATATTCCCAATTTGTTGCATAATGAATTTGAATTTATATATCCACCATAATTTCCTAGCACCTTATTGTACGCAAAGTGATTTCGCAGATTTTTCATTCACTGAAACAGTGCTGCTTCCTTTTCTTTTCTTTTTTTTTTTTTTCGGGTTTTGGATTTGGAGCAAAATTTTGGGATTTGCCTATCGATCATCACTTGCTTTCTAAGGGAGAGAAATATCAATCTTTAGAAGCTATTTCTAAAGAGATTTTAGAGTTAAAACATTTAATTGACTCTAACAAATAAGTATTAAAAACAAAACTTGAATAATTTAATGGGTGCAGAGAGCTGACATCCATCACATTTTTTATTTAGGCTAAAGATGGACTTGTAAAAAACAATTTGGGTCAAAATCATTCAAATTAAGGAGTTTGAACTATTAAGTATTAACTATACATAGGCTTAGTGTATTTTAGTATGGAGAATTTCTCCCTACACTCCAAGTTCCTCCAACACCTCCATAATTTATCAAAATACTAAAAAACTTTTAATGAAAACAGTAAAAATTTAATTACCACGTATCTTTTTCTTTTCTCTTTCATCTACATCTCTCTCATTTTGCACGTCTCTCCTTTTGCATCTCTCTTTAGCTTCTCTTGCACGACTTCGTTTTTCTTCTCACTGAATTAGTGGTTTTCTCTTTTTCTTCATACGTTGTTGTTCATCCCCTTTGCGTTTTCTTTGTTCTTCGTGGTCCAGCTTTATGTTTGCTTTATTCTTTGTGGTTCAGTTTTGTGTTTATCTTTGTTTGGTACATTAGCTTTTTTTACAAGTTCGGACACCCCTGTTTGGACTGAATCCGGAAACGTAAAAAAAATTTGAAATTTTTTTTTACAAATCCAAACACCCCTATCTGGACTTGTAAAAAAATCTGCAAATTTTTTTACAAGTCCGGACACCCCTATCCGGACTAAGTCCGGAAACCCCTATCCGGACTTGTAAAACAATTTGCAATTTTTTTTTACAAATCCAGACACCCCTATCTGGACTTGTAAAAAAATTTACAATTTTTTTTACAAGTTCACACACCCCTGTCCGGACTTGTAAAAAATTTGGACACCCCTATCCGGACTTGTAAAAAAATTTGCAAATTTTTTTTTACAAGTTCGGACACTCCTGTCCGGACTGAGTCCGGAAACCCCTGTCCGGACTTGTAAAAAAAATTGCAAAGTTTTTTTTTTTACAAATCCGGACACCCTTATCCGGACTTGTAAAAAAAATGGCAAATTTTTTTACAAGTCCGGACACCCCTGTTCGGACTAAGTCCGGAAACCCTTATCCAGACTTGTAAAAAATTTGCAAATTTTTTACTAGGATTAAAATTTTTCTTACCTAGGGCATTTGAGACTTTTCCTACATTTATAGAGGTATAGGAAGAAATTATGGAGGTGTAGGGAGAAATTCTCTTTAGTATGTTATTTTGGACTAAGGACAGATTGATGGCCAATTTTAGGGGTGTTTATTAGGTTGGACGACCCAAAAATTCAATCCGACTTCATCCAACTCAAACAAATTGAGTTAGGTTTTTCTTGTGATTGAGTGAAATCTAACCTAATTTAATCAAACTCAATCCACTACGAGTTTGGTAACGGGTTCAGTAAGTTGAATCTGAGACCAAACCAAACCTAACTCGATCATAATATTAAATTATTATACATTATTATTATTATTTAAAATTATTTGTTTTGTTATTATGTGTTTCTTTTAATATTATATATTTTTTTAGTTTGGATTGTGTAATTTGTATTTATTTGTTTGGTTTGACTAATTTAGACAAATTGTGTTTACTTTTATTTTAGAAAAATGTTTCTTTACTTCTTATTACTTGAAAATTTAGTTGTATATTAATTTTAATTTGTTTTAGTTTTGATATATAATTTATAACTATAATTTATTGTTTATTTCTATGTTATAACAATGATATAGTCTATTTTTTAAATATCCTAAAAAAGCTAACAAAACAATATTCTAATTTTTTAAAAAAAATATTTGTTTAAAATTGTGACCCAATTAACCTAATTCAACCTATTTAAGGATGTGTTGATTTGTGTTTAATGAAAAAAAAATAAAAAATTCAACTCAATCCAAAGTTTTATGATTGGATTAAGTCTTGAATTTGTCTAAATCCGACCCAACATAACTTTGTTCACTCCTAGCTAACTTATGTATTAGGACAAAATTTAGAGTGTATTTTTCATTTGCCTTGTTAATGTGATATTACACAATCATTTACTATCGAGTTAAACTATATATATATATATATATATAGAGAGAGAGAGAGAGAAAGAAAGAGAGAGAGATATATAGATAGATACATACATGCATGCATACATACATACATACATACATAGAAAAAGAGATAGAGGAAGGGATCCACTTAATGGAGGATTAAGTACAAGACACTTATTCCTTATCTTACAATACTTAATTATTGAAATTACTTACTTATTACAATACTTAAATTTTAAAAAAATTAATGGTGAAGATAAAAAGTAATATGTGTGTGTGTGTGTACTAAAAATGTAGAGAAAGAAAGGGAAAATGATAACATATATAGACTCTATTTTTATTTTGAATGCATGATAACTACCTAATTTACCTATTTTTACATAGGTAAATTAGAGCAGTTATCTTAATTCTTTCTTATTTAAGACCTTGTTTTCCTCTTATTTTGCTTAAATTTAGATTTAGTTAGAAATTTATGCTTAGATTTAAGTTTATGCGTATTTTATGTTTATTTCCTTACTTTTAGTTGTTTTGAGTCAGGCTTTTGGAAAGGACTGAAGAAGTCAAGAAAAATAAGAAAACTTGGTATGTGTCTGTCATGAACACCAGTAGTGGAGTAGTAAGTGCCCAATGTTCATCATTGAGGAGCACCTGCATCTATTGGCGAATGCCCAAGGGCCCGTCATTGCCCAACGCAATTAAGTCGAGGTGCCTGCGTCTAGCGCCCAACGCCCATTTGTTTGTCACTCAATGCTTAGAATACTTAGTCCTTAAGGAGTCTTATTGATGCAATCCCATCTAGCTAGGTCTCTTAGATAGGAGGATTAGGGATAATACATGGCTTGGAAGGAGCTTCATGAAGACACTTAAGGTCATAGTCTTAAAATTGTGTATAAATTTAATGTAGTTTGTGTAATATTTTTAGTGCGTGATATTATTATTTTTTAGGCCTTTGTATTTCGGCCATAACCCCTTGTTTTCTCTTTTTTTTTTAGCATAGGATGCTATTAGTTATTTGTGTGTAGTGTATGGTAGAAGGTGGGCCTTTTTAGAGCAAGAAGATGTGTGAATTTTAATTCTCACACCCTATTGTTAGATTTTTACACCTCCTAAACATACACATGTGCATGAGTAACATATGGGACCCATATGTCCCCTCTAGTTGGTGCCACCTTGCTTCTCTCTCCTAGTTGGCCTCTACCTGTCTCTTAATTCAAATTTAAATTTGAATTAAGGGAACTACATCCACTATTTTAGGATCTAGGTGGCACATGAGGGAACTAGATCCACTAATCTAAGGCCTTGTTTCGATTTTGTATTTTCTTTACTCCTAAGGCCAAGTGGACATCCACTCCCACTCTCTACTCTATAAATAACACCTAGCTCACTTATTGTAGACAACTATGAACATTTGAATACAATTACTCTTTATGTGATTCTTGTGAGTTATCTTCTTCTCTCTAAACTTAAGAGTGCTTCTATGGCTTTTATCAAGGGTTTCTTCCCTTGTAGTAAACTTCTACAAACCAAGACTTATCTCTACTACGAATGTCATCCCCACCAACATTTCTCACCTCTCCAAATTCATCTTCTTCAACCAAAGGAATCTTTAGAAAAAATATCCTAAGAAGAGCAATCCAAGATTGCATCAAGTGGTATCAAAACCTACTTTTTAAGGTTCTTCTCCTTCACCTAATCTTCTTCTAATTTTCGAATTGCATCTCCATTATCTTCTTTTACTTCATCTCATTCTTCTATTTTTTTAGCCTAATCTGTGTTGTTCATTTCATTTCCTTAGTTGTCTTGTGTTAAATTGTCTTATTGTTTTATTCCTTTGAATTCTATGCCTTTTATGTTGATTTTAATTTTTTCAAATTCCTTAATTCTTCCATTGAATCACATGCTTGAGTGTTAGGTTTCAATTCTACCATTACCTTTTTTTTGTGTTGATTTTTGGCTTGAATGGAGTTTCTAAGAAGGACCATACCTTGGGCCCACACCTCTGTGGTGCATTCCACAACTTTATGGTGTAGGTGTTTCAAACTCATTTTTGCTTTCCTTTGGTTGTTTTGGTTCGTTCTTGTTGTTCTTTATTAGGTTTTGTTTTTCAGTTTTATAATCTCAAGTTCTTGTCATTAGAGTATTGTTTAGTCCTTTAATTTTGTCATATTAATTCCTTAGGTTTTACCTATTGTACTTTTTCTCAATTTTGCTCAAACAGTGTGTTGTAGCTTCTTGAAATTGAACTTCTAAGAGGAATTCTCCTCTTGTTTAAGTTTCTTGAGAAGAAATTTAATAGCTCAATTTCATCGATGTTGTTTGTTCTTGTTGAATTAGTAGCTCTACTTTATGCTAAATTTTGAAGTGATTGTCCTTGAGAAGTGCTCGAGCGAATTGTAGTGAGCATTTTAAGCCTAAAACTTGTGCAAACAAGATGCTCTAAGTCACAACCAAAGACTCTTGGTGCATTACCTAAAATCACTCTCTATTTTAGTGCATTTTGAGTTACATGTAATTTTCATGGATTCCACTTTGAGTTGAAATTTTGTGTCTTGGCTAATTCTTTATCTCAAGAGATTAGTACCATACTCCTCATAAAATTTGCAAATAAAAAAGAGGTTAGGTGCATCTAGAAAAGGATATAAAAAAAGTCAAAAGAAAAATAGAAATAAAAGAACAAAAGTGTAAAGAAAGTATAAAAAAATTTAGTGCAAATTAGATGTACCTAATAGTAAAATTAAAATTGCAAAAAGATTGTTAAAATTTGGTTGTAATTGCTTGAGAAGAACTTGCATAGCTCTCGGCCAACACCATTTGACTTGTGCAATTTTTTGAAAATATTTTGTGCTATTTTACTTTTTAGTCCTTATTCCTATCTAGTGCTTTCTAGGAAAATTCTATAGTTGTGCTTAGTCTTTTTTGTACACTTTAATTCTATTTGTGTCTCCTATCTTACTCTTCCTAGTTTTGTTCATATTGCTCATTCCATTTGGATAGTTTCCTTTCTTTAATTTGAGCTTTTATTGCCTTTATTTGCTTCTACTCTTTGCTTCTTAGATTGCTTGGTGCTTGTTCTACTTTTTTGTGTAAAGAAGCTTGGTTTGAGAGCCTTCGACAAGGGTAGCACGTTGAGGAAGTGTTGAACAAGTCAAGAAGGACTTTACAAGTGGAAGAAACAAGACAATAGTGCAAACACTTGAAAGGAGCTTGGACTGAAGATCTTTTTTTCTTTTGATTCCTTGTATTAAAGGCCTCTTTTAGGAAGTGTTGGATTCTCCTAAGGCTCACTTCCTTTTGCTTGTAATAGTTTTGTAATCTCTCAATTTCAAGGATTGAAGTAGGGAGTGTTACACATCTTCGTTCCTTTATGAGCACATCAGGACCTTGCACTTTGAATTTCTTGCTTTTATTTTATTCAAAATTGTGTAGTGGTGCTTAGAGTTTCAAGGGCTCTTGCACAATCTTAGGCTCACGTTTTAGGATTAGTTTGTAATTGCAAAAAAGAAAAAAAAAGCTTAGTGTGAATGCTTGAGTTCCAAAGACTCTTGTCTTCATTCAAGTGAGAAAACAATAGAATGGAAATGAGTGCCTCTTGTGGACTTTTCCTTATACACTATCATGGAATCACAAAAATCTAGCAACAAGAGTGTGAACCAAGGAGGTTCCCCTAAGGCCAACACTTTTGATAATTTTGTGCATGAATTTAGAGAGTGACGTGTGGGAGAGAGTAAGGCAAGAAAGGAGAGGGAGGTAAAAAGGGAGAAAAGAAGGAAAGAAAAAGAAAAAGAGAGTTAAGAAGGGAGAAAAGAGAAAGAAAAGAGATAGAGGAAAAGGAGGAAAGAATGAGAGAAGAAAAAGAAAAGGAAAAAAGGGAGAGAGAGGAAAGAGAGACCAGAGAGAGAAGAAAGAGAAAGAAGAGAAAGGTTTGAGAAAGAGAAGAGAGAAAGAAAAGAGAAAAGAGAAAGTGGAGAGGGAGGAAAAGAGAAGAGAGGAAAAAGAAAGAGAAAAAAGAGAGAAAGAAGAAGCCAAAAGAAGAAGACAGAATAGCTCTAGCTCCCCTAGGAGTGAATCAACTAGTGAGGATGATGTTTTAATGGGAGGCCTAGACCTAGGGAAAGGAGAAATCAAAACCAAGAACAAAAAGAACAAAAAATAAATCTCTCACTTTTCTTTGGAAAAGACAATGTGGAATTCTACCTTGATTGGGATATTGATGCAACCCTGCCTAGCAAGGAACTAAGCTAGGACCAATAAAGGAGGAATATAACTTGGAAGAAACTTGAAGGAGCTTAGTTTAGGCATGGTCCATTGATTTATAAATAATTAATACATTTTGAAACTTGTATATGCACCCTTAGGTCATTAGAATTTTAGGGTGTGGTTAGTGTAATTTTTGGCCTTGTATTTTGGCCTTTAGGTTTATTTTTCCACTAGGAGGTGTGTTTAGTCTCTTTGTGAAGTGTGTTAATTAGTTAGGCTTATCCAAGAGAGTTTGGACATGTGGGATTTAGTTTCCACAGCCCTAATTCCTCTTCACACCCTTCTAACCAACACATGAAGCATGTAGGAAACATATGGGCCACCTTGTTCCTTATGGTTAGCGCCACTTATGCATTCTTTCTCCTACACGACCCTTCTTGTTTTATATTTGAATTTTAAGGGTGTCATGTTATCTCCCTCCAAAATTCAAATTTAAATTAAGAGGGAACATAGATCCACTTTCTTAGGGCCTTTTTGTATCTTGGTTGATTTAATTTAGTGTTAATTAGGCATATGGTCAATTAACACTAAATTAGACAACTAATCCCCATCATTTAAGGCTTGTGGACATTCACTTAGGAGCTAGGAACATGGATCCATCTTTAGCTCTATATATTGAGCTCTCCACCTCTTGTATCATTTTTAACATTCATTTGAATGAATTTTACTTCTCTAGATTTGACAGCTCTTCTTCTTCTTAGAGGGTGTCTTCATGCTATTATCAAGGATTCATTCCCTTGTGGCTAGCTTTCTCCTTGGCTAATCCTCATTAGAGAGTGGAGCCTACCTTTCACCTTCATCTCCTAGTCTTCCATCTTCATTTCTTCAACCTCAAGAACTTCTATGAGAAGATTATATCCTAGGAGAGAATCCTTCTACCTCATCATTCTTCACATTATGCTTAGGAAAAATTGGATAAAAAATGAAAGTAGAACAACTTTTCAAGTATTTCAAGATAACTGAAGAGAGAAAAATGTCATTAGCAACCCTATGGTGGGTATAATACAAGTAATTTGTGGGTTCAAAGACTTTAAACCTTCCTGTATTTTTATTTTATTTACGGGATGAGATTATTATCTTATTACAATATTAAATATATATATATATATATATATATATATATATTTTAGACCTAACATTTTTATTAAATGAGAGTATGAGACAAGTTTGGTCAAATTTTAAGTAGATAAAGTTATAAGCTTCGGTTTAACATCATAACATATTCTCATCTCTATCTAACCATCTTGACGTAAGTTGTAAGGAATTCTACATGTGTAAGTGAATTCTTAATCCATATCTAATTCTTTCTAAAATTAAAAATTTAAATTTTAGTCATGTATTTAATTCTTAATGTTTTGTATGAATTATCAATAATTTGATGGTTTAGAAGTTGAAATTATTTTTAGAATGAATCAAATTGTAAGGAGTTCTACCTGTGTTGTCCAAATGAATTCTTTATTTATATCTGATTCTAACTTAAATTGAAAATTTTAACCTTTAGCCAATCTGTTTAATTCCTTCATGCTTCGTATGAATCTTCAATAACTTATTTTTTCATTCTATAAAAAAACTTCATTTTTTTAGAATCTAATTGTTATTTATGATACGAATATATTTTTCTTTAAACTGAATAATTAATGCCTCATAACAGTTATATTGTGTTTGTTTCACATTATCTCAAATGATTTTTGGATATATAATATATATATAGAGAGAAAGAAAGGGATGTATTGGTGAGAATGATGTTTTTATATGAGAATGGTAAGGATATTTTGTAACTATCTAGATTTAAATAAAAAATTAAGATTAAAGCAACTTACTTAATGTTATCACGAACTTCTTTCACCATAACTTAATTCCATCCACTGACACCATTGCATCACCACTACCACCATAACTTTTCACTTCTATGCTATTCTACTTTATTTTTTATTTTAAATTAAAATAAATTTACAAACATTCTAAGAAATAATAAATATGTACCAAAAACATCATTGAAATGAACAAGGTTCGTGGTAATAGAATTTTTAGAAATATCATTTTTCTGAATATAACTCAAGTCGTGAAATAAATGCCTCAATATGAGAAGATTAGCATGATTTTTTTTAATAGGCAAATGTTAGTTAGTATGTTAGTTTTGTTAATGAAAAATTCGAACCACGATCTCTCTTCCCTTTTTTTCCTCATATATGAATTTTTTCAGTTTAAGTTGTGATGACATTCACTTGAACTAGGATAATCCTCACAACACTTAGTGTTTGCTTGACAATAGTTTTATAAAACTGTTTTCAGTATTTTAGTATTTAAAAACTAAAAAGCTCGTTTGGGTAATGTATTCTGAAAACAGTTTTCGAAAGTAATTCTGGTTTTTTAGCTTTTAAAAACTAAAAAACAGGAACATGTAAAAGTAGTTTTGCTTTTCAGTTTTCTATTTTTGTTTTGAAAACTCAAAATATATTCAAAATATGTTGTTTTTTTCTTTTCATTAATCAAATTCTAATAAATATAAACAAGTTTTTCTATTTTTACATCTTTAAAACAGATTTCAAATAACACTTACCAAATAATTTTTTTCTTCTCTTCTCAAAAATAGTTTTTGAAAACTATTCTGGAAAACACTTTTTAAAAACTAAAAAAAAAAATCAAACAATCAGGCTCTTAATTTGTGATGAGAAAAAGTGATAATTTGGGATATGACAATTATTTTAAAATCTACTCCAATTTTTCTATTAAAGCTATTTTCTCTTTTTATATATATAAAATATATCATGTTTTAATTAACAAAACTCTCTAAATGTTAAATGTGTTTAACACACTTTTTTTCTTTTAAGAGGAAAATGGTTTAATATGTTTTTGGTTATTTGAAATAGGTAGTTAAGAAAACCCAAACCCTTAATTTCAATAATTTTTTATCGAAAATTTAAAATCAAGAAAATTAGTTTCTTTGCCAAACTCTATTAACATTTTGTTGATATTGGCATTCAGTGTCTACGATACTATAAGTGAGTCTAATAGTACAATTAATGAAATCAAGCAAGTTGATAAACAATTAAAAAACAATTTATCAAAAAAAATTGTTCGAGACTATTTAATTAGAATCTTATATAGTGAGAAAAATTTTAGTCAAAGTGTATGAATCATCAATAATCTGATGGTTTAGAGCTTGAAATTAGTTTTAGAATGAATCAAGTTGTAAGGAGTTCTACACTTGTTGTAGAAGTGAATTCTTTATTTACATTTGATTCTAACTTAAATTGGAAAATTTAAATTTCAGTAAGTTTGTTTAATTCTTTCATGCTTCCTAAGAATCCCAATAACTTCTTTTTTTTTTCATTCTATAAAAAAAATTCAGATTTTTAGAATCTACAATCGGAAGGCATGTGATAAGGTGTATAAATTAGAGGAGTGTATATGTATCATTACTGAATAGATAATAAGCCTAAGATTAAAAATAATGATTCACATTAAAATAATGGTTCACATGTATCTCTCTCACCATAACTCACCTTCTTCCCACCCTTAACATCACTTCATCCCTATCCTCAACATCACTACTACTACTGCCGACAATCACTATCATCACTATCATCATTGTGGTCACTACTGTTACTACCAACCCTCATTGACATTGCCGCCACTACCATCGTCTGATGGTGGTGGCAACAGCGGCAGTAACAGTAGAGGTGATGTTAAGGGTAAGGGTGAAATGATGTTGAAAAATTCATAATATCTTTAAGTGAATTATTTTAATGTAGGTCATTATATATATATATATATAAAACAATCGTGAAACATGTTTCTATAATAATAATTAGTTTTATGGTAGTAATGTTTAGTGTTACGTTTATGATAGCTACGATATGTCATTATAAAAGTCCAAACATTACCCTTTCATTGTTGATGTTTTAATTGATGTTAAAGAATTCATATAAAATTATTGAAAGAATATTTACATTTAAACCTCTTTAGAACACTAATATTGTTGTAATTAATAGCGTTAACGTAAAGTGTGAGAATAATAATATATTGTCTCAGTAATTTCAAAATGTAGTACCGATCAATCTCACGAGGTTAAAAACGTATGATTAAAAGTTCAACAAGTGATAATGCTCACATACGTTGTCAACAATTTTGAAAATTATATGTCAGGACTACAGAAACAAAATTCAAAGACTAGTTGTCAACAATTTTAAAAATTATATGTTAGGACTATAGAAGCAAAATTCAAAGATAGGTATACGTATAATACAAATGCATTTTTCTTTTAAACTAACAATGTCTCGTAACAATCATAGTGTTTTTGTTTCACATCATTGCAAATATAAAGATGAAAATATATATTTTCATGTCCGCTACATACGAGTTATAGAAAAATATTTGCAGACGTAATTCATTCTTGAAAATATATATTACTCATGTATTATGCACATTCAAATGAGAAAAAAAAAATGAAATTTTGTATTTCCATGGAAATTAAAAAAGTTACTTTTCAGTTCCATTCTATTCTGCTTTATTCTTTACTTTTTTTATTTATAAATTAAAATAAATTTAAAAGCATTCCAAAAAATAATAAATATGTGCCAAAACATCATTGACGTAAATAAGATTCGTGGTAATGGTATTTTTAAAAATATCATTTTTCAGAATATAGTTTGAGACGTGAAACAAATACCTTGATACAAAGAAGATTAACATGATTTTTTTTTATATGTAAATGTTAATTAGTATGTTAATTTTTGTTAATGAACATATTCAAATCATGAATTATAACTCTCTCTTCTTTCAGCTACTTTATAGTTACACTACCTTATAAATTAGTTTTTTATAATACTCATTTGAATTAGAATGATACTCACAACACTTAATATATGAAATCAATTACAGAGACATATAATGTGCTAAGTCATTGAATTACTAATTATATTATCAAATATTAACATAGCGAAAGTGATAATTGATTGCAACTAATTCCAAAAGTTAGAGGATTAAATAATAATAATAATAATAATAATAATAATAAAAAAAAGATAGTGTATATAACAAGGACAAGATTTGGGGCACGCAGGGTTCCCCATAATTCCTTGAGAGAAATATTGCTATATAAAGAAAATCAGTTGCCACATTTAAAAACATATTTTTTAATTGATCCTTGAATTAATTTATGTGATTGTCTCTTCATGTTATTAATTATTACAATTAAACAATCATTAAAACATCACACTAAACAATCTTAATCATGCATTCCTAAGTTTGTTTACAATGTATACACTATTGTTTTTTGTTTTTTTTTTTTGAAAATACACTCTATTTATATAGGTTAACTGCTATTCTAACAATACGTTTATAAATCAAAATATAAATAAGAGGTTCATATATAATTCAACAATTTTTTTTAAAAAAAAATTATAAATATTAACAATTTTTTTACAAATATGTTTTATATTTTGTATTTAATATATTAAAAAACTTAAATATAAAATAAGTTAAAGATATAAAATATGATTATCAGACTATTAACATATAAAGAATGTTTTTTTGTAAGACACGTATATAATAATTAAATATATATTTTATCATTGAAATTGAAAATACATAAAAGCTTAGTTAATAATACTATTTCTCTTACACGACTTATAGATAAATAGTTTAACAGATCATAATACATCAACCATTGTTTATCATCATATATAAAAATAAACTCATAAAAACAATTCTCCCACCCATATAAATCATATAACTACATATTACTAGACTTTTTTTTGTCTAAAGTTTCATGTACTTCTGAATGTGTGCCTCGTCACGCTTGTGAAGTTTGACTTTCAAACCATGCTTCATGTAGAGAGTCAAAGAAAGTTTTGGCAGCACAGGGTGGTTCTCTTGCACCTTAACATGGTAGCTGAATATGATGCTGGCTGCAGCATATTTCATCTGATAATATGCAAAATCTCTGCCTAAGCACATGCGAGGTCCTCCGTTGAAGGCAGTGAATTTGTAAGCAGACTCACTAATGAACTGTCCATCTCTTAGCCACCTTTCTGGCTTGAACTCCTTGCAATCCTTGCCCCATATACTTTCCATTCTTCCCATTGCATAGATTGCATATATCACTTTTGTTCCTTTCTTTAGCACTGTTCCATTTGTTAAAGTGTCGTCCTCCACCACCTGAATTAGCAAAACATATAGTAATTTAATTTGAGAAAACCCCTGATACTCTGTCAGCTTAGTCAATCACCATTTATGATCAATTTGCTGATTTTTATAATAAGAGATTTAAGGTTATGGCCTAACAATGTAAAATAATTTTGTTTTGTCAATTAATTATAATTCATCAAATTTTAAAATATTAACTAATAACAATTTACTTACCATAGTATATGGGTTGTGATTGAATGATAAATTATTTTTACATTCCATAACCATTTTTCTCTTATAATAAACGTTTTTGAAAGTCGGAGATATTATAGTTAATTGATAATGTAAAACATCAACCCATCTAATTTTGAACTTCTATCAAAATTTTTAACTATTGTTGCATTCAATCTTCCCATATCAAACTGCATTTAATAATGCTTCCTTGAATTGTGTGATCTTCTCAACTAATTAGCCAAATGCGTGGTTCGGTTCCTGGAGGCTTTGACAGATGCAATTTTTCAAGTAAAATATGTGGCACATTTCAAGATCAGATTAGCGTTTATGCTGCATAGTTATTGATGAATCGGTTATTGATTCCCTCTCCTATGTGTAAGTTAAAAAAAGAAAGAAAGAAAGAAAATTATAATCCTAATAGACAAAGATTTAGTATTTTAAGTAAGCAAGTAATTGACCAAAATCAATGCATTGCTCTCAAATGCATCTAGAAAAGTCAGTCTGAAGAAATTTAATGCAAAGTCAACACAATTGGTTGCCTGGAAGGGGTTGCAACAAATCGGTAGTAATTTATAACCAACATTCAGTGCACAGAATGAATTTAATTGAAGAAAGAACACAAAAGCAAAAAGGATTCTTCTACATTTTCTTATCTGTTCTTTTTAAGGAAGTTACCAAATGGAGTCACAGTGAAGCAGAATAATAAGGAATGTAGAGAATGACTATAGAAATAAAAAATTTTAACCTCCCATGAATTATTAATTTAGTATTTCCTACTGTCTAGCTAGTAGACGTTAAGAAGCTCAAATGGAAAAAAAAATTGACTGAAAGAAAAAAATTATATGAACAAAACGTAAATACAATTCTAATAGTATTTTTTGTACTTCCAATACGAGTTCCGTCATCTTAGAGTGTTTGACACTGATTTCGAAATAATTTTTTTTTTCATATCTAACACAATTTAGGACAAAGAAGTTCACTAAAATTAGAGTTTTGTGACATTAACGTGTACTAACTTTTAAAAAGAAAATTATAGAAATTAATAAGACAAAATCTACTTTGATAGATGAGCAGCATAAAAAACAGTGATAGAGTTGTATTTACATTTTGTCATTGGTATAAAAATATACTTGCTATTTAGTACAAAAATATATCCAACTTAAGACCAATAAAATGCATGCATTTATTTTGACAAAATACATGTTTTGAAGCAATCACTGGTATGTAACGAGTGTTTTTCACATAAAATTAATGCAAAAATATTAATGGTTATTAGTGCGTTAATTTTAATTTGTATAACCTATCTTATAAGCTAATCATTTATTTCCTTACCTTTTTATTAAAAGCTAAAATTAGAACAGTACTTACCTCCTTGATATCCACAGGCACAGAGGGGTATAACCTGAGAGCTTCTGAAAGGGCAGCATGCAAATAATCCATCTTCTTAATCTCCTCAGGCCTAAATTCCAACCAATTTCCAATGTGTTCCTTCTGGAACCCTTCCCTCTGACAGACCACCTTGCAAATCTCAGACAAAATATTTTGCTCCACTTGAGGACTGTGATGCAGCAGCCAGAAAAACCAGCTCAAAGCCACAGAAGAAGTATCCCTCCCAGCCAAAATGAAATTGACACATATGTCCCTTAGAAACTTATCTGAGTATGCTTTTCCATCCTCATCCTTGAGCCTCATGAACGCAGTCAACAAATCAGACTTGTCATGTTGCAAAGCTTCCTCCTTCCTCCTTTTCCTAATAACATTCATTGCAAACTCATCAACCATCTTGATAGAGCTCTTCAACCTCTTTTCCGCCCCAATATTAAGAGACCTCATGAACCTCCACATCCACACCGGTGTGACGAACCTCCTCATGCAGGTTTCTGTTGCATCTTCAAAGGCTTTGGCAAATGGAATCTCTGGCAAGTGGGGTTGCGAACAACCAGGGTCAACACTAAACGCTATCATGCACACGTTGTCGAAAGTTAGCCTCAGCAAGACATCTTGAAGGTCTATGACACGTGATTTGTTAGCACATGACTCTAACAAAGGTAAGAGTCTTTTGTGGACAAGCTCAAAGAGTGACTCTGCGGTTAGTTGTCTGAACTTTGAGGAATGAAACTCGATTCTCGCTGTCTTCCTTTGCCTCTTCCATGTCTCGTTGTCTGCGTTGAATATGCCATTTCCTAGCAGGTCACGAAGCGTGTACCTTGGCCAAAATGGAGCATTTATGTTAGTGGACGAAACTTGATTCAGTATCTTCTCTATGAATGAGAAACGCTATATTTGGACAAACCTCGTATAGATTTCTTTACGTACAAGAGGTGATACTTTTTTTAATCAGATTTGAAGTTTCATTTGGAACATCCATGAAGGTAAGGTATGCATTAAAGAATTGCACAAATTATCGCGAGATGAAACTAAGATTCTCATTAAAAAGAATTGTATGCAGCCATACCCTTACATATGCAAAGAGATAAGGAACTATAATTTTGATTAAAGAAGAGCGCCAACAGCAAAACATAAGAAGGAACATGACATGTAAATATTAATGTGGTATATATTTGAAGAGGGGGTAGGGTGTGTGATTTATGAAGAAGGGAAGTGTGAAAAGAAGTGATTGGTTGTGATATATATATATACCTGAAGAACCTTCCCTTGGGGAAGGAAGAGAACTTGGTTTTGAGGAGGTGTTCGAGGTTGTGAGGATCAGAGGTGATGACAGCGTTGAGGTTAAAGAAGCAGGGGCCTTGGAATGTGAAGGTTCCATTTTGACGGTTGAGAACAATGGTGAGCCATTGATACAAGTTGGTGCTGAGGCCAAAGAGGAGGGAAGGGAGCATACCGAGGAAGGGCCAAATGGGGAGGCCATGGTGCCTCTTGGAGTTCCAAACTCGAAGAGCAATGAAAAAAGTGGCAGCAATGGCGAGTTCAAAGAGGTGGATGTGTTTCAAGAGGGAGAGGAAGTTCATGGCTGGGGTGGTGGATTTGGTCATAGTCACAGTCACAGTGAAGGAGTGATTGGAGAAATGGAGATGCATGTTGCTGAGATTTATGGTGCCTTGATCACGTTTGTTATGTGGGAGGAAGTGCTTCTTGGCGTGCCATCTTGTTTTCGTTTTCACCAAGCGGTTTTGATTTTGCTTTAGTGTAAGGTGATGTTATGTATCAAGTGTGAAGAATCGGTTGCTTCTTTTAAACAACTGAAATTGTTGGTTTGTGTTGTGTCCTTAACTTAACTCGTGTTTTGGGTTCAGGCTTCCGGAGAAAGGGCCCTTTCCATCACTCTTTCCATTTTGTTTCTTTAAATACAACCTTGTTACTTGACCACCAGGATGAAAGCCGTGGGCTTATCTTGATTAGTTTTATTTTGTTTTTAAAAGCAAAAATTTAAAAATTAATTTTACTTTAGAAACTCTTATAGTATTATAAGTAATTTTTTTCATGTTACCGTCATAAAAAAATTACTTTTTTAAAAATAAGTATTTAATAAAGATTTTTTCTCTTTTCTTAGAGAAAATTTATTATTTTCTGATTTGGTTGTTTAAAATTATTTTTTGAATCTGATATTTAAAAAAAAAATTAAACAAACATCTTAGAAATTTTTGTAAGTATTATTTTTAAAAAATAATTTTTTTAATAAATAATCTTAAACAAACGTACTCTGGTTTTTTCAATCAAAATTTTTCATGTGATATAATTAATTTGAATTAATTTTTTAATAAATTTTTCATAAATTGGAACAGATAATTTCTATCATTCACCCTACCTTTGCACTAGTAACCTTTATAATAAAAAATTTATATAAATCTAAATAAAATAAAATAAAAATAATAAGACAACATCATATTTAAATTAGAAATATATTTCTATATTATAGTTTCACCTGTCTAAATACTGATGACGTTTTATATATAAAAATAATAAAAAATTAGGATATGAAAGGATTAATAAAAGTTAGTATTAACAAATACAGGTCACATTTCATGAATAGGATAGACCTCAGTCAAGATAGAAGACTTCGGTCTCGACACTAAGTCTGAACCTTGGTCACGGTCGAAGACCTCGGCCCAGGTACCGAAGATTATGACTAATGATTAAGTCGGGATTATTCAGCACAAAACTCAATTACTAGTCATTAACTTGATTAAGATCACATTACATAATTTCTGGGTACCTAAACAAGGCCCAATAGAAAGAGGCTCAGTCCATCTCTATAAATAGGTGAACAGTACCCAAGGTAAAACAGAGAGTAAAATATATATTCCCTGTCTGGCACTTAAACCGAATACTCCTCTAACTTAAGTGTCAGAATGTCTTTTACAGGTCCTTACCTGATGCAAAAAAACTTTTGCACTCCCCTTGATCTTCTCCTTGAGGTTTCAAGTACCATGAAATGGATGATGGAGGGGAAAGAAAATGGAGGTGGGGCGCCACTCTCAAAGAGAGATAAGCCAAAGTTTTTAGGTTTGCCACAAGGGAAGAAATCCTTTATAAAAACCAACTAGGAAGAGGTTCCTCAAGAGAGAGGATCCTTAAGACCTTTTACTAAGAATGTGCTCACAAAGAGACTATTTTCATTCAACTTCAAAGGTGAAATTTACAATGAGGGGGAATGAGTATATATAGCCCCAAGGGAGAGCTTGGGCACACTTTTCTAGGCAATGTGGGACTTAAGTGAGGCACCTAAGTTCACCCCATGGGTGCAATTAGCATCTCCTAAATTAAATGGGCTAGCCCAAAATCATGCCTCGACTTATGCACTCATTTTAAGCTTACTCCTCCTTTTTAACTAAAGACACCTATACCTTCTAAACTAAAAAGAATATGGCCAAATATACATGGCCTTAAAGGAATTAAAAATATGCTCATATTTAGCTAATTAAAATAAAATATTTATCAGCTAAAAATGAAGACTATGACTTCCAATCTTCAATGAGCTTTCATCCATGTTGTGCCTTCCTTGAATCCTCTTAGCCATGATGCATGCTAGGTGGGATTGCATCATCTCCTCCTCCTTAGAGAGGATTTGACCTCAAATCCTGAGGCATTTCTTCCTCTTGTTCAAAGTCTGCAAGAAAATAAGGAAAACAGTAAGTATATGAAGACACGTGATTTTGGGGGCAGTGAGAGGTCTATAAAGAAGTCTCTTAGGATGGGGTAGTGGATTTTGGCACTAAGGTGTGAAAAGATTTTATTATGCATGTGCCTCCACACAGCAGCTCCCCATCCTCCTCCTATTGCATTGGATACTAGCCTCAAAGGTTTTGAAATAGTAGGCGAGACTAGTCTAAGTGGAATGGAGCACTCATCAAGTTGGACTTGAGGGTGTGGATCAAGGTGCTCAAAAGATATAGGAACATCCTCAAATTCAACTTGTTCCTTTAGTAAGGGTTGGCAGGAAAATTTTTCTATGTAGAGAACCTCCTTTGAAGGAAAAAGCGGATCTTCCTTAGACTCGGTCTTCCTACCAACAACCTTCTTTTCATTTTTATCCTTCTCTCTCTTAAGCTTCATGATCATTCTATCCTCCATAACCTCGGTAGGGGTAAGAGGAAGTAAGGTAATCTTTTTCCCTTTATGAGAGAGAGTGATTTTATTAGTGAGGCCATTGTGCAAAGTTTCCTTATCATGTTGCCATGGCCTTCCCAACAACATGTGACTAGCTTCCATAGGGACTACATCACATAACACTTTGTCGTGATACTTCCCTATGGAGAAGCTAATCTCCACTTGCTCTCTTACTACTACACCATCTTCATAATTAAGTCCATGCAAAGAATAAGGTGAAGGATGAGGAGTAGTAGCAAGTGATAGCTTTTCCACCACCCTCGTGCTACAACAATTACAACATGATCCACCATCAATAATAAGAGAACACGTTTTGCCCAAAATTTTGCATCTTGTTTGAAAAACATTTTTTCTTTGTGTTTGGGTTTCCTTACAAGGATGGCTTCCAAGAAGTTGTTTCACTTTGAAGAGATCATCACATGAATGAGTACCCTTTTAATTTGATATTCCCCTTAAAGTCCTTTTTCTTTTGGGGCAAAGCAAAGCAATGTGCCCTTTCTCTAAACACTTAAAACATTTAGGACTTCGAGAACGAGTGCTCAAACTAGTGGTAGGGGTGTCACTCATACTCAAGGATTTTCTCTTAATATGCTTTCTTTTGGATGACTCTCTTTTGGGTTTAATTATAGAAGGGTTTGTCTTTTTCTTAGGATGCCTCTTAGGGTTTTCCTTCTTACTAGAAGAAGCATGAATGTCATGGGTTATTCTAGGCTCTTCTAAGTCTCTATAACATGTGTAAATGTTACCATAAGAGCTCTTATAGGCGTCTCTCTCTTTTTGTATCTTCTTTTCTTCCCTTCTTTCTAACTCTTCTTGTTCTTTTTCTCTCTTTTCCAATTCTTTCTTCTCTTTTTCTCTCCTTTCTCTTCTCTCTTTTCTCTCTAACTCTTTTCTTTTGTTTTCTTTTTTTTTTCTCTTTGTTTCTCTCTTTTCTCTTTTTTTCTTCTCTCTTCTCTTTCTTTTCTCTTGCTTCTCTTTCTCTCTTTTCATTTTCCCTACTCTCTTTTCTCTTTTTTTCTCTTTCTTCTCTTTCTCTTTGGTCCCTCTCTTCTCTTTCTCTTTTCTCTTGCTCTTTTCTCTCTTGTCTTATTCGTTCCCTCTCTTCTCTTTGTCTCTCTTTTTCTCTTCTTTCTTGTCTCTCTTTTTCTTTTTGTTCATTCTCTCTTGTCTCCTCTCTATCTAGTTCCTCTTGTTCTCTTTTTCTCCTCTCTTTTTGTTTTCTCTCATTTTTCCAAAATTCCCTACGTTGTTTTTCTACTATTTCCCAATCAATAGAGTATGGATATGTGGGCAAGGTTGGTCTATCACTTTTCTCATACTTTTCTTTTATTCTATTCTCACATTCTTCTCCTTTATTTTCCCTAGTTTTATTATTACTCCTAACACTCCTAGATGTGTGTGAAAACATGTCAAAGTGTAAGGCCTAGGGAACTAATATGCAAAACACTCCTCTCTTTTTTGTTTTCTCCTAAAGTGTTAAGAGACTTTGGAACTCTAACACTTGCTAAAACGTTGAAAGCAAATAAAGAAATTTAAAGCAAAGCTAAAGGATTCTAACGTGCTCCTAAGTATGAATAAAGGGTACCAATTCCTTATCCACACTAAAACGAGAAATTAAAGTTTATTACACACAAAAGAGGTGACCCTTATAGGCCTCCAACACCTCTAATTAAAATTTCCTTTAAAAATACACCCAAATTAAACAAAGAAAATTAAAAGTAGTTGAATGTAGCTCCTTTCTTCAAGTGCTCCTCACCAAGTGTATCACTCTAGTCTTTGCCTCCTTTTCAAGTCTCCTCTTCCTTGGTTTTAAATCAACACTTCCTAAGGATGCTACCCTTGTTGAAATTTCAACAATTTGGCTACCTACCAAGAGAAAACAAGTGCCCAAGCAAGAGAGCAAGAGAAGTAGAATTTGAAAGCAAAAAGCAATAAAAAGCACTTAACAGGAATAGGAACACATCCAAGTGGAAAGAATTTATTTGACAAACCCAAAGAAAGCCAATAAGGATAACCAAGAAATACAAGGTGTAGAAAGAAAGTTGGCACACAAAAGAAATTCCTAGAATGGGCCTAAAATAGAATTGGACTTAAAACAAAAAAAGACTCAACAAATTCAATGATTTGCATAATCGTAAAGCAAGGTGGCTAAATCATATGCAAATAAATTCAAGCAAATTTCAATAAAATTTAACACTTCTTTGAATTGTTTAATAATTTTGTGCACTAATTTTTTTTTGTACTCTTTTTACTTGTATTTAGCACTTTTTACTAACTCTTTTTTTGACTTATTTTACTCTTTTGATTTCTTTTATTCTTCTTCTTTTTTTTTTAAACAATTTTGCTACATCTCTTAACACATTTTGTAGCATATATAGTAAGGAGTTTAAGAATTATAAATGCTTGAACAAGAATAATAAATTAGCCACAAAAATTTGATGTAAAAGTGCAAACCAAAGAACATAAAGCAACTTAAAATGAGCTAGTAATTTTAGGTGATTATAACATGACACCAACTAAGAGTTTTTTTTTGGGTTTAGGTAAGTTTGATTGCTCAAGTTTTCAGCCCAAATATGTGCCCCAAAATGCTCAACCAGCTAGACAAAGAAAATCACCACAATAAACTAGCACAAAAGTAAGCTACTCACACAAAATAAAGAAATGGAATATAAGAAAGAATTGAGCAATTTATTTTTTTTGAAAAATTTTTGAAACATGCTATGATCTAAAGAATGTGGGACTCTAGGAATAGACACAAGAGCATATGTTCAATTCTAAGAGAGAAACACATTTTTTTATGGTAAAAATAAAAAGGCAAAACTATATAGAATTAAGAGACAATAAAAGAGCTACAACATGACCAACTAAGACACAACTTGGAAGATTAAAAAATGAAATTAAATGACTCAAAATAACCAGAAATATATGCCTAAAACAGAGAACAAAGGGCTGGAAAAATAGAAAAATAGGTGCAGAAAAATAGAATTAAAAACTCAAATAAGAAGAACAACGTGCATTCAAAGATCAAGACCACAATGTGTGGCTTCCTTCACAAATTTTGTGAAGTCATTACAATGATCTTCTTAGGATTTGCAAATGAACAAAAAAGAAATAAAAGGCTGGATAGAAAATTAAAGAAACAATCTTATAGGAAACATATAAAGATTCAATGGAAAAGAACAAGATAAATTGAATCTAGAAAGCAATAAAGACTAGGAAATAAATTGCATAAAATGAAAACTACTAAAACATAAACTAACAAGACATAAAAGAAATTAAATGACCAGAATTAAAGGCTGGAAAAAACAAAGAAACTAGCAAGAACACTAAGAAGAAAAGCTAGAAAAAATTAAAGAAAATTAAGACTAGAAAAGAACCTCATGGAGTTGGCTCTAATACCAAATGATGCAAAAAAACTTTTGCACTCCCCTTGATCATCTCTTTGAGGTTCCAAGTACCATGAAATGGATGATGGAGGGAAAAGAAAATGGAGGTAGGGGCCACTCTCAAAGAGAGATAAGCCAAATTTTTAGGTTTGCCACAAGGGAAGAAACCCTTGATAAAAACCAACTAAGAAGAGGTTCCTTAAGAGAAAGGATCCTTAAGACCTTTTACTAAGAATGTGCTCACAAAGAGACTATTTTCATTCAACTTCAAAGGTAAAATTTACAATGAGGGGGAATGAGTATATATAGCCCCAAGGGAGAGCTTGGGCACACTTTTCTAGGCAATGTGGGACTTAAGTAAGGCACCTAAGTTCACCCCATGGGTGCAATTAGCATCTCCTATATTGAATGGGCTAGCCCAAAATCATGTCTTGACTTATGCACCCATTCTAAGCTTACTCCTCATTTTTAACTAAAGACACCTATACCTTCTAAACTAAAAAGAATATGGCCGAATATACATGGCCTTAAAGGAATTAAAAATATGCTCCTATTTAGCTAATTAAAATAAAATATTTACAAGCTAAAAATGAAGACTATGGCTTCCAATCTTCAATGAGCTTTCATCCATGTCATGCCTTCCTTGAATCCTCCTAGCCATGATGCATGCTAGGTGGGATTGCATCATCACCTGTTCGGCCGCCGTGTGGAAAACTCAAGTCCAAGGAGTGACGAAGGAGATATCCGAAGAGTTTTACCCGAGAGCATCTGAAGAGTTCTATTTAGGAACATTTTGGCACCCACCGTGGGGCCTAAAATAAAACTTTAGACCCTACCAATAGTTACTGACTGGCCATGGCGAGGACAAGAAGCAATGGAGCAGGGCCCAGGAATCAAGCTAATGAAGGAGCAGGAACTAGAACCACAGCGGCTAATCCCGATGTGGTGAACGAGTCCAGTTTGGCAGAATTCATCAGGCAGTTGAGAGAAGAGATAGCAGAGCTGCGTCGAGAAATAGCCGAGCTCAGAGGGAGACATCAGACAAAAGATGATGGTTCGAATCAGCTAAGAGGTGAATCACATGGGGGATAATCGGCAGTGCCCACGAGAAGTCGACACCCTCACGGCTTATCAGCGACCCCTGTCGAGTCCCAACCTCACCATGGGCGTAGGCCGATGGATGGTGCCCTGCTAGGGTCTTCGAGTCACGTGCCCCGGCAAGCCGAGCAAACACCTTCGTAGTCAAGCCTCACCACCCGTTCACACCTGAAATAATGGAGACTCCCCTGCCTGAAAGTTGAAAACATGTTTCCCTTGAAAAACATGATGGGACCACGGACCCCGACAGCCACTTGATAGCTTTCATGACCCAGGTGGGCATGTACACAAAGGATCAAACCACTTTGTGCAAGATATTTTCGATGTCCCTCCAAGGACCATCTCTGAATTGGTTTATTTAGCTTCCCCTGAGCTCGGTTGAGAGCTTTCAGACTCTAGCCGCTAAATTTTGAAATCAATTTGCCACATCTCGGCCCCATCGGTTCACTTCTCAAGCCCTGGCAACTATGAGACAGGAGAGGGGGGAGCCCCTCAGGTCATTCATAGACCGTTTCAGAAAGGCCACCTTAAGCATTAAAAACTTACAACCAGAAGTCACCTTTCACACGTTCCTAACTAACCTGCAGCCTAGAGACTTTTCCAAAAGTATGATTCACATTCCTTCGAGAAGTATGGAGGAAATGAGGAGTCGAGCTGTATCCTTCATTGATATTGAAGAACTGGAGGCATTCCAAAAAAGCGAACATGAGCTCGTTCCCAGTGCACGACCCAAGGAGGGTGATCGAGGAGACAAAGGCAAGAGAAAAGAATAATTCGGTGAGAGGTCGGCCAAGGGACCAAGACACCACCAATACACCCCCCTCAACACCTCGAGATAGAAAGTGCTGGAACAAGCGTTGTTGGTGGACCTCCGGGTGCCGACACTTCTAAACATTGTCGGTACCACCAGAACAAAGGACATTCCACGGAAGAGTGTTCAGTGTTAAGAGATAAAATTGAAGACCTCATCCAGCAGGGCCACTTGAAAAACTGTGTTTACCAGCCAAGCCACTGCCCCAATGTCCCTACCGCTAGAACCTATTCGAGGAGACAAGATCAGGAACGTCGAGAGGATCCACACGAATACCATCGCCACAAGGGGTATGGAAGTAAAAGTAGAGACCGGAATAGATCTCGGGAAAGAAGGGTCACATACCAACCAGGCCCCCCGAAGAAAGTGATCAATACCATTGCTGGAGAGTTCGCTGGGGGAGGGGCCAACTCATCCTCGAGGAAAAGGCACATGTGAACCTTGCGATCTGTTAACTCCGTAGCCTCTCACCTCAAACCCAGAATGCCGCCAATCACTTTTACTAATGAGGATTTTCTGTCCGCAGACCCCACACAAGACGACCCTATGGTCATTAGTGTCGAAATATCCAATTGTATCGTCAAGAAAACCTTGATAGACCAAGGGAGCTCAGCCGATGTGCTTTATTGGAGGACATTCCAAGAGTTCGGCTTATCGCCTGAACAGTTAATGCCCTTTGACGAACCGCTTATTAGTTTCGTTGGAGAAAAGGTGGCAACCAAAGGATGTGTTGATCTGTATACCCGCTTCGGGGCCAAAAATGGGTAGAGTCGCACCATAAAAATCAGGTACATTGTCATCAAAGCAAACATTTCCTACAATGTACTCCTCGGTAGACCCTCTCTTAACAAACTGGGAGCCGTGGTGTCCACGCCTCACCTGGCCGTGAAATTCCCTTCTGAAGGAGGAAAGATCATCACAGTTCATGCTGACTAAAGGATAGCCAGAGAGTGTTACTTGGCCAGCCTCAAGATTCAACCCTGGGAAGAAAAACAACAGAGGCATGCCATCAACATGCTGGCACATTACCACACTACGAGTCTAGACTTAGACGCTAGGCCCAACGAGACAGAGAAGGCTGAACCTACAGGGGAAATTCAACCCATCCAAATTGGAAAATCAAAGACCCAGGTCACCTATCTCGGCTCCTCCCTCCCCAAAAAAGACCAAAAGGATATCACGACAGTAATACGGGAGAACGCTGACTTATTCACTTGGACGCCTGACGATATGCTCAGAATCGACCCCCACTTCTTATCACATAAATTGGCAGTGTGCCCTTTAGCTAAGCCAGTGGCCCAAAAGAGACGGAAGATGGGGGTCAAGAGATCGAAAGCTGTGAAGGAAGAAGTCAACAAGCTCAGGGCAGCCAAATTCATAAGGGAGGTTAAGTACACCACATGGCTGGAAAATGTGGTCATGGTGAAGAAGCATAATGGGAAGTGGAGGATGTGCACTGATTACACGAATCTAAATAAATCATGTCCCAAGGATGCGTACCCTTTGCCTAACATTGACAAATTAGTAGATGGGGCTTCAGGACATGCCGCCCTTAGCTTCCTGGACATTTTCTCTAGGTATAATCAAATCTGAATGCACCCTATAGACGAGGAGAAGACAACATTCATCATGGAGGAGGCTACGTACTGTTATAGGGTCATGCCTTTCGATCTAAAAAATGCTAGGGCCACTTATCAGAGACTTATGGAAAAAGTTTTTCACCGACAAATAGGAAGGAACATAGAAGTGTATGTTGATGATATGATAGTCAAGTTCGAAAAGGTCGCAGGGCATTTGTAAGACTTGGAAGAAGTCTTCCAGACCCTAAGGAGGCACTCAATGAGATTGAATCTTGAGAAATGTGTCTTCAGGGTGCAAGGACGTAAATTTCTAGGATTCATGATCACGAGACGAGGGATAGAGGCCAATCCGGACAAATGCTCAGCTGTGCTTGAGATGAGGAGCCCGACCAACCGAAAAGAAGTACACTGTCTGACGGGCAGGTTGACGGCCTTATCTCGTTTCTTGCCTTGCATGACCGAGAGGACTAAGCCCATTATAATGTTACTTCGGAAGGCGCAACCATTCGAATGGACTGAAGAATGTGAAGAGGCATTTTCTACCCTCAAAAGAACCTTAGCTTCCCCCCCGGTATTGGTCAAGCCAACTTCAGCAACATTGATAGTGTATCTTTCTGTCTCCTCCTCAGCTATAAGCGTCGTTATAGTTCAGGAAGCTGAAGGGGGTCAATGCCCTGTGTACTTTACCAGCCGTATACTACGGGATGCCAAAGTCAGATACCAGGCTGTGCAGAAGATGACCTTGGCCCTGTTAAGCACAACAAGGCGCTTAAGACCATATTTTCAAAGCCACCAAATCGTTGTCCGAACCGACTGCCCCATCGCGAAGGTCTTGAGAAAGCCAAAACTGGCAGGAAGGATGGTAACGTGGTCCATAGAACTGTCCTAATTTGACATCCTGTACGAACCCAGAGGCCCCATAAAGTTCCAATTCTTAGTTGATTTTGTGAATGAACTCCATCCCCTGGCCGAGCCAGAAGATAACTTGCCGGCCTTATGGACCATACATGTAGATGGGTTGACGGGAAGCATTAGAAGTGGGGCATCGGTAATCGTAGAAGGACCGAATGGGCTTATTGTTGAACAATCACTACACTTCAGCTTTAAGGCCTGTAACAATCAAGCGGAATACGAAGCGTTGTTAGCTGGTCTGAAGCTAGCTGAAGAGTTGGGACCGAAGATAGTAAGGTGTTTAACAGATTCCAAGATAGTGGTCGAGCAGGTCAATGATGCTTTCTAGGTCAATGAGCCCAAATTACTACAATACTACCATGCCTGTAAGCGAATGCTGTCCAAATTTGATAAAGCCGAAGTGGCTCACATACTGCAAGAACAAAATGAAAGGGCGGATTAGCTTGCCAGATTGGTCAGTACCAAGAAACCAGGGTAGTTGAAAACAATTATTCAACAAGACCTTACATCGCCGAGCATGGAAGTGCACGCTGTCTCAGTTGCTAATGACTGGCGACAAGAAATTACAAGCTACATAATGCAAGGGAAGACACTTGCAGACCCAGCCGAAGCCAGGGCGATCAGGATGAAAGTAGCCCGGTTTACAATAATAGTTGACGACCTGTACAAAAGGGGATTCTCAACTCCTTTGCTAAAGTGTATCGCCACTGACGAGGTTAACTATGTTCTTAGAGAGATACATCTCGACATCTGCGGAATGCACACCGGGGGAAGAACTTTAGCTGCCAAGGTACTAAGGGTCGTATACTATTGGCCCACTCTCTAGCAAGATTGTTCGGCTTTTGTCAAAAAATGTGTAAAGTGTCAAAAGCATGGCAACCTTATCCATCAACCAGCAGATGACCTTATACCAATAACGGCCCCATGGCCATTCTGTATGTGGGGCATGGACATTCTTAGACCTTTCCCTATGGCGAAATAGGCAGGTGAAATTCTTACCGGTGGCCGTTGACTACTTCACAAAATGGATCGAGGCCGAGCCTTTCGCCACAATCTCAACTCAGAATGTTCAAAATTTTTTATGGAAGAACATAATCACTAAATTCAGGATCCCCTAGGTCGTCGTCTCTGACAACGGGCTGTAGTTCACGGATAAAAAATTGAAATCCTTTCTAAAGGGCCTACACATCAAACACAGAGTGACCTTGATGTAGCATTCACAGTCAAACGGACAGGCCGAGGTTGCCAACAAGGTAATCTTGGGAGAGTTGAAGAAAAGGATGACGGGGGCAAAGGGAGAATGGGCCAAAATGATACCCGAAATCCTATGGGCATATCAATGTACTCCCGAATCCTCTACAAAGGAAACTCCCTTCAGACTGGTGTATGGAATGGATGTCATGATCCCCGTCGAGATAGGAGAGCAATAATTTCGAGGGGCACATTTTGATGAACAAGGCAACCAAGAAGCCTTATTAGCTGCATTGGATTGCATCAACGAGGAACGGGACAGAGCAACCATAGCTATGGAAGCATGTAAGCAAAGGATGGCCCAAAGATTCAACAGCAAGGTAAGGGTACGAGAGTTCGCGCCAGACGACTTAGTGTGCAAGGCGACAGACCATTTTGGATCCACCAAAGCCTCGACAATGGCACTTACAAGCTAGAAGAATTATCTGGGAAGCTCATTCCAAGGACCTAGAACTCCACTCACTTGAAGAATTACTACAACTAGCATAATGTATTGCAAGCACTCTTTTCCTCACTTATTTTTTATCCCTAAGGAGGGTTTTGGCTAGGGAGGTTTTTAACAAGGCTTGACTTCAATCAATAACATGATCATTCATCCCACTACTTTCATTATCTTTTTCACCTAATAACAACTTGGTACTATTTAAAGTGCCCTACCAACTCGACATAGAGTTCGGTCCAGGCAGCGCTCACGATTTAAAGTGCCCTACCAACTCGACACAGAGTTCAGTCTAGGCAGTGCTCACGATTTAAAGTGCCCTGCCAACTCAACATAGAGTTCGGTCTAAGCAGCGCTCACGAATTAAAGTGCCCTACCAACTCGATACAGAGTTCGGTCCAGGCAACGCTTACAATTTAAAGTGCCCTACCAACTCGACACAAGTTCGGTCAGGCAGCACTTACAATTTAAAATGCCCTACTGACTCGACATAGAGTTCGGTCTAGACTGCACTCGCGATTGAAGCATTGTACCAATTCGACACGAGGAGCGGTCAAGAAAAACAAAGATTAAAACGTTTTGTTAACTATACACAGACTATGGTAATTCTCCAAACATGCAACAAGATTTTAAAAACTCTGAAACGCTGAAGTATACAAGAAGATAGCAAGAAAAAGGGAAAAATTTCATTAACCTAAAAAGTCTATTACAAAAGGGCTTGTAAGGGTGATACAAAAAGCTTTCATTAAGAAACAGAATCGGTAGGCCTACACCACAAAAAGACAGAAGGCCCACATCTCGGCCTATAAAAAAAATGCACAAGTCTCCCATATGAACCCCCTAGCCTAGGACTCAGCGTTCCCTCCATCCACTTCCTCGGCATCCTCGGCACCCTCATCTTCTATATCAACCCGTTCAGTATGATCGGGCGTAACCGTTATGCAAGGGGCATGGGTCTCTGGGGGCAAAGTGTCTGGCACCTTATCAAAGTGCTTGAACTCCCCGCCGAAGAAGTCCCAGTCTGAGTCGAACTTGAAATCCTGAGGAAAAGAGCCAAACTGGTAGGCCTGACGAACGGCATGGCGGAACCCAACTTCGTGCTCCAAACAAATGTCCTTCATCGCCTGCTTTTTATACTTAGCAAACTCAGTTTTGTCCACCTTAAGATCACGGTTCAGTGACTCATAAACTTTCTCATTTTCTTCATGAGCAGCGTCGGCTTCCCTATACATGTCCAACGCCTCCTCGACCCTCGCGTCCTTTTCCTTCAAGGCCGCGTCATGCTCCTCAACCAAGACCATAGACTTGTTTTTCTCTTTTAGTCTAGCGACCTTGGCGTTTAGAGAGTCTACAGCCTTAATGGCTGCTTCCAATGATTCCTCTGAACGCTTCAGCTGTTGCCGAAGCTTCGTGGTCTCCGTGGTAAAGAGATAGCAACCCAAAGATTGCATTCAGGCTGAGAGCTCACAGTAATGAACATAGTGAAGGGTGGGGTCTATGTGGTGGTCATGTAATCTTGGCTCACCTCAGACAAGGTCTCCCCAACCTGGCACATGACGGCAAAGGGATCAAAGTCTTCATGGAAGAAGGATGAGGAGACCATAATGACAGGGACAACGAAGCTAGGGGAGGGATTTTCGGTCCTTGCTTTCTTGGATTTGTTAGAGGAGGACTTATTTCCCTCCCTGCTTTTTCTCTTCCCCTTCTCCCTCTCCTTTTCGGTGTCCTTGCCCTGCGGCTTAAACTTTCCCCTTGATCCTTCCGGGGCGGGAGGAAGAATGTCTATAGGAGGCTCTTTCGGCTCTGGGTCGAGCTCGAAGATCTCTTAGGGGACCTCCTCTTCTTCATCCAAAGAGAGATCAGCCAAAACGCGCTGACTCTTCGAAAATCGATCACGTTTCCACCACCGTCCATAATTATACCTACAAAAAACAGCACATCCATTAAACCGAAATATACACAACAAATAAACAGACAAGACATTAACTTCGACTACTCACTCTCTAAATCTTCGAAGGGTGTATGAGACTGGAACAACTTTATTAATTTTTCGACGTGGAGGTGCCAAGGAAGTGAATCCAGAAAGACCGCTGCTATCACTTCCTCGGCCGTGAGCAACTCCGCAGGATAGGAATCATACCTCCTCGGCGCTTGCTGCCAGTAGAGAGAAAACAGCCACCCCCCGTCTCGATCACAAAAATTATTCGGACCAGTCTTGGGGTCAACCAAGAGTTTAAAAAAACCGGTTTAGAAATTTTTGTTAGAGGTGGTATATAGTTGGAGAAGAGGATTTTTAGGGTTTCAGTATAAGGACACCCACTTAAACTTCTCATGTGGACGAGTAGTGAAGTGACGCAAGAACAAACTGGGACTAGCCTTGACATGTGTAAATAAACACAAGGCCTTGAATGCCTGGAGGTAGGCCCAGGCATTCGGATGTAGTTATGTGGGAGAGGTATTGAGAATACAGAGAACCACCATAGTGAAGTCATTAAAGGGAATTTGGACGACGAGGTCTCGAAACATGCAATCATGGACATAGAAGAAATCGAACTTATCCTCGGCATTCTTATGGCGATAAACAAAGTCAGACGTGTCAAAACTGCCATTTTGGCAGCGACGAATGAAGAAAGGGAAATATAAAGCATTTTCAAAAGTACATAACTCCACGGTCCTTACGAAGGCTACTAAAACTTCCTTCTTATTATAACAGGAGTAGTAAGCAGTAACCTCGCTGTTAACCCAATCGTACTCAGGGTCTATTATAGGGGGAAACTCCTTTTTGGGATTTCCCATGGCCTTGTGAGTAGGGGCCTCCTCCTTCGGTGACCCCTCAAGAAGAGTAACCCTGACCTTGGCTTCAATGGCGACGGCAGGAATGGCAAGGAGACGGGTAGCAGAGCAAATATTGCTATCCTTCCGAGAAGGGGTGACTTTGGTTGAGTCTGAGGCGTCATCCCAAGAAGAAGAAGAAGAAGACGGAGTAGAACTAGTAAAGGAAGACGAAGACATTTTTTTTGGAACAGCGTACCTTTTCGGATTTCTTGGGCAAGATGAATTAACAAGTCGGGATTTGAAGGTCTCGGCTCAGAGGATAGAAAATCTGGTGAAGACTGGACGAGGAATGCCCTCTATATATAGGTGAACAGTACCCAAGGTAAAACAGAGAATAAAATATATATTCCCTGTCTGGCCTTAAACCGAATACTCCTCTAACTTGAGTGTCGGAGTGTCTTTTGCAGGTCCCCACTTGTTCAGTCACCATGTGGAAAACTCAAGTCCAAGAAATGACGAAAGAGATATCCGAAGAGTTCTACCAAAAGTTATTTCATATGCAAGTTTAGAACATGTTTTTATATTTATAGTTTCACCCATTCAAATACGGGTCACGTTTTATGTATAAAAATCACAAAAGGATAGAATATGAAAGGATTAACAAAAAAATAATAAGAAAATGTCATATGTTGTTTGGTTGAGGATAAAAATAGAGGAGAAAAATTTATGTGTGCATGTCCATCTAATTCATAGTGATATATAAAAGAGATATAAAAATGTGAATTTCACTCATAGTTACAATTCTAATCTTATTATTTGTCATTTAGCTTATCAATATCTTTATAGATAGAGTAAAAAAAGTCTTTATAATGTGTTTGGTCAGATAAAAAATTTTCAGTTTTTATTTTGTATTTTTTAAAATGTTTTTCAGATTTTTTATTTCTTGAAAAAAATTAAAAAAATTGAGAAAGTTTTTACTTTATCTCTATCCTATCTTATTTCATTTTATTCTACTTAATTATTTTTTCGACACTCTCCTTATTCAAGCTAATTTTGTAACATAGATACTTTCTCTCCTATCGAATTTCTAATTTTGTGAACTATCTTTCTCTTATTAAATATCTACAAATTCAGTATGGGGCTAGCTTATTTAATTTTTATGAAGAAATATTGAACAGAGTTTTTACACATAATGTTGTGGAGTGAAAAACCAACATGAAAGAATTCATTTTTTATATAAATATTTTTTTATACATATCACGGTGCAAATAAAGAATTTTCATTTTCTTGTATATATTAGAGCATCTATATGGATTGTTTTTAGGGTGGTTTTCTTAATCATAACATTGTTCATCACAAGAACCACCATTACGAAAGGTCGACATCGATTCTGCATGTGAAAGATCTGATTCTTTATTTAAAATGTGGATACATTGCGAAATAATTCAAAAGGGCCTATAAACTCTTATGAGTTCTATTATTAGAGTAAAAAATTAAAAATACTCTTCTATCCTACATGACACTAAGAAAGCACAAAAAATATTCTATGAATCCATAGATAAGTTTGTCATTGGGCATGTTATTAATAGCAACAATATACAATTAAATTATGAAAAAATTAGTGATGTACTAGCAACATTGTAAATAATTTTATCATTCAATTACAATCCATCATTATGATAGTAGTCGGTTATCGATCATCACTTTTGACTATTGGTCACCCATTACTACGTCCAACCATTAATCACCTATCTCCACATCTGATTGTTCGTCACCAACTTCCACATCCGACTGTCAGTCCTTGACTGACACATTTGATTATGTAACATCCCAAAATACTAATGTTATTTATACTTTTTTATTGATAAAGTCTAACTCATTTCTCATATAATTTATAACCCAAAGTACTGAAATATAAAATTTCATCACAAAGCAATCATTCTAGCATAATATACAACAAAGTATAAGTAAAACTTTTACTGAATACAACAAAGCACGTATAGCAACTCCTAGCCTAGCGAACCCTGTCACCCAGCGAGATCCAAGGTAGCTCGCCTAATGACAATCGTCGCCTAGCGAGAACCTGTAACAAGTTGTCATAATAGAGGGACTTCACTCAGTAATACATGTCACTGGGTGAAACCTTGTTTAATTCTAAACAGAAAGTAAATTGTGTTCGACAAGATCTCCCACTGGGCGCAATTCTAACCAATCCTCAACTAGAGACAAATCATCGTTGAGAAAGACTCACCTCCTAATGAGACCATTGAAGAGTACAACTTGTCTACACTACCACTAGCAATTGCACCAGTCATATGTAGTAACCGATAAATATTGGGTCTATCCTTTAGGGGCTTGGATGATACCTAAAAAATCTCAAGATTTTTGTATGAACAAAAGATAGAAATGAATTAACACTATTGAACATAAAGTAAATAAAGTGTAAATAAAGAAAAGAGGTGGATACACGTATGAGATTCAGTTGAATTTGATTTCACTAAACTATTCATCAAGTGCATAAATGAACTCAAAACTTTTGTTCACTATGTACGCTTGTTCCCGTCATCCATAAAAATATTCTTAACATAGTTTCCTCGCAAGCAAAGAACTATGCTATTTGGGCTTTAGACTATGAAATCTTCATACAATCTCAAGTCAAATAACCCGCATTAAGAAAATGAGCTTAAAATGACCAATGGGTTTTTACTCTCCTAAGCAATAAAACCATTGGGAGCTCTTCTCATTTTTCAAGTAAAACCCTTTTACAAGCTCATTCAACAAGTAAAATCCACAAAAGATAAAGAAAATTACGCAAATGATAAAGAAGAGCACCAACATTGAATAATAAACTTAGATTAAAGAGAACAAAAATACACTAGAGTTTAGGTAAAGTTACATCAAATCCTAAACCTAATTTCCTAGATAAATATAATTTTAAGTGAAAATAGAGGAAAATAAGACCTTAAATAAATAGGAATTAATAGGTAATTTAGGCAGTTATCAATCAAGCAGATTGCAAAATCTTAGCTACATTATTCACTTAATCAATACACAATAAGTCTTATAACTATCTGTGACATTCTAACATACTTATTTTCATAAAATACTATATTAGATCAAACTATATTTAATCAACATAACTAGTACAAAACCTGTTAAGGAATCACATCTCCAATTTCTGCATATTTTCATACATATACTCAACTTTCTTTCAAGTGTTCAAAGGGCAATTAGTGACAAAATATTTGTATAAGTTCATACTATAGACTCACTCACTTTAATACAACATATTCTTACTAATTGCCTATATACACAACCTATAAAACCAAAAACACTCTTTTTTATGCTTGGCAAACCATCCTTCTCTTCAGTCTGGCTCATCTCACTTCTGTGAACCACTACTACCATATACTCTTGTGTATAGTACAATTATCATAGTCATACATAATACGCAAGCAATGCAAAGGTAAGCTCAATGTAGCATAAAATATCATATCAAACAAGGATAATGTAAATCATTAATAATATATTATCTCACAAATCAATCAATAGTTAATTCAAATCAAAATATTCAAACTTATAATCCTACAGATTATCAGTGGTCATAGACACTCAATTGCATAATAACATAACCAAACACTTTTCAAAAATACTCACTACTTGAATTTGGATACCAAGGTAGTGACTCATCTGACTTCCTCCACCCCAGTATCTTGTATCTATCTGACTCATCTGATAACCAGTTGAAGTCTGAGTATACTCATTGAATAATCAACTAATGCCTGGTGTATCATCGCCCGAAACAAGGCCTAACATTGCATCACATTGTTATCCGAGTATATTATGTGGTGTATCATCACCCGACACAAGGCTTAACACTACATCATCACCTGAAACAAGACCTTAGCACCAAGATCCCTTAAACTTATCTACCTCCCTAATTCAATGTATCTCCCAGAGGACTCTGTTACCTCCCCATAACAGCCCACAACATAATTCATTGATACTCCTTATCAATGAACTACAATCACTAATCATCCACAAACACAATTCCAACAACTCATATCATATATATCACCACAATATGGATTACAACGTAATCTATCAACAATCATTTGTCAATTCTCAAAGCAAGCATTAGCTCAATACGTCGTCATGCATTCAATGCAACACTTCATCACTACGAATTTATGATCGATATACACATTATCTTAAATAGCCAAATCATACAATTCTAAACAGAAAATTCATGAATCATCATTCACACAATACACAATTTCACTTATTGCTCAAATCACAATCAAAAGCTATTTCAATAAAAAATACTCAACTTGTCAACTACTAAATCATAGCTCCATAAATTAAAATCAACAAAAGAGCTCACTTTACCTATTTCTCTCTCTAAAAGCTGACTCAAATAGAAAAGGAAGAATCAACTTGAAGAAATCTCCAAGAACCTGACAGAAATCTCAATTTGAACAAGAATTTAAGAAAATTAGAATTTTCAAAGGAATTCCTTTTTTAACGAGAATGAAAGGATTGAAAACAAATAGAAAAAAGTTTAGAAAACTACAATCAGGCATACCTATATTAGTCACCACTCTAAATCAGGAGCAATGAAAAGTCTACATTTGATTCCATCAACAAAATGTCAATCATGCAACCAAGGATTCTCATGGCCAAAAAGAGAATTCAGCAGAGAAGAAATGAGAAATTGAAGAAGAAAGAAGAAAAGGAAGAAAGAAAGAGAAACGAGAGTGTGTTTAGTAAGGGTAACTTGCTAATCCCCCTCCTAAATCGATTTTCGTAAACTTCCTAAAACTCCACCAACACTTCTCGAAACAAAAGAGTAATAATAATTCTTATCTCTCCACCCTTCTATCCATCATCTGAATACTACAGTAAAACATTAACACCAATATTAACCCATTACACGTAAATTTTATTAATAATTTAAGTAAAAATTAAATTTAATTTATCTTACTATTTAATTCATATGCTTTTTACCTATTATAAAAAACTAGGATCTTACAAATTATCGTTCATCAGTCGTCATCTCTAACTATCGGTCATCGGAAACTACCTCTGACTATCATCTATTGACCATTACCTTCAATTGTTAGTTACTAGTTGCCATCTTTGACTAGTGGTCACTAGTCAAAACCTTTGACCTTTGATCATGTCACCACCTTTGCTTGTCGCTCATCAGCTACCACCTCCAATTACTAGTTATTGTCGTAGGTGACTGGTCAACAATTGTCACCTCTAATCACTTATCACAACCTTCGATCACCCATCATCAGTTGTTGCAAATGATTGTCAATTGTCAATAATTGGGCCACTAATCGTCATCCTTTGAATTAGCAATCATTAATCGTCAATCATCGATTTTTAATCACCAGTCATTGATTGTCACCTCCAATTAGTAATCACTAGTAGTCGATCTTTGATCTCAAAGAGGAAAAACTTTAGTGAAGTTAAGATTTAACACAAATATTTTAAATTTAAATATATTTTCTTAACATAATTTTATATTTTAAATTATATATTTATACAAACAAGTGTCACGTACACAAATGTATTATCACAGGTATATATACTTTTGAAAATGAAATAATTGTTCTACCTTTGTTGGTTTGAGTTACAAAATAGGATTTGTAATTAAGTAGATGAGTACTTAATGACGCCATTTATAGTGTGATTAAGGAGGATGAAAGGTGGGGCCACTTATTAGCTAAGTAGAAATAAATATGTATTGTTTTAATGTTCTACACGTTTCCATATCATTAATATGATTATATCATAAACTAGCATTTAATTGTATAGAATTGATTACTACTGTCCATATCACGTTCATCGTTGCCTTAATAAGCTATCACACATAAGAATTTACCATACAATAGAACTTGTGCTGTTCTTGGTTCTATAATTATATGAACAAAATTGGAAACATCGTCTACTCTAGGTAACAAGATTTTATATTTATTATTGACCATAACTGTCATTTGAGGCTAACAAACAACCAAATTTGTTTGTTTATATTTTTCGACAACCCTAGCTAGTTCATTTAACTTAACAAACAACACCGAAATTGTTTATTTTATTTTTCTTGTGCTATATATGCCTGTAGTGAAAAAGCAATGTTGTTTGTCTACCCCTTTATTAATAATTAAAAATAATAGAAAATTATAAAATAAATTCGATCAATTTTTTCATGTATACAAATTACATATATTATCTTTAGAAAAATTTAACCACTTTTGCTATTTGGTTTAACGTATTTCACAGAAAAAAAGAAAATGTTTTTAGAAATACTACAAGTTGTGCAATTATTATTTTGCAAGAAAACACGATACATATTCGCACCAATACTCAATCATAAATAATTATTAAAAATTTATAATAAACGTCTTAAATTTTATATAAATAATATATTTTTTAATTAAATAACAATGTAAAATTTACACAGTGACTATATTACCTTTAAATTCTTATTTAAAGTGAACCATATGAAGTCAATTGCCTATTGAGACATTAATTAGCAATGTTACTATTAGTTAGCACTAATATTGTAAAAATAAGTTCGATCCGTAACTTGGTCAAGACAATGAGTTAACGAGTTAGTGGTTAGGTAGCCCAATTTAACCCATTTATATATAAAAAATAAAAAATATACATAAAAACATAACATTGTAATTTTCAGTTTATATATTCACAAGTTGTATAAAAAATAAAAAGAAGATGAAAAAGTAAAAAATAACATCATTTCAATTTATTTTTTTAAAAAATAGTTCAAGTTCAATTCGGCCTAGATTATTAATTTTTACTTGAACAGTCAATTCTAACCGGTTCAAACTGGGTCAACTGCATGTTCAGTCTGTTAGGAAAATTGGCACAATTATGGGATCGAAACCGGTCTAACTGATCCGACTAATCGTCTAAACTGATTTTCACAACAATGATTATCATAAGTGATAATGATTTTTATCCCTTAATTAAATGGTTCAAGAATTGAATCTTGGTGATGTCATTCTTGGTACGAAGCAATCTATATTGGAAGAAGAATACCGAACACCTTGTTTTCAACAAAATTTAGTAATTGCTTCTATCAATATCATGGTTAAAAAAAACTAGCTAGCAACAACTATAGTATCTGATAAAAACATATACTAAACATTAATCAGTCGCTAAAACTTGGTTTTACTGTAGTAACATGCTTTGATGATCTTTTCTTTTTATTATATTTATTTATTTGTCACATTGCACGTCCTTTTAACTTGACAATAGAATACATGAATTGATTGACACGGTATGAGTTTAATAATTGGAATTTGAGTTTCAAACATTTTGAGTATGCAACTCAATTAAATACTCAAAGAATTTGTCTTCTATAATCATCCTATAAGATTCAAACATTATCTTTGATGAAAGATAATTGTGTGGTCCATACAAAAAATAAAATTTGTAATTTTCTTATTTTACACCTAGTGTGCTACGTTAATTTATATTGAAAATATTTATATTAATATATTAAGACATTAATAACCTATAGTAAAGCTACATTATACGGATAATGAATATTTACTATTATTATAGTTATCCTTATTATTCCACTATCCACATAATTATCATAGAATTTTGGTTATGTGTAGTCCTAACAATAATCTTCATAACTATTTACCCACAACTTACGTATGTATCATCACTTTTTTAATGATGTGTCTATGATAGTAACATGCTTCCCACAATAATAATTTTTCAAGGATTTGGTTTTATCTTAAGCACATGCCTTGCAATTCTTTCTTTTTCTAAAGATTAAGTAAAACCTCATTATCTATATAACTTATTTCTTACTTTACAATTTATCGTAATTGATATGTAAAACAAATGTTTATTTCAATAAAACATTAATAATCCATAATAGAGCTACCTTAAGGTCTTGTAAGTTCTACTTTTGGTATAGTTATAATCGATTTTGTTTCTATAATTGACAAAATTTATATGTAAGCATATTTTATTATTAAAGTGTTTTTAACACATACAATTTATTGGTATGCTATTTAACATACATTGAGTTTAAGTGGAATTGAATTTGAATTCCTTAATCAAGGTATTTTATTATGCATCCTTAATAAAGATTATTTTGAGTTCAAATTTTATTATAAAAAAAATTTAAGGTAGAAGCCATAAATAATTGATGTTCTTTGATAAAATTTAGTTATTAAGGAATTATAGGATTTATCTAACGGTAAAATTCACATGTGAGGAGAAAGAAGAAAAGTCATGAATTTGAATCTCCTCACTATTAAAAAATAACATATTAACAACTAACATTTAATAAAAGAAAATAGTTATTAACATATATAATTTGGTAAAAAACATTGATGTGGTAATACATTATAAAGTTCCTAATATTTTAAAAATGCGAATGAAAATAATTGCATTTACTAAAGGTACCAAAATCAGCGCAATAAATGCTAATCATGGCAATAAGCGAATGAAATTATTTTTAGGATGAAATCAACTCGATGATTTTCCACTAGTCTCACACACTTATTTAATTTTAAGCTTACTTCACATTACAAGAGCATCATGATTTAGAAACAAATCAGTATAGAACTTATGTATACATGTTATCTAATTAATATTTTCCTTAAAAATTATTTACAAGATTAAGATTGGTGAATTTTAAAATGAAAAATGAAAAATAAAAATAATTGAGGAACTAAAATCATATTTTGTAAATTTTACAAAGACTAAAAGTATATTTTTACCATAAATAAATTTATAGAGTATATTTAAGATAGTTAAAAAATTAAACCTAAATCATAAATATTATCATAACAACATGCATATACACATATTAGTTGACAAGTTTTATATAAGAATATAAATTAAAATTTGAATCAGTTTTTAAATAAACATGAAATTAACAACATAGATCATAACTATATTTAACAAACTATCTATTGTATCAGAACTATAAGATGAGTCTAGTAACAAAATTTATATATGGAAGGGAGAAATTGGAAGTTTAAATCTTTTTACTAATAAAACTAATATACTAACTATCAACATTTATTATAGAAAACAATATAGTGCACATTTTGAATTAAATTAAAAAAAAAGATCATTTATCAAAAAATACATAATTGCATGATTTTGATTTCTTAATCATTAATAGAGAATATCATTTATCCAAAATTACTTAAACAATTTTGGTTATTATTAGTAATTAAAAATGTAAGTATTTTTTTATTTAAAAAATATCGTATATTTATTTTTTCAAATGTTTTAAGAGAGGAAAATATGTTATCTATACACCATAATCATTATATAAACATAGTGATGAATATATCTATATCTATATATATATATATATATATATATATATATATATATATATATATATCAATTCGTGATCATTAATAAATATAGTCATCCAAAAAACATAGAGGAAGTAACGTATCCCTCTCAAAATAATAAAATACCTGTATCATCCAAATTAATGTGTCAGGAAACTAAGTTGTACATAAGTTATTTAATTTTATACATTAATGTAAAATACATGCACCATTTTATAAAAACTATCTCAATTAATTTTCAATAAAATCTTTCAAATTATTATAAATTATTTAAAATGTACTAATTATGTTTTTAGTGAACTTTAAATATTAATTGATAAATTAATAAATTTATTATAAAATAAAAGGTTGTAATCAAATATCAATATAAAATATTTTATACTATTAATACATACTAATTAAATTCTATAATTTATATTACAGAAGTAAATTTATGCACATTATTTTTAACTTCTAAATCAATTTTTATAGGAATTATATTTTACATATAATATTTTCAATTTCATGATGTTTTAAAGTTAATCATATAATATTTTATTTATCAATACGTTGTTTAAAAGTCCTATGATATTTTCTTAGAAGTCTTCAAATTTCTAAGAAACTTTTCTAATCATATATTATCCAACAAACCGTGATTTTAAATTCAAATAATTATTTCATAGTTATTTGAAACTTTTTATTATGTTTTCTACAACTATCGATAACTCTATACATAACCCTATATTTAACTGTCATCTAGATAATCAAGAATAATTATTAAAATTAGCGATTAAATATAACATAAAAATATAGTCAGAGACTATCTTGAGTTAACATTTTATTATATTCAAATTTCTTAGTATTATACACTACAAAAATAACTAATTAAATACTATAAATAAAATGATAAAATTTAGGTTCACAACTCACCCACTCTTTAGGAATTTTATCCCCTAAATTTTAAGGGAATTTCAATTCCCGCCTATTTTAATTTCAATTCCTACCTACTTGTAGGAAAAATACTAATTTACTCTCTAGCAATGATTTGTCAGAGATTAAAAAAGTTTGCAAATTTTTTACTTTCTGACGAATTGTTGCCACAGAGTAAAAAAAAATTGCAAATCTTTTTACTCTCTGACGAACCATTGTCGGAGAGCTAAAAAATTTACATTTTGTAATGATTGAGTTAGTCTAAGTTATGTGTAATAAGAAATCCATTTGCTGTAAAGATCACAATAAAGGCTCCCACAATCAAAAGATGTTAAAATGTAAATATAAGTTATGTATCAAGGTAAAAATATATTGGTAGAATTAATTACAAGTTGAATCTACATTTAATGGAAAAAGATGGAAATAATGCTTGTAAGCTTCTTCCAAGTTCTAACATTATAGTACATTAAATGGCCATTATATGATAGCGTTGAGTAAATGTCAAAACTGAAACATCAAATTTTCTGAACTTTTATTTGAATTTGGGATGGCATAAAAATACAATCCAACTTGCCACCTCTTTCTTTAAATCTAGATAGGAGGGCATGGGATGAACAAAGATTTGAAAAGAAAGAAGAGTCTACATCTGCATCACATACAATTTGCCACCAACATGGAGAACGACAAACCAAAATAAGCACTAGCAAAAAATCCTAAACAATATTACAAGTCCTGTAAAAAAATCCTACTCTGAAAAGCAGAAATCATAAAAGCAAACACGTCCAAACAATTGAATGTTCAATGCACCTCCCATACCATAGTTCAATGTTCTATTTCTGGTTGCTAACACCCTTTTTCTTAAGCAGACTTCCAAACTTGCGTGGTTTAGACTTTGATTTATCACAAATTTTTATTTTTATTTTTTGCAAAAAATATAAACTTTCAAAGAATTGGTTTATAAAAAAAGATTGTCATAATCTTAAAAAATATCTTAGACTAAAAAAATACATTTCTATATATATTTCAATTAAAGAAGATGAATGTTAAACAACTAATGTTTCTACAATTGTTTAAAAAATTATAAAAATAATATATCAAATATGTGTTTTTCTATGAATATAATTATTATGAATTCTATTAATTATTTAAGAAGATAAAAATTAAGAAAATTATTATTAATTGTAAAACTAATATATATATATATATATATATATATATATATATATATATATATATATATATATATATATATATATATATATATATATATATATATATATATATATATATATATATATATATATATATATATATATATGTGTGTGTGTGTGTGTGCGCGCGTCTGCGGGTGCATGTGTGTGTGTTGTGTGGGTGGGTGGGTGTGTGGGAGGGAATCCATTTACTCTAAGGATAAGTATAATATACTTACTCTTCATCTGACTCTTTATTTTCTTGAAATCTAATGAGTAAAATTAGTTACTCATTAAACCATTAGATTTCAAGAAAATGAACGGACAGGATGATGAGTAAGTCTTTTATACTTACTCTTGGAGTAAGTGAATCCCCATACTTAAAGTAAATAAAGGGTAGAAGATTTTGTCGCTTGGCATTAGAATAATCTTAGAGAAAAACACTTATATACTGTGAGCATAAAAAGTTTACACTGACAGTTAATCATAACCATTTATATATGATAAGTTTGTTGACCTTATCAATTAATACTTTAAAAGTAATGTAAACGAAATATTGTAATTAACTGACAGTGTAAAACTTTTTTACACTGATAGTCATAGGTGTTAAACTTATAATCTTAAATAAATTGTTGTTTTATTCTTTGAAAGTCCTATTACTGTCCCAATGCATCATAATAGATATTTTTTGAAATATAAAATATTGAAGGAAATGACCAGGTTAATCATAATAGGTATATTTTAACTTATCCTAAAACTATTTAGGGAACTTGATTTAGAAAATAATCATCACCTGGATTACGGTGGTGATAAACTTGGATATTTAATAACAACCTTCTAAATTTTATGAACATAGCCATTCTCAATTACATGGAAAGGTTACATCTTTAAATTTAGGGATTTTAACATAAGCAAATTTATATCTATTTAGAAAATGTTTTATGTGATAAATGAACAATCTTTGAATAAGAAAGGAATATTGCAACACGTACAATTTGTTTATGCAATTTAAATTGACAGAATGTTAAGCATATTCAAGGAAATTCTTTTGGATAAATGAAATATTTTTAATACAACAAGAATACACATGTTAATCAGTAATATTTTAGAGCTATGAACCTTTTTGAAGAGAATAAAAGTTAACCTATCTTGGAAACTATGAGGTTATAGAGGAAAAATGAAGAAAACATATGCTACAATGGAGTGAAATGCTCCATATGTATTTTCTTTTTTAGTGTTTATCTCATATTTCTGTGGATTGTTCCACACTCATATGGGCTAATGTATGATTTTGTTTCTCTTTCACCTAGTCTCCCTCGCCTTTGTAGGATTTATCACATCCTTGTGGGATATTGTTTGATGTTGTTTATCTTTCACTATGCCTCCCACACCTCTGTTAGGTGTCATAGTCTTGTTAAAAATGTTTTATGCTATATCTCTTTCTTGACATCTCCTACACCTATACGAGATATTAATCAATCTTGTGGTCTAACTCTCAATTCTCTTTCTCTACAAGTGGGCTTCTATTGATATGTGGGAATATTCACACCTTTGTTATGTATACAAGGATATAAAAATTACGAATTTTTAAACTTTATTTTCAGTCAAGCTTAGACAACTAACGACAGTGAAGGAGGTTATTTGATAGAATTTTAAATAGAGAAAGAATTATTGATTCTTACAATACAACATCTATACTAAGAGTTTTAACTAAACTTCTCCATATTGGTGATCTTTTGATAGAGAGACATTTCTTTCTTAATGCATACCATGATGGAAACTATATAACTAATCTTTGTTATTTTTCTTGTTGAAGCCTTTCTAACATTCTCATTACTTTGGAATAAAACCTTTTTGTCAAAGATGCTTAGTAGTTTTAGCACACCAAATACTTTCCATGTGAAAAAGAGAAAAATCACAATGGACTACTTATCAAGCATTTTCTTAGCCAAAACTACCTAAACATGTGCTTAATCACCTTATAGGTACTAAACTTGATAACTAAGATCAGAGTTACTATTAAACAAATTTTAAAATATGTGCATAGATAATCATCCATGTTTTTTATTGTTGTTATCTCATAATTGTTCTCAAAGTTGTGTCTAATACGTCTTACTTTAGAAATTTCTCAAAAAAAAAATTTAAGGTTATTTCACAAGATGTTTAAAGAGTTAGTTTGAAACATGACTCAAAAGCTACCTAAAAAACTTTAAAAATTAACTTTAAAGATGCTTTGTAAACCATCTTTAACTACTTAAAAAAAATGTGTAAAGAAAATAACGAACCTGAAATGTAATGAATAAAAATATCATTAAAAGAAAAAGAAGAAATTAAAAATTAATTTTATTCTTTATATGATGTATTATTTAAAAAGTTTAACACTTATATATTATTTTACACTGTTGTTAAATAATAATATTTTATTTATATAACGTTTAAAATATTAATAAATAAAATTAATAAATTTATATATTAAAGATCACGAATGAATATAAATATAAAACATTTTTATCCACTGTTTTACAGTATCGCTATATTTGCATTGTCTCTCCTTGCTTTCTGTTCTTCTTTTCTTTTTTTAATTTGACACGTCATAGTACTGACACCAGTTTTTGACCTATAACTGATTTCTTTCTGTAGAATTGTTCTATTCTCTCACTCACATCTTGTTTTTCCTTTAGGAGAAACTCTTTTTCCTTAGTTTCTTAGCTTGCTGACGATACGCTTTCTTCTTCTTCATGTTATTACCCTTTTAATCAAATTAAAAAATTAGGTATTACGCAACAAACAAGACCAGACAATACTTTCGTACGCTAATTTTCCCTTGGATTATGAAAGTTTAAGTTTAATATGTGACTTTTTTGAATTTTTTTATTTGTTGTTCACCTAATTAGAATGTGTTTTGAAAAAGTTAAAAATATTAAATTATTTTAATAATTGATTATACGTATAATTTATACTATTTATTTATAAAGAGAATTTTCATTTTGATGTCAATTTTTTAAAATACCTATTTTATCTTTATACTTATTTAAAAATTAAAAAATAAACTACTTTGTAGTAGGCGAGATTCAAAGCCACAATCTCTCTTAGCTAATGTAAATTTTGTCACTAAATCAACTTTATAACCTTAAAAAAATATTTTAAAACATTTATATCCAACATATTTAATTCTTATACTATTATAATAATCTATAATATTATATTTTATAATAATGAGAATAAGACATTTTGATGTCCAAATTTTATGACTATTTTAGCCTTCTAAACATTTTATAAATTCTTTACTCCCACAAATATAAGTTTTGTTAATAGATGTATAACTTTGATTATTAATATTTTTAATAAAAATGCAAATGCACAAAGAAAACAACATTTTGAATTTTATTCAAATTCTTTACACTTCTAATTTTCTTAAATTCATTGCAAATCTATCATTTTCATTGATAATCTAACATGTTTCTATCATGTAATCACAAACAAAGAAATATAAAAATTAATAAAATATATTCTATTATGTTATACACAAAATGACATAGTGAATTGTTCATATTCTATTATCTTATTACAAAATATATTAAATTAAAATCTTAAATTTATTATAACATATCAAAATAGAAATGTGAATACACATACGCGCAATACTTGTGTTTTTGTTAATTAGTTATAATTAGAATAAATTTTTGTTTGAATAAATTTGCTGAAAAATTATTTAGAAATAATTAATCTTGTTTGAATGCAAAAGATGACTTTTTATAGAGTAACAAATTTTGAAAATATCTAAAAAAATAAGCTATTAAAAAAATTATAAACAACAAATTTTTAACTTCTTAATAATAACTTATTTTTTTAAATTTATGCTAAATTTTCTAAAGTTCATTTTATTTTTCAAAACAACTTATATTTATAATCAATATTATAATATTTCTAAGAAAATCTTAGCATATATGTTATGCGTAAAAATGGAAATGGATAGGTGTCAATTGAGGAGTAAAAATTGATTAGGATATTTTTCTTAATTTCGTTGTTAATTCTTTGATTTTTGTTACTTTTCATGTCTATTATTTCCATACTTTTTTTTTCTCTATTTAATTCTCTTTACATATAAAAAAGAAAGCCCTCTTGCTCACCCACTATATAAATGTCCCAAACAGTACAGGTAACACCTTTAATTTTTATGTACACAATTTTTTCTTCAATTTAACTACCTTCACTGTAACTAAAGGAACACAAGGCTTTATGTTTTTAATTCTCTTACGGCAATGTATCAACAAGACCCTTCAATTGTTAATGCACATTAAATTCAATTTGCATGTTTGGTTTGGATAAACGGTGCACTCTTGTGTCACCATTAATTTTCTTCCTTATTTTTTCGAAGTATATTTACAATAGGACTGTTACAAAAGAAGAGAAATTTTATCATTCAAAATAACAAGGATGCATGTGTAATTGGTACAAACATATTTTTTATGAAATCATTCATAAGAAACAAACATACTTAATATCATTACCAACATTTAAAAAGTATTATCTAAAGTGCTATAAGATAAAAAATCAAAGTACTAATAATTACAAGACTAAAATTACAAATGCATCAACTTACAAGGATCCATATATAATTAAACCTATATATTATTGTTAATTATTTTTCATAAATAATAGATGCATATATCAAAATTACTTTAATAGAATCTATATTTATAAAAAAATAATATCATATATTAAATTAGTTTAATGTCTTTAATAATAAACACTAAGTATCATTTATGAAAAACGTTACTACTTGATACCATTATATACAAAAACCGAACCAACATAAAAATAAGAAGACCATGATATTTGAAAAACTGCCTCATAATGTCACAGAATGCAAGTAGAGCTCTCTGATATGGCATATATTTCACTTAGAGATCTCCCGCTGCAACACTTAAAATAATTTTTTGCAGTAGTTTTCCCTTATTAATATGTTATCCTCCTTAAAATTCACTATTTTTCCTGCCTAGATGTCTAGTTTACTGAGTAACAATAGAACAAAGGAAAAATTAATTGAACAGTTAACTGATAACTGTTCTGTTGTTTTCCTCTCTTTTTTCTCATTTGTTGTTGGCTCCTACAAACCTCAAAAGGCTCATCTTCTAGTTATTAATATATAGAAGTAGAAATGCACAAACAAAAGAAAGAAGGAAACTTAGAAAACAAAAAAGAAAGGAAATTTAGGTAAAATTAAAGAGAGAGAGAGAGAGAAGCAATCTCTTTGACACCATGCATATGTCTATTTAGCAAAAGCCAGCTTTGCTTAGTGTCGATGATTTTCTGAGAAAAAGAAAAAAAAAAAAAACTTCAAAAATTTTGAATGTGGAGAGATGGTAATTTGTTGCGGAATGGATTGCAGAAGAGGGTGCAGCACCTAGCAAGTAACAACAATAAACCTGTTGAAACCTGAAACGAGGAATTAACGAATGTTAAAAACGGATACCCGTTAATTTTTTTTTTATGAAGACGGATACCCACTATTTTAATGAGTATAAGTTTAGTTGCACCTCTATTATTAAATGGATGTCATTAGATCAATGTATTAATTTGCCCGAGATACCCGTTAAATATTGGCAAATGTCTAAAATTGTAAAGTAAGTTGTGTTTGTTGGTCGATCTTGTCACTCATTAAAAGTGGGGCAATACTAGTGCAATAGTGGTACCCCTTCCCTTGTTAACAGTGTTAAAATCGATAGGTACCTATCACGTGAGAGGCACGTGATGTGCAATTTATAAAGATTTAAAAAGATAAAAGTAACCTTTTCTCCTTTCTTGAGACATTAATCCTCCCTCTTCAAAACGTTTAGACATAGGTTTTGAGTTTCCTTTTCACCTCCACATTGAGATTTAGTTTCATAAGAGGTATTTTTATTGAGTCTTTACGATCAATGGTGTCAAATGTGATATTAGTTATCTTGATTTTCTAGCTTATTTAGCATTTTAAGTGAGTATGTAGTAGCTTATGTGCAACCATTCATTATGCATTTGAATCTGCATCTAAGTGATACTTGTGTACTATATAGAAGGAAAAAGGGGGATGCATCAAATGATGGAGTATTAGCGGTATACAATTTTAAATGGTTGGTGTAACATCAATGATGGGGTGCATGTGTAGCGGAAGAAATAACTTGTAACAGCTCAAGGCATTCGTTCACCAAGCACCTGCATAACCATGAATTGGTTCACCATTCCAAGGCATTCAAGTGAGAACAAGCCTCAAGTGAGCATTGTGCGGGCATTTGGAGTAAGTAAATGATGTTTGAGGTTTATGGAGTCCCTTTGCATGTAGGAGAGATTAACCAATTGATCTCCAACTATCTATTGCACACTGCAACATGCTATACCATTACCCCAAGAAGTTGGAAAATGAGGAACCCAACCAAAGGCCATTTGTTTGGGTAAGTTATCAAGGATAATTTCTGATTTTTACAAATTCCTAATAATAAACTTACCTTGTCACAAACATCATACAAATGTAATTTACTCTAAAAAATAAAACATATTTAATTTATAATATAAATCTGTTTATTAAATTTTTTATATATTTATATTTTTTTGTCTTATTAGATCATATACCTAGTTCAATGTTTATTGAACTAAAGATTAAATGCATTCATGGTAGGTGACTTTTGAACACATAGAGAGTTGAATATGGTTTCTCTCCTCCGTAGTATTTAATAAATATTAATAAAAATATTAAAATATATTTAATAAATTAATTTATAAATATTAAATATAGAAATATGAAAAGAGAGTAATTAGTATGCACCAATAGTATAAAAGAACTTTACACTGATATGTTAAAATATTAATGACTAAAGTTGGCAAGCATATCTTAAATGAAAAGTTATGATAGAATGTCAGTGTAAAAAGTTTTACACTATGTATACTAATTAAACTCATATAAAAATATATATTAAAATATAAAAGAATAAAGAAACATAATAAAAACTAGAATAACATAAAAATTAAAAATAAAAAGGATAAAATTGAAAGGCAAAAAATACAAAATACTAAAAATAAAGATAAAATAATAAATAAATATAATATATAAAAAGAAAATAAAAAATCGTAAATTAAAACAAAACAAAAAAGAAGAAGAAATTGAGAGAACAAAGAAAATTTGAAAAGACAAAAAATGATAAAAAGAACACGACAAAAAATGAAGAGGTGCAAAATGACAATTTTATAAGCCTAAAGACTTTCATATATGAAGACAGTTTAGTATGATTTGAAAATTAGCATGAAAGTGATATTTAAAACTTATATAATGACAATCATGATTATATGGATAAAGGCTATGGACTAGGTGGATGATATATATGGTGGAATTTTCTGGTTCAGCAGTTACCAAAATTATGTGTGCACGATAGTAAGCCGATACAGTTTTTTTTTTTTAACCATCATACACCAAGTTGCTTATGGATATGGATGTAACCACAATTTACATCACTAGGGTGAGGCTATTGGAGAGCCTTCTGTTTCAAATCTCTACCTTAGGCCGTGCCCTAGCCCGATTCTTTTAAAATTAAATAATGTTTACATATCATTCTCATAATCACTATTACAATCTTCAATAAAATATTCCCTAAGCAATATAAGGTCTCTGTAAACTAAAGCATTTTATTGGTTTTTAATTAAATCAATTAAAGAAGACGAAGGTGATTTTAGAAGTGAAAGTACATCTTCTCTTTCAGAATTTTAATTAACACTACTATAATTTGAATTCACATATATTTTTATAATTCTTTTTCCCAAATTTCTATTTTACCTCTAAATTTCATTTCTTGAAAATTTTTTAACTCTTTGGTAAGCTCTCGTTTCTAACAAGCTTTTGTCAAAGATCAATTGGCACTATTTCCTAATGCTGCTACTATTTTCTTAACTTTGGAGACGTTGTGATGCTGCTACCACTTTCCTATTCCCACCAACCCTTATCACATTCTTCCCAAAAAACCTCTTTGTTGTTGCCTTAATTTCTTCATATGCCATTTTGTGTGGCCAATACTCCCAATCTTCCATTTCTAGCCTCATATTTTCTCTCCCATGTTTCCTCTAAATGAAAAACAGAGCCAACAAAAGCAATAGACAAATCACAATGAAAACTACAACACTAAACAAACCCCTTGGACTTAAAAATTAAATCCATTGAAAGAACAAAAGAAGGTAAATCATTAGTACTGAGTTCATCACTCAACAAAAAATTATTATTATTGAAACTCCAACTCAAACACCATCAAGAACCAGCATGATCTTCGGTAAGAGTTTGCCAAAGAGTTAAAAAATTTTGATTGAATTTTTTTAACTCTCAAGCTAGAGCTTACTGGAGAGTTACAAAAATTTCAAGTGAATTAGGTTTAGGAGTAAAATGAAAATTTGAAAAAAAAAATTATAAAAGTAGGTGTGAATTCAAATTATAGTAGGTGCTAATTGAAATTCTTTTTCTTTTTGATTATTCAGCAATCCTTTTTTCACATTCCTACCAAAAAATGTCATGATAAAAATTGCTAAATAAATAATTCATTTTTTAAAGTTATATTACCTATATATTATGTGGGAAGTAAATACTTTTTGTTCGACTAACCAAAGACAGCAGGAGCAAGGGGTACATCTTTGCATATTGAACAACAATAATAGGGATGAAACAATTTGCTTGAATTAAAGATTGTTTGACTTTGTAAATATAGTCATCACACAGTATGCATTCAATTTGACCACTATTCACACAAAAATAAAATTATTAGTTATATTAAATGCAATTCAGACTAAAAAATGGAAAACAAATTCAAAATCAAAGTTTTAGTTCTTACATATTGATTACAAAAGCATTTAAAAAGACATTGAATAATGACCTCAACATGTATAACATGTTTATCAACACTTCATTATATAAAACCTTTGAAACATGGTAATTACATTTCTCACAGAAGTACAATGTAATATAAAGGTAAACTACTTTGTTACACATCCAAGCTATGTACCACTAATTCTCATTGTCAACAATACTTGCTATGGTTCCAACATTAGCATATGCATCATTCTAAAAAAAATTTAAAGCTATTTTAGTGTAACCATGTACCAAATACAATAATAAGTAGTTTCGAAACAGGAAAATATTTTTTATTACTTACCTCCATGTAGTTTTTCTCGGAGTCAACTCAAGAAAATTGCTTGACATTGATACTTTAATCCCAGAGTATAGTTGGTTAAGTCCTTGTGTGGGTGACTCCATGAGTTCACTAATTCTATTAATATTATTTTCTCAAAGTCAGTTCAGAAATACAGTATAATGAAGTAAAAAATTAAACATAAAAACATATAAGGTTTAACTAAACAAATGATTTTTATGTACCTCTTATCATGTTTGAAAGATTTCTCACATTTGGGTTTAAAAATAACCTTTGTGCAGTTAATACAGTTCTCTATGTGAATCTTCCATATATAAACAAAATGAAGGTGTCAAAACTCATTAATTTGTTGATTAAGATGAGTTCAATGGTTATACATATATGCAAACCTTGAATTATTTTCACTTTAGCCAAGTGAACAATTACCATTGTATTTTTTGCACTTCTCCAGATGTAAGGAATGAGTTCAACTCATCAACATAAGACTCAAAAAGTGTACATTATATGTAATGTATACAATATTTTAAACACCTTTCATAAGAACAACCTTCAGTTTCATGAACATATTGAACTAACTACTCAACCTTACCTATGAACTTCCATTTGTATGACATTCATCAACATAAGATGTAAGGAATGAGTTCAACTCATCAACATAAGACTCAAAAAGTGTACATTATATGTAATGTATACAATATTTTAAACACCTTTCATAAGAACAACCTTCAGTTTCATGAACATATTGAACTAACTACTCAACCTTACCTATGAACTTCCATTTGTATGACATTCATCTTAACATGTTTACCATTTTTTTTCAAATTCTCTTTCAGTGCCAACACCTGTTAGCAACCTCATGACATTTACACAAAATAAATGCAAATATATTTCAATTACTTATGTCAAAACACTAATGTTCTTTCATATTTATATTTACATTTAATAATAACAGTTTAGAAAAGTATGTAAAGGTATTACCAACTAAATAGTTAGCATCATAATTACCACCTCTGATTTCAGATATGGGGACAACAACATACATGGTTTTAGGAAAAGTTAGATTGTTCACCAAAATCAACTTAATGGATGGACCAAATACAATCTTGTATTTGTGGTGTGATGTTCTATATTCACCACTGTTTTCGGCCACTCCAAAAGAATTAATAGAGTAGATACAACCTTCCTTCAAGACATGTTGGAACTTGTACATCATAGTTCTCTTGATAAAAGCATGAATACGCTCGCATTGTATTAAAAGGTAACTTTAATAACTGTAATATATTGTAGAAGCATTACATGGTGGAAAATAAATAAATATTCTACAAATTTGAAAAAACAGTATCACACAACACCAACTTTAGAGATAAAGAAATTCTTTGTGTAGCCAAGTCATGAACCACCCAAGCATGATTACCCTCACCATTATCTTCCAACTCCCTTTTTCTAGACTTATTTATGAAACTTTGTTAACAAACATATTTTTTATACATGTGAAAACCTATGCAGTGAGGTCGATTATCTTTTCTTCTTTAGTCTCACATATACACACAAAATTTTATACTAATATTTGCACTACCTTCACTCCCATTTAAAAATTCAAATTCCAAATTAACCTCCTTCACCAATCAACCCATTATACTAATAACTGTAAAGACCCAAATCTCTACCCAATTCATTTATGAACATATGAAAAATTTTTCAAAGGTATTTACATAGTTATGAGAAATTTTCAAAACTTGAAACGATATAAAGAACCACAATCTTCTAAATATAAATATGAGAGAAATATTCGTTACAAGATCCTTGTTTCTTACAAAATAACTTAATACATCATAACCACTACCCTAAATTGACTTAATTCAGAATAGTGTACCTTTGACAGAAAATAAACAAAGTTAACTTAAAACATAGCATCATTCAAATAGAATTTTCAAACATATAGAAAATCTTCAATAGTTCCCATCTCTACTTATCGATCACACTTTTCTTCTATTCACATCACAAACACATGTAAAGAGAACATACAAAGCAAGCATATAGAGGATTCAAACAATTATAAATCATAAATGTTAATCTTAATAAACTATACAGACAATGGGGGCCTAGATTCATCCTAGGATTCATTTCCTAAAAATCTCAATGTATAATTAAGTCTCACTAATCTTAACCTTAACCTCAAATCTACTTGACTCTAATTATGGATCCATGACCATCCATGATGATTCACCTCAACCATCAAGGATCTCGTTTAGGAAGTATATTGGTAGTCGTATATATTACCCAATTGCTACCATAGTTCTCTCGAGAGATTGGCTAATTTCCTAGGGCTAACTGCTCATTATAATATTTGGCTATTACCCAATTGCTACCATAGTTCTCTCGAGAGATTGGCTAATTTCCTAGGGCTAACTGCTCATTATAATATTTGGCTAACTGCCAATTGGACCACCTGTCAAAATATTTGGCCAAATCAAAATATACCCTACCAATCATGAGATGTTGAGCGTTGCTAACGTCTTAAATAAATGAACATTCCATCCAAGTACTAACATAGACTACTCTCAATGTTCATCCACCTGATGAAACATTAGTCCAAACATCGACATCCGGAATATTCATTTACTTACAACAATCCAATGATATCCAATCTTGCCTTTCATCTCACAGTGTACCAAGTTGTAACTTCCCAAACACCGTACTTGTGCATCTGCACAGGACCTCTACCAGGGAACCTAAATTTTTCAATAAGTTCTTCTCACCACATTCTCAAAGAATATTAATTTTACAATAAGAGATTATACAAAAGTTATACTGAATCACAACACCATCAATCATAATTCAAGTATCCCGACTTTGTTCATGCATCACAATTCACAGAATAATTTAAACTTCATATGAGCATCAGACAAGAATTGATAATAAGTAATTTAACTTAGAAATTCATGTTAATATTCATCAAAATTAGTATAGTACTAATACAAAACATATTTTCTGATGTGGAAGATCAGATTAAACCGCGACCACAAAACATACTCAGTTTGTCTTCCAAATAGCTCATTATCTTTTGAATAACTTATATACAAGTTCAAGATTCTTCTACTTCAAAACTAGTTTCATAAGCATTTCTAACATCATTTCTTTCATCATTTACTTCATAAATTTCCACAACTTCACTTACATTCAACCAACAATAACACATATAGATATCATGAACAACTATTGACAATCTTAAATAGGGGACCAAAATAATGTCTAGAGAATACCAACAACCACAACCAAAAGGTTATCTAGAACGAATGACCAGAAAGTTATTCGGAGGGTATCAAAGAAGTGACCAAAAGATTATTTGGATATAATTATCAAAAGGTTATCTGGAGAGGATAATAACCACAACCAGAAGATTATCTGGAACAAGTGACCAAAAAATACCTGGAGGGCTATAAAGAGATTAAGCAAACATATAACAATTAAAGTAGTAAACAACATTGATGAAGAAAACAATAACTTAACAGAAAACAATAAACACACATAGTTTATTAAGACTAACATCTCTCGCAATTTATAAATCCCACTCCAACCTTACTGATGCATTCTCCCCAAGCAAGGGCCCTATCACTAGGGCCATGGCTAGGAGAATAGAAGAAGACATGGCTAGAGTAGAGGGAGGAAGATCTCACCTTCATATGACCATCAAGTTATGCAAGCCATGAATTATTTACTTGTAATTTTTATTTTAGGAACCTAGGATTTTATTTTGGACATGTATTAGTCCATTTAATTTTCTAGGAGGTGTCTTAGTAATAAGAAGGGGTAAGATTAGCTTTTGGGCCTTTATTTAGGAAATAAGGGGGTAGTTTGATAACTACACCCTCTTTTGCTAAATAAAACCCAAAACTAATAAAGGAGTAATCTTGGCCCTTAGATGAGGTAGCTTGGGAACCAATTCTCATCTAAAGGAGGGTATTAATTGGACTTTGGGCTTCAATCCTCCTCCCTTGGATGACTCCTTTTAATCCTAGCCCTTCATTTCCTTCATGACTTGTCCAAGAGGTTAGCTCCCTCTATAAAAATTTGCTCCTTCACACTTTTGTATTTTTTACACTTGATTGAATGGAAAAACCTTGAGTTGGCCAAAATTCTCTTAGTGTCCACCCTTCTCTCTTTGAGAATTCCTTAGGTTTTTATCAAGGGTTCCATCCCTTGTGGCAAACTTTTCCTCTTAGGCTTATCTTACCTTAAGTGGCGCCTAAAACCACCTCACTTCTTACCTCTCCACAAACCATTTCACCAAAGAAGAAAACCTCTAGAAAAAGATCAAGGGAGGCATGCATCATTTGGTATCTAGAGCATTGGTTCTAGAGGTTTAAACTCCCTTCCTATCTCATTTATTTTTTCTTTCCGTTTTCCTATTTTATTTTATCTTTAATTTTCGCAATTTTTTCTAGCTTTCCATTGTTGTTTATCATTTCCATTTATGTCTTGAGTTTATTGTTTTGAGTTATAGTTTATTTGCACCATTTATTTTTTGCTTGATGCAATTTATATTGTTCTTTTCTTTGCATCTACGTCTCTCCCATATTCATTAATTTCCGCTTAAGCTTTGAGTTGGGTGCTTTCTTGCTTGAATTTTGGTTTTGAGAATTTCTTGCTAAAACTCCATGCTGTTGTGGTGAATTCCACAACCTTGTGGTCAAGAAATTTAGACCAAATTCTTGTGTTTCCTTGCACCTAGTTGCCTTGTTTTTGCTTTATTTTTAGCTTTTATTTTTCACTTTTATACTCTTGTGTAGTTGTCTATAAGTCATGTTTATAGTTTCTCATTTTGTCTATTAATTCCTCTTAAGTTTAGCCTATTTTGTTTTTACAAAAAAAAATTTGAAACTTCTTAAATTTTGCAACATAGAGGGTCATACCTCATGTCTAAGTCTCTTTAGAAGTTCATATGCTTTTAGTTTCAAGCATATTCTTAAAAAAAAATTCAAAAATAGTTGCTCAATTTCCTTTGTCTTTATTTTCCTTATACGTATAATTAGTAGCTCATTTGTGTGGTAAAGGTAGTTCTTGTTTGTGGGTGCTTTCACTTAAGCTATAAGTTTGGTATTTGTGTTGAACAAATTACTAAAAACTTAACAAAGCTTGAGTCCAGTGGCACACCAAACTACTAAACCATTAACACATCTATAGCTACTTTGCATTTTGAAGTCATTTCTAGTAGTATCTAAATTGTTGCTTTTAATTTTCTTTATTGTTCCAAGCACATAACTCTTTGTTATCAAGCACTAAATTCACAATCAATTTAGGTGCATCTAGTAAATATTAAAAAAAAAACAAGAAAACAAAGTCTAAAATAAAATACAAAAAAACAACGAAGGATTCAAAAAAAAAGAAGAGAACAAACAAAAGAAAAGAAAGTTTGAAAAAAATTCATTTGATGTACCTAACCTAAAATTAGCAAGTGCTTCAACTTTGAACTTGGAACCTTAAAAGAAATTTTATTACTTTTGGTACACTAGAACTTGATATTTGTATTCTTCTACTCTTTAATCTAGTGTCATTCTTAGGTATTCCATTGTGTGCTCTCTTTCTTTTGTTTACCTTTTAGTTTTTGCTTGTCTTTTAAATCATCTTTCTAGTTTGTCTTATATACTCTTACCATTTGGTTAAGTGTCCTTTTGATTGTGTTATCTTTTATTGCTTTTTGAGTTTCTATTCGCACCTCCCCTTGCTACTTTTGGTTTCTTTGGTTTGTGTGTTAGTGTCACTTTTGGGAGAAAGCTTGAAAAAGGAGCTTACCACAAGGGTAGCAGATTTTGGAAGGTTGGATTAAGAGCCTAAGAGATCACCTCAAAAGGAAATACACCTAGCCGTGAGGACTTTGATTTGAGGGAGCATTTGGAGAATCATTTTTTGAAGACTTTACTTTTTCTTTAATTTGGGTGCATTAATTTTGTAGTTGGGAGTTTGAGTGCCCTTAAGGCCCTCCTTTTGGTTGTAATAAAATTTAATCAATTTTTTAGTTTCTCGAAAATTAGGTGAAGAAGGAAGAAGTGGTACACTTCCTTCAACACGTTAGGAGCTCGCTTTAGATCCCTTCTCTTTTGAATTTTTGCTTTAAAATTCTTGCTTTATTTTTCTTATTCAAAGCGCTTAGAAGGCTAAAGAGTTCCAAAGACTTATCAAGCCATTTTAGGCAAGAAAATACAAAAAGAGAGGAGTGTTTGTTTGTGAAAATTTTTTAGCCACCTTTTTCCTCTTAGAAATTCAAGCACAATGACATCACGCACCCACTCTAGTGCTCATAGTTATTCATCAAACAAGAGTGTAAACCAAAGAAATATTTCTAAAACATGGACTTTAGGGAGTGAATGGCAAAAGAACAAGAGAGAAGAGAAGAAAAAAGGAGAGAAAAAGAGTCCAAGGAGAAAAGAAAAATAAAAGAAAGAGAGGAAGAAAAGAGAGAAAAAAGAGAGAAGGAAGAGAGAAGAATAAGATAATGGAGAGAAGATGAAGAAAGGAGAGAGAGAAAAGAAAGAGAAAGAAGAAAAAAGAAAGAAGAAGAAAAAAGAAAGCATGGGAATGGTGATAATTACAAAATGAAAGAGATAGTATTAGGTTCCCCATCTAGACATACCCATAGGAGTGAAAGAGAGGAAGAATACTACAATCATCCTAGGAGAAACTCCCATTCATCCATGCATAATAATGGGGCCCCTCCAAGGGAGCCCAAAATTGATCTCCCCCCATTTCATGGGAGGGAAGATGTGGAAGCCTACCTTGATTGGGAAATCAAGGTAGAACAACTCTTTACTTGCCATGAGGTAAGAGAAGAAAGAAAGGTTCCAATGGCAACCCTTAGCTTCCAAGGGCATGCCATGCATTGGTGGGTTGGGTTAACCAATGAGAGAATCCGCACCAATATGCCTTCCATAAGATATTGGAATGATCTTAGAAGTGCTCTAAGAAGAAGGCATATTCCCTCTTGGTATGAAAGAGATATTTTGGATAGACTCCAAAGGCTAAGGCAAACCAACCTTAGTATAGAAGAGTATAGACAAAAGATGGAACTTCTTATCTTGAGGGCGGGTATCATTGAGGAACCCAAGGCCACTATGGCAAGGTTTTTGTGTGGGTTGAGCCCCGAAATTCGTGATAAGGTGGAGCTCTTCTCATACAATTCCCTTGATGAGTTAGTTCAACTTTGCATCAAGGTGGAAAATCAACTTAGAAGGAAAACTTTTAAAAAGGATAACCCACCTTATGTAAAGAGGGACCAACCTACAGGGAACTCTTTCAGGAGTTACCCCAAAGAGGAACATCCCAAGCACTTCAAAGAGCATAAAACATCACATATAGAGAGAAAAACCCCTACTACTAACTCTCACGAGAAAGTTAGTAGTATCAAATGCTTTAAATGTCTTGGGAGAGGCCACATTGCCTCTCAATGCCCTACTAAGAGAAACATCATCATGAGGGCCCAAGATGTTTATAGTAGTGAGTCTAGCTCACACTCCTCTAGTGAGAGCGAAGGAGAAAGGGTTCATGCATACCAATCTGATTGTGATGAAACCGCTTATGCATGTGAGGGAGACCTCTTCATGATAAGAAGACTTCTTGGAAGCCAACCTTTGAAAGTGTCCTCATCTCAAAGGGAGAACATATTCCACACTCGCTGTAAGGTGAATGACAAAATATGTTCTCTCATTGTGGATAGTGGGTCATGCTGCAATTGTTGTAGCTCAAGGTTGGTGGAAAAGCTACCCTTGACCCCACTTCCCCACCCTAAGCCTTACAAGCTTCAATGGCTCAATGAGCAAGGGGAAATGGAGGTCAATGAGCAAGTCAAGGTTCCAATTTCCATTGGGTCTTATAAAGATGAGATCCTGTGTGACATAGTCCCAATGGAAATTGGCCATATCTTGCTAGGAAGACCATGGCAATTTGATAAGAAAGCCATACACCATGGTCATTCCAATAACATCATCCTCACTCATAAGGATAAGCGCATTAAGTTGTGTCCTCTAACACCTTCACAAGTGGCGGAGGACCAACTTATCATGAAACATAAGAGAGATAAGGAGAAAAAAAAGAGCAAAGCTTTACCCCTAAAGCTTGAAAGGGGTAAAGAGGTTGAGTTGGAAGTTGGTACCCCTTCCAAGAAAGTCATTAGTAAAGGGAGTTTATTTGCGACAAAATTGGATTTAAAGGAAGCCCCCTTAACTAACAGACCTTTCTATCTCCTTCTTTGCAAAGAGGCATCCCCCATTTCTTCCCCCTCCACTTTTTTCCCTTCTAGTTCTAGCACTGCCATAGAACTTGGACCTGAGAACCTACCTCAAGAGGTTCAAGAGCTTTTAAAGGAGTTTGGTGATATATTCCCTAATGAAGTTCCCAAAGGACTTCCTCCAATTAGGGGTATAGAACACCAAATAGACTTGGTACCTGGGGCTAGCCTGCCTAATAGGCCTGCTTATAGGACTAATCCCATGGAGACCAAGGAGATTGAATCTCAAGTCCAAGAACTATTGGAGAAGGGTTGGGTTCAAGAGAGCCTAAGCCCTTGTGCTGTGCCAGTTTTGTTGGTGCCTAAGAAGAATGGCCAATGGAGGATGTGCATTGATTGTCGAGCAATCAATAACATCACCATCAAATATAGGCACCCTATCCCTAGGCTTGATGACATGCTTGATGAATTGCATTGGGCCCAATGATTTTCAAAAATTGATCTTAAGAGTGGTTATCACCAAATCCGCATCAAGGAAGGTGATGAGTGGAAAACCGCTTTTAAGACCAAGTTTGGGCTGTATGAGTGGTTGGTAATGCCCTTTGGGCTTACCAATGCCCCAAGCACCTTCATGAGGCTTATGAATCATGTCCTTAGGGATTTCTTAGGAAAATTTTGTGTTGTTTATTTTGATGACATCTTAGTGTATAGCAAGAGCCTAGATGAACATGTAGGCCATCTTAGGCGCATCTTTTGCATTCTTAGGTCACACCAACTCTATGGAAATCTTGAAAAATGTAATTTTTTTGTGGAGAGTGTGGTGTTCTTAGGTTTTATAGTTAATAAAAATGGGGTTCAAGTAGACCCCGACAAAATCTAAGCCATCCAAGAATGGCCCACCCCAAAAAGTGTGACTGAGATCAAGAGTTTTCATGGTCTAGCGAGCTTTTACAAGCGCTTTGTGCCTAACTTCTCCACACTTTTCTCACCAATCAATGATTTGGTGAAGAAGGATACTCCTTTCCTTTGGGGTGAAAAACAACAAAAAGCCTTTGAACTTATCAAAGAGAAACTGACCCATGCACCAGTTTTAGCTCTTCCTGACTTTTCTAAAACTTTTGAGCTAGAGTGTGATGCATCGGGAGTGGGTGTGGGAGCTGTGTTGTTACAAGGTGGTCATCCCGTGGCTTATTTTAGTGAAAAACTAAATGGAGCCGCCTTAAACTACCCACCTATGATAAAGAGTTTTACTCTTTGATAAGGGCCCTTCAAACTTGGGAACATTATCTTGTACCCAAGGAGTTCATCATTCATAGTGACCATGAGTCACTTAAGTATTTGAAGGGTCAAGGCAAGCTTAATAAAAGGCATGCTAAATGGGTAGAATTTCTTGAGACTGTCCCTTATATCATCAAATACAAGAAAGGAAAACATAATGTGGTGGCTGATGCTTTGTCTCGTAGCATACCCTTTACACCACCTTAAGTGCAAAAATTCTTGGATTTGATAATATTAGAGAAATGTATCTTTCTGATAAGGATTTTGGATCCATTTATGCTGCCTCTACATTTGCATGTAAAACCCAAAATGGGTTCTTTGTGAGTGAGGGGTACCTTTTCAAAGGTAGCAGACTTTGTGTACCCCAAGGATCTATGAGAAATTTGTTGACAAAAGAGAGTCATGAGGGTGGGCTCATGGGGCATTTTGGAATTAACAAAACTCTTCTGCTTTTACAAGAAAAATTCTTTTGGCCCCATATGAAGAAAGACGTCTATAGACATTGTCGTAGATGCATTGTTTGCTTGCAAGCTAAGTCTAAGACAATGGCTCATGGATTGTACACACCCTTACCTGCTCCTTCTGCACCTTGGTTGGATATTAGTATGGATTTCATCCTTGGCCTGCCTCGAACCCAACGAGGTGCAGACTCTATCTTTGTAGTGGTAGATAGATTTTCAAAAATGGCTCACTTTATACCATGCCACAAGATAGATGATGCAAGCAATATTGCGAGACTTTTCTTTAAAGAAATTGTCCGTTTACATGGAATTCCCCAATCCATAGTCTCTGATAGAGATGTGAAGTTCCTTAGCCACTTTTGGAAAACATTGTGGGCAAGGCTAGGAACTAAACTCTTATTTTCTACCAAATGTCACCCCCAAACTGATGGGCAGACTGAGGTAGTAAATAGATCTCTATTTACTATGCTTAGGACACTTCTTCGAGGAAATCACAAGTCTTGGGATGAATACCTACCCCATATTGAGTTTGCATACAACCGGGTGGTTCAAAGGACTACCAAGCATTCTCCCTTTGAAGTTGTTTATGGCTTCAACCCCCTTACTCCTCTTGATATCTTGCCCTTACCCTTCCCTTCTTTTGTTCACAAAGAAGGAATAGTACGAGCGAATTTTGTTAAAAAATTACATGAAAGGGTAAAGGCCAACATTGAACATCATTCAAAGGAGTATGCTAGTAAAGCCAATAGGGGCAGGAAAGAAATTATCTTCAATGAAGGGGATTGGGTATGACTTCATTTGAGGAAGGATCGCTTCCCTACTCAAAGGAAGTCTAAGCTTAGCCCCCGAGGAGATGGTCCCTTTCAAGTCCTCAAGAGAGTGAACAACAATGCATACATATTAGATCTCCCTGAGGACTATGGTGTCAGTACTACCTTTAATGTTTGTGATTTGATCCCTTTTGTAGGTACTGATGAAGAAGAGGAGGACCTATCGTATTTGAGGTCAAATCCTTCCCAAGGGGGAGGGGATGATGCATTGTCCCCAAGCAAGGGTCCTATCACTAGGGCCATGGCTAGGAGAATAGAAGAAGACATGGCTAGAGTAGAGGGAGGAAGATCTCACCTCCATATGACCATCAAGTTATGCAAGCCATGAATTATTTACTTGTAATTTTTATTTTAGGAACCTAGGATTTTATTTTGGACATGTATTAGTCCATTTAATTTTCTAGGAGGTGTCTTAGTAATAAGAAGGGGTAAGATTAGCTTTTGGGCCTTTATTTAGGAAATAAGGGGGTAGTTTGATAACTACACCCTCTTTTGCTAAATAAAACCCAAAACTAATAAAGGAGTAATCTTGGCCCTTGGATGAGGTAGCTTGGGCACCAATTCTCATCTAAAGGAGGGTATTAATTGGACTTTGGGCTTCAATCCTCCTCCCTTGGATGACTCCTTTTAATCCTAGCCCTTCATTTCCTTCATGACTTGTCCAAGAGGTTAGCTCCCTCTATAAAAATTTGCTCCTTCACACTCTTGTATTTTTTACACTTGATTGAATGGAAAAACCTTGAGTTGGCCAAAATTCTCTTAGTGTCCACCCTTCTCTCTTTGAGAATTCCTTAGGTTTTTATCAAGGGTTCCATCTCTTGTGGCAAACTTTCCCTCTTAGGCTTATCTTACCTTAAGTTTTTGTCCCCAAAATTCATGAACTTTGAATGTAACTACCCAAATCTCTACCCAAACTATGGAAAACTTGTCAAAGGTATTTACATAGATAGCTATCTGAAATTTTCAAAACTTGAAATGATATAAAGAATCATAATCTTCTTAATATAAATATGAGAGAAACATTCGTTACAAGATCCTTGTTCGTACAAAATATCTTAATACATCATAACCACTACCCCAAATTAACATAATTCAGAGCAATATACCTTTGACAAAAAATAAACTAAGGTAATTTGATACATAACATCATTCAAACAGAATTTTCAAGCATATAGAAAATCTTCAACAGTTCCTATCTCCGTTTATCGATCACACTCCTCTTCTAATCACATCACGAACACATATTGAAAGAACATACAAAGCAAACACATAAAGAAGTGAGATAATTATAAACTATAAATGTTAATCTTAATAAGCTATACAGACAATTGGGGTCTAGATTCATCCTAGGACTCGGTTCCGCAAAATCTCAATATATAATCAAGTCTCACTCATCTTATCATTAACCTTAACTCCACTTGACTCTAATTATGGATCCATGACCATCCATGATGATTCACCTCAACCATCAAGGATCTCGTTTGGGAAGTGATTGGTAGTTGTATATCTTACCTAATTGGTACAATAATTCTCTTGAGAAATTGGGCTAATTACCTAAGGCCAACTGCCCATTTTAATATTTGGTCAACTGCCAAATTGGACCACTTGTCCAACACCTCAACTGGCCCCCAAATACGGCCAAAGAAAAATATATCCTACCAATCATGAGATGCTGAGCATTTTTAGATGTTTTAAATAAGCAAATATTTCATCCAATTACTAACATAGATTGCACTGAATGTTCACCCACCTAATAAAACATTCTCAGTCCAAACATCAAGAATCGAAATATTCATTTACTTTCAAAAATCCAAGGATATCCAATCCTACCTTTCATCTTGTAGTGTACCAAGTTATGACTTCCCAAACACCATACTTGTGCATCTGCACAAGAACTCTACCAGGGAACCTAAACATTTCACTAAGTTCTCCTCACCACATTCTCAAGGAATATTAGTTTTACAACCATAGATTATACAACTGTTTATATTAAATTACAACACCATCAATCGTAATTCAAGTATCACTACATTCATCATGCATCATAATTCACAAAATAATTAAACTTCATATGAGCATTAGACAAGAATTGATAATAAGTAATTTAACTTAAAAATTTAATATTCATCAAAATTAATATAGTACTACAACAAGACATCTTTTCTAATGTGGAAGATTGGATTAAACAACAACCATAGAGCATACTTATTTTATCTCCCTATGATATTCTTTAACCATCCATTATCTTTTTGAAATCATGTATATAAGTCTGAGATTCTCTATTTCAAGAACAGTTTCACAAACATTTTTTAAAATCATATCTTTAGTATCTTGAAATCATAAAATCTCTATTCATAGAAATCAATTTAACAAATCCATTTGTACTCAACAGAGAATAACATATATAGAACTCATAAAAAATAATTGAAATTATAAATATTGGACCAGAATAACGTCTGAAGAATACCAACAACTACAACCAGAAGGTTATTTGGAACGAATGACAACAAAGTAATCCGGAGGGTAACAAAGAAATGACCAAAAGATTATCTGGATATAATGACCAGAAGGCTATCTAGAGAGAACACTAACCATAACCAGAATATTATCCGGAACGAGTGACCAAAAGGTTATCCAGAGGGTAATAAAGAGATTAAGCAAACATATGACCATTAAAGCAGTAAACAACATCGATTAAGAAAATAATAACTTAACAAAAAATAGTAAACACACATAGTTTATTAAGACTAACACTTCCCACGATTTAGAAAGCTCACTTCCCTCTTACCTTGATAATTTCTCCGTTTTTCTTCACTTTCTAAAGAGTTTTCTCTCTCAAGGGCTTACTTTCTCCCTTCTTTTTCTCTTTCTCAAGGGCTTCCTCTCTCAAGGGCTTACTCTCTTCCTTTTTCCCTCTAATTCACAAAATGGTTTCCCTATTAATAGTGAAAATCTGGGTTTGCTTGCTAAGCAAATTCTAGTCGCTAAGCTACTACCAAATATATTTTAGTTACTTTTGTCTCAACTCCTGAATGGTTGCTAAGCCATCACCAATGTATTTTAGTTACTTCGCTAAGCCATGAGTGGTCATTTAAGTTGTTGCCAATATATTTTAGTTGCTTCACTAAGCCATGGGTGGTTGCTAAGTCGCTGCAAATGTATTTTAGTTACTTTTTTTCTACATCGCTTAGTGATGAATTTTTGCTTAGCAACAGATTTTCAATAAAAATCTTTTTATTTAAGAATATTCTTTAAAATTGAAATAAATTATGAAATTCCTGTTTTTTATAATTTAACAATACTATAAATTTTTAATAATGTATCACTAAAATTCTGAGATGAATATAATTTCAAAATTTCTATTTCTAATTTGAAATTAATTATGGATGTTACAATTCTCCATTCCTTTTTGGGAATTTTGTTCCCGAAATTCATGAACTTTGAAATAGGTGAGGGTATAATTCTCTCATCTTTTCCTCTAATTCCTGGGTAGTGTCTCTATCATCGCTTTGATCCACAATACCCTTACTAAATGTATGTCCTTACCCCGAAGGTGTTTGATCCTTTGATCGCCAATTCCAATTGGAAATACATCATAAGTAAGGTTCTCTCATATTTGGACTACATTTGGTTCAATCACATAATAAGGATTCCAAATGTATTTTCTGAGTTGGGAAACATGGAATGCATCATGGAGGTTGGAAAGGTTAGGAGGTAAAGCAATTTGATAGGCAACGAGACCAACTTTTTTAAGGATTTGGTACGGTCCAATGAATTTAGAAGACAACTTTCTAGATCAGAGAGTTCTACCAACGCCAATCATTGAAGTGGCTCTTAAGGATACATGATCCCTTTCTTGAAATTCTAGAGGTTTCATCGTTTTTGCATAGTAACTTTTTTTCCTATCTTGGGATATCTTCTTCTTTTCCCTAATCATGTTAATTTTATCTGTTGCCTGTTGAATTATCTCTTGACCAAGAATTAAAGATTCTCTAGACTCATACCAGTATAAAGGAGTCCTACACTTGCTCCTATACAAAGCCTCATGGAAATTAAGTAAATTCAATCAAAGGCAAAAATGTATCCTAATTCGCAATCTACTCCAAGACACATGCCCTCAATAAGTCTTGTAAGGATTGGATTGTTTTCTCAGATTGTCCATTTGTTTGAGGGTGGTAAGCTGAACTCAATTTAATTCTTGTTCCCAAGGCTTGTTGTAAACTATTACAGAACCTAGAATTGAAATGAGGATCCCTATTCAACATGATGGTTAAAGTTACACCATGAAGCCTACTTATTTCACTTATATACAATTGTGCTAATTTCTCTATAGAGTACCTAACATTAATGGGTAGGAAATGGGCTGATTTAGTTAGTCTATCTACAATTCCCAGATAACATCATGGTCAGAAGTTGTCGTAGGTAACCTAGTTATAAAGTCTATAGAGATACTCTCCCATTTCCACTCAAGAACATCTAAAGGTCTTAGCTCACCAGATGGTCTTTGGTGTTTTACCTTAGGTTTTTGGGACACTAAACAATGTTCCACAAAACTTGCCACATCTTTCTTCATTCCGAACCACCAGAACATCTTCTTCAAATCCTGATACATTTTGGTGGCTTCAGGATGAGTACTTAACCTACTTGTGTGGCTTTCTTCCAAAATCATCTTTCTTATTTCTTTGTCTTAAGTTACACAGACTCTATCTATAAAATTAATGGTTCCACTGACATCCTTATGGAAATATAATTATTTCCTATCCTCTCTCTTCATCAACTTCTTAAGCAACCAAGGATTTTTTTTCTTGAGCTTCTCTAATTTCCTTCATGAATTTACTAAAGATTTTTAACATGCCTAGACTTTTGCGTTTCACTTCTAAGGACAGATTTAAATCTCTAAATGACTCAAGCAATCCTAATTCCTTAATCATCATAGTAGAAACTCGTAGGGATTTACGACTTAGGAAGTCAGCTACAACATTAGCCTTTCCAAATGATATTGTAACTCAAAATCATAATCTTTAAGAAACTTCATCCATTTACATTGTCTCACATCCAACTCTTTTTTATCAAAAACGTATTTTAAACTCTTATGATCACTAAAAACCTTCAATCTCACACAATAAAGATAGTGTCTCCATACTTTAAGGGCAAATACTACTACCGCTAGCTCTAGGTCATAGATAGGGTAGTTACTCTCATGTTTCCTTAGTTTCCTAGAAGCATAAGCTATTACTCTACCTTTTTCCATTAAGACGCAACTTAATGCTTGCCCCAAAGCATAACAATAAACCTCGAATTTCTTACTTGGGTCAGGTAAGACTAGTGTAAGTGCAGAGGTTAACCTATCCTTCAATTTTTGGAAACTTTGCTCACATATCTAACTCCATCCAAAGATTTGACATTTACATGCTAGCTTGGTCAAAGGCAATGCTATTTTATAAAATCCTTCAATGAATTTTCTATAATATCCAACCAATCCCAAGAAACATCATATTTTGGTGATATTAGTTGGTTGTTCCCAACTTATCACTACCTCCACTTTGGAAGGATCCATTGAAATTTTTTCTTGAGAGATCACATGGCCTAGGAATTGGACCTTTTCTAACTAAAATTCACACTTGGACAACTTTCCATACAATCTCCTTTCCCTCAAGACTTGCAACACACCTCAAGTGTTCCCCATGCTCCTCATGGTTCCTAGAGTAGATCAAAATATCATCAATAAAGACTACTAAGAACTTATCTAAGAATGGGTGAAAGATACAGTTCATGTAATCCATGAAAATGGCAGGAGAATTGGTAACTCTTAAAGGAATTACCATATACTCATAATGATCATATCTTGTTCGAAAGGCAGTCTTTTGAATGTCTTCTTCCTTGACCGGTATTCGGTGGTAACCCGATCTTAAGTCAATCTTGGAAAACACTGAAGTTCCTCTAAGCTAATCCCTAATATCATCTATCTTACGGATGAGATACTTATTCTTGATGGTAATCTTATTGAGCTACCTATAATCTACACACAAGCTCATACTCCTATCCTTTTTCTTTACTAATAAAACTAGGGGTCCCCAAGGTGAAACACTTAGCCTAATGAATTTTTTATCTAACAATTTCTCAAGTTTCTTTTTCAACTCAGCTATCTCAACAGATGACATCTTATAAGGAAAGATAGATATAGAACCATAACCAGGTACAATGTCTATGGTGAATTCGATTTCTCTCTTCGAAGGTAATCCAAGAACATCCTCAGGGAAAACATCAAGATACTTGCAAACTATAGGAGTGTCTCAAATTTTTATGAAGCTAAAACCATGTAAAATTGGGCCTCTTTTGAAGCCTTGCTATGGTTGTTAGTAGTCCCCACTATTATACTAGGGCTAGTTTTGAAGGTTAAGGTCTTATCATGATAGTTTAGGAGAATTTGGTTGGAAGATAACCCATCCATACCTAAAACAATGTCTAATTGGGATAAAGGTAGACAAATAAGATTTATAGAAAATTCTTGACCCTCAATAGAAAGATGACAATTTGTATAAGCCAATGAGGTCACAACAAGGTTATTGGTGGGTGTGGACATAGTAATATAAACATAGGCAATTTCAAGGATTTCACACAATCATGAGATATAAAGGAATGAGTGGCACCAAAGTCATATAGTACATTTATGAGATGACCATTTATGATGTATTTACCTTGGATCTGGTCATTGGATTGAACAACCTCAGTACCTCTCATTGTGAATACTCTGTGTGCAGTCTTTGGTCTCCCTTCTTAATTCTTCTTTCCATTGTTGTTGTTGCCATTGCTAGGTTCCTTCTTTGGCTCTCTACATTCACTGCGCACGTGTCCAAGTTTTTTGCAGTTGAAATAGGTTATATGGTTAGAGGTACAATTCTTGATTAGATGTGGTACTCCACAACGAAAACAAGAAATTGGGTTGGATGCATTTGAAGCGTTAGCCAGAGCAAAACTCTTTTTTCTCAGAGATGGTTTGAGATGTACGTTGATAAGGTTTATTCTTCTTGAAGTGTTCATTTTTATTATTCCTAAAGGGTCCATATTGTTTCCACTGTGCTTGCCTCGCCTTTGTGTCGTCTTTATATATTTTGCACCTTATTTACTAGAACTGGAAAGGAAGAAACTTCTAGATATCCAATGACTTGTTTTATATTCGGTCTCAACCCACTTTCGAACTTAGAATAATAGGAGTGTTCGTTTGCTCCTTTGTTAAAATAAGGATAGAATGTCGAAAGTTCATCAAATTTTGCCACATACTCTCTGGTTGACATCTTTTCTTGTCAGAGATTCAGAAATTTGATCTCCTTTATTGTTGATTTGGGAACCTCCACCAATTCTCAGCATCTTCGTTTAGCATAAATGTTGCAAATGCTTTCTTATCCTTGTCTGGGCATCCTATCACTGTGAATATCTTTGCTATCTCAACAATCCATGTTTACGCACTGTCAAGATCAAATCCGCCTTTAAACTTAGGTGAATTATTCCTATGAAAGGTCTCTAGTCTCCTATATCCTGTTGGTTCATGATTGCGACCTTGGTTTTGGTTCATGGTTTGTAAGATGGTGGTCATTCTTTCTAGCAACTCTTGGGTTTCTTTATTTGCCATACTTTTCTTGAAATAGAACATATCATCTTAGTCTTTTCTTAGAATAACAATCCTTAATCCTTTCTTAGAATAATACTCCAACTGGAGAAACACTGTAAATAGTAATTAGCACATCCCAAGTCAGTTCCTAGGAAAGAAAGATGAGTCACAACGGACATTCTTAAATACCAAGTCTTTCCTTAAACAAAACTTTTTTCCTAGGATTGTACCTTTTACTTTCACTGTATTTCTACCAATAATAGTAAAATTCTAAGTTCCACTTTTATCCAATCATTTTCTAAGGTAGTTCCACCTACAATGTCTTCAAATTCCAATATCTCCTAAGTGTCTATCTTATCTTACATTTCTATTTCTAATAGAGAGTTTAAGACTACATCTATCTATCTTGCATTTCTATTTCACAATAAAGAATGCAAGAACACACAACAAGCAAGCAATAGTCAAATTCATACCCCATGTTTGACAGAAACAACTACTTTGATACCATTTAATGTAACGACCCAAATCTCTACCCAATTCATTTATGAAAATATGGAAAATTTGTCAAAGGTATTTACATAGTTATGGAAAATTTTCAAAACTTAAAATGATATATTGAACCATAATCTTCTTAATATAAATATGAGAGAAATATTGGTTACAAGATCCTTGTTCATACAAAATATCTTAATACATCATAACCACTATCCCAAATTGACCTAATTCAGAGCAATGTACCTTTGACAAAAAATAAACAAAGGTAACGTAATACATAACATCATTCAAACAAAATTTTTAAGCATATAGAAAAGTTTCAGTAGTTCCCATCTTTGCTGATCGATGAGGCTCTTCTTCTAATCACATCACGAACATATGTGAAGAGAACATACAAAGCAAACACACAGAGAAGTGAGATAATTATAAACCATAAATGATAATCTTAATAAACTATACAGACAATGGCAGCCTAGATTCATCCTAGGACTTGGTTCCTCAAAATCTTAATGTATAATTAAGTCTCACACATATTAACATTAAAATCAACTCCAATTATGGATCCATGACCATCCATGATGATTCACCTCAACCATCAAGGATCTCATTTGGAAGTGATGGGTAGCTGTATATCTTACCCAATTGGTACAATTAGTTCTCTCGAGAGATTAAGCTAATTTCCCATGGTTAACTACCCATTATAATATTCGGCCAACTGCCAATTGGGCCACATGTCCATCACCTCAACTAGTCCCCAAATACGACTAGACCAAAATATACCTTACCAATCATGGGATGTTGAACGTTGTCGATGTTTTAAATAAATGAATATTCCATCCAAGTACTAACACATGTTGGTCCCAGGGGAATCTAGATGGGGGGTTGAATCCCCAAAAGTTTTCACAAATTTTTAATTTTCTAAAATATTAGAGTTTTCAAAAATCACTCCTTTAGAAATTTCCAAAATCTATCTAAGAATTTTCAAAAACTAATTTCAAATAAAACTTAAAATAATGTTTGAGAGCCAACTATTTTCTAGATTCAATGTTCGAGTTAAACTAATAATAATTCCTCAACAGTGATTTCCAAATCAATATTTGTTCAACTTACAATATAGAATTTAAGATTCAATATTTCACAACAAAGATTAACCAATAAAATATTGCAATTTTACCAATACAACAATTTTAATCAATTGGAGTAATTTCAATACAATTCAACAAAAAATTAAAGAGTAAAGGATAGAGAAAATTGCACAAGTTATTTTATAATAATTCAGTAAATAAGACCTACATCCAATTTTCAAATAAGTCTTTTGCTAATATGATTTCCACTAAAAATCACATACATAAACACCACACATATATATTTTTATAGAAAAATTCAAACAACTTAGAAAAGAGAGGCTTTCTCTTGTATCCTACAAGAGCTTGCTACACCATAACACTCCATCACTCATAAACGCTTCACTCACAACACCCCATTGTGAGATTTTACCATAACCTCAAGAAAGAAATCAAGAAATTACCAAACATGTGCAAAAACACAAAGAAATGAGTAAAGAACGATATCACCTGATTATGATGAATACCTAATACACTAAAACACAATACTTAATGTTTTCTCTTCCAATCAACAATTCTTCAATCTCAAATCATAGATTTATGGGTTTTTCTTTTGTTTCAAAGGGTTTCTTTCATGTAAAATGCCTTTTCTTTCTTGAAAACCTAACAACCCTTTCATTCCTTTTTTATTTCTTATGAAAAAATCTGATTAAAAATGGTTTTATATGAGTAACAGACAAAGTTAATCGATTAACATATGTAACCACTTAATTACCTACTAGTTCTTTCAAAATAGTCCCAGAAATGCATGTTTTTTATGATAATCGATTACTACTTTTAGGTAATTGATTATTCCTGAGAGCTTGCAATTAAGAAACCAAATTTTTATACAGGTAATCGATTATCTAAATAGGGTAACTGATTAACATTCAAAAAATTAAGATTTTATGAGTTTCTTACTTGATCCAGCTCAGGTAATTTATTATCAACTTAAGTAATGTATTACCCATGAGGTCATTCAACTCTTAACTTAGTAATTTTGATTCCTTTGCTATCCAAACAATAAAACATCATAAACATCAAGAATCAATCATGAAATTGATAGCAGACAACACTCAAACTAACTCATACACACATTCATGCCTAATTAAACAATTAATACAAGTGCGACACCTCTTAAATGTATTTGCTACTGTAAAATGAATTAATTAGAACAAGACTAACTACAAAACTAAAACAACTAAAGACTTGAGATGTTTCACCAAAGATGTTTTCCAAGCTTCAATCTCAATAACATAGACTACTCTGAATGTTTATCACCTGATGAAACATTCTCAGTCCAAACATCGACATCGAGAATATTCATTTACTTACGATAATCCAAGGATATCTAATCTTACCTTTCATCTTATAGTGTACCAAGTTGTAACTTCCCAAACACCGTACTTGTGCATCTACACAGGACCTTTACCAAGGAACCTAGATTTTTCACTAAGTTTTTCTCATCACATTCTCAAAGAATATTAATTTTACAATCACATATTATACAAAATTATAATGAATCATAACACCATCAATCATAATTCAAGTATCACGACTTTGTTCATTGCATCATAATTCACAGAATAATTTAAACTTCATATGAGCATTAGACAAGAATTGATACTAAGTAATTTAACTTAAAAATTCATGTTAATATTCATAAAAATTAGTATAGTACTACTACAAGATATCTTTTCTAATGTGGAAGATCGGATTAAACCACAACCATAAAGCATACTCACTTTGTCTTCCTAACAGTTCATTATCTTTTGAATAACTTATATTCAAGTTCAAGATTCTCCTACTTCAAGATTAACTTCAAAAACATCTCTAACATCATTTGTTTCATCATTTACTTCATAAAATTCCACAACTTCACTTACATTAAACCAAGAATAACATATATAGAAATCTTGAACAACAATTAATAATCTTAAGTAAGGGATTAAAAAAATGTTTGGAGAATACCATTAACCAAAACCAGAAGGTTATCTGGAACAAGTGGCCAGAACGTTATCTAGAGGGTAACAAAGAAGTGACCAGAAGATTATTTAGATATAATGACTAGAAGGTTATTTGGATAGAACACTAATCACAACCGGAAGACTATTTGGAACGAGTGACCAGAAAATCATTCAGAGGGTAATAAAGAGATTAAGCAAACAGATAACAATTAAAGTAGTAAACAACATTGATCAAGAAAGTAATAACTTAATAGAAAACAATAAACACACAGTTTATGATGAAGAATCATCTTTTCCCTAAGACCTACTTCAATGAAGAGGTATGTTTAAGGGGTGAAATGGATTATGGAGAGGTAAGGAAAGGAATGAAATTCCACTCTCAAAGGATGAGAGATAAGTTGGTGATGCTTCCCACAAGGAAGGGCCCTTGATAAAAGCTAGAAGAGACCTCTCTTTTAGGGAAAAGGCTAATGCCTATGGAGGAAGAGGACTCACCCTCACAGTCACTCAAGGCTAACACTCAAGAAAAAATTCTCTAGTGTATTCTCATATATCCAAAATATGATTACATATAGGTGAAAGGTCTTATTTATAGGCTAGAAAGGGTGCGTTAAGCTAACTAGACCATCAATTAATCTAACCAAGATTAGGCTAACTCTAGTTGAGTCAAATCTAACTGTGATTAGCTAACTATGGTCATGTATAACGAACTAAGAATGTACCCCTAATCTAGTCTAGATACGAAAAGTGTGAATAGAAGAAAGGGGTGGTAAAGAGTAGTCATGTTTAAGGCATGACAAAGAGGGGCAACACCTAGCAACTAAGAGGTAGAAATAGTAGTCATGCTTTTATAATGCTTAGGAGGGGTGTGCCCATAACGAGAGAGGTGAGTTTATCACATGTTCATATTCTCTGAAAGCTAGCGCATCTTTAGAAAAATCTAGCGTGATGACTATGGTACCTTTAAGAAATAAAAGGTGACATAAAAACTAAAGGGGTGACTTATATACAATGGTCAAAAGGGAAGGTCGACTTTAGGAGTTAACTACTAAAAAGTCAAAGTCAACAAAATTACAAAAAAGTCCTAAATGTAATTTATACAATGGAATAAAGCTCTTCATGTGTCCTTCAAAGGCCTTGGATTGGATTGCATCATCCCTTTCCTTTAAAAGGATTTCCCTCAAATCTTAAGTTTTTCTTTTGTTTCTTCTATACCTACAGAAAGATAGACAAAGTAATAAGCAAGTGTTTTTCAGCAAAGAGGGATAAAGTAGGAACATATAGTTCCTTTTGTGGGTTGGGGTAATAAAGGGTGACACCATTAAGTGTTTCAAGATGGTTATCTTGGTGTTTTTCCCTCCACTAAGAAGATCTCCAATCCGCCCTTGATGTGCTAATCCTTGACCCAATAGGATTGAAATGGTGAGTGGGGTCTAGACTTGGTATATTAGAGCACTCTTCCAAAGAGTTATGTTCAAGTTGGACTTGAGGTTGTGCGTCAATCTGCTCAAATAGTTTAAGCAACACCTCAAATTCAACTTGTTCATTTTATAAGGGTTGATGGAAAGATTTTTCTATGTAAAGAACCTTCTTTGAAGGCAAAGGTGGATCTTCTAACCAACATGCTTATCTTTAGTTCTATTCCTCTCTCTTAAGCTTTATGTACCTTTTATCCTCCAAAGCCTGAATAATGATTAAGAGGATATAACCACATCAGATAAAAAATTGTCCTTATAGTGCCTTATGAAGAAGCTAATGTCCACTTGCTCTCTTACTACTACACCCATCTCATCATCAAGTCCATGCAAAGAGTAAGGTGAAGGATGAGGAGTAGTAGTAAGAGCTAACTTTTCCACCAACCTTATGCTACAACAATTCCAACACGACCCTCCATCCACAATGAGAGAACAAATGTTTCCAAAAACTTGACATCTTGTCTGAAAAAAAATCTTTCTTTGTGTATGGGTGTTTTTGCAAGGATGGCTTCCTAGAAGCTTTTTTACTGTTAAGAGATCATCACATAAATGAGTACCCTTTTCATTTGATGTTCCCTATAAAGTCCTTTTTATTTTAAGGAAATGCAAAGTAATGTAACCTTTATCTAAGCATTTAAAGCACTTAAGGTTCCTAGAGTGATTGCTCGAACTAGTATCAGGGGTGTCACTCTCGCTCAAGGGTTTTCTCTCAATGTGTTTTCTTTTGGGTGACTCTCTCTTAGGTTTATTTTTAGAAGGATTTTTCATTGTCCTAGGATGCCTCTTAGGGTCTTCCTTCTTACTAGAAAGTATGTAAAGGTTACCATAGGGGCTTTTATAGGCATATCTCTTTTTTTGTATCTTCTCTTCTTCGTTTCTTTCTAAATCTTTTTGTTTTTTTCTCTCTTTTCTCTCCTTTATTTTCTTTCCAACTCTTTCTTATCTTTTATCTCTCTTTCCTTTTCCTATCTTTCTCTCTTTTCTTCTTTTCTTCTATTTTCCTATCTTTCTCTCTTTTCTTCTTTTCTTCTTTTCTTCTTTTCTTCTCTTTTCTCTTTCTTTTTCTCTTGCTTCTCTTTCTCACTTTTCTTTTTCTCTTTTCTCTTCTCTTTCTTTTTTTTCTTTTTCTGTTTTCTCTCTTTCTTCTCTTTCTCTTTGGTCTCTCTCTTCTCTTTCTCTTTTCTCTTGCTCTTTTCTTTCTTGTCTTATTCGTTCCCCCTCTTCTCTTTCTCTTATATTTCTCTCTTTCTTTTTGTCTTTTATCCTCTCTTTCTTTTCTCTCTTTTTCATATTCTTCATTTTCTCTTTTTAGTATTTTCTTATATTCCTCCTATTTTTTTCACTCCCAACACTCTTAGATGTGTGTGAAGAAATTTAAAAGTGCAAGGCCCTAGGGAACTAATTTGCAAAAACACTCATTTCTTTTAAGAAGTTTTCTCAACTAAAAGTGACTTAAGCCTTTGGAACTTAAACACTTAACTAAAACGTGTAAAATAATAAATGGAAAAACTAAAACAAGATTAAATGACTAATGTGCTCCTAAAGTATATGTTAGGGGTACCAATCTCTCACGCACACTTATACGAGAACCTAACATATTACACACAAAAAAGGTAACCCTTAGGGGAATTTGACACCTCTAATCATGAACAACAATGGACAATCTTAAATAGGGGACCAAAACAATGTTTGGAGAATACTAGCAACCACAACTAGAAAGTTATCTAGAACGAGTGACCATAAAGTTATTTGGAGGGTAACAAAGAAGTTATCAGAAGATTATCTAGATATAATAACCAGAAGGTTACTTGAAGAGAACACCACACAACCAGAAGATTATCTGGAACAAGTGACCAGAAAATTATCCAAAGGGTAATAACAGGATCAAGCAAACATATAACAATTAAAGCAATAAACAACATTGATCAAGAAATCAATAACTTAACATAAAAGAATAAACACATATAGTTTATCATAAAGACTCATCTTTTCTCTAAGACCTACTTGGATGAAGAGGTATGTTTAAGAGATGAAATGGATAATGGAGAGGTGAGGAAAGGGATGAAATGCCACTCTCAAACTATGAGAGATAAGTTGGTGATGCTTGCCACAATGAGGGATCCTTGATAAAAGCTAAACGATACCTCTCTTTTAGGAAGAGAGCTCACACCTATGGAGGAAGAGGACTCATCCTCACACTTATTCAAGGCTAACACTCAAGAAAAAATGCTCTAGTATATTCTCATATATCAAAAGAGGATTACATGTAGGTGAGAGGTCTTATTTATAGGCTAGAAGGGGTGGGTTAAGCTAACTAGACCATCAGTTAATCTAACCAAGATTATGCTAACTCTAGTTGAGTCAAATCTAACCATGATTAACTAACTATAGTCATGTATAACCAACTAAGAATGTACCCCTTATCTAGTCTAGATAAAAAATGTGTGAATAATAGAAAAGGGTGGTAAAGAGTAGTCATGCTTAAGACATGACAAAGAGAGGTGGCCCCTAGCAACTAAGAGGTAGGAATAATAGACATGCTTTTAGGATGCTAAGGAGGGGTGCGCACATAATGAAAGAGGTATCTTCTCTAAAAGCTAGCCCATCTTTAGCAAACTCTAGTGTGATGACTATAGTACCTTTAAGAAATAAAAGGTGACATAAAAACTAAAGGGGTGACATATATACAATGGTGAAAAGGGAAGATTGACTTTAGGATTCAACCTACTAAAGAGTCAAATGAACAAAATTACAAAACAATCTTAAATCTAATTTATACAATGGAATAAAGCTCTCTATGTGTCTTTCAAGTGCCTTGGGCTGGATTGCATCAGTTTATTAAGACTAACACCTTTTGCGGTTTATAAATCCCACTCCCTGCTTACCGTGATAAGAGGATGATTTAAGAGTGGTGTAAAACCTTTGAAACCTTAATTTTTTTTCTCAAGAGTTCTCCCTTTTCCTTCTCTTTCTCAAGAGTTTCCTTTCTCAAGGGCTTACTTGCTCCCTTTTTTCTTCTCTTTCTCAAGGGTTTACTCTTTTCCTTTTTCCCTCCAATTTGCAAAATAGATGCTCCTATTTATACTGAAAATCTGGGTCTGCTCTCTAAGCAAATTCTGATCACTAAGTTGCCGCAAATTCTTATCACTAAGTTGCCGTCAAATGTATTTTAGTAACTTTTGTCTCACGTCGCTAAGTCACGGATGGTCGCTAAGCCACTACCAATGTATTTTAGTTACTTCGCTAAGCCATGTGTGGTGGCTAAGTTACTGCTAATGTATTTTAGTTCGCTAAGCCATGGGTGGTCGTTAAGCCGCCGCCAATGTAACTTCGCTTAATGACGAATTTTTGCACAGTGACAAATTTTAAAAAAATGTTTTTTAGTTAAGAATATTCTTTAAAATTGAAAGAAATTATGAAATTCCTATGTTTTTATAATTTAACAATACTATAAATTTTCTAATAATGTATCCCTAAAATTCTGAGATGGATATAATTTCAAATTTTGTATTTCTAATTTGAAATTAAGGGTGTTACAATAACTCTCTACATTGGATAAATTTAATTAGCATATATCTTATTACATTACCTCTTTGTCTCATAAACACCCTTTGTTGGCTTTCGATATTAGCTTTCCACACCTTTTTGAGTCATACACACTAACTAAGCTGCAACATTTACGTCTTTGGCATGCAACCAAAGTTATTTTCCTGTTGCATAGGTCTGCTCCATTTCCTTTTGACTCACTACTGCTTGATGGCGTGTTCTCAGCATTGCAAAGTTTTTCCACTTTTGTGAACAAATGCATGCAGCGAAACAGTGCACTGTTTGATTGATTATGTGGAGAAGTAAATTCCATTGCACCGTCCGATGGCATGTTCTCCGTTGAATGATTTGTCCTTTATGCCAAAATAGACACTGTTTTGAGGGGTTACATGTGGTTTTGCAGTTCTCTATTATTGGTAAAGGTTCATAGATGAAGATAATAATTTTTTATTGAAAATTTTTCCTCAAGTAGCATGTTTTCTAATAGGCACCAATTTGCTCTAATTATTGAGAGAATGACACCTGGAAAAACTTTCCATTTGACTTCTCTTCAATTGTATATAGTATAGATTTAATAAGGTTTATGCCTTCACACGGCTGTTGTGAAACCAAACCAATTCTATCAAGAGCTACACCAAATTTTACAAATTATATACAATTGATAGGAAATTTTAAAGGCTATTTAGTTGGAGTGTTTTTCAACAAAATTAAGAAAATTATTTCAGCAATACAAGGAAAACTAAAAAACATGTTTTGAGACCTAATTTTCAAAGAAAACTATTGGAAAATGGAAAACTAATTTTTTAGAAAACTATCAAAAGTAGTTTTCTAGATTTGGAAAACATAGTCTTATCTAATTATGTCACCTATCTATCATTGCCACTCCTACCTCTCATACTCCTTGCATACCTCCTACTCCAACCTTCACCATCTCTTTGCTATTATCATCCTTCTACACCTCCAACTCTGACCTTTGCCACCGCTTCGTCCCTGCCACCACTATCTCTGTGCCTCCTACTTTGACCTTTGCCACCTCTTCGCGGTTGTCAATGCCACCTTTCGTGTTCCTTTCACGTTTCCCACGCGACCTCTACCACCTTTCTTCGCTATCACCACCAATTTTCATGCTCTTTCTAAGCCTCACACCCCAACCTTTACCACCCTTTTGCTACTACTACCTCCACCACCATCCATATGCAGATGCCACCCCTTTCTTCATTAAGAAATGAAAACTTTGAAAACTGAATGTATCTAAACACATTTTTTCAAATTTTCATACTTTTTTAGGAAATGAAAAATTTGAAAAACTATTTGAAAACTATTTTAAGAAAACTAGAAAAAAGAAAATAGGACTAAGCAACCACCTAGGGCATTAAGAAATATCCAAGAAGGCATTTTGAAAATTGATCTAATTCCTTCTCTATTTGTTCCCTATGAAAAAAAAGGAAGGATCCCAATAATATTAATATGGAGTAATAATTATTGTTTTATTCTATTTTCATAATTAACATTTAAACTCTCAATTACTTGTGTCAACAGGTAAAAATACATAGTTTGTGATGGTGTTTTCGTATTGTGTACACTAGCATTTTTGTTTTTTGCTGCCACATTGTATTTATATTTCATTTAAGTTTGACTTCTTCCTTACTTGTTAGTGTAGGGGAAGATATTGAGAATCGTTCCTTATAGGAATGACAACAGGTTAGGATAGGTACAGATAAGGCCTACTTGCTACCCGTACCAGCTAGCTACTTAAAACATATCGGATACCCGTTAAAAAATACTCATGGGTATCCACGAGTACCCACAAATATTTCTCAAAATATTTTTTTTGTAAAAATATTATTTTTTAGCTTGAAGTTTTATCAAACAAATAATTTATTTGTTAAAAAACTAGAAATAAAATTATACTAGCAAATTAATTGGATCTAAAAAGAGATTAATATATATATAATATTTAATTTAAATAGAATATTCGTTTTACATTACCGACATTTTTACAAAAATAATTCTATGAATTATTCATTTTTTTATAACAATAAAATTTGATGATGAATATTTTAAGTTGATTTATTTAAAAAAATATTATCTTTTTAAATTAAATATGTGTAGTATTTTAATTTAATAAGTAGCAGATACCTATGGGTACGAATACTATGATAATTGTACTCATGTCCGTTAAGGAGGTAATTACTTATACGAGTATTTTCACAGGTTTAATCCATGGGTATCGGCGAGTATGAATATTTTTGTCATCCCTAGTTCCTTACATATGTTTATGTTAAATTAAGATAAGATTTACTAGAAAATTGATTGAGTTTTTGTAGCCATGGTTTTTTATTTAAACAATTCTAAACAAACTCAGTATTTATAGGTTTCAAAGAAAAAATAGTGTAAACATTTTAAATCAGTTTTTTTTTTTAAAAAATTCTCTCTTTACCCTGTTTTTTATTTTCACATCCCTCATAATTTAAAATTTTAAAAATACCTTCCGCTATTTTAAGTTGTCTTATGCTTATTTTAAGTGGTAAGTTCCACAAAGCGGTCTTTATATCAATGAAGTTGTTATAGGTTGTTAATGACGAGATGATAATGGTCAGGTGCGAGTTTGACTATTTTCATTCTTATTTTTAGAAAGTGCTAGGCGAGTTTGAGTCTAGATATAAAAAAAATTGGTATAAAATTTTAATCTCTATCCTTATCTTCGTCATGTATATCTATGAATAATCCATTATATTATTTTTTATAATTTAAATTTAGTTACTTATAATTAATAAATTATATTTTAATTTGAAAATACATAAAGAAAAATAAATAACAAGAAATTATAAATTAAAGTTTAAGAATATATTTTAAGAATATAATTAATAAATTATATTTTAAAAATATATTACTTTAAACTCATTATATAATAATTATAATTATAACAAATGCAATATCTAGTTTATTACATTGAATAATTATAGTACCTAGTAGAAACAGTAAATCCTCGTAAAAATCAAGGTGAGTTCGCGGTATGAGTAATTTTATAAGCCCTAAGTGGTTTTATATGTTGCATATGCTGAAATCTGAATGTCATACTATAACATTACAGATTTCAAAAAATAAAGATTACAACCCAATATAATAAAAAAGTACAGATTAAAAAATTTGTAATATTATTATTAAAGTACATTGCGAATTATTGAAATGCATAATATAGATAAAAAAAAAAGTACAGAGATGTTTGGAAATTTAAAAGAGGAGGTGCAAAAAGAAGAAGTAAGAGAGATGTTTGGAAGTGCAGATGAAGCCCAAGTGATGCGCACTATTGTTCCATCTATGATCTCCCTGTTGCTGCCTCTGCCTCGGCTCCAAGTTCCAGCAGCGGCCTGCGTGCCTCTCAGCTCTACCGTTCCAAGGTTCCTTTTTCATTTCTTACTCATATTTTGCTGTTTTATTTGCCACTCCCTAAACTCTTAATTTATGCCTTTCCATTTTTTTGTTTATTGGGTTTTCAAATTTATGTTGGTAATGGTTTGCATTCCCCCAAGAGTGACCAGGCGATGGTTTTTAGTTTTTGTTTTGATAAATTTTGAAAATCAATTAAATGTTGATAGATAGGCCAAGGATGTGTTTGGTTTAATGTTATGCTTATGCATGGTATGTAACAAGTAAAAATTCCTAGGGGGTCTCTTAATCTTAAACCGGACGTACGCGAAGTTTATGATTCCATAATCTTCTTCGTTAGTACATAGAAGAAAACAAGAAATTAAATTGAGTTTCTCCTGCAAGCTAAGATCAACTTAGGGTGGTAAGTTTCTTTAGAAACACTTATAGAAAAAGAAAATACAAAGAAAAAAGTCGAGAAAACTTTTATGCTTTTTAAAAGATGTGAGACATTTTACAACTTAACTTGTAAAAAGTCTCACATTTATGCAGAAGTTGTTTGTGCAGAAGATCACCCAAATAGGGAAGTTAAAGTTAAGTGTTTGTGGAGAAGTTTATTCATATAAGGCATAAGCTAAGAAAATGCTTATAGGAAGGCTAGGTTGTAACTATAGCAAGCTGCTTAGTTTTCTATTTCAAAGTTTTGATTGATAATGATTTCTTCATCTCTCTCTCACAGTCTCACACTTTCATGAATAATTATCCAATGTGTAGTGGTGGATAAGTTTTCTGAACCACTTTCTTAGTTATTATTGTTCTTATACCTATCTGAATAGCTTATTCAATTTTGTTTCTCGTGTTACAAGTTCATAACTTCCATTGAAAACTCAGTCCTTTGTGAATAGGCCTCTTTCATACAGTTAGATGATGGCTCATTTGTTCCAGAAATTTCAAGAGGTATGTCCTTATCATATAACACAATCATTTTGACTGTATGACATTTACTTTTTTGAAAAAACCAAAAGAATGAAATTTTATTAATAATGAGAACCCATCTAAACTGATACACGGTGTACCAGATTAGGCAGCCATCAATACAATATGATAAACTAAACTTGTCTACTACTATAATCCTATACCCATCCAATCATGTACACGAAACCACTTCTAACCAATTCATGACAGTCACTACCCAAGCTAGCACAGATGCACAAAACCCACAATTATAGTGTACTTTCCTAGTAATCAAATTCATGACTACCACACAGATATGTGCAAGCAAACACAGGCAGTGAAAGCCACACTCCCACCACAAATTCTTGGACCACAGCATCCGGCTTTAAATTCATGAACTACAGAAAATCATGTTCATCTCTTTCCTGAGTTAGCCTTATAAACATTCCAAAGGATTAGACATCCATTCATATAGGGAATAGCCAAATCCTTTAGTGCGAAACTTCAACCACTTCTAAGACTTTATTTTGCTCCAGAACTGCTTCCTCTTTTTTGCAGAAATACCATAGTATTCATTATTTCTACTAATCCAAACAGCCCATGTTATCACAAACCAGATTGCTCCCACTCTTCTACGTTAATGTATATACTTCTCAGCAATCCCATAAACTGTGTCATATTTTCCTGCATCTGCATGTTATTGCATATAATTGAATCAAAACCTAGCCATGGAGGACATAAGTACCAAACCTTCACTGCCCTCCTGCATCCATAAGATAGATGTCCAATTGTTTACAACATATTGGACATATCTGCTCCTCTTTAGACAGCATCCCTTTCCTTCTCAAATTAGCTTTTGTAGCAGTTCTATTCTACAGGGCCTTCCACACGAACACAATAACCTTCAGAGGAACCATTCTATTCCAGAGCTTTTTCCACACACTGCTATTATTCCTGTCTTGAACATTCCATCTTATAGATGTATAAGCCCATTAAGCTGTGCACAGTGTAGCGTCCACACACCTCTCCTCCACTTCAATCATCAGCTAATGACCCCAACATCTGTCACAGCTAATGGCCAATTTTCACATGTTACAGCTGATGACCCCAACATCTATTCCAACTCCTTCAATAAGTCCTCCCAACAAAATACATTTTTCTCTGTCAACTCGAAAACCACCTCCACTTCCCCCAAACCCTTTCACCTAACTCCAATTTTAACCTCCTTATTACAAGCCAGAGAGAACAATCTTTTGCTGAGATTATGTCAGAATATGTGTAAATTGTTGTTTATTACTTGATTTAAGAGACAACAAAATGTGGAGAAAAGGCACAAAAACTAATAAAAAAGATGGCTTTGTCTCAAATGACCTCACAAAGGGCTGCACATCTAAAACGAGTGACCTGAACTGATTTAGAGCATATATATTTTGCTTAGTGACCGGTAGAGAAAATCCATTGCACTAGAATATACTCAAACTTATGATGATTTTTTCCTTGCCCTAATGCCCCTAGAAAGCATGAAGTAACTGTAGATGGAAAGCTCAATCCTTTTAGTATTCATCTTCTCTACTTTTCCTCCATATTTGTGTTGTTTCATATCCGTGTTCTAAATTACTACAACATTTTATGTCAAGGTTATGTAACTATGTGATATAGTAGCATAATATTTGTATGGATATTGGTAAAATCAATGATCAAAAGGAGGGACTCTATACTTGATGGAAGTGTGATATTCTAACTCTAACAGGGGATTAGTCTATTATGAATTCTTCAGAGTGTAGTGCTGTGCTAAGCTGTAGTTTGCTGTTGCCTGTTGTGAATCATGTGAAACTAACTTATCAATAATGAATCACCAATCTTGATCTAAATTTGTTTTCAGGCTGTGAAAACCCTAGCAAGGCTCCCTGCTTTTGCTAAGGATCCTAGACAACTGCAATTTGAGGTTGACATTAACCGCTTGTTCCTTTATTTAAGGTCAGTGCAAAATTCTTTGAGAATTTTAAATAAATTTGAACTGAAAGATATCATATCTTTGATGTTAAGGTGGATAAATTGTTGTTGTGCTTTTGGGGGTTCATATATTACTTTAAGAGAAAAAAACTATGTCGTGTAAAACTATCTATATTGTCATCCAATCTCAAACTATCTTGTATGGTAAGCTGGTTGGATTTTACAATAATTATTTTAAAAAGTCATGTTAATGATGATTTATTATTGGATGACAGAGTAAACTTGGTTTACACTTTCAATGCAAGACCATTAATCTCTAACTTCAATGCCAGTGATTTCAATTTTGTAGTGCCTTTCCTTCTTAACATCTTGAAATATTTTGCTCATGCAAAGATTTAAATATCCAGCTATAATCGTCTAGCGAAGAATGCTGATGAAGCACATGCTGAAGAGATTATTGAAATGGCTAGTAAAGCCACATTTGCTGATCAACAAATGCAAGTACAAGAAAATGTTCATTCGCAAATTAAAACATTTTCCACATTCATGGATGAAATTCTACTTCAAAATGCAAAGATGGTAAATGAACATCAACAAGAAAGCAGGGTGCCTCACCGAAGCGGGCTTAGTTTTGCTGTGGGTAGTAAGAGTGATCCAGCTCGTTATAATCTCGGTGAGTTTGACCCTTTCTTCCTGTTGCCATATATAATCTTAGTGAACTTTAGGAATAGAAATTGAAAACAAGGTTCAATGTGCCTGTTTAAACAGATATGTTTGACACTTAAAGACTCAACTTATCATCAAATTTCAATATATTTTCCTTATCAGAATATCCTGATCCTTGTGGTGATTTGTGTTTATAAAAGCGTACATAACCGTGACAGAGTCAACTCATTTACTATATTTTTTGTGGGCCACGCAATTTCTTAGTCTCTTTGATAAGAAAGCCACGGGTGTGAACTGTGAAGCTTACATTTATATCTTCTTAATAATTAAATCTATGCAAATATAATGGATCAGTATAAGGAATGCCGATATTTATTATAAAATTTCACAGAATTGACATTTCAATTTGTTTCAAGTTTCAACACTGCATCTTGTAATTGTTGCATAATCGTTTTATCACTTTTATGCTGTTTGTCTTCCTTTAGATACACAAGGTTACAGAAAATATCCTATTTAATAACAATTTACCTTTAGTTATTCGTTTATAATTTCATATTATTGGGATATTTTCTCCTTTTTGCTTGTTCACTGTAGCCACTTGCTTTTGGAGCAGCTACCCCAAAGACAAGACCATTAAGCCAAGCTGAAGTTTCTCAAAATTTAAAAGATCAACTTGGCTACACAGTTAATATCAAACCTTCTCAAATACCTCATAAGGATGCTGGCCAGGGTCTCTTTTTAGAGGGCACAGTAGATGTTGGTGCTGTGGTGGCCTTTTATCCAGGCATAGTCTACTCTCCAGCTTATTACCGTTACATTCCAGGGTATCCAAAGGTTGATGCACTAAACCCTTATCTGATTACCAGATATGATGGGAATGTCATCAATGCTCAACCTTGGGGTTTTGGAGGTGACAAACGAGAACTGTGGGATGGTAGAAAAGCCAGACAAAACAAACTTGATGTAAAAGGAGCAGCGCTTGAGAGAGGTTCAGAAAAGTTCTGGAAACTGCTGAGTAAGCCTTTGGAAGGCTACCAAGGAGATAACAATGAAGTGATTGAGCGTAGAAACCCATTTGCCTTGGCTCATTTTGCCAATCACCCTCCAAAAGGGATTCAACCAAATGTCATGATTTGCCCCTATGACTTTCCCTTGACTGAAAGCAACATGAGAGTCTATATTCCAAATGTGTTGTTTGGAAATGCAGAGGTAAATATGAGGAGATTTGGCAGCTTTTGGTTCAAGTCTGGTGGAGGATCAAGAAATAATGTTCCTACACTGAAAACTCTGGTTCTGGTAACTACTAGGCCTCTCCAAGATGAGGAGCTCCTCCTGAACTACAGGCTGAGCAACACTAAGCGGAGACCGGAATGGTATACTCCGGTGGATCAAGAAGAGGACAGAAGAAGATGGAGCTAGCAATCCAGAATTCCCTTGTTTTTGTCTCATATAAAGTTGTATTTTAATCCTTATTTTTTTATGTTATTTTTGTTGACATAGAAAGGATGATGAAAGTTTTGAGGGATTGATTTTGTCGGTATGTTTTTAAAGGTCAATCCAGCTCGAGGTAATGTACACAAAATCCAAGTCCTATTAAACTAAATAATGATTAATGACACTCCTCCCATCCTCTGATAACCTGCCACGGCAACCCAAAATCTAGCCTGTTGTTGCTATGCTTTCTGATTTATCTCACTTGTTTGCATGTTACGTTAACAACAAAACTTAACATAGATTTTTTAATATTTTCCTCTCCACTTCATCTAGTTTAGTTAAGCTTGGTATTTTTACCTTATTTCTTTATTTTTGGCGTGGGGTTGTTTATTTCAAGAACCATAATGATATACGTATATTCCATTTTGGGTGTATGTGTACTTTGATTTGAAGGGAGAATTATGAGTACCTCTTAAAAGTGTTTTCTGAAATATATTAGAAATGAGTGATATATTCTTAAAAAAAAAAATTCTGAATGTTAATTCATGAATTTTTTAATGTTATACACTTTAAAATGTTTTAAAATTTTTAAAATGTTTAAGAACTAATTTACATAATATGATTATTAAAACACTAATTTATTTAAAATTTTTATTCATAATGAGTGTTACTGTCTCTAAATTACAGAGACAAAATTGGTGTTTACTTGAGAATTATTGGATGGAAGATAAAAGGAGAATCGAGATAGCAACTCGATGGATAAGACTACCGAGTGCTACTATAACAAGAAGCAATAACGGGAGAACGATTTCGGTTCCCTATGCAGCAAACTGTAGTCATAAAACTCGTGACTTCTTTTTTCTACCTTACTTTCAAACCAGGTGGATTTCCTTACGTTGCCTTTTGAGATTCTTAAATGAAGGAGGTAGTGTGGTCTAGGAACAAATTTCTAGGTCAGATGCCAAAATATATCTAGACCTAGGAGTATCTCGAAAAATGCCTCTAGGCTGCAGTAAATATTTGCAATTTGGACCTAGGTTTGAAGCGGGTTAGATCCTAAAAAGTATGCAACTATAGTACTATCCTGACAATAATATATACACATATAGAGGGAAAGAGAGAACAACTCACATGAGAAAAACAGTTACAAAAAATGAGAAAAGATAATAATAATTATAGGATTTCAAACAAGCTTACATGGTCTTTCACACAATGACCTCTCCAACAAACACTTAATGCACTGTTCTGTCTCGTCACCTCATGGAATCCTCTGCAAGGTCGCAACCATTCCTACCACCACCACATTATCGTCGACGGTAACAATGGTGGTAGTGATGATGGCGACAATAATCAAGGGGAAAGGAAGAGCATTGCCAATGTTGGTAATGGAGTAGGAGTGGTGATAACCTTACAGAGGATTTTGTGAGGACGACGAAAAAGAACATCGCCTTAAACATTTATGGGAAAGGTCTTTGTGTCATACAATCACATGAGTTTATTTAATTAACAACTTAATCTGAACCGTTTACTAAAATTATATTGTCATTATTATGTTTTTCATTTCTCTCTGTAACCATTTTTCTCACTTGAGTTATCCCCTCTCTCTCTCTCTCTCTCTCTCTCTATATATATATATATATATATATATATATATATATATTATATAATTATAATATAATATAAATTTGACTTAAGTAAGTTTTTTGTCCTTAAAGTTTCACAAAAAATAACTTAGTCCTTAAAATTCAAAAATATTTTTTTAGTCCTGAATTCACTTTTAGTTCTTCTCTCATTAACATTGTTAAAAGTGATCTTTGGTGAAAGGTTAGAGACAAAAAACTTATGTAAGCTTATAAATTATTATATATATTTTTAGTTAATGTGTTAAATGTTAAATGATAAACAATCATTACATATATATTAATTTGATGTCCAAGTTTAATTACTTTTTATTAATTCATTATAATTTAAATTTTGTAACTTGTTATGTTAGGTTATTATTTGTGAATTTAGATAATGTTTATGTTTATTTAATATTATGTTGGTTTATTTTTTTTATATTATATTTTTTATATGTATATGGTATTCATATATTATTTCTATACATAAGAAAAGTGTTGGTCGCAAGTATGAGTAAATAGGTATCTAGCAGGTACGAGGATGAAGATCGAAGTTGTTATCCGCATGGGTATGGCGTCGGGTACAAGTCTATTTTTCAAATGTGTGTATCCCCATACTATAGTATCTACCCAGACCTTATTGTCACCCCTATTCTTGAGAGGTTAAATCTCAACTTTTTAAAAAAGTGTTGGCATCTAATTGGTTAAGAGATTTGTGTAGTTTTACATGAATTACATTCCAATGCAAAGCTTCTAAAGGCTTTTTCATCCTTCTTTATAGCTCTTATCCTTAAGATTAATATCGCATAGAGTCTTTCCAATTACAAACCTATTGCACTTATTGGGAGCTTTTCCAAGATCATATCTAAGTTGTTAGCAAATAAACCCAAGCATGTCCTACCTTCACCTATATCCTCTTCACAGACAACACAGGAAGACAAATTCTTGATGGAATGGATTGTACTAAATAAGTTGCTAGATTGGGCAAAGAAGGTCAAATACAAGATGATGATTTTTAAGATAGATTTTAATACAGTCTGTAATTATGTAAATTGGTTCTTTTTTAAAATACATGTTATCTAGAAAAGAATTTGATGATAAATGGATTTCTTTAATAGATATAATTATTTGTTCCTGTTTCACTTTTGTCCTTATAAACGAGAGTCCTTCTGCTGAGTTTAAGTCATACATAAGGCTTAAACACGGGGATCCCCAAGCTCTTTTCTTATTCTTAATTTTTGTAGAGACACTCACTGCACTCTTAATTTCTATTGAGGATAAAGGTATTTTATGGGTGTTCATTTAGTTATTGTAGGTCAAGCTACCTATGAAAACTTACAGGTTGTAAAAGCTGATTTTGTGTCTCAGTTATGTTTAGGCCTTTCAATAAAATTTCACAAAATGTGTCTTTTATGAGATTAATACAAACTATTTTTTAACAATGCTGTAGGATGTTTTTCAAATTGTAAAGTTGACAATCTCCCTTTTAAATTTTTTGGTCTCCATGTTGGCTCAAATCCTAAACAATGTGATAACTATCTAATTTACCTATTTTTACATAGGTAAAATAAAGCAATTATTCTAATTCCTTATCTTTTAAGGTCTTGTTTTTGCTCCAATTTCACTTAAAATTAGAATTACTTAGGAAATTAGTCTTCAATTTAATTTTATGCAAATTTTACCTTTATTTTTCCTGTTTTTCTTTATTTAGAGATAAGTTTTGAGAAGAACTGAAGAAATGTTAGATAAATTCAAATTTTTGGTGTTGTATTATTGTTCTAGTGCCTAGCAGTTAGATTCGGAGTAACCAACACTGATTGAAATGTGACTAAGGCCCCAAGTTTGTAAGCACCTAACACTTACGATTAATAGGCACCCAAGTTTCTTTGATGCCTAATGATCATTTTGTGACCGCTAAGCGGTGGTGTTTCGTGCTAAATGTCTATATAAAGGCGTTTTTTGTTCTAAAAAAAGGTTACATACCTGGCTGACTGAGGGTTATGTTCTAGAGCTGTTTCTTCGTTCATTCTCCATCTTCATACTCTATTTTTGCATTTTCATCCATCCTTATGGTTGGTTAGGCTTGTCATTGGTCGTTGTTTGATGTAACTAAACCTAAAATTTTGTGTATATTTTGTTATTTTAATCATAATTTATTGTTCATTGTTGGTATTCTTCTTTATCCTATTCTTCATTTCTTTATCTTTGTGGATTTTACTTATTGAATGAGCTCGAGAGAGAATTTTAGCTTGTAAAATGAGAAAAGTTCTCAATGTAGTTTATTGCTAGAGAGTAAATCCTATTGCCATCTTAAGCTTTTTCTCTTAATGAAAGTTATTTGAATTTAGGTTATGCAAGAGATTGATAATCTAAATCTCAAATAGCTTAGCCCTTGATGTAAGAGATTGAGGTTAAAGGTACTTTTATGGATGATGGAACCATAAATAGTAAACAATGATTTTTGAGTACATTTATGCATTTGAGTGACAGTTTACTAAAATCAAGACTCAACTAAATCTTATCATTTTTGTAATCGACTACTTTATTTTCTTATGCTTTTATTTCAATCTTATGTTCAGTGATTGTTAGTAAAAATCTTTTGCTTTTCGTTCTTACAAGAAAGAAGTATTGGAATTTTTGTGGTATGATCCAAATTCTTATGGAGTTGACCAAATATTTATCAGATACTATATACAACTGGTACACTTGCTAGGAGTAGTATAGAAAACTAGCACCAACAAGTTTTTGGTGATGTTGTCAGGGACTTGCGTTTGATACTTAGGAATTTTAGTATTTTATGCTTGTATTATTGGCATGGATATTATTGATTATAAAAATAACTGAAGTGCACTTATGTTACCCTTAACACGGTTAACACATATAATATATGTATATATTAAATATATATATATATATATATATATATATATATATAGAAACATAATATAGAAGTAACTTTAAAGACAACATAAACAATTTTGCATACAATTGTTTTTCTCTCAAAATTTCTAAAACTGTTCTCAAATGCTCTCGGTGTTCCTCAAGTGTACAGGAATACACAAGTATGTCATCTATAAAGATAATAACAAATTTATCGAGAAATAAATGAAATATCTTATTCATATAATTCATGAATATGGTAGGGGCATTCGTCACTCCAAATGACATCACACTCAAAATGACCATATCAAGATCTAAATGTTGTCTTCTGCATGTCTTCTTCCTTTATTCTAATATAGTGATATCCCAATCTTAGATCAATTTTGAAAAACACCTTAGCTTTATGTAACCAGTCCATTAAATTGTCAATTATAGGTAAAAAGGATACTTATTCTTGATAATTAGCTTATTCAGTTGTCGGTAACCTATACACATCCTAGAACTACCATCTTTCTTCTTCACTAACAAAACAGTTTTACCCTATGGTGACACACTTGGCCTGATAAATTGCCTATCCAATATGTCTTCTAGTCGTTTCTTTAATTCAACCTGTTCCCCCAGTGCCAAATGGTAAAGAGTTATTGACACTAGTCCCGCACCAGGAATTAAGTCTATGGAGAATTCGATGTCTCTTTTCAGGGGGTAGGGATGGCAACGGGGCAGGGCGAAGGCGAGTTTAAAGAAGACGGATATGAAATTTTAATCCATGTCTTCATTCCAATCGGGTATTTTCAAGTTCGGGTATTCCCGCGAATACCTTGTTATATTATTTTTTATAATTTATATTTAAATTTACTTATAATTTAATAAATAAATTACATCTTAATTTATTAATTATATTTATTTATTAACTATTAAATAAATTATATACTAAGTTATTAATTATGTTTTATTTTTAATGGTCTACAAGGGTGTAGATTTGTACACGAACATGTGAGATTTTTTTTAACAAATAATTATATGTAAACATAGAAAGCGAAATGGGTGCTAGTGCAGGGATGGGGCGGGAACTAACAAACCCACACTTGTTCCCATCCCTGAGTATCTTAGGCAGGAACGTGCGCATGGATGGGGTGAGGACCATCAATGCGGGTTTTCCCCATAAAAATCAGGGCAAGGACAGGGCGGTACCCATAGGGGTGAACATGATTGTTATCCCTATCGGCGGGTAAACTAGAAATCTCATCTGGAAATACATTGAGAAATTCCTCTCACTATTTCTAGACTTGTCACATCTATTTCCTTCTCTACTACCAAATTGGATAAGATAATAAAACATTGAGCACCATCTTTTAAGGACTTCATCTCCTTTGTAGATATCAACACATTTTCTTCAATAGGGAAAACTACTTCTTATTGGCACAGTCAATAAGAATGTGATTTGAAGATAATCAATCCATTCCTAAGATCAAATCCATATCTTGCAATGGTAAACAAATCAAATCTACTTTGAAGTTGCATTTGAAGTTGCGCCTCTTAATTAGAACCGGACATCCCACATATACCGTTGTAGCTAACACTAATCTATCAATTGGGGTAAATACTAACAAATCACACAACAAAATCAAACACAAACAAGTTCAAATTATTAACACAATCATAGGACACAAAAGAGTTTGTTTCCCTAGAGTCAAATAATACTTTTACAGTTTTATCAATTATAGTGTACACACCTTGAATCAGTCCACCTGACTTAGAAGCTTTAGCTCCACTCATAGGAACACTCGTCCTGCCATCCTCGTTTTGTTACTATTATTTTGAATTTGTTGACCAGCACCTCTTATAGCAGTTCTGGATTTGATTGGACATTCTTTGGCTATGTGCCTTGGTTTTTGGCACACAAAACACAATGGCGGAAGAGAACATTGATTAGCATAATATGGACCATAACACTTGAAACATCGTATATTAGACACTCCTTGCTGTTGTGGTTGTCTTAAAGTTCCATCCTTAGAAAATCGAGGTTGGTTGTAAGGTTTATTTTGAAAGTATCTTCCTTTATTCCCTAAGGTCCTCTCTCCTTGAATCTTTCTGGTCTTACTACCCCTTTCTAATCTCTATATTATTTTGGCCTTTTCCACTAACACTGCAAATTCTCATATTTGCCATAGGAACTACCATTCTCTTTATATCATGTTTAAGTCCCTCTTCAAATTTCTTACATCCCCAAGCTTCAAAAGTTGATTGGGAATAAAAAAGGGCCAAGTGCTTAAATCTTGTTGCATACTCGTGAACAAATAATCCCACTTGTTCTAATTTCATAAACCTCATTCGCATATCTGGCACTATCAAGAAAATATTTCTCCAGATATTTCTCTTTAAAATTATACTAAGTTAATTTCTCCTCCTAGCTAAGATCATTGTTGAGTTCTATGCCACTAGAATTCAACTTCCTCTGCCAGAAGAAAATTTGCGTAAGTGACCTTCTTATCTTCAGGACAAGCCATTGCCCTAAAAATCCTCTCTACCTCTCTGATCCTCTTTTCTGTTAGGTTCAGATTTGTATTCCTTGAAATTTAGAAGGGTTATTTTCATAAACTTCGTCAACTCTTGATACTCTGTGGGGTAATATTATGTGCATCCTCAGTTGCCTAGAATTGATTTGCCATAGCTACATTCTGCTACTGGATTGCAAAAGCCATTATCTCTATTGCATGAGCCACCTGAGCTAAGTCAGATGACTATTGAGGATGAGGTTTAAGTGGTCTAGGTTTCATCCCATAACACAATTACATAATAGTTAGAGGAGAACACTAGGATTCGACACTATACACAATCTACAATTCTCACTCATAAGCATAGCAAACCTATTTTCCATAAGTTTGTGTATAGGACACAACTGTCTAATACCATTATTGTAACATCCCAAGAATACTAATACATTCCATAGTATTACTTATAAATAAACAATCATTTCTCACATAATTTAAAACTAATAACATTGAATAGAACAAGTAATCACAATATGACCATCCAAATACAATTAAAAACTCAACATATTAAAAATTTTCAAACAAAAAACTCATGATCTGCACTACATTGACTTGCTAAGTGAAATAGGTCGCCTAGCGAGGAACATTGTAACATCGTTTGTCATAGTAATAACCCATAATAAAATTAGTAAAGAATTATAAGATAAATTTTGTATTAAAATAATGTAAATAAATACATAAATCCTTACACAAAATATAATCTTCAAATTTGGGTCTCTCTAAAAATAAAATAAAAAGAAGTATCAAGACATCTATCATACTAACAAATGCTAAGAGAAGATATAATTAATAAAATATGAGTTTTCAAGCCTCCTCAACCTTATTAGCTTCTTTTTTTGACTCTGAAAAAACACTTTTAATGAGATAATAATCTCAGTGAACAAAACAAGTTTTGAAAAAAAGTTTGCAAATAATGTTTGTTCTCAGCCGGCGTGGTAACCAGAAAAATCAACCATGGTACCCAAAATTTAAAATATTTTTTATGCATACAATATAAATGAATTCAAATAATTTGTAATAACAATAATCAACACGATAAGGAAATAGGTTATTTTAATTAACACCATCATAGATACACACAATCAATAAACATATAATGATACTTATGATCACTCATTCCCACTTTACGACTCCCAGAACCAGGTTTTCAATAGATTCGTAAAAGGTCTATAAGCTCATATTCCATACAATGGCGTCCCATTGTCTTCCCCATGTTATTATGGAAGTATCCCGAATCTCTTCCTCATCCCAAATGGAGGTATCTAAAATATCTTTCTCATATTAAATGGAAGTATCTCAAGTTCATCTTTATCCTATAGATAGAGGTATCTCAAATTTCATCATCATCCCAGATAAAGGTATCTGAAACAATTACAACATAGTTTTAACATTCTTATATGTTGAATAGTAAATATAAATCAGTTAAAGTTAAAGAAAATGTTTTATAACCACTTGTATACTATGAAAGCTTTAAAATTGTCATTTTATTTACCTCTTGAAATATAATTCCGTAACTTTGGTTTATACTTCTCTCCTCTCTTTTCAACCCTTGAATAGCCAACTAGTTTATAATTTTATAAAGAGAAGTACTTACCCCTATATAATAGCTTAAGATCAATTCCCCTCTCTCTATTCTTTCTTTTTATAAAATATTAGTTTTTAGTTTAAATTTATAATTAAATCTACTTATCTTTTATCTACTTATCTTACTATTCTTTTATCTACTTATCTTACTTTTTATTTTAAAACTAATATTATCTTAAATTATTCTATTTTCACTTGAAATTCCTAACAGTATAATCTTTTAATTACTTGATTGATTATCATCTAATTATTATCTTTTTCTTTTTTATCTAAGGAAATTTAATATATTATGTTATCTTTATTTTTATTTTATTATCATTAATATGATATATGACTAAATAAAATATAGCATCATCTTATCTAATTTTCACTTTATAGGTGTATTCAGATGAAATATGTTGAATATTTATACGATTATTAAGGATCACCAAATATTTTACCTAAATTATAATAATCATCTCGTAATTATAAACTCCTAATCTTTAATTTGAATATTGATTCCATCATATTTTCTTTTTAATATGCAAGCTAATTCTTTCTTTTCTTTAAAATTCAAATGAATCTTTATTTACATAAGATAACAACTCAATATTATTATTTACTAGGTAACTAAATTATATACATTTAGATAATCATTATTTATTATATGAGATAATTTTTATTTGAAAATTTTGAGAATTTTTTTCTCCGAAATTACCCAACCCAAACTAAAAGAAATAAATATTTTTATATACTTATCTAATGAACTATTGCACTAATAATAGTTATTTTAATAGTTTTTATTTAACTCGGATAAAAATCTAATATTATTATTTACTAAGTGACTAAATATTATATCTAGATAATCATTATTTATTAATATATATTAGAAGATAATTCTTTTTATTTAAAAATTTGAGGATGCTACAAACATGGTAGCTCGTCTAGTGACCATTGTCACCCAGCAAGGACCTTAAGATGAACTATCCTAATGAAGGAACTTCGCTCGAAGAGATACATCATTGGGCCAAAAACTCGTGAAATTTTTTATTGAGATAAATTTGAACTGGGCAAGACCCTCTCGCTAGGCACAAAACTAAATGATTTCCCAACAGAGCCAACTTTGTGCTAGGTGAGACATCTTGTTGGGCGCAAAGCTTAAAATCTGCTTAACAGAGGCTAGATTTCGCTGGACGAGACTAGTCGTCCAATGAAATCTTGCAAATAGCAGAACCTCAGTTGTATAATCTTATGCAACTCAACCAAATTTGAACAAAATTTCACAACAAATTTGAATTCCAAATTCACCATAACATTTACATCATACATTCCATAATTTAGTGTTATCTATAATACATCATGGTGCCAATTTATAATACATCATGCTTCCTAATTACATAAGATTCTAAAGGATTACACAAAGTTCCAACCCAAAACATAACATTATTTAGATTTGGATTATATAGGTTTCACTAAGTTAAACATATGTACATTCTATACAAATCAAAATAGGTGCTCTAGTTCTTTTGATCAACTGATATTTTCTGCCCAATCTCTACTACCCGTTAGAACCACCTCCGTCATCTTCTCCTTGGCAAAATATGATCATCACAGTCATAGAAAACCAACATACAATGCAAGGGTAAGCATATAATATTAGAAATTTAATCATACAACAACAATTCAATCACATTTATGCTCCTTTTAAACATAAGCCCTTAACACCATGTATTGACTTAACACGACACGTCCTGACTACATATTGAGTTCGTACATCAAGACGACTAAGACCTCTCACAATTGGTGTTTGGGATCTACCTGACCCCTGTAACAACCAACTAAAATCTCAGCATATTCATCCAACAACTGTCATCTAGGGTCTACTTGACTCTTATGACAAACGACTATTGTCTAAGTAAATCCAAAGGGTACCCCCACTTGCATATCTAATACTAGGATTATAATGTAAAACAATAGATTATGCCCACTTACATATCTGGTATCCAGATTACATTAACCCCAGATGCGGTCGCAACTTAATACACACGTCACCCAAAGCTAAGTTACCTCAACAACTGCTAACATTTAACAATTTCACATACACCTCATCGTCATGAATTACAAAAATATATATTACATCACAATTCCAATCATCACCAAGATCAATAATAACATATCAAATTTAGCTCGTTTATGAAAATAACTCTCAAATTATAGTCAAAGGCTCAATAAATTACATTTCATTAATTTCATACTTGTTAAATCACAACTTCTCAAATTCAAGTAAACAATTTAGCTTTCTTGACCTATTTCTCCCTTCCAAAGTTGGCTCAAACAAAAGAGAAGAATCCACCTGAAGAAATTTCTCAAAAACCTGACAAGAATCCCAAATCAAACAAGAACCTAAGAATTAGGATTTCTAAAGTGAACTCCCTTCCTTTGAAAGTAACTAAATCGAAAATGAATAGAAAAAGGAAAGTAAATTAACCTTCAATCAATTTAATAATGTAAGTGAAATTTAAATTTAATTTTTCTTATCCATCTTTGATTCACCTTTGTAATTACAAGACTTGTTGCACCATTTGGCACAAAGCCTGTGATTTATACTCCAATATTTTCCAATGCCTCTATGTTATCATTCAGAACCTAACTACCTTAAGCATGACAAACCTTGATCTTTCCTCCTATTATGGTAGAACACAATATATCATTCATGAAATTAAAATTCTCATGACCTCTGATGACCTTGCAACGATGCTGGAGAAGTTGGATAATATATGCATATTGTATGTTTTCCATGGTCTCTATAAAGACTTTGACTTAGCCTGCAATCAAATCCCCATTAAGTTTTAATTCATCAGCGAGTTCAAAGTTGAAAATAATAATTAATAGAAAATAGTCTAACAAATTTAAAATATTAACTTATTTACATAAAAATAAAATATTAAATTATATTTTAATTCTTTGAAAGTTAAAATTGTAAAAACTAAAAGAAAAGAAAATATTAACTTATTTGATTGATTGCTATTAACAAAAAATCCAACTAAAAAAATTTAACATACCTTTTTAATTATTTTTAAGTAAATATTTAGTAGCTATTCAAACAAACAAATATTTTTTAATTATTATTGTGTTAAAGTTACAAATGTAACTACCATCATGCACTCACACATTTGCATATACATCTGTCCCTAAATATTACTATCCTACACAAAAAAATTAGGGTAGAAAAGTTATGACATCTTAAACCACTAAAGTTTAAGTTTAAGATACACACTTTAAGTATCTTAAAAAATATTAAATAATTTTTTATTTCTTACAATGTCATGTTAATTTTAAAATACTCACATATAAGTTTTCTCTAATGATTAAAAAATTCAGAAATACACATTTTCATATTTTAATCGTTAATAGGCAAGTTTAAAGTAAAATCCTTAATAAAATTGATTGATTGTGATATTTTCATGTTTTTTTCATATATTTGTCTCCAATGAACAATTTTAAAAAATATAATATGTTGCACTTAAGTAACGCATAAAAAACAAATGGCCTCACTGATATATATTGTTGTGCTGAATTCCGTTAAAATAAAGAATGAGTGATTTTTCTGTTCCTAAATTTTTTGTGTAGGATAACATGAATCTACCTCAACTAAAAAGATGAATATGTAAGTAAATCCCTTTAAATAAATCAGTGGTCTTTATCATTTATATTCAACAAGACAAAACGGCCAAATTCTAGATCTTTTGTTCTCATATTTTATAATAGGAAATAGTTTAGGGTTGGTTATTTGTGGCACGAGTAAGAAGAGCAATGAAGTTCAAGGTGTTACCATTATGCTTGTGACGCCTGTCCCAACCCCAACCTGCCACTCTATATAACCCTTTTTCCTCCCCAAAGCACTCACACACCGACACCCCTTTCATTTTTCAGTTTCACAACACTTGATACATATACACATTTATATACATATATATATATACATATCACTATCTTATTTTTCTATTGTTATTACACCTCTTCTCTCTTTCATTGTTGTGTCCAAAATCACTTCCTCTACCATGCAAATGCTAGCTATTTGTTGTTTAAATTTGGACTCTCTTCATCACTCCCTTTTTCTCATCGTCACATCCCTGCTTTTCACTTCTTTGTTTCTTCTAATCCCTTTCCTCCAATGGTGGCAACACCGCAAGCACAAAAAATTGCCCCCTGGTTCCATGGGTTGGCCCTACCTTGGAGAAACCCTCAAGCTCTACACTGAAAACCCAAATTCCTTCTTCTCTAACCGCCAAAAACGGTATATTATATATTATATATGTGCATATATATTACTCATGCATGCCTCTCATCTCATACACATGTATAAACAAGTACGTGGCTAAACAATTTACTTAAATACTACTCATCTAGTCAGCGTATCAAATCTTGTAAGTAGGACGAATTTAAACATGTACCTCTTTTTTTTTTCAGATTTTGTATGGGAAGAAGAAAATGGTTTTATGAAAATGCTTTTGACAAATTGAACTAAGCATGTGAATTTGGATTTGAAGAGTATGATTTTGAATTGTACGTGTAGGTATGGAGATATATTCAAGACAAACATATTGGGTTGTCCTTGTGTGATGATATCAAGCCCTGAGGTAGCTAGAATTGTGCTTGTGACTCAAGCACATCTTTTCAAGCCAACATACCCTCCAAGCAAAGAGAGGTTGATAGGACCAGAGGCTGTGTTCTTTCAACAAGGTGCCTATCACTCCATGCTCAAGAGGCTTGTTCAGGCCTCTTTTTTACCCTCCACTATTAAGCACTCAGTCTCTGAGGTTGAGCAAATTGTCGTCAAACTGGTGCCAACTTGGGCCAACAAAACTATCAACACCTTGCAAGAGATGAAAAAGGTATGTCGCATTACTCAATTTCAATATACGAGAATACAAAACTACACTTACTCAAACACTCTTTTTGATAGTTTTTCCTCATGAGTTAAAGTTTACTTAACTAAAGTTATCAAGTTTGGTGGCCCCACTTCACAACGAGACCTACACATATGTGTTTATAGCACAAAATTAACCATTTCTTGTCAGAGTTATTTTGGTTGGATTGGAGTGGAAAGAGGAAGATTAAAAGACTAGAAAAATAAAAATAGACATGATAAGTAATGTAATAAAATATGTATAATTGTTATATTATGTGGATTAAGAATCTCAAGAAACTTTCTGCTGGTTTCATTTTAACCAGTATGCTTTTGAAGTGGCTGCAATCTCAGCCTTTGGTGAAATAAAAGAGCTTGAAATGGAAGAAATAAGACAGCTCTATCGATGCTTAGAGAAGGGTTACAACTCTTATCCATTACATGTTCCTGGGACTTCTTATTGGAAAGCAATGAAGGTATGTAAAAAACGTTTATATTTATTACTTTTTTATGATTAGTTTCTTCTTTCTTGCTCTGTTTTGCAGAGTATGTACATTTATGGTTACAGAACTGAATAATTATTGCAAATCGTTATATAGTACGAATAATTTTGATACCAATTTATTACGTGAGATATTTTACGTACGATTCATTATGAGACAACGTGGCAGTATTTTCTTTAGTTAAATGAATAAAGAAAAAAAGTAAGAAGTGGGAGAAAACCGACCGTGTTCATAACTTTATGGGAGAGTTTGCATAGCTTTATTTACGTGTCTTTTCCAATTTGGGGGTATTAATATTTTTTTTAATTAATTAAATTATAGATTTTATTTAAATTATTTTTAATAAATTAAAATAATTTTATTTATTATGGGAGAGTTTGCATAGCTTTATTTACGTGTCTTTTCCAATTTGGGGGTATTAATATTTTTTTAATTAATTAAATTATAGATTTTATTTAAATTATTTTTAATAAATTAAAATAATTTTATTTATTTATAAATAAGTAAATATATATAAGAATAGCAGGACAATGATTTTATTTTAAAAATTTGTTTATAAAATTTATTTTAAATAATTTTATAAAATTATTTTATTGTAAATTTTAAATATTTATTTATAAATAAATAATAAAAATTATTTTAATTTATTATATTTTAAATACTTATTTGAAATAATTTTATAAAATTATTTTATTATAAATCTTAGATATTTTACTTATTTATAAATAAATAAATAAAATTTATTTTACTTTATTAAAAATTACTTGGATAAAATCTATCATTTAGTTAAAAAAAAAGAAGTATCAAAGGCATCATAGAAATTTTCTAAGTGCATATACAAGTTTTTCTTTAAATTAATACTAAGGACGTTTCTTCATTCTATCATTATTGATTAATTGAATTTTAATACAATGCCATTGCATATGTCTTTATTGTATAATCTTAAATCTTGTATAATATATCTTATAAAATTAGTTGAGATTATAATAAGTAAGCCAAAAAATTAAAGACTTATAAATTAATTGATTTAATTGAAAATATTTTATAAAATTAATTCTACGAAAGTTCGAGTATTTTACCAAACAGACACTATACATGATTTTTAAATTAATTAGTATAAAAATGAACACATTTACTATTCATATATATTATACTATAAGTGTTTGTTTTTTGAAAGAAGGCATAAAATTAAAAGAAGTTAAATATGAAATGTAGGGAAGGAAGAAACTGAATGAAAGCATAAGGAGGATAATAGAGAGAAGAAAGGAAAGTTCAAAGAATGGAGGGGGGTTATTGGGAGTTCTATTGGAAGCAAGGGGTGACAAGAAGAAGAAGAAGTACCAACAGCTAAGTGATTCTCAAGTTGCTGATAACCTAATTGGTGTCATCTTTGCTGCCCATGACACCACTGCCAGTGCTCTAACATGGGTCCTCAAGTACTTGCATGACAACACCATTCTATTGGAAGCTGTCACGGTCATCCTCATATTTCTCTCTTTTATTTTTCACTTTAATTAACTTTCCTTCCATTAATTTACTTTATCATATTTTTATAGAAAAACACTTATATCCTATACATGTATAAAGTTACTTAAATTCAATCATAAATCTTCTGTATATAGGAAATAGAGTTGTAAGAATGAGTCTGATTTAAGAACTTATAAAATGAATCAAGTTGAACTTTAAAAAATAAAGTTTAAATAGAAATAAATTTTTTTTATCTAATCTATTTGATCTCACTGTATAAATGGACTTGGGTCGGTTAAGTGAACCACAGGCCAACTTGAATATAAATATAAATATATAAATTTTAAAAATACATATTAATAATATATAATATATTGTTAAAAATATATTAAATAAAAAATATATATATAAAACTATGTTTAATGAAAGTCAATTTATACATATTTTTAATATATATATATATATATATAAATTACATATAAAAATACGTTTTATATTTATTTAATAACATATTTTCAACAAATAAAAATTATGTTGTTCTAAAATATATATTAAATTTAAATATACATATAAATATATTTTTATGTTATTTTAGAATTATTTATAATATATTTTAATTGAATTAATGAGTTGTTTTGAATTGGTTATAAAATAAGTTTTACTTTATAAAAATTTAAATTTTGACTTTTTAAAAATTTCTTTAAGTTTGTTTTGTCTTAGTGGACTAATATTAGGTTTAGGGTTTATGCAACCAAACAAAATATGGGTCCGTCCAACCTATTTTGTTTGAGAAATCCAACGGAATAGGTCACCGATCCACTCAGATTACCAATTCTAATGATAAATTTATTAATTACCAATTAATACTTTAAGAGAATCATTATTAAATAAGTGTTCACCTCTTTTTTAAATACTTCTACCAAACAATTAAGAAAAACAGTGATACTCAGTTATGTTTATTAATTTTTACTATAATTATTTTAAAAGTAATTTAAACTGTGATTTTATAACTGGATGATAGTCTAGAATTGCTTTACACTACAAGTGTATTACCTTTAACTTCAACGATTAATTAAAAATTATCATTCATATAATTTTCAGATAATTATTATAAAAATTACTAAATTATATTATATATTAGTTTTGTGTAATTAAAAATTCATTAATTGCATTATTATTCTATATACTACTACTTCCTTAATTATAAGACGGTATTTTAATATTTTTTTATCATTTTTCATAAGATTTTGTTTTGCATTAATTATTTATTTTATTAAAATATTCTTATTAATTTAATTCATCTTATTCTTAATTTTCTCTTTTTTCTTTTAACTTCTATTAATATGATAAATTTAAAATATATATTTATAGACAAATTTAATACTATTATATAATTTTTTATATATATTTTCTCCGTTATACAGTGGATATGCCCCAAAGCTTGTAAATTAATGAGTATGGCTGATTTGTATTCTATTCACAGTAAAATATTGTAATATTTGCAGAAAGAACAAGAAGGAATAAAAAACAAACTAGCGATGGAAAATCGTGGTCTTTCGTGGGATGATACAAGACAGATGCCATTCACTAGCCGGGTATATATTAACTATTTCTTGCTGATTTTTATTTATTAAGATCATTTCCCTTTCTTAAAAAGAAATATGTGTTGTTTTGTTGTTGATTTTGGTCAACATCAAATTAGTTTTTAAATGAAAAATAATGTCATCGATTTTGTCCACTAAAAAATCACTTGGAAGACATTAATTGACATTCACAAATTAATATGATGTTACTATTTTTTTATTAGTAATTTGACGTTACCATAATAAATAGGAGAAATAAGTATGTACGTGATACTATTTACATTTGTTTTACTACTTTTACATGGAAAAAAGATTTATGTATACGTACCTAGAATTTCAATATAATATTAACTATGATTTTAGTTATACTTCTATTTTATTTAATTCTTGAATATTTTATATTCTTTTATAAAAATAGTTGAGATTATATTAGAAGGTTAAAAATAGTTCTAACATAAAAATGTTAAATATATTTATTAATTTGTGTGTTATTATCTTCTCAAATCAGATAAGAAAACAAAAGAAATATGAATTGGGAACAAAAATAGGCAGCCGCGATTTCTTTTTCCTTTTTTGTGGTAAAGTATGATTATGATAATATGTATAAAACAAGAAGTACGTATCATTATGATAATTTGAGCTCGTTTAAATTTTCACCAAGCTCATCTCGAAGGCCTCATTCAAATTTAATGTAGTACGTAGTTTTTTTGTTTTGTTGTTTTTCATTTTTCAAATGAGATTTTAATATCTTAATCATGCATGATTATAACATTATAAAGGTTGTAATCATAATACAATGAGAGTCAAATTCATCAGGTGATCCAAGAAACACTGAGAAGTGCAAGCATTTTGTCATTCACATTCAGAGAAGCAGTAACAGATGTTGAGTTGGAAGGTTACACTATTCCAAAAGGTTGGAAGGTCCTTCCACTTTTTAGAAGCATTCATCACTCTGCTGACTTCTTTCCTCAGCCAGAAAAGTTTGACCCTTCAAGATTCGAGGTACAATTAATTTGTTTAAAACTTAAGTTTGTCAAATGTTTAAATTAACATTTCTTTTTTAATGAAAAAATAGTATAATTAATATATCAACTAAAAGAACTCATATATTCACATCCTTATAATTAATATTCCTTTTCTTTATTAAGAATTAGTAAAATTAATATATTAACTAAAAGAATCCATATATTCGCATCCTTATAAGTTATAACATCTTACGTCAAAACCCACTATTGTATTCCTTTTGCTTATCTTATAGATAAATATCTTCCTGATATCCACTACACATCCAACTACAAAATATCTATTTCATTGTCTAACTTCATATGCTTGCACAAAAGTTATAATATTGAAATGGATTATTAATCATTTAAAACAATTACTAAAGTCCATATAAAACTTTGAGTGCACACAAGGGTAATACAACTCTTTTTTTTTTTCACATCTAAAGTTATATTAATAAGATTGAAACCCTAAATCAATCACATGATTAAAAAATATAAATTGTTATTATTTATGTTCAGTGGCAGAGCTTTGAAGAGACAGGAGATTCATAGTCCCTTCTCTATTTTTTTTATAATTATATATATCAAGTATTAAATAATAAAATATAATTAATAAAAATATCACATTTTAGTAATTTATTATTTACACTTACTTATTTTTTAGAATAAATAAGTAAGCAAGTTGCACTTAAGGTACTCTTTCTAATTATATATTTGGATGTAATTTTGTAAATCAAATAATTATATACATTTGTTAATTTACACCCACTTAAATTTTAAAAAAAGTAAATTGAAAAGTTACATAAAAAAAAAATAAAAAGACAAGTTATATATATTGGTGTATTTTAAAAACTTTATAGGTATAACTTGTGAATTTGTTTTCTTAAAAAATAAAAATAAATTGATGTAAAGTAATAATTCTTTACATTTTAATATTTAAAATACTTGTACTAATTTATATCATATTTATGTTTCCTATTAGAAAAGTAAAATTGTAAATTTTGAAAAGAAATAAAATCTCTATTTTAAATAAAAAATTAAAATTATATTTAAATAAAAATATAAATGGTCAGATTATGGTGGTGTAAAGTCCCTTTCATGATTGTTGGGGTGGAGAATGTGGAGGCATGTGATATTAATTTGTAGGGTAGCAGAATAATGTATGATTTGCAGAGGTAGTAAGGAGAAAGAAGAAGAAGTAAAGGTGTTAAAAGGGATTGAATTAGTGTATTTTATATATATATATATATATATATATATATATATATATGTGATGGTGCAGGTGCCACCGAGACCTAACACTTACATGCCTTTTGGAAATGGAGTCCACTCTTGTCCAGGCAGTGAGCTGGCTAAGCTTGAACTTCTTGTCCTCCTTCATCATCTCACTCTTTCTTACAGGTACCTACATTTCCCTTCCCACCCCTTTCATCACATTTATCATTCATCTTTTATTAGCAAAATAGTATATACATATGACAAATTATAAACACCATTCACCATTAAACCTTTTTTGACCGCCATATACATACTTGTGTATCAGCCAATAATATTTATGGAATTAATCCATATAGCTACTGTGAACTTTTCTGCTAAATTAGTTTGTCACCTACGATAGAGATCCCTCAATTGACCATTATACACATGATTAATTGTTCATGGTGGTCCAATTTTGTGCTGCATCTTCCTTAAGATGTCGAAGTGGTCCTTTCGACCGACGCATTAAATAAAAGGTGAATCTATATTCCAAAATACACAACTATCAGCCAAACTCTATTAAAATCTCTTTTTTATTAGTTAAAATCTTTTAGAAATCATCCATTTCACTGAGTCATACCATTTCTTTTTTATTTTTTAATCGTAAGACCCACTAAAAAATTTATGATAAAGCTTCGCTATAGCTATTTCATTTCAGTGAGTAGGGATGTCATCAATAACCATGTATTTCATTCACACGTATACGTGGCACACATGCATGCTATTGTCGCCAAACGAATTCATAAGACTGTTGCACATGTAATTCTCTAACTTGCCATCTTCCTAGCTACCTGCAGAACATTAAAGAAGCATCTTTATAACTTACTTAGAAGTTTTCAAATTATATACTTGCCTATTTTAGTTCCTTTTTAGTTTGAAATTTAGGCTTAAGTTCAAATAAAATATTATAATTTAATAAATAAATATAATTTGTTTATAAACTTTATTTTTAACTTAAATTTTTAATACAAAATTATTGATAAATTATCGGTATTGTTTAATCAAATATATTTATAAAATAAAAATTTACATTTTAGAATAAATTTTTAAAAATTTAAGTATAAATATTTTTTGAAATAATTTTTAAGTAAAAATATCTTTAGTAAATATTTTTTAAGTAAAAAATAAGTTGGATGAGACATTTTACTTGTATATCTTATATTAAAAAAATATTTTCTTATTTTACGTATATTTTTAGTCGTGATTACCTTTATCTTTGAAGTAAAATTATCAGGAATATCTCTAATTTACATTGTCCTTTAATTATTATAAATAAAAAATTATAATTTAATGTCAATATAAAATTCGTGGACGGTTCTTATTATCCTAAATTAAAGCACAATGTGTTTAAGCTTCTTAGATAATTTCCGCAAATCTCTAAGCAATTTAGCCCTGAGAGTAACTATTTAGTATTTAATCCAAATAAGTAGACAATCCAAACACGCACTATATATATTTTTTAATTAAAAAGGGTACAAATATAATTAGCATTAAATTCGAAAATTGAAATTTATTCCTTTTCTCTATCTCTATCTATATATATATATAAAATGAAAATATTTTTTTATAATAAAAAATAGAATAAAATAATAATTGAGTAACAACTTAAATTAAAAAAATTCTTTTAAAAATATAAGGTATCTTTTCACTGTAACTTATTTCTATAGTTACATCACTCTTATTACTGGCTACACCCGTAATAATGATAAACATCATCGTCAATACAATTAATGGTGAGGTTGACAACAATGATAATAATAGTAGTATTAATAGTGGTGTGGCAACACAATATTTGTGACATTGGCAACACTATAGATGTGGTGATGGTAGTAATGGTTGTGGTAGAGTAGAGATAGGTTGCAAATAAATTATAATAAAAGAGACATATAATATCTTTAAGTGAATCATTTTATTGTTATTTTTAATTAAATAATTATTATGATTTGTTCACAATTTTTTATTATATTAAAGTGTGTTCCCTTCATTATATATATATATATAAAAATACAAGAGTACGTATCTTATATAAAAGTTAAAAGGAGTCATTAAAATAAGAATCAATTATTTAGATCAAATCATACACGATATAATAATTATCATTTTTGTCTTCGCAAATATCTTTTTACAAAATAATTCCTAAACCAGAATATATGATATTAATTTATAGTGGCTCTTTCATTGGGTGTTTTTAGAAGGAATCGTTTAATTTAGAAAAAAACCTCCTAAAATGGGTAAAATAAATTATTGTTTTTTAAAATTATTAGGTTGAAATTATTTTTTATTATCATTTAACTTTTTAACCATACAATGTTGATATTAATTTAATTTCTAAATAATCCTGTTGTTAATTAGTAGAAAAAAGGTCATTTTGGTGTTATTTTATATTATTAGAATATATAATTATAAAATTTGTATAGATTCAATAAAATAATAACAACTACTGCATTGTGAAAGGAATATTATTATTCAAAAAGAAAAGCCTTCTGTTTCAATAACCACATAGTCAATGAATGGGACTTTACATTGATCTTTATTACTATCTGAGCCAATCAGGATTAATTGTCCTCTTTTGTTTCCCAAGCATATTAACTTGGTCCACAATTATTCATACTCAAAACTTCACTCTCGTAGGACACACTCAATCATAGAATGGCACTTTAAAAGATGGAAGTGCATTCTTTTTCAAATGACCCCAAAACAATAAAATTTGTAAGAAATTATATCTCTAAGTTATGTATTAGATTTGGCAATAGGAAATTGTTAAATTTAGCATTCATATATAGGAAATGTGTAGAATATAAGAAGCTTTAGCCTAAAATTAAAGTCAGTCTTTGATGTATGATTTTGTATGTATTTTTTGTGAATGAAAATATTAGGTATAGAAAATGCATGTCTTAGTTTTAGACAAAGATTCAAGGTTTTCAAAACATAAACAGATGCTTCATCTTTAAAAAATTTTGTCTTAATTATTCCACGCAAACTTATCCAATGCTTTTTCTTTTAATCATGTACATACATACATACATATATATATATATATATATATATATATATATATATATATATATATATATATATATAAACACACACAACATGCTATTCTGTTAAAAAACAAATTCGATAATGCTCTTTATATTTTTAATAAATTCGATACAACTCTACATTTTTTTTTTATACTAACACTTCTTGAAAAGATAGTTAAAATAATACATATATAATTTACAAGAAATTTTTAAAAAATGTGTAATTTGCTTTATATTTTAATTTTATACGAGTGAATGACAATAAAATGAGTCCACGCAATTGGCTATATATATTGATCAAATGAAAAGAACACACGTGTGGATTGATGCCAGCTCTGACAACCAAGACAAAATCCATAATGTTAGCAGTCAAATTTTCAATAGAACAAGTTTTACTTGACACCACTCATAGCTCTGCACAATTACACACCACATCATATTTCACCTTGTCCTCATCACGGATATTAATTTGAATGTGACCCTCACCCACTTTACCCATTTTGCTCTCACATTCTAAACAAATGTAATACTAATTAGTTAGAGAATGTTAGAATATATATATATATATATATATATAGTGATGCCTGCATATTAGTACCATCACATATTGACAAGATGGATTTTATCAATGCTCGTGGTTGTTGTATATAATTATCATATACATAACAATACGTACAATAATTTAATTAGGAACTATTATTAACAGTACATTTCAAAACAAAAATATATCTATTAATTAGTACTATTTGGTTCATGGTATAACTTTTATTACACCAATAATGTTTTAAACTTAAATTCTTTAAATAGTGTTTTGAACTTGATAAAGATGGGTCATGAACATACATGATTTAAGGTTAAAATGAACAGTACTTAAATTTGTTTTTTATTGGTATATTGATTCAATAGCTTGTCTTTTTATCTATTTCTTTTATAGGCCACATAAAAATCTTCTGGGCTAGAGTACTTGTACTCTATTTATTAATGACGTTTTACTAGCTAATTATATATAAAATAGTTCAAAAACAAAATACAAAATTTGAGTATCTGATTTATCAAAATCAGCTACAACTTAGGAATGGATAAAGAAAAAAGGGAAGAAGAAAGAAGTATATGATATCGATTCTAAGCATAAGTGGTACCGGCTTTATGTTCTTAAGATAGCTAGGATTCAAATCTTTTTGACAATATTATATGGAACAATTTGAAAGAATTGGGACTAAAACATGTTTTGCCAAAAATGTCAAATATCAAACAGATATTCTCATAATTTGTACTCATCCTCATTTTGATGGTTGATTTAGGTGGCAAGTTGTGGGAAATGAAGATGGAATACAGTATGGTCCCTTTCCTGTGCCCAAACATGGATTACCAGTGAAGATAACTCCGAGAAGCAAGATATTTACTTGATGTTGGAAACTTGTTAACCAGACTCTTTGATAATGAATTCAGAACATGTTAAGAAAGTGTGGGGCCAAAGCAATTTGTCCCCTATCAAAATAATCAATATTTTTTTTTCTTTTTTTATTTTGTTGTAGAGATATAAAGATTCTTCTCACATTGATATAGGCCCTATATGAGACGAATCTAGCTAGTAGCTACCTCTGATTAATTACACTCTGCATGATCAATATGTTTGTGCGGAAAAATAATGTACAAGTAAATAAAATATTCAAAATTGTAATATGTGAATAATTAAATTTATTTATGTTTAGATTGAAGAATAATATATATGTATATATATTTCATATTTCATATTTTACATTATCTAATCTATCTCATTTGATTCTAGTTACCTAAAATTTTCATTGGTGCTTGGATTTAAGAATTTACCCGATTTTAAATATATGGATAAGATTCAAGTATCATTTTAATTTTTTAAAACTTATTTAGTTACATGTTTGTCTTATCAAATATTTTAAAACACTATTTAAGGACTAATTTGCATAAGAATTACTATAAGGATTGATTTGTCTTTTTTTTTTTTTCAAAGATATAAATGTCAACGTCTGTATCTTTCAAATTATAACAATTTTAGTGGGGGGTACTTTAAGATGATTATTAAGCTTTAAGATCTTTTTTTTTTTTCAAAATTTTGATTATAGAGTTTGACAAATCTCTAAATTAAAAGTAAAGAATTGTTAAATTTCTTTTAATATTAATTTAAATTCATAATAAATTTATGGTTGAATTGGAACATAGATAATTATGTGAAGAGATGAAATTAAAACAAAATAAGTTGCCATTGTGGAAACTTCACTCGTATGGATAAGGTATAGTGTAAGGCTTTAACTGACAATAAACTTAGAAACTTGATTAGGCTAGACCCACATGAATAAGGATGACCACAAAGTAGGTGAGGGTAATACACGTGGCATGAGTTGATTGGTGGTGCTATGGTCACACGTGGCATGGGATGATAGGTGGTGGTGAAAGTACACGTGGCCAGTGTTAGAACACCAAAAAGCAGCATACGTGGCCAAATAACTATGTTGTGAAGGATTCGTTGCATGTGGAATTGGGAGACAAAAATAAGCCTAACATGTTAAAATCTCAGTTGTCATTCCACAGGGAAAAAGAAAAACTGAGCTGTGTTGTTTGTTGAACACATTCTATGGACACAAATCATCTTCCAATTATATTCTGAGATAAAGATGTTATGCTCTGTCTCATGTTAACAATCATGATAAGTTATGAAAGAACCATGATTTTCAAACAACCTCGACCCTTTGCATTTTCGTTTATTTTGTGGATCTTCACACAACTTACTATCAAATCAAACTGTTCTTACTTTAAGCCCCCAAGAACACTCTATCCTCCTATCAACATGCCAGGTTGTAATTAATATATAAAATAAATTTGTCTGTTTTAAATTGAGCGATGATTCACTATAGTTATTAAAGAATAAATCTCTTGGTTAAGAGGCTAGAGTAATGAATCTCTTGGTTAAGAGGCCAGTATGTAGATTTTGAATAAAATTTTTAGATAAATTAATTTTTTAATAATTATATTATTATATAAATTAGTTTTTAAACTATTTTAGATATCACTTTACAATATTTTAAAAATTCTGTTTAAGACGTTTTCGGAACTAATATACATAATAATAAAAAAATTCAGGACTAAAATACTGAAAAATATTTTTCACCTATTAATAATCACCTCTAAAATTTTTAAAGGACTACTTAATTTGAGAGTTTGCTCAATTAAAATCAAATCAATATGTTTTAATTGTTAATTTTTAATCAATTATTAATTATAATTATTTCAAAGAATTTTATTAAACTTTATTGTTAAAAAGTAATGTAAATGTAGTATAATTGATACTTCTACTCTTCCTGTAAGATTCAATTAATAAGTTTATCAAAATTGAAGAAATTGGTTAATTTAGTAGAAAATATCAAATTTTCTAAAACAAGAGGCAAAATAATAAATTTTTTCGAAGTTAAGCTCATTTAATCATCATTATTTCTTGATATTAGAGACTTTAATAAAAAAAATTACATGAACTTTAATGAAAGAAAAATAATTTATGAAGGATTTATTAGATAAAAAAATTACTTAAGTTTTTTTTTTTCTAATTACTCTCTTTCTTTGTACCACCTTACCTCGCTCTATTTGAGGCCTAAAATTATGTTTGGTCTCCCTTGGATCAAAATGCGACAAACTAGATATAATTGTTTTCACACTAGTTCACTAGAAGAAAATATTATTTACATTTGACTGGAAAAAAATAATTTTATGATTATTGATACAATTATAACCTAATATTAAGATGATTGGTATATAGTTATATCAATTATATTTGTTTTCTTTAAAAAATATTATATTTGTTTAAGTTTTTAATTATTGTAATTTGCAAACATTTTCACGTCATGTCTTGTGACTCGTGGATGTTTTGCTCATAATGATTAAATTTTGCCTTCTTCTTCTTAAAAAACAATAAAAGATTTTAATCGTTGTTGCTAACAAATAAATTCCAATCCTAGGGAGAGGTAGCCCAAAGAGAAGAATTAGAAAGAGAATTCACTATGGAAGAAATTAAAATGGTTGTTTGGGATCATGATGGCTCAAAGGCCCCTAGACTAGATGGGTACAACATGAAGTTTGTGAAGGAAGATATAACAAAGGTCCTAGTAGATTTCCATCAAAATTGGAAACTTCCAAGGGGTCTAATGCTTCATTTATCTCATTGATTTCCAAGAAGGAGTGTCCAGGCAACCTTGGCGATTACAAACCAATTTCTTTAATTGGCGTGATCTATAAAATCATTTCAAAGGTGTGATCCCAAAGGTTACAAAAGGTGTTGCCAAATATCATTGAAGAAACCCAAACGACGTTTATTAAAGGGAGACAATTATTAGATAGTGTGGTTATTGTTAATGAAGTGATTCAGGAAGCAAAACAGCATAAGAAACTCTTGCTAGTATTTAAAGCGAACTTTGAGAAGGCTTATGATTCTGTCAACTGGTCTTTTTTGCTTTATATGCTTAAGCGCGTTGAGTTTGGGGATAAATGGATGGTTGAATTCAATAATGCCTATATTCATCGTCTGTTTCAATTTTAGTAAATGGAAGTGCGATGAAGGAATTATGTATGCAAAGAGGTTTAAGGTAAAGGGATGTTATGGCTCCTTTCTTATTTGTAATTGTTACTGAGAGGCTAGATGAACTAATTAAAGAAGGATCTTTCGATAAACCTACTATCAGGAATCAACCTAGATGACTATAACTTTCAGGTTGTACTCAAACAGTATGTGGATGATACCATTTTTATGGTTTCACCAGTGCTCCATAATGTATATACTCTAAAAATTAACTTCCACAATAGAAGCCTTGAGGGGTAGGGGTAGGGATCTAGGAGTTGAGAGCCTTTGCTAAGATTTTAAACTGTTAAGTTCTACAGATGTCATTCTCTTATTTGGGAGTTCTAGTGGGGACTAATGTGAGGTGTGAGCATGTTTAAAAGTCTATTTTAGATAAAATGAGAGCGAAATTAATACCATGGAGACAAAAAAATCTGTCATTTGGAGGGCGGATTTGCTTGATCAAATCCACCCTCTCTGCTATACCTCTTTATTTTCTGTACTTTTACAGGATTAAATGGGAGTAAGTGTGTAAAGATAAAAGCAATAAAGGACTTGGTATCAAAGATGTGGTGGCATTTAATAAACTTCTACTCGTAAATGACGTTGGAGGATTCTTTAGGGGGCACTACTCACTAGATCAAAGTTTTGGAGGCTAGATATGAGAAAGATATGAGGAGGAATCTAACAACGAGGTGAAGGAATGGTTGTCCCAGTGATGGAACAATGTTCTAAATATAACTGTGGAGGAGGGGATAGGTGAGTGGTTTTCTAGTGAGGTCAAGCCCTTGGTAGGAAATGAGCCCTTGTTTAAGTTTTGGGATGAGAAGTGGAAGGTGTCATAGGGTCTCAAATCTTTATTTCCTAGGCTATATGCTCTATCTAATCAAAGAGGAGTGTCCATCTCTGAAGTTGTGGTGTGGTACAATAATAATTGGGTTTGAAGGCTTAGTTAGATAAAGGAGTTATTTAATTAGAAGAGGGAGTGAGTGAGGGAGTTGGAGGGTGTATTGCATGAGGTTCATCTGAGGCGGGATGTGAAGGATGGATGGGGGTAGGGTGATAGCCTAAAAACTTCAAGTCAGTACTCGGTGAAGGAAGCCTTATCTGGCTTGTGGAATGTCTCATGAAACTGTTTCCCTATTCTTTCAAAGGTTATGGAAGCCGAAGGCACCGTTTAAGGTGGTGGCATTTTCTTGTAAGGCATCTTTGAAGAGAATTCCCTCAAGGGTTGAGTTGGCAAAGAGAAACATTTTTTGCTCTACTAGCAAATCATGCCCTCTCTGCTGCCTAGAACTAGAATTTGTAAACCATTTACTGTTTTCTATAAGTCTAACCACCTTGTCTGGATGCATTGCTATAGGTGGTTAGGCTTTATACCTGTGTTGCCTGTTGATTGTGAATCGAGCTTTTGGTATATATTGGGTACCCTTACTTTAGGTGGTAAGTCTACAATTGACATTCTTAGTATCATCTGGTTGGCCACTCTGTGGGGTATTTAAAGGTGCTACTTTCAAAGCTGAAGAAATTTGGCAAATGTCTCTACAAAGGTCTTGGTTGTAGGGCTGGCAACAAGGCAAAACAGGTTTGCACTTCCCATCCCACTCCCGAAAAGTGCTACTTTCAAAGCTGAATAAGTTTGACAAATGAAAAATATAAGATAATTTGGAAATTTTAAAAAATATAAGTGCTACTTTTAAAGCCGAAGAAGTTTGACAAATAAAAAATATAAGATAATTTAAAAAAAAAGCAAGTGTTCAAAGTGAATGATAACTGCAAAAAGTAATACTCTATCTTCATTCATGGGTGCTTAATCATTAGTTTAAGTAGTTGTGAAATTTTAGCATTAATAAATGTAAATAAAGGTGTAATTGAAAAAATTATAAATGTAGTATTGAATTTGTAAAACAACTATTGTTTTGCAACAAAATTAAAATATTTAAACAATTATAATTTTTAAATGAAAGAAGTATAATTTTATTTCGAATACATTAAGCGGTTATTTGTTCTTATTATAAGTTTATAACTAGTATTTTTTCTGTTTTTATATAATTTTTAACTTATAAGAGAGATTTGGTGTAATATTTTTTTGTCGCTTTATGTAAAAGCATTTAATTAAAAAAATTGTAAGATTTAAAAATGGAGGAATACTAAAAGAAACACAAATATGTGAGGGCGTATATAATTTAATCGTTTCTTTCTAACAGAAAAACAATACCAATGTAAAATCATTCTCATAAGAAATTATTATACAGTTTCGTCAATAGTTAACTATTAATTTATGATTTGATTAGATGTTATTTATATAATTTGTGATGCGACATAAATATTAATTTTATTTTTTAATTTAATTAAATAGATTAATTACTTATATATTGAAAATGATTATTGGTTAGGATTACAACTAATGTTATAATTCAAAATCATGTAATAATTTCTCCATCCTCACATGTTGTTCATAAGGGTGGAAATGGACTAGTCACCCAGCGAAGGCTTATAGCCTAGTTCATTTAAGACCTTGTTTGGTTTGACTTCTATAATAAAAATGTTAGACTAAAGTTTTTTTTTAGTACTCTCTTGTTTCCTATTCACACATTCTTAATGTTTATAATTTTTTTTTTGTAAAACTCCAAAATACTCTCACCCTATTCAAAGAGGTGTGTATGCAGCTGTGAAGCTGGATGATACTTTGTCAAAAAACTTAAGATAAAAAAGGGTCAATATATTTTAAGATTTTACAGAAAATTGTAAACACTGAAAGAGTGCAAATAGCAAATGAGGATGGCTAAAAGAAGCTACCTTTAAAAAAAGCATATTAAACCTACCAGAGCAACCTGATTAGTAATAATATTATGTAATAAAAAATATTACTGTTAATATTATGTATAATAAAATATAATAGTACAATTATTTTAATGAAACTATAAAATAATTTATCTCACTATCTAATTTATCTCACTATCTAAGATTTTCATATTTTTTAATTCTCTGAAGCACACTATATGAAGATAGATTGTGTGTATGTGATGTTGTTACTTTTATATAAAAGTTACATATACGTTATGTGCAAAAAAAACAAACGTGAAACATTGAATTATTGTATAAATTTTTATTTCAGCACACATTTATATAGAATGATTGTGGTAATTTTACATCAACAAAGTTTTATTGAGTTTATAAAAGTTTGATTAGGCCTAACAATTAAATTATATAATATATGATAAATTTTAGATTTGGATTATAAAACTATAAAGTAGATTGTGACACTTAACTAAGATCTAACCTAATCCATTCCATTTTCACATGTAATTTTTAACATGTTAAATTCCAATATAGCTTGAATGAGAACACACTTTTTATCTTTAGAAAAAAAAACGTTTTTAACACTATCCTTTATATATATTTTCTATGATTGATTGAAATTTATCAAAAACAACAGAGTATGTAGATTTATTTATCATTGTATGATTTTCTCCCCTAATTTTATAATTTTAATTAAATTTTAATTGATATGTTAGGAGGAGATTGTTAAAAAGTGGATTGATACATAAATATATTTCCTTCTTAATGAGTTATGATAATTTGTCTACAAACTACTTATAAGGCGCACATTGAGATATCCTGTTTCCAATCACTAGTAGCAATAATTTCAATTAAGCTTAAAAGCGACACAGCTTCTCTTGCCCAACATATACATTTCCAATTATTCTTTATTAACGTCCATATACTGTTGGATAACATAGGGACAAAGAAATTAACTTGAGACAGCTAGATGCACATGGGATTATATATTTTCTTTCTTGAACTATATGGCATATAATAAAGCATACAATAATTATTGACTTATTTTATTTTTAGTGCAAATTAATAAGAAATGGTAGATTATATATCGCTTAATCATCAATTCAGTATTTTAATTATTTAAAACGAGTCAATTTGATATTTGAATTTTTAATTGATCCAATTTGAGACTTAATTATTTATAATTTTTAATGGTGTTTCGTTATTGTACACAGCCTAGTGAGACAAGTTTTTTTTTCAGATTGAATTGTCCATATGACCGTTGTTTATTGGTACAGCTGTGTGAGACGTGTTTCTGTCCAAACCTCATGGATCACAGTATTATGGAAATTGCAACAGGGGTGTGGGACATGCTTTTTTTCAGAGCAAATTTCCTGTATAGCCATGGATCGTTGGCACATTGGTGTGAGTCGTGTTTCTGTCCCTATCTACCAACACCATTACGGATTATTTAGCAGAATAGACTAAATTGAACCAATGAAGGTAACAATTATTGATAATTAAGCACTTCTATATCTACAAATGCTGAAACCCCTCCAAACATATTTTCAATTGGATGAGAAATTGTAAATCTGTAAAACTGTAATTCTCAGGAATATACAATGTTCAATTATATTGCAGATTTACAATTTAGTAATTGGAAACAATAAAAGAATAGAAGTAATGGTTAAAAATTTAATCTGAAAGAATGTGTAGAAATTTGTGTCAATGATACTATTTGGTAAGAATGTTAAGAAGCAAAACCCTTGTGTGGATCAAACGTCTGAACATGCATTCTAACTCCATCTCAAGATCTTCTATAGCCATTCTAACCCCTGCTAACCTTTTGTTTGCACTTTGAAGCACCATGGCATCATAGACCATATCCCCTGAACAGTGCAAACTCACACGCACAAGCTTTGATGTGAAAGACCTTTTCCCTGATTTTGAATCCAACCAGGGTGAGGAAACAAGGGCCAAGAGTGATTCCACAATGCATATGCTGGTCATTCTTATTTCTCTTAGCACATCAACAACCAACACTAGCTTCTGTTCATTCATTGGAGGGTGCATAGTTACTGTTTGACTCTTCATACCTTTCAACCACTTCAAGCACTTATATGTTTCTTTCTTCAGTTTCTTCCTATAGCAGTTGTGTGATGCTATTTTTTCCTCCATTCCTGGATCACCAATGCTTGCTCTACGCAAAGTGAACTGAAGTTCTTGAAGGTGTTCTTTTACTAGCAAGAGAACATCTTTCGAGATGCCACACACCTCCAGCATCCTCAGAGATGATTCTGACAAATCATCAAACCATTTTTCTTCCCTTTGATGGACAATAGCTTGTTGAACCATTGGGGAATGGAGAAGGTTATTTGCTGAATTGTGCAAATCTTTAAGAGCAACAAAATCCAGGGGTGCCATAACTTGAGTGGAAATTGCACTTTGTGAGAAAATTAATCAAGGTTTCCTCTTTTCTTAATCAAGTAAAGGCTAGAATGATATATAGTAGTGTATGGCATAGGCTCATAGGGTGGTTGATCATGAGGGTATATATAGACAGTGGTAAAATAATTAGATCTAAGATTCAGATGAGGAAGCAAAAATGAAGGTACGGAATTGGGATTGTGGTAACAGCTAAGGTACTAGTTTGTCCAAAGGAACCTTCTCTTTGTGTTGATATGTTAGTGGTTATAGGATACTGTTGTTGAATATTAGAGCAATATGATTAAGAATACATGCACGAGAGGGGATGCACTCGTGCATGCCAACCATTGATGTATTATATATAACTAACTATTAAGAGCTGACAAAATGTTTTTCTTCTTTGTTACCTTTGGGTATCCTGGGTTGGAAGTTCAAAATTAAATTCTAGAGATACTGATATATTTTTGAAGGGTGGACCTTTTCCCATAAATGTTCAAGGAACAAAACTATGTGCCAACCTTGTTACATCATGTTGGTAGAGCTGAAAAAATGTTTATCTACCAACCATGCTATACCATATTGGTAGAGCTGATAAAATGGTGTTGAAACAAGAAGGTTGAAACATATTATATAGGAATGTGAAAAGACTAGATTATAAAAAGGATTGGCATACTTGAGCATGGGGGTGCTGACAAGTGTGTTTTGTCTTTGTTTTGCAAATGCACGACATAGAATCAGGATGCTATCATCCACCTTCACCCTCGGATTCTACCTAGAAGCTTCCCTTGTTTTAGATAGGACAAAAGTTGCCGAATTCAAACCAGACCTTATAATCCATGCAGAGGCAAAATGTTTGTATACGTTTTTCATATTTGTAGGCCAAGCTATAATTTTAAAAGTTCAATATTATGAACACTACAAGATGTAAAATTCTAGTGGTTGGAAGCTAAATTTGATGACTATATTCTTTTTAAAGCTAGACCATATCCACGTTCCTGCCTTTTATAATTACAGGCTTTACTATTTGCGACAGCCTTTTTCTTGTTTGCAATGTTCATTTATTTTATTATTTCTCTTAATGGTTAATCTTAGTAATTTATTAGCATAAATAGATTTTAAAATAATGAACAATTAGTTTAAAGAGTAATAGTATTTTAAAGTTACTTTTCATAAATTTATCCCTCCTTTCTCAATATAGTACTATAGTAGTTAAATTTATCCGTTCATTTTATTAACTTTGTTCGAAGTTAGACTAGTATTAACTAAAGTTAATTTTAAGTGGATTAAGATATGATATTTAGTGTTGGTGCATCTCTCACATGCCTTAAACAATAAAGGAGATGAACACTGGTTAAGGAGTTATATATAAAGAGAAAATATTTTTTATATTGAGACCATAAAATTACATTTACTTATAAATTTGAATTGTGCTAAAATAATTCTTAATAATATTTCTTTATATCCTTAAACAATGGCTAACAATACCCAACAAAGAACAAACCAAAATGATAATATAATAAATATCCACCTACTATAATTGCATCAAATGGTTTGCTTACAGGAGTGAATTCCCTATACGCCAACAAAATAAAAAAATTTGGATTACAAGATATAATTAATTGTTCAAGAGCTTCTTCTCCTCATAAGATAGGACCCTGTTTTGGTATAGTGATGAAGATGTGTTTCATTGTTCATAATAACATTTCTAGTAATCAAGTTTGTGTATTGATTTTGGTCAACCTTTGCGATTTAGGTTGATTTAGCGTTCCATGTAGTCGAAGTTGCATGTTACATGGATTAGTCACTACTACATTTTATATTTTTAGTGATATTATTTAGTTATATTTGTTAAAAATATCACTATAAATAAAATTTATATTCTATAGTGATTTTTTAAAAAAAAGTGTCACTAGAGATAATGTCAACATAATATTGTAACATTTTTTAAGTAAATGTTATTATATAACAAGCTAACTCATTTTATAGTGTCATTTTTTTAATAGACTAATATTTAAAACTAAATATCACTATAGATAATGTGAACATAATTTTTAATTTTTAATTTTTAACTTTCAGTTTTTAATTTTTAATTTTTAGTTTGTAATTTTAATTTTAATTTTTAACTTTTAACTTTTAACGTTTATTTTTAATTTTTGAAGTTTAGTTTTTAATTTTTAGTTTTTAATTTTTATTTTTACTTTATTTTTTATTTTTATTTCTAATTTTAATTTTAATTTCTAATTTCAGTTTTATTTTCTAATTTCTAGTTTCTATTTTCTAGTTTCTAGTTTCTAGTTTCTAGTTTCTAGTTTCTAGTTTCTAGTTTCTAGTTTCTAGTTTCTAGTTTCTAGTTTCTAGTTTCTAGTTTCTAGTTTCTAGTTTCTAGTTTCTAGTTTCTAGTTTCTAGTTTCTAGTTTCTAGTTTCTAGTTTCTAGTTTCTAGTTTCTAGTTTTAATATTTAATATTTAATTTTTAGTTTTGATTTTTAGTTTTTAATTTTGAATTTTTATTTTTTATATTTAGTTTTAATACATTATTTTTCTCCCTTTCCTTTAACCTACGCTATTAACCCTGTTTCAGTTTCTTCATCTCCATTTCTATTGACCCTACGCTTTCAATTTCTTCTTCTCCATTTCATCATCTCTAAACCAACACCATTCTTTTTCACTCTCCATTTCGTAATCTCGCAACCTACGCCATTCTCTTTCACTCTGTCTCATTCTCTTCTTCTCCATCTCGTCATCTTGCAAGGTATTTACTAAACCCTAACATCTCATTTTGCTATTGTTGCTGTTGGACTTCGGCACTTTCCTAATTGTCATTTTCTTACTTCTCTAAATTTTCCAACTCTCATACTCTATTAGGATTCTGAATGATATGGTTTCTGATCGAAGCATTTTGGAACAGCGATTTTGATTATGAAGTTTAATCCTCTGTAAGTTGTTGTTAGTTTTGTTGATTTTTTTCATAGAGATGTATTTTGTTGTTAGGATTTTATAATGTCTTTTCTAAGAATGATTCCGATTTTGTTGTTAGATACTTGGTATAGCCAGCAAGGCAGACTCTCATATTTAGAATTGCTTAATTCTAAGAACCTTAAGTATTTGCATCTAGATACCAATGTATTCAAGAAAGTAATATAATGTAGTTAAAGTTCTCAGACCTATGGGAAACAAAGCTAGGCCAAGAAAATTATTTTCAAATGTGAAGGCAGTTGATCATAACTTAATTAAGGAGCAGGCAAAATGTCTTTTTCCTTCTGTGGTATATCCCAAATCGCATTATCTCTTATTGACTCCCACTCTTTTTTCTATCAAACCTTGAGATTAGTGAGCTACCTAATGTTTTCACCGCCAACGGTATCCCTCCACATTTTTTCACAATCTTTCTTGCTATCTCCAAAAGTTGTGGATACTTTTTCTCTTCCCCTTCTTTAAATGCCAATTTGACAAATAGAGAAAGGAAATCCTCTTCCGATAGGCCTCTTAGAAGGTAAAAGTTAGAGGATTTAGTGCACATCCTATGAGCTGGTGCTAGTTTTTCCACTGGCTTCCTTCCTAATATGAGCTCCAATAACACAACCCCAAAAGCATATACATCACTTTTGTCACTTAATTTACCTGTAAAATAATTGAATTGCAACCTCCTCAATAATTATTGTCAGAAGCTTTGGTACATGAACCTTGCTTTAGTATGAAGGTGAGTCATTACTCCATGATAATATTAAAAAATTATTGGATCAATTCATATCTCAAGGAATAATATCTACTTTAATTGAAATGAAATCCCTCTCTACAGTTAAAAACATATTAGAGCCATCACCAAATCATCTCAAATTTTCAAATGAATAATAGAAAGCTTATAAGTGTTCCAAGTAAAACTAAAACCTTGGAATGTTTCCCATATTTCAGACAAGAATCAATGTCCACCCCAAAAGTAAAAGACATGCACCAAATAGGATAAAGTTTATTCATAACCATTACTTAGAAAATAAAATATTGTGATTGTGATTAACTTCTAAATTTCCAATATATGTATTCATTTTTTATGAGTCAATTTGAGTAATCTATGACATGTCAACTGGTTAGGTGTATGAATATATGTTCAAGATGAGAACAAGATACACAAGTCATATGTTTCAAACCCACTGTAAACTGATGACGCCATAGAAATCAATCAAGACTAAAAGAAACAATTTCTTGGATCTGGTTTGCTAAAGGCTTAACAATACATTAAACATATATCAATCTGTCAAACCATTGTCATTCATAAGGGGTATAATTATAAATTACAACATTTTTAGTTGACATGCCATCTAGAAGATACTCTGGTCCTACGTATCCCATGGTACCCGATAGTTTAATGTTCTTCTTGCTTTTCGACCATCAGTTATGGCAAGACGAAAATCTGACAACTAAATCCACCACCAATAAGTACGTGGTTGCCAACACACAGGAAGCTTAGGTGAATACAATAAAATATGGAAGCAAATCATAATGGAAAAGGAAAATAACTTTTATAGCAATGTTAATATGATTTTCTTACCTTGGCATTGAAGTTTGCTTCCAAGAGAATATTAGAAGATTTCATATCTCTATGTATCACTGCAAGGTGACAGGCTCATACAGATATTTTAATCCTCTGTTCATCACTGACCTTTCCTTTAACCACCACCATGCTTAATTTGTAAGGAAGAATATTAAATTCTAAATTCGTAGAATTTAAAAAATTAAACCCCGAGATAAAAGTAGATACTCGTTAATGGACTTATTATGCCACCACAATAAACACTGAGTATGTTAAATAAAAATTGAAATATGTTGGTTACCAGGAAGAGGAAAGACGGAGGTGGAGAAACTAGTTCCTGCCATTGTATGAAAAAATTGTTTGTCACTCTTATCTGTTCCAGTGAACTAAGCTTTCATAACTGAACTTACTCAACACCTATTAAATTTGGTGGACCATGAAATTTGAGATCAACCATGGTTTTATGCCATGTGGCAAATATCTATGATTCGAGACACATGTGTCAAATATAAAATTTAGGTAAACATGCAACTTGTGAGAGGTGTCCTGGTCTTAGAACATATGTAGCTTACGACTACATCATTGCTTTCTGCAGTTTCGGCAGATTTTATAATAATAATTTTCTAGTCTTTACAATATAAAAACCAATTTCAAATCAGGATAGGTATTTGATAATTGTATTTTATTCATGTTAAAATACATAGAATTATTATTACGTAAGCTTCTTATCATTATGAACTCTCAACAGACCTCACTTTTATGTTTAAACTTGAACGTAGGCTAGAAATATGTTAAATTTTACCTTTTAAAGTGTTATTTTGTTTAGGAAATATACATAACAGGACCTTGTTAGTCACTTGAGTGAGTACTACACCCAAGACTAAGTCATCTTTCTGTCTTCACTCAAGTGACACTCAAGTGATAAATTTATTAATTTTATATTGATTAATTTAAAAATTATACTTCAGTATAGCGTCATTTAATTCATAATTTTTTTAACTTTACTGGCTATCTTAAAAGTAACAATTTCATTTATAATTAGATAATTAAAGATGTAATATTAATTTTAGCATGAACATACATTCAATTTTTAATATATATTAATTTTATTGTAGCTGATTTGTATATGTTTTTCTTCGGTAGGTAGTCCATGGATTCATACCTCCTAACATAATTATACCGAGTTTAACATAACTATACAAAATTGCTTTTGTTTGTTATCCTCATGTTATGTTTTTCTTCATTAGGTATAATTTAATCCTCACAGTAATTACAATTCTTCGTATTTCGTAAATCTCATGTTTTTTTATATTTAAAAATGGTAGTTGTGCTCTTTCTTCTTTTCAAAGAAAACATTGTTACTATATGTGTTAATTTGTGTGCATTTTTCTGCCTGTAATCGAGTACGTGCATGATGTACCTATAAGCCTAATCTGGTACTGCAGAACTCAAAGCATAGGATAACATTACAAACAACAATAAAACAATTACATATATATGTCTTACATTTTATTCTTGGTTTATGATCTCTTTATAGAATCGAACAAAAAAGAACAAACACACTTCTTTATTTATTTATTTTTAAATATCAAATTCAAGATGATCAAAATAAAAAGTGTCTCTTGTTTTAATTGTATTATTATAATTATTGTTTAGTGTTTTATTCTTTCCATGTCACTATTGCTTTCCTTTTTATTTTAGATAGCAGTTCCTAGTGCAATTTTTTTATTTGGTCTTGAGTGACTCTGGTTGGCTGACATCTTTTTCCCAGTTACTGTTCCAAACTCTTCATTATATTATATATAAAGTATCTTTTTGCTAATTGAGACACTTAATTAACTTATTTGAGCAGTTGTGAATGGTTTTAATATTTATATCCTTTGATCATTCGAAATTATCACTAATTATGAATCTTAAACAGCTGACATCGATAGAGTATCCTTGTTGTGTCACCAACTTTGAGTGGTTTGTTAGTACAAAACTTGATTAAGAAGTAGGACCTTTGTACAATTGAAAATGTTAAGTAGTCAAAGTCTTTTATTTGTTAGAAATCACGGACACCACCCCCCTTGGTTGCCTGCAAAACGCCTTTAACTTCATTTGTAAAGCTTTAGTTTTATTATAATATTTCTCTTCTCTTTCTATTTTAATGCTTTCTACTTTTGTTTGCGGATTCTTCAATATAGCCATGCATATAATTCAATAACTAGTTTTATTTTCTTCTACCGCTGACACGTGTGACACTGCATAACAGTTGCTTGCTTATGGTAATTATTATGTGTAAATATTGATTACGAAGAATGTACAGGCTGGAGGACCTAGGAAAAGACCCAATGTTTGTCATTAACAAAGACTAGTCATTTTCTTATTAACCATTAATGGAAACAAACCAAGAAATACCTTGTACTTACTGTCATGCCACAACCAGTGGACAACTGCTGGCCTATTAATTAAGAGAAATTATTACATGGTTAAATATTATTAGATGGGTTGGTCATAGTTTTGAAATGCAAAAATCGCGAACCGATATGGACATGTCAGTTTTAGTTAATTTGTGTCAGGTCCAGACCGATCAATTGAAAAAATTGAAACAAACTAATCAAGGAAAGAAATGTAATTTATAGTTAGTTGGAATTGTTATACTTCTGTTGCCTTTTGTACTGATACTTATATTCTCTGTGTTAATGCAAATACTTATATTCTCTGTGTTAATGCAAGGTTGCTAAACTTGCACGTAATGATGTTTACTGGATTATTAATTTCTAATGTAATGAATTTTGATGTATTGGACATATTGATTACAATGTAATAAATTTTAGACATATTGATTATGATGTAATGAATTTTGATGTGTCCTATAATATTTCAATTACAAGCTTACGCTTTAATTTTTTTGAATCTTTTTTTCATTCTCCATGACTTTTTATTACTAAATTATTTCTTTCAATATTAATTTATGTTATAGTGTAAAAATTTATTTAATATTTATTATAAATTATATTTTATTTTATTTTAAAAATAAACAATTTAATAGCATTTGTTAAATGCTGAAAAACATTTGCAATAGTAACATTTTTGTAATGTTACTTCTCTATTTAAAAAATGTTACTAATTATTTTTAGTGACATTTTTACAATGTTGCCTATATTAAAAAAATATTACTAAAAACTTTTAATGACATTTTAATAATGTTACTTTTTATAAAAAAAAATATTTCTAAAAACTTTTAGTGACATTTTTAGAAATGTTGTCTTTTTATTAAAAAAAGTTACTAAAAGTTTTTAGTAACATTTTTATAATGTTATTTTTCTATTTAAAAAATGTTACTAAAAAGTTTTAGTAACATTTATAAAATGTTGCATTTTATTTAAAAAAATGTTACTAAAAATTTTTAGTAACATTTTTTATAAATGTTATCTTTAATATGCAAAAATATTACTAAATGTTATTAGTAACATAAGATATATGGAATATTTGATAAAATGTTAATAAATCATATTAGTAATATTTTCTTATGATTTAGTGATATTTTTTTAATATTACTAAATCACATGTATCTAGTAGTAATTATCTCAAGACAGTTAAGACGGTTGTTCCCTAGTTTAGCATGTTAGAAGGTTGAATATGTGAAGATTGGAACTAATTTGCGACACTTCTAGTTATTGAAAGCAAAAAAGTGAATTAAACTCTCATTATACAAGAGGAATCAATACATATATATGATTAAAAATATAATTGAAGTATCACTTTAGGTTTTGAAATGTTATAGGAGTTAATATTTAGATCTTTTAAGAAATTTTTAGGCATATTAGAAAATAATATTTATGCTTTTGTGTAATTTAGTCCTAAATAATTTAGACAATATTTTAAAAAGTGATTTAAATAACATTTGAGACTATAAAATTTTAAATTCAGTCGAACAGTTAAAAATTGTAAATACTCAACTTTTAGATAATTTATTAAGTAAACTTATAAATAGTTCAGTGTGTGATATTAATTGAAAATAATTTAGTACAGTTTTTTGAACTATATTTTTGTCGAATTTAGTTCAGTTCAAGTTTGTTTCCCCACTGAACAGTTAACACCCTAGTTCCACATCCATAACACTTAAGCTGAAGCATATTTAAAATAATTATGTGGTTGAATCAACTTATTATTTTAAATTTAAAGATATTAATTATAATCAAAAGTTTTGTAAAAATATTCTGAAATGAAATAATTTTTTACTTAAATAATAACATACTTTTTTTATAAGTTTTTTATATAAGTAAATGATAATTGTTAGTTTACTGGTTTTGTTAGTAAAAAGATTGAACTTATAACCTCTCTCTCCTCATCTCCTCATGTATTAACTTTGTCACTATCCTTATAACTTCTCAAATCCTAACATATTATATATCAATTTGTATAGAGTTTAATTAGTATGCATCGATAGTATAAAAAAGTTTTACATTTATGTTCAATCATAATTTTTCATGAGAAAAACATTTATACACTGCTAGTGTAAAAAAGTTTTACTGTGACATTCAATCATAATTCTTCATTTACATGATTTTTAAAGTATTAATGGGTAAAGTCGACAAAGTTACCATATGTAAATAGTTGTGATTGAATGTCAATATAAAACTTTTTACATTGGCCTTGTATAAGTGTTAAACTCTTCTTCTTTTTTAGTTTAATTAGTATACACTATCAATATAACAAATTTTACACTAACAATTAATCACGATTCTTAATTTATAATAAGTTTGTTGACTTTAGTAATTAATACTTTAAAAATCATATGAAAGAAGGATTGTGATTGAACATTAGTATAAAAATCTTTTACATCTTTATATTGCATACTAATTAAACTATTTTTCATTTATATTTTTAAATTATTAATTAATAAAGATAGCAAACTTATTATAAAGAATTGTGATTGAATTGTAAAACTTGTTTACTAAGAATGCACAATCATTTTTTTCATTTGTATATTAAATTCCTTTTGCACAATCATATACCATCAAATTTGCATTGTTGCTGGCTAGGGGATTCACATAGGACTCTCTAACCACTCAAATGACAATTATTGTTGATCTCTTTCACTTATTTGTATCCCTTTCTATATTCTTTTTTATGACAAATGGTGCGTGAATGATTTTAGATTTAAAATTGATTTTAGATAAATTTTAAATTTTTTATTTTGAATTAGATAAGAATTTATAATTGATTCTAAGTTAAAACAAATAAACAATAATTTTGTAAAATCAATTTAATTTTTAATCCATTATAAGAGAAAAAAATCAACAATCAATTCTAGCCCATAGTTTGACAGTTTTGCTTATCGTTGCACCTCATGTTTTGGATTGAACACTAATGGTAATAATGGGTTGCGTATATACGCAATACGCTCTTGGATTCTTAGTGTTAACGCATTAGTTTTATAACCCAATCAATTAGTCATCCAACAGAAAAAAGAAGCAAGTCGCATCCCTCATGATATATATTAATTATTGAAACGTCCATCTTCTGCAAAACAAAACTAATTAACAACCAGCATATTTAACAAAAAAATAAAAAAACTAACAATAAAGATAGACGACCCAACTCAGAAAATAAAACTATTAGATGTAAATTAAATTATGCACGTTAACATTTTTAAAAGGTCTAGTATCTACCATTTTGTTTTGGACAAACATATATATACATTATCACCTATAAATTAAACTTTATTATTAAATTAGGACATTTTTTTTAATGAAAGAGTCTTATACATGAGTGTTCCAGTTCTCAAGTCATTCTCTTCTAGTTAAGAGGAGACTTGAGTAAGAAGCGTTCAAATATGTTGTCTTCTAGTTGTGAGTGATGTTCTTTATATAGTGTTTCTAGGACTACTATTGCTCTGAACATGGAGGGTGATTTTTATCTTTAAGCTTGCAAGTCAGGAGGGTTGGTAAAGGGTAACGAGATATTGGGAATCCATCCCTTTTTTGTGATTTGTGCATCTGTTGCTTCTGTTATTTTCAGGGTGATTTCCACGATCCCCGAGGTGGTTGCAATATTGTAGAGAGTGCAAGAGGGTTGGCTTTGTTTTGATCGAAGGAGGATTTTGATGTGAAGTCCATCCGGCAAACGAGGGGAACAGTCTCTCTCCCTTTAGGAACAAAAAAGGCTTATAGGCCCGACAAATAAATGACTGGTTGGAAGGAAGGGGTATACTAGTTGATGTGATCTTTGATGATCACGTGCCCAAAGGATCCTTTCTAAGGTCACTTGGAAGGGAAATGGATTTATGGAGAGGAAAGGAATGGGGTGAGGTGCCACAAATACTAGGTTTGATAAGCCAAAGGGGAGAGGCCACAAGGGAGGGGTCCCTTGATAACTCTTAGAAGCTCTCACAAAGGAGAAAGGGGGACACTCAAAGGTAAGAACCTCAACCGATATGGTCTCTAGGATTAAATTCAAGTGTAAAAAAATACAAGTGAGGGAGGAGCTCCTATTTATAGAGGTAGCTAACCTCTTGAACAAGATAACCTAAAAAAGAAGGGCTAGGATTAAAAGGAGAGATCTAAGGGAGGAGAATTGAGAAACAATTCCCTCCTTAGATCATCAAACTTGGTGCCCAAGTTTCTCAAACCAAGGGTCAAGATTCCTTCTTATTAGCTTAGGGGGTTTATGTAGAAAAGAGGGGTGTAGATATCAAGGCTACCCCTTATTTCCTTCATAAAGACCCAAAAAGCTAAATCCACTCTCTAAATTCCTAAGACACCTCCTAAAAATAAAAAATGGACTAAATACATGTCCCAAATTAAATTCTTAATGCTCCTCAAAATTAAAATAAAGGAAAATTACATTTTATTAACTAAAGTCCCTAGCCTAATATCTTCACTTTCCATAGGAGGTGAAGTCTTCCTTTGTCTGCAAAGGCTAGGTCTTCTTCAATCCTTCTAGCCATGGTCACATCATCTCCTCCCCCTTGAAGAGGATTTGACCTCAAATCCATGGGGTCTTCGTCATTTTCAGCACCTACAAATGGAGACAAATCAGAAACATTAAAACTGGTGCTTACCCATAATCCTCAGGCAGATCTAAAACATAGGCATTATTACCGATCCGCTCAAGGATTTGGAAAGGTCCATCTCCTCTAGGGCTAAGTTTGGACTTCCTTTGAGAAGGAAATCTATCCTTTCTCAAGTGAAGCCATACCCAGTCGCCCTTTTCAAAGATGACTTTTTTCCTCCCCCTATTGGCGAAAGTAGCATCTCTTAAGGATTGATGCTCTATGTTAACTTTAACCCTCTCATGTAATTGTTTTACAAAAATGGCTTTTGCCTCTCCTTCTTTATGCACAGCAACAGAAAGAGGAAGAGGTAAAAGATCTAGAGGAGTACGAGGATTCAAGCCATAGACCACCTCAAAAGGAGAATGCTTGGTGGTTCTATGAACCACCCGGTTATAAGCAAATTCAATGTGGGGAAGGTACTCATCCCAAGACTTATGGTTGCCTTTAAGGAGAGCCCTCAGCATAGTGGATAAAGATCTATTCACCACTTCTGTTTGCCCATCAGTTTGAGGGTGACAGGTAGTGGAAAAAATAAGTTTAGTTCCCAACTTAGCCCAAAGAGTTTTCCAAAAATGGCTAAGGAACTTCACATCCCTATCTGACACTATTGAAGAGGGTATACCATGCAATCGGACAACCTCTTTAAAGAAAAGTCTTGCGATGTTGCTCGCATCATCCACTTTGTGGCAGGGAATAAAATGGGCCATTTTTTAAAATCGGTCCACCACCACAAATATGGAGTTTGCACCTCGTTGGCTTCTTGGGAGCCCAAGGATGAAATCCATGCTAATATCCTCCCAAGGTGCAGAAGGAGCAGGTAAAGGTGTGTATAGTCCATGAGGCATTGCTTTAGACTTTGCTTGCAAGCAAGCTATACATTTAGAGCAATGTCTATGGACATCTCTACGCATATGGGGCCAAAAGAATTTCTCTTGTAAAAGCATGAGGGTTTTTGAAATCCCAAAATGCCCCATGAGCCCACCTTCATGACTCTCTTTTGTAAGTAAGTTCCTAATTGATCCTTGGGGTATACAAAGCTTACTCCCTTTGTAAAGATACCCCTCACTGATGAAGTACCCATCATGGGCCTTTAATGCAAATGCAGATGCAGAGGTAGCAAATATGGGGCCGAAATCCTTATCAGACGGATACATAGCCCGAATGTCATCAAATCCCAAGATTTTTGCACTCAAGGATGAATAAAGGGCATGACGCCTAGAAAGAGCATCAGCCACCACATTTTGTTTTCCTTTCTTGTACTTGATGACATAAGGGAAGGATTCAAGATATTCAACCCACGTTGCATGCCTTTTGTTCAATTTACCTTGACCCCTCAAATATTTTAGTGACTCATGGTCACTATGAATGACAAACTCCTTGGGAGCAAGGTAATGCTCCCAAGTTTGAAGGGCCCTAATTAGAGCATAAAACTCCTTATCATAGGTGGGATAGTTGAGGGGGGCACCATTGAGTTTTTCACTGAAATACGCAATGGGGTGCCCTCCTTGCAACAAGACAGCCCACACACCTACACCAGAGGCATCACATTCAAGTTCAAATGTTTTAGAAAAGTCAGGTAATGTCAAGACTGGTGCATGGGTCAGTTTATGCTTAATTAGCTGGAAGGCTTTCTCTTGTTTCTCACCCCAAAGGAAAGGAACTTCCTTTTTCACCAAATCATTTATTGGTGCGAAGAGCGTGGAGAAATTAGGCACAAAGCGCCTATAAAATCCAGCGAGACCATGAAAGCTTTTGATCTCTGTCACACTCTTTGGGGTGGGCCATTCTTGAATAGCTTTTATCTTTTCGGGGTCAACATGAACCCCTTTTTTGCTAACTACAAAACCTAGGAAAACTACACGATCTACACAAAAGGTGCATTTTTCTAAGTTACCAAAAAGATGATTACTCCTAAGAAGAGAAAAAACATGCCTTAGATGTCCTAAATGATCATCTAGGTTCCTAGAGTAAACTAAAATGTCATCAAAGTAAACTACACAAAATTTACCAAGGCAATCCCTCAGTACATGATTCATTAAGTGCATGAATGTGTTTGGGGCATTAGTTAGCCCAAAAGGCATAACCAACCACTCATAAAGACCAAATTTAGTCTTAAAAGCAGTTTTCCACTCATCACCCTCTTTGATCCTTATTTGGTGGTAACCACTTCTAAGATCTATTTTTGAAAATATTTTTGCCCCATGCAATTCATCCAACATGTCATCAAGACGGGGGATTGGGTGCCTATATTTGATGTGATGTTGTTGATTGCACGACAATCAACACACATCCTCCATTGGCCATTCTTCTTGGGCACCAACAAGACTGGCACAGCACAAGAGCTTAGGCTCTTTTGAACCCAACCCTTCTCCAACAGCTCATTCACTTGAGACTCAATCTCTTGGGTCTCCATGGGTTGGTCCTATAGGCAGGTCTATTAGGTAGACTTGCGCCAGGTACCAAATCAATTTGATGTTCTATACCCCTAATGGGAGGAAGTCCTTTCGGAACCTCATTAGGGAATATGTCATCAAATTCTTTTAAAATATCTTGAACCCCTTAAGGAAGGTGCTCATGTGCATGGGTTGTGGCAGTGCTCTCAGCAGAAGACTGCAAAATGGGAGAAGGATTTGATGCTTCTTTGCAAAAGAGGTGATAAAAGGGCTTGTTAGTCAAAGGATCTTCTTTTAAATCACGTTTAGTAGCAAATAGGCTCCTTTTACTAATATTCCCTTTCAAAGGGGCATCACCTTCCAACTCTCTCTCTTTACCCTTTTCAAGCTTTAAGGGTAAAGCTTGTTGTATTTTTTTTTTGTTTTTGTTTTTCCTCAACTCTTTTCTTTTTCATCGCAAATTGATCTTCAGCTACTTGAGAAGGTAACAAAGGATACAATTTGAAGCGCTTTTCATTATGGATGAGAATCATTGGATTGAAGTGACCATGGTGAATAGCGTTTTTGTCAAATTGTCATGGTCTTCCCAACAGGATATGACCAACCTCCATAGGAACTATGTCACAAAGAATCTCATCATTATAAGATCCTATGGAAATTGGAACCATAACTTGTTCATTGACTACCATCTCCCCTTGCTCATTGGGCCATTGCAATTTGTAAGGTTTGGGATGGGGCATGGTAGTCAATGCTAGCTTTTCAACCAACTTAGAGCTACAACAGTTACAACAGGAACCACTATCAACAAGGAGAGAACATACTTTGTCATTTACTTTACATCTTCTATGGAAGATGTTCTCTCTTTGTGACTGACCAAGCTCTAGAGGTTGGCTTCCAAGAAGCCTTTGAACCATAAGAAGGTCCCCCTCATAAGGAAAATCTTCCTCACACTGTTGTTCAAAAGTATGTCCCCCTTCTTCCTCACTCTCACTAGAGGAGGAAGATGAGTTATTCTCATTACAAATGTCTTGTCCCCTTATGATCATGGTTTTCTTGTTAGGGCATTGAGAGGCAATATGGCCTTTCCCAAGACATTTGAAGCATTTGATACTACTTTGCCTCTCAGTAGGCTTAGTAGTAGGGGGTTTTCTCTCTACATGAGGTGCTTTTGTATCTTGAAAATGCTTGGGTTCCTCTTTGGGAAAACCCTTGAAAGAGTTTCCCTTAAGTTGTTCTCTCTTTGAGTAAGAGGGAAAATCTTTTTTAAAGCTTTTTCTCTTGAGTTGATTCTCAGCTCTTACACAAAGTTCTATCAACTCATCAAGGTTTGAGTATGAAAGAAGCTCTACCTTATCTCTAATGTCAGAGCTTAATCAACACAAAAACCTAGCAAGGGTGGCATTGGGTTCCTCAATGATATTGGCCCTTAGTATGAGAAGCTCCATCTTTTGTCTATACTCCTCAATACTTAGGTTATGTTGCCTAAGTCTTTGGAGCCTATCCAAAAGATCTCTTTCATAATATGAAGGAATGTGCCTTCTTCACAAACAAGTTTTTAAATCATTCTAGTAGCGAATGTCAGACATTTGTTTACGGGCCTTATCCTTGACTAACCCATCCCACCAATGCAAAGCAGAACCTTGAAAACTAAGGGAGGCCAAAGGTACTTTTCTTTCTTCCCTAATTTCATAGCATCGAAAGAGTTGTTCCACTTTGACTTCCCAATCTAGGTAAGTCTCAACATCTTCCCTACCATGAAAATGGGGTAGGTCTACCTTTGGTTCCTAGCATGATTTATGTTCTCTTGAGGAGAATGATGATTGTATGATGAATGTGAGTGATGCTTATGTTGATTTCTATAGTATTCTTCTTCACTAGAGCTAAAATGCCTAGATGGAGATCTTATGAGAATTCCTTTATTTTTTCTATCACTCTCCCTCCCATATCTCCTCTTACTCGCTTCTCCTCTCCTTCTCTCTTCTTCCTCTTTTTCTCTTTTTATTTCTAGTTTTTTCCTTCTTCTCCTTTCTTCATCCTCTCTTCTCTCTCTTTTGCTTCTCTCTTCTCGCTCTATTTTCTCTTTTCTCATTTCCAACATCTCTTTTTTTAACTCTTCCTTCTCTTTTTGTTTTTCCTTTTCTTTTATTTCCTTTTTTCTCTCTTTTTCTTCTCTCATTTCTTGTTCTTTAGCCATCCATTCCCTAAATTCTAAGTTAAGGTTTTCAAGAGTGTCTCCCTTGGAAGGTTTTCTTTGGTTGACACTCTTACTTAATGAACAACTATGTGCACTAGAATGTGTGTGGAAAGTCATGGTTCTTGGATGTTAAAAACTAAAGGGTAGGCCAAAACTTTTTTTTTTGTTTTTTCACCTAAGGTGGCTTGATGAGTCTTTGGAACTCTTAGCCTGTACACGTTTTTTCAAAACAACATAAAATAAAATAAAAGTGCAAGAATGTAAAAGAGAAAGGGCTCTAATCGTGCTCCTAAGGTGTTGAAGGAAGTGTACCACTTCTCCCTTCTTCACCTAATTAACGAGGAACTACACTAAAATTAACCAAAATTATTACAAACCAAGGGAGGGCCTTAAGGGCACTCAAACTCCCAATCTAAAATTAAGTATACACAATACAAAGAATAAAAAAAAAACAAAGTTTTTACTCCAAGCTTTTTGGTGTTTGTCTCCTTTTGATCAAGCCCCTTTGAGTTGCATCAACTCACCCCAAGAATGCTACCCTTGTTTCCTCTTGTTTGGACTTGCCAAAATTTTATATATGGAACCTTTCCCAAATTTTCCTTACCAAGGCCGAATACAACACAAGACAACAAACAAAGGTGAATAACAAAACAAGGTTCACAAATCCAAGTGGATAGATTAAACAATGACAAACTCAAAGAAGTAAAGAAGACAAGCAAGAAAACATAAGGCTCATAAAGGAAGGTAGCACACAAATAAATTTCCTAGATTAGCTCTAAGAGTAGAGATGAAAAAAGACTCAAACAAAAAAAAATGACACCAATAGTTGCACACTTAATAAAATTTAAGTGACCAAAAACTAAAAAGCTTACTCAAGTAATTTTTTTTTTAATCACAATTGGTTCCTCATATCAAATGTTTCTACTATTAGGTACACAACTTCAAATTTGTCTTTCTTTTGAGTTCTTTATCGTTTTTTTTTTAACTTGAAATTTTTCTATTTTTTTTTAACTTTTTCTAATCATTTTGTTGCACCTAATAGCTTGTTGAATTGAAATTTTAATGAGAATTCTTGAAATAATAACACTTGAGTGAATAAGCACAAAGTAAGGTCACACAATTTTCAAGCAATACATGCAACTAAAGGCAAAACAACTTAGTAGTTCCAAATACCACTGAACTAATGGTGCTTAAGGAATGATTTAGGGCTGATTTTGAAGTAAATTGATTGCTCAAATTACTAACACAATTCACCCAAGCTAAAATTCCATAAAGAGGCACCAATAGTGAAGGTAAACCAAGTGGAAAGCTACTAATAATTCAACATAAAACAAGAAACATATAAAGATTGAATTGAGCAAATATTTAAGAACAACAAAGAGATTAATATGTTTGAACTAAAAGCATAAAAGACTTAAGAGACTCAACAAGAGGTTCACCTCTTAAGAGCTCAATTCAAACTGTTTTTGAAGGTTTTTTTGTAAAAAACTTAAGAGGCTAAAACCTATGGAATTTAAATGAGACAAAATAGGAAACTATCATGACTAGTATTTGACAAAACACAAGATTAAGAAAAAATAACACACCTAAAAATAGAGCAAAAATTTCAGCAAGAGACTTAAAACAAAAGGCACAACAAAGTGGCCAAAGTTAATCACCACAATGGTGTGGAAAAATCCTCAACCATGTGGGTTTAATGGTCACAACTTCTTAGGCACACTTTAACATAAAAAACCAAGGGAAAATTAAGCAACTTGAACACAAAAATAAGATGCAAAGAAAAGGATAAATAAAATCGCATCAAATTAAATGGAACATAGGCTCGTAGATAAAAAACAAAAGCGCATATAATAGCAAGAATAAAAAGCTATACTACTAGACAATAAAGGAAATAGAGATGACAAAAAATGAAGGACTTTAAAATAAAGAGATCAAAGAAATAAACAACAAAGCAAAAAAAATTGAGAAAGAACATGACCTTTAGAAAGTGGCTCTAAATACCACTTGATGTGATCTTTGATGATCACGTGCCCAAAGGATCCTTTCTAAGGTCACTTGGAAGGGAAATGGATTTATGGAGAGGAAAGGAATGGGGTGAGGCGCCACAAATACTAGGTTTGATAAGCCAAAGGGGAGAGGCCACAAAGGAGGGGTCCCTTGATAACTCTTAGAAGCTCTCACAAAGGAGAAAGGGGGACACTCAAAGGTAAGAACCTCAACCAATATGGTCTCTAGGATTAAATTCAAGTGTAAAAAAATACAAGTGAGGGAGGAGCTCCTATTTATAGAGGTAGCTAACCTCTTGAACAAGATAACCTAAAAAAGAAGGGCTAGGATTAAAAGGAGAGATCTAAAGGAGGAGAATTGAGAAACAATCCCCTCCTTAGATCATCAAACTTGGTGCCCAAGTTTCTCAAATCAAGGGCCAAGATTCCTTCTTATTAGCTTAGGGAGTTTATGTAGAAAAGAGGGGTGTAGATATCAAGGCTACCCCTTATTTCCTTCATAAAGACCCAAAAAGCTAAATCCACCCTCTAAATTCCTAAGACACCTCCTAAAAATAAAAAATGGACTAAATACATGTCCCAAATTAAATTCTTAATGCTCCTCAAAATTAAAATAAAGGAAAATTACATTTTATTAACTAAAGTCCCTAGCCTAATATCTTCACTCTCCATAGGAGGTGAAGTCTTCCTTTGTCTGCAAGGGCTAGGTCTTCTTCAATCCTTCTAGCCATGGCCCTAGTGATAGATCCTTGGCTAGGCATGGTCACATCACTAGTCCTACCAGCCTTAAGCGTGTTGAGACACAAAAAAGATTTAAGCCTTACGAATGAGTGTCGGTCAGTAGAAGAGGGTACAATAAGTAATTAAGTTTGGTTGTTCTGATTATTTTTTTTTAATGTTCAATTTCATTAGATTGTTATTTTTAGATTTAATTTTGTCCCATAATTTTTAAAATAATTTTTTTATAGGCCAATTTTTAAAATAGTTTCAATATCATCCAACTATTATTTTTAGATCCAATTATGTCCCATAATTCTTTGAATAGTTTCAATATCATTCATTCTCTTAAATTGTAGCTAACATAGTAACACAATTTGATGTGATCATTGATGATCACTTGCCCTAAAGGATCCTTTCTAAGGTCACTTGGAAGGGAAATGGATTTATGTAGAGGAAAAGAGGGGGTGAGGCACCACAAACACTAGGTTTGATAAGCCAAAGGGGAGAGGCCACAAGGGAGGGGTCCCTTGATAACTCTTAAAAGCTCTGACAAAGGAGAAGCGGGGACACTCAAGGTAAGAACCTCACGGCCAATATGGTCTATATGGTTAAATTCAAGTGTAAAAAATACAAGTGAGGGGAAGAGCTCCTATTTATAAAGGTAGCTAACCTCTTGAACAAAATAACCTAAGAAAGAAGGGTTAGGATTAAAAAGAGAGATCTAAGGGAGGAGGATTGAGAAACAATCCCCTCCTTAGATTATCAAACTTGGCGCCCAAATCTCTCAAGACCCAAAAAGGGATGTAGATATCAAGACTACCCCTTATTTCCTTCATAAAGACCCAAAAAGCTAAATCTATCCTCTAAATTCCTAAGACACCTCCTAAAATAAAAAAATGGACTAAATACATGTCCCAAATTAAATTCCTAATGCTCCTCAAAATTAAAATAAAGGAAAATTACATTTTATTAACTAAATTCCCTAGCCTAATATCTTCACTCTCCATAGGAGGTAAAGTCTTCCTTTGTCTGCAAGGGCTAGGTCTTCTTCAATCCTTCTAGTCATGACCCTAGTGATAGGTCATTGGCTAGGCATGGTCACATCACAATTAACAATGACTTTATCACTAAAAATTATTGTGGGATGAAATTAAAGTTATTTAAAGAATTGTAAACATTATCATTGTTCTCGTGCTAGCCTTAATTTGATTAACGAAATGATATTGAAGTTATTTAAAGAATTATGGGTCAAAATTGAATAGAAAAATAATGATATGACAACAAAGCTATTTAAAAAATTGTGGAATGAAATTAAATATAAAAATAATAGTAAAAGGAAATTCAACATTTAAAAAATATAGGACCAAAAATATAATTAAGCCACCAAGTTATACCAATTCAAACTCATTGTCCTCAAGAACTATATAAGGTTTCATTACACTTGGTATTCCCTATTTATTTTATTTTTAACATTTTGTCTTCTTGTTTTAAAATTATGGCATTGTGAGTGCCTAATTTTTAAAATAATTTTTTAGTTTATCCCAAGTCGTTGGTGAATTGACATTACCTCTTAAGTAACAAACTGTTGATAATGACTCAAAATCTTCAAAAGGTTGAGTCTTTGATGATTTGTAAGCGAGTCGATAGAAGCTCTTGATGAGGTAATAACACGTCTAATGAGAGTATCTCATTACAGTATCTAGTGGAGAACATCTGATAAGGCACCTAGAGTAGATCATTTGGTGCTAATCTATGTAGACCATCTAGTGTCTACTTATGACCAAAGCTTCTGTCATACTTCTAGTAGCTTCTAGCAAGGTTATCAAAATTGAGAGTTTATGTAAACTCGTAAGAACTCAGTAAACTCGACTCATAAACTCGTAAGAGTTTACTTCATTAAAAAATATGACTATAAATCATATAAAAATTGAAAGTTTTTAATACATATTAAGTTCAAATCCATATAATAAGTCTAAATTACTCCAAATAAGTAGAAATTAGAGTCAAAACACTCAAAATTTTGAAATCTTTTTAGACATAAGAGCAAATTATATTCAAAACACCCAAAACTAGAGTTAGCATAGAAAAACACCACCTAAGAAATTTGTTCACGAGTACGAGTCTACTCATGAGTTCACTACAATTTTACCAGGTTTACTCCAATTTTATGAGTTTAGTCCAAGTTTACACCGAGTTTACTACTCTTCCTATTCTACATGTAATTTAACTCGTCATGGGCTCGTAAACTCGTACGATTTTATGATTTAACTCGTGATTTTGATAACTATGGCTTCTAGTATTTTTCATATATCTTATGTATAAGGTGTGTGGGTTGGTTACGCTTGTATCATGCTTTGTACCCTATATATACCACATTATATTCAATTTTTTGTAACAAAGCAATTACACTTCTTCGCTTGAGCATTTTATATTGATTTTGGACATCAATGAAGATGGCAACAAAGTTCAACATCAAGAATTTCACTGGAGAAATGATTTCAAATTGTGAAAGATCAAGATGAATACAATCTGGATTTAGCAGGGGTGTGAAAAGGCAATAAAGGGGAAGGTGAACATGTCACCTTCTTTGTCGTTGATGGAGAAGAGAAAGATTATTGGTAAAGCAAGAACTAGAATTGTGTTTGCCTTATGAATAAGGCATTAAGAATAGTCGCTAAATAACAAACACTTGTTGGTATGTGGGCGAAGTTTAAGGCTTTGTATATGATGAATTCGTTGGCTCACAAATTCTGCTTTAAACAATAACTTTACTCGTTCAAGATGATATAGTCAAGAATGATTAAGGAGAAGCTTGCAAATTTAAAAAAGATAGTGGATAATCTTGAAAACATTGGTGTGCAGTGTAAAGATGAGGACAAGGTTGTCATTTTCCTCAACTTTTTACCAAACTCCTTTGAACATGTCAAAGATGTGTTGTTGTATGGGAAGGAACATGGGATCACTTTAGAGTAGGTTCTAACCTCAATTTGAACATAGGAATTTTAGAAGCTCCAAGATTCAAAAGTTGGAGATGAGGCAATTGGTCTAACGGTGACGAAGAGGAAGGGAAAGAAGATAGGGGGAAGGGAAAGAAGTCCAAGAACAATCAAGAGTCAAAGCCTGATTGGAAGAAGTAGACGCAGTGTTATAAGTGTCAAAAGTTGGGTCATATTCAAAAGCAATTTTTGGATAACGCTAGAAAGGGTTCTCGAAGATACTAAGCATGTAGATGTTGTAGAAGCTTTTGAAGGTTATGAGTTTGTTGGTGTTCTGGTGGCATCTTCTAATGATTCACACAAGAATTGGGTCATGGATTTAGGGTGTACCTACCACATGTGTCATGTGAAGGACATCTTTAAGACCCTAGAGCTGAAGGAAATTAACACGGGTTTTCTTAAGAACAATAAAGCTTACAAGTTACAGGGCATATGGACCATCATACTAAGGATGTTCGATAGTCTGAAGATATTGTTGTAAGAGGTGAGGTTTGTTCCAGAACTTAATTAAAACCATAGGTTCATAAGTATGTTTGGCGTTATAGGCTATTCAATCAAGGTGGAAAGTGGAATGATGAAAGTGTCCAACAAAGTGTCTTTGGTTGCTAGGGGGAAGAGGAGTGATGGTTTATACATTTTGGAGAGGTCTACTATAATTCCTCATGCATTATTACTAGTTATAAAATAGTAAACAAGACTAAGTTGTGGCATCTAAGGTTGGGCCACATTAACGAGAGAGGCTAGGTCGAGCTTGAAAAACAGAAGTTGTTAATGGGTCATAAGCTACCGAAGCTAGATTTTTGTGACAAGTGTGGTTTGAGAAAGTCTCACAAAGTTCCATTTGGAACTGGAAAACACACACCCAACAAGCTCTGTAAGTATGTTGATGCAAATCTGTGGGGTTCATCTAGGACACAAACTCATGTTGGATGGTCATACTTTTTTAGCATTCTAAGGATCATGAGGGAGACATTCCAAAAGTTTAAGGAATGGTATACCCAAATAGAGAATCAACAGAGGACCAAGTTGAAGGTACTGAGAATGGACAATGATTTGGATTTTGTTTCAGAGGAGTTTAATGACTTCTTTAGGAACCCTCAACAAATGGATTTGCTGAGAGGGTGAACATGACCATTTTGGAGAAGACAAAACGAATGCTCTTGGGAGTAGGTCTACCTAAGACCTTATGTGGAGAAGCTATTAGCGCTATGGTGTACCTTATAAACATATTCCTTTGTTTGTCATGAGTACAAGACACTGATAGAAGTTTAGAGTGAGAGACTAGTAGATTACTCCAATTTGAGGGTGTTTGGAGTCTTAGTAGTTGCACATGTCAAGTAGGACAAGTTGGAGACATAAGCTGAGAAGTGTATCTTTCTCGAATATACATTGATGGAGTCAATGGTTATAGGTTGTGGAGGTTGAAGCCTAAATGATCAAAGAGCATCATCTGTATATATGTAAATTTTGATGAGACACAAATGGGTATGTTGCGTGTAAGCTCTAAAAAAAAAAAAAAAAAAGAAGACTCATGTTGAGGTGGAGTCATCCACTAGCAAGCTCACCCAAGATCATCTGTTAAAGGCAAAAGATACATTAAACAATGAAGTTGAACCAACAACTTTTAATTTTAGACAAGTAAAACATGTTGTTGCAAACTATCAGCTATAATAGGTAGAGGAGGATTCCCAAACCTAACAGAAGATTTGACATGTTGGTCTCATATGTTATGCTCTAACTATCGCTGAAGAGATAACAAGTTTCTGTGAGCCAAGAAACTTCAGGGAGACATAAGAAAGTAAGGAAAGGTAGCAATGATTGTGTGCCACAAATGAGGAACTTGACTAGCTAGAAAAGAACCACACATGCAAGCTTGTGAACTTACATAAGAGGTAGAGGGTGGTCGAATGCAAGTGAATCTTTAAGAAGAATGACAAAGTTCTTGGGTTGTAAAAGGCGAAGTTCATGGCGAGGCTTGTGACTAAAGGCTTTACACATATAGAAGGTATGAATTATAATGTAATCTTCTCAGTTGTCATGAAGCATTGATCGATCAGGATCTTGTCACAAATTATAAACGAGTTTGATTTGTATTTGGAATAGTGGACGCTAAGATAACTTTTCTATAGGGAAACATGCAAGGGACCATCAACATGCAACAACTAGAAGGTTTTGCAGATGATTCTAAGATAGTGTGTCTATTTTAAAAAATTATTTATGGGTTGAAGCAGAGTCTGAGACAATGGTATAAGAAATTTGATAATTTTTTTATGAGGAAAGAACTCAAAAGGTGTATTTATGTGTCTACTTAGTAGGTGAAAGATAAGTCTAATTGTACTTGCTCCTATAGGCGATATCTTGGTAGTTAGTCGACACAAGCATATGATTGATGAACTCAAGACGAAGCTAAACTCAAAATTTGAAATGAAAGATCTTGGTTCTGCAAAACTAATTCTAGGGATGGATATATAGAGGGATCAAATGAATGGTGTTATGTGTTTGTCTTAGCAAAGCTTTGAAGAAGGTTGTGGAAAGGTTTTACATGCATAAATCCAAATCAATGGTCACACCTTTAGGGCACTACACGAAGCTATCAATGAGTCAAGCTCCTCATTTTGATGAAGAAAGGATAATGGTGGATTCAATTCCCTATGCTAGTGAAGTTAGAAGCACCATGTATGAGATGGTACGTACAAGGTCATACTTAGTTGGCTCATACTGCAAGTATCGTCTCTAGGTTCATATGGAACCCAAGTAAGTCTCATTGGAAGATGATGAAGTGGATGATGAAATACTTGAATGGAACATTAGGGGTCAAGTCTTCTATATCAAAAGAAATCTCAAGGTGAAGCCTTTGTAGAAGGTGATGCATTCTCCCCAAGCAAGGGCCCTATCACTAGGGTCATGGCTAGGAGAATAGAAGAAGACAAGGCTAGAGTAGAGGGAGGAAGATCTCACCTCCATATGACCATCAAGTTTTGTAAGCCATGACTTATTTACTTGTAATTTTTATTTTAGGAACCTAGGATTTTTATTTTGGACATGTATTAGTCCATTTAATTTTCTAGGAGGTGTCTTAGTAATAAGAAGGGGTAAGATTAGCTTTTGGGCCTTTATTTAGGAAATAAGGGGGTAGTTTGATAAGTACACCCTCTTTTGCTAAATAAAACCCAAAACTAATAAAGGAGTAATCTTGGCCCTTGGATGAGGTAGCTTGGGCACCAATTCTCATCTAAAGGAGGGTATTGATTGGACTTTGGGCTTCAATCCTCCTCCCTTGGATGACTCCTTTTAATCCTAGCCCTTCATTTCCTTCATGACTTGTCCAAGAGGTTAGCTCCCTCTATAAAAAGGTGCTTCTTCACACTCTTGTTTTTTTCACACTTTATTGAATGGAAAAACCTTGAGTTGACCAAAATTCTCTTAGTGTCCACCCTTCTCTCTTTGAGAATTCCTTAGGTTTTTATCAAGGGTTCCATCCCTTGTGGCAAACTTTCCCTCTTAGGCTTATCTTACCTTAAGTGGCGCCTAAAACCACCTCACTTCTTACCTCTCCACAAACCATTTCACCAAAGAAGAAACCCTCTAGAAAAATATCAAGGGAGGCATGCATCATTTGGTATCTAGAGCATTGGTTCTAGAGGTCTAAACTCTCTTCCTACCTCATTTATTTTTTCTTTCCGTTTTCCTATTTTATTTTATCTTTAATTTCTGCAATTTTTTCTAGCTTTCCATTGTTGTTTATCATTTCCATTTATGTCTTGAGTTTATTGTTTTGAGTTATATTTTATTTGCACCATTTATTTTTTGCTTGATGCAATTTATATTGTTCTTTTCTTTGCATCTACGTCTCTCCCATATTCATTAATTTCCGCTTAAGCTTTGAGTTGGGTGCTTTCTTGCTTGAATTTTGGTTTTGAGAATTTCTTGCTAAAAATCCATGCCGTTGTGGTGAATTCCACAACCTTGTGGTCAAAAAATTTAGACCAAATTCTTGTGTTTCCTTGCACCTAGTTGCCTTGTTTTTGCCTTATTTTTAGCTTTTATTTTTCACTTTTATACTCTTGTGTAGTTGTCTATAAGTCATGTTTATAGTTTCCCATTTTGTCTATTAATTCCTTTTAAGTTTAGTCTCTTGTGTTTTTACAAAAAAGCTTTTGAAACTTCTTAAATTGAGCAACATAAAGGGTCATACCTCATGTCTAAGTCTCTTTAGAGGTTCATGTGCTTTTAGTTTCAAGCATATTCTTAAAAAAAATTCCAAAATAGTTGCTCAATTCCCTTTGTCTTTATTTTCCTTATACGTATAATTAGTAGCTCATTTGAGTGGTAAAGGTAGTTCTTTTTTGTGGGTGCTTTCACTTAAGCTATAAGTTTGGTATTTGTGTTCAACAAATTACTAAAAACTTAACAAAGCTTGAGTCCAGTGGCACACCAAACTACTAAACCATTAACACATCTATAGTACTTTGCATTTTGAATTCATTTCTAGTAGTACCTAAATTGTTGTTTTTAATTTTCTTTATTGTTCCAAGCGCATAACTCTTTGTTATTAAGCACTAAATTCACAATCAATTTAGGTGCATCTAGTAAATATTCAAAAAAAAAAAAGAGAACAAAGTCTAAAATAAAATACAAAAAAAAAACTACGAAGGATTAAAAAAAAAAAAAGAGAACAAACAAAAGAAAGGAAAGTTTGAAAAATTCATTTGATGTACCTAACCTAAAATTAGCAAGTGCTTCAACTTTGAACTTGGAACCTTAAAAGAAATTTTATTACTTTTGGTACACTAGAACTTGATATTTGTGTTTTTCTACTCTTTAATCTAGTGTCATTCTTAGGTAGTCCATTGTGTGCTCTCTTTCTTTTGTTTACCTTTTAGTTGTTGCTTGTCTTTTAAATCATCTTTCTAGTTTGTCTTATATACTCTTACAATTTGGTTAAGTGCCATTTTGATTGTGTTATCTTTTATTGCTTTTTGAGTTTCTATTCGCACATCCCCTTGCTACTTTTAGTTTCTTTGGTTTGTGTGTTAGTGCCACTTTTGGGAGAAAGCTTGAAAAAAGGATCTTACCACAAGGGTAGCATATTTAAGGGATCACCTAAAATGGAAACACACCTAGCCGTGAGGACTTTGATTTGAGGGAGCATTTGGAAAATCATTTTTTGAAGACTTTACTTTTTCTTTAATTTGGGTGTATTAATTTTGTAGTTGGGAGTTTGAGTTCCCTTAAGGCCCTCCCTTTGGTTGTAATAAGATTTAGTTAATTTTTTAGTTTCTCGAAAATTAGGTGAAGAAAGAAGAAGTGGTACACTTCCTTCAACACCTTAGGAGCTCGCTTTAGATCCCTTCTCTTTTGAATTTTTGGTTTAAATTTCTTGCTTTATTTTTCTTTTTCAAAGCGCTTAGAAGGCTAAAGAGTTCCAAAGACTCATCAAGCCATTTTAGGCAAGAAAACACAAAAAGAGAGGAGTTTTTGTTTGTGAAAGGTTTTTAGCCACCTTTTTCCTCTTAGAAATTCAAGCACAATGACATCACACACCCACTCTAGTGCTCATAGTTATTCATCAAACAAGAGTGTAAACCAAATAAATATTTCTAAAGATTACACTCTAGAAAACTTAAACATGGGTTTAGGGAGTGGATGGCAAAAGAACAAGAGATAAGAGAAGAAAAAAGGAGAGAAAAAGAGTCCAAAGAGAAAAGAAAAATAAAAGAAAGAGAGGAAGAAAAGAGAGAAAAAGAGAGAAGGAAGAGAGAAGAATAAGAGAAAGGAGAGAAGATGAAGAAAGGAGAGCAAGAAAAGAAAGAGAAAGAAGAAAAGAGAAAGAAGAAGAAAAAAGAAAGCATGGGAATGGTGAGAATTACAAAATGAAAGGGATAGTCTAAGGTTCCCCATCTAGACATACCCATAGGAGTGAAAGTGAGGAAGAATACTACAATCATCCTAGGAGAAACTCCCATTCATCCATGCATAATAATAGGGCCCTTACAAGGGAGCCCAAAATTGATCTCCCCCCATTTCATGGGAGAGAAGATGTGGAAGCCTACCTTGATTGGGAAATCAAGGTAGAACAACTCTTCACTTGCCATGAGGTAAGAGAAGAAAGAAAGGTTCCAATGGCAACCCTTAGCTTCCAAGGGCATGCCATGCATTGGTGGGTTGGGTTAACCAATGAGAGAATCCGCACCAGTATGCCTTCCATAAGATATTGGAATGATCTTAGAAGTGCTCTAAGAAGAAGGCATATTCCCTCTTGGTATGAAAGAGATCTTTTGGATAGACTCCAAAGGCTAAGGCAAACCAACCTTAGTATAGAAGAGTATAGACAAAAGATGGAACTTCTTATCTTGAGGGTGGGTATCATTGAGGAACCCAAGGCCACTATGGCAAGGTTTTTGTGTGGGTTGAGCCCCGAAATTCATGATAAGGTGGAGCTCTTCTCATACAATTCCCTTGATGAGTTAGTTCAACTTTGCATCAAGGTGGAAAATCAACTTAGAAGGAAAAGTTTTAAAAAGGATAACCCACCTTATGTAAAGAGGGACCAACCTAAGGGGAACTCTTTCAAGAGTTACCCCAAAGAGGAACATTCCAAGCACTTCAAAGAGCATAAAACATCACATGTAGAGAGAAAAACCCTACTACTAACTCTCATGAGAAAGTTAGTAGTATCAAATGCTTTAAATGTCTTGGGAGAGGCCACATTGCCTCTCAATGCCCTACTAAGAGAAACATCATCATGAGGGCCCAAGATGTTTATAGTAGTGAGTCTAGCTCACACTCCTCTAGTGAGAGCGAAGGAGAAGGGGTTCATGCATACCAATCTGATTGTGATGAAATCGCTTATGCATGTGAGGGAGACCTCTTGATGATAAGAAGGCTTCTTGGAAGCCAACCTTTGAAAGTTTCCTTATCTCAAAGGGAGAACATATTCCACACTCGCTGTAAGGTGAATGACAAAATATGTTCTCTCATTATAGATAGTGGGTCATGCTACAATTGTTGTAGCTCAAGGTTGGTGGAAAAGCTAGCCTTGACCCCACTTCCCCACTCTAAGCCTTACAAGCTTCAATGGCTCAATGAGCAAGGGGAAATGGAGGTCAATGAACAAGTCAAGGTTCCAATTTCCATTGGGTCTTATAAAGATGAGATCCTATGTGACACAGTCCCAATGGAAGCTGGCCATATCTTGCTAGGAAGACCATGGCAATTTGATAAGAAAGCCATACACTATGGTCATTCCAATAACATCATCCTCACTCATAAGGATAAGCGCATTAAGTTGTGTCCTCTAACACCTTCACAAGTTGCGGAGGACCAACTCATCATGAAACATAAGAGAGATGAGGAGGAAAAAAAAGGCAAAGCTTTACCCCTAAAGCTTGAACGGGGTAAGGAGGTTGAGTTGAAAGTTTGCCCCTTCCAAGAAAGTCATCAGTAAAGGGAGTTTATTTGCGACAAAATTGGATTTAAAGGAAGCCCCCTAAACTAACAGACCTTTCTATCTCCCCCTTTGCAAAGAGGCATCCCCTATTTCTTCCCCCTCCACTTCTTTCCTTTCTAGTTCTAGCACTGACATAGAACTTGGACATGAGAACCTACCTCAAGAGGTTCAAGAGCTTTTAAAGGAGTTTGGTGATATATTCCCTAATGAAGTTCCCAAAGGACTTCCTCCAATTAGGGGTATAGAACACTAAATAGACTTGGTACCTGGGGCTAGCCTGCCTAATAGGCCTGCTTATAGGACTAATCCCATGGAGACTAAGGAGATTGAGTCTCAAGTCCAAGAACTATTGGAGAAGGGTTGGGTTCAAGAGAGCCTAAGCCCTTGTGCTGTGCCAGTCTTGTTGGTGCCCAAGAAGAATGGCCAATAGAGGATGTGCATTGATTGTCGAGCAATCAATAACATCACCATCAAATATAGGCACCCTATCCCTAGGCTTGATGATATGCTTGATGAATTGCATGGGGCCCAATTATTTTCAAAAATTGATCTTAAGAGTAGTTATCACCAAATCCGCATCAAGGAAGGTGATGAGTGGAAAACCACTTTTAAGACCAAGTTTGGGCTTTATGAGTGGCTGGTAATGCCCTTTGGGCTTACCAATGCCCCAAGCACCTTCATGAGGCTTATGAATCATGTCGTTAGGGATTGCTTAGGAAAATTTTGTGTAGTTTATTTTGATGATATTTTAGTGTATAGCAAGAGCCTAGATGAGCATGTAGGTCATCTTAGGCGCGTCTTTTGCATCCTTAGGTCACACCAACTCTATGGAAACCTTGTAAAGTGTTGTGTAGAGAGTATGGTGTTTTTAGGTTTTGTAGTCAATAAAGATGGGGTTCATGTGGACCCCGACAAAATCAAAGCCATCCAAGAATGGCCCACCCCAAAAAGTGTAACTGAGATCAAGAGCTTTCATGGTCTCGCGAGTTTCTATAGGCGCTTTGTGCCTAATTTCTCCATACTTTTCTCACCAATCAATGATTTGGTGAAGAAGGAAGTTCCCTTCATTTGGGGTGCTAAACAACAAAAAGCCTTCGAACTTATTAAGGAAAAACTCATCCATGCCCCTGTTCTAGCTCTACCTGACTTTTCAAAAACTTTTGAGCTAGAATGTGGTGCATCAGGTGTTGGAATAGGTGCTGTGTTATTGCAAGGCGGCCACCCTGTGGCTTATTTTAGTGAAAAACTAAATGGTTCCACCCTCAATTACCCCACCTATGACAAAGAGTTTTACTCCTTAATAAGGGTCCTTCAAACTTGGGAACATTATCTTATTCCCAAAGAGTTTGTCATTCATAGTGACCATGAGTCACTAAAATATTTGAAGGGTCAAGGTAAGCTCAACAAGAGGCATGCAAAGTGGGTTGAGTTTTTGGAAACTTTTCCCTATATAATCAAATACAAGAAAGGGAAACACAATGTAGTGGCCGATGCCCTATCTAGAAGACATACTCTTCTTGCCACTTTGAGCTCCCAAATCTTAGGATTTGATTATATTAAGGACCAATATGCTTCTGACCAAGAGTTTGGCCCCATTTTTGCTACCTCCTTGTCCAAAGCTACTGATGGGTTTCATGTGAGTGAGGGGTACTTATTCAAAGAAAGTAAACTTTGTGTACCCCAAGGATCTCATAGAAAATTGCTTGTGAGAGAGAGCCATGAGGGTGGGCTCATGGGGCATTTTGGAATAAACAAAACTTTGCTCAATTTAAAAGAAAATTTGCATTGGCCCCATATGAAAAGAGATGTCCAAAGACATTGCTCTAGATGCATAGCTTGTTTACAAGCTAAATCTAAAGTAATGCCTCATGGACTTTACACACCCTTACCGGCTCCCTCCGCTCCTTGGGTAGACATAAGCATGAATTTCATCCTTGGACTTCCTAGAACCCAAAGGGGAGCGGATTCTATCTTTGTGGTAGTGGACAGGTTTTCTAAAATGGCCCATTTTATACCTTGTCACAAAATAGATGACGCGAGCAACATTGCAAGACTTTTCTTCAAAGAAGTTGTCCGTCTGCATGGCATACCTCAATCCATAGTGTCTGATAGAGATGTTAAGTTCCTTAGCCACTTTTGGAAAACTTTGTGGGCTAGGCTGGGAACTAAACTCCTATTTTCTACCACATGTCATCCCCAAACTGATGGGCAAACTGAGGTGGTAAATAGATCCTTATCCACTATGCTAAGGGCACTTCTTAGGGGAAATCATAAGTCTTGGGATGAGTACCTTCCCCATATAGAGTTTGCATATAATAGGGTGGTCCAAAGAACCACCAAACATTCACCCTTTGAGATTGTTTATGGCTTCAACCCTCTTACACCTCTTGATATTTTGCCTTTACCTTTCCCTTCTTCTATTCATAAAGAAGGATTAGCTAAAGCGGATTTTGTTAAAAAATTACATGAGAGGGTCAAAGCCAACATTGAACGACACTCGAAAAGGTATGTTGCTAAGGCTAATAGGGGAAGGAAAGAAATTATCTTCAATGAAGGGGATTGGGTATGGCTTCATTTGAGGAAGGATCGTTTCCCTAATCACAGGAAGTCCAAGCTTAGCCCCCGAGGAGATGGTCCCTTTCAAGTCCTCAAGAGAGTGAACAACAATGCATACATATTAGATCTTCCTAAGGACTATGGTGTCAGTACTACCTTTAATGTTTGTGATTTGATCCCTTTTGTAGGTACTCATGAAGAAGAGGAAGACCTATCAGATTTGAGGTCAAATCCTTCCCAAGGGGGAGGAGATGATGCATTCTCCCCAAGCAAGGGCCCTATCACTAGGGTCATGGCTAGGAGAATAGAAGAAGACATGGCTAGAGTAGAGGGAGGAAGATCTCACCTCCATATGACCATCAAGTTTTGCAAGCCATGACTTATTTACTTGTAATTTTTATTTTAGGAACCTAGGATTTTATTTTGGACATGTATTAGTCCATTTAATTTTCTAGGAGGTGTCTTAGTAATAAGAAGGGGTAAGATTAGCTTTTGGGCCTTTATTTAGGAAATAAGGGGGTAGTTTGATAAGTACACCCTCTTTTGCTAAATAAAACCCAAAACTAATAAAGGAGTAATCTTGGCCCTTGGATGAGGTAGCTTGGGCGCCAATTCTCATCTAAAGGAGGGTATTGATTGGACTTTGGGCTTCAATCCTCCTCCCTTGGATGACTTCTTTTAATCCTAGCCCTTCATTTCCTTCATGACTTGTCCAAGAGGTTAGCTCCCGCTATAAAAAGGTGCTTCTTCACACTCTTGTTTTTTTCACACTTTATTGAATGGAAAAACCTTGAGTTGGCCAAAATTCTCTTAGTGTCCACCCTTCTCTCTTTGAGAATTTCTTAGGTTTTTATCAAGGGTTCCATCCCTTGTGGAAAACTTTCCCTCTTAGGCTTATCTTACCTTAAGTGGCGTCTAAAACCACCTTACTTCTTACCTCTCCACAAACCATTTCACCAAAGAAGAAAACCTCTAGAAAAAAATCAAGGGAGACATGCATCAGAAGGTTTTGTATATGCTGACTATGTGGAAGTATGGATACTAGAAAGTCCATCTCAGGTATGTGTTTTACATTGTTTGGTTTTGTTGTGAGTTGAAAGGCAAACCTTTGGTTGGTGGTAGCATTGTCTACTACAGAAGTTAAGTACAATACATTAATATAAGGAGTGAAGGAAGGTCTATGGTTGAAAGGGATGCTAAGTGAGTTCGCGATTGAATAGAAGTTTGTTCCAATTCATTGTAATAGCTAGAGTGTTATTCATCTAGCTAATCTTCAAATGTACCAAGAGAGAACCAAGCATATTGATGTGGTTGAAACAGGAATTTAATGATGTTACAAATCCTAACCAGGTTATTTAAAGACGATTTGGATAATGAGAAAATAATTGTAATTAATTACCTTTAATCACATAATTAAGACTTATCATATCCTTAAATTATTGCCATGTGTCATTCAATGTAGTAAACTACAACAAGTAACAAATGTGTTCAAATTCAACAATTTTAAAAATTAGAGACACAATGTTATGATTTAAAGATAAGGGGCAAAATGTTAAAAAATTAAAAAATAAGGGACACAAAATGTAATTAAGTCACTATATAAAGTAAGTACAATAATTCACATTCATCCAAATCCAAATACTAAAAACCACCTAACATTTATGCAGTGTTTTATAGAGTGAAAAGAAAAGATATGAAATGAAAGTGAAAAAGATAAAATTTTTAATTAATATAAAAAATAAAATGGTAAATCTCACATTATATTGATCATTTTTGGTTCTCTTTAAACACAACTAAGCATAAGTTTAAGTTTGTGTTTGGTTTATGATTTTTCACTCTCCAAAATCCATTACATGTTCAAAATTCACTATCATAAAACTCTCACATTGATTAATAAAAAGTAACATTTTTTAGAGGCAATAGAAAGTAACATAAATATAAGCCCATACAACTTAAATTACATATCATTTATAAATTTCACTTCACTCAAGTAATATTATCTCTCACAAAAAAAAATGCATATAATTTAAAAAAAATAAAAATCAATAGGTTAAATTAGAGCTTCATTGTCAAAAAGGGTAAGTTAGGATGTATGAATTATTATAATTTTTTTAGGTTTAAATAAAATTTTGGTTTCTAAAACATATTACATTTTTTGTTTTGGTTCTTTAAAGAATTTCTTTTTAATTCGGTCTTTTGAACATATTTTGTTTTTGTTTAGTTTTAGTCTTTAATTTGTTGCCAAATAATGATTTTAATTAAGCAACTTTATTAGTTCAGTGACTTAACATTTCATCAAAGAGTTTGAAGGAGATAATTTTGTATAATTTTTTTAGAACAAACTATATTTTTAACAACTTATTTGTTCAAAAGAGTTTATAACATTATACAAGTTTATAAGAAATTAAAAACACGACTTACCTAAAAAATTACACTACATTATCCTATCGCACTCCTTAATAACATGATAAGTCATTGTACTAGTAATATCACTATTATATGCTATTTCTTGAAAACATAGAGTAAAACAAAATATTTTTTTAAATGAATAAATTAAAAAAATACTAAAATAAACAAAAAGACACTATTTTGTAAGGACAAAAAGTTTTTTAACTTTTAATATGTTTTATTTTTTAGGAATAGAAAAAAGAGATTGATTAATTTACTTTACTTTTCAAGGGCTTGTTAGAGTGTATGACAATTCAGCAAGTAAGCAAAGCCATAAGCCAAGTTCTTCAAAGTGGCCTCATGCAAGTCGATGTTAGAGGTGGCAATGGAGAAGAAAACCCTAAAGCCTCTCAAAAAGGCATCACGCGTCATCGTTTCATAGCACAAGTTGGTCATGACCCGACTCACTACTATTACCTCCTTCACACCCATTTCCACTAACCTCTCTTCCAACCCCATTTTTTTGAAAGTACTATAAGTGCTCTTGATGCAATTCTACCTATCAAGGGCCCTCTTACTAGGATAACGGCTAGGAGGATTGAAGAGGACTTGACCCGGAAAGACTTATCAAGACCTCAGCTCATGATGGAGATAGACATTTTAGGCCATAGTCCTTAGTTTTCCTCTTGTAAATATTAATTAGTTTTTAATTCCCTTTTAGGCCATGTATTTCAGCCATTTATGCTACTTTCTAGAGTTTAGGGTCTAAATAACTTAGAAAGGAAGGTTAGGGGAGTAGATGGCCTAATAACCCAAAGGGGTGTGGATATTTTTCCACACCCCCTTGATTAGGTCGTGACACTCCCTAGCTTCAGGCTAGGCGCCACTTTTAGTGGGCCTAAGAAGGATTAGTGCTCCTAATCCTAATTAGGCCCAAGTCCTACATTGCCTAATTTTGAGTGTCTTACTCCCTCTTTTGGGCTATAAATACACCTAGTCTCTCTTGTACAAATTACACTTGATTGAATGAAGTAAGACTCTTTTTTAGCAAATATTCTTGAGTGTCATTGAGAATCCTTTATTTTGAGGAATCTCTCCCTCAAAGCTTTTATCAAGGGACCTCTCCCTTGTAGCAAGCAACATAAAATTTTTTACTGATCTTTCTCCTAGAAAGTGGCATCAACCCTCCCCATTTCTAGCCTTTCCATCCTCCATTTTCTTAGAGGAAGGAACCTTGGTTAAAGAGATCAAGGGAGTGCATCAGCTCTTCTCCACCATTGCCTCCCCATGCCTTCGCTCCAATCCCTCAATCATCCATTGTACCATCGATTATGAGGTCGCCCAACCACCACTCTTCCAACATTTTCTTGCTGTGACTAGGGCCTATGCATGTGCAAGATAGAGTTAAAAAAATTTTAATAAATTTGTTTTAAAATGAAATATAACTATATATGTATAAATTTTTCCAACATATGAGATCTTTCTAGAAAGGACAAATCTTACTTGTTTAAGTCTAAGATTTTTTTTAAAATTATTTATTGAAATTCAATTTTCATATGAATTTCTTAAAATATAATTTTTTAAAATTAATTTTTTTAAAAAACAACCTATTAATTATATTATTGATTTTATTTTAAACTTAATTACTTAAAAATAATAATATTATATAACATTATAAAAACAATAAAAAATTGTCTAATATTACACAAGATACCAAAGTAAATATTTTAAATTTTAATCATTAAAAGAATCATGATGTTTATAACATGGAAATAAAATTCTAAAATGAATTGCATAACAACACCATAACTAGTATTTTCAATTGTATGTGAGTTCTTTTCTTGTAAAAGCTATGAGTATGTAACTTTTAATTTTACTAGTGGACCTAAATTAGAGTTTTAGTGAGTGTACTTTTGTTGGGGTGGTGGTAGTGTCACATGAAAATGATGGGAACAGAGGTCCAGTGGCAGATGGCGATGGTGGTATTGAGGTTGCAAAAGATAGGGGTGGCCATGGACGAGAAGTAGCTTTGCCCGTTGATTACCAATAGGGCACTGCTATCACCCCCAACAAAGGTATCACCATGGATGGAGATAGCATGGATGTGAAGTATTTTCTGACCTAATATATGGTGTAGAATGAAGAGGGTTTTAGAGAAAAAGAACAAGAAAATATTTTTGTGCCACAAGGCATAAGGGAAGAGTAAGGTTTTAAATTGCGGTTGGGAGTATTGTAGTTATTGCGGTTGTGGTCATTATCGTTGTTGCTATGCGGACTATTGTGAGGTGAAATTATTATATGTTTACATTAAATGTAAAAAAGAATTTTTGAATTATTCTATCTATTCTTATATATTTTTTATTGGTAACATAGCATACAACATTTTATTCATTTAAGATTTAGTATTTCAACTCTTATATAACTATAACTATTTAATTATAGACCTTGAGAAGTAAAATAGAAGATTATAATCTAAATTTAATATTTTTTTTGACAAAAAAATAGAATAGAACAATGTTAAGATTCAGTTGCAGCTCCATTACATACAGTTTTGTTGCAAACATATTACAAATGCATTGCAAAATTTAGTGTGATACAAAATCACACTGCAATTGTCAGCCGATGCGGTTGCAAAGAAGACCACATTAGTAATAGTAATATTAGGCCCACAATTGCAGTTGCTGAATGCAATTTAAAACCCTCAAAAGGAGGAAGATTGTTAATGTTGTCTTCTAATTTTTAGGATTTGACTGACTTAGGTTGATTGGGGTCCTAACACACGTGGATCAAAGCTCCATGATCATTCAATGCTTATCTTTTTATTTTCCTATACTATTAGAACCAACTTTATTTATTATTAATTAAATTTTAATCAGAAAATAAATTTAAAATATTTGTTGTAATTCCAAATTATTTATGAGTAATATGATTTTATAAGATCTATTCTGAGTGAATTAATAATTTTGACAAATTTCTTATAAACATATTGGAGAGTTACTTAACCCTGTCCAACCAAGGCACCTACATTTTATGAGGATCATTCCATCACTCTAAAATATATTTTTTATAAAAAAAATATTAAAAATTGGAAAGCACTACTAACGAGGGTGTATATAGTTTGGCGCTGATAGGCTATATGCAAAATAAAATCCAATTTCAAGGAATCTTATCATTGGTTTGGATGTTAGTCCTCGTTACTTTGGTTTTTAAAATTAAAAGTATGAATCTAGATAGCTAAAAGTAAAGAGTTAGAATCAAAACTAGCTTAAAGTTAAAAAATTAATTATAAATGTCTAGTAAAATAAGTTAATTAACTAGTTGAAAGTTGTAAAATAATAAATAAGAGTATAATTAATCATTAAATCAACAATGAAGTATTTAAAATAATTATAATATATATTAATAATATGAATTAATTATAAATTATTATAATTATATATTTAGATTATAAATTTCTATGATAACATATTTAAATTATAATTACATATTTAAATTATAAATTTGTGTAATTACATATTTAAATAATAAATTACTATAATTAATATTTAAATTATAATTTCTATAATTAAATATATACATTTTAAATTACATATTTAAATTATATTTTTCTATAATTATATATTTATATTATAAATTACTATAGTTACATTAATGAAAGAGAGAAAATTGAAGGATAGAGGTTCTATAATGTGATGAGAAAGAGTTAGTGAGGACAATACATTAATTAATGAAAGGTAAACATATAAAAACGAAATCATCTAGTAGCTGAAAATAATAGATTTTTTGAAAAAACTAATTGCAGTAAATTTTTTGAAAAAACTCATAGTTCCTAAAAGAACTCTTAGATTTTTGCTATCTAAATAGAGCTAAAATAATTTCAGCTACCATTTTAGCTAATTTTTTAACTTTTAGCTAACTGAAATGACAAATCAAACACACTCTTAGTTAATTTTTTTATTCCTAACATCATTTGTATTTTCATATTGATTTTTTTGTTTTTATTTTTTAAAAAGAATTTCTAACGTTAATAAAAACTGTAAGTGATGTTAAGTCATCATGTTTAATAAGTGTCACATGTGCTTGTATTTATTATTGAATTTTTTTTTAAAAGTTTTAAAACATTTTCGTTGTCATGTTCTTCCTTTTCCCGCCAACAACCTTCGAAGTCCATATTATCAAAATAGAGTTTCACACTCTAATAATCATGTCATCATTGTTGAGTTTACTTCAAAGTTTAGTGTTAATTAATTTGTTTTGGAACCCGTTGTGTTTAGAAACTAGATGTGTCAGATTTTCTACGTGCATCATTTGGAGATCAACATCTGATCTCGCTAGATGCGTCTATTGAAGTTGTGAATTTGTGTAATGTTTGATGTATTTCCTATATAAGCATGGTATGTGACCATGCTTATGTGTTTAAGCTACAATGTCTTTTATAAATGAGTTTTAAGTGAAGTTTGTTGTTTTTCGTATGCTTAGTTTGTGTGTACGTTTGTACATGGTATCAAAGCTATATGATCTTATACCTAAGAGGAGAGTTTTTCAAAGAGTTTTTTCAATTTTGAGTGTGTATCATGTTCTTGTTTCAAAGAGAATCTTGAGAGTTTCTTTCTATGTTTCTATGAGTATTTTGTGTTTCGAGTCTTCTTGTGGTTGAGTTAGTATTCTTGGAGGAAAAAACACATGAAGAAGGGCTTGTTTGTATTACTCGCAATGATTTTTAGAGAAGAAGCAATATGCATACATGACAAACTTGAGCAACATTGTTCATGGGTAACTCCAAATGTTTGATGGTAAACTCTTTGAAGATTGGCAGATCAAGATTATGGCGATCTTTAGGTTCCAAGATGTTACAGAGGTAGTGACAATGGGCATTGAAAACCCAACAATGAGTGTCATTGAGGAACAAAAATCGATGCTCATGCCAAAAAAGAAGCTTGATTGTAAAATGCAGTTTCTCTTTTACCAATGTGTGAGTTTGAAAATCTTTAACAAGATTTCCAAGGCATCCACATCAAAGGAAGCATAGGACATCCTAGTGAAGACTTATAGTAATGAAGAAAATAACAAGAAGGTCATGTTGCAGACCTTGAGAAGACAATGGAGGCTTCTCTCTGTTAAAGACAAACAATTCATTATGGATTAATTTTATAGGATACAAGAGTTAGTCAACATGATGAGGGCATGCAAAGAAAAAATATCGAGTCAACAAATATTGGAGAAGATCTTGAGGACCAACCATCTAGATTTGATCACATAATAGTGGGTTATTAAGGAGTCCAAGAACCTTGACAATATCATATTGAAGAGCTACACCACTCCTTGGAAGCACATAAGATGCAAATCAACAAGAAAAGATCCCAGCAAGAACAAGTGTTTCATGCAAGATGCAACCACACAATGTTTGCTTAAAAAAAAATCCAAGGAATATAAATTTGATATAAGAAAGGTAAATTGTTATAATCGTAAAAAACTAAGCCATTTTGCTAGGAATTGCAGGCAAGGAGATGGAGCCAAGCAAACTAGCTTAACATAAAGGGTTAAACACAAAAATGATTATACTTATGGCTACGAAAAACAATATCTCAAGCAATTTTTCTTGGTACCAAGATTCAAGTTGTTTAACGCACATGATGGGTGAGTGAGATCGATTTTTGAATCTAAATTAATTGAGCGAGAATAAAGTTTGGTTTGCAAACAATAGTACATTAACATTGGAAGGAGTTAACAAAGTTATGTTAGAGACAAAAATGGTAGATATACCATCACTGAATAAGTGTTGTATGTCCTTTGGATGAGACAAAGTTGTTGAGTGTTGGTGAATTGTGGGAGAAAGGGTTCATGATGAAGATGGAGGATAATTGCCTCAAATAGTTTGATAGAATAAGATGTTGATTATCAAAGGCAAGTTTGTCATAGAACTAAACCTTCAAAACAGAGATAAATATTTAGAAACACGAGAGCCTTACTATATCAGAGGATAAAATGGAGTGTTTGTGGTAGCACAGATTCTCTCCTCTCAACTTCAAAGATTTTATACCTCTTGACTATACAATGAATGGTTGAAGGACTTCCACAAGTTGGTATACCAAACGAAGTGTGTAATAAATATGTTGAGAGCAAGCAACAACGAGCATATTTTTACACAGGCGACCGAGAAGCTTGGCATTTCACATTTAAACATTTGTGGACCCATACAAGTGGAGACTCCCTAAGGTAACAAGTATTTTGTTTTTTTGTTTTTTTTTATCTTATGACTTAACTAGAAAGGTTTAGGTCTATCTAGTTAATAGTAAATAGGAGGTGCCAGAAGTTTTTAGAAAATTCAAGTGCTTGGTTGGAAAACAAAGTGAGAGACACAAGTTGAGAGGAAAAATAGAATGATCATGAATATGCTAAGGTGTATGTTTAAAGGTAAAACTCTATCTAATTTCTTGTGGATGAAGATGTTTTAACTTCTCTACTACTTAAATAGTTAAATTTAAATGAAATTAAAATATTTGAAAATGAAAAATTAATATATAAATTATCATTATATATACGTGTTCTATTTTAAATTATATTTTATAATTAATTTTTTAAAATAATAATAAAACTACTTATGTGTATAATAATCACTACTATATATAATTTTATTAATTAAAATTTATTTTGATAATTTTAATATTAGATAGAAACATTCTATAATTATAAAATTTGTTTCAAATTAATAATCAAGATTCATTTTTAATTTTATTTCATTAAAAATTTAAATATTGTTATATAGATGTATAACAAAAGATGATAAATATATTAAAACTAGTTAGCGCATTAAAAAAATTCAACAATATGCCATACTAAAATTAATGTCCTCCTAATGGCTGAAAATAATACTCTAAAATAAATTCTAATTTTACAATAAATATTTTTAAAATTATTAATTATAAAAACATAAAATTTAATTCAAAATAAAAATATTGAACTTATATATTTTACATCCTATTATTATTTAAAATAATATCCCTATTATTAATTTAAAAACATGTATTGTATCCCTATTATTATTTAAAATATATCATAATAAATTAATATTTTAGAAAATAATATTTTTTTGATAAAATATAATTAACTATCAGCCTTAATTTAAATTAAATTATCTTTAACATAATACTAAAATTTGAAAAGAAATAATTTTATTTATGTAAGTATATTTTTGAATAAAATTAAAAGGAAATAGAAAAATTAAATTGAATGAACCTGCGTTCTGCGTTTAGTAAAATAGTGCATTTTATCAAATAAAAATGTGGATTGTTAATATTAAATGAAGGTGGAGGACCCGAATTCCTTTAAAAGAGAGAGGAAGTGTATTGGTTTGGTGTGAAGTGGAATCCCCAATTTGACAGAAATTAGGGTTTGATCGAAGAAGATGTCGTACCTGTTGCCTCACTTGCACTCGGGCTGGGCCGTGGATCAGGCAATCCTGGCCGAAGAGGAGCGTCTGGTGGTGATCCGATTCGGCCACGATTGGGACGAAACCTGCATGCAGGTCATTCTCACTTTCTCTTTTTCAATTTCAATTTGAATTATTACTTTAAATGTGAAATTGTGAATTGTCTCAGATGGATGAGGTGTTGGCTTCGGTGGCGGAGACGATCAAGAACTTCGCCGTGATATACCTGGTCGACATAACGGAGGTTCCGGATTTCAACACCATGTACGAGCTCTACGACCCTTCCACCGTCATGTTCTTCTTCCGGAATAAGCACATCATGATCGATCTCGGCACCGGAAACAACAACAAGATCAACTGGGCCCTCAAGGACAAGCAGGAGTTCATCGACATCGTCGAGACCGTTTACCGCGGCGCACGCAAGGGACGCGGTCTCGTCATCGCACCCAAAGATTACTCCACCAAGTACCGCTACTGATTCATTCATCCCAATGGAAAAATACTCTTTACTTTCCTTCCTTGCTTACTTGTATCATGCTCCATCCTCTTTGAACCAAACCATTATTATTCCAATTTCGACTTTTTTTTCCGTATTTTCTCATCTGCTTAACTCTATCTTTGCTTTATCTTTTCCAACTACTTCATGCTCCACGCCAATTTCCAAGCCCACCGCCACCACGCGCCACTCCAAAAACTTCGAGCGCGTTAGATATTGGTATGGCGCCTTCCTTCAATCATCCCTGTCATCATCATCATCATTAGATCCATTTTATTTAATTTAATATTGTGCTAATTCAGGGACTGTGCTACTTTTTGGTGTTTTCGTTTTGCCTAATTTAGTGTGCTTGATTAATCCCATTTTGGATTATCTATAGACACAAACTTTGACTCAAACTCTGAAATCAGTAGCCTTTGTCACATAATAAATATTGTTGTTAGAGTAATCAATCATTAGTTTTGCTACTTTACTTGAGTAGTTAAGAATTAATGGTAATTAACATGCTCTAATTTCATAAACTTTGGTGCAATATTAGCATCCTTGAGGTAGATCTATCAATGGGTAAGACTTAAGAGAGGGCAGTTCAAAGAACATACTTCCTCCTGAGGAAGTCGTTGTTATGCACACGTTAATTGAGTCCAATGGATCTAAGTGAATAAGGGTACATAATGAATGTAGTGGAAATTAGGATGTTATGTTTGGCAAACTTTATTGTCTCAATTATGTCTTTTAAGTTGACTTGTTTTCAGTTTTAGTCCTTGGAAGTTTTTTTATTAGTTTTAGTATCTTTAATTCAGCGCTTTTTGTATTTGGTCCTTGTATTGCTTTAGAGAGTGCTTATTAAGTGTTTCAAAGTGTTATTAAAGTGTTTTAGGGATAAAAATTGAAAAAAGAAATGAACTATAGGAACTGAAATTGAAAAGAAAACTTAAAACAGGCTAAAATTGAGAAGATACCTACATACAGGAATCAACTACATAATTAAACAAATTTTATTTAATAACTTTTTCCTAGTATTAGAATTTTGGACCAACCGAACTTATCAGAAATGCAGATTCACAGCTTGGCATTAGAATCCTTGATTGCACTTGTAAATTGTGATTTTTGGGTGCTTGATTCTGCTTGATAGAAATTTCAAAGAATACCAATGGCTAACAGAACCTATGTCATTTTAAAGAATTGGAGCTTACTCCATGTCATTTGTTTCAAAACCCGTCCTGTATCCATATACTTTAGGACCTCTTTTTTTGGTTTGGCTCGAGGTATTTAAACCCATAATCAGAAGTCTATAAAAGCAGATTTAAGTTAAGGTGGTTTAGACACTGAAAGTACTAAAGGAGAATGTTGCATGGTGTTCAGTTTTTCTTGGGAAAGGTAGAGGAAACAAAAAGGACAGTAGAGTATGGTAAATATTTCTGAAGATTTTGTATTCATAGTTCTTATTTAGTCTTGTGAAAGATTTGGTAATTGTTTTGGAAGCTTTGGGGTTTTTACGAAGGCTGAATGGCTACACTTTGAGAGAGGGATATCTGCTCTTGTAGTAAATTTATGATATATAATTGGATAAGTTTGTTAATTTTTTTTAAAGAAAAAGCACTTATTTAAATTTATTTAAATATAATAATCACTTATTGTAAATTTTTAGATGTTTGGGTTTTTTTTTTTTAAAAATAAGCTAAAAAAAAAAGCTGAAAACGCTAACTAACTTCTTAAAATAAATCTATGTTACAGTATAGTATCTTCGATTGAAAAAAACTCTCTTTATTCTTTTATCCAAACATTAAGCGCGCTCTTTATACTTTTATCCAAACATGAAGCACTTTTTATAATTTTATTCAAACATTAGAGTCTCTCCAAGAGTAGTTCTTGAGTACTAATCTTAAAGTCAACATTTAATCTTCCCAAGAACACAAATTAGAGCAAAATAAAGTGATCTCTAAGTGGAGATTTGTTTTTGCTCAGAATAACATCTAAGATTAACTCATTTCTAAAAAAAAGTTTTTTATTCACTCTCCCAACAAAGGTGCACACCAGTTAATAGGAAAGGAAAATGCGATGCCCAAGGAGGCTTGCAACTAACCGCGATGGTGGCAGAGGGGTTGTGGCTTGTGGCGGTGGGTTGAAGAGGTTGCAGCGTAGTGCAGTGGAGGTTGAAGGTGAGGGGAAGAAAAAGGGGAGGGGGTGGGAGGAGGGGGGTTGAAAGGAAAAGAAGGAAGAAAAAAGGGAAAGAGGAAGAGAAATTATTCATTTGAGATGTTAAAATCGTATTAAACTAAATCAAATTGTTTATCTTTAATTATTTTAGCAAATCTTTAATAAGAAATATACAATTATTCATTATTTTTTAAGTTTATAAGATTTTGACTTAATCTTTAATTAAGATTTTTAGTTAATATTGATGAATAAATACCAAATTATTTAATTTATTTCATTGGATATAATTTGACGACATCTACTAAAATGTAATGATTAAATGATTTGAGTGTTTATGTTTTAACTTTAATTATTGCTACTTTTATATAATTTTGTTAAAAGTGACTAACTTTTATATAATTTTGAAAATAAAAATTTTCAACATATTTTTTAATACTTAATAATAGAAATTTTTTAATTCTTAAAACCAAACAAAATTAGACCGCAAAATATTGATTTGGTTTGGTTCAAATTTTATAATTAATCTAAATCGAACTAAATCATGCTACACTTATTTTTATAGTTTGGTTGAGTCTAGTTTTAGACTAAAATCTACAGCAAATCATACCGCGAACAATCTTGGGGGGCATGGGTGAGAGGAAAAGAGAGAAACAAAAGAGAAAAAATCAATGAATGGGATGAGATGAGAAACTTTTGAAGTTGGATAATTTGTGAAAGTTGGAGTAGGTTGGGATGATTAAAATTACTTATTTTGATTTAAAATTGAACTTTTTTTTCCTATAAATTGAACTATTTTTGCTATCAATTTTATGTTTTATCTTATATTTAAAGTATTTTTATTCATAAAAATTTGAGTTATTAATATTTTTATTTTACTTTAAATTTTTTGATAATTAAACTATATAATTATTTAATTTAAATTATTTTAAAATAAATTAAAAATAAATATTAAATTCGATAATGTGAATTTGTCACATTTCAAGATTATAAAATGTGACAAAGTAAAAAATTAAGTTGATTTTCAAGAATAAAAAATAAAATTGATTTTTAGTATGAAGTGATGTTACGGAATCCATAAAAATAAGATTAAAAGGATTGATTTATCCTTTCACATGCTCTTAAAAGCATTTTATACTTCTATCCAAACATCAAAAGGTTGTTTTTTAGTTTAAAAAAATATTCATCCATTAAGCGTGTGAAATATTACTTTCGATCGTGTTTGGCAATGCATTTGTTTGGTGTAATACGTACGTTACTATTGGATATGGATTCGCGAAGCAATTATATTTTTTTATTATGTTTATTCCTCGTAAATGGGGATCCCTGGATCAAGTAAAGACGCACTCTGAATTTTTCCTCAAAAAATTAAATTTTTAGTTTTAATTCTGTTGTGGAAGCAAGTCAAATTTACCTATGCTAAAATGATTTCATCTGACCTAATTTCGTCCTTAAAAAATAAAGCGTGACGCTATAAATGTTTGTTATTCAGATGGATCTTAACTAGGGAATTTCTCCAACTATCCTCCGAATTTCTCCTGCAAGGGGTTTCCCATAACTGATGAGTCTTGTGGCTGAAAAATGTGGCCCTTGAAATGGTTATTTACTTTGTGTGGTGAATAACAAGTTGAAAACTAGTTTTTTGTTTTACGATTTCATCTTTTAAATTAAGGAGTTTAGCTCTGTAAAGTGAAATATATATTATGACATATGAGTAAAAGGAATATATAGATAAATAATTGTTGTTGATGACTAAAAGAATCTAATTAATGAATATTTTAAAACACACTACGGGCATTTAAACTCGTAGCAACTAACAGATTTGCTAGCTCAATTTGCAAAGTTTAAACTTTATGTGATCTTGCCTATTTGTGCTGAAGCATAATAGTTAAAGGTATGTGAAAAATATAATATATAATATCCAAAAACAAAAGGACAAAGTAAATGGATATACAAGCTAATTTCCGCTGCCATTATTTAAGCAAACTGGACAAAGTCACCTGTCAGGCTGAGACATCAAATAGAATTTTCAATGTCTTCGGGCCATACGGGGGTAAAGCTACAACAGAGTGCTAAATTTAAATCCCAACAAATTTGGGTTAATATTTCACACCTGAGTTTCAGAAGAAGCTTGCAGAGAATCGATAAAGTATGGCATTCTTAATGGATAAATTGTTATACATCATTTTCTGTGATTCACGATTTCTATTTTTTTTAAATATACCTTACTGCTTATTACATTTCATGTATCTATACTATCTTTGGTACTGAACTTTAAAGCTATATGTACTTCTACCTATTTTTATTTCCAATTATGGCCAATAGTTCTGTAATTGCCATTCCAATCATATACCATGTAGCTGCTGCCAACATGCACTGCAACCAAGAGCTGTTAACAATTTGCAGAGCTAGAGAACCACCCACATGCTGTTGCAACTCAGGTGTTGACTCAACTTGATGTATTTGAACTGTAACCACCGCAGTCAATGCAGTAACCATTGGTAATCCCCATCTAATAGGGCTATTTTGATTCTCATATATTTCAAGATCTCCTTCTTTTGTTTTTGGCTGTCCTGCAGTAGTATTTGAAAGCTTCTCAGGTGGGGTTGGAGTAGTAGTACTTTTAGTTGAAGAAGGAAGAGCATGAGTTGATGGAGTCCAATACTGTTCAGGATGAATGCAATTTAATGGGGTTTGACGCTTGGCCTTTGTCCTTTCTCTTACTTTCTTCCTTGCAGCCGCGTCTCTGAGCTTGCCAATATCTGGTTCAGGCAACTTATATACAACTCTTGTCATGCTTTTTTCAGATTCTGATGAGCTACCACTTGCATAAGGTGATTGCCAGTATAGCCAATTGGAAATTGATCTTATTGCCTGAATTGCTGTCATTCTTGATTCTCTTTGAATGTCGGTTTCCTGAAAGAGATGTTCTCTAGTTAATCCATGAAGTAGATAATGAGTATTAATAAGGAATGCATGCATTTAAGATTTAGCATAATCAAGAGAACCATTCTTGTTTGTCGAGTTATAGCACAAGTGGGACCACGTTTAACACATTTTGTTATTGATTAGAATATATTGAAAACTATAAAATTAGGAAAGAAATATTTAATGACAATTGGGACCAATACAAATTTGTATTTTTCCATAAAGTTTCACCAAATCATTAAGAATGTGTTTCAAAAATATATATTATTAGTATTTCTCTTGTTTTCTATATATAGTCCCCCATTACATGGTTAGTCATTTACATGTCAAACTAACCTTGGAACACTTGGAAGCCTTTTCCATTGCTTCCTGGAATCTAGTCTGAAACTTATCCACATCTACAAATATGTTAGAGACACGAGCACCAGCTGTATGAGCTGCACCTACTCTTACATTGCCACGTGGCTGCTTGGACATTAAGAACTCCAAAGCTGCAAGGTTGGACCTTTCAACAACCCTAGTTTATTCAAAAGCACAGGAAAGGTCATTGACAAGAAGCATAATGAAAAGGGAGAACCGTGAATCCGTGATTTAAGAACTCCTAACCAAAATAATTTTCATATTAGTTGTTAAGTTGCAATTGCTACAAATTAATGGTTATTCTTTAATGCCTATACAAATTGACAAATCCTATCCGGATAATGCACTTAGAGCACAATGAATGCTACTCTGAGTCTTGCTTTAGCTATACTTTGCTATTATGAGCATAAAGAAATTAATTCTCCGTTTCAATAACTATCCAACAATTTCTGCTTGCTAATTGCTCAATCCATCCCTTTCTTAATATCAGAGGTTCTATGAAATTAAAAATGTGAAAATAGAAACAGCTAATCTCTTGCTCTATAAAAACAATTCAACTAGAGAGAGTAAATATTTTAAGTTGTAGCATTCTTGAATTGAAACAAGAAATTTCACCCATAGAAGAGCGATTGAGTGCAACAATTCCAAGAAAAAAGAGAAAGATAACTTTCACGAAATCAGAGAACAAATAACTGAAAGTGAAGAAACAAAATGTGCAAATAGAAGAACACCATTATGAATAAAAAAAAAACCTCGGACAGTTGTTCTCAAATAACTAAAATTTGAATTCTATCTATGAAGTTTCAAGCACTGTGCTTCAACCAACATAACATTGCTTCTAAGATTATGGTCCTAAGAAAACCATTCTAGTATTGCTACTCAGAGAACTCCTAAAGCTATCAAAATCATCTCTAATTGTTGCACAAGCTTTATCTACCACAGGATACCAAGAATTTAAAGTATGAATAAATAACTAAAATTTGAATAAAATAACTTCTAAAGCTATCAAAATCATCTCTAATTTTTGCACAAGCTTTATCTACCAAAGGATACCAAGAATTTAAAGTATGAATAAATAACTAAAATCAGAGAACAAATAACTGAAAGTGAAGAAACAAAATGTGCAAATAGAAGAACACCAGTATGAATAAAACAAAAAAAAAAACTCGTACAGTTGTTCTCAAATAACTAAAATCCAAAAGCACCACTGTCTGCTATTTAAATTCCAAAACAGTTGTTATAAGTTCCCGTATGCTGTAAATAATTTATTTAAACTTTAAAAATATGTACAATCAAGAAAATACCTGTTAATAGCAGCATAGTAAACAGTTGGCAACAATAAAGATGGAAAAAGCACAAGAAAAATTACTATAAGACATTCTTCTTCAAACAAAATAAGGAATTATGAACAACCTTCTACAGCACCAAAATAAGAATTTTTATACTTGATAAATGAATGTTATAGGGCTAGCATTTGAATGTCAGATCCAACTTTCATCACAACCAATTTCTCATTCATAATATTTTCTCATCCCCTGATGCTACCTACAGGAGTAACACAATGAAATATTCAGATAACAAATTGTCAGCACGTAGACATTTGTAACGTAAGGCCAAATTTTAGAACAAACCTTAAACTAATTCGATAACCCCTCTTTCAATCTCCTATTTTGGGAAGAGTTATCTGTCAATTTTCTGAAGTTCTTTTACTAGTAAGTAGTAACACATTTGTGTAGTTCTTTTAATCAGCAGTATCAAGATTGCATAAGAGAACTGTACTGAGCTTTCTATTGCTAGATGACAATTTTAAAGAATGGTGTACTAATACAGTTAAAGTGATGACATATTGTACTATGGCTCTTTACTGAGTAACAAGAATATTGTACAATATTAACAAATCACAACAAACAACAGGAGTGTTAGAAGTCTCTCAAAAACTTGACTTTTCAAACTCTCCCTACGACTACGATTGGATAGAATTTATAGCAAAATCACTAATTTTGGTAGGTTCTACTTGTCATTAACAAGTTCTAACCAATCATACAGAGATTTTGAGAAAGAGTGAGTTTCTGAGAGAATTATGTAGCAAGAAATAGTTATGATGCACATCTTGATCCTGTGAATTCCAATGTTTCGGACAAAATGAATCCAAATGCAGAATGGTATACAAACTTACGAAATGCAATTGACTGGACAAGATTCTATTGCCTCATCAATTTTATGTGGGGAATCAGCCCACTGAGCAACAACCCTTGCTCTTCCATAAACTGACTCAATAGCAAAAGTCTTGTCAGCTAGCAGTGCACATTTCAGGCAACCAACACATTTGATCTCATCAACAAATATTGCCCGTCGCTCACTTTCTGAACCACACCAAACCGAGTATATGGGTCTGCCAGTGAAGCCTTTGAATTCTGAACTCTTTGCTTGCTCCTGCACCACGTCAACATTTTTTCGCATTAAGCAAGATTTCTCTTGAGACATTATGCAAAAACATATGTTCATTACCATTCAATAACTGACACGTTCCCAGTTGAAACGCAAATTTTCATAATTTTCTATTCTTCTTTTTGTCTTATTAAGCAAGCGCTATATTTATCTCATAACCCAAGAACACTACTTCGTAATCAAAGACCAGAAACTAGAAATGTCCCAATTTGAATAAACTTCTTAACAAACACTTAACAGGAAAAGTAAAATAAAAACAAATCAAACTTAACAGGGAAAATAAGAGATTTTTCCATCTGTCACGTTAATATGAACTTCTTAACAAGAAATGTCCCAATTTGAATAAATTAACAAACACTTACCAGGAAAAGTAAAATAAAAACAAATCAAACTTAACAGGAAAAGTTATGATTGTCTTTTGCTGTTATTTCAGGGGCTTTTATAGCTTCTGCATTTCAGCACTTGTAATATGTTATATTTAACATGTGTGCAAACCCTAAATAAATATCAGATTAGTTTTACTTAACAGAAGCTAAAATCTTTCTGCGTAGTTGTTGGTCTGCTCATTCCAATAGGTTTTATGTTCAGTCTGATAACTTAAGAGAAGTTAACATTCTTTCTTCCAGAAGTCTTAAACTTTTACAACGGAAAGGTCATGGTAAACATGAAGTTTCTTTGGCAACTGTTTTTTCGAAGCAAGATGCAAGAGGGGACGACCGTGTCTCAGCACTTAGATAAGATGGAGAATCTTCTCCAAGAATGTTTAGCAAATGACTGATCGTGATTAGTGACCGGGAAGTCTGCTGAAGTACTCTCTCCCGTGAAACTCCTCTTTTAACTATGATCGATCTGACCAGTTTCCTAAACTCGTCCCAAAACTTGAATTGATAGAATAAATAAGAATTCAATTTTTTTGCATTGTCATGTACATGTTTCTTTTTATTCGTGATCACTCGTTACACCATCATTCATCAGGTATGTACATGTTTTTACACTTAACAACTAGTAAGAAGTAGTGATATATATTTATAACTTTCAAGGTTGTAAAATTAAACAATTCATAGCAATTATGATTGGATAAACTATTTATCTTTTAGCAAAAGCGGTCCTCAGGATGGGCAAGATAAGCTATCGTTCGAGCCCAAAAGAAGGGTATCAATTTTTATTTTTTTTTATGTAGGTTATTATATGAAATAAAATAATCTTGATTATGAACAGTTTATTGATGATTTTGAAAAACAAAATGAGGACAATATTCAATTTACTCAGTTTGTGGATGACACAAAAAAATTCAGTTCCAGCTCTGACCTTTTGGTACATGGACTATTTACTCATAACATACGACGATTAATGGGTTGGCTCTATTGAATGTTGTCGACAAGAAGAAGGCATTGAATTTGGGGGAATTGAAGCAAAATCCACCCATTAGCCATTAGGGGTGGACAAAATTATTGGAGTGAAGTTTTATAGAACTAAAGTGAGCTTTAAAACGAGTTTAAGCATATTGAACTGTGTAAAAGACAAAGCAAACTGAAATGCATTCTTCACGTGAATCTAACGACTAGGAAACTATTTGAATTGTTTTGAACAAACATAGTTTGATGGCATATTATTTGCGGGTTATAAATCAAAGCGTAGAATTTAGAAGTGAATAATGTTTTTTGGGCAGTAAAAACCTTATCATAGGCAAGGCGAGCATTTGGGTCAGAGAGAATGGCATAAGCTTGATTGAGTATGATGGCCATGTCATGACCAGTAGGGCCAGCGATGTCAGGATGACAACGTTTCTGAAGAGACCGATATGCCACTTTCACCTGTGACTGATCGCACGAACTGTCAATCCCCAGAAGTTCATACAAATCAAAATCTAACATGTACGATGAAGATGAGGTTGTCTTGCAAGTGATGGTGGAAATGGACCCATTAGACTTAGACCAATACTTGTTGTGGAGGTTTGAAGTGTGAAATCCAAGTGGTTTTCTTATCATGTATGAAGGAAGACATGCAGATGCAGCAGCTGCCATGTTTATGGAATGACTAGTTTGAGAGGATATAGGATAAGACATCATATGCTACATTTTCACTACATACGTCTGCCATATATTGCATGACCCACAACAATACTAGATATTTTGTTTTCTCGTATTACTTTTCCTCAAAACGATAGTTTGAGAGGATATAGGATAAGACATCATATGCTACATTTTCACTACATACGTCTCCCATATATTGCATGACCCGCAACAATGCTAGATATTTTGTTTTCTCGTATTACTTTTCCTCTAAACGATGCAAGATACTTTGCTTCTTCAACTCTGTTTTTTCATTAACCTTAAATATCTTACTACTTTCCTATTTTTAATATATCACTAAATTTTGTGTTAAATAATTAATAAATTTTTGTATTATGTTATGTTTTTAATAAATTTTTTTTAGACTCATAATATGCAAATTATTTATTAAGTATTTAAAGTAATTTTAAAATTTAAAATTGGACTAATGACCCGGTTCCCACGATGTCACAAACATGGACTGATCTCTTACAATGACAACTTGACCACATGATGACGCGTCTCTTATTTACCTGCAATTCTCTACCCACCATCTATACAGACTAGGGATACCCCTAAGTTGTGGGAGGGGACGATCACGATACAAGTCTATATAAAGAGGACAAACACCAGCATCTAGACATCTAATCTATTCTAGACATAGATGAACTCTCCGACCTTCCGTGAAAACAAAAATAAAAAATTATTAGATATATTGAACATATGGAATACTAATACAAAATTTGCAAATCAAACATTTTATTCCACATTATAGAAAAAACGTGTAAATATGAAATTAGAAATTAGAGGAGAACGAATTCTCATTCAAATAAATATATTTTCACAAAAAAAAAAAGAGTAAAATGGAAATTATCCTTGGAATTCAATCCATTTTTATTTGTGTTTTCTCAAGTTATGAATGATTGCTGGCCTTTTAGTATCCTAATCCCTCACATGTGAAAGTCAATTGTTTCTCCAATGCTTTTTTGTCGTCTTAAAAATAAAAATTAATTAATTTTGAGATAAAGTAAAAATTAATTAGATCTTAAAAAATAAATACAAGTTATTCGTCAAATTTTATTTATTTAGCTTAAAAAAAATTTAAGTTTACAATTGTTATATAAAAATATTAGGTACAATATTGTTCGGTTCAATTCATCTTTTAAGGGGAAAAAAAGTCAAAATAAATTGAGTGAAATGGAGCCTAAGAAAAAATAAAAAAAGAGGAGATAAGTGTTTTTCAAAATAAAAAATAAAGCAGATTTTATCGTTTGTAATTCTTATTTTATTTTATTATTGAGTTAGGTATGAAATAACATGTTTTGGTGTAAACAATTTTTAGACGTCTATCAATTTTGTAACCACTAAGACATCTATCGACTGATTTTTATAATTTCTGTCAAAAAACTTATTTTTACATTTACTTATTTATTATTTATTTTTTAATTGTGTGTAACTTCCATAAACTTATAGAAACTACTCTAATTTTTATTGTTAGTTTTATTACATAAATAAAGGGTTGAATTGAATGTAACTAATTGTGTTCACAGTGAGTTTTATTACAAGATGATAAAAAATGTTACACTAATAATGTAAACTAATTAAATTTATTTTTAATTTACAACTCTCAACTTTTAAAAAAAAATATTTTAACTTCAATTTTTAAAATTTTACAATTGATATTAAAATAGATGTGAAACCAATTATGTTTGAGTATTAATTGATATTAAAATTTTGCAATATACCCTCAATTAAAAGCTGGGTTAAAATATCTTAATCTAAAAGAGGGTTATAAAATTTTAAATCTGTAAAATTCCACAATCATAAACTGCAATTAAGCCTTTAAGTTCTTAACAATTTTGTTTTATGTTTAATTTTCCAATAGACCCTGAATTGATACACTCTTAATATTTTTATTGCTCTCTATCATTTATTGAATTTTGTTTATCCGCCTATATTATTTAATGACTTAAATTCTTAACAATTTCAAATTCTATTTAGCCACATGTGTTTTATTTAATTATTTTTAAAGATTTGTTAAATTATTTAAGTACATGTGTAATTTCTTTAATTATTGATTTGTTACGGTCAAATAATTAAACAACGATAAAAATAAGTATAATTTTTATATTTAAATTTTTTTATTTAAGTAAAAACATATATTAATTATCTATTTTTAATATTGATAATTTAAAGGAAACAATATTACAAGATAATTTTATCTACAAATAGAATCTGATATTTAGGTAAATGTGTTAAGAAGAAGTAGTAATGCATAACTGACAAGAGTATCACAGGAAAGGGCATAAATAATGAACTACCTTACAGTTTACTACACAATATGCAGTTTCAAGTTTGAAGGTTGTTTACCGTTAACATTCCTTTTTTTGTTTAAAAAAACAAAACAAAAAAGCATTTTTTCCAAAAACTTTTTGTCCCTCCACAACTAGATAATTAACATTTGTTCACCATCAAACATAAAGGATAAGCATTCTTGGATCCACACTGGTTCAAACAGCACATAGTTCTGGTTCAAGCATTTTGGGTTTTGTGGCATGCAAGGGCAAAGGTAAAAAATAGATATCAGCAAGAAAAGAAAAAGAGAAATGTGTCTGGCATTCCATCCATACATGTAAAAATGAAACACTACTAGAAAAAAGACATTTAACATCGGTTCTACAAGACATACAACATCGATTCAATTTCGATGTTGTATCCATTCTTGTTGTATGTTCATCCATACAACATCGGTTTTTAAAACTGTTGTTAAAAGTTAAATCGTCAACAATTATAGTTCAACTGCTGTTAAAACCAAAGTTAAAAGCTACAATCTGCAACAGTTTATACATACGTCAACATCAGTTGTCCAAGGGAAATCGCTGTCAAGCATACAACATCTGTTTAGAAAACAACCAATGTTGAATATTTATATTTTTTAGTACACTTATTTAAGAAAAAACATATATTAATTATCTATTTTTAATATTGATATTTTAAAGGAAACAATATTATAAGATAATTTTATCTACAAATAGAATTTGATATTTAGGTAAATGTGTTAAGAAGAAGTAGTAATGCATAACTGACAAGAGCATCATAGGAAAGGGTATAAACAACGAACTGTTTACCTTATAGTTTACTACAAAATATCCAGTTTTAGGTTTGAAAGTTGTTTACCGTTAACATTCCTTTTTTTGTTTAGAAAAAGAAAACAAAAAAAACAGTTTTTCCAAAAACTTCTTGTCCCTCCACAACTGGATAATTAACATTTGTTCACCATCAAACATAAAGCATAAGCATTCTTGGATTCACACTGGTTCAAACAGCACATAGTTCTGATTCAAGCATTTTAGGTTTTGTGGCATGCAAGGGCAAAGGTAAAAAATAGATATGAGCAAGGAAAGGAAAAGAGAAATGTGTCTGGCATTCCATCCATACATGTAAAGATGAAACACTACTAGAAAAAAGACATTTAACATCGGTTCTACAAGACATACAACATCGATTGAATTTCGATGTTGTATCTAGTGTTGTTGTATGTTGGTCCATACAACATCGGTTTTTAAAACTGTTGTTAAAAGTTAAATCCGCAACAGTTAAAGTTCAACCGTTGTTAAAACCGATTTTAAAAGCTAGAATCTGCAACAGTTTATACATACGTCAACATCAGTTGTCCAAGGGAAACTGCTATCGAATTCAAGCATACCACATCTGTTTAGAAAACAACCGATGTTGAATATTTATATTTTTAATACACTTATTTAAGTAAAAACATATATTAATTATCTATTTTTAATGTTGATAATTTAAAGGAAACAATATTACATGATAATTATATCTACAAATAGAATTTGATATTTAGGTAAATATGTTAAGAAGAAGTAGTAATGCATAACTGACAAGAGCATCACAGGAAAAGGTAGAAATAACAAATTGTTTACCTTATAGTTTACTACAAAATATGCAGTTTCAAGTTTGAAGTTGTTTACCGTTAACATTCTTTTTTTTTTTTGTTTAGAAATATAAAACAAAAAAACAGTTTTTCCAAAATCTTCTTGTCCCCCCACAACTGGATAATTAACATTTGTTCACCATCAAACATAAAGGATAAGCATTCTTGGATCTACACTGATTCAAACAGCACATAGTTCTTATTCAAGCATTTTAGGTTTTGTGGCATGCATGGGCAAAGGTAAAAAATAGATATGAGCAAGAAAAGGATTTCCTAAAACTACATTGTATATGAATGAGCCACAATGGCAGCAGCTGAACTTAGTTCTATCGTAAATTGAACATAAACAGACAAGATATACACATAACAAATAAATAAAAATCCAACTTTGATACTTTTATGAGCTCTCCACTACAGAGGGGAAGAGACAATATAAACAAGATCCGAACCTTTAAGAGAAAAGTTTTTTTATGCTTGTAGTTCTAGATATAGTTCCCAATTCTCAGAAATTTAACGAACTCCATTTTACTTCAAATCAGTTGAATCAAATTTGACATTTTATAGTGTATAATATAAAGCAATCCAGATTTGTCTAGTAAATCCAATGTATAATAGTAAATTCTAGTCATTAAAAAGTAAAATATGAACATCAAATTAAAAAAAAATTAACAATACTTCACATCTTCAATAGTGATCTAAGGATCATATAAAAGGTCCTAGAAGCATACAAAGGTCTAATTTAAAATCAAGTATTCCTAATTATTATCAAGAATATTGCATGAAATTATCAATGGTGTGGACATGCATATACAATTCTTTATTGCTAAGGTCAAGAAACTACTTATACCGCATAGAGTATTGCATGAAATTATTAATGGTGTGAACTGATTAATGTTTTTTTACTCAAATCCATCTAAAAATAAAAAACCAAAGCACCTTTTAGAGTCGTTAGACAAAGTCCAAATGACACTCTATTTCCAAATCAGATAGCGGAAGATATAAAAAATAGAAGAAATTTGGTTTCAAGTTGGATTCTTAGCTAAGAAACTTCTAAATTTTATGCTTAATGTAGAAGATGGATTCCTTCTACATTTCCTATGATTTTGAATTACACCCAAATTATATCATGTTTAGGGAAATTAGAAAAAAGGAGTTAGGGAAGGGGTACATTTTAAGTATCTGTGGTGGAGTGCTCATAAAGGTATCAAAGTTGGATTAAAGGAAGTTAAGGTTTCACACCTTTACTGTTATGGTAAATTGGTCTCTTTCCTTAGTAAGCCTTATCTACAATCAAATTACAGAACACATAATCATACACCATCAACTCTAATAACATTATCTTATTAACTTTTGCAAAACTTTCAAAATCTTATTTTCATAAATTCAAAAAACTTTCACCTATAATCACCCATGCATAACCCTATATTTGATTCCACAAAAATATCTTATTTAGTAAAGACTGACAATAGAATGCTACCAAAAAACTTATTTTCTCTTTTCATTGAAAACACCAAACATACAACAATTAACAACCTTTCTTTCATAAATGAAACTATGATAAAATTAACTTTATGATGAATTAATTTAATTGCTAATAGAAAGCTCGTCAAGAGTACATACCTACGTTAAAGGATTGTAAATCTATCATTTCATTAAATAAATTGATAAACACATTTCTTTGTATAATCTCTTTAAGAGTTTTTATTGAATTTGTATAGTGACTAAGTGTATTCTTTTTTCATTGTAATGCTTGGCATCATTTATTTACATCTTATGAAGATTAAATCGGTCAATTTTATATGCAAAGTACATAAATTATTCTAATATCTCTTCTTCATATATTATTTATTCGGGATGGAATTTGTATTTGGTTATAAAATTTTCATCAATTCATGATTTAATATGGTAGATCTAAGTTTAGACAACCTAACTATGTCACTTAACTACATCTAAGTGTTGTTTTTATGGTTGAGAATTGTTTGAAGAAGCTCCATTGGATCTCTGGAGCAGATCTAATGTATGGTTAATATATATTGTATACCTTATAGAGTACTACGGTAGGAAACTTTGTCCTTATATTGAATATCTACAAGAAACAGCAAAATGTTGTGCCAACACACATTTGTTATCTTCTTATGGTGTTTTGTGTGATCTGTGAAGGACAAAAGCTTCTTGGGAGACTGTCTAATGATCAAACAATAAGAATATCATGTTTAAGAATATCCTACAACTATTTAATTCCTAGAATTATATACAATAATCACTTTTCAAGGTAAAATCCTATGTATCATTTCATAACCTCCAATACTAAGAGCATTTACATGTTACATGGTCTAGCATGTACCCAAAGTCTCTGATAACAATAATATTAGGAATTATGCATCTAGAAGGTTTTTAATTGATAGATCTTAATAATCTTCCAATTTGCATAGGCTGAAAATCAAAGTCCAGGATTGTATTTTGAGAACAGAAGAGGAAAATTAGGTAATGAAATTAAAATTAGAAGTAAGCAATGAGTAAATAAAAAATAATTAAAGTAGTTAAAGAAATAAAACCTTATGCAAAAGAACTTGAGAGTGTTGAGAAGCAAAAAAAATTGGAAAGGTTCTAATCCTTGATCTGGAGTTTGAAAGGTTGCAAAAGCGAGCAAAAAAGTTATGAAACAAACTATAATGAATCATGCACAATTCCACATTTAGATCTCAAGGGAACAAAAATTGCACGAACCAACAAAGCAAAATTAGAAGCAAATTAGAAGCAATTGAAATTTGAATAGGATAGAAGGTAATATGAAAATATGAATCGAAGAGAGTTGGAATCATATTTGGTAAGAGGAATTGAAGGCAAGAGATAAAAAAGGAAGCTAACCATTTTAAATGACTGAAGGAGCTAGGTTTTTATGAAAAGTGGTGGTAGATAAAAACCAAAATGAAAGAAACCAAGAGATGGAGCTCTAAGAGAGAGGAAGAGGACGAGATTTGTAATGTAGAGTTGAGAGTACCAAAATGAAAAAACCAAATATGAGAGTGCAGTTTGTGCATACCATACAGTAGAAAATCAGATGCCTGTATGCTTCATTGATAAGAGTCTCAGGGATGATTTGGGAATTGGGATTAAGCATTAGGAAAAAGGAAGAGCGTGAGGAAGTGATTGTACAAAAGTGGAGCCCATGATATGATTTTCTTAGTCATTATTCATGGACTGAAGAATTAAAACTTTCCACTTCCAACTTGGAACAAACCATGGCCTTCTAAAGCAAATGCCCATCAATGTATCAAATTACTATTTAATTGCCCTCCATAATTTATATTAGACATTCAAATTTTAATTTTGGCTAATGTGGCTTCCTTACTCATTATTTTTTGGTACACAAATGTCTTATGTCTTCTTAACTTTCTGTGTGTGACTACTGATATATATACTTATTCATGTCTTTAGCGAGAGTAGAAATTACTAAAGACACGTGTACTAAACAAAATATCCAGTTAACATCCCCCAACACAATTTTTCATCAATTTTTTGCAACTGAAGAATAAACCTTATCAAAATCATTACTTATATCAAGCTAAGTGGATGACCGTATTTATGCTGCACCCTTCCAAAGGATGTGATATGGAGGATTTCAAGTAGTACTTCATAATAAATGTAATTTTTTTAAAGAAATATAATTTGTATCACTTGAGAATTATATTATTAGCTATATATAATATTGGCAAGACTTTTATGATTAAATAAATTGATCTCAACAAAATACTAATTATAATTTACTTCGTAAACTACTAACGTTAACAATGGGAAATCATTTATTTTTTAATGTAAAATATAAAACTTTAATAAATGAAATATTACATTATTGTAGCTTTAACATTTATTCATTCATCCTAAAATACAACTTTTCTTTTCTTTTCTTTTTTTCCCTCGTAGGCTTGCTATTTATTTTGTATTGATATTTATTTTTTTTTAATTTGACAAGATTTTACATGTAATTATTATTTAAAAAAAAGACTTTTACCTAAAAAAAAACCATAGGTAGAGATATTTTAAAGTTTTACCTACACCAGTCACTATAGGTATGGGTAACTACAAGTTATTTGAATTTTTACTTACACTTATACATTTGTGGTTATAAGTCTCGTAAGATTTTACCTTTGAAACAATGCATAGGTAAAAGTGTTTATATCTTTTACCTAAGCTATCATTATGCATCATAATATGACTAGAGATTTACCTATACTAATATGTGTAAGTAAAATTTTTTTTGAGTTTTACCTACACTAAATCATATTTGTAGGTAAAAGTGTCTGTAGGTATAGATCACTTTTTTGTAGTGTCTCGTAGTAGAATATCTAATAATGTATTATGTGAAACCAAGCAAGAGATTTCTTATAAAAATTATGAACTTGCAAGGCTTCAAGCATTGCTATAAGTTGACGCAGATGTCAATAACAATTCTCTTGTGGATGTTGATAGAGGTGGTGAAGAAGTAGATTACAATTATTGGATCAACTAGACTTGGATGAACCATACGAGGGTAAATACATAAGTGAGAGTGACAAAGAAAGTTATTTTGATAATACAGATTCCTCTTAGGTAATTCCTATATTAAAATGAACTAGTAATTCTTATGTTAATTATTTTTATATTCGCATGACTATGATTTTAACAAATACTTTTAATGAATAATAGAGGGAAGAAAAGTGACATGCTTTGATTTGTTATAAAGAATACAATTCTTTATACATTTTTCACTCATGAGTTTGATTTGTTTTGTTATTATTATTATTATTATTAAAAATTTACTAATTCATATTGATTTTATATATCGTTAAATAATACACTTGTAGATGACAAACAAAGGTAATGTCGGTGGTCGTAACCCACCTAACCGTGAGGTCATGGTGCTAGTTGGCGACCTCTAGTCACCACCACTTCAGTTCATATCTCAATTGTAGAGTCAACAATTCATGTTGTTCGACAAGGCCAAGGTTCACTTCAATCAGTTCAAGAGTTTGTGATTCCTACTAATGCAGAGGGATCAATTCCTCTTTCTAAGGAACCCACACCTGAGTACCCACCTGTTGTAGAGTTTACATAACCAGTTGATTCAAGGTCTGTGCTTCAAGTATCAAATGGAGATTATGTAAATTTAAAATTTAAATGTTTACTATTTTATATTCCAAACTTTAAATATTGTTTTCATAAGTTCTTTTTTTTGTAGATTTATACTAGATCGGGTGTTTCTCATATTATCTGTGAGATAATTAAAGCAAAATTTGATGAACCTTGCCCAAGTTTTAAAAAAGCATCAATTGGGCTTCCAGATCAATGGTTTAGAGAATTTAAGGTAATTAAATTTGTGGTTTAATTTAAAAGATATTTTTTTTGTATTATTTTTAATTTATTTTCCTATTTATTATGTAGAAAGCATACAGGTAGGACCCACAATATTAGATAGTGATTCAATCTATTTTTGATAAAAGAGGCTCAAAAGTATTGAAAAATTCATTTAATAAAACCAGGAAAGGCCAAGAAGTGAACAGGATCCCACCCAATATCCAACCAGTCTTAGAACAACATTGGAATTCTACAAACTTCAAGAATAATAGTGCCATTGCCAAGGCGTATATTGTGGTGGCTCTATATCCATTATAGTTCATTATGAAAAACTGATAACTTTACATATTAATCCTTCTAATTAGAAAGTGAATTGGTGAAAAAATATTTTACAAGATACTATGAAACATAATTTGCTAGTTAGTTTATACTGAAAAGTAGGAAGTATTTGTTTCTATACAAATATATGATAGGTGATTTTACAGTTATGTATGAAGTATAATAGGTGTGTACATGAGTTAATGTTAATGACAACTTTACATTTAGCTCATTAATGCTTGCATTTAGAACGTGAATTAATGAAAAAAACTTTACAAGATACTATGATACACAATTTGTTAGTTGGTTTATACTAAAAAGCATGAAGTATTTGTTTGTATGCAAATATATGATTGGTGATTTTAGAGTTATGTACCAAGTATATTCTTATTTTAATGTTGATGACAAATTTACATGTGAAATTTAATGTGCTATTAAAAATAAACATCTTACACCTTTTAAAAAATGATGCTACAATTTTAACATATTTTTAATTTGTTATAGTCTAAAGAGCATGGACGACCACCAACTGCTTGGGAAGTGATGGAGCAAACAAAAAAATTACAGACAGGAGAATTGATCAATGACAAGTGTCGCAATCTTACTGTAAGTGAACTTTTTAGATTGCTTGAAAAAAAATTAACTTTTTATTTTTTGCAATGTACTTGAAGTTTATTATATACTTTAACGAAGAACAAAAGCATGTCAATATAAAATGTTGTTCATAATTAGGTATTTTATTTTTTTTTTATTTCAAAATTTGTTAATACCAATGTTCATTTTAGCTTGTGACTATTTTGTTTTGATTGCCTTTTTTACTTTATTAAATAAATGTTTATCTTGAATAAATCTTAACATGTAGTCAAGATATTATGAAAACAATGAAAATAAATTATGTCATTAAAATGGTTTTCTTTTTAGCATAAAAATATGGTATAAATGTGGATGAGAATTGGTTGAGTCAAGCGACTACTTTACTGAACTACAAGGTTGACACTATTCCTTTCAAGTACTTGAGACTTCCCATTCGTGGTGATCCCACAAAGCTTGCCATGTGGAAATCAATTGTGGATGTTGTTAAGAAACGTTTGTCATCCTGGGAGTATAAATATATTTTGGTGGTCGGAAGAGTTGTACTTATCAAGTAAGCTTTGTTTGTATTGTCAACCTATTTCTTGTCCTTTTTCAAGGCCTTGAAGGTATTATCTCTCATCTTGATGCAATTCTTAGAAATTTCCTATGGGGGGACGGGGGGAAGAAGGACATAATACAATTAATTGGGTTGTGTGGGATAAAGTGTGTAGGGGAAAGGAGGTTCGGGGGCGAGATATATTTACAAGTTCAATATGGCTTTGCTAGGGAAGTGGAAGTGGCAAAATAAAATGGAGGCTAATAGTATATGGGCTATTATCCTACGTCTCAAATATGAAAATGTTGCTATGATTTTGGAGGTTCAAGGGCATCATTGCTTTCAGTGGTGGAAGGATTTAAACTCTATTGAGAATCATGGCCAAGATCAACAGATGTGGTGGTCTAGAAGTGTTAAGCGTATAGGGGATGATAGTCATACATAGTTTTGGAAGGATAAATGGTCAAGGGCCTAACCTTTTAGTGTTGAGTTTAGTCGCTATTTGGCTTAATGATTGATACCAACACTATAGTGAAGGCGATGAGGATGGGGGGAAGGATATAAAAGTGGTAATGGAGGAGACAATTATTTGCATGAGAGGAAGATATGTTGGTGGAGTTAAACCTTAGGTTGAAGTCGGTAGAGTTGAGTGAAGGGAAGAATGATGCTTGGGTCTGGGAAGCAGATATGACTCAAACTTATTTAGTCATATTTGCTTATAGGCTTTTGGAGAAGGCATTAGGATACCCTAAGAACACGTTCTACAAAATCTTGTGGGCATTAGGAGTCTGCATTCAATGTCTAGCTTGGAAGGCAAAAGTAGATAAGTTGGCAACAATATTTAATTTACAGAAGAGAGGAATAATTACTAGAGAAGGAGTTAGTTGTGCATTTTGCAATATTGATAGTGAATCTTCACAACACTTATTTTTCACTTGTTTAGTGACTATCCAAGTATATGGGGCATTATGCGCTTAATGGGGAATTCATTCATGTTTCCACCATAGTTTTTGTGAACATTATCAGCAATTTCATGGTTTAGTCAGTGGGGGTGAAACAAGTGTGTCAAATATGGTTGTTTGTGTGGTTTGTTGGGTAGTGACACATTTGGAAGGCACTTGATACTATAATATTCAGGGATCAGAGTTAGAATGTTGGTGAGATAACTCTTGTGATTCAATTGAGTTTGTGGTCATGGTGTAATGCAGCGAAATTCACTTCCCATTCATTCGTGGAATGGATTATGAATCCTAGTCTATGTGTTTGACAAGAATTGATCTCTATTACTGTAATGTTCCTTATATTATGGTATCCATGTACTTGTAAAACAAGACACAACTTATGTGCTATTTTGATTTCAACAATATTGCTTGACTTATAAAAAAAAAATATCAAAAGTTCATGCTTTAACATTACATTTCATTGGATAACAGAACTTCCTTTCGTAGTACATAATTGAACATGTTTAGTGTTCATTTCAATTTATGCCTCAAGTGTTGCAATTGATTCTTCTATAGCTTTAACCTCCATGTTTTGAACTTCTATTTGTGAAACATATGCATTAACATGTCCATTGATGGCTTCATGTGGATATTTCTTCAAATCATCATGGCAAATGAAAAAATTACACTTTGTATTTTGCTACAACCAAATAACATGTTCATAAGATGAAAAACCCTAAATCTAACCATTCCCAGATCCAAGCAAAACCAACAATATAAATCTTACATTGAAATTAGCACAATGCTAGTAGTTCTTCATTAGGTTTTTCTCACTTTGGAATGATTGGTCCAACTAGACAATCTAGTAGGGTTGAATATATTTATTTAACTTTTTTGTGTTAATTCAAAATTTTTGGTTCAATAAAAAATCATGCCCCTTTAAAATCAAGATTCTTTCAATAATTAATAATTGCAATGGATATTAGAAAACAATTAAATGAACTTTGGATTCCAAAAAATAAATAAATATTTACACAATTAGAAAGGATAATCACTTAGAATCACAATTATAGAGTTATGGTTTAAATTAACAATTGTTAAGAGTTATGTACTATTGTTAATAATCACAAGTATGTAGAGTTAAGGGACAAAATTTTGAACACAAAATTTATACTGATTCAGCCAACTTTTTGGCATACATCTAGTGTTAATTTGACCATTAGAGTCAAACTATTTATCATAGTAGATTAAATATACAAACACTATGCACATACAAAACCTATACCTAATATTTTCTTGAACCCTACCAGAGAAACACCTTATAGAACTCTATCACAAGAATTCTTTGGAAAATCCTATTCCAAAAAGCAAACCAATGCAATAAATAAGAAAAGAAACAATTACAATTGAATTGTGCAAATGTGAAGGTTGAAGATTAAATCACAAGAGATTTCAACTGTGTTCTTGATCAGGGTTGCTCTAAAGAATTTTAAAGATTAAATGTAGGAGTAATCTTGATGTTGATAAACTCTGAGTTGTTATTGGACTGATGAGGACAAAAGAATTTTCTAAAGTTTTGTTCTGCCTCTTTAGGGTTTTAAGAATAATGTAAGATCATGCATTAACCTAATTTTTCAAGAGAGGTGTTGTAAATAGAAAAAAAATCAAGTTGTGACTCATTTAGTCAATTACATAAGTTGGTAACCTATTAAATCTAGTAGAAGACATGGTTTTTAACCTATCTTTATTATTTGTTCAAAATTTTCTAAAGACAATTTTATATCTTGAAGCTATTTGAGCCAAGGAGTTGGTTTCTTCATTTTCTACTTTTGGAACATATTCAAGGAAAAAACTCTTTGAATTCTTTTAACAATGTTAACGCTCGAGTGAAATATTTCAAGAGGTCATTGCTAATGCATTTGTATTCTCGATTTATCAAAGCTTCTAGTGTCGTAATCAATGCTTCATATTCAGTCTCATTGTTTGAACATCTGGGTTGAACTTCAAATTATATCTTAGTGGGTATATCTTTGAGGAGATGATTAATACCCATATTCTTGATTTATTTGTGGTTTGAGAACCATCAAAATAACACCCAAGGTCATACTTCTAACCAATTTTGGGAAAAAGCATTGTTCGAATGTTCTGCCATAAAATCAATCACAGCCTGACATTTAATTGATTTAAATGGTTCGTATCTTGATGAAAATTTAGTTAAAGCTAATGCCCATTTTCGAACTCGATTATGCATGATTGAACCTAAAAGCATAAATTTCAGGATATTTCTTCTCAAGAATATTAATACATCATGAGACTTTATATAGTATTTAAGTTTACAATAAGTGTATACAAACAAAAGACACATCTTTAAGCATTTGGCTTAGATAATAAATAGCTTTTTCATCTTCATTCTTGTCTTCTTGGGCCAGCATGCTTGCCATAGTGTTTTCTAATGCATAGATATATAATTTTAGTTCTCTTCCCCTTATTAGTGGAGCTAGTATTGGAGGATTTGATAAATATGCTTTTATTTGGTCGAATGCCTCTTGATGTTGCTTTTTCCATACAAACTTTGACTCCGTTTTTATGCTCAGCAAAGATCAGAAGATTTGGACCTTCCATAAAAGATTCCAGATAAATCTTCAAAGAAAATTTATTTTTCCAATCAAAGACAGGAGTTGCTTTTTATTGTTTGGAGAAGTTGTCTCAAGTATGACTTTAGCCTTATTTCTATGGATCTTTATGCGTTTGTTATAGATTATAAAACCCAGAAATTCTCCTACATTTACACTAAAAACACATTGCTAGTTTCAAATGATTTAGATGGTTTATCTTGTATCTCGATTTAACGGAGTATGTCCTCTGTGTAAATTTGTATAAAAATAAGTCATTCTACTACAAAAATTGCTAAACGGTGATCTTAGAAGATAAAGATGATTATGGAAGAAAATTCTTGGAAAGTTTTTTGTTTTAAATCAAGAATAGATAGAAATATACGTGTAAGGTTATTAGAATGGTTACTCAACTTTTGTTAAATTTTTTTGTTTATTGTTTAAGAGTTTTTTTTTTGGAAACCACAACCAACACTTTTAAAAAATAAAAACATAAAAATTAAGTTAAAAGTTAACTAATTTTTTTTTATAATGAACTTACCCGCAAGCTTAAGCTTGGTGCTGGAAATCGCGGTTGAGGGTTTTTCCGACACTAAAAAGTTAGAATTTTGGAAAGATATAAGGGACGTTAACCGAAAGCTGTCACTTTGTAGCAGAGTTGGATAATGGAGGAGGGAAGTTCCGATTACAATTGCGATTGCGAGAGGGAGCGAATCCGCAACATCTGCATCTTGGCGCACGTGGACCACGGCAAGACCACCCTGGCGGACCACCTGATCGCGGCGGCGGGAGGCGGCGTGGTCCATCCGAAGCTGGCGGGGCGCGTCAGGTTCATGGACTACCTGGACGAGGAGCAGCGGCGCGCCATAACCATGAAGAGCTCGTCGATCCGGCTCCAGCACGCCGGGCACGCCGTGAACCTGATCGACTCCCCCGGGCACATCGACTTCTGCAGCGAGGTGTCGACGGCGGCGCGGCTGAGCGACGGCGCGCTCCTCCTGGTGGACGCGGTGGAGGGAGTCCACATCCAGACCCACGCCGTGCTCCGGCAGTGCTGGATCGAGCGGCTTACCCCCTGCCTCGTCCTCAACAAACTCGACCGCTTAATCACCGAACTCAAACTCTCTCCCTCCGAAGCCTACTCCCGCCTCTTGCGCATCGTCCACGACGTCAACGGTATCGTCAGCGCTTACAAGTCCGAGAAGTATCTCTCCGACGTCGACTCTCTCCTCGCCGGCACCGACTCCGACTCCGCTAGCTCCACCGGCGAGACTCTGGAGGATTACGACGCCAATGAGGACGTTTTTCAGCCCCAGAAGGGTAATGTTATATTCGCTTGTGCCCTCGACGGATGGGGGTTTGGCATTCCTGAGTTTGCCGAGATTTATGCTTCTAAGCTTGGGGCTAGTGTTAGTGCCTTGTCGAGAGCCTTGTGGGGACCTAGATATTTTAACCCTAAGACCAAGATGATTGTTGGGAAGAAAGGGGCTGGTGCTAATAAGAAACCTATGTTTGTTCAGTTTGTGTTGGAGCCCTTGTGGCAGGTGTATCAGGGCGCCTTGGATGGGGACAGGGGTTTGGTTGATAGGGTTATCAAGTCTTTTTCTTTGAATGTGCCCCCTCGTGAGCTGCAGAATAAGGATTTCAAGGTTCTGCTTCAGGCTGTTTTTAGCCGCTGGCTTCCTCTTTCCGAGGCTGTTTTGTCCATGGTCGTTAGGTCTTTGCCGGACCCTGTCACCGCCCAGGCGTTTCGGATTTCCCGGTTGATTCCCAAGCGTCACCTTGTTGAGGAGCCGGTGGCTGCAGAGGCTGAGTTGGTCAGGAAGGCCGTGGAGGAGTGTGATTTTAGAGATGAGACTCCTTGTGTTGCTTTCGTGTCTAAGATGTTTGCTGTGCCGCTTAAGATGGTTCCTGGACAAATGAATGGTTTTGGTGATGAAAGAGAGGGAGATTCAGATGAGTGTTTTCTTGCATTTGCCAGGATTTTTAGTGGGGTTTTGTATGCGGGGCAGAGAGTTTTTGTTCTTTCTGCGATGTATGATCCGCTGAAAGAGGAATCCATGCAGAAGCATATACAGGAGGTTGAGTTGAAATCACTGTATTTGATGATGGGGCAAGGGTTGAAAGTGGTGAAGTCTGCTAAGGCAGGGAATATTGTTGCTATTGCAGGTCTTGGGCAGCATATATTGAAGAGTGCTACTCTTTCTTCTACTAGGAACTGTTGGCCTTTTTCTAGTATGGCGTTCCAAGTTGCGCCCACTTTGAGAGTTGCGATTGAGCCGTCTGACCCTGCAGATGTTGGTGCACTGCTCAAAGGCTTGAGGCTTCTGAATCGAGCAGATCCGTTTGTTGAGGTCACAGTGTCTGCAAGGGGAGAGCATGTGCTGGCCGCTGCAGGGGAAGTTCATCTGGAGAGATGCATAAAGGATTTAAAGGATAGGTTTGCAAAGGTAAGCTTGGAGGTCTCTCCGCCTCTCGTGTCCTACAAAGAAACCATTGAGGGAGATGTATTGAACGTAATGGAAAATTTGAAAGTTCTTAGCAGGAGATCAGCTTATGTTGAAAAAATTACACCCAATGGAAGATGTATTGTGCGGGTGCAGGTGATGAAACTTCTACCTTCTCTGACAAAGGTGCTCGATGAAAGCTCTCATTTACTTGAAGATATCATTGGAGTAAAGTCAGGGCAGACAATAAAAAGTTTGGAAACCCAGAGACAGGGTACTCATGAGAATGATAACCCAGTTGAAGTGCTAAGAAAACGCATATTGGATGCTGTGGAGGGTGATATTTTGAGCAGGAATGAGAATGACAAGGACCATGCTGAGAAATGTAAACTGAAGTGGCTAAAGATTTTGAGGCGAATATGGGCACTTGGGCCTAGACAGATTGGTCCTAACCTTCTCTTTACTCCCGATACTAAAGCAGAAACTACTGATAGCTCTGTCTTAATACGTGGTAGTCCTTTTGTATCAGAAATGTTGGGCTTTGTGGCCGATTCTACTACCACTGACTCGGTTCCTGAGTCGTCTCAAAATGCAAACCAAGCTTTGTACATGGATGCTGAGCACCTTGAGAGTAGTGTAATATCCGGGTTCCAATTGGCGACTTCATCTGGACCTTTGTGTGATGAACCTATGTGGGGTTTGGCATTTGTCATTGAAGCACGCATATCTCCATTTTCGGGGCAGCATGATGTATCTGAAACACAACAGCAATCTGAGCAGTATGGAATCATTGCAGGGCAGGTAATTGCTACTGTCAAAGATGCTTGTAGAGCAGCTGTGCTTCAGAATAAGCCACGGCTTGTGGAAGCAATGTACTTTTGTGAATTGAATACACCTACTGAGTATTTGGGTCCCATGTATGCTGTACTTTCCCGAAGACGGGCCCGAGTTTTGAAGGAAGAGATGCAAGAAGGTTCCCCTTTCTTCACTGTGCATGCATATGTCCCTGTTTCTGAGAGCTTTGGTTTTGCGGATGAACTAAGAAGGTGGACTTCTGGCGCTGCCAGTGCAGTTCTTGTCCTTAGCCACTGGGAAGCACTTCCTGAGGACCCTTTCTTTGTACCTAAAACAGATGAGGAACTTGAAGAGTTTGGAGATGGATCTAGTGTTCTTCCAAACACTGCAAGAAAGTTAATTGATGCAGTCAGAAGACGTAAGGGCCTTCCCGTGGAGGAAAAGGTGGTGCAGCATGGAACCAAGCAGAGGACACTCGCTCGTAAAGTCTGATACTTTTCATTCTTTACGATTGTCTCCTTAACTGTGAAGAGAACATGTAATTGTTGAATGTTACGTTTGTGTAGCTCATACTTCATGTACTGTACCATTAGGAACAATTTTTCAGCATTAGTTTATTTTTATATAGCTTCACCAAAGTTTTGTCACACACAAATATAATCAAATACATGACAATTTTATATTTTCTACTAATCTATATTTGAAGATTGCAAATTGTTTATTATTTCATGTCTCTTTTATTTTCGAAGTTGAAATTTTGTCTTCAGAACTGTTGCTGACCCATTGCATTGGTGGTGTTGCAACTCTGAGTGGTGGTGATAAGACTGCCTTGGCACTTGGCAGTGGTCAAAATCTAGAGTGGACCTCAAAGGTTAATTCAATTATTTTGATGTGATACTATGTGCATGTCTGAGCAGCCCTGTAGATTTATTTACTTTTGATAAAATTACCGCCTTTATATAAAGAACGTTCCACCTTTTATTTCCTTTCGAGTTATTTTCTGTCAAAAATAGATTTCACTCATCTTGGAAATATGAGAACCCTCCCTCTCTTTGCAATTCAAAATTTATGCCTTGAGCAGACGACTATGGTGGGATGGGAGTCATGACTTGTGTATATACCAGTTCCAAATAATTTGGCGACCTTTCTCAAAACTTGACCATTCAGGGATTCACGATCTGAGACTAAAACTGTTGTCTGCTTGGTGTCAAGGCTAGTCAAAATACTTTACCCAAGCGGGAAAGGAAATTATTAAAAATTATGAAAGTGGACTTTATTCAACCTCACAAAATTGACTTGTAAGGTGAGGTTTATATCTCACTATATATTATTGTTTGACTATATTACTAGTCGATATGGATCTCCAATACACACTTCAAACACTAGACATCTCGAGTGTTAAGTTTAACATTTTATGGGTGATCCGATAAAAGGTGACACGATAGGTTTAACAAGGTTTAACAACAACAAATTGTTAAGATAGACTCTGATATTATATTAGAATTGGAGAAATTAAGACTAACTTCACAAAACCAATTTATAAAATGAGGTTTGCATCTCACTTATATATTATTGTTTGATAGTATCACTAGTCGATGTAGAATCTTCAACAAAAATCTATGCAGCCTTAGGAGTTGGAGAAACAGAAGCTAGTGCTTTGAAAGAGGATGTGGATGATTCATATATTGGTTCAGGAACTCCTTTATTTGACGGGGTGGTGCCTTGTAGGATCACCAAGGAATATCCAATGTGGCGCCAGCTGACACACCACTACAGGCTTCCCATTCCTAAAGTAGTTAGTCATATTGAGATGTGTGAGAATAATAATGCCATGGACGTAAGAATCCATGATCATATCAACAATCTCCAGAAATCACAGCAAAGGACATTAAGACAATCATAACTAAGCTACCAAAGTAAACATCAATTTTACAATGAACTATGAAGATATAAAATAATTTAACATTGACAAATGGAAAAATCTCAGTTTCTAAAAGCAAATACGATTAATTTAACTCTTATGAGAAGTTTGATTTGTTTTATCTTACTTTTCCTGTTAAGTGTTTGTTAAGAAGTTTATCCAAATTGGGGCATTTCTAGTTTCTGGTCTTTGATTAAAAAGTAGCACCTGGGTTATGATATGAATATATCGCTTGTTTAATAAGACAACAAGAAAAATAGAAAATTATGAAAAAATTTGCGTTTCAAATGAGAATGTCAGTTATTGAATGGTAATGAGCATGTTTTTGCATAATGTTTCAAGAGAAAATCTTGCTTAATACCAGAAAATGTTAATGTGGTGCAGCAGCAAGCAAAGAGGTCAGAATTCAAGGGCTTCACTGGCAGACCCATATACTCAGTTTGGTCATTGGTGTGGTTCAGAAAGTGAGCAGCGGGCAATATTTGTTGATGAGATCAAATGTGTTGGTTGCCTGAAATGTGCATTGTTAGCTGAGAAGACTTTTGCTATTGAATCAGTTTATGGAAGAGCAAGGGTTGTTGCTCAATGGGCAGATTCCCCGCACAAAATTGATGAGACAATACTAATAGAATCTTGTCCGGTCAATTGCATTTTGTAAGTCTGTATACCATTCTGCATTTGGATTCTTGTTTTGGAAACATTGGAACTCAGAGGATCAAGATGGGCATCATAACTATTTGTTAATTGCTACATAATTGATTACAGAGAGAGGTATTAGGGAAACTCTCTAATAAACTCACTCTCTTTCTGAAACTCTCCGCATCATTGGTTAGAACTTATTAATGACAAATGGAACCCACCAAAATTAGTGATTTTGTAACAAATTCTATCCAATCATAGGGAGAGTTTGAAAAGGAGTTTTTGAGAGACTTCTAACACTCCTCATGTTTGTGGTGATTTGTAGATATTGTACAATATTCTTGACTTCTTGTTACTTAGCATAGAGCCATAGCACATGTCATCACTTTAACTGCATTTGTACACCATTCTTTAAAATTCTGATCTGGCAATAGAAGCTCAGTACTGTTCTGATGCAATTTTGATACTGCTGATTAAAAGAACTACACAAATGTGTTACTACCTACTAGTATCTTGTTAGCTGAGTTGCAAGAACTTCAGGGGATCGTGATATAACTCTTCTTCCCATAATGGGAGATTGAAAGAGGAGTTATCTAATTAGTTGAGGGTTTGTTCTAGAATTTGGCCTTACGTTACAAATATCTACGTGGTGAAAATTTGTTATCTGAATATTTTGTCTTTCCTAGAAAATGGTTGTGCTACTTTCCTGCAGATAGCATCAGGGGATGAGAAAATATTATGAATGAGAAAGCGGTTGTGATGAAAGTTGGATCTGACATTCGCATGCTAGCTCTTTAACATTCATTTATCAAGTATAACAATTCTTATTTTGATGCTGTAGAAGATTGTTGATAATTCCTTATTTTGTTTGAAGAAGAATGTCTTGATAGAAATTTTTCTTGTGCTTTTTCCATCTTTATTTTTGCCAACTGTTTACTATGCTTCTATTAACAAGTATGTTCTTGATTGCACATATTTTTAAAGATTAAATAAATTATTTACAGCATACGGAAACTTATAATAGCTATTTGGAATTTAGATAGCAGACGGTGGTGCTTACTGCTTCTAGTACTGGACCCCTTGATCTAGTTAACTGCTTGCCCATCATATCTGGTTGGCTAAGGTTCTCCTGGATTTAACTTCGATGCTGTAAATTTTAATTGTTGGTATCCTGTGGTTGATAAGCTTGTACACAAATTAGAGATGATTTTGATAGCTTTTGGAGTTCTCTAAGTAACAATTCTATAATGGTTTTCTTAGGACTGCAATCTTAGAAGCAATGTTACATTAGTAGAAGCACAGTGCTTGAAACTTCATAGATAGACTTCAATTTTTAGTCATTTGAGAACCTGTATCAGTTTTTACTTTTTTGGATTCATACTGGTGTTCCTCTATTTGTACATTTTTGTTTCTTCACTTCGGGATTATCTGTTCCCTGATTTCATGGAAGTTATCTTTCTCATTTTTCTCGGAATAAATCTGCCATGTTGCACTCAATCACTCTTCTATGAGTGAAATTTCTTGTTTCAACTCAAGAATGCTAAAACTTACAAATCTACTCTCTATAGTTGAATTGTATTTATAAAGCAAGAGACTAGCTTTTTTGTATTTTCACATTTTTTAATTTCATAGGACCTCTGATATCAAGGGATGGATTGAGCAACTAGCAAGCAGAAATTGTTGGATAGTTTATTGAAAGGGAGAATTGATTTCATTATGCTAAAAACAGCAAAGTATGGCTAAAGTAAGACTCTGAGTAGCACTCATTGTGCTGAGTGCGTTATCCGGATAGGATTTGTCAATTTGTATTAAAGAATAACCATTAATTTGTAGCAATTGCAATTGGAACTTAAGTACTAATATGAAAATTATTTTGGTCAGGAGTCATTAAATTTCAGATTCACGGTTCTCCTTGTCAATGACCATTCCTCTGCTTTTGAATACACTCTGGTTGTTGAAAGGTCCAACCTTGCAGCTTTGGGGTTCTTGATGTCCAAGCAGTCACATGGCAACGTTAAGAGTAGGTGCAGGTCATACAACTGGTGCTCGTGTCTATTTGTAGATGTGTAGCAGTTTCAGACTAGATTCCAGGAAACAATGGAAAAGGCTTCAAAGTATTCCGAGGTTAGTTTGACATGTAAAGTGTTCCGAGTTTAGTTTGACATGTAAATGCTAACGATTAAACAATGTATGGATGTAATGGGGGACTATATATAGAAAACAAGAATTCTTTTTCAACATATTATTTATGGTTGGTGAGAATTTATCGAAAAATACAAATTTGTATAAGTTTTATTTGTCATTTTTTTTATAAGGAAAATATTAGTTGTTAATATGTTAGTAGAGAGATTTGAAACTCGCGATCTCTCTTTTCCCGACTCTTCACTTTATCACCAAACTAGACATATAATTTTCCTTCCTAAAGATCTTATTTATCATTAAATATTCTCTTTCCTAATTTTATAGTTTTGAATAAATTTTAACTAATGATAAAATGTGTTAAAAGTGGGTCCCACTTGTTGTGCTAGCACTCGACAAACAAGAATGGTTGTCTTGATTATGCTAAATCTTAAATGCTTGCATTCCTTACTCAATACTCATTCTCTACTTCATGGATTAACTAGAGAACATCTCTTTCAGCAAACAAACCTCCAAAGAGGATCAAGAATGACAGCAATTGAGGCAATAATGGTTGTATGACCTAGTGCAAGTGGTAGTTCATCAGAATCTGAAAAAAGCATGACAAGTTGTATATAAATTGCCTGAACCAGATATGGGCAAGCTCAGAGACGCGGCTGCAAGGAAGAAAGTAAGAGATAGAACAAAGTACTACTACCATCAACTCATGCTCTTCCTTCTTCAACTAAAAGTACTATGAGGCCAAGCCCACTTGAGAAGCTTTCAGATGCTACTACAGGACAGCAAACAAACAAAAGGAAATCTTGAAATATATGAGAATCAAAATAGCCCTATTAGTCGGCGATTACCAATGTTAACTGCATTGACTGCTGTGGATACAGTTTAAATACATCAAGTTGAGTCAACACCTGAGTTGCAGCAGCATGTGGGTGGTTCTCTAGCTCTGCAGATTGTTAACAGCTCTTGGTTGCAGTGCATGTTGGCAGCAGCTAGATTGTATATGATTGGAATGGCAATTACAGAATTATTGGCCATAGTTGGAAATAAAAATAGGTAGAAGTACATATAAGGAGCTTTAAAGTTTAGTACCAAAAATAGTATAGATAAATGAAATGTAATAAACTGTAAGGTATATATAAAAATAAAATAAAATAAAATAAAAATCATGAATCACAGAAATGGTGTATCACAATTTATCCATTAAGAATGCCATACTTAATCGATTCTCTGGCTAAGTTTCTTCTGAAACACGTGTGTAAATATTAACTCAAAATAGTTTAGACAAATCTTCAGAAATATTTACCTACCATACTCCTTTTTGTTTAATTACTTTTTGTTAACTAATAATAACTTAAAATTTATTACTTATTTTGTTGAGCTATTATGATTGAAGTATATAAATTTAGATAATATTTATGTTTTTTAAATATTATACTGATTTATTTTTTATATTATATTTGTATATACGTATAAGATGTTGATATATTAATTGTATATATAAGAAAAGTGAGTTACATATGCAAAGGTTTAACGTTATATTGTAATATTTTTCATCACAAAAAGGCCTTATATAATGATAAAAAAAAGTCATATATATTGATAAAAATACTTAATATATAAGTATTGAGTCCAAGTTCCAACAAGAGAAGCTGTATATTGATGGTAATCCGAGCAAGCAACATGAAGAGAAAGGGAGTAAAGTAGAATTTTGAGATTTTTGAAGGGTGAATAGCAATAAAAAGAAGAGAGTCCTTGGGCAAGGCAAAGCGAAATAGGAAGAACCCTAATTGTGTGGCATCGTGAAAGGATGAAGCTCTCCTTCTCCGTGCACTCTGCGAAACCCCAATCGAAGCCGAAACAGGTGAAGAGGTTGGACGACCCTTGGGCTGCCGAAGACGAGACCGCCAAAGGAAAACTCCTCATCACCGAATTCGACCCTTCTAAACCGGCCCCCGCCCCCACCCCTGTTATCCCCCCTATTCAAAACGAATGGAAACCCATCAAGAAGATGAAGAATCTCCACCTCCCCACCGCCGCCGACACCCAATCCCTCGCGTTCGAACTCGCCGCCGACCCCCACGCCCACGCCCACGCCCTCGAGTCCGACATGTCCTACGGCCTCAACCTCCGCAACAACAAGCAGGACGGCGGTCACGATGGTTTGCGTTTGCTCCGGCGGCCCGTTCCGGTGGAGGCCACGATGCTGCATAAACTGAAGGACGATCTGGAGAGACTGCCTGAGGACCAGGGTTTCGAGGAGTTTAAGGATGTCCCCGTGGAGGGGTTCGGCGCGGCTCTTCTGGCTGGTTATGGTTGGAAGGAAGGGATGGGGATTGGGAAGAACGCTAAGGAGGATGTTAAGGTGGTCCAGATCAAGCGCAGGACTGACAAGGAAGGTTTAGGATTTGTTGGTGATGCTCCTGCCCCTCTTGTTCGCCCCAATTATGATAGGGACAACAATAATATCAAAGATAAGGATAAGGAGAAGGTTGTTAGGATTGTTGGGGGAAGAGATGTTGGGTTGAAGGGTAGTGTTGTGTCTAGGATTGGCCTTGATTATCTTGTTTTGGAGCTTTCAAGGAGTGAGGAGAAGGTGAAAGTGAAGGTCAAGGTGGAGGATGTTGCTGAATTGGGTTCTAAGGAGGAAGAGAGGTGTTTGAGGAGATTGAAGGCTAAGCGGGGAAGGGATGAGGTGGAGGAGAAGAGAGGGGATGGTAGTAGAAGAGAGGAGAGGACACCCAGGGATGAGAGGAGACTGGTGGACCATCGGAAGCTTTCTTGGCTTACAAGTCACATTAGGGTTAGGGTGATTAGCCGGGATTTTAAAGGGGGGCGCTTCTATTTGAAGAAAGGGCAGATTCTGGATGTCGTCGGCCCTACTACTTGTGATATATCTATGGATGAGAGCAGGGAGATTGTTCAAGGAGTGTCTCAAGATGTTCTTGAGACTGCAATTCCTAAACGTGGTGGACCTGTGCTTGTATTGGCTGGTAAATACAAGGGTGTGTTTGGTAGTCTGATGGAGAGGGATTTTGATCGAGAAACTGCCATTGTTAGGGATGCTGATACCCACAACCTCCTCAATGTGAAACTTGAACAGATTGCGGAGTATTTAGGGGATCCAAGCTTATTGGGGCATTGATTCTGTTGCATCTCATGTGGCGAACGACTATAATTTCATATGGATCACCAGATTTGCAAGTATGCATCTTTGGAATCTTGATGTTTTTTCTCTTTTATACTCCATGAACTTGTACCGTATGTGATTAGCTTTGTAACAATGATCTATTTTCGCTGTTCATTTACATTGCAATACTGAACTCTATGTAAAAGGTGTGGTATCTTTTATCTTTTATTTAGACAATTGCTATTCTATCTGTTAACTTTCTGTTTGATTTCATCACTACTTGTAAAGCCTCCAGAGCAGCCATGATTTATGTCAGTTGCAGTTATAGTGTAATCTAGCTCGTTAGTCAGAACATTAGCGGGTTCTCTGGTGTGTGGAATCTATTGTCTGATTCTTGTGGATGAAATGCCTATCAGGATCTTTTGTTTTATGAGCTTTCATGTTCCGTTGTTGACATTAATACTAACTGTTTTTGAGATCAGGCTGGTGCACCTCTAGTTATGTGTATATAGGTACATGGCTGTTTGTTGTTATTTAGTCATCTATAATTAAAATTTTATTTGGTATTAAGTGTTTATTATTTTTGTGTATGTGTATATAGGTACATGGCTGTTTGTTGTTATTTACTCATCTATAATTAAAACTTTATTTGATATTAAGTGTTTATTATTTTTGTGTATAGGAGTGTAGTTATCTAGGTGTAGCGTAGCATATAGCAAGGTACTTATAGTGCTTCAAATAACTTTTGGTCTTGTCTTTCTTATATTTCATGTTTAGCTTGTTCTTTCCCAAACTGGGAATGCTTGTTTCATATCTACAATAATTTTTGTAGCTGCAAACTATTTTGCTAGCTTTAAGAAGACAGTTTTTAGTCATTTGTGCAACAATTAAACTTCAGGCACTGAGATCTGAAAAACTATGCCTTCAAGTAAACCTTTTTACCTTTGCTGATTTTTAGTTGTGTTGTTATATTTAGATAAATGCTTTCTGTCTAAACAAGGTATAGATACATAATATAGTAACAGAAAAGTGGAACGAGACAAATGTGAATAATCTTGTTCTTATGTAGCCCTTTAGTTTATGCCTATCACTTGCTGATGCTAGGCATATATGTTTTTCTATGCACCTATATATTTGATTGGTATGAATTTTGTCTTAAATTTCGTTCTGCTTGGTGGTCGGTGGCTTTGTTCTTTGCTTTCTCTTCTGTTCTTTTCTTTATACAGTTTAGAAGAGTCAAAGATCTGTGTTGGGACAGGGAAAGACAGGCTTAAGTTAAGTAACCTCAGTTGTTTGATTTGCGCAAACAATTTCCATCTTAGATTTATTGGAATGACAAGTTTCAATTGAGTGATATCACAAACTAGAATTAGATTGACTATGGCATTAGTTACATTGATTGTTATTAAAATCATGAATGTAAATATTAAATTAAGTGCCTGTGACTATTGGATTTAGAACAAACTAGTACATTTTTGTCAGAACATGTTCTCTTATTAGGCTTTAGATTTTGAAAAGAAATATTTTGTTCGATGTTGTTTCATATTAGTTTGAACATTACAAATGTGGTCCATTAAATGATCTGATGTTATGAATTGCTGATTCTTCGTTGATGTTGTGAGAACGTTGTTCATATTGTTCACAAAAGTTTGGGCATTGGCAGGGTATGAGCATTGTTATTGTAATAGTGGCCAATATTTTATACTTGTCATTGGCATGTAATGGGTAATTATTGTATTAAACATGTAAGTAAGTATCTTACTTGGATGTTCTTGGTTGTTTCAGCGTGACCATTTCTGTTGGCTCTATTTGGTATGTCAAATTGCTTTGAGGTGATGAATAATAATAGTATAGGGTTGTTTATCTTTTGGTTTGGATTTTGTTTACTGAATTGGGTTTGCTACCCTTCTAAGGGTTTCAAGTTAGGAGTGTATGTGCGCTCTTCTATGGATTCAGTTTAATAATTTGTTTTTGATTGATGATCTGATGTATAGATTTGATTTGATATACCAAGATGGTTTGAATTGATATAAATTCAGTGACTTGTGGACGCATACTGATAGTAGGGCATGTGATTTTGTAGGTTGTCATTTGATTTGAATCTACTTTGTATGAGACCTCAGGCTGGTCGGAGTCTATGGTATGCCCAAGATAGAGCTCAAAACTTCAGCTTCCTGATTCATTTTCTAATCTTCAAATGTATATCAGGTTCGTTTAATGGGGATGGAGACAAGTTTAGTTGGTTGTTTGAATGGTCTATGGCCTATGGGTTGATTCTTGGTTCTTATCTTGTTTATTGTCTTTTGATTCTAAACTGTAATCTTGCCATAGACCGGGAAAAATGCTTACTTTGGGAAACCTATTAAACTTCTCAAGTTCAGTTTGAAGCTTAAAAATTTCAATATCCCAACCCAAGGTGTTGCAGAGCTGCTAGCCCTACCAATTGGGAGAACCGACCGATACAACTTCAACACAATTGCTCCACAAAGAGGTGGTGGTTCAAATAGGTTAGTAAAGACCACATGATTTGTGATATTACTGGCAAGACAATGAGAGGTTGCAAAACGAACTTGCAACGGAACGCTTGATCAGAAAGGATATTTTATTGTAGATTTGTTCTTGTGTTTAATGACAAGATTAAAAACAAGCTTTCATTTGCTGAGTAAATTCACTCTTTAGCATTCAATCATATAAATGAAATGTCTTCGTTCTGTGCTAGGAAGGATTTTAGGCCCTTCGTAATTAGTTGTGAAGAGTTGGAAACCAAATAAATAAAAATGTAAAGTACATGTGTTTTAAATTTAAACGTGTATTCGGACTTTGAAGTATTCTAACATTATTGTGTTATACACTTAATCTGTAGTTAATGTAATACACGAGAACATTTTAAAAGCAATTAAGCAAAATTGTTCGTTATTAGTAAACATTTTAAAAATATTTCAATAAAGATCTGTACGTGTGTATTAAAGTTGCTATTATTTATTTGGTTGGATTTACTACAATGTAAAAAAATTAAGGTAACAAGCAGATATTCCTATATTCATACCATACTCCAGATTTGAATGGCAAATAGGAATCACTAATTGTTATCCTTCAAGCTTGTAGTTTCGATTTAAATTATGAAGCCAACTCCCAATGGTTTCATTGTTTTCGTAGCAATATAAATTTAAATATTTATAAATATGGCAGGAAGCCTTATGATGAGAAAATTCAATCAACATATAGTCATAAACAAAATAGAAATAAATTTATTTAGTTTTAATTTATTTTCCTCTGATTAAGTAACTTATACCTCAATTTTTTAAAAATATTTTCTGATTCATTTTTAATATTTGACAAAATAATCAGACATAATACATGCAATACTTGTTCGTTCAACATCAAACTTACATGAAAAAAATGTTAAATTTTTTAGGGAGAAAAATGTTAATTGAAATTTAGAAATAGTAAAGTTTCGGATAACTATTTACTATATTAAGTTAGCAAATCTTTATTTCGGGCCTTGAAAGATATATAAGGTGTTCACAGTTAGATCTTTGAAAGAAATTATTGATTTCTAAGCATTATATAAATAATTTTTTAAAGTGTAATATTAATTAAGTGGCCATTTTATTTGTTTCCACATAAATTTCAATTAATATCTATTATAATTTGAATTGACACTACTTTTATAAATTTTTTTCTAAATTTCTATTTTATCCCTTTTTTAACTTACCAGAAAATTAAAAAAAATTCAAATTTTTTTAGCTCTCCAATAATTTTTTTTTTAACTCTCTGACGAGAGTTTGCCAGAGGCAAAAAAATTTCAAAATTTTTTAACTCTTTTATGAACTCTTGCCTGGCAAGCTCTTGCTGGAGATCAAGCAGCCACTTAAAGTAGCTTCTTTGGTTACCTTAACTTTGATGATTACTAGATTTGCACAACTGGGTTTGGTGTTGAAGCTGTTGATTTATTTTGCAATATGTTGGTAAGTGGGTACATACCTGATAAGTTTACTCAAACTAGTCTTTAGTCAGCGAGTGTTGAGATAGAGTTGTTTTCACTTAAGAAGAAGTTGCATTCTTGGGTTATTAGGTCTGGACTGGCTTCTGATGTGTGTGTGGGTTATAGTCTGGTGGATTTGTATGAAAAATATGGAGCTGTGGAAAATTCTTGGAAATTGTTTAATCGCATGTCGCGTCATAATGTTATGTCTTGGACTACACTCATTTCTAGGTATATGAAAGGGAGGCAAGAACTAAAAGCCATGAAATTGTTTTGCAGTATGCTTCATGGTCATGTTGCACCAAATTACTTCACATTCTCTAATGTCATCAAGGTTTGTGCAAGTGTTGTTGATTTTGGCTCTGGGAAACAATTGCATGACCATACAATTAAACTGGGTTTTTCTATGATTAATTGTGTGGGGAATTCTCTTGTTGACATGTATGCAAGGTCTGGAAAAATGGAATGTGCTCAACAACTTTTGATATCTTATTTAAGAAGAATTTGATTTCATTTAATAGTAATACTGTTATTCATGCAAATGCAATTGCAAAACAATTGGATTCTGAAGAATCATTTAACCATGAAATTGAGCAGACTGGTATTGGTGCTAGTTCTTTTACATATGTATGCCTCGTAAGTGGTACTGCTTGTTTAGGCACAATTGGTAAGGGTGAACAAATTCATGCCCTCATAGTAAAGTCAGGGTTTGGAACCAATTTATGCATTAATAATGCTTTAATCTGTATGTATTCAAAGTATGGAAACAAAGAAGCTGCCTTGCAGGTCTTTAACAACATGAGGAATCGCAATGTCATAACTTGGATCTCTATCATAAGTAGTTTTGCAAAACATAGGTTTGCTACAAAAGCTTTATAATTGTTCTATGAAATGCTTGAAATAAGTGTAAAGCCTAATGAGGTAACTTATATTATGGTTTTGTCAGCCTTATGGGTATTCACGGGTTGAGTTAGGCCGGGTTTAGGCAAACCTAAGACCCAACCCAATCACAACTCATCAGGGTTGGGTTGAGTTTTTGTGTTTTTTTCTCATGTAATCTAACCTAACCCAACCTGTCATTAAATGGGTCAAATTGGGTTAGTTGAGTCACCATTTTAAAAAATATTATTTAAAAAATAAATTGAATGTTTAGAATTTTTTTTTAATATATTTTTTAGGATATTTTTTTTAAAAAAAATAGGATATATTATTGTTGTAACATAAAAATAAACAATAAACTATTGGCTCTAATAGTGTGAAGAATCAATTCTTAGGATAGTTTAAAATATTGGTTGAAAGCTCATTATTGGTTTTCTATCTATAAATAAATATTAGCTAGTTGGAGTGAGAGTGTGCGCTTGTAGTGCAGAGTATCTGTCTTAGTGTGTGACAGTCTCAATTCAAAAGTTATAAATTAAACTATTAAAGACATTTTTAATTTAAAATAATAAATAATAATATAATATTATTATCGAGTTGGATTGGGTCTCGATTTCAACTCACTGAACTTGTCACCAAACCCGTAGGGATTAGGTTTGATAAGTTAGATTAGGCTTCACCCAATCTAAACAAAAACTCAACTCAGTCACTTTGGGTTGGATTGAGTCATCGGGTTACCTAACCCAATAAACACCCATAGGCTTAGTCATGTTGGTTTAATTGATGAGGCATGGAAACACTTCAATTCCAAGCATTATAACTACCGTATAGTTCAAAGGATGGAATACTATGCATGTATGGTTGATTTGCTTAGGCGATCTGGAATGCTTTTGGAAGCCATTGAATTTATTAACTCCATGCCTTTTGATGCTAAAGCATTGGTGTGGCATACATTTCTTAGTTCTTGTTGGATTCATCGTAACACCAAGCTTTGGGAGCATGTTGCAAAATTGATTAGCGAGAACCTTGTGATCCAGCTACCTATATATTATTGTCAAACTTGTATGCATCAAAAGGGAGGTAGGATGATGTGGCAGCCCTAAAAAGAAGCATAAAACTGAAAAAATTAGTAAAAGAAACAGATTTAGTCTACATGATCTCTGGCAAGAGCTTGTCGGGAAGTTAAAAAAATTTTAAATTTTTTTAACTCTCCAGTGAGAGCTTGCCAAAGAGCTAAAAAAATTTCAAATTTCTAGCAAGAGCTTACTGAAGAGTTAAAAAAAGGGATAAAATGAGAATTTAAAAAAAAATTATAAAAATAGTTGTGGATTCAAATTATCGTAAGTGTTAATTGAAATTCTCTGTTTCCATATGAGGTTATGTGGCCTTTTCACATCCATAGGGGATTTGAATTAAGGGAATTTGTATTAACACTTACCCTAATTTGAGGTAACACCTAGTCTTTTAAATTTTTTTCTAAATTTTCATTTTATGCCTTATTCTTTCTCCTCTCTCCTTTACATAATTTTCTCCACCCTTACTCTCTCTCCTTACTTTACATTTTGCCTGCCTCTTTCGTCTCTTCTTACCTCTTTGTTTCCATTCTCGCATTACTATATTTAATATTTCCTTATCTATGTTTTGAAATTTATTTTAAAATTTAAATTTTGAAATAAATATTATTTTAATTATTGTTTTAAATTTAAAATTTGAAATAAATATTGTTTTAAATAACTAAAAAATGAAATTTAAAATAAATATTGTTTTAAATTTAAAATTTGAAATAAATACTGTTTTAAATAACTCAATAAAATTGGAAATTTGAAATAAATATTGTTTTAAATACCACAAAAAATTTGAAATAAATATTGTTTTAAATTTAAAATTTGAAATAAATATTGTTTTCAATAACAAAAAAAATTGGAAATTTTAAATAAACATTGATTTAATTATTGTTTTAAATTTGAAATAAATATTGTTTTAAATAAAAAAAATTAAAATTTAAAATAAATATTGTTTTAAATAATTAATAGTAAACCATGAATATTAACTTTTTAAAAACCATAATGAGACTTGTTAATAAAAAAAAATAGTAATAGTTAAAAATCATTAATTACATGTAACAAATTTATTAATGCAATCACTAATTTGACTTCATGAATTTATAATTAATTTTTTTTACTCTTAAGCAACGGTTCACCAAAGAGTGAAAAAAAATATGCAAATTTTTTTCCTCTCCGGCAAACCGTTGTTAGAGAGTAAAAAAAATTACAATTTTTTTTTACTGTATGATAATGGTTCGCGGAAAGTAAAAAAAATTGAGGGTATATTAATATTTTTTATCAAAATAGATGAGATTTCAAATTTTAGTAGGTGTGAATTGAAAAATCCTGAATTAACACCTCCCATAATATAAAGTAACACTACTCCCATAATAAATGATTTATATACCCTTCATTTTATCTCTCCTATTATTCTTTGGCAAACTATTGTCGGAGAGTAATAGGAGAGATAAAAAAACTATACTAAAAACGTAATTCATTAAAAAAAATTAAATTATTATACTAAAAAAAATTAAATTACTCTACTAAAAAAATAAGAAATTAAATAACTATACTACATGTAATTAACTATACTAACCAAATACTTAATTAAATAATTATACTAAACACGTAATTCATTAAATAAATTAATATAATAAACATGTAATTATAATAATAAAAAAATAATAAATTAAATAATTATACTAAAAATAATAAATTAATTACACCAAAAATTAATTAAATGACTATGCTAAAAAACAATAAATTAAATTACTATACTAAAATAAATAAGAAATTAAATTTATATTATATGTAATTAACTACACAAACCAAAAAGTAAGGAAAGGCAAAAGAGGGGATCGAAACAGAAAATGAGGAGAGGGGAGAGAGTGCGGATATATAAGGAGAAAAGAAAAAGAGAGATTTAGAGATAAAATGGAAATTTAAAAAAAAAATAAAAAGAGTATGTGTTAATTCAAATAAGGGGTATTGCTAATTGAAATTCTCTTGGAGAGAAAGACTTCCTTAAACACAAACCCAAAAATGATGTGTTAGACACATCAAATAAGAAATTGTCACCTCATTAAAAATAAATAATTATAAACAATAGAATAAACATTCAATTTTATATTTTGAAAAAGACTTTTCTGGTTCTGACTCCTCTCATGTCTTCACCCTCTACCCCTAACGCATCACCGTGTCTTCTTGGGTCAGCTCATCCACACCCTTGCCATTTCCAACACCACCTTTGGCTGCTCCGGCGACTTCCACATTACTTTCCTTGCACTTTGCATATTTTTTACTCTTCAAGTTTAAGCCTTTTCAGTTTTTTTATTGTTGTCTCCTGCCACATTCTCCAAAAGCCCAACTCAACGCTAACTTGTTCCCTTCTTTATTTCACTTTCTCTGCTTCTAGGTATGTCACTCTCTCATCACAAAGAAACACCATTTACCTAGTCAATTTCGTGTCTGCCTTTGCTTATGTTGTATCTTTACTTTAATTTTGTTGAGATTGGTTGTGTTTCAATTTTTAAGATTAAGTAATCCCATGTTATATCTATGTTAATACTGTTTATGTTTTTTTAATTTTTTTAATCTTTCTAAAAATGGTTTAGGTTATTTGTTTAAGAGTTTTCGTTATTATTGGTTAGATGTTGTGGTTTCCTCTGGGCTGAGAGCATTAGTGCTGAATTATATACATCTTCATGTTGCTAAATCAAATACTATATGTTTATGCGCTATTTTAATTAAGTGTTGTTCTACTCACTTTCTAAGGATGAATGGGTCCAGAATAGGATAGTACTCATAGCACCTGGTGGTCCAAATTTGGTTACCTGGACAGTATGCTTTGGCTTTTTGCTAATTTATCCAATCCCACACCCTAAAGACAATGGTTTGTGTGGATTTAAATCAGAACCCATTAGTAATGTTTGAAAAAATAATGTTTATTTGAGAATTTTCTCTGGTAATGTTTATTTTAGTAATGTTTTTTTAAATATTCTCCCTATTTTTTCATTATTTTAGAAAAAATTATAATAATTTTATTTGCAGGGGACGATATGGAGCATGATAAATATCAATCACTTGAATTTGATGAGCCTAAATACATTTTTCTTGGTCAATTTGTACATAACCAAGACGAAGCTTATAACTTATACCAAGCACATGCTTTCAAAATGGGGTTTAGTGTAAGAAAAGGTAAGGAGTTGTATTATGATAGTGAGAAAAAGTTCACACGCTCGAAATATTATTTTTGTTCTAGAGAAGGGTTTAAAAATAATGAAGTTGGAGCTGAAGTGGCTTATGAGAGGGAAACTTCAAGAATAGGTTGTAAAGCAATGGTGCGATTTAATGTGAAGGAGTTTAGAAAATTACACAGTTGGTACTCAATCACAATCACAAGTTTGTGCCACCAGAGCAAAGACACTTGTTGTGTTCTATGAGAAATATATGAACTCTCAAAGGGGTGTGATAAAGTCTATAGTGAATGTTGGTATAAAAGTTACAAAGATTTGGAGTTATTTAGGAGAGGAAGTTGGTGGATTCAATAAACTTGGTTTGACCGTGAAAGATATGCAGAATTATGTCTACACTGAAAAGTTGAAATTGATTGAAGCTGAGGATGCTCAATCATTAGTGAATCTCTTGCAGAGTAGACAAGCAGAAGATCCAATGTTCTACTACAATTTGCAATTAGATCAAGAGTCACATCTCATTAATGTGTTTTGGAAAGATGGAAAATCCAAAGTTGATTATGATTGCTTTGGGGATGTTGTGATTTTTTATACCACTTATCGTACTAATAAATACAACTTGATTTATGCCTCTTTTGTTGATGTAAATCATCATTGGCAAAATATCATGTTTGGTTGTGCCTTATTGTTTGATGAAACTGCTATTTCTTTTAATTGGTTGTTTAAAGTGTTTTTGGAAAGTATGGGAAACCAACAACGAAAAACAATTTTCATAGATCAAGATGCAGCCATGGCCAAAGCAATCAGACAGGTAATGCCAAATACATGTCATCAATTATGCTTGTGGCATATAGCAAAAAATCCTCCTTCTTATTTGGGTTCTCTCAATTCTGACTCTAAGTTTCAAAGCCTATTCCAAAGATGCATGATAAGTTGTAATTCAGAAGAAGAGTTTGAAAGCACTTGGGAAAAGATGATGAATGAATACAAGTTTCATGATCATGTTTGGTTGAGCAATATGTACAAAATTCGTCATAAGTGGAGCACTGTTTTTAGTAAGGATGTATTTTCAACTGATATCAAATCCTTTCAAAGAAGTGAAAGTACAAATAGTGCATTGGGTGAAATTGTAGGTAAAACAACTAGTCTCACACAATTCTTATTGTCACTTGAGAAGATGGTAAAAAAGTGGCGACAGTTAGAAGTTGAGAAAGAATTCAAAAATAGCCAAAGTAAGCCTCCTCGCATTATTAAATTAGTGAGACTTTACGACATGCATCTACAATTTATACTCATAAGATTTTCAAACTTTTTTTGAAAGAGTATCTTGAGGGAACAGGGGGAAACACTTCCATAGAGATTGATGGGTATGATAATGTATCAAATCATGAAGTCATTTTAAATCACATGCCTCAGAAGAAGCATATTGTGTCATTTGACTCTTCCACTACCATGATCAATTGTAGTTGTCACAAGTTTGGTTCCATGGGCATTCTTTGTAGTCATGCTTTGTGAATTTATTACATTAAAGGTATTTTGAGAATACTTAATTGATACTTTTTGAAAAGATGGTCAAAGAATGCAAGGTCCAAGATTTATGAACACATGAATGGGGTCTTGGAAGAAGACGCTACCTCTAAGATGAATTCAATGACCAATGATGATAATGCTAGTCTTTTTTTATCATAATGCTATTATGAAGTCATTCTATAATTTAGTTTTGGAAACTCAAGAAAACAAAGAAGCTCAACAAGTTATGTGGAATTTACTTGAGATTGGAGTTGAGCGTGTGCAACAATGTCTCAGTAAGGTCAACTTAAATCCAAATTCAACAACCAATGACATATGTTCCAATCAAAATGAGGAGAATCACCATTTTGAAATCCTAAATCCTCCTCTTGTTAAGACAAAGGGAATGTGTAGTACTCGTAAGAAAGGACATTTTGAGAAAAGGAAACAAATGACCATGAAGGTGAAGAAAAATAAAGGTAAGGGAACAAATACTTTTCTTAATGACACATTTTGTAGTTGTATAAGGATATATCTAATACATTCTCTTGTTTTGATCTTTTATATAGAGAAACAAAAGGAATGAGAGTTTTATGCTACTTATCATGGAATGAAGGACCTATCTAATGTTCAAACATGGATGGATGAAACTTTTAATGTTACTTATGTTTTCTTTGGAAGCACCTTTATAGGTTTGATATATGTTTTAATTTTAATTGGTTTAACATATCTTATAATATTATATTCTAACTAACTATATTCTTATATTCTGTTATAGGTAAATCATCCTTCAAACACTATGTCATTGAATGCAAGCATTGCACAATCACAATTATATAGGCATCAAATGGCTTCAACTGTTAAGTTGAGAAGTGGAATGTATTAGGTCCCTAACTTTGGGGACAAATTTAGCATGACAGATTCTGCATTACAGTGTTTATGTTAGATTTAATACTGTTAACTCTATGACAAAATTATTATTTTTTACAGTTTTTCTGTATATAGTGCATTATGCAATATGCTACAACAAATTAAACTAATTATATTATGTAGTATGAAGAGTTTATTGATAAATTTGCTCTTGCTTTTCATATTTGTAGACTGATATTGCTTGGAAGGAAAATGTGTAAAGAAAAAATAACAAAGGAATATGGAGGATTTAAGTATTAGAAACATAAGAGAATTAATTTGTCATTAGCTAAAATGAAAGTGGAGGATGAAATTATAAAAATAAAGTGTATTGCGATATAGGATACTCCAAGAAAATAAAGCAAATGATAATTGAATTTTTGAGAAAGAAATGTTCTAATTAGTGAGTAGATATGCATTGTAGTCACGTTTGTTTATATACTCTTTTCAAATTAAACAAATTAAATTTATTATACAGTATGCTACAACAAATGACAACTTTTACAACCAGTAAACCAATTTTCAAATTTGAAACTTTTATATTTTTAACAAACACTACAATTTTCTGGCAACATCAATTGCCACTTCTAGGGCCTCCTGCATATCAACCTATGTTGAGTTGCTCTTGCCTTCCATATTTTTCAGTGAAGAGTTTGGTTATCACAAAATATAGAGCAAGTAGTGACTATTATGCTTTTACTGATATTCCATATAAGCAAGCTAAATCAGATGGAGCATATGCACTTTAGGTATGGAAGGAAAGAGAGAACTTAAATCCATATTTGCTGTAGTTTGATGTAGTGTTTGAAGACTAGCACAATATAGATGTTTTCAATCAACAAGTTCTTTTGCTAGCTCTCTTTGATGATTGTCCATCAAATCTTCATTTATAACCACAATTAAAGGTTTTCCCAACCACAATGTCTCAAATATGCTACCTGACCCTGCATAAATTCGGAATACTTATAGCTAGCCCTAAACAATTAACAAAAATAAAGGTTACGTAACCCTAGTCCCAACAATAATAACAACAACAAAGACAGAAGTTACTTGAAGTTTCCTCTTACTAAGCATGGTTATCCTTTTTTATGTGAATGATGTCCTCCCTGCTTAATCAAAATACAATACCAAATTCAAGTGTTTCTTTTCAACTTATTCTTTCTACAAAAGAGTTGGTGAATGGAATTACAACGCTTTCTACATGGCTAATAATGGAATAATAGTCCTTGCTAACATCGTCTCACAAATCCATTTTAAATAGGATACAACATATTGACTTCACTTACATTAAATCCAAGTTTGTGTTTGAAACAGGTCCTAAATTGGGGAAGCTAACATAAAATGGATCAAAGGAATCAACTCAGTAAGCCCATATTATTAAATAACTATTAAGGATGTTGATATCCAAGTGAATTACTATTAAGAAAACATATCAAAGAAAATAATTCATTCATGTTAGCAGTTTTGATTATTTCTAGATAATTACTATTCATAAATAATTAGGAGTTTGTACTTGATGGAAAGGTGTATAATTAGAAAATGTGATTATTTCTAAATAGACGATCTTACACTATCAACTATTCTAGTGTTAACCATTATTACATAAAGCATATTTAAGAATTCAAGATTTTTAAACTTCAGTTATGAACTTTTAAAGTGGTTTTGATTACCCCCTTATACTTAATTTTAGTTACATACTTTTGACTGGTGTCTTAATTACTTTACGGTTGACCAGTGTCTTGATTACTTTAGGATGAAATTGGAAGTCTATCTAAGTATGCTAAAAGTCCAAATAGAAATAGTTCTTCATATGACATTCTATCTTTATTTCTCTTTTTTAATTTTTAAATAAAAAAAAGCCTTTTCAGTTTTAACATGTTTAAAACTTACAAAGCTTTAATTTGAGGGAAAGTGCTAGAAATAACATCTAATAGAAAATAATATGTTTGTGTATCTCAAGTTTAAATGCATTTAGTGTTCAAATTCTCTAGATTATATCCTCTTTTTCTCTCATCTGCTAAATCTAAATTCAACATAAGCAAAGATTGTCAAACAAATAGTTGTGCACATTATAATATTAATGTACTACATCTTCTCCATGGTAAAGTGTTAGCTAGATAGTTCTATATTAGGTTGAGATCAACTCAAGAAGCAAAACTAAAGCCTTTCTTGCAATTTTAAAAGAGAGAAAAAAGCTTATAGATGCCTTTAAGGCATCATGAACATTCCTTACTCTGCATTTTCAGCAAGATCTCATGTACATAAGAATAAGTAGTATAAAAATAATTCTTTCCTAATTTTTTCATCACTATTTTTAATAGCATGACAAATTAAACCGCGAACAATTATAAGATAACCTACCAATACAGACTTAATGATACATGAAAAGCATGCAATAAACAAGTTGTAACAAGCATACCTACATGGCTAATGATAAGAAAAGCTGATATGAGATGATTAACAATACTGAATGAAAAAGTGAACCAGTCAACAGCAAGTGAACCATCTCCTTCAGACTAAAATTTAAAAAAAAAATGGTTACTAAAAAGAATGAAAAAACTCAATAAAGGAAGAACATAAAAAAATGAGAATAATAAACTCTCAAATTTGTTGTTACCTTAAGATCCGCATGTTTAACTGCTAAAGCGCTACTAGTTCCATTCTGCGTTTGCAAACTAGGGTTTACGAGAATTCCCAATTTTTTTTCCCTCTGCTTTTGGAGGAGCATAATTTCCTCCAATGAGAGTCTGTAAAGGGAAATCAAAACCCTAACATAAAATTGGGTATTAGAATTGTGGAATTCTCATTCATTCCATTCAAAAAATAGAAAAAAAAATAGATATCTAATTGTTTATTATTTTCTAAGTTTATAAAATTTTGACTTAATCTTTAATTAAAATTTTTAATTTATATAAATTAGTTGATGAATAAATATTTTAGTAAAACTATTTAATTTATTTTCATTGGATATATTTTGGTGATCACTAAAATGTAATTTTTAAATAAATTGATTGTTTATACTTTAACTTTAATAATAATTATTTTTCTATAATTTTATGACTTTAATTAATATACAATGTCACATAAAAATTTTTATATTTACATTGATGTTTAATCATTAATTCAAAATAAATCTGTTATTAACTTTATTCATTACCTATTTAAATGTCACATAAATATAAAATCATGGTTAAATAATAATATTTTACAGTTATGGTATATAGTAATTAATCTCTAATTATAAAAGGTTAGGTTTCTTATATCACTTGTTGAAAAGAAAATAATACATGATAGTTTTTTTTTTAAATTTAAAAAATGCAGTACAAAATAATTTCCCGGATGGAATTATTGTTCATCTTCATTCTGGATTGGCAAAGAAGAAAAGAAAAAGCATGAACATGAAGAAGGTGTCTTTTTCCATCCCCTCCGCAAAGCCCCAGTCGAAGCCCCAATCCGTGGAAGCTTTCAACGACGCTTCCACCGCCGAAAACGACACTGACGCAACCAAACACCCCATAACCGAATTCGACCCTTCCAAACCCTTACCCTCCAAATTCACAATCACCCCTCTCCAAAATCAATGGAATCCCAAACCCCAACCTCAACAATCCCCCTGGCGCCGCACTCCCGAGGAGACCGAGCGCCGCCGCAAGCTCAAGCTGAGGGACGATCTCCGGAGGTTGCCGGACGACCCGGGGTTCGAGGATGTCTCCGTGCAGGGTTTCGGCGCGGCGGTTCTGGCTGGGTATGGCTGGACGCAGGGGATGGGGATAGGGAAAAACGCCAAGGAGAAGGAAGACGTGAATGTCGTGCAGTTCAAGGGGCGAGCTTCCAGGGAAGGATTAGGGTTTGTTACCCATCATCCTGCTCTTGCTCCAACCAACCATGCCAATTTGGACCATCGTTTAAAGTCTTTGCAATTATAGTACACTATACTCTCACTCATTGGTAAGCGTCTTTGTTTGTGTTTCGTTAACCTATTGAATCCACTTTCAGTGTCTGTTTAGATACATTTACGTTTCAATGTTTTTGTTAAAAAAAAAGAAGACATATGCAGTGGAAGTATACAAAATGTTTAATCACAGCCTTTGTTGACTTTATCAGCTAATAGTTTAAAAGTCGTTTAAAAGTCATATACAGAAAAAATTATCCATAAAAATTAAACTTAAAAAAACAAGGTAAGAGTAAAATAATTCACATTTCAACTTAAAATCAATTCTGGACCTAAAATCAAAATCAATTCATATAAAACTAAACATGCACTCAATGAAAAAACATGCTTTTCAAGACACAAACAAAAATAATATATGACACTAGTTTTTTATTAAATGCCGCTACCTTGAATGTAATTAGTTTCCAAATGCACCACTGGTTTCAAAATACACCCTTAGTGGTGGGTCTCTAGGAAGTACGTTGAATGAAATTCCCCATTATAACTTTTGTTTTATGAGCTTTCTAGTGCTGGTTTTTATGCTACTATTACTGTTCTGCATTTGAATAAAATCGTTATAGAGACCAGGCCAGTGCTTCTCAAATTACATGTCTATCAATGTTATAGATATGGTTGTTCGTGTTTTTTTTGAAAAATGTCTTTTTAGTCCTATAATTTGGCCAAACTTGGTCTAGTTTCTTATATTTTATGAATTTGGTCTTCAAACATTAAAAAATTATGTGAATTTAGCCAATCAACTTTAAAAAATATGATAAATTTATATAAAGGAAGGGCTAAATCCATGTGATTTTGTAAAGTTTGAGTACCGAATTCATCTATTTAAAAGTACAGAGACTAGATCAAGTTTGACCAAAAGTATAGGGACTGAAAAACATTCTTCCTTTTTTCCCGTCTAGAATCAAAATTTTATTTTATATTTAGTCTTCAGTATTTTTGCACATTGTGGCGCAGTTATCAATGATGAGCTAGTGATTTTATATGCATAAACATGTTTCTTGTCCTTATAATATAATTCATTTTATAGTTCTAGTTCTTATAAAATTTTTCTTATGGTTTTAGTCCTGATAAGTTTAGTCTTTTTTTATTCCTTGAAGACCTATCATTAGGGTTGTTCATTGGGTCGGACGACCCATTGTCCAATCCAACCCAATCTGACCCAAACAGATTGGGTTGGGTTTTTCTTGTGATTGGGTGAAATTCGACCTAACCTAATCAAACTGAATCCACTGCGTGTTGGGTGATGGGTTCAAAAAGTTGAACCCGAAACATAACGCAACCCGACTATAATATTAAATTATTATATATTATTATTATTTAAAATGATGTGTTTTGTTATTATGTATTTCTTTTGATATTATGTTTTTGTTGTCAGATTGGGTTGGGTTTTTCTTGTGATTGGGTGAAATTCGACCTAACCTAATCAAACTGAATCCACTGCGAGTTGGGTGATGGGTTCAAAAAGTTGAACCCGAGACATAACCCAACTCGACTATAATATTAAATTATTATATATTATTATTATTTGAAATGATGTGTTTTGTTATTATGTATTTCTTTTGATATTATGTTTTTGTTAGTTTGGGCAAATTGTGCAATTTGCATATATTTGTATGGTTTGGCTAGCTTGGACAAATTATGTTTACTTTTATTTTGGACAAATGTTTTTTTAGTTATTATTGCTTGAAAATTTAGTTGTAGGTTAATTTTAATTTGTTTTAATTTTAACATATAATTTGTAACTATAATTTATTGTTTATTTTTATGTTATAACAATGACATAGTTTTTAAAGTATCCTAAAAAAGGTAACAAAATAATATTCTAAAATTTAATTTTTTTAAAAAAGAAATTTAAAAATTATTTTTTAAAACTATGACCCAATTAACCTAACCCAATTCGTTCAAGGGCAGGTTGAGTTGGGTTTAACAAAAAAAAAAACCCAAAACCCAACCCAATATTTTATGATTGGATGGGTCTTGGGTTTGCCTCAATCCGACCCAACCCAACTCGTGTTCATCCCTACCTATCACAACGTAAAGGCAGTAAAGAAGTAGGAGCTATTGACCAGATGAAATTCCTTCTTTTTTTTTTTTTTTTTTGCTTAGACAGAAGAAAGAGCGCCAGGAGATGAAAGTAATGGGGTTCTTTTTTTCCCTCTTATAATTGTAAACTTTTAATAATGTTCCTCTTGCGCTGAAAATATTTATTTTAGTTCCTATTGTTTAAGAAACATCATGTCTATTATCCACTGAATAGTGAGAAACTATTTTCTTTAGCTAAATGTTAGTTTAGTTATTTCTGTAAGCATTAAAATGCAGGCACTGAAACGAGAAAGTTTGCCTTCAATAAACACCTTTCCCTTTGCTAATTTTTTGTAATGTGTTATCGTATTTAGATAAAGCTTTCTATCTAAAAAATATTAGAAAAATAATATAGTAATTGAAAAATGGAAAGAGGCAAATTTCCTCTAGTTTATGCCTATCACTTGCTGATGCTGGGCATATATGTATTTCAATGCACCTATATCTTTCTTTTATGGGTATAGATTTGGTCAGAGTTCTTCCCTTGATCTGTCAATTTGTTCTTTGCTTTCTCATCTGTTCTTTTTATTTTATTTTCAAACGAGTCTATGGTTTGGCATTGGGATAGGAACGGTAGACTAAACTTAGGAAAGGGGCTTCCTTGGAATTTGAACACCTGGGATCAAGTAACCTCTGCTGTTTGTTTTTCAAAAATTAATGTTTGAACAATTTTCCTGACATTTATTGGAATGGCAATTTTCATTTGAGTGATATGACAAATTAAAATTAGATTGATTGCAGGAACAGTTACATTGGTTGTTTTTTAAATCATAAATATAAATATTAAATGGAATGGCTACCATACAGAAACTGTAGTACAATTTGGTCAGAACTCATGAACATATTCTTTTTCATGCTTTTTAGATTTGGAATAGGAAAGCTTTTGTTAGCTCTTAGTTTGAACATTGTTTTTCAGTGCTGAATTACAAATGCAGGCTCCATTAGATGATGTGACATTATGAATTGCTGTTTCTATGCTAATGTTGTGGATTGTGGTTCTTATTGTTTCCAGAAGGTCCAAGGTTGTTGATAGGATGAATTACTAGGGAGAATTAAGCTACTAGAACAATGTTAAGCTAGGAAGATGAGGGAACAATAAAGACAAGGGATAATTTCATTCTCTGCCTCTCCCGAAGGTGGAGAGACTAATAAAGAAGCATACAATTGACGTAATGGGCCACACATTGAAAAGGGCCCTTCCACGAAAGCTTAAAAAAAAAACATTACCAACAAACACTGAATTTAGTAAAAATCCACTTAGTAATCTTGCATCCAATTTGGGCTTTTTTTACTCCTAGTCGGCCTGCTAACAGTTGTTCATATTGGATTGAATTTGTTGTTGTTAGTCAACCACACTTAGTGTGATAAAGCTTTTACAGTTCTCTTTGGCATGCAGTGGGTAAATAAAGAGTCTCGGCTTGTATGTAAGGATCCTACTTGATGTGTTATTGGTTGTTCCGCTGTCATCGTTTATGTTGCCGTGATTTATCAGTTGCTTTGTGATGATGAGTAATAGTGTGAGATGTTTGTCTCGAGCTTTCAATTTTGTTTACTGAATTGGGTTGGCTACTTACACTAGTGTCAAATGTTTCAAATTAGGAGTGTGTGTTCTTCTATGGCTGTTTGATAAGAGTTTGTTTTTTATTTATGACCTGATGTTAGATTTAATAAAGGTAAACTGATAATATTGTATGAATAGCCAAGGATATGATTCAGTGACTTGTGGAGGTAACACTGATATTAGAGCAGGCAATTTGAATGTTGTCATGTGAATCTAATTTGTATGAGACTTCAAGCTGATCGGAGGCTCTTAATCTGCAGTAGGGAACTCAACTCCATCTTCCAGATTCACTTTCTAATCTTCAAGTCTATATCAAGTTCGTTTAGTTGGTGAAAAATGGGGATTGAGACAACTTCCATTTGTTATTTGAGTGGTCTATGTGTTGATTCTATATTCTCATCTTGTTTATTGTTTGTGGTTTGATTCTAAATTATCTTGCCAAGACACATGAAAAAAATGCTAATCCTTTTGTTTTAGTTTGAAGCTAAAAATTATGATTTCTTGTGAACTAAACCTTTTTTCAAATATTAGTTCAAAGCTTAAAAATGCTTATCTTTTTGTTTAGTGTGAAGCTCGGCATCCAAGACCTCTACAACTTCTCCCAGCATTTGGCAGTGGCTACCTGGTTGAGTGCAAGCCAGCTCTCTTTACTGTCTGATCCCCACGTGAAGAGCTCTTGGCAAGGGCTGGTAATGCCTTCAAAGATGCACTAAAGTCTGACAATGTTTGTGTTATTAAAATTTATAGATGCTTGTATTTTCTTGAAATGTTATCCCCATCCCCACCCCTTTCTCCTTATTAAACTTTCCCTTTTATTTCTCTAAAAACCAAATGTAGCCTTATTGTAATTAACCAACAGAGAGGTTATGTTGTCTTGCAGGCGTTGGAAATGGAATTGGCTAGTGTATTTTTAACTTTGACATTTCATGAAACATCTTTCGTTCATTTTCAGTTTGGTTGATGTAATTGCTCGCATTATCAAGCAAATAAGATTTGATGAGACCTTTGGCTATAGCATGCCATAAAAATAACTTTGAACAAATAAGAATGATTAGAAAGGAAAGGAGTAAAATAATTACTAATCTGTCTCTTTCCACTATTTTGAACATTGGAAATAGCAGTGAAATTGATTATCTTTGAAAAAATGAATTTCAAATCAAATTAAAATATATAAAAAGCTCTAGGTTACAGAAGAAGTCCTGATGGGCAATCCCCAAGAATTTTTGCAGCAGGTATAGGCTGAAGAAGAGTTGAAAGGCCTACGAGTTAAGGGTGTTGATTTAACACCACACTCAAGGGCGTTGTTGATACAGGAGTTAGATGTAGTTATGTAATCAACACTTTTGATTCTGGCATGGGAGCCAACACATTACAGGGTTGGGGACTGGTGCTGCAGAAATATGAGGACTTTACCCCTATATTCACCCACATTTTAAGGGAAGCTATGCTGCAGCATTTGAAAATTTAAGTTCAGTACCGAAGTTAAGCAAATTTGGAGCTGTGAAGATGATATGGAATTAATGTGAAGCAGGCAGGATTTTACATATGGGATAGGTGAAGGTATGAACACTTCTAGATGCATAATTTTTTAACACTTAGTTCTGGCGCTTCATCAAGTTTTGCTGGTGAACTCTGTCATTAGGACTGTTGCAGATACAGTTCTACAGCTAATCTGCATTGTTTTTTTTAATTCTGGCATGTTGCGTGTAGGTATTACATTGATGTTTTCTTGGTCCTTTCATTCTTGTTATCTGGCTTTTGGACTGCTAAGTGGTATTCTTGCACTGATACACACAACTTTATACCCTAATTGCACACTGTCCTGATGCCGGTTATGCTGCTAGAATGGCCTCATCCTGGCTGTTATGGTATGCTGTTTTGGCTGGTATATTAGGCTATAGTAGTTTTCTGGTTTTTAGGAGGTTAGCAGGTTTCAATTCATGTGGCAGCTGGTTTTGTGATTGTAGCTGTACATTATTTACTTGCACCTCTGTTAATACATACTTATATTGCGTACCCAAAAAAAAAATGTAATCAACACTTTTATAGAAGACAAATATACCACTTCATTCAAGGAAATTAAACTGTACTGTTAATTATTAACACTGATCAACAATTGTATGCATGAGTACAGTATGTTTGAGTACTACATTAACGATAAAACAGTTAATAAAGACGCCCCAAAGTTACTACATTAACAATATGTTTGAGTATAATGACAATCTTTTCAACATATTACTATATAAAAAGAATGAAAAGGCTAAAGTAATCTACAATATGGAATTTTTAAATAATGTTTATTTCAAAAGATGAATTAGGAGAAATCAGTCTCAATTTGATTGGTGGCTATACTATGAATTGAAGAATTAAGTAAAGAAGATTAATATCTTATTTTATTTTTTCAGAATCATTTGTTAGATATTGCCATGGAGTTATTGGGAATTCAATCAATTTTGATTTGCGTTTCTCAGGTTATAAATGATTGCTGGCCTTTTTGTACCCTTCACAGATGAAAGCTCATTGTTTCTCCAATGCTTCCTTGTCGTCTTATTCTCTTCAATAGTGTGTTTGATGCAGTCAGTTACTTTTGTTCTTGGTTTAGATGCTGCCCCTAGAGGATTAGCAGTTCCTCTTACACTTTTTTCTTTGTGGCCATTTACCTTTTGATTTTAATTTAAAAAATGCAAATAATTAGATACCTTAAAATAATAAGAAACCTGAAGATAAAGTAAAAAAATGCAATATATTTGTGATGCTAGCAAAGAAAGGTAAATTGTTCTAATTTCAGTAAGATGGTTATGAATGTCAATGCCAAACCATAAAAAATGCCTTTACCAATTTATTGTTTAAATTTTCACATACCTTGAGATCTCTTATGCATTCATTTCTGTTACAAGAGAATATACTTGATAGAAAGAATGTGTCATTGCATTCTTTGTCCTGTTGAAAACTTTTGGCAGCTTCTTCCAGTGCAAAAATGTTATTCCTTTTAAATATAGTATAAACTCCCCCACATAAACAAGTCTCTCGTGCAATGTCTGTATGGAATGATAAGCGTAGCAGAAATGTATATTAGTAAGTCCTAAGTCATCATGTTTCAAGCAAAATGAAAATTAACAAGTCTCAAATCAACGTGAAGTCTGCATCTACCCAGTAATGGAAAGCAAGTTCACCTATCAATAACTGCAGCAATTGACATAACAATCTCAAAATGAATGTAATTTTGTTGTCTTACCATGGAAAAGACAAATTGGATGAGAATTGCAGTACTTGCATAGCAAGTAAGCTACATAACAATCTCTGTGACAAAGGCTGCATAGTTGAGAACCTGATGTAATTAAAGAACTTGAAAACTTCCTCGATTTGTTCATTCGCAAAATGCATGTCTTATGAAATTGCATAAGATGCAAGAAAGATGGAATAATAGCTTGATAAGATGTTGTGTCTTCAGGTTTGTTCTTTGAACTTCTGATTCTTGAAGACTTGTAAACCAACATTGCCTCTTTACAAAGAAGTTCCTCATATGGAATTAAAGGCATCATTTTGAGCTGTGCATAACGCCTGCTAGCTGCAGCCCCAAGTGGAAACCAATCACCATTAGCAAAGTTAACTGCTTCTCCACAGTTAAAACCTAGGATCAAGAAAAAGAATCAAATAATTGATAGAATATAATTAGAATGCATTTACAGAGTGTAAAGTCATTTTTACGCTGTTATCCTATTATAAATCGATATCTACGGTAAAGTTCTTGACTTTTACGATAGTTACTTTACCCTGACCATACCTGAAACTCTAATCATATCTAAAACTAGGATTTGTATCATTGCATGTAAATATACATATGTAGTCATTCACACTGACAACTGCAAAGAGAATGATAAATTACCATGACTAAATCCAGCATGATATGCTCTAGGAAATGTGATGATAAACTCTCCTGGCTTCTGTACAGCCTTGTAAACGGCCACATCATGTTGTAACATGACATTTGGTGGGAACATGGTTGTTTTTTGTGCAAGGAACTTGAATGCTCCATCCTCTCCATGTTTTGTCAAGATCTTATTGCAATACACATGTTGTAAGATAGTCTTTTCAAATTGAGTGGCGGCATAGCCAGGCACGCCATACCAAGTTTTATTTGCACCCGAGTGATGATAATTTATGCTGCAAATAAGACATTATATATATATATATATATATATATATGAAGACCTGAGTTAAGTTACAGTTAAACAATGGGCAATAGCAATGTCTAAGCACGTTGAAAAGCAGATTGTTCTTAGATATACCTGTACAAATAATGATCTTCGACATGCCATGCAAACATACTGAACAACATCCCAATGTAAAGCATAGGATCAGTTATTCCCTAAAATTTAGCATTACAATTAGAAAGATGAAATTGTAACTTTTAAATTCGGCTTTGATTTCAAAAATTGCTTTCTTACTGGAATTTCCCTGTCAACTAAACGTAACGGGGACTGACGCAGCTGTGAGAAATTCTGAAATCAAATGCAAAATATTAGTAAAACATGCATGGATAAAAGATTGTAGTAGTAACTAACATTAAATTCTAATAGTAAGACTCTAATTTTTGAGAACTAACATATAACAACCAAAGATCAGTTGCAAGAGGGCTGATGTCAAAGAGAACACTAAAGAAATGGAGTTAGCGTAAAGTGTGTAAACAACCTTCAAATTCCATTTGCTTGTTCCAAGCCTGTCATCAGGATCACATGAAAAGGCACTACCTTCAACATTGACTCCATACTCAACTGTTCCCTTCTCTCCATGAATCATCTCATGCCAGAACTCTTTTTCAACATATGAAGAAGGAAGACATCTTGCACTGTGAAATCTATTGATAAAAGCCTTGTTTGCAAGAGCCTCAAATTCATTATATGTATATTTTCTGGTTGAAACAACAGTAACTGATAATTATTTAATTTTACATCAATTAACAAGACAAAAGCCCAAAATCATAATGTTATTTTACCTGCCTCTCATAGAAAAGGTTATTATATCCTCCTTTTCATTCCATGTAGAAATACGAAGAGGCTGTACATTTGTTTCAAATGTGAAATCTTTTTTCTCTTTCATTAAGACAAAAGCAGCTGGGTTAGTGGTTGAAATTGGAGAAACAATTTTGCATATACCTGGAATATAAGGATGAAACAATAAGCATACAAGTAAAAGAAAGTAAAAAAATGCGTAAAGTACTTGTTCTATTGTAGATAAATCTGCCTTGTTTGAATAAATTATTCTGGTTTAAAATTTTAATTTGTGACTTACTTTGAGAAAGAAAACCAAAGGAGAATTGGAAGGAAAACTAAGTAGCATCCCTAGTATTCTTAGGAGAATTGACAAACAAAATGGATGTAAGATGATCAGATTTAAGGGTAAGTAGCTTTAATTTTGATAAGAAATAGAGGGTTTCCCTTTCAATTTTAAGGAAAAACAGCATGTATGCAAACTGTAATTCTTTATCCATCTAATTTCCCTCATTTTCCCCCTTGACACTGCTAAAAGAGTCTCTCCATATGTATTTGCAAGACAAAAGTGATTAATCATCTTCCGAATAGTGAATATTCAAGTCATTATAGCTATTATACATGATATGCATAAAATGACAACTTATTTGCAAACCATACTGATATATTACATCGATTTCTTATTCAGTTCAGAGGAGTTCTTGATTTAAACTTTTTAATGATAGATCAAGCCCTTCCTTCACAAACACCACCTGTAAATAAAAGAAAAATATCCATAACCTGTAATCACATACCATACTTAGAAGCCTCGGGAGCTATCTTCTGTAGATAAACTAAAGGATCCTCAAACTCATGTTCTGATGGGTGGTAAGTTGGACACTCTGGAATCCTACTGGTCCATTCTAGATCAGCAGAATCAAAATTTCTCAATTTGTGCAAGCCATGTCTTGCGTCCCGACGAGTGATTGAACTTTTACCTGACATTGTTCTCCTTGTTCTTCCATATCTGGAAACTTTTGGAGTACCCATATTATTTGATCTTTTTATATATCAATCATCAGTGGCATCTAATTCTTCTTCAGAGACACCAATGCCCACTCTTGGAGGCTTTTCCTCCAGCCGAAGATATATTTAATAACTATTAGGCAAATTAGACATTGTCAGTATAAAAATTTAGTTGCAACAATGAAGCTTAGAAATTAAATAGATGAGTATGCATGCTATAAAAAGCATCATTATAATTGTTATTTTCTATCACTTGGATGGTTGAGAGAGTATCATGTTGTATATGAGACTTACTTTGTTTTGCATATAAAGATTTCTTGTAATTACCTACATATATACAGTGAAACATGAATGTCCTTGATCAATTTGCAAGAACTTCACTACTGCTGTAATGTTTTGAAACATTTTACTTTCATAGTGGATTACTTTCCTAATTATTCCAGAGTAGTAATAATGGTATAAAATAAGGTCCTGTTGCTTCAAAATAAAAACTCATTTAATTTACTAATACTCCTTTACTACTTAATTCGAACACCCTTTCCCCTTAAAAGGAAGGTTGGAGATTTGTTGGGCACCAAACATTACACTTGCAAATCGAAATAATCTTGAAAATCTTACAGAAATCAGGCATTGATTACAGACTTTACTGTTTGATGCTTGCATTAGTTACCAATGATACACAAATGAATTCATGAGTTTTAAGATGTTAAAAAGACAGTTGTTTCTTGGAGAGAAACAAACGAAGAGATGAAACTATGGTTACTAAACAGAATAAAATGTAAATCCAAGTTCTTAAAGGATAAATAAAAATTGTACCAAAATAATTCCTGATAAGTTGTGTACATTTTCACAACATGCACTTCATTGCAACATTCTTGATAATAGGCATAATACATAAATATTTTCAACTTATATTGCTTTATATGTGTGGCAAGTCGGTATCTAACTTTATCAGAGACAAACATGCAATATTTTCTAGACTTCTAATGCACAGAACATGCATAGCAATTGAAAGTAATTTCATTAACATTAACGATCTCCAAAACAATATATTATGCGCATATGTTACTAAGCATGTGACTTTTCCTCTTAGAATTAATTACCACCCATATATAAAGCATAACAACTAATTCAGAAAGTGAAATATGGATACATAGGCAAGCATGCCATTGCCATATGATACCATGCTATCATCATCTCCCTATATAACTAAAGATGGATACTTAAGTAGGGAATTAATGCGTATTTGGTTTCTAGTTTTGATTCTTAACTACTACAAAAAGAAAAAGAACATACAACATCACCATGATAACAACGGTTTTGACTAAGAAATGATGTTAACAAAAGGGCGTTGGCATTTTCGTAAATAATCTGACTTTATTAACATCAATTCCTGAAATACCTGATGTTATCAAAGACACGGTAAGTATGGTTAATCAATTTATGCGAAACTGTTGGGGCGAGATGGTTCATTCCCGAATATGATGAACAGCGATTCTGTTATGAACCGCAAAGATAACTTAATTTTTAAGTTTCAATTTTAAATTCTAAATTTTAAGTTATCAGTTTTAAGTTTTAAGTTTTAATTTTTAAATTTTTTATTTTAACTTTTACCTTTTATTTTTAATTTTTAAGTTTATTTTTTAATTTTTAATCTTTTTTTTTTAATTTTTAGCTTTAATAAATTTATAATTTTTAGTTTTTATCTTCTAGTTTTGAGTTATAATTTTTAGATTTTAGTTTTGAATTTTTAGTTTTTAATTATTAATTGTTAATTTTAGTTTTTAATTTTAATTGTTAATTTTTAGTTTTAATTTTAGTTTTTGGTTTTTAAATTAAATTTTAATTATTAATTTTAGATATTAATTTTAATTTTTAATTTTAATTCAGTTTTTAATTTTAAGTTAAATTTTAATATTTTTAGTCAACCGGTTAGTTCGGTGCAGTATAAAAAGCTAATCCCAATAATAACATGGTAAACTTGCACTTACTGTTTTCAGTCTTGATTGTTGGGTTTCTCTCTCATTGTAACGAACGCAGGTTCTTAAACTTCTCTCCCTTTCCTATTATTTCTTAATTTCTCAATGCGAATTGAAGGGATTTCAGTGTGTTAAACTTCTCACTTTCACGTTACTTCTTAAATTTCTCATGTGAATTGAAGGGATTTTACTGTGAAGGTATAAATAAGAATGTGTCTCAGTAATTAGGGTTTGGGAGTGGTTGTAAAGTTGTGCGTGGATCTAGAAATGGGTAAGCCAAAGTGACTGATTAGTAATTTATAATTTTTTACATGTGAACGGAATGAGTGAAAATTGATGACATTGAAGCAATTGCAGATGTACGAGCTCAGCAACGAAACGAAGGTGGAACTGTCGAGCCAGCTGAACGATCTGAAGGCGGAGCCCCCAACAAGTTTTCGAAAATATACAGTTTGAATTTATTGCTGTCTGTATTTATGTGTGCAGTAACGGTGTTTTGTGAATGAATGGACATTTTAATTTGTGTGCAGCAAGGTGGTGAGCGTAGTTCTTATAACGTTGAAATCTTATATATATAACATTGAAATTTTATATGTCTAATATGTAAAATCTGTCCAAATTAGAGAAGAGGTTAGCTGAGAGTAATTTTTTTCCCCACTCATTTTTTTTTTTTACTTTTTGCATGGTAATTGATTTCTTTTTGTGTTCCATACTTTTAATTGATTACTTGAAGAAGTGATTTTTCTTTTTGGTGGGTCACTATCACGTTGAGATTTGACATGTTTTATTTTTCATTTTTGTCTTTGTGTAGTGTTGGTATTTTTATTCCTAACTAACTTATACAATTCTATCTCTAAAGAGTTAAATAGTACTGTGTAGGTATTATAATAAAATGAGAAACCCTCTAAACGAAAGACTGGCTTCACGTAAAAAACAAAATTATGATTCTGTTTAATCCTTAAATAGGGCCGAATAATACAAAGAGACCCAAGTAAAGTGGGCTTGAATGGTAAGACATGAATATTGGTTTCAGGTGCACTGTTTCAACATATGGATGATTTGATGCTAATGAACATTTGTGACCGTGCAAAGTCCCTTGTATTCACAAAGGGAGAAACAGTAAGTTGTAAATTCTTGTTGATTGAAAACATACATAATAAGATTGTGACATGAGCTTGTACATAGAAATTAAAGCGTAGTTTTTTAGTTCTTACAATAAGATTGTGACATGAGCTTGTTAATTGTTACAACTAAATTTTGGCAAACTCCTTACAATTTTGAGTTCTTAATTTTCAATTATCTGTAACTCTCCCAATTATATGGTGTAGTTGTTATAAAAAAGATATAATTGTAAAAAATGAAAACTATGGAGGTTGACATATAACAATCACATTAGTTTTTTGGGAAAAGTTAATTCCTTTTTAATATTTTAAAATGATGAAGAAAGTATAATTGTACTTAAAGTTTTACAAAAAGTAATAAGTATCAAAATAAATCATGCATGTGTAATGTGATTCTCTAGCTTTTTTATTTTTCCTATATTCTCTTATTTACACTTTGGTTTCATACTTTAGTCCACCTTGCACCATTTTGATTAATATCAATATTAATCAAGCAATTCATTAAAAAAGATTTAAATAAATATTTTTCTTTAAAGATGAATGTAGTTCATAGCTTGATCTTTTGTTAATTAAAAATTTAAAAGCTTATATTGGGTGTCTTCTACCTTCTTCTATTATTTTAGTTTCGCACTTTATTTTTTTCTCTATTTTTTTTTTCAAAACATCATGTAGTGCACTGATCCTATATCTAGTTAGCTTAAATAACTTGAAGTTTTTGGGGTAAAAAAAAACAAATGAACAAAATCACGAATTTAAGTTGTTCCGTGATAAAAAAATATAAAAAGAAAACACAATCATTTAACAATTTGATTTTGTACGTGAAACTAGGTACAATTTTGCTATAAAATGTGTCGAGCAACATTTTTTTTATGAGAAATACATATTTTTAGAAATTGTTGTGGATGGTTAAAAAGCTCATGGTTTTAGTTTTAATTTTCAGCAAGGGCAAAACGGTATCGTCTTCAATCTTATGCAAGGTCTTCAGTCTTGCACCTTCATTTGTACCTGTTTTTTTATTTATAATTTATATTTATCTAATTTTCTCACGCTAATCTCCTATATATTTAAAAAATAATGGTTTGAACATTTCAAATAAAGGGAAAGTTAAACTTACACCCTCTTATGCAACATTCATCTCTTTCTGCATATATTGTATTAATGATTATAAATTATATGGTTACACAAGTAAGATAATAGAAAAGTTAATACACTATGGGAAGTTCTCACCAAAATAAGTTTTATAACATTATTTAACACATTTGTTTATTATTATTAAAATTTATAAAGTTATCAAAATTGAAATTCTTTAGATGAAAACAAATATTAAATAGTGTATTTACTCCTCCATTTCCTTTTCCACCAAATTTATTATACTAGGTGTGGTTTGCTTGATTCTTAAACCGAAAAGATAATCTTTAATGGGATAAAACTAAAATTAGCATTAATAGGCAATGCTACAAATTATCAATATTTTTATTATAAGATTATTTATTTTTAATTATAATTTACTATAATTAATTTATGTATGATTTATATATTGTAGGCATTTCAGGATCTTTTTCCAGTTGGAAACAACAAGAATTTATCAAAAGTATGTTCTAAAAATTAAGGTTAGCATTAACAAAATAGATAGTTTCAATTGTATAAGTTTTGTAGTGTAGGATTTAGTAGTACTGCATACATAAAATATTTAAACAATGGTAATAATATTTGTTTAGAATTATTGACTCAACTTTATGTGTTTAATTTAAATTTTTTATTTATATAATTTGATTTTTGTTATATTGGGTCTGTATAAATTAAATTTACAAGTAAATTTGTATTACAAAATAAGTGTATTAAAAAATATAAATATTCAACATCGGTTGTTTTCTAAACAGATGTGGTATGCTTGAATTCGACAGCGGTTTTCCTTGAACAACTGATGTTGACGTATGTATAAACTGTTGTAGATTGTAGCTTTTAACATCGGTTTTAACAACGATTGAGCTATAACCGTTGACGATTTAACTTTTAACAACAGTTTTAAAAATCGATGTTGTATGGATGAACATACAACAACACTGGATATAACATCAAAATTTAATGGATGTTGTATGTCTTGTAGAACCGATGTTAAATGTCTTTTTTCTAGTAGAGTGGGCTATATAAATTTATATTTGCAGGTGGATGTGTATTAAAAATAGAAACAATATTAAAAACAAATATATAAACTCAACATCAGCTGTTTTCAGAACCGTTGTCATATGTTAAAAATAACAGCACAACAAAGAGAACATATGCTTGAACTTTTAACAGCGGTTTGCCTGTCACCATTGTTGATTTAACTTTTAACATCAATTTCGTAAACTAATGTTGAACAAACAAACATACAACTATGGTGGATACAACATCAAAATTTAACCGATGTTGTATGTCTTGAAGAACCAATGTTAAATGTCTTTTTTCTAGTAGTGTCGACAGGTTAAAAAAAATGAAGTCAATGGTAGAATTATTTAGAAGATGGGGCATTGCTAATTAATTACATCTCTCACAGCCTAGTGAATTTCACTTTTTTTCCCTTTTCCTTTTTACTTTAATTTAGAATATTAGTTATTTTTCGTTAAAAGAAAATGAAAATAGTAAAAAATACCTGAGAAGAGTACTGTTGCACACTCAAAAACAGAACAGAGCCTTAGTTTTTCTATCTTTAATCTCGCTTATGTTTTGAGCACTAGAAGTAGAACTACAAGCACCAAAGCAAGAAAAAACATATAAAATACACAAATAGTTCACAAAAACCATGATGCAAAGTTGAGAAGTATACGCACAACAAAACAAGAGAGCAACCATTTCAAGCAGTACATGGTCACAACAGAAAAAGACACAAAGGAAGAACATTTGTCAACAAAGCCATGGCCAACTGTAGACTTCGGAAAGCCCTACAAAGTTCCAAGCCAAAAAAATAAAAACCCACATGAGTTTAAGGACAATAAGAGAAACTAACCTCCAACGGAAAAGGAAAGATGGATTAAATTCTAAACTTTGAATGTCTTAGAAGCTATGTCACAGTAGAAAAAGAATATAAGCTAAGAGCGAGAAGGGGAAGTTCTAGTTAAACCCTAGATTGAGAGAGATTGAGAATTTTCAGGGGAATTTTAATTGTATTTGGTTGTCTAAGTTTCAGTTTTGTCCCTAATTTTCCGCACCTCATTTATTTTTAAAATTTATAATTTATAATTTTAAGTTTTTAGTCTTTGATTTTAATTTTTGTTTTTAAATTATAAATTATAAATTATAAATTACGGAAAGTACTTTCATTCAATATGCAATATGCTCATCCATGCAGTTGGAATGACTTATTGTCACTGTTAGACATACCTTACTCATTCGATCAATACTCTTAATACATCCCTTCATAAAATAATTTGACAAATAACAAAATTTATACTCACAACCTAAGTCATCATGGTACTATTTTAGAACAAGACAATCATCAATTTAAAATTCACAAGTAACATAAAATCATAAAACATAATTAATTACTTGCATTTTAGTACATCTCACTCCAGAGGTTGTCTCATTGATCTAACCTTTTAAAATTAAAGATTGGTATGTTACAAACTAAACTGTCCAAAAATAAACCAAATCCAATGGTTACCAAACAGTATAAACGCTCAAGACCTAGTCTTCCACGGATGTAAAATCCTAAAAATGTAGGTCTTACTATGACTTATCATTTCTTAGTCCATACATTATTTCAAAGATCCCATTGTGGAAAATAAATACTATCGTCTTTAAAAGCTCCTGCCCAAAATTAAATGAAATACAACGGTTAAAGAATTCTATAGAAGCTTGAGAAGAAATTTTCCACTAGTGTAAAATCCTAAAAATGAAGTTTTTACTATGATTGTGTTATCTCTCACTCCTTAGTGTATTTCGATGATCCAAATCTTTAAAATAAATATTACTATCTTAAGAAACTATTGTAAAAAAATAAACCAAATCCAACGATTAACAAATACTATAGATGCTCTAGACAAAATTTGTCACTAGTGTAAGATCCTAAAAATACAGTTTTTACTTTGACTCTATTATCTCTCACTCCATACATTATTTAGACGATCTCACCGTTGAAAATATAATATCTTATTAATCTACTATAAAAAAATAAACTAAATCCAACAATTACCAAATGTTATACACGCTTAAGACAAAGTTTTCCACGGGTGTGCGATCTTAAAAGCATAGTTCTTACTATGACTTATCATCTCTTAGTCCATATATTATTTCGACGATCTCACCATTGAAAATAAATACTACCATCTTTAGAAGCTCCTATCCAAAATTAAACAAAATCCAATTGTTAAAGAATTATATAGAAGCTCAAGAAGAAATTTGTGACTAGTGTAAAATCCTAAAAATGTAATTCTTATTAGAATTGTATTATCTCTCAGTCCATAGTGTATATCGATGATCTCACTGTTTAAAATAAATATTACTATCTTAATAAAATACTATAAAAAAATAAACTAAATTCAATGGTTAACAAATACTATAGATGTTCCAAACGAAATCTGTCACTAGTGTAAGATCATAAAAATACAGCTTTTAGTCTGATTCTATTATCTCACACTCCATACATTATTTAGATGATTCATCGTTGAAAATATAATATCTTATGAATCTACTATAAAAAAAATAAACCAAATCCAACGGTTACCAAATGCTATAGATGTTCCAGATGAAGTCTTCCACAGGTGTGAGATCCTAAAAACATAGTTCTTACTATGACTTATCATCTCTCAATCCATACATCATTTCGATGGTCCCACTGTGAAAATAAATACTACCATCTTTAGAAACTCTTGCCCAAAATTAAACAAAATCCAACGATTAAAGAACTCTATAGAAGCTTGAGAAGAAATCTGCCACTAGTGTAAAATCCTAAAAAAGCAGTTCTTACTATGATTGTATTATCTCTCACTCTATAGTGTATTTCGATGATCCCACCATTTAAAATAAATATTACTATCTTAAGAAACTACTGTAAAAAAATAAACCAAATCCAATGGTTAAAAAATACTATAAATGCTCTAGACAAAATCTGTCATTAGTGTAAGATTCTAAAAATACAGTTTTTACTCTGAATTTATTATCTCTCACTCCATTCATTATTTAGACGATATCACCTTTGAAAATAAATATTAATATCGTAGAAACTTACAATAAAAAAATCAAATCCAAAGATTAACAAATTCAACAGAGGCTCCAGACGAAGTCAAACACATTATCATTTTACCACATGAAGACATCATTATTCAACTAACCGAAGCATAAGATTAACCACATTATTTACTTATGTGATTTAACACAATTTACACACTAATCAATAAAATACAAGAACACCTCAAAGAAACATCACTCAACCTATATAAAATATTTACATCACTTGACCGTAACATAACGTTAATTTATAATCATCCAATATTTACACAATCATCTTGCCACATTAAAATATCATTCAACCCACCGAAATAATTAAATTTTTATTAACTAAATCATCTTATCATATCTTTGAAATAATTAATTATAAGAAATGAATAAATTTATATTAATTAATTCAATTAATTTAAAATAACTAAAATGCCTCATTTAAAAAATTAATTGTTAAAGTTCGGACCAACCCAACCCATTTTATTGTGTGGGCCCAATAGCCAGCCCGGGCCAGCCCGCCTATTCTGATAAGATCAGATTTATTTTACCTTAATCTAATCTAATTGGATCCGTGAATGCCCTAAATTTTAGTCCTTTTAATCAAAACAATTTAAATGGTATTGTTCAATAGTTATTAACATTTAAATAGTGATGGAAAAACAAGCCATCCCAACTTCCTTTCACCTACCTTGCTTGTTGTCTAAAACAAAAGTACGGAGTGAACTAGCTTGCCATACTAATGGTGGGCTGGCGGACTAGCTCACTAATTTTTCCAAATTTTTTAATTTCAAATTTTGAGTTTTTATTTTTTGTAAACCAATTTTTTTGTTTAATTCAAATATCAAAATATCTAAATGAAAAAATCTTAAAAAATATAAATAAACTAATAATACTAAAGTATATTTTTAATTTTTATTTTAATATAAATTAAATTTTAATATATTTTAATTAATTTATGAAGTAAAGTAGTAGAAATATTAAAGATTAATATTACACCTGATTTTATGTATATATAAACCCCTTATTTTTATGTATTTATTACAGTTAGAGCTGTCAAAATGAGACAGAACCCGTGGGCCAACCTGACCACTATAAATACAGGCTGGTCCGGGAAAAAAGAACAAGAAATTCATATTATAATAGTAAAAACATAGTTTGACCCACTTTGGACCGGACCCGTATGGGTTCAACCCGGGTGAGCCAGACTGACCTGTATTGAATGCACCAAACCTTTACTGGTTTTGCTATTTGACACACCCTCACTACACTTTATCCCAAATGTAAAATGAACCACTAGACTCTATTGAACCCACTAATTAAAATTATTATATTACATAATTTGATAATCAAATAAAAAATAATTGTAAAGAGTTGATTAAATAATTAATTTTAAAATTTTTAAAATATCTCATTTTTAAAAAAAAAAAATTTATTTTTTGGTGGATTGGTGCACTGATGCATATAACTCACCAACCTGCGATGGGCAGGGTCGGGCTAGTAAATTGAATAACAAAGACAAAATGAGTCGGGTTGGGTTGACCCGTTTTTCTTGTGGGTTGACCCGTTTTTATATTATAATACTCTATATATTATATTTATGTATATTATAATATAAATATATAGTTATAATTTATAAACTTATAATATATATAATTATATAACTTATATATGAATTCATTAACAAGTGGAAGTAAAACTGCAACACTTTCACAAAAACAGGTAAAACAGTAACACTAAAGCTTAAGTTATATATTGAATTAATAATGATGGAAAGTAAAAATCTTAGCAAGAAGAAACAAGGTAAACACTAAAAAAAAACTTAATCGCAAGTTAAAAAGTTAAATGTCTGGTAGTGCGTCATCATCTTTGTCGATCTCTCTTCCCTTGATGTTCACTGTTGGTCTTGATGTTCAACGATGGCTCGAAAGTGATTTCAGTGCCTTTGCATCTTAGGTCAACAGGTTTGGATGCGCGACAGCGGCACAACGACAATGCTCGATAGGGGCATCATCAGTCTGTGCGCGATGGTCGCGACTTCTGCGTGCAGTAACGCCGAGTGATTTGGCGTATGTTCAACTGTCGTCTGTGTCAATTTGGCATTTTCAAAGGTTGGGCTGTGTCCGACCCAACAAGAGGTTTCTGACACCGTGTCACACCTACCTCCGCATTTGAAGCAAGGGAGCAACATGCGTGCGTGCTTCATAAGTCGCACATTCTTACTCACTACTAACCACTGAGGAGTATTATCAACATGAACCACATTCTCCACCTCTTTGACCATCTTTTTCCTGCCATGGTCTGCCCCTTTATTATTCTTCCCTCCCCTCGTTGCCACATCTTTCCTCCTTTTCCCATCGTGTATATGCTCCCCCTTGTAGAATTATCTAAGAGTCTAATTCTACTTCCACATTGACTAACCTCTCTCCATATTTCTTACCATTTTTCATGCGCTTATTATAAGTGTCTTCTCCCTACATAGATAAGTGTCATAAAGATATAGACTTTTACATAAAATGGAAATTTATCAATACCTCATATCTCTCATTGGGCTTCACAAGCTCAGCTTGGATCTAATTAGAGCACATGACCAATTTACCTTTAGGAAGTTTCTTTTAGCATCCCCTCATTTTCTATTCACACTCGCTTAATGTTTATAATTTTCTTCAAAACCCCAAACTACCCTCACCCTTTTTTACCTTAAGTTTTTAAAGAGCATCACTCAGCTTCATGGTTGCACGTGTACCTTTACCCACCTCTTTGAAAAATTACATTGACTTCTCTATTTCTCACCCTCATTCTCTTTGAACATATATATTTTTTCACCTCTATTTTTAGGAATTTCCTTTACTATGTATGTTTGAAGAGGGTGAGGGTGCTCTTTCAAAGAGGTAGGTAGAGGTGCTGATGCTTTGTCAAGAAACTTAAGATATAAGAGAGTGATGGTGTTTTGGGATTTTGCAGAAAATTGTAAACATTGAGGGAGTGTGATTAGAAAATGAGAAGGTGTTAAACAAAACTTCTTTACCTTTAATTCAAAGCTCAAATGCTCTTAAAAATAATGTTGACCTTAAAATTCAAGGTCAAAGATAAAAAGTCAGTTTTTTATAAAGAACTCACATTATCCTAATAGTTTAATATCCTCAAGCTCACATTAGCTTAGACCTTGTAGCTCTAACTCTAACACATCCTTCTTAGACTCTTCTAAGGCACATGTATTAAGTGGCCCATTAGGAGACTTATTACTTAGGAAATGTCTTCAATTATGCTCTTGACATGGTTCCTAAATAGGTCCTATGGAGGTTTCCACCAACTATGGAGGAAGGATCACAAGGAATGATGCAAGTTTGTTAGAATATGAAGGTAGAGAAATATGTGTTTGAGAAGGGTGGATAAAGATTATGTGTACACATGGTTGTTGAGGATTTGACTGGTGAATGAAGAGACTAACACAAGGTTGGGAACATGTATTTTTGCCTTGACGAGGATGACATGAGGTTTGCAGTGTTTCACCCAATTGTTAATAATAATGATATCATTGTGTTGATAAATTTAAAAATTAGACAAACAAAACAATACTAGAACAAAATTGTATGTCTATATACATGCTGAAAACATGCTTATATAGATTAATAACATTGATTATAAATAAATACAAAATATTTTGCTTCCTCTAATAAAAGAAAATATACCTATAGACCACTATTATTAATTACTAATCATATATAGTATTCTGATTTTTAACGGTAAACAATTGCGTTGCAAATTCAAAGAAGGAAATTTATATATATTTTTATTACAAATCTAACCCAAAGCCCGCAATTCTTAACGAAATGTGTGACCCTATGCATGTTCAAGAAAACCAGGGAGAAGAATATAAACAAGAAGAAATTCCCCAACAGCAACAAACAAAAGTGCTTGATGGTGAATCTAATCTCGTTAAAGAACTTATCCCGTATGAACCAGTTGCGAATGAAGTTGAATGTCAGTAAGGGCTACTGACGCGTCGGAAGATGAGGAGGCTAATGGGTTGGACTTGGATGTTAAGGAGGCTGATGATGAAGACTGTGATCATGAGTTGGAAGATGAAGAGAAAGAATTTTATCAATCATATTCATATGAATTAGCTTCGATGAGTAGATATGAACTAGCTACCTTCCCTTGGGTACGAGGCTAACAAAAGTGATGTTGAGATGGATCTTAATTAAATTTGCTACAAGGAAATGACCATCAATAATATCTCCTACTAAAGTCAAGTCTATTGGAATTGTTGGTTCATCTTTTAGAGGTTCTAGGTTTAATAGAACTGCTTATATACATTCAATTCAAGCTTAAATTAACAACTCATATGAAGATGTTGTGAACATATTGGTGTCCAAAATGTTCAGCAAGGTGTTACATTTTAAAATAATGATAATCGTCCAAGAGTTGTTCAACCTCCTTATATTTCCAATGGTGTTCAATCTAAACCAGTTAAGAATTGTAATCGAATCAAATAACACAAACAACACATTTATCCCAACTGGATCTTTAAATTCTCAAGATAATATGTATTGTCCGAACCTATTCGAGACTTGTGATAAGTTTAATATTTTTTTATACACGTGCCCTCACTTTAATTTCACTCTATCATAATCCAGTGCTCCGCACTAACACACTTCAATCTGCTGCTCTGCTTTTTACTGCATACCACACTGCAATAATTATGTGATATGTTCTTTAATTAAATGTTGCTATTTATTTTACTTTTTAAAAAATTGCTACAATATGGATAAATATACAGTGGTGCAATAATGATTGTGTAATATCAGTATCTAAATGAGTTGGAAATAGAGAGAGGTAATAATAATATTATGATAAAGAAAGGCAGGAGAAATATTAAGCATAGAGAGAGTGATATATGCAGAGCAAAGCGAAGTATGCACATAGAAAATTGTGAAAATTATTTTCATTTTGAAAGGCAGTAAGTTGCTGGCCTGGTACTCGTCAAGCACATGTGCCAATGAATGTTGCTCACAGAAATTGTGACTATTTGTCTTTTCTAAATTAGTCTTCACCCATTTATAGTAACCTTAATATTCTCAGCTTTTGCCTTCTATGGGAAAGTTCAGATTTCACTTTAGACCCAGGAATAATAGCGGTTTGGTTTGCAACAACTCTTTCTGTCCACACTCATCAGAAATAACGCCAGAGGCCCTACATTTTGGACAATATTACTGAAATGCCCTACTTTGCTTAGCTTGGACTTGCATTTGCATGCACATTGGTCTCAGCTACGCGTTTATAATTCACCAACACAAAATGACGTTTCTACACTTGCTCCCTCCCTACATTTTCATGCCTAATACAAAAAGCCATTCTGGTAGTTTCGGACATTAATTCATTGTTGCTTCTCAGAAATTGCCTTCATATATTAATAGCAAGCTAGTGTCATATTTCTCAAGTTCTAATCCACAAGCTACGAAAGAAAAAGTTTTAAGAGGTATCAACAACTTGTTCAATTCTCTCTCTCCTTATCAACATTTTCCTTTCTTTAATGTCTTCTATCTTTTACTTTACAACCTAAGCCCTAATCAAGAAACTTCTGCGTTTTTCTATTACATATATATACATCTTTCCTTTCTAGCCACACACAAATTATATACATGTATTTTCTACAAAACCAATATCAATCTCTTCTGTTTAATTACTCACTTGTAGTAATTAGTAAGTAATAGCTATAGAAGTCACTATATGTTTTTTTTTCAAAAAATCTACTTGTTTTTGGTTCAAATTGGAAGCTAAAAGCACTGATCAGAGTGTTTAATTTGTGTACAAATATAATTTTTGGCTTTTAATTAGTTTCTTTATGTGGTAATATATATAGGATTTGTGAGATGGGACGTGGAAAAATTGAGATAAAGAGAATCGAGAACACCACCACAAGGCAAGTGACTTTCTCCAAAAGAAGAGGTGGCCTCATGAAGAAGACAAAGGAACTTTCTGTGCTTTGTGATGCACAGATCGGGCTTATCATCTTCTCCAGCACTGGCAAAATGTGGGAATGGTGCACTGAACCCTTCAGGTGCCTACACCTTTATTTATTTCATCTTAATTTTCTTAGATTTCTTAAGTTTTTGGTTTAATTCCTCAACTAAAATAAGGATTGGAATTTGTATATTGTAGACCGCCACTACTAGATGATAGTTTAATAGTAATTTTTTACGGTAACCGAAAACTTAGTTTTCATGGTACTAATTAAGTACCCAAATCATTATAATTGTTTATGAAAAATTGGAAGTAAGTTAGTCCTACAAGGGGTTAAATAGAGTTAAAAAAAAGTTTTTTACAATGATTTTTACAAACACTATCTTAAGAAGTTTAAGGAATTTTTAAAGAAGGTAGTTGATTTGATATCTATTACTTTTAAAACAAGTTTACAAATATGTTTTGTCAAACGTTTTAAAGCAAAACAAATAGGCTAATATATAAATGTTGTAATAGAATCTACAAGAGTGTATTTTTATAGTAGTTCACTCCAACTGAATTACGCTTGACTCTTTTCCCTACAACCCTTGAAAGGTTTGACAATATATCCAATTGATATACAAAAACGAGTATTCTCATTACGTACCACTCCTAACTTACAATAAGTACACAAACTACCCATGGTTCTACCTTAAACTACCCTTAAGTTAAGATTGGATATTCTTCTATCACAAAGTCACTTTTGACTTATACATGTATCCTTTAAACTAAGTCACTTCTAGCTTACAACTCAAAGGTTACAAACTACTCATGGTTCTCACAGATAGAATAGACTATTTTGCTCAAAAATGATAATTTCACTTAAGTAAGGATATACAAGTTTGGCTTACTAGCAAACAATCTTAACACTAGACATTCTAATGCAAACTGAGTATTTTCTTCTCTTAGATTTAAAGATGAAAGAGTGAAGTAGACTTTCTCTTTGAATGTTTTCTCTTATTGTGTTAGTGTTTCTTCATGCTCGAGCTTCCTTTATATAGGCGTTGAAAACTTTGTCAATTGTTGAGAAGAGCCTTCAAGCTGTCACCATGAGAAGACTTTTACCATTAAGATGCTTTTTATGTTTATAGCACAACGAAACTTCTCTATTTTGATGATTGCATTATATTTGTTACGTTAGGCGGTCTTATCTAACATAACATATTTTTTAGCTCTACATTAGTAGATGCTCTATAGCACTAACGATTAGATGGTCTAATGCAAACTCAGATGTTTCTAATGTTTTATCAATTATGCAAATGCTTCTCATATAGACCTTTTTATGTCATAATGTGTGTCTTTATCTTCAAAAAATGTGTCTGCATCTTACTCTTTATGAGATGCACCTTTGCCTAACTCAGTGGTGTTTGCGTATGACTTGATCACCTTTGCATCTTATTCTCTTATGAGACATGTCTTTTGTGAACAAAATCAAATGTTTTACTTCTTGTGTGTTGAATGCGTGCATCTTAGTTTCGCTATACATACATTGTATGATATTTTAATCGATTTAAGTTTGTTATAATGTCTTTTGTCCATTTGTATACATCTTTCATTGTAAACATTAGAAGATCAATTTTACTATTATTTGTTATCATCAAAACCATTAGGATATACATAAGATCATTTGGTCGTATGGGCCATCTGAACTTAACAATTTATAAAATAATATCCAATAATTACATTATCACATGTTTCATTTGATTTTAAAAATTTTTATTTTTATATTTTTTTAATAATATAATCCATGCATGATTGATTTTGCAGTTGAGTTTTATTGTTGAGTTTTATGACTGCAGCATGTCACTGATTTCTTTAGCAGGGAAACACTTAGTACAATTGCTTTTCTTCACATTACAGGGATTAATAGATTATTTGGAAGTATTACAAAAGAAAACGTTGGTCATTGTTTAACTGGTTTGGCACCCAAGTGCCGCCTTTAGGTAGCAGTTATGAAGTGCAAGTGAGATACTCTTGTTAAAACCTATTTGTTCATATGACATCTGATTGTTTTGCTTTACAAGTGTCCGTAGATAAGTTTACTACAACTGGAGTCTAGAAAAGAATTTGCTTGAATCCTTGAGAAATGGTAGTACAAGACATATTTCAATCAATAATTTAAAGCGTTGATGTTGAGTATTTATTTCTATTATTCGCCACATGCATATTATTTCATAAGTCATAATAATTTCTAAGATAATGCTGGCTGACTTGGCTCATTATTTATGAATTTAGTATAAAATGTTATTTATTTTTATTCTAGTGCTATTTTTTGTGTGGAAAACTAAATACTATACATGTTAGCCTTTCTATGTCTCAAGTTGAGAGTTTTAAGGAAGCTCTTGTAAAATTATTAAGTGGGAAAAGAAAAAGAGAGGCTTATTTCTATTCTTTATGACATCTTTAATGAAGGGTCTTGAAGAGAGATCTTAAGCATAAGATATGATCTTGACACTATTTATCATTAAAGTAAAATGTGGAATATTTACACTAGAGAATGGAGTCTTCTACAAGATCCCCCAAGATATATAGGATCCATTAAAAAAAGTTTTTTAATCTTTGCCTTTAACAGTTATATGAAAGAAGCCATCGATAGTGAGTAAAGAAGGAAACAATGGAGGAATAAGGAAACATACAAACAATAAGAAAAAATCCAACAACAAACAAAAATAATATCTCAAAAAGAACAAGAGCAATTCATAGATCTTAAAAAAAAATGTTTAGTGGTAAGGTACAAGGAGAGGTGCGATAACAAGTTACGGTCGACAGTAGTAAGAGCAGTGGTGCGCCAATGGTTAGGCCACTAGGAGGGGATGGAGATGAAAGGGAATGATGGTGGATTGATAATTGTCAGATTTAAGATTATTTCGGTGATAAAAATTCGTCAATTATCTTTATTTCCTCAATTTTTCCTTAGTTTTGAACTCATTTTAGTGAAAATATATATAATTACCATACATCATACTTATACATGAATTAACCCTACTTTCATGGTATCTATGTTCAATTAAAAACATATTAAATTCTTTGTTAATTCATTGAGTTCTAAAAGGGTTAAACATACTTTCATGATTTATCTCCTAAGTTCCTTTGTCTAGGGTTCCAACAATTAAGTTCAACTTTCGGTCCTTCCCAAATTTTTCGTGACTATAAAAATCGTGATCAAGCGTATTATATTGGTAAAAAGTAATAAAGAAGACATCACGATAAGCCTAATAAAAACGTAAAAATATTTAATTTATCATTAATAGGTTAAGGACTAGAGAGAAAGAGAAAGAAGAAGTTCCAAGCCTTTTCTTTGTGTCGTAGGTATGTTTCATAACATGAGTTTTTTATGTAAACTAACCGGTTTACTAATGTCTCAGCCCAAAAATAAAATAAAATAACTTAAATTGATAACATAAAGTGTATATTTTGCATATGAGTACAATCTTCTAAATTTAGTTAATTAATTCCATTTTCTTCTAAATTGTTTCCAAAGCTCCAAATTTCACTCCAATACTCCAAATCAATCTAAGAGTGCGTCAAATCTTAGTAAATCATATCCTAAAACACAAAAAATACTTAAAACATAACAAGTTCCAAAATAAAATAAAAAGATATCTAAAATGAAGACTAAACCTAAATGACATACAAATAAATAAAATTGTAATTAAAATGAAACCTAAAAGTAGCCAAAAAATGCAATGCATCTAACAACCACAAACTTAAAATTTGCTCATTCTCAAGCAATAACTGTGACTCAAAATAAAATGTAGATCACCAAAATAGGATGCAAAAGAATGATAAGAAAATTCAATAGAAACTAATCATGTACAAGAAATCTAAATCAAGTCCAAAATTAGAGGCAATTCTCCTAAAATTAATGCTCAAGATGATGGATTTATTCAACTCACAATTCTCAAGTACGGTTTAGGTAAAAACATCTCATTTTCCTTAGAAAGCATTTTACCATAGGTTTGGTGAGAAACTTTATGTCCACCTTCATACTCTTTCAATCAAGATAAATCACAAAGTCTTTTGTTGGATGTAATTTTGTCAAGGTGAACTTATAAGCCGGAACAAGAAAGAAAAGGGAAATAAATAATTGACTACAAATCAATCTTATTACCCATGAGAAAATACATTATGCACCAAGATGAAGTATAATTCAAGCTAAGAAAATCACTTCTATTCTTATGAATCTTCTATTACCCATGTGTGGAATGATAGCGTAAACAAAATTGTTTCCCCTTTTTTCTTCTATTCTTTTGAATCTTCTATTACATTAACTTAGACATACCCCTTTTTTCTTTTTATTTTTATTTATTTGGATCCTTATTTCAACTTTTGGTCCCCAATAATTTATTTGGTGTCTATCTCATTTTGTCTTCTTTTTTTTATACATTTGTAAGTAGGCAAACATTATCAACCACTTTGTATGAAACAATTTTGTTTACGCTATCATTCCACACACAAGTTGCCAAATATATTTCTAATTGGGTACTAAGGCAAATGAAAACATTAACATATAGGCACTAAGAAAATTAAAAGTGTTTGGCTCAATGGGACAACTAATGGACAAAGTGCTTCACAAGGTAAGTGATTTGAAAGAAAAGTTCTAACTTGATCATATTCACCCTATTTGAAAGAGAACAAATTTGAACCATGATTTCAAAACAAGTTCTAGAAAATGAAATAAAGAAGAAATCTCACTCAAGAAAAAATATAAATTTTTGGGTTTAGACGCACCCCAATATGTTGGCTCAAAACTCACATCTATAACTAAATTTGCCTCAAGCATGATATTGGAGAAAACAATGCTAATTTTTCAACTTGCTCATAAAATTTAAGAATTAAAATTTTTAATTAATATATAAATTTAAACTTATTACATAATTATTAAAATTACAACGGGACGGATAATTACATATACCCGGTTCATCATATTGAGTAATACTTGTATTTATAATCGATCAAAGCGTCAAAATCGAGACGATACTTGTGAGTATGAATATTTTTGACATCCCTAAATTTATTTCTATCTATGTTTTTTTATATGCATTACATTTATCACTTTTACTTTATAACTTGTCCGGTTTGCCCCCTCAAGGGGTGTCTGTATATACTCTAAAAGGTAGACAAAAAATAATATTTTTAGAGTATAATTTAATTGAATGTTGTAGTAAAAATATCATTTAATTTGTTAATTGTTTCCTTCGAGCATGGTTTATGTAAAATAAGTTATGAATTAAATTTTGGGAGCTATATCAGTAGTTTAAATAAAACTTTTTAATCTCTAAAATCACTCCTCCATAATCATGAGTTGGTATGAAATTAGTTAGTTGTCAAGTGGCTGTTCTTTCACCCTTTCAGTCTTTCACTTCCTAATTTTGTTGGCTTTAAACGATAATAAAATAATTTTTATAATTAGTATACTTTGTAATATCATATCATTTATAAAATTAGTGCTTCCAATAATATTAATTCAAATCAAACAAATTACCGTATACATGAAACATCAAATAATTTTTAATTCCAATTTCTAACTTAATTTTATTTATTATTTTAATTTTTAATTTCTTGTCATACTAAATTATTAATACATATTCATATTTTTATCTTTTTGAAATAAAATAATATTTTTAATTTTATATATATTATTATTTATTAATTTTAATCAATTAAATTTGAAAATTATACATTTTGTATAACAGTCGACTTGCCTAGTGTTAATTATACATGGATGATGTGTGTAGGGAAAGGAGTTTCCTCAAAGAGAAATGAAGTGACTCCAATTAATGCTATCTGCCTACGCGTAGACACAGAATCATGCCTTGTACCTGACACGCAATAATAACTTCCTGCCTTTTCTTTATATTATTTTTTTCAACCGAGTTTGTGTTATTATCCACATCAAACTTCTCCTCGACTAACAATATTCTTTTAATGATATTGGGTTTGACAAAATATTTTTATTTAATTTTTTTTTATTTTTAAAAGCTTAAAATCCAAAAAAGTATATTTATTTTTATTTGATATTTTTTTTAAAAAAAAATTTAATTTAATATTTTCAGTAAAATATTATAAAATATTTATATATAATTTAAAATATATTATATATTTTTTATATAATTATATTACTGTTATTAAGTTTTATATAGTTTTAATTTTTGAAAATACTAATTTTTTTTTTCTTTTTTTGAGTTGGTTTCTAAAAAATTATTTTAAAAAAATATTTTCTAAATTATAAGCAAACATACTTTCATTATTATTATATGTAAAAATGATATAAAAAACATGGAAGACTTAATGGTTTTTTTGTTTCAAAAAATATTTTCTATTTTCATTTTCAAAACTTCAACATTTCAAAAATGTTTTGTTTTCACTTGATAATTTTTATTTTCAAAAATAATATTCTTAAATTTAATCATTTTAGTAAAAATATTATAAAATATTTAAATGTATAATTTAAAATGAATTTATATAAATTTTTTTTTTATAATTACAATATTGTTATTCAATTTAGTTTTTGAAAACAATTTTTTTTTCTATTTTCAGTTGTTTTTTAGAAAACTTTTTTTCTAAATTGCAATCAAACATATTTTCACTACTGTTTTCTATTTTCTGTGAAAATAAAAATAGAAAACATTCAAAACGAACATCATTTTAGAGTATTACATCTATTGTATGCATGCATACTTACATATATACACACACATAACCCATTTTCTTAAAAACTAATGGTTGTAATGAGTAACTAATTTTAACCATTAGATTTTAAAAAAATTGATTGTTATGATGAAAACTAAGTGTTTGTTTGATAACAATTTTATAAAATTATTTTAAGTATTTTAGTACTTGAAAGCTGAAAAACTTGTTTGGGTAGTGTTTTCTGAAAACAGATCTGGTTTTTCAGTTTTTAAAAACTAAAAAACAGGAACAACTGAAAGTAGTTTCGCTTTTCAGTTTTCTATTTTGTTTTGAAAACTCAAAATACAATCTAAATATGTTATTTTTTGCTTTTCATTAATGAAATTTTAATAAATATCAATAAGTTTTTTCATTTTTACATCTTCAAAACAGTTTTCAAATAACACTTACCAAACAAGTGTTTTTTTCTTTTCTTTCCGAAAACAATTTTTGAAAACTATTCTTGAAAAGTCTTTTCAAAAACTTAAAAAAAAAATCAAACCAATAAAGTCCTAAAAAACTCGTTTGGGTAGTGTTTTTTGAAAAAGTTTTCAAAAAAAGTTTTGGTTTTTTAGTTTTTAAAACTAAGAAAATAGGAATAGCTGAAAGTAATTTTACTTTTCAGTTTTCTATTTTTGTTTTAAAAATTCAAAATACAATCAGAATATGTTGTTTTTTGCTTTTCATTAATGAAATTTTAATAAATATAAACAAAATTTTCCATTTTTACATATTTAAAACAATTTTCAAATAACACTTACCAAACAAGTTTTTTTTTTCTTCTCGAAAACAGTTTTTGAAAACTATTCTTGAAAAATTTTTTAAAGAACTAAAAAACAAAACTAAACCAATCAAACCTTAAGTCTCTTAAACTTACTCTAGCTCTCGTCTCCACCATTTATTTTCTTAAAATCTAATGATAGTAAAGAATAATTAATATTTACCGTTAGATTTTAAACTTTACTCTTTGAGTTATTGAATGTCTTTCCCCCTTTCTCTTTCTCTCTCTCTATTATAATCTAACTATTTTTTTATAGGTTACCTAATCTAGCTATTGATCCAAAGTAACATTGAATTTGTTGAGATTTGATAAAAAATTCACAAGACAACTCTAAAAGGTCTCAAGAAATCACATCAAGAAAATGAGAGATTAAAAAAAAATGTAAACGCAGAGTAAGATTATATTGATAATTGAGAAAGACATCAAAATCATCATAATTACAACTACTTTTAAACATGTATATATAAGTTACAAAACAAACTCACGTGGCATAACTAAATCATATAACTTATATTATGGATAAGACATTTTAATACTAATATATGCTACTACATAGACCTAGCTTGAAGAGGGTGTCACCACACTGAGAGAAAAGGTTATGTTGTGGAGAGAGAGTTTGCAGATTTTCTAATGATCCCAAAAAACTTGACATGAATATAGGTATAAAATGGGAACTAGTAAACAAAGAAATGCTACTACACACTAATAGTTTGGGTTTGTTAATGCTGATCACCTATCATAGAAAGACTCCTCATAAATACTTCTGTGATACTACATATTTAATATTAGTTTTTTTAATGGCTATTGTTGTTGTCAAATGACTAGGTGAATGCTGCCCATATAAAAAAAAAAACACACTAGGCTAATGTTTGACCATGATACATTATGTCAAACATGTTGAGAAAAGATTAATCTTAGGTTTAAAAAACAAAGTAACAATATATATTACTTGCACATATATAGGCAATGACATTTATATTGAAGAAACAGTGAAAAATAAAAGGGTACGGATGTTATGCATGTGCATTCAGAGTTTTGATCGTCTTTAGGTGATGCAGTTTAACTTGAAAAATAAGTTATTTTAAAATAAATAACTTTTTATAAAAATAAGTTTTTTAATACAATTATAAAAAAATATTTTTAAATGTATTTTTTTCAGTTTTTCATGAAATAATTTTTATATTAATTCATTTTGAGAAATTAATTAAAATAGTTTATCGAAATAAATTATATATTTTCAGTTTTTCTCCAACTTTTACTTTTTATATAATTAAAATAAGTGTTTATCCTATTAAATATTTTTTTTTTCATTACAAATTTAAAAGTTCAAACACACTTGTCTATATCAAAAAGTCTAATTCAATTAATTAAACAGGATGTGAAGTGTTATAAATCTTTTGAGATTGTCTTCAATTCTTAGGAGTTAAAAAAAAAAAAAAAACACACTCGCTTGATTATTTCTATGTGCCTATGGCATAACGTGTAGTTGATTAGGTTCTTGTTTGAAGGAAACCTCGTCAACTTTATTTCAGAAATAAATGAATAACGTTATATGTCTACATCGATAGCAACTAGATTTAAACAAATAGTATTTATTAAATTTGGGTATATCAAATATCTTAATATTACGCAAAAAGAAAAAAAAATCAATTCAAGGCATATGCAACCTTTAATATATGTTGATATATTACTTTTCAAAGTAAAATCGTATGGTTAAAGTAATTCACGCCAAAACGAGAGTTTCAACCAAGCTATATAAATCAAATATATGAATTAATATTAAAAAAAAAGAAAAACACAGAAAGATTAATGGTGAATTTGTTTAGGTTAAAAAAAATATATATAAGTAATTTATACATAAGTATTTTTTTATGTTTGGGTGAAATTATAAAAAGTGATTCTTTTAAATGTATTAATTTTTTATTCTTTATAATTGAAAAAGCTTCCCATAATTTTTTTTAAATAACCATTCTAAATAGGCTAAATTATATTTGGTGCCTTCCGAATTTAGTGCTTCTTAACTCTAGTTTCACTTTATTTTGCAATTTAAATCTACTTAACCTTTAACTGAAAATATGACCATCTTAATTTGAAAAATATCCAAAAAAGTCAAAGTAAGATTCAAACCAGCATTCTAAAGGATGACTTATACTTCAAACCATTAGACCAAGTGTATAATTTTATTTTATTTTACAATTCAAATCTATGTAAAACTTTAATTCAAGACGTGACAATATTAATTGAAAAATATACAAAAGTAAAGACAACTCAATATTCAAACTTGAGGCTTCCAAATGATAGGTCATGCATCATGCCACCTGATTAAATGTCTCATTTGATTACTATTCAAATCTAATTAAGCTTTAATTAATGTTAGTTTCAAAATTACTTAAAATATAAATTTAAATATACAATAGTAGGATTAAAACTAAAATTTAAAATTAAAAACTAAAAATTTAATTTATATTTATTAATGATAAATTCCTAGGGATTATAAATTAAAAACTAAAACTAATTAAAAATATAAATTAAAATTATTAAAAAATAAAACTAAGAACTAAAATTAAAATAGCTTTCTTATTAAGAGGTCTCATGTTCGAAACTTACTAACAATTTATTAATCATGAAGAACAATTGTTTAACATGTTTTAAACTTGGGAGGCAAAACTGAAGCAAAAATTTAAAGGGGGCAAAAAGTTAAGAAACACTAAAATCGGAGGGCACCAAATATAATTTAGCTATCTAAATAACTTATCATAATAAATTGTTTTTAGTTTTTCTTTAATTTTTTTCAAATTTAGAAAAATATTTAAAAATTACAATAAATGCTTATTCTATTCAAATTAAATAAACAATTTTCTTAGAATTCTGTCAATTCTGGTTATGTTAGTCAGTTCTAGTTATGTTACATTTCATTTCATTTTTTAATTCATTTTAATTTCATTTGGTTAGGTATGACAATTATGTTGTTATAACATTCATACTTGTATTGTTCTATTGTTTTTAGCTTCCTTCTCACGCTTCTCTTTTGGTTTTGTTGACTGTATATAAACTCTCCTCTATATCTTGCTAAAGTTATTGCCGATCTTATTCATTATTTTTGCCACTCTCTTGTTCTTTCTTTCTCTTGGGCTCTCTTTGCCATTGTTCTGTTTCTGCACTTTTTCTCCTTCGAGTCTTTCACCATCTTTGTTATGGTATTGGAACTTGATGCAATCCCACCTAGCATGCATCATGGCTAGGAGGATTCAAGGAAAGCATGACATGGATGAAAGCTCATTGAAATTTGAAGTCATAGTCTTCATTATTTTTTAGCTTGTAAATATTTTATTTTAATTAGCTAAATAGGAGTGTATTTTTAATTCCCTTAAGGCCATGTATTTTTGGCATCTTAATTTTAATTTACAAGGTATAGGTGTCTTTAGTTAAAAAGAGGAGTAAGCTTAGAATGGGTGCATAAGTCAAGACATGATTTTGGGCTAGCCCATTCTCTTTAGGAGTTGATAATTGCACCCATGGGGTGAACTTAGGTGTCTCACTTAAGGCCTAAGACTTGGGTTAATTAGTCTTAATCATAATTAAGCTCAAGTTCCACATTGCCTAAAAAAGTATGCTCAAGCTCTTTCATTGAGCTATATATACTCATTCCCCCTCATTGTAAATCTCACCTTTGAATTGAATGAAAATAGTCTCTTTGTGTGTACATTCTTAGTAAAAGGCATGGTGCTTGGAACCTCAAGGAGAAAGATCAAGGGGAGTGCAAAAGTTTTTTTGCATAATTTGGTATCAAGAGCCAACTCCATGAGGTTCTTTTCTAGTCTTAATTTTCTTTAATTTTTTCCAGCTTTTCATCTTAGTGTTCTTGAAGTTTTCTTTGTTTCTTCCAGCCTTTAATTCTTATCATTTAATTTCTTTTATGTCTTGTTAGTTTATGTTTAAGTAGTTTTCATTTTATGTAATTTATTTCCTATTCTTTATTGCTTTCTAGATTCAATTTATGTTGTTCTTTTCCATTGAATCTTTATATGTTTCCTAGAGGATTGTTTCTTTAATTTTTTGTTTAGCCTTTTATTTCTTTTTTTGTTCATGTGCAAATCCTAAGAAGGTCATTGTAATGACTTCACAAAATTTGTGAAGGAAGCCACATATTGTGGTCTTGATCTTTGGATGCACATTGTCTTCTTGTTTGAGTTTTTTAATTCTATTTTCATGCACCTAATTTTCTATTTTTCCAGCCCTTTGTTCTTTGTTTTGGGTGCATATTTCTTGGTATTTTGGGTCATTTTATTTCAATTTTTCATCTCTTAAAGTTGTGTCTTAGTTGTTCACGTGTAGTCCTTCAATTGTCTTCTAATTTCATATTGTTATGCCTTTTTAATTTTTCCATAAAAGTGTGTTGTGCTTTCTAAAAATTGTGTTGATTCTTATGGAATTGAGCATATGCTCTTGTGTCTATTCCTAGAGTCCCACATGCTTTAGATCATATCATGTTTAAAAAAATTTTTCAAAAGAAGAAAATTGTTCAATTCTTTCTTAGAGTTCATTTCTTCATTTTGTATAAATAGCTTATTTTTGTGCTAGTTTATTGTGGTGATTTTCTTTGTGCTGGCTGGTTGAGCATTTTGGGGTACATATTGGGCTGAAAACTTGAGTAACCAAGCTTACGTAAACCCATAAAAACTCTCACTTGGTGTCATCTTATAATCACCTAAAATTACTAGCTCATTTTAAGTTGCTTTGTGTTCTTTTGTTTGCACTTTTACATCAAATTTTTATGGCTGATTTATTATTCTTGTTCAAGCATTTATAATTCTTAAACTCCTTACTATATTGGCTTCAAAATGTGTTAAGAGGTGTAGCAAAATTGTTTCAAAAAAAAGAAGAAGAAAAGAAATCAAAAGACTAAAATAAGTCAAAAAAAGAGTTAGTAAAAAGTGCTAAAGAAAAGTAAAAAGAGTACAAAAAAAAAATAATTTATTGCACCTCAAAATTATTAAACAATTCAAAGGAGTGTTAACTTCTATTGAAATTTGCTTGAATTTCTTTGCATATGATTCAGCCACCTTGCTTTACAATTGTGCAAATCATTGAATTTGTTGAGTTTTTTTTTTGTTTTAAGTCCAATTCTATTTTAGGCCTATTCTAGGAATTTCTTTTGTGTGCCAACTTTCTTTCTACACCTTTTATTTTTTGCTTTTCCTTATTCACTTTATTTGTGTTTCTCAAATAAATTCTTTCCACTTGGATGTGTGCCTATTCTTGTTAAGTGTTTTTTATTGCTTTTTGCTTTCAAATTCTACTTCCCTTGGTCTCTTGCTTAGGCACTTGTTTTCTCTTGGTAGGTAGCCAAATTGTTGAAATTTCCACAAGGGTAGCATCCTTAGAAAGTGTTGATTTAAATCAAGGAAGAGGAGACTTGAAAAGGAGACCAAGACTAGAATGATACACTTGGTGAGGAGCACTTGAAGAAAGGAGCTACATTCAATTGATTTTAATTTTCTTTGTTTAATTTGGGTGTATTTTTAAAGGACATTTTAATTAGAGGTGTTGGATGCCGATAAGGGTCACCTCTTTTATGTGTAATAAATCTTAGTTTCTCGTTTTAGTGTGGATAAGGAATTGGTACCCCTTATTCATACTTAGGAGTACGTTAGAATCCTTTAGCTTGCTTAAATTTTTTTCATTTGCTTTCAACATTTAGAAAGTGCTTAAGTTCCAAAGGCTTAAGTCACTTTTAGTTGAGAAAACTTCAAAAAAAGAAGAGTGTTTCTTGTATTTTACTTAGTTCCCAAGATCTTACACTTTTAAATGTCATCACACACATTTAAAAGTGTTAGGCGTGTTAATAAAAGTAGGGAAGATAAAAGAGAAAAAGAATGGGACGAATATATGAAAAGATTAAAAAGAGAAAATGAAGAGTATGAAAAAGAGAGAAAAGAAAGAGAGGAGAAAAGACAAAAAGAAATATAAGAATATAGGAGACAAAGAGAAGAGAGGGAACGAATAAGACAAGAGAAAAAAGAACAAGAGAAAAGAGAAAGAGAAGAAAGGGACCAGAGAGAAAGAGAAGAAAGAGAAAAAAGAGAGACAAGAGAGAAAGGAAAATGAAAAGAGAGAAAGAGAAGCAAGAGAAAAAGAAAGAGAAGAGAGAAAGATAAAAGAGAAAAAAGAAAAAGAGAGACAAGAGAGAAGAGAAAAAGAAAAGAGAGAAAGAGAAGAAGGAGTAAAAGAAAGAGAATTGAGAAGAGAAAAAGAGAAAAGAGAAAGAAAAGAACGGGAGCAAGAAAGAGAAAAGAGAGAAAAAAGTTAGAAAGAAAAGAAAGAAGGGAAATGAGAGAAAAGATAGAAAATGAGAAAGAAGAGTTGGAAAGAAAAGAAAGGAGAGAAAAACGAGAAAAATAACAAAGAGAGTTAAAAAGAAGGGAAGAAGAGAAGATACAAAAAGAGAGAGATGTCTATAAGAGCTCTTATGATAACATTTACACACTTTATAGAGACCTAGAAGAGCCTAGAATAACCTATGACATTCATGCTTCTTCTAGTAAGAAGGAAAAACCCTAAAAGGCATCTTAAGAAAAAGAAAAAGGCTTCTATAATTAAACCCAAAAGAGAGTCATCCAAAAGAAAACATATTGAGAGAAAACCCTTGAGTAAGAGTGACACCCCTACCACTAGTTTGAACACTCGTTCTCGAAGTCATAAATCTTTTAAGTGTTTAGAAAAAAGGGCACATTGCTTTGTTTTACCCCAAAATAAAAAAAACTTTAAGGGGAGCATCAAATGAAGAACGTACTCATTCATATGATGATCTCTTCAAAGTGAAATGGCTTCTTGGAAGCCATCCTTATAAGGACACCGAAACACAAAGAGAGAATGTTTTTCAAACAAGATGCAAAATTTTGGGCAAAACTTGTTCTCTCATTGTGGATGGTGGATCATATTGCAATTGTTGTAGCACAAGGGTGGTGGAAAAGCTATCACTTGCTACCACTCCTCATCGTTCGCCTTATTCTTTGCATGGACTTAATGATGAAGATGGTGTAGTAGTAAGAGAACAAGTGGATATTAGTTTCTCTATAGGAAAGTATCACAACAAAGTTTCATGTGATATAGTCCCTATGGAAGCTAGTCACATGTTGTTGGAAAGACCATGGCAACATGATAAGGAAATTTTGCACAATGGCCTCACTAATAAAATCACTCTCTCTCGTAAAGGGAAAAAGATTACCTTACTTCCTTTTACCCCTACCGAGGTTATGGAGGATAAAAGGATCATTAATCTTAAGAGAGGGAGGGATAAAAATGAAAATAAGGTTGTTGGTAGGAAGACTGAGTCTAAGAAAGATCCACCTTTGCCTTCAAAGGAGGTTTTCTACATAGAAAAATCTTCCCACCAACCCTTACAAAAAGAACAAGTTGAATTTGAGGTTGTGCCTATACCATTTGAGCACTTTGATCCACACCCTCAAATCCAACTTGATGAGTGCTTCATTACACCTAGACTAGTCTCGTCTACTTCAAAACCTTTGAGGCTAGTATCTAGTGCAATAGGAGAAGGATGGGGAGTTGTTGTGTGGGGGCACATACACACTAAAATATTTTCAAACCTTGGTGCCAAACTCCACTACCCCATTCCTAAGAGGTCTCCTTATAAACCTCTCACTCCCCCCAAAATCACTTGTCTGCATATAGATACTGTTTTCCTTATTTTCTTGCAGACTTTGAAAAAGAAGAAGAAAGGCCTCAGGATTTGAGGTGAAATCCTCTTCAAGGGAGAGGAAATAATGCAATCCCACCTAGCATGGATCATGGCTAGGAGGATTCAAGGAAGGCATGACATGGATGAAAGTTCATTGAAAAATTGAAGTCATAGTCTTCATTATTTTTTAGCTTGTAAATATTTTATTTTAATTAGTTAAATAGGAGCGTATTTTTAATTCCCTTAAGGCCATGTATATTCAACATCTTAATTTTAGTTTAGAAGGTATAGATGTCTTTAGTTAAAAAGGATGAGTAACTTATAACGGGTGCATAAGTCAAGACATGATTTTGGGCTAGTCCATTCTCTTTAGGAGTTGCTAATTGCACTCATGGGGTGAACTTTGGTGCCTCACTTAAGGCCTAAGACTTGGGTTAATTAGTCTTAATCCTAATTAAGCCCAAGTCCCACATTGCCTAGAAAAGTGTGTCCAAGCTCTCTCATTGGGCTATATATACTTATTCCCCTCATTGTAAATCTCACATTTGAATTGAATGAAAATAGTCTCTTTGTGAGCACATTCTTAGTAAAAGGTCTTGAGGATCATTTCTCTTGAGGAACCTCTTCCTAGTTGGTTTTTATCAAGGGTTCCTTCCAAGGTTATCAATATCGAGAGTTTACGTAAACTCTTGGAAGGCCTGTAAATCAACTCGTAAACTCGACTAGTAAACTCGTAAAAGTTTACTTCACATAAAAAATTAGTATATTTGTATATATAATCACAAATTTAACATTTTAACAATATAAATATATAATAATAATACCATCAAAATATCAAATTACAACCATAAGTGATAAGTTCAATCATAACATAAGTCATTAAAAGTTAAAACTACATAATCAAATATTGAAATTATACCAAAGTCCTTAAAATTTAAAACAATATTCAAATACTCAAAGAAATTTCAAAGTTCCAAACAAAGTCCTTAAAGTTATTAAATAACTAAAAATGCACAAATGTCTTCAGATGACCATATCTAATCCTCTAATTTCACCATCTCTAAGATCATCATTACAATCATCATCATCTTTAAAATTATCTTCTTCAGACTGTGCATCACCATCATCAGGTTCCCTCAAAACTAAATTATCTAAATCAAAAGCATCAGTAATTGGATAAGTTGAACTTCCCCTAACATTTCCAGCCAATGCAACATTTTCACCATCACCTACAGCTTGTCCTTGAGGATCCTCCAACTCAATCTCATCATTATATCCATCTTATATTATCCATTCATCATCAGACTCAATCTTTTCAAATGGAAGAGTCATAGTTTTTTTAATTTGCTTACTCTTCAACTTCAAGTTATACATAACATAAACCAAGTCATTCATTGTCTTTTGATGTAAACGGTTCCTTCTTTTTGTATGAACCTATAATTAAAAATAAATTTGTTATATTTTAAACCAAATAAATAAAATTAATAACACTAACACAAATAAAATCATCACTTCAATTTCATAATTCATAAACTTGAATTATCATTTCAAATGAGCTCCAATTACGCTCACAACCAGTTGAACTACAAGTCAAACTCAAGACACGAATAGCAAACTCTTCAACTCAGGAGTTCCATCTCCAAACATCTCCCACCATTCTCCCGGTTGCATAGCCTTCCTTGACTCCGTGGCATCTTCCATAGAGAAAAGCCCTCTAGCAAAATGAAACTCAACAAGTTGCAAATTAATTTTCTTTCGTTCTGCAACATCATTCACCAATTTTCTCATGCATATGTGCAACCCTTCTTTCACCTCAAGGGCATCATGTTTAAAGGTAGGTTCATAATGCAAACGAGGATTCAAAAAATATGCAGCTACATGCAAAGGCCTGTGAAGTTGATGTTCCCATCTCTCATCAATAATTTTACACATAGGTTCATAGCTACACAAAAATAAAATATGCACTATTAATAATAGAGTAATAAATAGACAAATAACAATTCTCTCAATAAACAAATGAAACCCATGGCAGGTTTACCTTTTCTTAATGTTATTAAAGTTGTATTTTATCTTCTCTTTAGCTTTTTCCATCTCATCATAAATGAAACCCATGATAGGTTTTTCATCAGAATCCACCAATCGAAGGACCACCATAAGTGGGGCAACAACTTTAAAACATGTAATTACATTCTTCCCAAATCGACTATCCAAAGCCACATTTTCTACTTTTCTCCATTCTTAAGATTTTCCAAACTTGCTTCCTTTCCATTCTTCAGAACTAAACAGGCTCATCAATGATGCTTTTAATTCATGAAGACAAGCTAAGGTTAAATTAGCTGTAGCAAATCTAGTCATACCAGGCCTAATCAAATCTCTTCCTTTTGTGAACTTCTTCATTATGGAAATTAACATTGTTCTACCATAAATGTAAGTAGTGATCCTTCTTCCCTTCTGAATAGTAACTCGATGAACATTCAAATTTTTCACAAAATCTTCAAAAATCAAATCAATGCAATGTGCAGCACACGGGGTCCAATACAAATTCTGTCGTTTTTGCATCAACAATTCTGCACCTGCTTTGAAGTTAGCAGCATTATCAGTAACCACTTGGATTACATTCTCCTCTCCAACAAATTCCACTGCATCATCCAACATTTTGAATACTTTATCATCTGTTTTTGAAATATCTGAAGTATCCACTGAATAAAGGAATACAGTCCCTTTTGGACTATTTGCTAAAAAGTTACAAATTGAACGCTGTTTTTTATCTGTCCACCATCCGACATAATTGTGCACCCAGTTCTATTCCACTCATCTCTAAATTCTTGAAGCATATCATCAGTTTTTCTAACCGCTGTTTTCAAAAGTGGGTCTCTAATTTCAGGATAAGATGGAGGTTTATAACCCACTCCATATCTCTCTATCATCTCACACAATTTTGCAAATGCAGGATTTTTTATAACATTGAATGGAATGGCACTAGTATACCAAAATTCAGCACATTGATCATCAACTTTTTCTTTCTCACCTTTTTTATACATTTGATTTAAGGTGGCTTGGACTCTATCACCTCTACCTTGAATGCTTTTTCCTTTTCCTCTAGAAGCAAACATCCTTTGTAATTGGCTGATATTTGTCTCTACCCCCTCAAACTGTATATCTTCTTCTTCCTCTTCAATACTAACCAATCTTCTTTTCTTTTTAGATGCCTCCTTAATTTCTGCAATAACTTTCATCATGACAACTTTGACTTCATCTGGAACTGAAGCACAAGGTTCACAATCCTCTCTAGTTCCAGCAAGATAGTGCTTGAATCTAGAAATACCCCTACTCACAATCTTTGAACAATAATTACATTTAACCTTTTTTGCATTTCCTTGAACATAAATTCCATGCTTCCAGCCAATATCTGACCTATTTCCAGCATCATTTTTACTTCTAGATCTAGCAGCTGAAGAGGTTGTCGCTATTGCATTAGGGTCAGATGAATTTGATCCAGTTCCAGTGCCACTCCCAGACATTATAATTTACTACCAAGTACCAAATCAAATTTACTACCAAGTAGCCAAAAAAACAAAAATTAGCAGTTAAGGAGAAAGGTGTTTGTAGGGGAAAAAACCTTTTTGTTTGTTGCTTGTTACTTGCTCGTCAGTCACTTCACCGCTTGCCGCCAGTCGCTGCGTTGCTCGCCGCTGCTAGTCTGCCGCCAGTCGCTGCATTGCTCGCTGCCAGTTGCCTCACTGCTTGCTGCCAGTCGCCGCGCTGCTCGCTGCCAGTTGCCTCACCGCCAGTCACATCGAAGCTCACCACCAATCGCCTCCCCAATCGCCTTGCTTCTCACCAATCAGCTTGCCTCGCCGCCGCCAGTCGCCGCCCTGCTTGCTGTTAGTCTACTGCCAGTCGCTGCGTTGCTCGTTGCCAGTCGCCTCACCGCTTGCCGCCAGTCGCCGTGATGCTTGCTGCCAGTCGCCTCACCGCTAGTAGCCTCGAAGCTCACCACCAATCGCTTTGCCGCTCACCAATCAGCTTGCCTCTTCGCCGCCAGTCGCCGTTCTCCCATTCGTCGCTGCCAGTCGCCGTTCTCCTGTTCACCGCCGCCAGTCACCGTTCTCCCGTTTGCCTCCAACCTTGTCTCGAGAAATGGGGGAAATTGGGAAAAAGCAGGTGCAATTGTGCAAGTTCAGACCCTAAAATGGTTTTTTCTGCTACGCCAAAACGATGTCATTTAGCCCATATGTGAACTCGTGAAATCGTGAGTAAACTCGCGATTTCACATGAGTTTACCAAGTTCGCACGATTTTACTCAGAAAACTAGTTTACCCACGATTTAACTCAAAAGGGACCACTAGACTCGTAAAATCGTACGATTTTACTAGTCATATTGCGATTTTGATAACCATGGTTTCTTCCCTTGTGAAACCTAAACGCTTTGGCTTATCCCTTTTTAAGAGTGGCGCCTTACCTCCATTTTCTTTCCCTTCCATCATCCATTTCATGGTGCTTGGAACCTAAAGGAGAAAGATCAGGGGGAGTGCAAAAGCTTTTTTGCATCTATTGTTATGGTATTGGAACTCTTCCATTGAAAAGCTCTGTTATGCCTCTGATTCTATAATATCCTCATTTTCCTCCAATATGAATGATAATGCCAACCAACGTCTTGATGTGCAAAGTTTCATGTATCTACACCCGAACGAAAATCTGGAATTCCTCTTATTTTTGCACTTCTTGATTCCACCAATTATCATTCATGGAACAAATATATGATTATGGCTCTCCATGCCAAGAACAAGTTGGAGTTCATTGACAGAGGAGTTACTGAACCATCAAGAGATGATCAAAATTACAATTCGTGGAGACAATGCAACAATATGGTTGCATCGTGGATTGTTCACACGAGAGCATTATGTGGATGGAAAATGTTGAGGTGATATGGAAGGATCTCAAGTCAAGGTACTCTCAAGGAGATTGTCTTAGGGTTTCTGACCTTCAATTGAAAGCATCTTTCATCAAACAAGGGGAACAAATGGTCACTGAATATTTCACTAGACTTTGGATCGTTTGGGATGAACTGGAAAATTATAGGCCAAATCTAAATGAGCACTATGGGAACATGAGATCACATGTTCTCTTAATGGAGCCCTTACCCCCTATCTCAAAGGTTTTCTCATATGTGGTCCAACAAGAATGAAAATTCCAGAGCTTGAACTTTGCTTCTAGCATTAACAGTCATCAGGCTAAATCTACATCAATTAACTATGTGAGTAACACGACATCTTGCACGTTCTATGGAAAAGAGTGGGCATTTTGAGAACAATTGTTATCGAAAGCATGGTTTCCCTGATTCAAAGGGAAACAAAAGTGGCAATAACAAAGGAGGGAAGATGTGCTCAGACTGTGGTAGAAGTGGGCACACGGTAGATGTATGTTATAAGAAACATGGATTTTCGCCTGGATACAAAAGTAATGTTAAATCAGGTACTGTCAACAACACTGTAATTGTTGAAGGAAAGGGTAAAGATTCAAATCAGCAACAATCTACAGGTTCAAAGAGCCAGGACAATCTTTTCTCTACCTAGTAATATTAAGTCATAATGGCTTTAATTCAACAATTTATGAATGGAAACTCAGCAGATTCCAACTCTTCTCATGTCAACCAAGTTAGCTCTATATCATCATGTCTCCCCATTCATTCTAGTGTTAGATCAGGTAAGTCTAGTCACATTTTCTTCTCTGTTAAAAGCAAATCTGATTCGAATTCTACCCTTTAGTGATGTAATCCCCTTAGATGCTTGTCCCATGATCATCTTCAAGAGGCTTCCAATCTGTAAAAATGGTTGTGGAAGGAAGAAGAATGAAAGTGAAGGTGGCACCACTCAAGGAGATAAGCCACTCATTGAAGGAAGCTTGCCACAAGGAAAGGAACCCTTAATAAAAGTCATTGGTGAACTCTTACAATTTGGAGAAGAAGGACACTCAAAGAAAAAGCTCTCTTAGAGAAAACTTATATCATTCAAGTGTAAAAATGATAGAATGTGTGGAGGTGGTTATTTATAAGAAAATTCCTAAGTTATAGGCCTTGAATTTGGACGTCCAACTCTAGAGGAATTAGGAGGGGATTAGTTAAATTAACTATGTATTAATTATGCTAAAAGTTAATTAACACTTGACTAATTTAACTAGATCCAAACAAGGTCATAACATCATGGATCTATGTTTCCTCTAGATTCAAATTTGAATTTGAGAGTGCCATGTAGACTCCCTCTAAATTCAAATTTGAATTCAAATGTGTCAACTAGGAGAGAGAAAGTAGGTTGGCGCCAATTTGGGAGAATAAGGGTCCCTACTTGTCTATCATGTTTCATGTGTGTCTTAGAAAGGGTGTAGGAAAAACTAAGGGGTATGGTTAACAAAAACCACATGTCCAAGGCTTCCCAAAAAGGCCTAAACTAATGCACACACTCCACCTAAATGACTAGTGACACCTCCTATCTAAAAATAAGAAAATAGGCCAAAATACAAGGCCTTAAAAGGAACCAACTACACTACAATTAAGGGTGCAAATTAAACTCAAATATTTACAAAATAGATTGTTGGCTAAAATAATTTCTTCATGCTTCATCCAAGTCATGTTTACTCTCTAATCCTCCTAGCCAAGGAACCTTGCTAGGCGGGATTGCATCTACTCCTCCACCTTGGAGAGGATTTAACCTCAAATCTTAATGCCCTTCTTCCAGTTCTGCAAGAAGATAAGCAATATAATTAGTAGGTGTAGACTCAAAAAAGTGGAGAAGGTAATGGTTCTATGATATAGCCCCTTTTGGTTGGAGTAGTAGAGGTAATGCATGAGCCTCTATACAGTAGCTCCCAACTTGCACATCATGCACTAACTAATAGTCTCATATAGTTGGAAATGGGTGGAGAGACTATACTTGATGCATCAAAGCACTCACTCAGGAAGGCTAAGTAAGCTTTATCCTTTTGTTCACTCCAAGAGAGAATGATGGGCCTAGGGTTGGACCATTCTCGCATGGTTTTTTGGAGTTGAACTTGAGATTGGCTTTGAGTCTCCAAAGTTTTAGGCTTAATCTCATATTCAACTGTAGTGGTCTCGTCTTCAAGTAGAGTTTGAACTAGACTCAACCTCAAGATTTGTGGCAGTGCAAGATGGTGTCTCTTTGCAAAGGAGGAGATAGAAGGGTTTTTCAAATACGAAAACATTTTTAATATCTTCTTTTGTTGTAAAGTACATTTCCTTCCTAACAACCTCTTTAGAAAGAATACTACCTTCCAACTCAAACTCCTTACCCTTTTCAAGCTTTAGGGGTGAAGCTTGAGCTTTTTTTTTCCCTTATCCCTGGTGTGATCTTTGATGATCACGTGCCCAAAGGATCCTTTCTAAGGTCACTTGGAAGGGAAATGGATTTATGGAGAGGAAAGGAATGGGGTGAGGCGCCACAAATACTAGGTTTGATAAGCCAAAGGGGAGAGGCCACAAGGTAGGGGTCCCTTGATAACTCTTAGAAGCTCTCACAAAGGAGAAAAGGGGAAACTCAAAGGTAAGAACCTCAACCAATATGGTCTCTAGGATTAAATTCAAGTGTAAAAAATACAAGTAAGGGAGGAGCTCCTATTTATAGAGGTAGCTAACCTCTTGAACAAGATAACCTAAAAAAGAAGGGCTAGGATTAAAAGGAGAGATCTAAGGGAGGAGAATTGAGAAACAATTCCCTCCTTAGATCATCAAACTTGGTGCCCAAGTTTCTCAAACCAAGGGCCAAGATTCCTTCTTATTAGCTTAGGGGGTTTATGTAGAAAAGAGGGGTGTAGATATCAAGGCTACCCCTTATTTCCTTCATAAATACCCAAAAAGCTAAATCCACCTTCTAAATTCCTAAGACACCTCCTAAAAATAAAAAATGGACTAAATACATGTCCCAAATTAAATTCTTAATGTTCCTCAAAATTAAAATAAAGGAAAATTACATTTTATTAACTAAAGTCCCTAGCCTAATATCTTCACTCTCCATAGGAGGTGAAGTCTTCCTTTGTCTACAAGGGCTAGGTCTTCTTCAATCCTTCTAGCCATGACCCTAGTGATAGGTCCTTGGCTAGGCATGGTGACATCATCTCCTCCCCCTTGAAGAGGATTTGACCTCAAATCCATGGGGTCTTCGTCATTTTCAGCACCTACAAATAGAGACAAATCAGAAACATTAAAACTGGTGCTTACCCCATAATCCTCTGGCAGATCTAAAACATAGGCATTATTACCGATCCACTCAAGGATTTGAAAAGGTCCATCTCCTCTAGGGCTAAGTTTGGACTTCCTTTGAGAAGGAAATCTATCCTTTCTCAAGTGAAGCCATACCCAGTCGCCCTTTTCAAAGATGACTTCTTTCCTACCCCTATTGGCGAAAGTAGCATCTCTCAAGGATTGGCGCTCTATGTTAACTTTAACCCTCTCATGTAATTGTTTTACAAAAATGGCTTTTGCCTCTCCTTCTTTATGCACAGCAACAGAAAGAGGAAGAGGTAAAAGATCTAGAGGAGTACAAGGATTAAAGCCATAGACCACCTCAAAAGGAGAATGCTTGGTGGTTCTATGAACCACCCGGTTATAAGGAAATTCAATGTGGGGAAGGTACTCATCCCAAGACTTATGGTTGCCTTTAAGGAGAGCCCTCAGCATAGTGGATAAAGATCTATTCACCACTTCTGTTTGCCCATCAGTTTGAGGGTGACAGGTAGTGGAAAAAAGAAGTTTAGTTCCCAGCTTCCAGTTTAGTTCAGTTTATGCTTAATTAGCTGGAAGGCTTTCTCTTGATTCTCACCCCAAAGGAAAGGAACTTCCTTTTTCACCAAATCATTTATTGGTGCGAAGAGCATGGAGAAATTAGGCACAAAGCGCCTATAAAATCCAGCGAGACCATGAAAGCTTTTTATCTCTGTCACACTCTTTGGGGTGGGTCATTCTTGAATAGCTTTTATCTTTTCGGGGTCAACATGAACCCCTTTTGTGCTAACTACAGAACCTAGGAAAACTACACTATCTACACAAAAAATGAATTTTTCTAAGTTACCAAAAAGATGATTACTCCTAAGAAGAGAAAAAACATGCCTTAGATGTCCTAAATGATCATCTAGGTTCCTAGAGTAAACTAAAATGTCATCAAAGTAAACTACACAAAATTTACCAAGGCAATCCCTTAGTACATGATTCATTAAGTGCATGAATGTGCTTGGGGCATTAGTTAGCCCAAAAGGCATAACCAACCACTCATAAAGACCAAATTTAGTCTTAAAAGCAGTTTTCCACTCATCACCCTCTTTGATCCTTATTTGGTGGTAACCACTTCTAAGATCTATTTTTGAAAATATTTTTGCCCCATGGAATTCATCCAACATGTCATCAAGACGGGGGATTGGGTGCCTATATTTGATGGTGATGTTGTTGATTGCACGACAATCAACACACATCCTCCATTGGCCATTCTTCTTGGGCACCAACAAGACTAGCACAGCACAAAGGCTTAGGCTCTTTTGAACCCAACCCTTCTCCAACAGCTCATTCACTTGAGACTCAATCTCTTGGGTCTCCATGGGGTTGGTCCTATAGGCAGGTGAATTAGGTAGACTTGTGCCAGACACTAAATCAATTTGATGTTCTATACCCCTAATGGGAGGAAGTCCTTTTGGAACCTCATTAGGGAATATGTCATCAAATTCTTTTAAAATATCTTGAACCCCTTGAAAAATGTGCTCATGTGCATGGGCTGTGGCAGTGCTCTCAGCAGAAGAATGCAAAATGGGAGAAGGATTTGATGCTTCTTTGCAAAAGAGGAGATAAAAGGGCTTGTTAGTCAAAGGAGCTTCTTTTAAATCATGTTTAGTAGCAAATAGGCTCCTTTTACTAATATTCCCTTTCGAAGGGGCATCACCTTCCAACTCTCTCTCTTTACCCTTTTCAAGCTTTAAGGGTAAAGCTTGTTGTATTTTTTTTTTTGTTTTTGTTTTTCCTCAACTCTTTTCTTTTTCATCGCAAATTGATCTTCAGCCACTTGAGAAGGTGACAAAGGATACAACTTGAAGCGTTTTTCATTATGGGTGAGAATTATTTGGTTGGAGTGACCATGGTGAATAGCTTTTTTGCCAAATTGCCATGGTCTTCCCAACAGGATATGACCAACCTCCATAGGAACTATGTCACAAAGAATCTCATCATTATAAGATCCTATGGAAATTGGAACCATAACTTGTTCATTGACTACCATCTCCCCTTGCTCATTGAGCCATTGCAATTTGTAAGGTTTGGGATGGGGCATGGTAGTCAAGGCTAGCTTTTCAACCAACCTAGAGCTACAACAATTACAACAGGAGCCACTATCAACAAGGAGAGAACATACTTTGTCATTTACTTTACATCTTGTATGGAAGATGTTCTCTCTTTGTGACTGGCCAAGCTCTAGAGGTTGGCTTCCAAGAAGCCTTTGAACCATAAGGAGGTCCCCCTCATAAGGAAAAGCTTCCTCACACTGTTGTTCAAAAGTATGTCCCCCTTCTTCCTCACTCTCACTAGAGGAGGAAGATGAGCTATTCTCACTACAAATGTCTTGTCCCCTTATGATCATGGTTTTCTTGTTAGGGCATTGAGAGGCAATATGGCCTCTCCCAAGACATTTGAATCATTTGATACTACTTTGCCTCTCAGTAGGCTTAGTAGTAGGGGGTTTTCTCTCTACATGAGGTGCTTTTGTATCTTGAAAATGCTTGGGTTCCTCTTTGGGAAAACCCTTGAAAGAGTTTCCCTTAAGTTGGTCTCTCTTTGAGTAAGAGGGAAAATCTTTTTTAAAGCTTTTTCTCTTGAGTTGATTCTCAGCTCTTACACAAAGTTCTACCAACTCATCAAGGTTTGAGTATGAAAGAAGCTCTACCTTATCTCTAATGTCAGAGCTTAATCCACACAAAAACTAGCAAGGGTGGCATTGGGTTCCTCAATGATATTGGCCCTTAGTATGAGAAGCTCCATCTTTTGTCTATACTCCTTAATACTTAGGTTATGTTGCCTAAGTCTTTGAAGCCTATCCAAAAGATCCCTTTCATAATATGAAGGAATGTGCCTTATTCGCAAACAAGTTTTTAAATCATTCCAGTAGCGAATGTCAGGCATTTGTTTACGGGCCCTATCCTTGACTAACCCATCCCACCAATGCAAAGCAGAACCTTGAAAACTAAGGGAGGCCAAAGGTACTTTTCTTTCTTCCCTAATTTCATAGCATCGAAAGAGTTGTTCCACTTTGACTTCCCAATCTAGGTAAGCCTCAACATCTTCCCTACCATGAAAATGGGGTAGGTCTACCTTTGGTTCCCTAGCATGATTTATGTTCTCTTGAGGAGAATGATGATTGTATGATGAATGTGAGTGATGCTTATGTTGATTTCTATAGTATTCTTCTTCATTAGAGCTAAAATGCCTAGATGGGGATCTTATGAGAATTCCTTTTTTTTTTCTATCACTCTCCCTCCCATATCTCCTCTTACTCTCTTCTCCTCTCCTTCTCTCTTCTTCCTCTTTTTCTTTCTAGTTCTTTCCTTCTTCTCCTTTCTTCATCCTCTCTTCTCTCTCTTTGCCTTCTCTCTTCTCGCTCTTTTTTCTCTTTTCTCATTTCCAACATCTCTTTTTTTAACTCTTCCTTCTCTTTTTGTTTTTCCTTTTCTTTTATTTCTTTTTTCTCTCTTTTTCTTCTCTCCTTTCTTGTTCTTTAGCCATCCATTCCCTAAATTCTAAGTTAAGGTTTTCAAGAGTGTCTCCCTTAGAAGGTTTTCTTTGGTTGACACTCTTACTTGATGAACAACTATGTGCACTAGAATGTGTGTGGGAAGCCATGGTGCTTGGATGCTAAAAACTAAAGGGTAGGCCAAAAACTTTTTTTTTCAAGCAACACTCCTCTCTTTTTTTTTTTTGTTTTCTCACCTAAGGGGGCTTGATGAGTCTTTGGAACTCTTAGTCTCTACACGTTTTTTCAAAATAACATAAAATAAAATAAAAGTGCGAGAATGTAAAAGAGAAAGGGCTCTAATCGTGCTCCTAAGGTGTTGAAGGAAGTGTACCACTTCTCCCTTCTTCACCTAATTAACGAGGAACTACGCTAAAATTAACCAAAATTATTACAAACCAAGGGAGGGCCTTAAGGGCACTCAAACTCCCAATCTAAAATTAAGTATACACAATACAAAGAATGAAAAAAAAAAAAAACAAAGTCTTCACTCCAAGCTTTTTGGTGTTTGTCTCCTTTTGATCAAGCCCCTTTGAGTTGCGTCAACTCACCCCAAGAATGCTACCCTTGTTTCCTCTTGTTTGGACTTGTCAAAATTTTATATATGGAACCTTTCCCAACCTTTCCTTACCAATACCGAATACATCACAAGACAACAAACAAAGGTGAATAACAAAACAAGGTTCACAAATCCAAGTGGATAGATTAAACAATGACAAACTCAAAGAAGTAAAGAAGACAAGCAAGAAAACATAAGGCTTACAAAGGAAGGTAGCACACAAATAACTTTCCTAGATTAGCTCTAAGAGTAGAGATGAAAAAAGACTCAAACAAAAAAAATGAAACCAATAGTTGCACACTTAATAAAATTTAAGTGACCAAAAACTAAAAAGCTTACTCAAGTAATATTTTTTTTAATCACAATTGGTTCCTCATATCAAATGTTTCTACTATTAGGTACACAACTTCAAAGCTGTCTTTCTTTTGATTTCTTTATCTTCTTTCTTTTTTTTTTAACTTGAAATTTTTCTATTTTTTTTTTAACTTTTTCTAATCTTTTTGCTGCACCTAATAGCTTGTTGAATTGAAATTTTAATGAGGATGTTTGAAATAATAACGTTTGAGTGAATAAGCACAAAGTAAGGTCACACAATTTTCAAGCAATGCATGCAACTAAAGGCAAAACAACTTAGTAGTTCCAAATACTACTGAACTAATGGTGCTTAAGGAATGATTTAGGGCTGATTTTGAAGTAAATTGATTGCTCAAATTACTAACACAATTCACCCAAGCTAAAATTCCATAAAGAGGCACCAATAGTGAAGGTAAACCAAGTTGAAAGCTACTAATAATTCAACATAAAACAAGAAACATATAAAGATTGAATTGAGCAAATATTTAAGAACAACAAAGAGATTAATATGCTTAAACTAAAAGCATAAAAGACTTAAGAGACTCAATAAGAGGTTCACCTCTTAGGAGCTCAATTCAAAATGTTTTTGAAAGCTTTTTTGTAAAAATTTTAAGAGGCTAAAACCTATGGAATTTAAATGAGACAAAATAGGAAACTAACATAACTAGTATTTGACAAAACACAAGATTAAGAAAAAATAACACACCTAAAAATAGAGCAAAAATTTCAGCAAGAGACTCAAAACAAAAGGCACAACAAAGTGGCCAAAGTTGATCACCACAATGGTGTGGAAAAATCCTCAACCATGTGGGTTTAATGGTCACAACTTCCTAGGCACACTTTAACATAAAAAACTAAGGGAAAATTAAGCAACTTGAACACAAAAATAAGATGCAAAGAAAGGGACAAATAAAATCGCATCAAATTAAATGGAACATAGGCGCGTAGATAGAAAACAAAAGCGCATATAATAGCAAGAATAAAAAGCTATACTACTAGACAATAAAGGAAATAGAGATGACAAAAAATGAAGGACTTTAAAATAAAGATATCAAAGAAATAAACAACAAAGCAAAAAAAAATTGAGAAAGAACGTGACCTTTAGAAAGTGGCTCTAGATACCACTTGATGTGATCTTTGATGATCACGTGCCCAAAGGATCCTTTCTAAGGTCACTTGGAAGGGAAATGGATTTATGGAGAGGAAAGGAATGGGGTGAAGCGCCACAAATACTAGGTTTGATAAGCCAAAGGGGAAAGGCCACAAGGGAGGGGTCCCTTGATAACTCTTAGAAGCTCTCACAAAGGAGAAAGGGGGACACTCAAAGGTAAGAACCTCAACCAATATGGTCTCTAGGATTAAATTCAAGTGTAAAAAATACAAGTGAGGGAGGAGCTCCTATTTATAGAGGTAGCTAATCTCTTGAACAAGATAACCTAAAAAAGAAGGGCTAGGATTAAAAGGAGAGATCTAAGGAAGGAGAATTGAGAAACAATTCCCTCCTTAGATCATCAAACTTGGTGCCCAAGTTTCTCAAACCAAGGGCCAAGATTCCTTCTTATTAGCTTAGGGGGTTTATGTAGAAAAGAGGGGTGTAGATATCAAGGCTACCCCTTATTTCCTTCATAAAGACCCAAAAAGCTAAATACACCCTCTAAATTCCTAAGACACCTCCTAAAAATAAAAAATGGACTAAATACATGTCCCAAATTAAATTCTTAATGCTCCTCAAAATTAAAATAAAGGAAAATTACATTTTATTAACTGAAGTCCCTAGCCTAATATCTTCACTCTCCATAGGAGGTGAAGTCTTCCTTTGTCTGCAAGGGCTAGGTCTTCTTCAATCCTTCTAGCCATGGCCCTAGTGATAGGTCCTTGGCTAGGCATGGTCACATCAATCCCTCTTATGTTTCATGATAAGCTGATCTCCTGCCAGCTATGAAGGAGTAAAAGGAAACAAATTGATTTTTCTATCCTTGTGGGTGAGGATAATCTCATTAGAATGAACATGATGGATGGCTTTCTTATAAAACTGTCATGGTCTTCCTAACAAGATGTGACTAGCTTCCATTGGAACAATATCACATCTGACCTCATCTTCATATGTTCCAATGGAAATTAGTCCTTTGACCTACTAGTTAACCACCATTTCCCTTTGGTCATTGATCTATTAAAGCTTACAAGGTTTAGAATGGAAAGTTGGGGTTAAGGCTAGCTTGTCAACCAACCTTGAGCTACAACAAGAGTCACTGTCCATAATGAGAGAACATACTTTATCTAACACTTTACAATTTGTGTTAAAAATGTTCTCTCTTTGGGATTGGTCCAACTTAAGAGGTTAGTTTCCAAGAAGCCTTCTAACCATGAGGAGGTCCTCTTCACAAGCATAGAGCTCATCCATGTTATGCTCTCAAGCATGACCTCTTTCTTCCTCATTCTTGCTAGAGGAGGAAAGTGAGTTATCTTCACTGTTATAGATGTTTTGGCCCCTCACAACCATGGTCTTTCTAGTGGGGCATTGGGAGGCAATGTGGCATCTCTCAAAATATTTAAAGCACTTGATACTACTAGTCTTAGAAGAAGAGCTAGTAGTATGAGGGTTATCTCTATAATGCAATGGTTTATGCTCTTTGTATTATGCTTTGGATTGCCCCTCTTAAGGGAACTCTTGGAAGAACTTCCCTTGACTTGATCCTTTTTGTATAAGATGGATATTCTTTCTTTGAAATTTTTATTTTACTTTATTTTCCACCTTAATACAAAGTTAGACCAAGTCATCTAGGTCTCTATGGTAAAAGCTTAACTTTATCTCTAATGTCCATGCTCAAACCACTTAGAAACCTAGCAATGCTGGCCCTAGGCTCTTCATTAATACCCGCTCTCATTATGAGGAGCTCCATGCTTTGTTTATACCCCTCAACACTTGAGTTTTATTGGCTTAACCTTTGAAGTTTGTCTAGGAGTTCTCTTTCATAATAAGAAGGAATATGTCTTCTCGTCATAGATACCTTTAAATCATTCCAATATTCAACTGGAGGGCTATGGTTTCAAAGTCTTTCATTAACCAAGGTCGACCACCAATGCGTGACATGCCCTTGAAAGCTAAAGGTTGCCAAAGAAATTTTCCTCTCCTCTCTTACTTGATAGCATTTAAAAAATTATTCTACCTTCATTTCCCAATCAAGGTAGGTTCCACATCTTCCTTTTCAAGGAAAGGAGGTGATGCAATCCTACCTACCAATGGCCCTCTCGCTAGGGCAATGTCTAGGAGGATTGAAGAGGACTTGGCTTGGAAAGACTCATCAAGACCCCAGTTAATGATGGAGATAGATATTTTAGGCCATAGTCCTTAGTTTTCCTCTTGTAAATATTAATTACCTTTTAATTCCCTTTTAGGCCATGTATTTCGACACTTATGCTAGTTTCTAGAGTTTAGGGTGTAATTAGCTTAAGAAGGGAGGTGAGGTGAGTAGAAGGCCTAATAACCCAAAGAAGCATGGATCTCTTTCCACACCCCCTTGATTAGGCCGTGACACTCCCTAGCTTAAGGCTAGACACCACTTTTAGTGGGCCTAAGAAGGATTAGTGCTCCTAATCCTAATTAGGCCCAAATCCTATGTTGCCTAGTTTTGAGTGCCTTACTCTCTCTTTGGGCTATAAATACACCTAGTCCCTCCTGTACAAATTACACTTGATTGAATGAAGTAAGACTCTTTTGAGTTTTTATTCTTGAGTGTCATTTTTGAGAAACGTCTCTCTTAAGGATTCTCTTCATTAAAGATTTTATCAAGGGACCTCTCCCTTGTGGCAAGCAACATAAAATTTTTGACTTATCTTTCTCCTAGAAGGTGGTGTCAACCCTCCCCCATTTCTAGCCTCTCCATCCTCCATTTTTTTAGAGGAAGGAATCTTGGTTGAAGAGATCAAAGGAGTGCATCATTAGGAGGGAGGTCAACTTTTTGCTTCCTAGGTTGTATATTATGTTCATGATTATGGATATGATTGACTCTCCTCACTCTAGGTCTACCTTCATAATGATCACTCTCACTTCCACTATACATTGTGAAGGTAGACCTATACCCTCTCCTATTTTTTTCTTTGCTCCTAAAATTAAAAAATAAGGCACCTAAAAATAGAGACAAAAAACAGAACACAAATTGAAGTAAGAGAATGCAATAATGAGCAAAAACCTAACCACAACATTGTGGTTTTTTTCCACATAGGTGTGGATTTAGGTATGTGTTTCTTAGGAACCTCATCACGCATGGAATTACATAACTCAAAAGGTTAATGCAGAAATAAAATAGAACCTAAACAAGCAAATGATTCAAAAGAAGGAACTAAAGCATTGAATCTGAGCAAAATTCATACAAGCTTATATTGCATAGAATTTTTTTCAGGAGATGACAACAACACACGACAAAACACATCAAGACATTTTAGAAATTGTACTAACAACACGAAAGTACTAAAATGAAAAGAGAATTGAGAGGGAGAAGAAGAATTGAATTCGAAAACTAGACAAGGTAAAGAAAAGAAATAGACTTCTAGAAGATTGACTTTGATACCACTTGATGCAATCCTCCTTGGATACTTGTCCAATGATCATTTTCAATAGGCTTCCAATTTGTGAAAATGGTTGTGGAAGGAAGAAGAATGGAGGTGAAGGTGGCGCCACTCAAGGAGATAAGCCACTTATTAAAGGAAGTTTGCCACAAAGGAAAAAACCCTTGATAAAAGTCAGTGGTGAACTCTCACAATTTGGAGAAGAATAACACTCAAAGAAGAAACTCTCTTAGAGAAAACTTATATTATTCAAGTATAAAAATGATACAATGTTTGGAGGAGGCTATTTATAAGAAAATTCCTAAGCTATGGACCTTGAATTTGGAAGTCCAACTCTAGAGGAATTAGGAGGGGATTAGCTAACTTAACTAAGTATTAATTGAGCTAGAAGCTAATTAACACTTGGATAATTTAACTAGATCTAAACAAGGTCCTAAAATTATGGATCTATGTTTCCTATAGATTCAAATTTGAATTTGAAAGTGCCATGTAGACTCCCTCCAAATTCAAATTTGAATTCAAATGTGCCAACTAGGAGAGAGAGAGTAGGTTGGCGCCAATTTGGTGGAACAAAGGGGCCCAACTTGTCTCTCATGCTTCATGTGTGTCTTAGAAGGGGTGTGGGATAAACTAAGGGCTGTGGTTAACAAAAACCACATGTCCAAGGCTTCCCAAAAAGGTCCAAGGCTTCCCAAAAAGGCCCAAACTAATGCACACACTCCACCTAAATGAATAGTGACATCTCCTGTCTAAAAATAAGAAAATAGGCCAAAATACAAGGCCTTAAAAGGAACCAGCTACACTTCAATTAAGGTTGCAAATTACACTCAAATATTTACAAAATAGACCATGGCCTAAAACAATTTCCTTATGCTTCATCAAAGCATGTCTACTCTTTAATCCTCCTAGTGAAGGAACCTTGCTAGGTGGGATTGCATCATTTGGGTCTTAGACTCGGGGGCCACTAATCATGTCTCCTACTCACTTAGTCACTTTGATACCTATAAAACCATTTATTCCATGATTCTGAAATTGACAAATGGACAGCAAGTTGCTGCCACACACACAGGAACAATTAAGTTTAGTAGTCACTTTACACTCACTGATGTTCTATGTATTACCGCTTTCACATTCAACTTAATCTTTATATGTAAACTAGTTTTGTCTGCAATTTTCAGTTAATGTTTCTACCAAATTCATGCATAATACATTATGTGATGAACAAAAAAAAGGTTGGTACAGTTGATGTCATGGCAGGGCTATACACCATTTCAGCTAATCACTATCAAATCCCCACCATTAGTACTGTTTTCACCATCCTAATTGTAGTAATTCTTCCATAGATTTGTGGCATTTTAGAATGGTATATTTGTCTCAAAAATGTTTGAATTCTATGAACAAATGTTATCCTTTCATTTCAACTAATAAAGAGTATGTGTGTAACATTTGCCACCATGCTAAGCAAAGAAATGACATTTCCTTTCAGTGTTTCTCATGCATCTAAGTCATTTTATCTAATACATGTTGATATTTGAGGGTTGTGTTCAAAGGTTATGTATGACCATAAATACTTTCTTACCACAGTGGATGACTATACATGTTTTACATGGTTTACAAATTGAAAATCAATTTGGGATATCCATTAAGGTAATCAGAAAAAAATAATGGAGTTGAGTTCCTTATGAATAATTTTTATCATAATGAAGGTATAATTCACCAAACCACTTGCACTGAAACCCTTGAGCAAAATGGTGTAGTAGAATGAAAACATAAACATCTATTGAATGTCACCCACTCTCTCTTATTTTAAAGTGATCTTCCCAAATCATTTTGGTGTTTTGCCATTAAGCATGCTACATATCTTATCAATTGCATTCCTACTCCTTTCCTCAAATTTGTTTCTCCCTTTGAAAAACTTTATGGGAGTCCCTGTGAAATTTCTTATTTGAGGGTTGGATGCCTTTGTTGTGCTAACACTATAAAGGCCAATTGTAAGAAGCTTGATTCCCGTGCCCACTCATGCATTTTTCTTGGTTTCAAACCTCATACCAAAGGGTACTCATTGTATTATTTACACATTCATAAAATAAATGTATTTAAAATATCATATTTATGAAAATTACTTTCCATATCTGAATGATAATACCTTAGCTGATTTGAACTCAAAATTTGATTACACTAAAATAGTCTACCCTACACCCAAGTCTTTTCATTCTAACAGGGATTTATGTCAACCTCATTCAAACCTAGACAATAGTAATTTCTTGAACAATTATGATAAAATTGATCAACAAAATTAATTTGATAACTCACCCAGATTCAGATATTGCAGAAATCTCTCATGAACCTTTACCTTGTCCTGATACACAAAATCAACTCCTAATATAGCCTACTGACCAACCTTACCTAAAATTAACTCACAACCTATTCAACCCTTATCTGATACTCCTTCTTAACCTGTTAGGAAATCTAGCAGAGCACGTTTCTCATCTATATATCTTAAGGATTTTCACTACAACATAACATCAACTTCTCAAGGTATTTGCTATCCTTTAAGCTATGTCTTGTCATACAATCATTTGTCTCGCTCATTTCATCTCATTTATCTTTATCACCATTGAGCCTAAAACATATGCCGAGGCATCCAAAGATAGTTGCTGAATTAAAGCCATGGAAGCCGAAATCACTGCTTTAGAAATAAAAAATACGTGGACTTTCACCACTTTCCCTCCTGGAAAGGAAGGCATTGGTTGTAGTGGATTTACAAAATCAAACATCGTGCAGATGGGTCTATAGAAAGGTATAAAGCTAGACTTGTAGCCAAAGAGTATACTTAATTGGAAGGTCTTGATTACTTGGACACTTTCACTTGTTGCTAAATTGACTAAATTGAGGATTCTTCTTGACTTGGCCGTTGTTCAAAAATGGCATCTGAAACAATTAGATCTTAACAATGCTTTCCTTTCATGGGAAACTTGATCTGTAGCCGTATATGCATATTCCTCCTGGAATTAAATTTGCCTTGGATTAGGTTTGCAAATTAAATAAGTCCCTTTATGGCCTTAAACAAGCTAACCAACAATGGTATTCTTACTTGTCTAGTTTCCTAATTTCTCTTGGATACAAACAGTCTTCAGCCATCACTCTTTATTCCTAAAATTTGTGGATTCCAACATAACAGCTCTACTTGTATATGTAGATGATATAGTACTTGCTAGTAATGACCTCACTGAGATTTCAAAGATCACAATCTTAATTGATCAAGATTTTTAAAGTGAAAGACCTTGGTGATCTTAAATATTTCTTAGGCATAGCAGTTGTCGGTTCTAAAGCAGGAATTCACCTATGTCAGTGAAAGTATGTGCTTGACATTCTCTCAGATACAGAGATATTGGCTTCTCAGTCAACATCCACTCCTTTAGACTATACCACTCAGTCAATGTCTACCTCTGGAACTGACCTTACCGACCCATCTCCCTTTTGTAGGCTGATAGGTAGACTAGTTTACCTCATTACAACTAGACCTGATATAGCTTTTGCTGTTAAGAATCTAAGCCAGTTTATTTCCAAACCAATTTATCAACATCAACATGTTGCATTTCCCATCTTATGATACTTGAAATAGTCTCTAGGATCAGGTACATGTTTTACTACTTCTAGTGAGTTGCAATTGAATGCTTTTAGTGACTCGAATTGGGCTGGCTACAATGAAACCCATCGATTAGTTACTAGTTTATTATCTATCTTGGTCATTCCTTAGTTTCTTGGATATTTAAGAAGTAAGCAATCGTATCTCGTAGTTCTTCCGAGGTTGAATATTGTGCTCTTGCCACTACCACTTGTGAAATCCAGTAGCTAACCTACTTGCTTGATGATCTACATATTCCTTATGACAGGTCTACTCTCTGTTTTGTGATAATGACTTAGCTTTGCAAATAGGGTCAAATCAAGTGTTTCATGAATGAACAAAACACATTGAGATCGATTGTCATGTGGTTCGTGAAAAAGTGAATCACGGTCTCATAAAACTCCTTCCAATTCACTCCTCTTTATAACTGGCTGATATGTTCACAAAAGCTCTCCATCCACGTGTGTTTTGTGAATCATGCTCCAAGCTTAGAATGATAAATATATATTCCCAGGAGAACTCTTAAATATTCTGTCAATTCTAATTATGTTAGTCAATTTTGGTTATGCTACATTTCATTTTATTTTTTAATTCATTTTTGTTTCATTTGGTTAAGTATGACAGTTATATTGTTATAACTGTCATACTTGTACTGTTCTATTGCTTTTAGCTTACTTCTATTGACTTTATATAAACTCTCCTTTATATATTGTTCACATTATCATATTATTGTTGATCTTATTTATTGTTTTTTCCACTCTCTTGTTCTCTCTTTCTCTTGGGCTTTCTTTGCTGTTGTTATGTTTCTACACTTTTTCTCTGAGTTTTTCACCATGTTAAATTTAATGAAACATTTATATAAACTTACTTTAAGTTCAACTTAATTGAAACATTCATATATTAATATAATGTCTCCTTGCTCTCCAACAAGAAAGATTTGGACTAATATATATATATATATATATATATATATATATATATATATCCTTTTTTAATATATAAAAACAAATTGATCTTTTTCATTGTTTTTGCCACTGTCTTGTTCTCTCTTTTTCTTGGGCTTTCTTTGCTGTTGTTGTTCTGTTTCTACACTTTTTCTTTTTGAGTTTTTCACCATGTTAAATTTAATGAAAAATTTATATAAACTTACCTTTAACTTCAACTTAATTGAAACATTCATATGTTAATATAATGTCTCTTTGCTCTCCAACAAGAAAGATTTGGACTAATCTTTGAATTCATGATTGGTATTTAATTTAGAAAAAAGATCAATATGTTTTTATATATTAAAAAAGATATATATATATATATATAAATAAATAAATAAAAGTACAGCTATATATGGTACGAAAGTTTTTCATATGCATAACGAATTTGCGTGTTAAAATGTTATTGGTTAAAATATTTATTTTAAAAAATTATAAACTCATGTTTAATATGAATAAGTCCTGAGAATTTAATTTTAAAAGTGTGAAATTATTTTTCTATTTCAATTTATGACAGAAAACATGTTTGATTAAAATAGCAAGTGTGTAAATTAATTATAATTCCGTATTATCAATTTTTTATAAAAAAAATTAACAATATGGTCCAATAGTTAATTGCCATATTTCATAAAAATGTTTGCCGTAACCAAAATTAAACAAAAAACAAATGTAAAGAAAAGGGCAAAAAGGCAGAAAATTGAATTTCTTCAATTAAAAAAAGAGTTCGAACAAAATTAAAACTTCAAATAATATATTTGGATAAATATACAGTGATACAATAATGATTGTGTAATATCAGTATCTAAATGAGTTGGAAATAGAGAGAGGTAATAATAATATTATGATAAAGAAAGGCAGGGAAATATTAAGCATAGAGAGAGTGATAATTCTCACGTTTTCTTAATTCTCTCTGAGCCTCACTTGACACACCTCCCTCACAAGAGTTATCACATAATCGATGTTACAACTCATACAATAGCTTAAAAGAGGGTATAAAATAATGTTTGTATATGGCACGCATGGACCTTTGTGTGTAAAGGAAGAGAAAAACTTGGAGAAATAATGAAGTGGGTTCTCTTTTAAAGGGGTTGAGTTGACAAGGTGTGCAATTGGATGTTGGGATGGTGCTGGTGCACTACACAGCCAAGATTGGATGTTGGCCTTAGTTCACAAGGAAGCAGAGGAGAATAGGGCAGTGGTTCAAGCCAAGCTTGGTGAAGGGTTCTGAAGACACAATTTTGTAGTCAAAAATCATATAATTAAGCAGATACGTAATAGGATGGAAGTTGTAGAGGACGATTTCGGGTGGAGAGAGGTCCGGGGAAGGAGGAAAGGAATGTATGGAGGTAGTAATGGAAGTGAGCAGAGAGGGAGGCAAGTTAAAAATGATACCACGAAAACAGGTATGGGAGGAATAACTTCGTTCTTCTTCACACATTTTCCTGATAATTATAAGGCGAGAGAGATGTGGGAGATTTTCAAGAGATATGGGGATGTTCAGGAGGTATACATACCAACTAAAATGGACAAAAATGGGAGGAGGTTTGGGTTTGCGAGGTTTATAGATGTGAAGGACGCTCACCTGTTAGGGATTAAGCTGGACAGTATTTTCATTGGTAGTTAGAAGCTATGGGTAAACAGGCCAAGATTTGAACAAAGACTGATTAAAAACATGAACACGGATGCAACGGAGCGGAATGGGCCTTTGAAGCTAAATCAGGCGCAGACATATTCTCAGAAAATAAGGGCAGGAGATTAGAATCGAAGCATAACACAGTCTTATGCAAAGATTGCCGGCTCTTCTGCGGTAAGGCATAATCAGGATAACAGAAGGTTGAACCAGGTTTGCCGACAGAACAAAGGGGAAATGAGAGGGGAACAAACAAAGCCGTTCCTGATTTTTAAAGCAGAGGCACAGGTAGTAAGGAGGTTGGAATCAGCTTATGTTGGCGAAGTGTTCTGTAAAGGAACAGCTTTTAGGACGCAGCAATTCCTAGCCGAGCAGGGTATCTATGATGTTAAAGCTACCCCAATGGGAGGGAATAAGGTGTTGTTGGAAGAAGGGGAGTCGCGAACCTTGCAATAGGCGATAGAAGGCAGTTATGAATGGGTACACAAATGGTTTCATTTGATAGCCAGGTGGGAACCTGGAAGCGTAGACATGGAGAGAAGGGTATGGGTGTGTTGTTATAGTATTCCGCTGCATGTATGGGGGGAAAATTTCTTTCAGACTCTGATGGCACCTTACGGTGAGTTGGTGCGAGTAAGAGAGGGGACAGCCAGAAAGGAGAGGTTTGATGTGGCACGACTACTCATCTCACGGAAGGCTTTCGAGCCATTACAGGAGGTGGTGAAAGTCGCCATAGACAATCGAATTTTTCACGTTAAGGTGATGGAGGAAGGAGATGAATGGAACAAGGTGCTAAACCAAGAGCAGTACCCAGGGTCTGGCTCGGAGATGAGCTCGTGCCAAGGAGAGGGGGAGTTTGATGAATCTTTTAAAGCGGAGCAACGACTGGCGGTGCTGAAGGAGGAGCTTTTTGGTGGGCGGTGGAAGGCGGCTCCGGCGGAGGAGCTCGGAAGGCAACACGAGGTAGTCTATGACGTAGAGTCAACATGTGTCAGACTAGGTGCAGACGACCTCAACGCTGGCGCCAAAAGAAGGTCTGAAGAAGACGATAATGGACACGAAACTAGGCCGGAAATGGTAAGCTGCAAACGCCAGGAAAATGGATTGTAAACAATGGGAGTGTGTGGGTGCGGAAGAAATGTCCTGGGGTGGGCAGGGGAAGAGGAGGATGGTGAACACCTGGAGACAGGTTTGAAGGCATAGTGTTGATGGAAGTGATCTACAAAGGATTTACCAGAATGGAGGAATGGAGCAAGCAAGTCAGAACAAAGAGGAAGAAGGTAATGATATGAGAAAAATATGGTTAGCAATGAAGGAGATAGGAATAACTGGGAAGCAATAAGAGGAGGTGTATCTAGCAGAGCTTGCAAGAATGGAAAAGAGAGACAAGGAGGAAAAGGAAGAGATGGGGAGAAGGAATCAAAGTGTAGCTTAAATGAAGATTCTGTCACTGAATGTGAAGGGCTTTAGGGAAAAAGTGAAAAGGAGGCGCATTAAGAGGATGTTGGTGGGAAACAAGATTGATATATGTTTATTTCAGGAAACAAAATGCATGAATTTGAAGGAATGGGAAATAAAAGAGGTTTGGGGGAGTGAGGAATGTGAATGGAGAGTACTTCCATCAACGGGATTGAGTGGGGGTTGTGTGACAATATGGAGGAAAGGTTTACTAGAGGTGGTGTGGCAAATACAAGGGCAAGGTTTTATAGGAGTTGCTTTTAGAGGAGCTAACCCAGATGAGGTTAACTGTGTTGTCAATGTGTACGCCCCGTGTACGCTGGAGGGCAAGAGAAAGGTCTGGAATGATTTAATGATGACTAGGAGGGGAGCCCTACATGTAAGATGGGTAGTTGGTGGCAATTTTAATGCGGTGACAGGTAGGAGTGAAGTTATAGGAAGATCAGCTTACCATTTAAGGATGGAGATGGAGGACTTCAACTTCTTTATACAGAAGATGGGGCTGGTGGACATTCCAGTTATTGGAAAAGGAGTGACATGGATCTCACCAGATGGACAGTCAACCAGTAGATTGGACATGTTTCTATTCTCACCGACACTAATGGAGGAATGGGGAATTAGTGCACAGAGGGTAGGCACTAGGGAGTTTTTTGACCATTGTTGGATAAGTACAAGAGATAATAAGCAGAATTGGGGACCCAAACCATTCAAGTTTTTTATTATTGAATGGAAGAGGCTTCCTTTGGAGATTTGATAAAAGCAAGGTGGAATTCAACTCAGTGTTCAGGGTGGAAGATGTACCAGCTGACAAGGAAGCTAAAGACTATTAAAGGGGAGATAAAAAAGTGGTCTGAAGAAGTGTGAAAAAAGGATGATAATTTTTTGGTAGAGAAGGTTAAGGAGATGGAAGTGGTTGATCAAAAGTTAGTGGAAGGGGTCCAGGTGATTAATAGACTAAGGCAGGATCTCATGTCCGAATATTGGGGCAGGGCTAGGGTGATGGAACATGCACTGCTACAGAAGTCTAGGGTACGATGGGCTCTAAATGGAGCCAATAACTCCAAGTACTTCCATAATTGTTTTAAGGCGAGATGTCATGCAAACTCCATTTTTGTAGTTCAGTCAGAGACGGGATGGCTGGAGAGTGTGTCTGATATTAGAGCAAAAATATTAGATTATTTTTCGGAAAATTTCCACGAAAGATGGATGGATAGACCTACACTGGATGGAGTTCCCATTTCTCAATTATCAGAACAGCAACAGCAGTTTCTGGAGGAGCCTTTCTTAGAGGAAGAGATCAAGGCGGCAGTGTGGGCTTGTGAAGAAGGGAAAAGCCCAGGACCTGATGGTTTTGGAATGAATTTCTACAAATCCTGCTGGGGAGTAATTGGGTCAGATGTGGTCAAGGCAGTACAGGAGTTTCATGAGTCTGGCATACTACCGAGAGGGGTAAGTTCTTCTTTTATTACTCTCATTCCAAAGGTGGCCAGACCTTCAGGGTTAACCCAATACAGGCCCATCTCCCTAATATCAAGTGTTCATAAGATTATTTCGAAGTTACTGTCTTTGAGGCTGAAACAAGTGTTGAACGGGCTGATATCGCCCTCTCAGACGGCTTTTTTGTCTGGAAGATCAATTCTGGATGGAGTAGTGGTAGCAAATGAGCTTCTGGATTGGGCAAAAAGAAGGCGAAGTCTGTGTTTTTTGTTCAAGGTGGATTTTGAGAAGGCTTACGATTCGGTGAACTGGAACTTTCTAGATTACATGATGGTTAGGATGGGGTTTGGATGGAGATGGAGGCTGTGGATGAATGCTATAGTTCTAAACAGTTATGTTTCGATCCTAGTAAATGGGTGTCCGACACCAGAGTTTCAGCCAGGGAGAGGGTTGAAGTAGGGAGATCCGCTATCTCCTTTTCTGTTTTTGGTGGTGGCAGAGGCACTAACAGGATTGTACAGATCAACCATTCACAAAGGTTTGTACAAAGAAATAAAGGTGGAAGAGGGTGCGAGGTATTCAGTGTTACAGTATGCAGATGATGTCATTATGATGGGTGAAGTGGATCTGCAAACTGTGTGGTACTTGAAGGTGATGCTGTGGGGTTTTGAAATGGCATCAGGTTTAAAGGTCAATTTTAGCAAGAGTAGTTTCTATAGCTTGAATGCGTCAGAATCCTTTACACTTGCTGCTAGTACCATTCTAAATTGCAATGTTGGCACATTACCGCTCAAGTTCTTGGGAGTACCAGTGGGAGTCAACCCTAAGAAGGAACAAGTTTGGAAGCCAGTCATTGATCAGTTTAAGAAGCGATTGTCAGGTTGGAAGGCAAGTAATATGTCCTTCGCTGGGAGATTGGTTTTACTGAATTCTGTGCTAGCGTCTATTCCATTGTATTTTTCTCCTTTTATAAGGCACCCAAGACAGTGTTGAAGTCTCTGAAGCGGTTGCAGCGGACATTCTTATAGGGAGGCAATGAGAGTCATTCAAAAATTGCATGGTTAAGTTGGGAAAAAGTTTGTCGACCAAATGACGAAGGAGGTTTAAGGGTGAAGTGTTTGGAGAAATTTAATTTGAGTTTGTTGGCAAAGTGGAGATGGAGAATATTATCAGCTGATACGGCTATCTGGGGTTCATTTCTGAGGAGTAGGTACGGGGAGGTACATAGATATATGGATAGGCCGACATCCTTTATCCACACTTCCCAGTGGTGGAAAGACATATAGGGCATTGATGGACCAACCGTGCTAATGCCACAATGGTTTCAAATTAGAATAAACAGGATAGTGAGGTCTGGAGTGGGCACTCTATTCTGGGAGCAGAGGTGGATTGGAGATATGGCATTCAGTGTACTTTTCCCCAGATTGTACGCCTTAGCAGAGGATAAGTTTATTACTATTAGCGACAAATGCAACTCAGGAGCTCCACTATCAACATGGAAGTGGGTCTGGCGGAGGGAGTTGTTTGTATGGGAGGAGCACCTGCTACATGCTTTACAGGAGGCTTTAAGTGAAATGGTATTGGTGGGTCGAAATCCAGATGAGTGGGGGTGGAATTCAGTTACCGAGGGGGATACTCGGTGGCCAAAGGGTATAAGGTGTTGAATGAAGGAGTATCAGACTTAGGAATGAATTTTGTGGAACCTCAGGATTTGTGCCGATTGTGGAAGGAAAAGTTACCATCTAAGGTACTGGTGTTCTCCTGGAGATTGTTAAGGGACAAACTTCCCACTGTTGATAACCTGCTAATGAGAGGAATTCATACTCCGGTGCTTAATCCCGTTTGTGTGTTTTGTAATAGTGGGTCAGAGACCAAAAACCATCTTTTCCTACAGTGTCCAATCACACAAAGGCTGTGGTATGAAGTTATTAGCTGGATAGGGGTACAGACCCCACTTCCGGGAGATATTAATCAGATGTTTCTTTTATCCTCAGGGTGGGTCGTGGGAAAGCGGAAGAAGAGGTGCAGGTATGTGTTTTGGCTTGCTGTATGTTGGTGCATTTGGTTGTCCAGGAATGCTATTATTTTTCAAAGGTCCGCGGTGGAATCTCTTGATATCTTAACGTCGATAAAGTTTTTATCGTGGAAATGGCTGTTGTATTTTTTTGGTTTTACTACACCATGTGTATTCTTTGACTGATGCTCCCATCCTAGACTGTGTTTGATGAATACGAAATAGAGATGTAGGTTACGTGGAACACAGTTTAAAAGAATACTTGACTACTGTTTATCAGTTGAAACATTTTATTTCAACTCCACCTTATATGATATAAATCAATATACTTTTACCTTTAAAAAAAATAAAAAAAATAGAGAGTGATATTTGCAGAGAAAAGCGAAGTATGCACATAGAAAATTGTGAAAATTATTTTCATTTTGAAAGGCTAAGTTGCTGGCCTGGTACTCGTCAAGCACATGTGCCAATGAATGTTGCTCACAGAAATTGTGACTATTTGTCTTTTCTAAATTAGTCTTCACCCATTTATAGTAACCTTAATATTCTCAGCTTTTGCCTTCTATGGGAAAGTTCAGATTTCACTTTAGACCCAGGAATAATAGCGGTTTGGTTTGCAACAACTCTTTCTGTCCACACTCATCAGAAATAACGCCAGAGGCCCTACATTTTGGACAATATTACTGAAATGCCCTACTTTGCTTAGCTTGGACTTGCATTTGCATGCACATTGGTCTCAGCTACGCGTTTATAATTCACCAACACAAAATGACGTTTCTACACTTGCTCCCTCCCTACATTTTCATGCCTAATACAAAAAGCCATTCTGGTAGTTTCGGACATTAATTCATTGTTGCTTCTCAGAAATTGCCTTCATATATTAATAGCAAGCTAGTGTCATATTTCTCAAGTTCTAATCCACAAGCTACGAAAGAAAAAGTTTTAAGAGGTTTCAACAACTTGTTCAATTCTCTCTCTCCTTATCAACATTTTCCTTTCTTTAATGTCTTCTATCTTTTACTTTACAACCTAAGCCCTAATCAAGAAACTTCTGCGTTTTTCTATTACATATATATACATCTTTCCTTTCTAGCCACACACAAATTATATACATGTATTTTCTATAAAACCAATATCAATCTCTTCTGTTTAATTACTCACTTGTAGTAATTAGTAAGTAATAGCTATAGAAGTCACTATATTTTTTTTTTTCAAAAAATCTACTTGTTTTTGGTTCAAATTGGAAGCTAAAAGCACTGATCAGAGTGTTTAATTTGTGTACAAATATAATTTTTGGCTTTTAATTAGTTTCTTTATGTGGTAATATATATAGGATTTGTGAGATGGGACGTGGAAAAATTGAGATAAAGAGAATCGAGAACACCACCACAAGGCAAGTGACTTTCTCCAAAAGAAGAGGTGGCCTCATGAAGAAGACAAAGGAACTTTCTGTGCTTTGTGATGCACAGATCGGGCTTATCATCTTCTCCAGCACTGGCAAAATGTGGGAATGGTGCACTGAACCCTTCAGGTGCCTACACCTTTATTTATTTCATCTTAATTTTCTTAAATTTCTTAAGTTTGGTTCAATTCCTCAACTAAAATAAGGTTTGGAATTTGTATATTGTATACAGCATTCATTGATTCTTCCAAAATGGGTTCCATTCAAGTGTTAGTTAATTTTTAGCATTTTGTTGATTGATTTCTGTCCCAAAGTGTATACTAATTATGTGGTGTTCATATGTAATGTTTGTTTTTATTCGTTAACTAAAATAAGGGTTTGAAATTTGTAATCTGTGTAAAGCTTAATTTCATTAACTAATTCATCCAGAAGAGCTCTCACCTTTGTGTTAGTATTTTTTTATTAACAAATGTTAATTATCATTTTGCTAGTATTTTTTTACCAAAGATTCGAACATCTTTTACTACCCTTCTATTTTTCTATAGCTTTTATAAATTAGACCACCTTATGACTCCCCAGTTCTGTGTTAGTTAATTATTAGCATTTTGTTGATTGGTTTCTCTCCTCGAGTATACTAATTATGTGGTGTTAAAATATCAAGTGTTTTTTTCTTCCTTCTCATGCTCTTTCTGTGTGCATGTCATGTGAGGGGAGGTTTTAGGTCTATATCATCTTTTCATTCTCAAACACTAAGGTTGACCCACTTGAGTGCCTTGGACTTTATACAGATTCTTATACTTTCATATGAATTTGGTCTTCAAAATTTAAATAATAATTTATAGAAATATGACTAAATTTATGTTATTTTTTTTATAAAAGTACAAAAGTTTAATTAAATCAAGTTTGACAAAAAATTATAGAGACTAATCACATTTTTTCTCTTTAATTTATATATATATATATATATATATATATATATATATATTAACATGATAATTTTTATTTGGGAGAATAAAAATGTTAATTAATTATACTAATGGACACAATTTTATTAATTAATTTTTTGAAATATATGAAGTTGATTATATATATTATGGATTTGATTAATTAATGTATTAAATAAATAACATGAAAAGTTTGTCATCATAGGATGGAGCAAATCATAGAGAAGTATCAAAGATCAACGGGAGCTTGCTTAGTGGAACGTGATCATCCACGAGTAAGAGGATCAAGAGCTAATTTTTGTTAATATTGTGATAAATATTGTTTTGAGGGTTTTTTGTATTTTTTTTTTCTAAAAGTGTTTAGGAAGAAGATGAGCAAAACGCTAAGTTGAGTTAGTTAATTAATGCAAAATTAGTTTCTAATTAAATGATGTTTATAGGAAGAATTTTTGCATGACATGGCAATGCTGAGGCAGGAAACTCTCCGTCTTGAAATGGGAATTCAACGCTATCTTGGAGAGGACATGGGGTGTTTACAATATGATGATTTGTCTAAACTTGAACAAGAATTAGAGAACTCTGTTGCAAAGATTAGAAACCGTCAGGTACCTACGTACTCTTTCTTTAGATTTAATTTTCAGTTTAAGGTGAGTAGTCAATGTTTCTGATTTCAAGAGAATTTAATCAAGTATATGTTTGGATTAAAATTATAAAGGTTGCACACGCATTTTAATAAATAAAAATAAAATCCAAGTACTTTTTTGTTTGAAACCTAAATGTGTAACTGCAAACAAAGATACACTTTGTTAAAATAGGTGCTGAAACTTTTTTCCATTGGATAAATAGATAATAAATACATATTTAGAAAGAATAAATATTATCTTAAACTTTGACCAAGACAAACAACTATGAATAAAAATATTTTAAAAATCAGACAATTAAAACGAAATGGAAATATCTATTATCTCCTTTTCTTCTAATTAATTAATTTCCTCAGTTATGATTGGTTTTCTTTAACTTAATTTACTTTTCGAATCATTTTCTACACTTGAGTGTTGTATTAAGTGTAAAAAATGATAGTAACCAGAGACATTTTATCCAATGTTTAATGAAAATTTGCAATATACATGATGAATGTCAAACTAGAAAATAAATTCATTAAAATATCAAATTAATTAGTTGCTGTTTCATCATGACTTTCCTGGAAATATAAATTAAGTAATTAACTATTGTCATCAGATAAACTTTCTGTATGTTCACTATGTTCCCCTGTATATTCTACAGTGTATATATTATTTTGGGTAAATGGATGGAGCTCTTGTATTTTAATTTTTCTCAAATCAAAAGAAAATATGTCACTAAAATTAAGAATAACATTGTAACGAGAGGAAGTGAAAAGGAGAATAAGGAATCTGTGTTCAATAATAAATACCTCCTTTAGTCTGTTCCCGTCATTTTCAATTTTATATACTATATTTACCTAACTTAAAACTTAAGTTACAATGGGAAAGAAAAATTAAACTATTAGTCGATAGTTTGACAAAAGTGAGAACATGTAATCCCGGTGGAGTGTCTCAAATCTCCATTTTCTTTTTTTTTTTTTTTTTATTTTCTATATATTTCCTATACTTTAAAAAATTAATTGAATATAAATGATGTTTTATTAAAAAACTTGATAATAAAAAAAATAGAAAAAGAAAAATAGAAAAGATCTTAACTTATTAAAAGGTGGTCAATTCTGAATACCATGTGAATTAGTATTTAGAGTTGTCATAATATTTGTATCCTGAAACCACACACTCATTAAAATTCGTTCCATATCCAAAGTGAAGGACTTTAACTATTTTCTATTTTCTATATGTACAACTTCTTCCACATTGATTCAGCATATACCTCTTTCATGAGTATTTCTGCTACTCATTTTTATCCGTGAGGTTTCATTACTTTGCTTTTGAAAAACAATTGTATAAATTGCATCTCTTGATCTTAAGAAAGAATATGATATATTGTGAGACTGATTTCAGTTTAATTTACTTATGGATTGGAAAAGTTAATATCTTTTCATCCCACCAAAACTTATTTTTTGCACAATTCACTTTGTTAAAACATAAAGAATCTATTCAATTACTTTTTCATGATTGATTCCATGCAGAATGAACTATTGCAACAGCAAATGGAGAATCTGCGAAGGAAGGTAACTCTCTTTTATTACATACATATATAAGAACACACCTATTGATTTTCAGTAGACATGAAACAACATCCATATATATATATATATATATATATATAATTATTCTATCTTTCCAATTATAATTCAGGAAAGGATCTTGGAAGAGGAAAACAACAATTTGTCCAATTGGGTAAGAACATGTAAAATACTAATATAAGTTTCGTTTACCGTATATTATTGGGATTGAATGAACATACAAAATTGTTTTATATTAATAATATATGAATTTTAAAACCTTAATTTATTTATTTATATATATATATATATTGGGATTAATGAATTTTTAATTGATGAAAAAATAATATTTTTTCCTTTAAAGGATTTCTTTTAATTTAGTTATTTAAAGAATTTTTTTTTTGTTTTACTCCATATTAATTAATTGATAACATTAGTAGTCCAATGATTCCTAAGTTAAGTCTGACAAGATAGATCAAAGTAATTTTTTAAGTAAACTATTTTTAATCACTTATAAATTCTTTTAATTTGTTTAATGTTATAAACTGTTTTAAATAAATAAGATATTAAAAAAATAATTTTTTTCCTAAAATATTATATAAGATTGTCTTTGTTAGACTCTATGATAACATGGAAGTCACTAAATTATTTAATTAATAGTGATGTTTGAAACTAAGAACTAATAAAATGCAAAATTATTATTTGACAATATGAATTAAAATGAAACAAAAATATTAAATTAAAAAAATGTTTAAAAAACTAAAATAGAAGAAAAATGTTACTTAAAGTGTGGATTTTGTGATTGGTAATAATTAACACTTGGGAAGATTCAGGAACAGGGAGCAGTAATGGAGGCCACAGTGGAAGGAAGCAAAGGAATGCATGTGATGGATCAGTTCCCATTCTTTGAAGAGCAACCTGCTGGTAGCATCCTTCAACTTGCTTCCCCTGTGCTTCCACACTTTCACCCTTATCTTCAGCTTGCACAGCCCAATACCCATAACCATGGTATATTCAATCCATTTACACCTTATTAGGCTTTGTTTAGCTCATATTCCAAACAAGTATTTTTAGGAAAATAATCTAAATATTTTTTTTAAAATGATGTAATACTTTTTACAAATTAGTCTCATATTTTTTAAAAAACTTACCCGAAAATTTTTTTATATCTCAGTTAAAATTAACTTTAAAAAATTCAACATGTTTTTAAAAATTTATAGAGAATTTTTTTTTTCTTCTCGTAGTAAAAGTGCTTTTAGAAAAACTTTTTCATACATACTCTTACTTCTCAATGCTCGCTCCTTATTATTGTATATATATAGATTATTCACTTACACAACATATATATTTAAAATTAACTAAAGGTAATGCATGCATATAAAATTGTAGACATGGATTTTGTATGTTTTCCTCGTCGTAAAATGAGTAGTTTCTTAAAGATTATATAAAATTTTGACATTCACGTACATAATCACTTACTCCCTTATTACTTTTTAAATGTGAGATTTTTATGATATTGTTGTTCCTATTTCATTGTCATTTTTAAAATTCAAAGTGGTATTAAGTGAAATAAAAATTAATAATTAATATATAATATTTATTCATGGATCAATAGTTGATGATTTTTTTAACTATAAAATTTTTAAAATGAAAAACTTTAATAACTTTTTGGTTACATCAAACATACCATACTTAATTAAGAACAGAATCAACGTTAATAATGCCAATGTATGTGTTTTCACACTTCAATTTTATTTTCTCAGGCCTTTCTGTATCTATCTTTTCACTTTTTCTTTATTCTTTCTTGTTTTCTTTAAATTTTGTGAGTTGTATTATCAATAGTTTAAATACAATTGTTGAATCTCCAAATTCAATCCTTCATAACCGTGAGTCAAATAAAATTACTTTTTATTTAAACGGTTAAATGTTAATATAATATTGTTAATAAATGTTAGTTTCTGTATGTAAGAATTTAACTCGTAACCTTTCATACTTTTTTCTTTACCCTTTTATTTTCTATTTTAGCTTTAAATCATAATAAATTATTTTCTATTTTACATAAATAATTATTATATTTTGTAATACTATTTATAAAATTAGTAATCCCGTTATATAAACTCTAATCAAATAAATATTCATAAATATGAAACATCAAACAAATTTTTAATTCCTATTTTTAACTTAATTTTATTATTATTACAAATTTTAAATTATTGTCGTACTAAGTTACTAAAACTAAAATATATTGATCTTTTCATGTTTTTCAGAGAAAAAAAAATTTATATTCATAATTTTTGTATTATTAATTTTTATTCATTTTTTAAATTATACCTTTTAATATTGTCGATATTCAATATGCATGACGTGTGTATGATGATTGATGATTGATGATTTGCAGGGCATATGTAGTGGGTGGGTTAATGCTATCTGCGTACGCGGAGACAGAGAATCATGGCTTGTACTTGACATGCAATAATAACTTGCTACCTTTCTTTATTTTATTCTCTTCAACCTCGTGTGTACATCAAACTTCCTTTTTCTTTTAATTTGGACTAGAAGCCTATGCTTTTCATCCAAAGGGAGCTACGCTAAACTATTACATCTAGCTATACTACATACCTATTCACTTCTCTTATATATATATATATATATATATATATATATATATATATATATATATATATATAAAGATATCCATTTATTTTAAAAGTAATTATAATAAATTTATTTTTACATTTATTTTTTAAAAAATTTGATGGCTATAAATCTCAAGTAAAAATCGAGAAACAAAAAAAAAATTTCAAATATGAAAAAATATTATATTAATAATTAAGAAAAAAAGAGTAAAAACATCATACATACAATCACCTTTCATAAATATATATATATATATATTTACAAAACATAACTAGTCGTATAATATTATATTATATATAATACTATTTATTAATTAGAGGACTATATATTATTAAAAATAAGTTATTTAAATTAAAAATATGTAATTAAAAAGATTATTTATTTATAAGTTATTTTAATGAAGACATATATTCTATTATTTATATAATTATAAAAAAATTTAATTAATTTTTTTTATATTTTCTAAATTTCGACTTTCATGATACACTACTTGGAGTAATTTATGAAAATAATTTTTTTCAGTAGAGAGACGGGGTATTGTTAGCCAGTGGGTCTCTTGTAGGAAGCTGAATATATATAATTACTTTAAAAAATCCTTCGTTACTTAAGAGGATGATTTCTTCTTCCTAAAAAAAAAGGATGACTTCTAATTTGTCTTTTCTTTTTGGTAATATATTTGCTGCGCTAGTGTGAGCACTAGCCCAAAAGAAAATGGAGGGTTTAAAAGTAACATATAATAATATATGTGTTTACAATAAAAAACATAAAATCATATTACATCTTTTTACACTCTTTTTATTTTTCTTCAGCAAATTACACAAACATACTCCAAAAAAACATGAGAAATATCCTCCTGTTCCTGTGAACAGATCAATGGACAGCTGGTGTTATCTTCTTCAAGATGAATGTTCCTCTTTGTAAGATTTGACTTAGTTGGAAGTGTATCCAGTAACATTCTCCAGATAATATATTTAATTATATATTTATATTTAAAATTTATTTTTTATTAATTAAAATAATTTTAAATGAAAATCTTGGTAAGATAATGACTTTATATGACTATTAAAATATTAATTATTGGTAAAGTCAATAAATTTACTATAAATGAAGGATTGAAATTGAATGTTAGTATAAAACTTTTTAGGCTGACAGTGCATTCTAATTAAACTTTTACATTTTAAGTTTTGCTCGATCTCATATATTTAAAAATATTTTTTGTTTATAATTTTATAAAATTGGTCTAGTGATAAGTTTCACATGTAGGGAGAAACGGAAGAGAGATATTATTCTACTAACAAAACTTAACACGTTCATAATGAATTTAATTAAGATAATTAAGTATAATAATTTGTTTTATTAAACAAAATTGTTTTCTATTAGTAATTACATGGACATTATTTATGTAATTTGCTAAATTATTATGAGTAATCTAATAGGTAAATGATGTTTAATTTAAAAAAGTAAATGATGTTTAAAAATATATTAGTAAAAAAAATTATATATTTTTATATATTTACAGGTTCATTATACATGTTAGCGAAAACACAGACACTTCAAACGTCTGTATATTCATATTTCCATTTTGATATGTTATAACAATTTTAGAGTTTTAATTTAATAGGTTTAAAATAACATGATAGAATATATATATATATATATATATATATATATATATTATAGATTATAGATATAAATTATAAATAGTGGAGCAATTATGTATGTTAGAAATAAATTTTTTAAAATAGTTTCTTTTACCAAAATTATAAGGTTGATCTAGTGACGAAGTTCATATATAGGGGAGAGAGAAGTCACGGGTTCAAATTTTTCTTTTAACAAAATAGTTTTTTCCTTTTATTTTTTAAAAAAGATAGAATGGATATTTTGAAAGGTGAACATCAAAAGAGATAATTCCCTTTATTAATAGTATATATTAATAGTATGAACATAATATAATATAATATAGTATTATATATTATAAATTATAGATAGTAGGTGTTTGTGGTGAAATTCGTTTCGAATGAAATAAATATTTAAATCCATGTATGAAATAAATATAGTATTATATATTATATATTATATGTTATTAATATGTTTATTTGAGGAACTTAGAATACAAAAATTATACACATGTATGAGTTCTTTTTAATCAAACTAGTTTTAATTGATATTTAAATCCATAATCATGAATGGTGTCTTAGAAAGTTTGAGATTTGATGAAATCATGATGTTTTATTGTTAAGTTTAGATTAAAAGAAAATAATCCCAAGTGGGATGCACGCGAAGTTGTTCACGAAAGAATTGATTTTAAAGGAAATAAATGTGTAGTAAAAGTAAATGAAATGTAACATAAATCCTCAAAATAAAATCTCAAAGTTCTAATGCTAATAAAAGTTGTAAATGCAAAAACATAAAACATTAAAGATAAAAGACAATTAAAAGCATGAAATTAAGCATAAAGACCCTAAATGAAATTGTACAAAATATAAACTACCCTCAAAATTTTTTTAAGAACATATATCTCAATCTCTTCACTCTTTGTCAAATGTATTGAGTTTAGTAAGATCTTATGTAAGTGTTTCGACCCCTAATTCTGGCATAGTGAAGAGTATTTATAGAGTTTCTTACAACAAATGCTTGTTTTTACGAATTTAAAAGAAAATAGTATTTATTTTCAACGAAAATAAACTATCAAAAACTCCCTAACTATTAGTAGCTACCCTAATGGATAGTAACTTTCGTCTTTTGACTTTTGATCTTTATCCTTTGACTTGTTAACTCTCGATCTTTTTGTAAAGTTGAATCTTCAGATAGTTTTGCCCTTCTAAATGTCTTTTTGGTTCTCGATATCTTTTCCTTGGTTGTGTTGCTCAAGCATCTTTGCTCCAACTTCTTAATCTTAAGTAAAAGTTTATTTTAGGAGTCCGCATTGGCTGGTAGTTTAAATAGGTGACCCCCTTTTCCTTAAGTTCTCAAGGTTGAGCCTCTACTCAGTGATCAAGTTTCTTGAAGCTATTACCTCGAGCTAGCTATGGTCTTAAGGCTCCATTTTAAGGCTTTTCTCGACCTAGACCTTCATCTTTTTTATTTGCTTAAATACTACTCTCATCAATATGAGTACCCTTAGTATTTCAAATCAACCTTAAATATTGTTTCGTTTAACATTTTCATCTTCAATATTTTGAGGTGTATTAAATTTGGGCATAAATTCCCAAATTGTCTAAATTATTTTCTTTCACCCCCAATAATACGAAATTTATGTATGTTAGATATAAAAGTTTTAAAGTAGTCTTTTTCTTAAAATTATAAGGTTGATCTAGTGACAAAGTCCATATATAAGGGAGAAAGAGGTTGTGGTTTTGAATCTCTCTTTTAACAAAATATATTTTTATTTTTGTTTTTTAAAAGGGTAGAATAAGTATTTTGAAAAATAGACATCAAAAAGGGGAATTCCTTTTATTAATAGTATAGATATAATATAATACAATATAGTATTATATATTATAAATAGTAGAAGACAATTAAGTATGTTGGATATAAAATTTTTAAAGTAGTTTTTTTTAAAGTTATAACATTGATCTAGTGACAAAGTTCATATATAGGAGAGAGAGATATCGTGAGTTCGAATCTTTGAACAAAATAGTTTTTTCTTTTTGTTTTCTAAAAAGAGTAGCGTAAGTATTTTAAAAAGTGGACATAAAAAATGAGAATTATTTATATTAATAGTATAAAACTCCAATAGTTAAGTATTTGATCAGTGAATAAAAAAAATGTTCCATTTATATAATTTTTACTTGAGTCTGAAAAATTATAAAAGTGAGAAAACATAATTCACATGCATCTAACTATTCATCATAGGCCAACAACAAATGTAATTACATATATACTACATAAATGCTCTATAATATTTGATAGTCAACTAATCTGAGTTTCAGAAAATAGGTGACTATGTAAGAATTCAAAGGCAAGTAGGAAATCCATAAATTCCCTACTAGGACCACATAAACACCTAGTTTATATAAAATGACACTCAAATTATTGTGGCCACAAAATGTCAATTGAGAAAACACATAGATAATTGGTCCAAACAAAAAATTCGTAAGTACTTCAATAGTGAAAAATTGTACTCGATAGGAGTACTATCATAATAGGCACTTTTACAAAGTAGAAAATCATTATTGATAGGAGTATTGTATTTATAATATACTTATAGAATTTTGACCAAACAAAATGTGAAATTTTGGGTAAAAGAAATGAATACTTAATTGCTTACCAAAAGGATTAATGTGAAATACCCAACAAAATACTCTTAATATCCATTAAAGATGTTTATTAAAATACAATTAATTTTATGTATCTCAATTAAAATAAGACAAAAAATAAATAGTCAAGTCCTAGAAAGTATATCATATCATAATTAAATGAGCCCAAGAATATATGACAATATAAATAGATAAGTCTGGAGACATAATACAAAATTATATACTTGTAAAATTTTGATAAATTAAAATATGAAATTTGGATAAAAGAGATGCACGATTCATAATTGTATGCCAAAAAGATTAATGTGCAGTATTGATGCAACCCTTCCTAAGCCATGGTTGACCAATTATTGGAGAAGGTGATGCTGCCTAGGATCATCTCTTTAGAGGTCCTTGAAGAGCCTTGAAATAGAAGTGGAAGACTAGAAGATGAGGTTGAAGGTATGAACCACTTTTCATAAAGAAGATAAGCCAACAGTGGAACTAGTCACAAGGGAAAGAACCATTGATAATAGCATGAAGAATTCTGTCTCAAGAAGAGAACAATGAACACTCAAGAATAAGAAGAACTCTTAAATTTAGAAAAATGTATTTTCACTCAAATAAGTGTTAAAGGATTACAGAGGTGTAGAGTTCTATTTATAGAGCAAGCATGGATGATGGGCCTAATACTCTAATGTGAACGTCCAACTAGGCTAATGAGGGTTTAATTAGCTTAATCTAGTGCTAATTTAGCATGTGCTCAATTAACACTAAGTTAATCCAACTAAAGATCCAAACATAGCATTAAAAATATGGATATAGATCCTAAAAATGTGGATCTATGTTCTCTCTTGTTTAAATTTTAATTTTGGAGGGAAATGACATGACACCTCCAAAATTCAAATTAAAATAAGAAGCAACTAGAATCAGCCATGTAGGAGAGAGAATAGCCTAGGTGGCATCAAACAAGGGGACAAAGGGGCCCACATGTCTCATACATACTCCATGTGTTGGTTAGAAGGGTGTGAAGAGGAATTAGGGGTGTAGAAATAAGATCCCACACATAAAAACCCTCTAGGACCAACCCCAACTAATTAACACACTCCACAAGGAAACTAAACACACCTCTTAAGGTAAAATGAACCTAAAGGCTAAAATACAAGGCTGAAAATTAAGCTAGCTACACCCTTCAAATCCTAATGACTTAAGGGTGCTTATAAAAACTTAAAAATGGGCAAATTAGTACAATTAAGTGGGACATGTCCTAAACTAAGCTCCTTGAAGCTTCATCCAAGTCATGATTCTTTCTTATTGGTCCTAGATCAAGCTCATGCTAAGGAGGATTATATCAAGTACCCAACAGAATGACATTAACATTTGTTAAAGATGTCTACAAAGATACACTGAATTTTATGTATCTCAATAAAAAATAGGACAAAAATAAATAGATAAGTCCTATAGAATATGTCATATCATAATTAAATTTGCAACAAATATATGAAAAAAAAAGTCTTGAGAGATAATACAAGATTATATATACTCCCACTAATCCTTAATATACTAAAAAATATTAGGACTATCATTAGAAGTGGATCAAAATTTACTATTTCCGACTTAATGAATTAGAAAGTAGTAGAATAACAAATTATTAATGAGAGAAATGGTTAAAAAAAACAAGAATATGAAACCTATAAATTCATCCATAAGAATAAATAATTCTCACAAATGGTTTCATAATTAACCACATATTAATCAATCTTTTAAAAAATATTGACCACTATGAGGATCTTGAAAAAGTAATTACATGAGTGAGAAAAGAGATCTCTTGATAATTTTATGTAGAATATGAGATCATAAGCAAATTCTCAAGTAATCATAAAAAAATTAAGTGCTACAATAAACATCATTCACACACACTTGAGAATAAAACATGATTACATGCAGTAGAAGAATATGAGACTTATTCTTACAAATATTAAAGATATAGTAATAAATAGTCTCTAACTCTCATCACAATTTAGAATGGACATAAGTTTATTTATATATCCCAAAATAAAAAATATAGCTTTTAAAAAAATACCATCAACAATATTATAAAAATATGGTATGGAGAAATTAATCTCTTCAAATTTGGGATTCCTATATTGTCCTTACAATAATTACATATTAATATTGTATATCAATAGAGATTTTGTTATACAAGAAAGTATTCTACAAGAGACCAATACAAAATCCTTAATATAGATTCCAACAACATGATCACAAATAATATGATAAGAAAGAATAATTTTATCAATAAAATTTGTTTTTGCACATGTATGATTAATTGGAAATTTAAGGTAAAAATCTTATATCAAGACAATTTATTTTATAATATATTAATTAAAATTATAACATAAAAAATTCTTCCACTTGATAAAGAAAAAAAAATGACATAACAAAAAAATACCCGGTTAAATAAAATTTAGCTATTTCTTTATCACACTAGAATTATGTCAAGTAATGTCCTATCGATAGGGTAAGTCCAATACCTGCATAATAGAATATATATATATATGTGTGTGTGTGTGTGTGTGTGTGTGTAGAAAATTTGCATCACAAGAAAAAAAATAAAAACAAAATTTTTTAGAAGGAAAAATGTTCAATTAAAAGTTATAAGTTATTATGAAACAAAAGAAAAATGACAATATAAACTTTGGTCTATATAAATATAACTAACCATGATAAAATAGGGAAATAAACTGAATATTACAACAATAAGGAAACATTATGTAATTATAAAAGTTCAATTAAAAGAGAATCCCTAAGCAAATTACAATACACTATAACTTATATCAATAAAATCTTAATACCGATAGGGTATAAAAAAATCATTAACATAAGCAAAGATGAATACATTGTACAATACCAAATTACATTAACAACAATACACCGATAGGGTATAATTATCATCAATGCAATAAAAAATAATTGTATCACAATATTCACATAAATGCATCCTCGTTAGGTGAAATTACAAATATGTAGAAATTATGCGTATTGTCCAATACATTTGCATAATTTTAATCATATATATTATATGACCAAAATACAAAATTCACATTACTATACCCACGATAGACGAGTTATAACAATACAAATTATAAAGAAAATTATGTGCATAAGAGAAGGACAATTAAGATTGTGCATAGTTAATAAAAAAGACCTAAAATTAATTTATAAATAATAATTCAATTTTAAAGAGAAGACAATATAATTAGAGAATACAAATACTGTAAAAAGTTACACAATGAAAATAGGTTCAAAATTCAAGATTATAATAGTAAAAAATTTTTAATTTAATCTTGAATTATCAAATATTTTTTTATACTAAAAAATACCAATAATATTAAAATATTAAATAATATGGTATTTGTGAAAAAATAAGAATATAAAAAATGAGCAACCTCATTAATGCTTTTGAGAGTGAATTTAGCATACAAATCATCATACAGGATTGTATCAAAACAATAAGGTTCTCACTTGACCAAACAATCACAAAAATATGAGTATAAAAAAATGAGTCCATGCAACCCCATTAACACTTCCTAAAGTAAAGTTAACACAAATCATCTTATGTTACCCACACAAATGACTCATATTGGTCAAACATAAAAACATACAAAGGAAAACCCTTAAGTAATTTTGAAAATAATTTACCCAGTAATTGAATTTCAAAATAAAACTAGGTTTTAAAGTGGTAACACTTAAAAAGAAGTTTCAATATATAATTTACCCACGTAAGAGTAATTGAATGAAACTTTAATATGTTATTTTAACAATAACAAGTAGTATAAACCCTCAATTTTTTTTGTGCAAAAGATAATAGTGAACTATATTATAAAATTTCACTAATAACACAAAAAATCTTCAATTCAAATTTAATTATCTGATAGAAAAACAACCATAATATGTATCTAATATGACTCTCATACCAATTGATGGAAATAAAAAGAAAATCCTTAAATCAATAGATACAAAATTATAGTACGTATACATAATAAATATAAAAAGATAGAAGAAAGAGAATTTGTGTACCTCATATATATTGAATTGGGGTTCCTTGCCACTCTCTATATGATTTTATCGTAGAAATATAAGTTCAATAAGAACTTTTGAGGGTTTTACTACCTACTTTCAAGGGGATTATTTTAGAGAATGTGTATATTAATTTGCTTAATGGGATGAAAAATTTATAATCCCCCAGTGTAGGTAGGGACCCCTCTAATGAACTTTTTATGATTGACTCAACTCATCATAGAGTCAATCTTACTATAATCACATTCAAATAATCATAAAAATATTATAAGATATGATAAGATATGATTATCATCATATCTTAAATCTTAAATGGTCAGATAATGATAAAAGATGATTGATTAATACCAATCTATTATTATTTCCAACTGTATTGGCTAATAACTAACTAACGAGTAAAAGGTTTACTGCATCAATGCTAATTTTTCATGACAAACATGAAAAATTATGCACACTAAAAGATTGAAAGTGTAATAGAAAAAGCACCGGTGACAGGGCACTTGGGTTCACTAGCCCTCTTCTTGGTGGTTTGAAAGACGAGGTTTCCACCTGCATTATTTGATAAAAAACAAAGTCATGGAAAGCAATAAATAATGGAAAAAGAAACCTAAGCAACATTGTATTGCCTTAGTGATGATAAGGGTTTGTGTTGCGTGGGCTAGGATTCGTGATGTGAAGACGCACGATGGCTTTGTGGCTATAGTTTGGGGTGGCCATGCCACACATGTGATAATGCAAATGGAGATTTTCAATGACGAGGGAAAAGGAAAAGGAAAAGCTCACCTTCGTTAATGACGAGAATGCCAGCTTGAAGATGAAGAGATAAAGAATGGGAGAGTTTCAGTGTTGTAAAAAATGTTTTTTGTAGGAGTGTGTTTTGAAACTAGAAGAGTGGGAACTAGAACTACAAACTGCATGATTGCAGTGCTGTTGAATTCAACGCAACGCAAATTAAAGCAAGTGCTCTATTTCTTTGGAAATCATGCTTCTGAAAAGTATAATGTTGAACACAACATGTTATAGCTATTTAGGCTTTTAGTGGTTTGATTTTGTTTTTTAGTTTTTGAAAAGATTTTTTAATAATAGTTTTGAAAAACTGTTTTCGGGAAGAAGAGAAAAAAAACTTGTTTAGTAAGTGTTATTTGAAAACTATTTTGAAGATGTAAAAATTGAAAATTTGTTCATATTTATTGAAATTTCATTAATGAAAAGCAAAGAACAACATATTTTGATTGTGTTTTGAGTTTTCAAAACAAAAATAGAAAACTGAAAAACAAACTACTTTTAGTTATTCCTATTTTTTAGTTTTTAAAAACTAAAAAATCAGAATTGTTTTCAAAAATTATTTTTAGAAAACATTATCCAAACGAGTGTTTTAGTTTTTAAATACTAAAATACTGAATTTTTTTTATAAAACTGTTGTCAAACAAGCATTTATATAGTGGCAAGGAGCAAATGGATTATTTTGGATCCCCTAAAACATTTTCGGTTTCTGCTGTCAAATTTTCATCTATTGAATTTAATATGCGGATGAGATAAATTAAAATTAAAAATTCTGAATCTATGTTAAGAAAACAATATTATTGTATTTATCAATGTTGTATATTAAACTACATTTGCATCAATTATAAATTTTCACAATAAATAAAAAAAATTAAATATTTAAACTATATATAATAAAATTAATATTTTATAATAATCTAAAATATACTTTATCTTAAAATTAAAATATATAAAATTAAGAGTTAAAATAAAACCCAAAATTTTTTTAAACCATGGACTAAAATCATAAAAAATAAAATAAAAAATCAAAATTGTGAATAAAAAATATTGACAATGCAAAATTATAGTTTAATTTAAATTTCAATTATAAAAAATAAGTATTTATTATGAATAACCTAAAATATTCTATTCTATGTAAATCCATAATTATAATCTAATTTTAATATGCAACATTCATAGACACGGTAATATTATCTTTTGAATATAATTTCATAATTTTTAATCCTAATTAATCTCATCCACTAAATAAATCGAATAACTAAAAATTTGGTCGGAGAGGATTGGAGATATTTTATTAGTAGAGAGGATCCAAAGGGATAAAAGTGTTCTATATTTATGCCCCTTAATTTAGAGACAGATGGACAGATACGAGGAGCTTTCCCCTCAACCTCTTTTTATTTATTTCTATATAAATATATAAAAATAAATATAGAGTAAATATATATGTTTAATTTTTAGTAAAAATCTATAATTTTACATTATATATAAAAATAATAATTTGCTAGAAATTAAATATTTAAATAGTTGTCCAAAAGTTCTTTTTTATAACCCTTTTATACATTCCTAAATCTATCATTATTTTAAATTTATTCCTACACTCATTGATCAATTTAAATATATTATATTATGAGATAATACTTATTATATACATAAATTAGTAGAAATAATATTATATTATGTACAATTTTTATATTATATTTTATACTATGAAAACAATTTATAATTTTATATTATACATATTGCTGATCAAATGATCCATAATTAGATAGAGTATATCATAAATTACATGATACACAATTAAATAATTGTGGATTATGTAATTGAGTGTATAAATAGAAAATCGCGGTGATGGGTGGAATGTAGGCCGTGTTGGACTTTGTCAAAATAAGAAAGAGAAATGAAAGGAAAAGAATATTCCTTCATTTTGTAAAATAAAGAAAATTAACAAAGTTAAAGAATGTTTAAGAATAGGAAAAGAAAATGTAAGAATGAAAAAGGTTACGTAAATATATAAATAACACATGCAATCAACCTATTTTATATTCCATCATTGAGAGGAAAAGAGAGAGGGAAGAGAGAAAAGAATATTCTAAAAATAATATTTTTATTCTTCGATTGTATTTAGGTTGTGAGGAGTGTTTGTAAACACCTTATATTTTCTATTTTTATTATTAATATATCTGTATCAATTAGAAGATCTCTATTATTCAGTGTTATTATTTCGCATTTATATTGCTTCATGCAAATCGAATTATAAGAAATTCTGCATAATTTCTTTACAACTAGTAAGAGAGTGCTTGTTATTATTACAATAATAGTTTAAAGAGAGTCAGATTTGAGTGGGAGCAATGACTGTAAATGAAGAGAAGTTAGACAATGCAAACTTCGACTTTTGGAAGATGTAGATTGAAAATTATCTGTATCAGAAAAAGTTAAGTTTATCAACCTCTCTCAGGAAACAAAGTAGAGGGAATGAAGGATGAAGATTGGGCTCGACAAACAAGCCCACAGAGTTATCCCATTGATGTTATCGCGCAACGTTGCATTCAACATTACAAAAGAAAATACCATGGTAGGTCATATGGAGGCTCTTCCTAATATGTATAAAAAGCACACCACGATAGGTCAAATCATGAGAAATAAGCAAAAATGTATTTTGAAGTTATCTCAAATAGAGTACATCAATCGTGTTTTGCAGAGATTCAACATGGGAGATGCCAAAATGGTTAGCACATCTTTGGCTAGTCACTTTCGCTTATCTAAGGAACAATCCCCTCAAACGAAGGAGGAAAAAGAGTTCATGGCTAAGATTCCATATGCTTCAGCCATTGGAAGCTTGATGTACACGATGATTTGTGTGAGGCCAAACATTGGCCATGCAATGGAATTGTCAGTAGGTTTATGTCAAATCTAGGTAAAGCTACATTGGGAGGCAGTTATATGGATTTTGAGGTATTCACGAGGAACTACAAAGAAATGTTTGTACTTTAGTAAAGGAGAGTTAAAATTACAAGGCTACGTAGATGTAGACTCTGGAGGTGAAGTTGATCATCGAAGAAGTACCATTGGTTACTTTTTCACTATTAGTACTACAACTGTTAGTTGGATGTCATACATATAAAAGATTGTTGCTTTATCCACTATAGAGGCTGAGTATGTAGCAGTAGTAGAACCTACTAAAGAATTGATATGGTTTTAGGAATTGTTAACAGATTTGAGATTCATCCAAGAGAAAAGTGTTTTGTAGAGTGATAGTCAAAGTGTTATACATCTAGCAAAGAATTCAACATTTCATTCTAGAACAAAGCATATTGGTCTCTATTATCACTTCATCAGATCTTTGCTTAAAGATGAGGTGTTAACATTGAGAAAGATTTTAGGAAGTAATAATCCATCAGACTTATTGACAAAGGTTGTAACCATTGACAAATTGAAGTTGTGCTCAACTTCAATTGGCTTGCTTGAACTAGGTGTGAAGACAAATTCAAATTATTCTTCAAGTGAGAGATTGTTGAACTTTGTTAAAATAAGAAAGAAAAATTAAAGGAAAAGTGTATTCCTTTATTTCATAAAACAAGAAAAATTAACAAAGTTAAAGAATGTCTAAGAATAAGAAAAAAAAATAAAAATGAAAAAGGTTACGAGCATGTATAAAAACACATGCAATCAACCTATTTTATATTTCAACATTGAGATGAAAAAAGAGAGGCAAGAGAGAAAATAATATTATAAAAAATAGTATTTTTATTCTCCAGTTGTATTTAGATTGTAAGGAGTATTTATAAACATCTTATATTTTCTTCTTTTATTATTAATATATCTACATCAATTTGAAAATCTCTGTTATTTAGTATTATTATTTCACAATTATATTTCTTTATGCAAATCTAATTGTAAGAAATTTTAGTTGGAGTCCAACTTTCCAAAGCATGAAGTCGTTTTTTGTGATTCTGAAAATACCCGAAAACAAACGGGAAGATAATGCAAAGCAGATGGGTTGATTCAGAGAATTAGATGATCTGTAACCATGTCGGACCAACAACATACGCGTCATGGTTTAGGGAGAGACTCACACCGCCCTTTCTTCTTGAAGACTACAACTCTATAACCATCGCCCTATCTCATCAACTATAAACATTACCAATTAACTTATCCCTACTCTTGTAATTCTAAGATAAACACTCCACATCCCTAATATTAGTAGAGGATAATTTTGCTGCTGCAAAAACAAAATGTGCACCATTAATATAAAAATAGCAATACATCATTTAACTTAATGTTCTAATTACTCAACAACACATCTACCTCACTTATATGGATCATTATTCAAAATTCTTTATAACTCACTGCTTACAGGACCATATAAAGCACTCCCAAAGTTTTGAAATTTCAACTATTACCCATTTAAGTTCTTTTTTTGTTGTTGTTGAAATATAACTATAATCCATTCAAAATCCGCATGCTTACTCTACCCAGGTACATGACATCATACATAATTAATTTGAAAAGGGCAGTGTGTAAAAACATTTAAAAGAAATGACTTCAAAGTAACAAAATTATGCAAGTCTGTTGTCAATGGTCGTGCCTGGTTAACTTAAAATATTTTTCTTTCTCTTATTTACACTATAAACTAAACGTCAAATGTTGAGAAAATAAACAGTGAGTTTTAGGAACCAACTTGTTGTGTGACAAGCAAAAAGAACCAATTTAAGAAGAAAAAGAGAAGACTTGATTGGCATAGCATTGTAAATTGCAACATGTTATGTAACAGCATGTACAACAAAACTAAACTATTGACCTCCCAAAATCCATTTTGCTTTTCACAATTGCTTTTTCTTCATACTGTTTGCAATGATGTTGATACCCATCTCAATTTTTCTGCAACATAAGCCATTGAGTAAATTTGACTGAATGCCTCTTTGAGGACTTGAAGGAAAATTAAAAGCAATATGCCTCCAAAAGCAGCAACTCTCAACATTACTCTTTCTGGTGGAGAGTGTAGTGTGAGGTAAACACAATCCACAGTTATTAAGATCCAGCTAAACCTTTCCATCAAGGCTTTGATGAACAAAAATTTCCCTGCACAATTTTCTCCTGAGATTTTACATATAATCCTCAAACACAACACCCCCACAACAAAAAACGTCGTCATTGACCAGCCCCTATAGCTCAGTAGTTTCCCTCCCACAACCAAAGCCTCTGTCCTGCACACACAAGATGCACACTCACCTGAAAATGTTGAAGACATGAGTGCATCATAACCTGTGTAATAAGGCAACACAATAGAATCCAGATACAAGCTTGCATGCAAAATCCCAGACACTGTTGATGCCACAAAAAATGTGTACTTAAAGTCCTTATCAGCTCCATTGTCAAAGGACAAGGCAGATATGAGAACCATTAGAAGAATTGCAGGACCAATGCAAGAAAGTGGAAATATTGTGTTGATTTGAGAACCCTTTGCAAAGGCTAAGATTGTAAGAGGGAGGGATATAGGACCAGAGGGCAGAAGGTATCTTTTTGAATGAACCAAAAAGATTTTTCCTCTTCCTGAACTCATATCCATTACGACTATGACAAGAGTCACCAAATATGAAGCTATTGTGAAGAGAAGCACCAAGAAATCAACAAGAAGAGGGTAGTTTGCAGGATATGTTTTATCACAGTAATAATGGTAAGGGCAATTGAATGTATCCAAGGTTTCCTCCACTTGCCAACTGATGCATTTGAAGAATGTGGCATGGATTTGTTCTAGGTCCCAGCCAGGTTGGAATGTTGGGTATGCTGGGAGCCAGAGCAACATATTCATTATAATGGTTCTGTTGGTAAATTAAATGTTGATCTTATAAATAAGAACCATGTGGATAATCTTGTTGGTTGGGACATTCATCTTCAAGTTTAACTGGATGCAGAAAGACCAACTAATCAATTCTATTTTCCAATAGATAATAAATTTGGTAGCATTAAAACAACCTTGTGGCCTCATTGGTCTAATTATTTACTTTCTGTTTGCAATTTCCTTGGCTAATTGGCTTTCAGACAGGAATTCAGTTCCTATCTGAAGCACATTGAGTAGTTGAATGTAAGCAAATGTTGTGTGTATTAATTTTATATTAAAAATATTTATAATTGATCGAAAATTCAGAATTTATTCTAAGTTGAAAGGAGCTTCTACATTAAATTTCATTCTTAATATGTCTTTATATCATCACAAAATTAATTTTGTAAAATGATTTATTTTAAAAATTAATTTGATGAACGTTAACACGGATGAAGGGTGTGGTTGAATTTTGAAGTGAAGAAATTAAAGGGTGTATTGATCAGGGCAACGTAACTCCAAAGGGAAAGGGGTTTTGTTTGGTGAGTGATGACCATTTATTGATTGTGTGATGGGCTGCCAAACTGATAGTATCAGCTATGTACAGACAAAAATTGGTATACCAACGGTACCTCATATAGAGCCTCACAGAATTTGTATATCATAATTATGTTCTGTTCTTTTTTATTAGTTGTATGAAACAAATTAGGGATCCCTCAACTACAAAAGTTAATGAAATTCAGTATTTTTATTAGGGATAATGCTAATAAGACCCTAATTAAATAATTATAAAGAGAAAATATTTATTGTAACACAAAATTATATAGATCTATTTATATTATATTTATATAATATTGTATTTGTATAATATAATTTTTAATATAAACTTCATCCTTAAGTTCATGTTAGAATACTTATAAACAAGATTCTTCTACTAATCATAGAGAAATGTAAATTATCACCTAATCGTTTCTCAAGATCCGGAAGATCATTGGGAGAGGAATCCCACGTCAATTAATGCATTCAGCTTTAAGACAAGGTTAACTTGTCCTTTTCGTTGCAACAAAAGTTATAATTGAAAAATCTTTACGAAAATATCAAAGAACTTAATAATACACTAAAAGTTTTATAACGACAAGTTTCAATTAATTTACATAATTATGACTTTTATATTTAAAGCTGACAAAATATTTTTTATTTTTATTTTTTATTTTCTGAAAATTCTTTTTATTTTTAAGTTTTTAACATTCAGAAAATATGGTGATTTTTATTTGATATTTTCTATATTAAAAAAATAATATTGTTAAATTTAATAAATTTTAATAAAAATATTATAAATTATTTATATATAATTTAAAATACATTTATATATTATTTTTTAAATGATTACAATATTATTATTAAATTTTAGATAATATTAACTTTTGAAAATACTAAAAATAATTTTTTTTCTGTTTTGAATTATTTTTTAAAAATTTTTTCAGCAAAAATGTTTTTTAAATCATAACCAATTATATTTTTATTATTGTTTTCTATCTTATCTAAAAATGAAAAAAGAAAATGTCCAAAACAAATATCACCTTATTTTCTTTCAGGTCCTGACTCAAGATATATAAAATAAAATATTTTCTTATAATTAAAATAGTTAGTGAAGTTCATTTAATTTTTTTATAAAAATTAATCATATTTATTAAAAATGATGCTCGCTGTTAAATTTATTGTTTACCAATCTTTTATTTATAAATGTAATTGGATTTCTATAAAGAAAAGTAATTGACTTTGACCTAATAAGTTCAGTCCTCTCGGTGTAAATATTTTATAAAATATTCAGTAACTGACACTACTTTTCTTGCATGTGACATCATTATCATATTAAAGATTTAGTTCAATTAATTGATTACTATGCAAGAATTATTATAAATTTATTGATATTTAAATTCAATTCAAAAATCTTACATGAATCATACCTCACACAAATATTTTAGCAAAGTTAATATGATTTATTTTTAATGAAAAAGACTCATTTACAAACGGTGTAAAATTTTATATTAAATCATAACTCACTTTTTATATAACTTTTAAAGAAAAATATTAATAAATAATATAATAAACTTTTTTATATTAGCTCATTTTTACCCTCCATTTGTAAATCAATTGGATTTGTTTAGGTGGGAGGTTTCCATTGAAAATAAATTTACCCTCCATTTGCCTAACTTTTTTTTTGTCTTAAAAGTTACAAATTCATGACATATTACTAAATTTCGCATTAAATCATCAATAATTTTTTTTTTGGATCTCTAATATTATTATTATTATTATTATTATTATTATTATTATTATTTTGGATCTTGAAATACTTTAGATGACAATTTAATTTTTTTTAAATATTTTAAAAAGTGATTTAAATAACTCTTTAAGGATTAAAAAAAATTATTAGAAACTCAAAGCAAAAATTTATTAGGGACTTAATATAAAATTCTTTAAAATTTCAGAAATCCAAAAGATATTTAAGTCAATTACTTTTAAGCAGAAGTTGAATCAAATAGTATTAATTTATACTTAAATTTGTAATGAGTTATTTAGAAATTAAAATTTTATATTATAAATATATTTGTTATTAGATAATAAAATAATAATTTATCTAACAGCTTTCAACTTAAAATTATTTTAAATTAAAAATTGAAACAAATGGACTTATGTGTATGAAATTCTCAATAAGTTATATTTTAGATTTATGAGAAGAAAATAAATGGATATGTGAGTAGAGTGTAGACCTACAAATCGTTTTTAGCAGTACCTAAGCTTCCAAGGCACTATATTCTGATCGGTTAAATTCTCAATGAGTTATATGTTAGATATATGATGAATAATTTAAGTATATGAAAGGAGACATAATAAGAGATAGAATTAATCCATTTTAAGAAAATATATAATAATATATGTAAGAATTTATTCAACCAAACTAAATCTATTCAAGACTGATTTTCATGGGAGAAAATAAGAGAAAGTAGAGTAGCAAAATGGACCAAACCGTCTCACATTTGGTTTGTCAAAAAACGAGTGAGTGTGGATTAACTCATCATAGTTAGGATGAGTCAAATAACTTGGAAAAATATTAATTTTTTGCTTTTATAAAAAATAATATAAAATTTTAACAAAAACATACTTTTAGACAAAGTCATTTTATAAAATTAAATGGAAAATAACAAAAAATAAAATAATGGGTTGAAATTAGATCTTGAATTTGGAATACTATGGTCATGTTTTCTTATGTAATTACTACCCTCACATTCAATTCAAATTAATTAATCGATTACGGGCTACCTCCTCTAAATTAACCAATTTCTCATGATCAAGTAAGACTAGTTAACCAATCTCCACAAGTGAATAATAAATTATGTATTCTTGATTTAGAGAAGACTATCTATAAGGTAAATACTAAGAGATTAAAAACAAATTATTTGAACTCGACTTATCTTTGGCATTGTTGCGTAGACTAGATGAGAAACAAATTTCCAAACTCCATCAAGGTGAATATTTGGGTTCTTTTGATTTTGAATTGATTGAGACATGTGAATCTTTGTTTGTTGGGGAAAATGACCAAAACCCTATTCACAGGTGATGCAATTCTACCTAGCAAGGAATTAAGCTAGGATGAATAAAGGAGGGACATGGCTTAGATGGAACTTGAAGAAGCCTATTTTAGGCCATAGTCTATGTTTGTAAATAATTAGTATAATTTGGCTTGTAATTTGCGCCCTAGTCTTCTAGTTATTTGGTGGTGTAGTTAGTTTTAATATAGGCCTTGTATTTTGGCCTATTTTCCTTATTTTAGGAAGGAGGTGTCACTAGGATTTTATGTGGAATGTGAGCATGAAGAATGGGCCTTTTTGGGGACTTTGGACGTGTGGATATTAATGTCCACCCACCTAGAATGTTTCCCACCTTCTTAATGCATTCTTGTTTATGCCTTTCCCAAGATCACCTTCTAACTTGGTTCCTTTGGAGAAATGATTGGTGGAAAGGGAAGGAATGGTGATGTAGGCGCCACTCATGGTGAGATAAGCCATGGAAGAAGCTTGCCATAAAGAAAAGAGCCCTTGATAAAAGCCATAAAAGCTCTCGAAACTAATGAGAGAAATGAGACACTCAAATAAACTCACAAGAGGTTTTGTATTCAATATTAAATGTAAAATGAACATAGGAGAGGGAGACATCTATTTATAACAAAAATAATGGGCTAAGGGGGAGAGAAGAGTGACGTGCAAGCTAGGGGAGATTAGGAGAGCTTAATCAAGTGTTAATTGAGCTAGAGCCAATTAGCACTTGATTAATCTCTAGGAAGATCCAAATATGCCTCTAACTTTAAGATCTTGGTCCCCTGTCAAATTGAATTTGAATTTTGGAAGGAAGCCACATGACATCTTCAAAATTCAAATTAAAAAATGAGAGCACATAAAAAAACATGTGGAAGCCACCTTGGAGGAGAAAGAAAGTTCCGTCTAAGTGAAGGGGAACCAAAAGGTCCCACATGTCTCTCATGCTTCATGTGTGAGTTGGAGGGGTGTGGAACTAACTTAGGGGGTGTGGTTCACAAAAACCATACTCCTAAGCTTCTCCAAAAAGCCCAAACTACTTAACACCCTCCACAAAAAAGAATAATCGCAACCCCTAAATTAAACAGGACATAAAAGCCAAAATAGAAGGCCAAAAATAAAAATAAAAACACCTCCAAACTCCTAAAGAGAAAACGTATACATGAAGGACTAAAAAGAAGACTATGACCTATTTTCTATCATCTTGATCTCCATGAAAAGGTGAAGTCTTCTTCCCTCCTCTCTTGCCATGTGATGCATGCCTCCCTTGATCTTTTTCTAGAGGTTTTCTTCTTTGGTGAAATGGTTTGTGGAGAGGTAAGAAGTGAGGTGGTTTTAGGCGCCACTTAAGGTAAGATAAGCCTAAGAGGGAAAGTTTGCCACAAGGGATGGAACCCTTGATAAAAACCTAAGGAATTCTCAAAGAGAGAAGGGTGGACACTAAGAGAATTTTGGCCAACTCAAGGTTTTTCTATTCAATCAAGTGTAAAAAATACAAGAGTGTGAAGGAGCACCTTTTTATAGAGGGAGCTAACCTCTTGGACAAGTCATGAAGGAAATGAAGGGCTAGGATTAAAAGGAGTCATCCAAGGGAGGAGGATTGAAGCCCAAAGTCCAATCAATACCCTCCTTTATATGAGAATTGGTGCCCAAGCTACCTCATCCAAAGGTCAAGATTACTCCTTTATTAGTTTTGGGTTTTATTTAGCGAAAGAGGGTGTATTTATCAAACTACCCCCTTATTTCCTAAATAAAGGCCCAAAAGCTAATCTTACCCCTTCTTATTACTAAGACACCTCCTAGAAAATTAAATGGACTAATACATGTCCAAAATAAAATCCTAGGTTCCTAAAATAAAAATTACAAGTAAATAAGTCATGGCTTGCATAACTTGATGGTCATATGGAGGTGAGATCTTCCTCCCTCTACTCTAGCCATGTCTTCTTCTATTCTCCTAGCCATGGCCCTAGTTATAGGGCCCTTGCTTGGGGAGAATGCATCATCCCCTCCCCCTTGGGAAGGATTTGACCTCAAATCTGATAGGTCTTCATCTTCTTCATTAGTACCTACAAAAGGGATCAAATCACAAACATTAAAGGTAGTACTGACACCATAGTCCTCAGGGAGATCTAATATGTATGCATTGTTGTTCACTCTCTTGAGGACTTGAAAGGGACCATCTCCTCGGGGGCTAAGCTTGGACTTCCTTTGAGTAGGGAAGCGATCCTTCCTCAAATGAAGCCATACCCAATCCCCTTCATTGAAGATAATTTCTTTCCTGCCCCTATTGGCTTTACTAGCATACTCCTTTGAATGATGTTCAATGTTGGCCTTTACCCTTTCATGTAATTTTTTAACAAAATCCGCTCTTACTATTCCTTCATTGTGAACAGAAGAAGGGAAGGGTAAGGGCAAGATATCAAGAGGAGTAAGGGGGTTGAAGCCATAAACAACTTCAAAGGGAGAATGCTTGGTGGTCCTTTGAACCACCCGGTTGTATGCAAACTCAATATGGGGTAGGTTATCCCAAGACTTGTGATTTCCTCGAAGAAGTGTCCTAAGCATAGTAGATAGAGATCTATTTACTACCTCAGTCTGCCCATCAGTTTGGGGGTGACATGTGGTAGAAAATAAGAGTTTAGTTCCTAGCCTTGCCCACAATGTTTTCCAAAAGTGGCTAAGGAACTTCACATCTCTATCAGAGACTATGGATTGGGGAATTCAATCTAAACGGACAACTTCTTTAAAGAAAAGTCTCGCAATGTTGCTCGCATCATCTATCTTGTGGCATGGTATAAAGTGAGCCATTTTTGAAAATCTATCTACCATTACAAAGATAGAGTCTGCACCTCGTTGGGTTCGAGGCAGGCCAAGGATGAAATCCATACTAATATCCAGCCAAGGTGCAGAAGGAGCAGGTAAGGGTGTGTACAATCCATGAGCCATTGTCTTAGACTTAGCTTGCAAGCAAGCAATGCATCTACGACAATGTCTATAGACGTCTTTCTTCATATGGGGCCAAAAGAATTTTTCTTGTAAAAGCAGAAGAGTTTTGTTAATTCCAAAATGCCCCATGAGCCCACCCTCATGGCTCTCTTTTGTCAACAGATTTCTCATAGATCCTTGGGGTACACAAAGTCTGCTACCTTTGAAAAGGTACCCCTCACTCACAAAGAACCCATTTTGGGTTTTACATGCAAATGTAGAGGCAGCATAAATGGATCCAAAATCCTTATCAGAAAGATACATTTCTCTAATATTATCAAATCCAAGAATCTTTGCACTTAAGGTGGTGTAAAGGGTATGTCTACGAGACAAAGCATCAGCCACCACATTATGTTTTCCTTTCTTGTATTTGATGATATAAGGGAAAGTCTCAAGAAATTCTACCCATTTAGCATGCCTTTTATTAAGCTTGCCTTGACCCTTCAAATACTTAAGTGACTCATGGTCACTATGAATGATGAACTCCTTGGGTACAAGATAATGTTCCCAAGTTTAAAGGGCCCTTATCAAAGAGTAAAACTCTTTATCATAGGTGGGGTAGTTTAAGGCGGCTCCATTTAGTTTTTCACTAAAATAAGCCATAGGATGACCACCTTGTAACAACACAGCTCACACACCCACTCCCGATGCATCACACTCTAGCTCAAAAGTTTTAGAAAAGTCAGGAAGAGCTAAAACTGGTGCATGGGTCAGTTTCTCTTTGATAAGTTCAAAGGCTTTTTGTTGTTTTTCACCCCAAAAGAAAGGAGTATCCTTCTTCACCAAATCATTGATTGGTCAGAAAAGTGTGGAGAAGTTAGGCACAAAGTGCCTGTAAAAGCTCGCGAGACCATGAAAACTCTTGATCTCAGTCACACTTTTTGGGGTGGGCCATTCTTGGATGACTTTGATTTTTTCGGGGTCTACTTGAACCCCATTTTTATTAACTATAAAACCTAAGAACACCACACTCTCCACACAAAAATTACATAATTCAAGATTTCCATAGAGTTGGTGTGACCTAAGAATGCAAAAGACGCGCCTAAGATGGCCTACATGTTCATCTAGGCTCTTGCTATACACTAAGATGTCATCAAAATAAACAACACAAAATTTTCCTAAGCAATCCCTAAGGACATGATTCATAAGCCTCATGAAGGTGCTAGGGGCATTGGTAAGCCCAAAGGGCATTACCAACCACTCATACAGCCCAAACTTGGTCTTAAAAGTCGTTTTCCACTCATCACCTTCCTTGATGCGGATTTGGTGATAACCACTCTTAAGATCAATTTTTGAAAATAATTGGGCCCATACAATTCATCAAGCATGTCATCAAGCCTAGGGATAGGGTGCCTATATTTGATGGTGATGTTATTGATTGCTCGACAATCAATGCACAACCTCCATTGGCCATTCTTCTTAGGCACCAACAAAACTGGCACAGCACAAGGGCTTAGGCTCTCTTGAACCCAACCCTTCTCCAATAGTTCTTGGACTTGAGATTCAATCTCCTTGGTCTCCATGGGATTAGTCCTATAAGCAGGCCTATTAGGCAGGCTAGCCCCAGGTACCAAGTCTATTTGGTGTTCTATACCCCTAATTGGAGGAAGTCCTTTGGGAACTTCATTAGGGAATATATCACCAAACTCCTTTAAAAGCTCTTGAACCTCTTGAGGTAGGTTCTCAGGTCCAAGTTCTATGGCAGTGCTAGAACTAGAAGGGAAAAAAGTGGAGAGGGAAGAAATGGAGGATGCCTCTTTGCAAAGGAGGAGATAGAAAGGTCTGTTAGTTAAGGGGGCTTCCTTTAAATCCAATTTTGTCGCAAATAAACTCCCTTTACTAATGAATTTCTTGGAAGGGGCACCAACTTCCAACTCAACCTCTTTACCCCTTTCAAGCTTTAGGGGTAAAGCTTTGCTTTTTTCTCCTCCTCATCTCTCTTATGTTTCATGATGAGTTGGTCCTCCGCCACTTGTGAAGGTGTTAGAGGACATAACTTAATGCGCTTATCCTTATGAGTGAGGATGATGTTACTGGAATGACCATGGTGTATGGCTTTCTTATCAAATTGCCATGGTCTTCCTAGCAAGATATGGCCAGCTTCCATTGGGACTATGTCACACAGGATCTCATCTTTATAAGACCCAATGGAAATTGGAACCTTGACTTGCTCATTGACCTCCATTTCCCCTTGCTCATTGAGCCATTGAAGCTTGTAAGGCTTAGGGTGGGGAAGTGGGGTCAAGGCTAGCTTTTCCACCAACCTTGAGCTACAACAATTGCAGCATGACCCACTATCCACAATGAGAGAACATATTTTGTCATTCACCTTAAAGCGAGTGTGGAATATGTTCTCCCTTTGAGATGAGGACACTTTCAAAGGTTGGCTTCCAACAAGTCTTCTTATCATTAAGAGGTCTCCCTCACATGCATAAGCGGTTTCATCACAATCAGATTGGTATGCATGAACCCCTTCTCCTTCGCTCTCACTAGAGGAGTGTGAGCTAGACTCACTACTATAAACATCTTGGGCCCTCATGATGATGTTTCTCTTAGTAGGGCATTGAGATGCAATGTGGCCTCTCCCAAGACATTTAAAGCATTTGATACTACTAAATTTCTCGTGAGAGTTAGTAGTAGGGGTTTTTCTCTCTATATGTGATATTTTATGGTCTTTGAAGTGCTTGGGATGTTCCTCTTTGGGGTAACTCTTGAAAGAGTTCCCCATAGGTTGGTCCCTCTTTACATAAGGTGGGTTATCCTTTTTAAAAGTTTTCCTTCTAAGTTGATTTTCCACTTTGATGCAAAGTTGAACTAACTCATCAAGGGAATTGTATAAGAAGAGCTCCACCTTATCACGAATTTCGGGGCTCAACCCACACAAAAACCTTGCCATAGTGGCCTTGGGTTCCTCAATGATACCCGCCCTCAAGATAAGAAGTTCCATCTTTTGTCTATACTCTTCTATACTAAGGTTGGTTTGCCTTAGCCTTTGGAGTCTATCCAAAAGATCTCTTTCATACCAAGAGGGAATATGCCTTCTTCTTAGAGCACTTCTAAGATGATTCCAATATCTTATGGAAGGCATATTGGTGCGGATTCTCTCATTGGTTAACCTAACCCACCAATGCATGGCATGCCCTTGGAAGCTAAGGGTTGCCATTGGAACCTTTCTTTCTTCTCTTACCTCATGGAAAGTGACGAGTTGTTCTACCTTGATTTCCCAATCAAGGTAGGCTTCGACATCTTCCCTCCCATGAAATGGGGGGAGATCAATTTTGGGCTCCCTTGGAGGGGCCCCATTATTATGCATGGATGAATGGGAGTTTCTCCTAGGATGATTGTAGTATTCTTCCTCACTTTCACTCCTATGGGTATGTCTAGATGGGGAACCTAAGACTATCCCTTTCACTTTGTAATTCTCACCATTCCCATGCTTTCTTTTTTCTTCTTCTTTCTCTTTTGTTCTTTCTCTTTCTTTTCTTTCTCTCCTTTCTTCATCTTCTCTCCTTTCTCTTATTCTTCTCTCTTTTTTCTCTCTTTTTTCTCTCTTTTCTTCCCCTCTTTCTTTTATTTTTCTTTTCTCCTTGGACTCTTTTCCTCTCCTTTTTTCTTCTCTTCTCTCTTGTTCTTTTGTCATCCACTCCCTAAAGTCCATGTTTAAGTTTTCTAGAGTGTAATCTTTAGAAATATTTCTTTGGTTTACACTCTTGTTTGATGAATAACTATGAGCACTAGAGTGGGTGTGTGATGTCATTCTGCTTGAATTTCTAAGAGGAAAAAGGTGGCTAAAAAATTTTCACAAACAAACACTCCTCTCTTTTTGTGTTTTCTTGCCTAAAATGGCTTGATGAGTCTTTGGAACTCTTTAACCTTCTAAGCGCTTTGAATAAGAAAAATAAAGCAAGAATTTTAAAGCAAAAATTCAAAAGAGAAAGGATCTAAAGCGAGCTCCTAAGGTGTTGAAGGAAGTGTACCACTTCTTCCTTCTTCACCTAATTTTCGAGAAACTAAAAAATTGATTAAATTTTATTACAACCAAAGGGAGGGCCTTAAGGGCACTCAAACTCCCAACTACAAAATTAATACACCCAAATTAAAGAAAAAGTAAAGTCTTCAAAAAATGATTCTCCAAATGCTCCCTCAAATCAAAGTCCTCACGGCTAGGTGTATTTCCTTTTGAGGTGATCCCTTAGGCTCTTAGTCTAACCTTCCAAAATATGCTACCCTTGTGATAAGCTCCTTTTTCAGGCTTTCTCCCAAAAGTGACACTAACACACAAACCAAAGAAACCAAAAGTAGCAAGGGGAGGTGCGAATAGAAACTCAAAAAGCAATAAAAGATAACACAATCAAAAGGACACTTAACCAAATGGTAAGAGTATATAAGACAAACTAGAAAGATGATTTAAAAGACAAGCAACAACCAAAAGAAAGAGAGCACACAATGGAATACCTAAGAATGACACTAGATTAAAGAGTAGAAGAACACAAATATCAAGTTCTAGTGTACCAAAAGTAATAAAATTTCTTTTAAGGTTCCAACTTCAAAGTTGAAGCACTTGCTAATTTTAGGTTAGGTACATCAAATGAATTTTTTTCAAACTTTCTTTTCTTTTGTTTGTTCTCTTTTTTTTTTTTTGAATCCTTCATTGTTTTTTTTATATTTTATTTTAGACTTTGTTTTCTTGTTTTTTTTTTTTGAATATTTACTAGATGCACCTAAATTGATTGTGAATTTAGTGCTTGATAAAAAAGAGTTATGCGCTTGGAACAATAAAGAAAATTAAAAGCAACAATTTAGGTACTACTAGAAATGACTTAAAAATACAAAGTAGCTATAGATGTGTTAATGGTTTAGTAGTTTGGTGTGCCACTGGACTCAAGCTTTGTTAAGTTTTTAGTAATTTGTTGAACACAAATACCAAACTTATAGCTTAAGTGAAAGCACCCACAAACAAGAACTACCTTTACCACACAAATGAGCTACAAATTATACGTATAAGGAAAATAAAGACAAAGGAAATTCAGCAACTATTTTTGAATTTTTTTTTAAGAATATGCTTGAAACTAAAAGCACATGAACTTCTAAAGAGACTTAGACATGAGGTATGACCCTCTATGTTGCTCAATTTAAGAAGTTTCAAATTTTTTTTTGTAAAAACAAAAGAGGCTAAACTTAAAAGGAATTAATAGACAAAATGGGAAACTATAAACATGACTTATAGACAACTACACAAGAGTATAAAAGTGAAAATAAAAGCTAAAAATAAAGCAAAAACAAGGCAACTAGGTGCAAGGAAACACAAGAATTTGGTCTAAATTTCTTGACCACAAGGTTGTGGAATTCACCACAACGGCATGGATTTTTAGCAAGAAATTCTCAAAACCAAAATTCAAGCAAGAAAGCACCCAACTCAAAGCTTAAGCGGAAATTAATGAATATGGGAGAGACGTAGATGCAAAGAAAAGAACAATATAAATTGCATCAAGCAAAAAATAAATGGTGCAAATAAACTATAACTCAAAACAATAAACTCAAGACATAAATGGAAATGATAAACAACAATGGAAAGCTAGAAAAAATTGCGGAAATTAAAGATAAAATAAAATAGGAAAACGGAAAGAAAAAATAATGAGATAGGAAGAGAGTTTAGACCTCTAGAACCAATGCTCTGATACCAAATGATGCATGCCTCCCTTGATCTTTTTCTAGAGGTTTTTTTCTTTGGTGAAATGGTTTGTGGAGAGGTAAGAAGTGAGGTGGTTTTAGGCGCCACTTAAGGTAAAATAAGCCTAAGAGGGAAAGTTTGCCACAAGGGATGGAATCCTTGATAAAAAGCCTAAGGAATTGTCAAAGAGATAAGGGTAGACACTAAGAGAATTTTGGTCAACTCAAGGTTTTTCTATTCAATCAAGTGTAAAAAATACAAGAGTGTGAAGGAGCACCTTTTTATAGAGGGAGCTAACCTCTTGGATAAGTCATGAAGGAAATGAAGGGCTAGGATTAAAAGGAGTCATCCAAGGGAGGAGGATTGAAGCCCAAAGTCCAATCAATACCCTCCTTTAGATGAGAATTGGTGCCCAAGCTACCTCATCCAAGGGCCAAGATTACTCCTTTATTAGTTTTGGGTTTTATTTAGCAAAAGAGGGTGTATTTATCAAACTACCCCCTTATTTCCTAAATAAAGGCCCAAAAGCTAATCTTACCCCTTCTTATTACTAAGACACCTCCTAGAAAATTAAATGGACTAATACATGTCCAAAATAAAATCCTAGGTTCCTAAAATAAAAATTACAAGTAAATAAGTCATGGCTTGCATAACTTGATGGTCATATGGAGGTGAGATCTTCCTCCCTCTACTCTAGCCATGTCTTCTTCTATTCTCTTAGCCATGGCCCTAGTGATAGGGCCCTTGCTTGGGGAGAATGCATCACCATGTCTTTCTCAATCCTCCTAGTCATGGCCCTTATGATAGGAGCTTTGCTAGAGAGGAATGCATCACTTCTAGCACACATGGAGCATGAGAGACAAGTAAGGACCCCTTGTTCCCTCATATAGGCACCATTTATGCTTCTCTCTCCTACATGGAACATTTGAATTCAAATTGGAATAAAAAAGAGTCTACCTAACACTTTCAAATTCAAATTTGAATTCTAGAGAAGCATAGATCCTAAATATTAGGGCTTGTTTAGATTTAGTTAAATTAATCAAGTTTAATTAGCTCTAAGCCAAACTAACACTTAGTTAATTTAGCTAATCCTTCCCTAATCTTCTAGGAGTTGGACGTCCACTCTCCTAAAGCCCATGGTCTAGTTTCTTTTCTACAAGTAGGGAACACCACCACTTGTATCATTTTAACACTTTGATGAATAAAATTACCTTCTCTAAATTGAGAGCTAATTCTATGAGTGTTCATGTTCTCTCCTTGTAAGTGAAAGTCCTCCTATGGCTTTTATCAAGGGTTCCTTTCTTTGTGGCAAACTTCCTTTTTAAGGCTTATCTTCTCCATAGAAGTGGCGCTTATATTCACCTCCATTCTCTTGTCTTCTACTTCCATTTCCTCCTCAAGAACCTTTTTGGAGCAAGATCATGGGAAAGTGATCTCCAGTTTGCATCAAGCATTTTTTGAGATTACATCAACAGGACAAAGTGAAAGCGTCATTGATCTTCTTGGTCTCATACATAGTGATGTGTATGGACCCATTGGCATAATGGTAAGAGGAGGTTTTCAATACTTCATTACTTTTATGGATGATTTTAGTAGATATGAGTTTGTGTATCTAATGAAACACAAATCAAAATCCTTTGAAAAGTTCAAATAATTCAAGAAAGAAATGCAAAACCTACTTGGAAAGACTATTAAAACATTTTTATAAGATTTAGGTGAACAATATTGATGTGATCTTTGATGATCACATGCCCAAAGGATCCTTTCTAAGGTCACTTGGAAGGAAAATGGATTTATGGAGAGGAAAGGAATGGGGTGAGGCGCCACAAATACTAGGTTTGATAAGCCAAAGGGGAGAGGCCACAAGGGAGGGGTCCCTTGATAACTCTTAGAAGCTCTCACAAAGGAGAAAGGGGGACACTCAAAGGTAAGAACCTCAACCAATATGGTCTCTAGGATTAAATTCAAGTGTAAAAAATACAAGTAAGGGAGGAGCTCCTATTTATAGAGGTAGCTAACATCTTGAACAAGATAACCTAAAAAAGAAGGGCTAGGATTAAAAGGAGAGATCTAAGGGATGAGAATTGAGAAACAATTCCCTCCTTAGATCATCAAACTTGGTGCCCAAGTTTCTCAAACCAAGGGCCAAGATTCCTTCTTATTAGCTTAGGGGGTTTATGTAGGAAAAGAGGGGTGTAGATATCAAGGCTACCCCTTATTTCCTTCATAAAGACCCAAAAAGCTAAATCCACCCTCTAAATTCCTAGGACACCACCTAAAAATAAAAAATGGACTAAATACATGTCCCAAATTAAATTCTTAATGCTCCTCAAAATTAAAATAAAGGAAAATTACATTTTATTAACTAAAGTCTCTAGCCTAATATCTTCACTCTCCATAGGAGGTGAAGTCTTCCTTTGTCTGCAAGGGCTAGGTCTTCTTCAATCCTTCTAGCCATGGCCCTAGTGATAGGTCCTTGGCTAGGCATGGTCACATCATCTCCTCCCTCTTGAAGAGGATTTTACCTCAAATCCATGGGGTCTTCGTCATTTTCAGCACCTACAAATGGAGACAAATCAGAAACATTAAAACTGGTGCTTACCCCATAATCCTCAGGCAGATCTAAAATGTAGGCATTATTACCGATCTGCTCAAGGATTTAGAAAGGTCCATCTCCTCTAGGGCTAAGTTTGGACCTCCTTTGAGAAGGAAATCTATCCTTTCTCAAGTGAAGTCATACCCAGTCGCCCTTTTCAAAGATGACCTCTTTCGTCCCCCTATTGGCGAAAGTAGCATATCTCAAGGATTGGCGCTCTATGTTAGCTTTAACCCTCTCATGTAATTGTTTTACAAAAATGGCTTTTGCCTCTCCTTCTTTATGCGCAACAACAGAAAGAGGAAGAGGTAAAAGATCTAGAGGAGTACGAGGATTAAAGTCATAGACCACCTCAAAAGGAGAATGCTTGGTGGTTATATGAACCACTCGGTTATAAGCAAATTCAATGTGGGGAAGGTACTCATCCCAAGACTTATGGTTACCTTTAAGGAGAGCCCTCAGCATAGTGGATAAAGATCTATTCACCACTTCTGTTTGCCCATCAGTTTGAGGGTGACAGGTAGTGGAAAAAAGAAGTTTAGTTCCCAGCTTAGCCCAAAGAGTTTTCCAAAAATGGCTAAGGAACTTCACATCCCTATCTGACACTATTGAAGAAGGTATACCATACAATCGGACAACCTCTTTAAAGAAAAGTCTTGCGATGTTGCTGCATCATCCACTTTGTGGCAGGGAATAAAATGGGTCATTTTTGAAAATCGGTCCACCACCACAAATATGGAGTCTGCACCTCGTTGGGTTCTTGGGAACCCAAGGATGAAATCCATGCTAATATCCTCCCAAGGTGCAGAAGGAGCAGGTAAAGGTGTGTATAGTCCATGAGGCATTGCTTTAGACTTTGCTTGCAAGCAAGCTATACATTTAGAGCAATGTCTATGGACATCTCTACGCATATGGGGCCAAAAGAATTTCTCTTGTAAAAGCATGAGGGTTTTTGAAATCCCAAAATGCCCCATGAGCCCACCTTCATGACTCTCTTTTGTAAGTAAGTTCCTAATTGATCCTTGGGGTATACAAAGCTTACTCCCTTTGTAAAGATACCCCTCACTGATGAAGTACCCATCATGGGTCTTTAATGCGAATGCAGATACAGAGGTAGCAAATATGGGGCCGAAATCCTTATCAGATGGATACATAGCCCGAATGTCATCAAATTCCAAGATTTTTGCACTCAAGGATGAATAAAGGGCATGACGCCTGGAAAGAGCATCAGCCACCCCATTTTGTTTTCCTTTCTTGTACTTGATGACATAAGGGAAGGATTCAAGATATTCCACCCACGTTGCATGCCTTTTGTTCAATATACCTTGACCCCTCAAATATTTTAGTGACTCATGGTCACTATGAATGACAAACTCCTTGGGAGCAAGGTAATGCTCCCAAGTTTGAAGGGCCCTAATTAGAACATAAAACTCCTTGTCATAGGTGGGGTAGTTGAGGGGGGCACCATTGAGTTTTTCACTGAAATACGCAATGGGGTGCCCTCCTTGCAACAAGACAGCCCCCACACCTACACCAGAGGCATCACATTCAAGTTCAAATATTTTAGAAAAGTCAGGTAATGCCAAGACTGGTGCATGGATCAGTTTATGCTTAATTAACTGGAAGGCTTTCTCTTGTTTCTCACCCCAAAGGAAAGGAACTTCCTTTTTCACCAAATCATTTATTAGTGCGAAGAGCGTGGAGAAATTAGGCACAAAGCGCCTATAAAATCCAGCGAGACCATGAAAGCTTTTGATCTCTGTCACACACTTTGGAGTGGGCCATTCTTGAATAACTTTTATCTTTTCGGGGTCAACATGAACCCCTTTTGTGCTAACTACAAAACCTAGAAAAACTACACTATCTACACAAAAGGTGCATTTTTCTAAGTTACCAAAAAGATGATTACTCCTAAGAAGAGAAGAAACATGCCTTAGATGTCCTAAATGATCATCTAGGTTCCTAGAGTAAACTAAAATGTCATCAAAGTAAACTACACAAAATTTACCAAGGCAATCCCTCAGTACATGATTCATTAAGCGCATGAATGTGCTTGGGGCATTAGTTAGCCCAAAAGGCATAACCAACCACTCATAAAGACCAAATTTAGTCTTAAAAGCAGTTTTCCACTCATCACCCTCTTTGATCCTTATTTGGTGGTAACCACTTCTAATCTATTTTTGAAAATATTTTTGCCCCATGCAATTCATCCAACATGTCATCAAGACGGGGGATTGGGTGCCTATATTTGATGGTGATGTTGTTGATTGCACGACAATCAACACACATCCTCCATTGGTCATTCTTCTTGGGCACTGACAAGACTGGCACAGCACAAGGGCTTAGGCTCTTTTGAACCCAACCCTTCTCCAATAGCTCATTCACTTGAGACTCAATCTCTTGGGTCTCCATGGGGTTGGTCCTATAGGTAGGTCTATTAGGTAGACTTGCGCCAGGCACCAAATCAATTTGATGTTCTATACCCCTAATGGAAAGAAGTCCTTTCAGAACCTCATTAGGGAATATGTCATAAAATTCTTTTAAAATATGTTGAACCCCTTGAGGAAGGTGCTCATGTGCTTCGGCTGTGGCAGTGATCTCAACAGAAGAATGCAAAATGGGAGAAGGATTTGATGCTTCTTTGCAAAAGAGGAGATAAAAGGGCTTGTTAGTCAAATGAGCTTCTTTTAAATCATGTTTATTAGCAAATAGGCTCATTTTACTAATATTCCCTTTCGAAGGGGTATCACCTTCCGACTCTCTCTCTTTACCCTTTTCAAGCTTTAAGGGTAAAACTTGTTGTGCTTTTTTTTGTTTTTCCTCAACTCTTTTCTTTTTCATCGCAAATTGATCCTCAGCCACTTGAGAAGGTGAGAAAAGATACAATTTGAAGCGCTTTTCATTATGGGTGAGAATTATTTGGTTGGAGTGACCATGGTGAATAGCTTTTTTGTCAAATTTCCATGGTCTCCCCAACAGGATATGACCAGCCTCCATAGGAACTATGTCACAAAGAATCTCATCATTATAAGATCCTATGGAAATTGGAACCATAACTTGTTCATTGACTACCATCTCCCTTTGCTCATTGAGCCATTGCAATTTGTAAGGTTTGGGATGGGGCATGGTAGTCAAGGCTAGCTTTTCAACAACCTAGAGCTACAACAGTTACAATAGGAGCCACTATCAACAAGGAGAGAACATACTTTGTCATTTACTTTACATCTTGTATGTAAGATGTTCTCTCTTTGTGACTGGCCAAGCTCTAGAGGTTGGCTTCCAAGAAGCCTTTGAACCATAAGGAGGTCCCCCTCATAAGGAAAAGCTTCCTCACACTCTTTTTCAAAAGTATGTCCCCCTTCTTCCTCACTCTCACTAGAGGAGGAAGAGGAGTTATTCTCACTACAAATGTCTTGTCCCCTCATGATCATGGTTTTCTTGTTAGGGCATTGAGAGGAAATGTGGCCTCTCCTAAGACATTTGAAGCATTTGATACTATTTTTCCTCTCAGTAGGCTTAGTAGTAGGGGTTTTTCTCTCTACATGAGGTGCTTTTGTATCTTGAAATTGCTTGGGTTCCTCTTTGGGAAAACCCTTGAAAGAGTTTCCCTTAAGTTGGTCTCTCTTTGAGTAAGAGGGAGAATCTTTTTTAAAGCTTTTTCTCTTGAGTTCCACAAAGTTCTACCAACTCATCAAGGTTTGAGTATGAAAGAAGCTCTACCTTATCTCTAATGTCAGAGCTTAATCCACACAAAAACCTAGCAAAGGTGGCATTGAGTTCCTCAATGATATTGGCCCTTAGTATGAGAAGCTCCATCTTTTGTCTATACTCCTCAATACTTAGGTTATGTTGCCTAAGTCTTTGGAGCCTATCCAAAAGATCCCTCTCATAATATGAAGGAATGTGCCTTCTTCGCAAACAAGTTTTTAAATCATTCCAGTAGCGAATGTCAGGCATTTGTTTACGGGCCCTATCCTTGACTAACCCATCCCACCAATGCAAAGCAGAACCTTGAAAACTAAGGGAGGCCAAAGGTACTTTCCTTTCTTCCCTAATTTCATAGCATCGAAAGAGTTGTTCCACTTTGACTTCCCAATCTAGGTAAGTCTCAACATCTTCCCTACCATGAAAATCGGGTAGGTCTACCTTTGGTTCCCTAGCATGATTTATGTTCTCTTGACGAGAATGACGATTGTATGATGAATGAGAGTGATGCTTATGTTGATTTCTATAGTATTCTTCTTCACTAGAGCTAAAATGCCTAGATGGGGATCTTATGAGAATTCCTTTATTTTTTCTATCACTCTCCCTCCCATCTCTCCTCTTATTCTCTTCTCCTCTCCTTCTTTCTTCTTCCTCTTTTTCTCTTTTTCTTTCTAGTTCTTTCCTTCTTCTCCTTTTTTCATCCTCTCTTCTCTCTCTTTGCCTTCTCTCTTCTCGCTCTTTTTTCTCTTTTCTCATTTCCAACATCTCTTTTTTTAACTCTTCCTTCTCTTTTTGTTTTTCCTTTTCTTTTATTTCTTTTTTTCTCTCTTTTTCTTCTCTCCTTTCTTGTTCTTTAGCCATCCATTCCCTAAATTCTAAGTTAAGGTTTTCAAGAGTGTCTCCCTTAGAAGGTTTTCTTTGGTTGACACTCTTACTTGATGAACAACTATATGCACTAGAATGTGTGTGGGAAGTCATGGTACTTGGATGCTAACAACTAAAGGGTAGGCCAAAAACTTTTTTTTTTGTTTTCTCACCTAAGGTGGCTGGATGAGTCTTTGGAACTCTTAGCCTCTACACGTTTTTTCAAAATAACATAAAATAAATTAAAAGTGCAAGAATGTAAAAGAGAAAGGGCTCTAATCGTGCTCCTAAGGTGTTGAAGGAAGTGTACCACTTCTCCCTTCTTCACCTAATTAACGAGGAACTACGCTAAAATTAACCAAAATTATTATAAACTAAAGGGAGGGCCTTAAGGGCACTCAAACTCCCAATCTAAAATTAAGTATACACAATACAAAGAATAAAAAAGAAAAAACAAAGTCTTCACTCCAAGCTTTTTGGTGTTTGTCTCCTTTTGATCAAGCCCTTTTGAGTTGCATCAACTCACCCCAAGAATGCTACCCTTGTTTCCTCTTGTTTGGACTTGCCAAAATTTTATATATGGAACCTTTCCCAACCTTTCCTTACCAAGGCCGAATACAACACAAGACAACAAACAAAGGTGAATAACAAAACAAGGTTCACAAATCCAAGTGGATAGATTAAACAATGACAAACTCAAAGAAGTAAAAAAGACAAGCAAGAAAACATAAGGCTCACAAAGGAAGGTAGCACACAAATAACTTTCCTAGATTAGCTCTAAGAGTAGAGATGAAAAAACACTCAAACAAAAAAGAAATGAAACCAATAGTTGCACACTTAATAAAATTTAAGTGACCAAAACTAAAAAGCTTACTCAAGTAATTTTTTTTTGAATCACAATTGGTTCCTCATATCAAATGTTTCTACTATTAGGTACACAACTTCAAATTTGTCTTTCTATTGAGTTCTTTATCTTCTTTTTTTTTTTAACTTGAACATTTTCTATTTTTTTTTTAACTTTTTCTAATCTTTTTGCTGCACCTAATAGCTTGTTGAATTGAAATTTTAATGAGGATGCTTGAAATAATAACGCTTGAGTGAATAAGCACAAAGTAAGGTCACACAATTTTCAAGCAATGCATGCAACTAAAGGCAAAACAACTTAGTAGTTCCAAATACCACTGAACTAATGGTGCTTAAGGAATGATTTAGGGCTGATTTTGAAGTAAATTGATTGCTCAAATTACTAACACAATTCACCCAAGCTAAAATTCCGTAAAGAGGCCCCAATAGTGAAGGTAAACCAAGTGGAAAGCTACTAATAATTCAACATAAAACAAGAAACATATAAAGATTGAATTAAGCAAATATTTAAGAACAAGAAAGAGATTAATATGCTTGAACTAAAAGCATAAAAGACTTAAGAGACTCAATAAGAGGTTCACCTCTTAGGAGCTCAATTCAAAATGTTTTTGAAGGCTTTTTTGTAAAAATTTTAAGAGGCTAAAACCTATGGAATTTAAATGAGACAAAATAGGAAACTAACATGACTAGTATTTGACAAAACACAAGATTAAGAAAAAATAACACACCTAAAAATAGAGCAAAAATTTCAGCAAGAGACTCAAAACAAAAGGCACAACAAAGTGGCCAAAGTTGATCACCACAATGGTGTGGAAAAATCCTCAACCATGTGGGTTTAATGGTCACAACTTCTTAGGCACACTTTAACATAAAAAACCAAGGGAAAATTAAGCAACTTGAACACGAAAATAAGATGCAAAGAAAGGGACAAATAAAATCGCATCAAATTAAAAGGAACATAGGCGCGTAGATAGAAAACAAAAGCGCATATAATAACAAGAATAAAAAGCTATACTACTAGACAATAAAGGAAATAGAGATGACAAAAAATGAAGGACTTTAAAATAAATATATCAAAGAGATAAACAACAAAGCAAAAAAAATTGAGAAAGAACGTGACCTTTAGAAAATGGCTCTAGATACCACTTGATGTGATCTTTGATGATCACGTGCCCAAAGCATCCTTTCTAAGGTCACTTGGAAGGGAAATGGATTTATGGAGAGGAAAGGAATGGGGTGAGGCGCTACAAATACTAGGTTTGATAAGCCAAAGGGGAGAGGCCACAAGGGAGGGGTCCCTTGATAACTCTTAGAAGCTCTCACAAAGGAGAAAGGGGGACACTCAAAGGTAAGAACCTCAACCAATATGGTCTCTAGGATTAAATTCAAGTGTAAAAAATACAAGTGAGGGAGGAGCTCCTATTTATAGAGGTAGCTAACCTCTTGAACAAGATAACCTAAAAAAGAAGGGCTAGGATTAAAAGGAGAGATCTAAGGGAGGAGATTTGAGAAACAATTCCCTCCTTAGATCATCAAACTTGGTGCCCAAGTTTCTCAAACCAAGGGTCAAGATTCCTTCTTATTAGCTTAGGGGGTTTATGTAGGAAAAGAGGGGTGTAGATATCAAGGCTACCCCTTATTTCCTTCATAAAGATCCAAAAAGCTAAATCCACCCTCTAAATTCCTAGGACACCACCTAAAAATAAAAAATGGACTAAATACATGTCCCAAATTAAATTCTTAATGCTCCTCAAAATTAAAATAAAGGAAAATTACATTTTATCAACTAAAGTCTCTAGCCTAATATCTTCACTCTCCATAGGAGGTGAAGTCTTCCTTTGTCTGCAAGGGCTAGGTCTTCTTCAATCCTTCTAGCCATGGCCCTAGTGATAGGTCCTTGGCTAGGCATGGTCACATCAAATATTCCAACCTATAATTAGATGAATATTTCAAAGAGTGTGGGATAATATCTCAACTCACTCCTCCCACAACACCGTAATGGAATGAAGTTTTTGAAAAGAGAAATCAAACTCTACTAGATATAGTTTGATCCATGATGAGTCACTATGATCTCCCTAACTCCTTTTGGGATCATGCTTTGCTAACAACAACCTTCACACTATATTGTGTTCCATCTAGAGTGGTCATAAAGATTCCTTATGAGATATGGACAAGGAAACGACCTAGTGTGTCTTTTATGAAGATTTTGGGGTTATGATGCGTATGTGAAATTCCAAAATTAATATAAACTAGGATCCCAATAAGATAAGTGCATGCTTGTGGGATACCAAAACAATGAGCGATGATGGAACAAGAGAATATACTATAAAGTGTGTTGTTGCTACCTACTCAATTAGCATAAGACTTGCATAAGTCAAATAAGATATGAACCTAAGAGATATGTTTCCTTGTAAATCAAAAAGGGATGTATTGATAATGATCAAGATGAACCAATGAGTTACCAAAAGGCTATTTTAAGACCAGATAATGCATGCCTCCCTTGATCTTTTTCTAGAGGTTTTCTTCTTTGGTGAAATGGTTTGTGGAGAGGTAAGAAGTGAGGTGGTTTTAGGCGCCACTTAAGGTAAGATAATCCTAAGAGGGAAAGTTTGCCACAAGGGATGGAACCCTTGATAAAAACCTAAGGAATTCTCAAAGAGAGAAGGGTGGACACTAAGAGAATTTTGGCCAACTCAAGGTTTTTCCATTCAATCAAGTGTAAAAAATACAAGAGTGTGAAGGAGCACCTTTTTAGAGGGAGCTAACCTCTTGGACAAGTCAAGAAGGAAAGGAAGGGATAGGATTAAAAGGAGTCATCCAAAGGAGGAGGATTGAAGCCCAAAGTCCAATCAATCCCCTCCTTTAGATGAGAATTGGTTCCCAAGCTACCTCATCCAAGAGCCAAGATTACTCCTTTATTAGTTTTGGGTTTTATTTAGGAAAAGAGGGTGTAGTTATCAAACTACCCCCTTATTTAATAAAGGCCCAAAAGCTAATCTTACCCCTTCTTATTACTAAGACACCTCATAGAAAATTAAATGGACTAATACATGTCCAAAATAAAATCCTAGGTTCCTAAAATATAAATTACAAGTAAATAAGTCATGGCTTGCATAACTTGATGGTCATATGGAGGTGAGATCTTCCTCCTTCTACTCTAGCCATGTCTTTTTCTATTCTCCTAGCCATGGCCCTAGTGATAGGGCCCTTGCTTGGGGAGAATGCATCATCTCCTCCCCCTTGGGAAGGATTTGACCTCAAATCTGATAGGTCCTCCTCTTCTTCATCAGTACCTACAAAAGGGATCAAATCACAAACATTAAAGGTAGTACTGACACCGTAGTCCTCAGGGAGATCTAATATGTATGCATTGTTGTTCACTCTCTTAAGGACTTGAAAGGGACCATCTCCTCTGGGGCTAAGCTTGAACTTCCTTTGAGTAGGGAAGTGATCCTTCCTCAAATGAAGCCATACCCAATCCCCTTCATTGAAGATAATTTCTTTGCTACCCCTATTGGCTTTACTAGCATACTCTTTTGAATGATGTTCAATGTTGGCCTTTATCCTTTCATGTAATTTTTTAACAAAATCCGCTCTTACTATTCCTTCTTTGTGAACAGAAGAAGGGAATGGTAAGGGCAAGATATCAAGAGGAGTGAGGGGGTTGAAGCCATAAACAACTTCAAAGGGAGAATGCTTGGTGGTCCTTTGAACCACCCGGTTGTATGCAAACTCAATATGGGGTAGGTATTCATCCCAAGACTTATGATTTCCTCGAAGAAGTGTCCTAAGCATAGTAGATAGAGATCTATTTACTACCTCAGTCTGCCCATCAGTTTGGGGGTGACATGTGGTAGAAAATAAGAGTTTAGTTCCTAGCCTTGCCCACAATGTTTTCCAAAACTGGCTAAGGAACTTCACATCTCTATCAGAGACTATGGATTGGGGAATTCCATGTAAACGGAAAACTTCTTTAAAGAAAATTCTCGCGATGTTGCTCGCATCATCTATCTTGTGGCATGGTATAAAGTGAGCCATTTTTGAAAATCTATCTACCACCACAAAGATAGAGTCTACACCTCGTTGGGTTCGAGGCAGGCCAAGGATGAAATCCATACTAATATCCAGCTAAGGTGCAGAAGGAGCAGGTAAGGGTGTGTACAATCCATGAGCCATTGTCTTAGACTTAGCTTGCAAGCAAGCAATGCATCTACGACAATGTCTATAGACGTCTTTCTTCATATGAGGCCAAAAGAATTTTTCTTGTAAAAGTAGAAGAGTTTTGTCAATTCCAAAATGCCCCATGAGCCCACCCTCATGGCTCTCTTTTGTCAACAGATTTCTCATAGATCCTTGGGGTACACAAAGTCTGCTACCTTTGAAAAGGTACCCCTCACTCACAAAGAACACATTTTGGGTTTTACATGCAAATGTAGAGGCAGCATAAATGGATCCAAAATCCTTATCAGAAAGATACATTTCTCTAATATTATCAAATCCAAGAATCTTTGCACTTAAGGTGGTGTAAAGGGTATGTCTACGAGACAAAGCATCAGCCACCACATTATGTTTTCCTTTCTTGTATTTGATGATATAAGGGAAAGTCTTAAGAAATTCTACCCATTTATCATGCCTTTTATTAAGCTTGCCTTGACCCTTCAAATACTTAAGTGACTCATGGTCACTATGAATGATGAATTCCCTGGGTACAAGATAATGTTCCCAAGTTTGAAGGGCCCTTATAAAAGAGTAAAACTCTTTATCATAGGTGGGGTAGTTTAAGGCGGCTCCATTTAGTTTTTCACTAAAATAAGCCACGGGATGACCACCTTGTAACAACACAGCTCCCACACCCACTCCCGATGCATCACACTCTAGCTCAAAAGTTTTAGAAAAGTCAGGAAGAGCTAAAACTGGTGCATAGGTTAGTTTCTCTTTGATAAGTTCAAAGGCTTTTTGTTGTTTTTCACACCAAAGGAAAGGAGTATCCTTCTTAACCAAATCATTGATTGGTGAGAAAAGTGTGGAGAAGTTAGGCACAAAGCGCCTATGAAAGCTCGCGAGACCATGAAAACTCTTGATCTCAGTCACACTTTTTGGAGTGGGCCATTCTTGGATGACTTTGATTTTGTTAGGGTCCACTTGAACCCCATTTTTATTAACTATAAAACCTAAGAACACCACACTCTCCACACAAAAATTACATTTTTCAATATTTCCATAGAGTTGGTGTGACCTAAGAATGTAAAAGACACGCCTAAGATGAGCTACATGTTCATCTAGGCTCTTGCTATACACTAAGATGTCATCAAAGTAAACTACACAAAATTTTCCTAAGCAATCCCTAAGGACATGATTCATAAGCCTCATGAAGGTGCTTGGGACATTGGTAAGCCCAAAGGGCATTACCAACCACTCATAAAGCCCAAACTTGGTCTTAAAAGCGGTTTTCCACTCATCACTTTCCTTGATGCGGATTTGGTGATAACCACTCTTAAGATCAATTTTCGAAAATAATTGGGCCCCATGCAATTCATCAAGCATGTCATCAAGCCTAGGGATAGGGTGCCTATATTTGATGGTGATGTTATTGATTGCTCGATAATCAATGCACATCCTCCATTGGTCATTCTTCTTAGGCACCAACAAGACTGGCACAACACAAGGGCTTAGGCTCTCTTGAACCCAACCCTTCTCCAATAGTTCTTGGACTTGAAATTCAATCTCCTTGGTCTCCATGGGATTAGTCCTATAAGAAGGCCTATTAGGTAGGCTAGCCCCAGGTACCAAGTCTATTTGGTGTTCTATACCCCTAATTGGAGGAAGTCCTTTGGGAACTTCATCAGGGAATATATCACCAAACTCCTTTAAAAGCTCTTGAACCTTTTGTGGTAGGTTCTCATGTCCAAGTTCTATGGCAGTGCTAGAACTAGAAGGGAAAGAAGTGGAGGGGGAAGAAATGGGGGATGCCTCTTTGCAAAGGAGGAGATAGAAAGGTCTGTTAGTTAAGGGGGCTTCCTTTAAATCCAATTTTGTCGCAAATAAACTCCCTTTACTAATGAATTTCTTGGAAGGGGCACCAACTTCCAACTCAACCTCCTTACCCCTTTCAAGCTTTAGGGGTAAAGCTTTGCTCTTTTTTTTCTCCTCATCTCTCTTATGTTTCATGGTGAGTTGGTCCTCCGCCACTTGTGAAGGTGTTAGAGAACACAACTTAATGCGCTTATCCTTATGAGTGAGGATGATGTTATTGGAATGACCATGGTGTATGGCTTTCTTATCAAATTGCCATGGTCTTCCTAGCAAGATATGGCCAGCTTCCATTGGGACTATGTCACACAAGATCTCATCTTTATAAGACTCAATGGGAATTGGAACCTTGACTTCCTCATTGACCTCCATTTCCCCTTGCTCATTGAGCCATTGAAGCTTGTAAGGCTTAGGATGGGGAAGTGGGGTCAAGGCTAGCTTTTCCACCAACCTTGAGCTACAAGAATTGCAGCATGACCCACTATCCATAATGAGAGAACATATTTTGTCATTCAGCTTACAGCGAGTATGGAATATGTTCTCCCTTTGAGATGAGGACACTTTCAAAGGTTGGCTTCCAAGAAGCCTTCTTATCATTAAGAGGTCTCCCTCACATACATAAGCGGTTTCATCACAATCAGATTGGTATGCATGAACCCCTTCTCCTTCGATCTCACTAGAGGAGTGTGAGCTAGACTCACTACTATAAACATCTTGGGCCCTCATGATGATGTTTCTCTTAGTAGGGCATTGAGAGGCAATGTGGCCTCTTCCAAGACATTTAAAGCATTTGATACTACTAGCTTTCTCATGAGAGTTAGTAGTAGGGGTTTTTCTCTCTACATGTGATGTTTTATTCTCTTTGAAGCGCTTGGGATGTTCCTCTTTGGGGTAACTCTTGAAAGAGTTCCCCTTAGGTTGGTCCCTCTTTACATAAGGGGGGTTATCCTTTTTAAAAGTTTTCCTTCTAAGTTGATTTTTCACCTTGATGCAAAGTTGAACTAACTCATCAAGGGAATTGTATGAGAAGAGCTACACCTTATCACGAATTTCGGGGCTCAACCCACACAAAAACCTTGCCATAGTGGCCTTGGGTTCCTCAATGATACCCGCCCTCAAGATAAGAAGTTCCATCTTTTGTCTATACTCTTCTATACTAAGGTTGGTTTGCCTTAGCCTTTGGAGTCTATCCAAAAGATCTCTTTCATACCAAGAGGGAATATGCCTTCTTCTTAGAGCACTTCTAAGATCATTCCAATATCTTATGGAAGGCATATTGGTGCGGATTCTCTCATTGGTTAACCCAACCCACCAATGCATGGCATGCCCTTGGAAGCTAAGGGTTGCCATTGGAACCTTTCTTTCTTCTCTTACCTCATGGCAAGTGAAGAGTTGTTCTACCTTGATTTACCAATCAAGGTAGGCTTCCACATCTTCCCTCCCATGAAATAGGGGGAGATCAATTTTGGGCTCCCTTGGAGGGGCCCCATTATTATGCATGGATGAATGGGAGTTTATCCTAGGATGATTGTAGTATTCTTCCTCACTTTCACTCCTATGGGTATGTCTAGATGGGGAACCTAAGACTATCCCTTTCATTTTGTAATTCTCACCATTCCCATGCTTTCTTTTTTCTTCTTCTTTCTCTTTTCTTCTTTCTCTTTCTTTTCTTTCTCTCCTTTCTTCATCTTCTCTCCTTTCTTTTATTCTTCTCCTTTCCTTCTCTCTTTTTTCTCTCTTTTCTTCCTCTCTTTCTTTTATTTTTCTTTTCTCCTTGGACTCTTTTTCTCTCCTTTTTTCTTCTCTTCTCTCTTGTTCTTTTGCCATCCACTCCCTAAAGTCCATGTTTAAGTTTTCTAAAGTGTAATCTTTAGAAATATTTCTTTGGTTTACACTCTTGTTTTATGAATAACTATGAGCACTAGAGTGGGTGTGTGATGTTATTGTGCTTGAATTTCTAAGAGGAAAAAGGTGGCTAAAAACTTTTCACAAACAAACACTCCTCTCTTTTTGTGTTTTCTTGCCTAAAATGGCTTGATGAGTCTTTGGAACTCTTTAGCCTTCTAAGCGCTTTGAATAAGAAAAATAAAGCAAGAATTTTAAAGCAAAAATTCAAAAGAGAAGGGATCTAAAGCGAGCTCCTAAGGTGTTGAAGGAAGTGTACCACTTCTTCCTTCTTCACCTAATTTTCGAGAAACTAAAAAATTGATTAAATCTTATTACAACCAAAGGGAGGGCCTTAAGGGCACTCAAAATCCCAACTACAAAATTAATACACCCAAATTAAAGAAAAAGTAAAGTCTTCAAAAAAATTATTCCCCAAATGGTCCCTCAAATCAAAGTCCTCACGGCTAGGTGTGTTTCTTTTTTAGGTGATCCCTTAGGCTCTTAGTCCAACCTTCCAAAATATGCTACCATTGTGGTAAGCTCCTTTTTCAAGCTTTCTCCCAAAAGTGCCACTAACACACAAACCAAAGAAACCAAAAGTAGCAAGGGGAGGTGCGAATAGAAACTCAAAAAGCAATAAAAGATAACACAATCAAAATGACACTTAACCAAATGGTAAGAGTATATAAGACAAACTAGAAAGATGATTTAAAAGACAAGCAACAACTAAAAGGTAAACAAAAGAAAGAGAGCACACAATGTAATACCTAAGAATGGTACTAGATTAAAGAGTAGAAAGACACAAATATCAAGTTCTAGTGTACCAAAAGTAATAAAATTTCTTTTAAGGTTCCAAGTTCAAAGTTGAAGCACTTGCTAATTTTAGGTTAGGTACATCAAATGAATTTTTCAAACTTTCTTTTCTTTTATTTGTTCTCTTTTTTTTTTAATCCTTCGTAGTTTTTTTTTTTGTATTTTATTTTAGACTTTGTTCTCTTGTTTTTTTTTTTTTGAATATTTACTAGATGCACCTAAATTGATTGTGAATTTAGTGCTTCATAACAAAGAATTATGTGCTTGGAACAATAAAGAAAATTAAAAGCAACAATTTAGGTACTACTAGAAATGATGTAAAGTAGCTATAGATGTGTTCATGGTTTAGTAGTTTGGTGTGCCACTGGACTCAAGCTTTGTTAAGTTTTTAGTAATTTGTTGAACACAAATACCAAACTTATAGCTTAAGTGAAAGCACCCACAAACAAGAACTACCTTTACCACACAAATGAGCTACTAATTATACGTATAAGGAAAATAAAGACAAAGGAAATTGAGCAACTATTTTGAATTTTTTTTTCTAAAAGCACATGAACCTCTAAAGAGACTTAGACATGAGGTATGACCCTCTATGTTGCTCAATTTAAGAAGTTTCAAAAGTTTTTTGTAAAAACAAAAGAGGCTAAACTTAAAAGGAATTAATAGACAAAATGGGAAACTATAAACATGACTTATAGACAACTACACAAGAGTATAAAAGTGAAAAATAAAAGCTAAAAATAAGGCAAAAACAAGGCAACTAGGTGCAAGGAAACACAAGAATTTGGTCTAAATTTCTTGACCACAAGGTTGTAGAATTCACCACAACGGCATGGATTTTTAGCAAGAAATTCTCAAAATCAAATTTCAAGCAAGAAAGCACCCAACTCAAAGCTTAAGCGTAAATTAATGAATATGGGAGAGATGTAGATGCAAAGAAAAGAACAATATAAATTGCATCAAGCAAAAAGAGGGTGGAATCCTTGATAAAAACCTAAGGAATTCTCAAAGAGAGAAGGGTGGACACTAAGAGAATTTTGGCCAACTCAAGGTTTTTCCATTCAATCAAGTGTAAAAAATACAAGAGTGTGAAGGAGCACCTTTTTATAGAGGGAGCTAACCTCTTGGGCAAGTCAAGAAGGAAAGGAAGGGCTAAGATTAAAAGGAGTCATCCAAGGGAGGAGGATTGAAGCTCAAAGTCCAATCAATCCCCTCATTTAGATGAGAATTGGTGCCCAAGCTATCTCATCCAAGGGCCAAGATTACTCCTTTATTAGTTTTGGGTTTTATTTAGGAAAAGAGGGTGTAGTTATCAAACTACCCCCTTATTTCCTAAATAAAGGCCCAAAAGCTAATCTTACCCCTTCTTATTACTAAGACACCTCCTAGAAAATTAAATGGACTAATACATGTCCAAAATAAAATCCTAGGTTCCTAAAATAAAAATTACAAGTAAATAAGTCATGACTTGCATAACTTGATGGTCATATGGAGGTGAGATCTTCCTCCTTCTACTCTAGCCATGTCTTCTTCTATTCTTCTAGCCATGGCCCTAGTGATAGGGCCCTTGCTTGGGGAGAATACATCACCAGAATTTGAAAAATGGCTTGATGCCATGAGATCTAAGATGGAATCCATGTAAACTAACAAGGTATGGACCTTGATTGAGCCACCTGAAATGGTCAAACCCATGGGTGCAAATGGGTTTTGTTCGTACCACTAGTCCATGGATATGGTTAGAGTCATCATGCCTAAGGCATTGTTTGATTTGGAACTTGGTGACTTCATTACAGTTTTGTCCTGAAAAGACACCTTAGTGGGTTAAGGGAGGAAAGTATTTATAAAAAATCCTTGACCTCAATTCCTAAACTATGTGGAACTTTGTGTGTATTGGAACAAACCCCTTAGTCGAAGCCAAGGGGGGAGAGAGTGGCTTTGGTCCTCTTTATAGTGTCAAATGTTCTTATCACCAGTATAGGGACATCGTTAGGGCCACCAGACCCAAGGAATTGTCCGCTTTAAGGGAGAAGGGTATTTATAAACGAACCTTGGTCTCAATTCGTAAGATGTGAGATTTTGAGTGTACTGAAATTATTTTTAAAAAGAAAACTGACATGGATATGATAAAGTAAGTAGTTTTAAGGCATGATTGGTGGCTAAGGGTTTTAGGAAAATTCATGGTATAGACTATGATGAAACTTTTTCCCTAGTTGCAATGCTTAAATCTATTTGAATCTTGTGACACCCTTCTACCATAAAATTCTTTATTCTTTAATTACAAAATCATATAGAAATTTTTTCATTTAAATACTAGATTTAACACTTAGGTAAAAGGATTCACATCACACAATATATGCTCATTTTCTAAAAATATGATATAACAAAACGTATGAATATAAGTAAACACGTTAGGCTTTAAAAAATTCCTTTACAAGATTCTCAATTAATAGAGTTCATAATAAAACTTTAAATAATTTGATACATGACGAAAAAGTATTGACTAATCCTCTATAGCCCAAATGTCACACCCAATTAGAGCATCCCAATAGAAGAGGTAAAGAAAAGTCAGAGCTTTATTACCATGATATCATCAAGATGTTACCCACTTAAAAGTGACATTCAACCCAAACAAAATACAAAAACAAGCAGCAAAGGGTCATTCAAGCCAAACAAAATGCATATCAATTGTTTACTGACTTCTATTACTATTACATACTTAGCCTTTATAGTGGATAAAACAACAGTATTTTGTATTTGTGACATCCAACTAATAGTTGTAGTAACAACAATGAAAATATAATTGGTGGTACTTCTTCGGTGATCAACTTTTCACCTACAAAGTCTACATCTACATAGGTTGTACTTTTAACTCTCCTTTACTAAAGTACAAACATTTCTCTGTAGTGCCTTTTAAGTACTACAAAATCCACTTAATTGCTTCCCAATGAGCTTTACTTGGATTTGACATAAACCTGCTAACAACACGTACTACTTGGGCAATGTTTGGCCTCGTATAAACCATCATGTACATCAAACTTCCGATGGCTGAAGCATATCGAATCTTAGCCATGAATTATTTGTCCTGCTTCGTATGAGGGGACTGTTCCTTAGATAGGCAAAATGACTAGCCAAAGGTGTGCTATCCATTTTGGTGTCTCCTATGTTGAACCTTTGCAAAACACAATTGATGTACTCTGTCTAAAATAATTGCAAAATACCTTTTTGCTTATCTCTTGTGATTTGCATTCTGAGGATCCTTTTTGTTGGACCCAAATCCTTCATGTCAAATTCTTTTGACAATTGTTGCTTTAAGTTTCTTATCTCATCCATATTTTAACTAGCTACTAAAATATCATTGACATAAAGTAGCAAAATGATGTAACTGTACTTATATCTCTTGAAAAAACAACAATGATAATCATTGCACTTTTCGAAATCTTCCTTGTGCATGAAACTTTCAAACTTCTTGGAACTTGTTTCAAGCCACACAAGCTTTTCTTTAATTTACATATCATATTCTTTTTCTCTTCTTCTGAGAAACCTTGAGGTTGATACATGTAAATCTCTTCATCTAAATCTCCATGAAGAAATGAAGTCTCCACATCCAATTACTCAATGTAAAGCTCTTCACTGGCAATAATACCTAAGACAGATCTAATAGTAGTAAGTTTCACTACTAGAGCAAAGATTTCAGTGTAGTCAACTCCTTTCTTTTGCTGAAATCCTTTGACAACTAATCAGGCTTTCTATCTCTTGGATCCATCATGATCCGTCTTCACCTAATACACCCATTTGTTTTGAAGTGCCTTCTTCCCAATAGGTAACTTTGCTAGTTCCCATGTATAATTGCATAATAAAAACTTCATCTCATCTTTCATGGCCAGCTCTAACTTACTAGTATCTATAGTTTGACATGTTTCCCCATAGTTTTCAGGCTCCCCTTCATCAATTAACAATATATAATTCAAATATTTCCTATTAGGCACATGAGGTCAATAAGATCATATCAAATAGGAGCTTAAGTAGAAGACTCTAGTATGTCAACTTATTCGTCATTATTATTTTTAATTGATTCCTCAGGGCAAGAAGCCTCAATTAAAGGAGTTTCTAGGATACCATCCACCTCTGCATACACTGGCCCGTTATGTTCTAAGTTGCTAGTGTATATGGTCTCTATCCTTGTATATCACTCTCTCATTGAAGGTCACATTTCTACTATGAATAATTGTTTTCTTTTCATTATCCCATAAGCAATAGCCAAACTCATCCTCACCATAACCGATGAAAGTGCACTTATTCCATTTAGGATCAAGCTTATTGTTGCCTTGATCACTAATGTACAATATGCTACACAACTGAAAACTCTAAGATGTGAGAGTTTTACCTCTTTTCCACTCTATACCTCTTCTGGTATTTTGTGCTCCAATGGTACCGATGAACCTCTATTGATTAAGTAAGTTGTTGTGTTAAATATTTCTGCCCAGAACTGCTTTGGTAAGCCTGGCTGTAGACACAAGATTTTAGCTCTTTCAGTTATTGTTCAATTCATATGTTCAGCTATTGTGTTGAAGTGTACCTGGAATGGTCCTTTCCATTCTAATCTCGTGCTCATAGAAAAACTTCTTAAACTTGGGGTCTATATATTCACCACCATTGTTAGTTCTAAGTTTTTTTAATCTTCAATCCTGTCTCATTTTCTACCATGCGTTTCTAAATCTTGAAAGTCTCAAACACTTCAGACTAATGTTTTAGAAAGTATACTCATATGTTCCTAGAGTGATCATCAATAAAAGTCATGAAGTATATCTTCGCACCAATGGATGGGACAATCGTTGGACCCCAAACATCAAAGTGAACAAGCTCAAGTTTCTCATCCTTTGGGGTTCTTCCACTTGTCTGAAAGCTAACTCATTTCTATTTTCAAAGTATACAGTTTTTACACATGTCAATTTCTACAAACTAAAGACCTGATAGTTTATCTTCTGAGTGCATGATTTTCATCCCTTTCTCACTCATATGGCCTAACCTCTAATGCCATAAATTGAGATTTTCATTTGTTGCATCTGCAATCAAATGACATGTTCCTGATGTCTTGTAACTACTATTCTTTTTACCATGAGCAATTGTCATTGCACCCTTTGAAATCTTTCAATGATTGTCATGGAAGACTATTGTGTAGCCATCACCAGCCAATTGACCTACTGAAATTAAGTTCTTTGTCAAGTTGGGAATATGTTTAAAACATTTCAATTCCATACATACCTATTTAACTTAGTCTTCACTACACCTTTACCCACAATCTCACAAGATTTCTCATTACCAAGGTAAACTTTATCGAAGTTTCCAAGAACATACTTCTCCAAGAATTCTTTCTATGAACTAGCATGAAAGGATGTTCCAAAGTCTAACACCCAAGACTCTTCGTTGTTCTCTAAAGAACAAATTAATTCATCACGTCCTCTCAACATAGAAGCAACATTTTCCTCTACCTTCACTTTTGATTCTTTGATCCATTTTTGCACTAATTTTTATAATGCCCAGTCTTTCCATAATTCCAACACTAAATTGTCTTTGAGTTATGCATATTGTGATGATTCTTGGACTTGGACCTCTTATCCTTGGGTTTACCACATCCATTTCCTCTAGTTAAATTTTTTCTTCTTAACTCTATATGCAAAACTGAAGACATTGAAGATTCACCTAACTCTCCCTGTCAAATCTCTTCACTAAGAATCAAATCATATACATCATTGAATTTTAACTTGCTTCCTCTTGAAGAACTACTCATTGTTGTGACAGTAGCATTTCAACTTTCTGGTAAAGAAGACAAAAGTATCAACACTCGTACTTCTTCATCAAATTTAATTCCAATTGAAATCAATTGGGTTTGTGACTATATTGAGTTCATTGAGATATTGTCCTACCAATGCACCTTCTATCATTCGCAAATTAAATAACTTCCTCATTAAATGAACTTTGTTAGAGGCTGAAAACTTTTCATATATATTAGAAAAGGTTGTCATAAAACCTACCATGATATTTTCTTTTGCCATGTTAAATGCAATGTTATGAGATAACGTCAATCGAGTAACTTCGAGGGCATGTCTGTCGAGATGAGCCCAATCTTCATCCTTCATTCCCTCTTGATTGTTTCCCGAGAGAGGTTGATACAACTTTTTTTTATACAGATAATCTTCATCTTCCAAAAGCTAAAGTCTGCATCGTTGAACTTCTTAATTCTCACCTTTCTTTCATGTGCAGCCATTTCTCCCACTCAAATTTGAATCTCTTTGAACTGTTATTATAATAATAACAATCGGCTTTGATACTAGTTATAGAGAAATTATGTAGAATTTCTTATAATTAGATTGGCATAAAGCAATATAAATGTGGAATAACAACACTGAATAATAAAGATCTTCTAATTGATGCAAATATGTTAATAATAAAAGGAGAAAATATAAGGTATTTACAAACACTCCTCACAATCCAAATACAATCAAAGAATAAAAATATTATTTTATAATATTCATTTCTCTCTCCCCTCTCTCTTTTCTTCTTAATGTAGGAATATAAAATAGGTTATTGCATGTGTTATTTATACATGCATGTAACCTTTCTCATTCTTACATTTTCCTTTCATATTCTTAAACATTCTTTAGCTTTGTTAATTTTCCTTATTTTATGAAATGAAAAAATACACCTTTCCTTTCATTTCTCTTTCTTATTTTGACAAAGTCCAACATAGGGGTACTAATCTCTAGGGTATAAAAATGGAGAACGTCAATACTAACATAATCATTACATCCAAATAATCTTATAGTGTATGTGATTCCCAACAAATCCAACAAAATAAATTCATACAAACACCAATTAATTATTCGAGGACACCAAATACATGGATTTCAGGTTGTCATTTATTCCCATCATTTAAATTCAAAGCTCTAATTAAATAAAACAATATATCCACATAGTCATGTTTATTTTATCAACACTTGTTGTGGGTGTTCATAATTCTTCAATAGCATACATGCAATATTGAAACCTATCAAAGTTTAGGGATCACTTCACTACCCATTTTCCCTACACATGCCACACAAGAGATAATTTCTCACTCCTCCCTTACCTCGAATGATGATCTTGAGTGTGAAGGTTGTGTCGTCAAGTTCCAAATAGTGTCTTACTCAATCTTCATCTTCCTAACAAGATTCCTTCATGGTGGTGTATAAAGATTGGTGTAGGTAAACCGTATCACAAAATTTTGATACTCAACCTAGGTTTTGGGCCATACAGAACAAGATACAATGTGTTAGTTGAAGTTTTATTTGCGATCATGATAAAGGATCACAATCTTCGCCCACTCAAATGATCTTGATTGTGAAGTGTGTGGCCTTAACTCTCCAACGCTGCTCCTCAAGCTCCCTTGGCAAAGTTCTATCTGCAACTTTCTCTCAAGCCTCTAGAGTCAGAAACGTGAAACTGAAGTGCAATAACTTAACTCCTTTAAATTACCCTAAATTAATAGTTAGATTGAGATTTTTAACACTAGACCCAAAATTAACTTTCAAACTATCTCACTTTTACAACAACATTTGTTTTATTTATTTATTATTATTATTTTATAAAACTAATTCTTAATTTTTTAATAAGCACAAATATTAAATTAATTTAAGCCTATTTTTTATAGGAAAATTAATTTAAGCCAATTAATATAAATTACACATTTTTATTAATATTTTATTTTTCTGAAAAAACGAGATATTACAGATCCTGCTTGCTAATGAGACTTACCTTGATTATGAAATCTGGAAAATAGATGTCAAGATGATGTGCCTAAATAGAAACCTCTTTGAAGAAATGCGTATGATACAACTTGAGAGCTTTGTTATGCCTAAAAATGCAGGAAAATATGTAAATTGCAATAATCTATTTATGAATTAAAGCAAGCTTCCAAAAGTTGAAATCTTTGTTTTGATGTAGCCATTAAACAAATTGTTTTCATTAAAAATGAAGAAAAACCTTGTGTCTACATGCACGAAGGTTAGTACTAACACAATAATCTTTTAATTTTGTATGCAAATGACATACTCCTCATGGTAATGACATTCCTATCCTTTTAGTGTGTAAAGACTTGGTTAGGAAATAATTTTCTCTATAAGATTTAGGTGACGTAACCTTGGGTATCAGGATCTATAGAGATAAATCTAAAAGATTACTTGACTTAAGTCAAAGTATATATATGAGCAACGTGTTAAAAAGTTTTCACATGCAAGACTCGAAGAAAGGATTTTTGCCTATGTCATATTGTATAAGCTTATCTAAGGCTCAATCTCCTTCTAGTAGAAAGAGAGAAATCTTATGAGTAAGATTTCTTATGAAATTTCTATAGTTCTATCATATATATCATGTTATATGTACTCAACTAAAAATATCATATGTTTTAATCATGACAAGTAGATACCAATTCGATCATAATAAAGGTCACTGGATGACAATCAAGAGCATCCTCAAGTACTTGAGAAGAACTAATGATTCATTCCTAATATATGTGAAGATATGCAAAGTACATACAAATGATAATGTTGCAAACCCATTGGCAAAACCTCTTGCACAATAGAAGCATGAAGGGAACACTAGATCGTTAGGCATTAGGTGTATGTTAGAATCACTCTAGTGCAAATAGGAGATTATTAGTAGATGTGTAATAGAAATTATATGTCTTAAACATTTAATCATTTGAATCATATATTTTATCTTATAAAGACAATTTTGGTTTATTATATGATTTAAGTCATATATTAAATGTTCCAAGAATAGTAAAGCTTAAGCTTCATAGGATATCAAGTAGAAGACTTGATTGTGAGATCCTATGAATAACTATTCTAAAAATAGTCCTTAGTTAAGCATATTCCTAGGACAATTTAATCCATTAAGGTTAGAGTGTAAGTTCATTGATGATCACGTCTTACGAATCATGAATATAAGATATCAAGTACTCTTATACATACATATTAAGAGTATTGATGTACCAGACTGACCCACATAAGAACATTGCATTGTTTATAACATAAGTATCAGGAACAAATCTTAATTAATAACATTATATGAAGTCCTTCGACCTGAATTCACTACGATTCCTACATAAGGAATTATATGTTTTAATATAATCAAATGTTATTTGTAACAAGGTGATTATAAAAATTATATATGGGCATATAATGAATTATGTGGTGGGATGTGAGTGACCTAGATGGATTTTTCTTTCTGATGTAACAAGAGTAAGTATCTATAGGTCTCTTGATAAAGTGAGGCTATAAAAATGCATTGTCATGCTCAAAATGGTGAACATTAAATGTTATACTATGTATAGTCTACTTGAGCATCAAGAAATATAAATTGGACAATAGGAGGACGACACATTATGTAACATGATTAAGCAACCCTCACACTACAACCCTTCCACCATTCGTTAGAACCCTCTCAGACTTGCAGAAAGGTGGTAACAAAGATGTGTAATGTAGAAAGCTAAAGCCGGTTGGTAGATTTCCGGGTTTGATTTGTTCATGAATACGTACCTGCTACATTTGATCCAACATTGAGTGTTAGAGTAGAGGGTTTTAGGACCAATCTATTATTCAAATTATGAAATAATATTTCATATATGAAAAAAAAAGGTATTGTTTTCAAATCAATTATGCTTTGATTCATGATCAACAACATATTTTAATGGTTGGGGAAGGTGTCGTTTTAGATCAAATAATGAATGTTGAGGGTGGGGGAGATTCTTGGCTTGTGGTCGTTGTGGTGAGAAGCAGAAGGTGAACACCTAGACTCCAAGAAGGAAAACATATCTTATTTAACAAATTTAATTAAGATCTTTGATTGTGTGACACATGAATACCAAGTTAATCAAAAGTTGACATATAGTAAACATGTCTAATTATAAGTTAACGGAAATATATTAACTAGGATAACTTTTTTATGAGATGGAAAGATTTTAGTTTAGATTATAAACGAAGATATGGTAAGCGACAATTTACTGTATAATCAATATAAACGTGTTAAATTTTAAATTATCCAAAAGATTATTCTAAGGCTCTAGTTTGGAGGCTATATCATTTATGTAATTAAATTGACCATCATAATTGATAAGCTTCCTTCTTTTCCCTGCATGTTACTCCCATACCTTGTCTATTTCCGACCCTAGGTACGTATTTGAAAATTAGGTTAAAATTCAATTAATATATCCTATTCGAATCGGTATTGATAGGAAGTTTAGCTGGTATCAGCTTCCCTCCCACAAATAACTATATGAATTGAGCAAATTAGATTCTAAAAATAAAATGGAGACCAAGTCATATAGATCTGTCTCTGCTTTCTAATGATGCTTGCTGCCACTTGCACAATTAATTAGGTAACAACCATTTCAGTGCCCATTTCAATGCGTGTCCGATGATACTTGAAAATTTTGAGAATAAATCACCGTTTTGGTATTTAAATTTTAAGGACACTAATATGCAATATTTAGAGACTAATATTTATAACATTAATAAAATTTAAGAACTAGAACTAAACAATTGGTTATCTCTAACATTTTTTTATGAGCGAGATTTATTTAAAAAATTAATTTTAAGTTAATTCTGATAGAGTATAAATTTAGTATAAAATGAATCCGAAAAATGAATGTTTGAATATGAGTGAAGCTAATGGGTTGTAAGAGTTGAGGAAAATGAATTAATGGGAGTCAAGAGATGCTAATTCTGATGTAAAGTGAATGATAATAATAAGACAAAAGGCGATGCTAAAAGCGCTTTTATTTTTATTCCAGTTATCCAAAACCGGCAGAAAATCCTATCCCAGTGATATAAAGGCAAAAGGAACCCAAAATATACTCAAACTTGTGAGTGTGAATGTGACACTAAAGGTGTTGAAGTGAACGTGATGCTTCATTCTACACTTTTATGCTCAGTGATTCTCTCTTTCTAATGCAATGCAATTAACACCTTCTAATTTTTCAACTATCTTTTCATTCATTATTAATTTTCATTTGTGCCGCTGGTTGAAACAAAATAGTGTCATACACATACATATTTTCATTTATAGTTAAGGAAAATATAAGATCATGTGTGTACAGCTAGACGGGTTAATCCGGTGGAGGCCATCCGACTCATATAATAAAATGGAAGTAATTTTTTTTAGTATTTCCTCATTTATTATTTATACTCCTTTATTATTTATAATTTTCTTACAAAATCTCAAAACACTTTCATCCTATTTTATTCTAAGTTTTTTGTTAGAGAATCATCTAGTTTTATGGCTGCATGCATATTTCTATCCCCCTCTTTGAAAAATTAGATTGACTTATCAATTTTACACTCTCACCCTATTCGAACATATATGTTTTTTTACATTTATTTTTAGGAACTTTTTCTACCATGTATGTTTGAAAAGGGTCAGGATGTTCTTTCAAAGAAATAGATAGAGGTGCGTGTGCAACTATGAAGTTAGGAGATGTTTTGTTAAGAAACTTATGATAAAAGATGATGAAGGTATTCTGGAGTTTTGCAGAAAATTGTTGTAAACATTGAAGGAGTGTGAATAGAAAATGAAGGAATGTTAAAAGAAACTATATAAAGTGGATCAAGCTGACTCACCCCATATTTTATTCGAGTCATTGCTTTTAAGTCCAGCCTGACCCTGTAACAGGTCACCAGGCCATCGAGCCAAAATGGTTGTTTAAAAAAAATCTCAAACTTTAAACCTTATAATATTAATAAAAAATTCATTTAAATTTTAAAATTAAAAATAATTTATATCATTTCCTGGGAATAACAAATTAAACATAATACAAAAATATTGAATTCATTATCCATCATGATAACATAAAAACAATCATAACAATTAAACACCTGAATAGTAAACACCATAGAATAATATATAATGATAATGAAACAACATAATTAACCAATGAACATTAGCTAGATTTTAAACATAACTAATCAATTTGCAAACCACACTTAATTTGAGATTATATTTCTTAAGGCCAATTTTTTGTTTATTTTATTTTTTAACAATATATAATATATACTTTTAAAATTTATAAATTTTTATTTTTATTTGTGTCTTTCCATGGCCTGTCGGGCCAGCCTGGCTCAAGTTTATCTGCACAATCAGGCCAATGGGTCGGGACAAAAAAGACATGTTTCTATTTGGACCTCCTTTTTTAGAGTCCAATCTGATCCACTAATAGACGAAAAAACTAAACTCATTTTGACAACTCTATATGTGCATATAAGTAAGGAAATTAGGATAGACACACCTAGCGTGTCCATGAAGGGGTGGAGGGTAATTAGCTATGTTTTTAAAACCAAGTTGGTGATCGAATCGGTGAAAGTATTGATTCATGGTTCATTTGTTCAACCGCTATTGAACCGGTGATTGTATCGGTCTTAGTAAAATAATATTTTTTTATTATTAATGTACTAAAACAATTAAGATTATAAAGAAAAAAATTTTATAAAGGATGTAATTATAAAAGAAAAAAGTAATTTTACTAAATACACCTCCATATTGCTAAATTAACCTTCATTTCATTAATTTTTTAATTAAAAAAGGTTGACTTAGGAAAATAAGGGGTGCATATAGAAAATCCAAAAATAAAAAAAAACAATCAAACCGGTTCAACAACCGATTTTATAGTTTTTCTGATTTTTAAATTGGTTCTTTGTCTGACTAGATTTTTACATTAATCGAATCAATTACCAGACCGATTCATTGGTTTTCTTGTCAAACTGGCTGATCTACTTTTCAAAACATAGGTAATTAGTACTAAATTTAAGTTGAATTCTTAAACCATTTAACTTATTTTTTAAATTAGTACTAGATATATAAATTTATATATGCAATGAATTATTGTGTCAAAGTTCACATATGAAAAGAAGATAAATAAAGGATTGTGTGTTCGAATCTCTCTACTAACACATTAATAATTCATATTTTCCTACAGAAAAAATATAACTGTGAATGCAATTTAAATCCAAAAGTCACAAAACTTATGGTAGGGGCAAATGTTAAGGCATTCATGAATCATAGTACAGTACACAGCAAAAATGAGTAGACGTGAGTGGCCATGCTATGCTATGGAGATCAGATTATTATTTACAAATAATATGTTCCCATTAATGGAAAGCTGAGGTCAATCTATATGACGATAACGAATATCGTATGCTATTTTGTAATTAAATTCCGAACAAACAATGAGGGGTTGTTATAAAATTACGTTAAATATTTAAGAGAAGATTTTTTATGTGTGTTTTTCTTATAAAAAAAGTTGTTCAAGTGAAGGATACGTTATGTTTATATTAAAAAAATTCCATCAAATAAATAAAAATGTAAACAAATATTAAAATTAATGGAATATATCGTTTCAATTAAATGATTTGTTCCTCTCTTCTTGGGGGTTAATTACTTCCTCTATATAATGAGGAAGATATCAAACATCCTAGCATAGCATTCTTCCGTAGCAAGAATTAACATTTAAGAGAAGATCAAAATCATGGTCTTGAAGTTCCATGAAGTATGGATGCCAGTTTTGGTGATGATTATGGTTAATTTAGCTTTGGCTTTTGTCAATATATTTCTAAAGAAGATTCTTAATGAAGGAGTGGATTACTTGACCATCCTAACATATCGACAGGCTATTTCAGCCATTTTCTTGGCACCTATTGCTTGCTTCTATGAACGGTAGCATCTAACCCTACTCATTCCTTTATATGCTTTTTGACTATATATGTTAATTATCATGTAAAAATGCATGTCTCCTTTATGAATGAAAGTTATTTTCTCTATTTTAAATCTCAAAATGTAAGTTTTTGAATTTGTTTACGTTATCCACATTCGTCTTAAAATGCTTTAAGTAATCCTTTTAAATTTTTTTAAAAATGTTTTGAGAATCAACTTGCATAAGAATACAATCATTATAGGTACTGATTTGTATGAAAATTTCTTTCATAAATAAAGCTAGTGTATATAAATTTTAGAGACAAAAATAGTAGTTCATTCAATTTAAATTAATTAACTTTTAATTGACAACTTTTCAAATCAAAGTTATATGTTCTTCATGGCTAAGTTACTTAAAAGTCTTTATAAGTTTATTGATAGTTACTAAAAAATTAAGATATACAAGTTGTTTTAATTTATAGAAAGATATTTTTTATCTTTTTATTTTATTTTAATTATATTTTGGGTAGTTTATTTTGTTGGAGTGCAAGTGTGGGTTTGAAGTTCCACATTGGTAAGAAATTGTGAAGTTGAGTAATATATAAGTGAGAAAGACTCATAACCTAATGTCTTAAGGTTTTGAGTTGAAGGTGGTGTCATATTCTCTTATATATAGGCTCGTATCCCATGGTTATACATCTCCCCCGTGTATAGGCTCGTATCCCATGGATTCCCTTCATTGACAAGAGTTTCAGGAGGCGTGTCCCCTTGTCTTTAAGTAAGACCCAGATATGGGCTCGTATCCCATGGTTATACATCTCCCTTGTGTTTAACCCCCTCGGTTTGGACCCAATATATTGGATTTTATATGGTATCTATTGAGAATTTTATCTATATCTTTTTTCATGATTAAATTACATTTTAGCACCTCTAAAATATAGAAAAGATATTACATGGTCATATTTTAATTTTATTTTACAGGAAAAGGAAGCTGGAGGGTCGCATAATATGTCTGCTTTTCCTTAGTTCTCTTGTGGGGTAGGTTCTCTTTGGTCTATACATTGCTAGCTTTGAGAAGAAATATTAGTCACACTTTTTTTTTAATATTTTTCTTATGTTTTTTTATTATGTAAATTTATGCTTTACTATTTGATGTGATTTATGTTATACTATATAAATATGAGTTTCATTTTTTATTTAATAATTTAAATTTTTATATTAATGATAGTCACATGAATTTCAATCAACCAGAGAATGTTTGAAAATAAAAAGTATTGACATCTTACTATAGAATACTACTACTTGATTTAATTAAAAAGCTATAAAGGAAAGGTTTTATTGAAGGTATAAAATTACATTTATTTATAATTTTAAATTGCATTTAGGTATGATTAATAAAAAAACTCTCTTTAATCAATGTTCTAAATACACTTGTTAACAACAAGATTGGATTAATGACAAAAAGTAATGTCATGTATTTCAGGGTAACACTGACTCAGTACCTCTATCTTATTGGACTAGAATATACATCTGCCACGTTGGCATGTGCATTCCTAAATATGGTGCCTGTATTCACGTTTATTATGGCACTGCCACTGGGGTAAGTCAAACAAATGCTACTAGTATACTACTATTTGTGAAATATAATTACGTTATGCTTCATGTTTTGATAATTTAAATTTAATATTCGAGAAATCATTATTTAATATAAATATTTGATTATTACTTCAATTCTTAAACTTCAAGAAATTATAACTTAGAAAAATAAATATTTACTTTAAATTGGACAAAAATAAGTAAATTGAAACATCCTTATATTATTATCGGGTGACATGCAGAGACCAACATCTAAAAAAATCACTATATACGTTTATTTTATTATTTTTTTAATAATTTTTAATTCTTTATTTTAATTCTTCATTTTAATTCTTTAGTTCACTATGCCTTCACATATTCAATTTTATTTTATTTCTTAGGAAAAATATATTTAAACACACTTTTTGAATTATGATAACTTAAAAGGAAAATTTATAGATCTACCTAACTTATTTCAACTTATCAAGAAAATCTTTTATTAGAAAGAAATTCAATATATTAAAAAAAATGAATACATAAGACATCATGAAAAAAGATGTCGTATGCATTATTATTTTTTTTTACATTTACACAATTTATTAAATGCACTTTTCTTAGTTTAATACTATATTTATTTGAAATGCAAAGGTTAAAAATATTAAATTAGGAATATATTTGAAAATAAATATAAACTTAAAATATTTATTGTTTTTAACTGAAAAAATCTTGTTGAATTAGTTATTTGGGTTCTATAAAATAGAGATAATTGTATATAGAAGTACTGGTGAAATGAATTTTGGTTAAAATTTATTAGAAACTACAAACTTAAGTAAATATGTAATTGAATAAAAAACTATAAAACCATTAAAATAATGACTTTCAAGAAATTTTAAAGAAACAGAATATCTAGAGAGTTTTGCTATTAATTCTGTTGTATATATATATGGTATTATAGATTATTATATCTACAATAATAATGACCCTTTACCTTGAAACTTGAAATTGTTAGGATAGAGAAGGTGAACATGAAAAAGCTAAGTGCTAAGGCCAAAGTGTTGGGAACTTTAGTGTGTATTGGTGGAGCTTTGTTGTTGATCCTTTATAAAGGAATGCCCTTAATCAACCGACAACAAGAGAACATAGCAGATAATGCCACCACAAAGACACCATCAGCCTCCAAGTTAAAGATATGGATTATAGGTTCACTGCTTCTAACTGCAGGATGCCTCTTATGGTCTTCGTGGTTTCTTATACAAGAAAGGATTAGCAAAAAGTATCCATGTCAATACTCTAGCACTGCCATTTTGTCCTTTTTTGCTGCCATTCAATCCGCAATATTAACTTTGGTCATCGATCGAAATAATGCCAAATGGATTCTCAAAGGGAAGTTGGAGATAATGACTGTCGTATATGCTGTAAGTGTATCCTTTATCACAAAAAAGTTCATCATTTAGGAATCTTTGTGCAAGTTTAATTTCCTCCAAATTATACTAGTTCAAGGCTGAATATCAATTAGCATATTGTGTAATGTCATGTTTGAGTGAGTTTCTGCATAATCTTTGACAAGATAATATGAAAAAAAAAAATCCATAAGTTTTGTTGTGACCTTTTTTAACAAGTCCAACATCTATGGAAACTTTACCTATCGACTTATATATAATTTAATTTTACCTTATAGAAAAGTTTGTTTCATATCAGAGAATCTAATTAATTTAAGGTTAAATAATATTTTTACAACTTTATTCTTTATTTGGACTGAGTGGTGACATGCAATCCATGTAGCGGATGTCAGTGAAGATAAGTTAGGTTTGGTTGTTGTTGGAGAAGTTTTTTTTTTATATTTTTCTTGATATTTTTCTCTGCTAAAAATTTACTCAAACAAACCCTAAGATTAATTCAACAAGGTTGAATTATCTCTATATACTAAATTTGCATTCAAATTTTGATGTGTGCATATGTGTGAACATAGGGGCTGATAGGATCAGGATTGTGCTATGTGGCAATGTCATGGTGTGTGAAACAAAAGGGTCCAGTTTTTACTTCAGCATTTACGCCTCTTCTACAGATGTTCGTGGCTGTGCTTGATTTCTCTATATTACATGAAGAAATTTATCTAGGAAGGTTGATTTTTATTACCATATTTTTTTTCCACCTTTTTACAATGCATTGCCCTTGATGTATTCCAATCTGCAATAAGCAGTGTCGCAGGATCAGTCTTGGTTATTTCTGGCACATATATTCTACTTTGGGGTAAAAGTAAAGAGGAAGAACAATGTGTTGCGAAGGGAACTGAAGAAAGTCTGGAAGATGAAGAATGTATGAATAGTTTGGAGGCAAGTCCAAATGCTCCTTCTAAGCTAAGGCCTAACGGGGAACAAGAAGTCAATGAGTTACAAGTGAAGCAGTTAGCTATTAAAGTATCTAAAAGTTGATAAAGTTTTAAGATTTTCATGCTTGAGACAAAATGAACAAATTTAGCTTAGAACTGATTTTTCAATTACGTATCAAGGCAGGTGCTGCATGCCGATGTCTTAAGAGAAATGTTAACAACATATTCTTTGACACTCTTTTTATAATATCATAGTCGGTTAAAATATTAAAAATCATCAATATTGATAGGTTTTACTTCTAAATCAAAACATATATATGGTCATTAATTGAAAAGTGAATCCCAAAACATGATGATTTTGAATATATTTTAACCAGTCATAAGAAGAGTGTTAAAAAAAGTGTCAAGAGTAACTTCACCAATATTCCCGATTTCTTAATTACAAATTTCTTGTCTAGACAATACATAAATGTAATCTACGGGTTGATTTCCCCATGCAAAAAATAAGTTACAATTTACAAGACTTCCATAGTGTGAATGTTGACTATATTGTAAGCATGTTTATAAGCATGGAACCTCTCTTTCTCAAAAATGAAAACTCACATTAATGTGAATACATGAGTCTTTTGTGAGGTTTCTAGTTTTGATGATGAGCTTAGCAAGCCTAGGATATATGTTAAAGTTTTATGTTTGATTGTTTGTAAATCATGCATGCATCTAGGCTAGATCACATATGTTTAATCTCAAATTTTGATCCAAACAGCTAATCATCTTTGCATTAGCCATGTTTAGCAGGAAGGAGATCAAACTTATAAATACCTTTGAAATTCCATTCGATCTCATTATTCATGCTATTAATCAATTGAGTAACCAATTAATTTATTCAAAACAGGTTACATGTTGTTTTAATCGATTAAATTATCAATTAAGCCTAATTTAATTTATTACTTCACTTAAGATAATCAATTAAATTGTGCTTCAGTGGTTATACATGACTCAAGATCAATTTAATCAATTAATCACTTAAGATAGTCGATTAAACTAATCTCGGAGTGCTTCAAGAAGGCTCAAGAATGATTTAATGGATTAAGAGCTTATAATAATCAAATAAACCAGTGAGTTTTTGCAGAAATACAAATAGCTTGCATAAGAAGTAACCTTTAAGAAGCTTTTGAGAAAAATCATTCATTTGAAAATCACTTATTCAAGAGTTCTATTACAAGCTCGTTCTCTTTTGCAACCCATGATCTAGAAACATTCAAACAAAGAATTAATCATGATTGGTTGCTTGAAAGAGGTGTAAAAATTTTGAGATAAGCTTTCACCTTTATTTCTCCGAAGATCTCAAGTGAATTCGTTTTTTACAATGTTTTTGTTATGTAATCATTTGTTTAGGTAGGTTTCCTAGGTAGAATCTACACATAATAGGTTTTTGCATGTAGCTTAGGTTCTTGATAGGTTTTCAAGAAAAGTGCATATGTGAGTTTTCATGTGTTTGTGAGTTTGGTTGTAAACTTTTTTATTCTAGTGGAATCAATCCTTAGCCAGATGGTCATGCAATCATCTTTTCTATCTTTACACGGTTTTAAATTGCTTTAGATTAATAGAGATTAATTTTTATGCAAGGATCAAAATCTGCATGTAATACTTGAATTAATTTGTAGTAAAGAGGTTAGGTTCCAACCATTTACAACACTACTTAATTCATATTGATTCAAAGAAAAGGTTATGTTTCTTGAAGAACAAAAAGAAGGGGAAAAATTTTAACAAACCCATTCACCCCTCTCAATTTTTATATTTCCAGCCATTAGTTTTAACATATATGAATGATGGATTTGTGTAGAAAGCTTATGCTTAAAAATAAACTACCACAATATTGTCATTTCCTTGTGACAAATGAAGACTGTCTTATTTGCAAAGTATTCTGCTAAAGTTAACACATCCCAAAATTTGAACTCAATTTTCATTTGTATTACCTGAATTGAACTACCCAACTAAAAATATACTTGTATTAACAATCTTATTAAGAATATAAATGAAATATTTTACACAAGTAGCATTATTTTGTATATAAACTAATATAGATGATATAAACAAGTGAAATTACTCAGTTAATCAACCAACCACACGCATAAGACATGATAAGAAAAAAACAATGTTACATCATTTCACAATGGAGATGTCAATATCCTTAGATGCTTTTTTTTTTTTTTGCCACGAGATTACTACAACAACTGTGTGTGCAAGTTACTAGCTTTCACTCTTTGCCAAAATACAACATATATTTTGCCCTTAAGACAAGTGTCACATATGATTGAAGAGGAATTGAAGGATGGGTCAGGAAAGGAGGAGATGGAAACCATAATCCTGTCGCGAACTGACTTGAAGTTGGTAATAGAGGAGGAGCTCGAAATCTTGCTTTTGAAGAGGAGTGGGAATATAACAACATTCTTTTTCTCGTGATTCCCTAAGGCATATATAGAAAAGGGTTTATGGAGAGTTTTCTGACATTGGGGAAGAGTATGGGAAGTCTTTATTGCTAAAAGAGGGACGCGTGGGGCAACCAATATGAGTTCATAACATTCTTAGATGTCCGTAATGAAGCTGAACTTGAAAAGCAGTTAGATAATATATATATATATATTGGTTCCCAAAAAATGAGAGAAGATATACCAAAGTATAGGAAATGAGTAGTGGTGAAGAAGAATCAATGATCAAATCATTAAATAGGAACCAGAGGATCACGTAACTCTGGAAAAGGGAGGATAAGTATGGGAGGTGAAAAAAGTGTAGCAATACACAAGCTAACATATTAGGAGGTAACTGAACTCAAGAAGTCGGTATGAAGAAAGTATTGAAGTAGTTAAAAGAAGTGAGCAGGATAAGATGGGTGTGTGGAAGGGACAAGCAATCAAATTAACAAAGGATGATAATAAGTGGATTGAAGAAAGTTTAGTTGGGTGGCTGCATGATCCAAGTATGTTTTATCAGGTGTAAAATATAGTTGCGGTGGAAAATGACGATATGATAAGTTTACGCTGTATGGGGGATGGGCTTGTCCTAATAACAGGATTGTCGATGGAAAGAGCCACAGAGCTATGGAATAGGGAAAATGAAGGGATACTAACATTATTCTCTTTTGTCACCAAGTGGGATGCCTCCATTGTTTGTGGAAATCCACTAGCATGGGTTAGATGCACTGTGATTCCTTTGAATGTATAGGGAGAAGAATGTTTTTCATAGATCATTGCTATGGTTGGTGTATTCTTGAAAGCTAATGAAAGGATGATGACCATGGAAAAGATTGAGTATGCGAGACTCTTTTTTTACCAAACTACAAGCAAATGTTATGTGAAAAAATGGAGGTCATGATTAATGGACGAATATATCATATTAGACTTATGGAGAAGATTATAATGCAAGTAAACCAATGTTCATGTTGGCTCAAACAAGACGATGGGACTTCCAGTAAAAGGTCGAGTGTTAGTAGTCAGTAGGTGAAGTAGATTGCGGGGCAGAGTTATCGGAGGAAGAAGATGGTGGTAGCATCATCGGTGGTTGAAGTGGTGATGGGGCTAACCATGGAAACGAGACAGTATGGGGCCCACAAATTCAAATAATGGATAATATCCAACGGGTTAGTCAATTGACAATGCAAGGTTCGAGGAACATAACAGAAGCAAAAGTATGGTACAACTACCTAATACTCCACAATATCATCAAAAGTAGAAAACAGGTATAGCCTGTGAAATGAATGAAGTATGGCTAAGGGGATTAGACTAGTGCAAAACAACACTTTTCTACAAGTTGAGAATGGGGCCAAATGTAATCAATTTCGGGAGGATGGGACAAATAAACTAGGAGATGCAGATAATAAACCCAGTAAAGCTTCGTTTGAACCTAACCTTGGTAATGCCTCATGCGAACTGGCTTTGCAGGGAGCGGAATATGCATCACCCATTAACCCTATCCAAAATACGTATGATGAATCTGTGGCCATGGGTACAATCGAGCACGTGAAATCAATTCCACTCATAGTTGAAACATGCACATTAAACACATGATTGACTACTATGTTGATGTTGTAAGCAATTTCCATATCTTTTCCGAGAGTGTCGTGAAACCACCTACTCTGATTGAGCGATTTGTCACTAAAAGGAGAGCATCATCAGGTATGAATGCTCAATCTTTAGGGTTTAGGGAACAACCTAACTCTGACCCAATCGATCGAGAATCACAACTCAACCATGGAGGCACAATCAACATAGGGGATAAGGACGAGGGGGAAATCAAATGAGTATCACTCATGGATGAAGGAGGGTTGAGTAGTGATGATGATATGTCTAACTCTACTACATCAGTAAAACACAAACCTACGCAATCATCTTCAGGGGTAAGCCTCTTTGTACCTCAGTCAAATAATCTATTGTTGGACTGCAACATTATCAACTGTAATAGTTATTCTGGCTAAGAAGAGATAGCTCTGAAGCGAATCAAATTATTCAGTTAGGGAAATCCCTGTGAGTAGTATATCAAGAGGATGAGGAGAAAATGAAGAGTAGATTAACTGAAATGGAACTTAAAGATGGGAAAGTAGATATGAATGTAAAAGAGGTCAGGGGATTTTGAACGAGGATATCCAATGAAGCTGTTAACTTTGAATATAAGGAGGTTGGGGGATGCCGTAAAATAGAGGAGGGTTAGATCATTAATAGTAGAGAAAAAATTGATTTGGTGTGTCTACAAGAAACAAAAAGAGAAGACATTAATAAGAAAATTTGCAAACAATATAGGGGACTCTGAAGTGCAATGAACTCATTGTCTAACAATTAATAAAGGAGGTGGAATATTATGTCTATGGAGTGATACATCTTTCACCCTCAATATGGGTATATTATCTTTGAGGGGAAATGGAAGGAAGATGAGTGTGACATAGTTATCGTTAAAAGCAGAGCTATGTGCATTTAAGGCAAATAGTAGATGTCTATGCAACTTGTTAGAACCAAATGCACTACATTGAAGTTTGGTGAAGTTTTGGTTTTTCTCTCTTTGTTTTTGCTCTTAAATCAATTTTATGGTACCAAACACATTAATAGGTGTGGTACTTATATTGTGTGTTTAGATAGGCTGGAAAATGGGATTTTGTGTGTGGTAATCAATATCCTAAAAATAGTAATTGATTACCCTGCGAGAATTTTTTAGAATAGGAATTTATGCTCTCTATGGTGATCGATTACTTGAAATTAGTAATTGATTACTCCAAACAGCAAGCACTTTTGACTAGTTTTGTGCAGGATATCAGGTGATCAAGTAGGCAATCGATTACCCTGCATCAAAATTGATATAAAAGCATTTTGAAAATAGATTTTACAACTTTTGATCAATCCAATACAGTGCTTGCTTCTTTTGTATGATTTCTCAGAATTCTCTCCAAGATTTATACCCATTTTTTATTGTTTGAAGGTGCTTCATTTTCAAGATTCAAGGAAAAGCCTCTCTTGAGTTTTAATCTTTCTTTTTGGATATTCTTCACTTCAGGTGATATTGTTTTTTGTACCATTTTTTGTGTTTTTGGACAAGGTTAACAATCTTTTAAGGTGTTCTTGAGATTGTTGGAAAATCTTGTAGCGGAGTGTTGCAAGTGAGGCGTTGTGAGTGGCAGGGTGTTACGGTGTAGCAAACTTTTGTGGGGTGCAAAAGGAAGCCTCTTATTTTGTTGTTTAAATCTTTTTGGGATTAAAATTTCTATGTGTGGTGTGGATGTACTAAGATTTTAGTGGAAAACAGATTAGCGGAAGGCTAAGTCTATAAACTAGATTTAGGTCAGTTGGATTAGTATAAATCACTGTGCAAATTCTCTCTTCCTTATACTCTTTAATTTAAGTCTTTATTGAATTCTTAAAGCACTAACTACTGGGTTTTTGCAGCTGTATTTGATTCATTAAGTTTTCTGCCTACAGATCAAATTCTTTTTATTCATTTGCTTGATTCAAAATTTAGGTTTTGACTCATATTTTTGTGGGTTTGGTTTTCATTCTTTCTACCCATTCCTTTTGATTCTAAATTACTTGAAAGATAATTCTTGCTAAGTTTCTCCTCTATTTTATTTGAAATCATTATTGGAGAAATTGAATTGATTGGTGCTTTGCCTTAAGGATTGAATTCTTGACAACCCATTTTTGTAAAAAAAGGTAGATTTTGAAATTTTCTAAAAGGGATTGTTTTTAAAAATACTCTAATATTGTTAAATAGAAAAATTTTGAAAAATAATTTGGTGAACCTATTCAACCCCCCCCCCCTTCTAGATTCCCTATGGGACTAACAATTGACATCAAGAGCGGAATCTTGAGAAATATTCAAGATTATATTGATCCATTTTTTCTTTGAAAATGTTGAGGAATCAACTACCTTTTAGTGAGGGTGCCTTTAGTAATAGACCACCATTATTCATTGGTGAAAATTATGTTTTTTGGAAAGTAAGAACAAAAATTTTTATGGAGTTCATAAACAGAGGCATCTGGCAAGCTGTAGTAACCGATTATAAAATTCCTACATATATGGTTAAAAATCAATAGTTGAAAAACCATATGAATTATGGACCATTGATGAAATAAAACATGCTAAGAATTATTCAAAAGCATTAAATATTATACACTCTGCCTTGAATAGTGATGAGTTTTTCAAGGTATCATCATGCAATACAGCTAAGGAAGCGTTGGATCTAATCCAAGTCACCCATGAAGGTACACCTAAAGTAAGACGGGCTAAAAAGAATACCTTGATCCAAGAATATGAGATGTTTCGCATGAATCAAGGTGAAACAATCATGGATGTACAAAAAAGGTTTACACATATAATCAACCATCTGAAGGGACTTGGAAAGTTGTTTGAGGGAGAAGATCTGAACGTGAAAATACTAAAATCTCTCAACCGCAAATGGCAACCTGCCGTGACAGCAATCACTAAATCAAAGAACTTGGCTACCATGACGAATGTTGAACTCTTTGGAAAACTCAGGGATTATGAGATGGATATGGCTAGAATGGCAGAAGAAGAACATAATGAAAAGAAAGGCAAAGGCTTAGCACTAAAAGCTCATGAACAATCAAGTGATGATGAAGGTACTAAAAGTGAATCTTTAGAATCTAAGGACATGAGTATCATAGTAAGGAAATTTAAAAGGTTCATGAAGAAGAACAACAACAAAGAAAAGTTCTCAAGTGGTAGAAAGCAATCAAAGAAAGGGAATACAACCCCTCCAAAGTTCACTTGCTTTGAATGTGGTAAGACAGGTCACATGAAAGTTTATTGTCCTTCCAGAAAACGGAACAATGAAGAGCCTAGATCAAAATTCAGAAAACAATAAGAAGAAGAACGTTTACATTGCTTGGGAAGACAATGCATCCACCACTTCTTCAAGTGAAAGTGAAAGTGTCCAAGAAACTAATCTCTGCTTGATAACTAAAGCCAAAGAAGAGAAAGAGGCAAGTGATTCTGACTCCAACTCTTCTTGGGATTGTGGTTATGACAACTCCAAGAAGTTTTTGTTGAATTGCATGGTAAGGCTAAAAGAATAATTCGCCTCAATATTGGTTTCAAAGAGCAGATCAAGGCTTATGAATCTAGTATAAAAGACTTGCAAAAAGAAATGGAATTTTTAAAAGATGAAAATTTGAAATTAAAAACCATTTCTAATTACAATCATGCTTCATCCTCTAGTTGTGCTAATTGTAAAGTACTAGAAGGTAAAGTGGAATATCTTACAAAAGCATTTTCTAAGTTCAACATGGGGAGTGCTAACCTTGATGCTCTTTTGGGAAAGCAACATGGCATATCTTCAAAAGATGGTCTTGGATATCATAATACTACCAAGAAAAAGGCTTTGAAAAATACTTTCAATTCTAGAAAATCTTATAGACCTTATGTCTCTTGTAATTACTATTTTCACAAAGGGCATACTACCTATAATTGCCTTATCAGAAGAATTGAAGTTCCAAGTGGGAAATACATATAGATTACTAAAGCATCCAAACTTGTTACTAATCCAAATGGACCCAACTCCATTTATGTACCAAAATGAGCAGTTAACTTGTTTTATAGGTTCTCCTTAAAGCAAAGAAGTTCCTGTGGTACCTGGACAGTGGATGCTCAAGGCACATGACAGGAGATAAAAGCAAGTTCATATCCCTACAACCAAAAACAGGTGGCTTTGTTACTTATCAAGACAACAATAAAGTTCGAATCCTTGGTATTGGAAGCATTGGTAACAAAGACTTTATTCATATTGATGATGTTTTACTTAAATTTCCAAAAGGATCCAAAATGAAAAAGATTTGAAAATTAAGTGATGTGATGTTTGATGATCACGTGCCCAAAGGATCCTTTCTAAGGTCACTTGGAAGGAAAATGGATTTATGGAGAGGAAAGGAATGGGGTGAGACACCACAAATACTAGGTTTGATAAGCCAAAGGGGAGAGGTCACAAGGAAGGGGTCCCTTGATAACTCTTAGAAGCTCTCACAAAGGAGAAGGGGGAACACTCATAGGTAAGAACCTCACAACCAATATGGTCTCTAGGATTAAATTCAAGTGTAAAAAATACAAGTGAGAGGAGAAGCTCCTATTTATAGAGGTAGCTAACCTCTTGAACAAGATAACCTAAAAAGAAGTGCTAGGATTAAAAGGAGAGATCTAAGGGAGGAGGATTGAGAAACAATTCCCTCCTTAGATCATCAAACTTGGTGCCCAAGTTTCTCAAACCAAGGGCCAAGATTCTTTCTTATTAGCTTAGGGGGTTTATGTAGGAAAAAAAGGGTGTAGATATCAAGGTTACCCCTTATTTCCTTCATAAAGACCCAAAAAACTAAATCCACCCTCTAAATTCCCAAGACACCTCCTAAAATAAAAAATGGACTAAATACATGTCCCAAATTAAATTCCTAATGCTCCTCAAAATTAAAATAAAGGAAAATTACATTTTATTAACTAAAGTCCCTAGCCTAATATCTTCACTCTCCACAGGAGGTGAAGTCTTCCTTTGTCTGCAAGCGCTAGGTCTTCTTCAATCCTTCTAGCCATGGCCCTAGTGATAGGTCATTGGTTAGGCATGGTCACATCATTAAGTCTCTAAGAAGTGACAATGGTGATGAATTTAAGAATGAGGAGTTTCAGAAATTTTGTGAAGAGCATGACATTGATCATAAATTTTATGCTTCCACAACACCACAACAGAATGGGGTGGTGGAAAGAAAAAACATATCTCCAATTTAATTAGCTAGATCAATTCTCAATGAAAATTCTATGCCTAAGTACTTTTGGGCTGATGTTGTGAGCACTGCATGTTATGTTCTTAACGGAATTCTGATCCGTCCTCTTTTGAAATTAACACCATATGAATTGTTCAACGGTAGAAAACCAAATATCTCTCATTTGAAGGTATTTTGATGTAAATGTTTTGTTTTGAATACTAAGGATAATCTTGGCAAGTTTGATGCAAAAGCGGACGAAATAGTATTTTTAGGATATTCTGCATGTAGTAAAGCATATAGAGTATTCAATAAGAGATCCTTAAGTGTAGAAGAATCAATTCATGTTGTATTTGATGAATCTAACCCCCAGAAAAAGGGAGTTTCCTTTGTAGATGATGATGATGATGCAAGTACAACTGATATTCCTCTTGAAAAGTTAAAAGACACCATTAACTTAGAGGAAAAGGAAGTCTCAAATGAAGTTGAAGATGAAACTCAACCTCTACCCAAAAAATGGAAGACACCCAGAGATCTCTACCTTGACAATATACTTGGTGATATTGAGAAGAGATTTACTACTGGACTTTCTCTAAATCTTTTCTATGAACATATGGCTTTTGTCTTTCAAATTGAACCATCTTGTGTGGATGATGCTTTAAATGATGAATTTTGGTTGTTAGCTATACATGATGAACTAAATCAATTTAAAGGAAATGATGTTTGGGAACTAGTGTCATATAAAAGCTGTATGAATGTCATAGGAACTAGATGGGTGTTTAGAAACAAACTAGATGAAACAAGAACCATAATGAGAAATAAGGCTAGATTAGTAGCTAAGGTCTATAATCAATAGGAAGGTATAGATTTTGGTGAAACATATGCTCCAGTAGCTAGATTAGAAGTTGTTAGGCTCATTCCTGCTTCTGCATATGTGTTTGACTTTAAGCTATATCAAATCGATGTGAAAAGTCCATTTTTGAATGGTTTCCTTGATGAAGAAGTGTTTGTTTCACAAACTCCTGGTTTTGTAGATCACAGGTTTCCTCACCACGTATATAAGCTTAAGAAACCCATTTATGGTCTTAAGCAAGCTTTGAGGCGATGGTATGAAAGGTTAAGTAAATTTATCTTGTCTTAGAACTTTAAAAGAGGAAAGGTAGACAAAACCTTATTCATTATGAGATCTTATGAAGATATTTTGTTAGTTCAGGTATATGTAGATGATATTATATTTGGTTCCACTAACAAACCTCTTTGTAAGGGTTTTGTTTCCAAAATGCAGAGGGAGTTTGATATGTTAATGATAGGGGAACTGAAAAATGGAGAAAGGAACCTTCCTTCATCAAACCAAATATACAAATGAGCTACTCAAGAAATTTGGTATAGAAGAGCACAAAGTCCCCAACATTCCAATGGGAACCAACTATTATCTAGATACTGACCTAAAAGGACATCCAGCAGAAGTGTCTAAATACAAAGGAATAATAGGTTCACTGCTATATTTAACTGCTAGTAGACCTGACATTATGTTCATTGTTTGTCTGTGTGTTAGGTATCAAGTGGCACTAAAAGAATCACACAGGACTACAGTAAAAAGATCATAATACCTTAAAAGAACACTTGATTTGGGATTGTGGTATCCCAAAGGTACAAATCCTTCCTTGATTAGCTTTTCTGACTTAGACTTTGTAGGTTGCAATTTAGACAGGAAGAGCACAAGTGGAACTAGTCATTTATTTGGGAACAACTTAGTATCCTGGACAAGCAAAAAGCAAGCATATGTGGCCTTATCAACTGCTGAAGTTGAATACATAGCTGCTGGGAGTTGTTGTTCTCAATCCTTATGGCTAAGGCAACAACTTGAAGACTTTGACATCACAGTCAACAAAATACCTCTCAAGTGTGACAATACTAGTGCAATAAATTTGACAAAGAATCTTATACTTCACTCAAAGACAAAACATATAGAGATTTGTCATCACTTCTCGAGAGATCATGTAGAAAAAGGAGATTGTGAAGTGCAATTCACAGAAACAGAGTTCCAGCTAGCTGACATATTTACTAAACCACTACCAAGAGAAAGGTTTAACAAGCTCAAAAGAGAGCTTGGTATAGTAAGCACTCATGAACCGTGGCTTTAATTGTGATTGATTGATCATAAAATGCATAATTTATATGAATTGGTTGTTAATTAGATAAGTCATTGCATGAATTGGTTGAAAACTAAATGCATTTTATCATTATTCATGCATTAGAAGCATTGCATTTTGATAGAATGGAATGATATGGCATAATTTGCATGGTCAGGGATTTTTGTTCTGCAGTAATTGATTACCATAGCAGGTAATCAATTACCCCAGAGGCTAGATTTTTTGGAATTAGTCCCAGACCTCGTGGTAATCGATTACCCAAAAGTAGTAATTGATTACCTACATCAAATTTTCTATTGTTTGTTTAAATATCAAAAGGGCGCGAATCCAACTCATTCGAAAATCTCCAAAATTGGTTATGAATCTATGTACTGGCTGATCTTTATGGATACACTATCTGCAAAATGGATTTTATTTAGGCTAACTTGAACCCTGTTTGATAAGGAATAGAGGTAGATATATATATATATATATATATATATATATATATATATATATATATATATATATATATATATATATATATATATATATATATATATATATCTTATATTTGTAGGGCCGTGGAAGTTCACTTTCTACAGTTTTTTTTTGGACTATTTATGCAGCATTTTTTTGCATAATTCTGCAAATTTTCTTAATGGTTTTGTGTAGCATTTGCACTGCACCTATTGGAGTCTCAATTTTTCTGAATTAATCCCTCTCGTCCATTTCATCTTCCCTCATATTTCATTTTATTTTATATGCAACTTTCCTTTTTCACTTTTTTGTTTGAAGGGCTAGAAAGGGGAGAAGACTTGTAGAACACTTGTAGAATTCATGGTGAAGATATTGCTACAATTCTCAATTGTATTGGTTCAAGAGAAATGGTACAAGAAGAATGAAGTTTAGCTTAAGAGTGGTTTGGCGCATCAAAACCAAAAAGGGGGAGATTGTTGGAACCAAAGGCACTACATTGAAGCTTGGTGAAGTTTTGGTTTTACTCTCTTTGTTTTCACTCTTAAATCAATTTTATGGTACCAAAGGCACTACATTAAACCTTGTTTTTGCACAAGGTTAACAATCTCTTGAGGTGTTCTTGAGATTTTTGGGAAATCTTACAGTGGGGTGTTGCAAGTAAGGCGTTCTGAGTGGCGGGTTGTCATGGTGTAGAAAACTTTTGTGGGTTGTAAGAGGAAGCCTTTTATTTTGTAGTTTAAATCTTTTCAAGATTAAAATCTGTATGTATGGTGTGCATGTACTGAGATTTTAGTGGAAGGCAGATTAGCGGAAGGCTAAGTCTGTAAACTAGATGTAGGTCAGTTGGACCAAACCAGTATAAATCACTGTGCAAATTAGCGGAAGCCTTTTATTTTAGTCTTTATTGAATTCTTGGAGCACTAACTACTGGGTTTTTGCAAGTGTATTTGATTCATTAAGTTTTGTTACTGCAGATCAAATTCTTTTTATTCATTTGCTTGATTCTAAATTTGGTTTTTAACCTATATTTTTTTTGTTTGATTTTCATTCTTTCTACCCTTTCCTTTTGATTCTGAGTTACTTGAAAGGGGTTATTTTGAAAATACTCTGATACTGTTGAATAGAAAAATTTTAAAAAATAATTTGGTGAATCTATTCAACCCCTCCTCCCCCTTATAGATTCCTCCTTGGAACAATACAATTGTGGTGTGTCTTAGGGATATGTAGGGAGATGCCTGAGGGATATGAAAGAAATGTGCAAGAAGAGTTCAATGAATTTATAGCAGATAAGGAATTGGATGATGCCCTTGGCGGTGGTAGGAGGTTTACATGGTTCAAACCAGACGGTATGGCTAAAAGATGTACTAACAGAGTCTTGTTATCTACCCATTGGATGCATAAATAGCCTAATTCAAGCCAACAAATCCTAAATAGAGAAATCTCATATCATTGCCCTATCCTGTTCAACTCAGCAATTATAGACTGGGGACCCAAACCCTTTCGTGTTTTAGATTGTTGGTTCACAAATAAAACCTTTCTAAGCATGGTAAAAGAATCTTTGAGGAACATGTAGGTAAATGGATGGGTAGCTATGTTGTTAAAGAAAATTTAAAAAAAAATACTCAAAGAACATCTTAAGACGTGGAATAAAGAATTATTTGGCAATATTTAGAAAACAGCAATAAGAGATAGTTAAGATACTCAATGACATTCATATTAGAAGTGAAAGGGGAAACTCTCAGTCACACTAACTCTGAATCGTTGAAAAACCTTCAGTAGAAATTTTGGGTAGTTTCTAACAGGATGGAATCATTAATAAGGCAGAAATCAATGGCAAAATGGCTTAGCGAAGGTGAAAGTAATACTAAGTATTTTCATAATATGGTGACCTAGAAAAGGAAAAAGAGTCATATTAATGGAATCAAAGTAGATAGTGTGTGGATTCAGGAGCCAACTCTGCTCAAATAGATGACAAAGGCATATTTCCACCAAAGGTTTGATGAGGTCAACTGGGACAAGCTAGGATTGGATGGGGTTAACTTTTAACACACATCCATTGAGCAAAGTCAAGAATTAATAAAACCATTCACTAGCAAAGAGGTCAAATAGAATGTGTGGAAATGTGGAAGTTATAAGTGCCTAGGACCAGATGGATACAATTTCCTTTTCATAAAGCAATTTTGGGAACTGTTTTAGAATTACATTATTAGATATTTACATGAATTTCATGTTAACGGAAAATTACCGATTAGGCTTAATTCCTCTTTCATTTCATTGGTCCCTAAGAAGGATGACCTAAGGAGCTAGTAGAGTATAAACCCATATCATGGATCGATAGCCTCAACAAGATTTTGGCTAAGTTGTTAGCTAGGAGGTCGCAAAAAGTAATAAATGGGGTGATTGACCAACGTTAATCTGTATTCCTAGGTGGGAAAGGTTTACTGCAAAGCGATATGATGGTAAATGAGGTCATTGGTGAGGCAAAGAGGAAAAGAACAAAATGCCTAATCTTGAAAGTGGATTATGAAAAGACATATGATTCCATTAACTAGAACTACCTGTTGTATATGCTCAAGAGAGTGGGTTTCCCAAAAAAATGGATTAACTGGATAGCGAAGTGTTTAAAGTCGACTAAGGTGTCTATTTTTTTTAATGGCATTCCAACTTCTGAGTTTAATGTGAAACAAGGTCTAAAGTTGAGAGACCCACTTGCACCCTTTTCTATTTCTTATTACTGCTGAAGGGGTGACTGAATTGGTAAGAGAAGCTGTTAAAAACTGGTTATACCAAAGTTATAAGTGTAGGAAGGACAGTGTACATATCAACTTGCTTTAGTTTTCTGACGATACTATATTCTTGAGGGAGGTCACCTTGAAGAACGTACTAACCATTAAAGGCATATTGCGAAAATTTGAGATGTCTTCTGGGTTAAGGGTGAATTTTAATAAAAGCTATTTCGAGGGAATTGGTTTCCAACAGTGTAAAATTTGTGGTTATGTTGATTTACTAAACTGTAAAGTGCTTAGTTTTCCTTTTATTTACTTGGGTATCCCCATGGCAGCCAATCCAAGGAGGATATTAACATGGAAGCCAATAATTCAGAAGTATGAGAATAAGTTAGCATGTTAGAAGAATAAATCACTTTGTTTTGGTAGTGGAGTCACTCTTATCAATTTTGTTCTGTTTTCCTTGCCTTTTATTTTCTTTACTTTTTTTCTAGCTCTTATGAAAGTGATTGACAAATTAGTAAGTATCCAGGCTAAGTTTTTGTGGGGTAGTGGGGTTGTTGATAGTAACAAATGTATACATTGGTAAGCTGGAAAAAGGGTTTATTCACATAAACACATGGGGTTTGGGTATTAAGCATTTAGCCATCTTTAATAGAGTGATGTTGAGGAAGTGGAGATGGGAGCTATTCCAACAGAGTAATGAATTATGGGTTTAAATACTTAATTCTATGTACGAAGGGTGGGAAGGGTTAGAGTGGGGGAGTGATGGGAGTAACACATCAATATGGTGAAGGGTAGGTTCTGGAAATAGAACTAAATTGTGAGGTCATGTTTGATGGGAGAGGGGTTTTTGCAAAGTAGATTCTCAATAATGTATAGTAACTCAAATCAAAATTCATACTTAATGAGTGAGATGGGTGAGTGGATGGAAGGCATTTAGGTGTGGCGGTTTAGATGGTGAAGACAATAGTTCCAATGGGAATTAGAAACAATTCAAAGGTTTCAGGACATAATTCTCAATAGTGTGCAAGGCCAAAATCAAGATTGGTGCACTCTTCATGATGCTAAGCCAAGGATCTCTTCAACATGTTGCTCCAAAGAAGAAGATGAAGGATGGAAGTCAAAGGAGATGAGGTTGGAGGCGCCACCTTAGAAGGATAAGCCCAAGGACAAAGTCCATACTAATATCTACCCATGGTGCAGAAAAAGTGGGTAAAGGTGTGTATAGTCCATGAGGTATTATTTTAGACTTAGCTTGTAACAAGTTATGCATCTAGAACAATGTCAATGGACATCTCTTTTTATATGAAGCCAAAAGAATTTTTCTTTCAAAATCATCAAAGTTTTAAAAACTCCAAAATGCCCCATGAGCCCACCTTCATGGCTATCTTTTGTCAAAAGTTTTCTCATAGATCCTTGGGGTATGCAAAGGTTCCCATGTCTAAACAAGTACCTCTCACTAGTGAAATACCCATCACGGGCTTTGTATGCAGAGGTAGAAAATATGGGACCAAATTCCTAGTTAGAGGGATATTTGGCCCTAAGATCATCAAAGCCCAAGATATGAGAACTTAAAGTGGCCAAAAGATTGTATCTCCTGGACAAAGCATATGCCACTACACTATGTTTCCCTTTCTTGTACTTGATGATATAGGGTAAAGGATTCAATGAATTCTACCCACTTAGCATACCTTTTATTGAGTTTTCCTTGACCCTTCAAATATTTAAGTGACTCATGATCACTATGAATGACAAACTCCTTGGAAACAAGGTAATGTTCCCAAGTTTGAAGGGCCCTTATTAAGGAATAAAACTCTTTATCATAGGTGGGGTTGTTGAGGGTGGCACCATTTAGTTTTTCACTAAAATAAGCCATTGGATGTCCACCCTGCAACAAGACAGCTCCCACACCTATTCCAGATGCATTACATTCTAGCTCAAAAGTTTTTGAAAAATCAGGAAGAGTTAAAACAGGTTCATGTGTAAGTTTTTCCATAATAAGTGTAAAGGCTTTTTCTTGCTTCTCATCCCAAAGGCAAGGAACTCCCTTCTTCACCAAATCATTGAATGGTGAGACAAGTGTGGAGAAGTTAGGCATAAAACGCCTATAGAAACTGGCGAGACCATGAAAGCTCTTGATCTCTGTCACACTTGTTGGGATGGGCCATTCTTGGATGGCTTTTACTTTTTCAGGATCAACATGGACCCCTTTTGAACTTACTATAAATTCTAAAAAAACCACACTTTCAATGCAAAAGGTACATTTTTCAAGGTTTCCAAAAAGGTAGTTAGTCCTAAGAATGCAAAAAACATGCTAAGATGTCCTATGTGATCATCTAGGCTCCTACTATATACTAGTGTGTCATCAAAGTATACTACACAAAACTTGCCCAAACAATCCCTAAGGACATGATTCATTAATCTCATGAAAGTGCTAAGGGCATTTGTGAGCCCAAAAGGCATCACTAACCACTCATAAAGTCCAAATTTGGTCTTAAAAGTGGTTTTCCACTCATCACCCTCTTTAATCCTGATTTGGTGATAACCACTTCTAAGATCAATTTTGGAGAAAATGTTAGCCCTATGCGGTTCATCCAACATATCATCAAGTCTAGGGATTGGATGCCTATATTTGATGGTGATGTTGTTGATTTCTCTACAATCCACACACATCCTCCATTGGCCATTCTTCTTGGGCACCAACAAGACTGACACAGCACAAGGGTTGAGTCTCTTTTGAACCCAACCCCTCTCCAATAGCTCTTGAACTTGGTATTCTATTTCTTTAGTTTCCATGGGGTTAGTCCTATAGACAGGCCTATTGGGAAGGCTAGCCCCAGGCACCAGATCAATTTGGTGTTCTATACCCCTAACAGGAGGAAGTCCTTTTGGGACTTCACTAGGGAATATATCACCAAATTCCTTCAAAAGTTGTTGAACCCCTTGAGGGAGGTTCCCAAGTTCAATTTCTATGGCAGTGCTTTCAGTAGACAGAAAATAAGGGGAAGAAGGATATGCCTCTTTGCAAAGGAGAAGATAGAAAGGTTTATTTTTAAGTCCAATTTTGATGCAAATAGGCTTTCTTTACTCCAAACCTTCTTGGAAGGGGCATCACCTTCCAACTCTTTCTCCTTACCCCTTTCAAGCTTTAAGGGCAAAGTTTTTTCTTTTAACCTTTTTTTTATGCTCTTCCTCTCCTTACTCTTCATGAGTAGTTGATCCTTAGCTACCTGAGCAAGTGATAGAGGATACAACTTTATGCGTCTATGCATATGAGTGAGGATGATGTGGTTGTAATGACCATGATGGATGGCTTTCTTATCATACTGTCATGGTCCTCCCAGCAAGATATGGCCAGCCTCCATAGGGATTATGTCACAAAGTATTTCATCATTGTAAGTCCCTATTGAGATTGGAACCTTTACTTGCTCATTGACCTCCATTTTCCCATGCTCATTAAGCCATTGGAGCTTATAAGGTCTAGGATGGGGAATTGGGGTCAAGGCTAACTTGTTTACCAATCTTGAGCTGCAGCAGTTACAACAAAACCCACTATCTACGATGAGAGAACACACTTTGTTATTAACTTTACATCTAGTGTGAAAGATGTTCTCTCTTTGAGATTGGGTAAGCTCAAAAGATTGACTTCCAAGAAGCCTCCTAATCATCAAAAGGTCCCCCTCATATGCATAAGCATCCTTACATTCAGAAGATGATGCATGACCCTCTTCTTCCTCACTCTCACTAGAGGAGGAAGGTGAGTTACTCTCACTGCTATACATATTTAGGCCCCTCATGATCATATTTTTTCTAGTGGGGCATTGAGAGGCAATATGGCCTCTCCCTAGACATTTAAAGCATTTGATACTACTAGTCCTTTCATGAGAGCTAGTAGTAGAGGGTTTCTTTTCTGTATGAGATGTTTTATGCTCTTTGTGCTTGGGTGGTTCCTCTTTAGGGAAACTCTTAGAAGAGTTCCCCTTGAGTTGATCCCCCTTTGTATAAGGTTGAGATTCTCTTTTAAATCTTTTTCTTTTTATTTGTTCTCAACCTTGATACATAGTTGAACCAACTCATCTAGGTTCTTATATGAAAAAAGCTCAACTTTATCTCTTATCTCATAGCTTAATCCACATAAGAACCTAGCCATGGTGGCTTTGGGTTCCTCAATGATGTTTGCTCTTAAAATGAGAAGTTCCATCTTTTGTTTATACTTCTCAATACTTAGGTTTTGTTGCCTAATTCTTTGGAGTTTATCCAAAAGATCTTTCTTATAGTAAGATGGAATATGCCTTCTTCTCATAGCACTTTTTAAATTATTCCAATAGTTTATTTCAGGCATATGAGTTCGGGCTCTTTCTTTGGTTAACCCATACCACCAATGGAGGGCATGCCCTTGGAAGCTAAGGATTGCCTCCTCTCTTATATCATAACACTTGAAAAGTTGTTCTACCTTGACTTCCCAGTCAAGATAGGATTCCACATCTTCTCTCCCATGAAAAGGAGGAAGATCAACCTTTTGCTCCCTAGGAGGGGGCACATGATCATGAATATGTGTATGATGGTTGAATCCTCTCCTAGGTCTCCCATAATAGTCTTCTTCACTTTCACTATTTCTTTTTTAGGGAGACCCATACTCAAAACTCTTTCTCTTTTCCCACTCTTTTTGTTTTCTCTCTTCTTTTACTTTTTTATCTTTTTCTTCTCTCTCTCTTATTTCCTTTTCTTCTCTCTCTTTTTTTTCTCTTTCTTTTGATTTTCTCCTTAGTCTTTTGATGCATGCCTCCCTTGATCTTTTTCCTTGAGGTTCCAAGCACCATGAAATGGATGATGGAGGGGAAAGAAAATGGAGGTGGGGCGCCACTCTCAAAGAGAGATAAGCCAAAGTGTTTAGGTTTGCCACAAGGGAAGGAACCCTTGATAAAAACCAACTAGGAAGATGTTCCTCAAGAGAGAGGATCCTCAAGACCTTTTACTAAGAATGTGCTCACAAAGAGACTATTTTCATTCAACTTCAAAGGTGAAATTTTACAATGAGGGGGAATGAGTATATATAGCCCAATGGGAGAGCTTGGGCACACTTTTCTAGGCAATGTGGGACTTGGGCTTAATTAGGATTAAAACTAATTAACCCAAGTCTTAGGCCTTAAGTGAGGCACCTAAGTTCACCTCCTATGGGTGCAATTAGCATATCTTAATGTGAATGGGCTAGCCCAAAATCATGTCTTTAACTTATGCACCCATTATAAGCTTACTCCTCCTTTTTAACTAAAGACACCTATACCTTATAAACTAAGAAGATGGCCGGAAATACATGGCCTTAAGGGAATTAAAAATACTTTCCTATTTATCTAATTAAAATAAAATATTTACAAGCTAAAAATAACAAAGACTATGGCTTCGAATCTTCAATGAGCTTTTGTCCATGCCATGCCTTCCTTGAGTCCTCCTAGCCATGATGCATGCTAGGTGAGATTGCATCATCTCCTCTCCCTTGGAGAGGATTTGACCTCAAATCCTGAGGTCTTTCTTCCGCTTTTTCAAAGTCTGCAAGAAAATAAGGAAAGCAGTAAGTATATGCAGACAAGTGATTTTGGGGGAAGTGAGAGGTCTATAAGGAGGCCTTTTAAGAATGGGGTAGTGGAGGTTGGCACTAAAGTTTGAAAATATTTTAGTGTGCATGTGCCTCCACACAACAGCTCCCCATCCTCCTCCAATTGCACTAGATACTAGCCTGAAAGGTTTTGAAATAGTTGGCGAGACTAGTCGAAGTGGAATGGAGCACTCATCAAGTTGGATTTGAGGGTGTGGATCAAGGTGCTCAAAAGATATAGGCACATCCTCAAATTCAACTTGTTCTTTTTGTAAGAGTTGGCAGGAAAATTTTTCTATGTAGAGAACCTCCTTTGAAGGCAAAGGCGGATCTTCCTTAGACTCGGTCTTCCTACCAACAACCTTATTTTCATTTTTATCCCTTTCTCTCTTAAGCTTCATGATCCTTCTATCCTCCATAACCTCGGTAGGGGTAAGAGGAAGTAAGGTGATCTTTTTCCCTTTATGAGAGAGAGTGATTTTATTAGTGAGGCCATTGTGCAAAGTTTCCTTATCATGTTGCCATGGCCTTCCCAGCAACATGTGACTAGCTTCCATAGGGACTACATCACACAACACTTTGTTGTGATACTTCCCTATGAAGAAGCTAATCTCCACTTGCTCTCTTACTACTACACCATCTTCATAATTAAGTCCATGCAAAGAATAAGGTGAAGGACGAGGAGTAGTAGCAAGTGATAGCTTTTCCACCACCCTCGTGCTACAAAAATTACAACATGATCCACCATCCACAATAAGAGAACAAGTTTTGCCCAAAATTTTGCATCTTGTTTGAAAAACATTCTCTCTTTGTGTTTGGGTTTCCTTACAAGGATGGCTTCCAAATAGTTGTTTCACTTTGAAGAGATCATCACATGAATGAATACCCTTTTCATTTGATGTTCCCTTTAAAGTCCTTTTTCTTTTGGGGCAAAACAAAGCAATATGCCCTTTTTCTAAACACTTAAAACATTTAGGACTTCGAAAACGAGTGCTCGAACTAGTGGTAGGGGTGTCACTCATAATCAAGGGTTTTCTCTCAATATGCTTTCTTTTGGATGACTCTCTTTTGGGTTTAATTGTAGAAGGGTTTGTCTTTTTCTTAGGATGCCTCTTAGGGTTTTCCTTCTTACTAGAAGAAGCATGAATGTCATGGATTATTTTAGGCTCCTCTAAGTCTCTATAATGTGTGTAAATGTTACCACAAGAGCTCTTATAGGCATCTCTCTTTTTGTATCTTCATTTCTTCCCTTCTTTCTAACTTATTTTGTTCCTTTTCTCTCTTTTCCAATTCTTTCTTCTCTTTTTCTCTCCTTTCTCTTCTCTCTTTTCTCTCTAACTCTTTTCTTTTGTTTTCTTCTTTTTCTTTTTCTTTTTCTCTTTTCTCTTTTTCTCTTCTCTCTTCTCTTTCTTTTTCTCTTGCTTCTCTTTCTTTCTTTTCATTTTCCCTACTCTCTATTTGTCTCTCTTTTTCTCTTCTTTCTTTTCTTTCTTGTCTCTCCTTTTCTTTTTGTTCCTTATCTCTTCTCTCCTCTCCATCTAGTTCCTCTTGTTCTCTTTTCCTCATCTCTCTTTGTTTTCTCTCATTTTTCCAAAATTCCCTACGTTGTTTTTCTACTATTTCCCAATCAATAGAGTATGGATATGTGGGCAAGGTTGGTTTATCACTCTTCTCATTCTTTTCTTTTATTCTATTCTCACATTCTTCTCCTTTATTTTCCCTAGTTTCATTACTACTCCTAACACTCCTAGAAGTGTGTGAAAACATGTCAAAGTGTAAGGCCTAGGGAACTAATATGCAAAAGACTCCTTGGAACTCTAACACTTTCTAAAACGTTGAAAGCAAATAAAGAAATTTAAAGCAAAGCTAAAGGATTCTAACGTGCTCCTAAGTATGAATAAGGGGTACCAATTCCTTATCCACACTAAAACGAGAAACTAAGGTTTATTACACACAAAAGAGGTGACCCTTATGGGCATCCAATACCTCTAACTAAAATATCCTTTAAAAATACACCCAAATTAAACAAAGAAAATTAAAAGTAGTTGAATGTAGCCCCTTTCTTCAAGTGCTCCTCACCAAGTGTATCACTCTAGTCTTGGCCTCCTTTTCAAGCCTCCTCTTCCTTGGTTTTAAATCAACAGTTCCTAAGGATGCTACCCTTGTGAAAATTTCAACAATTTGGCTACCTACCAAGAGAAAACAAGTGCCCAAGCAAGAGACCAAGGGAAGTAGAATTTGAAAGCAAAAAGCAATAAAAAGCACTTAACAAGAATAGGAACACATCCAAGTGGAAAGAATTTATTTGACAAACACAAAGAAAGCCAATAAGGAGTGAAATAAAAGGTGTAGAAAGAAAGTTGGCACACAAAAAAAAAATTCCTAGAATGGGCCTAAAATAGAATTGGACTTAAAACAAAAAAGACTCAACAAATTCAATGATTTGCACAATTGTAAAGCAAGGTGGCTAAATCATAGTCAAATAAATTCAAGCAAATTTCAATAACATTTAACACTCCTTTGAATTTTTTAATAATTTTGAGGTGCACTAATTTTTATTTTATTTTTTTGTACTCTTTTTACTTGTTTTTAACACTTTTTACTAACTCTTTTTTTTTTTACTTATTTTACACTTTTGATTTCTTTTCTTCTTCTTTTTTTTTTTTGAAACAATTTTGCTACACCTCTTAACACATTTTGTAGCAAATATAGTGAGGATTCAAAGAATCATAAATGCTTGAACAAAGGATAGGAAATGGCCACCATAATTGATATACAAAAGTGCAAAATTAAGAAACAAAGCAACCTAATATGAACTAGTAATTTTAGGTGATAAAAAATAAATGGCACAAAGAGAGTTTTATGGAAGTTGACGACAACTTGATTACTCAATAATCAGCCCAATCATACCCAACATGCCTCTCAAAGCCAATCAACAAAAATCACCACAAAAACTAGCACAAAATTAAGATACTAAAATTATTGAACAAGTGAATGAAATTTGGAAGAAATTGAGCATTAATTTTTTTGAAGATTTTTTTTTAAGAACATGCTAAGATCTAAATAGCATGTGAGACTCTAAGGACATGGGATCAAGAGTAAGCCTCTTTGATGCTCAATTTCCAATAGAGAAATAACACGCTTTTATGGTCAAAATAAAAAGGCAAAACTATGTAGAATTAAGAGACAATAAAAGGGCTACAACATGACCAACTAAGACACAACTTGGAAGATTAAAAACTAAAATTAAATGACTCAAAATAACCAGAAATATATGCCCAAAACAGAGAACAAAGGGTTGGAAAAACAGAAAAATAGGTGCAGGAAAATAGAATTAAAAATTCAAATAAGAAGAACAACGTGCATCCAAAGATCAAGACCACAATGTGTGGCTTTCTTCACAAATTTTGTGAAGTCATTACAATGATCTTCTTAGGATTTGCACAAGAATAAGGAAAAAATAAAAAGTTGGGCAGAAAATTAAAGAAACAATCCTAAAGGAAACATATAAAGATTCAATGGAAAAGAACAAGATAAATTGAATCTAGAAAGCAATAAAAACTAGGAAATAAATTGCATAAAATGAAAACTACAAAAACATAAACTAACAAGACATAAAAGGAATTAAATGACAAGAATCAAAGGCTGGAAAAAATAAAGGAAAAAGCAAGAACTCTAAGAAGAAAAGCTGAAAAAAATTAAAGAAAATTAAGACTAGAAAAGAACCTCATGGAGTTGGCTCTGATACCAAATGATGCATGCCTCCCTTGATCTTTTTCCTCGAGGTTCCAAGCACCATGAAATGGATGATGGAGGGGAAAGAAAATGGAGGTGGGGCGCCACTCTCAAAGAGAGATAAGCCAAAGTGTTTAGGTTTGCCACAAGGGAAGGAACCCTTGATAAAAACCAACTAGGAAGAGGTTCCTCAAGAGAGAGGATCTTCAAGACCTTTTACTAAGAATGTGCTCACAAAGAGACTATTTTCATTCAACTTCAAAGGTGAAATTTTACAATGAGGGGGAATGAGTATATATAGCCCAATGGGAGAGCTTGGGCACACTTTTCTAGACAATGTGGGACTTGGCCTTAAGTGAGGCACCTAAGTTCACCCCCTATGGGTGCAATTAGCATATCTTAATGTGAATGGGCTAGCCCAAAATCATGTCTTAATTTATGCACCCATTATAAGCTTACTCCTCCTTTTTAACTAAAGACACCTATACCTTATAAACTAAGAAGATGGCCGGAAATACATGGCCTTAAGGGAATTAAAAATACTTTGCTATTTATCTAATTAAAATAAAATATTTACAAGCTAAAAATAACGAAGACTATGGCTTCGAATCTTCAATGAGCTTCTGTCCATGCCATGCCTTCCTTGAGTCCTCCTAGCCATGATGCATGCTAGGTGAGATTGCATCATCTCCTCTCCCTTGGAGAGGATTTGACCTCAAATCCTGAGGTCTTTCTTCCACTTTTTCAAAGTCTCATGGAGTTGGCTCTGATACCAAATGATGCATGCCTCCCTTGATCTTTTTCCTTGAGGTTCCAAGCACCATGAAATGGATGATGGAGGGGAAAGAAAATGGAGGTGGGGCGCCACTCTCAAAGAGAGATAAGCCAAAGTGTTTAGGTTTTCCACAAGGGAAGGAACCCTTGATAAAAACCAACTAGGAAGAGGTTCCTCAAGAGAGAGGATCATCAAGACCTTTTACTAAGAATGTGCTCACAAAGAGACTATTTTCATTCAACTTCAAAGGTGAAATTTTACAATGAGGGGGAATGAGTATATATAGCCCAATGGGAGAGCTTGGGCACATTTTTCTAGGCAATGTGGGACTTGGGCTTAATTAGGATTAAAACTAATTAACCCAAGTCTTAGGCCTTAAGTGAGGCACCTAAGTTCACCCCCTATGGGTGCAATTAGCATATCTTAATGTGAATGGGCTAGCCCAAAATCATGTCTTTAACTTATGCACCCATTATAAGCTTACTCCTCCTTTTTAACTAAAGACACTTATACCTTATAAACTAAGAAGATGGCCGGAAATACATGGCCTTAAGGGAATTAAAAATACTTTCCTATTTATCTAATTAAAATAAAATATTTACAAGCTAAAAATAACGAAGACTATGGCTTCGAATCTTCAATGAGCTTTTGTCCATGCCATGCCTTCCTTGAGTCCTCCTAGCCATGATGCATGCTAGGTGAGATTGCATCATCTTTCTTCACTCAACCATTCAGGAACTTCCAAGACAAAGTGAGCAAGAGGGGCAACCTTGGGAGAGCCCCCTTAGTTGATACTCTTGTTTCTATTTGCACTAGTGTGTGGAGGGGTAGCCATGTGAGGAAAGCTTAATCAAGCAAAGGATGGATGAAACAAGCAAGAATTCACTCTCTCTCTTTTTTATTTTCTCCCTAAGAGGCAATAAGTCTTTGGAACTCTTTTTGGCCTCAAAATACATGTAAATTGCAAGAAAGTAAAGAAGGACAAGAAAACTGAAAGATGAAGGACTAAGGCGTGCTCCTAAAGGTATGGAAGGTGGTGTACCACTTCCTCCTCCATACCTTCATTGACGAGAAACTAAGAGTAAAACAAAACTATTACAAACAAAAGGAAATAGAGTCCTAGTTAAATTGAATACACACAAATAAAGCAATAAAAGAAAAAGGTCTTCATTCCATGTTTTCTCTCACGTGTCTCCTCTCTAAGTCTTGTTCCTTTCCTTAGAATAGGACCTTCTTTGACTTGTCTCTACTCCTCCTTAGTATGCTACCCTTGAGAGCAAGCTTCTTTCAAGAATTTTCCTACAAGATAGAGCCCAAACCAACCACAAGGAGAAGAGTAGAAGCACAAAAAGCAAGAAAAGGAATAACAAGAAGAGAACTACTATCCAAGAGGAAAGAATTGAGGATACAATACTAGAATGAATGCATAGAAAAGAAAGACTAAAATTAAGAGATAAACAAGGAATGTAAGCACACAAAAGGAGTTCCTAGATTGGTTCTAAAGTAGATTAAGGACTAAAAAGAAGCACACAAAAATTCACTAGTTGCACACAAGTTTGAGCTATGGCCGAATTGATTAGGTTCCTGTTTTAGCACTTTCAAACCAATTTTAGACCACTTTGCAATTGCTTTGGTTTCACTATTAGGTACACCTTGTTTTGTCTCTTTTTTTTTTTTTTAATCTTTTACACTTTGTTTTCTTTCCTTTTGAAATTTGTTTGACTTTGTTCTTTTTTTAAAAAAAAACTTTTTAAGATGTACCTAATTACTTGATTTAATTTCAAATTCTATTATCAATTTAGAGGTCCTAAACCCTCAAATTAAAACCTAAGAACTAAGCACATAAAATTCACTAAAATGCAACTAATGAAAAAATTAAAAGAAAACACCTCAAAGTGAACCAAAGTAAAGGTGTTTTGGTAACGTAATAAGAGCTTTGTTTATGATTTAGAGCTATTTTGTTTGCACAAAAAATTGCTCTTAAACTTCACATCAAAAGCTAAAACAAACCAACACAATTTCACCTTACAATCAAGTACACAAAGAGCTACTAACTCATAATAAAACACGACATAATTTGGATTGAAATTGAGCTATTATATATATACTATCTTTTTTTTAATTGAGTAATTCAAAGAACATGCTAGAAGATATAAGCATGTGACATTTCTTATGAGTCTTAGAACAAAAGAGAGATCTCTCCTAGGATGGTCAATTTCAAGAAGTTTTGCAACACACTTTTAGAAAAAATTTAAGAGGTAAAACCTAATGGAAAATAATGTGAGATGAAAGGACTAAACAATACTTTAATACAACACATTTAAGAGTATAAAATGTGTAAAATAAAACCTAAAAACAAAGAGAAACAGAATTCAAACACAAAGAGGCGCAAGAACATAATGAAAATAATGACCAAGGTGTGTGACCATAGTGCTGTGGTTTTTCCCACAGCCGTGTGGATTTCAATGCACCACCACCTCTTAGACCACTAAATTCAAGCAAGATTTCTAACAACAACACAACAAAAATTAGGAAAATAAAACACATGGAATAACAAGATTCAAATGAAAGAACAAGTAATTTGAACAATACAATTGAAATATGAATACACAACAATTAAAAACATGACTACTAGACATGAAAGAAATTGAAATACAACATGATGCTAAGCCAAGGATCTCTTCAAGAGGTTGCTCCAAAGAAGAAGATGAATGATGGAAGTCAAAGGAGATGAGTTAGAGGCACCACCTTAGAAGGCTAAGCCCAATGAAGACTTGCCACAAGGGAAGGAGCCCTTGATGAAAGCCATTGAAGGTTCTCTCAATTAGGAGAAGGAAGAAGACACTAAAAAATGTAGAACTCTCAAGTCTATTCAAAATTCAAGTGTAAAAATGATACAAGAGGAGGAGGTGCATATTTATAGGAGAGGGAGCCTAAGACTAAAGGCTTGAGTTGGACGGCCAACTCAAGGGGGATTAGAGAAAGGTTAGTTGAACTAATTTGGTGTTAAATGAGCTCATGGCTTACTCTCAATTAGGAGAAGGTTCTCTCAATTAGGAGAAGGAAGAAGACACTAAAAAATGTAGAACTCTCAAGTCTATTTAAAATTCAAGTGTAAAAATGATACAAGAGGAGGAGGTTCATATTTATAGGAGAGGGAGCCTAAGACTAAGGGCTTGAGTTGGACGGCCAACTCAAGGGGGATTAGGGAAAGGTTAGTTGAATTAATTAGGTGTTAATTGAGCTAATGGCTTACTAACACTTAATTAAATCAACAAGATTCAAACAAGGCCCTAAGATCAAGGATCTTTGTTCTTTCCAAATTTGAATTTGAATTTGGAGAGTGTCATGTCATCTCCCTCCAAAATTCAAATCCAAATATGAAGCAACAAACTAGGCCATGTAGGAAAGAGAAAGGGCATGGACGAAACATGAGGGAACAAGGAAGGGCCTACTTGTGTCTCATGCTTCATGTGTGACTTAGAAAGGTGTGGGGAAAAGCTAGATGGGTGTGGTTATCAAAAACCACACATCCACATGGTCCTAAAAGCCCATTAATGCACACACTCCACATAGAAGACTAGTTACACCTCCCTTCAACTAAAAGCAACAAAAAAAGGGCCAAAATACACGGCCAAAGAAATACTAAATACACCTCCAAAATCATGAATGAAAAAGAAGACTAAGGCACCCAATACAAGGCAAAAAATGAAAACTATGGCCTAATCTTGATGTCCAAAAAAAGGTGAGGTCTTCCTTCCTCTCCTCTAGCTATGTCTTCCTCAATCCTCCTAGTCATGGCCCTTGTAATGGGACCCTTGCTAGGAAGAATTGCACCAAAGATGATAGTTGGTTATGGTTGAGTGACCCTACTGGAACATATAGTACCAAATCAGCTTATTCATCATTTCAGCTTAGGTTACAAGGGTGACAATACCTATGGAGGAGATAAAGTTACTATAGTCATGCAAGGCACCGCGGAAAGTATTGATATTCATATGGAGGCTACTGCTCAACAGATTACCGACATTGGACAAAATAAGAAAAAGAAATGCTCTACAGGATGGAAGTAATATGCTCTATCCATTTTGTGGATCTAAGGACAAAAATATTGCTCACCTATTCTTCAATTGCAAGAGGGTCTCCCAAATTTGGCAGGCGTGTTATTGATGGCTTAGGGTGGTTGCGCTGATGCATCAAGAAGCAGTCATAAATTTCCAACAACATATGGGTTGGGACCTTTGCAGTAAAAACAAGCATAGATGGGAAGTTATCTGGATTGGAATTGTATGTTGTATTTGGAACCAAAGGAATTCAAGTGTATTCAGAGGGGACATTTTTTAGGCAAACAAAATAACGCATCAAATTAACTATCACACATGGACTTGACTATCTACCTATGGTCCTTCCTTCTCATACTCCTTTTTAGCTTGGTGTCTTAATACATGTACTTGTATATTTGATAAATGTACTTGAGTGGGTTAGATTGGGTGGTATAAATGTTGTGGGGAGTTGAATGCAAGGCTTGAGTAATTATGTGTAGCTTGTTAATTATTGTACAATTCTAGTTTCCTTGGGTGGGTTGTTTCTTTTTTATGGTCAATTAATCCTTGGAGCTTATGTCCAAGTATTAACTTACCATCCCTTTGTTTTGTTGCTTGTTTACCTTGTTGGGTAATACTAATGCTCTTTAATAAATTTCTTTTGCCTATAAAAAAAACCTAGCTTTCACCCTTTTCATCACTAATCTTGGGTGGTTGTTGTGTTTAAAATTATCTTTTAAAATATTTATTTTAATTATATTTGTCACAATTCTATATCATAGGAAGTGTATTCGAAATCAAAGTTATTTTTAAAGGAAATTTATAATAATAAAAACTATTTACTGACTTGAAAATATAAAGCGTTCACAAATGTAAGTGTTCTTGAAAGAAAATTTAATTTAAACCAAAACAAGAGATTTCAAAATGTAAAGGTTATTTTTAAAGTAAAGTTCTGATATAAAGTACAAAAGATTAAACATCTATACCAATAAAGTTCAAAACGCAAGTAAAAGAAAGCAAATAAACTCAAGAAAGTGCTTGGAAAGAAAATTTTACAAATTCAATGAATTTCAAAATTTTTTCAATTTAAATGATATCATTTTTTCAATTCTTTATCTGGATAAAGTAATTAAAATTTATTAAATTTTAATTTTTTTTTAAACAGAGTATTTCAATTCTTACATTAAAAAGTTATTTTGGTATTCAACAATATTTAATAATTTAAAAATATTAACTAATAATGCTTTTCGACCAAAGTTTTGTTTTTTTATGTTCATCAAAGTTTTTTCAATTAATAATTAATTTTATTGCTAGTGATCCGTCATAAAGTATGGACCTAAATGTGGTCAAAATGCACTTCCCACAATATTACTGCCGTGTAAGTCATAGTTCTATGTCTAATGCTCAAGAACTTTACATGTTATACTAAAGTTTCAAAGCATCTCTCACTTGTGTGTGGAATAGGCCACACTATTGTGGTTGACACACTGGATCTCAATATACCTCACACGCAACTCTTATGACATGGTCTCAGCCATAGAAGTGTGGATCTAAATTTGGTCATCAACAATCTAGCATAATATCGTGAAGTAAGGCAAAACAAAATGACATAACTAATGTTAAGAAACAACTTCAACTAATGTTAGCAAAAAATTTAAACGACATATCCAAAAACAATATTGACAAAAATCAGCCAAAAAATAACCATGGGCAACATCAATTGAAAAATAATTTGTCATTGTCAATAAAAAAATTTTAGCCAATTTCAAGCAAAAAATACCTCAAGCGATTGTAGTAAAAAAAAATAGGTTTAAAGAATTTTAAATTCTTATTTTTCTTTTTTAAAGAATTTCAAATTTTACAATTTTAACTAATCAAAATATTTTAAAAAAGACAAAAATTTGAATTAAAATTTTGCATTCAAACAATATATGTCATCGTAAAGCATTTGAAATTTTCAAATGAAATGAATTTCCCTTTTAAAATTCCTCATTCAAACATACTCTAAAGTAATCTTAAATGACCAAGCATAAATCTAAACCAAAATTGATGAAAACAATTAAAGTTAGATTGGAATTCAAACGGGCTTGTAAACATCAATTGGAAAAAAGCATATTGGTACTTATTTATCTACAATATAAAAAAATTTTATACTAATATTAATAACAACTTTTATTTATATAACTTTTAACTTATTAATTAGTAAAGTTAATAAATTTATTATAACTAAAAAATTATAATTAAATGATATTATAAAAATCTTCTCATAGAGTATAAATCTTTTTCTCTTGTCATTTCCTTTGAGGCGTGAGTGTTCTAGGAATTTGTGTTGATGTTATAACTAAAGAATAAATGACTAATGATTTATATTTATGTAAAAAACATACGAAGTTCAAAAATGCTCCTGCAAACTAAATCTGACAATCGTATTTGGGAAATTGGTCCAACGATTATTTGAGCCAATGTAAACTACCTACAATGCCTCAATCTTCGTTTGCTTTGCACTCTCAAGCTTATGATACTATATTTTTTGACACTCGAGATTCATGCGAGTGGCTTAGGACCACTTTATTTAAGATATTTGCTCATAGGTATCTGTGTAAACATGATAACTTTAAAAGACTTATCTCTTTAGGTTGACATTTGTTGCACCTATATTTTTTCCAGTTGCACCTCCAAAATTTGAATTTACCAACAAACTCTAATCTACATCCTCTTCCTCCTCGTCTACGCAGGACCATGCGCACATAATCCCTATTTGCATCTTCATCCTCTTCTTTCTCCCCTGTCGGAAACCTCCCAACCCCACCCCCTTGCAACCCTCCAACAACATCCTCTCCCCACTAGTGAATCGTTAGATATCGGCAACCTACAATTTCGCCACTTGCAAATCTAATGATCTATAACAGTAAAATTATTATGTGAATTTTTTTATCCACAATCGTGAGTATATGTAAAAATAAAAATAAATTTTGAATCACATGATTCGTAATTATATAAATACACAATTAGAAATCTTATGCTTTATAATGTGTTTTACATAACTGTAGCTCATGTGATCTGCAATCAGTTTTTATACACCTTTTCACCATTGCAATTATGTAGAGCACATTGTGGATCACAAGATCAGCAATTATGTTTTTTCTTTATACATTTTTTCCTTTGCAAACCAAGAGATCCACAATTTAGCACGTGTGTTGCAGATCTTGTGACCCACAGTTCCAAATTTCAGTTGTAAAAAAGATTTTAGGAGTGAAGTGGGGCTTGCTGGCAGTTGCGAGGTGAGAATGGGCTACGGGGGTGGCTGGGGGTCTAGCTGTTGGAGGGCTTAGCTGCAAATGGTGGTGGGTACAAGAGGGGTGGGAGGTGGATGTATTTTGGATAATGAGGCTTTAGGGGTTGTACATAGACAAATGAGACCCTTTAAGTTTGAGATTCCCTAATTTCGAGCCCATAAAAGGACTTCGTTCAATCTTCTTAATCCATCAGGCTCTACATAGGTTCGAACTATGTTACAATTAGGGATTGGTTTTTTCTTCTGCTCTGTTTTTCTCGAACTTGCTTTCCAAATGTGTTATATAACAAGTACCACACGGAAACCATGTCTTTGTATTACTGGTTCTTATGTAAACATCCCAAAAATTAATACATTTTAATTTCTATTACCCGAGTCTGAAGTACACTATCTATTTATAGGGATGGCCATGTTATGTACACGATGTTCCCACTTGAGTTGAAAGTGACTCATCCAACATTAACAATGCTTATTTCAAGCACACACTTGTGTCTAGTCACGCGCCGATTGTCCTTGTTCACAGAGGAAGAATAATATGCCGTGAAGGATACCAAAAAAAAAATAAAGATGAATGTATGAATAATTTTTTAAGGTACCGCAAATGTGCCTTCTAAGCTAACGTCTAATGAGTAGGAAGGATTCTCCGAATTACAAGTGAAGCCACTTAGCTATTATGGTAACTGGATAAAATTTTCGACACACTTTCATGCATGAGAGATGTTCAAGAAATATCAATTACTCCTGTCGACTACTGGCACGTGCCAATTCCACAACTATCAAGTCTTTTATACACACCTATACATACATATAATGTACTAGTTGATTTGCATAAGCAAAGCCAGAGAATTCCTACTTCATAGGGTGAGATATATTACGAACACTTACAAATATCTAAACTACCAGAATAATGAAAGTATTGGATTACATCCTTTTTAAGTATGAAAAAAAAAACGAAAAGGATTAGTTCACGAAATTTGTTCTCTAAATGCCGGGCCTCATCTCAAACGACGCTCCTTGCTAAAATTCGTCCATAGGTTTGCAGGCATCGAAAGTGAAACACTTGCATAAACTGGAAAATAAAAAGAACTTGCTTTAAAGAATAGCACATTGACCATTTGGATAAGAAAACATATAGAAAATAGTAAGGGTTAAAGGTTATTGAAAATTGCATCTTTTTTGCTTTGATCTTTTAAAGTTTTTTTTTTTTAATTTGATCTTTTTTTGTTTGATTTTAGTTTTTACTTTCAAACAACAGTTTTAATCAAATGACTTTTGTAGTTAACATAACATCAAGCCAGTGTAAATGAATAGCGGCTATGATGGCACTATGGCAAGTTGCACTGGTAGAATTTCTTCTGGCTGGGTATGGCTGCGCTTTTCTACGTTGCGGTTATGACATGCATAGCCTCCGAGACAGAAAGCTAAGTCGCGAAGGGGAAGATGAATATGTTGGGTCCTTTTTTTTTAGAAAAGCTTCTCAAAACCTTTTTTTAAAAAAAGATATAAAATTGTTCGATCAGGCAACCCGTTCTATACCTGATCCAGTAACCCTTCAAAAGAAATATATTTTAAAAATACAAATAGATGAGAGTTAATCACCCATGTACAGAAGTCTAAAGCCTCTTTATACTAACAAACCAATCTTATGTTTTAAATATGTCATTCATTTATTTAATCAAATAAAAATAAAACCAAATAAGTAACAAAATCAGTCCGTGATGCGACCTCTCTGCCGCCGCACGACGTTCGAACAAACATGACTGCATCACTACTCAACTACTCACATTCTTTCCGTATCTGCAGGTTTCACTTCCATTTATTCATTTTATTGCTGCAGCAGACCTTTTTTTTCTAATTCCTCACCTTTGGATCTGCTTCATGACTATTAATTTTATTTATTCATTTCCGCTTTTATTTTTTTAACGCCCCTCTTTTGTCTATACTCAATTTGCATCCTCAGATTTGAGACTCCATACGTGCTTCAATTCAATTTTAATTTATTCATTTTCGTGTAGCAACATCCTTTCCTTTCCTTTCACCCTTTCCAATACATTCATAGCACCCTCCTCCTTAGTTACTACTAGCAGTCTATTACGGAAAAACATGTATTCATCTTGATCGTACAATTAAACATGTTAGCCATTGTTATTCTAGAATGTGGTGGAGCAATAAATGAATTAATGGAAGTGAATCATGCAATGAGAGAGAGAATGTCAGTAGTTGGAGTAGCGGATGCCGTGTTCTGTTTGAGCGTAGTGAGGCAGCGCAACAAAGTGATTTTGTCACTTATTTTGTTTTATTTTTATTTAATTAAATAAATGAATGATTTTGTCACTTATTTTGTTTTATTTTTATTTAATTAAATAAATGAATGACATGGCGTGTTTAAGACATAGGACTGATTGTCAGTGTAGAGATTTTACACTGTTAGTGCATGTGTGATAAACTCAAAAGATGACTTGACCCAAACTCATCTCTGGATATGGGTTGCACCATTTTAGACCTAATTTTTATAACGTTATAAACTCCTTTCATTTTACAATCTGAACCACAAACACATTTTACCCTCTCCTTTTGCAAACTGAACCCAAACCCTTCTCTTTTGCACTCTTACCCCAAACCCTTTTCCTTTTGTAATCTAAACCCCAAACACCCTCCATCAGCATCTAAAGCTTTGTCCACGATGAACACTTGAAGGGCACAACCACCCACACCATCTTTTGCGACACAACTTTTCTGGTAGTTGTACACCATCTCTAGCGACTGCAGAATCTTCTCTGGCAACAGCATAATTTATTCTCCTACTCTACTATTTTCATTTTTTACATCTACTCTTAAAAATTTGATTCCTCACTGTTCAACGGCCACTAAACAAGCTCAAAGGTGGGAAATAGAATTGATGTGGGTTGGAAGTATTGTTCCCCCTGAATGGAGACATCACCAATAAAATAGTTTGCAACTAATGTAGAAAAGTTACAAAAGGAGGAATTTAGAGAAACAGAATAAGCATCTTACGAGGAAGGGTAATAATGCTAAAAAGTTTTCCAAGTGTCCTAAAGAAGTCAGGAAGAACTTTTGAAGGTTTATTTAGAGAAACAGAATAAGGACTTTGTTGAAATTCCAAATGTGGCGTGTAATGTTTCATGTGAAGATGAAATTTGCATAACTCTAGCATCAATTAGCAATGTCAAAGGTAGAAAAAAAACTATAAACAAGGAACATGGATATGGTATGCAAAAATCCAACATATGCAATATCAAGAAGGCAAAAAGAGAAGCTAAGACACACTAACATTATGGAGTTATGCGACAAATTTGAAGGCTAATGTTTATCAGTTTATTGCTAGATTTTGGTATCAGGTTGGATTGTACTTCAACCTTATTGAAGAGTTTTCAGGACATGATTGATGACATTGTGTATATAGCACAAATCTACTAGCTCCTAGTATTAGAGTTCCTCTCCTCAACAAGGAGATGAAACACACAGAAAAATGGTTGAGTAATCATACGAGGCATTGGAGCACACGCGACACATGGCTGCTCTATTATGTCGGATTAGAGTTCCTCTCCTCAACAAGGAGATGAAACACACAAAAAAATGGTTGAGTAATCATACGAGGCATTGGAGCACACACAGCACATGACTGCTCTATTATGTCAGATGCATTGTCTGATTATAAGCAATGTAACATTATTAATTTTTTGGTCAATTCTCCTCCAGGGACAATGTTTAAGAAGTCCATTGATGGATTAAAATTGTAAAGACAGGTGGCAGGTTGCTTGAGATGCTTGATTCACTACTAGAGAAAATTGGAGAACACAATGTGGTGCAAGTTTTCATAGAAAATGGAAAAGATGTTCACTTCATACCAATGGACCACAAGCAAGCTGTCTGAGGAAGCCAAAGGGAGGGAAGCAACCGAAGTTGTCCTCATGCCTTCCTTTTGGAATCATTTACTTAGAAAATCAAGGCCCCGTTGGAGAAACTTCTGCAGCTTGTGGATGGTGAGAGAAAGCTTGCTATGAGCAATATCTATGAAGCTATGGAGAAAGCCAAAGAAGTGATTATGAAGGCTTTTTGATTACATGGCTACTAATGTTACATTCTTTGAGAAAACTCTCTTTTATTCTTCATTCGAGCATGATCGCATCTCCATACAACAAGTCCTACTGGTTCCATAGTATAGTCCCATGGTACCTTTACTGACACTATCACGTAGGGTGAAATTCCACCACAATCTTTGACTACCACACTAGTTTGAGTCCTTCCACCTCCTTTCATCAAATATTAGCACAAAACACAAGAAGTTAGATCTCAATGCCTACAGATCCTCTAATTCATCTCCTTCTCTATCACCTACCCACACTACAGATCCTTCCTCATCACCTTACGATAGTAACTCAGAAATAGTTATGCCCAAACCCAAAATATCTAAGGTGTATGTTAGACAAAGAATGAAGGGCAAAGTAGGGGATCAAAATCACGTGATAGAGAATGGAAAAAAATTCTTCCATGTAACTAACTACCAAGCTGGCGGGGTAAGGAAAGAGTGATTTTGTTGTATGGGTATAAGGCGTGTGATGAGAATGGGGAGAATAGTCAAGAATTGGCTAGGATTTGTAAGAGACTAGGCACTCTTTAACTATCTAGGGGTATTTTCTATCTTTTTTACTGTACTGTATTTTCTTTCCTGGTTCAGGTACTAATATCACTTTGATACAATCTTGATTATATTAATAATACATGGAATATTTTGTCATATTAGAAAAGGCATTCAGTCTACTCTTGATCCATATTCCATTTATAATTTTTGGTGTTACAACTGCATATCTCCTTCATACTTTTCTTGTTTGTTAAAAAAACACTATCTAAAGCAAAGACTTGAATCTGAAAAGTTTGCTTGCACCACTGAGTGGGAGGATGGCAGCTGCAAGGCAGAGGTCGTCGGCTACAAGATGGAAGCCGTCAAGGCTTTTCAGCAAAAGGAAGGTGTTGAAAATAATCTTTAGTTATTAAGAGAAAATATCTTAAGGTTATTTTATCTTTATTTCCTTATTTGTATTTTGTCTTTATTTCCCTTTTTAGTAAGCTCAATCATTATAAATTCATTAGCTGAGAAGATAATTAATATGAATGAAATAGATAAAATTACTTTTGTTTTCCAGCATAGTTCAAGTGAAGGTCATCAAGCGTTGTTTGATGATGGCAAAGGTCGTCAAGCGTTGGTTGGCTGTCAACAACACAAATGGAGTAGCAGTTGCAAAGAAAGTCTACTTTAGGAGCAACAAGGGGCTACTCTGTTCCGCCACCTCATGATCACGTGCTATTGACTACTATGGTCTAGACTATTATGACACTTCCTGCAGTGACCAAATTTACCCCTGTTAGACTTTTCCTAGCCATAGCTGCTATCTGCCTATGGCCTCTTTATTAGCTTGACATTAAAAAATATTTTTCTCTAGAGAGATCTAGAAGAGAAAATCCATATGAAACAACCTCATGGATTTGTTGGTTAGGGGAAGTGTGGGTTAGTTTGAAAATTGTGTCAATCTCTATATGGACTCAAACAATCACCACATGCTTAGTTTGAAAATTTTAATCATATTCAAATTTTGGAAGAAACGAAGGGAAGCAGATCATTCAATATTTTATTCATACTTCTCCTAGAAAATGTGTTTGCCTAATCATCTATGTTGATGACAGGGTAGTTTGAAATTTATTTTAGTGTTGAGATGGCTCAATCAAAGGAAAGAGTTGATATTTATCAAAGAAAATATCCTCTTCATATTTTAGAAGAAATGGGCATGACTAACTGTAGACATGTTGATAGTCCTATGGAGCCAAATCAAAAGTTTTTGGCAGAATATGCTAATGGTCAATTTTCAAACCATTTAGGAGATTGGTTGAAAAATTTATTTATCTCAGTTACAAGACCTAATATCTCCTTTGTAGTTGGAGTTATGAGTCAATTCATGAAGAATCCTCACATTAACCATTGAAATTCAGTAATTCGCATCCTTCGGTACATTAAAAAGATTCTTGAACAAGGATTGTTGTATGAAGACAAAGGAAATACACATATTTCTAGGTATTGTGATGTAATTGGGTAGGATGAATGGATAGATGATCCACAAATGGATTGTGTCCATTGGAGGAAATCTCATCTCACGGAAAAGCAAGAAGCAATATGTTGTTGCTTGTTCAAATGCAGAAGCCAAATATAGAGTTATGACCCTATTTCATTAGAGAACCAAATATATAGTGATTGATTATCATTTTATTCGAGAAAAGGTGTTGTCCAAGGAAATCGAAATGGAGATCATCCAATCCAACAATCAATTTGAAGATATTTTGGCAAAGTCTTTAAGAGGACCCTGTATTCAATTTATATGTTGTAAGCTTGGATTATACAACTTGTATGCTCCAATTTGAGGGGAAGTGTTGAAATCATGTATTTTTATATTTAATATTTATAATTTTATTTTATCTTTTTCCTTATGTTGTAATGGTGGCTCTATTGTAGTTGTTTTAGCAGGGAGCTTCCGTTTGCTCTTCTGATTGTTTTAGAAGTCTTAGGAAGGAGCCTTAATCTGCTCCCCTATATATATATCTATCATAGTAGTTAATAGCAGATGTCACCCTTCAAAAACACTAAAGCGTAGCGAGATGACCGCTATTTTGATTTTTATGTAGATTTATATTCCTAAATGCATATAATATATGTACTGCAAAATACAAGATAGATTATTTGCAGATACAGAGGAGAGAATACGAAGAAGAAAGAACCTGCAAGCCGGGAGTTTAGGCAGAAGTTTCAAGGAGGGTCGTTGATGATGGTGGTGGTTGCTCTGTCGAGGCGCTCAACCAGTGGGAAAGAGAAGGCTAACCTGTGAAGGATGTAAAAGGTTGAAAAGGGAAAGGAAGAAAGCTTAAGCAGACTGTGAAGAAGAAAAAGCAACCAAGAAAAGCACCGTGAAGAGTTGTCCACTGTTATGAAGAGAGAAGAAGATGAAGCTAGAATGTGTCTCGTCGTAACAAGTCTCGTGCAGAAACGTGTCTCCCTAAAGATTAAGTTGGCTGGAGACAAAGCTGGTCGTTAGAGAAGAAGAAAACAAGAGCTGCTCACCTATTAGAGAAGAAGACGAGGGTATTGCGGGAATGTAGAATGCTGTCCTTCACGGGTAAAAAGGGAAATTTAAAAAAAAAACTTAACTCTAACCAAAATGACATCGTCTTGGGATTTATTTTTATTTTAAAAAAAAAACTTCAAATGCTTCATCTTCTGCAGCTCAAACCCGCACGAACCAAGTTGTCTCGCTTCATGTATCAAAGCGTCACGTCAGACTGCTAATCGTCGTGAATTGGCCTGCAAAAGGTGGCGCGACAGTTGCTCCTCCTATCCACACCGCGATGGCCACATACGGAGCGACAAGTGTCCGCTCTACCGCTATAGCACGCTTTTAACTATATATATATATATATATATATATATATATATAGCAAGGCAACTCACTAATCTTTTGTCATATTCCATATTCAAAACTCAATTCTAATCAATACTTTGCTTATTGATCATACAGATTCATACAAAAAAGAGAGATAGATTGGACCATAAAAATAATGCATGATTTGGTTTACATTAAGTACAACAAATAGCTTGCTCACAGATTTAATATTAGGGATGAAATTGACCCCATTACACTCAATTATATTAATTAGTGTAATTTGTGGTTGGTGGGAGAAGTGGATAATGATGATGAAGATGGGGGAATGATTTGGTTCATGCTAATGACTCACACTTAATTGGACTGCTATATATGAATCTTTAGGAAATGGAGAGCCAAGAAAGTATACAAGGAGGAAAACAAGCAAAAAAAAGAGCCATCAAGTTCTGGTGGTATTATTGGTGCTGCCCAAGCTTCCAACGAGGTTCATCCTGATGAAGAAATAAAATTTGAGAGCTCTAGTTGTGAGGAAAATGAAGCTAAAGAAATGTGCAACAATTAAGAATCTAAAGGAGAAGAGGAGGGAAATGTCCCCCTAGAAGAGAATGAAATTCATTATATTGGGATTGAGGAAGAACCTGAAGATGAGAAAATTAGGCTACTTACATTTTGGGTTGCAACAGCAAGGTTCTTTTATCATTTTCTTGTTATGGACCATTTAGAACACTTATTTGCGTTTGTAGGAACCAGTTTCTTTTTATCATCTTGCAGTTGAATCAGAAATATTGAGCTGAACTAGGTTTTTCTTGTTGGTATTAGAACCTTCCTGTTGTCTTTTGTCTTAGAACCTTGCTGTTTTATGAATGAGGTTTTCAAGTTCTTTTTAGTGATAATTTTATGGCTGATTGTTATTATATGAATTATGAAGCAGGGTAGTTTGATCATTTAATTTTTATGTTATCTGCTGCTTTTATTTTTTACTGGTGTTATCTAATGTTATTTTAGTGTATATATTATATATGTATAAATTTTTATAACCACCATGGCTTCCACCATTTGCCACCATGCCATCCGCCATATGTTTATGGTAGTTGTTGGGCACTCTGTCATCCACCATTAACAACACTACATCAAACAACAATGTTAATCAAGTTATTTTGAATGAGATAGTCCTGAATAATTTTTACGACATTATGTTTTTAATCTTTTATCTGTTCAAATCAATCTATCACATCAAATGAGTTTATAAGGACTAAAAATACAATTTATCCAAAAATTTATTGGAACTAAAACATTAGACTATCGTGTCAGACTTCCTAATGACGTGATAAGTCGTATCTTAAATGACATGTCGTAGGGCTACTAACATTACTATTATATCTCAGTTGATGTTTTTTTAAAAAGCAGATACTAAAATCAAATAAAAATTATTTAAAGAACCAAATTAAAAAGTATATATCTTTAAAGGAAAAACAAAAGAAAGGACCAGAAAGTTATTTAAGTCTAATGAGAACTAAAAAGTTGATAACACAACTTGAGAGAGAATAGAAAAAAGAGAGTACTTACAATTGCTATGAAATTTGCAAGGCTCTGACCCGAGCAGTCAATTCCCTAACTTGGCTCCTTAATCGCTCAGCATTGCAGAAAAAATCAACATAGACTCGCCTTTGAAGTCCAATTTCTTGTGAATGATGTTTCACAATCTGGATACCAGTTGAACAAAGTTTCCGTTATCACAAAAATAGCTTCAGAATCTTTGAAATCGATGTGGGGGTGTCTATCAACATAGTGATATAACAGAGGTGTAGTTCAATGTCAAGAGTCACAATAACATACAATTATCATCACTCAATGTCAAGAGTGACAATATCATAAAATTATCATCACTTTTTTTCTCTATGCTTTTTTTTTTCAGTGAATAAGACCAAGACTAAGGCTCAATTTTCAGGATTGATGAACTATTGTCCTTATGTTTTAGGTTTTCAGATATAAAAAGTACATTAACAATTAACCAAAGAATAATTTTCACGAGTTATCATGAGGAGTTAGTAAGAGAGACGCATGCAAGGTGAGAAGAGTAGAAAACTCAGGTCGACTGTATGGGGGATGGAGATTAAAGAATTCGAGCATTTTAAACCTAATGCATTTGTCATTCTTATGCTGTAGTTGTGTTTCACTGAACCTTAATCATGTGTTAAGCCCATCAAGGGAATGGCATAGCATAAGCAAGAATATAGGACAAGGCTTAACAATTGAGAAAAAAATTAACAAAACCTAGTAAATGGATCGCAATAATTTGGAAAAATTTAGCATAAACATGTGTATGGAGACTTGTTAACAATTTTATTTATTTTACTACATTATAGTAGGCCTAGACAAAATTTGCTTGATAATGAATTCCCTAGATTCAAATCAATTACAAGCCACCAATAAATAGGATTTCTTCCAAGAAATCATTGAGGTAGGGAAATTACTCTCACTAGATGACATGATAAAAAGTTTAGGTTACATTACCTCGTTCTTCTTGACATGCTCTAATGTCACCTCTTCAACAGCAGCAGACAGCCTTGCGTTAATCTTTTCCATTTCATCAAGCTCTTTCATTAATGGCTAAATAAGAGATCAGATGGAACAAGGCAAAATGTCAAAATACGATGTAAACAAAAAGTAAAAAACTGATATGCCCATTTTTATATAACTTTGATTTAGACATAATCTAGTCTCTAGAAGTAGAAGCTACACATTGCTTAGGAAGGTCATCTAAATATCATCTTACTTTACTTCAATATACGGTCCACACTATTCACGATCCTTCCATCATGGAGTAACTCATTATCTTAAAACATGGCAAAGGATTAACAATTTTAATTATACCCTTTACAGTGTGTACAAGATAAATACTCCACCTAGTAGGAAAAGGATTTTGTAGTTAATAGACATGACAATTATAATTAACTAAATTGATTATAAAGAAATTCAAAAGAACCTCTGTCTACTTGCTAACTACTATCTCTACCTTGTAGCAAAAGCCTTACTACTACTGAGTCTATCAAATTTATATAATATAAATAACTTTCTAAAAGCAGAGAAGAAAAGGGGCAAAACAATTATAAAATGTCAACAGCAACATCATGAAACCAAAGTACAAATCTATACCCGAGGGGTCAGTATTGGCTGTGCTGTTGTTGAAGATGCAAATAGCAGTTTCTGCAGACTTTGAATAAGGTTGCACCTATAGATTCAAAAATTGACATGAACGCCTTCTCAGATTCTTATCAAATCAAGAACAAAAAGATACACTCCAAACTTGAGAATTATGTGAAAGAAAAGTATAGATTCAAAAATTAACATGAACGCCTTCTCAGATTCTTATCAAATCAAGAACAAAAAGACACACTCCAAACTTGAGAATTATGTGAAAGAAAAGTAGAAAACTTATTGATGATTGTTTGCCAACAGTTTTATAAAATTGTTTTCAGTATTTTAATATTTAAAAACTAAAAAATTCGTTTGGTTAATGTTTTCTTAAAACAGTTTTAAAAAAGTTTTTTAATTTTTAAAAACTAAAAAACAAGAACAGTTATAAGTAGTTTGTTTTTCAGTTTTCTATTTTTGTTTTTAAAACTCAAAATACAATGAGAATATATTGTTTTTTCTTTTCATTAATAGAATTTTAATATATATGAACAAGTTTTTTCATTTTCACATCTTTAAAATAGTTTTCAAATAACACTTACCAAACAATTTTTTTTTCTTCCAAAAAACAATTTTTGAAAACTATTCTTGAAAAATCTTTTCAAAAACTAAAAAATAAAATCAAATCAATGAAGTCCTTGGTCTCTCACTAAACAAAGCAGAAATTTTATATACAATTTTGAATGCAAAATTGCTTGGACACGGGCTCCAAATTTGACAGTAATGCAAATGAAATGATCAAAGATAGAATGTCTCAAACAATGCTTGCTTTACAGTTAATCATACAAATTGATGTTATGTAGCCTTTGAATTTAGCACCTTGTGCTGCAAGATAAAAATGACTGCCACATTAATAATAAATGCTTCTTGAATAAATGTCTATCCAAGTTTTTCCAAATCTCCAAACCCTATAGACTAAGTTGACACAAATATTAACTTTCAATGATTTCAAAAATTATATCAAAAGACACCAATGCAAAACTTGAAGCACTAGCACCAATCAATGGCTCTTTATAGAAATGGTTTTGATTAAACCAAGTCCAACCATTGAACTATTATTATGCAGAACTTGAATGTCAAATTTGCAAAAATTTAAACAATAATAAAGTATCTGATGAAGTGGTTGATGTCGTTTTTCCTTTAAAAGTATGATATACTTTTGTTTTAAGACATTTCAATGAAGTAGAAAACAATGTAGTATGAGTATGATTCATGATACAAACTTTCAATCCATCTGAAGGTTTTGTTTTAGACTTAGAAATTCATAAGCAAAAAAGTTAAGAATTGGAATGATATTGACGTTGATTTACTCTACAGTACATATCCTAACCCTATGATTGCAATAGACAGAATATACTTTTGACATTCAAAAGAGCACTGTTACTTACAGTAGACCACTAAAGAATAAAAGTTGATACTTTTACAGAATACAGAGGCCTCTATTGAACCTAAAGCCATTATAATTCAAAAGAATATCATAAATTACAGTATGTTGATTTTTATACTAAAACTTACAGTTCATTAATACACCTATTTCTGTCTTCTGGAAGAGAATTATCAAGATCCGATTCGAGGCTCATCAAATCTGAATGAAGAGCTGATATCTGCTGGACAATGCCAGGAGCTGATACATATGTTGACAGTGTAGCTTGAGTATCTGGGAAAAAAAGGAAGAGTGCCAGGAAATGGTAAAAACAACTTATTAGAAGGATAAACAAGACCACTATAACCTTAATAAATCAAAATATTTTGATCAGTTAATTAAATATTTACTTGAATAAATTTTTAGCAGGTCTCTAATAGCATGCAAAAAATGATCACTGTCATGTACTCCTCCCTGTTCTTGAACATCAGATCCAGCTTGGATAAGGGCCAGGCAACAACCCTGCAAACCATAAAGAAAAGTTCAAATGCTATAAGAGAGGTAAAAAATACAGCAAGATTTTCAAACTAGGGTTTAGGAGGATATGCAAGGAATGCCAAGATAGCAGAATCCACATACCAATATAGCTTTAGGTTCAAGAAATCATAAATCATGGTGAGAGGGGAAATATATTTAGCAGGTATACTCAATGGCATTTTAGTGGTAGATTTGGCTCCTCTAAAGTGAGAGGAGTGCACCTTACAGGATAAAGTGCAATAATAGCCATTGATATTTTAGGGTTATTATTGAACTTTATCCTCTAAATTGCACCTCCTAAGTTCAAAGAATTTATTTAATAAACAATCCTTACTTCCTTAGCATGACACTACATTCCAACTATCTCATGTTAATCACCAAGATTTTTCAAGCGCAACAAACAAGTCATGAATGACACAAACCTATTGTTGCATGCCTGCACTCACATTGGATTAGACAGATATTAAAAATACATGGGTGCATATTCAAATACATATTTCAAGTAATTCTATCTATTAATATTGTTTCACTGTATTATGTATGAAAGAAGAAAGGAATACAAGACCAGAAGCTTCCCCAGCTCAGGTCCTGTGGCCCCATCTATTCTGTTCCTATATAACAGCACTCATGTGATCTTCCTGTAACTAACCTCATTCCATCTCACTCCATGCCTAAATGAAAGTTAAGGGGGTCTAAAAGATCACCATGTGTATCCAATTGGCAATAAAATCAGTAAAGAGGAACAGGTGAGTAGAATATCTGAAATAAAATAAGCGATATATGATTACCATAAATGAAAGCAATGACAAAAGACTACACAAAATTAAAGAAACAGGTGTACTTGGAAAATCTAAGGATACATACCACACGTCCCTCAGTTGAAGACAAGTATGCTTGCAGCTCAGACTCAATAACCTTGAGCAATGAAAATGCCCCAAGCATGTGCTTCTTTTCAAATTGGCAGGCTAACTTTAAGAAATGATGCCTGGCAAGCAGATTGACGAGATGGTTTATGAACTGCCACAAGAATTGGGAGGTTTGTTACAAGAGGTTGCATGTTTAAAAATTCAAAATTTAGATAATTTAAGACAATGATGTTCGTAGTGCCACATACAATGATTACATCTATTGAACTATTGGAACTCCTAAAAAGCCATTATTCCGTTTACATATTTTCTTATTTGAAGAATGAAGAAACAATCACAAGCTTTTACATTTTATTAATGATGATAGCCAACTAAAAAGAGTCAATCCAGGGATGTAAGCATTATTATTAATGATGAAAGTTTTTTTCTTTATGTTGTGCTTGGATGGGGATTTTTAAATTTCCAAAGAATCTAACATACATAGAAATTGAACTGTAGCAATACAATGCCATTATTTATTTGGTAAATTATTTCGACAACTGAATTTTAGGCCACAGCTAGTGCTTATTTCTAACTCAGCCAATCATGTGAAATAACTTAGGCAACTAGCACAAGCCTAGAATCAAAAACCTTTAATTTATTAATTTATTTTTCTGAAACCTCAACAAGAAACTTAAGACTGATCCAAACAGGCTGATAAAAAAGAAGAAACTACAATGTAAAAGTTAGCTACAAATGAAAAGAGAACCAATCTAAAATTAGAGGATGTCCACAAGAATATAACCAACATACAACATATCCCCGTATTATTAAAACAACCACAATCAACATAAGCGGCTAAACTTACTGCTTTCTGTCGATTAATGTAGTACTCTTGGCGCATGACTTTCAAATCATAATCACCTAGAAGATAAAAGATTTGAATATACTAAATTAGAAACAAGAATCATCTAAAAAAAACAAATGAATAAAATATGATAAATCAGAGAAATAGAGAGGAATATTGGAATGAAGTTGTGTGTATGAATACCCATAGGATAGGATAAATCTATTTATAACTTTATTTCATAGGTTATACATGAGTATAAAAGATATGATTCCCTATAATCTCAAACATATTATTTTGTACCTACTATATTTAAAAACAAGATAATATAATATCAAAATAAGATAATATCTAAGATTCTCAACACTTTCCCTCAAGCTAGAGCTTACCAAGGTAACTAAGCATTCAGCTTATTACAAGAATGCTAACAAAATTAATAAACCAAAACTGAGTTCTACCATAAACAATATTTAGAAATACAACTTGCGGAAGTTGGTGAAGTCAAGGAATTTTGCTTGAAACCATCACTGCTACTGAGACATGGTTGGAACTAGTGCAACAGGAACAAACGAGGTCAGTGCATCTAGGACAAAGACAAGGGTTAATGCATCTAAGACAAAGATAAAGTCAGTGCATAAAGATAGAGACAAGCCGATAGAAGCCATTATTGAAGAGGAAAATATAAGCAAGATGAACAATATCGAAATGGGACCACCACTGCAACTGGGACATAGTCGGAACAAGTGCAACAGGGACAAATGGGGCGAGTGCATCTAGGACAAAGATAAGGGCTAGTGCATTTGGGATAAAATTGAAGCCAGTACATATAGGACAAAGATGATGTCAGTGCATAAGGGTAGAAAGGAGCAGATGGAAGCCATTATTGAAGAGAAAAATAGAGGCAAGATGAACAATATCGAAACGCTATTTTTCAGAATAGGAGTAGCAAGCCAAAAAAGGTCAACGGAGGCAATGGGCAGAGACATTTTCTTTCTTTAGTATTCCTTCAATCTAGCTCTAAATATCATGTTAAAATTAGAGAAATAGAGAGGAATATTGAAATGAAGTTGTGTATGAATATCCACAGGATGAATCTATTTATAATCTCAAAGATATTATTTTTACCTACTATATTTAAAAACAAAATAATATAATATCAAATAAAATAATATCTAAGATTCTCAACAAAATAAAATTGAATTTCTTCCCAATAGTTGAAAGTTGAGAAAATACCTTGTAAAATGTATGTATCTTGGAGTTGAGCTAGCTCCCAGCACAAATCTGAAATAGTCTGAAAAAGGAAGAAAATGGTAAGGCATTGAACCACAATCCAAAGGCAAGCTAATTGAAAATTCCATTCTAGGAAACATGCGACTTAGCTTTATTATTAATAATAATAACAATAACTGCAGCTGTAAAAGCTTCCATTTGACAAATTGGGTTAGGGACAATTATGTATGTGTTTGCACATTTTTTGACATAGATAAACTTTCAGGAAGATTACTGTAATTTCTGTAATGTGGTATGGTTTAATCCTATTTTTATCCTTATCAAATTACCAATTGGTGTTATATCATTTTGGTTCAACCTATCAAATCAAAAGGAGAGAATTCCTGTAACCAGCAAAGTGAAAAACGATGATGAATGTGACAGAGAGGCTGGATGATTTGGAAGGGGTCAAAGCCAGAATGTGGACAAGAAACTCATAAAGGATGACTGTATAGGATGGGTGATAATAAATTCTGAGAAGATTTTGTTCATTCAATGACAGAATTCTGTTTTATCAAATTCCTAAGACAATTCATCATTCGATGATAGAATTCTGTTTTATTAAAACTCACAAAGAAGGAATTGTTCATTCTAATAAAAATTCATTATTTATTTTTTCAATAATTTTATAAAAACATTGGATCTCAATATAAAATACCATGATGAATCACATAATTGAATTAAGTTCAATTTATAAGACTCATTCTTTGTTCCTTGTTCCACAGATGAAATATTTAGATCAAGTGGCTCATTGACAAAGTCCAAATATTAAAAATATTGAAGAATAAAAACTACAATGCCTTCAATAATCAATATTCACATTCACATAGTATAACTCAAATCACTAAATGCTATATCGCTAATTATATGATCCTTTAGACAGGAAAGTCCAAGCATCTTAAATGGAAAAACCAATGGTATAATGTCATTAGCTAGAAGATACAACAAGCCTGGAACTATGAAGTAACAAACCTCTGATAGCAGCTTTTCTTCATGGTTATAAAGATTTGAAAGTTCTCCTTTCAATTCAGAGTGCTTTCTCCTGTACATCACAGTGCATGACATGATTACATATGAAAAACTGTAACTTTAAAGAAAAAAAAAGCATGTAATTATAGTTGAAAGTTGGCATTTCCTTTCGAAATGCTTGAACATTAGACCCCATCCTATGATTATAGTGTGAACTGTGATAAATAAAAGGAATAAAGTATGAATCACAAAATACTCCTAATGACCCAGACTTTACTTTTGTATGAAATTGACAGGTTCAAGTGTGGCATATTTATAAAATAGAATATAAGGTTTCAAAATAGCCGCAAAATGAAAAATAGAAAGAGGTTGGAGTACTTTACTCATAAAAAAATAAAGAATTCTCCATCAGAAAAAAGCTTGTAAATTGATTGTTTGTGTATATTCTTTGTACTTTAAGGGATAAAAAATGGAGTTATCAAGGTTACTAATACACAGCACAAAAGCCAATGGCATGGTCTTGAGAAAATTATCATACCGGACATCAGAATTTAAAAGTAAAACACCCAGGAAGCATAAAAGCATACTAGAGATTATATTAATATTATTAGCGATTATAATAGCATTATAAATACCTAAGAGAATGAAGATCTAGATGAATGTGAGCTTCATCTGATGATACTTGAGATTTAAGTGTCATTAAAATGGCCTGCTGCTTGGCGTTCTCAACCTGCCCTTCCACCCATTGTTTTTCACTTACTCCGAATCTGTCAAAGTGAACACGGACCATTAACACTAAAAGATTGATAGAATATTAGAAACATGAATCTGGTGTCCAGTTTAACTAGAAAAAAAAAGTAACTATTACAAAACATGTTTTGTATGTCTTCAGAAGAAACCCATGAAATCACAGAAGGGAAGAAGTCAACAATATGATTACACATAGGATAAACATGCTTTGTTTTAGCTATTCCCTAAAGCACCTTACAAGAAAGCAAAATTACAAATTGTTTTTGTCTAACGTGGCAATAATATAGGCACAATTATCAAGCACAGGTTAGGTAGAACTCAAGTTTGAGTTGGCTATTCAAAAACAATGTGACAATGTATAAGACAGGAGCTCAGCATAACCTTTATCATAATAATCTAATAGATAGAGGAATTACAAGATTAGTCTAATGACAAAGTCTACATGTGAGGAGAAGGGGGAGAGAGGTGGTCAATTTGAATCTCTCCACCAACAAAACTAACTCACTAACAACTAACATTTGTCTATCCAAAAAATAATAATCTAATATATAGATAAATATCCATATCTACAATTCTGGAAGTACATCTTGGTATATATTAATTTATTAAATCAATCCACACTCCACATGGTACCAAAATAGGTAATCTGCAATGTTAAAGGAAAGAAGCACCAACATTGAGCGAAGCCGTCGCAATTCAGATACACGTTGATGATGTGCTTTCTCCAAATCTGCGCAACCACCAAAAAAAAAAAAACACAAAAGCTCAACAGTCCAGTTAACAATATTTCTAGTTCCTACAGGATACATTTTCTGCCCATATGTTTAGTTGTATTTAAACTATAGAGATAGAGATAGATTTTTATGAGCCTTCATTTTGTCCAGATTCCAGAGACTCTAGGTGCATGTCAGTTGGCTTTTTCAATACAGGTTTTAAGTAAAGTAAGGAGTTATAATTTGAATGAACTTTTAATAACAGTTTTATGCTGAATAGGGTTGCAACAGAATGACAGAATTTATAAGAAGTCCTTCTCTATACCATTTCAACAAAGTCACAAATAAGTAATGAAAACACGAAACAGTAAAATAAAATATATTTATATTGATAAGAATAAAGTGAAAAACTCATGTGTTCAGCCAGTATGGAAGCAGACAGATCAAATTAAAATTTGGGAGTCGGGATGCCTTAAGACAATACTGCTTTGCAAATGGGGAAAAGCATAGTAAATTGTAAGAACCAGCATGTACACCTCTAACATAGGTATTTGAGATGTCATCTACATTCACCCAAGAACATTTAGATTTACCCTCCTCAGCAACAAGTCGAAATGGACCCTGATATTGAATTATAAAAATAAATTATAAAGCCTATAAAAAAATCATAAAGGGCATCAAGAACTTGAAATAAGAAATACATAAAAGTTTTAAAACATCATGATCAGAAAATACAAAACAGAAAGGATGGCACTTAGGTTGTTAAGTCCACCACAAACACTATACAACACAAGGCAGGATCAGGAACAATCAACACCAACAAATAATTATAAACCGTGATTTTAAAGATTTCAATTATCAATGAGATAAATGTAAATGTGTGTCAATGTGTATCTTGGATGACTCATGACTACACAATGCCTTTATTTATAATGTACATGTAACTCCACCACAAGGACCATATCAACCAAGGCAGGATCAGGAACAATCAACACCAAAAAATAAGTATAACAATGATTTTAAAAGATTTCATTTACCAATTAGATAAATGGAAATGTGTCAATGTGTATCTTGGATGACTACACAATGCTTTTATTTATAATGACCAAATAGGATCACTATTGATTATATAGGATCTCTCTAATTCTCTAATAATGACTAAGGATCAATAAATAATAGGTAATAAGGAATAAATCATCAATTACTATCTAATCATAAATAAGCAAATAATATCTAATCTTACATTTTCCCGCAAGTTAGAGCATATATGTGTGATATGAATCAAACTTATTACAGATATGGTAAATCTAATATGAATAAAAATGAAAGGTAGTTCCAGCCATGCCGTTGTGCTGGATAAACATGACTTAATGACAGTCAACGAAGGTTCCAAAATGACGATGGAGACCAATGTGATGTTTCCTACGTATGTGTTACATATCATGTGTGTGAACTTCACGTGCCAAGGCCCTGCTTGGGGTCACATGTAGCAATGTTTTGAGTTGTATTAGAGATATGATTTGATTACATTAAGTAGAATATTACAGGTATGATTTGATTACATTAAGTAGTATATTATCTTTAAGGATTTAGTCATTATTTACATTTATTTTGTTTTTCTTTTACGATATCTATCACTCATTATAAATAAGAATTTCATGTGTACTCCATAGACACAATTACAATCATAAACTCTTACATGGTATCAAAAGCTGAGGGTTTCAATCCTTCTCCTTTTTTTTCTTTTTTTCCTCTTTTTTTTCTGGTGCCATACACTACGAAACCCAAAACAACCACTTCTAGACCCACCCACCGTGCAGCCTACCATCAGAACCTCCTCTCTCCAACAACCATTTCCGGCACTGAATCGCCACTGCCCGCTGCCACATGCGCCGCCTCTCTCCGGTGTGTGAGATCCACGCACGTCTCCATTTTCCGTCATGCCTTCACCGCGCCTGCGCCCTTCTCCGTTGAGCCTCCCGCCGCCATTCTCGGCACTATCCGCCATCGTTTCAAGGTTGTTTGGCTCCTCCTTCAGTGAGTGTCTGTTTGGTTCCTGCTTTTGACCCTTTTTTCTGGTTTGTCCTTCTGATAGCTACTCTTCCACCCTCTGACTCTGTTGAGATCTTTCACCAACAACCCAGTTAATTCTTCATGCTTGTTGCCCTTGCTGAACTCCCATCTGAACTGATGGCAGTTCATAATCAAGTTTTATCAACCCCCACTACTCCCACTTATGACATAGTCCAAGAACAGTTGTTGTGACTTTTACGTCATGTTCTTTTGGGTCATCTTCCACACCTACCAAAGAATCCTCTACCCTTGTCTCAAATTCCTCTCAGCATAATGGTTGTGGAGGAGGACGTGGTGGTTGTGGTAGACGTTAGTATAATTATTGTAATCGATGGGGACACATTGAATCAGAAAGTCGCATCAAAGCTAAAGAACAGTCTCAATCTTGGTCAACTAATATGGGTCAAGTCACTAATTCTTCCACCTCAAATATTACTATCTATGCTGCTGAGTTTAATAAGTTCCTTCAGTTGCGCGCTGCCAATGAAGCCACTGATGTTGCATCACCTGTTACTTGTTATGGCTCAATCGAGTAATCATGTAGCTTTCATTTCTCAATCCCCTCCTCTTGAACCTTGGATCCTTGACTCCAGTGCCTCTGATCACATGACTGGTAACCAATCCTTTTTTTCTTCCTTGACCCTTTTCCGCTTCATTCCCTCTGTCACTCTTGCAGATAGCTCCCAGATTAAAGTCTGGGGCATCGGACAAACCCATCCACTTCCACATTTTTCATTAATTATTGTATTATTTGTTCCTGGTTGTCCTTTTAATTTAGTTTCTATTAGTAAACTCACCCGCACCCTTGATATTTCTATCTTATTTGTTAATAACTCTATTCTTGTACAGGATCGACTCATTGGACGGACGATTGGAACAAGACATGAGTCTGGAAGATTATACAGGCCTTTGGTGACCTGTATTTCATTTGTTTCTCTTGCTCTTGAACATCAATGTCTTGGGCATCTAAGTGTGGAGAAAATGTGTTTGCTTATCCCTCGTTTTTCAAATTTTCACTCTTTTCAATGTGAGTCGTGTCAGTTAAGTAAACATACTTGTACTAGTTATGGTCCTATTCTCAATATTTAGTTCACTCCGATATTTGGGGTCTTGGTCAAGTTTGTTCAACTTTAGGACATTTTTACTTTGTTACTTTTATTGATGATTTTTTCCGTTGTACTTGAGTTTGTTCTCTATTTTTCAAAGTTTCTTTACTGAAATCAAACTCAATTTGCTTGCTCTATTAAAATTTTACAAACTGACAATGCAAAAGAATATGTTATTCCAGTTTCAGTCATTTTTTACCTCACAAGTAATTCTTCATCAAACCTCATGTGCTCGCACACCATAACAAGATGGTGCAGCTGAACACCAAAACCGTCATTTGATGGAAACAGCTTGTACCCTTCTTCTCCATTGCAATGTCCCACCATGTTTATGGGGTGATACAGTCCTTACAGCTTGTCATCTGATTAACCGCATGTCTTCATCGGTTCTCAATAATCAGATTTCTTTTTCCATCTAACATCATACATAGAACGTTCATCCATTTCCTCCGTGTGTCTTCGGGAGTACTTGTTTTGTTCATGATCTCACCCCAGGTAAGAACAAGCTCTCTGCCAAGTCCCTAAAATGTCTCTTTTTAGGTTACTTCCGCATCCAAAAAGGTTACCGATATTTTTGTCCACAACTTCAAAGGTACCTTGTCTGTGATGATGTTACTTTTTTTCAAAAAGACTCCCTTCTTTTCTTCCACCACTACAAGTGTTCTTCTGGATGTCTCACCTGCTGTTCCAGTTGCTCTTACTCTAGTCCCTCTTGTTTCTCCTACCCCACCTCCACTACTCACCTATCATCATCAGCCATAGGCTCCACCATTATCGTCTGATGTTGTCACTTGGACATGAAATTCCTGTTGCCATGCGCAAAGGTATTCAGTCAACTCGTAATCCTAATCTTAATATGCCTTTACTATTAATTATGACCGTTTATCTCCATCCTATTACTCTTTTATTTCCTCTTGGATTTTGTCTCTATTCCTAAGTCTACATGTGAAGCCATGGCTGACCACAATTGACAACAAGCAATGTTGATAGAAATGGTAGCATTGGAAGCTAGTAACACATGGGAACTCATCCCCTTAATTCCTGACAAGTTTACCGTTGGCTGTTGGTGGGTCTATGCAATGAATGTTGCACCTAATGGCACTATTGATTGTCACACAGCTTGTTTGGTGGATAAGGGTTATACTTAGATTTATGGGCTTGATTCAGATGATATTTTTCCCTAGTGGCCAAAATCACATCCGTTCGCCTTTTTCTTGCTATGGCTGTCATTCGCCATTGGCTTCTCCATCAGTTGGACATCAAAAATGCATTCCTCCATCGTGACTTGTAGAAGGAAATTTACATGGATCAATCACCTGGTTTTACAGTTTCTGGCAGTGTTATTAAATTGCGGCCATGGCAGCGCCATGGCGGAATAGCGTGGCGGATTTTCAACAAAGCGCCACAGTATAGCGGTTGTATTTCGGCGTCCGGATTGCGGGTCATGGTGGCCGCCATGGCCATCGCGTGCATGGCGGCAACGCAGGCCATGGCGGCACTGGCGGAATCTGCATTTTTTTCAAAAAAAAAAAAACCTTTTGGGTCTCGGACCCGACCCGACCTGACCTGGAAAAGTTTTTAACTCTTTAAACCCTAAAACAACCCTTATTCACCTTCACACCTGAGAGAGCCTGAGAGAGACAAAACCGACAGCGAGCGACGAACACACGACGACCGACGGCGAGCGACGAACACCAAACGGCAAGCGACGGCGACGCGACGAGATTCAACACAACGCGACTGGGAGTGGCTGGCGACGCAACAGGCACTGGCCGGTGACCCGACTGAGACCGGCGACGGCGACAGGGACCAGCGACGGTGACCAGGACCAGCGACGACGACAGCAAGCGACAGGGTAGTTCTCTCGGGTTTTTTTCAGTTCTCTGATTCTCTCTTATTTCTTCTTCTGAACCAACAACACTGTTTTCTTTTTATTTTTTAAACTTTTTTATTTGTTTTAAATAATTTTTACATTATGTAAAAATTATTAATTGTGTTATTTGTGGAGAAGTTGCTATGTTTTATTGATGAGTAACTCTATCTTTGTTAATTTTTTTTAGTATTAGTACACTACAGCCTTTGAGCAAGTTTTGCAATGGCTGAAACACCAACACCAATTCCAACTCCAACTCCAACAGATTCAAGGGTTAGCTCTAGAGCAGACCCCGATTGGAAATATTGTCACCAACTAAATGAAACTGACACAAACACAGTTGTTTGTAATTTCTGTGGAAAAGTTATGAAGGGGAGAATAACAAGAGCGAAGGAACATATCATGGGGAAGAAAGGGAACGTGGCAGCTTGTAAAAAAAGCCCACAACATGTAAAGGATGAACTTTGGGGACTTTTAACTAATAAAAAGTCTATAGCAATTTCTGCAACTTCAGTTGATTTGCCTATCAACATTAAAGAAATGGACTTTGCTCCCATTGGATGTGATGAAGATAAACCAGATGAATTTGAGGACTCTAACAATAATGTAGCTGCTGCCAAAAAGAGTACAGCTAGAAAAGGGCCAATGGACATGTTTTGCATAAATCCACTACAAGGAGTTAATAAAAAAACAAAGGGAGAAAGTGCGACAAATGAACATAAAGGAGGCATGTGACAAAAAACTAGTGGAGAAGGTTCATCAGTATATTGCTCACTTTTGGTATCAAGCTAAGATTGCATTCAACCTTATTAAGTTGAAGAGTTTTGAAGATATGGTAATTGCTATTGGTCAATATGGACCACATTTGCCCATTCCTAGTTACCATGATATTAGAGTTTCACTGTTGAAGAAAGAGATAGAATACACTGAAGAGTTGATGAAAGGCCATAGGGAGCTATGGGTGAAGCATGGATGTTCTATCATGTCTGTGCATGGACTGATAGGAAACAAAGATGCATCATTGATTTCTTGGTGAACTCTCAAGCTGGAACAATGTTTTTGAAGTCTGTTGATGCTTCTGATTATGTCAAAATTGGAGAAAAGATTTTTGAGTTAATTGATTCAGTTATGGAGGAGGTTGGAGAGCCAAATGTTGTGCAAGTGATCACTAATAATGGGAGTAATTATGTGTTGGCTGGTAAGAAGCTGGAGGAGAAAAGGCCACACTTGTTTTGGACCCCCTATGCAGCCCATTGCATTGATCTAATGCTTGAAGATATTGAAAAAATTTCATTGGTTAGGAAGACAATTAGAAGGGCAATCACACTTGTTGGGTTTATCTATGCCCATTCTAGTCTTTGAGCATGTTGAGAAGTTTTACAAACAAGAAGGAGTTGGTGAGACCTGCAGTGACTAGATTTGCTACTTCTTATCTCACGTTGGAAAGACTCCATGTTCAGAAAATCAATATTAGAACTATCTTTGTTTCCAGTGCATGGACATTAAGCAAGCTATCAAAAGAAGCTAAGGGAAAGGAAGCTATGAAAGTGACACTCATGCCTTCTTTTTGGAAGAATGTGGTATATACCCTTAAAATCATGGCACCACTTGTAAAAGTGCTTCGTCTTGTTGATGGGGAAAGGAAACCATCAATGTGTTATATTTATGAAGCAATGGACAAGGCAAAAGAAACCATCATGAAGTCATTCAACAACAATGAAAGCAAATACCAAGATGTGTTTGCTATTATTGATAAAAGATGGAATTGTCAACTTTATAGACCATTACATACAACTGCCCACTTTCTTAATCCAGACATGACCACATGGAAATGGAGTTTGATTTTGAAGTCACGAATGGGTTATATGAATGCATTAAGAAGTTGGTTCCGGAATTAGATGTCCAACATACAATTCTGACCGAGTTGCACCTTTACAAAACTAAAACTGGTCTTTTTGGACATGAATACACTATGCATCAAAGGAAATCTCATTCTCCTAGTAAGAAACTTCTACTAATTTATTTTATGGAAGTTTTAATTTTACAAATCCTAAACTTACAAGCCATGCTCTTCTATGTAGCTTATTGGTGGCGAATGTATGGCTCCAATGCTCCGAATTTGCAGAAACTAGCTGTAAAGATTTTGAGCTTGACTTGCAGTTCCTCAGGTTGTGAAAGGAACTGGAGTGTATTTGAGCAAGTAATTCCCCAAGCTAATTTTATTTTATTTAAATTTCATGGTCAAGTTTCAATTGACCTTTATTTATCTTACTTATGTAATGTTTCAGATTCACTCCAAAAAAAGGAATAGGCTTGAGCACCAGAAGTTGCATGACTTGGTGTATGTTAAATACAACCAACAACTTAAGCACAGATTTAATGCTAGAGATGAAATTGATCCAATTTCTCTCAATGACATTGATGCTTGCAACGAATGGTTAATTGGAGAGATGGATGATGCTACAGATGATGGAAATGAGTTGGTGTTTGATAATGATGAAGGTTTAAATTGGGCAACTGTGTATGAAACTTCAGGGGTTTGAGAGCCTAGGATCTATACTAGGCGTACCAAGAAAAGAAAGGACCCAACAAATGATGATGCCCAGACATCTAAAAGGCAAGCACTAGAAAAAAATAAACAAGTTCAAGTTCAACAAGAGGATAAGGATGAGGAGTTTGAGGAAGGGGAGTCTGAAGAAGAAGCAATCAGAGCTCATTTTGACAATGACAAGTCAGATGAAGATGAGGAAGAAGGATATGCTTCTCTTGATGATAATGAGAAGAATTTAGATGAGGATTATGTTGGAGTTAATGAAGATGAATAGGTTTTAGGTTTTGGAAAGTAGAAATTGGTTTTTGTTTGTTTTAAGTTTCATGACTTTGGTTAATTTGAATTTTAGATCATGTCTTAATTTGAATTTTAGATCATGTTTTCAGCTGAAGAATATTAGGTACTTTTAACATTGTACTGATTTAGTTATGTATGAGACTATAAGTGTTGTTTTCATTGTTTTTTTAATTATATTTTATGTTTTATATTCTCTTTCTGTAATTTTTTAATTTATATTTAGTATTTTGTTAATGTTTATAACTTTATATATAAAAATATTACTAGTTTTTAGTCCGCCATGGCATCCGCCATTTCCCGCAACGCCATCCGCTATCGCCATATGGCATTTTTTTGGCAAACCGCCATAGACCGCCATCCGCCATAGAAACATTGGTTTCTGGTGATTGTCCCCTTGTTTGTAAACATTGTCGATCACTTTATGATTTGAAGCAATTTCGTCGTGTCTGGTTTAGTCAATTCCGCTTCGCTTTACTTGAATTTGGTATGAGTGGTACTGAAGTTAATCACACCGTTTTCTCCCTTCACTCTTCCACTAGCCTGTGCATCTACCTGGGTTGTCTATGCTGATGACATGGTCATAACCAATAATGACTCTTAGAGGATCCTTTGTCTCAAACCTTATCTTCATAATCACTTTCAGACTAAGGACTTGGGACCACTTCAATACTTCCTCAACATTGAGGTTGCTCAATCCTCCATTGACATTGTTATTTCCCAACGCAAGTATGCCTTAGACATCTTGACCGAGATGGGTATTAGAGATATGATTTGATTACATTAAGTAGTATATATCTTTAGGGATTTAGTCATTATTTACATTTATTTTGTTTTCCTTTTTATTGTACCTATCACTCATTTTAAATAAGAATTACATGTGTGCTCCAAACACACAGTTATAGTCATAAACTCTTACAGGTTGGAAATGCACATGGATGGCATGATGATCTTCGAAATTGTCACTAGTATAGACTAACAAAAGGACAACGCAATGGATGCCAAACAGGTCCAACAATGGGCACAGGTATTGTTCACCTAGTTGCCCTAAGGCTGAAGGAGAAGAAATAAGAGAAAAGCATGGGGAATGATCTCCAAGAAGGTTCTCTAGGAACGGTTCCAAGAAGATTCTACAGGAATGGTCACAGGAAGGTCTCTAAGAAAAGACTCTAGGAAGGATCTCTAGAAGGTGACAATAAAACAGTGGGTCCATCAGTAGACCACCGACAGACAATTTAGGCACTCGAGACACATGGACTCCTAGAATCTACTTAGACTCTGATACCATATAAATGTGTAAATGTGCCTTTGATGACTACACAATGTCGAGATAAGGCTTAAGTAGTACTTATAAGCCGGTTTTGTAGGGTTGAATGAAAGCCTAAATCAAAAATTCTAACTTCTAAGAACATTTCGAGAATAAAAACAAAAACTAAGTTTTTATTAAGTAGCGTTTCAATTTGCAACAAGAAACCTAACATTCTTAGTTTTAGGGGAACCTCTACGGAGGAGGAGCAATGTTACATGAGATTGATATTTGACAAGTAAAGGAGATATAGGTGGAAAAGGTTCACAAGTCCAAATTGGTTTAGGCATTTTGATCAAAGTAGCAACATCAAGCTCAATCACAACAAAAAAACCAGCCGCTCTCCCTACATCGCAAGACTTGAACAGAGCCTGTTCATAAAATTTTAAAATGTTGATCCTAATCAAACTCGTGCATGAAGACTTGCAATGACTAACCAAATTTTGTAGGTCCATTAATGCCAAGAAGTGGCATATATTTCTTTTATTCTATATTCCTTTTCACAGTTCTTAGTCTTTCCTCCATTCCAGCCTGTTATATTCGTAGGCAAAATTCAGCACAAAAATACTATAATGCAAAGCTTAAAACATGTCGTAACAGTGACACTTTCAATCACTCACAATTTCATAGTTGGAACTTGAATGAAAAACAAAGGAACCTCAACACAAGTTATTCAATGGTTTAAGCATATTTAACTTTAAATTCAAGAGTTGATCACTAGGCCAGAGTAAGGAAGACAAAAAATATATCAAATAATCCACTGGAACAGGGTGACGGGAACCTAAATAAAATGGAGGCCCAGTGCAGGAGGCTTCCCCTATTACAGGGTGTGGAACAGGTCATATCTATGCAACATTTCCCCTAAGAATGGGAAGCTGGTTTCCATGACTAAAATCTGTGACTACCTTATCATAACTTCATAACTCACTTGGCAGCAACCTTTATTATTGCAATAAGGCTTACCCTCTAAAGGGAACCTATTCATCCTTCTAAGCTAAGTGTATTATCAATTTGTCAGAATTAATAGAAAAAAAAAGCATTTTTCACATGAAAACAATATTTATCCTAGGAAAAACATAGATTGAGATTCAAAAAGAAAGTAAAGGAAAAAAAAAAAGTGTGCCACATACTGTGTCCAGTTGCTTAGCAAACCACTGATTTAGCTCCTTTAGACAAGATGAATCTCCAAGCAAGAATTGGTTGAAATCTGAGTATGCCAAATATATACCATCTTCTGCTTTTCAAAGTAGCTAAACTTGTCAGAAGAAAGATCAAAACTAGTCATATGAGTTTGCAGCATTCTATACCATAGCAAATACCATGTCTTAGCTTAGTTCACTAGATAGGGAGGGTTAGACATATGTATCAAGCAACACCATTAGGCTTTAATAAAACCAAATTTTCATCATAATGAACTTTATAAAAATTAGTAGAACAAGGTAGTAACGACCGAGAGAAACAAGGAAAGGAAATATCACCATCTCCCGAATGGTAATGAGCCAACTCATGTGCTGTGGAAGCAATTCTTTCAAGAACAGCATTCATCTAAAGAACAAAAAAGATTAAACCAAAACAAACCATCATGAGATGATATGTGAAGCTACACATTACTCATGAATAAAAATGAACAAAAATTAAAAACATAACTGGCACTCATTCATAACTCAAATCTGCATTCTGCAAATGAAGCACTAAGAAAATAAAGACATATTATCGCACTCAGGACTTTCCTGAAATGTACATGAGTTCTATCAAAGAACTTGTTCAGACATTATTGATGAAAAAAATTACTTAGACATGAAACACAATAATCCATAGAATAAGACATTATATGTAGAAGCAGTGACTTACCTGTAAATTTCTGACAGAAAGGTTGTCATCTATATTAGCAAGGTGTCCATTAACAATGGAGGTTGCAGCGAGGCGCGCACGTCTTCCTTGGGACAATGTGGAGGCCTGGGCCGAAAGCATGTCAAACTGAGACTGCAGATGCCCCAAGGTCCTCTGCAAGGCCAAAGCCTCCTCTCTATATGCCAAAGTTGCCTCCCTAAGCCAAAAATCATAAAGATTAATGATCTGTGTCCATTGAATTAAAAGCAACAGCCGTATTAGTATAAGTACTTGATATCTTTCAATCCTTCCTCGGCACCGAAAACAGCTTCCTGATCATCTCTCCTATCAGAGAAGGCCGAAATGCTGTCGTAAGCAGAGTCCAAGTCCTCGCCCTGTTCAATTCAATTCATTTCATTTCAAATTGTTTTCGCTCTCTACAATAGAAATAGAAATAGAATAAATAAAAATAACCTCTAACAGCTTCCCTTCTTGCTGGAACTGCTGGAACCTGAAAGACAGAAAGAAACAAAAGATTCAGCAATGTGACATGATAATAAGAAGAATAATAGAGGGATGAATTGGTAGAGGGAGAGAGTGAAGTAACTGAGAAAGTTCAGAGAGAGAGAGGACGTTGGAGGAACGGAGATTGGAGCAGATCCAGTGGAGAAGGGGGCGAGTGTCTTCGTACTGAAACGGCCACTCGAAGCTGTCAGGATCCAACGCTTCCCACCCTTCGTACCCCAGTTCTCCCAGCAACGTGCACAGTTTCGCACCGCTCATTGCCACCGGAAGCTCCAAGGGGAGAACAACACAAAGGAATAATATGTTTTTTTCAATCAGCTGTATTCTTATCAACTAATCCTTTTCCAGTTTTCGGAGCTAAACTCTTTTAATTACATTTTCTCTAGTGCTATCTCTATTTTTTATATTTTTTTCCTATTTTGTTTTTGAAGGTTAAATTTGTAATCATCATAATTATTTTCACTGTGATTTAAACTCAAATAGAATAATGAGAAAGTAATTGTAATTAAATAAATTAATGTTACAAATCAATAAACATTTATCAATTAATCATCTATGTCAATTGACTTGAGCACAAATTTAACAATTTTAAAAAATTGTGGCATAATATCATAATTTCAAAATAGAGAAACAAAATGTCAACATGATTCTGTAATTTTTATTTAAGTAACGTTGTATAATTATTAATTATGATTAATTGTATTTTGATACAACAAAAAATCAATTATTATAGAATAAAAGATTACGACTACTGTAATTATCAAATTCTTGAATTAACTCACCATCTCTTATGAGTTTCCGAGTTCATCTATCATATATAAGTTAACACATTTAAATTCTCTTTTTAATAAACTTTGGTAGACTCAATAGACATACAATCTCTCTAGACTTTCAAGTCTACTACCGAGTCAAAAATTAAAATAATTAGAAAACGATAGTCATTTTAGGTTGTTTTTTACTTGTTTAAAGTTTGACATACCTTCCTTTAGTGTATGATTCTTGAATCAAAAAATCTTTGTCCCAAACAACATTGAATCCTTGTTTTTCAAAAATACTAAACTGATAAAACCTCAATGAGAATACTTTATCATTACTATAACCTTTACAAGTTATTATTTACAGCAATACATTACTATAACCTTGGTGAGAATATGGATCATCATAACATAACATTATGTTTCATGTGTTGCATATGATTCTTTAAGAGTTATGTCTTTGAAGCTTATGCTTCATTCTCTTCTTTGTGTGCATTAACAACATATGTCAAGGTCGCGTGTTGTTTGGCTATGCATGCATATGCTCTTAACTAGTTTATGTCTTTGCATCTTAACAACATGTGCTTAAGCACTTTATTGGTTTGATTTTATTTTTTAGTTTTTGATGCAATCCTACCTATCAAAAGCCCTCTCACTAGGGCAATGGCTAGGAGGATTGAAGAGGACTTGGCCCGGAAAGACTCATCAAGACCCCAGCTCATGATGGAGATAGATATTTTAGGTCATAGTCCTTAGTTTTCCTCTTGTAAATATTAATTAGCTTTTAATCCCCTTTTAGGCCTTGTATTTTGGCCATTTATTTTAGTTTCTAGAGTTTAGGGTGTAATTAGCTTAGGAAGGGAGGTGAGGGGAGTAAAGGGCCTAATAGCACAAAGGAGTGTGGATCTCTTTCCACACCCCCTTGATTAGGCCGTGACACTCCCTAGCTTAAGGCTAGGCACCACTTTTAATGGGCCTAAGAGGGATTAGTGCTCCTAATACTAATTAGGCTCAAGTCCCACATTGCCTAGTTTTGAGTATCTTGCTCCCTCTTTGGGCTATAAATACACCTAGTCTCTCTTGTACAAAGCACACTTGATTGAATGAAGTAAGACTCTTTTTGAGCAATTTATTCTTGAGTGTCATTGAGAATCCTCTCTCTTGAGGAATCTCTCCCTTAAAGCTTTTATCAAGGGACCTCTCCCTTGTGGCAAGCAACATAAAATTTTTTGGCTCATCTTTCTTCTAGAAAGTGGCGTCAACCCTCTCCCATTTCTAACCTCTCCATCCTCCATTTTCTTAGAGGAAGGAACCTTGGTTGAAGAGATCAAGGGAGTGCATCATTTGGTATCAGAGCCATCTTCATGAAGGTTCATTTCCTCCTCCTTCTCCTTAGTTTATGTGTCTTTCTTTAGTTTCTTTTTTCTGCAGTTTTTTATACTTTATTTCTTGCTTCCTTTATTGTCATTTAAATTCCTTATTGTCTTGAAGTTTATGTCTTAGTTCTTGCAATTTTTATTTCCATGTCTTTATTGCTTTCTAGATTTAATTTATTTTGTTCATTTCTATTGAATCTTTGTATATTTCCTTTAGGTTTGTTTCTATAAATTTCTGTCCATCTTTTTAATTTTTCCTTATTCTAGTGCTTACCCTAAGAGGATCATAGTAATGACTTCACAAACTTTGTGAAGGAAGTCACACAATTGTGGTTTTGATCCTTGGATGCACTTTTGCTTCTTTCATTTAGAGTTCTTGCATTTTAATTCTATTTTCCTGCACCTTTTTCTCTATTTTTTTCCTGCACCTATTTCTCTATTTTTTTCAGCCCCTATTTCTCTGTTTTTGTGTCACATTCTTGGTCATTTTGAATCATTTATTTTCAGTTTTAATCCTCCTACGTTGTGTCTTATTTTGGTATTGTTTAGTCCTTTTAATTGTCACTTAAAATCCATTCTTTAGCTCTTTTATTTTACCATAAAAGTGTGTTATTTCTCTATTGGAAATTGAGCATCAAAGAGGTTTACTCTTGATCCCATGTCCTTAGAGTCTCACATGCTATTTAGATCTTAGCATGTTCTTAAAAAAAATCTTCAAAAAATTAATGCTCAATTTCTTCAAAATCTCATTCACTTGTTGATTGGCTTTTAGAGGCATGTTGGGTATGTAATTGGGCTGATTATTGAGTAATCAAGTTGGCCTCAACTTCCATAAAACTCTCCTTGTGCCATTTATTTTTATCACCTAAAATTACTAGTTCATATTAGGTTGCTTTGTTTCTTAATTTTACACTTTTGTATATCAATTATGGTGGTAATTTCCTATCCTTTGTTCAAGCATTTATGATTCTTTGACTCCTCACCATATCTGCTTCAAAATTTTGTTAAGAGGTGTAGCAAAATTGTATAAAAAATAGAAATTAAAAAGAAAACAAGTGAAAAAAAACGTGTTAGTAAAAAAAAAATTGTTAAAAAAAAGAAGAAGTGAAAAGAACAAAATATCTTTAGTGCACCTCATATTGTCCCAATGACTAAAAGGAGTGATTTAAAAAAAAAATTAATGAATCTTGCTTGAACATACTTGCATATAATTTGGCCATATTGATTTTAAATGATGCAAATGATTGAAACTTTTGAGTCATTGTTTTTTGTTTTTGTAGTCCATTCTATTCTAGGCCCATTCTAGGAATTTCTTTTGTGTACCATCTTTCTATCTACACCATTTTTACTTGCTTGTCTTCTTTGGTTATCTTTATGTTTGTCTAAATAATTCTTTCCACTTGGATGTTTATCTCCCTTCCTTGAGTTTTCTTTTCATGTTTTTTTTTATTGCACTCTCTTGGTTCTTCCTTGGGTGCGCCACTTTGTTGAAGGAAAAGAAAGGTCAAACCAAGCTTTCCACAAGGGAAGCATCTTGAGGTGTGTTGAAGCAAGCTAAGGAAGAGGTTCATTCAAGGGAGCAACACCACTTTGAGAGAGGCAAACACTTGGAGTAGAGAGCAACTTCAAACATCAAGCCTTTTGTTTCTTTTTGTTTAATTGGGTGTAAATTTTATTAAGACCATTTTAATTGAGGTGTTGGATGCCCATAAGGGTCACCTCTTTGATTGTAATAATTTTTTAGTTTCTCGTTTAGGTGGGAGAAGGAATTGGTACCCCATCTCTCCACCTTAGGTGCACGCCTTTAGATTCTTACCTTTGCTTTAAATTTCTTTTATTTGTTTTGCATCTTAGTGTGAAAGGCTTTTGAGTTCCAAAGACTCTTAAGTAATTCACTTAGGGAGAAAACAAAACAAAAGAGTAAGGAGTGTTGGCCATAGGTTCTTCCCAATCACTTTCAAAATGAGCTCACACACATCTAGTAAAGGTAGTGTAAATCAACAAGGTTCTCAAAAAACCAACAACATGGATAAGTTTGTGAGTGAATTTAGGGAATGGGGGGTAGAAGAGAGAAAAGAAAGAAAAGAAAGGGAGAAAAGAAAAGAAAAGAGGTGTGAAGAGAAAGAAAAAGAAAAAAGAGAATGAGAGTTAAGAGAAGAAAGACGAAGAGAGGAAAAAGAGCATGAGAAAAGAGAGAAAGAAAGCGAGGAGAAAAGAGAGAGACAAGAACGAGAAGAAAGAGAAGAAAATAAGGAAAGAGAAGAGAGAGAGGGAAGAGGGAAAAGAAGAGCGTGAAAGAGAAGAAAGAAGAGAAAGACGAGTTAGAGAAAGACATAGGTATAGGTCTGCCTCTAGTGAAGTAAGTGAAAGTGAGGGATATGAAAGACCTAGGGTAAGGAGAGCACAACATCATAACCAACCCCAAGCCCAACCTAGGGAACAAAAAGTTGACCTCTTCATTTTCATGGCAAAGAGGATGTGGAAGCCTACCTTGATTGGGAAATGAAGGTAGAGCAATTCTTTGTTTGTTATAACATAAGTGAAGAAAGAAAAGTTCCACTGGCAACCCTTAGCTTCCAAGGGCATGCCATGTATTGGTGGACCTCCTTGGTCAATGAGAGGCGCCGCCTTCGTAACCCTCCGGTGGATTATTGGAATGATCTCAAGGGGGCTATGAGGCGGAGACACGTCCCTTCTTATTATGAAAGAGAACTCTTGGATAAACTCCAAAGATTAAAACAGTACAACTCAAGTGTTGAGGAGTACACACAAACCATGGAGCTTTTCATGATGAGAGCGGGCGTCACCGAAGAACCAAAGGCCACCGAAGCTAGATTTTTAAGTGGTTTGAACTCTGACATAAGAGACAAAGTTGAGCTCTTACCATATAATAATCTAGATGACCTAGTCCAACTTTGCATAAGAGTGGAAAATCAATTAAAAAGAAAAGGTGGAGCAAAAAGAGAATTTTCATCCTACAATTATGCAAAGAGGGACCTAGGCAAGGGAAGCTCTTTCAAGAGCTCTCCTAAAGAGGAACCATCCAAGCATGTGCATAAAGAACATAAACCCATGCATCATAGAGACAACCCCCCTACTAGTTCTAACAATAGGACTAGTAGTATTAAATGCTTTAAATGTCTTGGAAGAAGCCACATTGCCTCTCAGTGCCCCAATAAGAAAACCATGATCATGAGGGGCCAAGAGATTTTTAGTGAGAGTAGCTCATCTTCCTCCTCTAGTGAGAGTGAGGAAGAAGGGGGTCATGAGCATTATGAGCATGACATTGTTGAAAATCCTTGTTATGGAGACCTCTTGATGGTTAGGCGCCTTCTTGGAAGCCAACCCCTTGAGCTTAACCACTCCCAAAGAGAAAACATTTTTCATACACGTTGTAAAGTTTTAGACAAAACCTATTCTCTCATTGTGGATAGTGGATCCTGATGCAATTGTTGTAGCTCAAGGTTGGTAGAGAAGCTAGCCTTACACCCAATTCCTCATCCTAGGCCTTACAAGCTCTAATGGCTTAATGAGGAAAGGGAAATGGTTGTAAACCAACAAGTAAAGGTGTCGTTCTCCATTGGAAAGTATCAAGATGAGATCTTATGTAATATAGTTACAATGGAGGCTGGCCATATCTTGTTAGGGAGGCCTTGGCAGTTTGACAAACAAGTCATTCACCATGGCTACTCTAATGAGATAATCCTCACTCATAAGGGTAAAAGAATAAAGTTGACTCCTCTCACACCTTCACAAGTGGCTGAGGATCAACTCATCATGAAACAGAAAAGAGATGAGGAAAAAAAAAGTTCAAAGTAAAAAAAAAAAGCTTTCATCCCTAAAGCTTGAAAAGGGTATAAAGAGGGAGAGTTGGAAGGAGGTACCCCTTCCAAAGAGGTAATTAAGAAAGAGTCATTTTGCAACAAAAATGGATATTAAAGAAGCTCTCTTGCTTGATCGACCTTTTTATCTCCTTCTTTGTAAAGAGGTACCTTCTGGCACTGCCACAAGTCATGAAATTGAGTCTCTTCCAAAAAGAGTTCAAAATCTTTTAAAAGAATTTGATGATCTTTTCCCTCAAGAGGTTCCGAGAGGATTACCACCTCTAACGGGAATAGAACACCAAATTGACCTTGTTCCTGGCACAAGTCTTCCCAATAGACGCGCGTATAGGACAAACCCCGTTGAAACCAAAGAGATTGAGTCTCAAGTTCAAGACTTGTTGGAGAAGGGTTGGGTTCAAAAGAGTTTTAGCCCTTGTGCGGTTCCTGTTTTGTTGGTGCCCAAAAAGGATGGAAAATGGCGGGTGTGTATGGACTGTCGTGCCATCAATAACATCACCATTAAGTATAGGCACCCAATCCCTAGGCTAGACGATATGCTTGATGAATTGCATGGAGCCAAAATATTTTCAAAAATTGATCTTAGAGGTGGTTACCATCAAATAAGAATCAAAGAAGGAGATGAATGGAAAACCGCTTTTAAGACCAAATTCGGTCTTTATGAATGGTTGGTGATGCCTTTTAGGCTCACCAATGCTCCAAGCACTTTCATGCGTCTCATGAATCATGTACTTAGGGATTGCATTGGTAGGTTTGTAGTTGTTTATCTTGATGATATTTTAGTCTATAGTAGGTCTTTAGAAGAACATATAGGACACCTTAGGGAAGTCTTATCTGTCCTTAGAATGAATAAACTATTTGCAAACTTAGAAAAATGCACTTTTTGTGTTCCTAGTGTGGTTTTCTTGGGCTTTGTAATTAGTGCCCAAGGGGTCCAAGTGGACCCCCAAAAAATCAAGGCCATTCAAGAATGGCCCACCCCTACTAGTGTGACTGAGATCAAGAGCTTTCATGGTCTCGCAGGATTTTATAGGCGCTTTGTGCCTAACTTCTCCACACTAGCTTCACCACTTAATGACTTGGTGAAGAAGGAAGTTCCTTTCTTGTGGGGTGAAAAACAAAAAGAAGCTTTTCAACTGCTCAAGGATAAACTCACCAATGCACCCGTTCTAGCCCTCCCCGACTTTTCAAAAACTTTTGAGCTAAAATGTGATACATCGGGAGTAGGTGTAGGAGCTGTGCTGTTGCAAGGGGGGCACCCCATTGCTTATTTTAGTGAAAAACTCAATGGTGCCCACCTCAACTACCCCACCTACGACAAGGAGTTTTATGCTTTGATCCGTGCCCTCCAAACTTGGGAACATTATCTTGTTTCCAAGGATTTTTTCATTCATAGTGACCATGAGTCACTTAAGTATTTGAGGGGGCAAGGAAAGTTGAACAAGAGGCATGCTAAATGGGTTGAATTTCTTGAAACTTTTCCTTATGTCATCAAATATAAAAAGGGAAAAACAAATGTGGTGGCCGATGCTCTTTCAAGGAGGCATTCTCTCCTTGCCACCCTCAGTGCTCAAATTTGGGGATTTGATGACATAAAAGAAATGTATCCTTCTGACCAAGACTTTGGAACCATTTATACTGCCTCATCTTCCAAAGCCAAAGATGGCTTCTACATGTGTGAGGGGTACTTATTCAAAGAGGGCAAACTTTGTGTACCCCAAGGATCCATTAGAAAATTGCTGACAAAAGAGAGCCATGAAGGTGGGCTCATGGGGCATTTTGGAATTGATAAAACCTTAATGCTTTTAAAAGAAAAATTCTTTTGGCCCTATATGAAAAAAGATGTCCAAAGACATTGCTTGCAATGCATAGCTTGTTTACAAGCTAAGTCCCGAGTAATGCCTCATGGACTTTACACACCTTTACCCACTCCTTTTACACCTTGGGTAGATATTAGCATGAATTTTATCCTTGGGCTCCCAAGAACCCAATGAGGTGTAGACTCCATCTTTGTGGTAGTGGACCGTTTTAGTAAAATGGCACATTTCATTCCCTGCCACAAAATGGATGACACGAGTCACATCGCAAGGCTTTTCTTTCGTGAGGTTGTCCGCTTGCACGGAATACCCTCAACCATAGTCTCTGATAGGGATGATAAGTTCCTTAGCCATTTTTGGAAAACTCTTTGGGCAAGGTTAGGAACTAAGCTCTTATTTTCTACCACTTGTCATCCTCAAATAGATGGACAAACTGAGGTAGTAAATAGATCCTTATCCACTATGTTGAGGGCACTCTTGAAAGGCAACCACAAGTCTTGGGATGAATATCTCCCCCATATTGAATTTGCATATAATAGGGTGGTTCATCGAACCACTAAGCACTCCCCTTTTGAGGTTGTATATGGTTTTAATCCTCTCACCCCTCTGGACTTGTTACCACTCCCTAACACCCGAATTTTTCATAAAGAAGGGAAAACTAGGGTTGATTTTGTCAAAAAATTACATGAGAGGGTCAAAACTAATATTGAAACCCAATCTAAGGGGTATGCTTCATCTAGTAACAAGGGGAGGAAGGAAGTCATCTTCGAAAAGGGCGATTGGGTTTGGCTTCACCTAAGAAAGGATCGTTTCCCTTCTAAGAGGAAGTCCAAACTTAGCCCTCGAGGAGATGGTCCCTTCCAAATCCTTGAGAAGGTAAATAATAATGCATATAAGTTAGACCTTCCCGAGGATTATGGAGTTAGCACCACCTTTAATGTTTGTGATCTTACCCCCTTTTTAGGTGCTGACATGGAAGAGGACGACCCTTCAGATTTGAGGACAAATCCTTCCGATGGGGGAGGAGATGATGCAATCCTACCTATCAAGGGCCCTCTCACTAGGGCAATGGCTAGGAGGATTGAAGAGGACTTGGCCCAGAAAGACTCATCAAGACCCCAGCTCATGATGGAGATAGATATTTTAGGCCATAGTCCTTAGTTTTACTCTTGTAAATATTAATTAGCTTTTAATCCCCTTTTAGGCCTTGTATTTTGGCAATTTATTTTAGTTTCTAGAGTTTAGGGTGTAATTAGCTTAGGAAGGGAGGTGAGGGGAGTAAAGGGCCTAATAGCACAAAGGAGTGTGGATCTCTTTCCACACCCCCTTGATTAGGCCGTGACACTCCCTAGCTTAAGGCTAGGCACCACTTTTAATGGGCCTAAGAGGGATTAGTGCTCCTAATACTAATTAGGCCCAAGTCCCACATTGCCTAGTTTTGAGTGTCTTGCTCCCTCTTTGGGCTATAAATACACCTAGTCTCTCTTGTACAAAGCACACTTGATTGAATGAAGTAAGACTCTTTTTGAGCAATTTATTCTTGAGTGTCATTGAGAATCCTCTCTCTTGAGGAATCTCTCCCTTAAAGCTTTTATCAAGGGACCTCTCCCTTGTGGCAAGCAACATAAAATTTTTTGACTCATCTTTCTCCTAGAAAGTGGCGTCAACCCTCTCCCATTTCTAACCTCTCCATCTTCCATTTTCTTAGAGGAAGGAACCTTGGTTGAAGAGATCAAGGGAGTGCATCAGTTTTGAAAAGAGTTTTTAAAAACTGTTTTCTAGGATAAGAGAAAAAAAACTTGGTTAGTAAGTGCTACTCGAAAACTGTTTTAAATATGTGAAAATAAAAACTTGTTTATATTTACATAAATGTCATTAATGAAAAGCAAAAAACAACATATTCTCATTATATTTTGATTTTTCAAAGCAAAATAGAAAACTAAAAAGAAAATTACTTAGGGCTTGATCGGTTTAGTTTTAGTTTTAGTTTTTGAAAAGACTTTTCAAGAATAGTTTTCAAAAACTGTTTTTGGGAAGACAAGGGACAAAAAACTTATTTGATAAGTGTTATTTGAAAACTGTTTTGAAAATATAAAAATGGAAAAATTTGTTCATATTTGTTAAAATTTCATTAATGAAAAGCAAAAAATAATATATTCTGATTGTATTTTGAGTTTTCAAAACAAAAATAGAAAACTGAAAAGCAAAACTACTTAGAGTTGTTCCTGTTTTTTAGTTTTTAAAACTAAAAAACCAGAATTGTTTTCAGAAAATACTACCCAAACGAGTTTTTTAGTTTTTAAATACTAAAATACTGAAAAAAAATTTATAAAATTGTTGTCAAACAAGCAATTACAGTTGTTCCTATTTTAAAACCAGAATTGTTTTTCTTAAAATTGTTTTAAAAAAATGCTACCCAAACACATTGGAATAAAATCTCTTATTTATTCTTCTCATGTCATTTAAAACACTTGTTTTTCCATGTTCCTTTTTGTCAAAACTTTTGAAAGTATTGGACAAAACTTTTTTCTTGTTCTCAATATAGTCTTTGAATTCATCCAATCTATTTAGAAAAAAACTCACATGTGTTGCAAAAAAAGTTCTAAGTTATCTAACACATTATTCAACCCCTTCTAGAGTGATTTTTATATTTTCTATTGGCATTAGAGTTCAACCTCTTAGGTTAAGAACTCAATAGTACAAAGGAAAATATCTTACATAATTGCAATACCATGGAATACGAAGCGCATGCCACAAATAAACCACCTATGATGCAATCTCACCTAGCATGCATCATGGCTAGAGGACTCAAGGAAGGCATGGCATGGACAAAAGCTCATTGAAGATTCGAAGCCATAGTCTTTGTTATTTTTAGCTTGTAAATATTTTATTTTAATTAGATAAATCGGAAAGTATTTTTAATTCCCTTAAGGCCATGTATTTCCAGCCATCTTCTTAGTTTATAAGGTATAGGTGTCTTTAGTTAAAAAGGAGGAGTAAACTTATAATGGGTGCATAAGTTAAGACATGATTTTGGGCTAGGCCATTCATATTAAGATATGCTAATTGCACCCATAGGGGGTGAACTTAGGTGCCTCACTTAAGGCCTAAGACTTGGGTTAATTAGTTTTAATCCTAATTAAGCCCAAGTCCCACATTGCCTAGAAAAGTGTGCCCAAGCTCTCCCATTAGGCTATATATACTCATTCCCCCTTATTGTAAAATTTCACCTTTGAGTTGAATGAAAATAGTCTCTTTGTGAGCACATTCTTAGTAAAAGGTCTTGAGGATCCTCTCTCTTGAGGAACCTCTTTCTAGTTGGTTTTTATCAAGGGTTTCTTCCCTTGTGGCAAACCTAAACATTTTGGCTTATCTCTCTTTGAGAGTGGCTCCCCACCTCCATTTTCTTTTCCCTCCATCATCCATTTCATGGTGCTTGGAACCTCAAGGAAAAAGATCAAGGGAGACATGCATCATTTGGTATCAGAGCCAACTCCATGAGGTTCTTTTCTAGTCTTAATTTTCTTTAATTTTTTTCAGCTTTTCTTCTTAGAGTTCTTGCTTTTTCCTTTATTTTTTCCAGCCTTTGATTCTTTTCATTTAATTCCTTTTATGTCTTGTTAGTTTATGTTTTTGTAGTTTTCATTTTATGCAATTTATTTCCTAGTTTTTATTGCTTTCTAGATTCAATTTATCTTGTTCTTTTCCATTGAATCTTTATATGTTTCCTTTAGGATTGTTTCTTTAATTTTCTGCCCAGCTTTTTATTTTTTCCTTATTCTTGTGCAAATCCTAAGAAGATCATTGTAATGACTTCACAAAATTTGTGAAGGAAGCCACACATTGTGGTCTTGATCTTTGGATGCACATTGTTCTTCTTATTTGAATTTTTAATTCTATTTTCCTGCACCTATTTTTCTGTTTTTCCAGCCCTTTGTTCTCTGTTTTGGGCATATATTTCTGGTTATTTTGAGTCATTTAATTTCAGTTTTTAATCTTCCAAGTTGTGTCTTAGTTGGTCATGTTGTAGCCCTTTTATTGTCTCTTAATTCTACATAGTTTTGCCTTTTTATTTTTACCATAAAAGTGTGTTATTTCTCTATTGGAAATTGAGCATCAAAGAGGCTTACTCTTGATCCCATGAGTCTCACATGCTATTTAGATCTTAGCATGTTCTTAAAAAAAAAAAATCTTCAAAAAAATTAATGCTGAATTTCTTCCAAATTTCATTCACTTGTTCAATAATTTTAGTATCTTAATTTTGTGCTAGTTTTTGTGGTGATTTTTGTTGATTGGCTCTGAGAGACATGTTGGGTATGATTGGGCTGATTATTGAGTAATCAAGTTGTCCTCAACTTCCATCAAACTCTCCTTGTGCCATTTATTTTTTATCACCTAAAATTACTAGTTCATATTAGGTTGCTTTGTTTCTTAATTTTGCACTTTTGTATATCAACTATGGTGGCCATTTCCTATCCTTTGTTCAAGCACTTATGATTCTTTGACTCCTCACTATATTTGCTACAAAATGTGTTAAGAGGTGTAGCAAAATTGTTTCAAAAAAAAAAAAAAGAAGAAGAAAAGAAATCAAAAGTGTAAAATAAGTAAAAAAAAAAAAAAGAGTTAGTAAAAAGTGCTAAAAACAAGTAAAAAGAGTACAAAAAAATAAAATAAAAATTAGTGCACCTCAAAATTATTAAAAAATTCAAAGGAGTGTTAAATTTTATTGAAATTTTCTTGAATTTATTTGACTATGATTTAGCTACCTTGCTTTACAATTGTGCAAATCATTGAATTTGTTGAGTCTTTTTTGTTTTAAGTCCAATTCTATTTTAGGCCCATTCTAGGAATTTTTTTTTGTGTGCCAACTTTCTTTCTACACCTTTTATTTCTTGCTTGTCCTTATTGGCTTTCTTTGTGTTTGTCAAATAAATTCTTTCCACTTGGATGTGTTCCTATTCATGTTAAGTGCTTTTTATTGCTTTTTGCTTTCAAATTCTACTTCCCTTGGTCTCTTGCTTGGGCGCTTGTTTTCTCTTGGTAGGTAGCCAAATTGTTGAAATTTTCACAAGGGTAGCATCCTTAAGAAGTGTTGATTTAAAACCAAGGAAGAGGAGACTTGAAAAGGAGGTCAAGACTAGAGTGATACACTTGGTGAGGAGCACTTGAAGAAAGGAGCTATATTCAACTACTTTTAATTTTCTTTGTTTAATTTGGGTGTATTTTTAAAGGACATTTTAATTAGAGGTATTGGATGCCCACAAGGATCACCTCTTTTATGTGTAATAAACCTTATTTTCTCGTTTTAGTGTGGATAAGGAATTGGTACCCCTTATTCATACTTAGGAGCACGTTAGAATCCTTTAGCTTTGCTTTAAATTTCTTTATTTGCTTTCAACGTTTTAGAAAGTGTTAGAGTTCCAAAGACTCTTAACACTTTAGGAGAAAACAAAAAAGAGAGGAGTGTTTTGCATATTAGTTCCCTAGGCCTTACACTTTGACATGTTTTCACACACTTCTAGGAGTGTTAGGAGTAGTAATGAAACTAGGGAAAATAAAGGAGAAGAATGTGAGAATAGAATAAAAGAAAAGAATGAGAAGAGTGATAAACCAACCTTGCCCACATATCCATACTCTATTGATTGGGAAATAGTAGAAAAACAACGTAGGGAATTTTGGAAAAATGAGAGAAAACAAAGAGAGATGAGGAAAAGAGAACAAGAGGAACTAGATAGAGAGGAGAGAAAGGAGAAAGAACAAAAAGAAAAGGAGAGACAAGAAAGAAAAGAAAGAAGAGAAAAAGAGAGACAAATAGAGAGTAGGGAAATGAAAAGAAAGAAAGAGAAGCAAGAGAAAAAGAAAGAGAAGAGAGAAGAGAAAAAGAGAAAAAAGAAAAAGAAAGAGAAAAAGAAGAAAACAAAAGAAAAGAGTTAGAGAGAAAAGAGAGAAGAGAAAGGAGAGAAAAAGAGAAGAAAGAATTGGAAAAGAGAGAAAAGGAACAAAATAAGTTAGAAAGAAGGGAACAAATGAAGATACAAAAAGAGAGAGATGCCTATAAGAGCTCTTGTGGTAACATTTACACACATTATAGAGACTTAGAGGAGCCTAAAATAATCCATGACATTCATGCTTCTTCTAGTAAGAAGGAAAACCCTAAGAGACATCCTAAGAAAAAGACAAACCCTTCTATAATTAAACCCAAAAGAGAGTCATCCAAAAGAAAGCATATTGAGAGAAAACCCTTGAGTATGAGTGACACCCCTACCACTAGTTCGAGCACCCGTTTTCGAAGTCCTAAATGTTTTAAGTGTTTAGAAAAAGGGCATATTACTTTGTTTTTCCCCAAAAGAAAAAGGACTTTAAAGGGAACATCAAATGAAAAGGGTATTCATTCATGTGATGATCTCTTCAAAGTGAAACAACTTCTTGGAAGCCATCCTTGTAAGGAAACCCAAACACAAAGAGAGAATGTTTTTCAAACAAGATGCAAAATTTTGGGCAAAACTTGTTCTCTTATTGTGGATGGTGGATCATGTTGTAATTTTTGTAGCACGAGGGTGGTGGAAAAGTTATCACTTGCTACTATTCCTCATCCTTCACCTTATTCTTTGCATGGACTTAATTATGAAGATGGTGTAGTAGTAAGAGAGCAAGTGGAGATTAGCTTCTTCATAGGGAAGTATCACGACAAAGTGTTATGTGATGTAGTCCCTATGGAAGCTAGTCACATGTTGCTGGGAAGGCCGGCAACATGATAAGGAAACTTTGCACAATGGCCTCACTGATAAAATCACTCTCTCTCATAAAGGGAAAAAGATCACCTTACTTCCTCTTACCCCTACCGAGGTTATGGAGGATAGAAGGATCATGAAGCTTAAGAGAGAAAGGGATAAAAATGAAAATAAGGTTGTTGGTAGGAAGACCGAGTCTAAGGAAGATCCGTCTTTGCCTTCAAAGGAGGTTCTCTACATAGAAAAATTTTCCTGCCAACTCTTACAAAAAGAACAAGTTGAATTTGAGGATGTGCCTATATCTTTTGAGCACCTTGATCCACACTCTCAAATCCAACTTGATGAGTGCTCCATTCCACTTAGACTAGTCTCGCCAACTATTTCAAAACCTTTGAGGCTAGTATCTAGTGCAATTGGAGGAGGATGGGGAGCTGTTGTGTGGAGGCACATGCACACTAAAATATTTTCAAACTTTAGTGCCAACCTCTACTACCCCATTCTTAAAAGGCCTCCTTATAGACCTTTCACTTCCCCCAAAATCACTTGTCTGCCTATACTTACTGCTTTCCTTATTTTCTTTCAGACTTTGAAAAAGCGGAAGAAAGACCTCAGGATTTGAGGTCAAATCCTCTCCAAGGGAGAGGAGATGATGCAATCTCACCTAGCATGCATCATGGCTAGGAGGACTCAAGGAAGGCATGACATAGACAAAAGCTCATTGAAGATTCAAAGCCATAGTCTTCGTTATTTTTAGCTTGTAAATATTTTATTTTAATTAGATAAATAGGAAAGTATTTTTAATTCCCTTAAGGCCATGTATTTCCGGCCATCTTCTTAGTTTATAAGGTATAGGTGTCTTTAGTTAAAAAGGAGGAGTAAGCTTATAATGGGTGCATAAGTTAAGACATGATTTTGGGCTAGCCCATTCACATTAAGATATGCTAATTGCACCCATAGGGGGTGAACTTAGGTGCCTCACTTAAGGCCTAAGACTTGGGTTAATTAGTTTTAATCCTAATTAAGCCCAAGTCTCATATTGCCTAGAAAAGTGTGTCCAAGCTCTCCCATTGGGCTATATATACTCATTCCCCCTCATTGTAAAATTTCACCTTTGAGTTGAATGAAAATAGTCTCTTTGTGAGCACATTCTTAGTAAAAGGTCTTGAGGATCCTCTCTCTTGAGGAACCTTTTTCTAGTTGGTTTTTATCAAGGGTTTCTTCCCTTGTGGCAAACCTAAACACTTTGGCTTATCTCTCTTTGAGAGTGGCGCCCCACTTCCATTTTCTTTCCCCTCCATCATCCATTTCATGGTGCTTGGAACCTCAAGGAAAAAGATCAAGGGAGGCATGCATCAACCTATGTTCAAAGGAATTAAATGGGACTGCTAGAAGTAACATTTGATTGCCTACTTTAAGTCTATCCACATTTTCATGTGGGATGTCGTAAAAAAAGAAAATTGCATTCCTTATAACGCACAACTCAACAAGACATCTAGAAACCAATGGAATGAAGAACTAAAGTAGATATTTCTACTTAACTCAAAAGCTAAGAATGCTTTTCTATGTGCTTCCTTAGAATATGTAAAGAGGAACAAACTTAACCTCCTTTCACAAAAGTATGAACTCTTTACTATGGAAGAAGATGGAGACATTGAATTTATTTTTTCTACATTTCAAACTATATCAAATGAATTAAGATCTCTTGGGAAAGTCTACGATAATTATGGTCATATTGGAAAAATCTTGAGATATTTGTCTATAAAATGACAACTACAGGTCACAATGCTTAGAGCTCTCAAAAACCTAGAAACGATGTCTGTAGAGGAGCTCATTGACACTTTAAAAGTGCATGAACAAGAAAATCAATAGAATGAAGAGCAAGAAAAGGAAAATTTTTGGCCCTCAATGTCTAGAAGAAAAATTTAGCATCCAAAGCTCTCTATTTTGATAGCACTTTGTGTGAAGATTCTGATGACAAAGAATCTCATGAGGCTGACAAGCTAGCCTTCATCTCTAACAAGATCAAGAAAATGTGAAAAAAGAAAGGAGGACCTAGATGGAATAATTCCAAAAGGAATATTAGAGAAAGAAAAACAATGAGAAAGGTCTTATAATATGTTATAAGTTCAAGAAACTAGTTTATTTCAAATTAGAATGTCCAGAACTAAAGAAGTCCACCCTAAAGGAAAAAATCTTCAAAAAGAAAAATAATAAAAGCCTATTAAACATGTCAGAAGATCTTAACAATAATGTAGATGATGAAGAACAGGTGGTAGTAGTGTGTCTCACATTTACTTTGCACTTCTGAAGCTATGGACTTTGGTATACTCCTTTTTCTAACAAGGCACATAGAAGAACATTCCTAGCTTTTAAGTTGAGTAAAAATCTCTGTTTTTTTTTCTTCATTCATTGATTTTTAAGAATCTCGTTGAGTTATGCATTTCATAAGAAATGTGATTTTCATTTTCCACCATATCACCCATGTCAATGTAGACAAACTTGAAGTAAGAGATCATATGTTCCTTTAAATTGTTGTATTTGTCACCTCTAAACAAACGTGATCTATTTGTTATGTACCCCTTTGCAAATTTCATTTAATTTTTTATCCTTTTAGTTTTATACTTGAATATATTATTAATTATATATATTGAAGTACTTTTATATAGAAACGTGTATTAGATTAATACTAGAGATATAAATAAGTATGTAGTATCAAGACTATATTCTACAAAATAGTAAGTTTCATACATTATGACTTCTAAAACATTCTCAAGATCCTGATGCTTTGGTTGCATCAAGTTTGTGTGCTAAGCCCTTTGGTCATTTCCTACATAATCAAACCATAGGTTTTAAGGGAAATATAGATCAAACATTCATGTTTGGCTAAGCCCCTTTTTTCTAATGTTATGATATAGCTCTTTGTAATTCCTCATTGCACTTTTTCTGATTGTTTAATATCATTCAATGATTAATTTACTTTTCTATGCTACCTTCGTATATCTTAATTATTCGAATAATCACAACCATTGATTTTGAATATTAGTTGCACATTAATTGCTTGAGCAGTCATGATCATTGATGTTTGAGCTATCAATCTGGGAAGCAAATAAGTTAATGTATTTTGTTTGTTAACATCTTAATTGTTTAAATAGTCATGATCATTGATATTTGAATGATTGATCTATGAAGCAAATATGGTCTTATCTCGGTAGAATCAACCAAATTCATCGAGCAAACCTCTTATTGGACAAAAAGGAACTGATCTTAATTTGGAGTCTTGCATGATCAAACTGGATGACAAATTAGGATTATAGTGTAGTGTGTGTGATCAAACTTACTACAATAAACGATAGTAATGTATCGATAACCGTTGAATGAGATTGCTTAGTAAAAGAGGGCAGAAGCATTGTAGTGAAATCACAACCTTAGGACTTAACTCATTGCATTCGAAACAAATATTATCTTTTGTTTCACTATCCACTCTAATTCCAAACCATTCTGACTCACTAATTAGACAACATTCTCGTTAATCAATTGCTCTCTTATATCTTAAATCAAATTAAGAACAAGATATGGTCTCTTGGATACAATATCCGAACTTAGGTCTATTGTTACTACTGCGTATGGTATGTTTACCTTTAATCGATAATATTATCCACATTAAGAGGCAAGGCAGACTTACCCTTAGTTTGGGGGAAGAGAAAGTCAATTTTGCAATATTCAATTCAAAGAAAAAGTTTGTCTAATTTGTTGCGCGCAATTTAATACATGCTAAAAATAACAATATTGATAGCTTAGTTAAATTTAAGCAGTTGGATATGAGTTGTGGACCAAAACTCAAACCACCAATAAGGGAACCTCCTTTTATGAAGATAAAACCTGTTTTGTCCAACTATGTTGATGACAGATAAAGAAGCCCTTGGGTGAACATTCATGACATGAAAGGTATTGACTCCACAATGAGAACCCTTGGGAATTATAAATAGGATAAATTGACACATTTAAGTGACACAAGCAAGGGAGACATTGAAAAAATAGTTCAGGCTAAAAAATAGGCTACCCTAGTAAAACCACATCTTAACTGTCAGGCTCGAGACGATAAACAAGCATTTGTTAGGAGGCAACCTATCATTCTATGATTTTTCTTTTCTTTTGATTTTTTTTAAATTTATTTTTCCCATTGCAATCTACATTTATTTTATTTATTTATTGTATTTTTTTTTTATTTTCTTACATCATTTGTTAGTAATATTATGATATTCTTCGTGCACTAGAGACATTGCTAGTTTTTAAGTGTAACTCAAGGGTTATATTATGTAAACTATCTTACTTTCCTACACTGGACATGAATATGCTAATACTGAACATTCTCTTTTTTTTAGAATCACAAGAAAAAAATGATAAGTAAATTAAGAGTTTTTCTTATAAAGGATTTGAGTAATTAGCATAGCTTAAGGTGTAGTTCTTTGACATACTAACTATAAAAATAGCAAGGATCGAGGTTCTGAGGTTACATTACATACAACCTCTTGATTTTTTTTCTAAGTGTGAATATCTCTAAGCCTAGTAACCTCTGACTATTATGTTGAAGTTTGTGTCTTGTGAATTCACTTCTTTGCTTGCTAATTTTTTGGATATTTTATAGGTTTTCTTTCAAGTCACTGCCTAATTGAAAATAATTGTCCTTAGTTTCCCAATTTGACCTTATGAACGTATTTATTTGTCACTCAATTTTCTCTTACATATATTTAATGAGTGACTCATTATCATCATATCATGAAGTAACCTCTAAAAAGGAATAGTGACAAAAGTGAAAAGGAATTTAAAGATTACCTCTCAAAAGAAGAAACTCAACTCTACCTCTTTCAACAAAAAATGATATATATATATATATATATATATATATATATATATATATATATATATATATAAATTTAAAAGAAAGAGAAAAAGAAGACAGAAAAATCAAAGAAAGTATATATTCAGATCAAGGTTCATTGCAAAGTTCTAAAAATAGAGAGATTGTTTCTTGGAAATCTTAGTGTCCTTAAAAAATTAGCTTATAATTTTTTTCTGATATTTTTTAGCCCTTTGCATTTTCTGTTTCTTTTTTTATTTTCCACACGTGACACAACTATCCTGGCACCATAACATCCTTGTAAAAACTACATAATTTCTTGTTTTATGGTGAATTCATTTGACATGACTAATATACAATTATCCTAAGTAACCTTACTTGGATTGATATTTGAGTGCTAAAATTCTCTTGTCCCTAAACACTCGAATGTGGTAAGATGAACACCTTCTCTTGGCAATTAACTACATTTTTGGCTCAAAGTCTAATTAGGATTTCTATGAGAAGACTCATTTTTAAAAATGATCCAATGAATGTTCTTTTCAACTAAAATAATTACTTGAGGGTAAGTAATGTACAAGTGTGGGGAGGTTTGATAAACCAAATTTTGACCTTATTTTTATCATGTTTAATACTTGTTGTAAGGGAAAAAACTACATATTTGTTAACAAAACTCATTTTTTAGTGTTTACTATCACTTTAGATAGGTACTTAAGAAACACGAAGAAAAAGGGACAAAATCGACATTTTTTAGAGAAATTATTAAATATCTAAGTCAGCACGATCGTGCTCAATTAAGCATGTCATGCTAGGTTAACACAGTCTAAAAAGTCTGTCAAAATAAATACAGCCATGCTTAATTCAGCACATTCATTTTGCAATTACAAATTCTTGAGCACGACCATGCTCAATTAAGCATAATTTTCTTAATTAAGCACGACCGTGCTTACCAAGATTATGAGTAAAACATTAAAACAAGCACAACCATCTTAATTCTAGCACACTCGTGCTAAAAACCCCAAATTCTTCATATAAATACTAGAATATGAGAAACAAAAGGGAATTGACTTTGGTTTGGACAAAGACTTAGATTTGTGACCTGGAGGCGAGGAACGAGAAGGAAGTTTTGGATTGAGTCAATTCACAGTGCTCTGTATCATTAATTATTTCCTTTATCATTAATGCATTATGTAACTAACGTAATAATTAATCATTTCACCCCTCCCTTTTTCACACTCTTCTTTTTCTCTTTTTATTCTATTCTTATATTCCTATTTTTGCTTTTCTCTTTTATCTTCCCTAGTTTATTACTACTTATAACACTCCTAGATGATGAGACCATGTCTAGCCAAGAATCTATCACTAGGGCCATGGCTAGAAGGATTGAAGAAGACCTAGCCCCTGCAAACAAAAAAAGACTTCACCTCCTGTGGAGAGTGAAAATATTAGGATAGGAACTTTAGTTAATAAAAAATAATTTTCCTTTATTTTAATTTTGAGGAGCATTAGGAATTTAATTTGGGATATGTATTTAGTCCATTTTTTATTTTAGGAGGTGTCTTAGGAATTTAGAGGTGGATTTAGCTTTTTGGGTCTTTATGAAGGAAATAAGGGGTAGCCTTGATATCTACACCCTCTTTTCCTACATAAACCCCCTAATCTAATAAGAAGGAATCTTGACCCTTGGTTTGAGAGACTTGGGTGCCAAGTTTGATGATCTAAGGAGGGAATTATTTCTCAATCCTCTTTCCTTAGATCTCCCTTTTTAATCCTAACCCTTCTTTTTTAGGTTATCTTGTTAAAGAGGTTAACTACCTCTATAAATAGGAGCTCTTCCCCTCACTTGTATTTTTTACACTTGAATTTAACCATATAAACCATATTGGCTGTGAGGTTCTTACATTGAGTGTCCCCTCTTCTCCTTTGTAAGAGCTTCTAAGAGTTATAAAGGGATTCCTCCCTTGTGGCCTTTCCTTTTTGGCTTATCAAACCTAGTGTTTGTGGTGCCTCACCCCCTTCCTTTCCTCTCCATAAATTAATTTTCCTTCCAAGTGACCTTAGAAAGGATCCTTTGGGCAAGTGATCATCAATTATCACATCAAGTGGTATTTAGAGCTAGTTTATAAAGGTCACACTCTTTCTAAAAAAAATTTACTTGCGTTGTTGTTTATCTCTTTGATCTCTTTATTTTAAAGTCCTTCATTTTTTGTCATCTTTATTTCCTTTATTGTCTAGTAGTATAGCTTTTTATTCTTGCTATTATATGTGTTTTTGTTTCCTATCTATGCGCCTATGTTCTATTTAATTTGATGCAATTTTATTTGTCCCTTTCTTTGCATCTTATTTTCGTGTTCAAGTTGTTTAGTTTTCCCTTGGTTTTTTATGTTAAAGTGTGCCTAAGAAGTTGTGACCATTAAACTCACATGGTTGAAGATTTTTCCACACCATTGTGGTGATCAACTTTGGGCACTTTGTTGCGCCTTTTGTTTCAAGTCTCTTGCTGAAATTTTTACTCTATTTTTAGGTGTGTTATTTTTCTTAATCTTGTGTTTTGTCAAATACTAGTCATGTTAGTTTCCTATTTTGTCTCCTTTAAATTCCTTTGGTTTTAGCCTCTCAAAATTTTTACAAAAAGCCTTAAAAACATTTTGAATTGAGCTCCTAAGAGGTGAACCTCTTGTTGAGTCTTTGAAGTCTTTTATGTTTTTAGTTCAAGCATAGTAATCTCTTTGTTGTTCTTAAATATTTTCTCAATTCAATCTTTATATGCTTCTTGTTTTATGTTGGATTATTAGTAGCTTTCCACTTGGTTTACCTTCACTATTGGTGCCTCTTTATGGAATTTTAGCTTGGGCAAATTGTGTTATTAATTTGAGCAATCAATTTACTTCAAAATCAGCCCTAAATAATTCCTTAAGAACCATTAGTTCAGTGGTATTTGGAACTTCTAAATTGTTTTGCCTGTAGTTACATGCATTGCTTAAAAATTGTGTGACCTTACTTTGTTCTTATTTGCTCAAGCGTTATCATTTAAAACATCCTCATTAAATTTTCAATTCAACAAGCTATTAGGTGCAACAAAATGATTAGAAAAAGTTAAAAAAAATATATATTAGAAAAAGTTAAAGTTAAAAAAAAAGAAGAAGATAAATAACTCAAAAGAAAGACAATTTTGAAGTTGTGTACCTAATAGTAGAAACATTTGATATGAGGACCCAATTATGATTCAAAAAAATTACTTGAATAAGCCTTTTAGCTTTTGGTCACTTAAATTTTATTAAGTTTGCAACTATTGGTTTCATTTTTTGTTTGAGTCTTTTTTCATCTCCACTTTTAAAGCTAATCTAGGAAAGTTATTTGTGTGCTACCTTCATTTGTGAGCCTTATTTTTTCTTGCTTGTCTTCTTTACTTTTTTGAGTTTGTCATTGTTTAATCTATCCAGTTGGATTTGTGAACCTTGTTTTCACCTTTGTTTGTTGTCTTGTTTTGTATTCGGCCTTGGTAAAGAAAGCTTTGGAAAGGCGTCATACATAAAATTTTGGCAGGTCCAAACAAGAGGAAAAAGGGTAGCATTCTTGGGGTAGATTGATGCAACTCAAAGGGGCTTAATCAAAAGGAGTCAAACACCAAAAAGCTTGGAGTGAAGACTTTGTTTTATTTTTTATGATTTTTATCGTGTAAACTTAATTTTAGATTAGGAGTTTGAGTGCCTTTAATGCCCTACCTTGGTTTGTAATATTTTTTATTAATTTTAGCTTAGTTCCTCGTTAATTAGGTGAAGAAGGAAGAAGTGGTACACTTCCTTCAACACCTTAGGAGCATGATTAGAACCCTTTCTCTTTTGCATTCTTGCACTTTTAATTTTTTTGCAAAAAACATGCAGAGGCTAAGAGTTTCAAAGACTCATCAAGCCACCTTAGGTGAGAAAACAAAAAAGAGAGGAGTGTTGCTTGAAAACAATTTTTTGGCCCACACACATTCTAGTGCACATAGTTGTTCATCAAGTAAGAGTGTTAACCAAAGAAAACCTTCTAAGGGAGACACTCTTGAAAACCTTAACTTAGAATTTAGGGAATGGATGGATAAAGAAAAACATAGGAGAGAAGAAAAAGAGAGAAAAAAAAGCAATAAAAGAAAAGGAAAAACAAAAAAAGAAGGAAGAGTTAAAAAAAGAGATGTTGGAAATGAGAAAAGAGAAAAAATAGCGAGAAGAGAGAAGACAAAGAAAGAGAAGAGAGGATGGAGAAAGGAGAAGAAGGAAAGAACTAGAAAGAAAAAGAGAAAAAAAGGAAGAAGACAGAAGGAGAGGAGAAAAGAGTAAGAGGAGATATGGGAGAGAAAGTGATAGAAAGAAGAAAGAAATTCTCATAAGATCTCCATCTAGGCATTTTAGCTCTAATGAAGAAGAATACTATGAAAATCAACATAAACATCACTCTCATTCATTATACCATCATCATTCTCCTCAAGAAAACACAAATCATGCTAGGGAGCCAAAGGTAGACCTACCCCATTTTCATGGTAGGGAAGATATTGAGACTTACCTAGATTGGGAAGTCAAACTGGAACAACTCTTCCAATGCTATGAAATAAGGGAAGAAAGGAAAATACCTTTGGCCTCCCTTAGTTTTCAAGGTCATGCTTTGCATTAGTGGATGAGTTAGTCAAGGATAGGGTCCGTAAACAAATGCCTTGATGAGTTGGTAGAACTTTGTGTAAGAGCTGAGAATTAACTCAAGAGAAAAAAATTTAAAAAAGATTCTTCCTCTTACCCAAAGAAAGACCAACTTAAGGAGAACTTTTTCAAGGGTTTTCCTAAAGAGGAACCCAAACACTTTCAAGATACAAAAACACCTCATGTAGAGAGAAAACTCTCTACTACTAAGCCTACTGAGAGGAAAAGTAGTATCAAATGCTTCAAATGTCTTAGGAGAGGCCACGTTTCCTCTCAATGCCCCAACAAGAAAACCATGATCATGAGGGGGACAAGACATTTGTAGTAAAAATAACTCATCTTCCTCCTCTATTGAAAGTGAGGAAGAAATAGGACATACATTTGAAAAAGAGTGTGAAGAAGCTTTTCCTTATGAGGAGGACCTCCTTATGGTTCAAAGGCTTCTTGAAAGCCAACCTCTAGAGCTTTGCGAGTCACAAAGAGAGAACATCTTCCATACAACATGTAAAGTAAATGATAAAGTATGTTCTCTTGTTATTGATAGTGGCTCCTATTGTAACTGTTGTAGCTCTAGGTTGGTTGAAAAGCTAGCCTTGACTACCATGCCTTGTCTGAAACCTTACAAATTGCAATGGATCAATGAGAAAGGGGAGATGGTAGTCAATGAACAAGTTATGGTTCCAATTTCCATAGAATCTTATAATGATGAGATTCTTTGTGACATAGTTCCTATGGAGGCTGGCCATATCCTATTGGGGAGACCACGACAATTTGACAAAAAAGTCATTCACCATGGTCACTCTAACCATATAATCCTCACCCTTTGTCACCTTCTCAAGTGGTTGAGGATCAATTTGCAATGAAAAAGAAAAGAGTTGAGGAAAAACAAAAAGAAAAAAAAAACACAACAAGCTTCACCCCTAAAGCTTGAAAGGGGTAAAGAGAGAGAGTCAGAAGGTGATTCCCCTTCCAAAGGGAATGATAGTAAAAGGAGCCTATTTGCTACTAAACGTGATTTAAAAGAAGATCTTTTAACTAACAAGCCCTTTTATCTCCTCTTTTGAAAAGAGGCATCAAATCCTTCTCCCATTCTGTATTCTTCTACTAAGAGCACTGCCACAACTTATGCACATGAGCACATTCCTCAAGGGGTTCAAGATATTTTAAAGGAATTTGATTATATATTCCCTAATGAGGTGCTGAAAGGACTTCCTCCCATTAGGGTAATAAAACATCAAATTGATTGGTGCCTAGCGCAATTCTGCGCAATAGACCTGCCTATAGGACCAACCCTATGGAGACCTAAGAGATTGAGTCTCAAGTGAATGAGCTGTTGGAGAAGGGCTGAGTTCAAAAAAGCCTAAGCCCTTGTGTTGTGCCAGTCTTGTTGATGCCTAAGAAGAATGACAATAGAGGATGTGTGTTGATTGTCGTGCAATCAACAACATCACCATCAAATATAGGCATCCAATCCCCCGCCTTTAATGACATATTGGATGAATTGCATGGGGCAAACATATTTTCAAAAACAGATCTTAGAAGTGGTTACCACCAAATAAGGATTAAAGAGGGTGATGAGTGAAAAACTGCTTTTAAGACTAAATTTGGTCTTTATGAGTGGTTGGTTATGCCCTTTGGGCTAACCAATGCCCCAAGCACATTCATGCACTTAATGAATCATGTATTGAGGGATTGCCTTGGTAAATTTTGTGTAGTTTACTTTGATGACATTTTAGTTTACTCTAGGAACCTATATGATTATTTAGGACATCTAAGGCATGCTTTTTCTCTTCTTAGGAATAGTCATCTTTTTTGTAACTTAGAAAAATGCACCTTTTGTGTAAATAGTGTAGTTTTCCTAGGTTTTGTAGTTAGCACAAAAGGGGTCCATGTTGACCCCGAAAAGATAAAAGCTATTCAAGAATGACCCACCCCAAAGAGTGTGACAGAGATCAAAAGTTTTCATGGTCTCGCTGGATTTTATAGGCGCTTTGTGCCTAATTTCTCCACACTCTTCGCACCAATAAATGATTTGGTGAAAAAGAAAGTTCCTTTCTTTTGGGGTGAGAAACAAGAGAAAGCTTTCCAGGTAATTAAGCATAAACTGACCCATGCACCAGTTTTGGCATTACCTGACTTTTCTAAAACATTTGAACTTAAATGTGATGCCTCTGGTGTAGGTGTGAGAGCTGTCTTGTTGCAAGGATGACACCTAATTGCATATTTAAGTGAAAAACTCAATGGTGCCCCCCTCAACTACCCCACCTATGATAAGGAGTTTTATGCTCTAATTATGGCCTTTCAAACTTGGGAGCATTACCTTGCTCCCAAGGAGTTTGTCATTTATAGTGACCATGAGTTACTAAAATATTTGAGGGGTCAAGGTAAATTGAACAAAAGGCATGCAACATGGGTGGAATATCTTGAATCCTTATCCTATGTCATCAAGTACAAGAAAGGAAAACAAAATGTGGTGGCTGATGCTCTTTCTAGGTGTCATGCCCCTTATTATTCCTTGAGTGCAAAAATCTTGGGATTTGATGACATTCGAGCTATGTATCCTTCTGACAAGGATTTCGGCCCCATCTTTGTTGCCTCTGCATATGCATTCGCATTAAAGGCCCGTGATGGGTACTTCATTAGTGAAGGGTATCTCTACAAAGGGAGTAAAATTTATATCCCCAAGGATCAATTAGGAACTTACTCACAAAAGAGAGCCATAAAGGTGGGCTCATAGGGCATTTTGGGATTTCAAAAAACCCTCATGCTTTTACGAGAAAAATTCTTTTGGCCCCATATGCGTAGAGATGTCCATAGACATTGCTCTAGATGTATAGCTTTCTTGCAAACAAAGTCTAAAGCAATGGCTCATGGACTATACACACCTTTACCTGCTCCTTTTGCACCTTGGGAGGATATCAACAAGAATTTCATCCTTGGGCTCCTAAGAACCCAACCAGGTGCAGACTCCATATTTGTGGTAGTGGACCGATTTTAAACAATGACCCATTTTATTCCCTGCCACAAAGTGGATGATGTGAGCAACATCGCTAGACTTTTCTTTAAAGAGGTTGTCCAATTGTATGGTATACCCTCTTCAATAGTATCAGATAGAGATGTGAAGTTCCTTAGCCACTTTTGGAAAACTCTTTGGGCTAAGTTGGGAACTAAACTTTTTTTTTCCACTACCTGTCACCCTCAAACTGATGGACAAACAGAAGTGGTGAATATATCTTTATTGACTATGCTAAGGGCTCTCCTTAAAGGCAACCATAAGTCTTGGGATGAGTATCTTCCTCACATTGAATTTGCTTATAACTGGGCGGTTCGTAGAACCACCAAGCATTCTCCATTTGAGGTGGTCTATGGCTTTAATCCTCGTACTCCTCTAGATCTTTTACCTCTTCCTCTTTCTGTTACTGTGGATAAAGAAGGAGAGACAACAACCATTTTTGTAAAAGAATTACATGAGAAGGTTAAAGCTAACATAGAGCGTCAATCCTTGAGAGATGTTACTTTCGCCAATAGGGGGAGGAAAGAGGTCATCTTTGAAAAAGGCGATTGGGTATGACTTCACTTGAGAAATGATAGATTTCCTTCTCAAAGGAAGTCCAAACTTAGCCTTAGAGGAGATGGACCTTTCCAAATCCTTGGGTGGATCGGTAATAATGCCTATGTTTTAGATTTGACTAAGGATTATGGGGTAAGCACCAGTTTTAATGTTTCTGATTTCTCTCCATTTGTAGGTGTTGAAAATGATGAAGACCCCATGTATTTGAGGTCAAATCCTCTCCAAGGGGAAGGAGATGATGAGGCCATGTCTAGCCAAAGATCTATCACTAGGGCCATGGCTAGAAGTATTGAAGAAGACCTAGCCCTTGCAGACAAAGGAAGACTTCACCTCCCGTGGAGAGTGAAGATATTAGGTTAGAGACTTTAGTTAATAAAATGTAATTTTCCTTTATTTTAATTTTGAGGAGCATTAGGAATTTAATTTAGGACATGTATTTATTCCTTTTTATTTTAGGAGGTGTCTTAGGAATTTAAAGGGTGGATTTAGCTTTTTGGGTCTTTATGAAGGAAATAATACACTTTCTTTTCCTACATAAACCCCCTAAGCTAATAAGAAAGAATCTTGGCCCTTGGTTTGAGAGACTTGGGCGCCAAGTTTGATGATCTAAGGAGAGGATTTTTCTCAATCCTTCTCCCTTAGATCTCTCCTTTTAATCCTAGCCCTTTTTTTTTTGGTTATCTTGTTCAAGAGGTTAGCTACCTCTATAAATAGGAGTTTCTCCCCTCACTTGTATTTTTTACACTTGAATTTAACCATATAGACCATATTGGCCGTGAGGTTCTTATCTTGAGTGTCCCCCTTTCTCCTTTGTGAGAGCTTGTAAGAGTTATCAAGGGACTCCTCCCTTGTGACCTCTCCTTTTTGGCTTATCAAACCTAGTGTTTGTGGCGCCTCACCCCCTTTCTTTCCTCTCCATAAATCCATTTCCCTTCCAAGTGACTTAGAAAGGATCCTTTGGGGCAAGTGATCATCAATGATCACATCACTAGTTTTATTACTACTCCTAACACTCCTAGATGTGTGAAGATATTTCAAAGTGGAAGGCGTAGGGAACTAAGATGCAAACCCTCCTTTCTTTTTAAGTTTTCTCAACTAAAAGTGACTTAAGCCTTTAGAACTTAAGCACTTCCTAAACGTGAAAGAAATAAAGAATTTAAAGACAAAGATTAAGGACTAACGTGCTCCTAAAGAAGGGGTACCAATCCCTCACTCACACTTAAATGAGAAACTAAAATTTATTACAATCAAAAGAGGTAACCCTTATGAGCATCTAACACCTCTAATTAAAATGACCCCAAATTACACCCAATTTAAAACAAAGAAATTAAAAGAAATCTTGAATGCTCTTTCTTCCAAGTGCTCTTTCACCAAGTGTTTCACTCAAGTCTTGATCTCCTCTTTAAGTCCTCTCTTCCTTGGCTTAGATCAACACTTCCTAAAGATGCTACCCTTGTGAAATTTTAACAATTTGGCCACCTACCAATAGAAAACAAATGCCCAAGCAAAGAGACAAGAAAAGTATACTTTGAAAAAGAAAACAAGGAAATCACTAATAAAAAAAAGATAAACATCCAAGTGGTAAGAATTATTAAGACAAACTCAAAGAGAACCAAAAATGACAATCAACCAAGAAAGGTGTGGAAAGAAAGTAAGGATACAAAAGAATCCTAGAGTGACACTAAAATAGAATTGGACTTAAAACAAAATGATTTACAAAATTTTTTAAGATTTGTACTAACTTAAAGCATCATGGCTGAATCATAAAGAAGATTATTCAAGAAATTTTTAACAAGTTTAAACACTCCTTTAAAATGAATTACACAAATTTGAGGTGCACTAATTTTTCTCTCTTTTTATATCTTTTTTTAACACGTTTTACTAACACTTTTTTTTACTTATTTTGATTTCTTTTCTTCGTTTTTTTTTCTTTTTTTGAAACAATTTTGCTACACCTCTTTTACAAACTTGAAAGCAAATATGACAAGGAGTTTAGGAGAAATAAATGCTTGAAATAAAAGTAATGAACCAACCACAAAAATTGAATAAAAAGTGCAAACTAAAGAAAAAAAAGGCAACCTAATATGCACTAGTAATTTTCGGTGATTATAGTAAGGCCTCAAATGAGAGTTTTATAGGATTTAAGGTTTATGCTATAGTTTATGTTGAAGCATTGATTACAAATGACTCAATCTATCTATGGTAACCACCCTTACTTTTAATAAATGGAGATGCACACAAATGAAAGAGAATTTGGCCTAAAAGATTTACATAAGTTTGTGGGTCCGCTGCAGTAGAAGACTTTTATTGGCCTGTCAATATATCCTGATTAACTTATTGATGCTATTTTTAACTAGAGAGAAGACTTAGATTAAATAGGAGCAATCTAAGAAAAATAAAAAAAGATTCAATGAAAAAAAAAAATTGTTTTTTAGTAGTTTGGAAAATGGAAATTGCGTTGCCCTTTTTTGTTTCGATTTATTTTATCTCATTTTTAAAGAACTCGGAAAAAAATTCAATTTTTATTTTTCTAGTTTTTAAATTTTTAAATTAAAATTAATTCTTAATATTTAAAAAAAAAACAAAATAAATAATCACCCGTGTTAGAAAACATATTCAATAACTTTACTTTACCTTTGTAATGTCTTCCACCTTTTGTAGCAACAACAACTCCTCTAGCTATCTTTTTAAATAGTAATATGTTAAGCTTATTTCTGTGATATTTTATTGTTTTTTATTTCTTTGAATATTTACGATAATGCCATATTATATAGGGTTTGCTCGATAATAAGTTTCAAAAACATATATTAATGTAGAAATTTTACAATAAATAAATAAATAAATATATATATATATATATATATATATATATATAAAAGTTCTTTGCAAATAATATATATTATGTTTATAATTATAATTTATATCTATAAATGTATAAATAATATGGACTAAAATATATTATATATCAATAAATTTAGTATAATAAATAGAATTTACACACTACCTGTTGTTTGTATGATTTTTTAAAATATTAATTGGTAAAATCGAAATACTTATCAAAATATAAATTATTATGATTAACTGTGAATGTAAAATTTAAAATTTGTTAAATAATAATTATACTCATTCTTTAAAGCCTATAATGTAAAAATAATTTATTTAGATTAGTGTTAAATGTATAGTCATAATAGAGAATTGAATTTCAAAATTTTTGTTTGGACCATTAATTTTGTTTTATTTATAATCTAAAAATAATTTATTTAAATTAGTGTTAAATATAAGTCTATTGACTTCGCTGTTTAATATTTTAAAAAGTAATATAAATATAATTGATAAAAAATGATTTAGCATTAATTGCAACAAAAGAAAAAAAGAATTAGCAACATTCATTCACTCAATGTGGAAGAGCTTGTGCACCTCTTGTATGATTTAGCATTAATTGACAGCGGATCACTCCGATTCCATACAAATTAGTGAGGTTATTCTGAGTCACACCAAATCAAAAGCAAGTCTAGTATGATTATTAAATCGACCTAAACCGACTCGGTTGACATTTAGGTCTTGGACCTATCCATCAAACCAATTGGACTGGTCAGATTTTAAAACTATGTACATGACCTGATAGATAAAACGTAATATTTCTTTTAACTAAACTATAAGATGAAACATTAAAACATAAATAGAAAATCACGTGAAAAGCAAATATTTATTTGTGACTTTTTTAACACAAAACACAACAGTTTTGTTACATAAAGAAACCGTAATGGAAAATAATTTTATATTTAACATTAAATTATAACTCTTTATTTATATAAATTTTAAAATATTAATTATTAAACTTAACAAACTATCATATATATAAAAAATTATAATTAAATATTAATATAAAACTTTTTACATTGACACTATTATAAGTATTTTTCTCTTCTAAATTTCTCACCTAAAACTTTAAAGTTTCCTAAGAATATTTTAGCAGTAAACAAATGTGTCTATACACATACATAGACATATGTGTGATATATATATATATATATATATATATATATATATATATATATATATATATAGATAAATAGATAGATAGAGGACAACTCAGGTGAAAAAAAGGGTTACGGTGAGAAATGAGAAAACATAATAATAATCATAGGATTTCAATAAACGGTTCAGATTTAATTGTTAATTAAACAAGCTCACATGATTCTCTCACACAGAAACTTCTCTCAGAAACTAAATATTTGTCTGTTGCTCTTCATTTATTTTTTTTATCAATCATATTACTTAAAAAGATTTTAATTTTACACTTAATAATGATTTACATTAATTTTTATATATAATTTATTTTATTTTAAATTTGGGGGAGGGATCATGGCCCCCAAGTGGTGGTAGTGTCAATGGCGTATGGTGGGTGTGGTGGTAGAAATGGTAGTGGTGGTAGAAATGGTAGTGATGGTGGCGATGGTGGAGATTGACGGTAGCGGTGACGATGATTGATAAAAAAAAATAAATAAAGAACAACAGAAAAATATTTAATTTCTGAGAGAAGTTTTTGTGTGATAGAACTACGTGAACTTGTTTAATTAACAATTAAATCTGAACTGTTTATTGAAATCCTATAGTTATTATTATGTTTTCTCATTTCTCACCATAACCCTTTTTCTCACCTGAGTTGTCCTCTTTCTCTCTCTCTATATATATATATATATATATATATATATATATCATACACATCCACTTATTCTTTTTCTTCTAACATTTATTATCTGTCAGTCTTTTGTCTCTCTCTTTTCCCAATGACTAAGATGTTTCTCACATGTTCTTTTCTCTGCTAAGGATTGATATATGCTCATCTCACTCTCATTTAGATGATGACTTTCTCACATATAATAGATGTATTATTAAATAAATAAGTCATCCAAATTAATTTATTATAATTTCTTGCATTAAATATATATAAATTTATTAATAGGTTAATTAGTTTCTACCGTTTTTAATAAAAATGTATCCACATTTTTTTTATTCAACGATAAATAATTTTAGTATAAAAATAATAATTTAAATATTAGGGTGACAACTTGGGAATGGAGAAGTTAATTATTTTATTCTCTATTTTAATTAAAATCAAGGTAAGTTGCAAATATAAATGTGTTTACCATGATATTTATATTTACATTTTTGTTTTACCTTAATTATAAGTATATTCATGTAATATTAAGTTATAATTTATAAATATATTACAAAAAGTCAACATGTATGTAGTATTCTTTAGTCACCTATCACTCCAAGTTTTTTAATTAAAAAAATAACTATAGTATTAGACACGGTTTTAAATGTAAGAACAAGTTGGGAATATTATGGAGAATAGGTCAAATCATAAGGTCCACAACCTTAATTAATTTTGTCAAATAAAAATTTGAGGTAGATACTAATTTGACTTCCTACTTTCTAGCAAATGCAAAAGACATCAACCAAAGCACTCATTGCTCTAACTGAAAAAAAGTAATAAAAGCTATTTTTGGTGGTTGTAATGACCGTTTTTTAACCATCAAAAGTGCGTTGCATTTACCTATAAAGCTCAAGTTTACAAGTTTGAGTAACACAAGTGACAAAAGAGGAAAGAAAAACAAAAGGAGTATATTAATCAGAGTGATCATAGTGGTGTTTTGTCAGAGAAGTAGATTAGGGTTTAAGCTGAGAGATTTGTGATAACTAGAATACAATTTGAAAGAATATGGCAGGTGGGTCTTTCGTTGATACAAGCGGAGCACATCATTATGAAGGAAAAGTCACAGCATTTGTGTTGATTACATGTTTTGTGGCTGCCATGGGAGGTCTTCTCTTTGGATATGATCTTGGTATTACAGGAGGAGTAACTTCTATGGACTCATTTTTGATTAAATTCTTCCCTTCTGTGTATAAAGAAATGAAAAATGAATCAGAAAGCAAGAATCAATATTGCAAATTTGACAATCAAGTTCTTACATTATTTACCTCTTCCTTATACCTTGCGGCATTGCTAGCCTCTTTTTTTGCCTCTGCTACAACTAGAATGTTTGGACGTAAACCCTCAATGTTTTTTGGTGGCTTGTTTTTTCTTATTGGTGCATTGTTGAATGGGCTTGCCATTAACATTGAAATGCTTATCATTGGTCGTATATTGCTAGGCTTCGGTGTGGGATTTTGTAATCAGGTAAGAGTTTGCATCAATTATCCTACTCTCTTTGATTTTGAAAAGGTAAATAATAATTAACTTTAATCTCTGCTTATTACATGCATAAATAGTCTGTACCAGTGTATTTGTCTGAAATGGCTCCAGCAAATATTAGAGGAGCACTCAATATTGGCTTCCAAATGATGATTACAACTGGTATCCTAATTGCAAATCTAATCAACTATGGTACGTCCAAGCATGCAAATGGATGGAGATATTCCTTAGGCATTGGAGCTGTACCAGCTGTTATATTGTGCATAGGATCAATTTGTTTAGGTGAAACACCTAATTCTTTGATTGAAAGAGGCCAACATGAAAAAGCTAAGGAAATGTTGCAGAAGATTCGTGGCACCAAGAACATTGAAGAGGAATATCAAGATCTTGTTGATGCTAGCGAAACAGCTAAAATGGTCGAGCATCCATGGAAGAACATTACACAACCAAAATATAGGCCTCAACTCACTTTTTGCATTTTCATTCCAGCCTTTCAACAACTCACTGGCATTAATGTCATCATGTTTTATGCTCCAGTCCTCTTTAAGATTTTAGGGTTCGGAAATGACGCTTCACTCATGTCTGCAGTTATCACTGGAGGTGTTAATGTTGTTGCTACATTTGTTTCTGTCTTCACAGTGGACAGGTTTGGAAGAAGGGTATTATTTCTTGAAGGTGGTGTACAAATGCTTATTTGTCAGGTAAAAATTGACAATTCTAATGCTTTTAATTACAATTATCATTTGTATAAATATACTTATATGTGTGACTAATTACATATAAATATTGGCTGTAGGTTATTGTTGGAATCTTGATTGCTTTGAAGTTTGGGTTGAATGGTGTAGGATCATTTGCCAAAGGAGAAGCCGACCTGCTCTTGTTCTTTATTTGTGCATATGTTGCAGCATTTGCATGGTCTTGGGGGCCGTTGGGTTGGTTGGTGCCTAGTGAATTATGTGCTCTTGAAGTTCGAGCAGCCGGCCAAGCTATTAATGTTGCAACCAACATGTTCTTCACATTTGTCATTGCTCAAGTCTTCCTCACCATGCTTTGCCACTTGAAGTTTGGTCTCTTCTTCTTCTTTGCTGGTTTTGTGGTTATCATGACCATTTTCGTTGCAATGCTTTTACCCGAGACAAAGAATGTTCCAATCGAAGAGATGGATAGAGTATTGAAGGGACACTGGTTCTGGACTAAGATTGTTCCTAATGAGATTGCTATTGGTGCTAGTAGTCAAAAGTCTGTTGCATGAATTTTTAGTTAATTAGGTAATGTTCTTATAGCAATGAAAATAAGTACAACCAATAAAAAGAAGATGAGAGAGCGATTGAATCAACAAATAAAATGTAGTCCTTCCAAATCTTTGTATTCAATTTTGCTTGTACTTAAAAAATAAATAGATAAGATCGATTGTCTTTATTCTGTTATTTTGGGGTATAATTCTAAATTAATTCTTCCTTTTGTTTTCAGCAAGAGATTGTGAAATTAGTCTTTTAGTTGTTTTTTTTAATCTTGCATTAGAATCAATGTGTTTTTTGGTATATAAATATGAATAATCTCTCTATTATAATAATATACCAGTTTTAAAGGGCACACTACAAATTAAAACAATGTCACCTTCTAATTTTAGTTTAAGTTATGTAAACAAATTATATTTTTTACTTCTTATATATGAGGTGTGCTTTTTAATGTCTCTAAATGATTATTCACCTATAAATAAACAATATTAATTCAATTAATTTTTAGTTTAATTTTCACCTCTTTAAATATTTTTATAACTTTAATTGAATTAAAGTATAACAACACATTTTTTGTCAGTATTTTTTACTTTAACGATTGAAAAAAAAAGAAGTGTGATACACATATAATTTTAAGTTTAATACTTATTCACATATAATATAAAATAATTTTATAGTAATATTTAAAAATAATCATATGTTTATATAATTTTAAAGTTATATTTATTTAGTAAAATTAACAATATAAGTCTTTTCTCATAATTTACCATATATTATTTTTTTATGTCTCTTTTCATTTCATGTTTATTACATTTCAAATTTATTTATTTTTTGTCTTTCTCTCTCTTGTTGTACATTTTGTTACACAAATATTATTTTTAAAATAGTTATAAGCTATTTATCATACATCAATAAAACCTGTTAATAGCAAGATATAAAAGAACCAAGGTAATCCCTAGATCTTGTTTAGAGGAGCGATGGCATGCATAGGACTCATGACGAGAAAGGGATCTTTTTTAAAAAAATATATATATTATTGCCTAATAATTTTTATATTAGTTTACGAAATTTGTTGATATGTTGCATTTTTATTTATTTTTAGTTTTTATTTTAATTATAATTTTATTTATTTTTATACCATTTATTTTTATATTTTCATTTTATATATCTTTTAATTATATTTTGAAATTTTTTACACTTTTAGTTTTTTTTTTATGTTTAGGATATAAATTGTTAGATTTTAATGCGTTTTTGGACTCATTTGGAGCTTTGGAGGAAATTCAAAGAAAAAATGAGTTATGAGTTAATTAATAAAAGATTGTACTATCGTGCAAAAATATACACTTTCTATTGTTATGACCTTTTGGGATTTACATATAAAAAGTCCATTAGTTTAAATAGAGAGTTTCTATTCGAAACTAGTATTTTGAACTTTTAGATCAAGACGGCATAGAGAGTAAGGTTGAGAGTTTTTCCTTTCCCGACTCACTCTTTATTTCTAGGTTTGATGTTCTTTATTTTCTTGTTTTCGATAATCATGAATATGTGTCAGTATACTTTTTATTATGGGATTGAGGTTTAACCCTTGATTCCATTGATGATTAATTAAACATTTTTATTGTTCTTATGTAGTTCTCATGATTTTATCTCTCTCACTTTTACTAATACAATACATTTGATCACCGTTTTTGTAGTCATAGATAATTAGAAAAGGATCCAAAACCCTAAGAAAAAAACTTAGGAATTAAATCACAAAAGTAAGTTTAACTTTTTGAGAACTCAATGAATTAACAAAGAACTTAATGAGTTTAATTAAACATAGCTACTATGAAAGTATGGATTAATTCAATTAGATACGTTTTCGTATCTTGAAAGAGAACCAAGATTACCTTAAGTTAATTAACCTTCATAACAAGAGCACAAAAGTAATTAAGAATGAATCAATGGGCAGTCATGGTGTGATACCCCAAATCCTAGAAGTTTTCTGATTTGAATCTTGAAATCTTGAATTATCATTTCCTTTAATTTACCTAATCTTTTCTTAGTTTGAAATATATAAAAATCTAAAATATTTGTCTTTATATAGTTACAATTTTCTTAATTTAAATTTTATCTCATTTGAAATTGTTATTTTTATTTTGATTTTGGGATTCAAGTTCACTTTATCTTTATTATTTTAAATTATAGAAATTTGATATTTTTACATTAATATAAAACATTTATAAAATTAATTAAAATTATAAGCAATTATTCTTTAATAAATGCACGATCCCTTTGGAAGAACAAATTTTATATTATTACTTGACGACATTGTATACTTGCGATTTTCTCACATAAATTTTTTAGCGTCATTGTCAAGGAGTGTATCTGTTGGTTCAATTATATTTGCTTCTTAATTTTAATTAATTCTTTATTTTATATTTAATTTTTTTTATTTTATTTCCTTATTTAGTTTTATTTCTTTCTTTCTTTTAATTTTGTTTTTAATTTTATTTATTTATTTTATTTAATTTTTTTTCTTTCCTTTTTCAGACTTCCTACCTTTCTCTCTCTTTCTAGTTTGGAGGGTGTTATCTATTATCTTTGAGAAGAAAAATACTAATGGCTTAAGAAGAGGCGAATGCAAATAGACCTCTACGAGACTATGTGACCCCAACCATTTGTGGGTTGTTTAGAGGAATTACTCACCCCAATATTGGAAATGTGAATTTCCAAATTTCTCGTGCGCTCTTTTACATGATGAAGCAGAATCAATTCCATGGGAAACATTTTTAGGGAATCACACAAGATACATTGTGCCTACGCCTCTTCCCACTTACACTAGTAGGAAAAACAAGAGCATGGATGAGGACTATCCCTAGAGATAGCATCACTACTTGGGCATTATCTGAAAGGACTTTTTTGGAGAAATATTACTCACCTTCAAAGACGAACGAAGTAAGGAGGAAGATAACAAATTTTTGTCAAGGTGATACAAAACTTTTTCCTGAAGCTTGGGATAGATTTTTAGATCTCCTACAATCATGCCCTCATCATTACTTTGAGAGACCCCTGACAATTCATTTCTTTCACAATGGATTGAATTACAACAGTAAGGTGAAACAATAGATATAATTGAGGTTGTTTTAGAAAATCAACATCAATGGATTGGAGAGAGAAATAATAACTCACAAAGAGCAGCCCTAAGTAAGTATGAGGTAAATAATGCTGACCTTATTCTAGAAAAAGTTGATGTTTTGAATCCACGATTTGATAAGTTAGAAAAAGTCAATATAGGTGTTATTAATTTTTTTTGTGAGGTTTGTGGTTTACAAGGACACTTAGCCATTGATTGTCAATTGGGGATGCCTAATAGTCAGGAAAATTCCATGAACGTCGCTACAACTCATAATTTTTATAGTCATACTAGGATGCAATCATTTCACCTTTACTCTACACTTATAATGAAGGGAGGAAGAGTCATCAAAATTTCCTTTAACATAATAATCAATTGTTAGGAAACAAAGGAGTAGGGTACAATGAAATTAATACTGTTAAGTATGCTAATGCAATAAATGACTAGGAGTGGTAAATTTTTTTATGAACCTTTGACTGACAAAGCAAAGAAAGGATTAAAGGAAGTTAAGAGGAAATACAACCTACTATTGAGTTTGAAAAAGAAAATATTTCTAAAAAAGGATTGAAATTTCACTTACTTCCCCCATAATTTACCAACCACCTATACCTTTTCCCCAAAGGTTAGCCAAGGAAGAATTAGACAAACAATTTGGTAAAGTTTTTAGATATGATACATCAATTGTATGTCAACATTCCATTTGTAAATGTTTTGCAACAAATACTTGTTTATGCAAAGTTTCTTAAAGAGATCTTGGCTAGTAAGAAAAAGGTTAATGAGCATGAAACTGTGACCCTTGTCCAAGCTAATTACCTCCTAAGCTTAAGGATCCTGGTAGTTTTTCTCTACTATGTCTAATTGGTAACAAAAAGTTTAATAAAACCTTGTGTGATTTATAAGCTAGTGTTAGTTTAATGCCCTTAGCTATTGATAAAAAAGTTTGGTATAGAAGAGCTACAACTCACCAATGTGTCATTGCAATTGGTAGATCGATCTATCATGCATCTAGTAGGACTCATAGAAGATGTTCTGATTAAGGTAAGAGATTTAATTATCCTATGTAACTTTGTAGTTTTATACATAAAGGAAGATGTCAATATTCCCATTATCCTAGGAAGATCTTTCTCAGTTATTGCTGACGTTAATATAAGTGTAAAGAAAAGAAATATTTCCTTGAGTGTTGAAGAAAAAACTATTGGGTTAGACTTGCTTAAAGATAATTATTTTCCTCTTGTTGAAAATTCTATTTGTAGCATTGAATCAGTGGACCAAGTGGTAGAACAATGGATATCATCCGAACTCACCCTGATTTTGATGGGTATTACCCACTTCGATCAAGTATGGGTACGGGTATTACCTGATGTGTTAAATCAGGTATAGGTATGGGTATGTGACTACCCACCCCCTACCTAAACTTGTACCCGCCCATTATAATTTTATGAACTCATGTGTTATTGCTCAAATTTTTGGTCAATCCTATTTCTGATAGGAGCAGTTGACAATTGAATCTAATTTTTTCCATAATTTTCGTATTCGTAATAGTGTAAAAATAAAGCCTCACTCCAAGTTGTTTACGAATAAGGGCAATGAGTTTCTCAACCCTTTTCCTTAGGATTAGTCAGGTCTATTCTATTTCTTAATGGAGGCAAGGGAATGGATATATTCCGCTCTTTTTATACTTGAACTCGAACTCACCCGGTACTTTGCGAAGACAAGGACAAGGAGGGCTAAACCCACACCCGTCTCACCCCATTGTCATCCTTATTAAGAATCCACCTAAGTTATTCTCATAAAAGAACAATTTAATAATAATCCTACATTGAAGAGTGCTATATGTATGCTAAAATGGAAACCTTACATCCCTCCGCATAGGCATAGATTAAGAAAGCTACTTGAGAGAGAAGTCAAATTATCTTTCTCTCACTCTACTGTGGGGGACTAATTTTTTTATTCTTTATTGTCAAGCTTAAGACATAAAACAAGCGATTATTGGGAGGCAACCCAACCATTAGCTTTTCTAAAAATTATTGTTTATCTTTTATCTTTTTTATTTTTCTTTTTTCTTTTTTTCTCAATTTTACGCTCTTGTTTGTTTCTTTGATGTTAAATAGGTAAGACATGAAGAAATTGGAATAAATAATTTATTAAAAAAATGAATGTATATGAAAATGAAGAAAAAAATAGGTAAAGCATGAAGGAAGAAAGTTGATGAAATTCAAAGAGTTGCACTCCTGTGCAATTAAAGTGCACTCTAGAAAATTAATTTTCCAGAGAGTTACACTTCTGTGCAACTGTAGTGCACTCTAAGTGCGAATTTTGTGAAATTTAAATATCAGTTTTTTCCAAAGTTACACTTTCGTGCAATTATTTTGCATGTTCGGTACAACATGTATTTAAATTTTCTTTATTCTTTGATCTTTGTGATATATTTTATTTTTTTTCAAATCCTATTATATCTTTTTCCTCCCTTTCTTGTTTCCTTAATATTCTTCCCTTTTATTTTCAAAATTAATGTTTTGATTCTTTCAAATTTCATCAGTTTCTCTACAAATTGATGTCCGTAACACCATCGTTCCTCAACCATCATTGTTCAACATCCTGCAACCTTCTACTAGCATAAAGAAATAAGGCGTGGAGAAGATGAAGTTCTGAAAAAAAAAAGAAAAGAAAGAGAGAGAGAGAGAAAGGGGACAAAAAGTAATAGAAAGGCAACAACACCACAGATTCTTGTTGGAACAACTTTGTAATTCATATTCATGACTATCCAAGTTGTCCACCTCACCCTTGACAAGTTCTATCTTTCTTTTCTTGTTTCATTCCCTTACTCTTAGATTTACATCAGGGACAATTTAACTTTAAGTTTGGAGGTGCTTACGGTTTTAGTTTTATTTTATTTTAGCTTGTTTTAGGAATTTTATTTTATTCTTATTTTTTTAGTATTTTATTTTATTTTTGCAATTATCGTTGAGCAATCCCAATTTTGTGTAGCTGTTGGAATTATTAAATAGGACCCTTGCTATTTTTAAATATTTGCAGTGCTACATTATATTGGTTGATCTCTTAGCAAGTAAATTAATTAGCATTGTTCTCTTTAATATCATGCTTGAGGTGAATTTAACCATATATGTGAGTTTTGTGCCCCTAAACCCCAATTTTTTTTCTTAAGTGTGAATAATTCCTCTAGATTGCATCTTCTAGAACTTGTTTTGAAATTATGGTTAAAACTTGTTCTCTTTTATTAAGATGAACATGATCAAGGCAATTAAGATTTTTTCTTTCAAGTCATTGACCTTGTGATACACTTTGCCATTAGTTGTCCCATTGAGCTAAACACTTCAAACTTTCTTGGGCCTATATATCAATGTTTTCATTTGTCTTAGTGTGTTATTCTAAGTACGTCTAATAATTTGTGTGTGAAGTGTTAATGTATAATAATTGTTTTATACATTGTTGATAATATGTGAGCATTAATATTTGTAAAAAAAACAATTACAAAAAAATATATAACTAAAGACTCCAAATAAATTATTATAAACTGAATGTTGAATTAAGGTTTAAAAAAAAACAAAGAGAAGAAAAAGGTAAGGGTATGCCCAGATGGATGTAGTAACAAAGGCAAAAGAATTAACACTTGTTTCTTGTTGCATGATGTATTTTATAATGGGTAGTAAGATTGATTTATAGCCAAATTGTGTATTTTCCTTTTTTTCTTGTTTTCTACCTACAATTTCACCTGGCCACATTACATCCAATAAAAAGACCTTGAGATTTATCTTGGTTGAAAGAACATGAAAGTGGAGATAAGGTTTCTCAACAAACCTATGGTAAGATGCTTCTCTTTGAGGAAAATGAAAGAAATTGTCTTTACCCTAAACACTTGAGAATTATGAGTTGAGTGAATCCATCATCTCAAACATACTTTTAGGAGAACTTCCTCTAATTGGACTTGGTTGAGATTTCTTCCACATAATTATTTTCTATTACATTTTCTTATCATTCTCTTGTGTCTCGTTCTCGATCTCTCTTTTATTTTGAGTCACAGTTATTGTTTAGGGACAAACAAATTCTAAGTTTGGGGTTGTTTGATGTGTTGCATTTTTATATATTTTTAGGTTTTATTTTAATTATATTTTTATTTTTTTATGTCATTTACATTTAATATTTGCATTTTATGTGTCTTTTAATTATATTTTGGAATTTGTTACACTTTTAGTGTTTTTTGGTGCTTAAGATATAATTTGCTAGATTTTTATGAGCTTTTTGACTGATTTGAGGTATTGGAGTGAAGTTTGTAACTCTTGAGGAAATTCAGAAAAAAAATTAATTATGAGTTAATTAATAAAATATTGTACTCCCGTGCAAAAATATGCAATCACTTGTGTAATCAATTTAAGTGTTCTATTGTTATGATCTTTTGGGATTTAGACATAAAAAACTCATTAGTTTAAATAGGAAGTTTCTATTTGAAACTAGGGTTCTAAACTTTTGGATAAAGACAATATAGAGAGCAAGGTTAGGAGCTTTTCCTTTCCCGACTTACTCTTTATTTTCAAGTTTGATGTTTTTTATTTTCTTATTTTTTATAATCATGAATATGTGTGAGTAGATTTTTTATTCTGTAATTGGAGTTTTGACTCCGTTGCTGATTAATTAAGCATTTTTATCGTTCTTATGTGGTTTCTCATTATTTCTTCTCTATTTCTTTTACTGATGCAATATGCTTAATCATCGTTTTTATAGTCATAGATAATTAGGAAAGGACTGAAAGGTGAACTTAATTATCGGAACCCTAGGAAAGGAACTTAGGAATTAAATCACGAAAGTAGGTTTAACCTTTTGAGGACCCAATAAATTAGTAAAGAACTTTAATAGGTTTAATTGAACATAGCTACCATGAAAGTAAGTAAGAGTCAATTCAATTAGATACACCTCGTACCTTGAAAGAGAGCGAAAGTTACCTTAGTTTAATTTACTTCATAGAGAACTAATAAAAGCATAAAAGTAATTACGAATAAATCAATGGGAAATCATTGTGTGATACCCTCCAATCCTGAATCTTGAAATCTTGAATTATCATTTTCTTTAAGTTAACTAATCTTTACTTAGTTTGAAATATATAAAAATCTAAAATATTTGTCTTTATATTAGTTACAATTTTCTTAATTTAAATTTATCTCATTTGAAATTATTATCTTTATTTTGATTTTGGAATTCAAGTTCACTTTATTTATTATTTTTAATTATAGAACTTTGATATTTTATATTAATGTAAAACATTTATAAAATTAATTTAAATTATAAGATTTTATTCTTTACTAAATCTACGGTTCTGCAGAAGAAAAATTGATAACCCTGTATATTTGCGGTTTTCTCACATCATTTGTATACATGTATTGATATTATTATATCTAATTTATGTTTTATTATCTAAATTAAAATATGTTTTCCTAAAAAAGAAGAAGAAAAAAATTTGTTTAATAAGTATTATTTAAAAATGTTTTGAAAATATAAAAATGAAAAAACTAGTTTATATTTACTAAAATTTCATTAATAAAAAGGAAAAACAACATATTTTTATTGTATTTTAAGTTTTCAAAGCAAGAATAGAAAATTGTTTTTTTTTTCCTGTTATCATAACTGTTATCGAAAACTGTTTTAAAAAAATATTAACCAAATGAGTGTTTAGTTTTTAAATACTAAAATACTTAAAATAGTTTTATAAACTCTTACAAAAAAAAACACTTAGGACTTGATTGATTTGATTTTTTTTTAAAGTTTTTTAAAAGAGTTTTTAGAAATAGTTTTCAAAAACTATTTTCGGGAAGAAAAAAAACTTGTTTGGTAAGTGTTATTCGAAAACTGTTTTAAAAATGTAAAAATAGAAAAAAACTTATTTATAATTATTAAAATTTCATTAATGAAAAGCAAAAAACAACATATTCAGATTGCATTTTGAGTTTTCAAAACAAAAATAAAAAACTTAAAAGCAAAACTACTTTCAGTTGTTCCCAGTTGTTCCTGGTCTTTAATTTTTAAAAACTAAAACACTAGAACTATTTTCGAAAACTGTTTTCAGAAAACATTACCCAAACAAGTTTTTTAGTTTTTAAATACAAATATTGAAAACAATTTTATAAAACTGTTGCCAAACAAACACCTAGTTTTACAATTTTTAGCCATAAGCAATATTTGCAAATCCATTTTTTAATCAAGATTGTGTTTGATTTGTCATTTTAGCTAGCTGAAAGTTGAAGAAATAGCTAAAATGATTTTATTTTTACATACTTACCCTTCATTAATTAATTTATTGTGTCCCCACTAATTCTCATCATGTTATACAATTTTTCTGCTTCATTAATATAATTATAGTAATTTATAAAATAAATATAATATATATATATATATAGTCCAGTTTAACCTCTTCATAGTATGTCCTTGGAGTTTTATCTTTGATTAGTATCTGGAATTCCCTCTGGGCAAGGACAACTTCCATTTGGTCGTACACAACTAAATTTTACGATTGACTTAGAACTTGCTCCTTCTCTATCAGCTATGGTGAACTGAGGGAGTAGAGGTTCCTTTAACAAGTACATTACTCAAAGTTGATGCTTGGTGATACTCTAATGGGAGTGTTGCTTCAAACAACTCATTAATTTTTTAAGCAACTTTATAAGCATCTCCTATTGGAAATACTCTTAGTATGTATTAACAATGTAAAAGAGTTTTACACTAACATTCCATAAAATCCTTTATTTATAATAAGTTTGTTAACTTTAACAATTAATACTTTAAAAATCATATAAACGAAGAATTATCATTAAACATAAGTGTAAAACTCATTTACATGTTGTATACTAATTAAACTCTTATTAAGATATGCTATAATAATTTTAAATAACTCATTGTTAATCTAATTATTAAGTATACTCTTATTTGTTATTTTATAATTTTCAATTAGTTGATAAATTAATTTTATCAAATATTTACAACTAATTTTTCAGCTTTCAACTAATTTTGCCAAAGGCACCCTAAAAATAATATTATAAAACTATAAAGGTTAATGACATTCCTCTCTTTTATTTATATATATATATATATATATATATATATATATATATATTTACAGACTTTTCTATGTATAATTAAACTCTTTATATATAAGTTCAGAGGTACTATTTATTATTATTCTAAACGAATTTGAACTTAAAATTTAAAGAAATATCGCCCAAATCATAATATGTTTCTTACTAGTTTCATTAGGTCAAGTAATTCAGGGACCCATCAATTATTGGAACCTGACCCTTCTGTATTGTGTTTAGCAATAATTTCAAAACCTGTCAGCATCGCAAATTTAAATACCCCACCAATAATCCATCAGCAGAAAAGTACAAAAATTAATATATGTAAAAAAAAAGAAAGATGAGTTGGTTGTACTCATCATCCTTCCGGTTTCCTCTTCACACACCACCATGGGGGTAACAAATCAAAATTCACAGCTCAGGTGGACCCATAAAACTTAAAAAAAAAAAAACTGAGAGGGGGTGAGAGAAATGAAATTCTTTCACGGACACAATTAATAGTCTCCTTTTTTTTTGCCAAGACTTCGTCAAACCAATCAACTTTCTCCAATTTCCCTTTAGTTATGCCTCAAACATGCCATGCATCTTGCAAGTTAAACCTTAATTGGAGGAAATATTGAAATACAATGCTACACCAACTTTTTATAAACAATATTAATTAACACATGTAATCGCAATTTGTATTATTTAATAAAGTGATCTAATATTAAGTCTCAACGATTCCACTCGGGTATGGAACAACATGCTTGAAGAAGAATATCCACTTTATATAAGTTCAAGATTATCAATAACTAATCCGTTTCACCGATAATTAATAGGTACCAATGGCAAATAGCGTGATTAAAAAAGGCCTGTTTATGTAAGTCAGAAGATCAATGATTCAGCTGATTCTTCTTTCCACAGCTATTCAGCAGTGTGTGCTTTTAGTTGGGAGGATAAGATGGAGAGAGAACAGGGAAAGGGGGGCCAGGGCACATGGTTGTTTCAAAGTGAGAGGCAACAAAAGCCAATGACATAGCGACCACTTTAAATTAGTCATTAATAAGATACAATCATACAACATATGTCAGCCAATGTTGAGTTTTAATACACTTCCAAGACCCAGATTGACTATGCCATGTTGAATAAGATGCACCACATAAGATTTTTATTTAACCAAGTATGAAACGTCAAAAATGGTAACCATACCACGTAGCTTTAGATTTTCTCAGTCAGTTACGTGTATTATAAGATTTGAGCACAGAATGTACCTAACCTTATCTTTCTTTAAATACTGAAAAACCAGAGTACAAGTTCCTATGGAAAGAGTACCTTGGCCAGGACAGCAAAACACAAAAGGGTTAAAAAACCCAAATTAATTATGGTACAGCAAGCCTATCATCAAGCAAATATGCAAATTACCAACCAATACAATATTAAAGAACAAAAAGCACACTGGAACAAGTAAACCGTTCAATTTGAAACTTTAAATGGAGAGTAGTAGAATGAGTTCATAAACATAAATAATAACAATATCAAGATATAGATAAATAAATAGATGGGTCTTTATTCACTTCACTAAAACCCCAGTTACATAGTAGTAAACACATTATTCTCACGCGGATCAATCAGAAAAATGGCTATGAATTTTTTATAAAAATCTTGAAACAAAGGTCTTACATTGCAGAAGCAGGCCTTTTCCTTTCAGATGCGAGTCATCCCTGAAACAACTAAAACAGCAGCATAGTTAAGGAGAGAGGAACTGAGGAAGGCAGCAAGCATAGTTCACCAATGGCAACTTTAGAAGGGCCACAATCCCTCAGGGATGCCCAATAATGAAAAGAAGTTTACTCCAAGAAGATGGGAGTGACACTTGATTGTCAAATAACACACCTACACAACCTAAGGCTATGAACACTAAGGACTTTCAAAGACCCAATTAGGCAAGTGAAAGTAAGTCAGTCAAGTTGAAAAGCCATTCATTGTGAAAGCTAAAAACAGAAGCACCACCAAGAACAAGAAACTTAACCCAATGTATGACATTTTCCACAACAACATGATTAAATTAATTTTTCATTTCATTACACTTGCATTTGCATTTGCATTTGCATTTGCATCTGCATACCGAAGGATGGAGGTCCTGAAAACCACTTCAAGCCTCAATCCCTAGTTATTCATCTCATCATCATACTCTCTCCTTCAGCAATGATCTAAACAAATTGATTCATCTCCTAAAAAGAGAAGAAAAGTAACCTAGGCAGTTTTCCAATCCAGGAAAACCCTAATCCAAATGAATTCCTTAATTCATGGACTTGTCCACTCAAGAGCTACCAAAAATGAAAAAGCTACCCCTAAAATTTGCCTAAGAATCTGCATTGTCCGATGTTCTTCTTCTTGGCGAGAGTGGAGAAACACACAACAACAAACCGAGGCCCACACAGAAAGACATAAATGATACAATATATTTATATACGATTAGGAAAAAGAGAAGAAGAGAATGAATGGATGAGAAAGGAAATCAACGGGGGTCGTCATCTCGGCGGGGGTGGGCGCCGGACAAGGAGGCGAGCAAATTGAGGTGGCCGGGGAGGTAATTGCCGAGCCTGGCGGCGGAAGCCTCTCCGATGGCAGCCTGGTGGTGGTGATGAAGAAGAGAACTCTGAGGAGAGACGGAGACGAGTTCGGGAGGAGGGGCGAAGCTCCAGACTTGGCCGAAGTCGGTGCGGGGAGGGAGGGTCCAGAGGGCGGCCGGGGGAGTGGGCATAGAAACGGACTCGTCCTTCGTGTCGGGGCGAATGCGTTTGCCTAGGATGAAGGGAGTGGGGGGAGGGAGGAGGGGTTTGTGCTCCGACACCGCCGAGAAGCTCGCCGGAGTGGTGCCCGTGCCCGTGGCGGCGATGATCGAGGGCTCCGCCTGACGCAGGAGCCACTCGATGGTTTGCCCGTCCGACTTGTGCCCGAGCTCCCGCGTGAGCTGGAAAACGCGGGCTGCGCAGATGATTGGCATGCGAATGCGGCGTCCTCGCCCGTCCACTTTGCTGTGCCGGTCCTTCGCCGGCGGCTTCTTCACCGCCAGGGCGGGGGTTGTGGTGGTGACGATGCCGTTGCCGTTCTCATTAAGCTGCGTCACGGCGTTAGTTGCTCCGTCCGAGTTGGACATGGTTGAAGAGAGAATGCGAATGCGAATGCGAATGCGAATGAGCGACCTCGGCACGGGAAGAGTACGAGTAATGAATAATGATTGAGTTTTCTCTCCACAGGGGCAGGAGGTGGTGGACACTGAAGACCCTCACATGGGGACTGGGGTCCACATCTCATTCCATCTATTCTACTTCTCTACATTTCAATTCTCTTTTTTATAAATCAAATTTCAACTTCAACTTCTCTTGTTCCCACTCCCTGTCTCAACACTAACATCAATTATGCTAAATCTTTTAATTACACTCTTCTTTCAAGGATAACTTACAACTAAATACCCAAACAAAACATCACACATCACCTATATATATTTGTTAAATTTTTCAAGGAAAATTCTTTTTCATTTTAATGGTTATGTTTCGTTCTTAAAATATTTACAATAGCCGTTTAAAACATTTTCAAAACACTTCAAAACTTATTTAAAAATCATAATCCTTGGCTACTAATTTGTCCCAAAATTTCTTTCAAAAATTGAAGTGGTAACTCATTCGTTGCATTTTATTTATTTTTAGGTCTTTATTTTAACTAGAATTTTATTTATTTTTATGTCATTTAAATTTAATATTTATATTTTAGGTGTCTTTTAATTATATTTTGAAATTTGTTATGCTTTCAAGGTTCTTGGTGTTTTAAGATATGATTTATTATAATTTTATCCTCTTTTGGACTCTATTGGAACATTAGAGTCAAATTTTGAGCTCTCGAGAAAATTAAGAAGAAAAAAAAGAGTTAATTAATGAAGTTTAAAAGATTGTACTCACGCCTAAAAATATGCATTCCTTCCTGTAATAAGTTTAAGTGCTATATTTTTATGACCTTTTTGGATTTATACATAAAAAACCCAGTAATTTAAATAAAAATTCTCACATCCAGCTTTTGGCGTCGTTGTTGAGGACGGTGTCTCTTGTTCAGATATATTTGCCTTTTAATTTTAACTAATTTGTTATTTTATATTTAATTTTGTTTTTAATTTTATTTGTTTCTTTTATTTAATTTTGTTTCTTTCCTTTTCAGACTTCACATTTTCTCTTTTTTTCTAGTTTTGAAGATAATCTACTATCTTTGAGAAGCAAAATACTAATGGCTGAAGAAGAGGCAAATGCACGTAGACCTCTACGAGACTATCTAACCCCAACCATTTGTGAGTTGTTAAGAGGAATTGCTCGCCCCAATATTGGAAATGTGAATTTCCAAATTCCTCCCGCACTCCTTCATATGCTAAAGTAGAATCAGTTCCATGGGTTACCTTCTAAAAATCCTACAGATCACTTAGAAGGCTTCCTAGATATTTGTGAGACTCAAAATTTTCAGGGAATCACACAAGAAGCATTGTGCCTACACTTATTTCCACTTACAATAGCAGGAAAAACAAGAGCATGGATAAGAACTATCCCTATAGATAGTGTCACTACCTGGGCATTATGTGAAATGACCTTTTTGGAAAAATATTACCTAACTTTAAAGACAGATGAAATAAGGAGAAAAGTAACAAATTTTTGTCAAGGTGATACATAATGTTTTCTTGAAACTTTGGAGAAATTTCTAGAGCTCCTACTCTCATGCCCTCATCATGACTTTGAGAGATCCCTGACAATTCATTTCTTTCACAATGGATTGAATTACAAGAATAAGGTGTTGCTACTCTCTGCAGTTGGTGGATCATTTATGGAGAAGCCACTCGATGAAGCAATAAATATAATTGAGGTTGTGGCAAAATATCAACGCTAGTGGGTTGGAGAGAGAAGCAATGACTAACAAAGAGTAACCCTAGGTAAGTATGGGGTAAATAATGTTGACCTTATTCTAGCAAAATTTGATGCTTTGAATCATCGATTTGATAAGTTAGAAAAAGGCAATGTTATTGCAACAGGTACTTCTAATCATCACTTTCAAAGCTGGAAAACTTAATAAAGGGGTTTGTGATGAGCCAAAAGAAAATTAATGAGACGATGGGAAGCTCTATTAAGGAGTTGCCCACTCGAATGAATAACATGGAACCTCACAACAAGTAGTTGGACAACCAAATTTCTCAAATAACTCAACATTTTTCTTCTCCTAGTAAAACTCCAGGTAAGTTTCCTACTAACAATGAAATTAAATGTTGAGCATGCTAATGCAGTAATGAATAAGACTGGTAAAGTTTTTTATGAACCTTTGACTAACAAAGCAAAAATGGATTAAAGGAAGTTCAAGAGGAAATACAACCTACTATTGTGATTGAAAAAAAAAATATTTCTGAAAAAAGGGTTGAAATTCCATTTACTTCCTCCACACCTTACCAACCACCTATACCTTTTCCCTAAAGGTTAGTCATGGCAAAATTAGACAAACAATTTGATAAGTTTTTAGATATGATAAAACAATTATATGTCAACATTCCATTTGTAGATGTTTTGCAACAAATGTTTGCTTGTGAAAAATTTCTTAAAGAGATCTTAGCTAGTAAGAAAAAGGTTGATGGGCATGAAACTGTAACCCTTGTCCAAGCTAAGTTACCTAATAAGCTTAAGGATCTCGATAGTTTTTCTCTACCACGTATAATTGGTAACAAAAATTTTAATAAAGTCTTGTGTGATTTGGGGACTAGTGTTAGTTTAATGTCCTTAGCTGTTTATGAAAAGCTTGGTATAGGAGAGCTACAACCCACTAACATGTCATTACAATTGGTAGACCGATCTGTCATACATCTAGTCGAAATTGTAGAAGATGTTTGTATTAAGGTAATAGATTTAATTATCCCATGTGACTTTGTAGTGTTAGACATAAAGGAGGATACAAATATTCCCATTATCTTAGGAAAACCTTTCTTAGCTATTGTTGATATTAATATAAGTGTAAAGAAAGGAAAAAATTTCTTGAGCATTTTTTACTTTTTTAAAGATAATCATTTTCCTCTTGTTGAGAATTCTATGTGCAGGATTGAATCAATGGACCAAATGGTGGAACAAATGGAAACTAAATACCTTGTTAAGGATCCACCTAAGTTACTCTCAATAAAAGCACAATTTGATAATGATCCTACATTGAAGAATACTAATGAAATATGTATGTCAAAAGGGAAACCCTACATCCCTCCGCATAGGCGTGGATCAAGAAAACTACTTAAAAGATAAGTCAAATTATCTTTTCCTCACCTTGTAACGACTAATTTTTCTTCTTCTTTATTTTCGAGCTTAAGACATAAAATAAGTACTTATTGGGAGACAACCTAACCACTATGAATTTTTTCTAAAACTTATTGTTTATATTTTGTCATCTTATTTTATTTTATTCATTTTTTTCAATTTACACTTTTGGTTGTCTCTTTGATGTTTTAGGAAAGACATGAAAAAAAAGAATAAAGAATTTATTAAAAAAATTAATGAAAATGAAATGAAGAAAAAATAGGCAAAGCATGAAGGAAGAAAGTCGAAGAAATCTACAGAGTTGCACTCCCATACAACTTAAGTGCACTCTGAGTGCAAATTGAATTCAAAAAATTATTTTTCTAGAGAGTTTCACTCCCGTGCAACTGAAGTATATTCCGAGTACAAATTTTTAATTCAGAAAATTATTTTTTCTAAAGAGTTGCACTCCTATGTGCAACTGTAGTGTACTACGAGTGCGAATTTGTTGAAATTTAAATATCACATTTTTCCAAAAACTTACACACTCGTGCAATTGTTTTGCACGTCCGGTACAATTTAAAATAATTCTCTCTTATTTATTATGTGCCAGTATTCAAATCTTTTTCTCTATTTCTTTAATCTTTGTGATATATTTTATTTTATTTGTATTTAAAATCTTATATTTTCCCTATCTTCTTGCTCTAATCTTTCCTTTTATTTTCATATCGATGTTTTGATTTACTTTAAATCTTATCAATTTTTTTAATTTTTTTCTTTATTGAGATTTCTTGTTGGAGCAACTTGATAATATTCATATTCATGACTCTCCTAGTCGTCATCCTCACCCATGACAAGTTCCATTTTTCTTGTTTCATTCTCTTATTCTTAGATTTACATTAGAGATAATGTAACTTTAAATTTGGGGTTGCTTGGAGTTTTAGGTTTTTTTAGTTCATACTTTTTATTTTACCCAATTTTAGGAATTTTATTTTTATTTTTTTTATTTTTACTTTTATTTTTATTTTGATTTTTGCAATTATCGTTGAACGGTGTCAATTTTTTGTGGTTGTTTGGAATCATTAAATAAGACCCATTCTATTTTTAAATATATGCAACAATATATTTTATTGGTTGATCTATTAGCAAGTTGAAGAATTAGTATTGTTCTCTTTAATATCATGCTTGAGGTGAATTTAACCATAAGATGTTTTTCTTTGAGGAAAATAAGAGGAATTGTCTTTACCCTAAAGATTTGAGAATTGTGAGTTGAGTAAATCCATCATATTGAGCATACTTTTGGAAGAACTACCTCTAATTGGACTTGATTGAGATTTCTTTCACATGATTATTTTCTATTGCATTTGCTTATAATTCTCTAGTGTCCTATTTTTGGTAATCTCTATTTTATTTTGAGCCACAGTTATTGCTTAAGGACACACAAATTCTTAGTTTTGGGGTTGTTTAATGTGTTGCATTTTTTATCTATTTTTAGGTCTTATTTTAATTATAATTTTATTTCTTTTATGTTATTTAGATTTAATATTTGCATTTTTGGTGTCTTTTAATTATATTTTAGAATTTGTTACGCTTTTAATGTTTTTTGTGTTTTAGGATATGATTTGCTAGAATTTTATCGGCTTTTGGACTTATTTGGAATATTGGAGTGAAACTTGAAGATTTGTAGGAAATTCAGAAAAAAAAGAGAGTTAATTAGTGAAGTCTAAAAGATTGTACTCTCGTGTAAAAATACACATTCTCTTGTGTAATCAGTTCAAGTGCTCTATTTTATGACCTTTTTGGGTTTACACATGAAAAACCCATTAGTTTAAATAGAAATATTCTGTGCAAAACTAGGGTTTTGAACTTTTGGTCCAGACAACATAGAGAATAAGGTTGAAGCTTTTCTTTTCCCCTTTTCGCTCTTTATTTTTGGGTTTGATGATCTTTAATTTCTTATTATATTATACTCATGGATATGTGTAAGTAGACCTTTTTTATTCTAGGATTAAGATTTAACCCTTGACTCCATTAATGATTAATTAAGCATTTTTATTGTTCTTATGTGGTTTCTCATAATTTCTTCTATATCGCTTTTATACGCTTACTCACCATTTTTGTAGTCATAGATAATTAGAGAAGGACCGAAAGGTGAACTTAGTTATTGGAACCTAGGGAAGGAAATTTGTGGCACCTTTAATTTCATAATCATGTTAGTAGATGGTGTATTAGAAATAAGTTTGGTATGTAACCAATTGTTGAGATAGATTATGATAAGTTAAGTCTCCTATGTCCTGCAAAATTGGCTTAGTGAAAATATATTTAGCTTGGTGAAATTATGGCGGTTTAGGTAAGTCAATGTGGCAGTAGAAGAAAAGTGTGTAATGGTGGTGTTGCTAAATCTGCTCAACGAATTGAAATTCGCTCAGTGAAATTTAGCCATCCTAATTCTATAAATAAAGGGCTTGGGTATATTAAGGAGAAGCACAAATTAGCGGAAGGAATAGAGAAAATAAGCTGATGAGCAAAGAGAATCCTAGAGTGAGAAATAGAGGTTCTAAAGGAAGGAAGTTAGGAGGAAGATTGAAGCTACAAAGGTTTTGCACCACTCTTAATCATCCTTTTATCAAGGGAGTGGGATTTATAAACAACGAGATGTGTTAGTCTTAATAAACTATACATGTTTATTGCTTTCATTCAGTTATTGATTTCTTGATTTGTGGTGTTTATTACTTTGATTGTTATAGATTTCTTAATCTGATTATCCTCTCCAAATACCCTTTTGGTCATTCGTTCTAGATAGTCTTTTAGTCATTTCTTTATTATCTTTTAGGTAACTTTTTGGTCATTCATTCTAGATAATCTTCTGGTCATCTCTTTATTATCTTCTAAACAACCTTTTGATCACTCGTTCCAAATAATCTTCTAGTCATGACTATTGTTTTCTTCAAATTTCTTTTGATATTCTAATTATTCTTTTCAAAACTTACTCTAGACCATTAATTATTCTTTCCAGATAACCTTCTGTTCATCCATTCCAGATAACTTTCTAGTCCTTTGTTTAATTTTCTCTAGATGTTATATATGGTTCCTTTGTTTATTTTCTCCGGATGATATTTCTGGTCCTTCATTGTTATTCTCCAGATATTATTTTTGGTCCTCTATTTATTATTTTTAATTACTACTGTTAATTTTTATTTATCACGTCCATGTGCTACATTTATTCCTTGATAATGATTCATGAATATTACTTTTGATACTTTGTTCAGTGCAAATGGATTTTTAATACTACCTCATTGGTTCTTTTGATAATTACTCTATAGATAAAAGTTTTCAAAAGGATTATAAATTGGTGAACTTTCGATAAAACTACTCTGTACGATTTTCTACATGAGACATTTGAGTTCATTGATATTACTTATTCAAGTTTTGCCTTAACTTTTATATTTCTACTAAGAATTTGATGAACTTGATTTTCATTAGTTTTATTATTCCTCTGAATTGATTAATAGCCATATTAAAGATTCGTCTATACTTTTCAAAGAATAACTAGCTAAATCATTTTCATGGAAAAGAATGTCTTATAGAATACTCATAAAGGGATTTTTATTGGTAAATATAATGTTTCTTGAAAATGATAAGAAAATATCTGAGTATGCTCTATCGTTGTAGTTCTAATATGATCTTCCACATCAAAAGGATGTCTTTTGGTAATAAGAAAATGTTAATATTCCAATTGTTATTTTAATTAATAAATTTTTTTAGAAGTTAATTTACTTAAAGATATGTCATTTTGAGTATAATGTTCTGATTAGAAATCGCTATGTGATATGTGATTTATGGATTGACAACTTTTAGGATTGTGATGTGGGGCTAAAGATTGTTTGTAATATGGTGTTTAGGTTTAACGATTTCCTGTGGATGATTTGATAATTCGTACTGAAAGATTTTCCAATGATTTGGTATGTCAAAATGAAATGATGTGCTGATGTTGTCAACCTTGAAATTTAGTTTACTTATATATATATATATATATATATATATATATATATATATATATATATATATATATATATATATATATATATATATATATATATATATATATTCACCATGATCTTTTGTTTGAAAATGATGATCGTGCATGGTGATTGATGTATGAATATTGGGCAGTTGATTATTGATTAGTTGGTGATCTTTAGGACTATGTTGAGAGGTTGTAAGGTGAACTTAGCAAAAATTCTTAGGTTCCCTAGTGTTTTGGGAAGTCGCAACTTTGGTTGAAGAATATGCATTCGGGACAAATTTTTAGACCCAATATTAAGTGGTGAACCATGAATAAATTTACAAGGTTAATTGCCAGTAACATCTTGTTAAATCAATGTTAAGTGGTGAATCATGAACATTTACATGGCTAACTATGAGTAATGTTTGGTCAAATCAAATTTTCTAATTTTTTTTTCAAACACAGCAAAATCACTTTCCACCAAACTTATTTAGCACTTAAATATATGTGTTAACATTATTATATGGTTCTCTAAATGATTTGGTTGTAGAGTGATGCATTTGGGACAAATTTTCAAACCCATTGTTAATTGGTGAACCATGAAAATTTACAAGTTAACTGTGAGTAATGTTTTGTTAAACTAAATTTTCTGAAAATTTTCTCCAAACGTGGCAACATCACTTTCTACCCAAGTTGCTTAGCACTTAAAGATAATATGTTAACTAAAGAATATTCTCTTCCAAATGGTTTGAGTGAAGAAGGATGTGTTTGTGAGAAATTTTCAGAGTCACTGTTAAGTGGTGAACCATGAACAACTAGATGGTTAACTATGAGCAATGTTTGGTTAAATCAGATTTTCTAAAAATTTTCCCCAAACCAAGAAAACTCACTTTCCACCCAACTTACTTACCACTGAAATATAATATGTTAACATTAGTATATGGTCTTAGGTGAAGAAGGATGCATTGGTGAGAAATTTTCTCAGTTAGTGTTAAGTGGTGAACCATGAATATTTAGATTGTTAACTATGAGTAATGTTTGGTTAAATCTAATTTTCTAAAAATTTTCCCCAAACAGGGAAAATGCACTTCCACTCAAGTTTCTTACCATTGAAATACAATATGTTAACATTAACGTATGGTCTTCAAAATTATTTGGTTGAAGAAGGATGCATTTGGGACAAATTTTCAGACCCAATGTTAAATAGTGAACCATGAACATTTACAAGGTTAATTGTGAGTAACGTTTTGTTAAATCAAAATTTCTAAACATTATCTCCAAACGGGGTAAAATCATTTTCCACCCAACTTCATTTGCACTTAAATGGTTTAGGTAAAGAAGGATGCATTTGTGAGAAATTTTCAAAGTCAATATAAGTGGTGAACCATGAACATTTAGATGGTTAACTGTAAAGTAACGTTTGGTTAAATATAATTTTCTAAAAATTTTCCCAAACAGGGCAACTTCACTTTTCACCCAACTTGCTTACCATTGAAATATATCATGTTAACATTAGTATATAGTCTTCGAAATGATTTGGGTGAAGAAGAATGCATTTGTGAGAAATTTTCGGAGTTAGTGCTAAGTGGTGAACCATGAACATTTAGATGGTTAATTGTGAGTAACGTTGGTTAAATCTAATTTTCTGAAAATTTTCCCCAAAAAAGGAAAATTCACTTTCTACCCAACTTTGTTACCACTAAAATATAACATGTTAACATTAGTATATGGTCTTCCAAATTATTTGGTTGAAGAAGGATGCTCATACAATCCTGCCTTCCAAGAGTCCCATCATAAGGGTTATGGCAAGGAGGATAGAGGAAAACTTGGCTAGAAAGGAATGTGAAAGACCTTAACTCATATTTGAAGTAAAGACATTTAGGCCATAGTATTTTTTCTTGTATTTTGCACCATTTTCAATTAGTACATTAGTGGTGTAATTAACTTATTTTCAGGCCTCGTATTTTGACCTATTCTTTTATTTTAGTAAGGAGGTGTCACTAGTCTTTTATGTGGAGTGTGTGTGTGCATAACAGTGGGCCTTTTTGGAAGCATGTCTACATGTGGTTTTCTTCCCACACCCCCTAGTTTGTTGTCCACACCGTTTTAGCAACACATGAAGCTTAAGAGATAAGTGAGACCTCCTTGTTCCCTCCATTAGGCGCCAAACACTCTCTCTCCTAGGTGGCACCTACATCTTCATTTAAATTCAAATTTGAATTGGAGGGAAGTCCACATGACACTTTGAACTTAAAAATTGAATTAGAGGGACATAGATCCACTCTTAGCTAAATTAACACTTAGTTAATTCAACTAATCCCTGTTTAAGTTGAATGTTCATTCCCTAAGCCTATCTAGTCTAGGATTTCTCTATAAATACACATCACCACCCTTTGTACTCTTTTTACACTTGAATGATAATAGAAATCACCTTTGTGAGTTCCTTCTTTAGTGTCTTCTTCTCCATTTTGTGAGAGTTCAACCATGGCTTTTATGAAATATTCCTTCCACTATGGCAAGCTTAATTCAAACCTTGGTTTATCTCATTGAATGACGCCAATCCACCAATATTCTCCTACCTTTTCCTTCACTTCTCTTTGTGGAAATCTCTTTAAGAATGATATTGAGAAAAGTAACCATGAGGATTGCATCAAATGCATTTGGGAAAAAATTTCGGACCCAATGTTAATTGGTGAACCATGAACATTTACAAGGTTAACTATGAGTAACATTTTGTTAGATCGCATTTTCTAAAAATTATATTTAAACGGGAAAAAATCAATTTTCACTAAACTCCACTAGCACTATGTGTTAACATTAGTATAAGGTCTTCCAATGATTTGGGTGAAGAAGGATGCCTTGGTGAGGAATTTTTAGAGGCAGTGTTAAGTGGTGAGCCATGAACAATTACATGGTTAACATTTGGTTAAATCTAATTTTCTGAAAATTTTTCCCAAACAAGGTAAATTAACTTTCCAACAACTTGCTTTCCACTGAACTATAATATGTTAACATTAGTATATGACTCCCAAATGATTTAGGTGAAGAAGGATGCATCGGTGAGAAATTTTCAAAGTCAGTGTTAAGTGATGAACCATGAACAATTACATGGCTAACTATAAGTAATGTTAGGTTAAATCAATTTTTCTAAAAATTTTTCCCAAGCACGACAAAATCACTATCTACCCAACTTGCTTAGCACTTAAATATATTTGATAACATTAGTATATGGTCTTCCAAATGATTTGGTTAAAGAAGGAAGTATTCAGGACAAATTTTCAGACCCATTATTAATTGGTGAACCATGAACATTTACAAGGTTAATTGTGAGTAACATTTTGTTAAATCGAATTTTCTGAAAATTTTCTTCAAATGGGGAAGCATCACTTTCTACCCAAGTTCCTTAGCACTTAAAGATAATATGTTAACTAAAGAATATGCTCTTTCAAATGGTTTGGGTGAAGAAGGATGTGTTTCTGAGAAATTTTTAGAGTTGGTGTTAAGTGGTGAACTATAAATGCTTAGATGGTTAACTGTGAACAACGTTTGGTGTTAAATCTAATTTTCTGAAAATTTTTCCCAAATAGGGAAAATTCACTTTCCACCTAACATGCTTACCAATGAAATATAAGATCTTAACATTAGTATATGGTCTTCCCAATGATTTGGGTGAAGAAGGATGAATTGGTGAGAAATTTTTAGAGTCAGTGTTAAATGGTGAACCATGAACATTTAGATGGTTAACTATGAGCAATGTTTGGTTAAGTCTAATTTTCTCAAAATTTTCCCCAATCAGGGAAAATTCACTTTCCATTCAACTTTCTTACCACTGAAATATAATATGTTAACATTAGTATATGGTCTTCTAAATGATTTGGTTGAAGAAGGATGCATCTGGGACAAATTTTCTTTAGCTAAGTTAAATTACTTAAGGGCAAGTAATGTCAAAGTATGGGGAGGTTGATAAACCGGATTTTTACCTGTATTTATGTCATAATTAATATCTGTTTGTAAGGAAAGAACTGCATATTTATTTGGAAAAAATCAATTTTAGTGTTTATTCTTACTTTTAGACAGGTATGCTTAGAAGCATCACAACCATGTTGCGATCAAAGTCATGCTTAGAAGCAGCACGACTATGCTACGATCACAAAAATATGAGGATGATCATGTTTAAAAGCATCACAGTCATGCTACAATTTCAATTATACGAGCACATTTGTGCTACGTGGGCCTCGAGAAAGACATAAAAAAAGCTCAAACCCTCTTATAAATACTACAAAAGAAGACATAAAAAGGTGACTCATGTTGGCTTAGGAGAAGAGATAGATCTATGACCTAAAAAGAGAAGAACGGCGATGAAACTTTGGGATTGAGGCAATTCAGAGTGCTCCATATAGTAACTATTTATATATTTTATGCACTTTGCTGTTAGAAGGATGTTTGATTGTGCATTACCTATGCCAGACTAAGCCCTTTTTTTTCTAGGATTGTGATGCAACTCTTTGTAATTCCCTCTTGCACTTTGCATGATTATTTGATGTTGTTCAATGATTAATTTACTTCTCTATTTTATCAATTATATCTTAGTTGTTTAAATAGTCATGACTATTGATATTTGAACAATCGATCTGGGAAGTAAGTAAGTTATTTTCCCGGTAGAATTAACCAAATTCATCAGGCAAACCTTTGATTGGGTAAAAAGAAACTGGTCTTAATTTGGAATCTTGCATGGCTAGACTAGGTAACAAATTAGGATTATAGTATGGTGTGAATGATCAAATGCATTGCAACAACATAGTAATTTATTGGTAATCATTGAATGGTAAAGAGTGACATTGCTTAGTAAATAAGGGGCAAATGCATTGTAGTGAAATAACAACCCTAGGTCTTAACTCATGGCATTCTAAAACCAATTTTCTCTCTCATTTTACTTATCACTCTAAATCTAAATTATTGTGACTCACTCACTAAAATTGTTCTTACTCATTCATTAAAATATTGATTCATTAATGGTTCTTTTACCTTTAAATTGAATTTATTGAGAAAAGATCCTGTCTCTTGGGTACAATATTCGGACTTAGGTCCACTGTTACTACTGTGTAGGGTACGATTGCCTTTAAGCGGTGATATTCTATGCATCAACATACCTTAGGCACAAATAAAAAACGAAAAGAGGTTTCTCTCCCGGGCAACCAACCCGGGTAAGAACATACCTTAGGCGTAAATAAAAAATGAAAAGAAGGTTTCCCAGGAGGGCAACCAACTTGGATAAGGAAGTACCTTAGATGCAAATCAAAAGTGAAAAAAAGGTTTCCCTCTTCGGCAACCAACATGGGTAAGGGTGTACCTTAGACAAAAACATAAGATAAAAGGCATACACACCTACATGCTACCAAAAGAAGATAAACAGAAGGTTAGTTCTTCAATAAATGACAAGGAAAGTTACAAGTCTTGATATTGAAAAGAAAAAAACTACTAAGAACAAAAATACAAATTACGAACCCCTCACATTCCCTTCATCGACCATATTGACTTGAGCATCAACTCCATCTACAGTCAGCTCCTCATACTTGGTAGTTTCGTCCCCAGTATTAGTGTCTTCATCATCTTTTTCCATGGCTTTGGTGTTGCTAGTAACAGCAGCCCTCCGGTAGGATACTTTGGAGAATGTGTTGGCTAAGCTCTCATATTGGCTTAGGACTTTACAGATAGGCTAGATGTGCTGTCTTTAGTGAGTTTAATGGAGGAGTCATAATCATGTACAAAAATACCCCTTGGTGCAGAAACGGGGCGGGATGGCTACCAAAAACGAGGAGGACTTGGAGTTATGCCTCATCCTCCTGGACAAACCTCCCTTGTCAATCCAGTGTCATTTCTTCCCAGCCTTAGACTTGTGCTTCCCACTTTTTCCTTTGGGAAAAGTTGCTTCAAGGGGAATCACATCAACCTGGATCTCTTTCTTCGGGGGGTTGGGATTAGGTTGGATATATGGTGGGGTGCGAAAATTGACTCTGGAGGTGAGTGCGCTTGGATTGTGTCACAAAAGTCTAGCAAAAGGCTCTCATCATCCCTGAACATGGTTTTAATGATACATGCAGAAAAAAGAATAAAAGGCATCAATACAAGGAAATACCAAGCACAAAAAAGACAAAACTATACCGAGATGACTTGATTATTATGCTTCCAAATCCCAAATAGGCTTGGGTGAAAGCTAGAGGTAGAGCACATGGGAAGTCGGGAGGCAATTCGGAAGTGCCATAAAAAAAGGTTGCATAATTTTGCTCCTGCTCGGTGAGCATATCAAAGGGCAAGACGGCCAAACAAAGCAACTGTCGTTGCTAGCTGAAGGAAAACAAAGGCTTCTACTCTCTGTCGTAAAAGAAGTTGGTTGAGTGTCCCGACTTCAGCACAATCATGAAATACTTTTGTTTAAAATCCTTATAATGAGAGGTAAATACCTTAAGTAAAGGACGCTTCGGGACACGACTTACAGAAGATCATCTAATCGGGGTAATAGGAGAAGACCAATAAAAGTGAAAGAAAATGCTAGGAATGGCTTCTGAATAGGTGAAGTGGTAGAGAGGCAGAAGGCTTGTATGGTGGCCTATACATTATGATGGATCTAGATGGGCATGCAATTCATTATGTGTAATACACCTATGGTGAAGTCATCAAAGGGGATCCAGACACCTAGATCCTTTAGGACGCAAGTGTACATATGAAAGTAGTCTGGTTATCTGGGAGGGGGTTATTCCTAAAGATAAATAGAATTTAAATTTTCATTGCTTCAGCAGGCTTTCATCATAAAGGGTGTAACCTCTGAATGAAGAAAAAAGGCAAAACTGATAAGTGTCATTGAAGAGGAAATAATTCTTCTTAGAGGTAAAAATTGAGGTGTATTTGGAAACTTCCCCCACTTACCCACTCAAAACTAGCAATAGAAACTGGGGAAATCTAGGAGCCCTACCATAATAGAAAGGCATTTCCTTATTAGATCCCCCTAAAGAAGAACCTTTGTAGAACCGCTTGATTTAGACGTTGTAGATCCCTCCTCAGTAGGAATAGGGGTGTTGGCCTGCGCCTAGGTGCTAGGTATGATGACTGAGGGGGGAGCAACCTCGACAACTCGAGAACTAGAAGTAGAAGCCATAAGGAAAGAAAGAAGGAAAAAGGCTAGGGACAAGGAATACCTGATGCAAAGTGCAAAGGGGAATTATAAAAAGTTATATCACAACCCTAGAAAAAAAAGGGGCTTACCCACAATGATTAATACAAAGTCAAACATCCTTCCAATAAAAAAGTACATAAAGATATAGAAATAATTAATATACTGAAAACTTTGAATTGCCTCAAATCCAAGTTCTCTCGCCATTCTTCACCTCTTAGGTCACAAACCTAACTCTTCTTTTGAGCCAAAGTGAGTCTCTTTCTTGTGTCTTCTTTTGTCCTATTTTATAAAAGGGTTTAGACTTTTTTATGTCTTTCTCAAGGCCCATATAGCACGAGTGTGCTGGAATTAAGCACGATCATGCTTATTTTAATGTTTTCTTTCGCAAGTCAAGTAGTACGGTTGTGCTTGTAATTTCATGATTGTAGCATAATCGTGCTACTTTTAAGCACGACTGTGCTTCTTCTAGCTGACTTTTTGAGTTATGTTGACTTAGCACGACTATGTTGATATAGAGCACAACCGTGCTGACCTGGATCTTCAATAATTGCTCTAAAAAGACCTAATTTTGCCCATTTTTTTGCCTGTTTCTTAAGTACTTATCTAAAGTAAGAATAAACACTAAAAAATGAGTTTGTCAATAAAAAATGCAATTCTTTCCTTATAAATGGATATTAAATTATGGTGAAAATATGGGTATAAATTCAGTTTATCACCTGGCAAAGAAGAGAAAGAAAGACTTAGAGCTCGAAGGTAGGAAAGAAGTAGGTGAAGCCAACTTTGCGACCCCCTATATTTATAACCTGAAAGCCCATTTAGGCCTAAAAGGCAGAGGAAGCCTCACCACTAGATCAACGGTCCTGAGTCACCGTCATTTCAAATCTCACCAAACCCCTTGATGAACCCTAAAATCTTTGACAAGCACAATACACATAGCAAAAAGGTGGGAAAATAGACTTATTCAAGGAGAGGCCGAGACGTTCCCACTAAGCCCGCAAGAAAGACAACCCGACAACCGACCCCCTACATTTCTATTATCATCGTTGTCGCTTTGCTCCTTGATGTTGATGGGGTTGTATACCGAAGGAACCCCTAGACCGGACCTACCTCAGGATTGGGCCTACCCATGGAGTCAGACCTACCCGTCAATAGCCTAGATACTAGAATAGTTCCCAGCAAAGAAGTGGTCAGGTATCTCGGCTCGAGTAAGGTCCACCACCCTTAAGTGAAAATTTTGAGCTACTCTTTTCAAGTAAATCAAAACTCTAATGACTTAAGCCAAAGCCCAAAAAGGTAAACACTATAAATGGAGAGCAACAAGTACATTTTTTACGACTAGTTATTGTTTTACTTTCTTATTGATATATTGTACTTTTTGAGAGAATAGTCAATTCCCTTATGATTTAAGAATTAGAGTGCTTTTGCAGGTACCCACTTGTACCAACTCAGAGTAACTATTGGAGTGGAGGTTAAGAGTATTGAAGGGAGACTCAACGAAGATCAAGTAAGTGTGTGCAGTGTAAAGGAACAAGAATTGTGAATTAGAAAGACACGAATTTGACAATCAGATACTATCAATAGGTGATGGTAATGTTTTGGATATAATGATGGAGAAACTGATATTTGTATTCCTAATTTTTTTTTGGTTAGTGATTGTGGTAATCTTGTTAAAAGATATAGCAAATGCTATTTATCTTAATTATTGAAATTTTTTTAAAATATTGATTATTTTAAGATAGAGCGACTCTTTCACTTACTTTGGATGTTGTGAGATTAGTAAATGAATATGTTATTTCATTATATTTTGGAGAATAAAAATTTTATTTAAGTTAATATCCAATTTCAAAGTAGACGAGGAAATTGGAGTTGATGCACAGTATAATTTTTTAATAATATCAAATGCTTTGGATTTCTAGATCATTATCTAATGTTAAAGATAAGAATTGGGAATGAACATAATTGGAGTTGTTATTGTCACAGGCAATAATATTGGTTGTAAAGTTTAGGTACCAAGAATTAAGTTAATTCCATTTGAACTTATGACTCCGTTTAAATTTCAAAGGCATCAATTCCCTTTGGTTGTTTATTTTTGGATAAATATTAACAAAAGTTAGGCCAAAGTTTAGCTAGACTTGGTGTTTATCTTCCTAAACTTGTATTTTTACATGGTGAATTTTATCCTGCAGTTTCAATAGTTAAGAGTAAATATGGTTTAAGTGTATTGATCTGTGATGATGATAATAATCATATTTGCACTACTAAAAGTTATTTGCAAACATGGTTATCAATATCGAGAGTTTACGTAAACTCGTGGAAGTCCTATAAACTCGACTCGTAAACTCGTAAGAGTTTACTTCACATAAAAAATTAGTATATTTGTATGCAGCTGCAATATAAAATAACATTTTAACAATATAAATATATAATAATAATACCATCAAATTCCAACCATAAATGATAAGTTCAATCATAAGTCATTAAAAGTTAAAACTACATAATCAAATATTGAAATTATACCAAAGTCCTTAAAATTTAAAACAATAGTGAAATACTCAAAGAAATTGCAAAGTTCCAAACAAAGTCCTTAAAATTATTAAATAACTAAAAATGCACAGATGTCTTCAGATGACCATGTCTAATCCTCTAATCTCACCACCTCCGCCGCCGCCGTCGCCGCTAGTCGCCGCGTGCTCTGCTCGTTGCCAATCGCCTCACCGGCAGTCACCGCGTTGCTCGCCGTCAGTCACCACGCGCTGCTCGCTGCCCGGCGGTCGAAGGACGAAACTCACCGTCAGTCGTCGCGTTGCTCGCCGCCAGTTGTCGCGTTGCTCGCCGCCAGTCGCCGCTTACCGCCAGTCGCTGCGTGCGCTGCTCGCTGCGAGTTGCCGAACCGTCACCGCCAGCCGTGTCGAACGCCCAAACTCACCGCCAGTCTCCGCCGCCTGTCACCGCCAGAAATCGGTTTGCAAAAACCAGAATCGGAAAACGCGTGGGGGAAGGGGAACGGACTCAATGCACGAAGGAGACGAACGAAATTAGGTTTGATAAATTCCCTTTCTATTACAAGCAAAACGACGTCGTTTTGCATTTTCGTAAACTCGTGAAATCGTGAATAAACTCGCGATTTCACACGATTTTACTGATTTCGCACGATTTTACCTGATTTTACTCAAAAAACAAGTTTCTCACGATTTAACTCGAAAGGGACTACTAGACTCGTAAAATCGTACGATTTTACGAGTCATATCGCGATTTTGACAACCATGTTTGCAAATAATGTTTTCAAAAGTTTTAATAAATTTTATATTAGAAATTAATTTTTTTTTCATATATATTACTATAACGAGATGACTAAAAAAACGTACTTGTGTTAACTTAAATGTCCAAAATTATTTTTCATATTAACAAAATAGATTATGTTAGAAAATTATTTTTTATGATAAAAAATATATTATGTATATGTTATTAAAATGATATGTTAAAATCCACAATAATGCACAAGACTCAAGAAACATGAAAGAAATTGTCAGAAACCACAATGTTGAGGCTTTTTCTAATTCTCACTAGTCATTGTTCATGTTTAGTGCTTTGGTTACAGCTATGTGAGAAATCCCACAACTCTGTAAATGATTCGTTTGGACAACAAAGTCTCCCTTGAGTCAATTACAATATTGTGGTAAATCTCACAAGTGATATGAAGGATGCACTTACTATATATATCTTATCACCATCCACATGCTTATGAGAATTATCACAATCTTGATCACCATATATATTGTTATATAAGAAAATTATATTGGAATAACACAAATTACTCAAATATTTTACTATTAAAATTTATTATTTACTAATAATAATAGAAGAGATAAATATTTTATGGTTAAGATTACACTAAATAACTTTAATTTTTTCTTATGCTCAATAAAATAAAATAAGAAGTTTTTCTTTAAACCTTAAATTTCCTTAAAAACAGTCCTAGTTAACAAACAATTCACTTTATTACATACTAGCAAAAATTCTCATTTGTATTTTGCTATGTGAATTAATTATGTTGAAATTGATATAGTATATAATATTTTTGTAATTTATACTATTTCAATTTAAATATTAATTGTAGGTATATATGAGTGTGTTTTGGATGTTCATAAAGTATTTGAGGAGAGAAATAATGGGATATAGACGATAAAGGATGTTTTAATAAACGAATTTGAAAATTAAATAAAAAATCATTTTTGTATTAATAATTGAGAATACCTAAGCTTTTATAGACAATAACTACCTAAACATAATTGTAATATGGAAGGGGAAAATTTATGCATTAGGAAAACATATAAAAGAAAAAAGTAACCAGACACATATATAACCGCCCTAAATCTGGGATATACACTTGAATTGGCTGTTCTCGATTCCAGGTATGAATCAAATTGAAAACAGAAGAACAATTGCAACTTATTATGAACAATGAAAGGAATAATAAAAAAAAGGAAAGTGAGCACATAGGAACAAATTAACGTTGCATTTTTGAGGGAAAAAGTGATGCTGCTGTTGTCGTAATTAGTTAACAAAGCTGCATTGCTTCCTGATCTCACCGTCGGAGCCAGTAAGCACTCCTATAGAACCCATTCGCACCATTGCCTTAGCAAACTTCTCAGCCCAACTTGCACCGTTGTAGGCATTGTTTTCAACCATTTCCCTTGTGGATTGACTTGTGAACAAGGTTTGATCCGAAGTCAACAAGCCACGGTGGTTGATCAAACCCTCATAATATTTGTTATCCAAACGAATTGGTGTGGAAGGGTCAAGAGACACTGTTGGGTCTGACGTGGCAGGTGGTGCTGCCGGACACATGGTTTTCAACGTTTGAGCATATGAATTGTCCAATGAGGGGTCTTGTGTGGCTGTGTCACTGAAAGTGTATAACCGGTTTGAGAAGGCACCACAATGGGACACACCAATTGAATGCGCTCCTGAAAGTGTCACCATTTCATCTGCTGACAAACCCTTTTGTCCAAAGTTACTAATAAGTTCGTCAGCATTCAATCTTGGCCCTGGAAGATTGTTTAGCACTTCACTACTGATAGAAACACGACCGTCTCTGCGTCCTGATGGCACATCATAGTTTATGCCTCCTACTTTCATAGCACTGTCTCGTGCTGCGAATGCCAATATGTCTGCACACGATACTGTTTGAGGGCATGCAGCCTCTAATTGAGCCTTGGCTTCCTCAATCACCTCGAACCCTCGTAAGCTTGGGCTGTTGGCAGGGCTGTCTCTCTCAGCATTTGGGTTACTAGGGCCAGATGCTAGTAGCACAGAACCATCACAACCCTGCAGGACATGTCCATTTCAGAATCACAAATTCAAATGTTTTTATAACAAATCACATTAATACTATTTATAATTTTGTATAATTATAATTGCACCTATCATACTTCCACCTCCTTAGAGAGTATTAATTATATAAGTTTGAGAGAAAGTTATTGTCTTGAGTGTTAGTGTTAATGTTATAATTAAAAACCAAGTTGAACCGGATACCAGTGACATGTCATTGTCCGGTTAGCCACGACCAGAAAACCTGTACATGTGTGACAGCGGCAAAAAACTGGTTGAACCATCACAAAGTTGGTGAAACCAACTGTTTGGGTGGTTTTTTGAATGATTTGGGCAGTTTTTGAAACTTAGTTTAATGCTTTTAATAGCATGCATGTAATGTACAGGAAACTTAAATTAATTAGTAACATACCCTGACAAAGCAATCATGGAAATGCATTCTAATGAGACCAGCAGCTATGCCTGGGTTGGCAGATACTGCTTTGTCTACCGCGCTTCTTCCTATTGCCTCTGCAGATGGACATGTGTAGCTATAGAAGCCCACTTTCAAAGATGCGAGGCCAATGATGAAACACTAAGAGTCAGAACTATGCATTGAAGCAAGCGTGCAGTGTTATCCATTGCTGTTATATTATGAAACAAAGTGAACTGAGGTTGTTGAAATTTAAGGACAAGATAAGCAAGAGAGATGTGTTGTATATATAGTCTCTATATGTTGTCGATGTGTGGAGAGAAATTGAGCTCAATCGAATGTATTTATAGGTTCATTTCGAACGAGGTGCCTTGTGAAGTTTTATTTTGACAATATCCATATTAAAACGAGTCCAGATAAAAAAATAGCAGTTGAAGTTATGTCTGCTGTTGAACATTTCTCTTCAAGATCAACTTTGTCTATTATATTAGGTTAACATACCGTATAACATGTCATTTGAACCAACAAGTTGTGAGAACGAGCTCGGTCTTCTTATACATAAAGAAAATTTCTATTAATAAAAAAAGTATCAAATTAATATTCTTTTTGACAAAATTTAATTATCAATAAAATAGGTATATACTTTGTACCCATAATTTTATAAAAAAAATAACATATCAGTTGACCACTAGCAAATTAAAAGCTAAAAGGCGAAGACAATGTATAGCTCGAGTCTTGTCAGAATTTTTCCACACACTTTGGCGGCTGCATGTGGGATTAACTAGTGCAATTTGATTAAGTTTTGGCATTTATTTACAATTAAGGCACTGACTTTTGAAACCACTAGCCACTGCGTGTTGCTTATAAGAACATGTTACAATTAATATGCACGCAAAGAAAATAAATAAGGCTATTTCGCGTCCATATCAGATAATATTAAAATTTTAAAATGATGGGATATTTTTGGTGATCAAATTATCGTAGAAACTTTCTTGGTAAAGGGTAACTATGGAAGCATTCTACTAATGATTGATTAATTAATATATAATCCAACCTATTTAGCAAACACTATAGCTGGTATATATAATTAGTGGTAGTAATTATATTTTTTATGTGGTTAGGTTTACATCATTTTGGAAATAAAACAAATTATGTTAAAAGATAAATATTGTCTTGTATATGTTTAAGGTTTCTAATAATGAAGTTTAGTCATTATTTTTGACAATGCACACGAATATCATGATCATCGTTGGGAAGTGTTCAAAGTAGGAATAATAATCACACTTTTTTGTCCTAATTTTAATTGAAAAAACTCACAATGATTGATGTTAGGATTGAGTTCAGATTTTTCCCGCTTAAAAAGTTTGCGGGTGCGGACATGTATATTGACAACACATCATCCTTGTCCCAATTTTATATGTGTACAAATTCACACTCCTATGGACCATTTAATCATAAGTGCACAGTTGTCAAAGAACTATGGTCAAGACTACAATTTTATGAAAGATGTGCTTTGACTGGTGACATAGTGAAGAGCCATAACGCTTTAGCCAATCTCATAGCTATGTGGATAGTGATGTGACGAGAAAGTCTGTTAAAGTTGTTTGAATCCTTGACAACTCATTGAGCATGTTTTTTCCTATTTGGGTGTGGGGCTCGGGTGGGCAAGGAAATCCAATCTCTAGTTAGGGTAGAGGTGGGTTAAGTTTTTTACTTCAACAAGAATTGAATGAGAACAGGAACAAGAATAATTTAGATCAAGTGCTAGAATCGGAGGCGGGGAGGCTAAACTCACTTTACCCATTATCACTCCTACTTCAAAGTAGCAAATAGAACTCCATTACATAACTACTTCTAAGTTCAAATTATTGATATTCACTACTTTTGCTTTATATTTGAGTAAATTACAATAATATAATTGAAGTTTAGTTTAATTACACGTGTAGCCCTATTTCTTTAATCATTATTTTTTCACCCCTAAAGAAATGTTAGTTTAAGGTTTAAAAGAAATTCTAATGTAATGTTTTCATAAACATATAGGAAATGTTAATGTAATATTTTTAAACTGAAAATTAGTATAAGAAAACAAAAAAAAAAAAAAGTTGTATAATTTAATAAAAGTTGAAGGATATTTTTATAATTTACTTTTTTTTATTATTATCATTATTTCAATTTCAACCCCACCATCCTAATTATACTTCTTTGCATCCAACCGAAATTATTAAAATAAATGAAAATTTTTGGAAAAGATCAAATCTTACATCCAATCTAGCCTCTAATGATATTTTACTAAAGTAACGAAACTCATGGCAAAACCTAAGTGCGTATAATATTCAAGATTACTATTGTCAGTGTAAAGATTTTTACGCTGACATTCAAGCACAATCCTTCATTCATAGTAAATTTGTTGACTTTACTCATTATTATTTTAAAGTTACATGAATAAAAAATTATAATTGATCTTTTTAGACTGACATTGTATACTAATTAAACTCAAAGAGTAATATGTAAGACTTTTAGAACAAATCAATTAATAATATCAAGCACACATGCAATATGTAGCCTCAAATATTTTTTTAATCATATTAATTATGGTGTAAGATATATATTGATTTTATTGATAATTATTTTTATTAAAAAATCTAATGGATCACCTTTTATAGATTTGTCTCCTCAATTATGTTTTTTTTATTTGCATTAATTTGTTTAAAATATTAGTATCTTTATATGTGTAATTTATGAAAGTCATTAAATATTTAACCGCTATGGTTTTTAGTCTTAAAGGTTAAATTAATTTATACAATATTTATATTTAAATCGATGTCATGAGTAAAAAATTTATTGATAATCTAAATTTATATTATTAATATTAAGTATAATATAAAAAATAATATCAATTTTAATTAAATATTGAAATCAATTTTCATATATAATATAATAGTTATTTTTTGAAATAGCTATAATAAATATAAATTATAAAAGAGTATATTTACTATATATTATAATAGTATCATATACTAAAAAATATTAATAAATTTTATTATATTAAAAATTAAATATTAATAACAAATCACATACTTTTAGTGATAACGCATAGGAAAATTCTATTTCTACTCCTTTTCTTCTACTCTAATTCCTTTTTCTTATAGTTTTTATTATTATAAATATCTTTTTATTCCAAAAAATACCCGTACCTTTTTTTAATTTTTAATATCCCAAGAACTAGTTTGCCGAATCATTTTTTTTTTATTTTGGAATGATTTTTGGGATAATTTTTATTTATTCAGGAACACAAAACTCAAAATATGTGTTCAAAAAGTACATTTTTAAATACAATTATATTATGGAAAATAATTTTTAAAATATTTATGGTCTGATTGAATTGGTTTTGTTTTTTAGTTTTTAGAAAATAGTTTTCAAAAATTATTTTCGGAAAGAAAAGAAAAAAAAAACTTGTTTGGTAATTGTTATTTGAAAATTCTTTTAACGATGTAAAAATGGAAAACATGTTCATATTTATTAAAATTTCATTAATGAGCAAAAAAAAAATATTATAATTGCATTTTGAGTTTTCAAAACAAAAATAGAAAACTGAAAAACAAAAGTAAAGTTGTTCCTGTTTTTTAGTTTTTAAAAACCAAAAAACCAGAACTGTTTTCAAAAAACATTATCGAAATGAGTTTTTTAGCTTTTAAATAGTAAAATACTAAAAATCGTTTTATAAAACAGTTAACATACAAGCACTTATATTTTATCTTTTTTTGTTTGAAAATTTTCTTTTCAGAATAAAAATGTTGCCCACAACCCATTATTAGGGACAAGATTTATTACTAATATGTTTTAATTTGACAAAGAGGTTTAGAAAAATAGAAGCAAATTTTTGTAATTGATTTACATGATCATCTTAAAAAAAATGAAATACAATATTCTCATTGAAAATCAATATAAATTTTGGTGAGACTACACAATGTATTTATATAAACAAAAACCTACCCATAAGAATCAAATATCAATTAACAACTAATAGTACTATTGGTGGCCTAATGCCAAGTTATAGTACAACTTCATCAAGGTAATTGTTCAAACAATATTACAATAAGTTATTTAAAATATCATAATATCTATTTAGTTAATTAATAACAGGACATGAGCATATTAATAGAGGGGAATTTACAAATTTCAAGTGCAATAACAGCTCAAAATGGATAATTAAAAGTACATAACCAAGAAAATAATATTAAGATAAAGACAACAACTTCAAAAGTCCTTAGAAGGTACATACAAACATAATGAACCCCCCAACATAAGTAGTACAACTACTATACAAAATCACCAAAACAATAGTATAAATCAAAAGACAAATATATACGACGTCATAGTCTATCAACCTCTTTTACTCCTTGTCACCTTCTAACTAGTCTCTATAGTAAAACTATATTTCCTTTAAAATTATGTTAAAAATCTAGTGATAGCAAGAATTAGAATAAAAAAATACTTTTGCAATTGATTTTTCAAATCATAAAAACCTCCTCCTTTTAAAACTATTAAAACATCTATTTTTTCTCAATAAAAAAATCAAATCAATAGATAAAAATAATACTAGCTTTCATACACTTAGATAGCAAATAAAACACTTGAAAATGTTATCAATTACTAGAACTTTGTGAAGAGTAAATCCATTAATACATTGCATCTCAAATTAAGTGAGGAAAATTGTATTCATAAAACCTTCACGCTTTGGATTTAGTAACTACGATAATAACCTACTTATGGCCCAAGAAAACCAAGGAACAAGTCCTATCATTTTGCAATATTTCATTAATTCTCAACTTGTGAAAAGACAATTCAGTTTTCATGTTCATCCCCAATTTCTTCTTTAAGATTCAAATCTTTTACCACACTCATGCAAATGCAACAACTTAATTTAGAAGTTACACAATCAATTTGTCACAATTTCATGTTAAACATTCAATTCAAGTATAACTACATAACACTTCAGCTACCAAATACAACAAAACAATCTTCAATCAAAACCACCATGAGTCATACAAAATAAAAATGATATCATACCAAATCTACATAAAAATATGTGTTCAATGTAATAATTTCAGTGGCTATGAAATACTTACCATATCCATTTTTTCTTTATACAATCAATTCGGTCAAATTCCACACCATACGTAATAAGTTTAAACAAAAAATATTTTAACTCCCAATAACCAATTCCAACACTCCGACATTTTCTTAACATCTAAAATTCTCAAACCAAGCAATTCAAATAAATTAGTCATTAGAAAAATTTATAACATACCACTTGCAACATAACATATCATAAATTTATCGCATACCTAAGGTTTTCCATTCAAAGTCAAATCTCATAAATAGAGGTTGACCATATCTTGTTAGGGAGAATATGACAATTTGACAAACAAGTCATTCACTGTGGTCTCTCTAATGAGGTAATTCTTACTCACAAGGGTAAAAAGATTAAGTTGACTCCTCTTACACCTTCCTAAGTGGTTGAGGATCAACTCATCATGAAGCATAAAAGAGGTGAGGGGAAAATCAACATCAAAGGGGAAAAAAGGAAAGAGTTTCCACCCCTAAAGCTTGAAAGGAATAAGGAATGAGAGTTAGAAGGAGGTACCCCTTCCAAGGAGGTTGTTAAGAAAGAGAACCATTTTTAAAAAAAAAATAGATATCAAGAATTCTCTCTTGATAAACATTTCTATCTCCTTCTTTGCAAAGAGGTATCTTTTAGCACTACCACAAGTCTTGAAATTGAGTTTCTTCCAAAAGGATTCAAAATCTTTTAAAATACTTTAAACCCTCAAGAGGTTCCTAAGGGATTATGTCATCTAATGGGAATTGAACACCAAATTGATCTTGTTCTTAGCATAAGTCTACCCAAAAGATATGCACATAGGACAAACCCAATTGAGACCAAAGAAATTAAGTCCCAAGTTCAAGAACTGTTGGAGAAAGGTTAGGTTCAAAAGAGCCTTAGCCCTTGTGTTTTGTCAGTCTTATTGGTGCCCAAGAAGGATGGCAAATGGTGAATGTGTATGGACTGTCATGACATCAACAACATCACCATTAAATATAGGCACTCAATCCCTAAGCTAGATGATATGCTTGATGAATTGCACAGGGCACAAATATTTTCTAAAATTGATCTTTGAAGTGGTTATCATCAAATAAGAATAAAAAAGGGTGATGAATGGAAAACTTCTTTCAAGACCAAATTTGGCCTTTATGAATAGTTGGTGATGCCTTTTGGGCTCACGAATGCTCCAACCCCTTTCATGCGCCTCATGAATTATGTACTTAGGGATTGCATTGGTAGATTTGTAGTTGTTTATTTTGATTACATTTTAGTTTATAGTAGGACCCTAGATGATCATATATGAAATCTTAGGGATGTCTTGTCTATTCTCCAAAAAAATAAACTTTATCCAATCCTAGAAAAGTGCACTTTTTGTGTTCCTAATGTAGTCTTTTTAGGTTTTGTTGTTAGCATACAAGGGGTCCAATTAGCTTCCCAAAAAATCAAGGTCATCCAAGAATGACCCACCCCTACTAGTGTGACTAACATGAAGAGTTTTCATGGGCTCGTGAACTTTTATAGGCGCTTTGTGCCTAATTTGTCCACACTAGCTTCACCACTCAATGAGTTGGTAAAGAAGGATGATCATTTCCTATGGGGTGAAAAACAAGAGCAAGTTGTTCAATTGTTCAAGGATAAACTCACTCATGCACTTGTTCTAGCTCTTCCCGACTTTTCAAAAACATTTGAACTAGAATGTGATGCATTAAGAGTGAGTGTGAGAGCTGTTTTGTTACAAGGGGGGGACCCAATTTCTTATTTTAGTAAGAAACTTTGTGGTGCCCACCTCAACTACTGCACCTACGACAAGGAGTTTTATGCCTTGATTTGTGCCTTCCAAACTTGGAAACATTATCTTGTGTTCAAGGAGTTTGTCATTCATAGTGACCATGAGTCACTTAAGTATTTCGGAAGGCAAAATAAAGTTGAACAAGAGGCACGCAAAATGAGTTAAGTTTCTTGAAACATTCCCATATGTCATCAAATACAAAAAGGAACAACAAATGTGGTGGTTGATGCTCTGTCTAGGAGGCATTTTCTTCTTGCCACCCTAAGTGCTTAAGTTTTGCTGTTTGATGACATTTAGGAATTGTATCCCTCTTACCAAGATTTTGGAACCATTTATATTGCCTCATCCTCCAAAGCCAAGGATGATTTCTACCTTTGTAAAGGATACCTGTACAAAGATGACAAACTTTGTGTATCTTAAGGATCAATTAAGAAATTGTTGACAAAAGAAAACATGAAGGTGGGTTCATGGGGCATTTTGGAATTGAAAAAACATTATTATTTTTAAAAGAAAAATTATTTTGGCCCTATATAAAAAGGGATGTCCAAAGACATTGCTTAAGTTGCATAGCTTGCTTGCAGGGTAAGTCTCAAGTAATGCCTCATGGACTCTACACACCTTTACCTGTTCCTTTTACACCTTAGGTAGACATTAGCATGGACTTTTTCCTTAAGTTTCCAAGAACCCAATGAGGTGTAAACTCCATATTTGTGGTAGTGGACCATTTTACCAAAATGGAACATTTTTTTCCTTGCCACAAAGTGGATGATGCGAGCCACATCGCAAGACTTTTCTGTCGAGAGGTTGTTTGTTTGCATGGTATACCCTTGACCATGGTCTCTAATAGGGATGCTAAGTTCCTTGGCCATTTTTGGAAAACTCTTTGGGCAAGGCTAAGAACTAAGCTCCTTTTTTCTACCATTTGTCATCCTTAAACAGATGGACAAATTGAAGTGTTGAATAGATCTTTATCCACTATGTGTATGGAAATCTTAAAAAGCAACCATAAGTCTTGGGATGAATACCTTCCCCATATAGAGTTTGCATACAATAGTGGTTCATTGGACCATTAAACACCCCCCTTTAGAGGTTGTCTATGGTTTTAATCTGCTCACCCCTTTGGATCTGTTGCTTCTCCCTAATTCTTGACTTTTTCATAAAGAAGGGGAAACTAGGGCGAAGTTCATTCAAAATTACATGAGAAGGTGACAACCAATATTGAAAACTAATCTAAGAAGTATGCATCTACTAGTAAAAAGGGGAGGAAGGAAGTCATCTTCAAAAAAGGAGATTGGGTTTAGCTTTACCTAAGAAAGAGTCATTTTCCTTCTAAGATAAAGTCCAAACTTAGCCCTAGAAGAGATGGTCTCTTCCAAGTCCTTGAAAAGGTAAACAATAATGCATATAAGTTAGACCTTTCCAAGGATTATGGTGTTAGCATGACTTTTAATGTTTGTGATCTAACTTTATTTCTAGCACTGATAAGGAAGAAGATGAGACTTTAGATTTGAGGTCAAATCCTTTTGAAGGGGGAAGAGATGATGCAATCCTACCTACCAAGGGTCCAATCACTAGGGTCATGGCTAGGCAGATATAGGAAAACATGACCTAGAAAGAGTTCTCAAGACCTCAACTCTTAATGGAAGTAAAATCATAGGCCAATGTCATTATTTTAATTCTTATAAATATTAGTTTGCTTTGTATTTTTATTTGGGCCATGTATTTAAGCGACTTCTCTTTCTAAATTAGGCATTTAGGTGTAATTAGTGAAAATAAGGAGTAAGCTTAAGATAGGACTCTAAGTTAGGCATTTTGGGCTTGTCCATACACCTAATTAAAAGTTTCTATTTGCACCCATAGAGTTAAGTTAGGTGCCTAGCTTAAGGGCGTAAGACTTGGGTTAATCAGTCTTAATCCTAATTAAGCCCAAGTCTCACATTGTCTTAGTTTATGTGTCAAAGCTCTCCTATTGGGCTATATATACTTATTCCCCCTCTTGTAATCATCACACTTGAATGAATGAATATAAGGCTTCTTTAGTGATCTTTTTTATCAATTGAGTGTCTTGAGAAACCTCTCTTTGAGGATTCTCTTCCTAGTAAGCTTTTATCAAGGGTCATCTCCCTTGTGGCAAGCTAGCATAATTTTTTTTATTTATCTTCTCCTTATGGCGTCAATCCACCCTCATTTCTAACCCCTTCATCCTCTAGTTCTAAAAAGGAAGAACCTTGGTTGGAGAAGATCCAAGGGAGTGCATCACTGCCTAAGTGAGCAAAAATAAATTTTAAAGATAAAATTAAGTTCTACACCAAACAAATAGAATTATCAAAGAACAATTCCACTACCGACAAATAAGTAAGACAAACACAAAATTATATGAAAAATCATGTTTAGAGAAGACAATTGACACTTAGAAATTTTATCAAACAAGTAGTGAGAATAAGATAAAACAATGTTATCTATATATATATATATATGTATTTTTTTTTCGTTTTGTTATCCTGTTTTTATTTATTTTACTTAGATGAATTCCTATTCCAAATTCAAAAGATCATAGATGCAAAACAATATGCAAATAAAATTCACAGAAACAAAATGGACAGTACCTGCAGTGAACAATACATGTGAATAGTGATGATGAACAATAATGTGAGTAGTGCGCATGAACAATATCACACAAATGTTACTCTGAATATCAAATGATATAAACTTGTTTCTGGATCGATAAATGCAATATCCATAAGAAGAAAATTAAAAGGAAATTTTGTAGAAGAAAGGATAAAAATGGATTAAGGTAAGGAAATGGAAAGAACACCGTTACAATCCCTAAGGATTGATAAGTTGAGGAGAATTCGCCACGAAGAATAGGAATTCTTTGTATCAAGGTGGAACTTCAAATGAAAATGAGATCCTCTTTCGAAAAGATCTCCTCGACATCTTCTTACCTTCATACAAATAAGGATAAAAAAAAGGGAATTCTTTCAAGAACTACCCCAAGAAGGATGCGCCCAAGGACTTAAAAGAGAAAAGTGCACACACACAAGTCCAACCCTAGTTATAATGAAAGAAATAGAAACATTAAGTGTTTTAAATGTCTAGGGAGGGGGAACATTTCTTCCAATATCCTACAAACAAAACTATGATTATGAAAGAACAAGACATTTATAGCTAATATGAGGCTAACTCTTCCTCTCCTTCTTCTACTTCTTCTTTAAGACTAGAGAAGAACCAATGGATGATGAAGTTATTGGCACACATCCTTTTAAGGATGACCTTCTTATGCCAAAAAAGCTTCTTAAAAGCCAACCTTTAGTAGAATATCATACATAAAAGGAGAAAGTTTTTCATACAAGATGTAAGGTGCTTAATAGAACTTATTCTCTCATTGTTGATGATGGTACTTATTGTAACTATTGTAGCACAAGGTTGGTGAACAAGTCGGAATTTATTACCATTTCTCATCCTAAACCTTATAACCTTCATCTGTTGAATGATAAGGAGGAGTTGGTAGTGAACCAACAAGTTGAGATCAAATTTTCCGTTGGGAACTAAAAGGATAAAGTGTTATGTGATGTAGTTTCCATGGAAGTTGTTCATGTTTTCTTAGTAAGGTCATGACAACATGATAGACATTTTATTCATGATGGTCTTACCCTTTCATAAGGGTCATAAGTTCATATTTCACCTTCTTACACCTTCTAGGTGCTAGAGGATAAAAAAAATAAAACTTAAGATAGAGGTAGAAAAAAAAAAGTTAGGACGAATGAAAAGGATGACGTATTTAATAATGAACACCTTTTGGAAACAAAAATGACTCTTTATATAAAGCAACCTTCACACCGTCTAAGGCCAACTACTCAAGTTGAAAGTGGAATTATGCAAAAACCTTTAGATCACAATGCTATACAACCCCAAGTGCAACTAGCAAAGAAACAACTCATGATTGGCCCACACCAAGGCATGACCATATCTCATGGTGTGAGAAAAAGGATAAGGCTTACATGGCCTTTAAGTGTAAGTGCTCCAATGCACTAAGTCTAGCCTTTACCCTTGTAACATTCTATTTTTTAGAGAAAATAATTTATTTAAAAAGGTCTAATTTATACCAGTAGGCTTATATTAATTTATTATTTGTCTCTAATACAATAAATTAAGATTTGGTTTTATAAAATAAATGTGGGTGTAAATAGTAAGAAATGTTAACTTTGGGTTTGAGTTTCGAAGCCCAATAAAAGGTTGAGTTAGGGTAGAATTAGGAGTTTGAGTGTCGCATTCAATTCATATTTCTAGCTTCTAACACTCGAGAGAAAGCTACAAATGGAAACTTGTCGATATAGCTTGAGGAGCGTTGAAGGAGTTGATACCATACCTTTCGCAATTAAGACCATTGTTCGAGGTAAGGGGGTGAGAAATCATCTCTCATGTGACATGTGTAGGGAAAATAGGCTGTAAAGTGATTCCTAAGCTTCAATAAGTTTTATGTATGCTATTAAAAGGTTATGAAGACTTGTAGTGAGTGTTGATAATATATTTTGTGCGTGACTAGGTGAATATATTGTTTAGTTCAATTATCATTATATTGTTTGTATTTAAATAAAATAATTTTTTGTTATTTTAACTCCTTTGTATTTGGTGTACATGAATATGACTAATGAAGATTTGTATTAATTTTGTTGGATTGATGACTTTGAGGTATCCTTTTTATTCTTGAGAGATTAGTGTCCTTGTACACAGTAATGATTGTCTGTATTAATTTATTAGACTGTTGGAGTTTGCCTTTTTGCAGTCCCTTGTGATTAGCTATAATAATTGGGTTAATTGGAATGAAGTTCTAATTGAATTTCATTGTTTTATATAAGTTTTATCTTAAGAATTGATTAAGAATGATTTGATTTCAATTTCATGATTTAGAGTGTATTTTGGAGGATTAAGGAAACCTTAGAAAAGAGAAACATAGGAAAATTATAATGCATATTTTACTATTAGCATTTATGATCTTATGACAATAAAACTGATAAGAAAACGATGAAATTTCAGGAATAGTCTGCATGAAAGTTGTAGCTCTACATGTTATCTAACTAATGTTGTTGGTTTCACCCTAAAAAGATTCTTAGAACTCAAGTTATTATCAAATTAGTAACTAAAGGTCGAACTACCAGAATTAAGCATATTTTACTATTAGTGTTTATGATCTTCGGATAAGAAAAATGATAGGAAAACGATGTCATTTCAAAAAGTTGTCTTTATGAAAGTTTTAACCCTATATGTTATCTAAGTAATTATGTTAATTTCACCTCAAAAACATATCCATAACTCAAGTTATAATCAAATTAGTGACTAAAGACCAAGCTACCAAAATTAGGCTATGAATTCATGTTTCCTCTAAATTTTGACATAGTAAACATTTGTTTTAACTCTTGCAATCAACATAAGAGTTATAGATAAATGTCCTAGATTTCAAACTAGATAAGAAAAAATATTGTAGGATTAATAAATCTTTAGATATCACATTTATACTCTACAAAGTTCATAGAGACTCATTAGAAAATGTGTGAGGAAATCTTCAAAACTTGGACAATGTTGTGGTGGACCATGAATGTAATAATCTTATGTGTATACATGAGAAAGTCAATGTATTAAATATTATAAATGAAATTTTGTGCCATGAGAATTTGTGCTTTTGAGTAATCAGTGTTGATGAGCTTATTTATGTTAAGAGTTAAGTCAAAGTTGTTGTTTAACAATGTGTGAACTCCGAATTGCTAGATTATTTGTGAAGTCTAGACTTTATCGAGAAATGCCTAAGTCTTGTTTTTGCATAGCCATGTATTTATATGTGTGACGCTTTGTGCGAGAGTCTATGCATACATTCATGTTTTTGGGTCCATTATAGCTTGCGCTGACATATAATGAGTGCCTACGGTGGTTGTGTTGCCCAAGGTGTGTTTTGGATTCTCCTATGGCTTGTGTTGACTTGTAATGGGTGCCTAAGGTGGTTGTGTTGCCTAGTGTATGTTTTGTGTTCCCCTATAGCTTGTGCTGACCTGTAATGGTTGCTTAGGTGGTTGTGAGACCTAGTGATTGGTGTGCCCCTTGTGGGTTGCATTGATCCATAAATGGATGCCCTTAATGATTTGTACTTAACCTAAGGGCATAGTCTAATGTATTTACTTATATACTACATTTTATTACATTTTTACCTAAGTGCGCAATCTAATATTTAAATAACCAATTTCTATATTATTTTGTAATTAAAGAATACAGTGTTTGGAAGTAGAAATGTGCCACAACCCCAGTTTTCAATTTATTATGCTAATGCTTAATTCATCAAAAGTAGGTTGTAGAATTACCTAAACCTTGAGAGGGTACCTTGGTATAACTTACAAGTAGTGATCAACCTACTCCAACTTTGATTGATTTGCCACAACCATCATAGGATGAGATTGTTGATAACTTACAATCACCCTAGAATTGATAACTTAAACATAGACAACACAAATGACACAAAAAAAAGTAAATTAAAAAATAATATTTGGAAGCATTTTGACAAAATCAAAGTAAATGGAAAAGACAAGGCAAAATGCAAGTATTATAAGAAATTGTCGGGAGGAAAATCTAAAAGTGGAACAAAACATTTGTTTATGACAACATAATGTAGGTTATTTGCATGATTATTATGCATGAGTATTCACTTCCAATTGTGGATTATGTTGCTTTTAGAATATCTATGACAGCTCTCCAACCGGTCTTTCAAGTCCCATATAGAAACACAATAAAGAAAGAGATTTTCAATATTTATAAGGAAGAGATACTTGTGACCTTAAAGATATTGAATATGTTTCATGGAAGAATAGTCATTACATCACACATGTGGACTTTAGACAATTAAAAGAAGGGATATATGGTTGTCACAACACATTACATTAATGTTCTTGGAACTTGCAAATTCGCATTTTGAGGTAATTTAACTTTCCTAAAAATGTATATTAACTTTTATTTTGTGGTTTTTGTATGATAAATGATCTTAAATATAATATATATACATATTTTCATTTATGATAGGTTCATTTATGTCCCCACTCCTTACACAAGTATAGATTACGTAATACATTATTTGATTGCTTGATGGATTGGAATATTGACAAAGTTATCCATTATGACCCTAGATAATTGTAGCACTAATGACACAATGATTCATAAAATAAAAGATAAATTGCATATGGTTAGTTTACTAAGGGATGACTCTTTATTCATATGTGTTTTTGTGCACACATCTTGAACTTGATGGTAAAATATCGGTTAGAAGTGATTAAAGATTGTATAGAAAGGATTTGGGATAGTTTGACTTTCTAGAGTGCAACAACAAAAAGAAAGAAAAAATTGGAGAAAATAGCTAAGCACTTAAGGATCTCTTGTACTAGGAATTAGGTCCTAAATTGTCCCATTAGGTGGAATTCTACTTTTAAGATGCAACCTTCATTGGTGATCTTCCAAGGATCCCCTTCTAAGCTCTTCAAGAAGGTAGAAATGGTGGTGAAAAGGTAGAAGATGAAGGTGGATGGCACCACTACTAGAGATAAGCCATGCTTGAAGATGCTTGCTACAAAGGAAGAAGCCTTTGATAGAAGCTAGAAAGAACTTTTTCTAAGAGGGAAGAACTTGGACACTCTAAGGAAAAGAGAATTCTCACAAAGGAATTTTGTATTCAAAATGAGTGTTGAAAATCATACAAATGGTGGAGGTACCAATTTATAGAGCTAGAAGAGAGTTGGATGTCCAACCTCTTAATCTAGGGCCCAAAGCTCTTAAACATGTGTTAGTTAGACTAATCATGATTAACACATGTTTAAGGATGTAGAAGATCCAAACAAGGCCCTAAGAAGGTGAATCTATGTCCCCCTTAATTTGAATTTGAATGTTGGAGGGAAGCCACATGGTACTCTAAATTTCAAATTCAAATTTGGTTGGCTCTTATTCAGCCAACTAGGCAGCTAGGTGAAGGAAAGAGGTAAATAACGCCCAAAGGAGGGAACAAGGGGTCCCACTTGTCTCATAGTTGGTTAGATGGGTGTTAAGATGAATTTGAGTGTGATTTTTAGCAAATTCACACATCCAAATCCTCCTTAAAGTCCAACTAATCAACATACTCCCAAGCAATACTAATTATACCTCCATTTACAATTTAGAAGGAATAAAAGGCCAAAATACACGGCCAAAAGACAAAAGACCTATACTAGAAAAACTATGCCTTAAACAAGTACGTCTAACCTAAAACTAGCTACCTACGAGGACTATAATCAATCTTCACTTCAAAAAAGAGTTAAGGTATTTCTTCCTCCTTCCTAGCTAAGTCCTCCTCTATCCTTCTAGCTATGACCCTTGTGATAGGACCCCTGCTAGGGAGGATTGCATCAACCCTTCCCTCTTGAGAAGGATTTATCCTCATATATAGAGTAGTCTCATCTTCTTCATCATCAACACCTACAAAAGGAGTTAGATCACATATGTTAAAGATAGAGTTGACTTCATAATCCTTAGGAAGGTCTAGTCTATATGCATTGTCTCCAACCCTTTTAAGGATTTGGAAGGGACCATCTCCTCTGAGACTTATTTTTTACTTCTTCCTAGTAGGAAAACGATCCTTTCTAAGGTGGAGCCAAACCTAATCCCTTTTTTCAAAGATAAGTTCCTTCTGCCCCTTGTTCATGTGCTCAACATAACCTTTTGATTATTGTTGTATGTTAGCTTTGACTCTCTCATTAAGCTTTTTAATAAAATCCGCCCTAGTGATGCATCCATCCCCAAGGCAAGTCTGAAGAGTCCTTGATGAAGAGAATTCTCCCAAGATCCTTGCTCATAGATGTTCCAAGGTTGAAGAAATGGAGGTGGAAGACTAGAAAATGGAGGAGAAGTAGACGCCACTCTTGTTGAAGAAGATAAGCCAAAATATGAAGCTAGCCACAAGGGAATGAATCCTTGATAATAGCATGAAGAGCTCTCACTAAGGAGAGAACATGAACACTCTCAAGAACAAAAGAGTTCTCAATTTAGAGAAGTATAATTTTCATTCAAAATGAGTGTTAAAAACTACATGAAGGAAGGAATGCTCTATTTATAGAGCAAAGCATGAGCCATGGGCTTAGGATCCCAAGTTGAATGTCCAACATGCTTAATTAAGGGTTAGTTGGCTTAATTTAATGTTTATTTAACATGTGCTCAATTAACACTAATTTAATCCAACTAAAGATCCAAACATGGCCCTAAAAATATGGATCTATGTTCCCTCTAGTTTGAATTTGAATTTTGGAAGGAAATGACATAGAACTTCCATAATTCAAATTCAAATAAGAAGCAACAAGAATCAACCATGTAGGAGTGAGAAATTACATGTGGAGTGAAACAAGGGGACAAGGGGGTCCACATGTCTCCTACATGCTTCATGTGTTGGTTAGAAGGGTGTGAAGAGGAATTAGGGGTGTAGCAACAAGATCCTACACATCCAAACTCTCTTGGACCAGCCCAAACTAATTAACACACTCTACAAAGAGACTAATTACACCTCCTAAAGAAAAAAGAACCTATAGGCCAAAATACAAGGCCGAAAATAAAACTACACCCCTAAAATCCTAATGACTTAAGGGTGCTTATACAAGCCTAAAAATGGTCAAATTAATACAATTAAATGGAACATGTCCTAAACTAAACTCCTTGAAGCTTCATCTAAGTCATGCTCCTTTCTTATTGGTCCTAGCTCAAGCTCATGCTAGGCGTGCATGCATCACCTAACACATGTTTAATCTAAGGCCCAAAGCTCTTAAACATGTGTTCGTTAGACTAATCATGATTAGGACATGTTTAAGGATGTAGAAGATCCAAACAAGGCCCTAAGAAGGTGGATCTATGTCCCTTAATTTGAATTTGAATTTTGGAGGGAAGCCACATGGCACTCTAAAATTCAAATTCAAATTTGGTTGGCTCTTATTCATCCAACTAGTGCCTAGGTGGAGGAAAGAGGTAAATAGCACGCAAAGGAGGGAACAAGGGGTCCCACTTGTCTCCTAGTTGGTTAAATGGGGGTTAAGATGAATTTGAGTGTGATTTTTAGCAAATTCACACGTCCAAATCCTCCTTAAAGACCAACTAATCAACATATTCGCAAAAAATACTAATTATACCTCCATTTACAATATAGAAGGAATAAAAGGCCAAAACACATGACCAAAAGACAAAACACCTATACTAGAAAAACTATGTCTTAAACAAGTAGGCATACCCTAAAACTAGCTACATAAGAGGACTATGATCGATTTTCACTTCAAAAAGGAGTTGAGGTATTCCTTCCTCTTTGCTAGCTAAGTCCTCCTCTATCTTCCTAGCTAAGTCCTCCTCTATCTTTCTAGCTAAGTCCTCCTCTATCCTCCTAGCCATGACTTTTGGGATAGAACCCCTGCTAGGGTGGATTACATCATCGAAATAGTCAATATACTTTTTTGCCAACTAGTTAACAGTGGAAATTTGCAAAGGATGTGTATGGTAGATTGAAGTTGTTTAATGTTGTCACTGAATTATTCTCTACTAATAAGCACCCAATTGTAAATATGTATTTTTCCAAATATATGTGAAATCATGTTGGCATTACATAAATGAGTTTCATCTTCAAAAGCATTTATTAAAAGGATGGATGAAAATATGTTGTTGAAGTTTGATAAAAATTGGGGCATAATTCATGAAATTGTGGGTGTAACTACAATTTTTTAACAAGGTATAAAATGGAATTGTTGGAATTTTACTATGAGAAGTTGTATGTTGTTGATAATTCTTACCAAGTTAGGAAGATTCTACAGTTGTTCTATAATTTGGTTTTTTATTATCATTGGAATATCCATAAGGATTCTTCTCATTCCTCTATAAATTTGGATGGCTATGAAGTTGATAGTGATTCCTTATCTAATTATAGTAGGTAAATTAATGTAAATATTTTTATTTTGACATGTCATTTGTAAATTTGTAATCAACTTGTTAATTATATATTCTTTCTCTAGTTATGATAGGTATATTATGATGAAGAAAAAATCTTGAAGTAATATTTTCAAATTAAAATTGGATTATTCACGAATAAATAGAATTGGATCACTACTTAGAAGAGAATGTTTTGACAAGACCTTCTAATTTGACATTTTATTATGGTGGAGGTTGATTGGTTTCAAGTACTCAACACTTCAAGCAATTACAAACGATGAGTTAGTTATCCTTGTCTTTATTGTAGCATCTAAATCCTTTTACAACATTAGTGGTTATATATTAAACCTTCATCATAGTTGACTACATTAGACTACCTAGATGATGTGAATTTAAAGGTGGTTGGATTCGTTTTACATATTTATCTAGATTGGAAGTTAATAAGTTAACAAACAAATGAGAATTGGGTAAACAAGAAAAGGATGAAAATGGTTTTATAAAGGGATAAATGATGTCACTTCCAATGATGGAAGATAAGTCATGTGACACCACCACAAGGGTAGTGATTTACCCTTGATAAAATCTAACATAACGCCACAAGAAAGAATTCCTTGATAATCTCCTAAGAGAAATTCACCCAATTATAATTTCACTGATTCAATGGTTTTTCTTAGTACAATTCAACCCCTATTTATAGAACTAGGTGACCTTTCAAAATCATAACTCTTAAAAAAAAATTAAATACTTCATTATCACATATGATTAATAACATGTCACATTAATTCTTAAATTAAAAAAATATTACAAAAATGAAAAGTCTTCTGGATTCATATGACTAGAGGTTTTGATGTGTAATAGGAGTTGGTTATAGAATAAAAAAACTATTAATATTTAAAATGACTTATTTAATTTAATGCAAATTTTAATATTAACTAAATTTTTCTTTTAATTTATAATTTGCAATTAATCTAAATCAGTTACTTAATCTAAATTTGTTAGTTTTTTTAATGAAATGGATTTTGATGATGAATGCATATTTTTTTAATCTGTAATAGGTAACTTATTGAATTCTCAAAGTAAATGTTATTGTCTTGCTTAATTTTTTAATTAGATATTTTTATATTAAATGATTGTTGAATTCTAAATTTTATGTTGTAGGTGATTTATTGAGTGGCATTACTTTCCAATTCACTTTAGAGGATGATAAATAAATATTGTCATTTAATGTGTTATGGAAACTTAATCAATGTTTGTTGTGATAATTTACTACATTTAGAACTTAAAACTTTATAAGTTGTTATGCAATTTTTGTTGTCTTTTATGGAACATGGATGAAATTCTTTGTTTATTTATGACATTACTTGTTATTTTTTATTTTCAATTATATGTGATTAATGCTTATTTTATACATAAAATGATTGCTTTTTTACTGATTATGTTATAAAGGGTAAATTATAATAATTAACAAATAGAAATTTTGGTAAAAGTGTTCAAAATAAGAAATTTTGGTTTGAGAATCGCATTAAAAAAATAAGATTATGTTAGTTAATTTTTTATTGAATTAGATACAATTTTTACTTAATTCAACATTTACTTAAAAAAAGATGGGGGTACGGTGGGGAAACTTGAACCCCAAGTGGGGGCAAGTGGTGAGACTTGATTTTTTAATAGGGATCGAGAGTGGGGAGTAGAGGGTAAACTCATCCCTATTGTCATTCCTAAAGAGGAGTGATCCTTATGAATCTTCAACGCTTCTCAAGAAGGCCTTTTTGTACAAGGTCAATGAAAGGAAATGATACAACAAATTAAATCCTAAAAATTATTACAAAGAACTCTCTTCAAGAAAGTGTTTCCACTTGTGAGCAATGCAAAGAAAGTAACCCCTTCTTTCCTTCCACTCAACACACCAAGAATGTTACCTTATGGCGAGCTCCCGTGAATCACCTTTGCTTATGAGAAAATGGCACCGCCAAAGAGAGTGCAAAAAGGCTAGAAAATAGGCTAAAACAATAAAGCACAATTTGAAAGGTAATCACAAAGGATGAATGGACATAAGAAAGAGTAATAATTAATACAAACTAAATTTAAAGTGTAGACTAGAGGCAAGGGCACAAAAGGAAAGTACTGTAATAGCTTTAGAAAAGATAAGGACTAAAAAGTGAAAAGGCAAAGTTCTACTTCTCTTTGCAAGTTTTCTATAAAACTTCTTGATTTTGCAAGAAGGTCCTCTATATATATTGTAAAATGCTCATTTCTTCTTTTTTTTCTAAGTAGGTGTTGGACTTTGGTGCAAAATTCTTTTTATCTTTGAAAAGAATTGGGCTTTTTGCCACAGACTTTGGAATCCAGAAAACAACTCAAAATACAACTAAAATGAAAATACACCTAAAATATAAAAGCACAAAAAATTTATTCAAGAAAGGAACACAAAAAAAGTGAATCAAACAACAAAACTAGATCATGATTAGCATGTGACTAGGTTATTTACTCATTGGAGCACTTTGAATTCAAAATTATGGAGCCAAAGTTTCACTACATGTAATCGTATTAGATCAACAAATCACAACTAAAAGTAGAGTCTTTTTTTCAAATTTTGAATTCAGATTTTTTAGCCAAAAACTTTTAATGCATGTTTTGTGTGATTGATGATGCAATCCTACCTATCAAGGGTCTCATCACTAGAGTCGTGACTAGGAGGATATAAGAGGGCATGACTAAGAAGGAGCATGGCGAACTTCAGCTCTTGCTTGAAGTGAAGATTTTAGGCCATAGTTCTTGACTTGTATTGTAAATAGTAGTTTGCATTTTCATTTCTTTCGGACCATTTATTTCAACCACCTTTGTAGAGTAGAGCATAGGGTGCCACTAGTTAGTATGTGGAGTGTGTGTAAGTAAGTGGGCTAGAGCTTGTCTTGGATGTGTTCTTATTACCAGATTACCTTGGCTTGTTTTTGCACACATTTTGTGCTCACAAAGCATGACCAACATGTGGACGCACATGTTCCCTTAATTAGGTGCTAATCAGATAAAGGAGGAGGCAAATCCTACGCTTAGTTTAGGCGATCATGCTTAGGGGAGAATTAACCTTGCTTAGTATCCTAATGTTAATAGCCTAGCTCTTCTTCCTTGACTATAAATAGTGCCCCCATTCCCCATCAGTTGTGCACTTGAGCATTTGAATACAAGACTCCTTTAGAGATCATTTCTTATCTTCAGTTTCCTTCTCCTAGGAGACTCATCTTCTTTGCTTTTATCAAGGATCCTCTCCCTTGGCAAACTTCATAAGACTTATCTTCCTTCTTGGGAAATAGCATCCCACCTTCATTTCTTACCTCCTCCATCAAGTCATTGCTTAGAGGAACTAAGCCAATGGAGAAGATCATGAGTCAAGAGTTTGGGAATGCATCAATTGAAGCAAACAAAGCATGAACATTAATGTATATTCTCCTCCAAATTTTTGTGTAGCTCTCCAACGAAGGTTTGGATACAAATATTGAACTCAAACTTTGGAGTTAAAAGCTTGCACAAAATAAGGAATCTACAAACAAATTTTGTTTTAGGATTTTTTGTAATCAAAACAAAACTAAATAAGACAAATACATCAAGACATGAAGTAAGATGAATTAAAAAACAAATATATATGAAATGAAAAACCTAGAACTTGAACTAAAAAAGAAAACACGAAAATTAGATTAGCAAAACAAGAACAAAAGATTATGCAATCCTACCCAATGACCACTTGAAGACCTTTTCTTCAAAGAGAGAGTCTAGGAATGATATAAGATGGATGGACCAAAGATGAAGACAAAAAACCCAAGCTCTTCTTGAACTTGTGAGTACATGAAGCCTAATTCTTCTTGTTGTTAATTCATATTATTTAAAAAGAAATGCTTAATTTTATTAAAAATTATACATTTTATTATATTAAATAATGAATAATATATTTTTTAACAAATTTTAAAAAATATATATTATATTTTTATTTATTGTACTTATATGATATTGTTTATTATTCAATTTTCATCTATCTAAAAGAGGAATATTTATATATAAGTTCACCTAACTCTTAACATTAAAAAACATATATATGTACAATAATTTTATATACAAACAATATATATATATATATATATTATTTATTAATAATAATTTTATTTCTTATGCGTCTTCAATTTTATTTTCTCTTTATTCTACTTTTTTTTGTCATTTTTTCAATTACTTTTTATATTTATCTCTATTACTTTTTCCATTTTTCTTACCAATAATAAAGATGGATATATGTCCCAAAAAGTATAAAATCATAATTTTTAACAATTTTTAAGGTTTCTCTATTTTTATTAAATAACTTTTTAACAAAAATTAAAAAAATATTAATTTGAAACAAAGGAATATATTTTTATTATTATCAATAAAAAAATGAGTCTTAGCCTAAAATGAAAAAGGTCTAAAGAAGCCCAATTGAATCCTACTAGAAATAAAACAAAAATAACTACAATCAAAGGAAAATTCTAAAAATGCAAAATTATGAAAGTTACAATTAAACTAAAAATAAAAGAAGTTGGCTCAATGCAACACTCAATTCAAGAAAGTCTAATTAATTTGCAAAATAAAGGAAAATCCAAAAATAAATGACAAAAATATGAAAATATATTAATTATGAGTAAAAAGTTCAAACAAGGTTGAAGCATAAAAAAATGACTAAATTAAGAGAATCAGAAACAATTATAAAAGTATAAAGACTAAAATTATATAAAATATGTATAATAAAATACTCTATCAACTTGATGTCTCAAAAATTACAAATTCTTAAAAAAAAAAATAGAATCATGTATTAAAAATGCCAAAAAGCTTAAAGTTCATTAGTCATTTGTCATCACATCTCGGTGTCATTCTCAAGGTTAATACTATTTGTTATCCCATCTCTTAGTGTAAGGTCAACGAAAAAAAAAATTCATCATCTTACCTTTATTATGCAATTGATAAGGTCAACACAATGTCACATTAACCTCTGCACCCAATCGACACATTGCCACCCCCACAACACCTATTGCAATCAACATTGTCCCCCTAATATGCCACTGATTTGGTAAATGATTATGGATTCATGGTTATAGAGGAAGAAGTATATATTAAAAAGGGCTTTTAGAATTTTTGTTACAAAGAAAGAATGAAATATTAAGAAGAGGGGAAAGAGTTGGTTAAGTTTTGTGAATGTAAAACTAGATGTGGAAAATTCCCATTTTTTACCGTTAAAAATAATAAAAAACAATTAAAGTATAACTCCTTAAAAGAATTTATAACTAGAGTAAATTATATAATAAATTATTTAAAATGATGTGACATTATAAAACTCATTTAAAGTGAAATAATTATAAAAACTTGCATGGATGATATTGCTAACTAAGTGAACCCAAATTTTAAATTTTGATTACACTATTTTGGATATAGAACTTTATGTGTGTCCATCTTCGTTGCTATAAGTGATGATCATTATTTACCAAAATACCAGGATTAAAAAATAAATAAATAGATTAATAAATAAATATATAAATAAAAGATTAATTTTTGAAAAGAAAGGAAGGAGTCGTAATTGGCTGGTATAAGATGTGTGACGGGGGTCCACTCAACAAATGCATAGATCTAAAAACGACAATAAGAGGGAGACAGTATAAGTGCATTACGTAGCAGCTAACACTTGCCGGCGTTAGGCCTCTTAGCGATCACGTGTCTTCACCCCATACTAACTTCATCTAACTATAGCCGTGTGATCACAATCCAACCGTCAATTTCAAAATAACACAACATGCTTTGTCTCCCTCTACCTTTTCTCTAATTCTGTTAGTCAAACGCAATCATCTTTCTCATTAAAATAATATCATCTGAACAAATCCTTTTCCTTTAGCCGTAGCCAATTGCCAATATTACCTTATTTATCCATCCATTAACATGTTGCTTCTTTTTTCTTTTTTTTTTTTTTTTCTTTATCCTTTTCTCCCTTTACTGTTTTATTCCTCCTCCTTTATTTTTGAATAGAAAGATTAATAAGCAAAAGTATAAGAAGAATGATAGTTTAAAAAAATAAAGGGGCTACTTTTTATATATGAAACAACTTACAAATAAAAAATAATGTGATCTAGTTATTATTTGACTCATAAAAAATTAAATATAATTGTTTAAAAAAATAATTTTTCATTTCAAGTTTTTTAACAGAAATAGAGACAGTGAAATGTAAAATTACGAAATGGCTACACAGCATTCTTGAAATTAATTTAAATATAATTGTTTAAAAAAATAATTTTTCATTTCAAGTTTTTTAACAGAAATAGAGACTGTGAAATGTAAAATTACGAAATGGCTACACAGCATTCTTGAAATTAATAAAACAGTATTAGAATATGGGATTTTTGTAATAATTTTTCACATTTTGGGAATAATAGAATGAAATTAATTATCTTAAAACAAAATAAAATAAAGGAAAGAAAATATATTTGTAAATAAATATTAAAAGAAACGAACCAGAAAATAATATAAAAAAGCTGAAAAAAGAATATAACTTACTTAGTTGAAAAAACTGTACGAGTTATAGTAAATTCTTTTCCAAAAATGAGACAGATTCCAAGACTTTTATCCTTTATTTCTTTCCCATCAGAGATAAATTTTTGATAGACTTTTCCTTCTTTTTTAATTGGTTTCGAATAAAAAAAATAATTTATGAGTTTATTGATATTTTGGTGAAATCTATCAATTGAATATAATTATTCCTTTCTATTCTTTAAAAATATCCAAATCATAAATAATTATATCCTGTCTTACTCCTTATATTAGTGATACTCACACATATTTTCCTTTAACTCCTATAAGAAGATATTAAAAAAAAAAATAAAATCACAAGCACGATAACACATTAAAAAAAATTGACATGCATGAGATATATTATTATGTTTATGCATCCTGTGAATAATAAAAAATTGTTTCATAACATGATTACTTTTTGCAAGTGCAGGTGCCTGCATCATCTCAAGTATCAAGCTTACTAACTTATTTTTAATAATTCTATATAAAATAAAAATTTAATTGATTTACCTACTAAATTTTATATTTTTATTAATTATATTAAATATATAAAATTTTATATTATTTTAAAATTATTTAATAGTTTATCACATTATTAAATTTTAATGAATAATATAATATTTAAAATGTGTAAATATTTATTATTACATAATATATAAACAAATTTAAATTATGTAAAATTGAATAAATATTATCAATAAGATAATATATTAAAAAATTAATAAAATAACATTATAAAATTTAAGTGTTGGATAAGCTAGATTATCATAAAATAACATTATAAAATTTAAGTTATTAAATGTATAAACTGATTAAATTATGACACTATTTTTAACAATTAGATTTTAATTAAATGATCAGAAGAAAATTATCTCTTAAATTTGTTCTTAAAGTAGTTATATATTATATTATATTATATTATATTATATTATATTATATTATATTATATTATATTATATTATATTATATTATATTATATTATCAGAAAGATTCATTTCGTAATTCTTTTATTCCAACATTCGTGATGATAAATTATGAAGATAAAGTAAAAGAATTGATACTTTCCGAACGTCGAAGGCTTGAAGCAATGAAATACCTATATATAATATGTAATAAAAATTTAAAAATGGTCATACTTTAGTCATACAAATTTTTGTTTATAATTAAAATGAGTTTATTTGAATAATTTATTAACAAATTTTGTGTTAGATCTCCAAATAACTTTTTTAATAATTTTTTAATTTTTTTTAAATTTTTAAAGTATTATATAAAATAAATTTTAAAATAAAAAACGAAAGTATTATATGAAAAAAATTAACTTCAAGTTATTATTGTGTATTTTCATTAAATGTTGTATCTTAACATAAAAAACACGCAGTTGCAAGTTGCAACCCTGGAAAAGAAAAGAATATTTTGAGATCAAAATGCGTATTTTCGGCAATATTTCTTGGTATGATAGAGAATAATTAACCATAAAAATAAATTGGTGATTTAATTAATGTATGACTTACGTTATGACTTACAAACCACTGCTGATCTCAGACTTTATTGTCATTTGAGAGAGACATAGTAATATACATATTTGTTTTGAGACAAAGCAACATAATAGGTCTGAGAAGAAGGAGGTCCTACCAAATTATTGATCAAACTTAAAAACAAGACTATTACACAAGCAAACAATACAGTGGAGGTTATTAAAAAAAAAAAACAGTCGAGATAATTACAAACAGTACAAAATAATATTACACTAATATTTAATTTTATCTTTTCATTTATATGTTTTTTAAAATTATTAATAGTAAAATTAGTAAATTTATCATAAAATTTTTACACTAATAATAATACTAATTAAATTTTAAAACATAATATTTTTTTGTTTTTTAAATATTTCTACTATGATTTTAATTCTTGCTCTCAAGAAATAATCATAATAATTAATAATGACTTATCATATTATTAAAAAAATTGTTAGAACTTTGATGAAATAATTCATTTTTTAATAAACTGTATTTAATCAATTAGTATAAAATTGTTTGATGTTATATATTATTTTAAACAGATAAATAAATTAAAAAGTATTTTGTGATAAAAATTGTATCAGATTATCATTCCATACTTCTTAATATTCAATTATCATACTTCTTAATATTCAATTATCAAAATCATTTAAAGTTTAATTAATATGTATTATATAAAAATTTTATATTAATTTTTAATTATAATATTTTATTTATGATAAGTTAATTGATTACCGATTAATACTTTAAAAATTACGAATGAATATTAGTATAAAAAATTCTTTTAAACTGTACGTACTTAAATTCAATAATTTATTAATATTATCATTTGAAAACAAAAACTAAAATCAAAATTATCATTTAACAGTAAAAACTAAAATCAAAGAAAAAAATGAAGATTAAATTAAAAATCTTTAAAGGATGATAATAAAATAAAAAAATACAAATTTTTTATGTAACAAAAGTTATCTCATGTCTAGTAATGTTTTACATTATTTTTTTATTGGGTTATATTTTATCTTATTAATGTTTAATTAGTGAATTTTGTCATTTAATATAGACTGTCAAGACGGTGCCAGTGTGATACTAACAAACAACTTTCACAAAATACTTAAAAAATGAGAAAAAAACTTATAAATTGTTACTTTAATATTTAATCATATATCTGTATATATCAATAAGTTGATTTTATTAATTAAAATTTCAAAATTTATTTAAATAAAATATTATTATTAAATATTAAAACTACTTTAACCTACTGGTGTATAACGATTAAATTGTAAAAAAATTCCCAAATTCACAAATTAAAAGTCAAGCTCCATAAGGTCAATTTCGCAAATGTACTCGTGTCTGCAACCATACGATGCGACGGCTATATATATGCATTGAATTTTTGTTTCAAAATTCAAAATTGGTTGGCAAAAAGAAAACTCCCGCAACTTTTAAATGCCGCAAAAACTCCATAAATAAAAATAACATGTTTTGAATGCATATATGATATAACTAAATTAAATATTAACTTGGGTTTAATTGATTTTTAATTTTATTATTATTTTGAATGCATATATGATATAACTAAATTAAATATTAACTTGGGTTTAATTGATTTTTAAAATTTAAATTTCATTTTTATAATTAACGGTTATTATTTAAAAATACCAAAAATATATTTTTAATTCGTTTTTCTGAAAAAAAAAATTATATTAGTTGTTATTAAATAGAGAAAATACACGATCCATGGAAGCGCAGATTATTAACTTTTATAATAAATATTTTAAATTATAAAATCATAAATTATAATTAAAAGACAATAAAGATTATTTTACACATTAACACGATGCATGGAAGCGCAGATTCTTAACTTTTATAATAAATTATAAAATCATAAATTATAATTAAAAGACAATAAAGATTATTTTACACATTAAATCATAAATTAGAAAGACTATATTAAAAGATGTGTTTATAGTGGTTTTCTATTCTAATTGTTTATATTTAGTATTTGATGTCTAATATTTAATGTCTATTATATAGAGCAAAACTCTGGTATTTTTTTTATTAAATATAGGATATTTTAAAGACGATTAAATATTAGATATTATTAAAGTTCGTAAAAGTTAAAAGGATAAACCAAAACCATACGTCTTTTTTATACAAAGTCATACTGTTAAAAGAGTGACATCATATCAAATTCACAACAAAAAATAAAGATCCAGTGAAAGTAAAAGAAGAACCTACTAATTTTGTGCATATTTACATTAAATTAAAAATTATACTTTATATCTATCAAATTACCAATATTGATGGAGTATAATAAGATGGTTGTAAGTTTGAATCTTATTATACATATAACTTTAAAATGAAAATGAAAATCCTATTTATAAAATTTAATTTGACCTGAAATTAAAATTTTTGCGAAGTATCCAAACATGTAAATTAAAAAAGTCAAGTGAGGGTTTTATGAGGCTACATTTATTAGACTCGTGGACAGATTCAAAGGAAAAGTGTAGATATTATTTTGTAGTATGATTATGTTTAATTTTAATTTTAATTTTTAAAAGCAAAGAAAGCCGAAAAGCGGGTTCATCTCCACAGGGCGTGGATGGTTAGCAAATTATTTTGATTTTCTCTCTCAACTTTCTCGGAAACCAAACATCCCTTTTGTCAGAGAAATTGTTCTCTCACTCACTTCTCTATTCATTCACTTCTTCTGCAAGATCCTCTTGAGCGCTCACACCTTCATCTCCTTCTCAATTATCATGTGCTGTGCCTTCTGGATCGGTTAACAAACTTAACTAGGTGTAACTGCTTTTTCCAATTTTCCCACTCCTTCGTTTTCTCGGTTGCGTTTTAGTTTTCCTTTGCTTAAGCTCAAATGAATTCAGAATTTCACTCACCCATTTCAGTTCGTTTTCAAGTTTCTGTTTTCTGTTGCTTTGTTTCTCCCGCGGCGGCTAATAACCACCACGTTTGAATTTTCGCTTTTTTTTTTTTTTTTTGTTATTTTTCTTTATTTGCTTTCTCAGCAATTCGTGTTTCAGGAAATCGGAGGATCTGTTGGTGCAATCGCTGCAGCATTTTTACTTTTACTTTTTACTTTTTGAATTTTTTTATGCTTCGAGATGTTTTTGAAGTTTGAAAGAGATGCTTGAGTGTCAGATCGGGAAAGTTTTAGGGTTGGTTGAATTGAATGTTTACCTTCGTGAGATTCATGGTTTTGAATTTTACATAGTGCATCATATTTAGGTATAGTTAGCTTCCTGATCAACCAAGAAATTTGACTTTCCAATGCACAAATTCACAAGCAGCAACTTACTGGTTGGTGTTGAACCGAACTCCAATCCAAACATGCTCTTAGGTGTTAGGATGAGGTTGAACGGGGTTTTTAAGGGATGAGCACAACAATCTAGAGTAGAGTCTGTGTTGAGCTATGGTCCCCTCCATTATGTTATGTATGTTTATCTGATATAGCCATTCAATGGGGCCATGTTAAAAAGTTTGAGAGGCACTTTTTGTTGAGAAAAGAATCATTCTTTATTTATTTGAAAGAAAATCTATCTATTTGTTTGCCCCAGCAATTTGAAAATCTATCTTATTATTTTTTATTGTCTTGTGGGCTTGTGGCAGAGCTATTATTTCAGGGAAAATGTCTGCAACATCCAAAGTCCTGCCTGCTCTCCACTCTATCAAATCGTTGCCTCCTGAGTTCAAGATTACTGCTGGTAATCTGACTTCTGGTCGAATGGAAAACTGTAGAGATGCTAAGTTGAGAAGCAGTGATGGGATTGGATCAAGTAGCCCTGAAAATGATGCTCTGATGAGGGAGGTTTCTGATGAAGCTCAGAATCATGCTGGTGACCTGGGTCTTTACGATGAGGACTTAGCATACAGCAGAAAAGGTGTATCATCAGAAGACAGGTTGTCAATCGCCGATGAAGACTTAGAATCTGTTCCTTCACCTTTCCCATCAATTTCATTGTCCTCTAGGGAACGCAGGTGGAGTGATACAACACCTTACACTTCAAAAAAGGTACTTCTGGCTTCTGATTGCAATTTAATCTCATGTTGGATTTTTAAAGTGCATAAGGATATTTGTGATGTAATTATTCAGTTATATAGTAACTAGATTTTTCTTGAAGTTGAATTGTTGAAGAAATTGATGTATTTTTTAACATGTTTTTATTTCAAAGTTTGGACGTTAAAAATTAGTCTGGGTTTCTTGTAGGTTGTTAGTTATATTATGTTGTTTATTAGTATTTTTATATGATCTTTTATAATTGCTCATAACTTTGTGAAGTAGTTTCATCTTTTCTTTGGTAGTATAGATATAGATGTTCCATAACCGCCAGAGTGTGCTTCCAAAGTCTCGAGTAGCAAGTAGCAACAATAGCAGAGTATCATATTGAAATTTTTTATGTCAATTTGTAAAAGAGATACTTAATACAGATTATCTAAGATAGAAAGACAACGCTAGGAAAGTTCATATTTTGTAGTTCAAGTTTTGGTTGGGTGTTGGATTTGGATTATGATAAAAATCAATTGAATGTTGAACGTACATCTTAAACAGAGTAAGGTCAAAAGGAATGAAAGATGGAATTATATATTGATCTAGGTGTCTAGCAGAGAACTTAAGGAGTGAAAGATGGAGTTATATATTGATCTAGGTGTCTAGCAGAGAACTTAGAATCCACGAGTACCGGGAAACAACAAAAATCCTAATATCATTAATTCTGCAATAGGCACCTTATTGTATAGTAAAATAACTAAATAAAACCTCTAAATAATTTTCTATGGAGTCACAATAAAATCATAAAAACCATTATAATTTTGTTTTATGGGGAATGCCATGTATTCTACCATGCTTTTGCTAATTTTTTATAAAAGTGTAAACAATGAATGCTATGTAAATAATTCAAGACAATTCTTTTTAGTTTATTTGAGTTATCAATTATGACTAGATAGTATAATTATTTTCTGTCTTATCCTTACTGCTGAAGTTCACTATTTCAGAAGCTTCAGTCTTGGTTTCAACTTCCAAATGGGAATTGGGAGCTGGGGAAGATAATAACAACTTCTGGAAATGAATCCATAATTTCACTACCTGATGGGAATGTAAGATAAATTGCAATATTTCTCAAGAGTGGTGCTCTTCATTTTTAGTTTTACTAACTATGCTGTCTCCCCGTGTGCGCCTAATTATAGGTTTTGAAAGTGAAAGAAGAAAGTTTAGTACCAGCAAATCCTGATATCCTTGATGGGGTAGATGACCTCATGCAACTTAGTTATTTAAATGAACCGTCGGTTTTATACAACCTGCAATATAGATACAATCAAAACATGATTTATGTAAGTCCTTAGGTCTCAAAAGTTTTTCTCATCAACTTTTTTCTTGATCATAACTTCGAATTTACTTATGTATATAATGTATAATTCAGACAAAAGCGGGACCCGTTTTGGTTGCTATAAACCCCTTTAAGAAAGTTCCTTTATATAGTAATGACTATATTGAGGCCTACAAGCGTAAAGCTATAGAAAGCCCTCATGTATATGCAATAACAGACACAGCCATCCGAGAAATGATACGAGGTAAGTTTTTATTTATTTATATTTACATTTGTGATTGAAATTTTATGGTTTATGAGCAGTTGGGCACTTTCATTTGTTTTAAGCAAGAACTTGTTCTGACTCTTGCTCTGTTTTCCAGATGAAGTTAATCAATCTATAATTATAAGGTCAGTAAAATTTTTGTTGATTTTTTTTAATTTTTTCTCAGCAGCTGGTATGGCAGTTAATTTCCTTTCTATAAGCTACTTTTTTAATTACATCTATCGTAAGAATTTACGTCTTAAGTTTCACTCTCGTATTTGAATTTTGAACTGAATTATCATGATTATTGCACAAGAATGCTAGCAATTCTCTCTCTAATACTCCCTTTGTAACACTCTCACTGTGAATGGTTGAAATTGGTTGGAAATCACCTTTTTTGTAAGTTTCATTTCTTATTTAATATCTCTCTTGATTTGGAAGCAGAACCCTCCAAAATTAATGATTTCTAATAAATTCTAACCAATAGTAGGGAGAGTGTCAGAAAGAGTGTCAGAGAGAGTGTAGCTACATTCCTCTTATCACATTTATTCTTGTCTACTGTTCATTTCTGGATAGTTAACTAAGAGTGTATTTGGAAAAACTGAAAAAATTATATTATTTCAATAATCAATTATATGTATAATTGATTATAATCAGAACCAATTTATGTTTAGATAAGTTTGCTGAAAAGTCGCTTGGAAATAATTAATCTTGTTTGGATGCAATAAAAAATCAGTTTTTGTAGTGTAAAAGAGTGTGAAAAAAACTAAAAGAAAAATTAAGCTGTTGAAGAATAATCCTAAGCCACAAATTTCTAGCTTCTTAAAAACAACTTATTTTTTCAAAGAATTTGTTTGTATAAAAATTTAAGTTGGTTTCCCAAACATCCAGCTTATTTCTCCAAACAATTTATAATCTTAAAAATAGATTATAATCTAAATTAAAAGTTTTCCCAAACATGCTATAAATATCTCCATCTTAAAAATGCTACTCCGACTCTTGGATTGGTGATTTCCCCAGGAAGTTATTCTGGATCAAGTGAAGGGATAGGATGATAGGTCCACAAATTTTTAGGGAACGTATTAAGAATGGATATTTTGGTAAATACTTCCGAAAATTTAGCAACAATTAACTGCATAATCAATTAGAAATATTTAAAGAGTGGTTAATAAGTAAACACTTGTTTTGTTAATTGTTTTTATTCCATTTCTTTAATCCTCATTTTCCCAAAAAGTATATTTGTTGTCAAAACGAGCCAACCCAGTGGCCCTTTCCCACACAGGCTAGCTTGGCTTCGCCCACCTTTGTAAAGATATCCTAAAATCCAATCTGGTCCAGCCAACCACTGCCTGGTGAGGTAGGTGAAGTGACACACTAGATTTTTTAAAAAGTATAAAACAATTAAAAATTCATTTTTCTTTCTTTTTTTAAGTGACATCTTTTAGTAAAAAATATGCAATAGTTGAAAGAGAGATGAGAATGCTTGTGCTTGTTCATGTGGCCTTGGCTTGGGGTAATAACAATTAAAACACACAACATAGACATAGAGAGGTAGAATAGAACATACTAGCCAACCACACATTTGGAGGGTCACGGGCCAGCCCGGCCCAAATTTGGCTAACCTATGGAGTTAGATGGGCTGGTTTATCACACTGTTTCTGTCTGGCAACATTTTGGATTTCCTGGCCTGCTCGAACCTCTGGTGCGCAAGCTATTTTGACACCTCTAGTGTCCATACACTAGAGGATTATATTTGTCTCTACCTGACCCAAAATTTTGACTTGAGTCTTTTATTTAAAATTTAACCCAACCCAACCCAACCCAGACCCAAATGTACGGGACAAGCCCAGGTCAACCTGGTTTTTTAACATAATATAATTTTAAAATTATGTATACTTAAATTGTAAAATAAAAGAAGTATGAAACTTAAGGTATATTATGCAATATATATTTTAAAATAAATATTATCATTATTAATATAATATCATATTATACAAAATATTGTGTATTAAATGAAATAATTTATTATTTATAAATAATTGTTCAAATAGTTTTATTATTATTAAAAAGTTTATAGTTCACTATATCATGTGAGGACTACTTGAAGCATGACTCGAAACAATCCTCATAATGCAACAAGTCTAATTTTAAAATCTGAACCCATCTAAATTAATCTCAGGTCTGGCTGAGTTTTAAGTGGCCAAGATACATGCTTTTGGTTTTGACTTTTAAATGCCTGAGTTGCTTCAATTTATTTATGCTGTTTCTTGCTTCAATTTTTCTGTCTTTTTTTCCCCATCTATCATTATTTATGGTTTAACTTTTGTATGATGGAGGTACTTTCCCGATTTACTGGAAAGAGACAAACAAAATTTCCTACTTTTTCCATACTGGGTTAACATTTATGGATGTAAAAAGCTTCTTCATGCTGCTGCAGATATTTTCATTAATGATAAGCTCTTGGTTTTCTTTAAACTTGTGGCCCCTTAATGGTTTATTATGCTTAAATTGGGACCTATACTAATAGTTATCATGTAAATATTCAGTGGAGAGAGTGGAGCAGGGAAGACTGAGACAGCAAAAATAGCAATGCAGTACTTGGCTGCCCTTGGTGGTGGAAGTGGGATTGAGTATGAGATTTTAAAGACTAATCCAATACTTGAAGCCTTTGGTAATGCTAAAACATTAAGAAATGACAACTCAAGTCGTTTTGTAAGATTTTTGACTCATGATATTACTTCTTTAAGTTGCCATTCTTGTGAATTGTTGATACATTCCCCCACTTTCAGTCGCAGATACAGTTGATATATATGAATATGTGTAGTATTAGTCAAGTATGATAATGCTAAAACAAAGAATGGATGGTCCTCAGAAGATAAAATTTGCCTGAGACCTAAGCTTAATGCAGAGGCACTCCTTTGTCATGATTTAACTAACGTAATGAATTCATACAATCCCCTATCACATTTCCCCATATCCCGCAACTCAATTCTGCCTTCTACATCTGTAACTGACCAGTACTCTTCCTCTTCCTTAACATACTTCTGTCCCTTTTGTTTTGGTGGCCGAATATCTATAGCACATTTTACACTTTCCCAATCTTAGTTCTAGGCCATTTACCTACTTTGGCTGTTGATGTTTAACCCCTTTAGTAATATTGGTTGCTGGCAGTTTATAGTTGTGATTCTCTTTATATTAAGCTGTGATCCCATATTCTTTTGGTGCTAAAAGTTCTGTTAATTTGGTTGAATATGTAACAGGGAAAGCTCATTGAGATTCATTTTAGTGAAACTGGAAAAATCTCTGGTGCTAATATTCAAACATGTAAGTTTTATTCTGTTTAATGCTTAATGGTAGTATTCATGTGTCCTTGCTCCCACAAAAAGTTTGCAACTAACAAGAATGTTAAATATTTGTGTCCATGTGTTGAAACTACGTGATTCTCCTGGCATGACCATGAACAGTTTTGCTTGAAAAGGTAATTATTCTTTTTCAGAGCTAATTTTTGTCAATCAGCTATTCTAAAAGCTTCAACTTTTAGGTGGAGACACATCAATAGTTTTTTTTAATTAAATTTCTATCAGTTTTATGTTCTAGATTGTGTTCATGGTACATCAGTCAACACTAATTTTATTTGTTATGTGATCAGTCTAGAGTAGTCCAGTGCAATGAAGGGGAAAGATCGTATCATATATTTTACCAGTTATGTGCTGGTGCACCTCCATCTCTCAGGGGTAATTTCTAGCTTATAACCTACCATTTCACTTCTGCTAATATATTTCTTACATATTGTGGATAATTATTAGGTCTCTATTGTCAATTGAGAAATCACTTATTTGGGGATGATGTAAGCAGTTTCTATGAACTGTGAAAATCCAATTGAATTTACAAATAATGACAGATGTATAAAGTGGCCAATATCATTCCAAGCCCAAACTTTAGATGTTCTCTTTTGTAATTCTCAAAATTTAGGGTGAAATCATTTCCCTTATTATTATGAATTCATATATATACAAGACTGAAGCTAATAGGGAAGAATAACAATAACCACCATATCCCTATGATTCAGGGATATTCCTATCATACGTTATAATTGTAATCTCCTAAATAAGGAAACAATACAACTAATAAAAGATGACAGGAATAAATCAGGTAATAAAACATACTCTAATAAAACAGATTCTAACACTCCCCCTCAAACTGGTGAATAGGTATTCTCAATTCCCAGCTTGGAAACAATCTTCTCAAAAATGTTTTTGTTCAGCCCCTTTGTGAGAATATCTGCAAGGTTGTCTTGTGAGGAGACATATGAAGTGCATATCAGACCACTATCTAATTTTTCTTTGATAAAATGTCTATCAACCTCAATATGTTTGGTTCTATCATGTTGCACCGGATTATGAGCTATGCTAATAGCAGATTTGTTATTACAATAAAGTCTCATTGGTTCATTCGATTTTATCCTTAGGTCTTCCAAGATAATCTTCAGCTAGAGTAGTTCACATATCCCTTGTGCCATTACCCTGAACTCTGCTTCAGCACTGGATCAAGCTACCACATTTTGTTTTTTACTCTTCCAAGTCACTAGATTCTCTCCAAGGAAAGTGCAATATCCCGTAGTTGACCTCCTATCCACAATTGACCCTGTATATGCTTCCAGATTTACATTCCTATTTCGTTTGAACAAAATTCCCCTGCCTGGGGTCCCTTTCAAATACTTCACAATTCTTAGTGCAGCTTGTAAGTGAACCTCCTTTGGCTGGTGCATGAACTGACTGACTAGACTCACGGCGAATGCAACATCAGGTCTAGTGTGAGATAAATATATCAGTCTACCAACTAGCCTTTGATACATTTCCTTGTCAACTGCAGTATCTTCTTCTGCGTTTCCCAATTTCAGGTTTAGGTCAATTGGTGTACTTGCAGGCTTGCATGCTGTCTTACCAGTCTCTTTCAACAAATCAGTGATGTATTTATGTTGAGATATGAATATCCCCTTTTTAGAATCGGCCACTTCAATTCCCAAAAGATACTTCAATTTTCACAAGGTCTTAATTCAAAATTCCTTGGCTAGATGTTGGCCTAACAATCTTTGCTCTTCCTCATCATTACCTGTCACTATAATATCATCCACATAAACCAGTAACACTGTTACTCCCCTTGACTTAGAGTGTTTAATGAACAGAGTGTGGTCTCCTTGACTTTGTTTAAAGCCTAAACTTATCATAACTTAGTAAACCTTCCAAACCACGCTCGTGGTGATTGTTTCAGTCCATACAATGCCTTTTTTAGCTTGCAAACAGTGTTGGCAGCTGTTTTTTTACCATATCCAGGGGGCAATTCCATGTAAATCTCCTCTTCAATTTCTCCATAAAGGAAGGCATTTTTAACACCAAATTGTTGCAAGTTCTAACCATAATTAGCCGCTAGGGACAATATCACCCTAACTGTATTCATTTTTGCAACTGGAGCAAATGTTTCCATGTAATCCACTCCATAGGTTTGAGTGAATCCCTTAGCTACTAACCTTGCTTTGTACCTCTCAATGGATCCATCAGCCTTGTATTTTATAGTATATACTCACTTGCACCCTACTGGTTTTTTTCCATTTGGGAAAGCGACCAAATCCCAGATACTATTCTTCTCTAATGCTTCCATTTCCACATCCATGGCTTGTTTCCATTTTTTATTACTCAATGCCTCAGATAAAGAGGTAGGTGTTGTTGTAGTGTTTAGGCTTGTGAGGAAGGCTTTATGGGTAGGTGAGAAGTTTCTAAGGGATAGATAATTGGCTAGAGGTTACAGTGATTTGGTGGTACATTTCCTGGTTTCTTTCCTAAAGGCAATTGGAATACCTAGGTCCTCATAAAGTGGTGCTGGACTGGTTTCAGGTTCCTGTACAGTTGGGAAATCAGAGGTTGATTTAGTGGAGATTAAAGGAACAGGGGTAGTTACCTCATGTAATGTTGGGTTGGATTGTTGAACATGGACAGATTCTAGAATGGCCTTTCTCTTCCTTGTATAAATCAATCCTTTTCCAAATCTTACATCAGCTCCATCTTGAATAGATTTGGTGGGTTCTTTCTCAGTTGTTACATCTTTAGTCCCTATTTCTGGTCCCAAGTTTAAGTCAAGGAGCATAAGAAGATCCTCTTCCTTTCTTGCAGTCTCCCCCTGAGGATGATCTTGGTGGAAGTAGCTTTTGTGCTAAAAAAAGGTGACATCTCTGAACATGAAGAATTTTTGTGATGGTGGGTGATAGCATTTATATCCCTTTTGTGTGGATTAGTATCCTATGAAAACACATTTTAAGGCTCTAGGATCAAGTTTACCTCTATTACCACTGTGGACATGGACAAAAGACACACACCCAAATATTCTTGGAATAAGTTGATTGGATGTGAAAACATTAGGATAAAAGGATGACATAACCTCTATAGGGCTTTTTGAGGCTAGAATACTAAAAGGTATTCTATTAATTAGATAACATGCAGTAAGAACAGCCTCCCTCCAAAACCTTTTAGGAACCTCATGTTGAAAAAGAAGAGCCCGAGTTTGGTCTAGTAGGTGACCATTTTTTCTCTCAGCAATCCCATTTTGCTGAGGTGTTTTGACACAGGATGACTCATGAATGATACCTTCCTTTTGACAAAAGGAAATAAGCCCATGATTAAAGTAATCTTTGGCATTATCAGATCTAATCTTCTTAATGCTAACTCGAAACTGATTTTTTACCATGGAGAAAAAACGCTGAACCACAGAGATGACTTCAGATTTTTGTTTTATTAAGAAAACCCATGTCACACGAGTACAATCATCTATAAAGGTGAGGAACAAACAACCACCGGAAACATTTGGGACAATTGAGGGACCCTACACATCAGTATGAATTAAATAGAAGAGAAAAGTGCTCATTTTATTACTAACTAGAAAAGGTACACGCTTGTGCTTAGCAAGCTCACACCCTTCACAATGGAGACTTTCCACATCTAATTTGCTAAAAAGGGAAGGGAATAACAATTTTATGACTCTAAAGGAAGGATGTCGAAGACGACAGTGATGTAGGAAGACCTTCTACCTGTTGGTCTTTATTGACTCAGAGAAAAAAGAATTGCTGTTTTCCAGGTCTGGTTGCAAATCTGGATTATCCAAGTAATAAAGGTCATTCCATTCTCTAGCATGTCCAATCGTCCTCCCCGAATACTTGTTCTGCAGTATACAAACATCGTCATAAAAAATGGCATTACATGATAGGTCTTTTATGAGTTTTTTTACGGAAATCAAACTGACAGTTTAGGAATATGAAGGACATTTTTAAGGGTTATAGATGGGCTTATTTGAACTTCTCCTTGACCTGCTGCAGTCATCAGAGAGCCATCTACTGTGGATATTTTCTTGTTGCTAGGACAAGGGGTGTAAGAAGAGAAATGTTTAGGTAGGGGTGTCATGTGGTCGGTAGCCCCAGAATCTAGTATCCAATATGGGTTATAGTTTTTATCTGAGGCATTAAGTCCAAAAGAAAAAGGAAATATACCTGAATGTGCCAGAGAACAAATACCTGTTGACTTATCCAACTTGTTGAGGAATGATCTCATCTGCTCTACTTCATCCTGGTTAAGTTGAATCACTCCTCCTCTGTTTTCTTCACAGGTGGTAGCACCTATGTGTGCTTGTCCTCCTTTTCTGGTGTTGTCTCATTTTTTTTCCCACTCCTTCTCTCGGTTTTGAGGCCCCCAATCCTTACTAGGTGGCTTTCCATGCAGCTTCCAGCATTTTTCACGAGTGTGGCGAGGCTTGTTACAGAAGGTACACCACACTCCTTCACCTTTCTTCTCCATATTAGCTATTCCCCTCTTTTTCTGGTCTATTATCATAGCCGATCCTGAAGCTACCATGGCTGAATTTTCCATGGCTGGGGTTTCTAGCATTATTCCCCTTCTGCTTTCTTCACTTCTGACCATAGCTACTACTTCATTAATTCCTGGAATTTTTTCTTTCCCAAGGATCTGGACTCTCACTTGATCAAATTCAGAGTTAAGCCCTACCAAGAAATCATATACTCTATCTTGCTCAATATACCCTTTGAGCATTGCTGAATCATCTGAGCACTTGGCTTTTATGACCCTGTAATGGTCTAACTCCATCCACGGTGATTTGAGTTGATTGGCATACTCTGTAACAGTCTTGTTTCCCTGTTTTGCAGCCACAGTCTTCACCTTTACATCATATATTTGAGCAGCATCTTTAGCTTTGGAGTATGTCTGCTGCATGGCATTCCAGATCTCCTTTGCAGAATTAAGAAACATGCAAGTATCAGTGATTTCTGGGATCATGGAGTTCCATAGCCATGCCATGATCATAGAGTCCTCTTCATCCCATTTTGTAAATTTGGGATCTTCTTCTTCAGGAGCATCTTCAGTCAAGTGGTTAGCTTTCCTTTTACCTTTCAAAGTTCTACGAACAAGCTGGGCCCATTTCAAGTAAGTCTTCCCATTTAATTGGTGGCAGTGTTGAGGTTCTGCAACTGTTCCTGAGTGTTCTGAGACTCAGTATTCACCACTTCAGTAATTGGGTTTGCCATGTCCACCGGAGTACAACGACCCTAATGCAATGACTAATTTGATTGTTACGACGGCAACTAAGAAACAACACTGCAAATCACAGCAGCAATGTGAAGGCTGGCTGTCTTAAAAAAAATTATTGACAGCAATGAAGGCTGTCCAGGAATGAAGGCTGCCGTCTAGGGTTTTGGTTTGTGCAGTCAGAGGCGACTCCCAGAATTTTGAGAGCTCTGATACCATCTCAAAATCATTTCCCTTATTATTATGAATTCATATATATACAAGACTGAAGCTAATAGGGAAGAATAACAATAAACACCATATTCCTGTGATTCAAGGATATTCCTATCATACATTATAATTGTAATCTCCTAAATAAGGAAATAATACAACTAATAAAACATAGATCCTGACAGGAATAAAACAGGTAATAAAACATATTCTAATAAAACAGACTCTAACAGTAATTAATTTGTCTGGTATGAATCATTTTGTAATAAACTCTTTTACTACCTAGTCTGAACATGTACCTAGTTTCCTATTACTTAATTAATTCAATAACTTCTATTTAATGTGTTCAATTAGGGGTTTTGATCTCATGATACTTATGAGAACACTGATGATGTTAACTAGCAAATTAATCAAAATACTTGGAAATTAGAACATACCTTTACATAAGCTTTGTATACATGTGCTTTATCTTGTCTGTACCATTTAATGTTCTTTGTTCTTGTCTATTTGACTTGCTATTTTATTGTTTGTTTGATTTATGATTCAGGGAAGCTAAACCTACAAAATGCAGCAGACTATAAATATTTAAGGCAGAGCAATTGTTATTCAATTACTGGTGTTAATGATGCAGAAGAATTTTGCTCAGTCATGGTACAGTATCTTTGTAGTGCAAATTTAAAGATGATCTGCCTCCATATAGACTCTCTTAAATGGATTCTTTCTTGCTTCTTGATTAACTAATTGGTTTTGAAATGGTAGTTTGACATAAAAATGAATATACTATTTCCAACTTCCAGGAAGCTCTTGATGTTGTCCATGTTAGTAAAGAAGACCAGGAGAATGTATTTGCAATGCTTGCTGCAGTATTATGGTTAGGAAACATATCATTTACTGTGATTGATAATGAAAATCATGTTCAAGCTGTAGAAGACGAGGGTAAGAAATTTCCAGAGCCTCTACCTAATTCTATTATGAACATATTATTGAACACATCAAAATGTGGTCACATTATCATACATCTTAGTTAATATCAAGTTGGTGTTTCATTCTCTTTTATAACTCTTACTCTTTGCATACCTAAAACCCCATAATATCAATGATAAAAGTACTCTACTCTCTATATCAATATGATACTATTACACTATCTTTTTCATATTGTATTATTGAGTCTCTCAATCTCCTGTTTTCTTTGTTCCTCACCTAAATCATATATGATTTTAACTTAGTATCAACGTCTCTAATGAAGTGGTTAGGATCAGGAGTTTGATCCTTCATGTTAAAATAAGAGAAAAACAGAGGAATAGTAGATTGAAACTGTGTTTGAGCATAAATAGAGAATATTTATTTCTTATTAGAATTGGTTAAACTGAACCTAACTTAACCTCACAAAATCGGCTTGTAAGATGAGGTTTGCACCTCATTTATATAATATTGTTTGGCCATATCATTAGTCGATGTGGGATCTCCAACACACATCTCTCATGTCAAGGACTGGACGTCTTGAGGGTGAAGTTAAACATTTATGGATGGTCTGATAGCACAATAGACCCAACAACAACAAATCCCTAGGATAGACTTTGATACCATATTAAAATTGGACCTAACTCAACCTCGCAAAATCGGTTTGTGAGGTGAGGTTTGCACCTCACTTATATACTATTGTTTGATCATATCGTTAGTTGATGTGAGATCTTCAACACTTCTAAATAAAAGAGAATATTTTGTTTTTTTAAAATAAAATAAATGTGCTTATAAACTAATGTTAGGTAACAGTTTTATAAAACTATTTTCAGTATTTTAGTATTTAAAAAATAAAACTCGTTTAGGTAGTGTTTTCTGAAAACGGTTTTTGAAAACAGTTCTGGTTAAAAACTAAAAAACAGAAACAACTGAAACTAGTTTTGTTTTTCAGTTTTTTATTTTGGTTTTGAAAACTGAAAATACAATTATAATATGTTGTTTTTTGTTTTTTATAAATAAAATTTTAATAAATATGAACAAGTTTTTCTATTTTTACTTCTTCAAAACAGTTTTTAAATAACATCTACCAAACAAGTTTTTTTTTTCTTTTCTTCCCGAAATATTTTTAAAAACTCTTTTCAAAATATAAAAAACAAAATCAATCCAATCAAACTCTTATATTCTGATTTTCAACACATCCCCTCAAGTTGAAGCATATTAAGCATTCAACATATTACAAGAAAATTTATTCCAAAACAAGAAACATAAAACATGACGTCCACTCAAAAGGATAGATGTGTTAAAGACAACTCAAGGATGTGGTAAAGTTACGGAATATTGCTAGAGAGAGGGGGTCGAAATATGCATCATTCTAAGAAAAGCAAGTTTCAACTATCTTAAAGCCAATATTTGGAAGCTTCAAACAATTAGTGAAGAACCAAAATTATTTGAACTGAAGGACCAAAATTGTTATAAATATCTAGCAAAGCCCAAAGTAGTCACCAAGAAACATGTTGGAAAATGATGACAGAATAGTTGACCAAAGAGTGCTACGTTGAAAAAGAAGTAGCGAACTAAGGGGGTGGGCAAAACAAGTTGAAAAGAGATGACAATAGTATAGAAAAACAAGATACTTTATTGGAAAATGAACAACAACCAAAAGGAGGTGCCAAACCATGGGTTAAATCCTCACTAGAACCTGTGGCAGCCATTGTAGAGAAAGATAGGAACAAAAATCGTGAACCTATACAAATGCATTTGTGGTGTGGGTCTGTTAACTGTTCATGGATTGAGGTAAGGGTCAAGGGTTTGGTTTGTTGAAGAGGGGCAACTTTGACACTAGGAGTATGCCTTGAATACAAGCAACAGACTCTTGCATGGCAGAAAATCCTCTGGCACTTGTGTTGTTTGGTTGAAGATTGTGTTGTAAAAATGGTGCATGTGGTATTGTCGAAGCTCTGGTTAGGTCATCTTTTCCACCATTTCGTAGAGTGATGGACGGTGATGCTGGTGGTGGGGTCACAGGCCAAAAAGGTCACTGAATCTATGACGGTGGTCAACGGCAGCAGCGGTGGTTGCTGGAAAAGGAAATGGATGAAAAGGATTGTCTGAAAGAAGTGGAAAAAGGTTGCAAAAAGGGGTAGCAAGCAGAAAAAGTTCATTGGGGGCAATGGGCATTAGTGAGGGACGTTTTTTTAGTATATCCTTTACCTGACTTTTGCTACCATGTTAAAATGAGAGAAAAACAAAGGAATAATTGATTGAACCTGTGTTTTGAATACACAGGGGAAGCTTGATTATATAGGTTAATAATAACATTGATTTTACATAAATAGTGAATATTTTGTTTCCTCTAAATAAAAGATAATGTGCTTATAGATCACTATTATTACAAAATCAGAATATCAAATTCTGATTTTCAACACTTGCCACTCCTATTCATCTCAATAAAATTATAATTTTAGTGCAAGATAAGCATATTTTCCATGCTTGTAGCCTGAAGGGTCATGTGTGAGGAATTGTCTTAGAAAAAGAAATTCCCAATCCATTACCTTACACCTGAAGGTTTTAGGAGAATCAGTCCTTCAAATTGAACTTATCATTTGTGACTTGATTTTATTTTCATCTGACAGCTTTTGTTTGTGTATGGTGTATTTATGTCTAACTTTTGGTACATATATGTAATGAACATGTTATTGATGCCTTCAGGTGTTTCAAATTAATCAAGTCCTTATTAAAAAATGATTTTTTTTTTAACTTCTTATAGGTCTATTCCACGTGGCCAAATTAATTGGTTGTGACGTTGAAGATCTCAAGCTGACTCTATCAACTCGCAAAATGAAAGTTGGTAATGATAATATTGTCCAAAAGTTGACACTATCACAGGTAAAATGAGCACTCTGTTAAAGTTTACATTGGATGGAAAAATTGAAACTTCCTAGTTACTAGAAATATTAGGAATATGAAGGTGCATTGCATTCCTCAGTGTGTATATGCCAATTTATTTAATTTTTTTTTTTAATTTGAAGAAAAGGAAAAAAAAGGTTGTTGGTGATGAATATCATCTTGTTTTATTTTTCTTCTTGAGAGTTCTATTCCACATGTAAATATAAATAATTCATGCATACATGGAAGCATTAGTCTTGTTATAACAAAGCCCATTGGTTACTTCAAACATGTAGATCATGTTTAGGGTCTAGGTATTGCTCCTTTGCATTTGCACCACTTTGTAAGATAGTGATGTCATTCTAGAGTCTCTGTATTAGTACAATGTAGGTTCAATACCTTGAATGAGCTGGAAATAGCTGTTTATACTTAAGAAAAGAAAAAGGATAATGTCCCTCTCAACAGTCAACATACAGTTTAGTTGGACCACCTTTGATTTAGCTGCATGATGACACGAAATCAGAATGATGAATTTTTTTCCTCTCAATATCTTAAATAATACCTTTTTTTTGTCTAACAGGCAATTGATGCAAGAGATGCTTTGGCAAAGTCAATATATGCATGCCTGTTTGATTGGTTGGTTGAACAGATAAATAAATCACTTGCTGTGGGCAAAAGACGCACTGGCAGATCAATCAGTATTCTAGATATCTACGGCTTTGAATCTTTCAATGTATATTTATATTATACCTTTTCTACCACTTCATCTTGTTTGCATATTAAAATATTGATGCTATGCAATTTTTATCCCTGCAGAGGAACAGTTTTGAGCAGTTCTGCATAAATTATGCAAATGAGAGATTACAACAACACTTCAATCGTCATTTATTCAAGTTAGAACAAGAGGTAATAGTCTGCAGAGTCTGAATCTTACACAAGTATTGACTGTCCTTGCATCTTCAATGAACGAAAACATTGAATTCCTCTGAAAGCTAAATATCTGCTTTTGCTCATGGATTATTTTCAGGAGTATATTCAAGATGGCATTGACTGGGCTAAAGTTGAATTTGAAGACAACCAAGACTGCCTTAATCTTTTTGAGAAGGTACAAAATTTCTTCGTTTCCCCTTACCCCTTTTCTGCATAATCTCTTGTGTGCTTATTCATTGATTGTTTCAGTGTGAAAAAGTCTTAGAATTGTGGGCTATGGGCCTAACTGAAACCTACTAAACCAGTTAAGCCACCATAGTAGGATATGTAGTGCTTACATACTCAACAAAATTTTCATCATTTTGTCATGTCTTGTATGTATCAACGCTATGCAATGCAAAAGAAACACGACTTGGGATTTTCAAAGGGAAAGATTATGATTATTTTTCATACATTGGTTTTAATATCTCTTTTCTGAAGTTTGATTGAAATTCCTGTATGTCAAATTGATGACAGCTGGTTGGTAAATTTGTGACAAATTGGTAATCTCAATTTTAAATGTAGCATTTGTAATGTAGTGTAATGGATAAATAAGTAATATAGAGTAAATCTCCAATTACCATCTAATCATAAATAAAGGAATAATATCTAATCTTTAACACTCTCCCTTAAGTTGGAGCATATGTGTGCTATGAACCAAATTTGTTATATATATGGTAAATCTAATAAAAATAAAAATGAAAGGTGTCCTAGTTGTGTGGTTGTGCTGGATAAACATGCTCGACAGTAGCCAATGAAGGTTCCACAGTAATAATAGAAACCAGTGTGATGCTTTCCGGAGATATGTCATGCATGATGTATGTGAACTTCACGTGTTAGGGCTCTGCTTGAGGCCGCATACAGCAGTGCTTTGAGTTAGCTACACACGTGGATGACATGATGATCTTCTAAACAGTTGCTAGTATAGACTAACAAAAAGGCAACACAATAGATGCCAAACAGGGTAGAAGCACAGTGCAGTCATGTTCACCTTGATAACCAGAACAGGTTGCGCAAGAAAAAGAACATGGTGAGAGCACGTCAGTTATTCTTTCAAGACACCGTCTATGGAGCAGTATATATTAGCGGAATAAAGATCTGATGGTTATTGATAGGAAAGGTCACGAAGCTCCAGTGGCAGCCAATGGTAGTGACTGGAAAAAGCTAACACAAGTTATTGAAAGAAAATGATGAGTGAAGAATCCACTGGGGACAGTGGGTCCCTGGTGAGACACAATTTTTGTGACATCTCAACAAATACTAAGAATAACCTGCTTTGATACCATGTAAATGTGTGTCTTGAATAACCACACAATGCGTTTATTTATAATAAGCAAATAGGATCATTATTGATTACATAAGATCTGGATAATAATGACTAAGAATCAATTTAATCATAGGTATAAAGAGTAAATCTCCAATTATCATCTGATAATAAATAAGGAAATAATATCCCATCTTTAACATAACACATGCATCACTTGTGTTTATATTAAGTTTAGGACAAATAGAATTACTCTATCCTTATGTTTACGAATTCGTTTAATTAACTTTATTACCTTTTAATCATTATTCTGTAATTATACACTTGTTTACTGTTCTAGACACAACTATTGAACCTAATATGGTATGGAACAGTACAGCACCTTCCCTGGTCTGTTTCTCCTCCATCACTGCACCCTTTCACTGGTGTGACCCCATGACCAGGGGCGCCCTTCTTGTTGTGGCAACTACACTTTTAATTCTTGCTGTGGATATTCTGACATTCATGATTAAAAGCTACAACTCATGACTAAAACTTGACTTCTGATACATTTGCAGAGGCCTCTTGGGTTATTATCCCTATTAGATGAAGAGTCCACTTTTCCAAATGGCACAGATTTAACATTTGCTAACAAGCTTAAACAGCATTTGAATTCTAATTCGTGTTTCAAAGGAGAAAGAGATCAAGCCTTTACTGTTCACCATTATGCTGGGCAGGTATTAATCTGATCATGTTCCACAGGTATGAGAAATGTTAGCAACTAGCAACTAGCAACATAACCTTTGATGCTCACTTGTTAACACACTCTTTACTATAGTTGAAATTCACGCATGATGTACTTATTTAGGGGTCCTATTCTCAACTTAATGGGTCCCTCTAAAATTTCAAAGTCAACCTATGGTAAAGATTGTGTTAAAGAGTGAGTTGTTAGCATTCCTCTCAGCATATTAGTTTATATAATTATATCTCTACCCAAATTGATTGTTAATTGCCATAAGAGTTAAAATTTATTGAAGTGTTTATAGTGGATGATATTGGTAGAAAGATGCTATTCTACCAAATTTGAATCCTGATAATAGTTAACCAAATGCTACCTGTCCTGATTAATTTTAATTTGCTCATCTGACCTGACTGTTTGATAGTTCTACTTGTTCCTCCACTCAGGTAACCTATGATACGACTGGATTTCTGGAGAAGAACAGAGATCTGTTGCACTTAGATTCCATCCAACTTCTATCCTCATGCACATGTCCTCTTCCTCAAACATTTGCTTCTCATATGCTCACTCAGTCTGATAAGCCGGTAGCTGGTCCCATGCACAAGTCAGGTGGGGCAGATTCCCAAAAGCTAAGTGTTGCAACAAAATTCAAGGTACACTGGCTTGATTATAAAGTGATAAAAAAATTTATTTATCATAAAAGGATCTAACCAAAATGTGACATGCAAGTATATGCAATTGCAACATATAATAGAGACGAGTATCATTCGGCATGATGATTACTTAAGTACCAAGTGCACTATTAAATCACTGTTTGAACTAACAAAATCGGAAGAAGGTGAATGATTATCCACTAAGTAAGAAACTAAAATTACCAATAAACAATGAGAAAATTCACACAAAAACTACTGAAGTTCAAAAACGACGTTAAATTCACTATTTGTCAGTAGTTAAGTCCAATTCATCTCAATTTACCTCATGTAATCAAATCCATTCTTAATTCAGGTTTCAATGACCAACCAATTTACAAATCCACAAAATTAATTCAATTCCAATCCCTTATTAATTATACTATCCCTTAATCGAAAGTCCTAATTCCTTTGGTGGGTTCTAAAGAGACATCCATCAGGTTTTGGAAATCAATAGATCACATATGACAAAACAATCAATCCCAATCCTTTGATAATCAATTGTTGTGCTGTTTACTTCAGATCCTAACAATTCACTAATTTTTCTATCGTGAGAAAAACCCTAAAATCACTTTATGAATGACCGATATGAGAAATGAAGTAGACAATCAATTTGGACATGCAAAACAACAGATTGAAATAACAAGAATTGAACTGCATGAGTTCAACTTCAAATTGCAAATCCTTTTCCTTTAACTTAAGAATTAAGTAATACATAATTACATAGCAAAAAGAGAAGTGGAAGTTCAAAACAAGAAATTGAAAATCTTTTTTTTTTTTTTTTCACAAGGTCTCAGGTCTCGGCCCCAAAATCAGAGAGAACGAGTATATTGTTTCCTGTTAAAAAAAATGACAAAGGTGCCAAAATTTGGTTTAAGACATTTACAGCACCAGGCATGTACCCAATGAAAATAGGTGTGCACTTGGTGACATAAGAGTAAGTGAGTAACTAAACTTCATGATTCAAGATTGGTGTGTACAGATGGAGAAAAGATGTGCTAATGCTATTACTCCACTAGCTATTTTACCGTTATTTAATCATGAGTTGTGCTAGTAACACTCTTTAACACACTTTTTCTAACATATTATATCATTAATTAAAAACTATTGGAAACTATAAAATTAGAAGAGTCGTACATAGAACAAATAATCATTTTGTAAGCAAATTCCTTTAAAAGCAACTCCATTGTGGGCACATAAGATTACTGGTGTGCACATGCTACTACTCCAATAATGAGTAACCAATTCCATCATTTTGCTTCCTTTCTTTCCTTTAGGTACTTCCTTGTTCCTATATCAATCAAACCAAAATACAAGATTTTAATGAAATCAAGATGGAAAATTATTGAAATATAAACTAATCTATATGGTAAATAGATGTTAATATGCATGAATCTTTGTGTGTCTCAAGCACAACCAAGGAGAATATTATATAGGTTGTACAAATGGGCTTCTACAAAGAGATGGACTTTTACAAAGAGATGGGCTTAGGCCTATATATTGAAATGCGTCTAACACTCTCTCCTAAACTGATGCATATAAATCATATACACCAAGCTTGTTACAAATATAAACAACTTTAGGACCCCGCAATGATTTGTTGAAGATATTGGTCAGGCCAACTGATCATAGGAGTTAACAAACTGGGTAGTAATGTCTCATATATAATCTTCTCACGAGTGAAGTGGCAATCTACCGACAGACGGCAACAAATAACCAACTGTGACTTTAGACTTTTAGAGCGGGATAGTTTCCACTCTGATACCAACTTGAATATAGGGAAAAAACTTAAGTGGTTAACACACACTCAACATAGAATATTGTATTAATAGGATAAACAAAAGTACATAGAAAACCAGTAGAGTGAGTTCAACAACCACCTACCTCTGACATACAATCATAAATGAAAAATAAAATGCAGTTCAACCAACAACTAACATTAAATACAGACTTATATTTAACACTCTCCCTCAAGGTGGAGCATATAAATCATATGTTCCAAGCTTGGAGATCATGTATTAAATCTGAGGACCCTTCAAGGGTTTGGTTAATAGATCTGCAAGCTGATCATATGAGCTAACAAACTCGGTCCTAATTTCCTTGGATAACACCTTTTCTCTTACAAAGTGACAATCAATTTCAATGTGCTTAGTTCTCTCAAGAAACACGAGATTGGAGGCAATATAGAGAGTAGTCTTATTATCACAATAAAATTGCATTGGAAAAATTTTATAGAACTTCAATTCTTATATGAGTTGTTTAACCCACACCAACTCACATGTAGCTAAGACCATAAATCTATATTTAGAGTTCTGCACTAGATCGAGAAACAGTATTCTGTTTCTTGCTCTTCTACGAGATACGGTTACCACAAAGGTACACACAATAACCAATAGTAAAGTGTCTATCTATATCGGATTCTGCCTAATCAGCATCACAGTGTCCAATAAGTTGACTATTTCCTTTATCCTCATACAACAGACCTTGACTTGGAGCCTTCTTTATATAACTGAGAATATGCATTACCAACAGATCTCATGAATCGACTCACAACTCCAACTGCAAATGAAATATTTGCCCTAGTAATAGTAAGATATATGAGCTTCCCAACCAATCTTCTATACCTTTTCGGATCCAAGTATAAGTCTCCCATATTAGGCACTAACATCTTGTAAGGGTCCATAGGACTGTTAATATGCTTACAATTAGACATTTTATTTTCCTTCAGAAGATCCAAGGCATACTTTCTTTGGAAAACTACAATGCCTCCTTTGGATTGAGCTACTTCTATTCCAAGAAAATATTTTATATGACCAAGATCTTTTGTTTGAAAGTAATTGTATAAATGTTACTTTAATTGAGATATTGTGACTTCATAATTCCCTGTAATGACAATATCATCAACATAAACAACCAAGTAAACATTTTTCAAAAGATTTATGATAGTAGAAGATGGAGTAATCAACTTCACTCCTTTTCATTCCAAAACCTTGGACAACATTGTTGAATTTTCTAAACTAAGCCCTTGAAGACTGTAGAGATCGCCGAAATTTACATACTTGACCAGACTTCCCTTGAGCAACAAAACTAGGAGGTTGCTTCATGTAAATCTCATCTAACTCACTATGAAGGAATGCATTTTTAACATCCATCTGATACAAGGGCCAATGGTGAATAACTGTCATGACAAGAAGAAGACGAATGGTAGTGATTTTGGCCACCGGTGAGAAAGTATCTCCATAATTAAGTCCATAGATCTGAATGTAACCTTTGATTATAAAACAAGCTTTAAGAAGATCAATTTCACCATTAGGACCAACTTTGATGGCATAGATCCTCTTGCAACCAATAGCTTCTTCTCAGGAGGAAGATGAATCAACTCCCATGTACAATTCTGATCAAGGGTCTGCATTTCATCAACCATGGCTTATCACCATCCAAGATGATAAAGTGTAAACATTTTTGGAAATGGTGATAGACAATAATGAATTTACAAAACAACAATAGGAAGGAGACAAACGATGATAACTCAAGAAATTGTAAATAGGATGTGGGTTTCAAGAGGAGCGAATACCTTTTTGGAGAGCAATAGGCCAACTTGAGTTGTCATCTACCATAGAAGAAGAATTAGGAGTCGTTGTACAAGAAGTAAATGGAGAGGGACATGAGTCAAGAGACTCATCAGGTACGATAGAGCTAACTTCAGGTGTCATGCCTTGATTAATAACAAAGGGAGATGGATTCGTTTCAGTGAAATTAGAGTTGGAGGAATATCAACATGATCAGATTGAGAAGAGATCTTAGGAGAGACGACAATTTCAGGACGAGAGGTTGAAGTGGGTAGTACCTCTTGGATGGAAATTGAGTCTGATATGGAGGATGAGTAAAAGGGAGTATTCTCAAAGAAGGTAACATCAGTAAACATGTAATATCGCTTCGTATTAGAAGAATAACATTTATAACCTTTTTGAAGATGAGAGTACCCTAGGAAGACACTTGATAGATTTAACTAACAACTTATTGATACCTGGAGACGAACTAAACATTTACAACCAATTACGCGTGGTGATACATGATATAGAGATTCAGTATGAAACATGATTATATGAGGAATTTGATTATCAAGAGAGTAAGAGGACATCCTATTGATAAGATAACAGGTAGAAAGAATTGCATCTCCCCAGTGATATTATGAAACCTTTACATTAAGCATTAAGGAGCGAGCCGTTTTAATAAGGTGACGATTCTTTCTTTCTTTCTGCTAATGGATTGGTGTAGGATTCCTTAAGAGGACAAAAAATGAAGAGAGTTCAAAGGAAAAATATTCTTTTGCATTATAATTCCTAAAGATTTTAATAGATTTTCCAAATTGATTTTTTATTTCATGGAAGAATACAAATATGGATAAAAGTTCAGACCTTTCTTTCATCAAATAAAATCATGTACAATGGGAATATAATTTAATGAAGGTTACAAAATATTTAAATCCAAAGGAAGTAGCCTGACTAGGTCCCCAAATATTTGAATGAACAATAGAAAGGCTGAATTACATCTTGACTCATCTTGGTTAGGGAAAAAAGATCTAACATGTTTGCCTAGTTAACACGCTTCACATTCTAAAATTTGGATTTTCTTAATACTAGGATCCATTATCTTTAATTTAGCTAAATTTGGGTGCCCAAAACGATCATGCAACAGTTTAGGAGATATGGAAGCAAGGCAAGACACTGAAGAATTATATTCCAGGTAATAGAGACCTCTTGATTCATGTCCTGTGCCAATCGGTTGGCCCGTGCCATGTTCCTGTATGACAAATGAATCAAAATTAAATGTAATTGAACAATTTAAGGATTTAGTTATGTGACTCAAAGAAAGTAAATTGAGACAAGAAGGGATATACAAAACAAAAGTTAAATTTAAGGAAGGATACACAAATGTTGAACCCACTCCTTGAGCTGAAACATTAGACCCATTGGCTAGTATAACAAGGTGGGGAAATTTGGGAGATGACAAAGATAAGAACAAAGAGTTATTACCATATATATGATCTGAAGCACCAAAGTCAACAATCCATGGATTTTGACTCTCCATAGATTGAGAAATGCAAGTAGTTGAGACATTAGGTCCAGAAGAGGATTCAGCAAGACTGTTAGACTTCAATATCAAGTACTCTTGGTATCTTTGATATTCTTCTTCAGATAATTTCCTCTCTTAAGATTTCTCAGACCTTGATACATGTGCAGATTTGTCTAGAAAACCATGCAGTGAGTAGTATGTTTCATGAGTGTGGCCCATTCTTTTGCAATGAATACATTGAAGAAGATTACATCTTTCACCGTCCTCTACTTCTACGTCCTCCTCTCTCTAGAAGACATCACTACAGAAGATTTCCCATTACTTTCAAGAGAGGTACACTCATTATTTAGGGTAGGAATATGGAGGAGTTGTGTAGTTAAACTCTCCATGGTAGGAATATTTTGACCTGTTAGAACTTGATCAATCAGGGATGCAATTGAATGCCGAACTCATACCACGAAGAATCTTAACCATATAGAGATTATCAAGGTGTTTCCTTATTTCTTCTATAGAGTCAACTTCTAGGATAAGCTTCAACTTTTTTGTGGCGGCCTAAGCATCAGAAACGTAATACACCATATCTGAATCATTTTGTTTTAAGGAGGCTACTTTCTTAACACAATCGAACAAGCATTGATTATCATTAGAATAGATATCTTGAGCTTTCTTCCAAAAAGAATAACAGTTTTTGAATGCTCTGAGACTCCTTAATATTTTAGGTTTCACTAACTGCCATAAAAGAGCACAAAGTTGAAAATCCAACTTCTTCCATTGGGCTCTCTGTTCAACTGATCTCTTAGTGTTTTCTTCTTTTCCTAAATGTTTATGGTATCCCTGTCCAAGAAACTAGAGTTCCACAAAGTCAAACCCATGATAAATAATTTTTACCGTTGAGTTTCTCTGTTGTGATAATAACAGCCCCAACAATAGGAAGGACAGGACCTGAGTTGATACCAGAGGAGGTAGAAGAAGACATTTCAAATCTGAAACAAGGAGAGGAAGGGGACCAAGAGAGAGATTTAGGCTAAAGTGCTCAAAACTTGCTTGAACTGGAGAGCGAATTCCAGGAACAGACTCAGCACTCTCCGGCGACTCTGACAAAGGTAAAACGGTAGCGAACGGACAATGTTTGGCTGGTGAGTAGAGCTCATGCGCCACCTAGAAGGCGAGGGATACAGAGAAGCGATTTCTAGGGTTGGGTTGCGCACGTTGAGGCACACCAAACCCTGAACTCGCCGTACAAAAATCACCGACGGATGGCGGCGGACGGCTTTGGACAACAGCAGACAGTGGCGGATAGCCAACTGTGACTTTAGACTTTTAGAGCGGGATCATTGCCGCTTTGATACCAACTTGAATATAGGGAAAAGTTTGAGTGGTTAACACACACTCAAAATAGAACATTTTATTAATAAAGATAAACAAAGAGTACATAGGAAATCAGTAGAGTGAGCTAAACTATCTCTGACGTACAATCATAAATGAAAGATAAAATGCAACTCAACTAACAACTAACATTAATACAGACTTATATTTAACAAGCCCTTATATTGAAATGCGTCTAACACTCCCCCTTAAACTGATGTATATAAATCATATACATCAAGCTTGTTACAAATATTATCAACTCTAGGACTCCACAATGAGTTGGTGAAGATATGGCCAACTGATCATTGGAATTAACAAAATGGGTAGTAATGTCTCCATATATAATCTTCTCATGAGTGAATTGACAATCTACCTCAATATGTTTGGTTCTCTCATGAAATACTAGATTTAAGACAATATGAAAGGCAACTTGGTTATCACAAGTTAGAGTCATTTGTGTAACCTCTCCAAATCTCAGTGCTTTAAGGAGCTATTTGAGCCAAATAAGTTCATAAAAGACAAAAACCATAGCTCTATATTTTGTTTCTGCACTAAATATTGCGACTATACTTTGCTTCTTACTTTTCTAGGAAATCAAGTTGTCACCGATAAAGATACAATATCAGGAAGTCGATCTCCTGTCAGTGAGAGTCTGCTTAATCTGCATCTGAGTATTACACAACCCAAGTATGATTATTGTTCCAATACAACATACGTTTGCTCGAGGCTCCTTTAATGTACTTTAAAATGTAGATGACAACTAGAATGTAGATGACGACATTCAATGTCCTGTACATGGTGAATTAAGTAACCGATTTACCACATTGACCGCAAAGGAGATGTCAAGATGAGTAACTGTAAGGTAGTTTAGTTTCCTAACCAGTCTCTTGTACTTCTTAGAATCTGAAAGTGGCTCCCCCTGACTTAGTAGAAGTTTAGCATTTGGATCCATAAGTGTGTCAATCGGTTTGGAATTCATTAGCCTAGTCTCCTCTAAAATGTTCAATTCGTACTTCCTCTGGGAAATCACAATCCCATTGTCAGATTGTGCTAATGCGTAGTCGAATATTCCTAAAGTGCTGGAGAAAGTAAGCTTTATTTGCTCTCCAAATCTACTTATGGAAAGAATTATTAACATTAACATTAACACTTTGACAAACTAATATTTAATTTTACTAATTTCTAAGCAATCAAGAAAGTCACCCCCCCCCCAAAAAAAATCCTATATTAGAACTTGAATAAAAGAGCCCTTGAAAATAAAATTGCAAATGAAGAGTGTTTTAGGAATGATATCATTAAATAGGGAGAAATTAGTATGTTACATTTTATATTGTGCTATTGATGCCATTAATGTTGATCAAACCTTGCAAAATATTGCCTTTAATGACAGAAATAAGCTGCGTCTTCTAAACATCAATGAGCCTGTTATTGATATGGCCTATAAAGCAAGATAATTCAAATTATTTCTTTCAGTTGTTATGAATGAAAATGAGTGCTAACAACACTCTATCGTTGATTAAAAATTAGAAATTAGGAGAGAGAGTCATTTAATGACAAGTAGATTACATAAATTTATGTTTTTCAATCAATTTCAACTGATCACAAAGATCGTGTTCAAAAGAATACATTAGAATGTGCTGTTAGCATTTCTCTATGAATGAATAATAGTTAATTTATGTTGCATGTTTTATTAAATGAGTAGTACTTGTAACATGATTTAGCAGATAAGAGTTAAGAAGTAGAATGGGGAACAAATAGAAATATTTTCATTTTGAAGAGGTATTAGAAATGGTGAATTTGGGTCTAACTCAACCTTATAAAACCGGCTTATAAGGTGAGGTTTGTATACTATTGTTTGATCATATCATTAGTCGATGTAGGATTTCCAACATACACCCCCTCCCCCCCTTCACGCTGAGGACTAGACATCTCAAGTATAAAGTTTAGCATATGTGGATGGTCCAATAGCAGCTGACACGATAGGTCAACAACAACAAATCGTTAAGATAGACTTTAGTAGCATATGAAAAATGATAAATTTGGATCTAACTCAACCTTACAAAACTAGCTTCTAAGGTGAGGTTTGCACACTATTGTTTTGCCATATTACTAGTTGATGTAGGGTTTCCAAGAAAAAGAAAATTGAAAGTAGGATGAGAAATAGAATAAAATTCTAGTGTGTTAGACCATGTATTACTGAAAGCTAACAACTAATAATTAACTACCCTACACATAGATGCAATTGGGAACTACTCTGTAGAACATACTCCAATAATTTGAAAGGTAGATGAACGAACCATCAACTTTTCCATAGTATAAGCAACTTTCATTTTCATAGGTAGTATGATATTTATTGCACTTTAGTTGAAACTGAAAATGATTTCTTTTGTTGGCATCCAGGGTCAATTGTTCCAACTAATGCAACGATTGGAAAGCACTACTCCACATTTTATTCGCTGCATTAAACCCAATAATCTCCAATCACCTGAATCATATGAGCAACGGCTTGTTTTGCAACAGCTGAGATGCTGTGGGGTCCTGGAAGTAGTTCGAATATCAAGATCAGGCTTTCCAACAAGAATGTCTCACCAAAAGTTCGCCAGAAGGTATAATAAACTGATGATTATGTCTGTTAAATTACAACCACGTTCCACACTCCCTCTGCCCTGGTGTTTTTCCATGTGTCTAACCTTGTTATTGTTTTGGGTGTATTGAACCAGATATGGTTTTCTTCTCCTTGATAATGTTGCGTCTCAGGATCCACTTAGTGTTTCAGTTGCAATTCTTCACCAGTTTAATATTTTGCCTGAGATGTATCAAGTTGGCTACACAAAACTATTTTTCCGAACGGGGCAGGTAATATATGATTTATTTATTTTTTTAATTTTCATACAAAACTTTTTTCTTAAATCCACCAAAATCTTTAATTATAGTTCTATTTACATAATTATATCTACCATTTTGTTCCTTTATAAATGAAGTTGCAATTCTTTATTTTTTAAATTATATTTGAGGCATTGCAGATTGGTGTGCTTGAAGATACTAGAAATCGAACTCTCCATGGCATTTTACGCGTACAAAGTTGTTTCAGGGGCTATCAAGTTCGTCGCTCTTTGAAGGAGCTTCATGGAGGAATCACTACTTTGCAGTCATGTATATGCTTTTCACTCACTACCGTATTCTTTTCAGACTATAATGTTTTCCCAGAGAAGTATAACAAAAAGGAAACATCTTACCTATTTATGCAGTTATTAGAGGAGACAAAATCAGAAAGGTGTATTTAGCTTTACTCAAGAGGCATAGAGCTGCTATTATTATACAAAAGCGTGTTAAAGCAGTGTTTGCAAGAAACAGAATGAGAACTATTAGTGATGCTGCAATAGTCATACAAGCAAGTAAGATTTCGTACTTTATAAATTCTAAGATATATGATACCAATTTTTGTTGTGTCCGTGTGGATGTTAAATTTAGGGTCTTTAAAGATTGCATTTTTTTTCAAAATGATTGGCCCTTACATGTGTGTCTTTAAATAGACTAAATCAACTTTCTACTGAAATTGGGCAAATCAATGGATACAAGTTAGAATTGGTGTTGCACCAATTATTCATCATTTAAAAGTCTTAAATATAAACCGAGGGAATGAAGCACAAGATAAATTATACATAAAAATGCTACCTTTCTTTTCAATGGTGTGTTGTCAATTTTTTCAATCTTATTTGAGCTTCCTTTTGCAGTTATTCGTGGTTGGTTGGTCAGAAGATGCTCAGGAAATATTGGATTTTTGAAATCTGCAGACATTATGGTACTCTCTTTCCCATAGTTTAGAAACAATAATATCTGGCCTCTTATGTTTATATTAGTTCTTATATTCTGCATTGTAAAGGCGCCATCTTTATGATACTTACAATCATGAATTTCAAAACAGATGAAAGAGTCAGATGAAATTTTGGTCAAGTCATCTTTCCTGGCCGAATTACAGCGTCGAGTACTTAAGGCTGAAGTTTCCCTGAGAGAGAAAGAAGAGGAAAATGACATCCTTCATCAACGTCTCCAACAATATGAGAGCAGATGGTCTGAGTATGAATTGAAGATGAAGTCCATGGAAGAAGTGTGGCAGAAACAAATGAGATCCCTACAATCTAGCCTCTCAATTGCAAAGAAGAGCCTTGCTATCGATGACTCTGAAAGAAATTCAGACGCATCTGTTAATGCAAGTGATGAGCGGGATTACAGCTGGGATATAGGAGGTAATCATAAGCGCCAAGAAAGCAACGGTGCAAGATCAACGACTGCTGGTTTAAGTGTTATAAGTCGGCTGGCTGAAGAATTTGAGCATAGGAGTCAAGTATTTGGTGATGATGCCAAGTTCCTGGTTGAGGTAAAATCTGGTCAGGTAGAAGCAAGTTTGAACCCAGATCAAGAGCTTAGAAGGTTAAAACAAATGTTTGAAGCTTGGAAAAAGGATTATGGAGCAAGACTGCGTGAAACAAAAGTCGTTTTAAATAAACTTGGAAGTGAAAATGGCGCACTTGAGAAAATGAAGAAAAAGTTGTGGGGACGAAGGAACAGTACAAGGATAACTTGATTTTTTTGTTCAAATATTTTTATTGTTTTGGGTTCGGCGTTGGTCTATGCACTGTTTCCAGAGCATTGCCAACTTTATATCTGAAAGTGAGGAAAACACAATACGAAAGGTAAAAAAATAGGAGTAGTAGGAAGAGTCCAAGGATGAATGAATTTACAGTAATTGGGACGTTGGGTTAGTTATTGCTAGCCATCTTTCTTTTTTAGTAATTTTTGCATGAGTTGTTAAGTAAGATGTATACTACAAACCTTAGTGATTTGTGTATATGGTTGATGCCCATGCCTTTTTCTTGCATGTCAAATTTGTTGTGGAGGCCCAAAATGTAATACACAGTAAGCAGTTTGTTGGCTGCGCAAAAATAATTGTAAAATACGGATATTTATAGAAATTTAAAAATTGATATTCTTGTCAATGTTGAGGATCGATTTCTCGCTGAACTGAAATATTTATTTATTTAGCTTTTATGTGTTACAGTGTTAGTGTTCGTGTAAAGAGAATAATAAGTTATAATTAATGTAATAACTTACGGGTATTATGCGCTAATGTGTGTGATTAATTTATTACTATATGTGAAAATAATTAATATTTATGAAAAGTCAAGTAATTTTATATTCATGAATGTGTTATATTAAATATTAAACAATTATTAACATTTATGAAAACTCAATTTTTTATTCATTAATGATTTATATGATTTTTAAATATTATTAAAAAAACTATCAATAACAACCACTATGTTTTAAATAATAATAATAATAATAATAATAATAATAATAATAATAATTTATTATAGGTAAATAATATAAGACTGAATTGACGGTTAAAAACACCAACATACACAAAGGATATAGGTAAATAATATAAGACTGAATTGACGGTTAAAAACACCAACATACACAAAGGATTATGTATATGTTTAAAAAATATTCAAAAGAACATTCATATATAATAGAAAAAGAATATTAATTGGGGCTCTACATTAGTAGAAAAAATAAGGGTATTTCACAAATTTCTCCCTACACCTTTATAAAGGTAGGAAAAGTCTCAAATACCCTAGGTAAAAAATAACTTTAATCATAATAAAAAATTTGCAAATTTTTTTACAAGTCTGGACAGGGGTGTCCGAACCCACTCCAGACAGGGGTGTTTGGACTTATAAAGAAAATTGCAAATTTTTTTACATGTTCGGACAGGGGTATTCGGACTTTTGAAAAAGAATTTGCAAAATTTTTTACAAAATCCGAACAAGGGTGTCCAGACTTGTAAAATAAAATTTGCAAATATTTTTTACAAGTCTGGACAGGGGTGTCCGGACTTGTAAAAATAATTTGCAAATTTTTTTACAAGTCTGATAAGGGTGTACAAACTTGCAAAAAAAGCTAATACACCGAGAGAAGATAAACGCAAAGCTGAACCACGAAGGGAGAAATTCTCCAGTACTTCTTATAATTTTGATCCAGAGTATACTTCCATCCCCTGATTAAATAAATAACTATAAGAACGATATAATCCTTTAATTTTTTTATGCCTCCCCCCTTTTTTTCACTTACACAAAAAAGAATAGGATAAGAACAAAAAAAAAAGTGATCCCCTTTTTCTTTTGTGCCTTATATCTATATTTATGGAAATAGAATTCATGTCATAATTTAGAAAACGAATATGCAATTCTTTTTTGTTCACTAATAATGTAAAAGAGTTTTACTCAACATTCAATCATAATCCTTTATTTGTATATGAATTTTAAAGTATTAATTAGAAAATTTAATAAACTTAATACATGAAGAGTTGTGATTAAACGTCAATGTAAGACTTTTTACTCTGCATAAGTCATTTTTTCATAATGTAATTATGATGATTGTTAATAAATGTTTTGTTATAGTCAATGTTCTTCCTAATCTTTCACAATGGAAAATGATTAAAACACCTTCTTGACCAGGGTGTGTATCTTCTCCTGTTACTGGAAATTTTCAGTAGGAGAGAGAAAGACTTGTGGGGTGTGTGGGACCTACTTATGTAAGTGGGTCCCACACACCCCATGAGTCATTCTCTACCCTACTAGACATTTCTAATAACTGAAGAGAAGTTTTTCCCAGTTAACCACTGCCCATGTGGCAAAAAATATAGTATTTTATTATTTAAAACAATTACAAATAAATGTTTTATTATTATTTTTAACTAATAACCTTTAGAGTGAAAATGATGCTCTTGTAAAATCCTATTGTTTGAATCCTCCCAGATTAACCTTCTAATCTACATTCAAATCCCTCATCTCCTACACATCCTTTTTCCTTCTTTTCTCCATTCACACTGTTTCCTTTCTCTTCTAGCTTGGTTTCTCAATTCATTTTCATGCTTTCACTTCTTTGGTTTCTCGGTTAGCTTCTCAGTTCAGTTCCTGCTTCGCACCTTCACTCAATAGGCAAGAGTTGTGTGCTTATTACACTTAAATATTATGCTTTACATTAGGGTTTGTTTGGTTTCTTCACTCTTTATGTTAAGCGTGAATATAAAGTAAGTTAGGTGTTTGATGAAATTCTCTTTTGTCAATGAAGGCCATTGTATTTGAATATTGTTTTGATTTAGTGTTTCTTTTTAGTTTTTTAGTTTGCACGCTGAAAAGGAAAAATAAAGCAGGTTAGATGTTTGACGAGATGCTCGAACTATGAAACCTCTTTTACCCATTGTGTCATTTTTGCTCAAAACCTCTTATAAATAAGTAAATCACATTTTGTATTATTTGTCACTTATGCAATATATGTTTTTTTAGTAAAAGTGTTATCAGGATAACTAAGTTATTTTATTATGTAAAGTTTATTTTTTACAGCAGCTCAATTTAACACAGGTTTGTATAAGCTATATATGTTCTTTTATTTGTTACTACTTAGTCTTGTGTTTTGGACGTGAGGTTCTTACCTTTGAGTGTCCCCCTCTTCTCTTTTGTGAGAGCTTCTAAGAGTTATCAAGGGACCCCTCTCTTGTGGCCTCTTCCCTTTGCCTTATCAAACTTAGTGTTTATGGCGCCTCACCCCATTCCTTTCCTCTCCATAAATTCATTTCCCTTCCAAGTGACCTTAGAAAGGATCCTTTTTAGGCAAGTGATCATCAATGATCACATCAAGTGGTATCTAGAACCACTTTCTAAAGGTGATGCCCATATCTTTTTTAGTTGCTTTAATTGTTTATCTCTTTGATCTCTTTATTTTAAAGTCCTTCATTTTTTGTCATCTTTATTTCCTTTATTGTCTAGTAGTATAGTTTTTTATTCTTGCTATTATATGCACTTCTGTTTCCTCTTTATGCGCCTATGTTCCATTTAATTTGATGCAATTTTATTTGTCCCTTTCTTTGCATCTTATTTTCGTGTTCAAGTTGCTTAGTTTTCCCTTGGTTTTTTATTTTAAAGTGTGCCTAAGAAGTTGTGATCATTAAACCCACATGGTTGAGGATTTTTCCACACCATTGTGGTGATCAACTTTGGCCACTTTGTTGCGCCTTTTGTTTAAGTCTCTTGCTGAAATTTTTGCTCTATTTTTAGGTGTGTTATTTTTTTCTTAATCTTGTGTTTTGTCAAATACTAGGCATATTAGTTTCCTGTTTTGTCTCATTTAAATTTCTTAGGTTTTAACCTCTTAAAATTTTTACAAAAAGCCTTAAAAAACATTTTGAATTAAGCTCCTAAGAGGTGAACCTCTTGTTGAGTCTTTTAAGTCTTTTATGCTTTTAGTTCAAGCATAGTAATCTCTTTTTTTGTTCTTAAATATTTGTTCAATTCAATCTTTATATACTTCTTGTTTTATGTTAGATTATTAGTACCTTTCTACTTGGTTTACCTTCACTATTGGTGTCTCTTTATGAAATTTTAGCTTGGGCTAATTGTGTTAGTAATTTGAGCAATCAATTTACTTCAAAATCAACCCTAAATCATTCCTTAAGCACCATTAGTTCAGTGGTATTTTGAACAACTAAGTTGTTTTGCCTTTAGTTGCATGCATTGCTTGAAAATTGTGTGACCTTACTTTGTGCTTATTCGCTCAAGTGTTTATTATTTCAAGCATCCTCATTAAAATTTCAATTCAACAAGCTATTAGGTGCAGCAAAATTATTAAAAAAATTAAAAAATATATATTAGAAAAAGTTCAAGTTAAAAAAAAAAAAAAAGATAAAGAACTCAAAAGAAAGACAATTTTGAAGTTGTGTACCTAATAGTAGAAACATTTGATATAAGAACCCAATAGTGATTAAAAAAAATACTTGAGTAAGCCTTTTAGCTTTTGGTCACTTAAATTTTATTAAGTGAGCAACTATTGGTTTCATTTTTTTGTTTGAGTCTTTTTTCATCTCCACTCTTAGAGCTAATCTAGGAAAGTTATTTGTGTGCTACCTTCCTTTGTGAGCCTTATGTTTTCTTGCTTGTCTTCTTTACTTCTTTTAGTTTGTCATTGTTTAATCCATTCACTTAGATTTGTGAACCTTGTTTTGTTATTCACCTTTATTTTTTGTTTTGTGTTGTATTGGACATTGGTAAGGAAAGCTTAGGAAAGGTGTCATACACAAGATTTTGGCAAGTCCAAACAAGAGGAAAAAAGGCATTCTTGGGGTGGGTTGATGCAACTCAAAGGGACTTGATCAAAAGGAGCCAAACACCAAAAAGCTTGGAGTGAAGACTTTGTTTTATTTTTTATTCTTTGTATTGTGTAAACTTAATTTTAGATTGGGAGTTTGAGTGCCCTTAAGGCCCTCCCATGGTTTGTAATAATTTTGGTTAATTTTAGCTTAGTGCCTTATTAATTAGGTGAAGAAGGGAGAAGTGATACACTTTCTTCAACACCTTAGGAGCACAATTATAACTCTTTCTCTTTTACATTCTTGCACTTTTATTTTATTTTATTTTATTTTGCAAAAACGTGTAGAGGCTAAGAGTTCCAAAGACTCATCAAGCCACCTTAGGTGAGAAAACAAAAAAGAGATGAGTGTTTCTTGAAAAAAGAAAAAATTTTTGGCCTACCCTTTAGTTTTTAACATCCAAGCACCATGACTTCCCACACACATTCTAGTGCACATAGTTGTTCATCAAGTAAGAGTGTCAACCAAAGAAAACCTTCTAAGGGAGACACTCTTGAAAACCTTAACTTAGAATTTATGGAATGGATGGTTAAAGAACAAGAGAGGAGAGAAGAAAAAGAGAGAAAAAAAGAAATAAAAGAAAAGGAAAAATAAAAAGAGAAGGAAGAGTTAAAAAAATGTTAGAAATGAGAAAAGAGAAAAAAGAGCGAGAAGATAGAAGGCAGAGAGAGAGAAGAGAAGATGAAGAAAAGAGAAGAAGGAAAGAACTAGAAAGAAAAGAGAAAAAAAGGAAAAAGAGAGACAGAGAGGAGAAGAGAGTAAGAGGAGAGATAGGAGGGAGTGATAGAAAAAAGAAAGGCTCATAAGATCCCCATCTATACATTTTAGCTCTAGTGAAGAAGAATACTATGAAAATCAACATAAGCATGACTCTCATTCATCATACCATCATCATTATCCTCAAGAAAACACAAATCATGCTAGGAAACCAAAAGTAGACCTACCCCATTTTCATGGTAGGGAAGATGTTGAGACTTACCTAAATTGGGAAGTCAAAGAGGAACAACTCTTTCGATGCTATGAAATAAGGGAAGAAAGGAAAGTACCTTTGGCCTCCCTTAGTTTTCAAGGTCTTGCTTTGCATTGATAGGATGAGTTAGTCAAGGATAGGGCCTGTAAACAAATGCCTGACATTCGCTACTGGAATGATTTAAAAACTTGTTTGCGAAGAAGACACATTCCTTCATATTATGAGAGGGATCTTTTGGATAGACTCCAAAGACTTAGGCAACATAACCTAAGTATTGAGGAGTATAGACAAAAAATGGAACTTCTCATACTAAGGGCCAATATCGTTGAGGAACCCAGTGCCACCCTTGCTAGGTTTTGTGTAGATTAAGCTCTGACATTAGAGATAAGGTGGAGCTTCTTTCATACTCAAACCTTGATGAGTTGGTAGACCTTTATATAAGAGCTGAGAATCAACTCAAGCGAAAAAGCTTTAAAAAAAATTCTCCCTCTTACCCAAAGAGAGACCAACTTAAGGGGAACTCTTTCAAAGGTTTTCCTAAAGAGGAGCCCAAACACTTTCAAGATACAAAAGCACCTCATGTAGAGAGAAAACCCCCTACTACTAAGCCTACTGAGAGGCAAAGTAGTATCAAATGCTTCAAATATCTTGGGAAAGGCCACATTGCCCTCAATGCCCCAACAAGAAAACCATGATCATGAGGGGACAAGACATTTGTAGTGAGAGTAGCTCATCTTCCTCCTCTAGTGAGAGTGAGGAAGAAGGGGGACATACATTTGAACAAGAGTGTGAGGAAGCTTTTCCTTATGAGGGGGACCTCCTTATGGTTCAAAGGCTTCTGGGAAGCCAACCTCTAAATCTTGGCCAATCACAAAGAGAGAACATATTCCATACAAGATGTAAAGTAAATGACAAAGTATGTTCTCTCCTTGTTGATAGTGGCTCCTGTTGTAACTATTGTAGCTCTAGGTTGGTTGAAAAGCTAGCCTTGACTACCATGCCCCATCTAAAACCTTACAAATTGCAATGGCTCAATGAGCAAGGGGAAATGGTATTCAATGAACAAGTTATGGTTCCAATTTCCATAGGAACTTATAATGATGAGATTCTTTGTGACATAGTTCCTATAGAGGCTGGTCATATCCTGTTGGGGAGACCATGACAATTTGACAAGAAAGTCATTCACCATGGTCACTCCAACAAAATAATCCTCACCCATAATGAAAAACACTTCAAATTGTATCCTTTGTCACCTTCTTGAGTGGATGAGGATCAATTTGCAATGAAAAAGAAAAGATTTAAGGAAAAAAAAAACCAACAAGCTTCACTCCTAAAGATTGAAAGGGGTAAAGAGATAAACTCGGAAGGTGATGCCCCTTCCAAAGGAAATGATAGTAAAATAAGTCTATTTGTTACTAAACGTGATTTAAAAGAAACTACTTTGACTAACAAACCCTTTTATCTCCTCTTTTGCAAAGAGGCATCAAATGCTTCTCCCATTTTGCATTCTTCTACTGAGAGCACTGCCACAACCCATGCACATGAGCACCTTCCTCAAGGGGTTCAAGATATTTTAAAGGAATTTAATGATATAATCCCTAATGAGGTTTTGAAAGGACTTCCTCCCATTAGGGGTATAGAACATCAAATTGATTTGGTGCCTGGCGCAAATCTACCTAATAGATCTGCCTATAGGACCAACCCCATGGAGACCCAAGAGATTAAGTCTCAAGTGAATGAGCTATTAGAGAAGGACAGAGTTCAAAAGAGCCTAAGCCCTTGTGTTGTGTCAGTCTTGTTGGTGCCCAAGAAGAATGGCCAATGGAGGATGTGTGTTGATTGTCGTGCAATCAACAACATCACCATCAAATATAGACACCCAATCCCCCGTCTTGATGACATGTTGGATGAATTGCATGGGGCAAAAATATTTTCAAAAATAGATCTTAGAAGTGGTTACCAACAAATAAGGATCAAAAAGGGTGATGAATGGAAAACTGCTTTTAAGACTAAATTTGGTCTTTATGAGTGGTTGGTTATGCCCTTTGGGCTAACCATGCCCCAAGGACATTCATGCGCTAATGAATCATGTACTGAGGGATTGGCTTGGTAAATTTTGTGTAGTTTACTTTGATGACATTTTAGTTTACTATAAGATCGTAGATGATCATTTAGGATATCTAAGACATGTTTTTTCTCTTCTTAAGAGTAATTATCTTTTTGGTAACTTAGAAAAATGCACCTTTTGTGTAGATAGTGTAGTTTTCCTAAGTTTTGTAGTTAGCACAAAAGGGGTTCATGTTGATCCCAAAAAGATAAAAGCAATTCAAGAATGGTCCACCCCAAAAAGTGTGACAAAGATCAAAAGCTTTCATGATCTCCCTGGATTTTATAAGCGCTTTGTGCCTAATTTCTCCACACTTTTTGCACCAATAAATGATTTGGTGAAAAAGGAAGTTCTTTTCCTTTGGGGTGAGAAACAAGAGAAAGCCTTCCAACTAATTAAGCATAAACTAACTCATGCACCAGTGTTGGCATTACCTGAATTTCTTAAAACATTTGAACTTGAGTTTGATGCCTCTGGTGTAGGTGTAGGAGTTGTCTTGTTGCAAGGAGGGCACCTCATTGCGTATTTCTATGAAAAACTCAATTATGCCCCCCTCAACTACCCTATCTATGATAAGGAGTTTTATGCTCTAATTAGGGTCCTTCAAACTTGGGAGCATTACCTTGCTCCCAAGGAGTTTGCCATTCATAGTGAGCATGAGTCACTAAAATATTTGAGGGGTCAAAGTAAATTGAACAAAATGTGGTGGTTGGTGCTCTTTCTAGGCGTCATGCCCTTTATTCATCCTTGAGTAAAAAAATCTTGGGATTTGATGACATTCAGGCTATGTATCCTTCTGACAAGGATTTCAGCCCCATCTTTGCTGCCTCTGCATCTGCATTCGCGTTAAAGGCCCATGATGGGTACTTCATTAGTGATGGGTATTTCTACAAAGGTAGTAAGCTTTGTATACCCCAAGACTCAATTAGGAACTTACTCACAAAAGAGAGCCATAGAGGTGGGCTCATGGGGCATTTTAGGATTTAAAAAATCCTCATGCTTTTACAATAGAAATTATTTTGGCCCATATGTGTCGAGATATCTATAGACATTGCTTTAGATGTATAGCCTGCTTGCAAGCAAAGTCTAAAGTAATGCCTTATGGACTATACACACCTTTACCCACTCCTTCTACGCCTTGGGAGGATATTAGCATGGATTTCATCCTTGGGCTCCTAAGAACCCAACAAGGTGCCGACACCATATTTATGGTGGTGGACCAATTTTAAAAAATGGACCATTTTATTCCCTACCACAAAGTGAATGATGCGAGCAACATCGCTAGACTTTTCTTTAAAGAGGTTGTCTGATTTCATGGTATACCCTCTTCAATAGTGTTAGATAGGAATGTGAAGTTCCTTAGCCATTTTTGGAAAACTCTTTGGGCTAAGTTGGGAACTAAACTTCTTTTTTCCACTACTTGTCACCCTCAAACTGATGAGTAAATAGAAGTGGTGAATAAATCTTTATCCACTATGCTGAGGGCTCTCCTTAAAGGCAACCATAAGTCTTGGGATGAGTACCTTCCCCACATTGAATTTGCTAATAATCGAGTGGTTCATAGAACCACCAAGCATTCTCTATTTGAGGTGGTCTATGGCTTTAATCCTCGTACTCCTCTAGATCTTTTAACTCTCCCTCTTTCTGTTGCTGTGAATAAAGAAAGAGAGGCAAAATCCATTTTTGTTTAACAATTACATGAAAGGGTTAAAGCTAACATAGAGCAAGCATTAATAAGGATCGTAAGCTACCATAGCTTGGTTTCTAAGTGGCTTGAGCACAAACATAAGAGATAAAATTGAGCTTTACCATATAGAGACCTAGAAGACTTGGTCCAAATCTACATAAAGGTGGAAAATCAATTGAAAAGGAAGAGTGTATAAAAAAGAAAATACACACCCTACACTTATGCAAATAGGGATCAAGTGAAGGGAAAATCTTCCAAGAGTCCCCCTAAAGAGGAGTCATCAAAGAGCATGCATAAGCCTCAACATACTAAAGAAACACCCCTGTTAGTTCTAGCAAGAGGACTAATTACATAAAATGCTTTGAGTTTCTTGAGAGAGACCACATTGTCTCTCAATGACCCAACAAGAAAACTATGATCATGAGGGGATAAGAAATTTATAACAGTGAGAGTAGTTCATCTTCCTCCTCTAGTGAGAGTGAGGAAGAAGGGAGTCATCATGTCATGGAGGCAACCGTTTGTGATGGTGACCTCTTGATGGTTAGGTGACTCCTTGGAAGTCATCCACTTGAGCTTGATCATTCACAAAAAGAGAATATTTTTTCACACAAGGTGTAAAGTTTTGGATAAAAGTTGTTTTTTCATTGTCGATAGCGGATCATGTTGCAACTGTTATAGCTCAAGGTTGGTGCAAAATCTAGCCTTACAACCAATTCTTCATCCCAAACCTTACAAACTCTAATGGCTTAATGAGGAAGGGGAAATGATTGTAAACCAACAAGTTGAAGTATCATTTTCAATTGGGAACTATAAAGATGAAATCATTTGTGACATAGTCCCCATAGAGGTTGGTCATATCTTGTTAGGGAGACCATGACAATTTAACAAGAAAGTCATTCACCATGGTCACACTAATGAGATAACCCTCACTCACAAGGGCAAAAAGATAAAGTTGATTCCTCTGACACCTTCCCAAGTGGCTAAGGATCAACTCATCTTGAAGCATAAGAGATATGAGGAAAAAAAATCAAAAGCAAAAGCAAAAAAAAGAAAAAAGGCTTTCACGCCTAAAGCTTGAAAGGGGTAGTTGGAAAGAGGTACCCTTTCCAAGGAGTTTGTTAAGAAAGAGAGTCATTTTGCAACAAAAATGGATATAAAGAATGCTCTCTTACTTGATAAACATTTATATCTCTTTCTTTGCAAAAAGGTACCTTGTAGCACTACCACGAGTCTTGGAATTGAGTCTTTTCTAACAAGGGTTCAAAAAATTTTAAAAGAATTTGATGATATTTTCCCTTAAGAGGTTCCCAAGGGATTGCCTCTCTAGGAGGCATTGAACACCAAATTGATCTATTTCCTGGCACAAGTCTACCCAATAGACCTGCGTATAGGACAAACCCAATAAGAATAAAGAAATTGAATTTTAAGTTCAAGACTTGTTGGAGAAGGGTTGGGTTAAAAAGATCCTTAGCCCTTGCGTTGTGCTAGTGTTGTTGGTACCTAAGAAGGATGGCAAATGGCGAATACGTATAGATTGTTGTACCATCAACAACATCACCATTAAATATAGACAGCCAATCTCTAGGCTAGATGATATGTTTGATGAATTGCATGAAGTACAAATCTTTTCTAAAATTGATCTTAGAATTGGTTACCATCAAATAAGAATCAAAGAAGGTGATGAACATAAAACCACCTTTAAGACCAAATTTGGTCTTTATGAATCAATTCTCAAAGCACTTTCATGAGCCTCATGAATCATGTACTTCGGGATTGTATTGGTAGATTTGTAGTTGTTTATTTTGATGACATTTTATTTATATTAGGTCCCTAGATAGGGAAGTCTTATCTATTCTTAGAAAAAATAAACTTTTTTGCAAACTTAGAAAAATGCGTTTTTTGTATTTCTAGTGTAGTCTTTTTAGGTTTTGTAGTTAGTGCACAATGGGTCCAAGTGGATACCCAAAAAATCAAGTTCGTCCAAGAATAGCTCACCCCTACTAGTGTGACTGAGATCAAGAGCTTTAATGGTCTCGCGAGCTTTTCTAGGCGCTTTGTGCCTAATTTCTCCACACTAGGTTCACCTCTCAGTGTGTTGGTGAAGAAGGATGCTCTTTTCCTGTGGGGTGACGAGGTGTCCACTTCCTACTTCACAACTAAAAACGAGAAACTAAAGAACTATTACACACAAAAGAAAGTAACCCTTAGGGGCATCCAACACTTCCTAGATATAGTCATTTTAATACAAGGAATTAACAAGAAATAAAAAGAAAATTCTTCAAGTCTTCTCTCTCATGCTTTCTTCATCAAGTGTCTCACTCTCTAAGTGTCTAACTCCTCATTTTGTTCAAGTCCTCCTTGGCTTTTCAAGCCTTCCTTAATATGCTACCCTTGTGGAAGGCTACTAGACCAATGGCTTCCCTACACAAAGTGGCACAAACACCAAAGCAACTAAGGAATGCAAGGAGTAAAAGAAAATAAATCAAGAAATGCACAATTAAGAAAGGACACTATCCAAGTGGAAAGATGAGTAGAGAATAACTCAAAGATCAAGATAAAGACAAACTAAAATTAATGCTAAGAAAGAAGTAGGCACAACTAAAGAATTGCACTAATTTAAACAATTATGGCTAAGAGCTAAAGAGGTAAAGTTCAAGAAATTTCAATCAATTAGAGCATTCTTTTTTCAATTTTAATTTGCTATTAGGTGCACCAATTTTTTTCTATTTGACTTTTTCTATTTTTTGTACTACTTTTGCACTTTGTTTTTCTTCTATTTTCTATTTTATTTTTTTTCTATATTTTGAAGCTTCACCTAATTATCTTTTGAATTGAATTTTGAGAGCAAAATAATGATAAGAAATGCTTGAATCAACTCAAAATTTAAATAAAAGTGCAACTCAAGAAAATGCCAAAAGTAACTCAAAATGCACCAAAATTGAAGGTGACTTAAGGTATGAATAACAATGTCGGTTTTGTGTATTAGCTAGCTTGTTTTGAACAAGATCCTTGCTGAAAAAATACACTTCCAAACAGCTCAAACAACCTAACAAGAATCACTTCAGAACTAGCACAAAAAGAGCTACTAAAATTCAAGCAATAAGATGAAATATGAAGAAATTGAGCACTAATTTTTTTTAAAATTTCTTTTAAAGAAATATGCTATGATCTAAGAGCATGTGAGACTTTTTGAGACAAGACTTACTTAAGAGGATGAACCTCTTAGATGCTAAATTTCACAAGAAATTTTCAACACACTTTTTAGGCAAAATAAAGATGCTAGAATTAGGAAATTGTTTTGACAAAATTAAGAACTAAACATGACTACTAAAACATGACATGAAGAGTAAAAATCAAAATTTAAAAGTTCAAATCAGACTTGAAAATAGAGAGAAAAATTCACAAAACAGAGAGAGCAACTCGCAAAAAAAAACACACACACAATTGTGAAGCAAAAATGTACTAGCCATAGCGTTGTGGTTTTGCGCATAGAGGTGTGGTGTCACCTTTTTGGTTCACAAATGAGAATTTCACAAAATAATAGCATAAGGACAGAATTAGGAATACTAAAATAGAGAAATATACATTGATTCAATGAAGGAACAATAAAATTTGAATCAAGAAATAAAATGACAAGAATATAGCATATAGAATTTTAAAACTCAAAACCACTAGACATAACAACAAGAAAATTAAGGAGAACATATGACAACATGAATTAAGCTGAAAAAATTTAAGAAAGAGATGAAGATATCAAGAAGAACAACACACAAATTAAAAGATAAGGAAAAGGAGAAGAACCTTTAAGGATTAGGCTTCAATACCAAATGATAAATCCTAGATTGCTCCTCCCATGATCTTGCTCCAAAGAGGTTCCAAGGTTGAAAATAGAGATGGAGAGACTAGAAAATGGTGGTGAATAGGCACCACTTCATAGAAGATAAGCCATGATTGGTAGAAGTTTGCCACAAAGGAAGGAACCCTTGATAAAAGCCATAGAAGAACTATCACAATTTAGAGAGAACATGAACACTCTAAGAAGAAACTCTCAAGTTTGAGTCTATATTTCATTTATAAAAGTGTTAAAAATGATAAAGAGAGGATGTATGCTATTTATAGAGGTCTCTAGAGGCTTGGGACGTCCACTATGAGCTACACCAAGCTAAGAATTAATTAAAACTAACTAGATCCAAACATGGCCTTAAGAAAGTGGATCTATGTTCCCTTATGTGCATTAAGATCCTAAAAATGTGGATCTAGTTCCCTTAATTCAACTTTGAATTTGAATTAAGAGAAAAATAGATGCCACCTAGGAGAGAGAGGGAATTTGGTGCCACATGGAGGGGACATAAAGGCCCCACAGTTACTCATGCACATGTGGATGCTAGAAAGATGTGGAAATCAAACAAAGGGGTGCAGAAAATAAACCACACCTCCTCTTATTCTAAAAGGGTCCATCTTCTAACATACACTCCACACAAATAACTAATGGCACCCCAACCACTAAAATAAAGGGAAAATGGCTGAAAATACATGGCCGATGAACTACTAAATGCACCCACCAAAATTACTAAACAAAATACACAATATTTACAAGTAATTTCTAAGACTATGGCCTAAAATATCTTCATTATGCTCCATCCTTGCCATGTTTTCTCTTTATTCTTCCTAGCTTAATTCCATGCTAAGTGGGAATGCATCAGAATGTGATGCATCGAGAGTGGGAGTGGGGCCTGTTTTGTGGCAAGGGGATACCAAATTGCATACTTTAGTGAAAAACTTCATAGTGTCCACCTTAACTACCCTACTTATGACAAGGATTTTTATGCCTTGATCCGTGCCCTCCAAACTTGGGAATATTATCTTGTTTCCAAGGAGTTTTTCATTCATAGTGACCATGAGTTACTTAAGTATTTAAGTAGACAAGGAAAGTTGAACAAGAGGCATGCAAAATGGGTCGAGTTTCTTGAAACATTCCCATATGTCATCAAATACAAGAAAGTAAATATAAATGTGGTGTTGGATACTCTGTCTAGGAGGCATTCTCTCCTTGCCGTCCTAAGTGCTCAAATTTTTTGGGCTTGATGACATTAGGGAATTATATCTCTCTAACTAAGATTTTTGGAACCATTTATGTTGCCTCCTCTTCCAAAACCAAAGATGGCTTCTACCTTTGTGAGGGGTACCTATACAAAGATGTCAAACTTTGTGTACTCCAAGGATCAATTAAGAAATTGCTGACAAAAGAGAATCATGAAAGTGGGCTCATGGGGAATTTTGGGATTGATAAAACTTTACTGCTTTTGAAAGAAAAATTCTTTTGGCCCCATATGAAAAAGGATGTCCAAAGGCATTACTTGAGTTGTATAGCTTGTTTACAAGCTAAGTCTCAAGTAATACCTTATGGACTTTACATACCTTTACGCGCTCCTTCTATAGCTTGGGTAGACATTACCCAATGAGGTGTAGATTACATCTTTGTGGCAGTGGAGCGATTTAGCAAAATGACTCATTTTATTCTCTATCACAAAGTGGATGATACGAGCCACATCGCAAGGCTTTTCTTTTGCGAAGTTGCCTGCTTGCATGGGATACCCTCAACAATAGTTTCTGATAAGGATTCTAAGTTCCTTGCCCATTTTTGGAAAACTCTTTAGGCAAGGCTAAGAACTAAGCTCCTTTTTTTTAACCACTTTTCATCCTCAAATGGATGGGCAAATTGAAGTGGTGAATAAATATATATCTACTATGTTGAGGAATCTTAAAAGGAAACTATAAGTCTTGGGATGAATACCTTTCCCAAATAAAGTTTACATACAGTAGGGTGGTCTATCAGACCACCAAATACTCCACTTTTGAGGTTGTCTATGGTTTTAATCCTCTCATTCCCTTGGATTTCTTGCCTCTTGCTAATTCCAAACTTTTTCATAAAGATGGAGAAGCTAGGGTGGAGTTCATTAAAAAACTACATGAGAGGGTGAAAACCAATATTGAGAACCAATCTAAGGGGTATGCATCTCTAGTAACAAGGGGAGGAAGAAATTCATCTTCGAAAGGGAGATAGGGTTTGACTTCACTTTAGGAAGGATCAATTCCTTCTAAGAGGAAGTCCAAACTTAGCCCTAGAGGAGATGGTCCTTTCCAAATCCTTGAGAAAGTAAACAATAATGCATATAAGTTAGACCTTCTTAAGGATTATGGTCTTAGCACAACATTTAATGTGTGCGATCTAACTCCATTTTTAGGTGTTGGCGAGGAAGAGGAAGAGACTTCGAATTTGAGGTCAAATCCTTCTGAAGACCATAGGTCATTTCCATTAGATTAATTCTTGTAAATATTATTTTTCTTTGTAATGTCATTTGGGTCATGTATTTCGACAACTTTTCTTTCGTTTAGGCGTGTAGGTGCTTTTAGTTAAAGAGAAGGAGTAAGCTTAGTATGGGTTCATGAGGCTAGGCATAAATTGGGCTTGCTCATTCGCTCTTAGGAGTTGCTATCTGCACTCATGGGGGTTAGTTTAGGCGCCACGCTTAAGGGCCTAAGACTTGGGTTAATTAGTCCCATATTGCCTTAGTTTGTGTGCCTAAGATCTTCCATTGGGCTATTTTTATACTCCTCCTCATTATTGTAATCATCACACTTGAATGATTGAATAGAAGACTCTTTAGGCATTTATTTCTTAGTAAAGTGTCATAAGAATCCTCTCTCTTGAGGAGTCTCTTCCTAAATCTTTTATCAAGGATTCTCTCCCTTGTGGAAAGCACCATTAAATTTTTTACTCATCTTCCTCCTTCAAGAAGAAGTGGCTTCACCACCTTGCCCTCTCTATTCTCTCCATCATCCATTTTCTTGGCTTAGAGAACCTTAGTTGAAGAAGATCTTTGGAAGTGCATCGCACATTCTCTTAGTAGAGCCTTTTGAAGATGATCATGGGGAAAAGCAACCTTGAGTATTGCATCAAGTGGTATCAAAGCCAATCTTCTAGAGATCTTCTTCTTTACTTTGTCTTGTTTTAATTTTTCAATTCTTGTCATCTTTTCTATCTCAATTCTCTTTTTGTTTTTTTCTTTTTCATGTTGTTATTCAATTTCCTAAATGTCTTGATGTATTTTGGCTTGTTTTCATTTTCTAAATTTCTACGCAATATATGCTTGTATGAATTTTTTGTTTGGTTCAATGCTTTAGTTTCTTTCAATTGAATCACTTGCTTGTTTAGGTTCTTTTCTAATTTTGCAATATCTTTTTGAGTTTCTTGATTCTATTCTTAATTATGTTCCTATGAAGCACTATATCTTGAATCTACACCTTTGTGGATGAAGCCACACATGTGTGGTTAGGTGCTTTGGATTCATTTTACATTCCTTGATTAAGTTTTTGTGTTCAGTTTTTCTCTCATTTTAGGTGCTTTATTTTCTCATTTTATGCTCTAAAGTTATTTTCATTAGATAGTCTGTTATAGTCCTTATTTGTCATATTAAATTTTCATTGGGTTTAGCCTCTTCTAAATTTTACAAAAGAAAAAAGTGTGTTGATCTCTTCTTGAAATTGAGCATCTAAGAGGAACATTCCCCTTGAGTAAGCCTCATGAATAGTCTCACATCCTTTTAGCATAAGCATGTTCTATTGAAAATTTTTCTCAAAAAGAAAAAAAAATTAGCTCAATTTCATTTTCTACTTTGTTCAATAATCTTGAATTTTAGTAGCTCTTGTGTGTCCTAGTAGTAAAGTGATTTGTGCTAGGGATCTGCTTGAGTTCGGCCATTACTTCTAAGCATAAAAACTTGTATAAACAAGCTAGCTCTAACATAACTACATACTTTAAAAAGCTTCACGTAAGTCACTCTTTACTTAGTGCATTTTTTAGTTGCTTTTGGTGTGCTTTCTTGAATTTCACTTTACTTCAAATTTGTGTGCCTTTGCTATTTGATTTTGTTCAAGCGATTATTACCATTAGATCACTCGTCAAATTAAAAAAAAAAAAAGAGTAATTAGGTGCATCAAATTTTTTAAAAAAAAGTTAAAGAAAATAGAAAGAAAAGAATAAAAGTTCAAAAGAAATATAAAAAGTATAAACCTAAAATTGATGTACCTAATAGCTAAGTGAAAGAAATTGCAAAAGAGTGCATGAAGTTTGGTTAATTTGCTTGGATTACCTCTTAGAGCTCTCAACCATACCTAATTAGGTTAGTGCAATTTTTTAAAACATTTTGAGTCATTTTATAATTTAGTCTTTACTCTATTTTAGTACCTATCTAGGATTTTCTCTTGTGTGTCTACTTCGCTCTTACCCTTATTTCTAGTTTTGTGTTCTTTCTTTACTCCTTCTAGACTTGTTTTAATGCTCTTTCTGATTGGATAGTTTCCTTCCCAAGAGTTCATTTTTTTGCTTTATTTACTTCTACTTTTTGTACTCCTTTGGTTGCTTTGGTGTTCTTTGGTGCCACTTTTGTAGAGAAGCTTGGATTGGAGGCTTTTCACAAGGGTAGCATTCTAGGAAGAGTTGACCAACCAAGGGGGAACTTGAGCAAGAAAAGGATCAAGGTATTGAGTGACATACTTTGAGGGAGCTTTAGAGCCAAGACTTGAAGACCTTTTGTTTCTTGTATTTCCTTCCTTATGTAAACAACCTCTTTTAGGAAGTGTTTGATGCCCCTAAGGATCACTTCCTTTTATGTGTAAGGAGGAAGCGGTACACCACCTTGATACATTTAGGAGCACGTTTTAGGACTTGCACTTTTACTCCTTGCCTTTTATTTTTGTTGCCTAAACATTTACATAGACATTATTTCTAAAGGCTCTTGTTTTTACGAGAGAAAACTAAGAAAAAAAGAGAGAGAGAAGTGTTTTTGGTGATTGTTTCGATCAACCCTCAGAATCTCATTGCATAATGCTTGAAAAACACACAAGTAGTAACAAGAGTGTAAACCATGGGGGTTGCCCTAAGGGCAACACTCTTGATAGGTTTGTGAATGAATTTAGGGAGTGGAAGGTAGAAGAGAGTAACATAAGAAGAAAGAGAGAAAAGGGAAAAAGAGAGAGATGAAAGAAAAGAAAGAAAAGAAAGGGAAGAAAAAGAAGAGAAGAGAAAAAAAGTGAGAGAAGAAAGAATGAGAGATGAGAAGGAAAGAAAGAGAATAAAGGAAAAATAAAGGGAGAAGAGGGAACAAAAAGAAAGAGAAAAAAGAGAGAAAAAGGATAAAAAAAATATAAGGAGAGGATATATGTCTACATGTATAGTGGGAGTGAGAGTGAGCATTATGAGGAAAGGCCTATACCTAGAGTGAGGAAAGTCATACAACCTCACCAAAATCAAAATCAACAAAAAATTTATCTCCCACAATTTTATGGAAAAGATTTATGTGAAGTCTACCTTGATTTAGATATGAAGATAGAAAAACTCTTCACTTGCTTTCAAGTGGGTAAAAAGATAAAAGTCTCCTTGGTCACCCTTAGCTTCCAAGGGCATGTCATGCATTGGTGGTCGTCACTTATTAGTGGGAGGCTTTGCCATCATAACCCTCCTATTACACATTGGAATGATCTTGAGGGGGTTATGAGGAGAAGACACATCCCCTCTTACTATGAAAGAAAGCTCATTGATAAGTTACAAAGACTAAGGCAATAAAACTCAACTGTTGAGAAGTATAGGCAAAGCATGGAGTTTCTCATAATGAGAGCAAACATTAATGAGGAGCCAAGGGCCCCTATTGCTAGGTTCCTTTTGAGCATTGAGATAAGAGATAAATTTGAGCTATTATCATATAGGGACCTAGATGACTTGGTCTAACTTTGTATAAAGGTTGAGCATTAATTAAAAAGAAAAGGTCCAAAGAAAGATCACTCAACCTATACAAAAGGGGATCAAACCTAAAGGAGCTCTTCCCAAGAGCCCCCTAAAGAATAAACATCCATCACAAGCATGCATAACGAGAATAATCCTTTGCAAAATACAAGAAGCCCCCCTACTAGTTCTTCATCTAAGACTAGTAGTATTAAGTGTTTTAAATTACTTGGGAGAGGCCACATTGTCTCCCATGCTCCAACAAAAAGACCATGATCATAAGGGGTCAAGATATTGAAAGTGAATCTTCTTCCTCTTCTAGTGAGAGTGAGTAAGAAGAGACTAGCATGCATATTGAGGATACATATCCTTATAAAGGGTACTTGTTGATGATAAGAAGGCTTATTGGAAGCCAACCTTATAATACTAGCTCATCTCAAAGAGAGAACATCTTCCATACAAGATGTAAAGTATTTGATAAAATATGTTCTCTCATTGTAGATAGTGACTCGTGCTGCAACTTCTATAGTATAAGGTGGGTAGAGAAATTAGCCTTTACTACCATTCGTCACCCTAAGCCTTATAAGCTTACTTGGTTGAATAGGAGTAAGGAAATAGAAGTCAATCAACAAATGGAGGTACCTTTGTCCATTGGTTCTTACAATGATGTCATTCTTTGTGATGTAGTACCAATGGAGGTGACCCATGTCTTATTAGGGAGGTCATGGCAATATGACAAGAAAGTTATTCATGATGGTCACTCTAATGAGATTATCCTCACTCACTTGGGTAACAAGATTAAGTTGTACCATGTTTCACCTTCACAAGTGAGGAAGTATTAACTTATCATGAAAAGAAAAAGGGATGAGGAAGAGAAAAACAAGAAAAACAAAAATAAACAAATATTGATAGTTAATGGGATGAAAAGAAGTGCCCATTCCAAAAAGGTTGAACAAAAGGAGAATCATTTTTCAACCAAAGTGGACTTAAAACATAGTCTCCTTATTGAACAACCTCTCTACCTTCAACTCATAGAGGCACCATTGCATATTCTCCAAAGTATTGAGCTTGAACCATCATCCTTTGAGCTTGATCATGCATATCAAGTTCAAGATTTGGGAGAAATGGAAGGGAATGATGACCTTCAAGAAGATTATTCCTTGGACCCCAAGAAGGATCTCATTGAAGATGATTCTTCCATTGAAAAAGTAGAATTTGAGGTTGCGCCCATCACCACTAAGCACAATGTATCACATCCTCAAACTCTACTTAACGATGAGACCACTATAGTTGAGCATGAGACTGAGTCCAAAATTTTGGAAACTCAAAGCCAATCTCAGGTCCAACTTCAAGAGACCATGCAAGAATGGTCCACTCCTAGGCTCATCATTCTCTCTTGGGGTGAACAAAAGGATAAGGCTTACTTAGCCTTCTTGAAAGAGTGCTCCAATACACCAAGTATAGTCTCTCAAACCATTTCCAACTATATGAGGCTACTACTTAGTGCATTAGGTGCAAGTTGGGGAGCTGTTGTGTGGAGGACCATGCACTACCTCCACTACCCCAACCATAAGGGGTTCCACCATAAGCCCTTTACCTCCTTACACTTATGAATTTCCACCTACTAACTATATTGTTGATCTTTTTGCAAGATTGGTGAAAAAAGAAAGAAAGGGCCTCAGGATTTGAGGTCAAATCCTCTCTAAGGGGAAGGGGTTGATGCAATCGCACCTAGCAAGGTCTCTTAGCTAGGAGGATTGGAGAGTAGACATGACTTGGACGAAACATGGAGAGATTATTTAAGTCATAGTCTATGTTTTGTAAATAATTTACCTTGTAATTTGCGCCCTTATCTTTTAGAACATTGGTGGTGTAGTTAGCTTCTTTTAAGGCCTTGTTTTTTGCTTATTTATTTTATTTTGGTAAAGAGGTGTCATTAGTCTTTTATGTGGAGTGTGTGCATAAGACTGGGCCTTTTTGGGAGCCTTGGACGTGTGGAATTTACTCTTCACACCCCTTAGTTTGTTTCCCACACCCTTCTAGCATCACATGAAGCACGAGAGACAAATGGGACCCGCTTGTTCTCCCATGTGGCGCCAACCACCTTCTCTCTCCTAGGTGGTGCCTACATAACCTCTTTTAAATTCAAATTTGAATTGGAGGGAGTCCACATGGCACTTTCAAATTCAAATTTGAATTAGAGGAAACATAGATCCACTATTTTAGGGCTTTCTTTGGATCTAGTTAAATTAAATGTGTTAATTAGCTCGTAGCTAAATTAACACTTAGTGAATTCAACTAAATCCCTTCTCAAATCCCATTAGCCTAGAATAAATTCTATAAATAGTCACCACCAGACCTTGTAATCCTTTACACTTCTCCTTTGTGAGTGCAAATTCTGAGTGTCTTCTTTTCCAATTGTGAGAGTTCAATCATGGCTTTTATCAAAGGTTCATTCCCTTGTGACATGCTTCCTCCAACCTTTGGCTTATCTCTTTGAGTGGCGCCAACTCCGCCACCATTCTTCTTCCTTCCACCTTCACATTCTCTTAGTGGATACTCTTGAAGATGATCATGGGAAGAAGAAACCTTCAGGATTGCATCAAATTCCCTCTCTTAAGTGGGCAAATTTCATTCTACAAAATTCATTGCCATCCATTAACTACTTTTGTTTTATACATACTAATTGTACTTTTAGTAAGAAACAAAGAAATAAGGTGAATATAAATTACAAAAAGAAAAATAAAACAAAATTGTATAAAGAAAATGCAAAAAATAAAACACTTTTGATTAAATTACAATACGCCTAAAGTTTAGTGTAATTACTAATGCATTCTTGCTTTTCTAACCATTAGTTCCGCAATTGTTAAGAAATATTAGTATAAGGTTTGAAAGGGTGTTAGTATAATTTTTTTAATATATAGAAGTGTTAGTGTAATATTTTTAAACTTAAAAATTATTAATGTTAGGAAATAAAAAAGCAATGAAAATGTGTAATTTGATAAAAGATTATGTGTTCTTTTGTAATTTGCTAAATAATATTTTAAGATAAATTTTTAACTAAAATAATTTATTATCAAAATTCGATAATCTACTATCAATCATGAAAACCTGATAATCAATTATGCATCTCAATCAATCTATCATTGAGAAGGATAAACGGATTCACATCACATGTAAAAAAAATGTTGATAATCAGCACAATCGTATAGACGTCACCCCTTTTAACTTTTCTCATGCCTAGTTTTACCCTCTTTTATTTCTTCCACTTTTCTGAATCTCCCTCTATACTCTTACCAAATATCCCTTGAAAGAGAGAACTAAATTTCAAAAATAAAAACCACGTCAGTTGAATTAGAATTCTTCTTGGACATAAGTTACTTCATTTTATTCCAAAAGTTTATTTCCAAAAAATCGTTTAAAATCAATCCCAATCGAACGTAGTCGAAGGTGAACCACATTCTGTACTGTGCATGTAGTGATCATTTTCCGGTTTCAGAAATCAAATGAATGATCGCAATCACTCATAGGCATTCAACATAAGTACATGAGGGAAGTGTTTGGGTATGGCTGTTTGGTGGGGGAAGATCGAAATTTTGATGAGCAAATGGGATAGAAAAGCCAGAAAAAATTGTATATAAGCTAATTTGGATTTTAGCCATACATTTGATATTGAGAATCAACTTTTGTGAAAATAGTATCAACAGAAGCCAAATCTATGTCAAAACCATAGCTCTGTCCTCCATACTGCATATATAGATGTTCTTTGGGTGATATGGGAAGGGGAAGAATTTCAGAGATATCCGGTAAATCTGGTCTAGGTGGAGGCAAATTTTCTGTCTTCTTTATAGAGTAATATATGTCCGCCAAGAGAAGCCACACAAGATCAGGATCAATAGATGCAATCCCATGGAGGGCATTGAGAGAAGCATCTTGAAGACCAGCAACGCTGCTACAAGCTATTCCCACAACCAGACCACTTACCTTCTTCAAAACAAGTTCTAATGCAGAGGAACTTCTCTTATTACGGCATAAATCAGCAATCATGTTAAGCACTGCAATCTGAACCTTAAGATATGAAGTCTCAGCCAATGAATCTTCTGTACTCGCGGAAATCCTTCTAAAAGGCAGTTGTAAAGGGGTCTTCTCATCTTTGAAATATGACTTTTTATGAAATGGGGATGTGGTCAGAAGTTTCCAAAAGTGTGTCCCATCGGTGTGGAAACGCCGTGTGAAGAAATCTCCTCCACAAGCTGGCACTACGTTGCTGATTACATTCAAACATCTCCGAACAGCCTGCAAACACGAGTTACATTCAAAAAATATCTCTCAAGAAATCAACTATAAGTCTATATCCAATTATGGAACATAGGATTGAAATTCCAAACTTAAAGCAAGAAATGACCATCAATGAGGGACTGCTCACCACTGGGTTCCTGTTCTGAATACAAGTAACCAGGAATGGCCATATTTTATTCATTGCTGGAAGCAGCCTGTTTTCAGCGGCCCCTTCTTCATTAGCTTCCAAAGTATCCTTCAGCTGATACAATGATAGTGATTGTAGCACATCTTCTGTTGCTTCTCTAATTTCTCTTTCGTGTTTATAAGCTGCTTCTACATTTGCAATTGCAAACATGCCACTCTAAAACCAGAAATGATCCAAATAGAAATGAGAAAAAATACCAAATAAATCAATTGTTTCAAATGATTTTAAATTCATAGTCAAACTGGAAGACAATAAATTTATTTCATACAGTGGATATTATTGTTGAAAATCTCAGACATTATCTTATTTTGATTTTAAATATAGTATATAGACGTATTATCTTAGATATTATATGAAACAATATTTTATATTCATGTGTAATATATGAAATAAATCTATATAAACATGCATCCGATCTGTATTCAGACACACGGTTTCAATCCATTATTCCTTTATTTTTTCTCTAACTTTGACAATTATTATATATTTATCCAAGTGAATATTAACTGACAAGCACTTTCCAAGCACCCGCCATTTTTGTGTCAAGTGTCAACTGCAATATATGAAGAGTATCATTTGAAATATTTTATCAACACATTCTTAAAGAAAAATAACCAGACAGGTCTAGAAAGATTTTCTTTTGGTTAAGAAATTAATTCATTGCTAATGCAAATGGAGTAGAATATATATTCCCACAAGGAACCGAGAATAGGATGTCAGAGATGCCTAAGAAGGCTTGCACTCAATTCATCTTTCTTTATTGTCTGTCTATCAATCCACTTCAGACCTTTTGTCTCTTTATTTTCAAATTTACACAGTTTATTCTAAATGTCAAATTAGTGTCCACGAATTCATGAAAAATCACGCAAACTGCCTGAAGAAACCCATACTGAGAATATGTGTATCTCGACTCTCGAAGTGTAAACATTTCAATCAATGGCTAAAATGTCGAAGAAGTGTAAACATTTCAATCAAAAGATACCTCAATTATATCCAAGGCAGCCAAGCATATCTCTTGCTTGAATGATGCTAGAAGTGGGATTGCAGCAGTAATACATGAACCAGCAATAGAACCAACTGTTCGTCTATATCTTCTAGAATCATTTAACTTGAATAAAATGTCCTCCCACTGGTCTACACGCAAAACACTTCACTTAGTAAGAATTGACAAATCACCATTACCACAAGAGAACACGTATCATAATTTGGTTGATGCAGAAGCACAAATATGAAGTCTATCATAATGTTGTATAACAACAGCCAAGGAAATTAACAGTATTAGTAATACAATTACAGGTGTAAACCTAGCAAACTATTAAGAAACCTAACATGTGGCAGGCATGCTAATCCTAAAAACAAGTACATATAAAAGATTGATATACTACGTAAAATCAAGGTAAATTACTATCACTTCAACATTATACTGTTATAAACTGAAGTAGTTGTGTGTTTGTAATTCTTAATGGCTAAGAGCTCATGTTAATTTCACTGATTTTAGAGATTCCAACATGATACGGTAAGTAATTATGGATCCTAACATAGTAACAAAATTGTGCTGTTAATTAACTGCTCAATAATAGATCAAATAGTACTTTTTTTCAGACTACTGTAAACCTTTATCAATCATTCATCAATTAGGAATTTTATGAAATTCTCTTTTTGTTCTTAATATATGCGAGGACTAAGAAATTTTAGAAAATCTAGATACTCTTAATATATGCGAGGAATAATAGCTTTTTGCTCCTTCTCCTTGCCTCTCTTTTTGGATGGAATTCAAATAAATCTTATAATAAAATCCTGTAGTCAAGTATCAACTTATGTCCACGTATAAGCCTAATGGGATGTAGTTTTTTTGGTTTTTCAATAGTGAGTTATTTGAGCGTTTTATTCATGTATAATTTGAGCAAAATTATGCACTGCTTGAAGTTGAAAGTCCACGGTTTTTAACACTGGTCCTATTTGTGGGATGTATCCAGTTATCAATTAAACAAGAATTCATTGTTGAAGACTGATTTCGAAGTTATTGCTAATCCTATGAGACAGTGAAGGGATACTTATATCTGAACAGCTTATGTTACTTTGATCAAAGAAGTGAAAAAAGATAAGTAGGAAGAACGATAACGATGGAGATCTCACATCAACTTGTGTTATGACCAAATTAAAAGTATAAAAGTGAAGGACAATCTTTACCTTTACATGTCAATTTAGTAGAGTTGAGTTAGATCCTATTACTTTAGTGAGAGAACACACTCATCTATCATTCAAAAACTGTCTTGTAATATAGTTGATGTCAAATTGAATTTAAAAATTTAATTTGGGAGTGACCCTTGTCCTCATACAAGAGACCTCTTCCTAGTGCTCCTTTAATATATTTCCAAATACGGACAAATGCATTCCAATGCTCTTCACAAGGATTGTTAAGAAACTAACCCACCACACAGACTGCAAAAGAGATGTGTGCCCTTTAGAGAAGTAGTACTTGGGACCTCACCCCTCTAGCACCTTGCAAGACAGTGGTAGGTAGCAATTGGATTTTCACTGTTAAAGTTGGCCATATATCACCCATGTTACTTTTGTGAGAGAACACACTCATCTATCATTGATTGAATCAAAAGGTTATAAAATACAAACTAAAAGACTTAGAGAAAAATGAGCTTAAGGCCCAATAACCCACTATAATTGAAAACCTATTCTAACATATTCATAACCAAAAATTCTAAGATAGTACCATAACTTATCCTAGATCTATTGTTGGGTTACTTGCATTGTCCATGCTCCAAGTTGGAAGGTTGCCATGAGAGGGTGTATTGGAAAGCCACCTTAATTGCGAACATCCCTAACCTACATTAATTGTGGCTTCTTAAGAGGTTTCCCTCAACTTACATACTTTATTTTGGTCATATCACTAGTCGACGAGGGATTTCAAGTAGTAACTTTGTAGTCCCACAAGTTTCAATGATGATCTTGTAAAGATAAACAAAGGTTGGACTCAATCAAACCAAAAGATTCAACATCATCATTTGACAGTGAAGAAACAATGGCGCACACAGCTGGTGTTAGAATCTCATCCAAATAGGACTTCTTACGTGTTAGTATGTCAATGTATATTAGATGACCACATAATAATAATAGGTGATAAGAGTAAATCTCCAACTACTATCTAATCATAAATAAGATAATAACATCTAATCTTTAACAATTCCCCTCAAGCTGAAACATATATGTAATATAAACGAAGCTTGTTACAAATGTGGTAAAACCAATAAGAATAAAATAGAAGGCGATTCCAATCATATGGTTATGCCGGATAAACATGGTTCAACATTAGCCAACGAAGGATCATAGTGGAAACAGATACTAATCACTTGTGAATAAAGCACGTCCTAAGACAGAAGCAGAAGCACTCTGAGGTAGAAAAAATAAGAGAAAAGTGGCGACAAAAGGCAATTTAGTTCTAGCATTGAGGTTGCCAAAGACAAACAGCATTGATTGGAGGCGAGTATTGGAAGGTGTCGGTGGGAGGAGTCACCAAGAAGAGCACCAGTAAGAGTTACTAGGTAGAGATCGGAAGGAGCACCTATTCTACAAGACTAGGGGTAAAGTCGCTAGAAAGGAAGATAACAATATGACAGTGGGTCCACGGTTTAGGCATGTATCTAATTTAAGCTTTGAAACCATGTAAATGTGTAATATGTTTATTGAATGATAACACGAGACATTATTTATAATGAGCAAATAGGATCATTCTAATAATGAGAAAGGATCATTCTAATAACAAGTAATAAGGAGTAAATCTTGAATTACTATATAAGAGAATAATATGTAATATGTAATCTTTAACAATAAGAAAACATAAACCTTTTCCTTCAGTGTCTGCAAAAAGTCCTAGTTGGGAAAAGATTATTTTTAACCTCTTTTCATATCCTTCAAAACCAACTGCAGAAGCTGCCATGGCCATATTTCAGGACAGAAATGAATGTAGTAGGAACTAGAACAGAGTACAAGCATAAAGAGTGAAATGGGCAAAACAGAGTTTGAAGGAGTAGCGAAAACCTAAATGGAAGAAAGACAAAAAAGCTAATAGAGAATTGTCTGCAAAAAATCTATCAATGTAGAGGGGTATCAAGATGGTTTGCGAATTCAGTTGGAGCATGCAGCAGATCTGAACTTGTTGATTCCATCATTTGGTCAATGTTAGCTTTGTAGAACAATGACTTCCTACTACTACTACTACACTTCTTCAGTTCTTACCACCTTGAGACTCCATCTGTTTTGATAAATCGATTAAGATATTGTAATGAATTATGCTATGGAGACCTTTAATCGGACACAAAACGCAAAGAATCGTTTAGGAGCTGAAGAGAAAATGCACAAGGGAACAAAGGAAAAACCCTAGAAATTGAAATGAGTGATTTGAAAGAGAAGACCTAAACATAATCTGAAAGGGGAAAACATGATAAACACTCCCTTTACATGACCCCTCTCTATCTCACAGTGGTGACTCCCTTTGAAGCCAGGTCATTCTTTTCATCCTGAGATCCTTTATTTACAAACTTAGCATATCAATCTTAAAAACGGAAAAAAAAAAATCTCTATTTTTACAAACAATATTGCTAAGTCTAAAACATATCTTCAAGATAAGATACTATCGTTTCAAATCTAAACAATTTACTAGAAACTTATTGTTTTCTATCAATTCCCTGCCTCGATTAAAATTACTAAACACCATGTTCAACTCCCAAGTCCCAGCAGTATGAATGCTCATCATAATCATGTTTTCCCTCCACGCAGACTTGGTTTCAAATTTGCTCCATTTAGTATTGGATGGTGACCCGTTTCGACTTGTATCGCCATTAGCTATTTCCATTGAAACCCGTTTCGACTTATCATCGGACGCACTCTGATACCACAAAGAATGCATAGAACATGGTAGTTAAATCGAGATACAAATTATGTATCGGAAAGGCAATTGGACCAGCTCTCATGTGCCACTAGTCTGTAAGGCAGCCATTTCATCCAACATCGCAGATCACCAACGTGAATCAGCCCTTGAGAGTATTGTATCTTCTTTCTGTTATAGGCTGTTAGCAGTTAGTTTAACAGCTGTTACAGCTGTCTCTTTTAGTTAGTTAGTTAGAGTTTGTTAGTGGCTCTTTCCTTTTGCTATGCCTATATAAATAGCAGGTTGTTATCTCTCTCATTCTCAAGTAATAATAAAATTCAAAGAGCTATTTTCTCTCTGCATCCAGGTTCATTTTATCATTTTGCTGTTAAATTAGAAATATTGAACTAAAAACTAGGTGTTTTTTGTTGGTATTAAAACCTTGCTGTTGCCTTTTTGTGTTAGAACCTTGCTGTATTTTGAATGAGGTCCAGAACCTCTTTTTAGTGATAACTCTATGGTTGTTTGTTATTATATGAATTATGAAGAAGAGTAATTTGATAATTTAATTTGTTGTTATGTTATCTACTGCTTTAATTCTTTACAAATGTTAATTTAGTGTATATATTATATACATATAATTTTTTATAACAGCCATGGCTTCCGCCATATGTTTATGGCAGTTTTTGGGCACTCCGCCATCCACCATTAACAAGACTGATACTGCTTGTAAATTGTAAGTGAAGAGACCCAAAGGTGAACTCTGCTAGAGAATGCTACAAATTGATGGAAGAATTCTGTACTCAAATCAACTACATAAGGTTAAAGTTTAAAGTTTCCGGGGAGAACTACAAAAAAACAAACACCTAAAAGATGGATTGTGATTCTAAACCTTGTGATGATTCTTCTGAATTGGAGATTATAGACCTGACATCTGTGGAAAACGACTCTGCCTGAGTGGGCAATAGACAAGCTTCACCTTTTGATGCCTTAACAATTTCTGCTACTGCCTGAAATTAACCAATTTACAGAGCAATAACTAACTAGAATTAAGTAACTTTTTTTACCATATAGTCCTTCAAAGATGCATACTAACTAAATAAGAAATGAATTGCAGAAGGAACAGCAAACAGTTTGTCAAATAGTAAATATTTTCAAAAGCTATCCCATATCTGGATTCATGATAGTATTAGAGGATTTGCTATTTCTAGATGAATAGGAAGAATATCAAGAGAAGGAGGAGATAGTGTGATTAAAATCAAGTCAATGAGGAAATGATAGCACAAGCACAATTTAGATTCCTGCTGGGGGGGTAGCCTGCAACAGACCTTTAGGAATGGAACAGTTAGATCAGGATGTTGATGTCTACCCAGTATTTCAAGTTCTGTTGACACTGCACGCATCTGTTCAATTCCACATCATTAGACCATAAGATGTGTTAGCCAATAAAGTCTAAGCATGTTGGAATGCAATTATTTGCTTTGCATTTTTACATTGTAATCCAAGGCAATAGTTTTGAGAATGACCAAATGAAGACAACAATTAAGCTGAAGATAGTAATACCGATATAAATTGAGCATGATTAGGAAAATCAACCGTTCTATGGCACTTAAACAACAGATTTGGCCACACATATATCACAAACTACTAAGAATTTGTTTGGGATAGATTATAATTTTACATTATAGATTATTTTGATTAAAAAATTTGTTTTGCAAAATAATCAGCTTGTTTGGAAAAACAGATGAAATCTGAAAAAAAATTGAAAAAAACAAACTATTATTTATAATTTAAAGATTTGTAGCTTATGACTATTTCTCAATAGCATTTTTTCCTTTCCAGCTATTTTTATGATAATATAATATTTTACTATATAAAAGCTGATTTTTTACTACATCCAAAAAAGATTAATTATTTAAACATCATTTTTCAGCAAACTTATCCAAACAAAAATTGATTCAGATTATAATCAATTGTACATATAATTGATTATTTTGCAACTATCCCAAAGGACCCAAACACACCCTAAAGGTCATCGAAATTCAAAAGAATAACATGCTCATACCGGTTCCTCAAGTAGAGGCAATATCTTGTGAGCCACTCCAATGTAGGACAGCATGGATGCTAGCACATTTGGCACATGATGATTTAGGTCCAAGTGGCGTAATTGTCGACATATTGAATCAATCACATAGTCAGCATTTTCCAAAACTAACTGTCCAACCTACATGAGTGCATATATGATAGCAGTAAATAGTCATCGAAGAAAAATTACAAAATAAACACAGATCATGACTAACAAACTAACTGTTGGATAGCCCGATGTGATAGAAAGTATATGCAAGACAGAATCTGCTGCATTTCTAACTCGGTAATTTGAAGAACTAAGATTCTCCAGCAATAAATAAAGTGAAGAATGAAGAAATCCACTTGAAACAAAATCTCTTCCGAGGCACAGATTAAAGATTCCCACTCCATCAATAATAACCTGTTTACAATAAGGAAGCCATTGTTGATGTTATGTCAATCTTCTTTAGAGATAAATATGAAAAGGAAACTAAATTAATATGAATAAACACCCATGTCAGCTTATGAGAATAGTATCTTTCCTCACGTAGCATTGCAGCATCTTGGGAAAAGTATAAGCTAATATCTTCTTCAACTGCAGCATTATGCTGCAAGTCAGTCATTCTATAATCAATTGGAATATTCCACACCTCAGCAGATAAATACTCATGCAAGATCCCACCAATACACTCAACTAAATAACTCCCTACATCCTTTTCCTTGGACATCTTCCAGAAAGATGCTAGAAATGTACAATCTTGTTTGGAAGACTGAACTTGAACTCCTCTGCTCATAGTACACCTATGAAATATTCTAGCAAAATCATTAGTTGCTTGATCTGATAAACCAAATATCATCTCATTTAGCATGCATGCAGCTGTGCTAGCTTGCCGCAATAACTTTCCAGAATCATTTCTGTCATACCAAGACTGCCAGCTTTCTTTATTGTATTCTTTTAAACGAAGCTCTGAAACCAATTTACGGAAGTAACCAAGTAGGGTCTCAATCACATGCAATAGAAGCCCTTCACTTATGTTATCTAGCAATGATAAAGGTAACAAGAGTAAATCCAGGTTAAAGACAGACACTCTAAGAACTATGAGAAAAAGAACGGTGAATTGAAAATTACCTGCCACTAAAGATAAACCCACAAACCGGAGGATCCCTGCAAGAGGCTTGTATAACTTAAGACTCCCAACATGATTAAACCAAGGGGGCATGCGTGGAAGCTCATATATATTTCGAGCAGTTTTCACAGGTTCTTCTATATTTTTTTCCTCAATAAGCTTGGTCTTAGGGACTTCAGATAAACCAGAATTTATAAGACAGGAGGAATAATTGAAGAAATTAGATCCAGATTTCAGCTCAGCAATGGAGGGAAGATATCCCAGGGTTGATGTTCGATCTTTTGAAGTGATTTTTTCGAGCGAACCAGAAAACATTGAATTGTGGCTTAGACATGCAGCAAACAAATCTAGGAATCTAGCAGCTTCTACCTAATCATTTTCAAGCATCAGAACGGTATTCCCTTTAAGCAAGTGTGAAATGAGATGGCTGCTTTCAATAAAACTAAATGTGTAAAATATAAACATAAAAGAGATGCAATCTGTGTTTTACTACAAGGGTATGAGAACCAATACTTCATTGCACAGAACCTAGGCATGAAGGATTGAACAATGAACAAGTGAAGTTATATGATTAACATATCTGTTCTTGATTGAATAGGGAGTGTTAGAGAGTTATCATCTTAGTATGTATTAAATGTTATTAGGCCATGCTTTTCTTAGTTATACACATACTACATTCAATGTAACTATATCTAAAGGAAACGGAACAAATTATTCTCACACATACAGAAAAAATTATTAGAGATGTTTAGAAAGAATGTGAAATTCTTGTAGAAGCACCTACAGGAGACTGAAGATGGTCCACTAATAGACGAGGACCAGAATAAAATATTATAGTTAGTAACTGCTGAGCATGTAACACAGCATGTGACTCCTCATTGCCAAGAACCAATCTGGGAAGCTTTTCAAGGTGCCTGAATTTGAAAGACGAAATATTTCTGATCAATTAAAAGCCAAGGAGGAAACCATCCTCAATGAGTAATGAGTCCAAACTAAAAGATGAACCTGATAAATATCTCAGCAGCATTGCGTTTTATAACATGTTTCAAATTTTGAGAGAACAAACACTCTAGGAAATCTTGTGCAGCTGAAGACACGTCATTAGATACATCAATGACCAATGCACATAAGCACTCCTGAATCATTAGCAAATCAATTAAAAAATAAAAAACAATTAAAAGAGAAGATTAAATGACAGAAGATAAATATATTCTAGAAACTAAATAAAATAAATAGAAAAGTGGTAAAATAAAAGGAAGTATCCCCATAACATAAAAATTAACAGGTAATTTTTAGAGTTTAACTTTAACACTTGGAACATATGTGTCATATGAACCAAGCTTATTAATGTGTGGTTGCGTTGGATAAACATGGCCAGGCAGCAGCCAATTGAAGCTCCACAATGGCGATAGGTATTGTTCACTCATAAATAAAGCATACCCTAAGGCGCAAAGAAGAAACACATCATGAAGCAGAAAAATAAGAGAAAAGTGTCTCCAATAATGATCACTGGGAACGGTCTCCGAGAATGTCTCCAGGAATGGTCACCGAGAAAAGTCTCCGGAGATGTGTTACACATCATGTGCGTGAACTTCACGTCCCAAGACTCTACTTGGGTCCGCATGCAACGAGTTTTGAGTTGGTTGTGTAAGTGGATGGCATGACCATCTCTAGGAATGCTCTTTGGAAAGGGTTTCTAGGAAAGGTATCTTGGAATAGTCTCGAGAAGGGTCTCTCGGAAATGTCTTCGGGAATGGTAAAGGAAAGGTCTCTAGGAAAAGTCTCCAGAAAGGAAGGCGGCTATATAATAATGAGGAAGGCAACAATACGAATATACGATGGTGTGCATGGTTATCAAAAATCGCACTTTGACTAGTAAAATTGTATGGTTTTATGAGTTTACTCACCCTTTTCGAGTCAAATCATAAGTAAGTTCACTTTTGGAGTAAAATCAGGTAGAATCGCATGGACTCGTCTATAATCACAAGTTTGGGCCTGGTTTGACAAATTTGATTAGAGGCCCATATACATGCAATATGTCATCATTTTTTGTCTAATTTAGGTTTTTTCTCTTGTGCCGCTTGAGTCTCAAGCTCGGTCACACGAACCCTTAGCAGTTGTCCCAGGAAGATTGAGAAAATTATTCTAAGAATACAAGGTGTTAAATTAATATTAAATATTGGTTATTAGTTGTTAGTTGAGGTATATTATGTTTCATTTATTATTGTATGTCAGAGGTTGGTGGTAGTTGTATTCACCACTCTGAGTTTTAGATTGGATTGTATCTCTATTTAATAAGAGATTCAAAGCTGAGAAAAATCTCTCAAGCTTTTCTATATTCAAGTTGGTATCATAGCAAGTTCGATTCTGCTCTTTATTGTCTAGAGTCACACAGTAGGCTGTCCGCCACTGTCGCTGCTGTCCGCTGCCGTCTCCGGCGACTTTTTCTCCGGTGAGCACAGATCCAGGTGCGCCTCGACGTGCGTGTTCTACCCCTGTAAATCGCTCCTCCATATGCTGCTCCACGCGCCGCTTCGGTCTCGCCAAACAAAAAGCGCGTGAGCTCCACGCGTCGGCCAAACGATCTCCGTTCACCGTCGTTCCGGTGCCGTTTGACTCGCCGAAGAAGCCATTGCTGACCTGCGTGGTTCACTTTGAGCAAGATTTAGTGGATTTAAATCAAAACTCTCTCTCGGTCTCTGTTTTTCCTCTTTCAGATCTGAAAAAAAATGTCTTCTTCTACCGCAGTCAACTCTGGTCCCATTCTTCCTTTTTCTGGATCTGCCGTCATCACAACAGAAAAGCTCAATGGTAAAAATTATTTAGCTTAGGCTGCTTCTGTGGAACTCTGGTTCCTTGGTCAAGGACACCATGAGCATCTAGAAAAGATAGATATTGAGAGATCAGCTGAACAACAAGCCCAGTGGAAGAGACTTGACTTTCAGCTTTGTGCTCTTCTATGGCAGTCAGTGGAGCCTAAGATATTGAGTAACCTCAGAGCTTTCAAAACCTGTTACTCGTTTTGGAAGAAAGCCCAAGATATCTACTCTAATGATATCCAACGTTTGTTTGATTGTGTTCAAAAGCTAGCCTCCTTAAAACAAAATGACTCAGATATGGTATCATATGTTTCCGAAGCTCAAGCCGCTGTAGAAGAATTGAAGTTTTCTTATAAGCTGATTCTATAGAAGAAATAAGGAAACGACATGATAACCTCTATATGGTTATGATGCTTCGTGGTATGAACCTGAAATTTAATCACATTCGTGATCAAGTTCTGACTGGTCAAGATATCCCTTCCATGGAGAGCTTAACTACTCGTCTCCTCCGTGTTCCTACCTTGAGCAATGAGGGTATCTCCCTTGAAAATAATATGGAGTCCTCTATTATGATATCTTCAAGAGGAAGAGGAGGACGTGGAAACAGAGGTCGTGGTGGAAGAGGTAATCGTCCACAATGTACTCATTGCAAAAGGATGGGTCATACTCATGAGACATGCTACTCTCTGCATGGTTTTCTAGACAAGTCTGCTCATGTATCAAGGTCTGAGAAGCCGGAAGAGAGGAAACTGTCTGAAGAAGAATATCAAGGATACCAAGAGTATTTGAGGATGAAATCTAACAGCCTTGCTGGACCTTCTTCTGGACCTAATGTCTCAACGGCCTGCATTTCTCAATCTGTGGAAGGTCAAAACCCATGGATTGTTGACTCTGGTGCTTCAGACCATATCTCTGGTAATAACTCCTTGTTTTCATCTTTATTACCTCCCAAATTTCCACATCTTGTCACATTAGCCAATGGGTCAAAGGTTTCAGCTCAAGGAGTGGGGTCAATTTCTATTTCTCCCTCCTTAAATTTATCTTCTATTTTGTACATTCCTTCTTGTCCCAATTTACTTTCCTTGAGTCAATTAACTAAGTCCTTAAATTGTTCAGTTACATTTAACTCTGACTCCTTTGTCATTCAGGACCGTGGTACGGGCAGGTATATTGGCGCAGGACATGAATCACGAGGTCTCTATTACCTGGAATCTAGCTCTTCAGTGTCTTGTCTTGCATCTATCTCTCCTAAATTGTTGCATGATCGGTTTGGACATCCTAGTCTTGCCAAATTAAAGATAATGGCTCCTAGTACTCAGAAAATCCAAACTTTAGAATGTGAAGCTTGTCAATTAGGCAAACATGTTAGGTCTTCTTTTTCAAGTAAAGATAAATCAAGAAGTAATTCAACCTTCTCCACTGTTCATTCAGATATTTGGGGTCCTAGTCGAATTACTTCTTTTGGATTTAAATATTTTGTCACCTTTATTAATGAATATTCTCGGTGTACGTGGCTTTATTTAATGAAAGAAAGGTCTGAACTTCGGTCCATATTTGTGTCTTTCTTTCATGAAATAAAAAATCAGTTTGGAAAATCAATCAAATGTTTCAGAAGTGATAATGCAAAAGAATATTTTTCTTCTGAACTCTCGTCATTTTTGTCCTCTCAAGGTATATTACATCAGTCCACTTGTTCCCACACTCCTTAACAGAATGGGATAGCCAAAAGAAAGAATCGTCACCTTGTTGAAACCGCTCGCTCTTTAATGATTAATGCAAAAGTTCCATTACATCATTGGGGAGATGCGATTCTTTCTGCCTGCTATCTTATCAATAGGATGCCCTCTTCCTCTCTTGATAATCAAATTCCTCATTCCATCCTATTTCCAGATGAACCTCTATATCATGTTTCACCTCGTGTATTTGGTTGTACTTGTTTTGTTCATGATATGTCTCCAGGCCTTGATAAATTGTCAGCTAAGTCGATCAAGTGTGTTTTCCTGGGATACTCTTGCCTTCAAAAAGGATACAAATGTTATTCTCCTCATAATAAGAAGTATTACATGTCTGCAAATGTTACCTTCTTTGAAGATTCTCCCTTCTACTCATCCTCCACACCTGACTCCATTTCCATCCAAGAGATCTTGCCCTCTCCCTCCTCGAGTCCTGAGATTGTCATTTCTCCAGACATGTCTCATCAACCTAACCGCACCAATATTAGTCCAATGCCTATCTTATCTGAAATTGATCATTCTCCCTCAACTCCTCCTCATGGCATGACACCTGGGGTTATATTCCTGATGACTCTCGTGGCTCATGTCCATCTCCGTCTGCTTCTTGTACAACGGCTCCTAATTCTCATCTCATGGCCGATGACAACTCATGTTGGCCTGTTGCCCTTCGAAAAGGTATTCGCTCTTCTCGAAACCCTCATCCTATTTACAATTTTTTGAGTTGTCATCGTCTGTCTCCATCTTATTGTTCCTTTATAAATTCCTTATCATCCATCACTATTCCCAAAAATGTTTGTGAAGCACTTGATCACCCTGGATGGCGACAAGCCATGATTGATGAAATGCAGGCCCTTGATCACAATGGAACCTGGGAATTGGTTCATCTTCCTCCTGGGAAGAAAGCTGTTAGTTGTAGATGGATCTATGCTATTAAAGTTGGTCCAAATGGTGAAATTGAACGCCTTAAAGCTCGTTTGGTAGCCAAAGGTTACACTCAGATATATAGACTTGATTATGGAGACACTTTCTCCCCGGTGGCCAAGATCACTACTATTCGTCTTCTTCTTGCCATGGCAGCTATTCGCCATTGGCCCCTGTATCAGATGGACGTTAAAAATACATTCCTGCATGGTGAGTTAGATGAGGAAATTTACATGGAGCAACCTCCGGACTTTGTTGCTCAGGGGGAGTCTGGTCTAGTGTGTAAACTTACGATCTCTCTATGGTCTTAAGCAGTCGCCAAGGGCTTGGTTTGGAAAGTTCAGCAATGTTGTCCAAGGTTTCGAAATGAAAAGGAGTGAAGCAGATCACTCTGTCTTCTACTATCACAAATCTGTTGGCAAATGTGTTTATTTAGTTGTTTATGTCGATGACATTGTCATTACAGGAAATGATGAAGTCACAATGTCTCAACTAAAGCAACACTTATGCAATCACTTTCAAACAAAAGATCTTGGTCATCTGAAATATTTTCTGGGAATAGAAGTAGCTCAATCCAAAGAAGGCATTGTAGTTTCCCAGAGGAAGTATGCCTTGGACCTTCTGAAGGAAACAAAAATGTCTGATTGTAAGTCAGTCAATAGTCCTATGGACCCGTACAAGAAATTAGTAGCTGATATGGGAGACTTATACTCAGATCCAGAAAGGTATAGAAGGCTGGTTGGGAAGCTCATATATCTCACTATTACGAGGCCAGATATTTCCTTTGCAATTGGAGTTGTAAGTCGATTCATGAATTCACCTTGTGTTGATCATTGGGATGGAGTAATGCGTATTCTCAGGTACATAAAAAAGGCTCCAAGCCAGTGTCTGTTGTTCGAAGATAAAGAAAATAGCCAAATTGTTGGATACTGTGATGCTGATTGGGCTGAATCCGATACAGATAGACGCTCTACTACTGGGTATTATGTATACCTTGGTGGTAATATTATCTCATGGAAGAGTAAGAAACAGAAGACTGTTGCTCGCTCTAGTGCAGAAGCTGAATATAGATTTATGGCTCTTGTAGCTTGTGAGTTGGTGTGGGTTAAACAACTCGTACAAGAATTGAAATTCTGTGAAATTTCTCCAATGCAACTTTATTGTGATAATCAGACAGCTATCCACATTGCTTCCAATCCGGTATTTCATGAAAGGACTAAACACATTGAAATTGATTGTCACTTTGTCAGGGAAAAAGTGTTGTCCAAGGAAATTATGACCGAATTTGTTGGAACCAATGACCAGCTTGCAGACCTACTAACCAAACCCTTAAAGGGTCCTGGATTGAATACTTGATTTCCAAGCTTGGAACATATGATTTATATGCTCCAGCTTGAGGGGGAGTGTTAAATTAATATTAAATGTTGGTTATTAGTTGTTAGTTGAGGTATATTATGTTTCATTTATTATTGTATGTCAGAGGTTAGTGGTAGTTGTATTCACCACTCTGAGTTTTAGATTGGATTGTATCTCTATTTAATAAGAGATTCAAAGCTGAGAAAAATCTCTCAAGCTTTTCTATATTCAAGTCAAGGAAAACTGAAAAACATGTTTAGAAACCCTATTTTTCAAAGAAAATTGTTGGAAAATAAAAAACTAATTTTCCAAAAACTAGAAAACTATCTAAAAAATAATTTTTCAAATTTGGAAAACTGGAAAACACAGTCTCATCTTCAACTTCATTAAGTTCCCCTTCCCCTTCCGCTGCCTCCATTGACACCTTTCACACTCTTTCTATATCTTTCACTCCGACCTACACCACCTCTCTGTTGTCTCTGCTCTCACCTCTCATGCTTCTTCCATGCCTCCTACTCTGACCTTCGTCACCTCTCCGTTGCCACTACCGCTATCTCTCACACTCCTCCGCACCTCCCACCCCGACCTACATCACCTCTCCACTACCTCTGCCACCATCTCTCATTCTCCTTTCGCGCCTCCCACATCGACGTTCACCACCTCTCCACCTTCGCTTCCACCACTGTCACCCCTCTATTGCTGCCATAGCCCTTACTTTTTTAGAAAATGAAAAATTTGGATGTATCTAAACACATTTCCCAAATTTTCATACTTTTCTAGGAAATAGAAAATTTGGAAAATTGGCTAAACTATTCCAGGAAAACTGGAAATGCAACTAAATAGTCCTTTACACTTTCCTCTTTCCTTTCTCTTCATCAAAGATCTCACTACAATTCTGAGTTTCCGACGACCATGACCTAACGTCCTATGATTCCAACGTCCATCTCAGTCTCAACTCTGTACTTCTAGTGTTCCTCTTGATCTCGACTTACACAAATCACACTATAATGGCTTAAATGGAAACAATATAGGAATTAAAAGACGCAAATTTTCAAAATTAGGATGGCAAATGCATTGATGGGCAAGATCAACAAAGGTAGCAAAGACAAGTAACTAATGGTGAAAGATGATACAATATTTTAGACTTATGTCCCACTATAATTGTTGTCCAGTATGTAGATCCTAAACAAAAACAAAATTATTGACAAAACAAGAGAAAAATAATCTGAGTTAGTTTGCTAATAAAAATCCCCATTGAAATGGCAACCAAGAACAAACAAGACTAAATTTAAAGTGAGATTAGAATGTGGGTGGATTACGCCAATGCTGTGAACTTCAATCTAGGAACCATCTGCAAGAGTAACAAAAGACAACGAATCTGATAATGATAATTCAGAGAAAAATGATTGGTTGTCGTTCATGAGATCGGAGGCACCAGAGTCAAGTATCCAAGGTCTAATATAGAAAGGCTGGGAAACAAAGGCTAGAGGATAACTAGACTAAATCACAATAGTAACAAGCAATGCAGAATGTTGGACTGCCCAAAATTGAAGGAACTCATAATAGGCAAAGGCAGAGAGATGAGAGACCAACCAAACAATGTTAGAATAGAGTCAAACTAATTGAATTGAGACAACGACATTACGATGCAGCCAAAAAAGGCCAAATAAAGGTCACAATGGTTCACTAGAGGAGGACAAACATGGTGAGTGGGTCACAAGAAAGTGGGCCATTGGGATGAGGTGTTGCATGCCAAAAAAGTGGGGAAAGGGGTGTGAATTTCCTGAGTTAGAGATAGGCGACGCATGGAGGTGCAAGCGACAGCTAACTGAGTTCGACCAGTGACAGAACGAGTCACCGAAGTGAAACAAATCCGACAATGGTTCGTGTCGAAGCTAGGTCGTGTTGGAGGAGAATGCAACAGATTTGCTCATGTATGGCACTCACTGGGCAAAAATAAGTATAAATAAATAAAAGCAGGGATTGAACCCTAGTTTTCTTATACCATATAGAATATAGAAGAATTCAGGAATTGTGCGTATCAGGTTATACACACTGATATATTTATAATCATATGTCCAAGATAAATAAGGAAACAAAATAAAATAAAATAAAATCCCTAAATTCTCTATTTCCCTATTTACATATAATAAAATCATACCTTTAACCCGGACCTTCATGTTAGCCTTGCATCTAAGGAGGATATGCCCATTATCAAGGACAATAAAGCTCTACACAACAGTACACATTTTGTTGGTGCTCGTGTGGGTGTTTTGCACCAGAACATAATGTAAATAGCTCTAAATAATGTCTTCACTCATTTAACCAACTGTGGGACAGATCCAGGTCTTTTATCCTATTTATGGTTCTGGACAAAAGCTAAATGTTTTTTTATCAGTTTTATACAGGGAATCACAAGGATCCAAACCAATATTAAATATTTTCTAAGGATTAGTTTGCACTAAGCTACAAATGGTTACTGCACAATAAAGCATACCAATGGTTACAGCACAATAAAGCATATCAATGGTTACAGCACAAACCTAACATTATTTCCAGTTAAACAGTTCAGAGCTCACCAAAAGCATCAGTCTACTGTCCCCAAGTGTGTAGAAGCACTCTGACAAGAGTCCTTTTATGGCATCAACAAGTCCCTTTCTCACCTTTTGTGAAGGGTGTATACACATCTGAAATTCAATGAATTTACTGATCACACAAAATGTTAAAAATTGAAATATTAAAATATACACAGCAGTATAGTTCCAAACATCCAAAGACTGCAAAAAAAGACAAGCAAACTAACAGCATTAAACATACATGTGGAAAGGTTGCACTCAGCAGCTTATTTACATGTGCTGATGTCCTCTGCATCCAATCTTTTGTTCGGTTCACATGCAAAGACAAGTTCTCTCTGTCAGGATCTGTATTCCCCATTTCTTGGAGTTGGGTTTCAGAACAAGAGATTCTTTCTGACTCAACCCCTATATCTTCAGGAGCATTTGTTTTAACAGAGTTTTTAACTTGCAAGTGACGAAGCTCCTCCAAAAGAGAAAGTGATGAATTATGCTCGTTTGAATCAAAATCTGAGGATGGTTCAATATCCAGAGCAGGTGCATTAACCTCATCCTGGAGGACTATCATAAGAAATTCGGCCAAACCTCTGATTGCTTGGTCAATACATTCCACATTTCCAGCCGCTCCACTTATCATTGCTTTTGCACTATGCAAAACTTTAGTTAACTGAGTAACAATGCCAGGTAAAAAGAAGGCCAATGCATCTGCAGAACCAACCTGTAAAAGTAAACCAACACAATCAATTGATTCAATTACATTTAGATAAAAGAATTCATAAATGAAAGGGAAAAAAACTATTTTCAGAAAAGGGAAGAGTCTCTCACTTCAGGTATTTTAAGACCCTGACCCTCCCAATTTCCAATCCAAAAAACAAAATCCAGATGTGCATTGTATGCAATGCTAAAGAGTAGAACGACTTCAGAGGATTCCAAAGATATAAAAGGTAAACCTATATGGTGGAATCCTGTTAGTTCAGATATTTCACTCTCCATTGTTGTACTGGTATAGAAAGAAAAGGCATTTATACCTTTAATTTCTCTTCCCATGACTTCTTTATTGAAAACTCCAACCCACCATGCAGGAAGATGAGAATTTTATTGCCCTGATAAACTGTGTTTTTTTCCCCTTATTGTCTTTTCTGATGAGGATATTTTAACCTCCTATATACCCATGCAGTCACCACTCACCTCTATAAATAACTATCATTCCTTTGGATAAAATGAATAAATAACTCTTACAACTTCTTCAAAAAGCATATTTACTGCATTACCTTAGCAACAAGTACCCGCAGCGTTTTGAATGATTCAATTCGAATTCTTGCAGAACCTCGTTGTCCCCTAGCAGCCTCTGTATCTGCAGTCTTTTCATAAGAACAAATTGGTTGTTGACAAGGAAAAATAGATTCAAGAGATTATAAAACTGTATATCTGGATACAATCAGATGCATGTTTATATAGGTTAATTACATTAATTATATAAATAGAGGATATTTTGTTTACTTTAAATCAAATATGATGTGCACTATGATTAATAAATACATAATATCATAATAACACTCCCCTAAAGCTGAAGCTTACTAAACTCTCATCTTGTTACCAAATAATTTATTCCCAACAAATAAATAGAAAATATAAGAAAAAAACTGAGCTCCATCAAACAATAGTTGGAAAATTAATCCAAGGATATTGATGAAGCCAGAGAAAATTGCTATAAAGACTGCTTAGCAAGTAGCTAAAATAACCATCAGCCTGAGAGAACTTCATGGCAAGCAAAGGAAGGTCTAGCCTTCTCAAAACCACATTTGAAAGCTTCAAACTAATAAAATTGTCAGTGGGGAAAGAGTTACCACTAGAATGAACTTCAGTGGGAAATAAGTCACCACTAATACGATTCATATAAGAAAAAAATTTACTACCAGAATGATTGTCAGTGGAAAAGAAAATACCACTAATATGAATTATCCATGGGAAGAGTCGCCAACAAGATAATCATCAATGGGAATGAAGTCACTACACATATGCAAGTTGCCAAAAAAATTGCCGGAGAAGTAATTGCTGACTATTATAGAAGTCACCAGCAACAAAAGGCAGTTGTTGAAAAGTTGCCAGTAAGTGTGCAACAGACAATGAAGTTGAGTGGCAAGTCAAACAAATGAGGAAACAAGCTAGAAAGGTTGTGACATAACAGCAGGAAGAGATGAAGTCATCGTGGAAATAAGAGACATGCCAGAAGGGGTGACTAATTGGAGTTCCAACTTCAAGTTTTTTTGAGAACTCAGCAGCAGAATAGTAATAAAACAGGTCACAGAAAATGCTCTGCTCTGTTACCATGTAGAAAGAAGGAGACATATAAAACTCTGTATCTGGAAATACAACAGATGCACGTTTACATATATTCTGTTTACTCTAAATTAAAGTGATGTACCTATAAACCACTATTACTAGTAAATACAGAATATATATTCTCATTAACATTGGTATTATTATAAATTTGTATTATAATATGTGGCAACCAACTTTCAAAGAAGAAAGGGAGAATTCCATTTAGATCTCTTTCAATAGAAAGATCCATGTCTTGATTACTTGAAGAAGGTATCTTCTGCTATAATAGAATGTGCCCATAAACTTTGAGAACTAGTTAACACCCAACCACTCATTTAAAAAGATAAAAAAGAAATGCATAAATTAATTTTTGAAATAACATAAATCAACATACTTTGAGAAGAAGTGATAGCCAGTGTCCAACAGCAGCTGATGCAAACTGAGACTGGAGAAATGCAAGTAAACATTCTTCTGATTGGGAACCATAGTTGAAAGTTCTATAAAGTCTATCACTATAAATGTCATCCGAAAGTGCAGGCAAACCAGGGATTTGTTTACATATGCAAGAAACATCATAACAAGAACATAAACTCAAAAGCAGTGCCTTGACACACAATAAAATTCCTTCACGAAACTCCTCTGAAGCCTCGGAGGGTGATAACATGGCCCCGTATGTTAACTTTTTTAGCAGCACAACCATCTGTTAAAGAATATAACAGTTTAGTATCATTTGTTTTAATCTTATACCAAACAACATTCAATTTAGATAGCAGTCCATGGCTAATGAAGGGTATGTACTCTATAGCAATCATAATTTATACAGCCACGGTACACAACTATATAAACAAGTAAAAATGGCACTAGTAGTTTAGCCTACAAAAAACAGCATGTGCAATAATAGCAAAATATAAATAAAAAATAAAGCTCAACAAAACACTGTTTCATGCATCAATTATTCAGAGACAAAGGACAATGGCACTTTCTCGTCAATACTATTTCACTGTGACATCAAATTATCACAGGGAAGCAAGCTTGGTTTTGGTTACTGTCTTCAATCAGCATATAATCCCATTACATCAAAGAGCAGTTATAATGGATGCTCTAAAACAATAACAATCCATGAGCTAAAACCAAAGGGAGGCAAAATCAACATGATCACAATGCAAAGCAGCTTCAGGTTCAATTGTTAAAATAAACACTGACAAATTTTCTGTTTTTCTATATGCAGGCCTGGATTCCTTTTGTTCCTCATTTGTTCATCTTTCCTAATAATGAAAGCATCATAATTCTCAATTCATAACACTTCCAGATCAAGCACACTTCACAGTGCCAGTTCTAATCTACTCAACTACTAAACAACAAGCAAAAAAAAAAAAAATTAAAAACCCAAGTAACATTTCATAAAGAGTATTTTGCAAATCATTTTAAGGGCGGTGAGTGGAGAAGACCTAGGTTTGACAAAATATGCTTTCAGGAGATATAAGAAGTGCAAATAATTTTTTTTTGGCTTGAGAAAAAAACATTCTATATTCTATATAGAATCCAGACCAAACGTCAAAGACACATCAATCAGCCCACCTGATCCACAGAATTCAAACGACACTTTCTAAGAAGCTGCTCCAAACAATTGACCACACCTTCAGCAACCCCATCACTCACTTCAATATGTGTTTTCAGAACACCAGGCATATTATAATTTTCCTGAGAATCAACTTTCTGCGTAGATCTACACTGAATGGCAGCATCGAGGAGCAGAAGTAATGGAAACATAGTGTAGCTGGAAAACAAAATTACATCACAGTGAAAGTAAAATAAGCATTAATTAAAAAGCAATGCAGAAAAAAGTTAAAAGTTGAAATAACAAAATCCTTGTCACAGTGGACCAGAAAAATAATATAGTTGAATTAATGTGTTGCAGATTCCTTTCTGTTAATTCAAATGATCGCAAAAAGATATAAATTAAGAGTGTGTTAGAATCAACTTCTCTAGAAAAGCTTAAAGGAAAAAAAAAAGTATCACATCATTTTATAACAACTATATTAGAGAAATTTTATATAATTACTTAGCTAATTATACCTTAACGAGAACCTATTTTTTCTTTTTCTTTTTTTGAATTACGGAAGTTTGCGAGAAAAGATCACTTGTTTAAACAATTTAGATATTTAATTAAATTTTTTATAAAATGCAAAAGCTGAAGATAGTTTATTTTAAGAAGCTAGTTACAATAACTTTTCGAAAATAAGTTAATGTTCTATGAGAAAGATGCTCATGCATTTTATATAAAAAAATATATTTTTTATAATTATATCCTAACATAAGAAAAATGATAGTTTCATAAAAGTCAGTTTTTGTTATGATAGAAGTGCTTGCAGTGAAGTAGTTTGAAATTAGGGTTGATAGAAAATGTAATGATTTGGTGATGGTGGAAGGAAAAGGATAGAAGAAGTAGCATACTCGAAGAAGGGTTGTAAAGTAGAGGACGAAGAAGTGTGAAGGAAACGAAGGAGTTGGGGGATTGTGGTGAGGGAGCAACGCTTCTGATTCTCAATCCGAGGGTTCTGCAAAAGGTCGAGAAGGTGCAGCGAGTAAGATTTCAAGCGCTGGAAGAGTTGCTCAGTTCCAAGGACTTCTTCTTCGGCTTCTTCCATTGGGAAGGGGAACGGGAACGCGAACACGAACGCAGCGTGTTTGATTATTTGTAGCGGAAACTGAAAGCAAACGCGATCACTGCAGCCAGAACGCGAAACAAAGGCAGCGGTAGCCGGTGGGGTGGGGTTTCAGTTTAACTGTGTCTTGGGCGCGGGGAAGAGAATAAACTTCTTTTCTTTTTCTTTTGCTTAATCAATTTTTGTTCTTTCAAATTTCCATTATTTTATTTTTATCCTTTAATTTATATAATATTAAAAACTATGTTTATCACGATAGGTCCATGTAATTCTTTAGATAATTTTAAGGCCTGTTCGGTGTGGTTTTCTGCTTCCAGTTTTAAAAATTTTAAAAACTAAAATTAATTTTTGTTTTGAGTTGTCATTTTGAATTGGATATCTGTTTTCAGTTTTAAAATTTTTAAAAACCAAAACCTATTTTGTTTTGAATTGTCAGGTTTAGTTTTTTTCTTTTTAGTTTTAAAAAATTATTTTAAATTGAAAATAGATTAAACTAAGTTAAAACTATAAAAAATAGACTAATCTGAAAAATAATAACAATAATATAATACTAACATTTATATAATTTAGGGTTTGCATCTATGAAACAAAAAGTTACACATGACTAGAACAAAAAAGTACATACAATTTACACATTCCTAAATGTGCTAATAATAAAAATAAATTATAACACTGATATTTATATAATTTAGGGTTTGCGTCTGTGAAACAAAAAGTTATACATGACTAAAGCAAAAAAGTACATACAATTTACTCATTCCCAAATGCTATGTTTTTTGCATCCCATAATCGTTGAGCTAGTCGGTCTCGAAAATTAGCCATCTGGCGGGTATCTACTGTAGTTAGTAATGGTGACATATGTTGCTCTATGAAGTTGTTTCTATCTAATTCTTTTACTTCTAATTCTACATTTTATTCAGTGTAATGTCTAAACAAGGGATCATCTTGCATTTCCATTTTAATAAAATTATGAAGAACACAACATGCAAGCGGTATATATGTTTGTCTTTTCAATGCATATGGTAACATTGACTTTAGAATAGGAAAACGTGCTTTTAAAACCCCAAAACACCTTTCTATTACATTGCATAATGAAGAATGCATATAATTAAATAACTCTTTTGGACCTTGGGGAGTTCGTTGGCCTCTATACTCACAAAAATGATAGCGTTCTCCACGATATGGTGAAAGAAAGCCCAGCATGTTGGTGTATCCAGAGTCAACTAAATAATATTTACCTTCGGGAGGAATAGGAAAACGATTATCTAGGTTTTGAATTGTTTCTAAAAATACTCTTGAGTCGTTAGCTGTACCCTCCCAACCAACCATTACAAATGTAAACTTCATGTCAAATGAGCAACAACACATCACATTGATAGTTGGTTCAAGTTTTCTTCCACGGTATGGAATTTGATCATCTTTTGGGATGCATGCCGAAATATGTGTTCCATCAAGAGCTCCTACACAATCCTGTAATAACAATTAGTGTGATTATAATAAAATACTATTTTAACTGAAAATAAAATAATGTATACCTTGAAAAACCGATTATATCTTGGGTTCAATTGTATTTCAGGAGCAACTTCATCAAAAGAAACAAGAACAATCAAATCTTTTGAAAGAAAGCATATGGCTTTAAGAACTTTCTTAAAATGTCTATGAATTGTGTCTAATGAGTGCTGAAAACGATCTGCTGCAAATCTATTACGCATAGTTTGGCAAATAATGAGCAAAAATATGGCAACCTCCTCTTGAACAGTTAAAAACCTAGTGTCTTTAATTTTGTTACTTTTTTTTAACAACTCACAGAGTTTAATGAACTGGGATGATGTCATTCTAAATGTTTCATAACAGCTTCTAGGATGACCATTTAGTACTTCAACCGCCCATTCATGGCCACTCAATCTAGAAGTCCTTTGAGGTTGCGGGGTTTTCTTTAACAAACTGGTATATTCAAACATCATATAAAGACACAAAACATTTTCAATCTCTTCATCTGAATCATCTGCCAAGCTTCTAACAATGACATTCATCACCACTATCCTGCAAATTAACAATAATATAGGAACAAATATAAATACTTTCTAAACACAAAAAATTAGGACAACAGATAACAATCATAAATCCAACTAAAGATACAAACATAGTTTCATAAACGCAAAGCATAAAAATACAAGTTTTAATAAAAACACATAATGAAAAAATTCAAACAAACACATGTCTTAATCCGAATATTAAGGGAAAAAATTCAAAGATTAAGAACTAGATCTTTCTTCCGCTCATCTGATATTGCTAGAAACACATCTCTCAAAGCGGGCTCAGCTATGAATGCCTTTACCGCCTTTGTAAAGGGAGCACTGCCAATGCCTTCAAGTTTTTCAAGGGTGCTTAAACAAGTCATTAGTTTCATTTTATCTTCGTCATTTTGTCCATCTACTTTGCCCACCGTAGCATTAGAGGATGACCCTACGACCTGACTTGTGCTCATCCTTTCCAAAATATCAGCTTTTCTTTTTGAACTTTCACTCATTGTTGTCAAAGCATTAGCAAATGCCATTTGAAAGTTTTCCCTTGATTTTCTTTTCCTACTGTCATAACTAACCCTTCCTTTTTTCTTGTTTGATAGCTTTTTTGTTCTTCTTCATCAAAATCATCTCCTTCATTGTTATCACCATCACTTATTGAAGGACTTTTTGTAGAAGGATGTTGATTTACACCAGAGGCAGTTGTGTCTCCAAAAATGACACATAGTTTATCATAATGAAGACAACCTTTCCTCTTAAATTGTTTTGCTGATTTATATTTCTGCAACATCATAATATTAATTGTTACTGAAATCTATAAAAGAATAGCATCATATTATACCATAATAAAGAAATAAATCAAAATTAAAACACACCTCACACAGTTTCTTCCATTCGTCATCTAAAGTAATAATTTGTCCATTGGTAGAATTGAAGCCTAATCCAGTTTCCATTTTAATCAAATTAGTGAAATCTTTCCATTTTCCTCTAAGTTGATTAAATTTGTTCTTAAATTGATCTTTTGTGTATTCCTTGTCAAATTTTCTTTTCATTTCTTCCTTGATATGTTGCCATGCCATTCTGGTAAGAGTAGTTGTTTGTCTATTACCCTTCTTAACTTCATCTTCCATTAAAGTTATGAAATATGATTCAACATTTTGTGGCCATATATCTTTTTTGGTTGGTAAGATCTCAACAACATCCTCCCCAACCACTTCATTCTCACTTGCCATGCTGAAACAAACTATATTTAGCAATTTATTCAACAAACACATTGAAAGTATAGAGTGTGCCAGGCCCATGCTGAAACATGATTGACAGGTCGAATAATAAAATTACTAATTAGAAAAATTAAACTGAAAGTATAGAGTGTGTCAGGCCCATGCAATAGTGCAAAACATGAAGGACACTTGAGAGTCCAATAACAAGCTATTATAACAGATTCTCCCCTTCAAAAAATAAATTTAATATCGTGTGAGTCGATGACTCACATATCAAATATTAAACTAATAAGAACAGATACTACACTTGATCTTAGCCAAAAGGCCGAGAAAGGTATGATTTAACATAATCTTAGTTTGATGTATAGGTACATTTATACATATTTTATTGACATTATATTAAACTACTAAATATTTTTTGCTAGGGTCAAACTTAGGCTTTATGAAGTTGAACTAAAGTCACAAGAATTTGGTAGAATTTGATGTGGTAAAGGACATTTTCTGGTACACAAATAGAGGGGTAGACTTGCTCAGAAAGTTATATAGGATCACAAGTAGTTTAGAATTGGATTGCTATATACATGAAATTTAAACTATATGACTATATCATCAAATAGTAAAAGAATTATGAATAGGCACATTATTCCACTTTCAAGAACTAATCATGGTCCATAATATAATTTTTTTCTATCATATATTTTTAACTCAATGAATTTTACACAAAAGTTTTAACTCTAAAGCTGTTTTTTCTCCATTGTAAATGAGCAGGAAAAAATTATAAGTAACTGAAATAAAGGGAAGAAGTAACTGAAATTTTCATTACGTGGACAAAAATTAACTACATTTATTGCTTCTTATTTGCACTAAGACTAACTCTTCAGTTGAATTGAATATTCGAGTGCGTGAAACTTAATAATTTAAAATAAATTTATACACTAAATCATAGAATGAAATGTAACCTAAAAATTTAACAGCATTTGCGTTGAAATTGCTCGTGAATTTACTAGCTTGATTTTGAGTTTTGATGCCACAAAAGGGGCTTTACCCATGACCGCGTCACTTGAAATGGGATGAGTGGGTAATAAATACCTCTCTGGTCTAGTAAAATGGAACGAATGGGTGTAAATGAACAATGCAAAAGTAAGAAGGAAAAGGTTGGGTCATTAATAAGCTTACAAAGACGGGTCAAGGAAGGTGAAAGGATGGACAGATGGTGTGAAACCATGTCAGAGTTGTGGCTCCACACATCTCCATTCAATTTTTGGTATGCTCTGTTCAACTTGAACTCGATAGCAACGATATCAATTAACTGCTGTATTCTTATTCTCGCTGGTTTATTTGGAGCCACAACAACGCCCCCTTCTCATATCCAACACTTATGTTCTCCCTTTTTTTCTTCTGATTCGCCTTGGCCACTGGCCATATACTCACCACTTATCACAGTTCCTACGCTAGCATTTTTATTCTAAACTAAAATCCAAACAAACTACTTTATACTTAATCTGATACTAAATATAAATGTGTATATATGGATATGGATGTAAAATTATAAAATGTGTGATTTCCAAATTCTCTCTTAAGCTTAATCCGATACTAAATAAAACCACAAAAGTTTAACTCATCCATTTGCAATTACACTAGAGAAGAAAACTAAGCAAAGAACAGTATATAAAAAAAAACATTGCAATAAATTCAAAGACAGGATAAATCAAAGCAGTGACCTCATAGTAGCTTATCGGTTATTTTATCAACTTTAAAGGTATCAACTACCATATACAAGGAACCCAACCATGCATATTAAACTCAACAATTCATTGATACAAAAGCCAGAAAAACTACAAGCAATGCATCTTACAAGACAAGTCAAATAATATAATCAATATATCAAATATAAAACATCGTTAACCAGAAAACAAAGCCATTTTCAGTATAAACTATATACCAAAGTCTGCATAAGAGAGAATTTGAAAATAATTTTCAAGCAGGAATGCACACATAAAATTGAATCAGTGCCAACAAGCACAAGGTGTAATCAACTTACAGCCTAAAGTTTGCGGCAACGATCTGAATGGAGGCGGCGAAAGATCTGCACTGAGGTGGCAGTGAACGGTGCAAATCAATTTGCCCAAGTTAGATCAGTGAAGCAAGCGGCATTAAATGATACATTCATGCGGTTAGACACCGAGAAGGAAAAGAAACAAGAGAGAAGAAGAAGAAATTGAATCAGTTATAAGTAAAACTCAAATCGGAGAGGAGAAATTGAACCAAAGGAAGAAGAATTGAACCTGTGTGGTGGTTGGTGTCGAATCAGTGGTGACTCGTGGTGGTGGTTCTGAAACAGTGGTAACTCACAGTGGTCGGCGCTGAACAAAGGTGAACGAGGAAGAAGCAGAGCAGTCAAGCCCTATCGAGAGTTGAGAGTGAAAGACGGGAAAAAGAAACAAGGGAAAAGCGGTGGTCGGCGCTAAACGAGAAAGGGGCGGTGGTCGACGCTGAATGAGGGAGAGACGGTCGTCGACGTTGAACGAAGAAGAGGCGGTCGTCGACGCTGAACGAAGGAGAGGCGGTGGTCGGCGTTGAACGAGGAAGAGGCGGTCGTCGGCACTAAATGAAGGAGACGCAATCGTCAGTGCGCTAAACGAGTGACGACAGTCGTCGGCACTGAGGAAGAAGCGTGGAGCCTTATCGAGAGTGAAAGAAGGAGAAAAAAAACGAAAAACCAAAACATAAAAACCACGTTTTCATGTTTTCAGAAACTATAAGATTTTTTTTTCAAAACATATATAAAAACCAAAATGGCCATGTTTTACCCGAACACGTTTTGGTTTTAAAAACCTATTTAAAAACCAAAAACTTAAAACTGACAACCACCCTGAACAGCCTCTTAATGGCTCATGTTGTCGAGTTATACATGAGACTCTCTATAAAACTTTAGTCATAAAAGTCGCCTTGATTAAGACTTCGTTTGAGGCATTTTTTATTTTTTTTAAATTTATCAAAATAAAAATTAGTTAATATTATTTTTATTTTTTAATTTTAGAATATTATGATCAAATATTAACTAGTGACAGGTGATCGGTTTGTTGTAGGTGTCAGTTGTTGATTACAATTACATACCATAGAGTGGAGACAACATAATCAATAATTACTAAGGAGTGATTATACGTTGTGATAGGTAGTTGTAGGAGGTGATCATTAATAACTAGTCACTGACAATCAATAATTAAAGATTGGGTGACCTATGATCGGTGATTAGTAGTTGAAGGTGTTAATCGGTGATTTTACTAAAGTTAGTTAATTTTATCTAATTAATATAGAATATTATGATAATTATCTAGAGCTTTATGTATTTCAAATTCGTCATACCAAATTTACTTTAAAAAGTGTAAATTTAAATATTCAAATTTTTACATAATAAAATTTAACACTCATGTGAGAAAAAGGATTGAAGATCCAAAACACGTTAACCAGGAAGTCAAACAAGTCTTTCAAGAAAGATTTCAATCCTAGGCAGATTCATGAGTGAGATTGGATGATGTGAATTTTAAATGTCTCTCTAAAGATCAAAGGAGATCCTTGGAGAAAAAGTTTCCTGAGCAAGAGATTCATTCTACTATTTGGGAGTGCTACAGTTCAAAAGCACCAAGGCTACGTGAATTTTAAATGTCTCTCTAAAGATCAAAGGAGATCCTTGGAGAAAAAGTTTCCTGAGCAAGAGATTCGTTCTACTATTCGGACTTGCTAAAAGAGGACATCAGGAAGGTTATGGTAGATTTCCATCAAAATGGAAAACTTCCTAGGGGTTCAAATACTCCCTTTCTCACCTTGATCCCTAAATAGAAATTCTCAAGTGGCCTTGGCAATTCTAGGCCCATATCTTTAACTATAGTTATCAATAAAATCATTGCAAATGTGGTAGCTCATAGGCTTCAACTTCTGTTTTCTAGTAGTATTGAAGAGACCTAAATTGCATTCATCATAGCTAGGTTATTATTGGATAATGTCGTTATTGTAAATGAAATTGTCCATGAGGCAAAGAAATTTAAGAAATCGCTATTGGTTTTTAAAGCTAACTTTGAAAAGGCATATGATGTGATTAGTTAGTCTTTCCTATTCTGTATTCTTAGGCGATTTGGGTTTGGAGATAAATGAGGTTAGTTGGATTTTATGGTGCTTATAATTTGTCTATTTTAGTACTAATAAATGGAAGTATTTCGGTGTCTAGTTAAGAAGGCAATTCATTCAAATCTCCTATCTAAAATTAATATGGATAGACATGATCTTCAGATGGTGATATAATAGTACGCAAACAATACTATAACCATGATGAATCTGGAAGCCCAGGATGTGTATATGCTGAAGAGTTCTCTAAGATGTTTTGACTAGCTTTAGGTTTAAAGATTAATTCTCACAATAGCAGTCTAGGACGTGTAGGGATCAATGGTTAGGAGTTGCAATCCTTTGCCAAATCCTTAATTATAGGGTAATGCAATTGTCATTTTCCTATTTGAGGATTCTAGTAGGGCCAACGTGAGAAGTGAGAGAATATGATGAAAAATTCTTGAAAAAATGAGAGTAAAATTATCATCTTGGAAGCAAAAAACTTATCATTAAGAGGGAAAATTTACCTAATCAAGGCTACTCTCTCATCTATTCCTCTTTATTTCTTTCTTTTTACAAAGTTCCAAAGAAGGTGTCTTTGTTAGAGATTATCTAAAAGATGCAAAGCCAAATAAAACTTTGTATGTAATTTTCTAGTTTTGATGATGAACGTTTATAGTTAATAGCTTGATTGAGTATGGAGCATATCATGCATTCATATATGTGGTTTTATCTTAATTTAATCAAACAAAGTATATTATTGTTCTTGATTCATGTTAAGCATTTATTAAGTCAAACATGAATGAGATTTTTGGTCCCTAAATAGTTTTTAAAAACTTATTAAATCTCATCGATGTTGCAAGAGGAAGTTAGAAATTGCTTTATGAAGTTATTTAATAGATTGAAAGGCATAGATGTTGTTTTAATCTATTAAATCGACTCACAATTGATTATCTGTTTGATTTAATCGATTAATAACTTGGTTTAATCGATTAAATTGCTCCTGTTGACTTAATTCATGTTGATGAACGTTTTAATTAATTAGGTACTAATGATAATCGATTAAATTGTTCGATATGTGTTTGGGCTTAAGTTTAGAACATTTTAATCGATTAAAATTCGTTTTAATGTGTTAAAACAAAGCTTTGGACTTTTTGTATAAAAGGTCTTCATTCCAAAACTCATATGAATAAATTACATTTTTGAAAAACTTGTCAGACATTAAAGTTTTGAGATTTTAGAGAAAGAAACAAAGCTCTCTAAACCTGAAACTTCAAGGCAAGTCAAGATTTAAAAAAAATTGATCAAGAACTCAAGATATTCATTAGTGTGGTTGATATAGTATACATATAACCTGTGAGATTACGTTTTGATCAAGATTATCAAGTGATATCATTTCTGTTATCTTTTTATTTTTGTATTTGATTGCGAAAATCATCTAGGTAGATTTCCTAGTTGTTTATGCATGGGTTTTGCATGAGGTAGAATCAATAACTTGATAGGTTTTTAATGATGCAGGTGTAGGTTTCATTTTCGTTTGAGTTTGTATGTAAACTTTGATTTGATTCTAGTATTGAGTTCTATTCAAGGTAGATTGCCTTGAAGATACAACAACTGGATGTAGTTCAGGTTACGTGAACCAATATAAATCGCTTTGTGTGTGTTCTTCTCTCTATTATCACTCTTATTACATAGCTTTATTGCTTTCATTATCATTGCAAATTCTGAAATAGTTGTTAAAACTGAAAATGATATAATATGTATTTTTTAAGTGCAATCTTGTATGAAAAAGAATAAAAAGTCATCATTCTATGCAATCCAAATCTAGCTAAATGTTTTTGTCTCAACAATATTTCACAAAGATTTTCGAAATCTGGTTTTATCAAAAAACTGAAAAAGATTTTAAACCATTCAATTCACCCCCTAGAGCCCAGATCTACCATCGACCAATGCTTACCAAAACTTAGCCCCTAAGTAGTTTATTGTGCTCAAAGACCATTTTTTTATTTTTGGCTGCTGGTGTTTCGAAATGTAAATATAAAAAGGTGAGTTTCAGTTCAGAAAATTGGTTCCATACAGGGGATTCCACATGTTGTTGACTCGGGGTTACACACCTTTACTAACTAAGGGCATGCTCCAGACCCATCTTCGTCCATTCTCTACACTTACCTATCCCGATGGTTAGTTAAATTTTGTTATTTTGTTGGGATTTCATGTAACTAAGTCTAAACTCTCATGTATTTGTGTTCTCTTTATTCTAAGTTTATTATTCAATGTTGTGGTTCTTCCTTATCCTTTACGTTATTTTCTTTATCTTTTTGTAAATTTTACTTGTTGAATGAGCTTGAGAGAGAATTTTGACTTGTAAAATGAGAAGAGCTCCAAATGGGTTTTATTGCTCGAGAGAGAGTAAACCATTTTCCATCTTAAGCTCTTTTTCTTAATGCATGTTATTTGACTTTTTATTCTGTGAGAGATCCATAGTCTAAAGCCCAAATATCTTAGTTCCTTGCTTGTGAGGGATCCAGGTTAAGGATATTTTTATGGGTGATGGAAAAATGGGTAGTGAATGAGGATTTCGAGTTCATTTATGCACTTGAGGGATGGTTTAGCGAAATCAAACTTAATTGAATATCATATGTGTAACCACCACTTTTATTTATTTGCATTTAGATCCTTATGTTTAGTAGTATTAGTTATTTCTATCTTTTCATTCGTACAAGTAGAAGACATTGATATTTCTAAGTATCAACAAGTCTTTGTGGGACTAACTCAATATTTATCAGTTACTACATATGATCGGTGCACTTGTCGGTAATAGTGTAGGAAATCTTGCACTCATCAAGTTTTTGGCATAGTTTTCGGGGACTTGTGCTTGAAACACAGAGATTTCATTCTTTATACTTGGGAAATTTTGTTAGGATAGTTTACTAACCCATTCTTTCATTTTAGTAGATTTAGTTTTTAGTTTTCTTGCTCTTAAAAGTTGTTACTAACTGTTTTTCTAGTGCTTTGTTTGTTATCAGTTTTCAACTGAAGTAAAGGATGAATAGTCAAGTTAGTAAGATGATAAAGCAAGTAACGGAGATGAATAGAGCGTTTTTGGCTAGTTGTCAAATCACATACTAAGATCCATGGTAGACGTACCACTACCTAAGGCGAATAAAAAGATGAGAATTCTAATGATAGACTCAGTGAAGAAGAGTAAAAAGAAGTGCAAAAAAAGACAAGTGGAGAAGGATTAGTGGAAAGTTCCTTGAGCAACAACTTATGTGAAAGTGAAGAGGTGGTTAAAGAGAAAGAAAAAGAAAGTGGAAAGACTCTCCATGCTAGTAACCAGGACTGGGTGCTTGTGTCTCAAGTTTGTACGAAACTTCATCCAGTAGAAGACATAGAGGATATTGAAGATCATTTTGAGGAAGAGAGTGAAGAAAAGAAAGTGGAGTTTCTTGAAGGGAAAGTAAAGTTAAAGAGCATATGATAATCCCCTGCCTATTGATGTTGGTGTAGATGCTTCAAAGGAAGATTCTTAGAAAGCATCACCAGTAGTGCTAAGAGCCTAAAACCAGGCCAAGGAGACATAAGCACCTACTTCACTTCAAAGAATTCATGAAAAGGATGTTCAAAGAATTCATGAAAAGGATGTTCAAGAAGGAAGAAAGGATGTTCAAAGAATTCGTGAAAAGGAAAATTCTTGGCCTAGAGATGAAAGAACTAGATGGAGGCCAAGAATATCTCAAAGGAAGAAAGGATCCATCTAGGTCAATCATCCAGTAGATTCATAAGGTCTTGGAGTATCAGACTCGTGACGTTAAACAAATGGTCATTGGGAGGCAACCCAATTTTCTAACCCTTCTCTCCTTTTTACTTTTTTTATGTTTATGTATATATTGTTGAGTTTTAGTTATTTATGTTGATTAGTTGATTTTGTGATGTTCTATTGTGTTTTACCTTTGTGGTGAGATTGTGATGTTTGTGACATGTGCATATGGAGTGCGTGATGTTGAGAGATTAGTGAGTTTTAAAATCTTAGTGTTATGTTTAAGCTACTTGAAGTATATTGTATCATGTTAATGATATTGTGTTTTGTGTTAGTTGTAAGTTAGTTTGCTTAGGTTAGTGGTTATAAATATTAGGTGTTAGATTAGATTCTTATGTTTTAGTTTTTATGTTTAAGATTAGTAATTGTTATGTTTTAGCGTTTTAGTTTGGTGTTGTGAATGTGGTCAAGTAGCCTAATGTAATTGTGTTATGTTTTATGTTTTTATGCATTTTAAATGTTTCATGCCTTTAGTTATGTTTATTGCATTTGATTGTGATCCATGCATTGGTAGTCTAGGTTGCATTTGCATTTTGCATTTATGTAGTGCATTTGTGTATTTTAGGTAATTTAGTATGTTAAATTGTAGAATTAACACATATGTGATTTTTATGTTTAAGTGTTAATTTTTTCAATGTAAATATGTGGACAAGTTTGTTTAGTGGTATGTAAGTGGTGTGTGTTATTTTGCGTGTGTAAGTTGTTTAAGTGTTTAATTGTGAAATATTCATATTTGTGAATTTTGATTTTTTGGGTTAATTTTGTGTATGTTAATGTTTGGACAAGTTTGTTCAGTGTGTACCAGTGTAATGGTGTTGTTAATTGTGAATTTCTATATGCAGTTTGTGTTGTGAGTATGTGAGTTGGGTTAATTGCAAATTTGCTCATCTTTTAATGTGAATTGTACATATGTGTGATTTGTTAGTTTTTGTGATGTTAGTCGTGTCAATTCATGTGTAGATTACATTTTGGATGCATGAGTTGTGTGTTTTGAGTGAAATTCTAGTTTTTAAACTAGAAGTTCACTCTCTATCAGCTAGCGCCCATAATGTGGCCGTTAGGCAGTGGTTTTGTGTCTGCATTTGTACCTTGCTTCTACACATGAGTAAATACATTAGGCTTTACAAATGAACTTTTCATGATTTTCTATTGTTAAAACTTATTGAAATATTAAATAATTCATACTCATAACAAAAAATATTAAATAATTATCTCTAGCCCGATGTCACACTTAATTAGAGTATCCCAACGAAAAGGTAAAGAAAAGTTAAATCATTCATCACCAAAATATCATCAAGATCTTGCTCACCTGAAAGTGGCATTCAACCCAAACAAAATGCAACAAATACAAATGGATGAGAATACGTCTCACGCATGTTCAAGCACATATAAAGAGAATGACCAATCGACTAAAGCACAAGAAATAAACATATAAACTTATTTCATACCCATGACAAAGATTATACATCCACACACATAAACTTGTTCATGCTAATGATGTTCATGCATTCTCTCTCAGGTACATGCCCAAAGTGGTCCTCTTCTACACTAGTAACACATAGGTACAACTGTGTAATGCAAAACAACCAAAGAGGATTTGGTCTAAAACACCACAAAATGGGTGATCCTTACAAACATTCTCCAACTAATACACTCATGCATGTTCTCTCAAGTATGCATCTGAAGCGGTCTTCTTCTACGCTAGTAACACGTAGGTACAATCATCTCACCATAGGTCCACCCGAAGTGAATCCTCTTTTATGCCAGTAACATGTAAGTACAACTGTGCAATGCAAAACAACCCAAGAAGACATTTAATCATGTCATCACATCTCAACCCCAACCGCAACTAGGGTGACACCTCGTTAGGCACATCCTGACCATCATAATTAACATAAATCACAATTTCAATATTTAATCAAGTTATTATACATCATCCCCTAATCATCATCATCATCAACACACTATATGTCCAATTGAAATCAACATCAATATCACACAGTAAAACAAATCTCCAATTCACACACCTCAAACAACTTCCAAACATTCAATCCTCCACACCTACAATTATAAGATATGTTACGATAATCTAATACATTATCATGATCCACCCCAAACCGCAATTGGGATGGCATATCATTAGCCACACACCTTGACTATCATCAATCATCCACACCTTATACACTCATTTGCAATTAACACTCATATCATACAGTGGGTCAAATCCTCAATTTATGCTCCCTAAAAATATTTCAAACACTTAATCATTCATGACACTCATAATTATAAAATATATCACAGTACAACAATCAACATCATTACAACTTGCACTATCTCTTTTTATCTTACTCTTTTGTTGCATTGTGTAATCTAAATACAATACCTACAGTGGTATTAATGATATAAAGGTAGTATCAATTTTATTAGAAATATAATACCATTATTTAAAACTTTTATGTTTATGCCCAACATTAGTTTTGTCATCTACTATTTTTAGAAATTACAAACTCGTAGCTACTAACCCTAAATTTGACAGTTTGACCTTTAGTCACTATTTTATTCATAACTTGAGTTATATAGATCCTTTTTAAGTGAATATAACTCTATTGGAAAGATAACATCGAGCGCTAAAACATCCATGCATAATAAAAATCCTAATAAGGTCATCTAAATTACCTCTGCAAGGTACACAATACACATATTCTGTTTCGCATACTGGATGAGAAACTCAACTTCCATCCCACATAACTCAGTCAATTCTTAATATTTTTATGTGATTCTTGAGCTTAAACTACAGCTTGAAATGTCTATTTTCTAAAACAACAAACGGAATTTAATTTGGTTAACCACATAGAAAGATATCATAGAAACACTGAGAAATGTTATACAAAAATCTCAGATAACAAGTATTCAATTTACAAGGTTCCTAAAATATAATTGTAACTTCAAACCCTCAAACATTATACTTTTCTATCTTTCTGTTTATTATCATCACACACCATAATTGCATTGATAATAGTCAATGTTTCCATTAATTCTCTCAATGGAAGAAAACCTCCAACACCTAATACCTAATTCTTTTTATAAAGAATGCAATTCAAGTAACATAGCAATCTTTCAATCATCACATTAATCAATCATATAATTACAGTTATTCATTGTTTAATCGTCAATACCATTCATAGAAACAAACAAATAAGTCAATCACATCTAACACAAAGTTCATCCCTAGGGAGTCTTAGGGTTCAACTCTACTATCCTATTTCTTATATAGAAACAAATAAACAAGTCAATATCATCTAACACGTTAATATTATCCATTTCTAAATGATCCCTCTGTAGTAATCAGTCTACCTCGCTTGTCTTCCTGTCTTTCCGCGTTCCAAAATCCTCTTCTTTCGATACTTGTTTTCTAATCTCTTTCCTACAAATCCCAGTAAGTCTCAAGGTACTATAAAAAGGGAAAAACATCAATGCCAACATAATCATTACATCAAAATAATCTAATGTTGCACATATTCTCCCAAAAATCTAGCAAAATAAATTAATATAAACATCTCATAACTATTCAGGAACACCAAACACATATAAATCATAATTTCTCTTATATACAACACAAACACATATCCCCAATTAATAAAATAAATTGATACAAACACCTAATACTTAGTCATGAGTATTAACCACACTTGAATCTCAATTTCTCTTATGTTTTATTAACACACATCTTCAATTAACAAAATACATTATTACATTAGACCAACCACACATAAATTCTAATTTGGCAAATCATCCCATAATTCATAATCATATGAACCAACGCACCAAATTCAGTGATAAACAAGCACACCAAACAATTATTAATCAATGATAACCTCATCTCTAAATAACTCAATTGTTATAACCAATCACCAGGGGCTACAAAAGGGCACTATAATTGTTATCATTAATACAAATTCAATAACACTAATTTCTAAGGTATAAAAAGGAACACCTCAATGCTAAAATAGTCATTATACATAGGCTATTTTATCCCCAATTTCACAATCCTATGGAAACACATTGAATACACTAATAACCAACATATCAAACGTTGATTAATCAATGATAACCTCTAGTCTTCAATCCAACAAAATTAATATAAACCTCATTAGTTAATATTCATGAACGCCAAATATCAAAGAGTTAGAAAAACCAAAAAATTCTTATTATTCAAATACAAAAATATAATGATAACCGAGAGACCAACAATATATTCACACAATCATGCACAAAACACATTATTAGCACTTATTGCGCGTGTTCATAATCCTTCAATGACATACATAAACCTATCGAAGCTTAGAGATCGTTTCATACCCATATTCCCTACACATGTCACATGAGAGATAATTTCTCACCCTCTTACCTCGATGAAGAAACAAGGAAAAACAGAGATTTTCCGTTTCGGTTCCGACGAACCCTTACCAAAATAGAGCTTCTATTGCAATGTCGTTTTCTCCCAAACCAGATCTCCAAATGTTGATCCGAACGATCAGAATCAAGAGTCACACGTTTGGAACCTACTGTCCAATTTCAAATTTAATACAATGGTTAACGAAATAGTAATGATGATATTACGAGAACTGCACTAAGTTTAGGCGGGAATAACTTTCTCTTGCTTTTTTCTCACTATGTCCTCTCTTTTTCTTTTTCACCAAGGTTCCAGAAACTCTACAGTAAAAAAATGAAGTAAGAGTTTCCATGCCTCTTATTCCCTTCCCACATAACAACTCTAATGGGACTAATCCATTCAACTCATTTATTTCTCACTTAACGCCTTTAACTTATAATATGTAAACCCCTACTAATAATATAAATATATTCTTCCTTATTATTATTGTTTCTGAAATATTTATTTTATTCTTTTCTCTACTAACAATATGTATATACTTTAGCCTCTTTGAGATAATTAATTATAATAAATAACTAAATTTCTATTACCTTAAAATAATTAAAAATACCTTATTTATGAAACTAGGTTGTTACACAGTATAAGGAGGAAGACCAAGTCAATGTATATGCAAAGACTCCAAAAGCATTGTTTGCTATTATTATTTTGTTAAGTTATTGCATTGCTTTTTTCTTAATTACATGTTAGAATGAGGCTATTTTGAAAATTTCGTGGATGTTGTTTCTTAATAAATATCAATGCTCTTATGTTATTTTGATTCATTTTTACTTGTGGTTTCCCTTCAATAGGTTGAGATTCTTTAAACCTAATTGTTTATTGATGTGTGAGTCACCATGCATTTTATACCATTGATTTTGTTTTATTCTCACTTATTACTACTTTGCCTGCATATGGAGAAATGACCAAGGTCATGTTTCTTGAGTAGCCACTTAGCCAAAAAGCTTACCTGTGAATCACTTGACCTTTGTTTTTATCCTTTGAGTCTAATTGATATATTCTTGTTGTTTGAACTTGTAAGCCTAATTAGATTTATGCATTTGTTTTCTTACCCTAGGGTTGACAGATCATTTAAATGAGATTGGTTCTACAATAAGTTTGGGGGAGTATGTTTTGGGAGAGTTAATTACATTAGACTATGCGTGTTACATATATAAAAAAAAGAGAGAGAAAAGAAAAAGAAAGAAGAAAAAGAAAAATAAAAGAAAAAAGGAAATGTGAATAAAAGTTATACATTTACTTGTGTTTATTTTAAATGCTTGAGTAAAGTTAATGATGTTAGTTGAAATTTTGGGTTTGTGATTGATAATTATGTAAGGGATGAACTGATCTCATTGAATATTCCTTTTTCAACTGTTCTTAATTTTATTCCTAGAAAAATCATTTTTTCTTCTAGCTTAGCTAAGCTGCAAGCCCTATAAAACCCTTGTGATCTCTTTATGCATCCATTAATTGTGATTGGTTGAGATGAAAAGCAAAGTTGATTCATGTGATTGCATTGTGTGGCATGATTGTAATGTTTTATCCTTATACAATTGTGTGGAGAGAAACACCTTGTCAATAAGGTTGCTTGGATTCTGTAATCTACATAGCTTGCCACTTTGAATTGACTTTTTGCAAGGTGATATTTATTTTCTTTGTGGGTACCATAGTTTAATTGGTTTCCTTTTGTGAGCATTCAATTTTCAATTGCTAATAGAGGGGTAGGATATAAATCTTGATTGTGTTTGTATGATGTTATGCATATATGTTGTCATAGTGCATATGTCTTAGTTACATTTTTTCATCACTCATTATGTTTCAATGTTGTGTTAGCATGTGTTTTGTCTGCATCGTTGTTAGTCTCACCGACTTAAGTAACTTTTGCTTGAAGACAAGCAAAGTTTTAAGTTTGGGGGGTTTGATAACTACTTAATTTAGCTATTTTCACATAGGTAAAATAGAGTAGTTATCATAATTCTTTCTTATTTAAGGCCTTGTTTTCCTCTATTTTCGTTTAAAAGTAGATTTAGTTAGAAATTTAGGTTTAGAATTTAGTTTATGTATATTTTACTTTTATTTGCTTGTTTTTATTTGTTTTGAGTCAGGTTATGAGAAGGACCGAAGAAGTGCAAAAAAGCTATAAATTTGGGTATGCGTCTAATTATGAGTGCCAAGTAGTTATGGCACAAGCGCCCAACGCTCATCATCTCAAGCTACCTGCATCTACAACCGAGCCCTAAAACTCGCTAAAACTTAGTCCTTAAGTAGTTTATGGTGCTCAGCAACCACTTTTTGATCGTTAGGCATTGCTGTTTCAAAATGTAAATATAAAATGGCGAGTTTTAGTTCAAAAAAGGGGTTCCGTCGGTGGGGTTTCACACGTTCTTGACCTGGGTTTACACACCTTGCTGACCAAGGGCGCGCTCTAGACTCTTCTTCATCCATTCTCCGCACTCATCCATTCTCCGCGCTCTTTTTTACCCTTTAAGTTATTTTCTTTACCTTTCATGGATTTTACTCGTCGAATAAGATCGGAAGAGGATTTTGACTTGTAAAATGAGAAGAGCTCCCAGCGGGTTTTATTGCCCGGGAGAGAGTAAAACTCATTAGTCATCTTAAGCTCCTTTTCTTAATGTAGGTTATCTGACTTTAGATTATGTGAGGGATCCATAGTCTAAAGCCCAAAGAGCTTAGTTCCTTGCTTGTGAAAGATTCAGGTTAAGAATATTTTTATAGGTCATGGAAACATGGGTAGTAAACGAGAATTTCGAGCTCATTTATGCACTTGAGAGATGATTTATTGAAATCAAACTCAACTAAATATCACACGTGTAACCACCACTTTTATTTATTTGCGTTTATATCCTTTATGTTTAGCAGTGTTAGTTATTTCCACCTTTTTGTTCGTACAAGTAGAAAACATTTATATTTCTGAGTATTAACAAGTCCATGTGGGATCGATTCGATATTTATCAGTTACTACAAAGGACCGGTGAACTTGCCGGTAGTAGTGTAGAAAACTTTACACTCATCACATATACATATACATATACATATACATATACATATACATATACATATACATATACATATACATATACATATACATATACATATACATATACATATACATATACATATACATATACATATACATATACATATACATATACATATACATATACATATACATATACATATACATATACATATACATATACATATACATATACATATGCATATGCATATGCATATGCATATGCATATGCATATGCATATGCATATGCATATGCATATACATATACATATACATATACATATACATATACATATACATATACATATACATATACATATACATATACATATACATATACATATACATATACATATACATATACATATACATATACATATACATATACATATACATATACATATACATATACATATACATATACATATACATATACATATACATATACATATACATATACATATACATATACATATACATATACATATACATATACATATACATATACATATAAATGTTAAGATGTTACAAGTTTTGATGATACCAAAAGTGACAAAGAATGTTGATACAAAAGCAAGGAAGCAAAAAGAACAAAACAACATTGGCAGAGATTCAAGTATTAATGTTAAGCTAGAAAAATAAATTAACTTAGTTATTATATAAAAGAATCTCTACGAATTTGTGTAACCTTAGTTTGGGAAGATATGTTTTTTATCAATTCAAAATTATGAATTGGTAATCGATTATCAGGCTATCTAATCGATTACCAGATATCTTGATTTTTGAAATTTTTAATTCAAAAGTGGCAATGGCACAAAATTTTAAATCATGTAATTGATTACCATTTTGATGTAATCGATTACCAGAAAAGTTATTATCACAAAATTGAAAAATCACAACTTTTCATGAAACGGCACAATATTACAAGTCATGTAATCGATTACCAGTAAGCTGTAACAAAAAGTTTGAAAAGTCACAACCTTTCATGAAAGAACACATCACTTTGGTTTTAACACTATAAATAAGTGACTTTTCTTCTGTTTTAAAACACGAATTCTTCCAATCTTTTTCTGAAGAAAAACTCTTGCCCAAACACTTGCAAATTCCAGGAAAGTTCTTGTAGAATCTTCAAGTTGTATCATCCACTCTTTAAGAGAGATTTTTCCTCTTCTTGTATCACTGATTGTATTCAAGAGAGACTTCTTGAGTGATAAAAGGAATCTCAAACACTAGGAGAAGGCTCCCAAGGTGATTGAGGATTCATATATTTGTAAAGTGATTTACAATAGTAGTAAAAGATCAAATAGGAATACTTGAGGACTGGACGTAGGTAAGTGGATTGGTCGAACCAGTATAAAAAGAGTTTGTATGTTTCTCTTCCTTATAATCCTATTTATTTATTCCATTTACACATTTGAACACTTTACTTTCATTTTAAAATATTCTACTATAAAATCAAATAGAAAGAAAACTAAGTTTAAATTTTGATCTACTTAATTCACCTCCCCTCTTAGGTAAACTGAGGTCACTTGTCCAATAATATACATATACATATTGAGAAAGAATCTAACAAATATAGAGTGCTGCATTGAGAAAATAGAGAAAAATAACTCAATCTGAACCATTTATTGAAATCATATGGTTATTATTATGTTTTCTCATTTTTAAGACAAGTATCAAACTTAAAGTATGAAACCTTTCTTGACATTCCAAAATTGTAATTTGTGAAGAAAACATGATTATAAGAGATCATTTTATTTGAAAATTAGATCTAATAAATCAAGGTAAGAGTTTGAAATATTTTAATTATTAAAAGAATGGTGGGTCAGGATGGGTACGAGGATGTGGTGTGTATGTATATCCAGTGGTGAACCTTCTTATGAGTCAAGGAGATCATCATGACCCTCCCAAACTTTTTTTTCTCCATTTTAGTAAATATAGACTTCTTAAAAAATTATAATTTTTTTTATTATATCTATGAGTGAATTACCAAATGAGTCCCTAAAATATTAAAACACTGACATCTGGGTTGCTGGCAGAAGAATTTCAAAGGCATTAAGATGCTTGAATGTTTTTGCAGTTTGCATCTAGGTTCCAACGTAACTAAATTCGTTAAGGATTGTCTCAGTCAGTTGTTAAATGCGTCGCTTTTAGGACTCATCTCTCATAGGTGATAATTACGTGGCACCCACTTGATCTTTTATTTATTTTTTAAAATTAAAAAACATTTGTAGTGGTTTTAACCACTATAAAATAAATAAAAAAAAGAAACTTCTTTCTTTTGAAAACAAATGAGACTATCCTACCTCAGTAGATCCTCTTTCTCCTTTCCCCACTTTTGAAAACAAATGGGACTCTCCTACTTCAGTAAATCCTTTTTCCCTTTTTCCTTGTCGTTTTGCATCCCTAACCCTATTTTACCTTCTCATCTTTCCATTCACATTTTTTTTGTTCATTATCTTCTTCTTTTAGTAGATACTTGTTTTCTGATTATTTTGTAACTCTTTTTCCTTTGCATATTGCGTCATCATCATTATCTTCGTTATTCTTTGGTGTATTTTGTGTTTTTCTTTCTTTGGAAAATACTATAGCTACCTAAATTTTAAACCTTTTGTGTGTTGTGATGTTATGATCAACTTGTATTTGCCTTATATTCTATTCATTTTTTGTTGCATCCCATTTGTTTTCAATTGCGAAATTGTAACATAGAATTAGTGTATGTGGCCTTCGTCCCATTATGTGTAACAAAGCGAGTGTCACATAATTGCCACCTATAAGAGAGGAGTTCTGCCAATGTGGCATTTAACTGCTGACTGGAACAATCCTTAATGAATGTCGATTACATAAGGACCTAGATGCAAATCACAAAAACATTAAAGGACCTGCCTCTGAAATTCTTTCAAGGACCTAGATGCCAATATCTCAATCTTTCAAGGGATCTGTTTGGTATTTCACTTTATATTTTTTTTTTATTTCCTTTAAAATTTTTTCTTCCCTTTTAAAAAATACAAAATTTTTTACAAAAAAAAAAAATATAATTCTCTAGGAGTACATATTTTTTATTTTTTTTTACTCCTCCAACATTCTTGGTAAAGATCTACCACTGTGTATATCCTTATCCTTGTTCCCATTTTTGACTAACAAATTGAATATTTCTTTTACCTGTACTCCTACCTGGTCAAATTAAGAATTTTTTGTCAACTTCGAGATGGGTTCAAATATTACCCATGTGTATGGTTTTATTTGTCATCCTTATTTAAACTACTTATTTTAAACTCAACTGATCTAACTGTGACTACATTTACATTAGGAATAGATGAGGGCTATTTGCATGGGAGTAAGAGTTGTTAGTAGAGGTAACGTCAGAGGCTAGGGTAAATAATGTTGTTAACTGACGAGGTAAAGCATAGGTAGGTGTGGTCACGAGATAGTTTAAGGGTGAATTTGTCTCATTTGCATACAGGGTCTTAGCTTCGAACAATGGAAACAACTCTGATTATTTCTTCAACGGGATATAGGTGAAAAGACTACCTACAAAGGTACAAATCTTGGCACTGAACCTAGAGGCAGACAGACTGCCGACAAGGACAAATATGTTGAAGAGAAAGATCTTGGCATTCAAACAAAATGGGACATGTCAAGCCATATTTTAGTCGGGCCACATATTTTTAAGCCCAACTTAATCCTATATTAGGCCACTAGGCCTAAACAAGTCTTTTTAAAAAAAATCAAAATTCAAATTTTTATTAAAAATAAATCTTATTTTATAATATAAATCCAAATCAATTCAAAACAACACACTAAATTAATAAAAAAATATGATAAATAAGTCTAAAATAACATCAAAATATATTTATTTGTATATTTTAATTTAATATACATTTTGGAACAACATAATTTTTATTTGTTAAAAATATATCATTAAATAAACATCAAATGGACTTTTATATGTATATTAACAAATTGTATAAATTGATTTCACCTCAAATATACTTTTGTGTATAGTTTTTATTTAATATATTTTTAACAATATATTATATACAATTAATATGTACTTTTATTTATATTTATATTTAGATCAGTCTGTGACCCATTAGGCTAACTTGACCCAAGTCCATTTATATAATTGAACCAAATGAATTAAACGAAAAAAATATCACTTCTATTTGGGTCTTCTTTTCTAGAATACAACCTACCCTTTTTGTAAGCTCGCAGACATACCCATTTTAATAGCTCTAGTTGTGTGTAAGATATTGTTCATACAAGGCAACTTATCACATGGAATGGTGTCACACTAATTTAACATGACACTCTCATACAAAATGGATCATGGACCCCTTTTATTGTGTTTAGGGTCTATCACTATCTTCACTAGTGTTGTCATGCCATTGTTGATAAAGTGTTCTTCCTAAAAAGAAAGAGAATCTTTCAAAATGTAATTTCTCAAAGTATAAATTTACATTTTAAAAATATTTTCTAAGATCTTTATTTCTAAACATATTTTTCATAATCTAAAAGATACTTTCCAAAAGTATAACCACTCATTCTAAATATTACTTTCTAAAACCTTGTATTTTTTAACATTGCTAAGTGTATTGTTATAGTTTGAAAAGATGTAAATAATGAAATTTGAAAATATGTGTAGAAAATGAGAAGATTTATTAATCATTATATTATATAGTATTTCAATTATGAGGTATTTTTGTAAGGTATTTTAGAAAATATTTAAAATAAATAAAAAAGTATATTAATCACTATATATAAATTGTGTATATAACAAGCCCAAAATCATTAATACCTAGTTTAATACTAAACATGGAAATAATATTGCAAGAATAAAAACAAGGATCCTTGTTTGGTATAAAAGATTTTATTAATTGATGTATAATTTAATTTAATTTTAACTTATGAGATAAACTAACTACATCTTTATTTTCCTTCTCACTTTCTTTTCACAAGAATATTTATAGAGCATTTCATCCACAAATAGCCAGTCAGTCAACTCATCTTTACTGTATACCAGCCATCTTAATCATGCAATAGGATTACAAGCATCCATACTACATAACATTCACAGTAAGTTCATCAATACCAAGTACTGCATGGTTTAACATTAACTTTAAACAAAAACACATTGCCATGCCCAATTTGTAAGAAATAAAAATTCATAACTTTCAACAACCATATAAAAGTATCCTAAGGTTAGACCAAACATACATTAAGTTTCGAAAAGTAAGCTTGCTTTGACTAAATAACAATTGAACTTGGATTATCACATATAACAAACATAAATGAGTATGAGGTATATAGCATGGACGGTCCTACAGTTGTGAATCAAAATAATCTTAGTTACTTACTACATGAAATCACACTGGAAAACATATATACACATGGAACACAAACAAAACCCACAACATACATCATGGTCAAACACTGTGATCAATCTCCACTGCTTACCCTCTGCAAAGGAGTCCTGAACTGTCCCTACCAGTATCAACACTCTTCCAAAGCTAATATGTTCTTCAAAGCATAAACACCCTAATTGGTATCCTCAAATGTCAGTTATAACTGTCCATGTATATCCCAGCTTATTACAAGCAAATACTAGTGTACAATCCATCTCGTGTATTCACAAGGTCTGTGCTGTTTTCAAACAGGCACTGCCCAAGAAAATCTTTTTTAGTCTATTCCTGCACAAGTACAACAATATCATCAAATTATCTTGTCATGATCAAGGCCAAGAAATTATATCGTACTCCTGTTTATATAAACCTCTCAACAAACACTTGTAAAAAAATAAGGTAAAATAAATTCAGTTTATCCTATAAGTCAAATTAAGCACTTGTTAATAAGGTAGTTTATGAAATCTCTTTCATTTAGCTTATCGATATTTTAACTTATGGAAAAAGCTTAATTCTTAACCTTACCTTCATATTTTCTTCTCCTGTTAATATTTATTGAGTGAAGTTATTATTTAATCCTTGAACTTTTAGGTATTGACAGAGACACTTAAATCCCTAAAGGAAATTTTCAGCCAAATTAGTCATGATGATTCTGCCTTTGCACTAAGCAAATTAATCCCTAAAGAGCCATTTAAACCACTTTTTAAGTGGTTTAATAAAGCACTTTAAGAACCAATTTGGACAATAAAAAATCATTATTGACTAATTTGTTTGAAATTTCTTCCAGATATCTAAGTGCTAACATATATAACTTCAAGGATTAAAATAGTACTTCACTCACTTATTTGAGAAGGTCAGGACTTAACTATTTAAAAAATATAACAAATGCAAACCAGAAACACAACTTACCATTTTTTTTTCTTTTTTATCATTTAAACTTGGGGAGGGGAATCAGGCTCTGAACCACAAAGAGAAGCATATGACATTGTATCTTCCTTAGATATAGCCACAAAATTCAGAGGCGCAGTAGACAATCTTCTAACTTCCTTAAAATATCCATTATGACGGCCAGAGTAAGAACGCGGTGTCAGTAGTTCAGATGTAGTTCCACTACTTAGAGAGTTACGGCGAGACGTAGGAGGCATAGATCCATTGCCATTTGCCCGGTAACTATTTGTCTTTCTTAAGCTGTTGTTTTTTCTTGGACTAGGTTTAGAACCATATATGGCTTCTTTTTTATTTAGGAGTAGATCTTGCATCTTCTTATGGTCCTGCAAGATTCAGCAAATACACACCAATTAGCTATAAATTGTATAGAAAAACATGTAGCAGTATTTCTCGGAACATTAAATTTAAAAAAGAACAAATTACAGCACCATCACCTGAACTTTTATCAAACTATACCTAACTTCACTCTTCTTTATTTTCTTACACTAACCACCCTGTTGACGCTCATGTGAACAAGGAGCTTTTGATACATATTTTATCATAGTATGTAGATAATTTCTTCTTAAGATGAATATTAGACGAGAAGTTTAAAAACATTATTCTAACAACACTAACGTCTCCTCAGAGGATGTTGCTGTAATTTACTAAAAAAAAATATCTTTTTTATTTTTATATTCAAAGACTAATTTGTGGACAAACAGCAAATAATTGGCAAATGTGTACAGACAAGTAAATTACCCTATGTCGTCTCTTCTCTTCCTCTTTCTGTTGTCTGGCCAGTTTATAATCATCCAATATTGACACTAAACGTACCTACAGATAAAATTGACAATCAAATTTACCTGCTTAAAAATGCTTCAAGATAGAGAATACAACCAGAAATAATTTACAGCACTTCAAAGCTCACCCCATCGTATAGAAAGTGAGTCTTCTTTTCATCTTCCCAGGTTAGTGTTTTGTTTATAAGATTGTCAACCATAGCTGAAAGAGAACATGCTGTCACCAGAAGTCTAAATGGCAGCGTTTATAACAAATAGGTTCACAGGCATTCATAAAAGCAAACCTGGAATTTTGCCTACAGTTATTCTAGCACGTTCTGCCCGTTTAAGATTAATGTGTGCGCCTCGCCCAGCACTGTACCGGTTGTCATCCTGAAATTGTTTTTATTACTTCAGAGAACAAACTAAATGATCAAACAGTAACAGTCGTGCTTAATGAAATTAAATGCAGTAACATTTTAACTACAACACTTGAACTATTTATTTAATGAAGACAAATTTATTGTGTATCAAATTAGTGGTATCCTAATTAGTTTTAATAATTAAAATTATGGCATCACAGATGATCACATCAGATTGATAGATTAACAAGATACACAACAAAAATGAGACCTATTATATTTACTAATCACATAGATACAAACTGAAAACTCAAGGTTACAATAAAATTGCAATTTACAAGTATCTTGTTATATTTGGTTTCACTTTTTAAACCGTATCATCAACTTTCACTTAAGGTCATCTGGCATGGCTTATGTAGTCTACACAAGTGATCTTGACTAATCCATGAAAGAATCTCTCTTTTGTCAATGAAAAATACAACGTATTCAATATTCCTTCAACAAAAAAAAAAAAAAACAGTATTCAAAACTTCTGATAAAAATACAAGAGTTTGGGCAGGCACAAAATACAAAGAGAAGTAAAAACAAAGACAAAACCCTTGCCAGTCTGTGTCCTACCAGCGTGCTTACGAACACAAATTATAAAACAAATTTCTGGCTTACTTGATTATATTCATCAAGCCAATTCTCCTCTTCACATGCAGAAAGCCACTTATCAATCCTATCTGTTACTTCTTTTCTGCTCAAAGCTTCATCTTTTGCCTTAATTATCTGTGCTTCAATGTTGGCTAGTAGCTCAGAAGGATCAACCAGACCTATACACAAAACAGAAATTTCGTAATGGCAGATCATTTCAAGGTAAATCTTAAAAAAAAAATACAGAAGTGACTAAGTATGTGTTTGGTTCAACTTATTTCAGAGAAATAATCCCTTATTTTTGTTCGCTTCCTAACAGATTTGAAAAAATTAACTATTTCCCAGAAAAAGCTATTCTCAAACACATGCTAAGAGGTGGGTTATAAATAAATAATCTATTAATGCATAGGAACAGACCAGAATCTATTAATGCACTAGCTTTCTCAGCAGCAGTACTTGAATCTGGTTCAATATGAGTCAATCTACATATTTCCTCTAACTCTGACCTCTTCTTAAAAACAAGTTCTTTCATTCTGCTTGCTTTAAGTTTGGCAAGCCTGTCCACTTCTGCTGAAGCCTGCAAAAGGATTTTTCAGTCTAGGAGCTCTATCTCCACAGAATAAATTGCAAAGAATGAAAAAAGAAATAAAGGGTGTTGGTGAGGGAACTGAAAGAAGCTTCCAGACCTTATCTATCATTTCTGTAGAAAGAACACCATGTTCGGTGATTTCTGATTCAGAGGTTCCAACAATAGAAGTAATCCTCATAAAACAATTCCTCTCTTCCTTTGATGAGTCCATCAAATTCCAAAGTTCAAATAATTTAGCTACAACATCCTTCAGCTGCATTTTTAAAAAGAATATTACAGTGTAAAGAAAGGGAAGAAATTACAACAACAAATCAAACTAGAAAGCAATTAAGTATTGTGCAGCTAAATCACCTTCTGAATTCTAGTTTTCCTCTCTATTTTTAACTTGAGAATGGTCTGCTCTAGACCTTCCAATGTGCTATTGCTAATATTAGTCGACTGTTCAACCTGAATCCCATGCAAACTTGGATGTACATCACCCACAGTCTGGCCAAAATCCAACCCAAGCACACTACAAAGAGAATGAACCTCATTCACGCATTGCAAAACCTTTTGAAGGCGGTCAGACTGAAAAAAAACACGAACAGAAAACTAAAAAATGAGTTATAAAAAGAGGATCAATATACTAATTGATACAAGGATGGATATTTAATATCTAATACCATCTTATAGGTAGAGTTTTCTTTCCCCTATAAATTCTTTTATGTATCAATGTGTGGTATAAGAGAGGCATTTAAAACAAGACAAGGGATAAAGAAAAACATTTTGATTGCCATATGAGCTACTTCTCTTAGGAAAAATAAATAAAGGGCAACATGCACAAACAAGAAAAGATACTTATATGAATTGATCATTCACAAAAATCACAGAAAGTTTATTATTACCCCGTAACCACAGTCCACAGCTATAAGTTCAAGTTTCAGAGTTTCAGTTTATATCATAATACAAACCTTTTCCTTTTGAAGAGTTCGGAGATGCGTTTGATATTCATTAAGTCTTCTAAGAGACAAGTCCTGTTCATCCTCAACAGTTGAGCTGCTCAAGACATTATTGACAGAATGGAATCCAAAAAGCTCCCCACTTATCCTTTCTATTTGAGCCTTTATATCTGCAAATTGCTTCAACCTTTCATCTTTTCTCTTCTTCAGTTGTTCAACCAAAGGTGTGATGGATGCAAGTTTCTCCTTCAGGGAAGCAGATCTCTTCTCCACCTTAATCTACAAATTTCACAGAGAAAAGGATCAGAAAGTCATATCATACAAGTAAATATTTTATCCCCTAAAATCATTCAATGATCAGAAAGCTAATTTCTAGTTAAATCTTCTTAACATGCTCGTATCATGTCCCCTTTATTCTTCAAATAGGTAGATTGAAGAAACACTAACCATATAAATAGCACAAATGCCCCCTTGATCAACACATAAAATCCAGGAAAGCATTCCACACATACACTCAATACAGGAATATACTATACATATATTTCATGAGAATAGTAAAAAAGCACTAATATCCTATGCTTCATCTCACAAATTTCATACACTCTTCCAGCACCCACAGTACTTATAGATTTACTTTGTAGCAATATCTAACAAATAATATCATTTATCTCCCATTGTTTTCATTGGCGCATTGAATTGGAGGTGCAGGAACCTGGGCAACGGTGTAGGAGACATAGTGGAGGATTGAAGCTCTAATGACAGAACATCATTGCAGTCTTATCTTAGAGACTGAAACTGATGTAAGGTGGGCCACAAGTTCCTTGGCCATTTCGAATCCTTTAATAATTTTCCATTTTTTAACATCCAGACAGCAAATTACTGGGATTCCAGGCATGAAATTGACTTTTGAAATTTGAGTACGGGCAATTTTCTTTTACCGGTGAATGAATATCATGTTCGCCAAGAGCAGCCATAAGAGTCGCAAGTTCTGCTTCCTTGGCAGCAACTGTTTGATGAAACCGTGCTTTGGTGTTTGCAGCCTCATCAACCTTCCTCCTGTATACTTCTAAGCATTCCCTCTCTAATTCCATCAACATTCGATCTTTCTCCACCTCGCTCTCCCCAATATCGTTCCATATTTGCTGCATACATAACAGGATCTATGAATCCAAGAAAAAAAAAATACGAAAGAAACAGTAGTGGAAAAACTAACAAAAGAACAAAGTAAAAATGCAATCAACATACAGTTTGTTATTAACTTCCTAGATACAAAAATGCAAATCAACAAAACTATAGAAAATTACACCAAGGCTTTACCAAACAGTAGTGGAAGAAAGTAACAAATAAAGAATAAGTAAAAATGAAGACAACAAACAGTTTGATATTAACTTCTTAGACACAAAAATGCAAATTAACAAAATTATAAAAACACTACACTAAAGCTTAACCAAACAGCCACCAACCGGAAACCAGTTCTATGAGGTGTCATCATCATCATAACCCTCAAAAGCAACAAGATGAAAGAAACAGTGAACTGTAGTAAACAGAAGGTTATAAAGACCAAGTCAACCGAAAACCCCATACCAACAATTGAACTGGAAACTTTTAAAATGCATAAAGAATCCCAATCCACTAAAGTTTTAAAATGTAAGGAAAAATAAACTCTTCAAATCTTAGACTTAAAACCAGGAAAATTTTAAAAAGCTGAAAAAACGACCTTTTCAACTCAGGCAATCAATCTCATGAAGAAAGACAAGGCCCCTTTCCCCTTTATTATAAAAAAGATAACCCTATTAGTGTTTTTCTTTTAGACATAGTAAAACAGACAAAGTTGACCTGAGGAGAAACAAGACATCATTGGGTAGAGACCAGCCAAGAATAAGAAGAAGAAGAAAAAAGAGTAGGCATATCATGGCCAAAACATCTTAACCAGCCTCTTCATTAAGAAAAATGAAAACCCCTCAAGTACTCATTTTTGCACCCAACAAATTCCTCGAAACCCAGAATTTTGAGAAGAAAGAGAAAGACCTCGAGTTCTCTGAGCAAAGCAGTGCAAGTAGTGCTTGTGCGGATACTGGTGCCATGTCCTCCAATGGCCAGCATTGTTCACAAAATCTGAGACCCTCTTAGACAAAGTAGTGCTAATTTTGAAAGTTACCAAGTAAGGTAACAGAAAGACTAAGAGGAAAGAAGAAAGCAAGAAACTTTCAACTCATGTCAAAGACCAAGAGACATGGGGTGTCTCCATTGCTTGAAACAAGCTCAACTCCCCCAGATCTAAAGCTGAAACCTTTGGATGGTTTTTTCTCTCTCTCCTTCTGTGAGCAAATTGTTTTGGCAGCAACAAAGAAAGAAAGAAAATAAATTGTGAAAAGAGAAGAAACAGCGATCTGTAAAGACTAAAGAGGGTGTAAGGGAAAGTTTTCAGGGGGAGAAAATGATTGCCATTATAATTATGATGATGATTATTGTTGAAGAGAAAAAGAAAATAAGTGAAGAGAAAAGAGAAAAGGGCAAAGAAGAGAGATGGAGGAGGATAATGCTTTTTTAGGGTTTGGTGGTTAGATGCGCTAAAATGCGCCAAAATGTAGCAGAAAAACAAGAGCAGGTAAAGAGGGAAGTATTGCAATGGATCTGTATTCTGTATCTGTATGCATACACACACTCTCTCTCTCTCTCTTGTGTGTGTTCACACTTCACGTTGGCCAATGATTTGTATAGGTTAAAAACTTCACTCAAACATCCCATGTTATTTTATTTTTATTTTTATTCTTAACTTTCTCTCTTCAAAAAACTTTCTCTGTTGCTGTCTTTTGTGAAAGAACCACGAAGGGACTCATCCTCTATCCTGATGGATTAAAAAACTTATTTTAAATGGCATTGATTTCATAATATTAATTTTATTAAAATTAGTTTTAAAATAATGCAATTTATATGAAAATTGATGGTAAATCATTGTTTACAAAAATTGACGGAATATGTTGGACTGGAAATGGGTTGGTTAACATATAAAAAAAAGTTGGACGATTTCAGAATTGGTAGAAACTGGTTAAAAATCAAATTTGTTAAAATCGATTAAGAATCAATCTTGAAAGTCAGTTGTACGGATTTTTAATTTTTTTATTTTAATATAAAAATAAAAAATATAAATAATATTTATAAGGATTAATATATATATATATATACATATTGTCTACTTTTTCTATAAATATCTTAATTTCTTATTAATTTATATTATAAGAATTTTTTTTATTTTACATTTAAATTTCTTATTTTTATATTTTATTAATTATTAAAATTTAAATTTCTTATATGTTTTATTTAGATTTTTATGTGGATTTTTTTTTATTTTACCTTAATATAATTATTTATTATTTTATTAATACCCGTTAAACCAATAAATCTTAAACTAATTGTTTTAATGGGTTCGAGGATAATTAGCCTTAATTTTGTCTTCTAAAAGTTATCTCCACCTTCTTTAAATTAAATTTAACTTTGCTTAAAAAATCACGTTTTCTTGTACATCTACAAAATAACATGTTGATAACTCAATTTTTCATGTTTAACCATCTTGGAGGAAATCATCATTTTAGTTTGTGAAATTTAGAAATAGTGCCCTTAAATCTATAAATAAATTTTTAGATAAATTAATTTTTAATAATTATGCTATAATGTAAATTGACCTTCAAATAACTTGAAATAACCCCTTTAAAGAGTTTAAAAGTGTTATCTAAAACTACTTAAGAATCAATATGAATAACATAAAAAATTTATAAGAGTAACATGATGAAAAGTATTTTCCAAATACCTACGAGTTATCTCTAATAATTTTCAAATATCATTTTGGAGATTTATTCAACCTATCTTGAATTTACATTCAAGAATTTTTATGAATTTATTTTGATGAATGTGAGTAAAATTGATTTTGAAAGGTCTAAATTATGTTTAGATATTTTTATTTTATTATAGAAAGGTAAAATTAGGAGAAAAATTAAATATAAATTTCAATCTAAGAAAAAAATAGTTATTAAAAATTGTTTTAATGTAAAATCAATTCTACAGAAAATTAATTCTAAATTAATTTTTAACTTAAAACCAATTATGAATTATCTAATAGAAAACCAGCACTCAGTAAATGTATCCACTATTTGGTGTGGTGTGAGGGAGTGAGAAAATTTTCTGACAGGATAGAATCTTGATATTTGGTGTTTCCTACACGTTATGAAGCGCGTGTTGATGATGCTATAATGAGACAAGGAAGTTTGTTTTGTAAACAAGTTGGAAGCGCGTGGTAAGGGTTTGGGTTGGATTTTGCTGCGACCAAGTAGCTGTTTTGACGTTGAAGTGTTTGTGTCAATACAAAGGAAGGAAAGTGGAGAAAAAAGTGTTATTTTGGGACTCAAATGTGTACTCCTATTTCTTAAGGTAGAACGGCGTTATATAAAAATAGCTTAATTATACTTTTTACTAGAGTATATTAACTCATGCTACATGAATTCAATTCTTTTTTGGTCCATTTAAATGTGAACTTTTTAGCGTGTTTCGTTTAGTTTGTTCCTTAAGCGGATCTAATTTACGGATTTCTCGCAAATTCATAAAAACAATATATATTTAATTTTTAAATACTTTTTATTAAATATTAATTTATAAATATTAAAATAAAAATATTTTAAATTATTTATATTAATTTTTCAAAAATCTCAGATGTCAAAAAGTAATTCAATAATATTAAAAAAGTTTGATTTGAAAAAAAAAATAAATTACCGTTATAAAATATAATTTAATTAGTATACACGCTAAATGGAAAAAATGTTTACATTAACAGTAAATCATACAACATAATCCATTAAACTCAAAAATTATACAGAACAAATTCAAACTTGGAAATTTAGAATTTGTTAAAATTATGGACATCATGAGACATTTACATGGGTTGTGGACTTTGCCAGTGGATTTAACTCTACTTTCTACCCTTTATTTTGTCAACTTTTATATTTATTTATTTATTAAATCATAATATTGTGTTTCTAATTTCAAAATGGTTCAATTTGTATCTATTAAATTATAAATATTAAATATTAATTTAATTATGTAACGAACCTCAATTTTACTATTTAAAGATTATTTGAATAAAGAAAAAAGAATTGTAATTGATTAAATAATAGAATTAAAGTTTGTCATGTAATTGAATCAATGTTAATCAATGTTACATGTCAGTGTTTATCACTTATCCGTGAATGTTAATTTACAAACAATTAAACATATATTCAACAATTTTGAAAATTAAAAAATACAATATCATAATTTAAAAATAGGTAACAAAATATAAAATTTGGTAAATAAAGGTAAAAAAAATTAACATAATATTTAACTATATTATTTTTCACCTAGATTAAATTATTTTTATTTTTATTTATTATTTTATCTTTTTAAGTAGTAACACTTTATTTAATTTGTAAATGTATTTCAAATATCTCCACTTGTAAAATCTTAAGTGAAGTTCTTAACGTTGAAAACTATTATTTTAATGTGAGTCTCACGAGGTGGAGTGTTTAAAAATGAGACAAGTGTGTTTAGAGCGGAAATGCTTGTATAATTAATGAGTTACTAGAAACAACTATCATTAGAGCAGTTCTACATGGCAATTTAATGTGTTTAAAAAGTGGATGAATTGTTTCAACAAACAATAGTTCCTTCACTCAAAAACTTGTATGTAACCATGAATCATAAGAAACAATGTGGTCAACAAGTAAAACATTCCATGCATTAAAAAATTCACATTTTCGTTGTGTAGATCAATGCATACTTCAAAATCTGAGTAGAATTGTGCACTCTTTTGATATAAATGATTCACATGCCTAAGGACATTTTCTCTTATATGCCAAGTATATAATCCATGAAATGTTTCTAGCAAAACCAAAGAAATAGCTTTAGCCATTGGTGCATCTTGATTGGTTAGAATGGTTTTAGGCTTTTCTCCACCCATTGCTTTCAAAAAAGTTTCAAATAATCATTAAAAAGAAGGCATTGTTTCACCATATAACAATGTTGCCCCAAAAACAAAATTTTGCCTATGATTGTTAAGCCCAATAAATACTCCCAAAGGTTGATAATCTTTATTTGTCTTGTAAGTGGTATCAAAAGTGATGATATCACCAAAGTACCCATAATCATTTATCATTTGTGCATCTGTCCAAAATATATTCATTACGTTCTCTTCAACATCCATTTGAAAGTCACAAAAGAATGAAGGATTTTCACTTTGTTGTTTGAAGTACATCAATAATGCACCTACTTCACTATACCTTAAAGATTGTTTTCTTCTAGTTCAGAGGTAATTCTTATGGTCTTGTCTTGTATAACCAACATATCTATTCCACCAAATTGCTTGGACACATATCCATGAAAATCTTTTGGTTTCAACTAGATTCATTTGCTAATACAATTTGTGATGCTTGTGACTCAAATATGTGTCATATGAACATATTCTAGTGGTTGGAGAGGATGATTATGTTGAGTTATAAAGTCAATAACCTTGTATTTCTCGATCTTTCGATCAAGTGAAATAACTCTATGCAATTCACATCATGTTCTAGTTTCTACTCTAGGCTCTTTTGTCAAGTGATCTCGTTTGTCAACATCTAATTTACCTTCTTTGAAGCATGAGAACCTTCTTGAAGTTAAAATTCCACCCTTTTTGTTTTTATTTGCATATTCTCGAAGAATACTAAATACAATTTACCGACTGTACTCATTATAAAATTTATAGGCCGCTACCTCATATTCAAACTCCATTTCAAGTATGGTGAATAGTCAACAACACTCTCTTGAACATCTTACATAGTATTTTTATAAATATTTTTTACTCATGTGTCTACATATTTGACTATTGGAATCGATGATTCGTTATCTTTTTTAAGAAGATATCGCAGATAAGTTAAATATCATAGAAAAATAAAAAAACATGCAAGTTCAAATGCAAATTTCTATTGTTAAATCTATGGGTTGCACAGATATTGCAGATAAAATCATTTAAACCTCTTTATATATTGAAAATTATTTCTGTGATATACACTATATACATAAAATGTTATTCAATTAATTCACTAAAATGTAAGTAATAGCACATGATTAAAGAAAAAAAGTATAATGGGTTGCATAATTTCAAACGCAAAACAAATAACCAAATAAATGCATTGATTTTTATTCAAGAAAAAGAAAACATACTTTGGTATCTTTAATGTATCTTTAAATCTGCAGGAGCTATGAAAAATTGGAATCAGCTTAATTAAAGTCCTCTTCTCTTCGTTTTCGCCTGCGTTGCTTAAAGTCGTCTTTGCGTTTTGAGGTGGGTTGCGTATTTGGTATGGGGTTTTGGCAGTAACTTATATGAAGTTTTGTTCTATTTTGTAATTGATTAAATTCTAACCATTGATTAAATGCTAGATGACGTGTCTTTACATAGTTTCATCAACTAGAATTTTCCATTTCTTTAACGAAGGGAGAAGACATGTAATACTTTAGGAATGACAAAAATATTCATACTCATGTATGCCCGTTAAACCTATTCTAATTTTAATGGGTATTATTCAATTTGATTGGATACGGGTACGGATATTACCCAATGTATTAAACTGAGTATGGGCATGTGACTACACGTCCCGTTATAATTTTAATAATTATATAATAATTTTAAGTTTATATATAATTAAAAATTTTAATTCTTAAGTTTTAATTTATAATTTCTTGTTATTAATTATTCTTTATATATTTTTTAAATTAAAATATAATTAATAACTTAATATATATAATTATTTAATAATAAATAAGTAAATTTAAATTGTAAAAAATAATATGACGAGTATCTGCCGGTATACCAAAACCCAAAAATACTTAAGGATAAGAATTAAAATTTCATACTTACTTTTTTTATACCCAAACCTGCCTCGCACTTTGAGGGGATGGGAGGGTCAAACCTGCCCCGTTGTTATCCCTACTTAAAATCCTATTATTGGAGAAGTTAGTGACTAGTTTTCAAATTGATATCCAATATATTTATAGTGAGTTCACTAACACTTCATGTTTTTTCCTTCACACCAATAAAATTTTATTTTAAACATTGAAGTCGGGAATTGAACTAAAATTAAATAAAAATCGTATTTTTAATTCTTAATTAACGATTTGTAATATTTTATTAAAATAGTCATTTCTATTAAAAAAACTGTTAAACGATTACTAGAATCCGGAATTGAGAGATTGTGATGAAAAAAAAAAGAAAAAAAAAAGATGAGGATGATAATATTTAAAAGCTTTTAAAAAAATTGACAATAAATAAAAATAGAGGTGATAATTATTGAACATAGTGAATATTATTTATCTCAATCGATCACATGTCATTTAACTTTTTTTAATGTTAGTGACTATTTTTAAAAAAATTAAAAAAAAAAATATTTTAACATAATCAAAATCAAAATTAAAAAATAGTTCACAAACAAATTAATTGAGTAAGGATGACAAAATTATTCGTACCTTTGGGTACTGTCACGAACTCATACTGATTTTAACAGGTATTATCCATTTTAATTAGGTACGAGTTTTAATATTACTCGATGATTAACCGAATACGGGTATGGGTATGTAACTACGTGCCCAGTACCCGAACTTATACTCATCCTGTTATAATTTTAATAATTATATAATAAGTTTAAAGTTATATATTTAATTAAAAACATTTAATTTTTAAATTTTAATTTATAATTTTTTATTATTTATTATTCTTTATATGCTTTTTAATTAAAATATAATTAATAACTCAATATATATAATTCATTTAATGATAATTAATTAAATTTAAATTATAAAAAAATAATATAATAATACATCTAAACCTAAAAATATAATAAATATTAAAATTTTATACTCACTTTTTGTATATCGACCCACTCCACCCTAAACCCATCATCCAAAAATTGAGCCATTTATTAATTTAATCAGTTGTGAATCTGTGCAAAAAAGATGTATAACTTTAACTATTATAGTAAGTTTTCATGAGTTTGTACTCTGTACTGTACGAGAACTCCTTTATAGCTTGGAAGTGGATTTCCTGCAATTGATTTTTGTTTTAACTGCTCAAAATCTGCACAATAATTATGTTTTTAAATAATATATAAGATGAAAACCATTTAATCGCTTTGATATGACTGCACCCATGCATCGTGTAACTTACTCATCATGTGCAAGTGCAACAAGTAAAAACTTCTTAATTGTTCCTCCCAAAAAGTTTACGAGTGATTTTTGGGGAAGAAAGTTGCATACCCTTTCCTTATCTTACATTTTTCCTTTGAAAGTGAAATCCATAATTAAAGTGGAAGTGTAAGTTAGATTGGCACTTCATGACAATGTTGGAACTAAATGACTCCAAAATTTATGATTGCTTTGCATTCTAAATTCAAAGGATAAATAAAGGAAAGTCAAATTAGGTTACTTCAATTCATAAAAAAGAAAAGGAAAATGCGGTTATGTACAGTAAACATGTAAGAGAATAACCATTTTTACTTTTGAAAATATAGAACATTATATTTAAATTTAAAAAATTGCTAACAAATTAATGTGTTTGATTTATTGTTATCACAACTTTCAAAACACACCTCAGTGGAGAAGCTTCTGTTTTGTTGAATTGGTCGTTCAACAATTTTAAAAATAAAAACAAATACAATATTAATTCGAAAGGATTTTAATTGTCATTTTTAAACGTTGTTTAAATTATATTTTAAAATTTTATCACTAGTAATTTGTTTAAAGTTTTTTAAGATTTATAAAAAATAATGATTGAGTTGTATTATATATATTCACGTCATAAGACAATTTGATGTAAGTTTAGCAGGATGAAATAATTCCCCAGTTTGGTTAAGTGTCTATTCTTTCTCTATCAGAATGAAAGTTGAGAAGCTTACATATATTTCACATTGGGAGGAGACTAACACTACCAAACACAACTTTGAACATGATTCCAAGTTCCAACTTACAACTAGCTACTTTTTTATGTGAATTTAGTGTTTTCTCTTAATTACCTTTAATTTGCTCACCTTTTTCCCCCTAAACATCAATATCAAATTAAAAAATAATTTAAATAATTATATATTATGTTTAGAATGTCTAAGCAAAGGTTGCAAGGGATGATACACTGCGAAACTGCAATTAATAATGCATTATGCATGCCTGAGGGGGTTTGCATCGACCACACATATTGAAGAAAACTGTATATATAATTTTAATTAAAAAATCATTTTTGTTAATTATGTATAAATTTATCTTTCTAACTCAGTTGGTTGAAAAAAAAGTATTCTTCAAAATATTACTTTTTTAATTCTTATTTATCTAATCATCAAAAATAAAAAAACTCAATTTTCACACACACATATATATATATATATATATATATATATATATATATATAATATTTTGTATTTATGTTTGAGTAAAAATATTTTACATCATAAAATATATAATTTTGAAATATATATATATATATATATTATGGAAATTTATATATTTAATATCATTATTTATTGTTTTTACTTGAGTTAGTGTACAAAACAGAATAAATACAACTATACAGGAAGAATAATATTAAATTTACTGGGGAACAAACTTTCTAGTCTTAAATTTGTATAATCCATTTACATCATTTACCTTTGCTCGCTTTGTCACCCATCCACCTTTTTGTCTTACTATCAATATTTCATCTGATAGTTTCGTTTGGAATGTACATAATTAAATCAGATTTGTACGTTAATTTCCTACTTTTAAACTTTATTCTTATAATTAATAAATTTCTTCTTCTTTTGTCTTTTGGTGTTTATAACACTTTCTTCTGAGTTTTGATATAGTTAGAAGAAATTTTATTTTCATATAACGCGGTCTTATAATTTGCTTACAACATAAAAGACAGAGAAACAAAAGAGATAAATTAGAGATATGTGTTATAGAAAAGGAGAGAAAAAAAAAACTTTTAAAAAAAATATTATGAAAACCACTATCAATACTATTTTAATTTAAAAAGGGTTTCACTTTTATAATGATTAAAGTTAATTTTTAACCTTGAAGAGTTTGAAGAAACTCATTAATACATGATAAAATTTCGAAGACTTTGATATATATATATATATATATATATATATATATATATATATATATATATATATTGACGCCTACCAACAACATTTTTACTTTATTGTAGCTCTCCAATTATTGAAAAAATTCCGTTTAATCATTTATCTTTTAATACTGATTTTTCATTTTCCTACTTTTTTGCTTAAAAATTAATTTTTTGAAGATTTGGCAACTTGCAAGTGATCATATTCTTGAAACCAAGACTAGTGAATTTAAAATTATCTTGCTCCTACAATGTGTTTATGACATCTTGGTTCATTAAGTGCTTATCAAAAGTAAAATTTCAAAAATTGATAGAAATGTTTTGGAGTTGGAGTGCTCTTCAAGATAAATGAGAAATTGGAAAACACAGAAAATTAGTTCAGACATATAAAAGGAAATTAAAACACATATTTGAAAATCAAATTTTCAAAGAATATTATTGGAAATAAATCTAGAGAACTAAAAAACTATCCAAAATTGTAACATCTCAAACTTTAAAATACAAATATTCGAATAAGCATTCAGTTAAGAAAAGATAGATTAAGTTGTTAAGAAAAAAAATCAATTAAAAGATTAAACTGTTAGGAATTTTGAATAAACAAGATTAAGATGATATTTCCTTTAAAATAGAAATAAGATAAAATAAAATAAAATATTTAATATCAATTTGTATAACAAGATTCAAATTAAATTCCCTTAAAATCAAAATAAGATAAAATAATTAAAGATTTGATAAAATTTTGGATTTAAATTGGGTAAAATCGATCTTTTATAGAAAACCTAAAGAGAGAAAAACAACCCTAAACTACTATATATAGGGTTATGTAATTCCCTCAGAATATAAAAAATTAGTTTATTATTTATTCTAGGGTTGAGAAAGAGGGGACACGGGAGCAAAAGGATTGAAGCAGTTGTATCTCGCTTCAAGAGGGGAGTAAAACACCCTTTTTAACCCTCCATGGTATGATTTTATTAGTTTTTTTTTGTGTTTGAAAATTGTTTTCATAATTGTTTGAGATACCTCCATTTGGAATGGGGTGAAATTTGAGATACATCTATCTGGGATGGATGTATGAGATACCTCCATTTAAAACGAGGAAGAGGTTTTAGATACCTCTATGTGGGATGGAGAAGAGATTCTGGATATCTCCATAACAACGTGGGGAAGGCAGTGGGACATTATTGCATGGAATATGAGCTCATAGACCCTTTTGAAGAATCTATTAAAAACCTTGGTTTTGGGAACCGTAAAGTGAGAGCGAGTGATCTTGAGTATCACTATCGATTATGTGTATCATGAGGGTGTTAAGGAAACACCATTCTATTTTGTGTTTATTAGTTCATCCATATTAGAAATTAATTATTTGAAACAAACTATATTTTGTCGTTGAAAATATCTTCTTGCGGGTACCATAGTTGTTTTCTCGGATTCTGCACTGGCTGAGAACAACGCTATTTGCAAACTTTTTTTAACTCATTTTATTCACTGATATTTTCATCTCATTAAAAAAGGTGTTGTTTTCAGAGTCAAAAGAGGAGGAAGTTGAGAAGGCTAAGGAGACATGAAGACTTAGCCCTTTAGATTTTCCTTTTTATGAACGTTGTTATTATAATTTAGAATATTTTTCTTTTTTGTGAACGTTATTATTTAAATTTTGAGATGTCCACATTTGAGAATGATACTTTGTACGGAAAATAAATTTTTATTTATTGTTTGATTTTTTTATTATTTTCAATAATTACAATAATAGGTTTTTAGATTTAGAAAACTAGAATTGTTGATAACAATTTAATAAATTATTTTTAGTATTTTAGAATTTAAAAACTAAAAAACTTGTTTGGTGAGTTTTTTTAAAAATAATTTTTAAAAACAATTTTTAAACAGTAAAAAAGATGAATAGTTATAAGTTATTTTGCTTTTCAGATTTCTATTTTTGTTTTGAAAACTCAAAATATAATGAGAATATGTTGTTTTTGCTTTTAATTAATGTCATTTCCATAAATATGAACAAGTTTTTACATTTTCACATTTTTAACACATTTTTCAAATAACACTTACCAAACAATTTATTTTCTCTTTTTCCATAAAATAGTTCTTGAAAACTATTTTTGGAAACTCTTTTCAAAAACTAAAAACCAAACCAATCAACTTACTCATTTGATTAGTGTTTTCTTAAAATAATTTAAAAAATATATTTTTTTATTTTTTAAAAACTAAAAAAAAAAAAAATTGTAAGTAGTTTTATTTTTTGGTTATGTATTTTTATTTTGAATACTCAACTCACGAACAAGTTATTCTTTGTTTTTCACTAATGGAACTTCCATAATTATGGTCATTTTTTTTTTTATTTTCACATATCAAAATAATTTTCAAACAACACTTAACAAACAATTTTTTCATCTTCTTATAGAAAATAATTTTTAGAAACAATTTTTTAAAGCTTTTTTCAAACCATTCGAGCTCTAGCACTCTCTTTGAGAGACTCTACATAATTAATTAGAATTTATTAATAATTGATAATAAGGAAAGATAAACATTAAATGATAAGCAAAATTTACTAAAATTGGTCATTTTCAATAAATACTAATCATGCGTAGAGATTTTGAAGAGTGTCACTAGAATTCCTCTGTAGCATGTAACATCATATAATAAAATTTAATATATAACATTATACAATATAATATGGAAATGAATCCATTTACTCCAAGAGTAAGTTAACATACTTACTCTTTATCTCCATTATTCATTTTTTTAAATCTAATGATTGTAATAAATAATTAATCTTAACCATTAAATTTTAAAAAAAATGAATTAAAAATAAATAGTAAGTCTTTTATATTTATTTTTAGAAAAATTAGATATCTTTCCATGTACTATAATATATAATATTTATTATATATTATTGTACAAATTACTTTTCAAAACATAATGAAATATCAAAGGGTTGAATTGTTTATATTATGTTCTTTTTAATGTTGAAAATATATTTATTCATAATACCTTAGAAGACTAATATTCTGAATACTTCAAAATAATTTTCCTTTGATTTGAAAATTTCCTGTGAATCAAGTTATAGAACTATCATTTTAAACGTATGATGTTAATAACTTCAGCAAGGTTTTGTTACATTTTTAAAGAGTTGGGAAAATTCTAAAAACTAAATTATGAGTAAGGGAAATATAAGTGCAAGGAAGATTAAATGAGACAAAAAGAATTATGCCGATTCACCTTAATCTTGGGCTATGTTTAGTTCCTACACAAACTGGTGGGATTTTCACTAAAATACACTAACTAGAACAGTACAATAGGTAGCCTTACTAGGTTAAAGAAACAATTCTCCTTGTTACAACTTTCAGCTATTTGTTTACCTTTTTCTTATACTAAAGTACCTCCCCCATCTTGGCTAGAAACAAGGATTTTAATCACTCTATTTTGCATGTGAAACAAGGTTGCATAAAACACATATATCTTCCTAAAAGGGGCTACTAAGGAAGATATAATCCTTACTTCTTACAATAAAAAGCTCAATTTTAACGGATAATAGAAATGACATTCTCTTTAAAGAATTAGAGGTAAAAAGTAGAAGATAAGATCTTTTGTTAGCTTTGATACCTCATTTTTCTTTCTTTTTCATACTTGAGAATCGACAAAGGGATATTTTTTAAGAGCACAAATCTTCAAATTAATCATTATAAATGGCTAAATGTTGACATTGTGGTATTTTCCCTTTTATCATATGACAATTTTTTGTCTGTATCATAAATAAAGTCTTGTGATAGAAACCTAATGTATTTTGTAAAGATAATTGTTCTAATGGACTCTTCTAAAGTAATTATTATGGCGAGGGCATTAGAAATTTTTCAAAGAAAATTTCTTTTGATATGAGTCTCTTGATGAAATATGTAGAAATATTCTCATGATAAGATTCTTTCACTAAATATAAATCAACTATGTCATCTTCTTTTGATGCAAGTTTCTTGATAAGATCTTTTAGTGGTCTCTGATGAACGAGTCTTTTGATAGAGTTTGTAGAAATACATTTTTATAAGGTTTTCTAAACAACTTTGATAGTAAAGTCATCTAAAAAGTTGTAAAGGTAACTTCTTCTGATAGAGTCTTTAATCTTCTTGGGTGAGGAACTAAATATGAAAACCACTAAAGCTTTCTCTTGGAAAATTGTTCTTGTAAAAGCTCATTCTGACTTAGATAAAAATGTTGCCTTAGTTCAAAGTTATTAGGTGCAGTCTTTCATGGATTGTCATATAAGTTTCTCATTGGCTTTAAGAAACTTTCCTATCCATAATTCATTCTATTCTAAGCTAGGCCTTTAATTCCTTGTTTTTTATGAAAATATTATCAAAAGAAGTCATTTTTTTTGTTCATGAAACTTCATAATAATATCATATATCTAGTCTTCTAAATAGTTTGAAACTCTTATTATCTTCTGATGAGACTGATTTGCTCATAGAACCATGAACTTGTTTTGTGAAGTTGTGAAAACATTTTTTTGTTGAATACATCTAAAACATTAAGTAACATAATTTGTTCTTCTTTATTTCATCTCTTATCAAATTTCCAAAATTCATGATTCAAAACTTAAAGGGGTCTGGTTTCAACAATAGCCCAATCGCTATTCTTAAAGATGCTTGAATTATTATCTTTATGGTTTCAAGACACTCTTTCTAACAATCACTCTGTTGAGAAATGAGTACTTATTCTTGATAGTTAACTGATTTAACTACTAGTAGTCTATACACATTCTGACACTTTCATCCTTCTTCTTTACCAACAAAACATGCGCACCCCATGAAGGCACACTATGACGGATAAATTGTTTCTCTAATAAATCTTCCACTTGTTTTTTTAGTTCAACCAACTTTGTTGATGCCATACGGTAAAAGGGGTTATTGACATTAGTCCTACTCCAAGAATTAAATCTATAGAGAATTCAACTTCTCTCTTTGGGAGTAGATTAGGAACTTTATCAAGAAAAACATCTGGGAAATCTCTCACCACTTCTTGACTTTTTACATCTACATCTTTCTCAACTACCAAATTAAACAAGATCATAAAACATTGAGCATATTCCCTAAATGATTTCTCTATCTCTTTAGTAGACATCCATACGTCTTCTTCAACAAGAAAAACTATTTCTTTATGAGCACAATCAATAAGGATATGATTGGAAGACAACCAATCCATCCTCAACATTATGTCCATGTCTTGCAATGGTAGACAGATAAAATCTATCCTGAAATCATGTCCTTTAATTTCAATTAGACATCCCATACATATTGTTGTAGCTAACACTGATTTATTGGTTGAATAAACACTGACAAGTTACATGGTAACTCACATACCAGTAATTTCAATTGGTAAACACAAAAGAGTATGTCGTTCCTGAATCAAACAATACTCGTGCAATTCTACCATTAACTGTACATGCACCTTAGATGAGTCCATCTGCCTGTAACGCCTCGACTCCACTCACTGCAAAAACTCTTCCAGCTACTCAGGACTTGCTATCATTTTTTTGAATTGATTAAGTTCCTCCTATTAGTGCAGTTTTGAACTTCATTGGACATTCTTTAGCTAAATGTCCTAACTTCTGACATGCATAACACAACACTGGACAAGTACACTAATTAGTGAAATGAGGTTCCCTGCACTTATAATATTGAACATGAGATGTTTTCTGTGGTTGCAAATATCTATAAGTTCCCCTCTTTGAGAATTGGGGTTTAGAATATGGTTTCTTCTAAAAATATTTGCATGTTTCCATAGTAACCATCTCTGTAAATCTTTCCAACTTTACCACCACATTCCAACCTCTCCACAATCTTTGCCTTCTCTACTATCATAGAAAATTCACGAATGGCCATTGGAATAACCATTCTTTTAATCTCATATTTTGGACCTTCCTTAAACTTTTTGCATCTCCAGGCTTCAGATGTTGCTTGTGAATAAAAATGGGCAAGATGTTCTAATCTTGTGGCATATTCATGGACTGATAAACCATCTTGCTTCAACTTCATAAATTTCACCTCTTTGGTATGTCTTGCACTGTCTAGAAAATACTTCTCCAGATATCTCTCCTTGAAATTACTCCAAGTCAATGGTTCCTCCCTGGTTATCATCATTTGTTGGGTGTTATACCACCAAAATTTTGCTTCATCTGACAATAGAAATGTGGCATAGACCAACTTCTTGTCTTCTGGGCAAGCCATAACTCTAAAAGTATTCTCCACTTGTCTGATCCACCTGTCTACTAAGTCAGGTTCAAAATTGCCTTGAAACTTTGGTGGTTGTTTATCATAAATTCTATCAATCCCTAGTACTCTAATGGAGCAACATTGGGTGCAAATTCATTCTCCTGGATTTAATGTGTCATTGCCACATACTGTTGTTGAATCGCAAAAGCGATAACTTTAATTGCTCAAGCAACCTGAGCTAAGTCAGATGATGGTTGAGGAGGAGGTGTAGGTGAGTGTCATCCTATAATATAATAACACTATAGTTAGATCAAAACACTAGATTACAACACTACATACACACTCATCCTTCAAAACACACACCAAAAACATAATAAAGTTATTCCCTGCAAGTCCATGTATAGGAACGAACTGCTCTGATACCATTAATGTAGCATCCTAAGATTCTAACATTTTTCATACCATGTTCACATCCTAATGTATAGTCACTGTGCATCCTTAATTCAATGTACCACAATCAATACTCTGTCACCTACCAGTAGTAGTCCACATCTCATCTTAATAATCATTATCTTAATCAATAATCAATCTCATAATACACATTATTTTGATATCACGATTAAATTCCACATCATTCAAATCATTAATCAATCAAAATTTCTTCTCAACTCATAATCATTCACATATCATAATCAAAGTCCAAAATAATAATCAAAATTTCATTCTTACTCACATAAATACATTAAAATCCATTAAATCAAGGTTTTCATAAATCAATGCATGTATCGGACTTCCCTTACCTATTTCTTCACTCACAAGCTAGCTATAACCAAAAGGAGGAGAATCTACTTGAAGAAAATGCATAGAAATCTAACAAGAATTCTATATAAAACATGAATCTTAGAAATTGAAATTTTTAATAAAACTTTTTTTTTTACAAGAACAAAAGGATTGAAAACGAACAGAAAAAAGGTTAGAGGAATTATGATCAAATTTACTTATATTGATCATCTCTCCAAATCAGGAGCAATAAAAGAGGTTTCATCCGATTCTGTCGATCATAAGCCTAACATGCAACGAAGAAAGAAATGTGAGATTGAGAGAGAGAGAGAGTAACAATGGAGAATTAGAAGACAAAACAAAATGTTAAGTGAAGAAGAAGAAAGAAGGTGGGGTGAAGTTAGTAAGTTTGACTTGCTATTCACACCCCTTCCTAAATAGATTTCTGTAAACTCTTTGAAACACCACAAGAACTTCCCAAAATCGATAAATAATAACAATATTCTCTTTTCTACTTTTCAACCATTCCCTTAAAATAATAAGCTACCATTGATATTATTAATAAACTCAATTATTCTCCCAATATAACTAAATATTTAATCCTCCACAATATTCATTTTCCCCTACTAATAATCGATTAATCAAACCGGTCCTTACACCACCTACTACACATGTTGATGATCGAGAGACACATGAATGATTGAGTGTAACCCCCATCCATACTGCCTGCCTTTGCCACCATTTGTGAAATCGAACCATTGCAAGGGTTAATTATATATAGGTTTAAAAAACCTATAAACCCACAAATGAGTTCTCATGGACACCAAAATATCACAACAATTCACAAGAGATCTAGTTTTTGGAAGTAAATAAAAGGTGGGGATGAAGGTGAAGATGACTAGCTAATGGGTTGACTAATTAAAAATTATTATAAAAGTTATTTTTATTTATATTAATTTATAATTTGTTAATTTTTTAAAACAATTTTACTAAATAAATATTAAAATATTTAAAAACAAATATTAATTATACAAAGTAAAAAATCAAGATGTAATTTTTCAAAGTAACATATATAATTTAAAATTTTCCTCATTATTAACTTTGGCATATTTTAAGTTACTGAGCTTCTAATTTAATTTTTTAACAATGAAGTCAATGATTAATGAATAATATTGATAGTAGGATAAAAAATGATTATTTTGTCAACTATCCAAGTGAAGGAAAAATTTATCTGATGCTCAACACAAAATTCGAATGATATAATGGGAACCTCAAATATATTTAAAAACAAAATAGGATTCATGAGGAATTTGGGTTAGATTAGACTAGCTTACTTTTTATATTTGCCTTTTCAAGATAGTTATGCTTAAAAAGAGATATAATTACATATATTTCTCAAGGTGTAGTTTAGTTGATTGAGAGGTGTGCTTAAGTTATTATAAATTTTTCAGCACCTTAATTTGATTCCTAAGATTAAAAAGGGCTTAAATACAACTTTTATTTTCATATTTATTTAAATCCTCAAATTTATTTATTTATTTTAAAATGGAGAGATTTAATTTTTCTATTTTAAAAAACTTATAATCTTTGGGGAGGGGGAAGATTTCATTGAGTGTCATGGGAGAGGGTGTGTAAAGTCAGAGAGTATGAAGGTATGGGGTTGAGAGATTGGGCTAAGTTTAATATGACCTACTAGGGAAGTGAAAATTGAGATTGCAAGTGGAGTAGGAGAGTTTATGGGTATGAATATTGGGAGCCAAATATGAGAATGTTGAGGGTGACTAGGAGATGAAAAGGAACAAATGCTCTCGATGGTGGCTAATTTAAGCTCCTTGGAGGGAGGAGGTTTAGGCACTCAAGATTAGTGGTCCAAGAATGTAAGACAAGGAATTGGGGATAGTTATACAATTGCTTTCTGGATAGATAGGTGGACAAGTGATCATAGTCTTATGGAGGCGTATCCTCGCCTATTTGGTCTAGTGGCGGATAAGAAAATAACCGTTAGGGACATGAAGGGGGACAATGAGAGTTGGTATTATGGTTGGCAGAGGGAGTTATTTGCCTTGGAAGAAGAGTTGCTCGAGGATTTATAGGAGATATTACGGGTAGTAGAGTTGGTAGAGGGGATGTAAGATAGGTGAATTTGGGAGGCAAAGGGTGCAAGAAGATACTCAGTAACATCTGCATACAAGATTCTAACTGTAGATAGCTCTCAACAATCAGATGTATGTTTTAATATACTTTGGACCAAAGGAGTACCATCAAAGGCTCAACTTTTAATCTTGAGGTTAGAAGTTGATCGACTATCCACTAAAATGAATTTGTTCAAGCGTGGGATACTACAAACTGATGCAATGCAATGTGTAGTAAGATCATGTATCAAAAATAGTTCTATATGTAACAAATTATTAAGATAGAGTAATGAAGTTTATAAAAGCATTTTTCCATTAAAAACTTTAGCTTTTTTTATCCTGCAAAATTCTCTCTGCGAAATTTATGGCGATTTAGTAAGTTGGTTAGGCGGTGCAAAGGCGATATACGTATCGTGGTGTAGGAAAATCCACTGAGCGAAAATAAAATTTGCTGAGCGAATTTAGCCCAGAGTTTCCAATAAATAATGGTAGCCAAGGTAAGTTTTGAGAAGAAAATTAGTAAAAATTAGAGTTTAGAACAGAGAGAAATAAAACAAATTCTAGTTAGAGAAATAGAGCTTCTTGAGGAAAGGAAAGAAGGAAAAGGATCTTTCAAGGAAGATTGAAGCTTCAAAGACTCTACACCATTTTTGATTAGCCTCTTATCTAGGTAAGGGGAAAGTGAGATTTATAAACTTTGGTGGTGTTAGTCTTAATGACTTATGTGTGTTTATATTTTTTATCAATTATTGCTTTCTTGATCGGTTGGTTTAATTCTTTTTATTCATTATCATTTTTCTTATTATGCTATTGTTTCTGTAGATAATTTTCTGGTCATTTGATTATTTATCTCCAAATGATCTTCTGGTGACTTTCTTCAGATAACCTTTTGGTCATATTGTTATTGTTTCCAAATTTCTACCGGTACTCTAATTATTCTTTCCAGAACTTACTCTGGTCCATTGATTATTCTTTTCAGCTAACCTTTTGGTCATTTGTTCCGGATGACTTTTTGGTCCTTTGTTTATTTGCTTCAGATGTTCTTTTTGATCTTTTACTATTATTCTCCAAATACTGTTCTGGTCCTCTATTTATGATTTTCAATTACTATCTATAATTCTTACATATATTGCATTAATTATTTGTTGATTATTTCTAAATACTACCTTTATTGATACTTTATCTATGGCAAATGGAATCTTACTACTATAACATTGGTTATCATAATAATTGTTCTATGAATCAAGTTTTGAAAGGTTATAATCTTGTGAAACTTTATTGAAACTACTCTGGAAATTGACTATCCTAAAATCTCATATATGTTTGCAAAGGATGATAAGTTAATTGGGAAAGTTTATTTACTAAAAAAACAGATGTTTTATAGATGTTACTCGACGTAATAAAAAGACAAGCTGAGTATGCTTGGTGGTTGTATTTTAACATGATCTCCCACATCAGAAAATATGTCTTTGATTATGAAAAATTACTAAATATAATGTTATTTGAAAGTGATAGGAAGACAAGTTGAGTAGGCTCTATGGTTGCATTTTAATTTGATCTTCTACATCAGAAATGATGTCTTTTAGTAATAAAAACATGTTAATTTTTCAATAAATGTTATTATGAATTTTGAAGAAATTAAAATCTTCTATTTGATGATGATATTAAGCATGATTAATATATAAAGTGCTTTGTAATCTGTGATTGGTGAATGATGTTGTGATTGAGTATAACTGTTATAAGATCCATGACTTGTGGTTGACGAATTAATGTTCTTTGGGAATTTGTTGAGAGGTTGTCAAGTGAAGTTAGCAAAAAGTCTTAGTTCCCTAGTAGAAGTATCTTACAGATGTATGAGTGACATGTTTTGGAAAGTTATGAGGTGGTGTTTCTTAAGATGAAACAAGATTGTTAAAGTATGTCCTTTTCGAACTGAAAGAATGCCCAGCTGTAACTAGCTAGGAAATAGTATGTTGAGACTAGTCAGGGGCTAGGTTGTGTGACTGGTTGGGGACCAACATGTTGATACTGGCTAGGGACAGGATACTGTGACTGGTTGGTGACTAGCATAGTAAGATTGACCGCGGGTCAAGATGTTGTAACTTGTTGGGGACTAAAATATTGAGATTGGTTGGGGGATAAATCTATATGGGAAAATGAGTTGTTTCCTTGAGAAAAATATATTTTTATCAAGTTAGAAAAGGATATATAGTTATTAATTACTTTCCAAAACAAGGACCTTGATGATTAGGGTGAATCGTCTTAGATTGGTCATGAATCCTTACATAAAGTGTAGTGGGATTAAGTTTAGTTTTGAGATAAGTGAGATTGAGTTATATGATAAGAGTATGTGGAACTGAGTCCTAGGTTAAATCTCAGGCCCTCATTGTTTGTTTAGTTTATTAAGATTAACATTTATGGTTTATAATTATCTCACTCCTTTGTGTGTTTTATATGTGTTTCATATATGTTTAGGATGCGAACAGAAGAAGAACCAAATCAATGAGCTGAAGAGAAAAGATATGAGGATTTTCTTTATGCTCGATCTTTTGATTATGAATGATGTTTTGTACTATGTTATTTTGATGTTCGACTAACTTATTTTGTCAAAGGTCGACTGCTCTGATTTATGTTTGATTAGAGTAATGGTAATAGTTACTATATGATGTATTGAAAACATTTTGTAAAAGTAAAGTTTAGTAATGAATACTGTCGTAGGGAATGTGTCTTGGCTAGGAGGATTAAACAGAAGACATGGCTAGGAACGAGCTTCATGAAGACCATTAGGGCCATAGTCTTAAAATTGTGTAAATATTTTGTGTAGATTCTGTGGTATTTTGAGTGGATGCTCTTAGTATTTTTTGGGTCTTATGTATTTTGGCCATTTTCCCCTTATTTTCCTTTATTTTTAGCTTGGGGTGCCATTAGTCATTTATGAGGGGTGTACGGTAGAAGGTGGACCTTTTTGGAGCAAGAGGGTGTGTGAATTTTTAATTCTCACACCCCCTTATTTATTTTTCACACTTCTTAACATACACATGTGCATGAGAGACAAGTGGGATCCCCTTGTTTCCCATTTTAGGCATCATTCACTCTTTCTCTCCTAGGTGGCATTTTTTGAATTCAAATTTGAATTTAAAGGGAACATAGATCCATAATTTTAGGGGCTTGTTTGGATATTTATTTTTCCTAAGCCTTAGCCTAGTTTGGACGTCCATGACCACTCCCCCCTCTATAAATAGCACTCACCTATCACTTTGTAAAGATCTTTGATTATTTTTAATACAATACACTTTCTGTGAGTGCCTTTTCTCTTTACCTTTAAGAGTGCTTCTATGGTTTTTATCAAGGCTCATTCCCTTGTGGCAAGCTTCTACAAACCTAGGCTTATCTCTTGCTAGAGCGGTGCCTCCATCAACCATCTCTACCTTTTCCAAACTTCATCTTTTTCACCTCAAAGAACCACAGGAAGAAGGATCTTAAGAGAGCAATCCAAGATTGCATCATTTTGTTCCACACTTGTTCTAAGAAAATTATGGTTCATCTAATATCAATTGTGAAAATTTATCATATTTTTGTAAATACCTTTAACAAATCTTCCGCATTTTCATAAATAAATTGGGTAGAAAATTGCATCGTTACAATGTGGACTATGTGGCAGGGATGTGAAAATGCAGCAACATTTGTTTGGATAATCTATAGTATAAAAAAGGGTATGGTCAAGACTCAAGGCTTTGCTCCTGGTGGGGTGTTTCTACAACGCTTCATAACATAGTCAAAGGGCATGATTTTCATTTTCTGGAATTGTTTAGTGGTAACTAGATGCAGAAGAAAACATGGTTTACTATCTGGTTTTCGAGACTTTGGCACGTAACAATGCAGTGTTTAACGACAAGGATGTTACTGCTGATGAGGTTCTATGTGCTACACAATTGACCTTCTGAGAGTAGTGTCAAGCAGCAAAAGCTACAACTCATTAATATGTAGGGTGAGTTATGAACCCCTTGTACTGTGTTTGATGATCATGCTCTTGTATGCTTTTCGGTTACTTTGAAAACTTATTACAATTAAAATGCATGTCTTGTGCTTTCTATTTATTAATATTAATTTTTACTTGCTTATAAAAAAAACTTATAATTTTTATACAATCCTAAATATTACTTATATTTCTTCCGCACATATTAATTATTAATTAATTAAATTTTATTATAACTTTTTTCGATAAACTAAAATGATATTATTGATGATTTTGGGATTGAGCACAAGAATTGCTCCATACCAATAAGAATTACAAAATAAAAGAATCATACATAAGCAAAATTGAACTAAAAGTGTGATTTTTTTTAGTAGGATCAAAATATTTTTATTTTGAAATGCAGGACCAAAATGACCGCAAACAATATAGAAACAAGGTTTTATTTAAATAAAAAAATAATCGTAATTTTTACTTTTTAATAAAAAAACAAAATAGGCAGCGAAGTCATTAATAATGTTCTAAATAAGTCAACTACCAAGATCTTTTCGTAGGTGTGGGTTTTACTTTAATTTAATATATATTGGATTTGCTGAGCACAAGTTAAAAACAGGAAAGGAAGTCAAAGAAAATGACGATAAAAGGAACTTTTTTTTTATATTGGATTAGCAATTTTAGACAAAAAAAAAAGTTTTTCTATCAGTCGTAAAAAAGATATGAAATTAATAATTGATCGAGTGGCTATTGCCTAACAAGTTGGGTAGCCCTAGGTGCATGATGTATATCATATCTCACACGAAATTGGTTGACGTTTATCTACTTGATCAAAATGATCATTATTGGTTTGTTAGATTAGGTCTAACATCATTGATTGTTCAATAATAATGTTTATTATCATTCATCACAAATACTATATTTTAATTTTCTCACCCTCACTTGGTTTCAATTTTTTAAGATTATAGATATCTCAAGATAATTCGTTTAAAGTAGAATAGGATTAATATAGCAATAATTTTTTTTTTTAATATTTAATGTAACTATATGTAAGATATTCAACGATTTTCTTAATATTTAATGCTTTAGGTGATGATAACTCATGAGCATAGAGGAATACAAGGAATATACATAGGATGGTGGTGAAAGAATAATATCACAAAATGCTTGGATTGAAGGGAGGACACATTGTTTGGAAAGAAATGACGGGTGGGAAATGATAGACTTTGTGACATATTCAATAAACTACATAGTATTGCAACAGATAAGAATAATATTGTAAAGGAGGACATGCATGATGATATAGAAGAAAATGGAAAGTGAAAGTGGTTATATTGGAATTGGTGAAGAGCTTGATTGACAAGTTGAGAGAGGTAGAAATCAAGGGAGACATAGTAGATGAGCGGGTATAAGAGACAAAGGGAACATATGTATACTTGTAGCATCGACATATAAAGTTTTGGGTGCATAACAATTACCAAAAGGTGATTAATTCTTCAAGGTAGTATGGGAAAAAGGAATCACCTAATTTATAAACTATGGCGTAGAAATGAAAAGGAAAGAATACCAACTATGCAAAGTCTACAACGTAGAAACATCATTAATCATAAGCTAGTTACATGTAGATTGAGCAATGCAATTGCAAAAATTGGGACACACCTTTTCTTAGAATGTAATCAAGCAATGTGTATATGGAACTATGTCTATGGTGGGGTCTTATTATTGCTTGCCAGACAACTGAGACAAGGATAAAAATCATTGCATACAATTTATGGGATTAATATGAGAATCTAAGAACTGCCAAAAAATATGGAGAACAGTATGGTTTATCACACCGTGACACATATCAAACGAACACAATCATAAAATCTTTAGAAAATCAAGTCCAAGAAGATCAAGAAGTAGGTCAACACATTCATATGGATAAATGACTATGGGTACATGAATGGGGTGAAATGTTGTACTAATTTGCGAAATGGATGATGAACCTTGTATAGTGTGCCTTGAGTACCATTGTCACGAGAGGAGTATAAAACTTATATGTATGTGTAGCATATGCAACAACACAAGACACAACAAATACAGATCCAAGAGGAACAAACTTTGACTAAAATTAGAACAAGGAAGGATAGTCAGATATGTTGTAGGGAAGAGAAAAGGAACACCCAGAAAATGATGTAGAGACACAAGCGTATTACCACAAGATGTAAGGAAGACATTCATGGGGTGGTAGATGTAGTACCGAGAGCAAATGCAGAAAAACACACATAATACATAAGGTGTAACATTAGGGGAAAGACAGAAGGGAGACATATGTAAGACCCAAAGCATAGCAAGGGGCAGATGTAGAAACCCAAAAAACAAACCTTAGGATGGGCAGACACATATCATTCTTATGTGTATTTTTAATGGACACATTATGTTATGATCATTTATGATCTTTGATATAAACTTCTAATAGTAGGAAGTCATGAGATTACGGTGGGTTTTAGTTTCTAGTTTTGAAATTTATAAAAACAAAAACTAGTTTTGGTCTTAAGTTTTCAAATGTTTAAAACAACATTGTTTTGATTTTCAAATTTAAAACATTATTTTTAAATATTAACCAAATATAATTTGTCCTCCTTAGAGATAAAAAATCGATGATCGATGACTGGTGGTTGATACTGGAGATAAAGGTTGGAGGTGGCGGCTGATGATCAGTGGTTGGAGGTGGCAATCGATAACTGACACTTGGAGTAACAACTGGTGACCGGTAGTCAGAGGTGGCAGCTTGTGACCGATGTTCAAAGGTGGTGGCCACTGATCGACAGTTGAATGTGATGTTTAATGACCAGTGGTCAAAGGTGGCGATTGGTGATCGCCGGTTAGAAGTGACAGACAGTGATGTCAGTCAAAGGTGACAAACAGTGACCACCGGTTGAAAATGGTGGTTAATGGTGCAGGTGACGTCAAATGATGAACTTAAATAAAAATAGGAACAGAAGTTTCAAAATGAAATTTTATTGTTTTTAAAATTGAGTGAAGATTATTTAAAAAAAATTAAATTAAAATAGAACAATTTTTATCAAACACATTTTTATTTTCAAAATACATTTCAAAACAAAAAAACTAAAAACTCATAACACCCTAAACGAGATCTAGATTAAAGTTAAAACAATCTCACATCAATTAATCTTGACGTTCGTGATTTATTTCATATTTATTTAAGACTTAAATATGTTTTAAGTCTTTATATGTTAACAAATTTTACGTTAAGTTTCTAATAGTTTTTTTTTATTTTGTTTAAAATTCTTAAATAGATATATAAATAAATTTTTAGAACATTTTAGAAGACTCACGGTCTAAAAAATTGTACTAACATAAAACTAAATAAAAAATTTATTAAAAGTCCAGCATAAAAGGTTTGACAACTAAAATACATTTAAACTTTTATTTATTTATTCATACGATACGATCCGATTCAATTATGCACGGAGAGAGTTAAACTACTAAGGGTTGAAGGTAAGGATAAGAATGCAATGCAAGACAAAAGAACCATAGCTGGCTGCCAAACAAATACTATATGAGAATGAGATGGACCCTCCTGCTGCACCAATCACACTGTCACTATTCAATTTAATACAATAATTAACAAATTTATGATTGCCCCACCTAATTAATGATCACTTGTAAATTGCCACCATTTCGTACTGCTGTAATTCCTGCTGTCGCATTTTTTCTCTCCTTTTAATCCCTTTACATATTTATTGTGAATCCAAACGTGGGTATATATATCTTTTATCTGTAAGGACATGATAGATTATGCACTGTTTTACGAGAAATAATTACATTATTCTGCACCATCATTTATTTAGTGGGATAAAAAATATTTTTAATATTTTCATAGAAGAAAATATTGTTCTTATAAAATATATAGAGTTTGAGTGGTTTGGTTTTATTTTTTAATTTTTTAAAAGACTTTTAAAATTATTTTTTAGAATAGAAAAAAAAAACTTGTTTGGTAAGTATTATTTGAAAAAATATGAAAATGAAAAAATTTGTTCATATTTACATAAATGCTATTAATGAAAAATAAAAAGCAACACATTCTCATTTAATTTTAAATTTTCAAAACAAAAATAGAAAACTGAAAAACAAAAAACTACTTATAATTGCTTATGTTTTTAGTTTTTAAAAACTAAAAAACCAAAATTGTTTTAAAAAACTATTTTAAGAAAACAGTAAAGTTTTGATTTTCTTTTTCAATTTTTGAAAAGAGTTTCTAAAAGTAGTTTTCAAAAATTGTTTTTTGGAATAAGAGAAAAAAACTTGTTTGGTAAGTGTTATTTGAAAACTGTTTTGAAGATGTAAAAAAAAAACTTGTTTATATTTACAAAGATATCATTAATGAAAAGTAAAAAAAACATTTCTCATTGCATGCTGAATTTTCAAAACAAAAACAGAAAAACAAAACTACTTAAAGTTGCTCATGTTTTTCAGTTTTTAAAAACTAATGTGACACACTTCTACCCTAAACACTTTATTCATTAAATAAAGAAAGTAACAAAAAATGTATTTATTTAAAATAGTAGGTTTTACGTTTAGGTAAAAGGATTCACATCTCCCAGTATACACTTATTTTAAAAAATTATAATATAAATAAAACATAGCATATGAATAAATACATTAGGCTTTACAAATGAACTCTGCATGATTCTTATTACTAAAACTCGTTGAAATATTGAATAATTCTTATTCATAACAGAAAATATTAAATAATTCTCCCTAGTCCGAAGTCACACCTAATCAGAGCATCCTAACGAAAAGGTAAAGAAAAGTCGAACCATTTATCACTAACAATATCATCAAGATCTTGCTCACCTGAAAGTGGCATTCAGCCCAAACAAAATGCAACAAATAGCAAAGGGGTTAAAATACGTCTCATGCATGTTCAGACACATATAAAGAGAACGACCTGTCAACTAAAGTACAAGAAATAAACATATAAACTCATTTAACGCTCATAATAAAGATTATACATCCACACATAAATTTGTTCATGCTAATGATGCTCATGCATGCTCTCTCAGGTACACACCCAAAGCGGTATTCTTCTACGCTAGTAACACGTAGGTACAACTGTGCAATGCAAAACAACCAAAGAAGATCTGGTCTAGAACACCACATAATGGGCGATCCTTACAAACATTCTTCAAATCTCACACTCATGCATGCTCTCTTAGGTACACGCCCGAAGCGGTGTTTTTCTATGCAAGTAACATGTAGGTACAACCGTCACACTATCCATTTTTATCTTACTCTTTTATTGCATTTGTAGTCTAAATACAATATCTATAGTTGTATTAATGATATGACGGTGGTACAAATTTTATTAGAAAGATAATATCATTATCTGAAACTTTTATCCTTATGTCCAGAGTTAGTTTTATCATTTACTATTTTTAGAAATTACAAACTTACAGCTACTAACCCTAAATCTGATAGTTTGACCTTTACTCACTATTTTATTCATAAATTGAGTTATATACATCATTTTTAAGTGATTCCAAATTTATTGGAAAGATAACATCAAGGACTATAACTTCCATGAAAAACACGAATCCTAATAAGGTCATATAAATTACTTCGCAGAGCTCCCAATACACATATTCTGTTTCGCGCACTTGATGAGAGACTCAGCTTTTCTTGATCCTAAACTGTAGCTTGAAATGTCTATGTTTTTAAAAAATAAACGAAACTTAATTTGGTTAACCATACAGAAAGATATTACCAAAATAGTGAGGCATGTTATACAAAAATTCTCAGATAACAAGTATTCAACTTACAAGGTTCCTAAAATATAATTCTAACTCCAAATCCTGAAACATGCTAGTTCTCTATCTTTTTTTTTATTATCATTACATCCCATAATTGCATTGATAATAATCAATGTTGCTGTCAATTCTCTCAATGGAAGAAAACCTCCAACACCTAACACCTAATTCTTTTTATAAAGAAAACAATTCAAGTAACATATCAATCTTTCAATCACCACATTAATCAATCATTTAATTAAAGTTCTTCATTGTTTAATAATCAATACCATTCATAGAAACAAACAAATAAGTCAATTACATCTAACACAAAGTTCATCCATGGGGAGTCTTAAGGTTCACCTCCACTACCCTATTTCTTATGTAGAAAAAAACAAACAAGTCAATCTCATCTAACACAAGTCAATACTATCCATTTCTAAAGGAGACTTGTGCAACAATCAGTCTACCCCGCTTGCCTTCCTGTCTTTCCTCGTTCCAAAATCCTATTCTTTCGGTACTTGTTTTCTAATCCCTTTCCTAAAAATCTCAGTAGGTCTCAAGGGTACTATAAAATGGGAAAAACATCAATGCCAACATGCTTATTACATCAAAATAATATGATGTTGTACATATACTTCCAAAAATCTAGTAAAATAAATTAATATAAACATCCAATAACTATTCAGGAACACTAAACACATATAAACCCCAATTTCTCTTATATACAACTCAAACACATATCCCCTAATTAATAAAATAAATTGTTACAAACACCTAGTAATTAGTTATGAGTATCAACCACACTTGAATCTCAAATTCTCTTGTGTCTCATTAAGACACATCTTCAATTAACAAAATACATTATTACATTAGATCAATAACACATAAATTCTAATTTGGAAAATCATCCCATAATTCATAATCGTATGAACCAACAGACCAAATCCAGTGATAAACAAGCACACCAAACAATGATTAATCAATGATAACCTTTTGGTCACCAATCCAACAAAATTAATACAAACCTTCATTAGTTAATATTCATGAACCCCAAATATCAAGGAGTTAGAAAAATCAAAAAATTTTTGTTATTCAAATACAAAAATATAATGATAATCAAGACCGACAATATATTCACACAATCATGCATAAAACATATTATTAGCATTCACTGCAGATGTTCATAACCCTTCAATGACATACATAAACAAACCTATTGAAGCTTAGATATCGCTTCACTATCCATCTTCCCTACACATCTCACATAAGAAATAATTTCCCACCCCCTTACCTTGATGAAGAAACAAAGACAAACAAAGATTTTCCTTTTCGGATCCGACGAACCTTTGCCAACATAGAGCTTCGATTGCAATGTTGTTTTCTCCCAAACCAAAGCTTCAAATGCAGATCCAAACGATCAGAATTGAGAGCCACACGTCTGAAACTTACTATTCAATTTCAGGTCTGAACCAACGGTTAATGAATTCGTAGTGATAATATTACAAAAATTGCACAGAGTTTGAGCGGGAATAACTTTCTTTCCCCTTTCTTTTTTTTTTCTCTCTATGGCCTCTCCTTTTTCTTTTTTTTCCAAGCTTCCAGAAACTCTAGGGTAAAATGAAGCAAGATTCGTCATACCTCTTCTTCCCTTCCCATATAACAACCCTAATGGGTCAATCTCATCCAACTTATTTATCTTATCATTTAACCCTTTTAACTTGTAAGAAGTAAACTCATACTAATAATATAAATATACCCTTCCTTATTATCATTGTTTCCGAAAAATATTTATTTTATTATTTTCTCTACTAATAATATGTATATACTTTAGCCTCTTTAGATAATTAATTATAATAAATAACTAAATTTTTATTAACTAATTCAATTAACTTAAAATAATTAAAAATACCTTCTTTATGAAAACTAGATTTTTAAAAATCAGAACTATTTTCAAAAACTGTTTTAAGAAAACAGTAACCAAATGAGTTTTTTAGTTTTTAAATGCTAAAATACTAAAAACAGTTTATAAAACTATTGTCAAATAAGCACTAACTAAAATATTTTTTTTAATATTTAAATACTAAAATACTAAAATAGTTTTATAAAACTATTGTTAAACAAACACATAATCTCATGAGAAAAAATTAAAATACTTAAGGGGCTTTTTAGTTAGAGTATTTTAAAATAAAACTGACAAAATTATTCCACGAATACAAAAGAAATTAGGAAGCATGCTTATACTCCCAATATTTTCAAGGAAAATTGTTAAAAAACCGAAAATTAGTTTTTAAGATTTGAAAAACTGAAAAATATATTGTGATCTTCAACTACATTAAGTTTTCCTTCCTTTTTTGCCGCCCTGTCACGTCTAATTCTCCTTCTATGCTTTTCTCCCCGACCTTCGACACCCTTCTATCGACATTGCTCCCACCTCTTTCATGTCCCATACTCTGAGCTTTGTACCTCTCCTCTTTGTTGCCACCACTGCCATCTTTGACGCTCCTTCAGCGCCTCTCACTTTAACATCAGTTATCTCTCTGTTGTTGTCGTTGTCACCTTTTATTCTGCTTCGCATCTCGCATGCTGACATCCACCACCTCTTCATTGTGGTCGCCACCACCTTTCACGCTCCTTTTTGCACCTCTTATCCCGACTTTCACCACCTTTCCTCCTCTTCATTTATTGAAAATGAAACTTTTAAAAAAAATGAATATTCTAAACAATATTTTCCAAATTTGTATAGGAAATAGAAAATTTAAAAACCGAAAACTATTCCAAAAAATTAGAATTGTAACTAAACCATCAGAAGCATCTATAATGTAACTTTGTATTTCAGGCACCCAACTTTAGCAGGGTAGAATACTAAAATTAATACTCATTAATTCTTTTCTTATTTCTTAAATATCTTCATCTTTGTTTAAAAACTTAAATTTTGGGAGTAATATTTATTTTTTTACAGGGACAATTTTTTATTAAATACAATATAAGTAAAAAATACTTTGTTTTAGGGAAATTGCCTCCAGTCTTATACTTATATCCATCCTTTGTTTAGATGAGGCTAATAAATTTGATTTTAAATTAAATTGATTTTGCAAATTTAATTATAATTTTAATTTTCAGATGCTCTAATTATGTTTGAATATTTTTATTATACAAGCAAATTAATAGTAAAATCTAGTATAATTTTTTTATACAACTTATAAATTACTCAAAGTCGTTTCAATCTAAAATTAATTATGGACTCAAACTCATTCTTATTCTTCTCCAATAGGAAATAAAATATATCATCTATGTCTCAACCAATAATAATTTATTATTATGATTTGACCAAACATATTTTGTACGGGTGTTTCAAACCTAATCAAACGAAATTTAAAACTAAAAATTAAAACTGAACCGCAAAAAACCGATTTAGTTTTGGGTGATTTGATTCAATTTGTAGTTTGTGATCTTGAAACCACACCAAATCAAATAAAATTAAACCAAACCAAACCAAAGAAAAAATTGATTCTTAGTTATTTTAACGAATTCACAAGAAGACATATACAATGATGTACTTATTACTTTCTAAGTTTCTATAATTTTGAGGATTTTTAATTAATATGTATTAGTTTATGCATAAATATTTTTACAATATTATTTAATTTAATTTCATTGGATACAATTTGACTACAATATGTAAAATTTAATATTTAAATAATTGATTGTTTATACTTTAACTTTAATAGTTGCTACATTTATATAATTTTATTGAGAGCGAGTTAACTTTTATAAAATTTGTAAATAAAATTTTTCAATATATATTTTAATACTTAATAATAGAAATTTTAAAATGCAAATGAAAAACCAAATCAAATCAAATCACAAAAGATTAGTTTGAAGTGATTCAAATATTAGAATTAATTTAAACCGAACTAAACTCTAGTATATTTTTTTTTTAGTTTGGTTCAGACTAATTTTAGATTTAAAACCGCATTAACCGCAAACTCACATAATGCTTTGTATAATTTGCTAAATGAATTAATTAATATCTTCTTTAAATTTGATTAAATTTATTAATTAAATATGTCATATGATTATTAATTGGGACTGTGTTTTTACAACTTTATCATATGATTATTAAATTCTAGCTTGTCTTACTTTTTCTCTAATCGTGTCAAAATTTATTACATGCGTGAGTGTATGACTGTTTCAGTTTCAAAACTTGTGCACCAAAATTGGAAAGAAGGAAATTTGTAGCCAAACCATAAAAAATGTAAACAATATTTTTTATTTGACCGACATATACCACTAACATGATTATATATATAAGACTAATTCTCTTGTAAATATCAAGATGGAGAAAAGTGCACGTCACTATAATTTATTTATCATTTTTAAAAATTATATAACCAGAAGTGATCGATGAGATGTAGTACCTAAAAAGGAATCAATAACTCAAACAAAAAAGTTCAAATGAGGTTTCATAGCTAACATGATAAATAAATTTCCCACGTGCATTTTAAATTGTAGAATTTATATGTAAACTTTGACTTTCTATCCCTATCATTTTTTTTGGTTGTTGTAGAAAAATGTTTGACTATGTCTTCAGTCAACTAATTAGTTATTGTGTTTTTTTTAGTTACATAAATTTTGAAGCCTTAAATTTGACAGATCACATGTTCAATTTAAATGGAAAAAATTTCCATATAAGTTGATCCACACGTTTATTGATTAAAATATTGTGTATCTATTAACAAACAATAATTAATTTTTGTTTGAGAACATGTTTTAAACTTATAATGTAAAATTCCTAATTATGATTTAAAATATAAAATTTATAATATAAATAATTAATTAATTCTAAACAATTTAAATTGAAAACTCATAAAAATATCATGTATAGACTATATGTGAAACCCCTATTTTTATAATCATATTATTATATGATCTATTTAAATTTAAATGATAAAGAGTAGTTTTGCTCGTGAAAAACTTATAAAAATAAGTGAATTATAGTATATAAAATATTATTACTAAAATTTATAAATTCTATTTTCTTTGGATATTAGCAGATTCAAATTCGTTCAACAGAATCCAATTCGCTCAGTAGATTCGTCACAGAAACAAATACATTTTTTAAAGAAGAAATTCGCTTAGTGAAGATGTTTCGCTCAACGAAAATCATCCTGATCTAGAAATTCGCTTAGCGAAACTTCCATGACTAAGTGAAGTAAGACAAAAATAACTAAATTTTGAAGAACTTCGTTAAGTGAGACCTTCGTTGCTCAGCGAAAACATTTTGTATCTACTTTCACTTAGCGAGCGAATTTTCTCTCAGCAAAAATGTTCAAATTTTGGCTATAAATGGGAAAACTATTTGCGACATGAGAGGAAGAAAAACAAGTTCTAAAGTTTTGGGATTAAGATTCAAAGGTTATTCCATAAAAATACATTAAGTAGTCTATAAAAGATAAAGAGTAACCTTAAAATTAAATAACTATTAGTTTTCATGACTTCAATACTTCATCGAATTTGCAGAGGTGGTTGTCGAGGATGCGAGATGATCATCGGAGATACAGAAGTGAATGTGAAGACACAGTTAAGTGATAATGGTCTAATTAGTGCTGGGGTGGATGCGAGATGATTGACAAAGTTGCTAGGACCTTGCTTCTAAGTTTAGAGAATGTGAGTTCACAGTATTAAAGCTAATTCAATTTTGAGTATGAGAGTGAGGGAGAAAGACCTAGTATGAGACGAGCAAGCTAATGTTGGGAATTGATGGTAGGAAGTTGCTTGGACTATGAGTTTTTTTATTTACTATTTTCACCATATTCAATATATATATATATATATATATATATATATATATATTATTGTATATATAAGGCATATCATATGAGAGTATGGTATCTTATTTAAGAGTGAGAAGAACAAATCTCAGTCATTGAAATAAAAATTAATGGATGAGATTAAATCGTATACATCCACTCATTCTCTCTCTTCTAGCATTTATTATCTGTAATTATTTTTTTTCTCTTATCTCTTAATGACTGAAAATTTTCAAATATTATTCTACTTCTCTCTCAATGGTTGAGAGTTGCTTCTCTAACTATCATATAAATTAGGCTTTTTCAATCATTAATTTTTATTTCAATGACTAAGATTTGTTCTTCTCATTCTCATATAAGATACTTTACTTTCATATGATATGTCCCCCTCTCTCTCTTTATAAATATATAAACATTAAATATTATATAGGTCGGATCGGTTCATGAATAAAAAAATTTGCATAGTTCAAATCTACGAACTGATCCGATAAAGGTTGAATTTGATTAAATTTGATTTGATTATATTCAGATTAGTTTATTGATCTAATGATTGATTTTGATGACCGTATTTATGGGTCGACCTAGATCCATGAACAACCCTAAATTTGAGTAAGGAAAATACCATGAGTTCAGTATACTAGAAAGTCAACAAAACTACTAGAATACACCTACAAAATGCAAACTGCAACGAAATGAATTTTAAAAACACGAGACTACCACAACACCATTCCATATGGTATTTCCTATTTTTGTTATTGGCAATGGGCATAGGTGTGTGCATGTGCATAAGTGTGTATATATATATAGTTAATGGTATAAGCAATAGGCTGATAAAAATAGCATTAAAGAATTTGAGAAGGAGGCATACAACTCAAATCATTTAAATAAACAACAAACATATAGTCAAATAAAGTATGAAAAATAACTCTAGCTTAGTTTGTTGACAAGCCTAGCTTAGCCAATCCGTTAACTAGCAAATTTAATTCATATGAAACAAAATCAAAAACTACAATTTTGGGTTTTTCCACTACTCCTATAGATATGCTCTACTATGAAAAAATATACATGATCAATAGAGTACCCATCATTCATTCGCTTAATGATATTGAGAGAATTTGATTCAATAGCAGGTTTTAAAAAAACCATCCTTGTAAACAATAGTCAAAGCTTGAAGAATAGCCAATAACTTAGTCTTGTCTACTTAACAATAAGGGATCTTACAGGAGAACCCAAGTACAAACTTATCTCAGTAGTCACCGATGAGTGTAAAGTTTTCTACACTACTAATGGCAAGTGCAGCATAGAAATCTCTCAAGTGCATAAATGAATACTTTTTACTTATACAAATGGAAAGGATAAAATTTATACTAACAACTACTGACATAAAAATCAAATAAAAGCATAAGGAAATAAAGTAAGCAGTTACATAAAAGAGATTTACTTGGGTCTTGATTTCACTAAACCATCCTTCAAATGCATAAATGAACTCAAAATCATCATTCATTACTATGCAAGGAGCTAAGCTATTTGAGATTTAGACTATCGATCTCTCGCACAATCTGAAGTCAAATAACTTGCATTAAGAAAAAGAGCTTAAGATGAATAATGGGTTTTACTATCTCTCAAGCAATAAATCACATTTGGAGCTCTTCTCATTTTACAAGTCAAAATCCTCTCCTGAGCTTATTCAAAAAGTAAAATCCATGAAAGAGAAAAAAATAAAGCAAAGGGTAAAAAGAACACTAACATTGAATAACAAACTTTGATTAAAAGAAAAAAACTACACAAGAGTTCAAGTTTAGTTACATCAAACCCCAACAAATAAGAAACCTAACTAACCATTAGAGTGGATGAAAGCGAAGAATGGACGAAGATCGGGTTTGGAGTGTGCCCTAGGTCAGCAAGGTGTGTAACCCCTTTCTAGATCTAAAAAACACCTTTTTAAAGACATTCAACACGGAATACAACTACCCAACGATGATGAGTTGACCGTTGGGCGCCAATTCATCGCGAGCACTGGGTGCTCACCGACATGGGGACCAAGTCATCCGAACGCTAGGCACTCACTTTATGGGTGTTGGGCGATGACACAAGTGAAAATAATAACTCTGTTAGCCTGCACTGGGCACTTTGAATGTGACCACTGGGCATTAAGACACTGCTACAACACCAAAAAGCCCAATTTATTTGACATTCCTTTGGTCTTTCTCAAAGTCTGTCTCTACGCAAAAAAAAAAAACACAAGAAAATAAAGGTAAAATGTGCATAAATGTAAACCTTAGACTAATTCCTTATTAAATCTAATTTTAAGGGAAATATGAGAAAAAACAAGGCCTTAAATGAGAAAGAGTTAGATAATTTAGACAGTTATCAGACTCCCCAAAACTTAATGTTTTACTTGCCATCAAGCAAAAAATCCTTTAGTGGGAACAACAAGCAACACAAATAATATGTATGCTAACACAACACTAACACAAAATAAAACAACGAAAAAATTCAATTAGGATATAATGCAACTATGGTAAACACATATGAACAACATAACAAAAACACAGTCAAGACTCATATCCTACACTTTATTAGAAATTGCAATGATTGAATGCTCAACACAATATTATCAATCAAAACTATGGTGCCCACAAAGAAAAGAATGATCACCTTGCAAAAGTCAATTCAAGTGGCAAGCTATGTAAATCATAGAATTTCAAGCAAACTCCCCAATAAGGTGTTTCCTCTCCACACAATTGTATAGGGATAAAACATTTCACTCATGCCACATAAGGCAATCACACATATTAACTTTGCTTTTATGCATGGAGGCACCTGGATCTTGCTGTAGAATGTCAAAACGGGATCCACTTAGTTACGGCTTCTTGAGTAGCGGAGTATTATTTTGTTGGGTACTTGGACCCACCTTTTTCTCCTTAGGACAACAACCTTGATTTTTCATTTATTAATTTTTGCAAGAATCCATGGGCCATAAATGTTCGATATCTCCTTCGTTTTTGTAATAACTGAAATCATTGAATACACATATTTACATCATTTACTCCACTGTTATTGCCAACAATATTTAAATTATAATTAACCTAATTAGCATTCGTTTCAAATGAGTTCCCCGATGATAATTACAGTGGTGTATCTTCCTCTATCTTCCCAACATTTGGTCTAATAACTTCAAGCATGTCCACCACATAATTAATGTCTTTGTGCCCATAATGACCACAATATAAAGAAATTTTATGGAGTCCTCATACTACATCTAAAGCAAATAACCCTCTGTAATGACTTTAGATTATAAAGGTTCATTAAGATCAAGTTCAATACAAATTCTCGCATATTGACCTGTCAATTGGATTGTAGTGACATGATCAGTCTTCATCATGGTACCCAATGTTCCACCAACTCTACCTAAAAATTCATCATTATGCAATATTCTATAAATGGGTTCGGAATGTGAACCTAAACAACTAACTTTTTGGAAATCGCCACATTTTCCATGAAGAAAGGTCTCCAACACTACACCAAAATATAATGATCATTCACCACCCAAGGTCCCTCAAAGATTGTCCTGTTATAAAATTCTCATAAGAACAGAAAAGTATTTGATAATAGCTTTAAGGCATATCAATGATTTTAATAGAACCTTTCTTTGCCCAATAACACTCGAGTGTTGCTTCCAACAAATGAAACTCTTCTTCCCTAACATAATCACCATAAGTGATCCTTTTTAGGATTGTCACCACTTGTGAAACTCTTTGTCTGAAATAGGAATCTCCTTGAATCTTGCGATATCTTCCACTTTTAACAAAGTAGGTAGAATCTTACTCTCTAACTTACTAATGCATCTTCCATCAAACTAAAAAAATACAACTTGTCCATCTTTATTCGAACACTTAGATTTGTAAGAAACATTAGTCCTCTTCATGGGAGGGGAGATGGGTGCTTTATTAAAGCAAGGAACCTCTTCCTCATTAACTACTTTATGTTTGACTTTGTAGTTACTCCTCACAAGTAGGTCCTTTATTCTTTCTCATAAGCCTCTCTCAAAACCCCTAGTAGAGTTCTCGTTTTTTCATCACAATGATATATAAATATAAGAATTTGTATGAATAACACAAACTGATTTTTATTACAATGTTATGAGTAATTTAGTGTATTAGCTTTATTAACTTTATTTAAATATTTTGTTGTATGCCAATCTTAAAATGCATGTGTTATGAAATAAAGAATGAAAAAAATTTAATTATACTTAGATGAAATTCTAATATTTTTAAATTATTTAAAAAATAATTATGCTAAATAGTATAATTCCATTAACAATGAATGACATAAAAAAACACAAAAAAGAAGTTTAAATATTTTTTAAAACTGGATAAGCAAAATCTACTAAGAAAAGTTAAAAAAAAATATATTTTACCCTAATAGAAATACTTATTTTGTTGTTTTTATAATTGTTGTTATTACCAAAACATCATAAAAAAAGTTGAAAACAAAAGTTAAGGCCATCTTTGGGGTGATTTTTGGTGTCCAGTTTTAAAATTTATAAAAACAAAAACTAGTTTTGCTTTCAAGTTTTTAAATATTTAAAAATAACATTGTTTTGATTTCTATATTTAGAATATTGTTTTAAAATTTAAGCCACATTAGAATCTTTCCTTTTAGAAACTAAAAATTGATGGGCAATAATCGATGATTGGAGGTGGCAACCAGGCAAAGGTAGTGGTCGATGACAACCAGTCAAAGGTAGTGGTTGGTGACCGAAGGTGGCAACTGGTGGTAGTCGATCAGAGGAAGTAGTCAGTGAGCAATGATCGAAAGTGGTAACTGGTGACTATCGATCAAAAATAGGGTTAGTGGTTGTCAGTCAAAGGTAAATGTCGATAATCGTAGGTCAGAGGTAGTGATTTATGGTGACAAGTAACATCAAATAATGAATTTGAATAAAAATACAAACAAAAACCTGAAAACTAAATTTTATTATTCTTAAAATTGGTGAAAACCGTTTAAAAAATAACTAAAATAAAATCAAAGCCGTTTTTATCGAATATGTTTCTATTTTAATACATTGTAAAACAAAAAATTAGAAATTTGAAACACTCCGAAGGGATTCTTAACAACTTTTATGGTGCAATGGTTTGTGTTTGTTTGATTGAGTGACTTTAATGGTAGACTGCATTAAACATATTCGTAGGAGCATGGGACAACAACAATGAATAGAACCATCATGCAATGCAACACAGCAGATCAAATACGCATACACTAACTATACTTGCAGAAAGGTAAAGTATGGTGCTTTACCTACAAGGCATATTTTGTCCATTATAGTTAGGGTGTATTTGGAAAAACTAGCTAAAAGTTGAAAAACTGACTGAAAGTTAAAAAGTTTGTTGAAAGCTGAAAAACTAGTTGTAAGTATTTGATAAAACTAATTGATCAACTAGCTCAAAGTTTTAAAATGACAAATAAAGGCATAATTTATCTTTAGATCAACAATGATGTATTTAAAATATTTATAACATATTTTAATAATATAAATTAATTATATATTTAAATTATAAATTATTGTAATTAGATATTTAAATTATAAATTTCTATAATAACATATTTAAATTATAAATACATATTTAAATTATAAATTTATGTAATTAAATATTTAAATAATAAATTACTATGATTAATATTTAAATTATAATTTATATAATCAAAGATATAAATTTTAATTACATATTTAAATTATAATTTTCTATAATTATACATTTATATTATAATTATTAAAGAAGAGAGAAATGAAGAAGAAAGGTTGTATAAATGATGAAAGAGAATTAGTAGGAGACAATATATTAATCAACAAAGGATAAACATATAAGAATAAAATCAACTAGTAGCTTAAAAAATGAGATCTTTTGAAAAAACTACTTGGAGTAGTTTTTTTTTAAAAACTAGTAACTCCTAAAAAAATTCCTAGATTTTGCTATTCATACAGAGGTGAAATCGTTTCAACTACCATTTCAAGTAGCTTTTTAGCTTTCAGCCACCTAAAATGGAAAACCAAAAAACATTATTAAGAAAATTTTGTTTTTTTTATAATTTCCCTTCCCAACCCATCCAAACATTATTAAAACAAAATAATATTTTTGTTTACCCCTTTATGTGAAAATTAGGGAACAAATCTCCAACCTTAAGTAAGAGATTTAAGTGTTGAACCAAAGTCTTCTTGACCTGAAGACCACTTTCTAACAAAACATGTGTTGCCAGTGATGAATTCAAGATCTGGTTTAGTGAAGATAAAAAAAAAAAAACTAATAAGAATTGAAAAATAAAAAAAAAAATCATGTGCGAGAAAGAAACCAAATTAAAAGAAAAAAAAGGATAAAATTAGACTTTTAAGTTAAATATTTAAATAAAAATTATAAATACATAAGTTAAATGACAAATTAAAAACAATTAGTTCAATTATATAAAATTAAGGAAAATAAAATATAAACAACTGGAGAATACTTAGTTAAAACATATAAATTAAAGGGTGTAAAGTTTAAAAATATTAAAAATTAAGAATAATATAGGATATTTAAATATATAAAATTACGAAAAAATATTTATATGGTAAATTTTTAAAATTAAGAAAGTGCATCTACAGTTGTCAAATATACGTAGAAGGGTGTTGTTAGGTGGAGAAAACAAATTTTAATAAATATGGGAAATTCTGTTTATATTTATTGGGCCTCGAAACATTATAGTATTGAGCCAAAAGACAAAGGATTCAAGGGAGGTCTGGTAAGTCACGATCGAGGGGGCAATATTAAAAGGAAAGTCAAACTAGTTTTGAGAGAGGAAATATGGAAAAAGGCTGCATACAGGACAAAGAAAAAAGGGAATTCTTAAGATTTATACAAATATCCCTCTCGAAAAGAAAAGACGAGGAAGCCAATTACTCAAGTCAAAACTTTAGTATTTTTCAGCTACAAAAGTACTTGAGAAAGAGACACCAAAACCAATATGTTCGAGTTACAATCCAAAAAGAGGGATCTAGATTGCAAGATCGAATGCATGTACTAGAAGTGAAAAGGATGTAGCGGATAAGATTAATAAGAGGAGTTCGACATTCAAAGAAGTCAATAACCAAAATCAACACATGGAATTATTATCCATTAAAGGTAGTTATTAGAAGTTGTAGAGTTTATAGGAAGTTTATGATCGTTAAATAATAAAATAATATTTGTAGGGACAAGTGTCTGTTAGAAATGCTTCTATAAATACTCTTTACATTTGCAAAAGTCGTGGTTAGAACATTTCATAAACACCTTGTAAAACTCAAGATGCCTAGACATGACAAAGGGTGAAGAGATAAACATGGGTATTCTTATCACTTGAGGAAGGTTTATTCTACAATTTCCCTTTATTGCATTCCTTTACATTTCATGCATTTTCTGCGTATTTGAACTTTGAGGTTGTCTTTTTAAGGTTTATATTGCTTTCATTTACATTTTTTGCATTTATCGCTTTGATATCAAGTTTCAAGATCTTGTATTTAAAGATTATTTTACCGTTTATCTTTTCATGTGCATGTTTTTATTACTTTTGAAATTAGGTCTTTCTTCCATTAATGTGTAGAAATGCTCTAGGAGTACCTACTTTTCTGTAAGCTAAAGATTAGATTGTCATTCAAGTATTTGGTTATTAATTACTATTTTGACTAAATCATGAACGAATTATATAATATTTCAATTTTATAATGATAAATTTATATTATTTTGTAGTAATTTAATTTTAATTAAAGTGTTAATTAAAGAGAAAATTTAAAATATCAAACCGCCACAACTTACATTTTAAAATTAAAAAGATGTCACATCTAAATAATCTATTCTCTAATAATCATATTTTATTATTGAAGGTTTGTCTTGTTAAATTTAAAACTAATAATAAAACATTTGTATTTAGATAATATGTTAATTATTTATACATAATTTTAAGTTTTACTTGTAAATATCTAATTTAATATTTTAATTTATGTATAAATTTTATTTTAATTTAATAGTGTCATTATACAGAAATTTTAAAACATCAAACTGTCACGATATATGTCCTAAAATTTTTAGAATTAAATAGATGTAATATCTAATTAATTCTTTCTCTAATAAAAATTAAGATTTGTCATATTTAAAAATTAAATATTTAATAATTATTATACATCATATTATAAGGTAGGTAATGATTCATGTTATAATTTTAGACAAAAAATAATATTAATTGTTGCTCTACTTAATCAAGGGAGAAATTTAACTATACTGAATTGTTACCATTTGTATTCTTATAACTTTTGGAAAATCAAAAAGATGTGAGCCTAATTAACTTATTTTTCATGATAATTAACTCGATTAAATACTCTATTTTTAAAAATATATTAACCTCTTGATTCATTCTAAAATAAGCTTATTAAAAGTGAGTATGTAAATAAATCTTTCCGAAAAGAAATTATTATTTTTCGTCAAATCTTATCGAAAAAAAAACAAACACAAAAAAAATTAAAACTTACTATTAGATAAACTATGAAAAATTTTATATATATATATATATATATATATATAATATAATATAATATGCAAGATTTAAAATAAGAATCGATGGTAACAGACTAGTAGGTAAAGGAAAGGACCATCACAAGCTAATAAAAAGAAAAAGGAAGAGATAAAATGACTAGTAAAACGGTCAAATGACATTCCAATGGACTCTTCATTTTTATAGTTCTCCTTTCTGTCTGTGCTTGTTCTTCCTATTCTACAAAAAAAATGACATGCCAATAAAAGGAAATAGGAAGGCGTGCTAACGTTTAAATCATATGTCAAGTCAAAGAGAATAAATAAAAGAAAGAAAAAAAAGGTAAACATAGTGTCAATAAAAAAAAAGAAAAAGAAAAACTAGTATATAAAGGATAAGGGTAGTAGTTAAAGTGTTAAACCTTTCAACTCTCACGGGGTTAAAAAGACTTACATATAAGTTAGAAAGGTATTATTGCGGCTAAGAAAGAACAAACCATGTAAAGATTAGAGAGAAAAAGTTAACATTGTGTGTATGGATTCACAAGGCAAAGAATTTAAATCACATTAAATTTAAAATTTTTTCATTCAAATGACTTTATTATTTAGATAAAATAATTCAAACGATTGAATTTTAATTTTTTTTATAGAATATTTCAATTCCTATTAAAAATAAAAATTTATTTTACTAAATAATATTTAAAAAAAATTTATTCTTTTTAAAAAATAATATAAATTTTTTGTTTCTAAAAACAGTGATGCTTTTATAATAAATAAATTGAAAAATCACAAAAGTAAAAACCTTATATAATTGGTTTTATTTTTTTTAAATATATTATGCTTTTACATAAATAAATGACAAAATTTATTTTATTTTCTTAACTAATCTATTTTATAAATTCTACTTAATAATTTATTTTATATTTTAATTATTATAATTATTTTGTTAACTTATATAAATGTTATACTTTTAAAATATAAAATATAATATTGATAGGTTAGCGGGTCAGTCCACTCCATTTTTTGTCTGCTAAATTGGCGGCTAAACAGATCAAAATAGACAAACAACTGAATACAATAGTTTGACTCATAAAAATGAAGATCAATTGACCAGTCAACCCACTTGACCCACCCTGTTTTTGCCACTCCTAACCGATATCTAGTAAAAAACATAAGCTCAGTTGATTTTAGTAAAAAAAACCTAGGTTTGAAAAGTTTCAAATTCTTATTTTTTAAAGGAATTTAAAATTCTACAATTTTAACTAATAAAAATGCTTTCTAAAATACCTAAAATTTTAAATTCTTTTAAAATTCTTATTCAAATAAGATATTTTATCATAAAGCATTTGAAATCTAAAATAAAATGAATTACTCTCTTAAAAACTTTCCATCCAAACACAATATAAATGTGTCTTTTAGTTCTTCTTGTCTCAATCTTCTGTGAGGATTGTTACTTGCTTTATGTCTCTCAAATAATACTTACCCCTTCTTTTTTCCTGTTCTCTCCTTCCCCCAAAAAACCAGTCCCCTCTATCCTTCTTTTTTCTTTTATTTATGCTCACACTCATATTTTATCTTATCATTTCAAAAACAAATTTGCATAAAACAAAATTATGATATTTTGCTTTATGTTTGTAGTATAGTCTATCTAGGTTGGTGGTTGAGGAATGGTGTACAAAACCCGTATAATCTCATGGTAGAGCGGTCGTGTTGGAACAAAAAGGAAAGAATTTGGAAAACCTAGTAAAATAAATTTTTGGATTATCTAGAAAACAGTCTAACTCTACTCTGATATTTGTTTCTTGTAACGGTTGATTTCATACTTTTTCATCGTCACTCTCTTTTTTTTTATATTAAATTTATTTTCTATATATTTTTTATTTTTATTGAGTGTATTATATATTTTTTTAATGAAAGCTTAATAAAATTCTTTAAATATTTTAAATAAATAAATAATAATAAAAAAGAATAAAAATAAAAAATAAAAAAATTAAAGACGAATAAAATTGGTATTCACAGTAATAAAATATTCGTTTCTTTTTTTTTAATTTTTTTTAGTTGTTTCTCTTTTACGATAATGACTATTTTTCTTAGATAAATTAAATTATATTTCTAGATTCTACTTTAATAATATAATATTTCTTAATGTTGCTCTGAGTTTCATCCTTTAGCTACCACTGTAAAGGCTAAATACGATAAAGGCCACATTATTTTTATAATCATGGTATTAGTATGCAATAATCATTGTAGATAATAACAACTTACATTGCCAAAGATCCTGAGTACATATAAAGTGGGTTCCTTTCAAGAAGATTAATTTATTTCACATTAAAGTGACATAATTGCATCATCTGACCACTTGATTCAGAGATATAAAACATTATACCCTATATCAACTAATGTTGCTATATAATCACCTGAATAAAGAAGGTAATACCTAACAATTGTGCAACCCCCAACTTAGAAATTTGTTGTTATGCTTTAGGGGCTTCTTTTGCTTCTTTTTTTTTTTTATTTATTTGTTTTTATTACTTTACTTTTCTTATTGATAAACAATCCACGTGGTAATGGTGAAATTTTCATAATATTATAACTATCAATAATTTTTTATAATTACATTAATTTATTTTTAATCATTTGTGTTGTAAAGTTAACTATATTATTTATATATAAGTTAATCACTCTATGTCGATATCATTAATAACCTTGTGACATTATTATTTATATACAGATAATTGTATATTATTCTATTTATTTATCATTACACACACATTTTATTCTTTTTAAATCTTTAATTTTTTTTTGGGATGGTAACTGTATCAACCCAAATTCCTACCTAATTCAATTATGAATTGTGTAGAAAATTTGTCAAAGGTAAGTAACAATATTTATGAAAACTTTCAAAACTTGAAATAATATAAAAAACAATAATCTTCTTAATATAAATATTAGAGAAATATTCATTACAAAATCAATGTTTGTACAAAATATCTTGATACATCATAACCACATCCCCAAATGTACCTAATTTAAAGCAGTGTACCTTTGATAGAAAATGAACTAAAGTAACTTAACAATAACATCATTAAATAGAATTTCAAGCATATAGGAAATCTTTAGCTATTCCCATCTCCACTGACTAATGAGACTCTTCTCCTAATCATATTAAAGACACATGAAAAGGAACATACAAAGAAAACACACAGAAGAGTGAAATAATTATAAACTATAAATATTACTATTAATAAACTATATAGACAATGAGGGTCTAGATTCATCATAGGACTCGATTTGTCAAAATCTCAACATATAATTTCATCTAATCCTTCAATTCTACTTGACTCTAAATATGGATTCATGACCATCCATGATCATTCACCTCAACTATCAATGATCTCATTTGGAAAGTGATTAGTAGTCGTATATCTTACCCTAGTCGGTAAGATAATCCTCTCGAGAGTTTGAGTTATCTGCCTGACTATTTGTCCATTACAATTATTCACGAATTGCCAATCGGGATATATACCCCTCATAAGCGACTACAAGATATACTTTACCAATCATGAGATGCTAAGCATTTGTCGACTGTTTTAAATAAACGAATATTCCACTCAACATTCCCATGGACTCCCCAGAATGTCATTTAACTTATGAAACATTCTCGATCCAAGTATACACAATAATCATCTGAATATTAATATACTTAAAACAAATCCAAAGATATCCAATTCAGTCTTTCATCTTGAAATGTATCAAGTTGTGGCTTACCAAACATTGTACTAGTGTATTTGCATAGTACCACTACCATGGAACCTAGACTCTTCACTGTGTTCTCCTCGTTACACCTCACCACATTCTCAAGGAATACTAATTTTAACAACCATAAATTATTTAACATCATCAATCATAATATAAGTATCACAACTTTGTTCATGCCGCATAATTTATAGAAGAAACTATTAGAGATAGAAGGTAATAGAAATATAGAATTTTCTATATAAGTCAAATGACACTTATGTAAAATTTAATTTGATCATTTTAGTACTCCATTTTTTATTTTTATCTTTTTTCTCCTTTTTTTTTTTCAAACCATTTTTTGTTTTAACCTCTTTTTCTGATTTCTTTCTCTTGATGCGTGACTTTTCACAAGGTATGATAGCAAGATGAGTCATCTTGTGCTAATTCATTGTTCATTCCCTCTCTTTTAGTTCTTTGGCTTTTTACATTTTAGTTTCTTGCGTTTTCGGAACATTCGTGGCTTCCATTGACGGATCCAATTGCATCACTCTCCAAACTGCCAACTTAGGCGTCTCCAATAACCGGAAAATCGGTTAGATCCACCATTGGTCTCCGATTCTCACCAATCTTTGTCATGTTTTCGGTCTCCACCTCCAATCCAAACAGAGTCGTATTACTTCCTTTTCCTCCTTAAGGTTAATTCTCCTTTCCACCGGCGCGGACAATCTCCATGATTACCGAACAACTCCATACCGATTGTGCCACGAATATCTCCTTTTATAGCGTCATTTTAAGGTCCTCTCTTCGTTCTCCAAGTTTAATCTCGAAAAATTTTCTATTACACATGTTAGGGTTTGGAATAAAGTCCATGAACCTTGATCTGGAATAAGATTATAAGTTTTGTGGTTTTGGAATTTAAGAGGGATTCTTGTTGTGCTTGTGTACTAGGTTGTCGTTGGAGTTTTTTTTTCTGGTGTTGAATTTTGTGTTTGGTTGTTTGGTTTGGAAAATTTAAATGGCTGCAAAGTTGGAATTCGAGCCTCTGATGTTTCCAATCCGAGAGAACAAACAGAGAGAAATATACTGAAAAATTGTTAGATTTCAAGGGCATCCGTATATGGAGTTACGTGAGAATGGGAAGAAATTCTTTTATTTCTGCATTTTGTGTCTTGCATCGTATTATAGTGATAACGTTCTGTTTGATCACTTGAAAGGTAATCTTCATAAGAACAAACTATTTGCTGCTAAACTCTGCCTGGACCGAAACTAGTGACATCTTGATAATTGTTTCGAGTTTGTGCTCACAAGTTGTTTGGTTTTAGTTTTCTTTAAAGACAACTTCTGCTATGATGATTAAGCATTGTTTTGAGTTTCTATTGTGGATAGTTAAACATCTTTTAGTTTGTTAGTTTCTGTCCTATGGTTGTTAAGCATTTCATTGATTTGTACTTCTATCAAGTGGTTAAACTTTAAGGAATAATTTTTGCTTTTTGGTTAAGCTTTAGTTGCCTATTTTGACATTCTTGATTCTATTTTTTTTATATATTTTTCATTTTGTGTTACATTGTATTTTCCTCTATTTTGTATTGTATTACTTATTTCAAGTTGGAACTGCTAAATAACACTTCCAATTTGCACGGGGATATTAAAGATAGAAGGTAATAGAAGTATAGGATTTTCTATATAAGTTAAATGATACTTATGTAAAATTTGATTTGCTCATTTTGAGTAATCCATTTTTCATTTTTATCCTTTTTCTCTCTTCTTCTTCTTTAACCACTTTTTTGTTTTAATCTTTTTTTCTCCCTTCTTTCTCTTAATCCATGACTTTTCACAAAATCAAACTTCATATTAGCATCAAATAAGAATTTATAGTAAGTAATTACCCTTTTAAAAATTGGATATTCATCAAAATATTAGTACATTATTACTACGAGACACCCTTTCTAATACGAAAGATCGGATTAAAATGCAATCACAAAGCATACTCAGTTTTGTCTTCCTATCATGACTTTTACTCATCCTTTAACACTTCATTATCTTTTGAAAACATATACACAAGTTCAAGATTCTCCTTTTCAAGATTGCTTCATATACGTTTCTAAAATCATATCTCTAATTACTTGATTCATAAAATCTTTATTTATGAAAATCAATTTAACAAATCCACTTGCATTCAACAGAGAATAACACTTATAAAACTCATGAACAACAATTGAAAATTATAAATAGAGGACCAGAACAGTGTTTGAAGAATAGCAATAGCTACAACTAGAAGGTTATTTGGTACTAGTGACCAAAAAGTTATTCGGAGGGTAACAAAGAAATTAATAAAACATATAACAATCAAAGTAGTAAACACCATCGATCAAGAAAGCAATAACTTAAAGGAAAAAAAAATAAACACACATAGTTTATTAAGACTAACACCTCCTACTCTTACCCCCTTACCTTGATAAGGGCTTGATTATGAATGGTGCAGAACTTCAGTAGCTTCAATCTTTCTTGCTTCCTTTGAAATCTCTCTTCCTCTCACTAGAATCTCCTTCAAATTTCAACCCTTTGTTGAAATTAGATAATATCAAAATAGCTCTCAAGCTTATTTTATTCAATGGGATGAATGGGTTATATAACCAATACAGAAACAACAAAAACGTAAAAGAAGGACCCATGACTATATCATGACTATTTCTACGAAAGAACAAATTAACTAAGAATCCTATTATTGGGGGATATGTTTATTTTAAAAAAACAAAAGAACTAATTTTGAATGAGTCAGGATGTGTTCCACAAGCAACAACATTTTTCCAACAAACCCTCCCTTAAATTGAACTGTTTTTCAAGTAAATATAGTCAGTTTATCTCTTCAATACTGCATATTCCAAGTCTTCCTCTCAATTGCACGAATACTTCAAATTTCAAGGCCTTGGCCATGATGTCAGCTAGCTGATCCTTAGTACCATAGTGTACTAACTCAGCTTCTCCTTGATTTGTCAACTCCCGAAGAAAATGAAATTGAACATGAATATGCTTACTTTTATCATGCGTAACCGGATTCTTTGAGAGTTTAATCGTTGAACTATTGTTACAGAGAATAATGCACTTATTTTGCTTAATCCCCAAATACTCAAGTACACGCATCATCTAAATGATTTGAACTCCAAGCCAGTAATCCATTCAACATCTTGAAAACATACCATAAGGTACTCCTTCGGTCATCAAGGTCTCCTGTATAGTCACTATAATAGAAAGCTACTAAATTCTTACTTCCTTTTATTTTGTAAAACAACCCCAGTTCAGTGGTTCTTCTCAAATAACGTAGGAACCTTTTCATAACTTGTTGATGCATAATCGTTGGAGCTTTCATGAAACGAGCCATTAGACTCACAACATACATTAGGTCTGACCTACTGGTAGTTAAATACATAAGACTTCCCACCATTTGTTTATATACGGTAACATCAACCTTTAATCCTCCAGCATCCTTTGTGAGCTTGCACCCTGGAACGATTAGATTTTTGACAGATGAACAATTTTGTAAACCAAATCTTTCCAGTATTTCATTAGCATACTTTCTCTAACAAATAAAAATGCCATTTGAAGTCAGTGTGACTTCCACACCAAGAAAATATCTCATGCTTCCCAGATCTGGCATCTCAAATTCCTTTTTCATTAAGCTCTTGAATTCTTCGAATATTTTCTCACTGCTTCTTGTAAAGATGAGGTCATCTACATACAAATTCATAATAAGAACATCTACTCCTCCTTCTTTCTTTGTAAACAAAGTATGATCACTCGCGCTTCTTTCAAAACCTTCGTTGACAATATATGATTCTATCTTGCTGAACCATGCTCGAGGAGCCTATTTAAGCATATAGAGAGTTTTCTTTAGTTTATACACTTTGTCTTCTTCACCTGTCACTTCATACCCCTTCGGTTGTTCTACATATACTTCCTTTGCCAACTCTTCGTGTAGAAATGCACTCTTGAAATTGAGTTAATAAACTTTCCATCCTCGACTAGTTGCAATGGACAAGGTTAGTTGAATGGTATCCCATCTTGCCACATGTGCAAATACCTTAGTGTAATCAATTCCAGCCTTTTGAGCATACCCCTTTGCTACAAGACGAGCCTTATATTTGTCTACGTCTCCCTTTTCATTTATCTTGGTCTTAAATACCCACTTAACACCAATCTTCTTTGCTCATGTTGTCAGAGTTATTAGTTCACATGTTTTATTTTTCTCAATTGCTGCAATCTCATTTTCCATTACATCCTTCCATACTTAACTTTTGGCTGCTTCCTCAAAGGTGGTGGGATCATATGACGCAAACATAGCAAGCTGTTGCATCTCTTAGGTGAGCTGCTCCACTTCCTACTCCATTCCTTCTTTTTCTTTTGACAATTCGGCACCAGACTCATAGTCTCTCATCCACATTGGCGGTCTTTTTCTCCTTTCGGGTGATTCTCTCATTTCCTATAGATTCTTTTATACCGTCATTATCTGCTTGATTTTTAGCTTTTGAATCTTTATTTCCCTTAGTTTCTTCCTTTTCTTCACACATAAAATCAAGAGAATTAGTCTCTCTTGACTTTTTCCAATCCTACTCCATTTCATCCAAAACTACATCTCGACTGATGATAATCTTGTTTCTTTTTGGATCATACATTCAAAGCTTTACTCTTCACTAAGTCTCATGTATACGTACTTGATGTTTTTCTCATCTAGATTTTTCCTTGTAAAATCAAGAACATGAACATATCCTATCCATCAAACACCTTAAGGTGTACCACTGATGATTTCTTTCTTTCCAGGTTTCTTCAGGTGTCATATTTGACAAAAACAACAAATACGTAAAAGAAGGACCAATGACTATATCATGGCTATTTCTATAGAAGAACAAATCAACTAAGAATCCTATTCCTGGGGGATATGTTTACTTCAAAAAACAAAACAACTAATTTTGAATGAGTTAGGATGTGTTCCACAAGTAGCGACATTTTTCCAACACCCTTTCTCTCTCTAACTTCCACTGAAATGTGATTCTCAATAAGAAACTCAACACCCCTATTTATAGTTTGGGACTAGCCAAAATTCGCTTAATGAATTGGGATTCACTCAGCAGATTTGGCAATCCATCGCCACTCCAAAATTTTCTTGCATCGCCTCACCAACTTTCTAAACCGCCATATATTTCGCCGAGCGAAATTATTTTTCGTTGAGTGGATTTTTATGACTCAAGTGACTTAAAATATTTGAATTAAAATGCTTTCTAACTTGTCATTAATCTACCTCAACAATTGGTTACATACAAAGTTCATTTCTACAGAGTTGTTAGGAGAGTTAATACAGAGACTCAAAGGATTACGTTGAGAGAGGATGTGTCTGACAAGTGGGTGTGGGATATGGAAAGTTTTGGTCAATGCTTAGTGGCATCGACTTACAAGACTATAAGTGGAACAACTCACAATCGTACACATTCCTTTTTCAAGTTATTATAGGAAATAGGAGTTCCTTAAAAAGTTCAATTCTTGGCTTTGCAACTAGATGCAGATAGTTTGCCAACTAAGTACAATTTGGTGCGGCAAAGAATACTTCCACCTAGTGATGGGTTATGTGGTGTCACAATAGAGACAGAAGTGCATCTTTTTCTGAATTGCAGTGTTGCTAATCAGGTATATCAAACTCTATGCAATTGGTGGGGGATCTCTATAGCATTCTCGAGGGAGGTTAAGATTCATTGTTACCAATTCATGGGCCTGGTTGACGGCTTCAAGGAGACTAGGAAAACTTGATCTTTTGTGTGGTTCGCAGGTACCTAACAATTATGGAAGGTTAGAAATGCGACAGTATTTCAAGAACACATGGTTGATGTGCAAGAAATAGTATAACTTGTTTATCTTAGTTCCTAGGAATGCATTCACTCTTGCAAGGTCACGACACACTCCTATAGAGAATGAGTTATGAATCATATTTATTGTTTAAATAGGGTGTATTAATTTTGTTAAATTTTTATATTCATGATTTTTTATCCTATTGATGTACTAAGAAATAGTAACTTCTTATGTTTGTGTTTGATTTTTCAATAAAATTATTTGGCTTATATAAAAATAAAGTCTTCAACTTTTTTTTTTTAATTTTATTTTTCATTTCTCGTCATATTTTCTATTTCATATCACATTTTATCTTTATTATTTTCATATATCTCTTATAAATCAAGATGAACACACATTACAAAAACTATAAAATCATAATTTTTTTAAAAAAATTCTTTAATATTTTAATAAAAATTAAAAACATATTATTTCATCGTTAACTTGAAGGGTAATATTCTTATTATTTTGATGTTAAAATAAATTTTTCAACAATTTTTATTTTACAAATTTATATGTAATATCTAAGTATATAATAACTATGTTCTATAATTTTGGAATTGCTATAATAAAAATTTAAATTAAATTATTTTCTCTTAACAACATTATACTTTTTTGTCTTTTTTTAGTTTATTTAATTTTTTTAGCAATATATTGTCATTTGTTATGATGTTTTAGTTTCTAGTTAAATTTAATATATTAATTAAAAATATAATTTAATTTTATTTTTATATTTAACTATCTCAAAGAAAAATACTCTAACTTCGTAGTAATTTCATTGATAAAATATCATCATTTAATATTAAACTTTACATAATTTTTAACTTTTAATTTGAATTCCTTTGTAATTTGAATTTTATCTGCCTTTGATTTGCTTACGAAACAAATAGTTTCAAATTTTATTATGCATAGATTTTTTAATGAAATACAAAAAATATTTAATATATAAAAAATTATACTTTTTAACCACACATCACATTTTAATAAAAATAACAATAAATACATAATATAATAAAATATTTTTATTATATCTATAAAAATAATATACGTTATTAATTTAGTCGAATCACGTTACTTGAAACAGTGTTTCAACAAACCAATGGAATATACTAGAAAAAGGTTTGTTTATCAATCAGTCAAACAAACTCTTTAGCCAATAAAAAGGTTAAAACATAGGTGAAATGTCTTAGGCTACATAGTCTTAAAAATATTATAACCTTAAATTTAATATTTAAGATGATATTAAGGAACAGTCTAATATTTTAAATTTAATAGTATTAATTATATACTATATAGTATTAATTATTTTATTTTTAATAATAAATTTTAAAGAATATTTTAATACTAGATATTTGTAGGGAAATTAAATACTAGATATAAATTTTATTTAAATAATATTAATTATTATATTGTTAATGTAATAAATTTATCAATTTAATATTTAAAACTAAACATATTTATTATTAGATATATATTAAGAAATTAAATACTAACTATTAATTTTATTCAAATAGTATCATTATATTATTAAATATAAAATTATATATATATATATATATATATATATATATATATATTCAAATTTATAAGTAATTAAAAATACAGTTTAGCTTAAAAAATTGCATCCAGCTATCCCATTTGATTTTCCCGATGATGTGAAAAATTGTTAAACTACTACAATCGTTCAATTAACCTAATTTCTTATTGGTCAAAACTTTAACAAAAAAATATTAGAAGGACTTTAAGAAAATACTTTATAAAAGACTTTAATCGAAGAAACCAATGTGATTATATTATTAATTTCAAAATAAAAACTTTACTTATTTATATTATTAATTTATGTCGAAGTCAATAAAATTATTGTAAATGGTTATGATCATATTGGTGCAAAACTCTTTATATCGCTAGTGAATGATCCATTTGCTCATATAAATGATATATGCTTAATATTTGGTCATGTAAGTTGGTATTTTCAATTTTAGTTCCTATAAATTTTCTTTTCATTTTTAGTCCATATATTCCTATTCTGATGCCTTTTCATCCTTGGAACTTTAGTGTTTTATATAAAACATTTAAAATATTTTAAAATGTTATATAAAGTATTTTATAGACTAAAAAAGGGAGAAGCACTGAATTACTAGAACTAAAAATGAAAAAAAAAAACTTAGGACTAAAATTGAAAATTGCCAACTTTCATAAATTAAAGACATAATTAAATAAATAATGTATAACTTACACAAAATTCTATGATGTATGTCCAAGTCTAAAATCTAATAAAGTTTGCTTAACAAAATTTAACTTAACTCTATAATTTATTGAAATTTTTATTTTCTATAAAATTTAAATAAATTTGAATTTTTAAAAAAGATATTGCTAATATAAATAATTATTAAAATGATCTTATATTTTGCATAATAGAAAAATTGAAAAAGTGGATTTGTTGTTAGACCCCACTGGACTTCAAAATCGTCATTGCAACAACATTCCTAGTCTTGAGATCACTTTTCGTCATGAGAGAGACAATACTAGTATTATCTATTTACAAGTATTATTTTCTACCCTCTTTAAGCTTCTCTCTTATAGACTCTTATAAGTTATCCACATCATCACTTATCTTATAACCAAAATTATACCCATTTGACCATGTGATTTGGGATACGAATTTTTTAAACATAATTAGAGGGAATTTTAAGGGAATTACATATAAACAACTCTCAAAAGGTTGGTTCTTGTTGTATCTCACTCCATGTTTATTCTTTATGATTTCAAATGTATGTTGGAGTTGGGAGGAGATGAATCATGATTTGAATGTGTAAGCCCACTCCTTTTCTTCTTTGTAGTTGACTTTTAACCATTATAGGCTTTAAAAGTCAAACTAGCCATTGAGGAATGGTAACTACAACTAGACAACTTGATGAATAAGATACATTCTCTCACTTTCACTTAATAGTTATCCCTTTTTAGCGTCTTCTTATGAGCATTATGATGAGCAGGTTTTCAACATCGCTTTGATGAACCTTTCAATGTAATTATTTCACTTATAATCTACTTTAATAGGGATCTTCAATAAGAATGGAAAAAACTAAAAATATCTTCTTCTAATAACACTTTGATGAGATATTTAATTTGAAAACTTTGTACTCCATTTTCCGATATGGAGCTTGCTGTAGCATGTTAATACTTTCAACTTGAAGACTTGTTTTCCTAACAGAGGCCCTCTTCAACTTTAACAACGGGTTTTCCAACCGACAAATACACTTTGGTCATTGTTCACCCTCGTGCTTCAATGTGTTTCCCAACTAAGATAACATTGATTATGAATGCACTTTTCAACTTCAACTAAAGATTTCCCAACCGAGGTATGCATAGCTCAATCATGGATTCATACTTCGACTTTAACCTCTTTACACTCATGCTCAAGTAACTATTCAGCCTTGAGTAACCTCTTGTCGCTCATCTTGGAGTAACTTCTTGACACTTAACTAAGTAACTACTCAATCTTGAATAACCTCAAGACACTTAACTTAGAATAACGTCTTGACAAACAATAGTTATCATTCATCAAGTTGTCTAGTTGTAGTTACCATTTGTTGAATCATTATCAAACAATAGTAGATTTCCTTTAAAATTTTTAATATAAAAAAAAACATAGGTCTTACTTCACAAATATACAATTTAATTTAATTGTGTCTAAAATCTATCATGTAATTAGGAATATGATTTGTTTTCCAAATAAAGTAAAATTTCAGTTGTAGAATTGGGCAGAAACAAAGATTAAAATTTAGAAATATAAAAAATCGACTCAAGGATTCTTAACAATGCGCTAGAGTCATCACAATTTTATGAACATGTGAATTCATATCAACTTATTCAAACAATATGTGCAAATTGGCAACATAGCCGCAATCCTTAGTTCCCATGAATTTTAGAACAATTGAATGATTGATTCAGGTGTTCAATCCATTACTAGCCTTATTTAGTTTCAAATTAATAAACCTTAACCTATTACCATTTCATATTGTAGTTTTCAATCAATAATACAAATAAATTGGAAAATAAAAGAGGCATTGATACAATCCTACATAGCAAAGGTCCTACCACAAAGGTCATAGTTAAGAGGATAGAGGAAGATATGGCTAGAAAATAGTATACTAGATCTCAACTCCTATTTGAAGTGAAGATATTAGGCCATAGTCTTTAGTTTCTTGTATTTTTTATTGTGTATTTTGTTTAGAAATTAGGTGGGTGCATTTATCTTTCTTCGGGGCTTGTATTTTTGGCATATTTTCCTTTACTTTAGGCTTGGGGTGCCATTAGTTATTTATGTGGAGTGTATGTAAGAAGGTGGATTTTTTTGGAGCAAGAGGATGTGTGGTTTGCTTTTCACATTCTCTTGTTTGCTTTCCAAACCTCTCTAGCATTCATATAAGCATGAGTAGCATGTGAGACCCATTGTTCCCTCTAGGAGGTTCCAAATTAAGCTTCATCCTAGGTGGTGCCTAATTGGCATCTAATTCAAATTCAAATTTGAATTAAGGGAATATAGATCGACTTTTTTAGGGGCTTGTTTGGATTAGGCTAATTAACTATGTGTTAATTGACTTTTTAGCTAATTAACCCTTAGTTAATTCACCTAAATCACACGTCCATTTTTGCCTATAAATAAGCCCTACCTCGCTTTGTATCATTTTATACTTTGATGAATGATAATTGACTCATATTTGAGAGCTTATTCTTTAAAGTGTCTTGAATTCTCTTCTTTGTGATAGTTCTTTTTCATGACTTTTATCAAAAGTTCCTTCCCTTGTAGAAAACTTCATTTCTTCAAAGGCTTATCTCCTTGAGTGGCGCCTTACACACTCCATTTCTCATCTTCCACCTTCAACTTCTTACAAATCTCTTTTTAACTATAAGCAAAACAAGTATCTATAAAATTGTTCGTATTATTAAGTGCAAAGAAGGCAAGAATGCAACATCTTCCTAATTTCTTTACTCATGTACTGTTCCCAAAAACTTTACGCTTCATATAGTTGCGAGAAAAGAAAAAGAAAGAAAGTGAAAAGAAAGAAAAGAAAACATAAAGTGAAAATTGAAGTTGTTCGGTTGTGTAGAAAGTAGTGTGAAAAGAATGAAAAGTTATAAATTACAATTACAAACTACCCACGTATTTATGACTTTCTATTTGTAAAAAAAGGATAATTTTGGTTCCTTTTCATGTTTCTTTTGAGTAGAAAGTTAATTATGTGGAATTCACCAAATTAATGACATTTTTCTTGTCACTTTCTTTGCTAACAAACAAAAAAAAAAATGCAACTTTCTTCTTATTTCTTTGCACATATATCACTTTTCACTTTACACTTTCCTTGCAATCGAACAAGAGACTAAGGTAGCAACAACCCTTATCCTCAACACAATTTTGCGCTTCAATCTATGTGAATAAGAAAACACTTAATGTGGAAAGGAATTAAATAGCATAAGACAACTTTGTGGTAAATAATTGGTTCTCAAAATTGTTAATTAATATTTTTTCTTTAAAATAAAAATTAAAAAATTGTTGTTTGATTACAAGATAAAAATTAAATATAAAAATTTTAAGGGACCAAATTAAAAATAAAATAAAATTGAAGGATTAAACGGAAAAGATATTATTTTTCATAAAAAAGAAGGTTAATCAAAACTTTACTTTTTTATTCGTTAAAACAATTTATGTCGATTTTTAGCTGAAAAAGAAAATTGTGCCTTCAAATCGAAAGCTTGTGTCACATACCCTTTATCTTGTAGCACCCCAAGTTTTGAGTATTAAGAAATTATCTAAAAATGGTACCACTAGTTTATTAATTTAAAATGTTCATCTTTTCTACCAGTTGGTTGGTTTTTAGATGGCATAAGGAGACAGGTTGAAAATAGTATCACTGTTTTGTTCTGGTCTCAGCCTTGGTGTTCAGCGTTTCTATTGGTTGAACTTTATCATTGCCGACGTGGCATTGGAGAAGATCTATGTCTATGCGCGAAGAACATATTTTGGAGAATTTATTTATATTGCAAAATGATACACTATGATGATGTCCTAGATACTTAGACGTGGCTAGAAGATAGATAAAAAAAAACTGAAAAAAGTTTTTAGTGGCATCATGTTTCCTACTCTGAACTAGTTACTCTTAAGAAAAATATAGATGATTTAATTTTGGCGTTGTTAGTTTGGGAAGATATTTTTGGTTGGATAAATCTTCCTTTATTCTTCAGCTTTTTAACTGCTTCTATGTTGGCTTTCAAGGAGGTAGGCATTACGAAAGCTAGATATGATTTCCCAGGAACCGTTGACTTATTTGGACTGCTAGCAATTTTATTATCATTCAAATTTTGACTTAGCAGTCATTCTTGTATAGAAAAAAAGTTTCCTTAGGTCTTTTTTTTTTCCATCTGAGTGTGTGTGTTAATACCACATCTTCCTTTTAAACTCTTTTTGGTTCTCTATTTTGTTTAGCCTGCGGTGTTTTTTTCTTCTTTTTTTTTTTTTTAATTTTGGAGGTTCTTCCCTTCTTCTCTAGTAGTTTTTCTATAGATTTCTCTTAACATATTTTTATATCATTATATTTAATTGTTTTTTGCTTTTAAAAAAAAAGAAAAGAAACGCCGCTAGAAATGAATTAAGCAGGATTGTTGCTACCAATTGATCAGCAACATAGTTGTTTGAGTGTAGCTTGAACAATAATGGTCGCATAATTCTCATATTTATTATAGTTTTCAATACATTTTATTTATTAATAGTGGAGCCAAGAACTTACCACACACAATATTAAAAATATTTAGAATAATATAAATATAAATATTTATTTAGGATAATGTCAGAATAAAGTTATAATTATTACATTAAAAGAAGTAACTTCAGTTAATTCTAAAAAATGTAAAAAAAATTAGAACAACTAATAAAATACAAAGAAGAGAGTATTTTTTAATTTTCAAAATTGGAATTTCATTTCTTAGAATGTAAACTATAAATTAGTTTTTTAATTTTATTTAATTGAACTTAAAATTAAAATTTTAATATACAAATCAAGCACTATATATAATTGGATCGACATAGGAGAATATTTAATGTAAACTATAAATTAGTTTTTTAATTTTATTTAATTGTTAAAATTTTAATATACAAATCAAGCACTATATATAATTGGATCGACGTCGGAGAATATTTAATTCCAAGCCCAATTTTGTATAGTAATTATGGAACATAGCTAATTCCATTTTACTCTTCATGTTAAGTGAACATATGGTCAAAATTATGGGTAGATTATTTTTAGGGTCCGATAAATTTATAAAATACTAATTCTGTCATTTAAGAATTTTTTATTAATTTTTTCTTTTAAAATTAAATCTATTATTATAAGTCTTTATTTATAAATCCATTAAAAGATAATTTAACATGGTTGATAGAGATGACTACAAACATATTTGGTTTTTCACTAGACAAATATTGAACGTACGTTCAGAAGAAAGAAGTAACAATTTGTAACTTTTTACAAAACAGACAATTGAATGTGTGTTCCTCCTGATAAACGGTAAATCAAACAAGCACTGTATCTAGGAATAACAAAAAAATTGATACTTACTAAATACGAGTTTTTTTTAATGAACATGAATACAAGTATTATACTGCTTATATCACGGGTACTCATTATCCGCTAAATTAAAATACTACATATATTTAATTTTTAAAAAATAATATTTTGTAAAATAAATCAACATAAAATATTAATTGTCAAATTTTAGTGTTATAACGAATAAATGATATTTAATGTAAAAAATAATATTGTTAAAAATATTTGTGGATACTTGTAGATATTCACGCTTATTTAAATACTTGCAAGTATTTTCATAGTTTTGGACAAGTGGTGGATACAAATATTTTATAACCGGTAACCACTACCCTATCCACATATACCCCTTGTGATTCCTAACTATACTTATTTTTGGAGTTTGGAATGAATTTGTTGGAGCAATGAAACATATTCTTTGACTTGGACCAACACAATCCATGTATTACCCACAATAAATCTCAAGTAGGTTAGTAAGTACTTGTGGCCATGGTAACTTGATTCTCCTTAATATATTATTGTATTTAATTTCAATAAAATAAGTAGTTTGAGATTGTTAAAGAGAAGAGAAAAAGATTTTGTACTATGAGTGTAAAAAAATTTACACTTATATTCACTCACAACCCTTCATTTATAGTTTGTTTGTTAACTTTACAAATTAAGACTCAAGATCAACTTGTGTACTTGAGTGTTCTTCTGAGGTTTATTGTTTTGATGATGAGCTTAGCAAGCCTAGGTTGTATGGTGTTTTTATGCTTGATTGCTTGTGAATCATGCATATATATAGGCATACCACATATGTTCTATCTAAAATTTGATCCAAACATCAAGCTAACCATCTTGCATTTGCCATGACTTAGCATGGATGAGATCTAACTTAAAAATACCTTTGAATTCCCTTGGGTCTCATCATCCATGCAGTTAATTGATTAAGCAGACATTTAATTGATTAAAAATACATTTGGCCTATATGTGGGGGGAAGGGGAGGAAGAGGTCATGAGTTTGAATTCCACCATTAACAAAAACTAACATATTAACAATTAAAATTTGACCTATAAAAAATTGATTAGAAAAGCATTACTTTCCTTTTTTAATATGCTAATGCTTGATTTAATCAATTATGCCTAAGTTAATCGATTAACCCACTTAAGATAATCAATTAAATTGTTCTTCAGTGGCTACACAAGATTCAAGATCAATTTAATCAATTAACCACTTAACATATTCAATGAAATTGATTCTGGAATGTTTCAACATGACTCAAGAATGATTTAGTCGATTAAGTAGTTGAAATAATTGATTAAACTAGTGAGTTTTGTAACATCTCAAAATACTAATACTATTTATACCATCTATTTCACATTATCTAATTCACTTATCATATAATTTATAATCTAAAATACTCTGACATAAGGTTTTTATCACAATACTACTAGTCTAGCATAATATACATTTAGGTCTAACTAAAATTTCAATTAAATACAACATAGCATACATAACATTAACTCACCCGATGAACCTTTTCCCCTAACAAGATCTAGGGTATCTCACTCAGTGACAACCATCACCCAACGAGAACTCTGCATCTGACTGTGCCAGTAAAGGGACTTTGCTCAACGAGATACGTCACTGGGCAAAAAACCTTGTTTAATTCTAAACATAGAGTATTTTGCATTGAGCGAGACCACTCGCTGGGTGCAAATCCTAAATAATTTCAACCAGAGACAACTTTGCGCTAGGTGAGACCTCTTATTCGGTGCAAAGCTGAAAAATCCCCTAACAAATACAAATGGGCGATACTCGCCGCCTAACAAGGCTCTATAGACTGCAAAAACTTAGCTGCCTTATCTCAATATTCAAAGTATCACTAGTTCATTCAATCTATTGTAATTCTCTATCATGCAACACAATTGCAATACCCTATATACCAAGTAGAAATTTAGTTAATTTTAGCATACATCCATACTCCATGTCCCGTTCAAGTATTTCATATCTCTTTACTTAAACACAAAATCAAGCCAGTTACCATTACTCACACACCCAGTATGCATAAGCTACTTATATACTTTCAGTTACTAGGTTCAGTTTATACACACTCAAGTGTCACATGCTCTTCAAGGAACTTATAATACTAACATTAAAGGACACTCTTATACAACTCAACCATAACATAACTCCTTAATTTATATATACAAGCCAAAATGTAATCTCTAACTTCTAAGAAATCCTCGTCCTCTTCAGTCTAGCCTTTCCTGCCTCTGGGTACCACTATTGTCATATGCTCTCATACATAGCACGATTATCATAATAATACTGAATACACAAACAATGCAAAAGTAAGCATATAATAATCATAATAGGCATAAAACATGAGAGTTACGCAATATTATTATTCAATCTAATCAACACATATCCATTGATATAAAACAACTGCATTTACGTTCCCTTAAACATAAGCAATTCACAACTTTCAACTAGTATTTTCCAAAAAATATTTTATTGAGTTTGGACAACAAAGGGGCTAAATACTTCTCACAATTGGTGTCTAGAGTCTACTTGACCCATCTAACAACCAACTAGAGTCTCAATATACTCATCCAATGATTATTGTCTAGAGTCTGTGTGACCCTTATGATACAAAACTGTTGTCTAAGTATATCCCTTAAGTACCCCCAACTGTGGAGTACCAAAACCATAATATAAGTTGCCTATGTACCCCACTTGCACATCTGATACTAGTATTACATTGACCTTATCGATGTCACTAATTCAATTCTCCTCACACATATATAAATATATGTGCCCCAACCAAGGCTAAGTTACCACCTTTAACCGCCCATATTTAATAGATTCAACAAACACCTCATCATCCTACATTTCAACAATATGCATTACGACATAATTATAATAATCATCAGATTCAACAACCAACAACAATTTCTCATATTATACAACAACACTCTAATTATCAATTTTACCAACATAACCAATTTCACATAATCATCAATTTCAATTCAAAGCTCAATCATACAAGTAATATCATCAATTTCACCAACATAAACAACTTCATATAACAATCAAACTCAGTTCAAGACTTCAATCAATTACATCTCATTGATTCCACATCCATAAATTAAGAACTTCTCAAATAAAAATCAAGGTTTCAACTTTCCTTACCTATTTCTCCGTCCAAAAGCTGACAAACAGAAAATGAAAAAATCAATTTGAAGAAATCTCTTAGAAACATGATAGGAAACCCAATTTCAATAGAAACTTAAGAATTTAAAATCTCCAAAGAAATGCCCTTTTTCAATGGGAACAATAAGGTTAGAAACGAATGGAAAAAGGCTTGAGGAATTATTATCAGACTGACATATACTGATCACCTCTTAGAACCAGGAGCAATGAAGGAGATTTCATCGAATTTTGTCAACGATTGCTTGACCATGCAAGCAACCAAAGCTAGCGGTGAGTGAGAGCGAGACAATGATTTTGGAAGAAATTTTAGAAGAAGAATGAATAAGAAAGTAAGGAAGAAGAAGTTTATATAGCAACAATGGTGTATTTAGAAAAATTAGTTTGCTAAATGCAACACTCCCTTTCCAACAATAGATTTTCCGAAACTTTCCGAAATTCAACCAAAACACTTTGAATAAAAGGAATAACAATTATTCTCACATTTTCACCATTCTAAGCATCATCTAATTACAACCACAAAGCATTAACACCAATAATAAACCCATCACACCTCAATTCAATTAATAATTTAAGTAAACTTAAATTTAATCTTTCTTACTATTTATCTCATTCATTTATAATCTATTAAATAAATAGATTCTCACAAGTTTTGTAGAAAATATAAATAACTCTCAACAAAAGTAACCCATAAGCTTTAAGAGAAAAATCATTGTTTCGAAAATAAAAATCAAAAGCTGTATTGCAAGCTCATTCTCACTATAACCAATGACCTAGAATCATTCTACAAAGAATCAATCTTGATAGGTTGCTTGAGCAAAGAATTATAAAGTTGGTCTATTAGCAAAGGTCACATGTGCGGAGAAGGGGACGAGAAATGTCATGAGTATGAATCCCTCCACTAACAAAAATTAACACATTAATAACTAATATTTGACATATAAAAAAAGGTTAGTTGAGTAAGTATAAAATTCCTCATATTAGTTTTCATCTTAATTTTACTCAAGAACTCAAGTGATGTTGTTTTAAATTTATTTTTTACATTGTTTTTGTTGTTGTAAATCATTGCTAGGTAGATTTACTAGGTAATAGCTGCATGTGATAGATTTTTGCATGTAAGGTTCTTGATAGATTTTTAAGAATTTTGTGCATATGCATATGAATTTGATTATAAACTCTTTGAATTTTAATGGAATGAATCTTAAAACATGTTTTGAGATTGAAACCGAATGTAGTTTACCGTTTGAGTGAAGCAGTAATCTTTGTGCAATCCTCTTTCTTCTCTGTTTACATTTTATATTGGTCTTTGATTGATTATGAGTAATTGTGCGTTAAAATAAAATCTACATGATATTGGTTAATTGATCTATGTTAAAGAGACCGAATTCTAAACCTTCGTGAATAACTATACCAAAATCATATTCCTTAAAAAAAAATGTTTTTTTGAAAAAAAAAATAATAAACCAATTCACTCCTCTTGATTTTGATACTTTATCGCCATTGGTTTTAACAGAAATAAATGTGACAAAATTTATTGCATGAATACCTATAGATGGGTACATTGATGATATTTGTGTAAGAGGTAATTTATCAATTTATACTATTTTGAATTTGATTGATATAGAATCAGTTCAAAAGGCTACCATATATAACAAATGTAAATAATTGAGAATTTGTGATTGTACGGAGATCTTGCGAATGATATGATAATCATATAATTATATAAATGTGAGGACAATAGGGATTGGATGGACCCGCGCATTCATGCATGATACACGTAAGGGCAGAAAATACCTAGAGTCTTTATGAGATGCGGGTTCTACCACACGGCCACTTGATACCACTATCAATTTTCAACCTCTCTTTGCTTGGATTGAGACGCAATGGATGTGGCTAGCTAGGCGCTTCAGCAATGATTTAAAATAGGTTATCAATTCTTCAAGTACACCAACTTGTTGAGTGATTTTATTGAGCATAGTTCTACTTCGCCAAGTAGTATTATTCTATGATTATTTATTTTCATTACTATGATATTAGTATTGTACCGGAGGATCCTTTGGAAGTGGGTATCCTTCTGGTCAAAATGAAACATTATAGGGTCGGATAGGTTACAAGATAAGTTATCTTGCTGAAGATAGGATTTAGGTATAGGTTGATGTATGGGAAAAAAGAAACTCATTATGTGAAAAGACCTTCTATCCTTGCCAGGTAAGGAAGAAACCTTAAAATTTATGCAGGTCCAAGCCCATATAACAACGTCCTATAAATAGTAAATCACTGGTACAGGTTTCACTACGAGATATATTATTTTCTTGCTGACACGTTGTACTTTTCTAGTACGATAGTCAACCCATCTTTGACCTGAGTGCCTGAGTACTTTTGCAGGTACCCCACCTATATCGGTATGGAGCAAAAATTAAATTGGAATCTTGAAGCATAGGGTGGAAGGCTCGATAAGTGTGTGCAAGAATAGTTGGCGCCCACCGTGGGGGAAGAACGATGGTAGCCAAGGTGTTGAGGGTCGGGTATTACTGGCAAATTCTTAGAGTAAATTGTGTAACATTCGTCAAGAAATGTATACCGTGCCAGAATTTTTGGAGCCTAACGCATCAGCCAGCGGGGGATGTGGCACTCATCCGTCCCCTTCGCCATTTGTAGTATGAGGGATCGACATCCTCAACCCTTTCCCAATAGCTCCAGGGTAGGGAAAATTCCTGCTAGTGACCATCGACCACTTTACTAAGTGGATTGAGGCAGAGCCATTGACTACTATTACAGCTTCAAATGTATAACAATTCCTTTGGAAAAATGTTATCACCCGTTTTGGTATATCAACAGTGCTAATTTCTGACAAAGGGTTGTAATTCATGGATAAGAAGCTAAATAATTTCCTTTCTGGCCTTAAGGTTAAACACGAATTCTCCTCAGTTGAGCATCCCCAAACTAATGGGTACGCCAAAGAGGTGAACAAATTTATCTTAGGAGAACTCCAGAAGAGGTTGGGAGAAACAAAAGGAGCCTAGGCAGACGAAGTGTCGAATTTGGGCATATAGATGTACCCCTCAGTCCACCACCCAAGAAACCCCCTACCGGTTAATTTACGGGACAGACACTATGCTACAAGTCGAGGTCGAGGAGCCTTTTTTTTTACAGACTATATTTGAAGAAGCTGCTAATGAAGAAGTGTTGATGATAGAGTTAGAAATTATTGATGAACTTCACCACCAAGCAATAATAGCAACCGAAACATGCAAACGTCGAAGGAGAAGGATGCGTGAAACTAAAATAAAACCCTAAAGCTTTATTGAAGGGGACTTGGTATAGAGAGCCATGAGGGAAGCACACAAGGACAGTCGACATGGAAAGTCAGCTACTAATTGGGAAGGTCCCTTCTGGATCATCCAAAGTCTGCAACTTGGAACCTAATGATTGGTGGAATTGAATGACAATGCACTACCTAGAACTTAGTATGCGACACACATGAAGCACTATTTCAATTAAGTTACATGTAAAAAGATAATCAGTGTACTCTTTTCCTGAATTAGCCTTTTCTCCCTATAAAAAAGTGAAAGGGGTTTTTTTGTTGAACAAGTTTTTAATGAGGCTCCCTTATCAATAGAATAAAGTTGTCTTGTCATTCCTACAAAATATGAGTATCTTGTGACAAATAGATGCATGTAATAAGGTTACCTTCTTCGTTAAGAATGTCAACAGGTTGGGACGGGCATGGGTAGTAGTTACCCACTACCCGACCCGCTACAAAACCTGCTGGGTACTCGCTAAAGAAATACCTGCAGATTTTTAATACCCGTGGGTAACCACGAGTACCCTGGATATTTTAAAAACTAAATTTTTTAGAATTAAATATTTTTATAAGAACTTTTATCAAATAAATCATTTATTTGTTAGAAAATTTAGAAATAAAATTATAATAGCTTCTATAAGATTAATTAGATTTAAAAGTAGATTAGTATAATATATTATAAGAAAATATTTAACACAAATAAAATATTTATTTTATATTATCGACATTTTTATAATAAATAATTTTATTAATTATGAAGTTTTCATAAGAAAATAAGATTTGTATCAATGAATTTTGATAATTAATATTTTAATTTGATTTATTTCACAAAAAAACATTATCTTTTTTAACTTATATATATATATATATATATATATATATATATATATATATATATTATTTTAGTTTAGTCGGTAGCGAGTGCTATGATACCCGTACTCGTGCTCATTAAGTAACAGGTAGAAAAAAATTTGTACTCATGCCCCTTAAGGAACGGGTAGAAAAAAATATGTACCCACGAGTAGCAGGTACTCATTTATATTATCCCCATAGATATTTTTGCAGGTTTTATCCACAAGTATCCGCAGATGCGGATTTTTTTGTCATCCCTACTCTTGGTCGAATAGCTCGAGCAAGGCAGTAACATTAATAAAGACGCTAGGTTATCATCCCGGTTAAACAACCTGGGCAAGGCAGTAACACTAATAAAGACGGGAAGTCACCCTCCCGGGTAAACAACCTGAGTAAAGTAGTGACTAAAGACAATAGAAGCATAAGGTTACCCTCATGGACAAAACAATATCATTAATAAAAATGCAAGATTACTGGCCAGGACAAACAACTCAAAAACCAATACGAGACGTGGTGTTACCCTCCCGGGCAAGCAATCAGGTAGGGCAAAAACTTAAAAGAAATACACTAAGTTATTCCTCCAACTAAAAAATTTGAATAAACATCTTAAAACAATTGTCAACAAAGATCAACAATGTAAACAAACAGGATAATTGATAAATATTTTACTAATTATGTTAAGTAGTAAACAACTATTTGTACATAGGTGTTAAACTTTTTTTTTTTTATAATTAAATCTTCTCCTAATGATAATTCATAAATATTTTACTATTTAACGTTGATTAAGAAAATTGAATTATTAATGAGATAAATGACTAAAAAGGTTTAATTGCATAATCAAGCAAAAGTTTTAATTTGATTTAATATGAAAGTTTAAAAATATGTACTACCCAATTATTATAAAGACATGTAGTTTTATAATAATAGAAATGCGTTTAACATTTATCTTATTTTAATAATACGAACTCTAATTTATTATAGATAGCTTTTAAAAATTTAATAGATGTTTTAGTGTATTTAAAAACTGTTATTTGTTTTAAAAATATCTAATGCATACTCAAAGTTAATCCTTCCAATACATGTTATAGGCAGAGCCAAAATCAATCAATGCAAATGTCTTTTCTAGATGAAATGTCCTTTGGACATGACTCCCTTAGGTGTGTCGGGATAACCAACAATCCACATGGCCGAATTCTATGTTTGGTAAGTTTTGATAGAATCCTATGAAAGGGGACATATGTTGTTTTACATGAATAAGTTACCTCTTCGATCATTCTATGTTATAATTTAGGATTTTTATTTCATTCACCGAGATATGTAGTTAAGTGATCGATGCATTTGAGACTTGAGAGAATGTTCCAAGATATTGCTTGACATTAGATTTATTCATTAGAAAAATTATTATATTAATTTTTGTTAGCTTATATTAGTTTTGTTAGTCGGAATTCGAATGATTGACTTCTTCCCTTCTTTTTTACTTTTTCCTTCATCTTTAATTCATTTATCATAACAATCATATCAAACGGGCATACTTATCTATAATTGAGGGATGCGTATACTTCCTTTCAATTTTAAAAGTTTATACGTAAATATTTAATGTGTTAATATTTTGTTTCTCTAATTTTATATAGTAAATTATTACTCTTAATTTTTATATTTTTAAATTTTGCATCCTTCTTTAAGTTTATATATTTAATAATTGGTTTATATTTTCAACTAAATTTTTTTATAATTGTATTAATTAAATTTAATTTATCAATTGATGCATTTATAATTTATTATTTAAATATTTAATTTAAAATTCTAATTTTATATATTTTTTCAATTTATTTTTTTAATATTTTTCTTTTTAACTTTTATTAGTCTTTTACTCCAATGTCTCATCACACGAGTTTTCTTTTTGTACCCCCAATTTTTAACTCATCCAAACTATCCTTTTTTTTATTATTGCTAAAACCTTATTTTCTCTCTCTCCCATAACCTACCTCTCACCTGTTGTATCACTCTTTCTCTTGTGTTACTCCCTCTCTCAGCACCCTTTTTTGTGTCAACTTCTTTTCAGGTAGTAAGCTTTTTATATTTGCATTTTCGTTTCATTTGTCTGAGTTTTTATTTTCTTTTTGGCTAATGTGCGTGAGTTGCAAATCTCTAGATACACAATGTGTATGACAAATGACGTATTGCGGATCACTTGATCCGCAACATATTCTCACACATTAAGGATCACTTGATTTGCAACATGTGTCTATAATATGTTGTATGTTTTTTTCTATATATTGGCTATTGTGCTAAATGTAATTAAATTATAGATATGACTTAGACTAGAGGTGGGCAAAACCAAGCGTCACAACAGGAAGAATGTGTGCTCCCTACTGCATTTGAATGTAGGAACCATGTTTTCAGTTGCAACACGAGACTAGGAAGTTAAGGAATCACCACTTACTGCCATGTCATTCCTTGGTGGATCTCAAGATGTATCACTCCTAAGGTCTTATGGAGATCACGTCGAAAATGCGATATGGTTCGGAGAGGTATGATAACATTAACAATAATTAAATTGATAACATGCATATTTTTGAATTCTATCTTAATTAAATATTAATTTGTAGTATCATTATGTGCTAAAATGTGTCTTCTATAGTCGTAAAAGTGACATAATTAGGAGAGCCACACCAGTCCATCAATGATACTATTGTGGATATTGGGTTATATCCCTTGGTCGGTTGTGTCATAGATAACATCAACAAGGGACTAACTTGTACGTTAATAGAGAGGTGGCATAGAGATATGAGCACATTCCATCTCTCCGTTGGTAAAATGATCATCATGCTTGATGATGTTTGCTCCTTGCTCCACATCCTAGTAATGGGTTGTTTTGCTTCGTTGAGGCAGTTGGACAAACACACTGTCATTCCAATTTTGATGGAGTTGCTAAAGGTATTGTAGAGGGAGGCTTGAGATCAAATAAACCACAAAAAATGTGGTACAATATGACTATCTTTTATCCGGTACGTGTATGAAGCACACATTGCCGAGAAAGTATACAACCAAGTGAAGAGGTATACAACCAAGTTTATAGTTTTCCAATTCACATGCACGGGAAGACCATGTGTTATTCTTATCACACATTCACATTTGGAACTGTCAATTCTCATTAAATTTTAATACATGTTTTCTCCTTTGCAATATGATTAAGATCATACCTTGAAACAAGATTCCACAATCTCTTGTATGAGTTGATATTGTAACAATGATCAGCAACATTGATACTTATCTAGAACATTGTTTTAATTTCACTGTGACGAAGTGTGTCTTGTTATTAATGACATCCCAAGATTTACATAGATCTCTCATACTTGTTTGCAACAATCTTTTCAAGTTCTAATGGATATACTCAACTTTATATAAAAAAAACCCAGCGTACACATTATCAGTTAGTGTTGAGAGGAATAAGGATCATATGTGAATAAAGGAATAGTACTTATTACTCGTTCTATTGCATAGGTGCATTACCTTGTTATTAATGCCTTAACAAATTTGTCCTTGTGTGAGATCAATCATGTCTTATTCACATAATCAGTAAACATTGACCAAGGTAAATATAGAAGCTCAAATGTTGTGATGATGTTTTCAAATTTATGTTGTTCATTACAATCCACAATAGTACGACTTTCAAGTATGCAAAAGCTTTAGAAAATGTCAAGTTGATGATGTGACACAAACAATTTCAAATAACGACATCATATATCTATTGTCTTATAAGTACTGTTATTAGAACAACTAAATGAAATGTATTCAACAACTTAACATTTAATAGGGGTGTTCATGGAAAAGAGACAATGTAGACTAGTTATAAAGTCTGAAGGGCATCCTTGATATTTAATAGGGGTGTTCATAGATCTGGATCAATCCGTGAATCCATTCATAAAAATCAATCAAATTAGATTCGTGAATTGCTCCAAACATAATCAGATCAAATCTCATCCAATCTGATTAAATTTGATCTTAGTTAAATATGTTCACGGGTTTGAACTCTGCAAATTTGTTAATTTATGAATTGATCCGTTTAATTTAATGTTTTATTTTATATATATATATATATATATATATATATATATATATTGAATATGGTGTAAATAATAAATTAGCAATGCATAATCTAATAATCCTAAACCCAATCCACATCTCTTAGTCCATTGACTTTGTAATAGTGTCATTGTTGACTCAAAAAAATCAAAACTCAAATAGAAATGTATTAAGTATTGTGGTCATAAAGATTACTAGTTATTAAATTTTATTATTTTTAGCCTTTTAGAAATTACATTTTATCTTTTATAGATAACTTTAATATGTAGTTTTACTTTTACATGTTATTTTAAAGAAACAATGTATGTTTAATACTTTATTTACAAATTTTATGTTTACTATTTTATTTCCTTTATTTAAAAAAACAAAATAAACCTAAAAAAACTTCTTTGTAAGATGTGAATTCAATCCGATATGATTTCTTCTTAATTGAATTAGATAAGATTGGATTGCTAAAGTTTTTTACAAGTTCGATCTTATCCAATTCAATTAAAATTGATTAGATTTAATTTAATTTCACCTCAAATTCTATTTAATTTGATCCTTGAACACCCCTATTATTTAAGAGATTTGGAGGTGTAAATAGTAAAACTGAGGTGCAAAAACCAAGTGCCCCTGAATTCTTTCCCATGACACTTTCTCCTTGCAGAAATGATTTACTCTTGATTTTTAGTCTACTCGTTTGTCTTTAAGAAATGATTCATCAGTCGATAACCCACCCTAAAACCTTACATGATTTACTTTACTATATGTTCAAATTTTGGAGCTGTAACAAATTACTTCATCACTATCCTTATGTTTGTTGGACATTTCAAACACATGCATGCATGTAGATGTTTATTATAACTTGATTATATTATAGGTCCAGTAAATGTAATATATAACAAATTTTAATTAGTATACACTGTTAATGTAAAATATTTTTATACTAACATTAAATCATGACTTTTCATTTATGTGACTTTTAAAGTAGTAATGAGTAAATTTAACAAATTTATCATGAATGAAGGGTTATGATTGAATGTTAGTGTTAAAATATTTAAACTGACAGTGTATACCAATTAAATTCTATATAATATTGTCTTACACCTTTATATAACAAAGTAAACCATGATAGGGAAACAAGACGAGTTTGTAACAAAGTGTAAACAAAGCAATGGAAATAAATCCCCCTTGCAAGAATCTATGAGGAGCAACAACAAAATTATAACACTAATAAATCATCATTCTCACAAAATAAGACACTAAGATTTTAACTTGAAAAACCCCTTAAGACAAGGGTAAAAATTATGGGTCATCCAGACAATATAAATAGCTTCACTATTATCAATAAAGAGTACAAAAGAGTCTCAATCAAGTGTCATAATCAATGACAACACCAACATTAAACAATAAAGCAATAAAACTTAAATTAAATGAGACATCAAGTGGAATTCTCAATTTGAGTTTTTCCTCCACATAGGAAGGGAGTCAATACCCAATAAATCTCCCCTCACAACTATTTGGAGATAACTGCCAAATTGGGGATCTCACAATAGACTACAAACTTTCCCTTTGGCAGTGCTTTAGTCATCATATCAACACCATTATAATCAGTATGAACTTTAACCAACTCCAACAACTTAACATGCAACACATCACATATCCAATGATACCTTACATCAATATGAAGGACTTAGAATGGAAAGTGGAATTCTTACCAAGATGGATAACACTCTGATTGTCAATGATAAATGGATAGTCACCTTGCACAAACCCAAGCTCCTGCAATAATTTCTTCAACCATAGCAACTCCTTGCATGCTTCAGTAATTTCAATGAACTTCACCTCAATAACAGACAAAGCCACATACTTTTGCAACGTAGGTTGCCAAGTTACAATTCTCCTTGCAAACTTAATCAAATGACCCAATGTAAACCTTTTGGAATCAATGTCTCCACCCATACCTAAGTCTGAGTAGCCCACCAAAATAAACTTATCACCTCCCAAGCAAAGCTTTTTATTAATAGTACCATAAACATACCTCAAAATCCATTTCACAACTTTACAGTGTTCTCTACCTAGGTTTGACAAAAATATAGTGATTGTACCAACCACATGAGCAATATCAAGTCTCATGCACATCATTGAATACATCAAACTACCCACCCCAAATGCATAAGGAATTCTCTCCATGTATAATTTTTTAGCTTCATTTGAAGGACTCTATTTATTACTCATTTTAAAATGAGTTGCAAGAGGAGTGGTCACAATCTTAGCTTTTTCCTTCTGGAATCTTTGCAACACCTTTTTAATGTAGTGTTCCTATGACAACCACAACTCCCAAGTCTTTCAGGCAAGTGACTTGTCCAATTGCTTCTTCAACCTGTCAATCTTGGAAACATCTTTCCCAATAACAAGCATGTCATCAACATACAATAATAGGATAATAAAGTCATCGTTAGAAAAAACTTTATAACAAAGACACAATGATCAAAAGTAGTCTTCTTAAAGCCTTGCTCACACATAAAAGACTCAAACTTCTTATACCATTGCCTCGAAGCTTACTTTAAACCATATTGACTCTTTCTCAATCTACACACATAACTTTCCTTGTCTTTAACCTAAAAACCATCAGGTTGCTTCATATAGATCTCTTCCTCCAAATCACCATAAAGGAAAATAGTTTTCACATCCATTTACTTTACCTCCAAATCAAGAGTAGCGGTCAAAATCAAAATTGCTCTAATGGATAGCATCTTCACCATAGGTGAGAAATCTCATTGAAATTAACACTCTTTCTCTGTCTGAAGCCTTTCACCACTAATATGGCTTTATACCTTGGAGACACAAAACTAATTTCATGTTTCACCTTGAATATCCATCTGTTTTCTAATGCCCTTAGACAATTTCACCAAGTTATAAGTGTCATTATCATACAACGATTTTCATCTCATCTTGCATTGCATCTAGCCACTGTTGCTTTTCTTCACTCTCCAAAGCCTCTTTAATACATTCAGGTTTTCCACGATTAGTCAAAATCGCATATTCATTAGAAGAATACCTGGTAGATGTTTGTCTCTGTTAGTTAGACCTCTTGAGTTGGGCTTCAGAGGATTAAAGTGCATCATCAAGATTCTCATAAGGTGACCTCTCATGTTCCTCGTGGTCATCATCAATAGGAACATCTAATTTACCTCCAAGCTGTTCATCAGCACCAATATCTTGTTCTCCATGTTCAAGACTACCTTCAACATTATCCAGATCGTGAATAGGTGATCACATAGGATCAACATCTGTCAAATTTCTATTTTTTCAAGTGTATTCTTCTCCACCTTATTAATATATTCAATGGTTTGGTATTCCATGAACTATAAATCACAACTTCTAACAAGCTTCTTCTCAACAACATCATAAAACCTATAGCCAAATTTATCTTCTTCATACCCAATGAAGATGCACTGCCTTCGCATCCAACTTGGATCTTTCATCCCTTGGAATATGAACAAACACCTTGTAGCCAAAGACAAGTAAATGATCATAGCTCACATTCTTCTCAAACCAAATTTTATTTGGCACTTCATTGTCCATAATAACAGTAAGAGTGAGATTAATAACATGCACTGTCGTGTACAGTGCCTCACCCAAAAAATGCTTAGGTAATTTAGCATCTGAGAGCATACATCTCACTCTTTCAAGCAGTATTTTGTTCATCCTCTTTGCTAAACCATTCAACTGAAGAGTTTTAGGAGGAGTCTTCTCATGTGCAATACCATGCTGCTTGCAATAAAAATAAAATGGTCCATAATACTCACCACCATTGTCAGTACGAATGCATTTCAGCTTCTTGCTTGACTCTCTTTCAACCAAAGCATGAAATTGTTTAATTTTCTAGCACTTGGTCTTTTCTCTGCAAGGCATAAACTCACCACCATTGACTTCTCCCCCTGTTTTCAGTCACAAGTACTTCAGGCTGAGATGAAGAACCTTGTGCCTTCCTTTTCATATCTTCATTATGAACACCAACCTTTGCTACTAGCAAAGAAACAACACCATTAGGGGTCGATTTTGTAATAGAAACCCGAAATATCTCCAAAGACTTAGGTAAAGTATTCAATAACCATAATCTCAAAACTTCATCATAAAATTTGATTCCCATTTCGGATAACTAGTCTAGGAGCCCTTGAAATTCATTCAAGTGATTTGAAATAGAAGAACTTTCCCTATACTTCAAATTCATTAGACAATTCAACAAACACAATTTATTATTCCCTGATTTAGAAGCATACAAGGATTCGATATTCTCCCACAACGTTCTCACATTTGTCTCACCAGGAATGTGATTATAAATATTGTCTCCTACAAATTGCCAAATAAAACCACATACCTATTAATGGTCAAAATCTCAGTCATCTTCAAACATAGAATCTGGCTTTTGAGTAGTAAAAACAGGAATATGCATTTTCTTCACAAATAACAAGTCTTTCATCTTGCCCTTCCACAAGTGATAATTAGTGTCATTCAAAGCAACCAATTTTGTATGTTCTTCCGTCATTTAAGCAAGTCAAATAGTCCCTAAACCAAAACCAAAGAGCTCTGATGGGGAAACAAGATGAGTTTGTAACAAAATGTAAACAAAGCAGTGGAAATAAATTCTCTAACTTGCACGAATCTATGAGGAGTAACAAAAAAAGCATAACACTAACAAATCATCACTTTTACAAAATAAGACACTAAGATTTTAACATGAAAAACCCTCAAGACAAGTTAAAAATCACGGGTCGTCCAGATCAAAGAAATAACTCCACTATTATCGATAAAAGAGTATAAAAGAGTCTTAATCAAGTGTTGTGATCAATGCTAACGCTAACATCAAACAATAAATCAATAAAACTTACAAATAGAGAACAAAGAAGATGAAAAACCCCAAAAATATTGTAGTTGTGCAAATTGAATATCTCCCAACTTAGTCCTTTTATTAATGATCCGAACGGTAAAAATAAAGATCCAGATGTTCCGAACCTTTTATCCAAAATTCAGCCCGATACAACGGTGAACCAATCTGCAGTGATGAAAACAGGAATAACTTTTTCTCTTCTTTTCTCTCAAACAATGAGTGTATTTCTCTGACTAATAAGCTTCTCTTTGTCTATCATTGTTCAAAAATACATTATCCACTTAAGTTAAATGAGACATCAAATGAGTTTCTCTAATATTAAATTGAAAAAGTATCACTAACAAGTATGCATATGTGGATAATATTAAATTAGATACTCCATCTATTATCTAATCAATCAAACACAGTGTACAATATTCAATAATTTTCATTAACTACGTTAATATACGTGGATATTGCATTCTTAAACTAAGCGATTCAGTAAGCAGTTGGTGTTAATAACATATTGGGTGTGTTTGTTTTTTATGATAAAAAAAGTAATTTTAAAATAAAAATAATCAATAATTTTATAAAAATTGTTTAACTATTATCACATGTTAATGGAATAATACTTTATGTATTGTTTTGTACTTTAATAATTATTTTTTAAAAATAATTATTAATTTTATCACCTAATTTTTAGTAATAAATTATTTAAAAAATTCAAACCATGAAATATGTGTCATTTTACTAGTTTATTCTATAAATATTTTTTTATAAAAACAGAAAATTTTTATATTTAAGTACAATTAAAAAAAAGTATGTTTTAAATGTATAAACTTTATGTTTTTTGTAAAACTGCTTCCACGACACTTTATTTTTAAAAAAACTACTTCAAATAGTTTATCAAAATAGGTTATTTTTAACTTCTATTTTTATTAAAACATATAAATAATTACAATAAACTAAATAAATAATTTTTAAAAAATTAATCAAAACTCACCTGTTATTATTGGATTACTATTATAAAACACCATGAAATCAAATATCGAGAATAAGTGCTCGTGATTTAAATTAAAGCCAAAGTGATGTATATAAAGAAAAGTCAAAGTGACAAAAAAGAAATATTCAACTGTTTGTTAGTGGTCAATATATTCCTTATTCATAAATTTGATTAAATAAATTAGCAGGCAAATTAGCAGTTTCTAATATACACTTGTGGAAGCTGGCTGTAACTTTTACAAAATCAGAGTCAGAGTCAGAGTCAGAGTCAGAGTCAGAGTCCTAGGATGCTGTTGTTTTGTGTGTTATCTAAAGCCCACGCATGCATGTGTGTCGGAAGAGAGAGAAAGTTTGGTGAAGAACAGCTGGAGCCTGGAATTGCTTTGTAAGCTTTTCAACACAACACTTTTTACAAGTTATGAACATTAATTTTTTATTATTTTGTTTTTCGGCAAATTTTTAAAAATAATTTATATAGATTTTTTGGACGACAAAATATTAAAAATTAATCTATCTAAATATTTCTTTTAAAACCTTAAATATTAACGTTTATAGCTTTTATGTATTAATAAATAGAATGATACTTCACTTCTTCTTTTTTTAAACATATGGAAATAGAAGCATCCATGAACTTGAGTTGAGCATAACAAAAGTAATGCAAAGGAAGAAACAACGCATATGCTGGCAACTCTTATAAAAAAAGAAGAGTTTGTTAAGCTAGAAAGCCAGCATTCATAAACATATTTAGCTGGCATAGTACGAGAATCAAACTTCCTTCAAACAAATCAACGTATAAAACTCTTCAAAACTGAACAAGTCAAAATAAATATCTATTAATTTAACTATTCTCAAATAACTTTTTGGTTCTGAAAATAATTTTTTTCTTTAAAGATTTTTTATTTAACTTTGGATAAAAAATGTTTAATTTTAATCCTTGCTTTAAAAAACATAGCATTAGCTTAGAAATAATAACAATCTTAGCAATCAATGAATAATCAAATTATTAGAAAGATAATTATATTTTTAATTATTTATAAACTTATTTATTATTATAAATTCTTTTGAATAGATAATATATTAAATATATAATTTGTTTCAAAAAATTATACAGGACTAACTCTTAAAACTCGTTGATAGTGTTATAAATTACTGAATTAATTATCAAAATCATTTAATTAATATAATTTCTGGAAAATCAGGATTAAAACAAAATTGTTGTTTCAAACAAAAAAAAAGTTTATAAAAGATGAAAGTAAAAAAAATAAAATAAAAAACATAGTAATTACTTTCAGTACCTAAGCTATCTAATTCTATATATTGGGTTCAATTAGTTTGATTTTGTTTTTTAGGTTTTTAAAAGAATCTCAAAAATAGTTTTCAAAAATAATTTTCTAGAAGAAGAGAAAAACAAAACTTGTTTGTTAAGTATTATTTAAAAATTATTTTGAAAATATAAAAATAAAAAAAACTTGTTAATATTTATATAAATATCATTAATAAAAAACAAAAAAAAATATATTCTTCTTATATTTTGAGTTTTCAAAAGAAAAATAAAAAATTAAAAAACAAAATTACTCATAATTGTTTCTTGTTATAACTTTTAAAAAATAAAAAAATAAAATTGTTTAAAAAAAAATTAATCAAACACTTGGTAAAATTTTAAACGAGTAGACTTTTAATTACTTACTTTTAAAAGTAAACTCACGTGAAAACGGACCCATTCGGCAATTAATGATCCTTCCCTTATCTGCTTTTGTAATAAATGATTTTGTTCAAATAAATTGACTTGTGCTTGTGCCTCTTGATTAGTTTAGATAAAGTCCAACACTTGCTAAGTTTCTGACATACAGCCTCTGAGAATCGTTCCTACCTTATAAAATGTGACCATTAAAGGGTGATGTACCACAACAGAAACACAAATTGTCTGGGTAGGAAATATATGAAAATAAGCTAGCTAGTTGATTTCTTATTCTCCTACAAAGCTATCACATGAACTAAGTTTAGCACACATTATTCTCCACTAATATCCATATAGATAAATATATATGATACCTTCATTTCCACCTTTCTGTCCACAATGATGGACATTTCAGATGATATTTAGATCCCCTTTTCTCTCTGCAAATTGGCTTAAGTATTATTTGTGCCGTGACGAGTAGAGTCAAAATATAGGTTTAAGTATGTTTTATGTCTTTAATTATACTGAATTTTGTTTTTGATTTCTACAATATTTTTTAGTTATCGTAATTTTTAAATATGTTTTATCTTTTTGTCTCTTCATTATAAAAATGATGATATGACATATGATAATAACGTCATGCCAATATTATAAGAACTAAAAACAAAATTAACATATTTGAAGGTAATAAAAAAATGAATTACAAAAACTAACTTAAAAAAAATAAAAATAAAAATATTACAAGATTAAAACCAAAAGATAACTAATTTATATAGATATAAAAGAATATTTACCAATTAAAGTAAATATTCCAAAAAGATAAAATTTTTCATATTTAATATACCTATCCTTCTTATTTTTTTCTCACCCTCTCTTTTTCTTATCAAAGCTTCATAATTTATGATAGATTTAAAGTGTGGTAGGAAGTAATTGAAATTCTAAAGGTCACGGTTGTATTGGGCGTTTTTTATTTTTATTTTTAGAGAAAATAGAAAATAATAGTAAAAATATATTTGGTTACAATTTAGAAAATATTTTCGCTGAAAATATTTTAAAAAATTAACTGAAAACAGAAAATAAAAAAAAAAGTTATTTTCAATATGTTCAAAAGTTAACACTATGTGAAAATTTAATAACAATATTATAATATATAAAAACAATATATAAATGCATTTTAAACTATGTATATAAATAATTTATAATATTTTTGCTAAAATTGATTAAATTTAATTATATTTTATTTTTAAAAATAGAAAATATCAAGTAAAAACAAATATATTTCCTAAATGTTAAAAACTTGAAAATGAAAATAATTTTTAAAAAATGAAAATAGAAAATGAAAACAGAAAACATTCTCAAACCAAACGTCACCTAAAATTCTAACTTTTTATGATTGGCAATGACATATCAATATCTTAGTTTTTATAAAAAAAAAATTCTTTTCTCCTATATAAATGGTATTTTCTTTTATCATCCTATCAATATCCTACTTTCACTTAGGTATGACAAAATTATGCACCCATGGATATCAATGGATAAGATCCTCAATGAGTGAAAATGAAAACAAAAAATAACACCTACAGAGATATTTATGGTGTGAGGATAGGTAGTAAGGTGCCCACATATGAAATATCCATGTGTCTTTGTCTATGTTATAGAAGTGTTTGTGTAATAGTTACGTAGTTATTGTGTGCAAGTCCTATAAGTCTTTCTAATTTTCTGCTGTCACACATGAAATTTAGAGTTGTAGAGTTTGCAGATTTAAAATTAAAATTAAAATTATTTTCTATCTCACTTCAAACTAATTAAGAGATATGGAACTTTGACAAGGATGCAAAGTATAATAATCTTTAAAATTTTATCCTATTTTTATATTTAGTTTAATTTTAAATATCTTTTTTAGTGCAAATTTTTTCTTCTTTTAGTACTTGTAATATTTTTAGTTTTTATCCCTATATTGTTTTCATTTTAGTCCCTGCAAAATATACTAATTTTGATTTTAGTTCCTACAAAATATGTTAATTTTGGTTTTAGTTATTGATGATGTCATTTGACTTTAGCATGACATTATTGTCATATGCCACATCAACATTTTTATAATGGACATTGACAATAAGGATTGCAAGTTTGAAAACAACATTTTATAATGGAAATTGAGGACAAGGATTGCAAGTGTAAAAAATCACAAGAATGAGAGTTGAATTGTAGTTTGAAATTGTTTTGCAAACTTTTTGTAAACAGATGCATGTGCATATGATAAAATATTAAAGATTTTAATAAAAGAACAAGGCCTATTTTTATAAAAAGATTTTTCAAACTCTTTTAGCAAGATGAATTTACTATTAAAATTTAGATAATTAAAAGCAACAACACAATATTCTTATATTGATTCGTTTCAATATTGAGATTAGGTTTAGTTTCTTAGTAACCATTAAGATTCTAATAACTTCAACAAATTACAAGTAGTCTTTTCCAAGGCTTTTTAATTTTATCACTACATACTTTTTCTGTAACATCAATCCTAAGATTTTATACTATTCATACTATTAATTATTAACTAACTATTCTTCCTCTCTTACCATTTATAATCCAAAATACAGAGATATAAAATTTTCATCACGATATAATCATTCTAACGTCATACATATTATCATGCATTCAAAATTTGAAACAATAAATAACATATTAAACAACAACATCTCGTCCAGCGATAACCATCGCCCAATGAGAACTCTATATCACACTGTTCCTAGTAATAGGAACTTCACTCAGTGAGACACATTGTTGGGCGAGAAACCTATTTAATTCTAAATAGTGAGTAATTTGTGTTAGGCGAGATCTCTCACTAGGTGCAAATCCCTAAGAATCCAACCTAGACAATTTTGCATTGGACGAGACCCTTTCGTTAGGTGTAAAGCTACCAAACTGCTATAACATAGGCAAAAACTCGTTCGGTAAGACCTGACGCCCAGTGAGACCCTATAGATAGCAGAACCTTTGTTGCATAATCCAACCTACTTGTAGCATACATTTCATCTATTTCCTTATACCATGTTCACGTTCCTTCCATACAAAACATAACCAACATATAATAACATCCTAAAGCTTCCAACATTTTCTAACAAAAATCACTCCATAGCCTTCTGTCCCTTGACGTCATCATCACTATCTGCTCCCGTGCAAAACACGATCATCACAGTCATGCGCAAATTGCAAGGTTAAGCTCATAAACTAAAAATCAGTATAAACATATACATAACGTACAATTTCATTCACATCCAGTCTCAATCACACTCATAACAATTCAAGTACATTTATGCTCACCATGAATCCGAGCAATCAACATATACTTTGAAGCTTTCTAGAAAGACTCATTAAATTCAGGTACTCAACGACCTATTTGATTTTCCTCACACTGATATCTGGCATTTACTTAACTCATAATGATAATCAGTTGAAGTCTAGACATACTCATTAGATACCCAACTGTTGTTTGATCCCCTTGACCCACTTGACAAGCAGTTGCTATCTGAGTGCATCTGTTTAGGTATTTCCTTAATATAACTTGACCTTAGTTCTGGTATTTGCTTGCCATCACTTGGCCTTAGCATCAATATTTACTCATCATAACTCGACCTTAGTACTAGTATCACTATGGCCATTATGTATCCCTAATTCAATACACCACAACAATATTTTATTACCTACTCGCAACAATCCACATCACTTCTCATATCACACCAAATCAATCCATCATCTCATTTAGAATATTCACAAATTCACCAACATATAATTATTCACAAATTTCTCACAATATAAATAAATTTAAAACATAAATCAAAATCTTAATCATCCACCTATAACTACTTTTAATTTACCAAATCAAAGTTTCTTTAAATCAAAATAGGGTTCAAACTTCCCTTACCTATTTCTCCACTCAAAAACTAACAATAAGCAAAGGAAGAGAATTTGCCTAAAGAAAACATTTAGAAATCTGACAAGAATTCCAAATAAAATACGAATATTAGAAATCTTAATTTTAACGAAATTCCTCTTTTAACAAGAATAATAGGATAAAAAACAAACGAAAAAATATATGATGAATTTGGATCAAATCGAGAGAGAGAGAGAGAGAGAGAGAGAGAGAGAGAGAGAGAGAGAGAGAGAGAGAGAGAGAGAGAGAGAGAGAGAGAGAGAGAGAGAGAGAGAGAGAGAGAGAGAGCGCTTAATGCTGGGAGAAGAATAGAGAAGATGAAGGGAAGAAAGAAAAGCAAAGAAAAGGGTGGGGTGAACTTAGTAAATCCAAACTTACTATTTGCACCCCATTCCAAACAGTTTTCCAAAAACTCTTCGAAACTCAACCAAAACTTTTCAAAACAAGATATAAAAATTACATTCTCATTTTTACCTCTTAAATATTCTAAAAAAATCAATTAACTAAAATTAATATTATTAATAACTTAGTTATTCTTCCATTATTATATTAATTCAAATATAACTAAAGATTTAACTCTTTGTAACATTTATTTTTCTTCCACTAATAACCTATTAATTAAACTGGTCTTTATACTTTACTTGCCTTTTCAAGCTCACTACCTTAAGTATTCTTTAATATTAAGCCTCTTTAGGCTCTTTACTAAATCAATGGATTTTAGTGATTTATATAGGACACGGGATGACTATCTATCATGTCCTACACCACAAATATACCATAAAGAGCAAGTATCACTTTCAAGATATACAAAGATTAGAGAGTTTTTACAAACAAAAGAACTATACTAAGAATGAAACAATTTCGTGTTCAAAAAATTTTGGAAGTTCGTTTAAATAATAACATTTTCTATATTTGTTCAAAATTTCAGCACTCCATATTTATAGTATCACGAAAAATATGACAATTGTGACTTATGAAACATTAAATGTTTTTCACAAACTAGTTACTCATGATATGATATTACACTATTTATCTCCCGATGTATGTACTAATTGATTTCTAAAACAATTTTGTTATCGTGGATATTCAAGAACTGTGTCCAATTACTATGACCGAAAGTTATTGCAACCTTTTGATACACTGAACCTATCTTTTGTTCCACTTTAGATAATACTTTTTCCTATTTGAATTTTTTATTTTGTAAATGAATAATAAACATTTTTAAAAGAAAGATAAATATATTAATTACACATAAGTGATAAAAACATATACATAAAGGTTACCAGTGTGCTTTTCAACATGTGATGTATTTTTTCATTTATATATTGCGTCCCTGGTAATATTTGTCAATTAAAACATGTCTTTGCTTAATTCTACCCTTTACTTTTGTTCTCTTCATGTGGTTGTATATAAAAGCCTTAACACAAATTAATTTTATTTTTCAATAATCAAAATTTAAGGATCTTGATTTGTCTAGTAACTTAACAAGAACAAAAAACAAAATCTTTAAAAGTTACAAGACTGAAACAAAAAAAAAAGAAGATAGAAAATAAAATCAGGTGTAATAATAGGAAAAAAACATATTTAAGTCGTCAAATATAAGTAAACAGATAAAAATATATAAAATACGTAATGTTATATCATACTAAATTAAAAAGAATATATTTAATAGTAAAACTGATCTGCATGTACCAATAATGTAAAGTAGTTTCATATCGTCATCGTTCAATCAATGACAATCCACTATTCATATGATTTTTTTCTCTTTAATAATTTTAAAATATTTATTTTTTCATGTTTTAAAGAAAATAAAATAGAAGATTCATAAAAATATATTGAAATTTTTTTAAATTATTTTAAATAAGTCATTGCGAAGGAAAGGGATGAGAAAATTGACATATAAATTAACCCGTTATTTAAAAAATATTTGGCGTCCACTTGTGTCTATGGGACAAATAAAATCCACCTGTTACTTTTCTTCAAGCAAGTTTTTAATAGGAAATTTTATTTATTTTTAAACAAAAAGCACCAGAGAAAATGAAAATACTAAATTTTTATAATTTGCTCAAGAGGTGTAATAGAAAAATAATAAATATTTTAGTGAATCCCTCATGTAAATATAAAATAATTATCTTCTAAAATGTCATAAAAAAATGTGTAGTGCATTTTTTTTAAAAAAATTAAATAAATTTATAAAATTAAAATTATTTTTTAGTTGGAATTATTTCTATAAAATTTATTTATTTAAATTTCACATGTTCATGTTGTTAGAATTTTCTCTATTGTATTTTTATTATGATATAGATACAAACAATTTGTTTAGTAACTTTGGGGTGTCAAATATTTGTAGTTTATTTTGAAGAAATTCGATATTTGATAATGGAAGGAAATTCTTTTAGAGGATCATAGGTGGTTGGGTCATGAGATATAAAATATCTATTAATTTTGTTGACTAATTGACCTCCTAAAACTTTCTAGAAGTATTGTTTGAGAGATTAATTAGTATGTAAAGATAGTGTAAAAAAATTTTATAATAACATTCAATAACAATTTTTTATTTATATGACTTTTAAAGTATTAATTGTTGTACTCAAGTGTAGACAAAAGGGAAATTCAGAGGGGGTGAATGAATTTACTCTGAGAACTTAATCTTTTTCACAATTTAATTTTTTTTTTCATTCACTTCCAAGATTACCAAACTTTCCAATTCAAAGAATTAATATAATAGTCAAGATAAAAGAAAATGATAGAAAGATACACAAAGATTATACTTGTTTGACAAAACGACCTACATAAAGTTTTGATCTATCCACTTTGAACAAATCAATCCACTAAATTTTTGTGAGGTACAAACACTATGCAAACAAATTTTTTACACAATTCCTTGAACCCTACAAGGAAAGATAAACTTTCTTATGACCAAACTCTATGATCACATGTGCAAACTCTATGATCACATGTTGGTCCCAAGGGAGAATCTAGAAAGGGGGGGTTGAATAGATTTACAAAATATTTTTCAAACTTTTTCTATTAAAAATAATATCAGAGTTTTAAAAAATATTCCCTTTAAGAAATTTCCAACATCTACCTTAGTGTTTTCAAAATAAGTTTGAAACAGATATCAACATTCAACACTTCCTATGTTTTGGGCATCAAGCTTGATCAATAAGAATTCCTTCAATAATGGTTTTCAATTTGCAATTAGTCAAATCACAATATGAATACAAATTACTCTTCTTTTAAATTAAAGGTTATGGGTAATTAATGGGTATTATCAAGATTCAAGAATTTAATCAAAGATTCAAAAACCCAATATCAATTTCAATTTAACAAAACCAATTGATTCAATTTTGTTGCACAAAGATTTAAAATGACTATGCAGCAGCGAAATCCAATCACAAATAAACTAAGAATTCAATTCAAAAAATTACATCGAGTGTAAGGAAAGAGAGAATTTGCATAGTAGTTTTATATTGATCCAATCAATCTGACCTACATCCAATTTTCAGACTTAGCCCTCTACCAATGTGTTTTCCACTGAAATCTCATACATACACACCACACATACAAATTTTAATCTTGGAAAGATTCAAAATCACACAACAAAAAAGGTTTCCTCTTGCTACCCATAAGAGTTTTCTACACTGTGACTCCCCGCTACTCACAATGCCTCACTCACAACTAACCGTTGCAAGATTTCACAATAATATCAAGAATCCTTCTAGAGATTATCATGACTTGTACAAAAACACAAAGGTTAGGATATAGAGCTATATCACCTTACTTGTGATAAATACCGAAGCAACAGAAATCAGTATCACAATCTTCTTTCCTTTTGATCCAACAATTCTTGATGCTTCAAACTATCAAAATATGGGTTTCGTTCGTGGAGAAAGTGGGCAGAAACAATTGGAAACTAGTAGGGGTGACAAAATGAGTTCGGCCTGCCAAAAAATGCACGGGACGGGGTAAACGTTTTAGCCTGTAGGTCTGTTTAGGCCCACCTTGCCAACCCGTCAGGGTGGGGCAGGACGGGCTGGCTCACAAAGAAAAAAATTAAATAATTTAAATTTAATTATTATATTGATTATATTATAAATATAAAATATAATTAATAAAATAAAAATAAAAATTATGATAATTTAAGATTTTATAATTATAAATTTATCAAATTATTTAAAATTTAATTTAAATTAAAAATTAAAATTTATATAAGTGTATTATTAATAATTTTGAGTTATTTAATTAACAACGAGACACCAAACATATAATTTGTTTATAGTTTTTTACAAATACAATACAATAACACCCCAAAATAATTATAAATAAAATAGTAGAATTAACATTTTAAATTAAATAAATAAATCAAAGAATCATTATTTATTTTAAAAGAAACTCCTAATATACTAATACACAGCTAAAAATTTGTAATTTATAATTTTTTTTCAAATAATTTTTTTCTTTGCAACATTTTTCATAATTTTTACTATATAGAAGTTCATTCTACTCTCTGTCCTTCAATGTTGGTCAGTTTCAATTTTTCTTCCATCAGCAATTATGGATGTGACTCTGGGTAAGAGAACCCATCAAACATTTGAATAAAGGGCAATCTCATTGTTCGAGTAAGATAAGTTATTAAACCAGGAAATATAGTCACAAAAAGATGTCAACAAGATTTGCAAAAGATTTATTCTGGATGTCTACGAACAAATTTAATTAGATTGAAAGAAGTTTATACATAAAGTTGCTAGATTTTATACATTCAATATCCCCTACTTTTTCTTTTTCATAACATTGCCAATTGTAATATTGTACTCCATTAAAAAAACTAAAAAAATGGAAGATGTTAGATAAGTTTGTATACACTTTTACTAAAAGTTTTCACTTTTTACACATTTTGGGTTTTTTTTTTAAAAAAAAGTAAAAAAATAAAATGGGAAAAGCTAGCGGGCCAGCAAGCCAACCCACCTATGAGCGGGGCAGGCCAAGTGGTTGGGCCTATCCTTTGTATGGAAGGCCACCTAGCCTTGACCCGTTTTCAGAAGCCATAAGCGAGCCAGACCTAAACAGTTCAGACTGACCTGTTTTGCCACCCCTAGAAACAAGTGAGCTTTCTTTAGGCCTTTTGTTAGTTTTGAAAAATTTGGTTTAAAAATGCTTTTATATGAATTTTGTAGCAGGGTAATCAATTATCAAGTGGATTACCTGATCTGCTGCTACAAAATAGGCCCAAAAAGCACAATCTCTGGAATAATCGATTACTATTTTCAAGTAATCGATTACTCCCGAGAGTAGGAATAAGAATAGCCAAAAATTTAGAAGGGTAATCGATTACCATAATAAGGTAATAAAATCCAATTTCAATGCTTTTTCAACACTTTCTAGCCTATGTAATTTATCCCTTAGTTACTCATACACATTCTCATACCTATCTAAACACACAATACAAGTATCACACCTATCAAATGTGTTTGGTACCTTAGAATTGAATTGAGCTTCAACTTAAGATCAAAGCATCATACTTCTTCAAAGGACTTGATGGCTTCTTCAAGATTTCCAATCCTTCAATTCCAACATTAGATTAGACCTACAACATGAAAATTATCCACATATACAGTCTTCTCTAATATCTCATACCCAAGAATTCATAGATTTATGATCTTGTTGAAAAACGATGTTATCTTGCCTCAGATGCTTATTCAGAGAATGAGAGAATGTTTTCTAAGAATTTCAAAATGTTTTTCCAACGTTCTCTGAAAAGAATGAGTAGGTGACTATTTAAAGAAAACAGATTTTAATGAGTTTAATTAATTAAAAAAACAGGGTAATTGATTAAAGTGTTCCCAATAGTTCTTGGATAATAAATAAGAACTAAGTAATTGATTATAAGAAAGTCGTAATTGATTATTTCGTCCCTATCTCCAATTCTTGTTCAGTTTCATAACTATTGTAATATGTTACAAAAATTTGTAACCTATTAAAACAAAGAAGCCTAATTTTGAAAAAAAAAATGCAAAATGAACTATGTAATCGATTACAAAAATGTTGTAATCGTTATCATGATCAAATCTTCAAAATTTAGCATTTTGTTCAATCTTAGATGAAGTTCATGATAAATATGACAGATTACCAAAAGCTTGTAATTGATTATCTTGATACAGAACTTGCTTCTAACTATAAAACTAACTTTGAACCTAGATTATGAATCATTCAAAAATTTAGGTTATGAAAAATCATTCATGCATGCCTATAAACGTTTTACACTAATAGTGCAAACTAATTAAACTCATTGTTTTATTATTCACAAGTTTCAAACTTTAGAGTTTATTTAAAATATTTAATTTCAATTATACTTATATCCAAGGTTATTAAACTCGAGAGGCTACATAGACTCACGAGAGTTCGATAAATTCGACTCGTGAACTTGACTTGTAGATTCATAAGACTTTACTTTACATATAATAATAAAAAATATTAATAAATAAAATATAATTAAACATTTTAATAACATAATAAGTCAAAATAATAAATCATAGATTCCACAATACTTAAATAATTAAGTCTAACAATGCATCATATTATCAAATAACAAATTTCAAAGGTGATAATAATGGTAGAAGATTCTCATTGATTTTTTATATTGTTAAAAAATGAAAATTTGATATTTTTAAAGACGTTTGTTCTTCGATTTAAGAATGATATACTAAACAAAAATATATTGAACTCTAGATGCTTACAAAACAAACTTATTTGTTGACTCGATGACTAAGTAGTAAACTCAAGTTTACACACTAGTTAACTCGCACAAGGTAAGTGAACTCATAAACTTATAAGAGTTTAAGAGTTAACTCGAGAGTTTGATAACTATGCGTATATCAACACAATATTAATTTTTTTTGTCTGTTTTTGTTTGTATTTGATTTCTATTGTTTCCATTCCTTTTGTTTATATATATATATATATATATATATATATATATATTTATGGGGGCAATAAAGCAAGTTTGTAAGAAAATGTAAACAAAGCAGCGGAAATAAATCTCCTTATCTTGCAAGAATCTATGAGGAGCAATAACAAAAATATAATACTAACCAATCACCACACTCTTTTAAAATAAGACACCAACATTTTAACGTGAAAAACCCTTCAAAGCAAAGGTAAAAACCACGGGTCGTTCAGACTAAAGAAATAGCTCTATTATTATCAATAAAGAGTACAAAAAGATTCTCAATCAAGTTTCAAAACCAACATCAATGTCAACACCTACTTCAAACAATAAAGCAATAAGCTTACAAATAGAGAACAAGAAAAATGAAAACCCCCGAAAACACTGCTGCCATACGAACTAAGTATCTCCCAACCCATACCTTTTTTCTACAATTCGAACAATCAAAATGAAGAAACATACATTCCGAACATACTGTCCAAAACTAAGCCTGATCCAACAGTGAATGAATCTGCAATGGTAAATTTACGGTTGTAGTTCTGTGTAAAAACGAGAATAACTTTCTCTCTTCTTTTCTCTCAACAATTGGTGTGTTTCACTAACATCTCTCTGCTTTTTGTTTACTCCCTGTGCCAAAGCACCTTATCCACTTAGCTTAAATAAGATATCCACTTATCCACTTAGCTCAATACCCGACAAATCTCCCCTCACGACTATGTGGAGAGAACTGCCAAACCGACAATCTCACAACAGACTTCAAACTTTCCTCTTGACAGTGATTTAGTCATCATATCAACACTATTATCATCAGTATGAACTTTAACCAACTCTAGCAACTTAGCATCCAAAACATAATGTATCCAATGATACCGTACATCAATATGTTTGAACTTAGAATGGAAAGTTGAATTCTTACCAAGATGGATAACACTCTGATTGTTAACGAGTAATGGATAGTTGTCTTGCATAAACCAAACTCCTGCAAGAATTTCTTCAACCATAGAAACTCCTTGAATACTTCAGTAATTGCAATCAAATCCGCCTCAGTAGTAGACAAAGTCACACACTTTTGCAACTTAGATTGCCAAGCCACAACGCCCTTTGCAAACTTAATCCAATAACCCGATGTAGACCTTCTGGAATCAATGGCTCGACCCATATCTGAGTCTGAGTAGCCCACCAAAATTGGTTTATCACCTCCCAAACAAAGCTTCTTATCAATAGTACCATGAACATATCTCAAAATCCATTTCGAAGCTCTCCAATGCTCTCTACCTAGGTTTGACAGAAACTACTAACTGTACCAACAACATGAGCAATATTAGGTCTCGTACACAACATTGCATACATCAAACTACCCACTGCAGAAGCATAAGGAACTATCTCCAAGTCTAATTTTTTAGCTTCATCTAAAGGACTATATTTAATACTCAGTTTAAAATGAGTTGCAGGAAGAGTGCTCACAACCTTAGTTTTTTCCATGCAACACTCTTTTAATATAGTGCTCCTATGAAGCCACAACTTCTTTTTCTTTCTGTATCATGGATGATTGTTATACCAAGAATCTGCTTAGCAGCTCCTAAGTCTTTCATGGAAAATGACTCGCCCAATTGTTTCTTCAACCTATCAATAATAGAAACATATTTCCAGCCAATAAGCATGTAATCAACATATAATAACAAGATAATAAAGTCATCATCAGAAAACTTTCTAACAAAGACACAATGATCAGAAGTAGTTTTCTTATAGCTCTGCTCACACATAAAAGACTCAAACTTCTTATACTACTACCTCAGAACTTGCTTTAAACCGCATAGACTTTTTCTCAGTCTACATATATAGCCTTCCTTACCTTTAACCCGAAAACCATCAGCTTGTTTCATATAGATCTCTTCCTCCAAATCACCATGAATGAAAGCAATATTCACATCCATTTGCTCTACCTCGAAATCAAGAGTAGCTGCCAAAATCAAAACTGTTTTAATGGATGACATCTTCACCACAGGTAAGAAAATCTCATTAAAATCAACACCTTTTCTTTGTCTAAAGTCTTTTACCACTAATCTAGCTTTATACCTTCCCGACATAGAATTATTCTCATGTTTCACCCTAAATATCCACATGTTTTCTAATGCCCCTTTACCCTTAGGAAATCTCACCAAGTCATAAGTGTGATTATCATGCAAGGATTTTATCTCATCTTGCATTGCATCCAGCCACCATTGCTTTTCTTCACTCTCCAAAAGCCTCTTCAAAATACTCAGGTTCTCCATCATCATTCAAATTCACATATTCATGAGAAGAATACCTGGTAGATGGTTGTCTCTGTTTGTTAGATCTTCTGAGTTGGACTTGAAAGTATTCATGTACAACATAAACATTCTCATCAAGTGACCCCTCATGCTCCTCCTAGTCATCATTAATAGGAACATCTAATTCATCTCCAAGATTTTGATTAACACCATCACTTTATTGTTCACCATGTTCAACACTACCTTTAACATTATCTAGATTGTGAATAGGCGATCGCATAGGATCAACATCTGTCAGATTTCCATCTTTTTTGGGTGTAGTCTTCTCCACCTTATTAATGTCCTCAATGGTTTGGTCATCCATGAACTGTATATCATGACTTCTGACAAGCTTTTTCTCAATAGGATCATAGAACGTGTAGCCAAATTTATCTTCACTATAACCAATGAAGATGCACTGCCTTGTCTTTGCATCCAACTTGGATATTTCATCCCTTTGGAATATGAACAAATTGTTTGCAACTAAAGACATGCAAAATGATCATAGCTCACATTTTTCACAAACCAAATTTTATTTGGAACTTCATTGTTTAGAATAATAGTAGGAGTGAGATTGATAACATGTATCGTTGTGTATAGTGACTCACCCCAAAAATGCTTAGGTAATTTAGCATCTGAGAGCATACATCTCACTCTCTCAAGCAATGTACTGTTCATCCTCTTTGCCAAACCATTTAGCTGAGGAGTTTTAGGAGGAGTCTTCTCATGTGCAATATCATGTTGCTTGCAATAAACATTAAAAGGTCCACAATACTCACCACCATTGTCAGTACAAATGCGTTTCAGCTTCTTTCTTGACTCTCTTTCAACCAAAGCATGAAATTGTTTAAATTTCTCTAGCACTTGGTCTTTTCTCTCCAAGCATAGACCCATAACTTCTTGGAACAATCATCAATAAAGGTAACAAAATAAAGTGCACACTAAAAGATATTACCTTAAATGGACCACAAACATCAGAATGCACCAATTGCAACAACTCTGACTTCCTTGAGGGAGGATGCTTCTTGAAGGATGCTCTAGTTTGCTTGCCAGCCATGCAATGAGAACATCTCTCTAATTCTATATTTTTTAGCCCTTGAAGAACATCCCTTTTAATTAAGCAGTTCAACCCTTTTTCATTGATATGATTAAGCCTTTGGTGCAACATATCTTCCTCCATATCTACCATATTCACACTATCCTTAGTAACCAAAGCTTTTGTCTAATACAATTTAGAAATATTCTCCCCTCTAGCCACAACCAAGTTACCTTTGGTGAGTTTCCACTTTCCAAAACCAAAGTGATTATCATAACCACTATCATCAAGCATCTACACAGAGATCAAATTAAAAAGAATATCAGGAGCATGTTTAACTCCTCTAAGTAAAAACTGCACTACCATGTTGGTTTGCAGACAAACATCACTAATACCAATGACCTTAGACACACCATCATTACCCATATTCAATACTCCAAAATCACAAGAAATGTAAGATGTGAATAACTTCTTCCTTGGTATAACATGCAGTGTATCACTACTATCAACAATCTACATGCTTTCATCTGATACAAGATTAACTAGATCGCCACAAGTTGTAGTAACAACTTTACTACCATGTTGGTTTGCAGACAAACATCACCAACACCAATGACCTTAGATACACCATCATTACCCATCTTCAATACTCCAAAATCACAAGAAATGTAAGATGTGAATAACTCCTTCCTTCGTATAACATGCAGTGTAGCATTACTATCAACAATCCACATGCTCTCATCTGATACAAGATTAACTAGATCAGCACAAGTAGTAGTAGAAACATGATTATCATCATCATGATCCTTATCTTTCTGCTTACCCTTTTTATCTTTGTTATCCTTTTTCCACAAAAAACAATATTTTTGTATGTGTCCTGTCTTATGACAATAGTGACACTTCACATTCTTGTATCTGGACTTGGACTTACTCCTGCTCTTTTCTCTACCACCTTTTGGTTCCTTTCTTTGACTTTTCCCCTTGTTTTCAGTGACAAGTACTTCAGGCTGAGATGAAGAACCCTGTGCCTTCCTTCTCATCTCTTCATTAGGAGCACCACTCTTTGCCGCTTGTAAAGAATCAACACCATCAGGGGCTGAGTTTGTGCTAGAAACCTGAAATGTCTCCCAAGACTCAGGTAAAGTATTCAATAGTCATAATCCTAAAACTTCATCATCAAATTTGATACTCATACCAGATAAATGATCTAGGAGCCCTTGAAATTCATTCAAGTGATCTGAAATAAAAGAACTCTCCCTGTACTTCAAATTCATCATACAGTTCAACAAATACAATTTATTATTCCCTGATTTAGAAGCATACAAGGACTCAATCTTCTCCCACAACATTCTCGCATGTGTCTCATTAGTAATGTGATTATAAACATTGTCTTCTATAAATTGTCGAATAAAATCACATACCTGTTGGTGTTCAAAATCCCACTCTTCTTCAAACATAGAATCCGACCTCTAAGTAGCAAGAACATGAATATGCATTTTCTTCAGTCTTTCATCTTGCTCTTCTATAAGTGATAATCAGTGTCATTCAAAGTAACCAGTTTTGTATTTTCTTCCATCATTCAAGCAAGTCAAATAGTCCCTAGACCAAAACCAAAGAGCTATGATGCCACTCTGATGGGGATAATAAGTCAAGTTTGTAACAAAATGTAAATAAGGCAGCGAAAATAAATCCCTTATCTTGCAATAATCTATGAGGCACAATAAAAAAAATATAATACCATCCAATTGCCACTCTTTTAAAATAAGACACCAAGATTTTAACGTGGAAAATCTCTCAAAGAAAAGGTAAAAACCACGGTCGTGCAGACAAAAGAAATAGCTCCATTATTATCAATAAAGAGTACCAAAAGAGTCTCAATCAAGTGTTAACACCAACATCAATGTCAACATCAACTTCAAACAATAAAGCAATAAGCTTACAAATAGAGAACAAGGAAGATGAAAATCCCCCAAAACCATCGTTGCCATATGAACTAAATATCTCCCAACTTATACGTTTTTTCAATGATCCGAACGGTCAGAAGGAAGAAACATACATTCTGAACATCCTGTCCAAAACTCAGCCCAATCCAACAGTAAACAAATCTGCAATGATAAATTTACAGTTGCAGTTCTGTGTAAAAACAGGAATAACTTTCTCCCTTCTTTTCTCTCAAAATAATTTGTGTGTTTCGCTAACATCTGTCTACGGCCTATGCCAAAGCATTTTCTCCAATTAGCTTAAATAAGATATCAAGTGAGCTTTTCAATTTGGATATTTTTTTACATAAGAAGAGAGTCCAATACTTAAGAGACACATATATATATATATATATATATATATATATATATATTTTGCCATTCTTCTAATTGAATGAGATGATAGAAGAAGAAAATATGTTTGTGATCTTGGGGAGGTGGTGGTGTGTGTTAAACCGAATAAAAGCAATACGGAAATTGGATTGGATTTTGCAATGTTTAATCTGGTGAATGCCAGCTAGAGGGTAGAGCAATAGAAATAGTAAGTGATGTTTGAAAGAAAGAAAGATGCCATGGGGGCCCTCATGAAATAGACGGTCTTGTGGTCACATTTCCATTCACCACCGACAGGGGAATCAAGAACACCCACTGAGAGAAGGGTTCACACTTCCCATTTCAGAGTAAAGCTTCAAATTTAATATGGATGCTCTCAATTCCGTGCATTTTCTTGCACTCATCTAATAAATACATTATTTTCTCTTTCTATCATAACTTACAGTTTTAAATACAACTGTTTTTAGGTATTTTTCGTAAAAATCAACCGTTTCTTAACAAAGAAAAAAAAAATTATGTGAAGAAAGACTAAGAAGAGTGAGTATCTTAGATCCGATATATATTTTTCTTAAAAGTGACATGACATTTTTAGAATCACAAAAAGTAGTGTAAGAATCATAAAAAGTAATTTAAGAAACTAGATTAATAAATTTGCATTAGAGATTTTCTTATTTCATTCTTCTATACCATTATGTCATTCCAATCAATAATTAATAATATACCGTTGATGATTATATTATACATAATTTGTATAATTTCATTAGACAGGTAGGTTTAATCGATGGTGTCACGAGTGATATATCTACGCTATCGGTGATCTATGCATTTTTAAGACATAAAATATTTGATATAATAAATAAGTTATTGTTCTTACCTATGAGAACTTAGAGTTTAATGTTCATACACTTAAAGTGTAAAACCTTTATTCAATTACAATTTACATGAACTTTTTTTTTTAATTATTACATTCTACTTTTAACATTAATGGATTATTCACACCTAATTAGAAGTAATTTATATAATTTATGAGATAAATTAGTTAATTTTTTATAAATTAATTAATTATATGTAATATGTAATTATTGATGAAAATATTTGTATCCAGTAATAATTTATCCTCTGATAATGTTGGACCACTCGAGTGAATTGCAATAACTAATTGGTTGGGGACTGTGCTCACCATAGTTGGCTGTGGAATGTGGAATAACGTATTTGAATATATCACGGTCCACGGTTGTTGAAGCAAAACAAGAAAAAAGAATCAAAAGTCAATATAATCATACATTCTTTTTTAATTTGATATTTCTTTCTACATAAAAAAATGTACAAGGAAAATGAAACGTTGAAGTAGTATTTTTGCATTTTGGACTTGGTTGTTTCTTTTAATAGTCATGCATGCCAACATTACGAAATAGAGATTGTATTCTTTTTATAAACTTTTTACAATATTTTATAATACACTTTTTCTATCTTTTTTTATCACATTGTTTATTTTAATCCATTCTTTTCATTCCTCTTTATATTTTCGCTTTTAATTATAAAAGTATAAATTTATTGTACCAATGACAAAGAAAGTAATGAATGCAATGATTTGTGCTTGTTTTAGTAGATGAAGTACAACGAAACGGAAAATATGAAAGGGATTGAAACTGTAGAAGAATATGTTTTTTATTTTAATTTAAGTAGACTTTGAACTCGTTGTTTATGTTATAAAAATGTTGCATTTTAATTACTATTTTTTTTTTGTTGCTTTACAAAGCAAATGTGATCTGATTTTATTTTCCAAATCATCATCAACTCAAGTTAACTAGTTTAATTTTTAATGCCCATTACACAATTTCAAAATATACTAATATATATATTAAAAAGGTAGATATACTTTTACATTAAAACTTCATCACTGTTGGTGAATGTAAGGACAAAACTGTATAAATTATTTTAAGGAAAAAAACATATTTTACTTAAAAAATACATCATCATTTGTTTTATTTACCGAATTTACCATAAACGTGAGGATTCCATTTTGTTATATCAGTGAATATTATTAATAACTTTAGTACGTACTGTAGTTTCGCTCATTAATATTAGCTATTGAGAACTCGAAAAGTTATCTAAAATATGAATAAGGTATTTGGTAAGTTTTTGAAAAAATACTTTTTAAGATGTTAGTCTGGAATATTTTTTAACTTACGACTAATTTTACAGAGTTTTTAAAACAGTTTAGGAAGTACTTTTATAGTGTTTTTAAAAATACTATTTAATGTGCTTATTAATTTGAATAACAAGATAATTATAACTAAGAGACTAATTCGGTTAAAAGTTTCAATTAGGATATAAGTGTTAGTGATTTTTCAGTGGCAAAAATAATAATAATTTAGTCATTAGCTATTATATAAAAATAATTGATTTTTTAAAAAAGAAGGCATGAGTACTATATAGGTGACAAATGCTTAAGTTTAATAAGCGAAACAGCTATAAAAGACTGGGCAACTAGTCGATTTTGGAGGTGAAGAAACTGATAGGAAACTAAAAGTAAATAAGTTAGAAGTCCTTAATAAGCCAAACACGTATTAAGGAGGGGCCCACCTAGTCAATTTTGGACTTGAAGTGGTATTATCTATTTGTTTAACACGTTAGTTATGCCTTTAATTTTAAAATAGACTATTTAGCTACTTGACGTTAGGTCGAGGTTAGCTCCACTTAATCTTTAGCCCAAAGCCTATAAAAAAGTATGAGACTAAAGGACCACTGTCATTTTCCGTGAAGGACACATTTTATTCCACCCTTTTAAACTAAATTATTCGACCTAATTAATACCCCTTTTTTTCCCAATCAAATTAAAACTTTATAATGCTTATATAATTCATAAACAGCACAATAATTTTAGGAAAATGCATGTTCTGAAAATATTGGTTAAAAGCCATCAGAAAAAATATTTTATTCATAAACCCAAAATTATATTCATATATATACGATTTTTAAAGCAAACTTTCTCTACACATGATCAGTAAGACCAATAATTTTATACTAAGAGCCAGTTTGTATAATTTTAATTCTTTTTATATCTGGCTGATTTGGTTTAAACATTCAAAGCATAAATTTATTAGCAGTTTAAAAACCTTCACACAATGTAACTATGTGAGCCTTTAAATGAGTTTCAATTTCTGTACCAAAAAGAAAATTGCCCTGTACCAAAAATATATAATATAATATAATACAATGCAATAAAATATAATATAATATATGAGAATGTTAATATATTTCAATTTAGTTTTTAGTTAGAGTATGTGAACACTTTACACCAATAATTTTAGACAACAAATTGTCACCTTCTTGAAATTGATATGGATGAGACAAAAGAGAAATAAAATTATGATAATAAATGCTAAAAGAAAGAATGAGCGAATGTGTAAGAGAAATGATTATTTATTTAATTATCACCAAATTAATTAATTTGTTTTAAAAAAGAAGGTGACAAATTATTTTGTCTAAAATTATTGGTGTAAAGTGTTTACCTACTCTAACTTATTTATAATTATATTAATATTGTACATTGGTGAGAGATAAGATAGAAGAATGCTAAAATTAATGCTTGTGAGAGAGGAAGAAAAAAAAATGATAAATAATAAATTCGAAAAGAGAGATAATGAGTTGAAGTGATGAGTATTTATAAAAATATCTCTAAATTAATTTGATTTAACAAATTAGATGGTGAATTATGTTGTTCAAACATTGTTAATATAGAATGTTAATATACTCTAACTAAAAGGTAGGTAAAAAGTATATTAGCATTATTTTTAAATTAATTTATTTTAACAAATAAAATTATTTATTATTTTCTCCAAAAATTGTTGGTGTAGGGTGCAATTATACAAACGGGCTCTTAGTATAAAATTATTGGTCTTACTGATCATGTGTAGAGAAAGTTTGTTTTAAAAATCGTATATAAAGTTTGTTTTAACAAATGAGATTATTTATTATTTTCTCTAAATTAATTTCAATTTTCATGTTTGTCATAAGCCTTCTTAAACACTCACCACATATTTGCAAGATCTATTTTGGGTTTTATGAGAGTTTTGAAAAGTCAAATAATTCGGATTTTTTATTTAACACCTACTGATTTTTCATTTCTCATCTACTGGTTGAGAAAAATACCATTTTATCCTTTATTTTTTCTTTTCCGACAGTGCACCGTCGGGAGAAGAAAAAAAAATTGCAAATTCTTTTCTTTCTCTGGCGATACACTGCCGGAGAAGAAAAAATAAAAAAAATATTTATTACTCATAAATTTTATTAGAATAACATAAATTAAATGTTATTATTCTTAATTTAATTATAACAAAAAATTAAATTACTAATAAGTGTTTTTAGTCTCAAATTAATTATAACAAAAAAATAATTAGAGAAATTAATGTCAGTATAATTATGGTAATAACAATAATAATAATTAGAGTAATTAGTGTCAAGTAGAGTAATTAACGTTAATTATAATAATTAGAATAAAAGCAGTTAAAGTAATTAATGTAATTAGACTCAGTAATTAGAGTAATTAAACTCAAAGTAATTAGAGTAATTAACGTCATATATCAAAGTAATTAGAGTAATTTGCAAAAAAAATAAATTAAGAGAAGGTTTCATAATAAATAAAATGTTAAAAAATTATATTATAAATAAATTATATTACTAAAATATAAATTTTATAAATATAATATAAATATTATATATAAATTTTCTAATTAAAATAATAAAATATAAAAGTTTATTAGGAGAACCTTTTCTGTAATAAAATTTTATATTTTATTCATTTTATATGTTAAAATGTAAAATTTTAATGAAATTTTAGTAAAATTTTAAAAAATTGTGTTATAAATAAATTATATTATTAAAATATAAAATTTTATAAAGATAATGTAAATAGTTAAATAAATTTTTTAATTAATTTTTTTCTTTATTCGAAAAATTATTTCATAGAATAAGTTATTTTATTTTGAAGTGTGAGTGAGTGAGGTTAATTTGTTAGAGTAGGTGTTATGAGAGATAAGACTAATTTATTATGATAGGTGTTAGGATAAATAATTAAATTAAAAGGTATTTTTGAGTTTTTAAAAAATGATTAAGGTTAGTAAGTGTTAAATAAAAAAAGATAAATATGAAATGAAAATCCTAATCATTCTTAGCATGTTGTTACCTGCGTCCGTCAAATTGCTTAAAATACCCTTATTTGTTAAAGTTGGCCGAGCTAACTCAAATTACAATCAGCTCAAAAGTTCTTGAAGGAGCATGGGGCTGAAATACCCTTAGGGTCAGTATACAATTTTTTTCCTGTTATCAGTAAAAGTAGCCATCGTTAACTCACTTCTATTGAGTGATAAGTAGACCTGCTGATAAATTATAATGAAACATGTTATTATTTTATAAAGTAATTTAATGCACGTGGATTATTGGCGAGTAAAAGAATTTTTTAGTATTCAACTTATAATAGGTTAAAATTTTTAGCATTTTTGTTATTTGATACTAACTTTTAATACTTATTTAATTTTCCGTCACATAAAAAAGTTTGTTGACAAAGTTCTGTTAACAAATTATTAGGTATGCTAATCTGATGACTAATAACACGTGTTACTAGAAAGATCATTAAACATGCTTAATTATTCACTAGTTAATGGAGATATGTTAACTAAGATAACTTTGATATGTGACAAAAAATTAAATGGATACTAAAGTTTAATATCAAATAAAAAAGATACTAAAAAATTAAACCTAACATAATTTAGATACTAAAAACTTATTTCACTCTTATTGCATGTGAACTGAGTTGTCTAGTAAAATAATGACATATGTCATTATAATCTAGTTAGCAAACTTACTCATCACAAAATTTGTTAACTAAGGTTACTCTTAAAGGGAATGAAAACAAACTTAAATATTAACCCTAGACAACAAATAGCTGGAATGCTAAAAATTTTAACCCACAATAAATTGGGTACTAAAAACTTATTTAACCCAAATTTATATTACTAAATACAAATTGGAAAGAAAATCATAAATGCATGTTATCTCAATGAAAGTAACAAGATGAGAGTAAAAAAAACAAAAACTAGTTTATTAAATCGAAGAACCTTAAGACTTAAGTAACTGCTTAAGTAGTGTATTCTATCTGTTGCTGGGCCGTCCATGGTCGTAGCTGGCTCAAAGAGTGAACAGATGAAAGTGGGCCGTGAAAGGTGAAACAGAGGATCAAACATACCATGGTTGAAGGATTTTATTTGATGGGCTCTTGGTGTTGTTTGCTTTGTGGATTTTATTTCTGTTGTCAAAACTTCGTTTGCGATGAGCCTTGGTTTATGTCCAATGTCCATGCTTAACCTTGTATTTATGCTATTTAGAAAATAGAGTTTTTCTTCTTGCATCTCCCTAATTTTTTGAAATGAAAAAAATACTCTTAGATAAAAAAGTTAAAAATTAGTGAGTCTGGATTGACTAATCCAAACTTATAAAAAAATTGCTTTTACAAGTCCAAGTTAACTAATCTGGACTCACAAATTTTCTTACAAGTTCGGATTGATCATCCAAATTTGCAAAAAAAAAAAAATTGGTTTTGCAAGTTAAAATTAGCCAATTCTAGCTTATAAAAATTGTAAATATTTCTCGAGATTAGCTCTATCTTCCACATACCTACTCCACTCTTTCCCCCTTTTTAATGAGTTTCTCCTACCCATTACTGTTGCTAATTTTCGATTCCATTTTCGGGACCTTTGTCTTCCAACCAGTTATCTGCTTCTGTTTCCGATGGCTCTTGCCATCGTATGGTGTATCAAGTTCAATGTCACAAATTTTTTTGCAATTTTTAAAGTTTGGATTGATTAATCCGAACTTGTAAAAGTAAATTTTTTTGCAAGTCCGGATTGGCTAATCCGAACTTGTAAAAAATTTTGCTTTTACATGTGGTGGACAAAGAGGCACAAGAAATAGAGGTTTCAGGAGTGCAATGAAGGTCATGACAAGGACAACCAATGGAGGTCGCAAATGAAAATATGTCTGAATTTGAAGAGGATGGCTAAAGGTTGAAAAAAGAGAGGCGCAAGAGAGATGAAGTTTTAATTTTTTTTACCTAAAGATATTTTTTATATTTCACAAAGTCACGGAGGTGCAGGGATAAAACATAGAGGTACAAGGAGAAAAAGTCTAAAAAATACTAGAGTTTCAATTAAGAAGGAATTTATTTTTTATTTCCTTCTATCTTCTCTCTTGTGTGTTTTTCCTTGTTAGTTCCTCTTCTAAGCATTTAGCGACTACTGAACATTTGGTGGTTCCATTTCCTTGACTCAATGCCTCGTACTTCCTACGTTACAATCACAAATTTCTGCTAGGAATGACCGACAACAGCGGTTACAGGATAGTATAGACTCTCGCCAACTCATTTCTTTTGCTAGTCATACTATAGTTTTCTGTTTAGGTAAATGATGAATCTATGAGGGGGATTCTCAAGGAAGATGGAACTGATTTGCAAGTAATTGAAGCCATTAGAATACAACCAAACCAAGAATTAGACAAGTTATCCAAAATACAACCAAACCAAAGAATATGGTGCATGAGTTCATTCAAGACTATCATCCTACAAGTAATTAGAATGGTGTTTTATCAGATAAGAATTAGAATGAGATGACAGGAATTAGAATAAGAATCCATATTTTCAATGCACTATTCCCAGCAAAAAAATATAAAATAAAAAAGGAAAACGAAAACTAAAACCTACAGAATATTCAGTATGTTGTATAGTATACTATAACATAATATAAAAGGTAGAGGTAAGAGTACGTATGGGGTATGCAGGGAGCCAATCAACTTCATTAAATTCTGCTCATTGGATAATATGTACAGTTTACAGACAATCAATCTCAGAAATGAAATTCAGCAAATCGCAAGTTCACCGATAGACATTGACAGATTGAGCATTTTGATTACTTTTAAACGACATAGTTCAACACTCCAGATTCCAGATACCAGAAGTGAGTCAGTCTTTCAAAGTTCTCGTATCTCAAGAAGGTGCAAGCACAAGATTGAGAATCTCGGTCACCATTTTTATGATATCATCTTCCTTACATGAGATCACAAAATTTACTGACAACAAAATCCTTTTGTTAGTTTCCAGTATGATTGAGTTAGAAAGTTGATAGAAAATTAAAACTGCACAACTACATTAGAACCCAGATGCACTTTCTCACCCCATGCTAGAACAGGAAATTCCCATTTCTGTTTAGGGACAGTCATTATATATGATGAAACCTGCAAAAGTATATTACAACTTGGCAATGGTACAAGCTTATATGAGATGTTAATTGGAATTTTGAAATAACTTTGAAATGTACCAAGACTGAGGCAGCAAGGGACTGAGGAGACCTAAAAAGAAACGACAACTCCTCTTTTTCATAGAGAAGATCCATAATCTCCATGCAAGCTTCAATGCTAATTAGTTCGCCAACTTTGGCCACTCCCCTGAACTCAATGATTCAACACCAGAAATCAATGAGAAGACACATTCCAAGAAACAGCCTTAAAATATAGAGAGAAAAACGAGTGACAGTCACTTGAACTGAATCCAAAGATCTTCAAGGAACAAAAAGGCAATATTTGATGTGCCAATCTCAAAATTTAAAACCTGCAAAAATAGCCAACCATATAAGGATGAGGTAAATTCCAATAGTTAAGGCTGATGCTATTGGTTCCAAAGTTTTAAAATATGGCTTGCGATGATAATCAAGGTTTTTAGGATGTTTGAAATTGCTATGAGCGTAGTTTTTGGAGTAAAGCCGGAAATAATTTCGAAAAGAAGCTTTTTAAATACGTGATGAGAAACAAAATAAAGAAAAGGTTAGGGTTGAAGTTAAGGTATAGCATACCTGCATGAAGAGAAGCTCCTGCAGGAGAAGGGGTTAAAAGAATGAGAGGAAGAAGGTGAGAGAAAAGAGAAAAAGAGTTAGAGTGGGATACAGCATCGAGGAAATTTCGAGTAGTAAAATGGTGTTCCTTGATGAAAGTGTCTGCGAAGGACTTGAAACAAGTAAGGGAAAGTGGTTGAGAATCGTGTATCTGCATAATAACATAGAAAAGGTGAGAATGACGAATAGAGGATTGAGAAGAGGGAAAAGTGAGGAATAGAAACGAACTTTGGTGGAAATCCATAGAGAAACAAGCACAAATAGGTGGAAGGAGCTTTGTGTGACAGGTCGCAACAAGGAGGAACAATTTGCACCGTTGATGAAGCTTGCTAGGGCAAAACAGGATGGAATAAATTCAATAAAACCAAATATGAGAATTGACCAAGAGTGAGTGAGTGAGTGAAGAGATAGACTACTGACGCAGGTAAAGAGGGAATGAAGCGATCAGCAAAGAAGGAGCATGCAGAGTACTTAACAATGGGGGAAACTTGCAGATGCTACCATTACACCAAACACAAATAGCAAAATCAGAATAAGACCTATTGCCAATTGCGAATTGAATTGCGTTGCGATAGAGCTTTGCTTTACATGAGCACATTCCATCAGGAACTCAACCATTGCTTGCCGTTCATACCCACATGCCATTCCACTCCCTCCCTCCTCCTTTATCCAATTATGCTTCACTTCTCTTCTAACACATGCTTTTTATTTTCATTTTTTAAAATTTAATTACACAGTAAACATATCCAATAAAAACATTTTCACTGCATAAGGAATCATTTTTCATTAACTTGTACTAATTACAAAGTAAAGACTGGACAATAATTCTTTGTACATTATGTGTTATGGGCTTCTTCACTTATATTTTTTTCTAGCATGTTTTCATTTATTATCTTAGAATGACTCTTTGGATAGGTAATTTAGATTTTTTTTATACCAAATCACCTAATTTCAAAATTCAAGTCTTTTCAAAAAACAAGACGTAATCGAAGATGTTAACGGAGACTACAATGTTGATTTCAGAAAAAATTTAGAAAGGGAGATTAAATACATTCATTTGAAATTTCACCCTTTTCAAAAAACAAATTTTTCTCTATTTCTCTTTCTTTTTGCTTTTAAGATTCTTTCAAATTTTGTTTTAAAAATATATTTCAAAGTATTCAAAACAAGTTTGTGATTGTAGCAGACTTATTACTTCGAAAGAATTTCACAAACACCAATATTACACATTCAAGAATATTCAATCAAGAATTCATAAACTCATCAATATAATGTTTCAATAATTGTTCTCATCATACAAGCTTCAATCATGCAGTACAATTAATTGTTAATTTACATGAATTAAAATAGTTTAAGGATAGAAAGAATGACACAATAGTTTATACCGGTTTAGTCTTAAAATGACCTACATTTAATGTAGATTCAACATCCTATCAAACCTGTGTTCACTATGCTTTCACTATAGAGTTAGATTATAAACACAATGCACATACAATTCTAAAGAAAGACTTATCTAAACAACAATAAAAGGTATAACTCTTAAATCCTACAAGAGCATGTTCCTCAATGATACACCGCCATAAAATTTCAATAATCTAAATGAACACACCGTTCTAGAAATCCCAACATAGAAATTATGAAAAAATTATGGATTAGAATGAAAACATCTTAATGTGTAGAATGCCCAACAAGTAAGATAAACAATATGTTGTTCTTTTCCTTTGAAACTTTCTCTTTTAAGCTTTCTTTCTCTTTTTCTTTTCTCTAAGGATTATGGGTTTATGTATGAAAGATTTTCTCACCAATGATTAGAGGATACTCTTAGAATTCACTTCTTCCTTCTTCTTTTTTGAAAATATGTTAGTTATGGTAGTTAAAAGTTAGTTATAACATTTGTAATCTATTACCATGTCTAGGTAGTTGATTACCTTATGTTAAAAATAATCCAGAATAAGTGCAGAGCTCATGGTAATCGATTACTATTTCAGGTAATTGATTATTACATAAAGCTAACTTTGTAGTTTCTCTTCGTACTTTACAGGTAATCAATTACAAAATTAGGGTAATAGGTTATCTCGATCCTTATTAGAAAACGAAGTTATTTTCTTGCTTGAACCAATCTGGTAATCAATTATCAACTTAAGTAATAAATTACCATAAAGATAAATAGTTACAAAAGTTAGTAATTCATTATCCAATGCTTCAAACATGAAAACATGAGGAAAAAAAAGTATTGCTTGAATGAATGAGCTTCTAAAAGAATTATTAAAACACATTCATGCCTAATATAAAATAATCAATACAAGTGTCACACCTATGAAAATGTGTGTGACACAATTAAAACAACTATGCTAATCAACAAAACCAAAATCATTACTTCTTGTGATAGATGTGGAGACTTCTTATATCTCATCCTTGAATGCTTAAGTCCAACATGCGAAATTATAGAGTTGGATGTTGTGTGGAACTCCAAGCAAAACACCTACACTTCAAAATGCATAAGAAAAAATTGATGATTTAGAAAAATATGGAGATGCAGGTAGAAAAAGCCCATGTTCTTTCCTTTACTGGAGTATACAATCATGAGTTGTAATTTTATATCATTCAATTAAAGTTTTTGTGGGCAGACAAAGCCCAAGTTGATTTGTTATGCTCAAGGTGTTATAATCAATGATTTTAAAATCAGAGCAGTGATTGAATTGGTGAAGACATTGGTTAACGATTCACTGCTTCAATTGTTGTTGAACTAATGGTTGAATCGGTACTAATAAAAAGATTTTTTTTTTAAAGTATTATAATAACTATACTAAATAATATTGAACAAAAAATATCATGAAATCCATAATATTAAAACAAATTTGTAAAAATTCATATTGAATAAAAATTCATAATTTTTAAAGTTAACCACCTTTGTCATTAATTTTATAATTAAAGTGGGTTGACTTAAATGTATATAGCAAAATCTAAAAATTTTCAAAAAGATTTGTAAACCAGCCAAATAGTTGAATCGTCGATTTTCACCAATTTTACTGATTTTCAACCAGTTTTATAGATAGTCAATTTTCACCACAACCAAATTGAATAGATGATCGATTTTTGGTTCAACCGATTGAACTGATCAGTCTGATTATGAGAACAATGGTCATAACTCATAACTAGCATATAATGAGATATACAATGTTTTGAATTGGTAGTTATATAAGACTTGACTTTCAAAAGAATTTGTTTAATCATATTTAGTGTAGTACAATATTATTTTTTGTTTAACAAAGAATTAGTGTAATAAAAGTAAAATCTTTAAGTATATGTTAGTGAAAAAATTAATGTTGTAGTTTTTATAGGATTAAAAATAAATAAAAATACTAGATGTAGTAATAACAAACCTTAAAAGAAGCATAAAATTTACTCAAACAAATATGGATATTCAAAATAATAAAATAAAATTAGCTATAGATTTTAAATGAGAATTTTTCAAACAAATTTTGAAAATAAAATGAGACTTTTATTCAGTAACTTGAATAGACAAATTTAATTTATAGTAAAGACTATGATTATTAGTATGCTATCAATTTTAGGGTGACTGACCTAAGTGGGTTATTTTTTTAAACTAATTATCTAAATGAGTTTGTTTTAAAAATATTTATCAAGATCGGCTTGTTTTTAGATTTGAATTAGTCAAATCGCAATTTCCACTTGTGTTTTTTAGTATCCCGTCAATTGTATGACCATTTGGCTTTGGGGTTGGCAACTGGTGAAAGTACTAAAAATGCAAGTGGAAATTATGATTTGACCAAGTTAAACCTAAAAACAAACTCACGTTGGTAAATATTTTTAAAACAGACTCATTTAAGTAATTATTTTTAAAAAATGACCTATTTAAGTCAATCAATCATGAATTCTATATTTATATTATTTTTAATACTTTCAAAATTAATAATTTTAAAAAATTAATTTTTAATATTTTTGTGAAAAACGGAAGGAATATTACATGCATATTTTCTCTCCATTTATTAAAATAACAATAAATATTTTATGCAGATTGAAATTCACAAGAAAAAGGGTAGAAAAATTTCTGGTGGATTATTATTTGCATAAAAATCTTGTGCTATTTTCTTGCTGGATTTTCTTTTAAAGAAAGTCGCATGTAATTTATGCAGATTTTCTCCCCCACATGAAATAAGCATTTTTTGTTCTGGTAGTAAATATGAATTTCCACCCTCAACCATTTGTTTTTCAAAATTACAATAAATTTGCAACACTTTTCTCTACAATGGTCATTTGATAATGAGAGAAAAGCGTGTAAATTTAGTAACAAAAATACATTAAATTTTCTTTAAAAAACGTTAACTTTTTAGAAACTGGCGAAAGTACCCTTCCACCATATAGTTCTAATATGACATGTGACTACAACATGATTTTTAAAGTTTTTAAACATTTACAAATAATCTATATGCAAATCATAGACCACATTGGTTCATTCTCTTCACAAACTACACAAAAAGAATTACTCATTGAATAATTAGAAAGATAAAAAATAAAATAAAAAACTATAAAATTGAGAGTTGATCAAAATCATTGAGTTTTGCTAACTTATATTATTCACATTGGAAGGAAATGAATGAAAATTAATTAATTAATTAATTTTTTTCTTCAAAGTTATGGTAAAATATGTTTTTAATTCTTGTAAAATTTATGTAATATTAATATGTTCTTTAAAATGTTTTGTATTATTTTCGTTTTCCTAAAATTAAAATACATTTTTTTTATTAGCAACAATTTAGTTCTGATGCTGATGACGTGATCACTTAACACGTTAATTTTATAATTAAAAGTGATTAAAAAAACAGAATTATATTAGCTTTTTTGAAAATGAACTAAAACAATAAAATTAAAAAAATAACAGTAACATCCCGAGAGATTTGTTTTGGGGAAGGGTGAATCAAACTTAGGGTTCTACAAAAATTAGATTTCGTAAGTCGGTGAAAGAGAGGAAACCATGTTTTAAAACCGACTAAAATCGATCATGTCCGGTACGGTTTATGATTTTTGTATTTCAAAACTCTGACTTAACCCAAACAAACTCAAATATATATATATATATATATATATATATATTATATTTTTAAGTTAGTAAACATATTTTATACTTTAAATTTATGCAATTTATTGTTTGTATTGTATTGTTTTAATAGTTTAATTTAACTAATTTAGTATATATGAAATACTTGATATTTTGTTATTAAATTATGAATTTAATAGACTAATGGATGTGACTAATTTCAAGTATAAAATTATTTTTTTACAAATTAGTGAAAAAATTGTTTTTAATATTTTTATCGGTTTTCTCTGAAATCAAATCGAACCAATCCAATTATCATTGGTTGAGGTCAGGAAAAAAATTTCAAAAAATTGGACCAACCCAACCCAATTAAAATTAATTGGTTCGGTTTTCATTCTCCTCTAAAATTGAACTAACCCAAACAATAAACATCCCTAGTGTAACATCACATTGTTCATTTGCATATCGTGAATAGAGGCTAAGTTTGTTTCATTATTTGCTTGTCGTTTTTTATTTCCTTTACACGGTGGGTGGCATGGTAGGTACATTAGGTTTTATTCCGGATGGTTGAGTTTTTCATTTTTTGTTTTAAAAAAAAATTTGAAAATAAAAATATTTCGCAAAAATTATTTTGATTTGATTTTTTAGATTTATTTAAAAAAATTGAGTTAAATTAGTATACGCTGTCAGTATAATAATTTTTTACACTAACATTCAGTTGCAACCCTTTATTTTTGCTAAGTTTGTTAACTTTACCAATTAAGCATACTAATTAAGCTCCATTTTGGGTGATTTTTGGTTTTCGATTTTGAAATTTATAAAAATAAAAATTAGCTCTGGTTTTAAGTTTTCAAAATTTTAAAAATATTGTTTTGGTTTCTAATTTTGAAACATTATTTTTAAATCTTAACAACGGTAGAATCTTTCTTCTTAAAGATAAAAAATTTATGGTGGCGGCTGATAACGCTGGTCAAAGGTGACGGCTAGTGATCGGCAGTTGGAGGTAGCAAAATTGGTGATCATTTGTCTAGAGATGTCAAAATGAGTCTAGCCTGCTTGGTTGGTCCACGAGCCTACAAAATGGGTTAGTTAAACTCTAAAAAAGGAGGCCCAAATAGAAGCAAGCTTTTTGGCCCGATTCATTTGACCCGACCACATAAATGGACTTGGGTCGAGCTGGTTTGAATACAAATATAAATACAGAAATTTTAAAAATATATATTAATAATATATAATATATTGTTAAAAATATATTAATAAAAAATATGCACATAAAAGTATGTTTGATGTGAAATCAATTTATACATATTGTTAATAAATATATATATATATATACACACACATACACATATGTTTGATGTTTATTTAATAATATATTTTTAAATAAAAATTATGTGGTTATCAAATGTATATTAAATTAAAACATACATATAAATATATTTTTATGTTATTTTAGACTTATTTATGATGTGTTTTTTATTTATTTAGTGTGTTGTTTTAAATTGGTTTGAGCTTATACAATAAGTTCTATTTTTTATGAAAATTTGATTTTTTTTTTTAAATACTTGTTTTGGCTCGGTGACCCAATATAGGACTAGGTTGGGTTTAGAAATATGTAGCTCAAACAAAATATGGGTCAATCATGTTGGAAATAATAGTGGATTGGTGTTAATCAATTATATTTTATTATTATCTGGCAATTTAAGATATGGTGATAATCATATCTTATTGTATCTTATAATATCTTTATGATTATTTGAATGAGATTATAATAAGATTGACTCTGTGATGGGTTGATTTAATTATAAAAAGCCCATTTGAGGGTGTCCCTGCCTACCCTGGGGGATTATAAATTTGTCATCCCATTAAGCAAATTAACACACACATTCTCTAAAATAATCCTTTAGAAATTAGGTAGTAAAACTCTCAAGAGTTCTTATTGAACTCATATCTCTATAATAATCATTCATAGAGTTTTTTGTTCATGAAGATTAAGAACTTCAATTCAATATATTTGAGGTATATTCTATTTCCTCTCCCTTTTATATTTATTCTCTATACATACATAATCTTGTATCTATTTATTCAAGAGTTTTTTTTTTTTATTTCCATCAATTGGTATTAGATCCAAATTAGATACATATTATGGTTGTTTTCCTATTAGAGAATTAAATTTGAATTGAAGCTTTTTTTGTGTTTTTAGTGAAATTTTATAATATAGTTCACTATTATCTTTTCCACAAAAAATTGAGGATTTACGCTACTTGTTATTGTTAAAATAACATATTATAGTTTCATTTAATTGCTCTTACATGGGTAAATTATGTATTGAAACTTCTCTTTAAGTATTACCCCTTTAAAACCGAATTTTCTTTTGAATTCAATTACGGGATGAAGTGTTTTCAAAATTACTTAAGGGTTTTCCTTTTTATGTTTGATCAATATGAGTCATTTGTGTAGGCAATATAAGATTGTTAACTTTACTTTGGGAAGTGTTAAAGGGGTTGCATAGACTCATTTTTTATACCCATATTTTTGTGATTATATGGTCAAATGAGAATTTTATCATTTTGATACGATAAATTCACTCTCAGAAGTATTGAATGGGGTTGCTCATTTTTTGTATTCTTATTTTTCACAAATACCATATTTATTTAATATTTTAATATTATTGGTATTTTTTAGTATAAAAAAATATTTGATTAATTCAAGATTAAATTAAAAAAAATTTACTATTATAATCTCGGATTTTAGACCTATTTTTATTGTGATAATTCTTTACGGTATTTGTATTCTCCAATTATAATACTCTCTTTAATATTGAATTATCATTTATAAATTAATTTTAGGTTATTTTATTAATTATGCACAATCTTAGTTGTCCTTCTCTTATCCGCATAATTTTCTTTATTAATTTGTATTATTATTACTCGTCTATTATGGGTATAGTAATGTGAATTTTTTATATTGGTCATATAATATATATGATTAAAATTATGCAAATTTATTGAACAATAGACATAATTTCTTTTTTTATTTACATAATTGTAATTTCACCTATCGTGAATGCATTTATGTGAATTTTGTGATATAATTATTTTTTTATTGCATTGATGATAATGATACCTTATCGGTGTATTGTTATTAATATAATTTGGTGTATCATATACTTCTCTTTGCTTATGTTAATCATTTTTTTATACCTTATCAGTATTAGGATTTTATTGATATAAGTTATAGTGCATTGTAATTTGCTTAAGGATTCTCTTTTAACTGAACTTTTAGAATTACATAATATTTCACTATTGTTGTAATGTTCAGTTTATTTCCCTAATTTTATCATGTTTAGTTATATTTATATGGAACTAAAATTTATACTGTCATTTTTCTTTTATTCCATAATGACTTATAACCTTTAATTGGACATTTTTCCTTCCAAAAACAAATGTTGCATTTTTTTCTTGTGGTGAAAATTATATATATATATATATATACACACACACATATTTACACTGAGATTCAATCATGACTTTTCATTTATGTGACTTTTAAAGTAGTAATGAGTAAAGTCAACAAATCTACCATGAAGGAAAGGTTCTGATTGAATGTCAGTGTAAAAATCTTTACACTGACAATGTATACCAATTAAACTCATATATATATTATGTAGGTAGTGAACTTACCCTATCAGTATAACATTACTTGACATGATTCCAGTGTAATAAAGAAATAGTTGAATTTTATTTAGCCCTTTGGGTTTTTTTTTTGTTACGTCAACTATTTTCTTCTTCTTTATCAAGTAGAAGGATTTTGTATATTAAAATTTTAATTTATATCTTATAAAATAAATTGTCTTGGTATAAGATTTTTACTTTAAATGTCCAATTAATCATACATCTGCAAAAACAAAGTTTCTTGATAAAATTATTTTTTCTTATCATATTATTTGTGATCACGTTGTTAGGATCTATATAAGGATTTTGTATTAGTCTCTTGTAGAATATTTTCTTGTATAAAAAACTTGCTATTGATATGCAATATTAGTATACAATTCTTGTAAGGACAATATAGGAATCCCAAATTTGAAGAGATTAATTTCTATATCATATTTTATAATATTATTGATGGTATTCTTGTAAAAGCTATATGCTTTATTCTGGGATATATAAATAATTCTATATCCATTATAAATTTTGATGAGAGTTAAAGACGATTTATTATTATATTCTTAATATTTGTAAGAATATGTTTCATATTCTTCTGCTGTGTGTAATAATATTCTCAAGTGTGTGTGAATATTGTTTATTATAACACTTGATTTTTTTTATGATTACCTGAAAACTTATATTCTACGTAAAATTATCAAGAGATCCCTTTTCTCACTCATATAATTATTTTTTCAGGATCCTTATAAGGATCAATATTTTTTAAAGGATTGATTAATATGAGGTTAATTATGAAACCAATTATGAGAATTATTTATTCTTATGGATGAATGTGTAGGTTTCACATTCTTGTTTTTTTAACCACTTTTCTCATTAATCATTTGTTATTCTACTACTTTCTAATTCCTTAAGTAGAAAAAATAGTGAACTTTGATTCACTTTTATTATTATCTTATAAATTCATTATCCCACTATCACTACAACTTTTAATACTAGTGTACTCTAATGATAATCCTAATATTTTTTAGTATATCAAGCATTAGTGGGAGTATATATAATCTTGTATTATCTCTCGAGACTTATATTTTTTTTGTCATATATTCTTGTGCACATTTAATTATGATGTGACATATTCTATAGGACTTCTCTATTTATTTTTGTCCTATTTTTTATTGAGATTCATAAAATTCATTATATCTTTGTAGACATCTTTAACAGATGTTAATGTCATTCTGTTGGGTACTGCACATCAATCTTTTTTGGCATACAATTATGCATTGTGTATCTCTTTTACCCAAATTTGATATTTTAATTGATTAAAATTTTACAAGTATATAATTTTGTATTATGTCTCGAGACTTATCTATCTATATTGTCATATATTCTTATGCACATTTAATTATGATATGACATACTCTATAGAACATGACTATTTATTTTTGTCCTCTTTTAATTAAGATACATAAAATTCATTGTATTTTAATAGATATCTTTAATGGATGTTAAGAGCATTTTGTTGGGCATTGAACATTAATCATTTTGGTATGCAATTAAGTATTGTGCATTTCTTTTACCCAAACTTTCATATATTTTTTTTGTCAAAATTCTATAAGTATATTGTAGATACAATACTCCTATCGAGTATGATTTTCTACTTTGTAAAAGTGCTCATGATGATAGTACTCCTATTGAGTACCATTTTGCACTATTGAAGTACTTATGAATTTTTTTGTTTGGACCAATTATCTAAGTGTTTGCTCAATTGACATTTTGTGGCTACAAAAGTCTGAGTGTCATTTAAACTAGGTGTCTATGTGGTCCTAGCAGGGAATTTATGGATTTCCTACTTGTCTTTGGATTTTTATATAGTCACTCATTTTCTGAAACTCGAATTAGTTAAATGTCAAATATTATAGAGCATTTATGTAGCATGTATGTAATTACATTTGTTGTTGGGCTATGATGAGTACTTAGATGCATGTGAATTATGCTTTCTCGCCTTTATAATTTTTCTGACTCAATTAAAAATTATATTAACAACACATTTTTATATTCACTAATCAAATACTTAACTATTGGAGTTTTATAACTCATATTGTTTGGTTAAGTTTTGATGTCTTAGATCAGTGAGAGTCTGAAAACTCTCTTATGAGATATATGTGAACTAATATCATTTTAATAAAATATCTCTTAGCATTCTCTTGGATGCTTGGGACCATGTAGTATCATTTTATTGAAATACATTATTCTATATACTTTATGAGAAATATTTGTTAACGTGCATGATATATATCCTAACGGATATTATTTTCTAGCTCAAATTTCTATTATTGTTGTTTAATATAAGATTTATCTATAATTTTCATTCTACCTTAATGATTTGTCTTTGTATTATTGATTAATATCATCCAAGTGGGAGAATGTTGGAAATAATAGTAGATTGGTGTTAATAAATTATATTTTATCACTATCTGACAATTTAAGATATGGTGATAATCATATCTTATTATATCTTATAATATCTTTATGATTATTTGAATGAGATTATATTAAAATTGACTCTGTGATGGGTTGAGTTAATCATAAAAAGCCCATTTGAGGGGGTCCCTACCCTGGGGGATTATAAATTTGTCATCCCATTAAGCAAATTAATACACATTTTCTAAAATAACCCCTTAGAAAGTAGATAGTAAATCTCTCAAGAGTTCTTATTGAACTTATATCTCTACAATAATCATTCATAGAGTTTTTTGTTCTTGAAGATCAAGAACTCCAATTCAATATATTTGAGTCTTTCCTCTATCTTTTTATCTTTATTCTTTATACATGTTATAATTTGTATCTATTGATTTAAGGGTTTTTTTTATTTCCATCAGACCCAACCCGACCTACCCAGATTGTTAGCTCTACGTTTGCCAGTGGCGATGTGTGACTGTCGTTCGAAGGTGATGGTTGATAACCATTAGTTAAAGGTGGTAGCTAGTGATCGTTGATCGGAGGTGGCGACCATGACCTTAGGTCAGAGGTGGCAAGCGGTGAACATCAGTCAAAGGTGGTGGACGATGAACGCTAATCGGAGGTACCGATTGGTGATCACCGATCAAACGTCGTGGTCAATGATATTAAGTATTTCAAGCGATGAATTTAAATAAAAAACAAAAATAAAAATTTGATAACCAATTTGTATTATTTTTGAAATTGAGTGAAAACTGTTTTGAAAATAACTAAAAAACCAAATCATAACTATTTTTGTCGAACAGGTATTTATTGTCAAAATACATTTTAAAACAAAAACTCAAAACTAGCCCAAATGGAGCTAACATTGTTTTGATTTCCAAATTTAAAATATTGTTTTAAATCTTAACAACATTATAATTTTCCTCCATAGAGATTGAAGATCAACGGTCGATGATTGTGGCTAGTGTCGAAGTGGCGATTGATGACCAACAATCGAAAGTGAGGATTAAAGGTGACGGTCGAGGTAGCGGTCAATGACCATCAATTGGAGGTAGTGGTCGAGGATGGCGAACAATGATTGACAATTAAAGGTGGCGGTTAGTGATTGCCGATTAAAGGTGACGATTGGTAAGAGGTGGTAACTAGTGATCGCTGGTTAGAGGTGGTGGTTAGTGGTGTTGAGTGACGTTAAGTGATGAACTCAAATAAAAATAGCACCAGAAATCATAAAACTAAATTTTATTATTTTTGAAATTGAGTGAAAACTGTTTCTAAAATAACCAAAAAATTAAATTAAAACTATTTTTGTCAAATACGTTTCTGTTTCAAAATAAAAAACCAGAAACTCAAAACCATCCTAAACGGAGTCTTATTTTTGCTTTTGTTTTTATTCAAACTCACCACTTAACGTCACTCGCTACCACCACTATCACCTCCGATTATCAATTACCGATCTCTACTTGTGATTGTTGGTCAACAAATGTCACCTTCGATCTTCAGTCATGATCATAACCTTTGATTGTCGATTACTAGTCGACACCTCTAACTATTAGTTACCAGCCACCACATTTGATTGTTATAGCTAATTACGAACTCCGACCATCAGTCATTGTCGGCATCTACAATTATTAATCATCAACCGCAACTCACTAGACACTACCTCTAACCATAATTCACTAGTCGTCACCTTCGACCTCTGTTCAATGGCCATTAATCTTTGATCTTTAAAAGGAAGGATCGTAGTGGAATTAAGATTTGACAACAATGTTTTAAATTTGGAAACAAAACAATGTTGTTTTAATAAATTTAAAAACTTAAAACCATAACTAGGTTTATTTTTTACAAATGTGAAAATTTAAACCAAAAACTACCCCTAAGTGGGGTCTTAGTTTTTGGGTTGTTTATTTGGGGGGTTTGGTTATCATTTTCGATGACGTTTGATGAGAAAATTTTTTACTATACTTCTGTCAAATGCATCAGTCATATGTGGTATCTGATAAATATCAGGTCAATCTCATAGGGACTAGGATGATACTCTAAAAACTTTAATACTAATTGCTTGTAAATAATGAAGAAATTGATTGTAATTAACAACTAAGTAACACGAAGTAAATAACGTATAAAGAGTAAACTAAGATTACTGAGTTGGTAGTGTTTTGACTTCACTATACCATCCATCTGATGCATACATGAACTATCAATTATCATTTATCACTCACATTCCTATCATTCATAAAAATACCATTAACCCTAATTTCTTGCAAGTAGGGGACTGAGCTATTTGAGTTTTAGACTATCGATTCCTCACACAATCTAAAGTCAAATAACTTGTATTAAGAAAAGGAGCCTAAGATAGCCAATGGTTTTAATCTCTTCCGAGCAATAAACCCATTGCGAGCTCTTCTCATTTCGCAAGTTAAAATCTTCTCCCGAGCTCATTCAACAAGCAAAATCCAACAAAACATATAGAAATAAAGAACAAGGTAAAAAAGAACTCTAACAATGAGCAATAAACATTCATTAATAAAGAAAAATATACAAGAGAGATAAGGAAATAATTACATCAAAACTCTAACCTAAAGGAACCTATCCAACCACGGATATGGAAAACATGATTAATAAGGTTACAAAATATTATCTAAATAAGGTTCTAGAAAGGAAGAAGACGAGCTTAGAGGTCCCCTAGTTTGGCTGAGTGTTATCTCATACTACTAAAACAAAAGGCACAACTTTTCTTTTAAAAAAGACACTATGTTTGTAGATCGAGTGTTGGGCAGTCAAGCTATAGGCGTTGAGTGCCAAAACATTGAAATTACACCCTTTTCTATTTCCAAGCGTCGGGTGCTCACTTCATAACTGTTAGGCACTAATGCGAAAACATAAGTGGCTCCTTGATTTAATGTTTGGACACTGCTACAACACCTGTTACGCCCAAAATCTTCTAACACTTCTTCTATCCTTCTTCAAAACTTCTCTCAGGTAATAGAAAATAAGAAACTAAAAGTAAAATATGCACAAATGTAAACCTAAGACTAATTTTCCTAAGTAACTTATTTTTATATAAAAATGGAGAAAAACAAAGTTTTAAATAAGAAGGAATTAGGATAACGACTTTATTTTACCTATATAAAAATAAATAGTTTAGGCAATTATCCACGGTATTGGATGGGATTTCCTTTACTTAAACATGTGTGTCTATTTATGAGCTTCAACTTACCCTAGAGCATAACTCCTTATATGGGTTCTTCTATACCCACTCAAGTATCCCATGTAGGTGAATCATTTAAGCAACCAAAGAGAAAAAGAGGTATACCACGTAAGTACGCTAAGGTGAGTTGAATATCTTCACCAAAGCTATAGTTTCTTTGTAGTAATTTAGCATATAGTTATTTTGACTTTGGAATTTGTAAATAGGTTGCTAAAAAGTCACACAAGGAACCAACTTCTCCACATGTAACTCCTGCATTTGAGTTGGATCCAGTAACTCTACTTGCATAACTAGAGGATATACTAGTATGATGTTATCAAATGCTTACATTTTTAAACTGATATGAAAGTTTTAGTTTTAACTATTGTGGTATATAAACTGCAAGAAAATGAAATAAATGGTGGAACAATTTCTTGCTAAGAAGGTTACTACAGTAAATGCTACTACACAACAAGGACTAAAGGAGGAAGTTGCTAAAAGTTGCATAGAAAGAACTGCTAGAGGAAGCAAATAAAGAACATATGACAAGGTTGCTAAAGAGATTAAGAAAAAAGGCGAGTGTTAACTGGCTTAGACTAGGGATGAGATGTTGCTTTTTTTTGTTGTTTTTAGGATATGTGTAATGACTTGGACCATTGATAAGAAAATTATGTTTTGTATTTTGTCTTCAAGTGCAAATGGAGATTATTTGGTACTTTTTTTATAGATCAACACCATCTTGTTGGAATGTGAATGAAAGTAGCTTTTTATTATTATTATTATTATTATTATTATTATTATTATTATTATTATTATTATTATTATTAGTAGTAGTAGTAGTAGTAGTAGTAGCAGATATCTACCATGTTTTCTTATCCTACTTACAACCCATAAGCTAGTTATACTAAACAGTTGTATCAAATCATCAGGGAGAAAAGCTTGAACTTCAATCCACTACATTGCCCTATACCACACAACCTGAGAAAAAGAGCAAGAGAGAAATCAATGCTTACTCTCCTCAATATGATTAAAGCACCAAACACATCTCTGCCCATTATCCCGGAATATTATACCCCTTTATTGCAGATTATCCACCATGGGGAAGCCTATTGAGCAGTAGCTTCCAAGAAAATGCCAATACTTTACTTGGAAATTTAGCCTTCCACAACCCTTTGAAGACTTGGTTGTCAACTCTGAGAGAAATTCCCAACCTGAAATCAGCTTTAATTTTACTATATGCATCTGCCACCGTAAACTTATTTGTCACCCCAGCAATCTACATCCATTCATCCCTAGAACTACTTCGTAAGTTCACATCCTTCAGCAAAACCTCCATTGAAGATACCAACTCCTCCTCCCACACAAACAACTCTCTATGCCAACACCATTTCCACACCACACACTCCACAAAAAAATCCCTCATAGCCTTCACTATTACATTCTGATCCTAGGCCAGAGCAAATAATCTAGGATAAGATTGACTTAGTGACCCACCCCCAACCAATTATGACACCAAAACAAAGTGTATTCCCCGTCACTAATACATCGCTTCACATTATTCGAAAACCAGCTCGACACTGCAACAACATCATTATCAATGTCCTACACATCTCTCCACCAAATAGATGACTTTACCCCCCCCCCCCCTCTACTAATGTGTGAGACATTCTGAAATCCCCCATACCTGGCCCTAAGTAACGGACCCCAAATAGCATGTTTATCTGTTATAAACCGTCATCTCCACTTTGCCAACAACCTAACATTAAATTTTAGCAAACATTTCACCCTTAGACCCATTTCTTCCTTAGGAAAAGAAATATTTTCCCAGCTAACCCGTGGTATCTTCTTGGAGTCTACATCACCCCCCTTCCCCCCCACAAAAAGTTTCTTTAAAGTGATGTCAATACTTGTACCACTTTTTTTGGGACCTTATAAAAGGAGAAAAAATACAAAGGTAGATTGGTCAGAACAGAATTTACCATCACCAACCTACCTCCAAATGACATCAGCCTAGCTTTCCACCTTGCCAACCTTTTCCTGAAAGCCTCCACCACCGAACCCCACGAAGACAAACGCCTTGGATTTACTCCCACGGGAACCCCCAAGAACTTAAACAGTAGAGATGCCACAACACAGTTCAATAAGCACCCTACCACATGAGAAAAGAGAGGGTTAACGTTTACTCATAGAAGTGGCTCTTATAAAAGTTAACTTTCAACCCTAACACCAGTTCAAAATCTCTCAAAATTACCTTCAAAGTCCATACAATTTGAAACTCAGCTTCCCCCAATAGCATGGCGTCATTTGAATGTTGTAAATGAGAGTAAGATACATCATCTCCCACACAGATTGATCTATACCCACTTCATTGAATTACTGATCTAAACATACCTGAGAGACCTTCTACCACCACCAAGAATAAAAAGGGTGAAAGTGGATCACCTTGTTTTATTCCTCTTCCTGGACTAAATTCCGCAGTGGGACTTCCATTAACTAGAATAGAGATGTAACTATTCCAAATTAAGGAATTAATCAACATCCTCCATTTACTTCCAAAACCCAACCTACTCAGCATATAGTCTAAAAAGTCCCAATTCAATTAATCATAGGCTTTTTCGAAGTTCACTTTGAACAAAAAACACGATTTTCTACACCTATGAGCCCAGTCGATAATTTCATTTATGACCAATACCCAATCAAGAATAGATCTCCCTGGTAAGAAAGTTGTTTAACAGTTAGAAATAACCCCACCCAGAACCTTCTTCAGCCTCACTGACAACAATTTAGAGATTATTTTATGAACACTTGATATTAAAAAAATCGACCTATACTGTGATATATTTTGTGGACAATCCACCTTAGGAATTTGTGAAATAAATGAAGAAGAAACCGCTTTAGGAACAGCCCCTGTTCCATAGAATTCTTGGACCGCCTTATCTCTGTATTGACTAACAATATATTATTCTTCCTACACCTCATCTTATAGAAATTATGATAGAATTTTGAGTTCACAACCCACCTTAGTCTTGACTTTTGAAGAATTGATTGCTCCAGCCCTCGAGCTCCCCTCCAATAATCCAATAAAGTATCTTTTCTGAGTGCCTCAACCTCCACATTTCCTTGCAATAACAACAAATTCAGTCTCTCCAACTTAGCAATCGAATTATTCAACTCCTTCTCTTTATTTTGCACCACCCCTAAATACCATTTTTTAACTTCCACCTTCACCTGTCTAAGCTTCTCTTTAAATTTATAAATCATCCACCGACCTCCTTATTAGAATCCCAACACTTTTTAACCATGTCATAGAAAGATGAATACTCCAACCAATAATAAAAAAATTTAAACAGTTTAGGCCCTTAATCCCTCCTATCATCTTTAATTAAAATCCAACAATGATCTTATATCTCCCTAGACCCCACCCGCTGAAAGCAAACATTCCAATAATCACATAAAGGTAAAGAGATACAGAATCTATGTAATCTACTCACAACCTTTCCAGTAGGAGAAATCCACGTGAAGTTATTGCCAATGACGGGCACGTCCACCACTTCCATTTCATCAATGAACCGTTGAAACTCCAGCATCTCTACCTTTGAATGATAACTAGAAGTCCCCACTACCTCAGCTCTCTTCAAAACTGCATTAAAATCACCCCTTAAATACCAATTCACTTCCAGAAAACTCTTTTGGACATTGCCAAATCTGCCCACAACTTTCTTTTACCCGTAATTGAGCAAGGAGCATAGACATCAATCATAACATTTTTTTCAATGTTGTCTTCATCAACCCATGAGAAGAAGTTAAATGTGTATAGTCTCTGCATAAAGACAAAACTTTAGTCACCTCTAAAAAATAAAATAGAAACCATTACACACATAATGCATTAAATAACAAATAACAAAACTGGCATCCTTATTTCGACACCGCAAAAATTGCCTTGTGAGATTCCTTGCACTACTGGATGTTAGGAGCACAAGGGTCTCTCCACAATTGCAACTACTTGTATTCTAGGCATCAACGACAAAAAAGATCTCCAAGGACCTAATCTCTTGAATGCACCACCACGAGCCCGAGAGGGCGAAGCCTCCATTGCCTACCCAACACCAATCATACAAAAGGGGTAAATTTTAAGGTTTTGTAAGTGCATTTTGTAATTTACTTTTTAAACCCAACTTAAATAATTAATAATTCCTACACCATTAGAATATATTACATGTCAACAAACTTCGTTAGTCATGTTAGTGTTGGTACTAACTTCGTTACTAACCAAGACCAAAAATAAATATTTAACTTTTATAAGGATAAAAATAATATAAAAAATTTATAGGACATATTTAATATTTTAGAAATTTTATATGAACCTAAAATATATTTTACCCTCAAAGTTATTTATAAGTTTTTTAGCCCTCCCTTAATTTTAGGCTATAAGTTATGGTACTTTTGAATCTTTGAACTATACTTAAAAAATTGGTCATTAGGACTCCATTGGTTGTGAGAAAAGAAAAGAAACGAAAAAAAGAAGACATGAAAATGTGAGGAAAGAAAGAGAGATGAAATACAATAAAAATTAAAGTTGTTTGGTTGTGTGGAAAGTGATGTGAAAAGAATGAAAAGATATAAATTAAAATTATTATAAGACTTAATTAAGTTTTTAGTCCTTGAAATTTGACTAAATTTCACTTTTGGTTCTTGAGAATTGAAAATAATTTTTTTTCCTAAAATTTTAAATTTATATTGTTTTTAGGGACTAAATGTGACTAAATTCACGGACATTTTTTAAAAAAAAAATTCAGGGACTAAAAGTGGAATTTAGTCAAATTTCAATTACTAAAAACTGAATTAACTGTTATTACAATTACAAGATTACTCATATATTCATACTTCTCTTTTATAAACAAAGATAATTTTGGAAGACTCAATTTGTTTGGACTTTCTTTCTTTTTCATGCTTTTTTAGTGGAAAGTTAAAGATATGGAACCCACTATTTTCTTTGCTAAATGTAACATCTCATTTTTTTTAGAAAATAGAATATTAATAAAATGTGTTATTTATATTAATAGGCTAATTAATATTGTATTTATTAGAATAATTAAATTAATAATTAATTTTATAAAATAAATGTGGGTATAAATAGTAAAGATAGTTTTAAAAATCAAATTTATCATCAAACTAGTATAGACAATTGTTTAATGTCGAATTAAATAATCACTATTTAAATAAGGATAAATTACTATTAATGTCCCCCTATTTTGTCACTTTAGTACTTTTTGCCATCTTCTTTTTTTTTCTCACTTATTATCCCTAAACTTTATAAAAAGTGTAACTTTTGTCCTTTTGTGTTTGAAATTTAAACTATAATTAATGTTAATTTCAAAAACACAAAAACCACGAATAAAAATTTGTACCAATTTCACAAACCAAGAATCAAACTCAACACTATGCAATTTTAAAACAAGCAACCATATCACTAGAACAAGCACTCATATTAATCTTAACTTGCCTTTCAACGTATTTTTGTTTTTATTCTCTAGTATATTTTTGTTGTAAATTAAAAAGTGAATGGAGAGACATGGTAGTACGTGTGATGACATGCTTGAATTTTTTAAATGGAGATATTTTTTAAATTCTGAAAAATAAAAAATTAAAAATTAAAAATTAAAGTTAAAATCTAAAATTAAAAATATATAATATAAATTTAAAATTAAAACTAAAATTTAAAATTAAAACTAAAATTTAAAATTATAAATTATAAATTTAATTTATATATTTATTAATATTTTTTAATTTAAATAAATTAATTTAAAAATAAAGATAGAAATTAAAATTTAGAATTAAAATTTAAATTAAAATTTGAAAATTATAATATAAATTTAAATTTTATAATTTTCAAATTTAATTTATTATTTTCAACTTTTAATTTAAATTTTAATTCTTAATTTTAATTTCTATCTTTATTTAAAGAGGGGATTCAAGGAGGTGGAGGTTTTTGGAGAGATTTTTAGGAGATATGTTATTAGCATAAGTATAAATGATCCTAGTATAATATGTTCTTATTTTGTGTTGTCATATAGGTTCATGAACATTCTGTTTCATCCTTGATCTATATACAACACATACTTATTTTGTCTTAAAAAATATTAAAACAGACAAATAACGTGATTTACCTTTGTTTTTAATTTTTAATAATCTGGAAAAAAATAAAATGAAGCTTTCATTTTTACTAAAACCACAAAACATTGCTATTTACTTTTTTTTCTTAACATTTTAACTTAGATTTGTGTGTTATCATATATGAATTATTTATATTATATAACAAAATTAAGTTTCTTAAATTTTATTCAACTTTAAATCCTAAATGAATGCTGTCCTTCATTTAATAATGGTTTGATTTAAAAAATCTGATGAAAAAATACAATTAAAAAATCCACTAAAAATGATAAATTGGGTTATCTGACTGAAATTAATTATTAACAATCATGCATGTTGTGATGTTGCTATATGAATAGCCACTTTTTTTAAAGTGGAAAAAGAGCAAAGTTGCAAAGAAAGACGGAAATAAACTAGTTAAGAAACTACAAATAACAGCTGAAGAAGGAGATGAATCCGTGAAAATGAAATGAAAGCTAAGTATTGAGTATCATCTTATCATCCATTACGACAACATCTGTAAACCTCAATGTGGTGACATGCACCAATAGAATAAGGAGTGGTGCGTAACTCATCTTGTGTACTGTGGAAACACTTTGTTTCTTTTCTATTGAATAAATTTTTTGCTCTTCAAAAAAAGAAATATCCAATCACAACCAAACACTTTTAATTATCTTTCCACTTTTTTTATGTGTTAAAGCACCACTATTTGCACCAACCAATTCATGTTTCTTTTATTTTAAGATTGATTATACTTTATGGACGGGTTTTAATTTTATTTTTCGTTCACATTTGTATTATATTATAATTATTAAAATAACAATCTATTTTAATTCTTTTTTCCAATATTATTTTGAAACAAGTGTCAAAAGTAAAGTTCTAATTAAATATAAAAAACAAGTCGAACAATACATAAGTAACAAGATCTACAAATCTATTATTTTAAAATTTTGGGTTAAATGTCCTTCCTATCAAGATAATGTCCTCTTTACTCTTTATTATCCATTCTAGTATTACTTGCACCTCTCTTTTTTAATTTCTAAATTGTTCTTACATTTTTTTTTTTGTTAAAATTTCGAAACACTCTGAATGTTAAAAATATAATCTGAAATTGGTGTTTAAAATAAAAAAAAAAAAATCATTTCAAGTTACATTTCAAAACAACTCAGTCATAATGTAAAAAATGCATTCTAAAAATAGTGTACCTAGAATATGAAAAAAATAAAATCATTTCAAATTATATTCTCAAACATCCCATCTAAAATGATTTTTTTGAAATATAAGAAAATTCATTCTATATTAGTATTCTGGACAGAGAGAAGCATATTTTGGAAAGTTCACATATTATGACATGTGTAGAAAGCAATATACGTGCAGCAAAACACCAGCTGATAGAGAGTGCATGAACAGTGATGACAAATAAATTTTTTATTTTTGAGTAATTTTGAACCTGTAATGGAGAATTTTTTATTTGATCAAACATGAATATAGATATGGAAAATATTCTATTGATTAAGTTGGAAATAAAACAAGGATGAAATATTCATACACATTCAATCTCTATCCTGCTCTCATACCCGCCTATGTCTTATTTTAATAACTAAAATATTTCAAACTCTTATACTTCATTTTTTAGACCTAATTTTCATATCAATTACTTATTAGATTTATTTGCCTTAAAAAAGAGAAAGATTTGACATTTAATTCACAAATTACACCAACTTTATACTTATAAAATAACTTTTAAATTAATATCATTATATTCAAACATTTTATTTTTTACTAGCGAAAACATAGGTATTGTCGCACCTATATATTCGCATTTCTATTTTGATATGTTATAACAATTTTAGGATTTTAATTTAATATGTTTTTTAATAACATGATAGAATATAAACAATTAACTGTGTCATTTTGTGTATATTAGTTTAGTATATTTTGAAATATATTCTGTTAATTTTTATATTATTTTTTTATATTATTTTTTGTTTATGACAATATGATAGAAATATTTAATATCATCAACGAATATGTCAAATTTGCAATGAATTTGAAATAAAAATGGAAAGAAGAGAGAGTTTTAATAGAATTCAAAATGTTGTAACACCTATGTATTTGCATGTTCACTACAAATATTTGTAATAAAAGGTATACACATATATTAATGATGTTTAAGGAAGATTGATTTGTGATAAGGTAGAAAAGTTATATTAATATGGGAAAAGTTATACTTGCGAGAGTGAGAAAAGTCATAAAATGTTTAAAATGGTAAAACAGTTATAAAATATAGACACCAAAAGGTCTTATTCTCATTATATAATATATATATATATATATATTATAATATAATATTATATATTATAGTAGGACAATTATGTATGTTGGATATAAATATTTTAAAGTATTTTTTTCCTCAAAGTTATAAGATTGATCTAATGGCAAAGTCTATATATAAAGGAGGGAGAGGTCGTCAGTTAGAAGGGTGGAACATGTATTTTGAAAAGTAGACATAAAAGAGGGAAATTCTCTTTATTAATAGTATAGATAATATATATATATATATATATATATATATATATTATAGATTATAGATCATAAATTATTGATAGTAGAACAATTATGGATGTTGGATATAAATATTTTTAACTAATTTTTTCATAAGGTTATAAGGTTGATCTAATGACAAAATTATGTTTGAGAAGGTAAAAGTTGTGGGTTCAAATCACTCGTAGTTTATTTTGTGGATATGGGATAGATAGGATAGTATACCCAATATCATATGAGAACGAGATGAGACATAAATTTTTTTACCTACCTATCATAATAAGGATAGAGATAAGAATCTCTTACTCATCGTGATCGTGTTGTCATGCCAACCCATGAATAGTCGATTCCCATTAAACATTTTGGGTCTATTTTTTTTTTCTTCATAGAAATTGAAGACACTCTCACACATTTACGATAACTTATGTACCTGCTCAACCATATGAGTTTGACTTTGATCTACTTTGTGATAAAATTATTTACTTCCTCATCATTTGGTTTCTTTTTTACTTCTTATATTTTTTAAATTTATACAATAGAGAAAATAACTTTTTTATGGTTATTATTTCTTGAAAAAATATATATATAAACAAGAAATAAATTGAAAATAGGATATTTATTATAATTAAAAATTATGTTAGAAAAGTGAAAGTAAAAAGCAATGCTCAAACTAGATAGTTTCATAATTCTTTCAAATATATATTTTACAGACAAGGACTCTATTTGAGACGACTTCAGAGGTTGCCCAGATCCTAATTTTAGAAAGATACAAAAAATATGTTGATTTATATATTAAAATAAATATTTATATATTTAATATTATCATACATACATTTACCATATAAATAAAACAATTATTGGTCTTTAATAATTCATTATTAATTAATGAAACATTTTTACATCTCAATTAAAATTTCCTGCTGTATAAAAATAAAAATTACCAAAATAAAAATTATTAATAATTTTAAGAAACTGAATACGCAATTGTACATGTAACTATACATAATACTAGATTTTAACTTATGTAATTCACGAGTTCATTTAAATTACATATATTTTTTAGTACTTATATTTAATATATTTAAATAAACAAATATAAATAAAAAATTATTAACTTACAAAATATTTAAAAATATAATTAAATATTTATAAAATATTTTAAATAAAGGTTATAGTAGCTATGATTCAAAATAAATCACAAACATCCCAACTATATTGTTTTTAATTAACAAATGTTACATCTAAAATAGAACATGTTAGGGATTTATCTATTGTGATATGTAATAAAATTTAGTGTTTTAATTTAATAGTTTTTGTAATAATATGATAAAATATATATCATAATTTTAGTTTAATATGTTTTAAAATCTATTTTGTTAATTTTTATATTTTTTTGTTTATGATAACATGATAAAACATGTTAGATCATCAACGAATATAACATATTTGCAATGAATTTGAGAAACAGAATGAGGAAAGAGTTTGAACAGAATTCAAAATGTTATTATGCTTCTGTATTTGCATTTTTATTAAAAATATTATTGATAAAACATATACATATATTAACCATGTTTAAGGAGATGGGGAGCGAGTGGTTATGTGTTTGAGTCTCTCTTTTATCAAAGTAGTTTTTTCTTTTTGTTTTTAAATAGAGATAAGGATAAAATTGGAAATGAAATGTGGACACCAAAAGTATGAATTCTCTTTATATATGTTATAGATAATAATATAATACTATAGACAATAGATATAGATAATATATAGTAGAAAAATTATGTATATTAGATATAAATGTTTTAAAGTAGTTTTTTTCTCTTAAAATTATAATGTTGATATAATAACAAAATCAATATAAGGTGAATACGTATAAGGGTTTATCTATCGCCGTTATTATTACTAATATCACTATTATTTTAATACTATTCATTTATTTGATTTTAATTTGTTATTTAAATCCTATTAAAAAATATATATATATATATAATAAAAAATATTAAACATTAAATTGTACGGATTATCTTACAAATAGAGTTCAAATTCATCAACCTATATGACAAAGGTCTAATTTAATTAGATTTGGTCTTATTAGGTTTTAATCATTCACATATCTAATTGGGTCGATTTAGATGAATGGATTCACTTATCAATCTAGATCCATTAACACCTTAATAAATGTTGGTTTCTTAATTTGATGTCCCTGTAAAGGCTTTTGACCTGGTCTGAATTTGTCGGCGAAGCTTTTGAGACAGAGTTTGCTGTCAAACAAATGTTGAATTTTGTATATGAACTTGTTGTAGCAGTTTCTGGTCCAGGGTTCGTTATCAGATAGAAGGTTGCTTTTTCATCTAAAGCTTCAGTAGAGGTTTTTGACATTCTTGAGGTTGTTACCTACATTCTCCATTGACCAGGCTAACATATTAAAATCTTGTCAATATTATCATTCTTGTCATAAGTTTTCCTAGAACATGAAACTCAATTAGTGTGGTCTAAAATATGTTAAACATACCTTGTATGTCTTCATTTTCTTCCATACTAAACAACTCATACCGTTTGAAAAGTAAAGAGAGATTATTTCATTTTACCTCATTGGACCCCTAATAAGTTGTCTCAAAAGTGTCTGGCATCTCTTTTGCACTTTTGAAGGCATACACTTTAGTATATTCATCTTCAAACAATGCACATATCATGATATTTCTAACTTTGGAGTTAAGCATATATCACAACTTCTATTGATTGCTCCACGTCTCTCTTGGCAAAAGGTCTCCTTTGTTGTCCACCAAGATATAGTTCTCATTCTCTACTACATCCCACGTATCAATGTGGCAAGATTCAAAGAATGTAATTATTCTATGTTTCTAGTAATTATACTTTTTTCCTATAAACAAATTAAGGAGATTTTTTTATAGGGTGGCCCTTGTTCTCTATAGTTTCTTGTAGGATCTCTTCTAGTCCTGCAATGAACTTATCTGAAAAGGTAAGTTCTAATACCAATGGAAATAAAAGGTTAACTCTAGAAAAGGATTGAATAGAATTATAATAAACTTTTTGGAAATTTCTTTAAAAAATTACCTTCTTAAGAAGCACTATAAGAACCTTCTTAAGAAGGAATTATTCTGAGAAGACAAAAGTTAGTAAAGATAAAAAGTCATTTTGAAAACCACAAACTCAAATAGAATATATTCTATTTATACAAGTCCAAATATACATATTCTCTTTCAAATATATAGACATATATTAAAAACAACTTTTATATATATATATATATATATATATATATATATATATATATATATATATAAAAGAAAACTGGTTTTGTTTTTCATATATATTTTTCCACTTAAATTTCCCTTGAGATTTCATTGTTTTTTTCCTTGTTTTCCCTTTTTCTCCATTTTCATAGCATTGTTCATAAGGTTAATAGATATCATTATTTTGTGTAATTTGGCATGTAATATGGAGTTTTAAGTTATAGATTAGTGTTGGAAAGTTTTAGGGATCATTATTGATGTATTTATGGAACTTGTGATTGCATGCTTAGACATGGTTAAAGATGGGCATTTAAGTTCAAGTTAACATTTGGTTATCCATGGTTGGTCCCTTTCTTGTAGATTTCAACAAGATTGCAAAGTTGGAAGATTGCTAACCGAGACTTTCTCGCTAAGTGAAATGTTGTGACAAAGAACTAAATTCATGAGTGAGATAGCAAGATGAATAATTCTTAACAAGTCCAAAATTAAAGAATTACAAAGTGTCTTTCATGAAAAGTTGTAAACCTAAATGCTAGCTAACTGTTGACATTGGTTTCACTAAAAAATAAGTTCTAAAGATCAAGATATGGCCATTTTAGTAAGTAAAGGTCAAGTTGTTAGCATTCATCGAAAATTTCACCTTATTCTTAATTTTACTTAACATACCTCCAAACTAGGTCTCATGGTAGAAATAAAAGTTGTATATAATTTTCTTAGCTTTCAAATAATGTATATAACAACAATATTGATTAGTATAACTTATATTATGATACTTACACATTATTAAGATCATAATTGCATACAGTGAGATAATGTTTATAACTATATCTTGTCTTACAACTAGCTTTTTAACTTACAGATAATTTTTCAATTAATTTTACCAAACACATCTTTAATATAATAAATTTTATTGAGTAAAATAAAATACAGAACTCCATTATAATATGTTATTAAATTAACAATAGGCAAGACATTGTTGTGTATCCACCACAAATCACTACTAATATCCTTTCCTTTAGTTTTTTCAACGTAATACTAATACTAAGATTATTTTTTGTCAAATTACTACTCTCTTCCATCTATTTATTAACTTTTCTTTATATATGTAAAACAACATTGGACAACATTCATTTTGAAATGTATAAATTTCTAATTATAACAAGGTCAAGCTAACAAGGATTTAATAGAAAAAAAATCCATTAAGGATCATATCTGAGCGTAACTCAAATCATTGAGTGTAATTTTTTGCGTCACAATAAAATACATTTTGTATATACCTCCTCAACCAATGTCTTAAGGACACTAGTTAACATTCTCCTTACAATAATCCATTCTTTGTCATTGTAAAATACTCCATCTATTCCACTCTAAAAGTATTTCTTTGTAAACTCATCAAACATGCTCTAAATGTAAATTCATAATGCTTTTATTTGCGCCATACCATTCCACAACAGAAACATTTGGCATTCTCTAACATTTAAAATCCTCCCAGGAAAGTAATATTTTTGGTAACAAAGAACAAGACTTATATAATCACCATCTTATCCTACTCTAGTCAATGTTGGCTGTTACTGTGCATATTATGATCGGCTGGATACTAAAGTAAATTCATCATTGTCTATCAAAATTTAAAGGGAAAATTAGCGATTCCTTTAGGGCACTGGCACCTGGACACCAATAAGCCAACCCACTGACTACAAATCTACAATTAGTAGATACAGGACATAACCTTCACAAGAAAAATCAAATTTGCAATTACTACATCTTCTCAATTTGGCATTGATTTCTCTGGACCTTGAATTGCCATGAGCCGTGACTTATGGTATGTAACTGGAAAAAATAAACAGATGTGCAATGAATGCTTACGGAGCAGCATCTGCATCAGTATCCTCGTTCGGTGTTGGGCTCCCATTTGTGACATCATCAGTATTATCAACCATGGCAGCATCTTCCACGCTGTTTTCAGGTGGCATATGACCAACATGGTTATCAACAGTTGTAGCTCCCTTGATTTCATGTGGCATATCCTCTGTTTGTTCAGGCATATCAGTATCCATAGAATGCTGCCTACTTTGCACACCATCTATATTTTCAGACGGTTCTAATTGACTAGCATAAGGCCCACTTTGATGAAACTGATGTCTCAACTTTTCCTGGAAATAAAAAAAAAAAATCATTTTTTTTTTTTTGTAAAATAGCACCAAGAAAGAATGTGAAACAGAAGACGACGAAAACCCTGATAGGACAAAGAACAAGAAGCAGACAGAACAAAATGTAAACTGTACTAGTTCAAGAAAAATTACTACATATGAAAGCTCAAGATGTATCAAAAGAAGCTATAGGTAAACCGTATATCACAAGATGTGTGAGACATACCTCATACAGTCTGTCTATGATACTACCCATCTCCTCAGTGCCACTGACAAGATGTATATGATGTCTAGGCCCAGGATCTTCAACATCTCGTTCAGTATATGATGTAATCTCATTCACATTAAGGGCAAGGTGGTCGGGTCTTCTAAGAAGCAGCTGAAATGTAGGTTGCAGTTCATAACATTGTTCAAAAAGGGAACGTCGACAGAAAACATATAAACCAAGCCGAGCACGTGACATTGCAACCACCAATCTTCTTACATCACGTAGATGACCAACAAATCGTGTACGCACGAGAGAGAGCAATATAAAATCATTTTGTTGACCTTGAAACTTGTCGACTGTAGTAACCTGAGAGCAATCATTTACACAAAAGAGATAACATGATTGAGATCACAACTTCAAAAAATGTACAACAATTAAGATAGTATTGACGCATGACATTGCTGAATCTTACTTGGAACTTGTATTATATAGTAATTCACTAACTATAGTCACCTTCCTAGAAAGATGTTCAAGTTACACAGCCCTCCCCTCTAATTTTAAAAATTGCCCTTTCCTCCAATGGGAGATGAATATGTGCTAAACTTGAGCACATTTTAGTTTAAACGGAGACTGAGTGGACAGGGAGCAGGGAAGTTAAGAGCATTCTTGGAGGTACTTTTCTCTCTACAAAGCAGCATTTGAAATCAGTTTTGAACCCTACTATCAACTTTGGAAGTTTAGATTTTGGAAGATGTGAAGATTATATAAAAAACGAAGAAGTTCCAATTTTCAAAGCAGATAATAGGTGTGTGATGCACGGGAGGTAGCCTAATTTTAGGTTTTATATTTTATTTGTAATTTTTGTCACTATTTTAGGTGAATTGTCATTTATCCCTTCATCAAACCATTTTCATCCTTTCCAGTTTTTTGTTTACCTAATTTTCATTGTTTTGTTAACTTATTACCTTCCTACCTAAATAGATCTCCAACACGAATCCAACCACCTCTAGATTCACATCAGTGTGTCTAGAACTTTACTACATATTCTAAAATCCAAAACTGTAGTAAGGCATTCAAAATTAGTAGTTGGTGACATCGACATGTAGAGAAAGGAAGTATGTCAGTGAGAGCCTCATCCATAATGTTTGCAACTACTAAAAGATTCATTTATATTGTAATGGACTAAAACGTTGCACATTTCATCTTAGAGAGGTAAATATCTATCAAGAGAGGGAAGTATAGGGTGAGTTTGTTTAAATTTTTACGAGAAAAACCACTTATTTAAATAGAATAACTACTTATTATAATTTTTTAAATGTTTGGTTAAAATTTTTAAAAAGTTGAAAAAGGGGGGAAAAAACTTATTTTGAGAAGTTACTCCAAATAGTTTTCTCAAAAGAAACTGATGTGAAAAAAGCTGGTTTATTTATGAGACTCAGGATGCTTATATATTTTTTTTAAAAAAATCACTTTTTATAATTGTATCCAAACATAAAAAGTTCTGTTTCTATAAAAAGCACTAATAAGTTACTTATTTTAATATCGCTTATTTTTCATGGTAAATAAACTCACCCATACTGGACCCCAATAATTATAAAATCATCTTCAGGAACCATGAAACCAAAATTTGACACCACCTTCATCAAAGATATCATTTTGAAATTTAATCTAAAATGTAAGTTAAAAAGTAAAGATTGAGAAACACACCTTGCTTGGAGGACCAATGAAGTCATATGGAACACATCTCCTATTTATAACATCACGGATGAGAAGTTTCTGACCATTGTAAGTAGTCAAAATGGATATCTTATTTGCAGGATACCCTAAAAGTCGCATGTATATATAGACACTGACAACATATTCTGCTTCTCCCTCATTTTGGTAAAACCAAGGAGATGGAGTTGTCTCTCCCTTCCCAAGGTAATCTGGAACATCCACTAACTGATAATCATAAGCAAATCCAGCATTCGCTCTAGTGAATGTGACCTCCTCCTTTACAGAAGGAAGATCTCCCAAATCTCTGTATCTCCAATTGTAAAGTTTAGCTATACTTGGCCTGGCTCTTCCCTGAGCATTTAGCTCAATGTAAGGAATGCCCAATCGGACAAACCTAGTAAATAGACTCTGATCCATGTGGCTGTACTTTTGAAAAGCCATATTCTTCACAACTGGAGGCAACTGATGATGATCACCAATCAGAATGCAGCGTTTAAGACGTGCATGACCATCCTCCTGCCGCTGGAGTAACATAGGAATGAAAGTCTCAATTTCTAAAATTTGGGCACTTTCTTCCATTAACAGGTTGTCATACTTAAAACCTAACTGTAGGAAATCTTTCCTCTTTAGAGCTGCATGGGTACAAGTCATTGCCACAATCTTAGCCTGCTTGGTCATTAAGTAGTTAGCCCTATCTGCAGTTGACTTAAGTAATTCGAATGCCCGGCACTCTTCAAGTTCTTGAAACATGGTCTTAAGATGACGAAAACAACCCATGGCAGCCCGCATGTCTTTCTCAAAACACTCACCTGTAAATACAGGATGTGGTGTATCAGTAAAGAAATCTTTGAAGGGAAACCGATCTTGAACAAATGTTGACTTTTCTTTATTCTCAGCACAAGCAGCAAGAAATTGCTCCCAGCGTGAATAAACATGAAGCAACCAAAAGTATCCTGCAGTTTCACAGGTGTAACCAACATCCTCTGGCAATTGAAGAGATCTTGCTAGCCTTTCCACTTCACTCAACAATTCTAACCGTCTAACAAGCATTGCATTAACACGACCTTGCCGACTAAAATCAAGATCTGTTGCTAGCTCTTGTTCTCCTTGACCAAGTCGGAGGAGATAACGAGCAGGAACATCTCTCTAAAAACAGATTAGAATGAAACATGTGATAAGTTTCAGTACAAAAAGCAAGAATGTATCAATAAATTGAGTTACTGAGTTCATAGTTGGAACACTCAATAGAATAACATGAGATTATTCATAACAAGAAAAACAATAGCAAATAATGCATTCACCTTCCCAAAAAAGAAAGGTTCAAAACAAACATCAATTTAAGCTACTTGATTCAAAAAAACCAAAAATGATTAGCATGTGCAACATTTTGGTATTTACTAATTTTGGTTGATTACAAACTTTCTAATACCAAATGTAGAGGATATTACATGCATGATATCATGCAATGTTATTTATGGCAGATGGCGGCCCATGGCAGTTTGCCAAAAAAACACCATATGGCGATAACGAATGGCGTTGCAGGAAATGACAGATGACATGCCAAACTAAAAAATAGTAATATATTTATATATAAAATTATAAACACTAACAAAATACTAAATATAAATGCAAAAACTACAAAAACAGAATATGAAACAAGAGATATAATTTTATAACATAATATCACAATTAATAATTTTACATAATGTAAAAATTATTTAAAACATATAATAAGTTTTAAAAATTAAAAAAAGATGGGTTGGTTGCTCACTGGATTATGAGCAGAATCCAACGAGAAAGGAAATCCAGAACGAAAGGATAAAAGCAAGAAAGAAGGGGAGAAGACTAACTGACATTAGAAGGACACGCATTCGTTGCAGGAGATAGTCGTCGAAGTTCGCGTCACACTGAAACTGGTGCGCGTTCATTGCTGGAGTTTGTGTTCGTCTTCGTGCACTTTGTCTTTGTTTGTCTTTGCGCTCTGTCTTCGTTTCACGTCACGCCGGAGTTCGCGTCACGCTGTTGTCAGAACGAGTTTGTCTTCTTCGGGTGCTAGGTTTTCACGTGCTCAAAAAAGAGAGAAGATAAGTGTTTTTTAATGTTAAAAAGCTTCCGTGCAAGTCAGGTCGGGTTTCGACCCGAGTTCATTTTTTTAATTTTTTCCACCAAAATTTGCTATTTCCGCCATGGCTGCCGATTCCACCACGATCGCCATGACCTACAACATGGACATCGATACACGACCGCCATATCATGGCGGAATGTGAAAATTCCGCAATAGCATGCCATCAATTTGACAACACTGATATCATGAGTTGTGCAATAATTCAACAGCAAACCAAAACAATACTATGCACATTTGATTGGTAAATGTTTGGTGCATTAACTTGGAAGGAAAAGCTAGAACTTTTACCAATCAGTCGTGGCCTCTCCAGTTTATATGGGATTAACTAATTCATTTAGCTTCTTGGAAGTTGTTATAGATATATTTTTATTCTATTAAGTAGGTATATTATCTTTAGGGATTTAATCCTTCATTACATTTATTTCTTGCTTCCCTTTTATTGTATCTATCACTCATTGTAAATAAAAAACCTATGTGTGCTCTACACACACAATTATAATCATACACTTACATGGTATCAAGAGTTTAGGGTTTCGATCCTTCTCTCTCTTTTTTTTCCAGTGCCGTACACTGCGTAGCCCAGTACAGCCACTTCAGGTGAAATCCACCCACCATGCAGCCTACCACCAGACTCATCTCTCTTTGGCAACCATTTCTGGCACCGGATCATCGTCGTCTGACACCGCACAGGCCTCCTTTCTCTGGCACGTGAGATTCATGCATGTCTCCTTCCGCCATCGTGCCTTCGCCTTCGCCACCGCCTACATCCTTCTCCAGCTACCCTCCCATCGTGATTATTCACCCAATTCGCTGTCATTTAGGGGTTGTTTGGCTTCTTTTTCAGTGAGTGACTATTTGTTTCCTGTTTTTTGACCTTTTTTGGTTTCTCTTCCTTCTAATGTCTACTCCTCCGTCCTCTGACTCTAATGTGACCTTCACCAACGTTCTCTTGATTCCTTGTGAGAAACGCTCTGGAAGTGTCAACTACAGCACTTGGGCTGTTGCTGTCCAACTATGGTTCCAAGGCCAAGGACGTGACTTTCACTTGATCACTCAACTTTCTAATGTTCCAAGAAAAAGATGAACAGATGTGATTTTAGCCACTGGGGAAAAAATATTACCGTAATCAAGTCCATATATCTCAGTATAACCCTTAGCCACCAAAGGATCTTTCTAAAGATCAATAGTGCCATCAGGTGCCACCTTCACTGTACAGACCCACCGGCAGCTAACGGTAGACTTGTCAAGAGGCAAGGGGACGAATTTCCATGTTTGCTAGCTTGAAATGCAGCCATTTTTGTCAACATCGTTTATTGCCAATTGGGTTAGTCATGGCTTCACCTGTAGACTCACCTCACAATCACTAGACCGTTAGCGTGCTTAGCCAGTTCCTACAGAAGCCTTGTGACAGTCATTGGACGGCAGCTATACGTATTCTTCAATACCTCAAGAATGCACCAAGTCGCAGATTGATATATGAAGATAAAGGCAATTCCAAAGTTGTCTGTTGCTGATTGGGCAGAATCACGGTCAAACAAGAAGTCTACTTTTGGGCAGTGTTCTTATTAGAGAAAACTTGATCTCATAGAAGAGTAAGAAGCACAAACAGTTCCTGAAGAAGAATATCATGCCATGACAATGACTACTTGTGAGATCATATGGCTCAGACAACTTCAATAATTAAATTTGGAGATATTGATGATACTAAGCTGATATATGATAATCAGAATATCATGCACATTGCATCAAATCCGGTCTTCCATGAACGGACTAAACACAGAGATTGACGGTCACTTTGTCACAGAAAAAGTGTTCTTCGAAGAAATCACCACTGAATTTGCTAGTTCAAGTGACCAACTTGCAGACATGTTCACTAAATCCCTCAAGAGTTCTTGTGTTGATAGTATACGTAACAAGCTTGGCTTATATGACATATGCTCCAGCTTGAGGGAGAGTGTTACATATATATTTTTATTCTATTAAGTAGTATATTATCTTCAGGGATTTACTCATTCATTATATTTATTTTGTTTCCCTTCTATTGTATCTATCACTCATTATAAATAAGAAATTCATGTTTATTCTAGATGCACAATTACAGTCATACATTCTTACAGAAGGGTTTGGCAAGTGTAATGGAAAGATCTACTGAGAGATGGCATGTAGTGTTTAACAAGTTCTTAGTTTATATGCTATTTTCATTTCACTTTTTACTTAGCATTTGTTTTTTGTGTTTTCTGTTTTTATTTTCACAAAAAATAGAAAACAATAATAAAAATATGTTTAGTTACAATTTAGAAAACATTTTCTCTAAAAATATTTTTAAAAAAAATTGAAAACAAAAAACAGAAAAAAGTTGTTTTCAAAAATTAAAATTATATAAAACTTAATAATAATAATATTGTAATTATAACAAAAACTATATATGAATATATTTAATTTATATATATAAATGTTTTATAATATTTTTACTATAATTAATTAAATTTAACAATATTATTTTTTGAAAATAGAAAATATCAAATGAAAGCAAACATATTTTCTGAATGTTGAAAGCTTGAAAAAGAACTGTTTTCAGAAAATGAAAATAAAAAATGAAAACAAAAAACATTTTCTCAAATCAAACACCACTAGTTTTTTAGTATCTTATCCTTTAGCATTTGTATCTCTCCTATCTTAATAAATCTTGGTTTATGACAAAAAAAAAGGCTTTTTGCCCGATATATAATGTCTTAGACCCTAATTCGTCAATTGCCTAGAGCTTAATTGACTAACAATGACCGACTATTTAAACGAATTATCTAATACTCTTAAATCATACTAAAACTCATCATCAACACATAAGAATGGTTTCTATATTCTCCATCAATTAATTACCAAAAATCATACTGCATAAAAATTATAATAGGCGACACAAGGCATAAGGCTCCCGCCAAGTGAAGCCTAGAGAGTTAGATTTACACAGCCTTTACCTTTGCAAGCAGATAATGTTGTTTCCAACATTAGAACCAATGAACTCCAGGCCACAAGGCATTAAACTTACCCTTGTGCCAAGGCTTGCCCTCTTACAAAAGAGGTACAATATAAAGGCTTCTCCTTCCCCAAAATAAGTACTTAGTAATCATTACACATCATGTGCTATGACATTAACTACTAAAAATAACCAAAAGTTAAAATATCACAAAACAATATTTAAGAATAGAGGAGAAATAAAAGACCCTACCTGCATTATCTTCTCAAACAGGTCATTCAAAGCCTGATTAGAATGAGTAATTATTAAGGTTCTCTGAGAAGGACAATTATGATAAAGAACATTCAGAATTTGTACGGCTGTGTCAGTCTTTCCGGTACCTGGTGGACCCACAACCATAGTTAGACCAGGCTGAATTCCAGAGATGATTGATTCAACCTGTTTGATAGGAAAATTTCACATTATTAATACTAATACACTACTCATAGATGGAGAATATAATAAGAGCATAAAGTAAATGTAGGTAAAGTATGCATGGGGGATTTTGATCACCGGCAGTAGAAGTGCAGCTAGAGAGAAAGGAAGAACAGAAAGGCCGCATTTTTTTTTTTAATGTGTGAACCAAGGGCTCTTTTCCTGGCTCTCCCTAGTTGCACCTACTGACGGAAAGACAAAAAAGCCCCAAAAAAAAGTCCAAATTCTTTGCATATCTGCAGAGAAAATTGCTTTAAAACAAGCATTGGTAAAACATCAACAAGGAATTATAAACACAATCCTATTCTATAACAAATGCAAGTGTAAAGTGAAACACTAGAAAATAGCAGTCTAAAGTCTTCCTCTAGCAACCAAAATCATGAGAAAACAACATAATTTTCACATTGCCATAAAACCGTGGTCACCTTATTATAGTTAACTTCTTAAAGGGTATCATGGCTTACTGATTATCCATTTCACATTACCAAATGAGACAACAATACTAAAGGGAAAATCAGACATGACTAGTGGTGCTAACTACACTACAAAATACATACTAGACCAAGAAACACAAGCATTGTATTTCTCCATTCCAGATCCATCAATTGGATTTTGGTCAAGTACTCAGATCCAACTATTGTGAGGGAAGTAGGGGTGAAGAAAGATTGAAAGAAAAGACATTATGCATGAAAAGTGACAGTGTATGATAGAGATCAAGAGCTGAGTGAACCTGTGTGGGTGTAAATCTAACTGAATTTTGTTTGGGCTGATCTTGAGGATAAGGACCAGGATCTGGAGGAGTATATGTTTCAATAATTAGTGCTTCTTTCTGATAATTACCATCAACCATATTGATATCATTTTCTGCACTAACAGTAGACATTGCATGCCCAGTAAGAGCACCATTGCTTGGTTTGAGTGTTCGGGGAAGCTTGATCTTAAAAGGAGGCCTAGGATTCAAGTTTTCTGTGCCATCGGGATTAATAAAAGACACCTGAAGGATACATGAGGCAAGAGGAAAGTCGCGTCAATACATTAATCAATACCTTAATTTGAAATAATAATTCCCAATGGAAGATACCAATCACAACCATGCAACAATAACTTCTATAAATTTGAAAATGAAATACTAACCTCATAATCCACAAAACTTTCTTTCAAGTGATCAGCATCAACAAAAGTATCTTTGAAATCTACTGTCTCCAATAGATCAGGCATGTTAGTCCACTGTGCAGCTGAAGGATCCCCGTAACCAAGAAATATGTTCTCCAACCACTTGGGAACTATACAGTATTCATTCATTAAATCCCTTATTGACTCTAAGATGGCTTTAAAATTGTTTTCTTTTGGTTTCCTCCTCATCAACACATTAAATGTACCATAAACATCTTCTGCCCCTTTTTCAGCAATGTTACTTACATCCATGTGGTATTGTGCTGTATCCAAAGCCACAGTTACTGTTCTCAGTTCCCCCTTTGGTGGCTTCCACTCATCACGTTTAATCCTTCCAGAAAAATCATTCATAAGGTTTCCTTCCTCGTCACGAATTTCAATAATTTCACATCCGCGTACGAATTGTAGGCCAAGCTTCTGCGGGACACTAGCTTTGTCCTCTTGTTCAGCACTAAGAGGCTCAAATGATGGCCGGATAGATAGTAAAAACAATACATCATGTTCTTTGAGTGCATCCCATTCCGATCTAATTTGTGCTCTATAGCTAGAAATACTGTAAGTAACTTCTGCAGTCACAGATGATGGTTTGACTTCTCCAATGTTAGGTTGTTTAACTTCAGTGATTTTGAATTCTTTGATTGGCACACCCATTCTTGACCAACCACGAAAAGCAGTTTCTCCATCATTATTAATATAAGCAAGAAGATGTGGAATAGCTTCTTGAATGTCCTCGCGTATCTCATATGTCGATTCTAGTCGAAAGAGATTAAAATTTCGAAGAAGATAATCATGAAGTGTTAAGAACTGTAAGTTCAGTTTTGGTAATGCTAAACAACCTTCTCCAGAGTAATTTATGCTAGGTACAACACTTTCATCCCACATAATCTGCTCATTTGGGTAAAGGGGGAGAGCATTAATAGCTTCCTTTTGAGATTGTTGCTTCTCAAAATAGGACACCATTACTTCAATAAGAAAATCAACCCTCTCTGACCAGGGATCTTCCTTAGAGACCAATTTGAGCTGCATAATGAAATGATGTCAAAAACAGAAGTATAGGGTATTGAAAACCAACAAATGACTCATTGCGGCAAGCATTACAATACTATTATAAAATTAATCAACACAACAAATACATAAAACACCTCCAGCAGAACTTACAAAATCTACCCGATTAACATATTGAAAATACAACAAATAGATCGCTTCCCTCTTCTAGTATCATAACCCTAGTCAAAGGGAGCCTGTGCACATTTTGAAGGGAGGGTTAAGCAAGCTCTTAAATAGAGATGAAACTTGCAATTATCTCAATCTGTATATATGACAACTAATTTGAAAAAAAATAGACATTATATTTTAATTTCATAACTTGATGCGTTGCCAATTTCATAAAAGATACAGGAAAACTGAGAGGAAAAAAAACAGAGAGAGAAAGAGATATGAAGCAAGAAAAGAAGAAGAATAAGTTTACTTTAAATGAAATGACTATAAACATTAGCAACAGTGATAAAGATATAGCAGCAATTAATTCTAACTCAACATTCACATGTGGTACAGGAAACAATTGAAGATCCAAAATAAAGATTGTAACCACATACCTTACAGCAAACAAAATCCCTTAACTCCTCTGGAGAAAGAACAGACAATTTCTTAGACAGATTAACACGCTTGTGAATTGAACCAATGTTAGTCAAAGCAAGTTCCCGCAGCTACAACCAGGAAATAAAATTATAAAACTTGTACTAACAAACATAAATTAGGACATGATATTACAAGTAATACATGGTAGAATGGGATTTAAGTAGATTGTTTTTATTTGATTAAATTATATTTAAACACACCTTTTCCATCTTTTTAAATGCAAGTAGCTGGAATGACTGCATTCGGCTGTAATGAGATTCAAGAACCTCATGATCTGTTAACTGTGTTCCAGTATGATCATTAATCTCAAACCCTTCATAGAATTGCAATAAATCAACCAACTGGGCAAAAAGTTTCCCCTTTTCATGCCTATAGAGCACACTTAAATGGCATTTGGCAACTACAGCTACATCAGCCACTAGCGGCCTTAAATACCTACAAATCAGAATCGGAGTTGATGAATATATTAGAAAACAGAAAATGTTTATTCCGTTAAGACTGCACAAAAAAAAATTATATTGTCCACAAGTATTCCATTTCCCTTCATGTTTAAGAATTGAATCCATTTTCAGTTCAACCATAATTGCAAGGAAAGAATAAAAATTGCCAATTTAAATTACTGAAGTAACCTGGTGATCATTTATAACACTTGCAAAACATAAATATAAATAAATATTGGAAATATATAATACACAGTATTAAACAAAACAACTTAACCCTTAAATGAGAGAGACAGCAGATAGTCATAACAAAATACCTCCTAGTTGGCAATTGACTCAAGAGGTCAATTAGAAATTCCATAAACCTCTCACAATACAGGACACAAGCATCATTAACTAGCCCCAAACCAGTAGCATCAATAACCTCATTGTCTGCACCAGAGAATTGTTTCTGGGGAAATACCTGTGAATCCAGTATCTAAAAACAAAAGATAAACACCAAAAGAAATTCAGCTAATTTTCAAGTAAAAATATTTTGTTTAAGTGGAAAACATTTCAGGTTGTAATATAGATCCAAACTTTTTAACAAATTAATACCTCCAAAAATTCTTCTATGAGGTTTTTCACAAACATCACTTCAACTGTTGTTGAGGGATCTAAATGTGATCCACCTCCTTTCCCAGGTTCCTTCTTTATCATCCTTTTCCATTTCTTGATCAAACCAGGATTAAGACAAAGCTCCATCTACATAGGTATGCAAACAATATTTTAATATTAATCATAAAATTAAGAATAAGCACAACAAAGCTAATATTTCATCACCTCAAAAATTGATCTTTTCATTCAATCTTACCTGAAAACGACCATAAGACAAACTGTGCCAAGATTTCAAACTTGCCAGTCTCAAGATTGTCCTGCTAACAACCTCATCTTCCAAACTCTGCAATGCAAAGTATTACAGTTAGAATAGGAAAGGAGGAGTAAGTATGCAATAGAATAAAATGACAATTGCTAGTGTCACTATTATTAAGTATGTTAGATAATTGAATGAAAATTCCTTTTCATTTATAATTTATAAGTTAGACTCCTTTACAGCTATACCAAACACCACCAACTAATAATCATCAACCAGAAGCCAAACTCCATAAGCACATGTGTGTGATGGGAAGATAGATTGTTAAAATACATGTTCAAAGACAGGAATTGATGACTTTAGAATTTTCAAATTATTTTCCTCCTTTTGATATTTTCTTCCATGTGACAATTTTCACCAAAATTAAAAATCGGAAATAACACATTTAGGAGCTCTAGCAAAACAAAAAAAGTTTTCAACCGAAAATTTGCCAAAAACTTAATGTCTATGTAAAGTCGTCATGATTCAACAATAATTTTGTTGGTAATCCCACATTGACGAGTGATATGGCCAAACAATAGTATATAATGAGGTGCAAACCTCACCTTACTAGCTGGTTTTGTGAGGTTGAGTTAGGCTCTATTTCACTATTTCTAATATGGTATCAAATCCTATCCTAACGGTTTGCTGTTAATGGGCCTATCGTGTCACTCACTATCAGATTGCTATCGAACCACCCACAAATATTAAACTTCACACTCGAGATATCTAGTCCTCGGTGTGAGGAGGAAGGTGATAGAGATCTCACATTGACTAATGATATAGCCAAACAATAATATATAATGAGGTGCAAACTTCACCATCCAAGCCAGTTTTGTAAGGTTGCGTTAGGCCCTATTTCACCATTTCTAATAAATGTAAGCATCTCCCTTCAATGGTAAGATAAACTTACACACAAATTACGTGATACACATGTTTAAAACCAAGAAATACCATGCATAACTTGAGTGTAGGACAAAGTGAAACGCCAGCATACCTGAAAAGCATTTATCATGAAAACTAGGTAATTTGTCTTCTCTGCTATACTCAGTTCTCGTCCCTGCAGTACAATTGAAATTTAGAACACAGGATTTAGCAAAATGTCACAATATATATAGGATTCTGATTCTATTGTCAAATGCCACGCTTCATGCAGTAGAGGAATAGAGGGAAGAAAACAAACACTTGAATAATAAAGTGACAAGCTTAAATATGTTTAGTTCCTGCTACTATATTAGGGAATTTTGCGTTCAGTCCTAAAATAAAAAAATTTTTGTACTGTTTCGGTCCCTAAAGTACTTGGATCCAACTCAAAACAAAAATCTCATAAAACGGAAAACTAATATATTAGGAACGCAATACCTATTTAAGCCAAGTACGAAATAGTGAGAGGGAGATATACCTCCTTTAAGCGAAGAACCCTCTCAAGAAAGCCTTTGAAAGTATCTTTCCTCTCATGAAAGCAAGTCCAAGCGGCTACATTCTCACGGAACTGTGAGGCACACAAGAGATGAGCAAAATTTACATAAAATGAAATAGTAAGCACCCATTTTGGTCCTTTACAAAGCGCTGTAAAAACTATTTAAGTGTTGTCTAAAGAGCTTTAAAGACAAAATGATAGCGTTATAACTTTGAGGACCAAAATATAGTGATTTACTCTGCAGAAAAATGAACGAGGAAGGTTAGAAGAGAAGAGAAAGACCTTCTCATTGACCATGAGGATGATGGACATGATATGGTCGAAGGTGGCAGTGAGAGGGTCGAAATGAGGCCACAAGTAATTCTCCAAATACTGGCTAACCTCCAGAATCATCACACGCTGCAATGGAACGGGCTTGGAACCCTCTTTCACCAACAGCTCCGTTTCATAGATTTTGCGAACAAGCTCGGGATCGAAGTCCTTGTTCGGCCTCACCGCATCGCCACTTTTCGACCAGTTCGCCTCCGCAATCTTCGTCAGCCGGTCGCGCTGAATCTCTGACAGGGTGATGCTGCTGGGAACACCGCCACCGTTAGTCTTTTGAACTGCCGCTTTGGAGTCCGCCACCGGGTACTCCGCCACGTGGTGACGGCGGAAATCGTATACCCCCGTGCCGTAAACCTTGGTCATCGTGAATTAGGGTTTTGGGTTTTATGAATTAAATAAACCCTACACAGCACAATTCAAGTGTCTGAACTGAATGAAGTTAAGATGTGTATGGTAGTGAGTAGTGTTGGAGTTGACGGCCACGCCACCAAGCAAGAGCAGGATTTAGATTTTGTCGTCAGGGCTGAGGGCGCGAATTGCCTCTTGTTATTATATCATCAACTTCGGTTCACTACAATTTATCCAAAAATCAAATTTTAATGCCTCTATTAATTAATCATTCAAATTAATTATTTTTACAAATTACAACTTAACTTCTAATCTATTACCTAATACTTATATCATTATTATATATAGATATATAAATTATTATTATATTTTTTTAGGTAAACTATATTTTTTATACATAATTTTTTTTAAATTTATGATTTTGGTATATAAACTTTTTTTATCTGTTAAAATATACAAACATTTTTTTATCTAATATTTCAGTCATTCTATTTATTTAAGCTATTAGGTGATGATTTTATAAAAAAAAATAATTAATAAAATAAGGATTATACCTTAGTCAATTAGAAAAAAATTGTGTATTAAAATTGTAAATTTAAAAAAGTTTATATATAAAAAATATAATTTACCCTTATTTTATTAATTAAATTTTTTTATAACATTATCACTTAACAGTTAAAATAAATGAAATAACTAAAATGTTTGATAGAAAATATGTTTATATATGTTAATTGATCAAACAAAAATTTATATGCCAAAACCATAAACTTAAAAATGTTCATATACCAAAAACATAGTGTGCCTTATTTGTTTATTTATATTTTATATATAATTTTAAGCTATTTAAATTATAAATTTCACATGTATATTTTTTACATTTTTTTTATTTTTTGTCTTTTTTTCATTTTTATGTTATTTTAATTTTTATTTATCTTATTTATTTTTAATTGTTTTATATTTTATATTTCTATATTAAATAGTTAAAATTATATTATTATATCAATTCATATATAAATTTTTAGCTGTTAAATTACATTTTGTTCATATGTGTTATTTTTTCATTTTTTTTTCTTTTTCATTTTTCTTCTTTCTTTTTTATGTTATTTCATTTTTATTTATTACCATTATTTATTTTTATTAATTTATATTTCATATTTCTATATTTAATATAATAAATAATTGTTAAATATATTTTCATAAATGTATTTATTTTTATTATATTTTTATATTTAATATGTTAAATTAATTTATAAGTAAATTTTAATATATTTTTTTTTATTTATTATCGTTCATTATTATTTTATATTTTAATATTTCTATATTTAACTAAAAATTAATTTATTAGATTATTTAATATATTACAATTTTATGTTATTTTTGTTTCTGTTTATTAGCTTGTCTATTTTTCTATTTTTCAATATTTTATATTTAATTTGTTAAAAAACCATTTACTAAATACATTGTAATACATATATACATATATAATATTTTAGATTAAATTTTCTTTTATTTATTTAGACTATAAATCACAATATTATACTCTTGTAAGAAATTATGTTTAATTAGTATTTATCCAATAATATTGGCAAAAGAAGTGGTGTTTGATTTCTCCATGAGTACATAAAATTTTCTTGAGACAAGAGTGGTCACAACATCACGCATGAGCCGTATTAGTTTTTGGTCCAATTGATTGAAAGACACTCAAAAGTGTTATTTGATCCAATATAAAATTTTATAAATATATAATTAATATATCAATAATAATTTATTAAAATAATTTTATAAAAAAGTAGTCTTAAATTATTTACTCCATGAAACACAAGAAGTTGGTGAATTCGTACCATAGCAGTTTTATTCTCTAACGAAGTAGCCACAACAACATTGCCTAAAAGGTCATTCAATATATAAAACACAAGAAAGATAACAAGGGTCGGATGGTTGTTAAGGTTGATTTGGAGAAGGCTTATGATGAAGACATGTTACAAGACTTTGTATAGTGATGGAGAAGCTGATAAATCTATGATAAAGCAATTTTATTCCCCAACAGAGTAGCCATAACAACATCATTATTATCCAAGAGATCATCCACTCTATGAAATACAAGCTGGGTAACAAGGGTTGGATAGTTATTAAGGTTGATATATAGAAGGTCTGTGATAGGTTTAACTAGAATTTTGTCAAAAACATGTTACAAGATATTGGTTTTTCAGCTTGCTTTACTAAGGTATTGTGGCAGATTATTTCAACTTCAACCATGAGTATGTTGTGTGGAATGGAAAGTCCTTGGAGTCTTCTAAGTTGTCAAGAGGGGTATCCCAAGGGAATCCAATCTCTCCCTATCTTTTTGTGCTCTGTCTAGGATGTCTTTTTCAAATGATTCATCTTTTTGTAACTTATCAGATGTGGAAGCCTATTCAAATTTCGAGAAGCAGCCTAAAAAAATTATCTTACTTGGCTTTTCTTAATGATCTTCTATTGTTTGCAAAATCTTCTCTTGACCAAATGGAGGTCATTAATCGCATCCTCTACCTCTTTTGTGCCATTTCAGACCAAAAAGTTAGCAAGGATAAGACTTAGGTATACTTATTTGCAAATACTCATAGGCAACGCTAAGAACAAATATCTGTGAGTTAGATTTTGAGCAAACTTGTATTCTTGTCAAATATTTTGGTATTCCATTGGATCATGGTCGAGTCTCCAAACAATCTTATGAATTCCTCATTGATAAAGTTCAACAAAGACAAGACTGGGTAACTGGAAGCGACTTTTTTGATCTTTTATAGCAGGCTCACCTTACCTAAGTTGGCTGTATTGGCTTTACTACAAATATGTTATGCAAACTAACTGTTTATCACTACTAGATAAAGGAGAACTTTGTGCAAGCCAAAGTAGTTGGATGGTTTAGGTCTCCGTACAACAAGACATGTTAACCTATCCCTTCCCACAAAAAATGGATGGCAACTAATTAATAGAATAGAAGAACTGACATGTGGGTTCAAATTATCAAATCCAAGTATATGTATAATGTGGTTGCCAAACCTAACATTAATCTCACAAGCACATGCACAAACTTTTGGAAAAGGAATTAAAGAGTCCTGATGCAATGTTAATTAGAATACCATATGGCATATTGCTAATAGGAGGGAGATTGATTATTGGTTCGATATTTAGGTGCATGAGCAAGGTCTACTGGTTGATTGGTATACTGATAATAGTTTTATGCATATTATAATAAAGTTTGTTTCTTTGTAGCTTGTGACGATTCCTGTTTGGCAACATATTGTCATCTAATGTCATAAATGATATCCACCCTAGAAGGGATATGGATGTTGATTCCCCCAGTTAGGTGAAGGAACTAAATGCCATGTTCTCCATTAAAACTGCCTATAGCAGCCTCATAAACCAAACTTCTACTCAGTGAAATCCCTTTTTAATAGTTTGTGGAAATGGGATGACTCAGAATGAATCCACATTCTCCTTTCGAAAATAGCTTTTGTCGTTCTTCCTACAAATGATTTGCGATTTAATATATACATGACACATATCCTATTTGTCTCCTATGCAACAAACATAAGGAGACCATGATGCATGCTTTGCAAGAATATACTCATGTAGTTAGTGTTTAGAGGCAATTGGGTGGTTTCACTATCCCAAATTTCTTCACTCAACAAAATTTTTATATGTGGCTTTTCTCCAATGTAACTTGCAGACATAATCATCATACTAACGGTTGGAATAAAAAAATATATTTATATTCAATGGAAAAAATCAATCTAATGAGCAATTTGTTGGGTTTGCAATTCCATGCTCAGTGAATTATGAATATTCACCATATGTGTGTTTCTATGAAGGATATGGAACACATTATGTGGACTTTAGAGTCAAAAGAATGCTTGGACGCCTCCAAAATTTGGTATGCTCAAGATCAACTATGACGAGACTTTACTTCGATCCCAATTGAAAGTAACTATAGGGGGTGTTGCGCGGGATTACAAAGGTATTTTCATGCTTGATTTCTCCTATAGGATCTCATATTATGAAGTGGACAAGGTTAGCTACTAGTTATCCTTCATGCCCTTGACAGTGGCATATAAGCATGAGCTCCACAAACTATCAATTAGATAAAATTCTTTTAATGTGATTAAGACATTAGATAAGGGGTGTGTTATTGATCATGTTTATTTTCCCATTGTGAACCATATTTACGGATCAAGCCAGAAAACACTAGCCTACAATTTCACTTATGCTCCACATAAGGTAATCTTGTTGATTGATGACTTTTGGCTAAGTTAGGTCTTTCTTCAAATCAGGATAATAGTATTTTCAATTTTGTCCAAGAATCTCTTTCTCTAATAAGGAGTTGCAATGATGACTAAGGTAATTTAATGTTTTTTCTATAGTAGGGTTTTTGTTCATGCCTTTCATAAAAAAAAATTACTTGATAATATCATAAATTAAATTAGTTTTATTTTTTCATGGAAGAAACTATAAATATCATTCACTAGATATAATCCTACTAAAAATCTATGTTAATATTCATATATTGATCTATAATTATTTTTAAATTAAAACCAATAAATAAACATATATGCACGCATAAGTTGGTTTGACAGTATCATTTAAATTATTTTAAATAAGTAAAGAATAAGCTTTACTATAGTATAATATTAGACATAGTTACAACTCAATACAACATTAAAAAACAAAACATCAAAATAATTATAAAAACTTGAAAATTACTATACATAACTAGGGTTATAAACTAGTTAAAATCAGTTGTAAAAAATAGTTAAAAATTACACATAACATTAAAAAAGGTAAAAAAAATATAAAATAGGCATGTGTATGCATGGGATGTTTAGGTTGGATATTTTTTTAAAAGTTAAGAAAATAACAAAAATTTTAATAAAGAAAAAAATAATAAGTTGAAAGCATAAATATTACATCATTAAATGAAATAGAGTATTTGATACTATATCATTCAGTTCCTTTAAACCAAAAAAAAAAAAAATACTTGATGTTAAGTTATGAATATAAGAACACCTTGCATGAATAGGGTGTTGGTCTCACTAAAGAATATAGAAGGCTTGAATAGATTCCTTTAAAAATATTTCATGACAATTTAAAACTTGTTTTGAAAATCAATCAAACCCCTTCAAAAAATTAGGATTCTTCCAATAATTAATAATTGCATAAAATTTTTGAAAACAATTGATTTTGGATCCCAAAATGTAAATACATAATTAATCTAGCAAATAAAATCATTATATAGAATCGAAGTAACAAGGTTATGGTTCATATTCAAATTAGTTCAAGGGTTATTCACAATAGTTAATAATCACAAGTAAGTAGAGTCAAGGAAGAGAAAATTGAACACAAGATTTAAAAATGATTTAGCCAATCTCTTAACAATTCATAAATTTAACATTTATGGATCTTATAGCGGCTTGATAAGCCCAACAACAACAGCAAACCGCTAGGATAGACTTTGATACCATATTAGAAATGGTAATTTTGGGTCTAACTCAACCTCACAAAATTGACTCATAAGGTGAGGTTTGCACCTCATTATATACTTTTATTTAGCCATATTACTAGCCAATGTGGGATTTCCAAAAAAAGTTAAATAGCAATTTAACATGGCTAATGAACATGAATATTCAAACTTTAGATACGACGACACTTGTAGTTAGGAATTTTCATTTCACACATACTTCATTTTCATTTAACACCTACTCACATGAATATTTTTTGAAAAAATTGAAAATACCCTTTAACCTAATTTTTTCTCCCAACACCTACCATAATAAATTAACCTTCCTCACCTCTCAAAATAAAATAACATGTTCTATGAAATAAGCTTTTTTGGACAACGAAAAAATTAAATAGAAAATTTATTTAAACTATTTATATTATATTTATAAAATTTTATATTTTAAAAATAATTTATTCATAACATAATTTTTCAAAATTTTATAGTATAAAATATAAAATAAATAAATAAATAAATATAAAAGTTTATTACAGAAAACCTTCTTGTAATAAACTTTTATATTTTAATATTTTAATTTTAAAATTTATACAATATTTATATTATATTTATAAAATTTATATTTTAATAATATAATTTATTTATGATATAATTTTTTAAAATTTTATATTATAAAATATTAAAATTTATTATAAAATCTTGTGTTAGTAAACTTTTATATTTTATAAATTTTATTTTTTAAATTTTTATTTTAATTATAAAATTTATTAGTAATATTTATATAGAGAATTAGATTGGTCAATTTACTTCTTCCACAATACGCTGTCGAGAAACAAAAAAGTTTGCAAATTTTTTTGCTTCTGAGGCAGTGCACTGCTGAAGAAATAAAAAAAAATGTAAAGTTTTTTATTCTCCGTCAATGCATTGCCGGAGAGTAAAATAATTTATGGTATATTGATATTCTATCCACCAGTAAGTGAGAATTGAAAATTTAGTAGGTGAAAATTCAAATTCTCTTGTAGTTATTATAGCTTGGCTCTGTTAACCTTCAAGTTTTTCATTATTTTCAACTTTGATAGAATCAACAATTTTAGATTATTAAGGTGGTATATAGTTACATCCATAATGTTACTTTTATAACATTACAAACTAGGACCTAAAAAAATAAGTTAAATTTTGCAAGAACCAAATTCATACAATTTTTTTAATTAATATGAAATTAATATTTTTTCATAACATCAATTACTTGACTTTGTTTGTTTCTGCTAATGTTTAACTTTTTTCTTAGAAATTTTTATGTTTAAATTAAAAAATATTTTACAACATAAATATTTATTTACAAATATACTTTTTTATTAAAAAAATAAAAATAATGAACTATCAATAACTTTTAGTTTAAAAGAATTTTTTAAACTAAAAAACTTGACAAATAATTAATTTTGTTGTTTAATCTCTAATTTCGTTCCTTGATTTAAAGGAAATTTTTTAATTAAAAATAAACTCCCAAGTAGAGTCATCTTTTGCAATAAGTAAGTTTCCATATTATAAACAACATGAATGAACTTATGCATGGATAGGAAGAAATGTCAATACTTCTATTTTTATTTTATTATTCTAATCCTCTCTTTGATTCTTATTTTGCGATTATGATAGTTATAGACTCCAAAAATAGATCGAGATGAATTCAAATGGAAGGGAAAAGTCCCTTCCAACTATTGTTTATTGTTTTGTTTGATCGATCAACCTTAAAGAAAGAACAAGTATATGAAATTTCTTAAATTGCATAAAAATTGAAAAGTTTAACTTGCACACAAAAAGAAAAAGGAAAAGAAACAAAATATTTTTATAGTTTGGTATCAAATAAAGTAATAAGAAAATATGTCCAAAATTGGTCAACTATTTTCATTTCCACTCAAACCAAACATGAAAAATAAGGAAAATGTAAATGAAATTAGTACTTCCAAAATTTTTTCTCAACCTAACAACTTCTATTTTCACTCTATTTTTTTCTTTTTTCTTTCTTTCTTTTTTCTTCCATGCAACAAAAGAGAGCCTAAGATTGGATTCTCGAGTGAACACGAGAAGTTATAACTTAGAATAAGTCAAACGAAAATAATACAAGGTGGTTGTTATAAGTTGAATGTTTTATTTTGTGCTTGTTGTAACACCCCTATTTCCATAATAAGGTTAGTAGATGATGTAGGTAGTTCTGCATGTAAACAATATTAAAATAAATTAATGATAATTTATAAGCGTTTCTATTAAAATTTTTCAAGTTCTCATTTCTTTAGAAATTCGCTTAGTGGAATACATTGCGCTCAGCGAAATCATGACAAAGACAAATGCAATTCTAAAAGGTAAAATTCGCAAAGTGAATATGTTTCGCTCAACGAAAATACAATAGTACGTGTTTCACTAAGTGAATATGTTCTTGCCCATCGAAAGTATGGCGGCAACAGTGTTTCGCTAAGCAAATATGTTTTGTTCAGTGAAAGATTGGCGACAACGATGTTTCAATCAAGTTACTTTGCAATTCGCTAAGCAAAGCCCCATTTCGCTAAGCAAAGTAATGGCGATGCTAGCTATTTTGCTTAGCGAACAATATTTAGCTCAGAGAATGAACCTATACTTTTCCTAGAAATAGGTGCAACCGTAGTGAAAAAAAGGGAAGAAAAAAAAACAGAGGAAAAATTGAAAACAGGGAGAGAAAACTCTGGAGAGGGAGAGAGATTATTAAGAGACGAAGATAGGAGGAAGAACTTTCAAGAAAGAAGAAGGGAGATTAAAACTTCAAAGTAGAGGTCTTCAAAAGTAAACCAAACTGAATTGAAAACCGAACCGCTCAAACCGAAAACCGTAAAAAATTGCTTCAGTTTGGGGTGGTTTGGTTTTTATAATTTTCAAACCGTGAGGGTTTGGTTTGGTTTGTGGTTTAAGATGTTGAAACCGCACCAAACCAAACCAAACTACTCATCCTTAATTATTTTAGCAAATCCCCAATAAGGCATATATAATTATTCATTATTTTATAAGTTTATAAGATTTTGACTTAATCTTTAATTAAGATTTTTAATTAATATTGATGAATAAATATTTTAGCAAAACTATTTGATTTAATTTCATTGGATACAATTTGACGATAACCACTAGAATATAATATTTAAATTAATTAATTGTTTATACTTTAACTTTAAGGATTACTACTTTTATATAATTTTGTTGGGAGTGACTAAACTTTTATATAATTTTGGAAATAATTTTTTAATATTTAATGATAGAAATTTTAAACCGCAAAACCAAACTAAACTAAACTACAAAAGATTGGTTTGATTTAGTTCGAATTTTATAATTAATCTAAATCAAACCAAACCGCACCGTAATTATTTTATAGTTTGATTCAAACTAGTTTTAGACTCAAAACTGCACCAAACTGCACTGTGAACACCCCTCCTTCAAAGGTTCTTCACTATTCTTCATCAAACTTTTATCAAAGTAAGAGGGAGTGAAATTTATAAACTTTTGTGGTGTTAGTCTTAATAACTTGTGTGTTATCGTTCTTTATTCGTTATTGCTTATTTCCTTCTCCAGATAATCTTCTGATCATTTAATTATTTCTTCCAGATACTTCTTCTAGTCATTTGATTATTCTTTCCATAATTTACTTTGGTCATTTTATTATTTATTTCAGATAATTCTCTTAGTCAGTTGATTATTCTTTCTAGAATTGACTTTGGTCATTTCATTATTTATTTCGGATGCTTCCTCTGGTCAGTTGATTATTTTTTCCAAAATTTACTCTGATCATTTCATTATTCTTTCTAGATATTACTTTGACCATTTTGCTATTCTTTCCTGATACTACTTTCTAGTCCTCTAATAATTATTTCCAAATATTATTTCTGATCCTTTCTTTATCATTTCCACATATTATTTCGATCCTTTACTTATTATTCCTAAATAGTACTTTTGGTACCTTGTTTATTTCAATCTAGTTCTTGAAATTATCATTTAGAATATTCGGTATGGTTCCCTTTAATGATTACTCTATTAATCAAAGTTTTCAAAAGTTATAATTTGTGAACCTTCTACAAAACTACTCTTTACCATTTTTACATGATACATTTTGAATTCATTGATATTATCTATTCAAGTTTTGTCTTAAATATTATCACTCTTTATTTGCTAAGAAAAATATGATGAACTTTGGTTTCCGTGACTTTGATTATCCCTCTTGAATTGATTAATAACATCTTAAAATTTCATCTATGTTTCAAAGGATGATTAGCTAAATGATTTGTATTCATGGTAAAGTATGTCTTATAAAATACACAAAAGGATTTTTATGAAATTTAGTTGAGAAAATTTCATTGTAAATATAATATTTCTTGAAGTTATAGAAAGAGAATCTAAGAATACTCTGTACTTGTAGTTTAACTTGATCTTCCACACAACAAAACTATCTTAGTAATAGAAATGTGTTAATATTGCAGCTATTGTTATTATTGATTTCTAAAATAAAAAAATAAAAGAAGTTAATTTATGTGTGTGTATATATATATATATCCATTGTGATCTTCTAAAGTTAGAGAATGATTTATAAATAGATATCATGCTTGATTATTGAAATATAAATGCCATGTAATGTGTTATTAATGAATTGGTAAGTTTTGGGAATATGTTGAGAGGTTGTGAGACGAACTTAACAAAATCATAGGTTCCTTGGTAAAGGAACCATGTAGGTGCATGAATGTCGTGTTTGAGGAGTCACAACTTAATACACTACGAGATGAAATACGGTATCAAGAAAGATCCTAAGATGTTTTAAATAAATGAATATTCAGGATGATTTATGTGAACACTTGGACTAAGGATGTTCATTAGATGGGTGAATATTCAGAATAGTCCATGTTGACATTTAGATGGGATAATCATAGATTTAGAACTTTTCATAAATGTTTAACATCTCATAATTAGTAGGGTATACCTTCCTCAAGCTGCAAGAATGCCCGTCTGTTTTGTGATGGATAGAAGACCCGATTGACAGTAAGCCAGATTATTATGACGAGCAGGTAGCCCAATTGTTAGATAGCCATAATTTTGTTATGGGCAAATAACCCAATTTCTCGAGAAAATTATTGTACCAAGTTAGGGAAACCAAATTATTGATATGAGTGAGATTGAGTCCATGTAATGAGTTATGTGAAAGTGAATCCTAGGTTAATCATAGACCCCCATTATTTATTAAGTTTATTAAAATTAACATCTATGGTTTATAAAAATCTCACATCTTTTGTGTGTTTTCTTTTTATATTGTTTGGGGTACGAATAAAAGATGAATTGGACACGCAGACTGGGATTAAGGATTTACTTTGAATACACAAAATTCATACTAAATTCATACACGAAAAGCTAGCTGAAATGGTAACTAAAATGATTTTAGCTCCGTTTGGATAACAAAAATTTAGGAATTTTTTAAAGAGCTTTAGCTCTAAGTAATTTTTCCAAAAGATCTCCTATTTTTACCTATTAGCTTGTTTTATTTTTACATATTTATTCTTAATTAATTAATGTATTGTCCCCTATTAATTCTCTTTCATCACGTTATACAATTTTTCCCTCTTTCATTAATGTAATTATATTAATTTTTAATATAAATATATAATCATAGAAATTTAAACATATAATTTAAAATTTATATATTTAATTATAGAAATTATAATTTAAATATTAATTATAGTTATTTATTATTTAAATATATAATTAATGTATATTGTAAAATATGTTATGATAATTTTAAATACATCATCGTTGATCTAATGATTAATAATGTCTTTATTTATCATTTTACAACTTTCAGTTAGTTGATCAGCTAGTTTTCGCAAGTACTTATAACTAGTTTTTCAACTTTCAACTGGTTTTTTAGCTTTTAACTAACTTTTCGGCTTTCAACTAGTTTTGACAAACACAACCTAAGTACATTTGAAGTATTTTGTATAATGAAGATTTATAATCAACACTTTTATTTCACAATAGTTATAGAGTTTAATTGGTATATACTGTCATTGTAAAAGATTTTTACACCGACATTTAATCATGACTTTTTATTTATATGACTTTTAAAGTAATAATGAGAAAAGTCAACAAATTTACCATGAATAAAGAGTTATGATTGAATGTCAATGGATACCAATTAAATCCATAGTTATAAGAAGATTATGATTTTTTATATGATATCAAAATTTGAAAATCCTTTTCATTAGTGTAAATAACTTTGACAAATCTTTCACATTTTTATAAATACATTGGTTAAAGAATTGAGTATTACACTTGTGACAATAAGCCAATGAGTTTCTCATACCACTAGTTTTATTCATTATTCAAAGCGTCCATGCTTCCTTCAACCTGTACTTTGTACGGAGATTTCTCTTTATCTTTCAGATTTCTTCACTGCATTGACAAGTTTGAATTCTATCATTGGGTAAACTTTTGATTCTGTGTTGGCCTAAAACGAGTAAACAGATAGAGAAGCATGGTTTCAGATTTCATGTGCTTTCAGATAGATTATTTTAATTACATAAAACACATTAACAAATCAAATAGCATACATCATGTCCACAAACAAGACAAAACATTTTCTAACACTTTTGGTAATACACAGTCTATAATACAAAATTGGAATATAAAATCATTTAAGGTAAAGTAATTTTAAAAGATTTAAAAAAATTTCAATTTGAAATTTACTATATGAATATATTTTCAAATAGAATTCAAATTTTTGGAATTTTAAAAAGGAATTTCAAACAACTAAAATTTGACAATTTTAATTTCCTTCTAAAATGAAAGAATTCGGAAATTTCACCATAATTGAAGCCAAGCAAACCTACACGTAACCCTTTTTTCCCACGTTCACGCTCTCACGTCGCTTTCACGTTCAGCGTCTCTCATTCTCACACTACTCGTTCTCTCTCATTGCAACCTCGCAGTCAAGGTTCTCTTTCATTGCAACCTCATGCTCATGGTTCACTCACTTGTGACTTCAAACTTTCTGGTTCGTCTTGTTTGTCTCCATAATTTCTTTTTTATTTGAATCTTATAGTGTTTGATTTGGGTTAAAATGATGTGTATGTTGCGATTCATGTGTTATTTGTTATGCTCAATTTGTTATAGTGGTGTTTGATTAGGGTTAAAATGATTAATATGTTGTGATTTGGGTTTGATTTATAATTTTTATCTATTTGCTTTACTAGTTCTAATAGGTGGTGCTTACTAGCATGTTGATAGTTGCATATTAAGTGTTTAATAAAATGTCAACTTTAGGTGATGGGTGGTTTCTTGGTTTTGGTTTGAGATTTTAATGTTTTATTAAAGGAGGGCGACTTTTCAAGCATTGTGGCCAGGGGATTTTTTGATGTTGTTTCATTAGATTTTTATGTTTTGGTATGAACTGGACTCAGGTGAGAATGGAAGGTACTAGGGGTTAGTGTTTGCTATGTTCAAACTTATGGATATGTTGGCTTTAATCGACTTTGGCTAATGGATGTTGGCTTTAATCAAGTTAGTGGGGTGGTTGTGTATCTTGGTATTTATTTGGTAATTTTCTTGACTATTGAGTATGAATCCAAAATGTTCCCTAAATTTCGAAAAAGAGTAAGGCAAAGCAATCCCACTATGTAAAATTCATTTGAACAAAGGCATGAATCAAAGTAGTGTCTCTCGCATAGGAAACATCCCCCAACACTTATTTTATCTATAATATGCACTAGCTTGCATCAAATAAAATCTAACACACATATCAAAGCTACTTCCTTGGTACTTGATATGGCTCCACCTGATACATCCTATCCTCTACACAGACTCAAGGTGTGTTTAACAAAATTAGCTGAAAGTTGAAAAATTAGTGATAAGTATTTGATAAAACTAACTAGTTGAAAGTTGTAAAATAATAAATAAAAGTATCATTAATTATTAGATCAACAATAAAACATTTAAAATAATGATAACATATTATATATATATATAAATTAATTACATATTTAAATTATAAATTTATATAATTAATATTTAAATAATAAATTCCTATAATTAATATTTAAACTATAATTTTCTATAATTATACATTTATATTATAAATTATTATAATTACATTAATGGAGAAGAGATAAATGAAGAAAATAGATGACGTATAATGAGATGATAGAGAATTAATGGAGGACAATGCATTAATTACTCAGGGAAATATGTAAAAGATAAACTAAGCAAATAGCTGAAAAGATAAGATCTTTTGGAATGGCTTTTTTAAAAAGGCTAAATTACCATCAACACCCCTTATTTTATCTTTGCATACTTGACCCTGTTGATTATTAATTAATGGATGTTGACTAGCTTAGGTGGCACAATTAAGAAGGGATTACATACGTGACACACTTATGTGACCATGTTAATTTTAAACATACATGTAAAAATCCAAAAGTAGGAACTTTTAAAGAATCAAACTTGTGACTTCTGACACACAAAGCAATAATCATACCACTATGTTAATTATACCCATTTTTATGCTTAGGAACATTCTGAGAATTTAACTTGGGACCTCTCACACCCAAGGCAAAAATCATACCACTAGACCAAATGCAAGATTTATGTTAATTTTACCTATTTTTATGTTACATATACGTGCAATTTCATTTTTTAGTATCCAGTTTCATAAATTTTTGTTTGAGAAAGTCAATGATCTGTTGCACTATTTTTTTCTTTCTTATTCTCACATGATTTACCTTTGTTTGGAATAAAAAGTGCATGACAAAAACAGAGAAGGCTTAAAGATTTTTTAATTTGATTGGCATTATGCTACCTTAATTTTTCCATTATGTTTGGTTTGTGACTCTAGTATGTTTTTCTCTGTTATAGCTTTAAAAATGGATTGCCTTCACTTACGTCGTATCCTCTTAAACAGAATCCAATTTTTATTAGCGTTTGGTATGGTTTCAATTCATTTAACCCGAAAGCAAGACATATATTTTTAAAAAATGTCAATTTTATGTATCTTATGCAATTGTGCATGTGCAATTATTTTTCTTGATATAGAGAAATGGAGTCAGACAATGTTAAGAGTAAGTCAATTGGAAAAAGAAAGATAACTAGCGAGGACACAAGAAGTAACTTTTCACGGAATTTGGAAATAGAATGCTTGCTAGCTGATATGCTAAGAGACCAAAGAAATTTGGGAAATAAAGCTGAGGGGAATTAGAAAGCAGTGACATACAACACTGCAGCTCAAGTTTTGTCCAAACGTTTTGGAGTTCACCTTATTGCAAATAATGTAAAAAATCGTTTTAAACTTTGGAGAACATGGTATGAAATAGTTAATGACATTCTAAGTTAATGCGAGTTTGATTAGGATGACTTGAAATATATGATTACCGTTGAAAATGAAAATACATGGAAAGAATATGTCAAAGTAATCATATTTTGAATGTTAACTATTCTTCAATTTAACTTATTTGTTTTATTATTAACATATTTCCTTTTGTTTCAAGTCACATGATGAAACTAAAAATTTTAGGTTCAAGGTCATTCCTAATTGGGAGGATATTGTAGACTTATGTGTCAAGGATAGAGCTACTTGAATTGGGGCAGAGAGTGCATTAAATGCAAGTTAAAATCATGAGCAGGGAAGTGAATCTTAAGGAGAGAGTTCACAATGGGAGTATTGACTTAGAGGAGTCAAGTTCAACAACAAAGAAAAAGACTCTCACAAATAAAAGTAGAGAGAAGGAAGGGATAATTGCCTCAATGAAAGGTTTTCCAGAAATTACTAAAATAAAGATGAAGAATAAAAAAATGGAGATAAAAGAAGTTGAGGATGTGGTATATGTGGATTTGGATTCTCTGACTTTGAGATTTGGTAACTTTGGTGATTTTAGTTTATTCTGAATTATTATAATCATTAAAAAAAATCTATTTAATTATTATAATTGTTTAGAATGAGGTAAAGTCACAAAAGTTACCAAATTTAAAAGTCAAAGAATATAAATCCGGTACATGTAGTACATAATGAATTGAAGACTATACCCAATCTAGTTGGTGGACTTTGACACAAAGTCATTGATTGGCTAACAGAAAATCTCAACAAGTTTGCAATACTAAAAGCTCTTCCATTTAATAAAAAAGAGGATTACATAATGAGCTTTATGTCTTGATGCCAAATTGAAGGTAGTATTTGATTAGATATGTTTTGTAGTAGTGTTTTAATCTTATATATTTGTGATATTGCATTGTAGAGAGATGAATTATTGTATGTCTAGAGGATTACAATGGTTTCAACAAACCGTCAAGTGAAGAAAGTTTATTTACAAGCTATTAGAAACAAATTTTGTAAGACATATTTCTAATTTTGCCTGAGAAACAGAATCAAACTACAATTGGAAATTGTTTTGGTTGAGAGCAATATGTCTTTTTATCATGCAGGGAAAATTATTAAGTTGTGCTTCATTTATAATATTATCTAACGATGATGAAAAATCGGCTTCCTAACTGTTCAGCTATTATGAACACGTTTTCATTTTGTCTAATGTCATAATAGATTAAATAATTTTGTATATAATTTAACATAATAGTTTATTTTGTATGAAATAAATGTATCAGATCTACAGATGAATAAAAAAAAGCAAAGAAGTGATTTCGATTTGAGTGAAGGAATATGATAGATTGTAATGGGTAGGTACGTTTAATTTGATGAAGAATCCATTGAAGTGAGAAATTAAGAAAAGAAGACTATGTTAGCTGTGATTGAGGAAAAGAATAGAAAAGGGATGAAATGTTAAAAGAGGGTAAGAAAGAGAAAGTAGTAATGAAGGGAATAGGGTGGTTTGTAAAGATAGTGTTACTTACTTACTTAGTTACTTAGTGACGATGGGAGGGCGGAGAAGGATGAAGACGTGCAGCATCCTTAGCCCACTGAATGAGTTTCTCAACTTCATCTTGTTCATGTTCATGTTCATGTTCATGTTCATGTTCATGTTCATGTTCATGTTCATGGGCGTTGGAATTGGAAGGCGCGACGGTGGGGCGGCCCAGCGGAGGAGATGATTTGGCTTTAAGAGCGTCAAATCTGGCGGAGATATCATGGTCTTCACACTTGGTCTTCATTTTGAGGGCGTGGAATCGACGCTGGAGATCGAGGTCGAGATCGAGATCGAGATCGAGATCATCTTTTTGAAGCGAAGAAGAAGAAGAAGAAGAAGAAGAAGAAGAAGGGGCTATGTAGGGTTGAGAGAGATCTAAGAGAATCTGGTCTTGGGCAGCTTGCAACATTTGTTCCACCTCGTCTATCTGCTTCTTCTTACTTCCCTTCATCCCCATTTCCTTTCCTCTCTCTCATCATTCATCAACATTATTACTTTTCGCTTAGATCATCCCCAATAGCGACTAAAGGACAAGCAAATTTCACCCCATAAATTAATCATAAGTGTAGAAACTAGAACAAATTTTATATTCTTATTCAATATTAATATTAATCATTTTTAAAGAAAATTTATCATATATAAAAAATTATAATTAATTAAATTATCGTATAAAATATTTTAATTTTTTTTTATAAAAAAAATGAGAAATATAGATATATAAGTTTATTTTACACAATTTGTTAAATAAAAGACAAAATATATTATAAATATTTAAATAAATTGTAATTTTACTATAATAATTTAGATAGTGTTCAATCCTTATCTGATGTTTTACCTTACAGATTATACATTGATTTTATTTTATTTTTTTTTATGTGTAGAGACTAAAATTCATTGATGAATTAACGAGGATTTAGTTTTTTGTAAAACCAGTTACTTCTTCTACGATAATAAATTATATACAAAAATAATAAAATAAATTAATTTCAATTTTTTTTTATAAAAAATGTCTAAAATTAATGTTTAAGATGATTACTGAAAAAATCAGTGTCTTAGGCACTCACACGACCGGAAATCAGTCATATAACTGATTCAAGTCACTCTTTAGATAAAAAATGCATCAAAACTATATTGACCCAAAATGACTCCGTCAAACTCAGCTAAAAATTGCGATCCCACAATTGAGGGGTCATTTTTTTTTTCTTAACGGTGAAACAATGTCATTTTGAATTGACAAAAAACTTTTAATAGTCTTCTTTACCTTTAGTCCCCACTATTTGCAACTCAGTATGTTTGCGTTTTACTCCGATTTCTTCAACTTTATCTTTCTGTGATTGTGACTTGCACTGAAAATTAACATCAAATAAGACACAAATAATTTGGTGTTGACACTATCTTCTTTAATTTGTGTTCATGATTTTTTATCTAATTTAATTGTTTTATAATTATTTTATAATATAAAATTATATAAATTATAAAATATTTATAATTTTTTAATGTAATCCGAGTCATACAAGTTCATTACTAACTTTTCGAATTGACCATTGACTCATAACTTCTTGCCCTAACCAAATCAAAGACGCAAAGAAATTTGATAAACATTGGAAAAAAAAATAGATTGGATAAAATTAATTTTCTAAAGAAAATTCTTAGCAGTTAGATTATCTCCAAACAAACATGTTTGTAATGTGTTAAAGATTACTATTTCCCTTTAAGCTGGTTTTCTTCATCTATGCTTGTGAAAAAGGATGCTATCATATTATTATTAGATTACAAAATGTTATTTTAGGATTATAAATAAGATTAACCTTATAATGCATTTTGATAAATCATTTAGTAAATAAGAAGCTTTTATCAATTGCTAAAAGATTATAAATTTATTATTCTATTAAACACATTTATTTTATATGTTGTCTTTTTCACTCATACATATTTTCTTAAGCAACTTTTCAAAAGTGACAAAAGTTTTCTCAATAGTGATTAAAAATCTCTATTATCAGCCACACTCATGAAACCAATCAAATTTAGGTTTGTCTTAAACTATCTTTGGAATTTTATTGTCTTACTCAATAGATTATGCTTTGTATTACTATGTTATTGTTATATTATTTTCATCAATTAGGATCAAAGTTAGGTTTAAATACAATTTGTAGTTGTTAATTGTGTGAATCCCATAATTTGAAATTCATCTATATACTTTAATATACACTTTAATTATACATAATCCAATATAATAATAACAAAATAAGTATAGATTTTTGCTAGCATTATATAATTTGATATTTAAATCAAAGCAGGTAGTTATGATTCAAATACTTGTTAATTAAATTTCGAGTGAAGATTAAGAAGTACATTTTATGACTAGTTTAGTGTCGTAGAATGGATTAATCTGCAATTATATTATATTTTTGTAAATGTTATAAATATTGTAAAAAAATCAATATTTATAATTTGAATATTAAATATTTAAAATATTTGAGTTGAGTAATTACAAATTAGATAATGTAATATCTATATCTTAAAATTTTAATATTACATTTCCATTTTTTAAATATGTATTTAAAAAAAAATTAAATTTAAGAAATTTAATTATTGATTTACCTTATCCAAATTTAAGAAATTGAATTGATTTTATCAATATAAAAATTGAATTTCTTATCCAAATTAAAAAATTAAAAATTTAAAAATTTTAATTGATTTATAAAAAAAATTATAAAATAAAGTAAGTTTAAAATAAAAACAATTCAAATTTTTAACATTTCAAATTTCATAAAATCTTAAAATACTTCGTCTAACAACAAGGTTACTATCCAACCCTATTACCCTAAAGCAAAGAAAGTCCTTGCTTTAAGCTCCATCCAAAAATAGTATAAAAAATTTAAGACCTATAATTTTTCCTACTTAAAAATAATTTTTGATTGATTTCAATTAATAAAGACATCTTTTAATTAACTATATAAAATATCTCTCTTTAGATATATTAATTGTCATAAAAATTAATCCAAAATTTCTTTATCAAGTTATTAATTATAAAAAAAATATCTTTAAATATATAATTTCTTAACAAAATATATTTTAGGCTTGTTTAAAAAATTTATTTTAAACCTATACATATGTTGGACCATGGACCAGCCTGTCAAAGTTAGGCTATGATTCAAGCCTTCTAAAATAATACCCTTCACCGGTTCACCCTAAGAAGGGGAACTACTTTGTTGGTCGATTGGATACAGAATGGATACAGAATCTAGAATGATAATCACGTCCTCATCAGACATGCAATGTTATATCATCGAGAGTCGTCATTTTAACGATTGTTTCATCAGGGAAGTAGTTGCATTATATGATCAACAATTACATGCCTTAATAAAGCGTTCAATTATTGTCAAATATATTCCTCACAACCCAGAAGACCACAAAAGAAAGCGGAATTGTGTCAATGACTTAAACTGGAACTTAATCTATACAACGTTAAGAACTTGTTTGGTTTAAATTTTTTTTTTATAAGTTAGTTGTTTGGTTTAAAATTAATATGAATGAACAAAAATTTCTGTTCATATTCTGTAAAAAGTGAAAATTCTTCACTTTTTTATTTAATGGTCATTTGAGGATCTCTCAAAGTTCAATCAAACATAAACTTAATAGTTTTGACTCGTGCTCACTCCTGAATTCTGATTGTACGGCCTTCATTACATCGTTGCCTGGCAACGCTTAAAAATATTTACCAAGGTTTCAATTATGAGGCACAAATCTGACTTGGAAGTATCGCTCTCACTCATCCAAGGTTAAAATCCATATTGACATTAATTTCCAAAGCCGAATCCAAAATGACATTATTCAAAATTCAAATAGCAACATTTCATTGCCATCATTGCAAAATTAACCAGGTGTTCTGATGAAGCCATCAGCATACCCTTCACTACAGGCAAAATAAAAACCTCATCATCAAACTAGAAAATCACTGCAAAACACCAGTGACTTTTAACAACATTTTCCCCCAACACTTATAAAAATGGCTTAAAACCTTTGACAGCATTCTCAAAATAATGTTAAAATATCACAAAAATATATTAGTAACATTTATTCTTAATTTGTGAAAATTTTTAATGAGTTTAATCGATATGCACTGTCACAGTGTATACCAATTAAACTTTTTTTTAATATTGTAAAAGAGTTTTAACATTTTTATTAAGTGTTACAAAAAAAAAATGTTGCTAAAAGTTACATGTGTAATTCTGAATTCTGGCATAATTCCTCAACCCAAAATGCCACTAGCAGACCCTAACTGTAACATCCCTTCTTCGACAAACTAGATCAATAATTGTCATGATATCATCTCCCATTAAGACCTCATTTTATATTGAACCCCCACTCTCCCCGATGCATCTCGTCCACACCCTCAAAACTATCAAACACCGTAGAAGGGGACATACAAAGCTGCCAGTGCTAACAGAAAAAAGACAAGATATAGCAGATTTAAAAAACAGGGAGGCCTTTTTACTTTCCTCGATCTAGAAAATCGATTATCAAGATTGTCTATGACTAGGACTACTTGGAGTCTCGGACTAGTACCTTTAACAAGAGTTTTCTTGTTCTTTTTTTATCTTTTGTTAAACAAAAATATTAATAACAATGCATCTCAATGTTATAATTGGAATACCAATGGCAATTTAATTAGTGAAGACAAATGAAATTTTCCTTTTACACTGAAATTGAAGTGAAAGGCAAAATAGAGCTTTAAAAAAAGAGTAAAAAAAAAGCTTTTTAGTACTATTTGAACATAGATAAACAAGACTGAGCAGTGCTATTTGAATGCTTCATAGCTACTTCAAGAGTCCATAAGACGATCCATTACCAATTTCATAACTCTAGGAGAATCAACTGTTACAGCTACCTTTACGGATGGCTTATCAGACCATTCAGTGATTTCACCAAACCTGGTTTATCAGAAACAGAGAAAAAGTAAAACACATGAGGAGCCACACAGTGAATAGACAGCAAAAGTTGACAATGAATTTGTAATACAAGGTGAAGAAAAGAGCTATCACAGACGAGGCTTGTGTGTACCTCCATTTCATAAATCATCCATTACATTGGTCTTTTCATTGTTGAAAAAACCATTAAGAGACCCTTTAGGTCCTCTAAAGATTAGCATGCCACCACATTATTTCTTTAAAGAAAAAATTAATAAATTATTCCCTAAAATATCTAAAACAACACAATGTTCATCCTTATGAAGACTAAATTTGTGACAAGAAGTTCTAATTTAGTATATTATGTATCTTTGAAGGATTGATTTGGTGACAAAATCTTTGGATAACTAATATGGTGATGGCAAAGTAAAAATGACAAGGTAAGGAAGACATAAAAGTTATACATCTTATGTTCTACACCTTTTTTGGGCAAAGAGAAAGAGAGAAGAAAAAGGAAAATTTCTTTCCTCCCTTTTACTAATAAAGAGATGTATGGACTAGAACTGTCAGAAATGATGTGTTCGAATAAAGTGGCCATATATATTAATTCAAAGGTGAATTAATGGTGCAAGTTGTGTATTGATAGTATAAATTAACACTTGCACATGTATCTTGATATGACAAATACAAGGGTCTCGACAAGTAACGATTTAATCTTATATTAACTTAATAAATAAATAAAATTCCAGCAATCCTCAACAAAGTCTATATCCTACATGAAACAAATCAAAAGCAAATTAGATTATATGGGAAAAAGAAATCTGGACCGATGATACTTTGGATGAGATTTACACCATTTGGGACCAAATGCTGAACTGATCTGGTCTTGCACACTCACATGCCCCAAGTTCTCATGACCTTAGCTCATTTTAGTAATGTAAAATTTTTGGTCATCAAATGCATAAATGTAACAAGTTAGAAGCAAGAATCAAAATGCTAATACTGTAAGGTCCAAAACCTTTATGTATCTAACTCTAACATTATAAAATTGGGTTGTAAGGTGAAGTTTGAACCTGACGTATCACTAGTCAATGTAGAATCTTCAACAGACTTTTACAACAACAAATCGTTAGAATAAACTTTGATACTATATTAGAAATAGTGAATTTGGTTAAGCAACCTAAGTCAACCTCACTAGTGATAAGTTTGTCCTCACTTACATACTATCATTTAGTCATATTATTAGTCGATGTGAGATCTCCACACTCTTAAGGTATCTTGAAAGGAGGAGATTCTGGCAAGGAGCCACCTGGGAGTGGAGGGTATTAGGCTTATTGTTTGAGTCTGATGCCTGGCTGGCATTGGATCCCATCCTCAAGAACCAAACACACTTCCATCCTTATCCAACAATTATCTCAAGAATGTGGGATTTGAAGAACCGTGACAGGAGTATTTCTTTTCAGTATGCTTTTTGGGAGGGCAACAGTTGTGCTGACTTGCTTGCCATGTTTAAAGATATGGTAATCCTGCTCTTTAGCTTTGTTGCAACTTGTTCACACTGATGGGTACTGTAACCATGCGTCAGTGATCTTGCTTTTCTGGGTTTTTATGTTTTGTTCTTCCTCAAAATAAAAATAATTACTAAAGATGTTATTATTTTGCTGTCTCACTAAGAAATTTTTTGACTTGGTCTTGTGAGGTTATGTTAAGCTTGAAAGTGCAGATTCTTGGATTGAAAAGAGAAGGATCAAGAAGAGTAAACTGATCAGTATCAGATAAGAAGTATTAGAAACAAGACTTGAAAACAAAGAATAGAAGCTCTAAAGGTAATGCTATAAGTTCAACAAAATCCTGTGGTAGATGAGAAGAGAACATAAATGGGGTAGAGTAGCAAGGCTCCAGCATAATAGAGAAATTCATTTCTGGACTATTTGGTTGTTCACGGGAAAAAAAATTCAGGACAAGATCCAATCTAAATTCTAAACACACTATTCTGCACAATTATAAAAGTATTAGAACTATCAATAAAGTCAGCATTAGCAAGCAGAAATACATTTAACTTCAATTAGACTTAATTCTTTAGGAACTTAATCCATGTGCTAGTGGTTTCTACCTTTTTTGTTTGTTGTAGAGTACTGTGAGTCCCCTTGTAATTCCATTAGTTTGAACTCTGACAATACCCTCTATGCAAGTTATAAGTGAAGGATCAATGGCAGCAAGAACCACAGTTGGGTCATGAAGGTAAACCCCTGTATACAAAGTAACTGAAATTAGTAATTTGGATTATTAGGTCTCTAATAATTGATTATTGCACTATTAAGACAAACCTTGGGTATTGTATGCCTCCTGATGGTAAGAGAAATATACGTCTAAGATTTTGTTCAAGTATTGAGCAAATTTTCCATTTGAACTTGCCAAATTTTCTCGATCAGAACCTAGTCATTTTGTTTTTTAGGCAAGTAAACCAGAAAAGTCGTGAATCTGGTGCCAGAGAAAGCTAAATGATATACAGTATAACTAAAATAGAATCACACACATGCTATTTAACTGATGTTAACTTCTCATTAATACTAAAAGAGTCTAAATATGAGAAACAACAGCAAATTATAGAGTGGGTTTCAGAAAACCATGGTTTCCTTGTAATATGGATCAAAAGCATTCAACAACCTACACCAAACAGTTTAAATTTTTGGGAGCATGGTCATTGATGATTACCAGGGAAAAAAGAAAAAGAAACGTTTATTGAAGTTAGTCACAGTTTTTGAACTCTGCCTTTCTAAATCCAAAATAAAAAGATATTTCTATGCCTTTGGCATGTGTCTGCTTTAACAACAAAAACATTAACCAGGGGCTCTTAGTGGCTACAACATGAGTATAAAAGAATGGATGCTGCCAAACCTCTATAAAATAAGTACAAAATCAAGAGTCTCATAAGAGTATAAGACAGGTGCATATTAATTGATTATTACCAAAGAAATTGTTAATAGACAGATTCAGGATAAACACATTTCAATAGAAAAATTCTCATCCATTTTGTTTTACAAAAATTTTTGGGGTTTGCCAGACAGGAAATGAACTATTTAGTAATCTATTGCACTACTTATCCAGAAACATTTATATGGGTTCAGTTGAGGTTAAAATTTTATATAAGTGAACTTATTAAACAATTAAAAACATTCCTACAAAGTGTTGCTAGATCAACTATGCATAAATTCTGAAAGAAAAATCAAACAAAATTACTATACTGTTGAAGAAATAGTAAACCATATTTATCAAAGGAAAGTTATCCATTTAAGTTAGACAAAATGACTTGTGAAGGATATAATATTTTTTTAGAACTGCAGAAGAAATAGTAAACCATACATGTCAGTATAACTTGGTGGGTAACATTTATCCCCACAGCAAGAACATCTGCCCCACTTGTGAATACAACGTCTGCAGCATCTGGATCACTAAATATCTGGAACCAAATCAAACCAAAGAGTTAAACAGATTGAGTTGTAAAGGATAAATATTTTTATGGAATTTATATTAAGAATTAAAATATCGGAAATACACACATTGGCTTCAGCAGCTGGATTCACATTTCCATTTACTGCAAAAGCCCCGCCAAGAAGAACAATCTGCCCAATGTTCTTAGCAAATTCCGGATCTAGCTGTATAGCCTGCAAAATATAATATAGTCATGAAACACACTATGAAGAGTAACATGTAAATGCCATATTGGGAAATTGTACTAATATCACACCAAAGCAATATTTGTAAGCGGACCCAATGCCACCACAGTGATTTTGCCAGGGTTAACTTTTGCTTGATGAACCAAAAAAGCAGCAGCTGATTCTTCGATGGGCTTCCCCTTTGGTGGAGGAAAATTTTGGTTGCCAAGTCCATCTACACCATGGACAAAATCAGCAACTCTAAGTTTAGTTCCTTTCTGCATAAAGAGTCAAGGATTACTATAATTAGTGGAGTCAAGTACGACAAAACACTGCAGAAACAGAACTTTTCATTTCCATACTGCAAATATTGTGTAACTTTTTCATTGAGGTGATAAACCACAATACAATTGAAAGAAATAAAGAGATTTCAATGCACAGAAAAAATTGATTAAAAATATCGAGGAAGTATAAACAGTGATAAATTTTATGATCATGCAGGTTGAAATGAGAAAAATAATAGCATTGTTGACTGTAAAAAATTGTTACTACACATTTGTGCCTCACTGAAAATTCCAAGTATGCTGACTAACAATGTAATGCAAATAGTATAAAGTATCCAGATTATATGATTTTGTGTTGGCATTCAATTAAAGATCAAATATAGTAATTAGTTCCAAATGATCATATAACAAAGGAGAGAAAGGATGTAAATAAAAAGGAGTGCTAGGAAAACCCTCTTAGAAATTTTCCTTTTGAAACTCTATGATTGGTTACAATTTATTGGAAATCATCAGAGAAAAAATCATTTAATAACAAGTGGAACCACAAAAATTGGTGATTTCTAATAAATTGTAACCAATCATAAGAAAAGTGTTAAGAGAGTTTTTTATTGAGTTTTCCTAACACTCCTCTAAAATGTCCAAAGTAATGATAGGTATGACAGACTTACAGTTAATGTCACATGAGATCCTTCAACTACTGGTATATCTGTTCTTCCAGCAACCTCCAACTGCATATGCAAGTTAATTAGCAGCTTTTTATCATTAATAAGTCAAGGGTCAACTTCATTAACCATAGAAAACAAATCCTTTTGGGAAACAATCGCAATATTTTTTACCAAATGCAAGGCATTTCTCGTTGCCAGAGTAGTGTAAACATTTCCAAAGATGGTTGTGAGTCCAATAACTTCAACCTCGGGCGATTGTAGAGCAAGGAATATTGCCATAGCATCATCTACAGAAATCAGTTGCAATTCTCAGAAAAACAAGAAATTGGAAAAATCTAGCAGAGTGTGATGGATTGATAGGAGTTATAAGATTAGTCCAATAACAAAGTTTAAAGGACTAAGGGTTCAAATCTCTCCCACTAATAAAAAACTAACAAACTGATATTTTCCGGAAAAAAAAAGAACCAAACTTATATAGACTACCATGTATACTGTTCTCCAATCAAATTTGGAGTTTGACTTCGATAATACACAAAAAAAAAGGAATTCATTATCTGATTTTGTATATAACAAACTTTAAATCTGATTAAAGAACAACATTAACAACAGTACCTATAATCCAGGACCTAAGGTTTTGTCCTAGAAAAAGGGGTCCAATTGATGAAAGAAATAGAGAGAAAGTTTGTGTGGGAACAAAATGGAAGAAACAGAAAGTTGTGATTGATTTGGATATAGAAAGAAACAAAAGAAATTGAAAGTGGGATATGCGTGTTACCGATGCCAGGGTCGGTATCAATTATGATCTTCTTTGGTTCTGAATCGGTTCCCATAAGAGGAGAGATGACTCAAGACGAACCAAATCAGAATTGGAATTGATGTTGGAGTGGAGAATACCAAGGCATCTAAAATTGGCCTTGTTTCTTGCAATTCATTATTATTTTATTGATTATTTAAGACGCATTCCACATCATGTTCATGTGTATGTTTGGTCTTTACAATAATTTATAATAATATCTTAGACCGCATTGAGCAATTAACACGAGTTTAGATCAAGATGAAATAAGAATAACCTTTGGTAGTGTGTTGGGGTTTTGTAGAGAAACCGACTCAAAGAGCATTAGAGCTGACCTCACACTTTGCCCTTTGTCTTATTCAAAATGCAAAGTTATCTGACCATCCACCAAACCTTTATCTCACCCATCCAAGGCAAAATAATCTACATTTCTTGGATAAAAAAATGAAAGAATTTATTTAATAATTTAATTAGTATACACTGTTTTGTAATATTTAATCATGATATTTTATTTATGTGACTTTTAAAATAGTAATGAATAAAATAAAATTTACACCGTATATACCAATTAAACTTTTAACTTAATACACTATTAATAGTCTTAAATAACTTTTTTTATTTATGTTGCTTAATTTACTACTTATTTTTATGATGTTTTATATAAAAGCTAATAATATTTTCTCTTCAATAATTTATTTAATAAAAAATATTTTAATTACTTCCACAAAAATAATTTTAATCACTATTACAATATGAGATTTGTATCTAAGTTAGAGTTCAAGGCCAAGAAGATTGATTGTTATGTGAACGGTTGTATTTCAATGAAGATAACAAATTATTTGAGTAGAAATTTAATTTTGTGACACTACTACATATCTTTTGACAAGTCAAACTACTACATATGAATCATAGTTGTAGATATCATTAAAAAAATATGAGTGGTTTGTGCATCATGAATTTGAATGGTAAATTGATTCTTGATTATTATTATGGAAATAAAAAAAAATCTTAATTCAATAGATACACGATTATAGTATGTATAGAAAATAAATATAAAAGATAGAGGAAAGATAATTTGTGTATCTCGTATATATTGAATTGAAGTTCCTGATCTTCATGAACAGAAACTCTATGATGTAGAGATATAAGTTCAATAAGAACTCTTGAGACATGCTTTCTATTTAGAGAATGTATATAGTAATTTATTTGCTTAATGGGATGACAATTTATAATTTTCCAGGGTAGGCAGAAACCCTCTCAAATGAGCTTTTATGATTGACCCAACCCACAAAATCAATCTTACTATAATATCATTCAAATAATCATAAAAATATTATAAGATATGATAAGATATAATTATCATCATATCATAAATTGTCAGATAATGATAAAAAATAAATTATTAATATTAATCCACAATTATTTCCAACATTCTCCCACTTGGATGGTATTAATCAATAATACAAAGACAAATCATTAAACTAGAATAACAATTATAGACAAATCTTATATTAGACAACAATATAAGAAATCTAAGCTACAAAATAATATCCGATAGGGATATATATCATGCACATTAACAAATATTTCTAATAAAGTATATAGAATAATGTAATTTAATAAAATGCTAAGAGATATGTTCCTAAAATTATATTATTTCACACATATCTCATAAGAGAGTTTTCAGACTTCCACTAATCTAAGACATCAAAACTTAACCAAATCATGTGAGTTATAAAACTCCAATAGGGAAGTATTCGATCAATGAATAAAAAAAGTTCTATTAATATAATTTTTACTTGAGTTTGAAAAATTATAAAGGCGAGAAAGCATAATTGTTATGCATCTAAGTACTCATCATAGCCGAACAAAAAATGTAATTACATATAGGCTACATAAATGCTCTATAATATTTGACATTCAACTAATCTGAGTTTCAAAAAATGAGTGACTATGTAAAAATCCAAAGACAAATAAGAAATCCATAAATTTCCTATTAGGACCATATAGAAACCTAGTTTATATAAAATGACACTTAAATTATTGTGGCTACAAAATGTCAATGGAGCAAACACTTAGATAATTGGTCCAAAAAAAATCATAAGTATTTCAATAGTGTAAAATTGTACTCGATAGGAGCACTATCATAATAAGCACTTTTACAAAGTAGAAAATCATACTCGATAAGAGTATTGTATCTACAATATACTTATAGAATTTGACCAAACAAAATGTGAAATTTTAGGTAAAAGAAATGTATAATACATAATTGCATGCTAAAAGGATTAATGTGCAATACCCAACAAAATGTTCTTAACATCCATTTAAGATGTGTATTAAAATACAATAAATTTTATATATCTCAGTTAAAATAGGACAAAAATAAATAGTCAAGTCATATAGAGTATGCATATTATAATTAAATTTGTACAAGAATATATGACAATACAGATAGATAAGTCTCGAGACACGATACAAAATTATATACTTGTAAAATTTTGATCAATTTAAAATATGAAATTAGGGTAAAAGAGATGCACAATTCATAATTATATGCCAAAAAAATTAATGTACAGTACTCAACAGATTGACCTTAACATCTGTTAAAGATGTTTAAAAAGATACAATGAATTCTATGTATCTCAATAAAAAATAGGACAAAATTAAATAGAGAAATCCTATAGAATATATCATATCATAATTAAATATTCATGTGAATATATGACAATAAAAATATATAAGTCTCGAGAGATAATACAAGATTATATGTATTCTCACTAATCCATAATAAACCAAAACAATATTAGGATTATCATTAGGGTATACTAGTATTAAAAATTCTAGTGATAGTAAGATGATGACTTTACAAGATAAAAATAAAAGTGAATTAAAATTCACTATTTTTCTACTTAAGGAATTAGAAAGTAGTAGAATAAGTGCTTAAAAAATGAGAATATAAAACCTACAAATTCATCCATAAGAATAAATCATTCTCACTAAATGATTTCATAATTAACCACATATTAATCAATCCTTTAAAAAATATTGATTCCTATGAGGATCTTGAAAAAGTAATTACATGAGTGAAAAAAGGAATCTCTTGATAATTTTACGTATAATATGAGATAATAAACAAATTCTCAAGTAATCATAAAAAAATCAAGTGCTACGGTAAATAATATTCACACACACTTGAGAATAAAATGTGATTACACGCAGTAGAAGAATATGAGACATATTCTTGCAAATATTAAGGATATAATAATAAATAGTCTCTAACCCTCATCACAATTTATAATGAACATAGGTTTATTTATATATCCCAAAATAAAGTATATAAATTTTACAATAATATCATCAACAACATTATAAAATATGGTATGGAGAATTAATCTTTTCAAATTTGAGATTCCTATATTGTCCTTACAAAAAGTGTATATTATCAATAAAGAGTTTATTATATAAGAAAATATTCTATAAGAAACTAATAAAAAATCCTTAATATAGATCTCAACAAAATTATCACAAATAATGTGATAAAAAAATAATTTTATCAAGAAAATTTGTTTTTACACATGTATGATTAATTGAACATTTAAGGTAAAAATCTTATATCAAGATAATTTATTTTATAAGATACTAATCAAAATTATAATATACAAAATTCTTGCACTTGATAAAGAAAAAAAAATAGTTGACATAACAAAAATACTCAGAGGGCTAAATAAAATTCAACTATATCTTTATCACACTAAAATTATGTCAAGTAATGTAATACCGATAGGGTAAGTCCACTAACTACATAATAGAATATATATATATATATATATATATATATATATATATATATATATATATATATATATTGCACATAAAAATGTAACAATTTTTTTTAAGGAAAAATATCCAATTAAAGGTTGTAAGTCATTATGGAACAAAAGGAAAATGACAATATAAATGTTGGTTCTATATAAATATAAATAAACATGATAAAATTAGGGAAATAAACTAAACATTACAAAAATAAGAAAATATTATGTAATTCTAAAAGTTCAGTTTAAAGAGAATCTCTTAGCAAATTACAATGAACTATAACTTATATTAATAAAATCCTAATAATGACAGGGTATCAAAAAATAATTAACATTAGCAAAGAGAAATACATTGTACAACACCAAATTACATAACAACAATACACCGATAGAGTATAATTATCATCAATGCAATAAAAAAATAATTATATCACAAAATTCACATAAATGCATCTATGATAGGTGAAATTACACTTATGTAAATAAAAAAATAAATTATGTCTATTGTACAACAAATTTGCATAATTTTAGTCATATATATTATATGACCAACATACAAAATTCACATTACTATACCCATGATAGACGAATAATAATAATGCAAATTAATAAAGAAAATTATGTGCATAAGAGAAGAACAATTAAGATTGTGCATAATTAATAAAATAACCTAGAATTAATTATAAATGATAATTTAATATTAAAGAGAGTTTGAGAATACAAATACCGTAAAGAATTATCAAAATAAAAATAGGTAAAAAATTAAAGATTATAATAGTAAATTTTTTTTAGTTTAATCTTGAATTAATAAATTTTTTTATACTAAAAAATACCAATAATATTAAATAAATATGGTTGTTTTCCTATTAGAGAATTAAATTTGAATTGAATATTTTTTGTGTTATCAATGAAATTTTATAATATAGTTTACTATTACACAAAAAAAATTATTGAGAGCTTACACTACTTGTTGTTGTTAAAATGACATATTAAGATTTCATTCAATTAATTTTGTGTGGGTAAATTATGTATTGAAACTTCTTTGTGTTATCCCTTTAAAACATAGTTGTTTTTTTTAAATTCAATTACTGGGTAAATTATTTTCAAAATTACTTAAAGATTTTCCTTTTTATGTTTGTTGACCAATATGAGTCATTTGTGTGGGCAACATAAGATGATTTGTGTTAACTAATGAGGTTGCATGAACTCATTTTTATACCCATATTTTTGTGATTGTTTGGTCAAGTGAGAACCTTGTCGTTTTCATACGACCCTGTGTATGATGATTTATATATTAAATTCACTATCAGAAGCACTGAATGGAGTTTCTAATTTTTTATATTTTTATTTTTCAGAAATACCATATTTATTTAATATTTTAACATTATTGGTATTTTTTAGTATAAAAAAATTGATTAATTCAAAATTATAATAGTAAAAATTAATAAAAAATGAGTTACCTCATTCAATGCTTTAAGAGTTCATTTAACACACAAATCATCATAGGATCGTATCAAACTGACAAGGTTCTCATTTGACCAAACAATCACAAAAATATAGGTATAAAAAATGAGTCCAGACAACCCCATTAACACTTCTCAAAGTGAAGTTAACACAAATAATCTTATCTTGCCCACAAAATGACTCATATTTGTCAACAAATGTAAAAAGGAAAACTCTTAAGTAATTTTGAAAATAATTTACCCAGTAATTGAATTCAAAAGAAAAATAAGTTTTAAAGGGGTAACACTTAAAGAGAAATTTCAATACATAAGTAATTAAATGAAACCTTAATATATTATTTTAACAACAACAAGTAGCGTAAACCTCAATATTTTTTTGTGCAAAAGATAATAGTGAACTATATTATAAAATTTCACTAATAACACACAAAATCTTCAATTCAAATTTAATTCTCTAAAGAAAAATGACCATAATATATATCTAATTTGACTCTTATATCAATTGATGAAAAAAAAAAACTTAAATAAATAGATGCAAGATTATAATGTGTATAGAGAATAAACATAAAAGATAGAGGAAAGAAAATTTATGTACCTCGTGTATATTGAGTTGAAGTTTTTGATCTTCATGAACAGAAACTCTATGAATAATTATGGTAGAGATGTAAGTTCAATAAAAACTCTTGAAGGTTTTAGTACCTACTTATTAGGGGATTATTTTAGAAAATGTGTATATTAATATGTTTAATGGGATGACAAATTTATAATTCCCCAAAATAAACAGAACCCTCTCAAATGAACTTTCTAGGATTGACCAAACTCATCACATAGTCAATTTTACTATAATCAATGATCATGAAAATATTATAATATATAATAAGATATAATTATTAGCATCATATCATAATAAATTACCACATAATGATAAAAGATAATGAATTAATATTAATCCACAATTATTTTTTGACCATCTTAGGGATAAGATACCAAATGTATATATATTTGAATAAACTCTTGAATTTAAAATTTATTATTGGAGGAAGTATGACATTGGTGAAAACGAGCGGAAAGTTGGTGATTAAAAGAATTATGAAAGCAATGGGAACCAGTGAAATAATATGTATTTAAAAGTTTAGTTTTGTTTTTGTAATAATAATAATTAGCGAAAAGAAAAGCTTAAAATGAACTAGCATTTTTATTTCCCTATATTATTTGGGAGGCAGGTTGAAGGAGAATTTATACAAATGAAAAGGAAGAACATAAAAACATAGAAAAGAAATTAAAAATGGAAGTAATTTTCAAAATTAGGGAAGAGACATGAATGTGGCAAGGAGTTAAAAAGTGTTATGTAGTTATAATTTATATACTATGTGCGCGAAGTATAAACTGCAGAATAAAAAATATTAAAAAAAATACTCTCATTTAATTGTTATAATATTAATAATAAAGTTAATAATATGGAACTAGTCAAGTTGGATAAAGATACAGGTTAAAAGAAACAAACTAATCATCCTATTCATATACTAACAAGTTTGATAGATTCGATGTGATTCATTAAAAAATAAAAAATTTTAATAAAATTTTCTATAATAAAATTAAGTAGGTCATTCGCATAATTACTTGTTCAAGATGAGTAAAACTTTTTTTTTTAATTTAGGAAGGTTAGAATAGAAACTACAGTTTTAATTAAATAGCTAACTTTTCTGAATTTGTTTTTTATTTTTTACAGAATTGATAATATGTTGTTTATAATAATAAAACAATTGGGAGGGTTTGATCTCTATGGAACAAATCAAGAAAAGAATCTACTTTTTTGTATTTTTTTATATATAATAATAGAATAAAATTCGGATATTGATTTTAATTAATTAGTCTAATTTCTTTTTGTAGTATAATACCAGCCAATTTCTCCAGATCAACGGAAAAAAATATGAAAAAAAGAATTGAATAGTACAATTTTCTTGTTGGATTCTATGTGAACCATTAAAAAATCAAAGATTTTTAATTCATACGGCCATAACATTGGTTTTTGCATGATTGAGTTTTCCAAAATACATTTACATTTTTATTTCAATAGAGAATTTTACAAATACAAGAAATTGAAAACACATTAAATTTGAAATTATTTCCATTCAAATGACTTTCAAATGTTTTATTTGGATAAGATAATTCAAATTATTGAATTTTAATTTTTTTTTGGATAGAATATTTCAATTCCTACTAAAAATAAAAATTTATTTTACTAAAAAATATTTAAAAAAATTATTATTTTTAAAAAATAATATAAAATTTTATTTAAAAATAAATTTTTAGTTTCTAAAAAAAGTTATGCTTTTACAATAACTAATAGAAAAATCACAAAAGTAAATTGATTTTATTTTTTTGACAATATTATGCTTTTATATAAATAAATGAAAAAATTTATTTTATTTTCTTAACAAATCCATTTTATAAATTCTACTTAATAATTTATTTTATATTTTAATTATTATAATTAATTTATTAATTTATATAAATATTATAATTTTTAAAATATAAAATATAATACTAGTGGATTGGCGAGTCAACTCACCACACCTTTAGCCTACTAAATTGGCGAGTTACGTGGGATAAACCAAAATAGACAAGCAGTTGAATATACTAGTTTGACACATAAAAATAAGGTTAATTGGCAGATCAGCTCACTTGACCTACCCCGTTTTACCACCCCTAACCAACATAAGTAAAAAATAACCTTAGTTGATTTTAGTAAAAGAAAACTAACCTTGAAGAATTTTAAATTCTTACGTTTTTTAAAAAAATTAGAAATTCTACAATTTTAACTAATCAAAATGCTTTTTAAAATGCATAAAATTTTAAATTCTTTTAAAAATTTTCATTCAAACAAGATATTTCATCACAAAATATTTGAAATTTCAAAATAAAATAAATTATTCTCTTAAAATTCCTCCTCCAAACACATTAAAGAGTATAAAAACCAATTTCATAGATGAAGGAACTAAAAGTTAAAACAAACTAATTAAATAAATTTGAGTTGGTTTCGATCGTTGAGTTACCCATACCTCGTGAGGGGAGAGAGAGAAATGTGAAGAAAAAGAGAATTTTAAAAACATGAAGGAAAAAAAAGAAAAAACATTAGGATTTGTGAAGAAAAAGAAAGAAGACACTTCTCATTCGTAAGAATCATAACTCCATCAATAACATCATCGAAACCTTATTCCACTACACAAAATCGCCTACATGAATCAATTTAAGACATTCAACACATTAAAAAAAATAAGGCTTTATGAAAAATTATTTAGCTCCAGATCCTCTTTTAACAACTTCTAGTGTCCTTTCTGACCTTCCTTTCTCCTTTTACAAGAGTAAAAATCATACAATTTAAAAGTTAGTAATTTACTCTTCTAACAGTACTCTTTTCCCCTTCTTTGCACATGTTTTCTTTAACTGACTTTATGTCATCTTTTTTCTCAATTAGTACTATCTCAAACTTCTCTCGGATATAATCGTTCTGTACTCCAATCAATCTCTCCAATTTGACAATGCTAGCCACCCTACTTGCCTTAAGAACACATCATATATGGTAAAACAGTAGTTTTCTCCATACAACGCACCGCAAAAATAAGATTGAGAAATCTAGGGCCAAAAATAAGATCCACCTTTAGAAAAGAAATGCATTTGAATCACGATACAAGACTATCATCGTCCAATAAAAATAGTAAGCCATTTACTATATAATTTTACAATACTTCAAGAAAAACATCCTCAAGTTATAAGAAATATGGAACGCCTGTCCTGGGGCCTCTCATCTGGTTATTCTCCTCCGTTTCAGTAAAAAATTTAACTTCTCTCTCCTGTTACAAGAAAAAAATGCAAGTAAAATGCTGTTAACTTGTAATAAGCATGACCACAGCCATGAAAATCCAAGCATCATATCGAATGTCGTAAAACTGAAATATGAAGCATGTTACATGATAGTAATTTGCACTACGGTTGAAAGGAATTCAGTAAAATTATCACCTTAATGTAACAGCGTGGGCCAACTACAACAAACACCAAAATACAAACAACAATGAGGTCAACACTAGATGTTTTTGTCATTTAGGCCCCTAAGAAAGTGTATTTTGGCACCCGTTGTATTTTATGGTGGCTTTATTTAATTATAAGCTAGACTGCTTAAAACAAAATAAGCAGGAGATCATGAATACTTACTAATCCAGGAAAATAAAAACAATTTAAACATCACGTTAAAAGCTTTTCATCTGGCATAGTCAGTAAACAGTAGAAAGAAGACAGAAAAATGTACGGGAAATTAATGTTTACTTCTTGAAGAGGCAAATTCGCAAAATATATGATACAAAGGGATTGATTGTATCTGACTACATAAAAATGTAACAGTTGGCTTTCCAAAGTGTTTAGTACAAATAAAGGTATTAGCATTTTGTATCGGTACCACAATCACTCACTCTCGAAATATATTTGCATATTGCGTCTGTATTACTTTCCTTTTCAACCAGATCTCCAAAATTTAAACATGATACGGGTGGTAACATCCGACGTGACCCCATGTGTTCAAAAACCAGGAACTAAGTTTGCTATCCTTTATTTCTATTTCTGTTTTTTGCCTACTCGCATATGCCCCTGGTGCTACAGGACCCAGTCCACCCTTAGTTCTGTTTTCAGCAACTTTGCAGATCCATACGAGTATTTTTAGGGATTTGTATTTTTCTTTCAAGGTTTGTGCGAGTCTTTTCTCCTGTCATTGCTGCTCCTAAGACAGATTGGTTTCTCCAGTTTCAAATAGTTTTAGGTCTCTAATGTTGGTTTAAGCATGTCAAAACTTGTTTTGCTTGCCATAAATTTTCTTAGGCTGTATTCCAATTCTCCAGCAATGTTATTTTTCTTAACAATATCTGTTGACTTGAACAACATTCTTGAGCTGTTTTTCAAAATATTGGATTTTTTTTTTGTGTAACTCCATTTTTATTTTTTTATTTATTAGTTGGGAATAAATTTTATTGTAACAAGCCAGGAGCTTGCTAAGCTTCAGCTTGAGAAGTGTTAAAAATCAGGACAAAATAATATACATTTATTATTAGTAGGAAAACAATTTTATTTTGAGGAAACAAAATATTATCTCATTATTAGTATTTATTGTAATGACATCTATAATAACATCCATTGTGTACAATGTGACACTTGGAATTTACTCAAATTTTCTCCCATTTTCTTTCTTTTAACAACTATCTCCTTCCTCTTTTGCCTCAAACATTGTCATTTCACCCCGTTTCCTATGTGTGTTGTTTGCAACTCATTGTTTGCAAAGCCTAATATAAGTAGTGACTTTTAAAGCTCACCAATTTAAAAAATTTCCAGGTTCAAGTTTGATGTTCCTTGTGTTAAGTTATCTATATGTAAGAGTTACTTCAACTTGATTGTTGTTGTTGAGAAATAGGAATGATTTTAGTTGTGTAAGCATTTAATACTAGTTAACAACAATAAAGGGTTTATCTTCACATATGAAGCGGAGTTATTCCATAATCCATACAAGTCATATTTTAGCATCCAAAAATTAGTCATTGTTTTATTCGACAGTACTGTATCACAATATTTCAAAGACTCAGCCTAATCAGTATTAATTCAAGCACTCCCTCTCTACATCTTTTTTCTCCCATTTTCATCTATCCCAAAATTTCAACAGCATCAACAACATAATATATGTAATTTCATATATATATATATATATATATATATATATATATATATATATATATATATATATATATATATATATTAATAATGCTCCTATACAAATAATTTGTAGGATTTTTTGTTTGTTTTAACTTTTAAGTTTAAACCCTCTAATCACACTTGCCTATTAATCCATGTAAAAAAATCCAGACATTGGCACAATACTAAGGTTACAAGAGTAATTTTATTTTTATATAAAAAAGGCTCAATAAATTCCAATCCATAAATAATGAGCATAAGCATTAACCCTTCCCAAAAGGAAACACCTTTTCCACTGCCACGTTATCATATATTCATATTTCAGAGTCAACAAACAACAGCTTAAAAGAGATAACATAGCCACAAGAGACCCCTATCTTCCTCAATGATCTCCATCTCACTACCAAATTACAAGATAAATCAATTAACAAGAATCTCCAGAGTGCAGATCTCTGATTCTACCAGTACTTGATAAATACCCATAAAAATTAACATTAGTTTCTTTGACACATCATTAGAGACTGACCGCATCATATAAACATCAGTATTCAAACTGGACTGGACTAACCAGATTATCCCTAAACAAGTTATTCTTTGTGCTGAATAGAAACATTCAAATGTTGAGAGGAAAAAAATGTCCCCCACTTCCAATAACCAATAACAGTGGGAGTAAGAAGATATGTATCATCCTCCATCTCTCAAGTTCTTTAAAAATGAAGGTTATACAAGAATACTATTTGATGCATCAAAGAAAGGTGGTGATGTATAAAGTTCTTCCCAGACACAAGGTATGCAAAAACAAAGGCACCATACATGCTTATCAAACTTTCAACTTAACTCTTAAGAGTTTACGAGTCCAGTTACCCTTTGTGAGTTTACTCGTTTGTAAATTCTCTTTTTAGTAAACTCGGTAAACTCTATTGCAAACTACATAAACTCACGAGTTTACTACCAAGTCGAGTCAACAATCATTTTGTTTTGTATGCGTTTAAAATTCAATATAATTTTATTTAGTGTATTATTGTTAAATCGAAGAACAAATGTCTTGAAGAACGTCAAACCTTCATTTTTTAAAGATATCAAACATCAACGAGAATATTCCATTATTATCACCTTTGAAATTTATTATTTGATAATGACGCATTGTTAGACTTAGTTATTTAAATATTGTCGAATGTATAATTTACTATTTTGATTTATTATTTTGTTGAAATGTTTAAATGTATGTATTTATAAATATTTTTTATTATTTTCATATAAAGTAAACTGTTATTAGTTCACGAGTCGAGTTTATTGAACTATCATGAGTCTATGTAGATTCTCGAGTTCGATAACCTTACCACCACATACATCTTGAGACAGAATGATGCAGCAACCAATTGTGAAAATATATTTAAAAATAAAACAAGCTTCAGATGACTCACCATATTTTCATTGAAACTAAGAATAGAAGCTACATTTCCACAACGGTAACAGTAATTAGGTGCAGACCATACCTGCAAAATTAAAAAAGAATTACTATAATGGCCTCATAATTCTCAAATGAGACTAGTTTATATTTATTTTTTTTGGAACTTCACAACAAATAAACTTTAGCTCACAAGGTGTGGTTACCTAAATGTATTTATCCTGTTAGAAACCCAAGAATTCAGAACAACCATTTAGAGTAAAGTCTTTTAACAGTTTCTAAATGCTATTCTCTTGGGTCTTCCACTACCCCTATTTTTTTCATCTAAGTTTCCCATACTACTCAATGTGAGACAAATCCTTGCTCAAGGTTTTGACACTGCCCCTCCCAATATGTGCTATTCTGCAAGCCCTAATACCCCTAGATATTAAAGAGACCCCTCAACACTATCTCAAGTTTGCTTGCTACTTGTACAACTTGTTATGGGTTTCCTTACTCATTTTAAGAAGACCATTTCTCACTAAAGCCTCTGTTGATCTTCTCACTTGATCAAACCACCTCAAAAAAGTTAATTAAAAGAATGAATCATCAAATCTTAAATTTTCAAAAGAAAAAGATACATACAGTTACAAGGCCTTTATCCTGGAACATATACTTAAGACCTTCTTGAACGAGTTGGTGCGCTCGACAAACAAGAGCAAGATTGTTTATGTGATTGAACTGCATGAAAATAATGCACTTGTAAAATTCACACATAACACTCAATACTTCAATTCAATAAGCAAGCAATTCACAATTGAATTACATTACCTCAGAAGTGACCCGGGATCCAAAAAGCCAACCAGCTCCACGAGGACTGACTGCCCATGTTTCAATATCTTCAGGATCACTCCACATCAGATCACAAAAAGGCCCCTCATGAGGAATTTCACAGTTCCTCTCAATAACCCTAATCTGTCAAAAAATGGATATTAATTACTATATATTCAAACCACTATATAAATACTCACATTTAAAAAGCAATGTAAAAATATTTCAGTTAAACTAATAACCATGGTTGTCAAACTCACAAGTTAACTCAGACTAGGACAATAAATTTTCTACCCAAGGAAAAACAATCGAAGTGCATGATATGAAAATGTGGTAAGTAGACTTGGATGCAATTGGGTGGCATGTAAACTCAAATCCACAGGCTCTTTGTTGCTTGTCCTTCATTGCTTGGTTAATTGGGAGGTACTGTGATCTTTGTTGATTGGTTAATTAGGATGTACTGTACTCTCTGTTAACTGGTTAATTATGTGATATTGTGTGCTTCATGATAAGGTAGTTGGTTGTGTGGTACTGTGGACTGTGGTCGGTTTGCAGATTGCGTTGTTTTAGTTGATTGCTAATGTTGAGTATTTACTATTTACTATGTGCATGGCATTAAAATCTGTTTCTATACTATAATAGGTCAAAGGCGTTTAATATTATTTTTACATTGGGTAGCCTTTTACAAGTTTACTAGAACAGAGGCTCCACAAGTTTGCATAAACCCTTGAGATGGACAACCTTGCAAATAATAGTATATGAACCCAACAAGTCATCGAGTGCTTGTTTATTGTATTGCTGAAAAACTAACTTCAAGAATTTTAGACAATTATTCACTAAGACTTACATTACAATAATGTTAAAAATTAAACTCAACAAATAAATCAAAATGAAATACGAAAGAACAAAGTATTTCTAAAGTCAAACAAAAACAGATCAGATTAGTATGACAAGTAAAATGTAGGGAAAAAGGAATATAAATGTATCTCACTCCACACAGAATTACTAATTTGTTCAAATAGTGATATTTTATTCTCAGGATAGGCCAGAATGCATGAGGTAGAAGGGAGAATCAGCAAGCCAATTAAAATAAAACTATTCAATTTACAAACAAGTCGAGAGGTAACAAACATAAAAGCACATCATTTACATATCAGTCCTACATATGATGTATCCAAAAACAGAAAATGAGAGGATGGACATACTCACATAAACAACGTTAATGTGACAAATTTCATATGAGTATGTACATATTTAATGATGTGCTTTTATGTACAAAATCTATTTTGGCTTGAAAACATATGACACATCAAGCCAAAATAGATTTGCAAGTTGACAAAGTACATATTTAATGTTGCTTGATTTTAAACAAACTCAACTTTCCAAACTACTTTCTGTAGTGAATATACATTATGTCTTAAACTTAGACAATACTGAGCTTCACCAGCAACTGAGAAGGAAGCTAGAGAAAGAACCTGATCAATTGTTCGAATGTCCGGAGAAAGGCCACCATGAACACAAAGCACCTGAGTCAACCAAAGCAAATGAAAGACTTAACTTTTTTCAAACAGAATTCAAAATAAAATACCTGAGGCACAGCCTACATGTACAAGAGGGAAATAGGAGGAAGATAGAGAGGGAAAAGAGATTTACGGTTCCATCTATAATTGCAGAAAGAGTAAGATAGTCAAAAACATCTGTACAATATCGCCAAGCATTAGCATTCCCATACTTCCTCTGGCATTCGTCATAAAATCCATAGACCTAGAGAAACATATAATTATTATAGTAACAAAAAATGCCATGATAGAACTCAACACTTCTAAATTATGATCTTAGCACTTCAACAATTCATGCCTTTATAATCTATTAATAGAAATTCATAAATTTTGAAAATTCCTACTATAACAGAAGTAGTCAAAAAACAAAAACTAGGATGATAGCTCATTAATCCCTACACCACTTAATCAATTATATAATCGACGTATTCCTAATCCTTTTAACAGAACAAAGTATCCCAATTTTATCATAGTACTAAATACTAACGCAGTCTCCAATTTTATCAAAGAATAAAAACATACCTGTGTTAGTTGTCTACTTTCATGGTTTCCACGTAGAAGGGTGATATTAGCTGGGTATCTACAAAGTTAAACAAAAATAAAAAAGGATGCATGAATAAAAAGAAAAATATAAAATGACAACAATTCTAATTCTAACTTCCAATTTGAGATCCAAACATGATCAATAAATTACTTAGTACCATGAGGATGGAAAAAATCCATCTTAAATATCTATGAAGGAACCATAGTATAACTCAAAGTAATGTGAATTGTGAACAAGTCAAGGCAGATGCAAGTATACAAGGAAACAACATACCTAGCTTTTAGAAGTAAAAGGATGGTGAAGACTTCAAGACTATTGTAACCCCGATCAACAAAGTCTCCCTGCCACACATTCAGCAAAATATAGGATACAAGAAAGGATACGTTGTATTTAAAAAAAAAAAAAAAAAAAGCATAATGACACGATCCAAGTCCAAAAGAGAAGTGTGTGTAGTAGTAGTAGTAGTACATACCATAAAGATGTAATTTGTCTCTGGCACATGACCCCCCGTTTGGAAAAGTTTCATTAAATCATGAAACTGACCATGAATATCACCACAAACTGTCACCGGACTGTTGACAGGCTGCACATTTGACTCCTCAATAAGGATCTCTTTAACCTGAAATTCTAATCGTCAGTTCAATTTAAAACTTAAACTTTAAACTAAATTCTGCAACAAGGGACAGCACAGGTGAACAAACTGTAGACTTAGCACCAGAATTACGCAATTTTTTTTTGCATTTACATGAGTCAAAAAATTACGCAAGGAGCATGTGTGTGGCCTGAGTACTGCAGTCAAATTAAAATATATCTAAGTTTCATGAGTAAAGTAGGTCCTTGAAATGTAGAAGCACTAACAGTTAGATAGTGAAAGAAAGTTTTAGATAAATTAGTCCCCTAATAACTATGTGGTTATGCAAATTCATCCTTAAAACGCTCTAGATAAGGTTTTGAACACTTTAGATAAGTTTTTAAACACTTATCTAAAGCATGTTAGGAAAATTCAGAGATGCTGAAAATATTGTTGAGAAACCTATGAGTAAGCTCTAACATCTTTCAGGGAGCACAGTATAAGTTTGATGATAAGATGTTTACAAGCAACAAGGGGATATAGTCTAAAGAGGAAAAGTGCAGACGGAGCACCAGAATTGCAGAAAGAAGAAGAAGAGGAACAGGGAAATGCAAACAGCATTGAAGGTAGAGATCCAGAAAGTGGGAAAAGGGGCGTAATCGAAAGTGAAAGCGAAACCCTAAAGGGAGAAAGTGAAGAGGGAGAATGTATACATATTCGCAAAGAAGTTGAAGTTCGTCTTCGAGAAGGTGCTGGCCATCCTTCACCTTGGAGATCCACTGGTCCAAATCCATTTCTCAGTACCCTTCCTTCTTCCGCGCTGCCAAACACTCCCTACTTCCCTTGCCTTCCCACCCGTCAACAATTCACAATTTTTTAGGATCCTATTTCCAAAACTTGTCCGACCACCAACCCTCCCTATTTTTATTTAAATTAAAACTTATGTTGCCATCAACTTACCTCCTCTTTTGCATAAAATACTAAAATTATAAATACACTATAGTTTCAGTAAAAAACAAATTTATATATAAAAAATGTATAATTATTATCTACCATGCCCATCAATCATGTCCAATTCAAATTTGATAACGGTTCAACAGATTAAATAAATAATGTTGGAATAAAATTATAAGTTTTATTTAAATTAAATAGGTAACGTTTGGATAAATTCCACGTCTTTATTTTTTTTATTTTATTGTAGGTTACATAGATAAAAAAATTTCATGGACACACCCTGTTAGAAAGGTGATTTTTTTAAGACAAAAGTTAATTATTATGCATTTAAGGAAATTTGTTTGTATTTACATGAGTTAAAAAATAATGTAAGGACTTCGGTGTATTGTCCTAAAATATATGTAAGTTTTGTTGAGTTTAATGGGTATATATGATAATTTTTTATTTATTATTATTTTAAAAGTTATATAAATAAAAAAGTTATTATTAATCATATAAAAATATAGGTCAATTAAACTCTTAAATTTTCATGAATATATATATAAGGATCTATTTATTTATTTATTTATATATATTAAAGAATTAATTACTCATAACAATTTTTAAATTTTAGAAAAATACAGTCTTAAAATAAGTAAATTGATCTCTCCAGTATATATATATTAAAAAATCCATTTATAAGTAAGTATAAGATCATATTATTTATTATAACTATTATATTTAAGTAAGTGGATATCTTTTTTTCTACGTATATAAAATTTGAAAGTGTGTTTACTGAAATTTGAGAAAATATAAGAAGAGAAATTAAAATTACTTCTATATAATCCAAATTAAGGCTTGATTACATTACTATTTTGTTAATTTTTCTCCATTATAAAATCGGACATTTTATCCTCTAATTTAAAAAAAAAAAAACACTCAGAGTTGATGCTTACCTCTTAAATGTGATATATTGATATTAAGTTTAAAATGTTGACTTTTACATGATAGTTTTATTATGACACTATTTCCTTTTTTAGTTTTGTTAATTAAAAAAAAAAAGACCTTCTAAATTAAATAAATTAAGATTAAATGTATGTTTGGTAGAGTGGATAAAAAGACACAAAAGTTTGAATTAAAGTGGAGTAAAAATGTGAGTCTCAGAAAATATTAATGTTCATTTTTCTTCCTTTTCTACTCTTTTTTAGTACAAACAAATAAAGGTTAAGTGTGAACCTAAAATAAAGGAGCCACCCTTGATGGAAACCTCCTCATAACTAAATCCCGATAGCCATTCTTTTTTACTATGTTATTGTCAATCCACCACCTACATTTTTCAAATCCAGTTTGGTGTGTTACCTTTTAATCCCAAACATTTGCGCACAAACCCAAGTGTTAGGATCGAGTTAAGCAACTTTGACTCTCGACCATAAAAGCATCGCGACCATTATTTCCACAACTTCGAATCATCATTGATAAGATCATCTAAGAAAAGGGTACGATTTACGTTGTCAATTTTTTTTTACAATTTTTCTTGTATAGGTTACAAAATGAAAAGCATAATATTCGGTAAAAGAGGATCACTGTGGCCTTGATGAAGAAGGTTGATGAATGATGAAATTCAACTGAGAGATTCCAAACAAATATAACAAAAATGAAGAAGAGAAAAAAATTGAGTTTAATTAATATATAATAAGTTTATTGATTTTTTCAATCAATATTTTAAAGATCATATATAAAATGTGATTGTGATTGAATGATCATCATAAGCCTTCTTTTCAAAATCATTAAAGGATAAGTTTTATTTTGTCCTAATTCATTATGATTTTACTTTCCTTGTAGTTGTTAATAAGGAAAATTGAACCAATGAAAAAGGGTGTAGTTAAAAATGGTAGTTAGTTGTCTTGAGAACCTTTGTTTTGATTTACATGTTTGTTGTAGGTTTGTGTTACAAATGTAATTTAGTGAAGATTTTGGTGAGAAAAGTTGATAGCATGTGTTAACCTTTTAATTGAAGTAAATATAATGGAAAATGAACTTAGTAGATTTCAAGAGGATATGCCATATTTTGTTATTAAGGTGTCAAAGGTTATGTTTAACTTTTTATAAATTAATGATCCCATAGGTTATGTTTAATTTGTTAAACAAAACCACAACAATTGGAAATAAAATTAACCAAAATCAAACACACAAATACTTAAAATAGAAGGTAAATACTACTTATGGGAGTTTGTTCTTACATCCCTCGAACATGATCAAGTAATAATAAGATAAATCATAAGTTTTACCCGTTGATTGTTTAAGACCTTTAAATTAATCTCTACAAAAATAAATTTAAGAAAAAATCATTAAAATTAATTAAAATATAGAAATTAATAATTTTTTGTTTTGGCTCCCACAGCTAATTACATTAAATTTCTTACAACAATTTTATTTATAATATTTATTATAACTGAAATTATTTTAATTTATTATATTATTCCTATTACATTTAAACTTTTGAACAACAACGTTATCATTTTATTTGAAACATAATTTCGAATAAAATAAAAAATTTAAATTATTTAAAATATTGTGAAAAGTTTATAAATAAATTAAATATTATAAAATATTTAAATATTTAAAATTAGAAGTTGTACCACAATTTAAGATAATCACTAAAGTAAAATTTATGATAATTTCTATAATATTCGAGTATGATTTCCATCGTACTTCATAATTTTTTTTTAAATATGACAAATATGAGGTAAGGAATATTAAAAGTATGAAATAATTTTTATTTGTATAAGGTATAAGAAGTGCATCCTATTGTCTTTATAAAAATTAATATTATTCAAGAATTTCGAAGATTAATATTTTATAGGTTTAAATTAATTTAAAAACAGAAAAAAGAGAGAATGAGAATAAAATTAAAATTGAAGGAAGGAGAGACTTACCCGTTTTGCCACCTATGTAATAAGTATGACTTTTAATAAATAATGTAATCAACATCATTAATTTAATCTTATGATTATTATTATTAAATTCTCTCATTTTTCCCGTAAGCTTTTTTTCTCACTTATATCTCCTCTCATTCTCTCTCTATGTGTGTGTGTTTATAACGAGACTCTAACGAGCAACTGCTTAAAGTGATGGTATACTCACCTATTTAATCCAAATTTCTATAGTCAACGGTTTTTTTAATAATATCAATGTTTATCAATCTATGTTAAAGTGTCAAATTTAGTATATGAAATATGTATAAATATTGATTCAAATATAAAAAATAAAAATAATTTTTAATTAAAAACATAATTAGAAATGTCAATATTGAAAATGGGTATCCAACACGCAAACATTTCAATAAAGTGTAAATTTTAGTATATGCAATATGTATAAATATTGATTCAAATATAAAAAATAAAAATAATTTTTAATTAAAAACATAATTGGAAATGTCAATATTGAAAATGTGTATCCAACACGGAAACATTTCAAACAAGTATCCGTAATTTCTAGATTAAATTCAACATGACATAAATCATAGTTGATGTGTGACTCGTGGATAAATTTGTAGGGTTTTCTAACCTGCAACCTTGCATAGGATAAATCCTAGTAAATGTACCACTCTACTAATATATATTAATTGATTTATCATGGTTTTTTTAAAATAATATTTTCCCTTCCTTAATTGTTACTTTTATTTCTCTCTTTCCATAATACAATGTCACCTACCTTGTGTCTAATTTCTCCATGAGTTGTTACATAAGTTTAAGATAATTTAATAATATTTTAAATATTTATAATTAAATATAAAATAATTATATATAAAAGACATTTTGTATAGAGTTATTTAAAATATCATCTTGGTCCTAAAGATTGAAGTGATGACAATTGAATTCTTGAAAAATATTTAGAAGCATGCAAGTCTTTAAACTTTTCTACCATTTACATGTTAGTCTCTCTATTACTAATAACGTTAAGTAAATGCACAGTTAGCAATTAAGTGTTTAGGTGATAGTTTTTATCTCTCATAGCTGATAGTCAACATCATTCACATTAAATACATAGAAAGTGAAAATATTTATTGTAATTTTTAGCCACTAAAAATAATATAAGTTTAAACTAAAAATAAAAATATGATAAATATAGATAAACTAGTGTAAATATTTATTGAGAATCATACGTGATTATAGAAATGTCTTGTGACTACTTTTACATAGGTAATGAAAACAATTTGTCTTTTCTTACCCAAGGTGTGATCCCCCCATTTAAATGCAAAGTGAATCATACTTTTATTTTGTTAGATTGTTAAGATACACAAAATCCATTAGGAAGCAATTATGTTATGAGTGAAAGTTTGTGGTCTAAAATATAGTGTGTGTAAGTGTGTATCTATAAAGGACATTTCAGGTGGAAAAAAATCATATGAGAAATGAAAGGAATTAATAATAACATTTAGATTACATTTAACTATCATGATTGTATTATTTATTAAAAGTAATAACATAATTAGATTTAATAATAACTGTAGGATTAAATTTATAAGTGTGGATTGCATTGTTTATTAAAAGTAATAAGGATTAAACACTTTATTAATTTTAATAATGAATACAATCAACATAATAATGAATACAATCAACATGGTTAAATTTAATCTTACGGTTATTATTAATTTTTTTCATTTTTTCACAATAATTTTTTAATAGAGATGGTAATTGAGAGGGATTCAAATCCTTTGTCTCAAATGCATGTCTCACACACCTTGTCCCACTGATAAAAAACTAACATTTGTCATCACAATCTAAGCAGGGAACCCTTTAACAAATGTCTTCACTAAACTTTTAAATAAAAAATTTTTACAATAATAATTTGTTTCGATGATTTTGCATAAAATATCATCCACCTTTCTTTCCCGTTATTTAGTTGTTGTCTCTACTATTGTTGCAGTTTTCGTCTTCCTTCACTGCTTCTGGTCTTTCACATTGCTATTTTGTGGGTTCACTACTTTTGTTCTCATCATCTTTTAATTCTTTTGATTGTTATAGTCTTCCTTTCTTATCAACGTGCCTTGCTTTAAGGTACCTCAGGTTTATGCATTCTATTTTTTCCTTGTATTTTGACTTTGTTGTAGTCTTACTTGTGCTATCGTATCTTGTAATGACCTTTATTCTTTACTAAAAGTATTAAAAAGTGAGAGATTTTTAAAAAAAATCTTACATAAAGAACCATAATCTTATTTCAAACATTGTGAGCCAAAATATAGTTAATTCATTGTTATCTGAATACTTAAAATGTAAATATATTAGTTGTTATAACTACCCTTCCTAAAAAGTCATAAGTCAGAGCAATGAACTTCTTATAAACCTAAAAGTACTTGAAAATCAAAGACTGACTCGTTTATAAGTTTAACATATTCAGAAGAAATTCTCTTAATCCTTCAACATAACCTGTTCATCAAGTTGATCTTTTATTCGTATCACAAACATATATAAAAAGAAATACATGAAAAGAGTGGATTTTTATAAAGCATGAACGTTAATCTTAATAAACTTAATAAATAATGGGAAACTAAAGTTTTACCTACTACTCAATCTTACTTAACTCGATATATAGACTCAATCTCTGTCATCTCAATGTTTGAACTCAGTCTAACTTAACTCAATGTATGAATTCATAACCAATCTGTGATGATTCATCCTAATTATCAAGGATCTTTTTGGGAAGTAATTGGTAGTCATATATCTTTCTCTAGTTTGGTACAATAAATTTCTTGAGAAATTGAGTCATCTGCACATAACAAATTTTAGCTATCTATCAATAACAACATTCTAGTTACCTGCTAATCGAGCTACCTAGCTATCACCAAATATAAACGGACACACCTTCAACTCGGAAAAGATATACATTACACAATCTTAAGGATGTTGAGCAGTTATGAAAGGTTTTAAGCCAATGAATATCCTAGCCCAAATGGCAACATGATTCGTCCTAAATATTCATCTACCTTATGAATGTCCTAGCCCAAGTGCCTACATGGTTCACTATGAATTTCATCTAACTAGCTTAAAACTATCTTAGGACCCAACCCGATTGGTGTCTTTTATCTCGCAGTGAACCAAGTTGTGACTTTCTAAAACACAACTACTTATGCACCTGCATGGTACCATTATAAAGGCACCTATGATTTCACTAAATTTATCTCATAACATCTTAACACAATTCCAAAAGTCAATCACGAGAGTACGTAGTACTTATATTTCAATCATCATTCACATAATGCTTTATAAATCAATCTCAAAGAATTGAAAGATTGCAATAGAGATACATTAATTTTTCAACTCAAAATTTCTATCTCAAGGATAATATCAATAATGATAAACCTTAAACCCTTTGCATGTCGACACCTACCTTTGGATGAACCTAACCTAGGTATGTTTGAGTAGACTTAGCCTGATCTGGGGGAGGTTCGAACTCTGGGGGTTTTCCCGGTATACAACCCCATCAGTGCACATGAGCGAAGCAACGAAGGTGTTCAAAGGTATGCCCAATCCTGCTTGGCTTGGCTTGATTGATGGAGGTCTGAACTCTGGGGGTTATCCCGGTACAACAACCATGGAGCATACTTATATTATATTTTATAAATTTAAAATATGATTTTGAGAAATATCATATTTATTATGAAATTTTCATAATTAAACTTCTCACACAATTCCTTGAATATTTTATATTGATTTCTAGATATACATATATTCATGTCTATCATTTTATTTTACCTTGAACATTCAACATATAATTGACAATCTTCTCAATAAAATATAATACATATATATAAAAATATAAGATAGTTATTAATGTGACATTTGGTTTCAGAAAATGTTTTCTGTTTTCATTTTTTGAAATTTTTTTTTCATTTTCAAGTTTTTAATATTCAGAAAATATGTTTGTTTTCACCAGATATTTTCTATTTTCAAAAAATAATATTGTTAAATTTAATCAATTTTACCTAAAATATTATAAAATATTTATATACATAGTTTAAAATATATTTATATATTATTTTTTATATAATTAAAATATTGCTATTAAGTTCTTATACAGTGTTAACTTTTGAAAACATTGAAAACAACTTTTTTCTATTTTCTATTTTCAGCTGTTTTTTGAAAATGTTTTCAACAAAAATAATTTCTACATTATAACAAAACATATTTTCACTATTATTTTCTGTTTTCTCTAAAAAGGAAAACAGAAAACATCTAAAACAAACGCCACCTAATGATTCCAAGAGTAATAATTTTTATAAATCGGAATTGTGTAAACCAAAATTTATCATAATTTAATTTATGATGGAGAGCAATAAAAATTAAGATTCAAGGCAAAAATGAAGTAGCAAAGAACCAAAATGTATTATCTGAACATAATATGATAAATAAATTTAAAGAAAAGGATGAAAGTATAACTTCTGAAAAAAATAAGTTAAATAATAAAATAAATGGTAAATAATAACAAAGTACCACACTATAATATCTAGAGAATAACTTAGATAATAATAACAAATGACCAGACTGTAATATTTATAGGACAATAAATAAACAACAAATCACAAGATGGTAAGATTTAAAGTATGATAAAATGATACATAACGAAGGACCAAATGATAATATCTGTAATAACAAAGGTCCAGAAGATAATATCTAGAAAACAAAATAATAACAAAGCACCAGAAGCTAATGTTTGGAAAATAATAAATAAATGATCAAAAGTAATATCTGAAGAATAATAATAATAATAATAAAGCACCAGATTGCAATCTCTAGAGAAATAAAGTTAGAATAATTAGATATCATTGAACAATCAACTAAGTATATGAAAATCGAGGTAAGAATAATTAGTATATTAATGAACAATCAAAATTTAATTTTAGAAATAATAATAATAATCACAAAAGTAGTAAAAACATACAAGTCTATTAAGATTAACACCACAAAAGGTTTATAAATCTCATTCCTCCTTACCTTAACAAGGGTTTGATGAAGAATGGTGAAAAACCTTTAAATATAATCACAACACTTAACAATTCAACTTTTCTCTCCCATTTCACATTTGTCTTCCCCTATTTATAGCCAAAATTTGAATCCATTCGTTGAGCGAAATTATGGTTGCTAAGTGAATTTTATTACAAAAATAAATTCGCTTAGCGATGAATGGTTCGCTCAATGATGGTCAACATGTTTCAACCTCCTTTTTGCCTTTCTTTTAGCTATCGTTAAGCGAATTTTTAGGTATTGGTGATTTTCGCTAAGTGAATCAAATTTCACTTAGTGAAGAAAAAATGAAAAAACTCATTTCATTGAGCAAATCAAATTCGCTTAGCGAATTTTATTTTTTCAAAAAATTGTATTTGTTTAAGAAAACTCCTTAAAATTGCAATAATAAGTTTTGTAGTTTCTATTGTAATTTAACAACATATTATATTTTTATTTACCACATTATACTATAATTCTTATATGAATATAACTTCCTAATACTTATTTCCAATTTCTAATTTCTAAGTTGAATTTTCAACAAATTATTTAATAATTTAGTTATTAAAAAAATAGGGAAGATACATATCTCATCACAACAAATGTGTTTTGCATTTAATGTAGGTGTTGTGGCTTGTGAGTTAAGAATTTATGGAAAAAGAGAATTAAACAATAATATTGGTGAAAGACTGGGGGGGTTGATGACATACCAATTGTAATTCCTGATGAAAGAGACTACAACTCCTAAAAAGAATCATTTGCTACAATCTCAGAGGAAAATTACTATTGCTCAAGCTGTTGAGGTTGATTTAGATGATAGTTTTGGAATCATTCCAAAAGCAAGTTGCGAGTTGATGGTTAAGCGAGTTATTGGTCGTACGAATCTTGGATTCATTTAAGAAGACTATAGAAATTATTTACGTTCCAAAAGAACAATTCAAATGAGGTTAGAGTATTTACAACAAATACAATTGAAAGATATTAATTTTCCTATGCAATACATGTTGATGAAGATAATTTAATAACTAACATCTTTTTTGTAGATGCAAAGGTAAGGGTTAACTATTCTTATTTTTTGATGTAGTTTGCTTTTGATACTACTTATAGAAAAAGTAAAGAAAGTCATCGATTTGCAATATTTATTGGAGTGAATCATCACAAGCTTGACATTATATTTGGTGTTGCATTATTATATTATAAGAGTACTGAGAGTTTTGTTTGGTTGTTTATTACTTTTGCTAAATTTATGTTAGGAAAGAAACCACAAACTGTTCTTACTGACCAAGATGCAGCAATGGCAAAAGCTTTAGGTTCACAGTGGCCAAAAACATGCCATTGGCATTGTATTTGACATTTGTATAAGAATACATTAAAGAAACTTCACTCTATATTTGGGAGGTATTAAGACTTCATGATGAAGAAGAAGAGTTTCTTGTAGCTAGAGATAATATACTTGAGAAATATAATCTTAAAGGACAATACTTGGTTGATGCAAACATTTGCTTTGAAGGAAAAATTGGCATTGGTTTATGGTTGAGAGAACTTTTGTGTAGATATGACAACTACACAACACAATGAAAGCTTAAACAATGTGATTAAAAAATATGAGTTACCAACGTGATTTACTAGATTTACCCATCACTTTCAAAGATTGGTTGATGATCATGAATATGAGGAATCAAAGGCAGGTTTTAAAGCAACGTAAAGAAGTTTAACTTTGTCTTTTGGTATGGGAATTTAAAACATGCAACCACTACTTATACTCCCATAACATTCAAGATGATTCAATATGAGGTATCCATTACTTTGACAGTAGTATGCATGTTTCCTCTCAAAATAAGGAAGTTATTGAATATATAGTTACCCCTTTTAAGAAACAATTTCAACATGTCCAATATAACTAATCTATTGGTGTAAGTGACGTGTAACTCTAAAAGGTTTGATTTCTCAGGAATTTGTGCTCACATGTTCTCAAAGTTCTCTCATCAAGAAGTATAGTGAAAATTCCTACAATGTATATCTTAAAAAAGTGGACAAAGCATGAAAAAACTGAAACAATATAGTAATTAGTCATACTACATACCATGAGGACCCTAAGGTAAGAATGGTGAGTCGCACTAAAGATATATGCAGGATGCAAGCCTAGATACCATCTAAAGCTGCAATAGCAAAAAAAGCATTTAACATAGTTGTTAATGGTTTGATTAAGCTTGTAATTGATATAGATGTGTGTCTTGAAGGTAAAGATATGGAAACCAATGTCATTGGTTTTTCACCTATGAATCTAAGAATGTTTTGTGTAGCGAAAGTAATAATAATGTAAGGGATAAAGAGTAAAGAAAGATTTCATAGAACATTAGTATACCAAAATGTGTTTTTGCAAGATTTAGTAGTTATTTTTGTTAATTTTACTACAATTGAATGATGCCTTGATATTAGTTATTTTCAGTAAGCAACAATAAATACAAATTTTGAAGAATAATCTCTATTGAATCTTAATATTATTAATAGGTTATAAATACATCAACAATGTTTAGATTTTTTAGTCTATAATTATCCTTACAAGTTAGAAGAAAAAAAATTACAAGCTTTGAAACTTCATTTGCTATTTTAAAGCTAGAATTACAAATATATAAACAATTTCAAAGTCTTTTCTTCCCTGTCTTGATTTTAGCCAAACTATTAGTTAATATAGTATCTCCCAAACTATCTGTAGTTGCCTTAAACTAGCTAATAGAAGTTTTTACATGTTTGTAAAATTTTTTCAAGGACACAATTGCTACTATTTCAATCTTTCGATACCAAAATAGTATCTCAGTCAAATTTTTTAGAATTTAATTATGAATATTTAGAATATTATTAAATTATTTTAAACTTATATAATACCCATGAGTGGACGAATTAAATACAAGGTAACTGAATTTGTATTTTGAAGAGCTACATGGAACATACAAGTAATAACAAGAGAAGAGAAAAATTAATTTTTTAAAAAAATATGATAAATAAATTAAATTAGTTGAGTGATACATTTATGCATGTTACATCGGTCAGAAAATCCAAAATTTTTATAGGAAATCTATGCAAGCAGCTGAATTATCTCTCCACAATTAAGATGATCCTTTGATGCAAGAAGACAGAATGCACCGAATGGTCAAAGTTGCAATTGACGGAGGCTTGAAACAAATTGATGCAAGCAAAACAGCCCCACCGCATGGATTTAACATTTTAGGCACCGAAATAAGGGATTCATGAATCATCACTTTACGTACCAATCAGCAAATAACATCACTTGGCACAATGATACAACAAATTTCAAGCGAAAATCGTCCATCAAATTGTGGCAGCCATGCAAAAAAAATTCAAAAAGTGTCACCACTAAATAAAATATGCAATCACCGAATTAAATCAAGGTAGAGTAGAGAAGAATTGATGCTGAAAATGTGTTCTTGATACCAAATGATAACAACCCTTCTACCCATTAATAATTTAGTATCAAATTCTAAGAATGGAAAATAAAATATGAAGAAAAATATAAATTGAACCTAATTGAATAGAGACCACAATTAAAGTCTATTAAAAAGTTAAGGAAGATTTACCGTAAAAAATATAATTTCTTTTATCAAAATTTAGAAGGTTCAACTAAAAAACAAATGAGAACACAACCTTCGCACTTGGCCAAAACTAATTTTGATTTTAGAACCTACATATAGTTTAACAAATAAACAAAAAAATCCAAACACTAAGAATGTAAAAAGACAAAAACTATAAATAATCCAAAATAAAATCACACACACACAAAAAACTTAACTAGCTGAAAAAAAAAAAAGAATTACAGAAGATAAAATAAATTCAAAAACCCAAAAATAAGTTCAATATATTACAAATATTATTTAAACCTATTTTAATTCCACTTTATGTTTTCTACGAAACTTTGGGTCCTTCGTCACTTTAATTAATAGCAAATGTTTTTTTTGTCAAAAAATTTCTATTAAAGAATTTTGTTCCAAAGTTAAAATTCATGTTACATAATTATTATATATTTTAAGGTTTAGAATTTAGAGTTTATAAAAATTTTAAAAATCTATAATATATTAAAAAAGAATTGTTTTATTTTATAGTGTAGATTTTGAAATATTTCTTTTAAAATTATATTTTTAGTAGTTTTTAATGTTTTTTTTTCTCGTCATGAATAAAAATTTTTAAGAATTTTTTAAAAAAACTACGTCTGTAATTGTTTTTAGTGGTTTTATATCGTAAAATAGTAAAATATATTAAATAAAATGATTTTTAAAATATAATATACATAATTTTAAAATTATTTTATAAATCATAAAAAGAAAATAAGAAGAAATTAAATAAAAAATAAATAACATATTAAATATAAGAATATTAAAATAATAATAAAAAAGGGACACATGTCAAAATAGAGAAAACACGAAAATAGTAATTTTAATAACTTAAGATTAATTACAAGAAAAATGTTAAAAGACTAACAAAGTAAAAAAAAAAAAGCACGTCAAAATAGAAAAAAAGGCCAATATAGTAATTTCCATAGCCTATCATTTTCATATAGATATATTAGATAAAATATAATAAATAAGATAATATAAAAATCAAAATGGAAAAATAAAATAATATATAAATAAAAATAATTAATAAAATCATTAGAATAAAATACAAAAAATGAAGAAAATAATAAGAAAAATAAAACTTAAAAAGAAAAATAGAGATGAAATTTCTCAAAATTAAATCAATATTTTGTGAAATTAATTTAAAATTATATTTTATATGCTAGATGTATTAATAACTGTATTTTATAATAAAATATAAAAATATTTCTAAATAAAAAATAAATATAAAAGTAAAAATAATGAATAAAAGAAATCATAAAATGAAATTAAAAACGAAAAAAATAAAATAAAAATAAAAATAATATTATAAAGTATTAAAATATATTACATAAGCTTATTTATAAAAATTTTAAATTAAAATAAAATACAAAAACATCTTAGATATAAAATTATAAAAATAATAAAGTAACATTAAAATAAAAATAAATCAAGAAAATGAGAAGTTTGAAAACTAAAATAAATTAAAAGATAAAATGAAAAAAAAAAGAAGAAAGGAAAATTGGAAAAAATAGGAAAGGAAAAAACAATTAAAAATAAAAGGGAAAAGATAAAATAAAATTTAAAATTATGTTGTAAAATATTAAAGTATATTTAATAAAATGAGTTTTCAAATATATAATATATATAAATTTTAAAATTATATATAAATATTAAAATATATCTAATAAATCAAAATTGTAAATAAAAAATAAAGTGAAAATAGAAGAAATTAAAGAAAAAATAAATAAAATATCAAATATAAAAATATTAAAATAATAATAAAAAAGATATATTACAAATTTAGCAAGAATGAAAATAGTAATTTTAATAGCGTAAGATTAGTTGCAAGAAAAACATGAAAAAATTAAAAAAAAGTAAAAAAAAAAAAGAACATATGTCAAAATAAAAAAGGGCTAATATAGTAATTTTTATAGACTAACATTTTCATATAGATATATTAGATAAATAAAATAACATAAAAAATATAAAAATAAAATAAAATAAAAATAAAAAATAAAAATAAATAAAATGATTACAATAAAATAAAAATAATGAAGAAAATAAGAAAAATAAAAAATAAAAATAAAAAACAGAGATGGATTTTTTAAGAAATTAATTCAATATTTTTTAAATTAATTTAAATTATTTTTCATATGTTAAATATACTAATAATTATATGATATTTCTAAATAATAAATAAATACAAATTTTAAATTAAAATAAAATGAATAACATGTTAAATATAAAATTATAGAATAATAAATTAACATAAAAATAAAATAAATTAAGAAAATAAGAAATTTAAAATAAATTAAAAGATAAAAAGAAAAAATAAAGAAGAAAGAAAAATTGGAAAGCAAGGAAAAGAGAAAACAAAATATAAAACTATGTTATAAAATATTGAAAATATATTTAATAAAGTCATTTGTCAAATATCTAATATACGTAAAATTTTATAATTATTTTATAAATATTAAAATATATTTAATAAATTAAATTTTTAAATAAAAAAATAAAATAAGAAGAAATTAAAGAAAAAATAAATAACATATTAAATATAAAAATATTGAAATAATAATAAAAATGGGGCAAATTTTAAAATAGAAAAAGAACGAAAATAGTAATTTTAATAGCCAAGATTAATGACAAAAAAATATGAAAAGACTAAAAAGGTAAAAAAAAAATGTCAAAATAGAAAAAGAGGGAATATAGTAGTTTTCATAGCCTAACATTTTCATATAAATATAATAGATAAAATATAATAAATAAAAAATAACGTAAAATAGAAATGAAAAATAAAATACCATATAAATAAAAATAAATAGAATAAAAGAAAAAATGAAGAAAATAATAAAAATAAGAATGAAAAATGAAAAACAGCGATAAAATTTCTAAGAAATTAATTTAATATTTTGTGAAAATAATTTAAAATTATTTTTCATACGCTAAATATACTAATAACTATATGTTATAAATAAAGTATAAAAATATTGGTAAATAATAGATATATAAAAAGAAAAATATTGAATAAATGAAGAAACAAGAAAATAAAATTATAAACGAAAAAACATTTAAAATTAAAATAAATTTATTTAAATAAGTTATTTAAATGTTTAAAATAAGTGTAGGAAAAATGATTTTATAAAATATAGATTTAAAAAATAATTTGATGTAATTATATTTATATGTTAGAAAGAAATTAGAAGTAAAAGAGTAATAAGATGGAAAAGGAAATGATAGGATAAGGTTGGTGAATGGTGAATGGTGGATGGTGATAGAAGAAGAGACGTGGGAGTGTGTATCTGAGCATGGCGTCAGTGGAAAAGATGGTAGAACGTGCTCGTCCCTTCCTTCGGGGGGAGCTGGAGTCGATCGACGATAAGTTACCCTCCATGGTTGGAGTCCTCCAGAGCATGGGAGCCGGCGAGTGCTGGCACAAGCACGGCAGCTTCCTCCACCACCTCCTCGACATCTACCGTATTCTCTACCTCTGGAACGCCCCTCCCCCCGTCTGCCTCTGCGGCCTCTTCCACTCCGCTTACTCCAACTCCTACGTTAATCTCGCCATCTTCCACCCTTCCACTGGTCGCCATGTCCTTCGCTCCCTCGTTGGCCCCCAAGCTGAGCGTTTCATCCACCTGTTCTGTGTCGTTCCTCGCCACCCTCTCATCCACGACCATCTTCTTTTCCACTACTCCGATTCTGAGCTTCTCCACCACCTTTCTCAGTCCCACATATCTCTCCACAACGCTAAGAATGGTGTCTTTGATCCCCACCAAGCTTGGAGAAAGAAACTACAGGTAACTCACTCAACTCAACTAAATCATACTCTCTACATATCCAATTTTACACCAACTGATTTTGTAAAATTTTTAGATCAGCTGTTTGAATTCTTTTTTATTATCAATCTGACTTAAATTTTTAATTTAATTCATAAAATATTCTAAGTCACTTTAATTCATAATCAATTTTAAATTCTTTTATAATAAAAAAATCAAACATATTTAAAATTCATTTTAGATATAAAATTAATTTTGTGACATGAAATCAAACCTGCACTTAGTGCATGTTACATTAAAAAAAAATCAAAAATCATTTTTGCAAATGAAATTGTATTAAAAGAAATCAATTTTACCAAACTAAAAACATATAGTTAATTGTAGTAAAAATCTGAACTAGTTAGGATAGTATTCAGTTGAATTTATCTATAGGAATGAGTTGATTTGGTTGAGGAATTTTGTACACTAGGGGCTTGTTCCTGCGGAGGGAGTAAGAGTTAAGCACATTCGGACGGGTGAAAGCGTGCAAGTTTCTAGGAGGATAGTGGCTATATTCATAATGATGACTATGGCTGATTTCTGCGACCAGCTATTTGGTTTTCAAGATTCGCTATTTGATAACGCGAACGGTCGGCTTGAGTTTTCGGGTAACAACTGTGGGGCTCTTTGGCCGGGAGATGGAAAGCCAGGTTTGTGGTTGAATTCAATTTCCAGGATGGGAGCAGTGTACAATTTGATTGCGAGGGAAGAAGAGATTTTCATTGAAGAGAAGAAGAGATCGGGATCAGGATCAGGATCAGGATCGGTGAGCGATATTGAGAGAGATGAAGACATTGAGCTGGTGATTCCGCCAGTGTTTGATGGGTGCACAAAGGTTTTGGACGCTGGAGATCAAATAGTAGCAAGGGATTTGTATTGGGAAGCTGTGAGTAAGGGATCAGCGGGGGGTGTTAACGTTGAAGAGTTGTTGGTGGGGTGTATAAGGAAAAACCCGTTTGTTGGAGAGCCATATGTGGTGCTGAGTCAGGTATATGTGACAGAGGGGAGATTTGAGGAAGCTGAGAAGCATGCAGAGATAGGACTCATGCTTCTGCTGCAATGGGGGTGTCCCTGGGACAAGAGGACTTCTTGGGAAGCCTGGGTTGCTTGGACTCGCCTGCTGTTGATGAAAGCTAAGGACAAGTCTTGGCCTAACTCTTCATGGGGCATTCTCAATTTGGGTCTTGTTAATTAATCACCTTATACTAAATTCGCATGGATTTGCTCTCAATTTTTATGATTTCCTTTCCAAGAAGCTTCTCTAGTTTGGGCCTTGTGTGTTTTAGGTCACTGTAATCCTATGCTCTTGGATGCATCAATGAGAAGCAAAGAAGAAATTTTATTTCAATAGTAATCACTAGCATTTTTTTTTTCCATTTTGGGAGACCTATCCCTCTCTCTAATTAGGGATACTATAAGTAATAGGTTATTTATGGAAAAAAAATAAATATTACAAAAAATTAAATATTTAATTATATTTAATTTAATGTAGTGAAGAAAATTAAATTTAATTTTTACTTATATTATTAATTGAATTAAAGTGTAATAAATTTATTGGTTTGTTAATACTATATGGTTGCATTCAGTTAATAGTAAAGGGACGAGAGAAAAAAGAATAATTATTATTCTTTTGTTTCGAAGGGTTTTAGTTGAGTTTCGAAAAGTTCTCAAATAATAAGTTATTGAACGAAGGGTTTAATTTAGCAAGTTTTTTTTACTAAATACAACCCCTACCCTATATAAATTAATTTTTTCTCTCTTTTTCTTAAATTTTCTTCCAAAATCCAGTATGTTATTTTCTCTCCCACTGTTTCTCTTTGAGAAAAGTGATTTTCCTCCTTTTTCCCAATAAGTCGACGATGTTACACCATTAGGATACTTCGAATAAACTAGAGTACATATAGGATACACCAGTGCTTAAACATTTTAAAAGCTGTTGTCAATTCCAAAACCTCTGGGTCGGATCCTGCCCCATGTGGTCCTCACTTCAAGTCCCACATTTCTTTTCCTTTGTTTTATTTCCCTCAAATCTCTTGCCCCTTCTAGGTTAGGTTCGTATTCAAACCTTCTTTCCAAATCAGTCATTGTTCATTTCATTTGTGGTGATCTTGGCATAGTGGTCTAATCTGGAGGAGGGAAGTTGGATTTCTCTATTTATCATCACTACGGAGCAGAATCGAACGATCTCTTCCATAACTCTTATTATCGAGTAATCTCTATTATAGGTAAGTCTGATATTGAATCAACGAACCTTTTTTCGGTCATTTTTTATCCTGTCATTCACGTTAAAAGGGAATTTCTTTGAAAATATTGATTTTTAAGGTTCCTATTTAATTTAGGATTTTTATTATGTTCCTATGAAATTTCTTCGGGTGGATTTCTCTAATAGGTAAGGGAAGTTAAATCTTCGATTTTTACTTGAGAAATTATGATTTAATAGCTAGGAAGTTAATTGATTTTGAACAACTGAACTTTTGACTATGATTTGAGTGTTATGCAAAATTGGTGTTTTGTGTAATTAAGGATTTGAGTTTTGTTCTTCAAATGAGTTGTGATTGAATTAATTAATTTGGAATTTTGGAATATTTTGAGATATGGATGTTTGGTGGAATTAATGATTTAAAATGTTTACTCTTTGAAATTGATATTAGATTATGAGTATTTGAGATTGTTATTTGATAAATAATTGTGGCTAGAAAATAAGTATTGAGGTTTGATATTTATGTATGAGTGAGAAATATATGTGTTGATGTGTCATAGTTATTATTGATATTCAATATAAGTATCTGATTAGAAATAGATAATTGTTGTTGTTGAAATTTAATTAAAGGTGTAGAATGAAAGATAATACCTTGATGATTTACTGAAAAGTTTGGATGTGACGGGTACACTCAGGTAACTTAGCTTTGATTGAATTGACTCTATCTTATTGAAATTGAATTTATTGGAATGATGATATATTTGGATGTGTGATATAATGTATATGGTTGGAATGCAAGATGAAGATATGATTATTGATGTTGATGATTGTAGGCAGTTACAGTCAAGTAATTTAACCTTAAATAATATGTTTGGTGACGTACATAGATGCTATGAACATAATTAGAGTCAATAGAATCCAAAGTATCAAATATACAAGGAGTTATTTCTATGATTTACATTGTAATCTTGCTATGCAACACAGGCTCCCCATCACTCTCTATCGACCACTTACTGCGTGTGAGGTCAGCATTGTCCATATCAGGCACGATCTATGTGAACCAAGTTGAAAGTCCATCTGAGTCGTTGAGAAGAAGCACAAAATCATCACTTAAAGTCATTGTTGAAAGTTCGAGAAATCTTTTGGGCTTTGGGGATAAGGCCCATTCATGGGGAGCGTAATGATAGTAAATTGGGACCAATTTATCAAAATAAGTCCAAGAGAAGGATCCAGAAGCCTAGCATCATAAGGAATGAGCATGATATGTCTTTTTATCGTTGGAGGATTTGCTCTAAATCTTTGATGATTTTGTTCGTTATTTCCTTTCCTAGAAGCTTATCTAGTTTGCCATTGTGTGTTTTGGGCCACTTTTTCCCTTGTATGCATCAACGAGAAGTAGAGAAGAAATTTCAATAATAATTACTAGCCTTTCTTTTCATTAAGGAAACTCATCTCTTTCTCGAATTAGGATTACTATCATCACCTTCCTTACTTCTCATGTTTTACAATATCATAACAAAAGTGAAAATAAGTTTTTTTAAAACACTCACACAGTTTTACTTGCAATAATTTGTAAAAAGTCTGTAACTTTTAAAAACTATGTAAAATATTTTTTTTTCTATTTTCAAATAAGCCATAAGTGCGGATGAAAGCTACAAATTCAATGCTACTTATATTACTTGATTTTCCACTTCTAAGAAAGATTATTATTAAATGATATCGTAAATTTTTTTATTAAATAAGTTTATATATGATTATTAAAATTTATATATTTTTTAAAAGAAAATATATGATCCAAACCATGTGTGTTAAAACTTTATATATTTTTTTTATACCCAATATAAATTCTAAACCCACGCTGTACCTAGTAGGACCAGAGAGACACGAGCCTTTTTGGCAGATATAGGATCAGTCATCTGTTAAGACAGAACTTATAATTATTTTCTCTAAGTTGGACACGAAGCATATAAGAAGGTGAATTTCAATTGAAAAAACTAATGAAACTAAAACTTGGAAATGAATTTGGATCTAAGGATCAAATCATTGAATATAATTCGGCTAGATCCTCGATCACACACTTTCTTTTAGAGAACTAATAGAATATGATTACATCTGCAACTATAAATTAAATAAGAGGCTGGGTCTTCTCTTAATTAGGAGAGAAGTAATAAATGTGATAATAAATATATTATTATAAAAATAAAAATATAAAGAAATGAAAAATATAAAATGAGTTAATTAATTAATTGACTCCAGCCGAAGATGCAGTCTTTCAACTAGTTCAATTTCTGCTGAAAAAGAATGTTCATAATGTCTCCTAAATATCCAGTAAATGTCTTCTAAATATCCAGTTACTGACCAACAATTCGGTTGAGATTAGAGTTTGAGTTTTAGAGAAAACGTGTAGTTGAGCGGAAAATCTTACTAAAAGTAGTTGGATTGTTCATAAATTAAGTAAATAAATACTCAACGTATCATTAACATGTTATAAAAAAAATATTCCATTTGTGGATATTACCGAAGATTGTATTTTTACCTTGTATGTCATCGTTACTTTACAAATTTGCAACTTTGCATGAAAGAAGATAAAATCCCATTGCAAGAGCAGAAGTGAGACCAACTCCATTTTTCTCCAAAACATTTTGTTAAGTGTTGTTTCGTTGCATCCAACCGTGGGCAAAAAACAACATCTTGATCTACATACCAACTTTCAGAACATTAATAGAGTAATTAGATGTTAGAGTATTTTATAATTAAGAGTTAACTAAACTGTAATTAATGATCTGGAAATGTTAATTTTAAAAATATAAAAAATTAGAATAAAATGCCGTTTATTTTGGAATTTCAATGTATAGAAAAGTTGGGTAAGATCAAATTAATCAATAGCAACATTAATTTTAAAAATATAGAAAAGTTAGGTAAGACTAAACCTGAACCCAGGTCCTAAAGATTCAATGTTAAAGTCATACCATTAGACCAAAAGACAATATTAGTTTTTTTGTGAGATTCAAATTTAATTAAATTAATCATGTGACAGTATTAATTTTAAAAATATATTAAAATTTACCCTGTGAGAATTTTTGAGAATTGAAATTGATGCTCTATATGGTAATCGATTACTCCCGAGAACAAACACTTTAGTCAAGTTTTGTACAGGATATCAGGTAATCAAGTGGGTAATCAATTATCTTACATAAAAACTGGTATTTTGAAAACAAATTTAACAACTTTTGAATAGTCTAATCAAGTGTTTGTTTCTCACATACGATTTCTAAGAATTCTCTCCAATTCATACCCATTTTTTATGTTTTGAAAGTGCTTCCAATTCAAGATTCAAGGAAGAAACTTCATTGGGTTCTAATCTTTCTATTTGGGTATTCTTCACATAAGGTGATATTGTTTTGTACCCTATTTGTGTTTTTGCACTAGGTTTACAATCTCTTAAGGTGTTCTTGAGATTGTGGGAAAATCTTACAACAGGGTATTGCAAGTGAGGCGTTGTGAGTGACGGGGTGTCACGGTGAAACAAACTCTTATGGGGTACAAGAGGAAACCTCCTATTTTTGTGATTTAAATCTTTTTGGGATTAAAATCTGTATGTGTGGTGTGCATGTACTGAGATTTTAGTGAAAAGTAGATTAGCAGAAGACTAAGTTTGTAAACTGGATGTAGGTCAGTTGGACCGAACCAGTATAAATCACGATGCAAATTCTCTTTTCCCTATACTCTTTAAATTCAGTCTTTATTAAATTCTTGGAACACTAACATTTGGGTTTTTGCAGTTGTGTTTGATTTATTTAGATTTCTTGCTGCTGATCTAATTCTGGACACATATTCTCTTGACTTTAAATTTGGGTTTTTAACCCATATGTTGTGGGTTTAAATTTTGTTCTTCCTACTCCTTTAGATCAATTCTGAATTACTGAATATATAATTCTTGTTAAGTTTTTCTTCTTTCTTGTTTGAAACCATAATTGAAAGAATTGATTTAATTGGTGGTTAGCCTTAAGGGTTGAATTCTTAAAAACCCGTTTTCATAAAAGAAGGTAGATTTTGAAAATTTTAAAAATGAAAATACTCTGATACCGTTGAATAAAAATTTTTGAAAAATAATTTGGTCAATCTATTTAACCCCCTTCTAGATTCCCCATGGGACCAATACTAATTACCCTAACTCAAATGATGATGTCAGCATAAGTAATCAACAATTTGAACCCCCAAATGAAGTTCAATCACTTCCTAAAGAATGAAAGAATCCTAGGAATCTCTCCTTGGATAATATTCTTAGTGATATTGATAATACTAGATGTTCTCTCTCTTTTTTTTTTGTGAATATATGACATTTGTTTCTCAAACTAAACTCTCTTGTGTGGAAGATGCTTTTCATGATGAATTTTGGACTATAATTATGTATGATGAACTAAATCAATTCGAAAGGAATGATGTATGAGAATTAGTTCCTCATAAAGCTAACATGAATATCATAAAAACCAAGTGGATGTTTAGAAATAAATTAGATGAAACATGTACTATCACTAGAAAGAAAGATAGACTTGTAGTTCAATGATATATTCAAGAAGAAGATATATATTTTGGTGAAACATGTGCTCCTGTAGCTAGGGGTGTGCAAAAAAATAGTTCGAACTGAACTAGTTTTGGGTGGAACCAGTTTAATAAAAATTAACCGAACTATTTTTAAAACCAGTTTGGTTTGAACTGAATTGTTTTCAAACCAATTCGGTTCGAACCGGTTTTATAAATAGTTTAGTTTACTGGTTTATAAAAAAACATTTTTTTCGTATCCCATACCTCTGTGAAACTTTCCAGAGAAACACCCTTACTAGAAAAACATTCCCTTTAGTTGTCCATACTATTTTGGTCATGTCCAGAACATTGTAAAAAAAGAATTGGAAAAAAAAAACCCCAGTTCAAAACTAGTTCGAAACTAGTTTATTGCAAACTAGTTCTGAACCAGTTTTATAAAAACAATTTGGTTTTGAACCAGTTTCCTAAAATAGTTTGTTTTTTAAGTTTAAAAACCTAATTGTTTCAAACAATTCGATTTTTTTGAAAAACCAATTTTTGCCTACCCGTACTTGTGGCTAGACTAGAAGCTGCTAGACTTTTACTTGCTTTTGCACGTGTTAATGATTTCAAACTATACTAAATGTATGCCAAAAATGTCTCTCTTAATGTTTCATTGAAGTGTTTGTTTTACAAGATAAAAACAATGTTATATTTAAGGAGCTCAACCTTTTTTTTTAATTTTGAAAATATATTTCCAATTGTTTATAATTGTTTTAAATATTATTTTAACACAAGGCTAAAAAATTTTATTTATTTCTACTATGAATAGTACAATTAAATAGATAAACTTTATTAGCTACAATAGTTAGTTCCATTCATAGTTTAATTATGTGACAAAACTAAATCAACTTAATTGAACTAAACTATTCATTTTTAATATAAAACTAAATTGAACTATTTACAAGTTATTTGTAAAAGCTTTAACTGTATTGTGAAAACTACTAAACTATATTTTAAAACTAATTAACTAAATTATAACCCTTACTTAATGATGTAAAACATTGTTATCATATTTTATAAACAAGAATTTTAACTATAGAGTGAACATGACAAATTCCAATAATGTAACATGAATATATATATATATATATATATATATATATATATATATATATATATATATATATATATATATATATATATATATATATATATATATATATATAGGCGGTAAGTCCAGTTTGTCTATGTGCTTTTACCGGCTGGCTCTACCATGGATGGTTATTTCAATGATGTAGTAATTCTTAAGAGATGACATTTTGTAAATTTTGTGATTCTATACGCGCTTTATATATAAAAAAAAAAAGTCTGTAACCTGGATATCTGAATACCTTTGATACTAATTTTGTGTTAAACTTAGATTTAGATCCAGATTAATAATTTTGTGCTCTTGATACCCGGTCTTGCGTGGACTACCACCGTGTAACATCTGGTTTATCTGTTGCATGCATTGCATATCTCCTATTCTCTCCTATTAGTTGTTAGATCATGTATTCTGGTATCAGAGCCTGATGGGGAAATAAGAGTTTATTTTTCTGGATCTAAGTTTAGTTTTATCATTCAAATTATTGTTTAATGCTATTCTATTTCGGGTCTATAGGCTAATGCTTTATTTTCTTTTCTCTGTTTTGTTAATATCTATGTTTTGTTTATAGATTTTTGCTTTTGTCTACCTCTTTCGTTATTATGACTTCTTTGAGTAATGATTCATGGTGTCTCTGGTATAAGGCCTGGGGCTGTGTATGGCAGTAAGGCCCAAGGAGAGGCGGTAAGTCTAGTTTGCCTATGTGCTTTTACCGGCTGTCTCTACCATGGATGGTTATTTCAATGATGTAGTAATTCTTAAGAGATGACATTTTGTAAATTTTGTGATTCTATATACGCTTTATAAAAAAAAGAAAGAAAAAAAAAAGTCTGTAAACTGGATATCTGAATACCTTTGATACTAATTTTGTGTTAAACTTAGATTTAGATCCAGATTAATAATTTCTTATGAAACCGCATGAAGACAATGATGCTAGAAGATTTAAAAATATGAGTCAGTTTCTTCACTTGCTCTCCCGTCGCTTCTCTACCAAATCTTGTTCATCCTCTTCTCCTTCCTCTAACAATCTGCTCACAGAGCAAAACCAATCTGTGGAGGAAATACCTCCTAAAAATAATATCTTCAAAGAAGAAGTTTGCTTCGATGATATCAATCAAGCCATCGATAACTGGGAAATCCCTAAAATCCCTCAGGATGAACTTTACATTCCTGACGAATCCAAACATGTCTGTAGTTCTGACTACATTATTAGGACTGCAGAAAACAATATTCCTTTGGATCCCCAAGCTGGTGAGGAATTGCATCTTCTCACTAAACAATCCATAGCTGAACATTCTAGGAAGTATAAATACCTCAATGTAGGATGTGTTCAAGTAGCTGCCAAACCCCTTGTTAGGGAAGGTCTTAACGCCTCAATCCTCATGTGCCTTTGCGATATTAGGCACAATGACTTTCATGATTCCCTCATAGGAACCGTAAAAACCAGTCTAGGACATGCTCCTGTTTATTTTAATTGTTTCCCAAACAAAACGGTGAGTCTTTTAGATAGAAATATCTTAGATTCATTGTTTCTAAACATTCGTCTGCATAGGTTAAACATGAAAGAAGGTTCTATTACAGAATCCAATATAAGGTCATGAACACTTGTAACTCAAGAGTTCTCCTTAAAACTAATGATCGAGAAACAACTTTGTTTGTCACAGATATGACAAGAGCAAATGTTGCTGTTCCCAAACTCATCAAATGGGATGAGGTAGAGTTACCAACCTCTTGGCAACTCGACAAAGCTACCCCTACCCTTCTTCGCCAAACCCCTAAATTTTAGGAAATTAGACAATCCGAGGCTGGTAAGGTAGAAATTATTTTTGATCGAAGAAATTCTTTCTCTTCACGATCCGAAGCTTCTAGATCGGCCTATACTAGTGCTAGAAGATCCTTTTCTGTAGCTTCCCAATCGAATCGAAGTTCTATTCCCAGAATTATTACTCCAGAAATTAATCTTCAAGGGTTAGATAACTCATCTTCTATCCCTAGAAATATCTACAGTAGGACTGTGGAAGAAATTTCTTCAGAAATTCATTCTCCTACTCAATCTGAAATACAATATGGTCAAGTATGAATAGTTACACCATCCATAAACCAACCCTTCGTAAGGAATTCTACTCTGAGACTTGGACCTCTCAGAGAAAATGGTTTCTTAGCAATTTTAAGGGTGACCGTAGGTAAAAAATTATCGATTCCTTTTATGAATTTCTTAATACAGTCCAAATTCATGTCTGTTTCTTTGATTGGTTAAATGTCTACCTTCATAGGAACAAAATCTATCCTCCTTGGACTATTACAATCACAGAGGACTTTTCTGTCAATACTCTAACTGTCTGGCACCGTAAGGATGGTCAACTCATTAACTCCGACCTACCTCCGTCAAGCAGTTATTTTATTCCAAACTTAGAAGATAAATACTTAGCTTCACCTTTTAAGTATAAATCCGACGAAACCATAGGAGCTCAAGATATTAAAGCCCTTATGGAACAAAACAATTATACCAACAAATACCTCCAAGTTTTAGGAGAAAACCTTGTAGGAATAGCCTCATCCTCAGGAACTAAAGACGATGAGACCCCATCCATTTCCAAACCTTTGTTTAAACCTTTTAGTCTAACTAATGAGACTAGAAATAAATTTAGGCTTATTCATAAAAATTGGACCAAAGCCTTAGACGAATCCAATCTGGTTAAGGACAGTTCTGTCGTTATCCCTGATAGTCCTAGTTCTTCTCAGGTAGGATCTGTTAAGCTAGGACCAATCACTAGGAGTGTCTCCCAAAAGGACCAATCTCTTAGGATTAATAAGTTAGGAACGTCTTCTATAAGTTCTGAGTCTGAGGATGTTGCATCTAGCAGTAAGTCCATTCCTCAAATCAATCCTGTCATTAGCAAGACTCTCAACTGGAAACAACCTTCTAAACTCTATTACAATCGAGCTACTGCTCCTGATCTCCTCCTTGAGGAAAAGAATGATCAAAGTTTGAAATCATTCAACGCTAATCAAATCTATGAATGGAACATAGATGGTCAAACTGAGTATAACATTCTTAATACTCTTCAACATATGACTATGGTCTCTACTGCATAGCATACTGCTTTAGATAGCAATGATGAGACTATAGTAGAAATCCTGACCGCTGGCTTTTCTGGCCAACTCAAAGGCTGTTAAAACGAATGCTGAAGGAAACATCCTTACTGACAAAGGGAAGCCTATTCCCGATGCCGTTAACACCCTGATCATGGTCATTGTCAAACATTTCATCGAAGATCCTTCTATCTATAAAGATCGTTCTGGAGATCTTTTATCTACTCTTAAGTGTAATACCTTAGGAAATTTTAGGTGGTATAGGGACACCTTTCTTACTCGAGTCTACACTAGAGATGACTGTCACCAACCTTTTTGGAAAGAAACCTTCCTAGCTGGACTCTCAAAATCCTTAGGAGACAAAGTTAGAGAAAAAATCCGTTCCCAGTTTAATGGTGAAATCCCTTATGATCAGTTAAGTTATGGCAATATCATAGCTTACGTACAAAAAGTTGCCCTTAAAATCTGTCAGGATGGAAATATCCAAAAATTTTAGCCAAAGAAAAGGCTGAGAATCGCAGAGATTTGGGAAATTTCTGCCACCAATTCGGTCTTCCTTGCTCTAAAAGCCCGGGAAAGACTAAACATCGAAAACCTTCTCAGCACCAGCTGAATAAACCCCAACGAAGAGTCTCTAGGTTCAAGACTCGCCAACCCAATACCAAACTTAGTCGGCCTCATGATCCTAATCTTCCTCGGCAGGACAATAAACTTCCCAATTTTTCTAGGGAAACCAGAACTTGTTATAAGTGTGGTCGCAAAGGTCACTTAGCAAGATTTTGTCGAATCTCTTCTAAGGTTCGTGAACTCAATCTTGATCCTATTGTCTAGGATCAACTTAACAATCTCTTGATAAATTCTTCTGATCATAGTTCCTCAGAAGAAGAAGAAGATGAAAATGTCAAGATATCTTCGGACGACATCCAAGCTTATGATGATCTGTCCTCCTCTAGTAGTGAAAATTCTGAATCTCCACTTATAAATGTCATTCACAATGATGAGCAAAATCTATTGCTTGATGCTTTAGAATCTATTCAAGACCCTCAGGATAGGAAAGAGTATCTTGAAAAATTGAAGAAAATCTTTTCCAAACCTAAACCTACGCATTCTGATAAAAGGTTTTTCAATAATAAGTTTGACCTTACTCAAACTCTCAAACGATTGGAAAAATCTTCAGCTAAGCCAGTCACTATTCAGGACCTCCAGGCTGAAATTCGCTCTCTTAAATATGAGATCCGAGATCTAAAAACTCAATCACAGTTGCATGAGACTTTCATATCTCAAATAACTGCAGCTCTAGGAGATAACATGGTACAAAACGACCATGAAATTGTAATCAGGACTATGAGTCTGATCATAATTCATCAAACGATGATACTTTCTTCAACAACTTACTCAATCAGTGTACCATCCAAAAATTCTATGTTGATGTTACCATTCTTATAGATGATTTTGTTCTCAAAACCATCGCTCTGTTTGATACTGGAGCTGATTCAAATTGTATTTTGGAAGGACTTATTCCAACCAAATATTTCCATAAAACTTTTGAAAGACTTAGGACTGCTAGTGGTTCTAAACTAGAAATCCAGTATAAGTTTCCTTCAGCAATCGTCAAAAAGGATAATCTCCACATAGAAACTCCATTTCTTCTGGTTAAAAATCTCAAGAATGATGTAATCCTAGGAACACCATTCATCAAGTCCATCTTCCCTATTAATATTTCTGGTGTAGGTATATCTACCCAACACTTAGGAAAAAAATCCTGTTCAAATTCCTTAACAGACCCGTCCATAGGAATATCAATCAAGTTAATCGTAAACTTAATCAGATCAATTTTCTAAAAGAAGAGATTTCTTTCAAACAAATTGAGAACCAACTTTCTCTTCCTCATATTAGACACCAAATTAGAAATCTTTCTGATCGTTTTCAATCTACCGTTTGTTCTGACCTTCCTAAAGCTTTCTGGGATAGGAAGAAACACATGGTCAATCTTCCTTATGAAAAGGATTTCACTGATAGACAAATTCCGACCAAAGCTCGACCTATCCAGATGAGTCATGATCTCGTAACTCATTGTCAAAATGAAATTAAGGATCTTTTATCCAAAGGTTTAATCAGAAAAAGCAAAAGTATGTGGTCTTGCACTGCTTTGTATGTCAATAAAGCCTCTGAAATTGAGCGAGGGGCTCCAAGGCTGGTTATCAATTACAAACCACTTAATCAAGCTCTTCAATGGATTAGATATCCAATTCCGAATAAAAAAGATTTACTTTCCCGATTACATTCGGCAAAAATCTTTTCAAAATTTGATATGAAATCGGGATTCTGGCAAATCCAAATTAATCCCAGTGATCGCTACAAGACGGCCTTCACTGTTCCCTTTGGGCAATACGACTGGAATGTAATGCCCTTTGGTCTCAAAAATGCTCCTTCAGAATTTCAAAATATCATGAGTGATATTTTCAATCCCTACTCCAATTTCTGTATTGTCTATATAGATGATATTCTTACAGTTTCTCAATCTATTGATCAACATTTCAAACATCTTGAAACCTTTTTCAATGTCATCAAACGAAATGGTCTAGCTGTTTCTAAAACTAAAATCTGTCTTTTTCAGACTAAAATCAAGTTCCTAGGTCATTATATCTTTCAGGGAACCATCAAACCCATTTGTCGAGTCATTGAATTTGCTGACAAATTCCCTAATCAGATTCTTGAAAAAACACAACTTCAACGATTATTGGGTTGTTTAAATTATGTCGCTGATTTCTTTCCTCAGCTCAGTAACATGGCAAAACCTCTCTATGATAGACTCAAAAGGTCTTCTTCTCTGTGGACTGATATCCATACTAATCTAGTTAAACAAATCAAACAGCAGGTTAAAGTATTACCCTGTCTGTATCTGCCTAACCCTAATCTCCTTAAGATTGTTGAAACTGACGCCTCTGACATAGGTTATGGTGGTGTCCTCAAACAACGCATGCATCATAAAGAAAATTACATTGCATTTACTTCAAAACATTGGAACAAAGCACAACAAAACTATTCAAAATATTGTTCTGTGCATATAAAAATTTCAATCTGATTTATTAAATAAAAAATTTTTAGTTCGGGTTGATTGTAGATCAGCTAAAGAAATTTTACAAAAGGATGTAAAAAATTTAGCATCAAAACAAATTTTTTCCCGTTGGCAAGCAATTTTAAGTATTTTTTATTTCAAAATAGAATATATCAAAGGTACTTCCAATACTGTCCCTGATTATTTGACTCGTGAATTTCTTCAAGGTCAAAGATTATGAGATGACACCTCCTAAACTAAGAGCGAAAGTCGCCTCGTCCAGAGGTCGTGAAAGAACAGTCTGGGGATCATCCCAGACAAGAAAATCAACTTCCTCAGTAGAGGATCTTCAATCCATCCAAGTCTCCTTACAGACTGAAAATCAAGGGTCATCTACCCAGGCTGGGTCATCGACTCAACAAGCCATCATCAAATTTGGGTCACCTACCCCACAAACTCCCAAAGGGTCTACTACCCTAATAACCAAACCATCTGATTATGCGATGACTCTCTCTACCCTTCAAGCTCTTCAAGACTGTGGGCTTACCAATCTTCCCTCCAAATCTTGGAAACAAATCTTTTCAGAAGAATCTGATGACCTTTTCTGGAATCAAAATCTGAAATCCATTATTTTAGAAATAGCTCAATCCAAATTAAGCTTGCATCCAAAAGAACTGGTTGAGCAGCCTCAACCAATTGCCCAAAAACAGCCTTCTTCCTATCTACCAAAAGAAAGAAGATTTTATCCAACTATCCAAATGGAACCCAAATTCTGGGATTCTAATCCAAACAAGATTTGTGAAAAAGTTTTTCCACCAACTTTTTTGTTTAAACCTCTTAGTCTCAACAAGACTAGGAAATTTTATGAATTTATTTTGGTGGATTCAAAATCTGTTTCAATTAAACATAATTTTGATAAAAATGATAACCAAGTTATCACCCATTCAATACTTCAAATTTTAAAAGTTTTAACTTATAAAGATTTTGAAAACAAACCGAATCAAGTAAGAAAATTTTCCCAGCCTTTTGACCCGATTGGTTATACATACTGGGATTATATTCATGCTTGGACCAATGTTTTTTGGTTTCAAAACAAACATCATCGGTACTTTTGGCTGATTTATTTTAAGAAACATGTTCGATATTTCTTCCCTTAGTGGTTTGCTGAGTGGTGGGATTTCTTCGGACCCATCTAATCTATCCTTCCTGAAGATATCAAGGTAGGATTTAATCAGTTTAAAGCAAGAATTAAAGAAGGGAATAATACATTCCACCCATCTCTTCGATTCTTCTGAATTTTCTCCTTAGCTTGGATATTCGCCTGACACCATCAGTACCAGAAGAACTCAACAAATGCAAAGCTCCTTCCAATGTTAGGAAAACAAGCCTCAGTTAAATGGTGGGATCAATTCAATGCCTCCAACGCTAATACTCATGGAGTGGCTTTATGGTTCCAAAAGAACCCAAAAAGCCTTAAAACGGCAGACCCCCGAGACTGACGAAGACTGATTTCAGACCGCACACAATTTTGCGGAAAATTACTATTCATCTCCGAGCACTGTAGCGGAGCCGCCATTCACTGTTCAGTACTGTACACTATAGCAGAAAAATAAGTTACTATTGTAATAGTTCATTTTACTGTTGTAATAGTAATTTTTAATTTCAATAAATTGTAAGGATCTAATCAGACAGAGGGGCAGATCGAGATTCTCCCTTTGCTCTCAGTCTTTGTAATTCCTTCCTGAATCAATACAACTATTTTGTATTATTATCTGCATTCTCAAATCATATTTTGTGAAAACCTGAGATTTGTAAGCCTGGTTCGCCAGGTGTGCTCTTGATACCCGGTCTTGTGTGGACTACCACCGTGTAACATCCGGTTTATCTGTTGCATGCATTGCATATCTCCTATTCTCTTCTATTAGTTGTTAGATCCTACCTCTTGACAACTCGACAAAGCTACCCTTACCCTTCCTCGCCAAACCCCTGAATTTCAGGAAATTAGACAATCCGAGGTTGGTAAGGTAGAAACAGAATACAGGATCTAACAACTAATAGGAGAGAATAGGAGATATGCAATGCATGCAACAGATAAACCGGATGTTACACGGTGGTAGTCCACGCAAGACTGGGTATCAAGAGCACACTTGGCGAACCAGGCTTACAAATCTCAGGTTTTCACAAATATGATTTGAGAATGCAGATAATAATATAAAACAGTTGTATTGATTCAGGAAGGAATTAGAAACACTGAGAAGAAAGGGAGAATCTCGATCCCCCTCCTTGTCTGATCAGATCCTTACAATTTATAGAAATTAAAAATTACTATTACAACAGTAAAATGAACTATTACAATAATAACTTATTTTTCCACTACAGTGAACAGTGTACAGTACTGAACAGTGAACGGCGGCTCTGCTACAGTGCTCGGAGATAAATAGTAATTTTTCGCAAAAATGTGTGCGGGTCTGAAATCAGTCTTCGTCAGTCTCTTCGATCTGGTAAAATGAACCGGAGGAAGAGGATGGAGACGAGGCTTTTTTCTTGTTCTTGCCTTTAGACGAACTTGCTTCGGAGTCTGTCTGAAGGAGATTCAAGATTTGATGAAGATTTACAACCAAGGCTTCATCATCAGTTGATGCTGCAAGAGCAGCAGCAATTTTGGCTTTGCGATTAAGAAACTGGCAGGTTTCGGGGTCTGCCGTTTTAAGGCGTTTTGGGTTCTTTTGGAACCATAAAGTCACTCCATGAGTATTAGCGTTGGAGGCATTGAATTGATCCCACCATTTAACTGAGGCTTGTTTTCCTAACATTGGAAGGAGCTTCGAATTTGTTGAGTTTTTTTGGTACTGATGGTGCCAAACGAATATCCAAGCTAAGGAGAAAATTGAGAAGAATCACTGAGGGAAGAAATATCGAACATGTTTCTTAAAATAAATCAGCCAAGAGTGCCGATGATGTTTGTTTTGAAACCAAAAAACATTGGTCCAAACATGAATATAATCCCAGTATGTATAACCAATCGGGTCAAAAGGCTAGGAAAATTCTTACTTGATTCGGTTTGTTTTCAAAATCTTTATAAGTTAAAACTTTTAAAATTTGAAGTGTTAAATGAGTGATAACTTGGTTATCATTTTTATCAAAATTATATTTAATTGAAACAGATTTTGAATCTACCAAAATAAATTCATAAAATTTCCTAGTCTTGTTGAGACTAAGAGGTTTAAACAAAAAAGTTGGTGGAAAGACTTTTTCGCAAATCTTGTTTGGATTAGAATCCCAGAATTCGGGTTCCATTTGGATAGTTGGATAAAATCTTCCTTCTTTTGGTAGATAGGAAGAAGGCTATTTTTGGGCAATTGGTTGAGGCTGCTCAACCAGTTCTTTTGGATGCAAGCTTAATTTGGATTGAGCTATTTCTAAAATAATGGATTTCAGATTTTGATTCCAGAAAAGGTCATCAGATTCTTCTGAAAAGATTTGTTTCCAAGATTTGGAGGGAAGATTGGTAAGCCCACAGTCTTGAAGAGCTTGAAGGGTAGAGAGAGTCATCGCATAATCAGATGGTTTGGTTATTAGGGTAGTAGACCCTTTGGGAGTTTGTGGGGTAGGTGACCCAAATTTGATGATGGCTTGTTGAGTCGATGACCCAGCCTGGGTAGATGACCCTTGATTTTCAGTCTGTAAGGAGACTTGGATGGATTGAAGATCCTCTACTGAGGAAGTTGATTTTCTTGTCTGGGATGATCCCCAGACTGTTCTTTCACGACCTCTGGACGAGGCGACTTTCGCTCTTAGTTTAGGAGGTGTCATCTCATAATCTTTGACCTTGAAGAAATTCACGAGTCAAATAATCAGGGACAGTATTGGAAGTACCTTTGATATATTCTATTTTGAAATAAAAAATACTTAAAATTGCTTGCCAACGGGAAAAAAATTGTTTTGATGCTAAATTTTTTACATCCTTTTGTAAAATTTCTTTAGCTGATCTAGAATCAACCCGAACTAAAAATTTTTTATTTAATAAATCAGATTGAAATTTTTATATGCACAGAACAATATTTTGAATAGTTTTGTTGTGCTTTGTTCCAATGTTTTGAAGTAAATGCAATGCAATTTTCTTTATGATGCATGTGTTGTTTGAGGACACCACCATAACCTATGTCAGAGGCGTCTGTTTCAATAATCTTAAGGAGATTAGGGTTAGGCAGATACAGACAGGGTAATACTTTGACCTGCTGTTTGATTTGTTTAACTAGATTAGTGTGGATATCAGTCCACGGAGGAGGAGACCTTTTGAGTCTATCATAGAGAGGTTTTGCCATGTTACCGAGCTGAGGAAAGAAATCAGCGACATAATTTAAACAACCCAAGAATCTTTGAAGTTGTGTTTTTTCTAGAATCTGATTAGGGAATTTGTCAGCAAATTCAATGACTCGACAAATGGGTTTGATGGTTCCCTAAAAGATATAATGACCTAGTAACTTGATTTTAGTCTGAAAAAGACAGATTTTAGTTTTAGAAACAGCTAGACCATTTCGTTTGATGACATTGAAAAAGGTTTCAAGATGTTTGAAATGTTGATCAATAGATTGAGAAAATATAAGAATATCATCTATATAGACAACACAGAAATTGGAGTAGGGATTGAAAATATCATTCATGATATTTTGAAATTCTGAAGGAGCATTTTTGTGACCAAAGGGCATTACATTCCATTCGTATTGCCCAAAGGGAACAATGAAGGCCGTCTTGTAGCGATCACTGGGATTAATTTGGATTTGCTAGAATCCTGATTTCATATCAAATTTTGAAAAGATTTTTGCCGAATGTAATCGGGAAAGTAAATCTTTTTTATTCGGAATTGGATATCTAATCCATTGAAAAGCTTGATTAAGTGGTTTGTAATTGATGACCAGCCTTGGAGCCCTTCACTCAATTTCAGAGGCTTTGTTGACATAGAAAGCAGTGCAAGACCACAGACTTTTGCTTTTTCTGATTAAACCTTTGGATAAAAGATCCTTGATTTCATTTTGACAATGAGTTACGAGATCATGACTCATCTGGATAGGTCGAGCTTTGGTCGGAATTTGTCTATCAGTGAAATCCTTTTCATAAGGAAGATTGACCATGTGTTTCTTCGTATCCCAGAAAGCGTTAGGAAGGTCAGAACAAACGGTAGATTGAAAACGATCAGAAAGATTTCTAATTCGTTGTCTAATGTGAGGAAGAGAAAGTTGGTTCTCAATTTGTTTGAAAGAAATCTCTTCTTTTAGAAAATTGATTTGATTAAGTTTACGATTAACTTGATTGATATTCCTATGGACGGGTCTGTTAAGGAATTTGAACATGATTGTTTTTCCTAAGTGCTGGGTAGATATACCTACACCGGAAATATTAATAGGGAAGATGGACTTGATGAATGGTGTTCCTAGGATTACATCATTCTTGAGATTTTTAACCAGAAGAAATGGAGTTTCTATGTGGAGATTATCCTTTTTGACGATTGCCGAAGGAAGCTTATACTGGATTTCTAGTTTAGAACCACTAGCAGTCCTAAGTCTTTCAAAAGTTTTATGGAAATATTTGGTTGGAATAAGTCCTTCCAAAATACAATTTGAATCAGTTCCAGTATCAAACAGAGCGATGGTTTTGAGAACAAAATCATCTATAAGAATGGTAACATCAATATAGAATTTTTGGATGGTACACTGATTGAGTAAGTTGTTGAAGAAAGTATCATCGTTTTGTACCATGTTATCTCCTAGAGCTGCAGTTATTTGAGATATGAACGTCTCATGCAACTGTGCTTGAGGTTTTAGATCTCGGATCTCAGATTTAAGAGAGCGAATTTCAGCCTGGAGGTCCTGAATAGTGACTGGCTTGGCTGAAGATTTTTCCAATCGTTTGAGAGTTTGAGTAAGGTCAAACTTATTATTGACAAACCTTTTATCAGAATGCGTAGGTTTAGGTTTGGAATGGATTCTTGAATGGATTCTAAAGCATCAAGCAATAGATTTTGCTCATCATTGTGAATGACATTGATAAGTGGAGATTCAGAATTTTCACTACTAGAGGAGGAAAGATCATCATCAGCTTGGATGTTGTCCGAAGATATCTTGACATTTTTATCTTCTTCTTCTTCTTCTGAGGAACTATGATCAGAAGAATTTATCAAGAGATTGTTAAGTTGATCCTGGACAATAGGATCAAGATTGAGTTCACGAACCTTAGAGGAGATTCGACAAAATCTTGCTAAGTGACCTTTGCGACCACACTTATAACAAGTTCTGGTTTCCCAAGAAAAATTGGGAAGTTTAGTGTCCTGCTGAGGAAGATTAGGATCAGGAGGCCTACTAAGTTTGGTGTTGGGTTGGCGAGTCTTGAACCTAGAGACTCTTCGTTGGGGTTTATTCAGCTGGTGTTGAGAAGGTTTTCGATGTTTAGTCTTTCCTGGGCTTTTAGAGCAAGGAAGACTGAATTGGTGGCAGAAATTTCCCAAATCTCTGCGATTCTGAGCCTTTTCTTTGGCTAATTGTTTTTGGATATTTCCATCCTGACAGATTTTAAGGGCAACTTTTTGTACGTAAGCTATGATATTGCCATAACTTAACTGATCATAAGGGATTTCACCATTAAACTGGGAATGAATTTTTTCTCTAACTTTGTCTCCTAAGGATTTTGGGAGTCCAGCTAGGAAGGTTTCTTTCCAAAAAGGTTGGTGACAGTCATCTCTAGTGTAGACTTGAGTAAGAAAGGTGTCCCTATACCGCCTAAAATTTCCTAAGGTCTTACACTTAAGAGTAGATAGAAGATCTCCAGAACGATCTTTATAGATAGAAGGATCTCCGATGAAATGTTTGACAATGACCATGATCAGGGTGTTAACGGCATCGGGAATAGGCTTCCCTTATATTGGATTCTATAGAGAAGAGCTGCAGGGATAGAACCTCCTTTCATGTTTAACCCATGCAGCGAATGTTTAGAAACAATGAATCTAAGATATTTCTAGCTAAAAGACTCACCGTTTTGTTTGGGAAACAATTAAAATAAAGAGGACCATATCCTAGACTGGTTTCTACGGTTCCTATGAGGGAATCATGAAAGTCATTGTGCCTAATATCACGAAGGCACATGAGGATTTAGGCATTAAGACCTTCCCTAACAAGGGGTTTGACAGCTACTTGAACACATCCTATATGGAGGTATTTATACTTCCTAGAATGTTCAGCTATGGATTGTTTAGTGAGAAGATGGAATTCCTCACCAGCTTGGGGATCCAAAGGGATATTGTTTTCTGCAGTCTTAATAATATAGTCAGAACTACGGACATGTTTGGATTCATCAGGAATGTAAAGTTCATCCTGAGGGATTTTAGGGATTTCCCAGTTATCGATGGCTTGATTGATATCCTCGAAGCAAACTTCTTCTTCGAAGATATTATTTTTAGGAGGTATTTCCTCCACAGATTGGTTTTGCTCTGTGAATAGATTGTTAGAAGAAGGAGAAGAAGATTTGGTAGAAAAGCGACGGGAGAGGGAGCGAAGAAACTGACTCATATTTTTAAATCTTCTAGCATCATTGCCTTCATGCGGTTCCATAAGAAATTATTAATCTGAATCTAAATCTAAGTTTAACACAAAATTAGTATCAAAGGTATTCAGATATCCAGGTTACAGACTTTTTTTTTTTGAAGCGCATATAGAATCACAAAATTTACAAAATGTCATCTCTTAAGAATTACTACATCATTGAAATAACCATCCATGGTAGAGACAACCGGTAAAAGCACATAGGTAAACTGGACTTACCGCCTCTCCTTGGGCCTTACTGCCATACACAACCCAAGGCCTTATACCAGAGACACCATGAATCATTACTCAAAGAAGTCATAATAACGAAAGAGGTAGACAAAAGCAAAAATCTATAAACAAAACATAGATATTAACAAAACAGAGAAAAGAAAATAAAGCATTAGTCTATAGACCCGAAATAGAATAACATTAAACAATAATTTGACTGATAAAACTAAACTTAGATCCAGAATAATAAACTCAAGTCTATACTATATATATATAATATACTTTTAAGAGTTTCTTTCAAACCTTTGTGAATTCTGTGACATTGTTATAGAAAAAACCCTTATATGTTTTCTTTTTTATAAATCAAATAACTTATATGAAATGTGTCACACCATTGTAAAGAAAATTAATATACTTTTCTCTTTTAGTATGTCTCCCACACTGTTGTGGGAGTATCCATGCCGGTGTGGCACGCATCAAAATTGCAATAAATTTTGAACTTTTTTTTAATTAAGCTTTTAGGAAGATGGACAAGAAAGAGATTCAACAAACATAAAAAAAAAACTCACAAAAGTTGAACCACTTATAATTGTAAAATGATAGATCAATTTAAAAAAATGAAATTTATTAATTAATTTTTTTTCTTTCAAATTAAAGCTAGTAGTGGGTGAGAAAATATTTTACTTTCCTCTTAAAAATAGACATTTACAAATGTAAACATGAAAAGACTGGGAAGCAAGCCGTTCGATTTTATAATAGTAATAAAACTATTTTATATAACTGGACGTATGAAATAGTACAGTTTATTTTTTTATAAAAGTAATTTAGTTTTTTTGTGTAAGTTTAGTTTATTTATCAATTTAGTACAGTTAAAAGTAGTTTCTTGGAACACACCTAACTGTAGGGTTTTGGATACGGTGAATAGGGAACTTAGTGTACGGTAAAGTAGGTGAGAAAATGTTTCAATCTCCTCTTAAAATAGACATTAAAATGATTTGATATCATAGTCTTTAACGGACCCAAGAAAAATTATAAGTTACTTAAAATTAATTAATTAACAAAAAAATTCAATACTAAGGGCAACTCTCCTCCTCCCATTGCATCTTCTTTCAACCATGAAATTTTAGAAATCAAGATAGGATTCGTAAACAAGCATCATATACTTGGTAAAGCCTCGTCTACTTCAATTATTAACCACCATGACGTCGTCCTCTTCTCCTAATAAAAACATTATTGTTTCTTGATACTATTTGTGAAGGGAAAAGTATAAAAGTATAGTAATTTTATTCAATATTTATGACAATGGTGCGTATACAATCATACTAATCTTTGCTGTAGCGTCCGTCCCTATTTTGATTTTGACAGGAAAAACTCATATTAATCTGTGTCCTTGTCCCCACGTTCCCGTTTAAGATAATTAGGGATGGGAAATGGGACTAGTTTGTTAGTCTCCACACTATACTCGTTACTATGTTTTACACATAATTATATGTTAAACAAAACCTCACATATCTGTATACAAAGTTATATGAAAATCATTAAAACTAAGATATAATTAATAAAGTTTAATTGGTATACATTTTCAGTATAAAGATTTTTAAATGATATTCAACCATAACCCTTCATTCATTCATGGTAAATTACTAATTTAATTTCACATATCTGTATACAATGTTACACTCTTGAGAATCACTAAAATTAATATATAATTAATAGAGTTTAATTGGTATACACTACACTCACATTCAATCACAACCCTCCATTCATGGTAAATTACTACTTTAAGAGTCATATAAATAAAAAATCATGATTAAATATATACCAATTAAACTCTACTTAATAATTTAATATATAATTTATTTAATAATTAATATAAATCCAACTCTTTTCTGTTTTTCTTCTCTGTTAATATTTATATTTTCGTTGTAAGTTTTTGTCTATCTCTTTTGTTATTATGGCTTCTTTGAGTAATGATTCATGGTGTGTATCTGGTATGTGGCCTGGGGCTGGATTGGCAGTAAGGTCCGAGGGGAGGCAGTAAGTCCATGTTGCCTATGTGCCTTTGCCGGCTGTCTCTACCATGAATGGTTGTTTCATTGATGAAGTAATTCTGAAAGAGATGATGTTTTGTAAATCTTATGATTCTGTTCGTGTTTTATAAATAAATAAATATATATATATATATATATATATATATATAAATTTTAGTCTGTCACCTGGAAACTACAATGCCTTTGGATGATAATTTTGTGTTAAACCTAGATTTAGATCCAGATTGATAATTTCTTATGAAACCGCATGAAGGCAATGATGCTAGAAGAATTATAAAAATGAGTTCCTCCTCTTCTCCTTCTTCCAACAATCTGCTCACAGAGCAACATCAATCTGTGGAGGAAATACCTCCTAAAAATAACATCTTTGGAGAAGAAGTTTGCTTCGAGGATATCAATCAAGCAATCGACAATTGGGAAATCCCTAAAATCCGTCAGGATGAACTTTATATTCCTAACGAATCTAAACATGTCCGTAGTTCTGACTACATCATTAGGACTGCAGAAAACAATATCCCTTTGGATCCCCAAGCTGGTGAGGAATTCCATCTTCTCACTAAACAATCCATAGCTGAACATTCTAGGAAGTATAAATACCTCCATATAGGATGTGTGCAAGTAGCTGTCAAACCCCTTGTTAGGGAAGGTTTTAACGTCTCAATCCTTATGTGCCTTCGCGATATTAGGCACAATGATTTTCACGATTCCCTTATAGGAACCGTAGAAACCAGTCTAGGACATGGTCCTGTCTATTTCAATTGTTTTCCAAATAAAACGGTGAGTCTTTTAGATCGAAATGTCTTAGATTCATTGTTTCTAAACATTCGTCTGCATGGGTTAAACATGAAAGAAGGTTCTATCCCTGCAGCTCTTCTCTATAGAATCCAATATAAGGTGATGAACACTTGTAACTCAAGAGTTCTCCTTAAAACCAATGATAGGGAAACAACTTTGTTTGTCACAGATATGACGAAAGCAAATGTTGCCGTTCCCAAACTCATCAAATGGGATGAGGTAGAGTTACCAACCTCTTGGCAACTCGAAAAAGCTACACCAACCCTTCCGACCAAATACTTTCATAAAACTTCCGAAAGGCTTAGGACGGCTAGTGGTTCTAAACTAAAAATCCAGTATAAGCTCCCTTCCGCAATCATAAAAAAGAATAATCTCCAGGTAGAAACTCCGTTTCTTCTGATAAAAAATCTTAAGAATGATGTAATCTTAGGAACACCATTCATCAAATCCATCTTCCCTATAAATATTTCTAGTGTAGGTATATCCACCCAGCACTTAGGGAAGACCATCATATTCAAATTCCTTGACAAACCCGTCGATAGGAATATCAATCAAGTTGACTGTAAACTTAATCAGATTAACTTTCTAAAAGAAGAGATTTCTTTCAAACAAATCGAGAACCAACTTTCTCTTCCTCATGTCAAACAACGTATTAGGAATCTTTCTGATCGTTTCCAATCTACCGTTTGTTCTGACCTTCCTAATGCTTTCTGGGATAGGAAAAAACACATGGTCAACCTTCCTTATGAAAAGGATTTTACTGATAGGCAAATTTCGACCAAAGCTCGGCCAATCCAGATGAGTCACGATCTTTTAACCCACTGTCAAAACGAAATGAAGGATCTTTTATCCAAAGGCTTAATCAGAAAGAGCAAAAGTCCGTGGTCTTGCGCTGCTTTCTATGTCAACAAAGCCTCTGAAATTGAGCGAGGTGCTCCAAGATTGGTTATCAATTATAAACCACTCAACCAAGCTCTTCAATGGATTAGATATCCGATTCCAAATAAAAAAGATTTACTCTCTGGATTACATTCAGCCAAAATCTTTTCCAAGTTCGATATGAAATCTGGATTCTGGCAAATCCAAATCAATCCCAGTGATCGCTACAAATCCAAATTCCCTAATCAGATAATAGAGAAAACACAACTTCAAAGATTTTTGGGTTGTCTCAACTATGTTGCTGACTTTTTTCCTCAACTCAGTAACGTTTCAAAACCTCTATATGATAGACTCAAGAAGTCTCCCCCACCGTGGACTGATATCCACACCAATCTGGTCAAACAAATTAAGCAACAGGTCAAAGTGTTACCCTGTTTGTATCTACCAAATCCCAATCTCTTTAAGATTGTAGAAACCGACGCCTCTGATATAGGTTATGGTGGTATTCTCAAACAACGCATGCATCATACAGAAAATTGCATTGCATTTACATCAAAACACTGGAACAAAGCCCAACAAAACTATTCTACTATTAAGAAAGAAGTTTTGGCTATTGTCCTGTGTATTTCAAAATTTCAATCTGATTTATTAAATCAATCTATCCAGGTCTCCTTGCAGACTGGACATCAGGGGTCATCTACCCAGGCTGAGTCATCGACTCAGCAAGCTATCATCAAATCTGAGTCATCTACTCAGCTAGCTGTTACCAAAGTTGGTTCATCTACCCCACAACCAACCAAAGGGTCTACTACCCTAGTAACCAAGCCATCCGACTATGCGATGGCCCTGCCAACCCTTCAAGACTGTGGGTTGACCAATCTTCCTTCAAAATCATGGAAACAAATCTTTTCAGAAGAATCTGATGATCCCTTCTGGAATCAGAACCTGAAATCAATTATTTCAGAAATAGCTCAATCAAAGCTAACCTTGAAGCCAAAAGAATTGGTGGAGCAACCTCAACCAATTAATCAAAAACAGCCTTCTTCCTATCTACCAAACGACGGAAGATTTTATCCAACAATTCAAATGGAACCCGAATTCTGGGATTCCAACCCAAACAAGATTTGTGCAAAAATCTTTCCACCAACGTTTTTGTTTAAACCTCTTAGTCTCAATAAGACTAGGAAATTTTACGAATTTATTTTGGTGGATTCAAAATCTGTTTCTATTAAACACAATTTTGATAAAAACGATAACAATGTTATCACACATTTTACTCTTCAAATTTTAAAAGTTTTAACTTTTAAAGATTTTGAACAGAAACCAAACCAAGTAAGGAAATTTTCCCAGCCTTTTGACCCGATTGGTTATACTTACTGGGATTATATCCATGCTTGGACCAATGTATTTTGGTTTCAAAACAAAAATCATCGGCACTCGTGGCTGATATATTTCAAGAAAAATGTTCGATATTTCTTCCCCCAGTGGTTCGCTGAATGGTGGGATTTCTTCGGACCAATTCAATCTATCCTTCCTGAAGATATCAAGGCAGGATTTAATCAATTTAAATCAAGAATTGAAGAGGGAAATAATCCATTCCACCCATCTCTTCGATTCTTTTCAATTTTCTCCCTGGCATGGATATTCGCCTGGCAACATCAGTACCAAAAGAACTCCACAAATCCGAAGCTCCTTCCAGTATTAGGAAAACAAGCTTCAGTCAAATGGTGGGATCAGTTCAATGCCTCCCACGCTAATTCTCAAGGAGTGGCTTTATGGTTCCAGAAGAACCTCAAAAGCCTCAAATCGGCAGACCCAGAGACCTCCCAGTTTCTCAACCGCAAAGCCAAGATTGCAGCTGCCCTTGCAGCATCAACAGATGATGAAGCCTTGGCCAAGAATCTTCATCAGATATTGAATCTCCTTTCGACTGACTCAGAAGCCAGTTCGTCTAAAGGAAAGACCAAGAAAGAAGCCAGTTCGTCTGCATCCTCTTCCTCCGATTCATTTTACCAGATCGAAGAGTCTGACGAAGACTGACTCCAATACTCGCAGGCATTTTGCGAAAGGTTACTGTTCAATCACTGTTCACTGTAGCGGAGCCGCCAGTCACTGTACACTGTAGTGGTAAATTGAGTTACTGTTGTAATAGTTAAATTCACTGTTGTAATAGTAACTTTTGAATTTCTATAAATTGTAATCGAGGGTTCAGTTGTAGGGGGGCTCGACTGAGAATCCGGAGTCTCTCTCTCTCTCCTCTCTCTTATTCTTGTAATTCTCTCTTCAATCAATACAACTCTTTTGTATTATTTCTGCTGCATCGTCACTCATATTTGTAAAAACCTGAGCTCTAACTGGGAGGTTCTACCGCCCCGAGCTCTTGATACCCGGTCTTGTGCGGACTACCGCCGCGTAAATCTGGCTCGACTGTTGCGCGGCGGTAGTCCGCACAAGACCGGGTATCAAGAGCTCAGGGCGATAGAACCTGCCAGTTAAAGCTCAGGTTTTTACAAATATGAGTGAAGATGCAGCAGAAATAATACAAAAGAGTTGTATTGATTGAAGAGAGAATTACAAGAATAAGAGGGAGGAGAGAGGGAGAGACTCCGGATTCCCAGTCGAGCCCCCCTACAACTGAACCCTCACTTACAATTTATAGAAATTGAGAAGTTACTATTACAACAGTGAATTTAACTATTACAACAGTAACTCGATTTACCGCTACAGTGAACAGTGTACCGTGTACAGTGACTGGCGGCTCCGCTACAGTGAACAGTGATTGAACAGTAACCTTTCGCAAAATGTCTGCGAGTATTGGAGTCAGTCTTCGTCAGACTCTTCGATCTGGTAAAATGAACCGGAGGAAGAGGATGCAGACGAACTGGCTTCTTTCTTGGTCTTTCCTTTAGACGAACTGGCTTCTGAGTCAGTCGAAAGGAGATTCAATATCTGATGAAGATTCTTGGCCAAGGCTTCATCATCTGTTGATGCTGCAAGGGCAGCTGCAATCTTGGCTTTGCGGTTGAGAAACTGGAAGGTTTCTGGGTCTGCCGATTTGAGGCTTTTGGGGTTCTTCTGGAACCATAAAGCCACTCCTTGAGAATTAGCGTGGGAGGCATTGAACTGATCCCACCATTTGACTGAAGCTTGTTTTCCTAATATTGGAAGGAGTTTCGGATTTGTGGAGTTCTTTTGGTACTGATGTTGTCAGGCGAATATCCATGCCAGGGAGAAAATTGAAAAGAATCGAAGAGATGGGTGGAATGGATTATTTCCCTCTTCAATTCTTGATTTAAACTGATTAAATTCTGCCTTGATATCTTCAGGAAGGATAGATTGAATTGGTCCGAAGAAATCCCACCATTCAGCGAACCACTGGGGGAAGAAATATCGAACATTTTTCTTGAAATATATCAGCCACGAGTGCCGATGATTTTTGTTTTGAAACCAAAATACATTGGTCCAGGCGTGGATATAATCCCAGTAAGTATAACCAATCGGGTCAAAAGGCTGGGAAAATTTCCTTAGTTGGTTTGGTTTCTGTTCAAAATCTTTAAAAGTTAAAACTTTTAAAATTTGAAGAGTAGAATGTGTGATAACATTGTTATCATTTTTATCAAAATTGTGTTTAATAGAAACAAATTTTGAATCCACCAAAATAAATTCGTAAAATTTCCTAGTCTTATTGAGACTAAGAGGTTTAAACAAAAACATTGGTGGAAAGATTTTTGCACAAATCTTGTTTGGGTTGGAATCCCAGAATTCGGGTTCCATTTGAATTGTTGGATAAAATCTTCCTTCTTTTGGTAGATAGGAAGAAGGTTGTTTTTGATTAATTGGTTGAGACTGCTCCACCAATTCTTTTGGCTTCAAGGTTAGCTTTGATTGAGCTATTTCTGAAATAATTGATTTCAGGTTCTGATTCCAGAAGGGATCATCAGATTCTTCTGAAAAGATTTGTTTCCATGATTTTGAAGGAAGATTGGTCAACCCACAGTCTTGAAGGGCTTGAAGGGTTGGCAGGGCCATCACATAGTCGGATGGCTTGGTTACTAGGGTAGTAGACCCTTTGGTTGGTTGTGGGGTAGATGACCCAACTTTGGTAACAGCTAGCTGAGTAGATGACTCATATTTGATGATAGCTTGCTGAGTCGATGACTCAGCCTGGGTAGATGACCCGATGTCCAGTCTGCAAGGAGACCTGGATAAATTGATCATCCTTTACTGAGGATGATTTCTGGGCCTGGGATGAGCCCCGGGCTGATCTTCCGCGGCCTCCTGAGGAGGCGACTTTCACCCGTAATTTTGGAGGTGTCATTTCACATGTGTCCGACCTGAAGAAATTCACGAGTCAGATAGTCAGGAAGAGTGTTTGAAGTACCTTTGATGTATTCTATCTCAAAATAAAAAATACTTAAGATTGCTTGCCAACGGGCAAAAATTTGTTTTGATGCAAGATTTTTTACATCTTTTTGCAAAATTTCTTTGGCTGACTTACAATCAACCTGAACTAAAAATTTTTTATTTAATAAATCAGATTGAAATTTTGAAATACACAGGACAATAGCCAAAACTTCTTTCTTAATAGTAGAATAGTTTTGTTGGGCTTTGTTCCAGTGTTTTGATGTAAATGCAATGCAATTTTCTGTATGATGCATGCGTTGTTTGAGAATACCACCATAACCTATATCAGAGGCGTCGGTTTCTACAATCTTAAAGAGATTGGGATTTGGTAGATACAAACAGGGTAACACTTTGACCTGCTGCTTAATTTGTTTGACCAGATTGGTGTGGATATCAGTCCACGGCGGGGGAGACTTTTTGAGTCTATCATATAGAGGTTTTGAAATGTTACTGAGCTGAGGAAAAAAGTCAGCAACATAGTTGAGACAACCCAAAAATCTTTGAAGTTGTGTTTTCTCTATTATCTGATTAGGGAATTTGTCAGCAAACTCGATGACACGAAAAATTGGTTTGATTGTTCCTGAAAGATGTAATGGCCAAGGAACTTGATTTTTGTCTGAAAGAGACAGATTTTAGTCTTCGAGACTGCTAAACCATTTCGTTTGACGATATTGAAAAAGATTTCTAGATGTATGAAATGTTGATCAATAGATTGGGAAAAGATTAGAACATCATCTATGTAGACAATGCAGAAATTGGAATAAGGATTGAAGATATCATTCATGATGTTTTGGAACTCCGAAGGAGCATTTTTAAGACCAAAGGGCATTACGTTCCACTCGTATTGCCCAAAAGGAACAGTGAAAGCTGTGTTGTAGCGATCACTGGGATTGATTTGGATTTGCCAAAATCCAGATTTCATATCGAATTTTGAAAAGATTTTTGCCGAATGCAATCGGGAAAGTAAATCTTTTTTGTTTGGAATAGGATATCTAATCCATTGAAGAGCTTGATTGAGAGGTTTGTAATTGATAACTAGCCTCGGAGCACCTCGCTCAATTTCAGAGGTCTTGTTGACATAGAAAGCAGCGCAAGACCATGGACTCTTGCTCTTTCTGATTAATCCTTTGGACAAAAGGTCCTTGATTTCGTTTTGGCAATGAGTGACAAGATCATGACTCATTTGGATTGGCCGAGCTTTGGTCGGGATTTGTCTATCTATGAAATCCTTTTCGTAAGGAAGATTAACCATGTGTTTTTTCCTATCCTAGAAAGCATTAGAAAGGTTAGAACAGATGGTAGATTGAAAACGATCAGAAAGACTCTGGATATGTTGTTTAACATGAGGAAGAGAAAGTTGACTTTCGATTTGCTTGAAGGAAATTTCTTCTTTAAGAAAGTTAATCTGATTAAGTTTTCGATCAACTTGATTAATATTCCTATGGACGGGTTTATCTAGGAATTTAAATAAGATTGTTTTTCCCAAATGTTGGGTAGTTATACCTTCACCGGAAATTTGAATAGGGAAGATAGTCTTGATGAATGGTGATCCTAAGATGACATCATTCTTAAGGTTTTTTATCAGAAGAAATGGAGTTTCTACCTGAAGATTATCCTTTTGGATGATTGCCGAAGGAAGCTTATACTGGATTTCTAGTTTTGACCCACTAGCAGTCCTAAGCCTTTCGGAAGTTTTGTGGAAGTATTTGGTCGGAATAAGTCCTTCCAAAATACAATTTGAATTTGCTCCGGTATCAAATAGAGCGATAGTTTTGAGAACAAAATCGTCTACGATAATGGTAACATCAATATAGAACTTTTGAATGCTACACTGATTGATGAGGTTGTTGAAGAGGGTATCTTCATTGGATGAATTATGATCAGACTCATAATCCTGATTGCAGTTCTCATGGTCATCTGGAACCATGTTATCAGATAGAGCTGCAGTTATTTGAGATATGATAGTCTCGTGCAACTGGGATTGGGTTTTGAGTTCTCGGACCTCAGATTTGAGAGAACGAATTTCAGCCTGGAGGTCCTGAATAGTGACTGGCTTGGCTGAAGATTTTTCCAGTTGTTTAAGAGTTTGAGTAAGATCAAACTTATTATTAACAAACCTATTATCAGAACGCGTAGGTTTGGGTTTGGAAAGGATTGCCTTTAGTTTTTCAAGATACTCCTTCCTATCCTGAGTGTCTTGGATAGATTCTAAAGCATCAAGCAATAGATTTTGCTCATCATTGTGAATGACATTGATGAGGGGAGATTCAGAACTTTCGTCAGAAGATGTCTTGGCGATATCGTTTTCTTCTTCTGAGGAACTATCAGAAGAATTTATTAAAAGATTATTAAGTTGATCCTGGACAATAGGATCAAGATTAAGTTCACGAATCTTAGAGGAGACTCGACAAAATTTTGCTAAGTGACCTTTACGGCCACACTTATAACATGTTCTAGTTTCTCTAGAAAGATTGGGAGGATTAGTGTGTTGCTTACGAAGGTTAGGATCAGGAGGCCTACCATGTTTGATATTAGACTGGCGAGTCTTAAACCTATAGACTCTGCGTTTGGGTTTATTCAGCTGATGCTGAGAATGTTTTTTATGGGTAGTCTTTCCCGGATTCTTGGAACAAGGAAGACCAAATTGTTGGCAGAAATTTCCCAAATCTCTACGATTTTGAGCCTTTTCTCTGGCTAATTGTTTTTGGATGTTGTCATCTTGACAGATTTTAAGAGCAACCTTTTGAACATAAGCTATGATATTGCCATAACTTAACAGATCATAAGGGATTTCTCCGTTAAACTGGGAACGGATTTTTTCCCTAACCTTGTCTCCTATGGATTTTGGGAGTCCAGCTAGGAAGGTTTCTTTCCAAAAAGGTTGGTGACAGTCATCTCTAGTGTAGACTCGAGTAAGGAAGGTGTCCCTATACCACCTAAAGTTACCTAAGGTCTTACACTTAAGAGTAGACAGGAGATCTCCGGAACGATCTTTGTAGATAGAAGGATCTCCGATGAAATGTTTGACAATGGCCATGATTAAGGTATTAACGGCGTCGGGAATAGGCTTCCCTTTGTCAGTAAGGACGTTTCCTTCAGCGTCCGTTTTGACTGCCGTAAAGATTTCATGTTTCTCAGTGTCGGAAACATAATTATCCTACCAGCCTTTGAGTTGGCCAGAAAAGCCAGCGGTTAGGATTTCTACTATAGTCTCATCAGAGCTATCTAAAGCAGTCTGATATGCAGTGGAGACCATAGTCATGTGTTGAAGAGTATTAAGGATGTTATACTCGGTTTGACCATCTATGTTCCATTCATAGATTTGATTTGCATTGAATGATCGAAGACTTTGATCATTCTTTTCCTCAAGGAGATCAGGAGCAGTGGCTCGATTGTAGTATAGTTTAGAAGGCTGCTTCCAGTTGAGAGCCTTACTAATAACAGGATTGATTTGAGGAATAGACTTACTGCTAGATGCAGCATCCTCAGACTCGGAACCTATGGAAGAAGTTCCTAACATGTTAATCCTAAGAGATTGGTCCTTTTGGGAGACACTCCTAGTGATTGGTCCTAGCTTAACAGATCCTACCTGTGAAGAACTAGGGGTATCAGGGATAACTACAGAGTTATCTGGATTGGATTTTCCTAAGGCTTTAGTCCAATTCTGATGAATAAGCCTAAATTTCTTTCTAGTCTCGGTAGTTAGACTAAAAGGTTTGAATAAAGGTTTGGAAGAGGTCTCATCGTCTTTGGTTCCTGAAGATGAGGCTTTTCCTACAAGGTTTTCTCCTAAAACTTGGAGGTACTTATTGGTATAATTGTTTTGTTCCATAAGGGCTTTAATATCTTGGGCTCCTATGGTTTCATCTGATTTGTACTTAAAGGGCGAAGCTAAATACTTATCCTCTAAGTCTGGAATGAAATAACTGCTAGACGGGGGTAGGTCGGACTTAATGAGTTGACCATTCTTACGGTGCCAGACAGTTAAGGTATTGACAGAGAGATCTTCTGTGATTGTAATTATCCAAGGAGGATAGATTTTGTTCCTATGAAGGTAGACATTTAACCAATCAAAGCAACAGACATGAGTTTGGACTTGATTAAGAAATTCATAAAAAGAATCAATGATTTTTGACCTATGGTCACCCTTAAACTTGCTAAGAAACCATTGCCTCTGAGAGGTCCAAGTCTCAGAGTAGAATTCCTTACGAAGGGTTGGTTTGTCTATGGTGTAACTATTCATATTTGACCATACTGCATTTCAGATTGAGTAGGAGAATGGATTTCTGAAGAGATGTCTTCCTCAGTCCTACTGTAGATATTTCTAGGGATAGAAGATGAGTTATCTAACCCTTGAAGATTGATTTCCGAAGTAATAATTCTGGGAATAGAACTCCGATTTGATTGGGAAGCTATAGAAAAAGATCTTCTGGCACTAGTATAGGCCGATCTAGAAGCTTCGGATCGTGAAGAGAAAGAATTTCTCCGATCAAAGATGATTTCTACCTTACTAGCCTCAGATTGTCTAATTTCCTGGAATTCAGGGGTTTGATGAGGAAGGGTTGGTGTAGCTTTTTCGAGTTGCCAAGAGGTTGGTAACTCTACCTCATCCCATTTGATGAGTTTGGGAACTGCAACATTTGCCCTAGTCATATCTGTGACAAACAAAGTTGTTTCCCGATCATTGGTTTTAAGAAGAACCCTTGAGTTACAAGTGTTCATGACCTTGTATTGGATTCGATAGAGGAGAGCTGCAGGGATAGAACCTTCTTTCATGTTTAACCCATGCAGACGAATGTTTAGAAGCAATGAATCTAAGACATTTCTATCTAAAAGACTCACCGTTTTGTTTGGAAAACAATTGAAATAAACAGGACCGTGTCCTAGACTGGTTTCTACGGTTCCCATGAGGGAATCGTGAAAATCATTGTGCCTAATACCGCGAAGGCACATGAGGATTGAGGCGTTAAGACCTTCCCTAACAAGGGGCTTGACAGCTACTTGAACACATCCTATATGGAGGTATTTGTACTTTCTAGAATGTTCAGCTATCGATTGTTTGGTAAGAAGATGGAATTCCTCACCGGTTTGGGGATCCAAAGGGATATTGTTTTCTGCAGTCCTAATGATGTAGTCAGAACTACGGACATGTTTGGATTCGTCAGGAATATAGAGTTCATCCTGAGGGATTTTAGGGATTTCCCAATTATCGATGGCTTGATTGATATCCTCAAAGCAGACTTCTTCTTCGAAGATGTTATTTTTGGGAGGTATTTCCTCAACCGATTGATTTTGCTCAGTGAGCAGATTGGTAGTAGAAGGAGAGGAGGAAGAAGAAGATTTAACAGAAAAGCGACGAGAGAGGGAACAAAGAAAAGAACTCATTGTTTATAAATCTTCCAGTATCATTACCTTCACTTGGTTCAATAAGAAACTATTATTCTGGATCTAAATCTAAGTTTAACACAAAATTATCATCCAAAGGTATTCCAGTTTCCAGGTTACAGACAAAACTCTTTTTTTTAATACAAAAAATAAACTTACCGAATTACAAAATTTACAGAACATTATCTCTTTCAGAATTACTTCATCAATGAAATAACCATCCATGGTAGAGACATCCGGCAAAGGCACATAGGCAACATGGACTTACCGCCTCCCTCGGGCCTTACCGCCAATCCAGCCCCAGGCCAAACCGTTGACACCATGAACCATTACTCATAGAAGTCATAATAACAAAAGAGATAAACAAAACTTACAACGAAAATATTAACACAGAAGAAAATAGAAAAGAGAAACACAGAAAAGAGCTGGGTTTACAAGGCGGTAATCCGCGCAGTACCAGTTATCTGCGTCACACCTTATGAGTTTTTCAACCCGACAAGGCTTACAAAACCGCAGTTTTTGAAAATCAAGGGCAAGTACCCAGGTTTTCAGAAGAAAAAACCAACAGATAAACAGTCTGCATCCCCAGAACAGAATAACATTAAATCATAATTTGAATGATAAATATAAACTTAGATCCAGAACAATAAATTCCTATTTCCCCATCAGGCTCTGATACCAGAAACCCAGTTTAACGGAGAAATCCCTTATGATCAGTTAAGCCAAACAGAATCATAAGATTTACAAAACATCATCTCTTTCAGAATTACTTCATTAATGAAATAACCATTCATGGTAGAGACAGCCGGCAAAGGCACATAGGCAACATGGACTTACTGCCTCCCCTCGGGCCTTACTGCCAATCCAGCCTCAGGCCACATACCAGATACACACCATGAATCATTACTCAAAGAAGGCATAATATCAAAAGAGATAGACAAAAACTTACAACGAAAATACAAATATTAACAGAGAAGAAAAACAGAAAAGAGCTGGATTTATAAGGCAGTAATCCGTGCAATACCAGTTATCTGCGTCACACCTTATGAGTTTTTCAACCCGACAAGGCTTACAAAACCACAGTTTTCGAAAATCAAGGGCAAAAACCCAGGTTTTCAGAAGAAGATGAGAAATATCAACAGATAAACAGTTTGTATCCTCAGAACAGAATAGCATTAAATCATAATTTGAATGATAAAATTAAACTTAGATCCAGAACAATAAACTCCTATTTCCCCATCAGGCTCTGATACCAGAAACCCAATGGCCATGATTAAGGTAAATTATAAAACTAACATTTTTATAAGTTACTGTTGAAATAGTACAATTTACTGTTGTAATAGTAACTTTTGAAATTTTATAAATTGTAATCGCCTGAGAGTAGGGAGGAGCAGAATTTCAGATCGAGTCTCTCTCTCGCAACCTTTGTAATTCTCTTTCTCTAATTAATACAACTGTTTTGTATTATTTTCGGCTTTCATAGCATCTTCACTCATATTTTTGAAAACCTGAGTTTGTATGCTCTTGATATCCGGTCTTGTGCGAACTACTGCCGTGTAACATCCAGTTAAGACTGTTACATGCATAGCATCTCTCCTATTCCGTTCCCAGTTTTATAATAGTAAATTTAAATATAAATTATAAAAAATAATATAATGAGATATTCAAATCCCAAAATGCGTTAAGGGGTGAAAATAAAAATTAACATTTTATACACACTTTCCTATAACAACGGAATAGGAGGGTAAACTCACATATACTTAGTGCTATCCCTTGCCATCTCAAAATTAATTATCTTGAATGTATTTTATTTTTTCTCTCAAAAAGGAAAAAAAGGCAAAAGTTACCGTTTTCCAACTTAAGTCACAACCAAAACCCCAACAGCGTTTGTTTCAAGTTTAAGAAATGCACTCTCCGAAGAAAGTGAGTGGCCGTTTAAACAATAAATGGTTTCGCAAGAATCTATTGCTATTGGCTGCAGCAACAGCTTTGGCTCTTTCATAACGCTACTCTAATATCGAAGCAAGTTTTTCTATGTACACCTTTTCTGTGTACACCAAAAAAGCTATAGTTTTTCTATGTATACTTTTTCTTCGCCTTTTGACCACATGATTACTACCGTGGAAACGTCAGATTCTCCTCACAATGCCACTAATTTGCATTATTACAAATTCAAATTTATCCAAGGGAAAATATTTATTAAAAATAATATCAGTATAATTTTTATCAACATAATTTTTTATGCAAGGGGAAATTTATTAGCATTCTCCAAATCTAACTACCCACGAAACGTTATTCTGATACAGACATATAAGAAAAACTAATTTCCACCCATAGTTACTTAATAGTATTATTACCTATGTTTCAAATCATAAGAAATTTCAAACTTTTTTTCTCCTTTTTTATAAGATGTAGAAAATTAATTGTTTTTCTTCTAAAATATCTTTATCAAAAGTTTATTTTTGAATTTTCTCTTTTTCTTTTAAAAAATATAAGGAGCATATTAAAAAAATTAAAATTAATGTTGATAATAAAAAATAGGAATATACGAACCATAAAAAGAATTTCAAAATTAATGTTAATAAGTATAATTTTCCATTTTTTTAATAACCGTATTAAAAAAAAGTAATTTGATCAACACAGTATTATAACTAGAGATGAAAGGAATATTTAATGTTAATATTTTTAATGAAAAAATTTGAACATTTTTTAAAATATTAATAAAACAAAAAAAGATAAAGTGATTTAAGATAATATTCTAATTAAATTAAGTATATTTTAAAGATGGAAGTAATTAATTAAAATTTTATATTAATTACTGTACAACACTGAATTTTTGTTGCTTATTAGGAGGGAGCACATATTAAACCAATTTGGGAAGAATTGCTTTGACACGTTACTTTCAGCAAGGCATGCAACTCTTAAACAAACGAGTAGAAGGATAATTAACAGTTAGCAGTGACATTGATGAGTTAATTGAGGCTGCTTATTCAGGCTACATGTAAATCTATAGATACAACACAATATGTGACATTATGAAGATCCTAAGAACTAAGAAAACTCAGATTGTTTGTGAAGAATCTTTAATTTCCTAAATCCTAACAAGGCTGAGAAAGTCTCTTTTTCATAAAAATAGATGATTTTGAACAACTATAAGTGATGATGGGAAGAATAAAGAAGAAGAAGAAGAAGTAACTGACAGTTTTTTGTGAGAGGTTGTGTTCCTAACAGGTATTGGGTCCAAATCCGACAAAACCATTGGCTCCATCAACGGAAATCTGGATCCCTTCTTGCTGAATATTGCCAATTATGGAAAGCCCAGAAGGAGAAGCAGCAAAGGCGAAACAGAAAGTTCCAAGGGCATCAGCGGGAATCAAAAAATTCCTAGCAGGGAGGGTCAAGATCTGCCCACCGGAAAAATAAAAGGAAACCGTGGGCACCCGAACCGTCACAAACCCGTCCAAATCATAGCACGTGTCGAAAATGGAGACTGGCGGTGCCCGGGGAAGGTTCGTGGTCTGTGCAACAAAAGCGTCGCGTAAGGCACCGTACGCCGCCGTGGGAAGCCTTGTGACGGCTGTGCCGGTGTCCATCACGGCGCCTCCGTCGCCCAACTCGGTGACACGAAAAAGCTCCTCCGAGATGTTGAGCCGCGAGCCTCCGACTCCGAGGCCGGAGAGGGCGACGTAGTAGAAGCTGGGGAAGAAGGGGTTGGGGATAAGTGGGACCCAGGCAGCTCCGACGGGCATTGCGGCGCGTCCGAATTGGAGGGAGCCGGAGGAGGCGGTGCCGCGAGAGAGTAAACAGTAGGCAAAGGCGCCGCCGGTTTGGGCTCCGAGCTGGCCCACGAAGGAGATGGGGCCAGCACCGAGGCCCAAAAGGCCAGCGGCGCCCACGAACATGCCCTGGTTGATGTTGCCGCATCCGATGGCGGTGTTCCGAATGATGGCTCTTCCTAGAGTGAGTGTTTCGAGGGCGAGCGTGCCTCTGGTGGAGGAGCCGTCCCCGTAGGAGACCTCATAGCGGCAGGTGCCGTCGTGGCAGCCGGCGTCGTCGAGCTGGCCGCAGACGGCTGAGGAGCACGGAACGCCGGCGAAGGAAGCGGAGTGGGCGGGGTTAAATATGGGATCGGATTGGTTGTAGCATTGGTGACAGGGCTCGCACTGCACCCATACAACGTCGCTTCCAGAATCAATAACCATGTACTGATATGTCACAGGGCTTCCTATTCCTACTCTCACGAAGTACTCTCCACTTCCTTCCTCCACATCTGACCCGAACGACGCTTCTTCTTCTGCCTCCGTGTTCCTGTCAGCATTGACACGCCGTACGAGTGACACTACCCTTTTCACGTCACGTTTCATTCTAGCTTTGAATCGGCTTCCGTGATCCCTCCCTTTATTTTGGTCCACTTTGTCTCTGTGAAAAACCTCAACTTTCCATTTTTCCCTCTTCTCTTCCAACTCATCTGCTTCTTTCTGTGCCTTCACTTTCGTCCCTGCTATTGCTTCCTCCACATTCAGCTCTTGTAAATCAGAATTCCCAGGCCAGGCTGCATCTGCGCTCGAACTTGTTACAACCTGAACCATCAACAACACCAGTGCCACACTCTCCATCTTCCCCATGCTTCTTTGTTATTCAAGAACACAACACTAAACTCATTCTTCATTATATATTCTTATTATTATTATTACTAGATGTACTTCCTCTTTGTTAAAAATAAAAAAATCACCACATTTATGCATTGGTTATAAACTTATACCACAGTTTTTTTTTTTTTTTTAGTTTTAAATAGATAGTTATTAAAAAATAATTAAAAAATTAAAAATCAAATCTGGCCAGTAAAATGGTAATACTTTATCTATGTAAGGGTAAAAAAGACACTTTCTACTTATGTGAAATTAAAAAATAATTATATTTATTTTTAAAAATAAAAAAAAATTAAAAATATAAATTAGAAGTTATTTTTAGAGGTAATTAGAACTTTGAAGTTAAAAAATAGCGTAATTATTTAAACAGATAGGGGCAAAAGTGTTTAAAAATAATAATAAATAAAATCATTTCCTTTATAATAGGTATAGATTATTTAAATAATTAGGATATAATTTTTTAATACAAATGATACTAAATAAGTTATTTTAATCAAAGATAAAAATGTGTAAATAAAAATGATACTGAAGTGAGTTATTCTTTTATAATAGTTATAGATTATATAGATTAAAATTTTTTTATCCTTTTGGTATCAAGACTTTAGGACTATAATTGAAACTTGAAAGATGAATTTTAAATATATTTTCATTAGTAATTAAAATTTATTTATGAACATGAATTTTGGTGATTACATACATCATTTAATATTTTTCTTTTTTAATTTTATAGTATTTTAAATTTTAATAATAGTCATTTATGTGCTAGAAATAGCATATTTGGGATGACAATCAAGGGGATGGTGAGAAATGTCGCCTTCCTCTCCTAAAAAATGCAGAACACATTTAGGATTAATATAAAAGAAAAAAACCAGATTGAAAGTATAATACTCATCATGTATTTTCATGCTTGGATATATTATATTATTATTAAATAAATTATACATTAAATTATTGATTTATTATATTTTAATTTTTAAATGTATAAAAATAATAAATAACAAAAAATTATAAATAAAAATTAATTGTTTTAATTAAATATATAATAATGTAGGAATGTGTACATATAATCAAGTAATATTTAGACTTGTAACTTTATCAAAGTAAGTAATACCTATCAAGAAAAAATTCATGGAAGTATTGATTGAACAAGTTAATTAATATCATCCATGTCAAGAATATGTTGCTAATACTTCTTTTGGTTTAGTGTTGGTCTTTAATCAATTTTAGAGTTTTATCAAAATAAAGTATAGAGTTTAATTTTTATGTACTGATAATATAAAAAAAATTTACATTTTTTTTCAATTATAATTCATCATTTATATGATTTTTAAAGTATTAATATTGATTGATAATGTAAAAAAACTTAAAGATAATTACAGATACACTTCCTCAGGTTTAGTGTAATTACAAATGCATTTTTTTAAATTACATAAACTCTCTTACTTTTATCTATTCGTTACAGTTATACTCATGTGAACATGATATGAATAATTTTTTTTCAAGTTTCATAAAAAAGTGTCAACGGTAAAGTTTAAAAATATATAAAGTGCATATGTAATAGTATATAAAACTTAAAAGATGCATGTCATAAAAAACTTATAGAACACATGCATAATAAATTTATATATAATATTACATTTTAGCAATAAGTGGTGTAATTATAATAAATACATAAAAATAAGAAATATATGTATAATTTAAAAAAAAAATTATACCAAGATATTGCATCCATAATTATCTTAAGAAACTTACCATACATTCACTGTTACGATAAAATGAATGTGGAAAACCATTTTACATTATGAATGCATGTCTTTTTCTCATAAATTAATTTTTAACGTGTTACTGAAATGAAACTCCAACATACCGTTACTAGAGAACAACACGATAGTACCTATGATATTGTATCTAGTTTTTTTGAATAAAAAGGATATTATAATATAACAAGGGTACGAGTTAAGAATTTAAAAGAAAAATATTTATTAATAATTATAAATAAACACAAATTTACATATTTCAATAAATTTTTTTTTTTATAAATTTCTTAAATGCTGCCCTTAAGTCACTTAGCATTTTCCTAAAATGAAACAATAAAATATATACATAAGGGCCAGGTAATAAAAACAATTATAATTACACCTTAAATTTCAGGTGTATATATATTGTAATTAGATATTTTATTTGTAATGTTTTTATAATTAAAAAAAATCCCTTTGCAATGGCTTCAGGTTGTGATAATCTACAACAGTTTTTAAAAAACATAATCAACTCAAATGGAAAATTTGATAAGATCAAACGAATCCAATTATATTTTTTAGTTTGAGAATTTAATTATAAATAGTTCATCAATTTAATTTATTAGTTAATTTTAAAAAATAAACATATAAAATCATAAATAATATGAAAAAATTAAAAAGCAATACGTTATTAATGAAATAGGAGTAGAAAGAAAATAATGGTACAGCAAAGCCATATAATAAGCCGACAGGAAAATCCTCTGCTACATGTGTTTGTGATTTCCAGCAAGATGCCATATACAAACAGATTGAAGCACAGGAGAAGACTGACATCGTAATTAAAGCATGCTTCTTCTTTTTATCATTTAGGCTATCATTGTTGTGTTTCTTAAAGAAATAAATATATCATCAATTTTTCTTTCATTTCTTAAGAATTTCTGTCTCACTAAATAGGCGATGATATGAGAAAACGACAAAAATATATACAAGTAGGAGACCTGCGTAAACACAAGTCTATACTCCCTTTTTGACTTTCTCCCGCTTCCTACGTGCACATCACTCCTCATTTTATCCTTAGTTTTACCGTTGCACTCATGACAAAATTACAAATACCATTATTTATTTATAAATAATCAAGTCTATCCCGCCCAAGTTAAAAGCTAGCCTCTAGTAATATTTGAATTGAAAAGTTCATCCTAAGAGCTACGTTGGAGCTAATTTAGTCGTAGGGGAATTTCAAGAACAAACCACAAGTAGACTTTATTAATTTATATTATTTTAATATGTATAATCAAGTTGAGTAAGTTTTTGGATGAATTTACTGAAAATAATTAATTTAAATTATATATAGCAAAAAATCATTTTTACAACATAAAAAAGTGTGTAAACACTTAAATACAAAAAGAAAAACTGTTAAAACAATCATGACCTTTTTTCTGCTACATTTAAACAGAGTTTCTAAATATTTAATTTATTTTTTAAACAATTTATAATCTAGAATATAAATTATAATTTTGATTTAATTCTTACGTACGTACTCAAATAATAATAATAATAATAATAAGTATTTATATAGTAGGGATGGAGATCCTTGTCTCAAATTAATGTTAATTCTTGTTCAATTAATTCAGTAAATTTTATATCATTTAATAAATCATATAAAATATAAAAAAAGTTCATTAAATCTGATGATTATTAATTAAGATATAAATCGAGACACTAATTTAGAAAAAGATGATTTTGATCTCTTGTACATTAATATGTATTAAAACAAATGTGAAATTACAGGCTGGGTACTTTCGGTGGGATGTTTTAATATATAAAATGAAGAAATAGGAATTTGTCGTTATGGAATGCAGGTTAAAGTTGTCCAACAATTTCAAAAAGCAAGACAACGTGCGGATTTCGTGCATTTTATGTTGGGGATAATGCCTCGTGCACCAACATCACTATTCTTTTTCCATTGTTTTTCCTATTTTTAATAATAACTAAAAATTTAGTAAGATTCTATAAGCGGAATTGAGAAGAACTTTGACTTGGATATAGATATGCATTCGGATATCTATCAAACTAATTAAAGGAATATATAAAGGACATCAAATTGAAAGTATAACCTTTCAACAACCCTCGATTTCAATACAAACATTAAAGCTAAAAATGTATCCTTTTGACAACCTTTCTGTCCCAACTCATCAAGCCAAAATACGTGTTAAATTATGGAACCTAAAACTATCTCGATAAGAACATAACCTCGACCAGATTTAACCTATTAAATTTTATGCTAAACCTACATTTAAGTATGGTTAATTTAAATTATAATTAATTAAGAATAACTTACATTAATTAAACTCTTATTTAAAAAGCTAAGCCTAATTATACCTTATAAGTTGGTGTAATTAACGAGGTTTGACTACTCATTTAATAGCATTTTTTAGGAATAATAATGGGATGTAGCGGGTGTGATCCTCCTATTTTCATCATCGAAAAGTGTGGGGCGATTTTATGTTTGGATATAAAAAGTGTGAGTATGAAATTTTAATTTTAGTACCTATCAGATATTTTTGAGTTTAGGTATATCCGCTAGTACCCATTATATTATTTTTATAATTTAAATTTACTTATTTATTATTAAATAAATTATATGTATTAAGTTATTAATTATATTTTAATTTAAAAAGTATATAAATAATAATTAATAACAAGAAATTATAAATTAAAAGTTTAAAAATTAAAATTTTTAATTAAATATATAAATTTAAACCTATTATATAATTATTAGAATAATAATAGAGTCAATACGGGTTCAGGTACGAGGCAGATGGTCGCATACTCATACCTGTACCCGTACCCGGTTCATCACATCGAATAATACCCATACCCATATCATACCTGGTCAAAACTGGTAATACTCATCAAAATTAGAATAGATTTGTATGAATAGCTACGAATATGAATATTTTTGCCATTCAAACATTTTTATTATGTCATTATTACCTTAAGCCAAAACCCTTTCATTGAGTTGAGTGTTGAAGTTTCTCTTCATATATCCTAGGATCACTGAGAAACTCTTGGCATTTAAAAAAAAAAAACACGATTTAGGATGTTGCAAAGGAATTTTGGAGTATTTTAAAGATTATTTGTACCCAGATATCTATTCAAGTACAAAATACAAGTATGTTTAGGGTAAATTATTTATTCAATTGTTATACCCATTAACTAACAATAACATTGAAGTAATAACCTAGTTTCATAAATCAATTCTATTGCAGGTTGCTTATAGAACCAAAATTTATATTGTCATTTTTCTTTTGTTATATAATGATTTATAACTTTTAATTGAACATTTTTCTTTAAAAAAAAATTGTTGCATTTTTTTTGTGTAATATATATATATATATATATATATATATATATATATATATATTCTATTATGCAGGTAGTGGACTTACCCTATCGGTATTACATTACTTGATATAATTTTAGTGTGATAAAGACATAGTTGAATTTTATTTAGTCCTTTGAGTATTTTTTGTTATGTCAACTATTTTTTTTTCTTTATCAAGTGGAATAATTTTGTATATTATTACCTTAAATGTCCAATTAATCATGCATGTGTAAAAACAAAATTTCTTGATAATTTTTTTTCTTATCACATTATTTGTGATAATGTTGTTGGGATCTATATTAAGGATTTTGTATTGGTTTCTTATAGAATATTTTCTTGTATAATAAACTCTCTATTGATATGCAATATTAATATGCAATTTTTGTAAGACAATATAGGAATCTCAAATTTGAAAAGATTAATTCTCCATACCATATTTTATAATTTTGTTGATGATATTTTTGTAAAAGTTATATGCTTTATTTTTGGATATATAAATAAACCTATGTCCATTATAAATTGTGATGAGTGTTAGAGACTATTTATTATTATATCCTTAATATTTATAAGAATATGTTTCATATTCTTCCGCTGCGTGTAATCACATTTTATTCTCAAGTGTGTGTGGATATTATTTACCGTAGCACTTGATTTTTTATGATTACTTGAGAACTTGCTTATGATCTCATATTATACGTAAAATTATCAAGAGATTCATTTTTCACTCATGTAATTATTTTTTCAAGATCCTCATAGAGATCAATATTTTTTAAAGGATTGATTAATATGTGGTTAATTATGAAACCATTTAGTGAGAATTATTTATTCTTATGTATGAATTTGTAGGTTTTATATTCTCATTTTTTAACCACTTCTCTCATTAATAATTTGTTATTCTACTACTTTCTAATTCCTTAAGTAGAAAAATAGTTAATTTTAATTCACTTTTATTTTTATCTTGTAAAGTCATCATCCTACTATTACTAGAACTTTTAATACTAGCGTACCCTAATGATAATCTTAATATTTTTTTTGGTATATTAAGGATTAGTGGGAATACATATAATCTTATATTATCTCTCAAGACTTATATATTTTTATTGTCATGTATTCGCGTGAACATTTAATTATAATATGATATATTCTATAGGACTTTTCTATTTAATTTTGTCCTATTTTTTATTGAGATACATAAAATTCATTGTATCTTTATAGACAACTTTAACAGATGTTAAGGTCAATTTGTTGGATACTGTACATTAATCCTTTTAGCATATAATTATGAATTGTGCATCTCTTTTACCCAAATTTCATATTTTAAATTGATCAAAATTTTACAAGTATATAATTTTGTATTATGTCTCGAGACTTATCTATTTGTACTGTCATATATTCTTGTGCACATTTAATTATGATATGACATACCTATAGGACTTGACTATTTATTTTTGTCCTATTTTAACTGAGATACATAAAATTTATTGTATTTTAATACACATCTTAAATGGATGTTAAGAACATTTTGTTGAGTATTGCACATTAATCCTTTTAGCATTCAATTATGTATTGTACATTTCTTTTACCTAAAGTTTCACATTTTGTTTGGTCAAATTCTATAAGTATATTGTAGATATAGTACTCCTATCGAGTATGATTTTCTACTTTGTAAAAGTGTTTATTATGATAGTACTCCTATCGAGTACAATTTTGCACTATTAAAGTACTTATGAATTTTTTGTTTGAACCAATTATCTAAGTGTTTGCTTAATTGACATTTTATAGCCACAATAATCTAAGTGTCATTTTATATAAACTAAGTGTCTATGTGGTCCTAGTAGGAAATTTATGGATTTCTTATTTGTCTTAGGATTCTTACATAGTTACTCATTTTTTGAAACTCAGATTAGTTGAATGTAAAATATTACAGAGCATTTATGTAGCCTATTTGTAATTAGATTTTTTGTTGGGCTATGATGAGTACTTAGATGCATAGGAATTATGCTTTCTCGCCTTTATAATTTTTCAAACTCAAGTAAAAATTATATTAATAGAACTTTTTTTATTCACTTATCAAATACTTAACTATTGGAGTTTTATAACTCATATGGTTTGGTTAAGTTTCGATGTCTTAGATTAGTGGAAGTCTCAAAACGATAAGAAACACTGCATTATTTGTAAGAATTTTGTATCGGAGAAAACCAACATGACACTCACCATTTTTTAAAGAATAAGTATCGGTTCTTATATAAGCATCAATCCTAACATTATAAAAATTAATATTTTGTGGTGTTTTTTATTAAATTAATATTTATTTATAATAATTAACTTAAAAATTTCAATTGTCAAAAAGGTAATAAGAATAAAAAATTATAAAATTTAGGTTACTTATAAGAATGCATTGAATCAAAATTTGTAAACAAGTTATGTGAGTTGCTTATACAAGTAATATGAAATTGATAGAATCCATTTAAAATTAGTTAACAACTTAATTTATTGTAAGTAACTAACATTTGAATTGGTGTAAATGAAAAAATGTAATGATTTACTGCTCATTTGATTTCCTTCTTACTTTTTGGTTTTAAAAGCCATTTCTAGAAACAGTTCTCTACTGAAAATAGTTAATTGTCATACTAGATAGGGATGACAATCATTGTCCCTTCCGTGGGTAGCGCTTGTGTCCGTCCTAATTTTGATGGGGAAATCTATGTTGTTGGTTCTCATCCCGTTTCTATGTTTAACATATAATCATATGTTAAAAAAAATCTCGCATATATGCATACAAATTTATACTTTTGTGGATCATTGAAACTAAAATATAATTAATAACTTAACATATAATTTATTTAATAATTAATGAATTAAATATAATTAATAAATTAATATATAATTATTTAATAAATTATTAGTAAATTTAAATTATAAAAAATAATATAACAGAGCACTCGTGAGTATACCGAACCTAAGAATATTTCAAAAGTCATTTTGAGCTAAATGTTTATGTGATAGTGTCTGTCCATATAATGTCTCAGGACCTTTATAGTGAGTGAGGTATTATTTCATTTAAGATTCAAATGTGAACTTCAAAGTATAAGATTCTCTTTTAAAGTATAAGATACTTTTAGAGAATAGCATGATAAAAAAAATGATTATTAAGATTTGTGTTGACATCAGATGTATATATTCCAAATTTAAAATTAATTATAATCTTAATCATTTATTTTAAATGAATAGTTATCAATGCACTTTATCATCTAAAATAATATTTTTAAAACTGGATCTGTGAATGAAATGGCAAATAAATTGTTTCAAAGTTCATTAGTTCAACTATGATTGACCAATTTTAATAAAATAATATTTTTTACTTTTAATATAATATAGCAACTATATTGAAACATATTAAACAAAAAATTAACATGATATTCATAATATTTAAGAGTGACAATGGGGTAAGGGCGAAAAGAGTACTTTTGGTCTTCCTCATTCCCGTCCCCACAGAAAAGACAAGATAGATACAAATTCATATCCAAAAGAGATGAATATAGAATTTTAATATACTTATATATTTTAAAATAAATTTTGTATAAAGTTATTAACTATATATTAATTTAGATAGTGTATAAATTATGTATATTAACTATATACAAGTTCACCATCCCATCAAGTTTGTTCAGTTTTGGGTGTACTATAGATAATTCACTATATTTTTTTATAATTTTAATTTACTTATATATTTTAAAATAAATTATGTATAAAGTTATTAACTATATATTAATTTAGATAGTGTATAAAAATTAAGAAACACAAAAAACTTAAAGATAAAAAATCAGAATTAAATTATATTTTCATTAAATATATAATTTTAAGATTATGATTCTACTATAATTACAATTATATATCTGTTAAGTTAATTGATTTTTATTATTAAAAGTTACAACAATATAATCTTTAATATACTTATTATGTATACACATGTTGTGACAAAACATTTTATAGAAAAACATAAAGTTGGTGAGTATGGATTCAATTACAACTATAGTTCTATATCATACATATCCTATCCCTATTGAAAAAAATCAAGTATTACTCACACTTGTGTCTGGTCAAAGTAGATATTAATCATCAAAGTTGGGGCTAAGGACAGGCTATATCTATAGGTACGGGTTTGTAAGCATGCCTAATAATATTAAAACTTAAAAATTACATAATTCTTAAGTCATAAATCATAACCCATAATATATTTTAAAAAATTACATATAAACTTTGAAGACAATTGTTAATGAAAAAGGATCTTACTAAGGGCTTGATTGATTTGGTTTGTTTTTTAGAAGAGTTTTCAAAAATAGTTTTCAAGAACTGTTTTCTAGAAAGGAAAAAAAAACTTGTTAGGTAAATGTTATTTGAAAACTGTTTTGAAGATGTGAAAATGAAAAAAAATGTTTACATTTACGAAAATGTCATTAAATAAAAGCAAAAAACATGTTTCATTGTATTTTGTGTTTTCAAAACAAAAATTGAAAATTGAAAACCAAAACTACTTACAATTGTTCCTCTTTTTTAGTTTTTAAAAACTAAAAAACCAGAATTGTTTTCAAAAACTGTTTTAAGAAAATACTAATCAAATGAGCTTTTTAGTTTTTAAATACTAAAATACTGACAATAATTTTATAAAACTGGTGTCAAGCAAGCACTAAATATATCTCCATTTTACTAAGTTAACCTTGAAATTTTCTCTTTAAAATTGTCATTAAAGGTGTAGACTTAGTGAAATAGGATGTGTATTTAGAAAGATCCAAAAATTTAAAAAATGAGTTTTTAAAGAAATTATGAACCAATTGAAGTGAAGATCATGAAGCCATAGTCTTTTTTATTTTAGCCTTGTATATACGCCCTTTCTTTTAGCTTTAAGGAAGTGTATTTAGTTTGCTTTTTGACCTTGTATTGTGGCCTATGTTCTTATTTTTAATTAGGAGGTGTAGCTAGTGTTTTATTTGGAGTGTGTTTATTAGTTTGAGCCTTTTTGGGAGCCTTGATCGTGTGGTTTTTGTCAACCATACTCCCTAAGTTTGTCCCACCCCTTCTAAGTCACACATGAAGCATAAGAGACAAGTGGACCCCTTGTTCCCTATTAGGTGCCAATCACCTTCTCTCTCCCAGGTGGCGTCTACATGACTTCTCAAATTCAAATTTGAATTTTGGAGGGAGTCACATGACATTCTCAAATTCAAATTTGAATCTAGAGGGAACATAGATCCATATTCTTAGGGCCATGTTTGGATCTAACTAAATTAATTAGGTGCTAATTGGCTATTAGATCAATTAACATTTAAATTAAGTTAGTTAATCCCCTCCTACCTCCCTTGAGTTGGACATCTAACTGAAGGCCCATGGGTTTGCTTTTTCTCTTATAAATAGCCACCTCCTCTCTACATTTTACACTTGAATAATATAAAACTTCTCTTGAGAGTTCTTCTTTGAGTTTCCTTCTTCTCTTATTGGGAAAGCTTTCTTATGGCTTTTATCAAGGGTTCCTTCTCTTGTGGCAAGCTTCCTACACTTAGTGGCTTATCTCCTTAAGTGACGCCAACATCCACCACCATTCTTCCTCCTTCCACATCCATTTCACCGATTGGGACCTCATGAAGATGATCTTGGAATGGCAACCATGGAGGATTGTATCTAGTGGTACTAGAGCTAATATTTTAGAGGTTTAATCCTTTCCTTTTTCTTGTTTAATTTTCAAATTCACTTCTTCTTCTTATTCTTCTTCTTCTAAATTCCATTTTTCTTTTAGCTTTTCGAGTTGTTACATATTGTCCTAAATGTCTTGATTGTGTTGTTGTCTTGTTGTTTTCATCTTCTAAATTTCATTGCACTTCTACGTGTTGTTATTTTAAATTTTGATTCAATTGTTAATTCCTTCTTTGAATCATATTGTGTTGTGTTTTTATGTTCTAATTTCATTTCCGCCAATTTACCATTTCTTAATGTGTTGTTTTATGCATAATGAAACTCCTAAGAAGTACCATACCTAAACCCACACCTCTATGGAAAAAACCACAACGTTATGGTTAGGTGCTTTGGAATCATTAATGCATTTTCTTGTTTCATTTCTTTGTGTCATATTTCCCTCTGTTTTTAGGCACTTTAAGTTTCATTTTATTTATCTATGTTTTGTTAATAGGAGTTGCGTTTAGTCCTTTCATGTCTTATTAAATTTCTAGTAGGTTTAACCTTTTGAATTTTACCAAAAAAGTGTGTTAGCTACTTCTTGAAATTGAGCTTCTAAGAGGAATTTTTTGCTTGTCTAAGTCTCTTAAGAAGTCTTTCATGATTTCTTTTTCAAGCATGTTCTTTTGAAAATATTTTCTCAAAAAAAAAAAGTTTAACTCGATTTCATCTTGCAAAATGTTGTGTTCTAGTGAAATTTAGTAACTTTTTGTGCTAAATTGTTGAAGTGATTTTTTATTTGGTTACTTAGAGGTTTAGCTGTGGCATTTGAGCATAAAAACTTGGATAAACAAGTAAGCTCTTACACAACCAAGTACTAAAAAAAATCTATACCTAAATCAATCTTCATTTAGTGCATTTTGAGTTATTTTAATAGCACTTAATTCAATTTTTGTGTGCCTTTCTTAGTAGATTGTCCAAGCGTTTATGACTATTGTTTCATTCAAAAAATTAAAAATCAAAAGAGGTGATTAGGTGCATCAAAGTATAAAAAAAGGCTAAGAAAATAGAAAGAAAAAGAACATAAAAATCAAAAGAAGTAAAAAGAAATATAAGTCAAATTGATGTACCTAATAGCTAAGTAAAGAAAATTGCAAAAAGTGCTTGAACTTTCGTTGAATTTCTTGGATAGGATCTTATAAGCTCTCAGCCATACTTGTTTAGTTAGTGCAATTTTTTGAAAACATTTTGAGTCATTTTGCATTTTAGTCCTTACTCTATTTTAGTGCTTTTCTAGGATTCTCTTTTGTGTGCTTACTTCCTTTATATTTAGTTTTAGTTTGTCTTCTTTCTACTCCTTCTAGTCTTGTAATACATGCTCTTTCCAATTGGACAGTGTCCTTGCATAAATTTTTCATTTTATTGCTTTTGTGCTTCTACTCTTGTATTCTTCTTTGGTTGCTTTGGTGTGTTCTGGCTCCACTTTTGTTGAAAAGCTTGAAGTGAAGGCTTGTAAAAAAGGTAGCATTCTAGGAAGATTTGTAAAGGCCAAAGGAACTTGAGTAAGAAGAGGAAAAAAGACTTGAGTGAGACACATCTTGAGGGAGCAAAGGAGCAAGGACTTGAATACTTCTTGTTTTTATTTTTTCACATTAATTCCTTGAAAAAACCAGCCTCTTAATAAGAAGTGTTGGATGCCCTAAGGGTCATTTCCTTTTGTGTGTAATAACTTAAGTAGATTCTCATTCTTGTAGGGGTGTGAAGGAGGAATTGGTACACCACCTTCATACCTTTTAGGAACATGTTTTAGGTACCTAAACTTTTTACTTTTTTGCCTTTTACTTTTCTCAAAATTTTTAGGCAAGAGTTGAGTTCCAAGGGCTTATCTTTTAGGTGAGAAAACTCAAAAAAAGGGAGAAGTGACTTGTGTATATTCTCGCCCTAACCTTAGCATTCAACCATCTTCACACAATGCTTGAATCACACATAAATAACAACAAGAGTATGAACCAAGGGGCTCCCTTAAGGTGAATTCTCTTTATAGATTTGTACATGAGTTTAGAGAGTGGAGGGTAGAAGAGAGTAATTTAAGAAAAGAGAGAAAGTCTAGAGAAGAAAAGAGGAAAGAAGAAAATGAGAGAGAGAAATGAGAAAGAGAAAGAAAAGAGAGAAAACAAAGAAGAGAGGAAAGAGAAATGAAGAAAACAAAAAGAGAGAGAGAGAGAAGAAAGAAGAAGAGATGAAAAAGAGATAGAAAGAAGAGAAAGAGAAGAGAGGAAAAATAAAGAGAAAAGAGAGAAGAAAAAGAGAGAGAAAAAAAAGGAAAAAATGAAAGGGAAATAATATGATTCTCCCTCAACTAGGTATAGTGGAAGTGAGAGTGATTATTATGAGGGGAAACCTAGGGTAAGGATGCATGAACAATATCCCTAACCTAGGGAGTAAAAAGTTGACCTCCCTTATTTCCTTGGAAAGGAAGATGTGGAAATCTACCTTGATTGGGAAATGAAGGTAGAACGATTCTTCATGTGCTATCAAGTGAGAGAGGAGAGGAATGTTTCCTTGGCAACCCTTAGCTTCCAAGGGCATGCCATGCATTGGTGGTCAACCTTAGTGATGTGATCTTTGATGATCACTTGCCCAAAGGATCCTTTCTAAGGTCACTTGGAAGGGAAATGGATTTATGGAGAGGAAAAGAATGGGGTGAGGTGCCACAAATACTAGGTTTGATAAGCCAAAAGGGAGAGGCCACAAGGGAGGGGTCCCTTGATAACTCTTAGAAGCTCTCGCAAAGGAGAAAGGGGGACACTCAAAGGTAAGAACCTCACAACCAATATGGTCTCTCAGATTAAATTCAAGTGTAAAAAATACAAGTGAGGGAAGGAGCTCCTATTTATAGAGGTAGCTAACCTCTTGAACAAGATAACCTAAAAAAGAAGGGCTAGGATTAAAAGGAGAGATCTAAGGGAGGAGGATTGACAAACAATCCCCCCTCCTTAGATCATCAAACTTGGTGCCCAAGTTTCTCAAATCAAGGGTCAAGTTTCCTTCTTATTAGCTTAGGGGTTTATGAAGGAAAAGAGGGGTGTAGATATCAAGGTTACCCCTTATTTCCTTCATAAAGACCCAAAAAGCTAAATCTACCCTCTAAATTCCTAAGACATCTCCTAAAATAAAAATGGACTAAATACATATCCCAAATTAAATTTCTAATGCTCCTTAAAATTAAAATAAAATAAAATTACATTTTATTAACTAAAGTCCCTAGCGTAATATCTTCACTCTCCACAGGAGATGAAGTCTTCCTTTGTTTACAAGGGCTATGTCTTCTTCAATCCTTCTAGCCATGACCCTAGTGATAGGTGCTTGGCTAGGCGTGTCACATCATCTCCTCCCCCTTGGAGAGCATTTGACCTCAAATCCATGGAGTCTTCATCATTTTCAACACCTATAAATAGAGACAAATCAGAAACATTAAAACTGGTGCTTACCCCATAATCCTCAGGCAGATCTAAAACATAGGCATTATTACCGATTCGCTCAAGGATTTGGAAAGGTCCATCTCCTCTAGGGCTAAGTTTGGATTTCCTTTGAGAAGGAAATCTATCCTTTCTCAAGTGAAGTCATACCTAGTCGCCCTTTTCAAAGATGACCTCTTTCCTCCCCTTATTAGCAAAAGTAGCATCTCTCAAGAATTGACGCTCTATGTTAGCTTTAACCCTCTCATGTAATTGTTTTACAAAAATGGCTTTTCCCTCTCCTTCGTTATACATAGCAACAGAAAGAGGAAGAAGTAAAAGATCTAGAGGAGTACGAGGATTAAAGTCATAGACCACCTCAAATGAAGAATGCTTGATGGTTCTATGAACCATCCAGCTATAAGAAAATTCAATGTAGGAAAGGTGCTCATCCCAAGACTTATGGTTGCCTTTAAGGAGAACTCTCAGCATAGTGGATAAAGATCTATTCACCACTTCTATTTACCCATCAGTTTGAGGGTGACAAGTAGTTGAAAAAAGAAGTTTATTTCCTAGCTTAGCCCAAAGAGTTTTCCAAAAATGGCTAAGGAACTTCACATCTTATCTGACACTATTGAAGAGGGTATACCATGCAATCAGACAACCTCTTTAAAGAAAAGTCTTGCAATGTTGCTCGTATCATCCACTTTGTGGCAGGGAATAAAATGGGCCATTTTTGAAAATTGGTTCACCACCACAAATATGGAGTATGCACCTCATTGGGTTCTTGGGAGCCCAAGGATGAAATCCATGCTAATATCCTCCCAAGGTACAGAAGGAACAGGTAAAGGTGTGTATAGTCCATGAGATTGCTTTAGACTTTGCTTGCAAGTAAGCTATACATCTAGAGCAATGTCTATGGACATCTCTCTGCATATGGGGCCAAAAGAATTTCTCTTGTAAAAGCATGGGGGTTTTTGAAATCCCAAAATGCCCCATGAGCCCACCTTCATGGCTCTCTTTTGTGAGTAAGTTCCTAATTGATCCTTGGGGTATACAAAACTTACTCCCTTTGTAGAGATACCCCTCACTAATGAAGTACCCATCATGGGACTTTAATGCGAATGCAGAAGCAGAGGCAGCAAAGAGGGGGCCGAAATCCTTGTTAGAAGGATACATAGCCCGAATGTCATCAAATCCCAATATTTTTGCATTCAAGGATGAATAAAGGGCATGTCACCTAGAAAGAGCATCAATCACCACATTTTTTTCCTTTCTTGTAATTGATGACATAGGGGAAAGATTCAAGATATTCTACCCACATTGCATGCATTTTGTTCAATTTACCTTGACCCCTCAAATATTTTAGTGAATCATGGTCACTATGAATGACAAACTCCTTGGGAGCAAGATAATGCTCCCAAGTTTGAAGGGCCTAATTAGAGCATAAAACTCCTATCATAGGTGGGGTAGTTGAAGGGGGCACCATTGAGTTTTTCACTAAAATACGCAATGGGGTGCCCTCCTTGCAACAAGACAGCTCCCACACCTACACTAGAAGCATCACATTCGAGTTCAAATGTTTTAGAAAAGTCAGGTAATGCCAAGACTGGTGCATGAGTCAGTTTATGCTTAATTAGCTGGAAGGATTTCTCTTGTTTCTCACCCAAAAGAAAGAAACTTCCTTTTTCACCAAATCATTTATTGGTGCGAAGAGCGTGGAGAAGTTAGGCACAAAGCGCCTATAAAATCCAGCAAGACCAAGAAAGCTTTTGATCTCTGTCACACTCTTTAGGGTGGGTCATTCTTGAATAACTTTTATCTTTTCAGGGTCAACATGGACCCCTTTTGTGCTAACTACAAAACCTAGGAAAACTACACTATCTACACAAAAGGTGCATTTTTCTAAGTTACCAAAAAGATTATTACTCCTAAGAAGAGAAAAAACATGCCTTAGATGTCCTAAATGATCATCTAGGTTTCTAGAGTAAACTAAAATGTCATCAAAGTAAACTACACAAAATTTACCAAGGCAATCCCTCAGTACATGATTCATTAAGCGCATGAATGTGCTTGGGGCATTGGTTAGCCCAAAGGGCATAACCAACCACTCATACAGACCAAATTTAGTCTTAAAAGCAGTTTTCCACTCATCACCCTCTTTCATCCTTATTTGGTGGTAACCACTTCTAAGATCTATTTTGAAAATATTTTTGCCCCATGCAATTCATCCAACATGTCATCAAGACGGGGGATTGGGTGCCTATATTTGATGGTGATATTGTTGATTGCACGACAATCAACACATATCCTCCATTGCCATTCTTCTTGGGCACCAACAAGACTGGCACAACACAAGGGCTTAGGCTCTTTTGAACCCAACCCTTCTCCAACAGTTCATTCACTTGAGACTCAATCTCTTGGGTCTCCATGGGGTTGGTCCTATAGGCAGGTCTATTAGGTAGACTTGCGCCAAACACCAAATGGGGGGAAGTCTTTTCAGAACCTCATTAAGGAATATATCATCAAATTCCTTTAAAATATCTTGAACCCCTTGAGGAAGGTTCTCATATGCATGGGCTGTGGCAGTGCTCTCAGCAGAAGAATGTAGAATGTGAGAAGGATTTGATGCCTCTTTGCAAAAGAGGAGATAAAAGGGCTTGTTAGTCAAATGAGCTTCTTTTAAATCACGTTTAGTAGAAAATAGGCTCCTTTTACTAATATTCCCTTTGGAAGGACATCACCTTCTGACTCTCCCTCTTTGCCCTTTTCAAGCTTTAAGGGTGAAGCTTGTTGTGTTTTTTTTTTTGTTTTTGTTTTTCCTCAACTCTTTTCTTTTTCATTGCAAATTGATCCTCAACCACTTGAGAAGGTGACAAAGGATACAATTTGAAGCGCTTTTCATTATGGGTGAGGATTATTTGGTTGGAGTGACCATGATGAATGGCTTTCTTGTCAAATTGCCATGGTCTCCCCAACAGGATATGGCCAGCCTCCATAGGAACTATGTCACAAAGAATCTCGTCATTATAAGATCCTATGGAAATTGGAACCATAACTTGTTCATTAACTACCATCTCCGCTTGCTCATTGAGCTATTGTAATTTGTAAGGTTTGGGATGGGGCATGGTAGTCAAGGCTAGCTTTTCAACCAACCTAGAGCTACAACAATTACAACAGGAGCCACTATCAACAAGGAGAGAACATACTTTGTCATTTACTTTACATCTTGTATGAAAGATGTTTTCTTTTTGTGATTGGCCAAGCTCTAGAGGTTGGCTTCCAAGAAGCCTTTGAACCATAAGGAGGTCCCCCTTATAAGGAAAAACTTCCTCACACTCTTGTTCAAAAGTATGTCCCCTTCTTCCTCACTCTCACTATAGGAGGAAGATGAGCTATTCTCACTACAAATGTCTTGTCCCCTCATGATCATGGTTTTCTTGTTGGGGCATTTAAAGGCAATGTGGCCTCTCCCAAGATATTTGAAGCATTTGATACTACTTTGCCTCTCAGTAGGCTTAGTAGTAGGGGGTTTTCTCTCTAAATGAGGTGCTTTTGTATCTTGAAAGTGCTTGGGTTCCTCTTTGGGAAAACCCTTGAAAGAGTTCCCCTTAAGTTGGTCTCTCTTTGGGTAAAAGGGAGAATATTTTTTAAAGCTATTTCTCTTGACTTGATTCTCAGCTCTTACACAAAGTTGTACTAACTCATCGAGGTTTGAGTATGAAAGAAGTTCTACCTTATCTCTAATGTCAGAGCTTAATCCACACAAAAACCTAGCAAGGGCGGCGTTGGGTTCCTCAATGATATTGACCCTTAGTATGAGAAGCTCCATCTTTTGTCTATACTCCTCAATACTTAGGTTATGTTGCCTAAGTCTTTGGAGTCTATCCAAAAGATCCCTCTCATAATATGAAGGAATGTGCCTTCTTCGCAAACAGGTTTTTAAATCATTCCAGTAGCGAATGTCAAGCATTTGTTTATGGGCCCTATCCTTGACTAACTCATCCCACCAATGCAAAACAAGACCTTGAAAACTAAGGGAGGCTAAAGGTACTTTCCTTTCTTCCCTTATTTCATAGCATCGGAAGAGTTGTTCCACTTTGATCCCAATCTAGGTAAGTCTCAACATCTTCCCCACCATGAAAATGGGGTAGTCTACCTTTGGCTCCCTAGCATGATTTGTGTTCTCTTGAGGAGAATGATGATTGTATGATGAATGAGAGTGATATTTATGTTGATTTCTATAGTATTCTTCTTCACTAGAGCTAAAATTCCTAGATGGGGATCTTATGAGAATTCCTTTCTTTTTTTATCACTCTTCCCCCCATCTCTCCTCTTACTCTTTTCTCTTCTCTTTTCCTTTCTAGTTCTTTCTTTCTTCATCCTCTCTTCTCTCTCTTTTCCTTCTCTCTTCTCGCTCTTTTTTCTCTTTTCTTATGTCTAACATCTCTTTTTTTAACTCTTCTTTCTCTTTTTGTTTTTCCTTTTCTTTTATTTCTTTTTTTCTCTCTTTTTCTTCTCTCCTTTCTTGTTCTTTAGCCATCCATTCCCTAAATTCTAAGTTAAGGTTTTCAAGAGTGTCTCCCTTAGAAGGTTTTCTTTGGTTGACACTCTTACTTGATGAACAACTATGTGCACTAGAATGTGTGTGGGAAGTCATGGTGCTTGGATGCTAAAAACTAAAAAGTAAGCCAAAAAGTTTTTTTTTTCAAGCAACACTCCTCTTTTTTTTTTTCTCACCTAAGGTGGTTTGATGAGTCTTTGGAATTCTTAGCCTCTATACGTTTTTTAAAATAGGATAAAATAAAAGTGCAAGAATGTAAAAGAGAAAAGGTTCTAATCGTGCTCCTAAGGTGTTGAAGGAAGTGTACCACTTCTCCCTTCTTCACCTAATTAACAAGGAACTAAGCTAAAATTAACCAAAATTATTACAAACGAAGGGGGGGCCTTAAGGGCACTCAAACTCCCAATCTAAAATTAAGTTTACACGATACAAAGAATAAAAAATAAAACAAAGTCTTCACTCCAAGCTTTTTAGTGCTTTGAGCTGTCCAATTGTGCTTGCTTTGGCATTCGTTTGCTTGAGTTTGAAGCCTAAGAGGATTTCTGAAATAAATCCACATGGCTGTGGCAAAAGCCACAATGTTGTGGTCTCATCCTTGGCTAGCTTTTGCGTCAAGACTTTAGCGTATAATTACTCTGTTTTGTGCTCTGTTTTTAGGAGTTTATTTTTCAATTTTTAATCTTCTTGTTATATCATTAGAATGCCAGGTTTAGTCCTTAATTTTTCATATTAAATTTCTTAGGTTTTACTAAATTTTTTGTGTTGTTTTTGGTCTTGAAAAAGTGTGAGTTGCTTTTTGGAATTGAACTTCTAAGAGAGTTCGATCTCTCTTGTTTAATTCTTTTAAGGAGTCTTATATGCTTTTAGATCAAGCATATTCTCTTAACAAAATTTTTCAAAAAAATTATAGCTCAATTTCATCTACTAAATGTTAATGTCTTGTGTTGATTTTAGTAGTAACTCTTTGTGCTATTTTTGTGAAGTAAGTTTTGAATTTGTGGTTGTACACTTGGGCGTGACTTAACTTGTGCAAACAAGGAACTCTAGAGCACTACCAAGTCTCTAAAAGCCTTACCTAAAATCACTTCTAATTTTGGTACATTGAGAGTTACTAAATTTTCTTAGATTGCATCCTTTGCTTGAATGTTTTGTGGCCTTTGTTTAAGCTTTACTTCAAGCATTTAACATAATTATTTTCCTCTTAAATTTTACATCCAAATATGAAATTAGGCACAACCAAAAGAAGTTTAAGAAAAAAGAAGTCAAAAGACAATTTGAAAAGAAAGAATAAAAAGAAAAAGAAAAAATATTGAAATACAAAATTTGGTGTACCTAATAGAAATTATTTTAAGTGCAAGTGAGGAACTAAATCAATTGTAGTTGCTTGGAAAACATCTCTATAGTATTCGGCCAACATTAGTTTAATTGATGCAATTTTTGAAAATTAGTTGTGTTGTCTTGCATTTTAGTCCTTGGTCTCGTCTAGAGCCTTTCTAGGATTTCCTTTATGTGTTTAACCTTCTTTCTAGCTTTATTTCTAGTTTGTATTCTTTGTTATTCTTTGTGTCTTGTCTCTATTAATCTTTCCACTTGGATAGTTTACCATTCAAATTATACTTTTCTTGCTTTACTTTTGGTTGTCCTTTTTTTGGTTCTTGCCTTGGTTTGGTGCCACTTTTGTGTAGGTAAGCCTTGAGTAATGAAGCCTTCCATAAGGGTATCCTCTTAAGGAACAGTTGAAATAACTAAAAGGACATGAACAAAAGGAAGAACATGGACAAAGAGTGAAAAACCTTGGGAGAGATTGCTTTGGAGAGACTTGAAGAATTTTAGTTTTTATTCTTTGTTGTTAATTTTTTGTTGTATTTTCTTTTCCTTGGTTTGTAAAAGGCCATTTTTTTTAAGTTTTTAGCTTAGTCTCTCACTAAGTAAGCTATGAGGGAGGAAGTGGTACACCACCTTCCACATCTTTAAGAGCACGTTAGATCCTTACCTCTTTTAGTTTTTTTCTTAAGTCACCTTAACTTGTTTCAATACGTTTTAGTGGGTGCTTAAGAGTTCCAAAGGCTATTTGCACTTATAGGTATTCACTTAGTTTAGTTCTTGTGATTTGCTTATATGTTTTGATTAGGTAATGTTTGAGTTTCAAAGGCTCATACACTTTTAGTTGAGAAACCAATAAACAAGAAGGTGAGATGAGTAGATCCTATTCTTTCACTAGTTCCTACCATGACTCAAATTCTACCTTGTTTTACACTTATTTTTCCTACCCTATGAGAGAGTAGAAAGAGAAAGAGAGGAGGGATGAATAGGGAGGATAGAGAGAGAGGGGGAAAATGGAAAAGAGAGGATAAAGAGAGAGAGGAAAAAGAGAGAGAATGAAAGAGAGAGAAGGAGGAAAGAAGAGAAAAATGGAGAAGGGAAAAAGAAGAAAGTTGGGAGCGATTAGAAAAGAGTTTGATAAAATTGGAAAGAGAAATAAAAAGAGAAATAAATAGAGAGCACATACACCCTTGACAATTCTAAAAATATAAAATTAGAAAAAAGGATTGGTGAGAAGAGTGACCCTAGCCAAGACCTAGTTTTTAACTCTAGCTTAGGTCAATCTTCTAACCAATCCAGTACGACCACAAGTGGAATTTGAGATTGTGCAAAAATATTTTGAGCACATTGACTCACAATCTCAAATTCACCTTGAATTGGATTCTTCTTTAAACACGTTAACAACTGTTGGACTTGTATCAAAACATTTTGAGAAACAAGTATCTCAAGTCCAATACTCTGAAAAGGTTGAGAGAGAAGTCAAGCTTAAAGAAGGCTTATCTTTAGTTTCCAAGGAAGACCTTACTCATGAAGCTTCTCTCTTGAAGAAGGTGAAAGTGAAGTTCTAGTGAACATTTCACCAAGTTTTGAACCTGAGCCTACTTGTTTAAGGTTAAAAAAAAAACTCAAGTTCAAAACTTGGTCCAAAGTGAGAAGGAAAAGAGTCTTCAAGAAGATCACTCCTTGAGTCCAAAGGGGGATCTTAGTAAAGAAACTTATCTTGTAGGACAAGTGCAAATGGAGGTTGTGTCCAAATCATTTGAACATAACATCCCATAACCTCTAGTTGCACATAAAGCAAATATCTTACGAAGTGTGGAACTTGAGCCCCTTTTCAGAAAGCTCAAGCAAGAAACTCAAGTTCAACACTTGGAAGAAAAAGAAGTTGTTCGTCAAGAAGACTTCTCATTGCCATCCAAGGAGGATCTTATTGATGACAACTTCCACCATAGAGAATGAGAGGTTGCTCTTCCTAAAGATTTTTCTTTAAATTCTATTGAAGACAAGCCTCCATATGCACAAATGGAAATTGAGGTTGTACCAAAACCTTTTGAGCACAAAGAACCACAATGTCAAGTTCTAGTTGATGCCATCTTAGAAACTTCTCCAAGTGTTGAGCTTAACACATTATCCTTTGAGCTCAAACAAGAGCCTCAAGATTTGGATGAAGTTAAGGAACCTTTCCTTACAAAAGTAGGTGTTGAGGTTGTGTCCATACCTTTTGAGTACAATGAAACACAAGCTCAAATACTACTTGTGGATATGGCCAAGTTTGGTTAGGAGATTGGGCTACAAACCTTTTCTATTCATAGCTAATCTTAAGGCCCACTCAAAGAGACCTTGAAAGAAAGGTTCACCCCTAAGCTCATCATCATCTTGTGGGGTGAACAACAAAATAAAGCCTACTTGGCTTTCTTGGATGAGTGCTCCAAGACACCTAAACTTGTCTCACTTCCTACCTGGATGAGACTAGCCTTTAGTGAACTTGGAGTCACTTGGGAAACTGCTGTGTAGGGGCATAGGCACAATAAATTGTTTTTAAACCTTAGTGCATAACCCCACCACCCTAATTCTATGAGGTCTTCCTATAGACCTCCAACCCTTAACATCTTTGTTAATCACATACTCATTCCTATGCTCATTCTGTTGTAGGACTGGAAGAAGAGGAAGAAAGACCACAAGATTTGAGGTCAAATCCTCTCCAAGGGAAAATGGGATGATGCATTCCTCCCTAGCATGTGCTTGAGCTAGGACAATAAGAAAGGAGCATGACTCAGATGAAACTTCAAGGAGCGTAGTTTAGGACATGTCCCATTTAATTGCATTAATTTGACAATTTTTAGCTTGTATGCACCCTTAAGTCATTAGGATTTTAGAGGTGTAGTTATTTTTATTTCTGCCTTATATTTTGGCATATAGATTCGATTTTCTTTAGGAGATATAATTAGTCTCTTTATGAAGCGTATTAATTAGTTGGGTTTGGCCTAGGAGCTTTTAGACGTGTGATATTTATTTCGACATCCCTAATTGCTTCTAAAACCATTCTAACTAACACATGAAACATGTAGGAGACATATGAGCCCCCCTTTACTCCCTTATTTCACACCACACGTGCTTTCTCACTCCTATATGACTTATTCTTGTTGCTTCTTATTTTAATTTGAATTTTGGAGGTGTGATGTCATTTCCCTCCAAAATTCAAATTCAAACTAGAGGGAACATAGATCCATACTTTTAGGGTCATGTTGGATTTTTAGTTGGATTAAATTAATGTTAATTGAATACATGCTAAATTAACACTAAATTAAGCCAACTAACCCTTGATTTAGCCAAGTGGACGTTCATGATTATTGCTTAGGCCCATGATCCATTCCTAGCTCTATATATAGAGCATTCCCTCCTTCATGTAGCTTTTAACACTCATTTTGAATGAAAATTATACTTCTCTAAATTGAGAGCTCCTTTATTCTTGAAAGTGTTCATGTTCTCTCCTTAATGAGGGTTCTTCATGCTATTACCAAAGGTTCCTTTCTTTGTGCCTAGCTTCACTTTTGGCTTATCTTGTTCACCAAGGAGTGGCACCTACTGCAACCCCCATCTTTTAGTTTTCCACCTCCATTTTAAGGCTCTTTAAGGACTTCTATGAGCAAGATCCTAGGCGGCATTCTTTCTCTAACAATTGTTCAAGCATGGCTTGGGGAAGGATGCATCACATGAAGCTCCTCATAATGAGAGCAGGTATTACTGAAGAACCTTGGGCCAGCATTGCTAGTTCCTTAGTGGCTTAAGCATGGACATTGGAGATAAAGTTGAGCTTTTTCCATATAAGGACCTAGATGACTTGGTCCAATTTTGCAAATTTGTTTATAAGTTCGAACAGGGGTGTTCAAAATTGAAAAGAAATTTGCAATTTTTTTTTTACAAGTCTGGGCACAGGTGTCCAGATTTGAATAACATTTTGCAAATTTTTTTATAAGGTCGGATTTGTAAAAAATTTTGCAAAAAACCTAATTTCATAATGTATCGAGAAAAGATAAACGCAAACCTGAACCAGGAAGAATACAACAAACACGAAAGGGATAAACACAAATACATGAAAAAGAGAGTCACTGATTCAGAAAAGAAAAACAAAGAAGAAACAAACAAGAGATGTGTGAAATAAGAAAGAGACGTAGACAAAAGAGGAAGAGAAAGAGATACATCATAATTAAATTTTTATTGTTTTCATTAAGGGTCTTTTGGCCATTAAAAATTTATAGAAGTGTAATGAGAACTTATTGGGATGTAGAGAGAAATTCTCTACAACATATAGAAGTAGTTTGATATCCATATTCATTAACTAGTGGATTAAAAGAACCTATAATAGCATCTAACAAATCTCCATTTAAATTATTTATTTAGGTATTTTAACTTTTAAACTTTAAATTAGAACTTTGCATAAAATTTATTAAATATATTGTTTCCTGAATTTAATTTCAAATACAAATATAAAATTATTAAATTTCAAAAACTAATTTCCAAAACGAAATTATTAGTATAAGATTTAGAATTTAGTCTCCTCAATATATATTAAATACATTTTGAAAACTAAATTTCAAACTTTAATCACTACTCGAAAATATCTAGAACAGTATTCCTGAACCTCCCAAAAATTTAGGATCAATAACTAAAAATAGGTTTGGAGCATTATCGTTGAAAAAAGTATTTTAAAAAAAAAACTTCAAAATGTGGGTCTATAAGTAATAAAAGAGGTGCCAAAAGCAATAGCCGAAAATATTATACAGTCTGAAATACAAGAATGTAATTCTACAATCCAGTTGTCATTCCAAAATAAAAAAGGTGCAATTTTTTTTTATGGGGTGCAAGAAACGATGGGGTCTAAAGTTATATACACCAAGCCAGACAATGATGATCAACGATGATACATTGAAATCTATCAGTACGCAATATACACGAAAATGGCCGATGCCACGAATTTTTAATGAACATAAAATAGACAACAATATGGAGTCCAGAAACAGCTCTAAGTTACAGTAAGACGAGAAAATTGAAACGAGAATGCTCCAAAATAAGGCTTAAAAATAACAAGACGAACAAATTACAACATACACAATTTGCCTCAATGATGTTGTATTTGGTACCAAATAAATTACAACAAAATTTCATGTGATTGACCTACCTCTAGAAGCTAACAAGTTCGTCAATTGCTTCATTCTAATCTAGCAAGCAGAGATTAGTGATTTTCAAGAACCAAACTGCTACCTCAGTTCTTTAGGAGAAATGGTCAGAAAAGATATATGCTGTAGTCCGATGATGCTGTGCTAGTGTTAATGAAAAAGACAAAGCTGAAGTACATGAAAAGATCATCTCATAACAGACTCTTTCACAAATGACCGACCACCTGATCTGCAATGGCAGGGAATAAAGTAAGAAATCCATTAATTTTTTTCCCCGAAGACATATATTTAAGAAATTGTTATGACTCACGTATATTCAAGGCGTATATTCATAAATCGAGCATTTTCTTTGCTTTGAGACAATGTCACCGAACCTTCAATCAGTTGATCTTGTTCCAGCTCTATAGGATCATAAAAGTATATCAAAGTCTGCAAAATACATCAATAAGATCAAGACACCAAAATAATAATGGCATAAAAGAATATGCAATTTTTAACATAATATTCCAACAGTAAAAATAAGCATAATAATAAAAATCTAGAATAAATCAAATAAAGGGAACTGTAATTAACTAACTATTCCAAAAGCTTAAAGTTTAGGTTGTGTTTACATCTCTAATGGGAATAAAATGATGGGAACATTGTTCAACTTTCATTTATATCCTTCCCTATCCTCCCAGTTTTCCCATGCAATGATCCAACTTTAGATGAATTTAGGAAAGTGGAAAAAGGGATGGCATGATATCCAGTTTCCACAACAAAACTTGTTACTATTAACACAGCCTAGTCTTAAAGTATATTTGGGTACCATTTGACCCAGTTTATTTTTGGCTTAAAAGTTACTTTTTAAGGAGAAGCTAAGCCAAACAGTATTTATACTTAAATTTGTAAGAAGCTTACTTTACAATGTAAATATTTATTTTATAAATATTTCCTAATTTAGACAAAAAAAATAAGCAACAACTTTAAATAAAATGAAGTTTTTAAGTTAAAAAAACAAAATTTGACAAGCATTTTATACTTATTTTTTTTATTTTAACTTAAAAGTAGCTTTTAAGTTACAAATAAGCTGGGCCAAATGGTGACTTAGTAATTTTTATTGTGTTGAGCTTCAATGTAATCTTGCACCACTGGTGGTACTTGGCAAGTTGATAGGATCCTTGCTGATATAGTGTGGTACATATGGGATTCGACTGTGGAACTATTTAAGAATTGGATACAAAAAAGCAACCAGATCAAAGACATCTACATTTTGTTTTCATGTATGCTTAAAGAAAAGTATTGCCAAAAGGCTTGTATATTTAGTAGTTGGTGTGCTTCTATGTAATCTTGCACCACATGTGCTAGCTGGGATTTAACAGCTGAATTATTTAAGAATTGGAAACAGAAAAGCAACCAGATCAAAGGCATCTTATATATTTTTATTATCATGTATGCATAGATAAGCATTAACAAAAGACTTGTATACACATTCATTGAAGTGATTGAACAAAAAAACCAAAACCACATTGAAATTGGAAATTGAAAAAATATACATCACCTGCTGCCAATGTGTTGGAGGATCCTCAGGCGCAGTGGATAAGACTAGCGCTTCATTTGGATTTGTTCGCTTTTTTCTCTGACTACCATTCATCTGATGATTGTCATTAAATGAAGTTGTTGAATGATAATTGGTTGATGCCATTGCATGCCCATTAAATTCGACATCAAACCAAAATGCAAAACCATGTAGTGGTGCTGGAGAAAACAGGAAACAGATTTCAATTAATGCCATGATAATGTAAGATTTCATTAAATTTAGAATAATTTGCACTAAATTTGATGAGAACAGAACACTGAAAACTAACAAGCAAACATGAAGATAACAGCCTGAGGTTCAAATATTAGCAACAAGAAAAAGATTAATACGTCAATACACCAGTGAAAAGGAAGAGCAGACAAAAGGAGGTTACCTCGCATCATAGAATTGAACTTAAACTTGGTTGTTACGGATTCTAACTCTTGGATGGTAACAGAGTAACTATCAATATACTTTACCTGTAATTGTAAATGAACAGTTTTTTTAATGGAGGAAAATTTAAACTAGAGAAACACGTGCATTCATATAAAGACACAATCAATCATGTGTTTTTGAACAAAAGAATTTACTGTGAAGACTATAAGAAGCTAGTGTATCTAGAACAAAAATGAAGTGAGTGCATTAGTATTTCTCTTTTACCATGTTATAATCGGAGAAATAGTGGATAATGGAATAAAACCGTATCTTTAAATACACAGCGGAAACATGTTTATATAAGTTAATAACAGTAAATACTAATAATGAGGGAATATTTTGTTACCTCAAAATCAAATTATACTTTCCTATAAATAATGAATTATATTATTTTATTCTGATTTTCAACAATAGTAAATCAGTAAAGAAGTAAAAAGGCATTGAATAACATCCTCTCAATAAATAACGAAAGCTAGAAAGCCAACGGTTGGTTCAATTAGTAGGATCAAACTGCTTTGACCAAAAGATTTCCGGAGTTCCTTCTTCCTGCTAGTGGTCCTTTACTGGAAAGTCATCAAATAAGTACCACTGTGAGTCATCACGGAAGCATGTGGCATGCTAAGCTTTGAAAGGGGAAACCTTCCGTTGCCTTAAACTTTCTTTTCCCCAAAAGAAAAGGATAATAAAAAACTGAAGAGAGAAAAAGATACAGTGAAAGCTCAGCACAACTCAACATATTTGACAAAAACTTCTATAATGAGAAGGACTTGTAGAGTTGTAGTTGAAAATTCAGAAATTTCTCTTCAAACGAGAGAGATAAATGCAAAAGCAATTTCCTTGAGGTGTTACCTTAAGTCCTCCCGAAACCTCTGATTCACTGAAATGATTTATTTTCAGTCCATTGAGCAATAAGAGAAAGATTACTACTGATCCATATTGATTTCATTAGTGCACATTCATTTAGATTCCATTATCAGTCAGGCGACCAGTACTTTGGATTTCAAATTGCGATAACAAAAACTTCAGATTAAAAATTGAAAGAGATACATAGGTGCACCGACAGTCTCAATAATTCTAGACCACGACTCCAGCAGCATCAGAGAAATCAGGAAAGCAGACTTTTTAAGCACTTCAAATTGGTGTTCATAATACTGCCAGACACATGCACGTCGATCAGATATTCTTTCAAGACTGAATACTGCTAATACTGCTACTCAACTTGCTACCAATTTTTACTTCCAATAGTAGTTTTGAATTCTATTGTATGAATAGGTATTGATAGCCTTCTATTGCGTGTAGAATAACTTATGCTGATTTTTTAAACATTAATGTCTATGTTTTATTTTTTATTACGAACAAGTAAATTATCAATACAGGAGATACAATATACCAATACAAGAGGACAAGATATCCTTGAAATCTAATCCAAAAAAGAAGGGAAAAAGAAACATATAAGCCAAGCTTCCCACTGAATTGTGAAATATACACATATTGTCTTATCATATATTCATATACAGTGTATCACAAAAGAGTTTACCAACAAAACCTTATTTCAAACCACAACTCAGGCGGAAAGCACAATTATAGTATACATTCAGCATGTTACAGTTAGAAAGAGAAGTAAAAAAGTAAACAGCAACTATTACAATAGCGGACTTACCACATGAGGCCATGTCAAAACATTTTCACCGGTTATTGTCTCCACAGAAGGTTCTTCAAATGCACATTGTTTAGCTAATGGTACCATGGCAGACACTGCAACAGAAAGGAGTATTTTAAAATGTGACCAGAAAAGCAATAAGTAAAAGGAAAAATGAAATTTCCAGACTAGTCTACTCTGGTAATAGTATAATAGCCAATCTGTGGCCAAGACTGGATTAGGATAAATATCCTATCCTACTTTAATTAATTTTTTATGTATCAACAGGATATGATTTATCTTGTTTAACTACTAAATTTTATCCTGTTGGGCTAGCATAGCACATATCCTATAGGAGGGTGGTATTAGGAAACAAAATAGGAGTGCAAGTACAATAATAATATATAAAGAAGCCCTGACACTCCAAAGGAAGGATGTCACTCCAAAGGAAGGGTGTCACGGTGTCCAACACCGAGACACTTGCTGGACATGCCTTTGCAATGTCCAAATATTAAAACTTTTTTACTCAGCAACAAAACAGTTTGGACATAGCTCCCACACTGTCACGGTGTTCAACACCAAGACACATGCTGGACATGCCTTTGCAATGTCCAAATATTAAAACGTTTTTACTCAGCAACAACACAGCTCCAACACTTCTACTTTTTGAGACAACTAGAATTATTTTGCCTCTGCATTTTTTAGAGATACTAATATTATAGGGCTAACTAGTTGTTTTAAGACTTAAGCTTCGCCTTCTTATCTTGAATATTTTTTGTAAGGATAGCATTGTAAAATGATCTCTTATTTCCTACTTATTCTTTTCGTGAAGGTTATAATCATATGAAAAATACGAAGCTTAACTTTACTTTTAGTAGGTGAATGTATAACTAGTCGGTTTACCTGTGTGATGCACAAGAAACTTCATATAGGATCTGAAAATAACATTCTAAATATATTAATTTTTAATCATCCAAATTATGGAAATTGTTTTCCCTGTATATATATATATATATATATATATATATATGCAACAATTGATTAAACATATTATAGTCATTATTGTTGAAGTTACATATTCAAAACGCTTAATTTTATCCTTTAATCATGACATGAATTTGATTTTTTTTTTTTTCAATTTGTTCATTGCACAAATTTTGATATATAAAAGACTAAATATTTGTAGAGGATAAAATCAAATAACAATATATTAAAAGATTGATATTAAACTTAAATAAGTAATATAAATTGTTAAACCAATATATGTTCTACACTAATTGAAAGAAGTTTAGATGAATCTATCATAGAGAACATATGGATCATTTCAAAGAATATATATATATATACACATACATATGTACGCGTTGTTGTGGTATCATATATTTTAGAAATTAGCCAGTGTCCTCGTGTTAGTGTGAGTGTCGGAGTCCATGCTCCATAAATATAATTACATTTATGATATATATAAATTATTATACATTATAAAAAATTTTAGGAAACAATGTCTTTAGTTCCTTTACTTTTCATATTGATGAATTTGGTCCTTTAACTTTAAAAAATAATAACATGATGAGTTCTTAAAGAAAAGGAACTAAATCCATAAGTTTTTTTAAAAACATGATGAATTTGTGACCAGATTAATCAATTTGATAACTTAAGGATATTGACTATGTTTGACCAAAATTACAGGGCTTAAAAATATTTATGTACACACAAAAAAAGAATTTCTCCCTAATTAAGATTTTGTAAATGTGTGTTGGATGACACACAATGCCTTTATTTATAATGAGTCAATATGATCAGCATTGATTATATAGAATATCTCTTATCATGACTAAAGATCAATCTTATATAGGTATTGAGGAGTAAATCTTCAATTATTATTTAATAATAAATAAGAAAATAATATCCAATTTTTAACACTTCTCCTTAAACTGGAGCATATGTGTGATATGAATCAAACTTGTTATAAATGTGCTATATCTAATAAATATAATAAAAATAAAAACGAAAGGCGATTCCAAGCATAGTTTTGAATAGAGCCACTTTCGTGGTATGGCGGTGCGTGGCAGCCGACATTCGCTCCCAGACGGTGTGTCACATCACACCTTGCTCTTGCAGTCGTCGCACCACTTTGGTGTTGTTGCAGTTGCAGAGCTGCTCAGATTGTGTCGCACTTGCAGGAAGAAGATGAAGATGAATGATTAGGGTTTCTTTTTTTTTTTAAAACCATTTAAGTCAATCGCACTGTTTCACTTAAATGGTTTTTTTAACATTAAAATATTACCATGTGGAACGTACATTCCACTTAAAATAGTTTTTTAACTTAAAAACAAATGAGTCTGCGTGAGAACTTCTCCCATTCACAACGTAACCATGAACTCCTCCTAGCACCTCCTCTGGCAACAAGTGCAATCTTCAGCAGCGAGTTCTGACGTTTGGCAACAACTTCCAACATCCAATGTCGGGTAGCGACGCTAGTTCTGACACCATTTCTAACCTTGTTTGTTTGAAGCCATTCCCCTCTTCACTCTCCAACCACCTTTTTTGTTTGAAGTCATCCCCCTTTTTAGTTTGAACTCCTCTTAGCACCTACTCCGACAGCAAGTGCAACCTCCAGCAGCTATAGAGGTTTAATGTTTTGTAATTAGTTTTGCTAATTGTTTGTTGTTTTGTACATACAAGCAACGGCTAATTTTCTATTTTGGACATGGTCATTTGTTTTTATGGAAAATATAAATGCATATAACCATAAGTGTTATTTATTTTTAGCATATATATATATATATTATGTATTTCCTATAATATAAATGTATTTAAGGATTGAAATAGCGATTATCTCACTATAGCATTTTAGGAAGGCGGCAGCTACGCGCTGCTATTTGCTATTGACTACTATGGCTCCAAAGCACCAGGAGTAGTCATTGAAAAGAGTCTCCAGGAAGAGTCTCTGTAAAAAGACTTCAGGAAGGGTCTTTGAGAATAGTCTCCATAGATGTGACACACATCATGTGCGTGTACTTGACACAACAAGACCTTTCTTATGGCCACGTGCAGTGGTGTTTTGAGTTGGTTGCGCATAAGGATGGCATGGTGATCTCTGACAGTAGTCTTTGAAAAGGGTCTCTAGAAAGTCTTTAGGAATGGTCCAAGAAATGTCCTTAGGAAGGGACTCTGAGAAGGATGACGACGATATAACAGTAGGTCACTAGACAATGGGTCTATTGGTTAGAAAGGCAATGATACAACCGTGGGTCATTGCTGTGAATTTGAAGCAATGAGCAATAAGGATGTTCACAAATCGGATTGAGCAAATTTGGCATAAATGAAATTCAATCCAATAAATTTTAATTGGATCAAATTTAAAAAAAAAAAAAAAAGCAACCCAATATGATCCGATCCAAATAAGAATGGATAAAATCAGATTGGATCCATAGGTTACAAAAAAAACATTTAGATCTATTTTGTTTTCGTAAAACATAAGAAATAAAACATTAAACATAAAAGTTTGTAAATAAAACATTCAACACACACTGATTTTTCAAAATAACAAATGAAAGTACATTACATAGTCTATTAAAGGTAAAGGTAAATCGTAAAAAGCTAAAACTAAATAACTAATAGTCTTTTTCAACTAAAAAAATAATATATTAATCGAAACTAAATGTTGGAAACTATTTAGAAATTAGTCTAAAATTGAAATTGTTAAATTAAAAATAAAATCATAACCTTTAAAGGTATAGGTTATGTTAAATATAGGTTCAACACTAGGACTTGCAACCCTTACTTATATCTAATGCAAACAAATTTGTAAAACAATTTAATACAAAGTTAAACACCTATTTTTTTGTTTAGTTGCATATTTCTATTTACACCCTATTGATTATATATATAAAATAAAAATAATAAATATTAAATAGGTTAGATTTGTTCATATCATTGGATTAGCAAAGTTCAAATTGGTGAGCCTATCATATTAAGGTCGAATTTGATTTGATTACATTCAGATCGATTTCACGAATCTAATTAGATTGGTGTGGATGATCAGATTCATAAAATAGATCCAGATTCATGAACATCCTTAATGAGCAAGGCAACCTAATTATCACAAATGAGTGTCGTCTTCATAACATCTCCAAGGTTTAGTTATTTAAGAACTATTAAACCTGAAACTAGAGGCTAAAACCATAATTCAATACTCTGCTTCTATGTTGGATCATGCAACATCACTTTATTTCTTACTTTCCAAGTAAGCAAACAATCACCAATAAGAAGGCAACAATTAGATGTAGATATCTTAATAGTGGGAGAACCTACCCTATTTGCACCTCTGTATATCCCAAAACTTGTATTCATAAAAAAAAACTTTTCCTGGAGCTAATTAATGACAACATCCCAAACTCAAACTACACAAATTGCAAAGTTAGGTGAGTGAAATAGTTCAACTACCCAACCAATCATTTGTACTTCTCTGAATTTGAAAGTGGCTTCCCTTGAACAATACTAACTCCTTGAGATCGTTTTTGGGAGCCATTAGCCATAGTAACAAAAGGTAAAAAACTATAAGGTAAGAGAATATACTTGTTACCAATGATATAATCGGTAGCCCTAGATTCTAGGACATGAGAACTAAGAGACCGATGGATGAGAATAAGAGGAACCAAAGATTTACATGTGTCCGCAACCAAAGCCGTGGAAATGAAGGCTTGTGCTCCTCATACCACCAAAGGAAGTCAGGGAAAACAATAGTGATGGTTGTTAAGGATCAATGGCTTGTGCAACTGGATCAAAAAATAGGCTAAAGCATAAGGAGGTTGTGTAGTCCATGTAGCATTAGCCAAGCTAGGGAAGAACCATGAAGAGCATAGTAACAAAAGTTTACAAGGAGGTTTTCCAAATATTTGAGACCAACTGCAAGAACCACTTTTGAGATATCAATGTAAAAGAATAAACTAGTGTAGAATAGGAATAACAAAATGAACTTAAACCCTACAAGTACTTGCAAAAATACCCTCATGTGAGGCGAGTAATTACCTACAAAATGGGTCTAGGTACAGGACATGTCCGAACCTGCAAAACATTATGCAGGTATGGATTCTATAGTACCCAACCCAACTTGCCCCGCTCCACATTTTGCTCATATATAAGATATTATATAATATTAACATAATTAGATTTTTGAGTGAAAATATTGCTAAAAATATTATTTGCATCATCATTTATGATAAGTAATATAATTATAGAATAAAAGAGACATATAATATATTGTACGCAAATTTAATAAGATAAAAATACAATTTATGAGAAAAAATTGAGTTATTTATAAAATAACACTTAATAAACTTACAACATTATTTAATATGGTAAAAAAAATAGGTTTATGAGTAATTATATAAAACTTTGGGAAGTATTTTATTATTTGTTCTATACATAAATAGTTTTTAATGCTATGTTGGTTTGTTTTCTATATTATGTTTACTTGTGTGTAAAAGAAATTGATTTATTATCTCTATACATAAATAAAATATGGGTTGTGGGTATATAGGTACCCAGTAGGTACGGGGATTAAAGTTGCTACCTGCAGGGGTATGGAGTTGGGTACAAATACATTTTTTAAACGCAGATATAGGGACGAGTATTACAGCACCCTACCCATTATCATCCATAGTGTAGAAGCAATATTAAAAGTAGAGTGAGGGTTTGGGTGGCACTAGTAATGAGGTAGATTGGGTAGAATTCAAATAAGAGAACCCAAAGTTTGGTCCTAAATAGAAGAATACTTTGCAGGTAACCCATATAAAGCCCAAATGCATGAAAAAACGAAAAAGGTATTCCATTAACATGAGTTGGAAGCAAGGGGCATAAGTTCGTTGAAGTCATCAAGATCGAGAACTTTGTGCAAATATTTATCCATGGGACCATTAAGGCATCAAGGGGCAATCATAATAAAGGCTTGTAGTATCATTCATTTAAAGAACCGTGCCTCTTCCCAAACTTCTTCACAATACTCATGAGCACAAAAAATCAAATATCTAGAGGGTTGAATGGTTTCGAAACACTACGCAGTTGAGTATCAATCTCAATTAGCATCGATAACACTCCATAATGGCAAGCCAAAAAACCTTTATGAAAATATAACGGATGCCATAACGGGTTCTGGTGGAAGCATAACGGTGTATATATAATTATATACAATATATATATGTGTATATATAATGCAGAACTATAATTCCAATTCATTAATAATTAAAGACAAATATAAAATAAATAATAATAGAAATTTTAAAACTTCAAATATCATTAAAATGATAGCAAATACAAGTTTAAAATTCAAGAAACTGATAATGAAAACTAACAAACAATTGAAACACTCCAATATTCTAATCTTCTAAAATGGGTAATGGGCATGAACAAGAGAAGGGGAAGAGATGAAGTTTAGAAAAACAGAATAGGAGGAAGCAGTTCGGGGAAGGTGTGACGGCAATAAAGAACTTTGCAATGGCTGGAACAGCGACAGAACACTCTGGCATAGAGTGTTGCGGCGGCGGAACACTCCAGTGTAGGGTGTGGTGGTGGCAGAATAATGGTGTTGGCAAGGAGAAATGAACTCAGCAAGAAGGAAGAAAGGAGAATGAGGCGCGGAAATGAGTTAATTTTGAAATGGGGTTTTCAACCCTATTTTTTCAATCAATTAGGCTCACAGGTTGGGTATGCCCAACCGAATAGGTGTCTAAAAGAAAAAAGCATCAACTGTTTCAGCCCAAACAACACTAAAAATTGAAAAAAACACAAGGCTAAACTCGTAGGTTTGGGCCGGGTCATGTGACCCGCCTCTTCTTCTTCATGTGACCCGCCTCTTCTTCTTCATGTGAACCCTTATCGTCACCGCAACCCCGCGATTTTTGCCTTCCCCATATCACCCCACCACACTCTCACGTCCATGGCGGCCGAGATAGTCCGCAATGGCATATCCGCTTCGCAACCATGATTCCATGGCGGCCGACGGGAATTCTGCCATGATGCCACTATCTCCAATATTTGAAAACACTGATCTTGATCCAGAGAGAATGATTAGTCTCTGGAATAGAATAAACCTGCATGGTCAAGTGCATTGTTATAGATGGAAAAAAGCCTAAATTCTTCCATATAAACATGCCATTGCAGCCTATGGTGCCACCACGCCATTCCACCAATCGACTCATGTATGTTGGAAGGATGTGCCACAATGGCATTGGTCCAATCAAAAAGGGTGGCAGACAGTGCCATAATGGTGCCAGCAAGGACACAAAAGGTCAAAAATGTGTAAAAGAACAAGATGGTGACAATACCTGGAAACTAGAGAAACACAATTTCTAGGAAAAAATGGGCACCCGATGGACAGTGGGTCCACTAGGAAGGCACCGATAGGGTTGTCTCTTGATAGGCTCTGATACTCATGTTGAGAAGAAAATAATGCCCATGGCTGAATTCATGTCAATGTACACAGTGGAGTGTATTATAATATAGTGTGGGTAATATTTAAAGAGAAAACATTTGCCTGATTATTATAATTTGAGTAAATTACAGACCCCTCTTGGATTTGCCTTTATATCTCCTAGTACCCCTCCATTTTGAAACATCCAAAAAAACACTAATTTTTTACCTTTCACTACACCAACCCCCATTGAGATTTTACTTTTATTACACCAGCTTCGCTCATAGGCATAAAAAAATGCTACACCAACCTCCCTCATAGGCAGGCAAAAATAAAATACTACACCAACTCCCCTTTAGGGACTAAAAGTAATGAAAAAAATGGAGGGGTAGTAGGTGTAATAAAGACAAACTTCAGGGCTGGGTGTAAGTGTAATTTAATTTACTATTACAATTATGTAAATGCAATAATTGTGTAATTACCATAATTATAGATATCTGACAATAATCATTATAAAGAGTCTAATCACAAAAATATAGAAATCTAGTTTTAGCATCCATTTTAAGTCAGCAGAAGTACATTATAGATTTGGAAATCTTCATAACAATCTATTATGCCATCTAAGTTAACAAGTAGAGTACTCACTATTAATTCCATAAACATTGCGCCAGAAGTCAACACTGTCACTGTATCTGTCTGTATGCGTGACAGGGGCCATGTACAACTGGAGAAAAGTACAGCAGGATCAACACTTTTTTAAAAGACCAGAAAAGTGAAATCTTATTAAAAGATCAACTGAATCATTTAATTATTGAATCCACAATCACATTCAAGCAATTCTAGGATTCATGCATAATGAATAAATCCAATTTTGAAGCCATAATAGGTCAGGCTTCTAAAGACAAGATAAACTTCTAGAAGTATTTCCTTTAGTATAAATAAACAATAAACTATATAATATTTAAGCCAAAATAAATAGTGATACCGATGCACTTGAAGGAAGAATAAGACCACCAGGTTTGAGCCAGCGATCTCTAGCATTAATAACACTTCCAAGCATACTCTACAAGAATACAAAAATCTTCAAACCAATAAATATCATAAAAAAGGTGATTTACTGTTAGAAGCTAAGAAATCAAAGTTCATGTTGATGTCTAAGTATCATTTAGACAGGCAGACAAAAGACTTGGGTTGGAACTGAAGCAATCATCCATCCCCAACCCCAACTAAAAAATAAATAGGAAAAAGAATGATAGGAAAGAAGAATTCTAAATGACTTTTAATATTTTGGTTCTTCCACTCAAAATAAGACAGTATATCAATAAATCACAAGCATTGTTTTTAAATCTCCATAGATATAAGATGGTAACCACGGAGATATTATGCCTATACTTGTTCTTTAAAAATCTAACCACTAATGTGAAATCAAATAAAAACTTCCAAAGCTACCCTCCATTTATATATTATATTTTGGCCTTATCTAGTCAATGTAGCACTTAGTTTTTTCCCCATGACCAGCACTATTGTATTTGGTGCATTGGTAATATGGTAGGTGGCCTAATAACAAGTCTAGAATAGGCTTTGATACTATCTTAGTTTAATCCTTAGCTCAAAGCCACAAAACTGGTTTGTAACATGAGGGTTGCCCCCCATTTATATACTCTATTTTAACCTTATCTATAATCAATCTAGGACTATGTTTTTTTTAATAAAAATAATATTCTCCTAGCAGTACAAATCATAATCAACTATCAGTCAGACAATTCTGCTTAATGCTTGAAACCTGAATGAATCTCCTAAAATTAAAGCTTAATCACCAACAATATGGTATTATAAACAATCTCAAAACAAATCCTACGTCATTAGTATTGATCACTAATATGCCAACTACCACAGTACAATTACTTGTCAACTATGTTTGCTCTCCAAAAATGTGTTTGTGTTTGTCTGTGTGTGTGGGTCAAAAGAGCTGCAGATGTTTGGTTCCGTTGATGCATTATTGCATAGTTAAAAATCATTGACTAAATATAATAAGAATATCAAGTTCAGAGAAAAAGCAAATTTGGTTTATCTGTTTTGTCATACAGAATCCATATCTTCTAAATAAAGCTTAACAATAATCATGTGGTCTAGCAAATTACATAATTTTACATTTTTTGTTTCCCACAATTCCAACCATCAAATGACAATCTCTCTTTTGCTTTAGCCAATTTTCCGAACATCTGAGAAGACATTTTTGACTTCTACTTTGTGTAAAAAATAGAAATAAGGCCTGCCAAATTTATCTTTTCAAAAAAAGCAGTGATATAAAATTAGTTTTTTTTCTTAATACCAATTCATTTAAGTTATTTAACCTATCAGTTTCTTTGAAAGTTAATTTATTGTTTGGCTCAGTTGATCACATGAAAATTTGATTTAGCTTTCAACATTAAAAAATATAATGTAATCGATCAATTAGAAAATCCTAATAAGCACCTCATATAGAAGCATATAGCCCATCCATTCAGAAACTATAACATCCACCTCTTCATCAATTTCAACATCCTGCAAAAGCATAATTTAAGGTGAATATAAAATTATACAGCTTGTTCTTACTAATGAATATAAAGTTCGAAAAGGGAAAACTATACAAATTTCAAAGTATTATTTGCTAAAGGCCAAAGAATGATATAAATAATGAACCTAAAAAAATATTAGAGTGATGTTTTGTTAAAAGATAAAAAAATAGAAAAACTAAAGTGAGAGAAGTAGATTTATCTAATACAAACCTTGGGAGAACCACAACAAAACAAGCCAGACAATAATAGCAATTGTGGTAAAAAATATGGTGATAAAAAAGGGAGAACACAGGGCCCCACATATTACATATTGTGTGGGATGGTGGTAAAAATATGGTGAAAAGGAAAAGCCAAGCAACTTACAATGGCTATACATAATCACAATCACCACATCATACTTTTAGCGTGGGATGTTGTCAAGGCCCCACATTACATTTTCTCAGCATTACATATAGTTAAGGGGGATCTAAGGTTCAATAATCTCTAAATCTTTGGTTTTTAACCAGGCTAAATGAAGTCATGCAATCCATGTAAATGACCTCATCTAGTCGTATAACTCTTGGTTGTTGTTGGTTGGGCTACTGTACATCCAGCACCCCTATCCTTGAAATAGAATTGTGTTATCTCTAAACTAAATTTGAAATTTTAAAAAGAGAATTTGTACTCTCAACAGTTTAATTAAACTAATGAAGGTCTAATCCAATTTCTCTTAAATAATATTTGTGACTATAAAACTCTTCAACAAAAGATTAAAAACTTCTCACTGCCTTCTATTTTTTTCCCAATCGTTAGTGGATTGGTGTTGACTGATAAGTGGCAATCTTTTATTGACATGTGCTAGTAATTTAATTACGTGACAAACCCTAATTTCTATGATTTAAAAGTGGAATGTTTATTCACCAACCAAAGACAGTCTATATAAATCACATTTAGATCACAAAATTGGGGTTTTCACGTCATTAAATTAATGGCACATGTCAATCAACATTTGCCCCTAACGGTCAATGTCAATCCACTTAAAAATCTGAACACAATGTCATGAATTACCAATTAAAAATAAGGAGCAAAATGTAAAAAATTATTAAAGTAGGGGGACAGTGTAATTAAGCCAATAATAAAACATAACATATATTCTATTTAATAATATAATATTCTTTATACATAAAATAGAACAGTTATAAATTGTTTATTAATAGTTAGCATATTTTATAAGCAACTTAACTAGAAGGCTTATAAAACAAAATTATTCATTATAAATTAGTTTGCGAAGCCTTTATTATAGAACAATGGCAATGAAGCAATTGAAGAGCTAAATAAAGAACATATTACATTTATGGTCCCTGTAAGTTGTTGCATTTTTAGTTTTAATCCCTGTAGGTTGTTTTTTTCATTTTTAGTCTCTATAATTCATTCTCTATACATATACTAGAATAGCTATAAATTTTTTATTAATGGTTAACGTATTTTATAAGCAACTTAACTAGAAGACGTATAAAACAAAATTATTAGTTATATACATTGGTATCCATGACAGATAGTGGTCCATAAGCAAATAAAAAACCTTTACGAAAATATAACGGATGTTATAACAGGTTATGGCAGAAGCATAACAGTGAAAATATATATATATTTACATACATACATATACATGAATAAAAAATGCAGAATTATAATTCAAATGCATTAATAATTAAAGATAAACATAAAATAAATAATAGTACAACTTTAAAACTTCAAATATCAATAAAATGATAGCAAATAACAATTTTAAAGTTCAAGAAACCAATAATGAAATGATTAACAACTAAGTGAACTAACAAATAACTAAACCAAGCATAAGTTAACACAAAACATAATATAAATGTCCTAATATTCTAATCCCCTTTGAGATAGAAACAAGGAAAATATTCTCACTTTGAATTTGAGAGAAAAAATTAGGAGGGAGCAGTTCAGGTTCAGGGAGGCATGTAGCAGACCAGCAAGGTTGCAATAATGACGGCAGTAGAGGGTGCAACGGCGGAAGCTATGGTGGTGAAATGGTCCTGGGGTGGAGAGATACAGGGAAAATATTCTCATTTTGAATTTGAGAAAAAAAATTAGGAGGGAGCAGTTCAGGATCCGGGAGCCATGCAGCAGTTCAGGGAGGTTGCGATGACAACCAAGACAGAGGGTGCAAAGATTGAGGCTATGGTGGTGAAACAGTCCTGGGGTGGAGATAGCAAAAACCCTGGGTGTAGCAAAATGGGCCCAAACAGACTTAAAACAAAGGAAGTGGGTCTAGGTGAGGTTGCACGACCCACAAACCATAAAAACACCACCACCCCATAATTTACATGTTCTCGGCATCGCGCCACAACAGCCATTGTGGGCGTGACGACCCACGATGGAGAACCCGATTTGCCACCGTGATGCCATGGTGCTGTCATCTCAGACTTTTGATAACATTAGTTATATGACTTTTTGAAATCTTTATCTTAGAACAATGGCAATGAAGCCGTTAAAGAGCTAAATAAAGAACAAAGTATGTCTATGGTCCCTGTAAGTTGCTTCATTTTTAGTTTTAGTCCCTATAAGTTATTTTTTTCATTTTTAATCCCTTTAATCAATGTTTTCATGTTTGGTCCATGAAGCACTTTAGATAGTGCTTTTAAATTCATAAGTGTTCTCTAAAAGACATTCTGGAAGAAGGTAATAGAAAGGAGAGTTAGGATGATGTGAACTGGAAGACAGCAATGAAAAGAGATAGGAACAATTGAAAGGTGTTGATACAGTAGGGAGGCCAGGGTTGGGCTTCGGAAGGGAAAAAGTTACAAGTATTTAAATAGTAAAATTAGTTTTGGAAAGAGGATCAACACCTTCTTAAGAGAAAAGACCAAAAAAGAAATTTAAACTTATTACTAAAATATAATAAAAATTAATTTAAAGTAATAATTAGATACATGTATGCATATTGTATTGAAACTTTCAAAAGGAATTCAAAATTAAACTATGAATTTAAACAATATAACAAAACTAAGTTTACGCTGGACATACGATAAATTTACCAAGTAATATGCTATGTAACATGATGCAGCCATACACAAACTGAAGTGTACTGTGAACTAGGTAACTATCGTATAAGGTATAGCATCAGTGAAAAATTGAAAAGCGTATATTGATCAAAGGAACCTACCTCAACTCGTCCATGCAATACAACAACAACATCAGACAAGTTATTTGCCTTCACAACTTCATTTGCCTGCTTGCAAAAGAAAATAACTAGGTGAAAAACCAAGTAGTCAAGGTAAAAAAAGTGCTAACTAACATTAGACAACTTATTCACAATTCACAGCCTCAACCTTTAAACCTATAGAACAACAACATAAGAATTCAACTCTTTGCTTTCTACATCCCAAAAAAAGAAGCAAGATGAAATTAAACAGAACAAGAAATGAAAAATAGAATATGTAGACATACATACAATCAATCTACAACTGGTATTAAAAAATTTAAAATATTGAGCAAAGCATATGATTCACTAAGCAAAAAAAAACTGTACAAATTACAATGCTTTATAGATATGGGAAACAGAAAAGACATAACAAAGATTCTTGAATTCCTTCAAAGAGCAACTGATCATGATGGTTGACACCATCATTCATATTTTCAAGGAAAGAGACAATATTAAAAAATTTAACTATTATATTTCACAACCTCAGGAAAAATGATGCAGGAGAAAGGGGATCAATTAAGTTAAACATTGGGTTGCTATTTGATCAATTGTAGATCTGTACTCTTTATTCTACTATAAGTCATAATTAGAATTCCACAATAATGTTGCATAGCTATTGGAGATTACTTATACACTATGAGCTACTAATCCTACAGTAGCATGAATTGTACTCGTACTCATACACATGATACAATAACCTGAATATTGTAATCATGTTATATTTTAAACAAACACTGGATAAGATAATATTACACAATCCATCGGTTTATAATTATGTAGCCATTAAGAACTTAATCTAGCATGAACACCAATCACATATACCTTAACTTAGTCTACCTAGCAACCTACTATACAATGTTATTCTATTTGGTTTTCAGATCAGGGCCTTAGATTGTGTGCTTTTGAAAAAAGAAATATTGTGGCTTCTAATGTCATAGATAAGATATATCTAAAAAGTTCCAAAATGAAAGACCACATTTTTGTAAAGGTGCTGCCATTGACACAAATAGAAATTTGAGTGTTTTTTAATTAAAAACTTACACCAAAAGTAATTGAAACTCATACAAATGAAAACTATGAACATTGACAATTACCTGCAAGGCAATTTCACTGGCATCAATTGCATACACCTGGCAAGACAAACATCCCACTACATCATCCATGTCAAATGCTTAAATTATGAGGAAAAAATTAAGTTTGAGATAAGTAAATTAAAAGCTTAAACAAAAGAACAAGATTCAAAGAATACAGTAATATATATTATCAGGGTTTTAGATAGCAGTCTATAGCACCATAATAGCAGTGCAGCAATGCAGAGAGGCCCCTGTCCACTACAGGTGCAACCATAGCAGAGCAGTTTAGTGTAGCAGCTGTAGCTAACAACATAACAGGCAGGAAGCAGCCATAGTTGGCAGTATAGCAGCATGTGTTGATTCAAAAAAATCTCTCTGAATAGAGACATTAGGGGCTTTACTGTGTGTAATATATATATAGAGAGAGAGAGAGAAAGAGAGAGATAGGACAACCTACGTAAGAAAAAGTTACGATAAAAAATGAGAAAACATAATAATAACAATAGGATTCTAATAAACGGTTCAGATTAAATTATTAATTAAACAAATTCATGTGATTTTCTCATACTATAACCTTTCCCATAAACTCAGCTGCAAGGTCACTACCACTTCCACCCCACCACCACCACCGTTGGTACCTCTGTCCCTCGCCGCCACAACCACAATCACAACCGCCAAGCACCTACCAAACTTGCATCATCCCCTTCCCTTTTGTGACTCGCAAGAAGGGTTCTACACGGTGACATGCCACCCCAAGAACCTGGAGCACATCCTCCGAACCCGGTTCAACAACTACCCGAAAGGCCCTAAGTGGCAGACCACGATCTAGGACCTCTTAGGCGAAGGCATCTTCAACAACAACGGAGACACTTGGCTCATGCAATGCAAAACCACAACTCTTGAGTTCACTACGCGGACTCAAACAAGCCATGTCTCGTTGGGTTAATCAATCCATTAAGAATTGTTTATGGTGCATTATGGACAAAGTAGCCAAAGATACCGTCTTTGTTGATTTGCAAGACCTTCTTCGCAGGTTGACTTTTGATAATATTTGTGGACTCACCTTCGGCAAAGGCCTTGAAACTCTTTCATCTCAGCTTCCCGAAAACCAGTTCGCGCTTGCGTTTGACACTGCCATCGAAGCCACCATTCACAGGTTCCTCTACCCTAGTCTAGTCTGGACGTTCTAGAAGCTTCTATGCATCAAATCTAAGAAGAGGTTAAAGGAGAGTCTCTGAGTGGTGGAAACCTACATGAATGATGTCGTTGCAGATCGCAGAAAAGCACCGTGTGACAACTTGCTCTCTTGTTTCATGAAGTGCGACGCCGCCAACAACCCCTTCTCCTTCACCGTGCTCTAGTGCATTGTCCTTAACTTCATCCTCACCACTGGTCACCCTCACCTGCCAACCACCCTTGCATCGTGCAAAAAATCTTAAACGTGCCTAGCGGTTGTGGTTGTGGCGACAAGGGGCGGAGATACCAACGGTGGTGGTGGTGGAGTGGAAGGTGGCGACCTTGTAGTGAATTCGACAAGGTGGCAAGAGAGCGGCATGTTAAGTATTTATGGGAAAGGTTAAAGTGTGAGAGAATTATGTGAACTTGTTTAATTAACAATTTAATCTGAATCGTTTATTAAAATCCTATGATTATTATTATGTTTTCTCATTTCTCACCGTAACCTTTTTTTCTCACCTCTCCCTCTCTCTCTCTCTCTCATGTTAAGTATTTATGGGAAAGGTTAAAATGTGAGAGAATTATGTGAACTTGTTTAATTAACAATTTAATCTGAACTGTTTATTAAAATCCTATGATTATTATTATGTTTTCTCACCGTAACCTCCCTCCCTCCCTCCCTCTCTCTCTCTCTCTCTCTCTCTATATATATATATATATATATAATATAGATAAACTATATAAAATATTTCAAAATAGCAGCCTAGTGGCTATCCCATTATGATTATACACTATATTGCTATAGCATTTTAGGAGCTGTCTGCTACAAACCTTTGTTAGGGATTTAAAACATTGTATGTTATTATTAATCTCAAAGAGAGAAAGCACCTAAGATTTTTCACAGTCCAAGAATACATAAAACTGATGTTGTGAAAAACAAATGAATAAATAAAGGGCCTAAAGAAACCCATTCCCGATGCATCCACCATCTCTTGATTATGTAATAGAAAAAGGGGTGCAAAAGTTTAATAAAATTTCAATATAAAGTATAAACCTTAATTGAAACAACAAACTTAATAAACGTAGAAAATGGAGTGAAATACCATTTTGGTCCCCAAAAATTGAAGTGACGACATCCAGGTCCTTCAAAGATTTTTTTAAGGCATCCTTGAATTTTTCAGCCATTTGCACATAGGTTGTTACTAACGGCGTTAGGCAATTGCATAGTTAACAATAATTGTTGTGCTTTCTCATACATGGTAATCCAACTGCTTACGCGATACTCACTTTAATACTTTAATATGCATTGAGTTCATTCTATAAGCATTGACTTGAATATAGAAAAAGCTTGAGATACATTCTCAACTTAGAACTTCTTATTAATAGAGATGCAATACAATCTAGAAAAATCAGAGTAGTGAATACAACTACCACCAATCTCTGACATACAACAATAAATGAAACAGAATATACCTCAACTAACAACTAATAACCAAATACAATATTAATTTAACACTCCCCCTCAAGCTGGAGCATATAAATCATATGTTCCAAGCTTGGAAATCAAGTATTCAACCCGAGGACCCTTCAAGGGTTTGGTTAATAGATCTGCAAGTTGATCATTGGAACTAACAAATTCGGTCCTAATTTTCTTGGACAACACATTTTCCCTTACAAAGTGACAATCAATTTCAATGTGCTTAGTCCTTTCATGGAATACCGGATTTGGAAGCAATGTGGAAAGCTGTCTGATTATCACAATAAAGTTGCATTGGAGAAAATTCACAAAACTTCAATTCTTGTATGAGTTGCTTAACCCACACCAACTCACAACTGCAAGAGCCATAGATCTATATTCAGCTTCTGCACTCGATCGAGCAACAGTCTTCTGTTTCTTACTCTTCCATGAGATAAGATTACCACCAAGGTACATACAATACCTAGTAGTAGAGCGTCGATCTGTATCGGATTCAGCCCAATTAGCATCACAGTATCCCACAATTTGGCTATTTTCTTTATCTTCGAACAACAAACCCGCGTCTGGAGCTTTTTTTATGTATCTGAGAATACGCATTACTCAATTCCAATGATCCACACAAGGTGAATTCATGAATCGACTCAACTCCAACTACAAAGGAAATATCTGGCCTCGTAATAGTGAGATATATGAGCTTCCCAACCAGCCTTCTATACTTTTTTGGATCTGAGTATAAGTCTCCTATATCAGCCACTAACTTCTTGTATGGGTCTATAGGACTATTGACTAGCTTACAATCAGACATTTTTGTTTCCTCCAGAAGATTCAAGGCATACTTTCTCTGGGAAACTACAATGCCTTCTTTGGATTGAGCTACTTCTATTCCCAGAAAATATTTCAGATGACCAAGATCTTTTGTTTGAAAGTGATTGCATAAGTATTGCTTTAGTTAAGATATTGTGACTTCATCATTTCCTGTAATGACAATGTCATCGACATAAACAACTAAATAAACACATTTGCCAACAGATTTATGATAGTAGAAGACACAGTGATCTGCTTTACTCCTTTTCATTCCAAAACCTTGGACAACATTGCTGAATTTTCCAAACCAAGCTCTTGGCGACTGTTTAAGACCATAGAGAGATCGCCTGAGTTTACACACTAGACCAGACTCCCCTGTGCAACAAAACCAGGAGGTTGCTCCATGTAAATCTCCTCATCTAACTCACCATGAAGGAATGCATTTTTAACGTCCATCTGATACAGGAGCCAATGGCGAATAGCTGCCATGGCAAGAAGAAGACGAATAGTAGTGATCTTGGCCACAGGGAAGAAAGTGTCTCCATAATCAAGTCCATAGATCTGAGTGTAACCTTTGGCTACCAAACGAGCTTTAAGGCGTTCAATTTCATCATTTTGACCTACTTTAATAGCATAGATCCATCTACAACCAACAGCTTTCTTCCCAGGAGGAAGATGAACCAATTCCCACGTACCATTGTGATCAAGGGCCTGCATTTCATCAATCATGGCTTGTCGTCATCCAGGGTGATCAAGTGCTTCACAAACATTTTTTGGAATAGTGATGGACGATAAGGAATTTATAAAGGAACAACAAGATGGAGACAGACGATGATAACTCAAAAAATTGTAAATAGGATGAGGGTTTCGAGAAGAGCGAATACCTTTTCGAAGGGCAACAGGCCAACCTGAGTTGTCATCAGCCATAGAAGGAGAATTAGGAGTTGTTGTACAAGAAACAGATGGAGAGGGACATGAGCCACAAGAGTCATCAGGAATGATAGGGTTGCTTCAGTGTCATGCCATGAGGAGGAGCTGAGGGAGAATGATCAGTTTCAGAGAAGTTAGGCATTGGACTAATATTGGTATGGTCAGATTGATAAGACATGTCTGGAGAAATGACAATCTCTGGACTCGAGGAGGAAGTGGGCAAAACCTCTTGGATAGAAATGGAGTTAGATGTGGAGGATGAGAAGAAGGGTGAATCTTCAAAGAAGGTAACATTAGAAGACATGTAATACTTCTTGTTATGAGGAGAATAACATTTGTATCCTTTTTTAAGGCGGGAGTATCCCAGGAAAACACACTTGATCAACTTAGCTGACAATTTATTGAGACCTGGAGACATATCATGAACAAAACAAGTACAACCAAATACACGAGGTAAAACATGATACAAAGGTTTAGCTGAAAATAGGATGGAATAAAGAATTTGATTATCAAGAGAGGAAGAGGGCATCCTATTGATAAGATAGGAGGCAGAAAGAATCGCATCTCCCCAATGATGTAATGGAACTTTTGCATTAATCATTAAGGAGCGAGCTGTTTCAACAAGGTGGCGATTCTTCCTTTCGGCTATCCCATTCTGTTGAGGAGTGTGGGAACAAGTGGACTGATGTAATATACCATGAGAGGACAAAAATGAAGAGAATTCAGAAGAAAAATATTCTTTTGTATTATCACTTCTGAAACATTTGATTATTTTACCAAACTGATTTTTTATTTCATGGAAGAAGGACATAAATATGGATAGACGCTCAGACCTTTCTTTCATTAAATAGAGTCACGTACACCGAGAATATTCATCAATAAAGGTGACAAAATATTTAAACCCAAAAGAAATAATTCGACTAGGACCCCAAATATCTGAATGAACAGTAAAGAAGGCTGAATTACTTCTTGATTTATCTTTACTTGAAAAGGAAGACCTAATATGTTTGCCTAATTGACAAGTTTTACATTCTAAAGTTTGGATTTTCTGGATACTAGGAGTCATTATCTCTAATTTGGCAAGACTAGGATGTCCAAACCGATCATGCAACAATTTATGAGAAATGGATGCCAGACAAGACACTGAAGAGCTTGATTCCAAGTAATAGAGGCCTCGTGATTCATGTCCTGCGCCAATCTGCCTGCCCATACCACGGTCTTGAATGACAAATGAGTCAGAATTAAATGTAACGGAACAATTTAAGGATTTAGTTAATTGACTCAAGGAAAGTAAATTAGGATAAGAAGGAATATACAAAACAGAAGATAAATTTAAGGAGGGAGAAATAGAAATTGAACTCACTCCTTGAGCTGAAACCTTTGACCCATTGGCTAATGTGACAAGATGGGGAAATTTGGGAGGTGATAAAGATGAAAACAAAGAGTTATTACCAGAAATATGATTTGAAGCACCAGAGTCAACAATCCATAGGTTTTGACCTTCCACAGATTGAGAAATGCAAGCCGTTGAAATATTAGGTCCAGAAGAAGGACCAGCAAGACTGTTAGACTTCATCCTCAAATACTCTTGGTATCCTTGATATTCTTCTTCAGATAGTCTCTTCTCTTCCGGTTTCTCAGACCTTGATACATGAGCAAACTTGTCTGGAAAACCATGAGTGCATTGTGGACGATTACCTCTTCCACCACGACCTCTATTTCCACGTCCTCCTCTTCCTCTTGAAGATATCATAACAGAAGACTCCATATTACTGTCAAGAAAGGTACCCTCATTGCTTAAGGTAGGAACACGGAGAAGACGAGTAGTTAAGCTCTCCATAGAAGGAATATCTTGCCCAGTCAGAACTTAATCACGAATGTGATTGAATGTCGGGTTCATACCACGAAGAATCATAACATATAGAGATTATCTGCAGCGGCTTGAGCTTCGAAAACATAAGTCACCATATCTGAATCATTTTGTTTTAAGGAGGCTAGCTTTTGAATACAATCAAACAAGCGTTGGATGTCATTAGAGTAGATGTCTTGGGCTTTCTTCCAAAACGAATAACAAGATTTGAATGCTTTGAGGTTCCTCAATATCTTAGGTTCCACTGACTGTCGTAGAAGAGCGCAAAGCTAAAAGTCAAGTTTCTTCCACTGAGCTTTTTGTTCAGTTGATCCCCTAATATCTACCTTTTCTAAATGATCATGGTGTCCTTGACCAAGGAACCAAAGTTCCACAGAATCAGCCCAAGATAAATAATTTTTACCATTGAACTTTTTTGTTGTGATAACGGCAGATGTCATTAGAGTAGATGTCTTGGGCTTTCTTCCAAAACGAATAACAGGATTTGAATGCTCTAAGGTTCCTCAATATCTTAGGTTCCACTGACTGCCATAGAAGAGCGCAAAGCTAAAAGTCAAGTTTCTTCCACTGAGCTTTCTGTTCAGTTGATCCCTTAATATCAACCTTTTCTAAATGATCATGGTGTCCTTGACCAAGGAACCAAAGTTCCACAGAATCAGCCCAAGATAAATAATTTTTACCATTGAACATTTTAGTTGTGATAACGGCAGATCCAGAAATAGGGAGAATGGGACCAGAGTTGACTGAGATAGAAGAAGACATTATCCAGATCTGAAAAAGAGAAAAACTAGAGACTCAAGAGAGAGATTTGATTTAAATCCACTAAATCTTGCTCAAAGTGAACCACACAGGTCAACAATGGCTCCAGAAGGCTCTGACGAGTCAGACGGCACCGAAACGACTGCGAACAGAGACTGTTTCGCCGGCGCGTGGAGCTCAAGCGCTTGCTGTTTGGCGGGACTGGGGCGGCGCGTGCAGGCACGTGGAGCGCCGTATGGAAGAGCGATTTACACATGGAGCGTCGAGGCGCACCTGGATCTGTACTCGTCGGAGAAGGCGGCGGACGGCGGCGACAGTGGCAAACAACCAACTGTGTGACTCTAGACTTTAAAGAGCAGGGTCGAACCCGCTCTAATACCAACTTGAATATAGAAAAAGCTTGAGATACATTCTCAGCTTAGAACCTCTTATTAATAGAGATGCAATACAATCTAGAAAAATCAGAGTAGTGAATACAACTACCACCAACCTCTGACATACAACAATAAATGAAACAGAATATACCTCAACTAACATCTAATAACCAAATACAATATTAATTTAACACATTGATTATCATGATAAACGCAAACGCTTCAGTAATAAGTGACATTGAATATTGCTTCTCCGTAATTAGGAATTAGGATGTTACTGATAGCAAATAAAGGTTGGGTGAAGAACACTAGGACATAACATAGTATCCTTCACTTGCTACACACATTTCACTACACATTCACTGTCATTCTCACTTTAGTTTTTTTCAACCCCAATCATCGTTGTTAACTTGAACTTATATTTCAAAGTAGATAAACATGTGATTCTCTTTCAGTTCCTTGCCTTCTATAGGGTTGAACTGCGAGCATAACCATAACCACAACAATTCATCATTTTAGGCACAGTAGATATTGTTATCCTCTACTCTGCTCACCCGGTATAAATTCATTAATTACAACTTAAAAACCCACAGTTTCTCATTTGGTTCAACGAGAGTTTTTTGCAACTCATTAAAGTTAATGTCTTTCAAGTCCATTCACATTGTTGTCAGTTCTCAAAGAGAGATCTAGACATTTTAACCAGTGCCAAGCTTTATTCTCCTCCGCAAGCCACACCACCAAACCTCAATCATTGTGTCCGTGATTGAATTTGTCCAATTTTGCAGTGGAATCCCAAATTTGTTACTATTTTTGTTGCATTTGTGGAGCACAACGCCATTGAAAGCAGGTCTTCAAGATTCATATCTACAAACAAAGATGAAAAGAGTCACCTCCCAACCATACTGTTCAACACCCAATCTCCTCTATCATTGTCAGAATTAGCTTCACACACAAACCACATTATCACTTTATACCGGTTAGCGGCAATAGCTGATTATGGGCATGTGCTGGAACGGAAAATGAAAGAATTGTGTCATCGCCGAGCTATGCCAACAAAACCGCCATATAAATAACCCAACTTGATTCTCTCAAATCTGTTTTCTTTTGTTTTTTTCTCCTTTAAATTTAATTTTCCCTTTTGTTGAATTTTTTTTCTTCAGATTTGTGCTATATTTTATTTTTGAATATTTGGGTTGTTTCTTCATTGCCACCACTTGTGATGTCGTTGCTGCTGGAACCCAATTTGTAGTGCCACCACGTCTTGCAGTGAACCAAAGCCTTAGCTTGTCCCCAATTTTAAAATGAATAATAATTTGCAAACACATCCTAAATGTGTTGTATTCCAATTGGTGGATGTTTATTCGAGATCCAAGGTTTGTGAAATGGTGAAAATTGGTGCTAAAATGGGTCTAAGTGTCGAACTTGGGCATTCAATGATGGGAACTACAATGCCTTTCAATTGGGCATCCAATGATGGGAACTACAATGCCTTTCAAACTTCCCCGAGGTCATTTTGATGAACAAGCTTTCAAGGTAATTTTGTATGTTCCTAATGTTTACTTTTTATTTTCTGAGGGTTAAAAACTACTGCAAATGCTTTTTTAATTTAAAATAATTAAATAAAAGAAAAATTGGGTGTCACGTAAGTTGTTTGATTGCCATGTATAAGAGAAAGAAACTACCAGCACAGCAATTAACTATTGACTATGTAGTTGTATAACATCGTTAGTAACGGAGGGACCTATGTACAAACGGTAGAAAAAATTCAAATATCTGGATGCCTCTAAAAATATTTCAAAGACTTGAATGACACCGCTTCAATCTTCGAGGACCAAAAAATGGTGTTTCACCCGCAAAATATGCAAGATCTAAACTAATCAAGATGACAAAGAATTTTGAAGTAATAATTTTGTTTTATTTAAAATAAAAACATCTACGAACAATATAACATTTCATGTGAGTTAGAAACCAAGGGTTTAAAGAAAATATTAACAATTTTGCCTTTATTTAAACAAAAAGTATATTCCATTATTAAAAATATTTAATAACATTTTTTCCATATTAACTAAAATGATATAGGAATGTTATTTCAAAAGAAAATACCCGCTTTGCACCAGCCTGAGCACAAAATATAGAAAGGATTCCTGTACCGCATCCAACATCAACCACAACCTGAAAGCAGATGGTTAAGGAGAAGGATGAATAGAAAAAGCCATGAGAAATGTCAATCCAAAAGAAATTAACAAAACAAAGCAAATTATACATGAGATATCAATGATAAATCTGCATCCAAGACATGATATATGTAAATGTAGCACAGGTATCAATCATTTTGACCGTACAATAACACAACCCCCGACATGAAGCCCTCCACAAGGGTATAGTCAGCCACTTACTGACCAACTTTAGTTGAACAAAGTACTCTCTCTTTAGGCCAAGAGTTGTAATAATATTAATAATTAAATTAAATATAAAACGGAGCCATCATATTTTTGCAATTATATTGATCACTGATTTATCATATTGCAAGAACTCCAAATCACATGTAAATTTTGAGTTAATTTTAATACAATAGCATCATACAATTAGCAGCCTGGTTTTAAATCACAGTCACAATCCTTGACAAGCAATAACTAGAAGGGAGGAATATCGGGGATCTGTAATAGAAGCAATTTTGTTGCTAACTTTCAAAATTACTAGAAATGTGATTAGAGGCACCATAATCAATTACCCATGGATCAAGATTATCCACAAATTGAAAAAGGCATGCAGTTGTGACATCAGGAGTTGAGGATGATTGGGCTTCATTGTTTGTCTTCCACCTGAAATCCTGATATTCTTCCTCGAAACCTTATGCTAAGATTTTTCAGCTTTGGTAGTATTGGCTGTTTTTTCAAGAAATCCATGTAAAGAGTAACATGTTTCCTGGGAATGGCCTGTCCTCTCACATTAGGAACATTGAGGGCAACCACCTCTACCTCCTATTCCACCCCTATTTCCGCAACCTCTTCCACGAGAGACTGCCATGGCAGAAGATTCAGTAGTCTCAACTGTCTTTTCTCCATTTGCCAAAGTAGGAACACGAAGAAGTCTTGTAACCATGTTGTCCATTGAAGGCATTTGATTTCCTACCAGAATTTGATCTCTAACATGATCAAAATTTGAGTGGAGGCTTTGCAGAATCAACACCATGTAGAATCTGTCCAGTTTTTCTTCATTTCCTCCTCTAAATAATTCGGCCATCAAAAAATATTTTAATCCCTCTACTGTACTCCAGCTTGACCAATATGAGAAACCATATCATGATTGGTTTGCTTAAAGGAAGCTACCTTTTGAGTTGAATCAAACAAACGTTGAATATCATCGGCAAAGATATCCTGGCCTTTCTTCCAGAAGAAGCAGCAAGTCTTGAATAAGCTGAGTATCTCTAAAATGTCTGGGACAATAGATTGCCATAAAATAGCACAAAGTTGGAAGTCAAGTTTCCGCCATTGAATTCTATTCTCAACTGAGATCTCCTCAGCTTCATTTAGTAGATGGTCATGATACTCAACCAAGAAACCAAAGTTCTACAAATGCAAAGCGTGAGGAGTAGTTTTTCAAGTTCAGTTTTTGAGTTGTAATAGAGGGATTTCCCTTTATCGAAAAAACAGTGGAAGAAGGATTTGTCATTTGTTGTTGTAACGAGATGATCAGATAGAAGAGAGAAACAATAGGGACTAGTAACTTTTATGAGAAAGGAACGGGGTACAGAGATGAAAAATATTCAAACTCAAACCTGGCAGCCAAATAAGGTCAGAACGGAAGGTGGAGGTCTAAAATGGACTAGGCAAGGCCTGGCAACCCAACTGATGCAGTTGTTGTGGAGAACAGCAATAGAATGCCGTGCAAGAGCACGTGGAGGCTTCTTAGCCTCTGATACTCCAGGTAGGTTGCACTCAAGGAGGTGCACCTAATAGTGAGGTTTGTCGGATATAGGTCGTCACCAGCAGCAGACAGTGGCTAGAGGCAACAGTAGAAATCTGACTATCACCGAAAGCATGCAGAGTGGGACTGAGTCCACTCTGATACCAAGTTGAATAACTTATGAGTGAAGAATTTGGTGAAAATTTGAATAATTCACTCAGCTGAGCTGTATATATATATATATATATATATAGAGAGAGAGAGAGAGAGAGAGAGAGACCAAAAAAAGGTCATGTTGCAGTACAGAATAGTAAAGAGGGGCAGACTTTTGCACCCTGCCTAGATGACTGCAGTAGGAAAATAAATGGTAGACAAGACATAAAACGAAATACACAAACATATAAATTAACAAGCTAATTTCAACAATAGCAAAGGGTGAGTTGCAGTGAGAATATTAAATTCAATTCGATAATATTTCTAATCTGAATAAAGTTTACTAAAGTAGGATTTCCATTCTATAGGAATTAAGATTCATCAAGTTGACCTACAAAGCATTAACTACTCCAAATACATTTCTGCCGAAGCACTGAATTCTCTCTCCCAATCCTTCCATAATCGTTTATACAGAGGCTGAAGTCTAGTTTTGACTACAGTTTTGCATTCATGTAAATGTAATGTAGGTATGATATTGGGGTTAGGGTTCTACGAGTCCTATCTGCTACAGGCTACACAGGTTCAATCATCCAAGTTCATAATCTATTTATTATTAGTTTTAATTATAATTCAATCACTGGACTAAAGTTATTTGAGAATTACTCCTTGTTACGATATAATACCCTAAACATGTTGCATTAATTCGAAAGAGTTTTTATCCAAACAAAAAACGGTGTGATTTATTTGTTTTGCATCAACAAATAGAAGTGAGCAAAAAAGAAAAAAAGCAAACCAAAATATATTAAACTAGAATTGGAGATTGTTGTGAGAAAAATTACTTTGCCTGCAATATAACTCTGATGCTGCATGATGGCTTCCCTATAGGTTTCGGTACGCACACGATCCTGCAGGAGGCGAAAGTCAGAATTGGTAAAAATGCGAAGGAAAAGGAATGCAAATTGAGAGAGAAACCTTGATCATCTCTTGGTGGATGCCAAGGTGGGAGTAGGAATGAAAATAGGCCATGTCGAAATCAGTGCAAGGGGGCCGATGAGGTTGCTGCGCCTGTTGGTCATAAACCCTAAGGGAGTGTGCGGAGGAGGAAGCACGTGACCTGCGAGTGCCGCGACGGACTCGCTCTCGGTGAGTGTGACCCATCATCCCCGACCCAGCTGCTGCCGCCGCCTGATGGTAGCCGTTACTATCATTCTCTCTCGGAAACATCTTTACTTTACCCTTCTACCAACACTCAACTCACCTGCCTATAATATAACACTTTAATGGTCAGTAGTTACAGTTGTTTTCTGTAAGTAAAAATGTTTTATTCCATGCTTCACTCACAATCACATCTTCACACCCCAGAGTTTAATTCAAAAATATTATAATCTACGTTATAATTTATTTTCTAGATTTACAACCTGTTTGAAAAAATTATTTGCATTTTATTATATTTTAATATTTTTCTTTCAACTGTTTTTATATTTTTTATTTTATAAAAGCTAGTCTTTTTGTTATATTTAAATAAAATTAATTATTTTTATATTATTTTTCAATAAATTTACTCAAATATCGATTATTGAAGTAATATAATTTTTTAAATCAACAAAAACTTACTATAAAATATTAATTATATATTGTTATGCAAATTGGTATAGATTAATGTACACAACCATAAGAAATTGGACTAACATGCAATGAGAACATGTATGATATTTGCATCCTCATCTTTACTTTCAAAACATATCCCCATCTTTGTTTCCATATCCAAGGGTATGAGATTTATGCCTCATATCCCATTCTTGTCGGGTATTAAGTATACACATACTCGTTTTATACCTACAAAAAAGTTTATAATAATTGTTTAATAAAAAATAAATTGTTTGAATACAATGATATTAATTCAAAAATTATATAATAAATGTAAAGTTTGTAATTTGTGAACTAAATGTTAAATTCAAACCTTTCTTTTTTGTGTTTTTAGACAAATGTTAAACCTTTTTTGACATATTTTGTGAAGAAACATGATCTAAGGTTCATTTGATTTGAAAAGTGTATCTAGTAAATAAAGGGTAAGAGATTGAAATATTTTAGTAATTAAAAGGGGGGCAGATACAGGACGGGGTGGATACATATATCTTCATCTTAATGTCATTCTCGACTTAATAAATCAGGTATTTTTTGTACCTGTGTCTAGCCAAATTGGGAATTTCTCATCAACTTTAGGGTAGGGTAAGTTTGAGAATTATTTACAAGTACGAGTTTATTTATCATCCCTACTTATACTCACTATAAATTGAGTGGATCCACTCACTCCAAAAGTAAGTATAAGGCACTTGCTCTTAATCTTCAACCTTTATTTTCTAAAAATCTAATGTTAAGATTAGTTTTTTATTACAATCGTTAGATTTTAAATGAAAGTTGAAGAAATTCACTTACTTTAAGATTGAATTTAAGGAATTACTCTTTACTATCCCTATTTAGTTTATTAAATTATGATGGTTGTAATAATTAACCATTAAATTTTTAAAAAAATGAATGGTTAGGATGAAAAGTAAGTAGTTACTCTTTGAGTAAGTGAATCTTCTCTCTCTTTATCTATCTATTTATCTCTCTATATATATATATATAAATGTTAAACATATTTTGCGACTAAATTTCGGATGATTGACCTAAGTGAGTCATTTCTTAAAAATAATTACCTAAATGAGTTTGTTTTTTAAAAAAAAACTAAAGTGAGTCTGCTTTTAAGTTTGACTTAGTCAAATCGCAATTTCTACTTGCAGTTTGTATCATGTAGTTGTATGCCCATGTGACATCTGAGTTGATAGAAATGTTCTTTTAAAACTGTAATCTGTGATTACATTTTAATAATAGTAAAATACAACATCGATTATATGGTAATTTTCAAAGGACATATCTTGAGTTCTAGGTGTCTATGAAAAGCATGGAGAAAGTTTTACATTCTTAATTAGGAATTTGAGAGCCGATATGGCTTGGATAATGAGATAATATGATCCTAATAAAGAACACAACAATATGAACTATAACACTAACATAATGGAGTATATTGACCATAACTTGAGTTGTAGATATATGATTGATCCAAAATCAGTTTCCATGGAAATATTAAGAAATTATATACAACTTTTATGAAGAAATCAAGATTTAAAAAGATCAATAATCTAGACAAAATATGTATTCAAGTTAAAAATGTTGATCTGTCTAGACAAAATGATGTTGTTAGAATTTTTTGGTAATATCTTGAGCTACAAATCCAAATGACATTAAACTAGTTCCAAATTAACAAGGACATAATCTACATTTATTATGAAGACATAAAAAACAATTTATCAATTTGAAGGGTCAGATTACACTATTACAAAGCTTATCTCAAACATATTACAACAAAATTTATAAAAAAAAATATGGAGTACAAGGTTGTTAAAACCTCATATCAAAGTGTGATTACAAGACGATTTTCAAAGATTCTATCATCATTAGAATGCCCTCTTAGAGAAAATCATCAAGTGGAAGAAAATGCATTGAAAAATTTCATGATGCTGAAAACATATGGATTAGAATGGATCTCATAAGAGTTTAGGATGATTGTCAAATGAAAGATAAATAATGTAACTTTGTCTCCAAGTTATTGTGTCCACTATTTCCCAACGGCTAGTTCATCTCATATGGGATATATATTGATTAAACGTAGCTTCAAAACGCAAAGGATTAAGCATACACTTCAAAATCATTAATCAACTCCTCTCTGCCCAAGCTTAATGGAGAAATCATAAATGGAGTGAGATACAACTAGAGTTACAATAACTATCTAACCTATGGGTGTTGTTAGCTTGTTCTATCCTCTGAAACACCTTCTCTTTGTATGAAAACAATCTATATCCCAAATCACCCAAGAGGGTAAAAGTTTAGTTGAGAAACAAGAGATGGAGAAAAAGTCACTTGTACAAAAAACACTTGAGCTTATTGTTGTAAAAGAAGTGAGATTAAAACTTCCTCAATGAAAGCCCTTTTCTAGGGAGAGTTGTTATCTGTATAGTTGTATCCAAATTCCCAAATATTTTGTAATTCCTACAGACGTAAAGAATATTGGTATTAGCTCTCTCATGACCAAGAATAAGTCTCACGGTTAAGTTGTTCACTCCTAGCAAAGATCAAGGTATTGGTGTTGTGGTGTATGAAGGTGGTGGTAGCACTAGTAGGTGTTGTGTTTCAATAGAGAAGATTCTTTGTAGTGTTTTAAGAACCAAGAAAGATTGTAGTTTATTATTGTAGTTTATATCTCTAATAGGTTTCTGATGTGCTTAGTGAAAATCTCTCCAAGTTCAGATATTTAAATTAATTATTTTATGATAATATAAGTAATTTAAATGTAATAATTTTAAACTATCTTTATCTTAAAATTAAGAGTAAATTACATAGGTTTATTAAGGTTTACTTCTATTTTACTTAAATCTTTCTTTTTTGAATCCTATAGAAATTCTTCTTTTTTTTTATTTTCTTTACATCAAATGAAAGTAGACGAAAAAACAAAATTGGCTTCATTTTAAAATTTAAAAGTCCAAAATGAAAATTACTAAAAACATAAGAGACTAAAAAAGATATTTTAATCATGTTTTCGAAATTCAAACTAGTAATTGAGCTAATAAAAACAAGGATTCTGATCATAGTTAATTTGTTACTAATCTAATAATAATTAAATAATATATTTTTTAATTTCAACATTAAACAATGTCAAAAGAAAAAAGTGAGTCATAAAAGAGTAAAAAGGGATAACAACAAGAGAATTTCTTTCTGCACTCTAATAAGTTCTCCTTACACCTCCATAATTTCTCAAAATGCTAAAAAGCCTCTTAATGAAAATAATAAAAATTTAATTACCATGCATATTTTTCTTTTCTCTTTCATCTACACCTCTCTCTCATTTTGTATGTCTCTTCTTTTGCATTTCTCTCTTTAACTTCTCTTGCACGACTTCACTTTTTCTTCTCACTGAATAAGTGGTTTTCTCTTATTCTTCATGTGTTGTTGTTCATCTTCTTTGCATTTTCTTTGTTCTTCGTGGTTCAGCTTTATGTTTGCTTTGATCTTCGAGGTTCAACTTTGTGTTTATCTTCTCTCGGTACATTAGTTTTTTTTATAAGTCTGGACACCCTTGTTCGGACTGAGTCCGGAAACCCATGTCTGAATTTGTAAAAAATTTGCAATTTTTTTTTACAAATTCGGATACCCCTATTGCAAATTTTTTTACAAGTTCGAACACCTTTGTTCGGACTTGTAAAAAAATTTGCAAACTTTTTTTTACAAATCCGGACACCCCTATCCGGACTAAGACCGGAAACCCCTGTCCAGACTTGTAAAAAATTTGCAATTTTTTTTTTACAAATCCAGATACCCCTATCTAGACTGAGTTCGGAAACCCCTGTCCGGACTTGTAGAAAATTTGCAAATTTTTTTTACAAATCCGGACACCCCTATTTGGACTGAGTCCAGAAACCCTGTCCAGACTTGTAAAAAAAATTGCAAATTTTTTACTAGAATTAAATTTTCCTATCTTTATAAAGGTGTAGGAAGAAATTATAGAAATACAAAAAGAAATTATCTAACAACAAGCAAGACTCGATGGTTGCTAATGCTATCATGCTGGAAACAAAACTTACGATCATAACCAATCATTAAAAATAGGAAAAAGAACCAAAATTCATTTAAAAATAAGAAAAATAAGTGATAACTTCTAAAATATTATCTTCAAATTTATATACATGATAATTTATTAATAATTGACCGCATAAAGTTATCTTATATTATCAATTTAATACCATTAAACACTAAAAAAGTAACATAATATTAAAAATTAACCTTTAGGGTAAGTTTTAGCCTTTCAAATAAAAAGTAATCTTTAATCAACTGCTTTGAAATTGTCATTAAAAATTTAAATAAATCACATAATAAAAAATGTAGAACTGGCATGAACAATTTGTCCCTGTATTTATATTCAGTTTTACACCAGCTTTTTGCAAGTTCAGTTTTCAAGATGGTCCAATTCCAATATGGTTCTAACAACACAGGTATTATTTCTTGTTGGGTAACCAATCATCAAAAATAGGAAAACGAACCAAACCATTCATTAAAAAAAAAAATTTTTTATTTAACGCCTACCGATTTTTCATTTCTCACATATCGGTGGGAAAAATACCATTTTATTCTTTGTTTTTTCTTTTTTGACGATGCACTGCCGGAAAAGGAAAAAAATTTATAATTTTTTTTCTTCTCCGGCGATGTACTGCCAGAGAAGGAAAAAAAATTGTAAATTTTTTTTCTTCTCCGGTGATGCATTGCTGGAGAAGGAAAACAAATTGCAATTTTTTTCTTCTCCGACGATGCATTGCTGAAGAAGGACAAAAATAAAAAGATATTTATTACTCATAAATGTTATTAAAGTAACAGAAATTAAATGTTATTATTCTTAATTTAATTATAATAAAAAATTAAATTACTCATAAGTGTTTTTAGTCTCAAATTAATTATAAAAAAAATAATTAGAGTAATTAATGTCAGTATAATTATGGTAATAACAATTAGAGTAATTAGTGTCAATTTGAGTAATTAACGTTAATTATAGTAATTAAAATAAAAGTAGTTAGAGTAATTAACGTGTCAAGACTCAGTAATTAGAGTAATTAAACTCAAAATAATTATAGTAATTAACGTCATATATGAAAGTAATTAGAGTAATTTGCAAAAAAAATAAATTAAGAGAAGGTTTCGTAATAAATTTTAGATTTTATTTATTTTTATATTTTATCATATAAAATTTTAATAAAATGTTAAAAAATTATATTATAAATAAATTATATTACTAAAATATAAAATTTTATAAATATAATATAAATATTATATATAAATTTTCTAATTAAAATAATAAAATATAAAATTTTATTAGGAGAACCTTTTCTGTAATAAAATTTTATATTTTATTCGTTAAATAAATTTTTTAATTAATTTTTTCTTTATTCGAAAGTTTATTTCATAGAATAAGCTATTTTATTTTGAAATGTGAGTGAGTGAGGTTAATTTATTAGAGTAGGTGTTATGAGAGATAAGGCTAATTTATTATGGTAGGTGTTAGGATAGATAACTAGGTTAACATGTATTTTTGAGTTTTTAAAAAATTATTAAGATTGGTAGGTGTTAAGTGAAAAAAAGGTAGATGTGAAATGAAAATTTCTAAGAAAAAGTGATACATTCGATAACATAAAGTATTTTACACTATCATATCATTATAACTGATCATTTATGAAAAGATTGTTAACTTCTAAAATATTATCTTAAAATTTACATAAATGATCATTTATGATTAACTGAGAGGGTAAAGTTATCTTATATTGTCAATTTAATACCATTAAACACTAAAAAAGTAACATAATATTAAAAAAAACCTTTAGGGCATGTTTTAGCCTTTCGAATAAAAAATAATCTTTAATCAACTGCTTTGAAATTGTCAATAAAAATTTAAATAAAATCACATAATAAAAAATATAGAACTGGCATGAACAATTTGTTCCTGTATTTATATTCAGTTTTACACTAGATTTTTGCAGTTCAATTTTCAAGATGGGCCAATTCCAATATGGTTCTAACAACACAGCTATTACTTCTTGTTGGGCAATTATGATAAATAATATATATAGTTGATAAAAAAAAGATATAATGATGAAGTTCATGTAGTTGAATTACATGATGCAGAATAGTATTTACTTAATACTCTATATATAATTTATAGTTAGTCTACTGACATTCTTTTTAATCCATACGAATTATGTGTCAAACTTGTTTATAACTTCAACATTTTAATGTGTATAACTTCGACAATTTGGTGAAAACATCTGTCTAGTGGTTGGTTATACGACTAACATTTTAATGTGTTTAGTTTTTTTCTCTTCAAAATACTAGATTTGAAATTACGCTCTGGAGGCCACCATGCTGGTGTTGAAGGAGCTAGAACCGGCCGGCAGTGCAAAAACATGATTACATGTAAAAACCCTTCTCACGAGCTACAATTCATGAGTACTCACAAGTTATAACGTTCAAAACAGAAGCAAACAGATTTTCATTAGTTTAATTCGATGATGACGTTGTTCTTCCATGCGTTTCTTGTAAAAAACAAACATGTTTGGAAACAACTCCACTCAACTTGATTAAGCACAAACATGTTTAAAAGAGTAACTACGGCCATCCTTCAACTTGGCTAATGCTAATCTTAATAGGATCACACAGTGACTTCTGACAAAATAAAAGACACATACATTATGGTATAAATGCAAGAAAAAAAGAATCGATTTAATTTATAAATGACAAAGTTACTCATCTGATAAACCGAATTGCTCTAACTTATCTTAATTTAATCAATAACAGTGTAAGCACAGTGTCACCAAGTAATTTTGGAGCTTTCTTCAATTTTAAACCACTGATCAATTTGCAAGATTTCTTCAGATTTTGCTGTGTTAATTCCTTTCGAATGTTTCCATCTTAAAAGATCACTGACCTTCCTTGAAGTCAGATATTGTTGGTCCTAAATAATGGGTTGAAGCATTAAGATAGTTCTATAAGAAGTCAAGAGAGATCAATTAGATAATGGATATCCATGCAAGTTAATATTCATACAGGTAAAGAACAATATTTACGATACCATATTTATCTAATGAGAACAAAAGCATGGTTTAGAAATTTACCAGCAGTTGGAATTGTGGCAACGATCTCTCCAAACTTGAAGTGTTATTTCATCCTATAGAAATGCATTGACAATTGAAAGCCTAACCAAAAATACTGTTTCCATTACAGATAAAACTTTGATTTAAGATCAAAGCAAAAAGAAAGGAAAAAACTCAGAAAAATAAACTTTGAACGTCTGCCATTTACCATGACCCAATCCATACAATCTGATGCGAAGCTGATAAACTGAGTTCAGGTGTTTTGAAAACATGAGGGTAAGGAAACAGTACTTTTTCTTCCTCTATCTAACTCTACTTTTACAATAGCAACTGCACCAAAAAAATGAAGAGGAAGGAACTTGAACAGTGATTTGGGGAGCATTCAACTTTTGGCACAAGGTTGAATTTCTTATTTTATAATTGGATATCAAAAGCAGTGGCTCATTGGTTTTGATAAATTTAATGGGTTGATAACTTGGTATTTGTCCACTTGACAGTGAGTGTAAATTGGATGTGCAAATCTTGGGAGTCAACTGTCAACCATCTATATCAAACATAAAACACATGAAGTGTACAGTAAAAGGGATTAGAACAAATGGAGATAAATCACCAAGTCACATTGATCTAAATATGTTAAACACCACATTGCAACAATATTGGAAGTAGTACACTACGTGGGATGTGTGATTCGATAATATGAAAGAAGTTTTATAGTTATGAAATTAGCTGTCTTGATTTAAATCCACAACTTTCAACCAAACCACAAAAATCAATACTGCAACAAGAAGAGCCTGTCAATTGTTACCTTTTGATTCTCCTTTTACTTCATTCGTTGTTAGTCAGACAACAACCAACAAAAAGGTCAAAATCTCACCTCTTCCCTATGCGGCCTTTCCTCTGGTTAATTGATTCTCCAGCAGCTCAAGTTGTAAAGAATAATGATGAATAGGGGTTGGATTAGGTTCAAGGTGAAGAAACTATTGACTCTCAGTCAACCTTCTCCCTCTCTTATGTGGATGTTTGGAATCTGTCAATAACATTAACTAGTCTAATGTTGATTTTATTTTTTCTTGTTTCATTTTATGCAAAAGAGCTAGCCATTAGAAGTTATGCAGTGTATATATATATATATATATATGACTATTTCCAGTTTGGTCAATGTGCTAGCAATTATATGAACAATTTCTATTAAACTAAGGGGGGAAAAACTGATGTAACAATTAAAGTATAGTTAACATACTCTTTTCAAATAATGATTGCTGCTGGCTTTTGAGAAAGAAAAAGGTATAAGGCAGAAGTAATGGGAGGGGAAGCATGTATAGAAAAGAATAATGAGCAGCCCAGACTACCAATAGTCTCTGCAGGAGCAAAACCCATCCTTGAAATGATGAAATCTATATCCATCTCTCATTATAAGTTCCCTTGATGTGACCAAAGAAAACAGCTTTATTACCAAGTGACAATCATTGCAGACACGGATATTCTTCATTACTTGTATAGGCATCCAAGATGGCAAACTAAGCAACCCAAAAGCAAAAGCTAGCTTTTCACTATGGTATTTCTGACTTCTATTAGCAGAAGAGACAACACTAACATATCTTCCTGTGTCTTCTACCTTCTTCATCATTTCTTCCAGTTTTATATAAATCTCCTTTATCTGTGGATGACTGGTGTCATCTACAGTGAACACATGTACCCTGTTATCAACCTCTATCCAGCTACAGCCGGGACTTTTTCGAATTCCTTTAGCTTTCATCAGCTTTCTCATATGAGCAACATTTTCAAGCTCCCCAGACTCGGTGTATATATTTGCTAGAAGGACATAACCTCCAGAATCTTCATCATTTAATTCCATCAACTTCTTCGCAGCAGTTTCTGCTAATCTTGAATCATGATGGATTCCGCATGCTCCTAGTAGAGCACCCCAAACAATGGCATTTGGCTTAAAAGGCATTCCATCTATTAGATTCCTGGCCTGCTCTAGTAACCCTGCTCGACCAAGCAGATCAACCATACAAGCAAAATGCTCATTTGTTGGAGAAATGTCAAACACTTGAGTCATGGAATCAAAATAATGTTTCCCTTCAACAACAAGCCCCATATGGCTGCACCCGGATAAAACAGCAACATAACTTATATGGTCAGGTTTGCACTCTGTCCTCAACATATCCTCAAATGTTTCCATTACTTTCTTGCCTAAACCATTCTGAGCATATGCTGTCATCATGGCATTCCAGGAAATCAGGTTTTTCATATGTATTGAGTCAAAAACTTGCTGTGCTTCTTTTATTTGTCCACATCTTGAATACATGGTGATAATACTATTTGCAACTGAAACATCTGAACTGAGCCCAAACTTTATGGCATGAGATACGATTTGTGTCCCAAGTTTTATAATAGCCAAGTCAGCACAGGCCCTGACAGAAGTTGCAAAACTGATCCAATCTGGTTTGACAGCTTTGCTTCTCATCAAAACATACAACTTTATCCCTTCTTCTGAGAAGCCATGTTGAATGTATGTGCTTAACATTGAGTTCCAAGTTATGACATTACGCTCAGGCATAATATCAAAACATTGTCGGGCCCTGTCAATGTCTCCATTTTGAGAGAATGCAGTCATCATTGCTGTCCATGATATGGTGTCTCTAAGTGGCATTAATCTAAATGCAAGACTAGCTTTCTCAGTATCGCCACACCTTGCATACAATGTAATGATAGAATTCCCTACAGGGAGAGAGGAATACATCCCACTTTTGATTGCATATCCATGAAGTAGTTCCCCAGTGGAAGCATAACTTTGACCTGAGCAAACCCCAAGAATTGTGGCAAGAGTGAAATCATCCAACACCACAGAAGCCTGTCTCATTTGGTTAAATAGTGCTAAAGCATCATCACCAAGTCCAAATTGTGCCATACCAGCTATCAAACAAGTCCAAGAAACTTGATTATGTTCCCCCAAACTGTTAAACACTAGCCTAGCCAATCCTAAGCATCCACATTTGGCATACATGTCGATGAGGCCACTTCCCAAAAATGCATCCAGCCTATGTTCCATGCGAAGAATCCGAGCATGCAAATGGGCACCCCATTCCAGATCAGAAATGCTGGCACATGCACTGAGTACACTACCATAAGTCATGAAATTTGGTCGAAAACCAAGATTGCACATCTCCACAAACATACTAAGACAGTGGACCCCAAGGCCATGTTGAGAGAACACTGAGATCAGTGTGTTCCATGAAACATTGTCACGCTCAGGCATTTGATTGAATGCATGGAGAGCTTCATAAGGTCCAAACAATTGAGAATATCCATAAATCATACTATTCCAACAAAACAAACTTGGGTTTTCAATGTTGAGGAAAACAGTCTCGGCGGAACTGAGTTCACCACACTTAATATACATATCAACAAGGGAGTTCTGAATGCAAGTTTGGGTACCAAAGTGTAACTTGAGTACATGGGCATGCAACTGAAGAGCCAAGCGAGTGGAAGCAAGGCAGCCACAAGCCTTCATTGTACCAGTGTAGGGAAAGGGGTCACAGTTTTGAATGTCTCGAAGCATTGACGTAAAAGTTTTGATACTATGCTGAGGGAGTCCGTTTTGGCAATAACCAGATATCATAGTGGTCCAAGAAATGGAGTCTCTCAGTCTAAGAGGCATTTCATCAAACAAATTCTGTGCTTCCATCATTCTACCCGAATGGACGAAGGCATGGAGCATGGTGTTCCAAGTAAAGATATTGGCATGATTGGCCTCGCGGAAAACATGAAACGCGTCGTCTACCAAGCTGCAGTTGGAGTACATGTGTAGTAGATTGTTGAGTAAGAAAAGGGAAGCGTCCAATCCGGAGAGGATGAGTTGGGCATGAAGTTTGCGAGCAACGTGTGGGGATTTGAGGGAGGATCCGCAGTATTTGAAAGCATCGTAAAACTTCTGAGATAGTTGCATGTAAGACATTGTTTGGTGACGTTCCTTACTGACATTTTTATTTTATGATTTCAATGTAGGAAGCACGAACAAGTGATTCTCATTCTGTTCTGCAGCTTCAGACAGGTCAAACACGACTCGATTAACCCAAGAGTAAGGATTGTATTCCCTCTCTAAAAGACCTGCCAGTTTATCACACATGTCCCTTGCCCTTTTCTACTACTTACCTGGACAGCACAATAACAGACGCAAAAATAGAATACTCAACCAAAAAATCAACGCATGAATAAATAAATTTGAACAAAGCATTTTAACAGAGGAAAGAAGAAAGTATCAAATTTTTCCAATTAAACTCAAATTCTAGCTAAGTCAGCTAACAAAATTAACTAAAGTTCACAAAAAAAAAAAACAACTAAATTAACTAAAATTAAATTTAGAATTACTTACATAGAGTAACATTTATAAATTATCACTACTTATTGTACTTAATCATCACCAGACATGAACAGATGTGTGTAACGTGCTAAATCTGATTTGTAAGAAAGACCCGCACCTGTATATAATTTATAACAATTAATAAAGGAAATACATTTATTGGTGTATACATTTCTTATTTTTCCTTTTACCTACTATACACATAATAAATTACTCATATTATCTATGTCTCTTCCAGATTTTGAAAACTACTCCCATTTTTCTCCTTATTTTTCTTTTATTCTTCCTTTTCATTTCATTTACATTCTTTACCATTTGCTTTCTAAATGAAAATAAGTACATAAGTAAGTAGAAATGCCAACACACATGCATTTAATAGCAAATAATAAGAGCTCATTCCTTATTGGTTTAATAGCTAATAAAATTTACTATAAAAATTAATCAACACAATAAAATTCACTCATAAGATATGAGGCCTGTTTATATAAAAAACTTTTGATGAAGAGGGTTGAAGAAAATCTTGGTTCTATTGGCATTTCAAAGGTACCCAGATTCTATTGCCACTTTTGATCTACCTACTTTCAACAACAGAATCCAAATTCAAGTATGTTATGCGCAGACAATAAATTGCTTTTCATTTAATATGACCATATAATTCTGAAGCCAAAAAAAAAAAAAATCTATGATAAAAAAAATAAAATTAAAGGAGTCTCACTCTAGAAATATAGAAAGATAACTTGAGCAAAACAGCTTTATAGCAAAACCAGAAAGGAGTCTCACTCTCATAGTGAACAATCACAGGCTACTTGACCATATCAAAACTTGTCTTCATGAGCAAATTAAAGGGTTGTAGGCTTCCTCATCAATCATAGGGACTAGATTAGTGGATAGGGACCTTTCAAGATACAAAGAATTTGTCTGATTCATTCCTTTCTGGTGAGTATCTGTTAGAAGGTCAACCCGAGAGAAAAGAAGTCCAAATTGGATGAATGATTATGTTGTGTGATTTTTTTACTAAGTTCAGAATAAGTATTTTTGTTACAGGTTTATTTTGTTGGATGCTAGTTTTTGTTCCGTGATGGGCTTGTGTGTGGCCCATTAGGGTTATTTGTGTTCTCTTTATTTCCCTGTTGTTGCCACAGAAGAAGGCAAGCAAAAATTCACCCTTATTCCTTCTCGTTTTCTCTTATCTCTTAGCTTAGTACTGACTCTAGTGACTCTTCCCTAGCATTATCGTATCATTTGGTGCTTTCATTCTATCCCCTCATGCCTCCTCGCACTGAACACAAGGACCATAGTGAAGCCATCCTTGCTCTCACTGAAAAGGTTGCTACTCTACAGTCTCAACTTGATGACCAACAACAGACACAAACAGCACAATATCTACTTTTTCAACGGGCCATTGAAGCCCGCCAGGATGCCTTACAATCTTCTTTATCCCTTCTTCAAGATAAGTTTTCAGACAACCCTTTTTTCCATCCTCTTGTTTCCATTTCCCCCTCTCTAGTTTTTTCCAACCCAACCGTCGTTTCTTGTTCCTTCCAACCACAACTTCCCATTTCATCCTCACCTGTTCACACTCCCCTCCAACATCCTTCTCCAATTGACAATACCCTTCTGGTTCACGCCCCTTTCTATCCTCCTCCTCCTCAACCCCCGCAACACCCCCTTCTAAAAACCCCTAATATTGACCTTAACCAGTTTGATGGTTCTTCCCCTCTTGAATGGTTATTTCAAGCAAACCATTTTTTCTCCTATTACCATGTTCCTTTGGACAACTGTATTCACATGGCGGGTTTTTACATGCGAGGCGATACTCTTAGCTGGTACCAATGGATGGAGCAAACTCACCAGTTTTCTAACTGGCATTCCTTTACTCACCCCTTGGAACTATGATTTGGCCCCTCCACCTTCATTAACCATGAAGCGGAGTTGTTTAAGCTCAAATAAACGAGGTCCGTCACCGAGTACCAAAACCTTTTTGTAAAGTTTTGCAACAGAGTCGTGAGACTCAGCCAAGCATCCATTCTCAATAGTTTCCTCTCCGACCTGAGTCTAGAAATTCAACGTGAGCTCACTATTTTGACCCCTTACTCTATCCTGCAGGCCATCAGGTTAGCCAAACTCATTGAGGCAAAAATCAAATCCTCTCACTCGTGCCCCTCTCACCCTCCTAACCCTCTTTTCCATATTCCTGCACGTAACCCTCCCAACCCTCCCCCCCAACAATCCAACTCTTCTTCCCCATTACCCATAAAAAGGATTTCCTCAGCTTATATGCATGAAAGATGGGCTCAAGGTCTGTGCTACTACTTCGATGAAAAATTTTTGGTGGGTTATAAGTGTGCTAAGGGTCGTTTCTTATTGTTGTTAGAAGATGGGCCAACTGTCAATATCCCTCATCTGTCCCCCGTTGATGGCACCAATATCATTCACTTCCAGCTTTCCCCTTAAGCATTGTTAGGTCAACCCTCACCCAAGGCTCTAAAATTTCAGGGTAGCATTGTGGTGTTGCAGGTCTTTGTCCTCCTCGACACTGGCAACTTTCACAATATCCTGCAACCTAGGATTGCCAACCATTTGCGCTTGCTAGTTGCCCCTACCCCCAACTTAAAAGTTATGGTTGGTAATGGAGAACACTTGTCATGCTCTGGTTGTTGCTATGAAGTTTTCCTATCATTGTAGGGGCATCAATTCAACATTCCTTCTTATTTATTTTTTATTGAGGGTGTCGACATTGTGTTGGGACTGAAATGGTTATCTACCTTGGGACTCATCTTTGCCGATTTCTCCGTTCCTAGTTTTTCCTTTACTCACAATAACACTTGGATTACCTTAATCGGCTCCACTTGTGATGCAATCTCACCTAGCATGCATCATGGCTAGGAGGACTCAAGGAAGGCATGGCATGGACGAAAGCTCATTGAAGATTCGAAGCCATAGTCTTCATTATTTTTAGCTTGTAAATATTTTATTTTAATTAGATAAATAGGAAAGTATTTTTAATTCCCTTAAGGCCATGTATTTCTGGCCATCTTCTTAGTTTATAATGTATAGGTGTCTTTAGTTAAAAAGGAGGAGTAAGCTTATAATGGGTGCATAAGACTTGGGTTAATTAGTTTTAATCCTAATTAAGCCCAAGTCCCACATTGCCTAAAAAAGTGTGCCCAAGCTCTCCCATTGGACTATATATACTCATTCTCCCTCATTGTAAAATTTCACCTTTGAGTTGAATGAAAATAGTCTCTTTGTGAGCACATTCTTAGTAAAAGGTCTTGAGGATCCTCTCTCTTGAGGAACCTCTTTCTAGTTGGTTTTTATCAAGGGTTCCTTCCTTGTGGCAAACCTAAACACTTTGGCTTATCTCTCTTTGAGAGTGGCGCCCCACCTCCATTTTCTTTCCCCTCCATCATCCATTTCATGGTGCTTGGAACCTCAAGGAAAAAGATCAAGGGAGGCATGCATCATTTGGTATCAGAGCCAACTCCATGAGGTTCTTTTCTAGTCTTAATTTTCTTTAATTTTTTTCAGTTTTTCTTCTTAGAGTTCTTGCTTTTTCCTTTATTTTTTCCAGCCTTTGATTCTTGTCATTTAATTCCTTTTATGTCTTGTTAGTTTATGTTTTTGTAGTTTTCATTTTATGCAATTTATTTCCTAGTTTTTATTGCTTTCTAGATTCAATTTATCTTGTTATTTTCCATTGAATCTTTATATGTTTCCTTTAGGATTGTTTCTTTAATTTTCTGCCCAGCTTTTTATTTTTTCCTTATTCTTGTGCAAATCCTAAGAAGATCATTGTAATGACTTCACAAAATTTGTGAAGGAAGCCACACATTGTGGTCTTGATCTTTGGATGCACGTTGTTCTTCTTATTTGAATTTTTAATTCTATTTTCCTGTACCTATTTTTCTGTTTTTCCAGCCCTTTGTTCTCTGTTTTGGGCATATATTTCTGGTTATTTTGAGTAATTTAATTTCAGTTTTTAATCTTCCAAGTTGTGTCTTAGTTGGTCATGTTGTAGCCCTTTTATTGTCTCTTAATTCTACATAGTTTTGCCTTTTTATTTTTACCATAAAAGTGTGTTATTTCTCTATTGGAAATTGAGCATCAAAGAGGCTTACTCTTGATCCCATGTCCTTAGAGTCTCACATGCTATTTAGATCTTAGCATGTTCTTAAAAAAAAAAATCTTCAAAAAAATTAATGCTCAATTTCTTCCAAATTTCATTCACTTGTTCAATAATTTTAGTATCTTAATTTTGTGCTAGTTTTTGTGGTGATTTTTGTTGATTGGCTTTGAGAGGCATGTTGGGTATGATTGGGCTGATTATTGAGTAATCAAGTTGTCCTCAACTTCCATAAAACTTTCCTTGTGCCATTTATTTTTTATCACCTAAAATTACTAGTTCATATTAGGTTGCTTTGTTTCTTAATTTTGCACTTTTGTATATCAATTATGGTGGTCATTTCCTATCCTTTGTTCAAGCATTTATGATTCTTTGACTCCTCACTATATTTGCTACGAAATGTGTTAAGAGGTGTAGCAAAATTGTTTCAAAAACAAAAAAAAAGAAGAAGAAAAGAAATCAAAAGTGTAAAATAAGTAAAAAAAAAAAAAGAGTTAGTAAAAAGTGCTAAAAACAAGTAAAAAGAGTACAAAAAAATAAAATAAAAATTAGTGCACCTCAAAATTATTAAAAAATTCAAAGGAGTGTTAAATTTTATTGAAATTTGCTTGAATTTATTTGACTATGATTTAGCCACCTTGCTTTACAATTGTGCAAATCATTGAATTTGTTGAGTCTTTTTTGTTTTAAGTCCAATTCTATTTTAGGCCCATTCTAGGAATTTTTTTTGTGTGTCAACTTTCTTTCTACACCTTTTATTTTTTGCTTGTCTTTATTGGCTTTCTTTGTGTTTGTCAAATAAATTATTTCCACTTGGATGTGTTCCTATCCTTGTTAAGTGCTTTTTATTGCTTTTTGCTTTCAAATTCTACTTCCCTTGGTCTCTTGCTTGGGCGCTTGTTTTCTCTTGGTAGGTAGCCAAATTGTTGAAATTTTCACAAGGGTAGCATCCTTAGGAAGTGTTGATTTAAAACCAAGGAAGAGGAGACTTGAAAAGGAGGCCAAGACTAGAGTGATACACTTGGTGAGGAGCACTTGAAGAAAGGAACTACATTCAACTACTTTTAATTTTCTTTGTTTAATTTGGGTGTATTTTTAAAGGACATTTTAATTAGAGGTATTGGATGCCCATAAGGGTCACCTCTTTTGTGTGTAATAAACCTTAGTTTCTCGTTTTAGTGTGGATAAGGAATTGGTACCCCTTATTCATACTTAGGAGCACGTTAGAATCCTTTAGCTTTGCTTTAAATTTCTTTATTTGCTTTCAACATTTTAGAAAGTGTTAGAGTTCCAAAGACTCTTAACATTTTAGGAGAAAACAAAAAAGAGAGGAGTGTTTTGTATACTAGTTCCCTAGGCCTTACACTTTGACATGTTTTCACACACTTCTAGGAGTGTTAGGAGTAGTAATGAAACTAGGGAAAATAAAGGAGAAGAATGTGAGAATAGAATAAAAGAAAAGAATGAGAAGAGTGATAAATCAACCTTACCCACATATTCATACTCTATTGATTGGGAAATAGTAGAAAAACAACGTAGAGAATTTTGGAAAAATGAGAGAAAACAAAGAGAGATGAGGAAAAGAGAACAAGAGGAACTAGATAGAGAGGAGAGAAGAGAGAAAGAACAAAAAGAAAAGGAGAGACAAGAAAGAAAAGAAAGAAGAGAAAAAGAGAGACAAATAGAGAGTAGGGAAAATGAAAAGAAAGAAAGATAAGCAAGAGAAAAAAAGAGAGAAGAGAGAAGAGAAAAAGAGAAAAGAGAAAAAGAAAGAGAAAAAGAAGAAAACAAAAGAAAAGAGTTAGAGAGAAAAGAGAGAAGAGAGAAAAAGAGAAGAAAGAATTGGAAAAGAGAGAAAAGGAACAAAATAAGTTAGAAAGAAGGGAAGAAATGAAGATACAAAAAGAGGGAGATGCCTATAAGAGCTCTTGTGGTAACATTTACACACATTATAGAGACTTAGAGGAGCCTAAAATAATCCATGACATTCATGCTTCTTCTAGTAAGAAGGAAAACCCTAAGAGGCATCCTAAGAAAAAGACAAACCCTTCTATAATTAAACCCAAAAGAGAGTCATCCAAAAGAAAGCATATTGAGAGAAAACCCTTGAGTATGAGTGACACCCTTACCACTAGTTCGAGCACTCGTTTTCGAAGTCCTAAATGTTTTAAGTGTTTAGAAAAAAGGCATATTGCTTTGTTTTGCCCCAAAAGAAAAAAGACTTTAAAGGGAACATCAAATGAAAAGGGTATTCATTCATGTGATGATCTCTTCAAAGTGAAACAACTTCTTGGAAGCCATCCTTGTAAGGAAACCCAAACACAAAGAGAGAATGTTTTTCAAACAAGATGCAAAATTTTGGGCAAAACTTGTTCTCTTATTGTAGATGGTGGATCATGTTGTAATTTTTGTAGCACGAGGGTGGTGGAAAAGCTATCACTTGCTACTACTCCTCATCCTTCACCTTATTCTTTGCATGGACTTAATTATGAAGATGGTGTAGTAGTAAGAGAGCAAGTGGAGATTAGCTTCTTCATAGGGAAGTATCACGACAAAGTGTTATGTGATGTAGTCCCTATGGAAGCTAGTCACATGTTGCTAGGAAGGCCATAGCAACATGATAAGGAAACTTTGCACAATGGTCTCACTAATAAAATCACTCTCTCTCATAAAGGGAAAAAGATCACCTTACTTCCTCTTACCCCTACCGAGGTTATGGAGGATAGAAGGATCATGAAGCTTAAGAAAGAAAGGGATAAAAATGAAAATAAGGTTGTTGGTAGGAAGACCGAGTCTAAGGAAGATCCGCCTTTGCCTTCAAAGGAGGTTCTCTACATAGAAAAATTTTCCTGCCAACTCTTACAAAAAGAACAAGTTGAATTTGAGGATGTGCCTATATCTTTTGAGCACCTTGATCCACACCCTCAAATCCAACATGATGAGTGCTCCATTCCACTTAGACTAGTCTCGCCAACTATTTCAAAACCTTTGAGGCTAGTATCTAGTGCAATTGGAGGAGGGTGGGGAGCTGTTGTGTGGAGGCACATGCACACTAAAATATTTTCAAACTTTAGTGTCAACCTCCACTACCCCATTCTTAAGAGGCCTCCTTATAGACCTCTCACTTCCCCCAAAATCACTTGTCTGCATATACTTACTGCTTTCTTTATTTTCTTGCAGACTTTGAAAAAGCAGAAGAAAGACCTCAGGATTTGAGGTCAAATCCTCTCCAAGGGAGAGGAGATGATGCAATCTCACCTAGCATGCATCATGGCTAGGAGGACTCAAGGAAGGCATGGCATGAACGAAAGCTCATTGAAGATTCGAAGCCATAGTCTTCATTATTTTTAGCTTGTAAATATTTTATTTTAATTAGATAAATAGGAAAGTATTTTTAATTCCCTTAAGGCCATGTATTTCCGGTCATCTTCTTAGTTTATAAGGTATAGGTGTCTTTAGTTAAAAAGGAGGAGTAAACTTATAATGGGTGCATAAGTTAAGATATGATTTTGGGCTAGCCCATTCACATTAAGATATGCTAATTGCACCCATAGGGGGTGAACTTAGGTGCCTCACTTAAGGCTTAAGACTTGGGTTAATTAGTTTTAATCCTAATTAAGCCCAAGTCCCACATTGCCTGGAAAAATGTGCCCAAGCTCTCCCATTGGGCTATATATACTCATTCCCCCTCATTGTAAAATTTCACCTTTGAAGTTGAATGAAAATAGTCTCTTTGTGAGAACATTCTTAGTAAAAGGTCTTGAGGATCCTCTCTCTTGAGGAACCTCTTCCTAGTTGGTTTTTATCAAGGGTTCCTTCTCTTGTGGCAAACCTAAACACTTTGGCTTATCTCTCTTTGAGAGTGGCGCCCCACCTCCATTTTCTTTTCCCTCCATCATCCATTTCATGGTGCTTGGAACCTCAAGGAAAAAGATCAAGGGAGGCATGCATCAACTTGCCCATCACCCAATCCAGCTTTTTATCACCAACTATGTCAAGCCTTCCATACTAATACAGTTGCCTCCTTTTGCTTACTTGCCGTACAACCTATTAATTCTCTCTTACCCATATCTCCCGACCCCAACATGCCTCAACCTTTCATCGACTTACCTCCTAAATTTTAGACTCCTTGCTAACCACACCAACCTTTTTACCAAGCCACATGCACTTCCTCCTTCCCGTTTTCATGATCGTAAAATACCCTTACTTCCAAATACTCCTCTAGTCAATGTTAAGCCCTATCGCTACCCCTTTTCCCAAAAGAAGGTAATCACCACCATTATCCAGGAAATGTTAGCCGATGGCTTCATTGTTCCCAGTCACAGCCTCTTCTCATCCCCAGCTTTGTTGGTTCGCAAAAAAGATGGATCATGGAGATTTTGTGTTGATTATAGAGCTTTAAATGCAGTCACCATTAAGGATCGCTTTCCTATCCCAACTGTGGATGAATTGCTAGATGAATTGAGCACAACTGAAGTCTTCACTAAACTAGACCTAAGAGCAGGGTACCAACAAATCACAAAACAGCCTTTCGAACTTGTGACAGCCATTATGAATTTTTGGTAATGTCATTCGGCTTAACCAACGCTCCATCTAACTTTCAGGCGGCCATGAATGATCGTTTCCAGCCTTACTTATGTCAGTTTTTTTTAGTTTTTTTTTATGATATCCTAATTTACAGTGCTACCACCGATTCCCATTGAGTTCATTTAGGCATTATCCTAGATCTTCTACAAGCTAATTCATTTTATGGTAAGTTAACTAAGTGTATTTTTGCTATGAATTCAGTTCATTATTTAGGCCATATTATTTCCTAGGGTTGTGTTAATCCTGACCATGAAAAAGTTCAAGTTATCCAAAACTGGCCGCAGCCACGATCCTTCACAGCTTTACGTGGTTTTTTAGGACTCACAAATTTCTATTGCCAGTTCATTCAGCAGTATGCCTCTCTCGCCTCTCCTCTCATCGATCTGTTGAAATTACATAACTTTACATGGAATGAAAATGCAATAGATGCCTTCACAAAATTAAAAAATCAATCACAAAGACCTTTGTTTTGCTGCTCCCAAATTTCTCGAAGTCATTTGCTATCGAAACTAATGCCTCCGCCACCGCTGTTGGGGCTGTTCTCACTCAGGAAGGGCGCATTCTTGCTTATTTCAGCAAAAAAAGAGCTCTAGGCTGCAGGCAGCGTCTGCGTATGTGAGGGAGATGTTCGCTGTAATGGAAGCCATAAAAAAGTGTTGTCAATACTTGATTGGAAGAAAGTTTCAAATATTCACAGATCAACAGAGTCTACGTAACTTGATCTCTTAGACTATACAAACCCCAGAACAACAAAAATGGACATGGAAACTTCAAGGATACGAATTTGAGATTATATACAAACCTAGCAAGTCCAACGTTGTCGCTGATGCTCTTTCTCGGCATTGCCAAGGAGACACCCTGGTAGAGGCAGATACTATTCCATCAATTTTTCTTTCATTCATTTCCAGTCCCATTCTGACACTCCTCCAAACAATCAGACAATACTTTAAAACCAGGGAAGGTGAAGCAATCATTAAAGCTTACACAGAAGACTCATTTATAGAAGAAGGGGCGGTTATCCAGGATGACTTGCTTTTGGTTCGTGGACGCATATATGTGCCTGAGTTAGAAGATCTTCACACCTAGCTAATCAAAGAATACCACTGCTCACCGCTGGGAGGGCACTTTGCCTTAAAGCCCACTCTAGCGCAGCTCGCATCCACTTTTTTTTTGCCTCGGATGTACACCAATGTCCAGCAGTTTGTGAAGCAATGCTTAGTTTGCCAACAGAACAAATATATGCCAACAAAAAAAAGGGATTATTACAACCTCTTAAAATTTCGTGAAGAGTGTGGGAAGATTTAACCATGGATTTCATAACGCACTTACCCAGTTCTTTTGGCTATACAGTTATCTGGGTTATCTGTGACCGCCTCACTAAAGGAGTGCATTTCATTTTCTCAGTTTTGCATGGAGATCTGTCGCTTGCATGGCATGCCCAATCCCATCACTTCCGATCGTGATCCGTTATTTTTTAGCTCCTTTTGGAAAGAGTTGTTCAAAAAACAAGGCACGAAGTTACAATTTAGCACTGCCTACCACCCCGAAACAGACAACCAAACAGAAGTAGTGAATAGAAGTCTAGAAACATACCTCCACTGTTTCTGTAGCGAACACCCCAAGCAGTGGTTCAAGTTCCTGCATTTAGATAAATATTGGTTCAACTCGACATATCACTCGACCATCGGAATGCCTCCGTTCCAGGCGATTTATGGTCGTTCCCCACCTTCACTTATGGACTACATGTAAGGGTCATCAACAAATACGGCGCTGGATACTTCTCTGGAAAATCAAAATAAGATTTTGAGGACCCCAAAAGCTAACCTTAAACGAACATGAAAGAGTATGGTTGACCAAGCGAACAAGCATCGCACTAACCTCACATTCAAAGTTGGGGACTTTGTCTGGCTACGCCTTACCTCGTACCGCTAGACAACGGTAGCTCATCGCCTTTATTCTAAACTTGGAAAAAAATTATTCGAGCCCTTTGAAATCACTTGTCGCATTGGGCAGGTTGCGTATGAACTTTGTCTTCCCCCACAGTCACGAGTGCACCCGGTGTTCCACGTCTCCTTGTTGCGAAGTTACCATGGTCCTTGTCCTCCAACTCGTGTTCATTTTTTTTCTCCTATTACCGAAGCCCTTAGCTCTCAGAGAGGAGATGTTTGGGTGGAGAATGAAGAGTCAACAGTAGCAAACCAAATAGTTGCTTCTGACGACCATGAGGCCACTTTAGTTCAGTCACAACCTTGGAAAAGCCCACCCACATCTACACCGTTGAACCCTCCAATGGTTGGGCCTTCAGAATTGTCCACATGTCATGTTACTACTCCCAAAGCTGTCGTTTCACACGCCACACCTGCCCGTGATGAGAGAGGAGTGTCTCTTGAAAGCGACCTCTCAGCAGCCTCACCTTTCCCTATGCCTCGAGAAGGACTAGGCCATGTGACTTGGGATAGAAGAAGGCAAGAAAAATTTCACCTTTATTCCTTCTAGTTTTCTCTTATCTCTTAGCTTAGTACTGACTCTAGTGGCTTTTCCCTAGCATTATTCTATCAGTGTTTCTCTCTATTATATCAAAGCATACAAAGTATATGAGGGCAGTGTTTTACCCTTTCTAGCCTCTTGAACTCATCACTTAGTTTTGGTGTCTTCTCAATCAAAGCAAACAACTTATGTGTGTTAGTGAAATCACAAGAGCTTTCTACAGGTTGTAATAGGACTTTGGGTTACAAGCAATCTTTGGTTTTTCTTAGAATTCAAAATGACCTCAAAGCCTAGGAGAACAACTATTCAAATAAGTTGTTGCAAGACAATTTAAAGATCTTTTTTGAATACATTCACAATATTCTCATTCTTTTTCTTTGCAATTGGTTTTCTCCTTTCTTCCTTTTTTTCTTCTTTTTTCAATTATTATTTCTTTCAATTTTTGTTTTTCAACTTTCTTTATTTTCATCTATTGGCTGAGTCTTTTTTCCTTTTTGATTTCTTCTCTTTGCCTTACTGCTATGTCAACCTCATAAAAAACACTTGTTCTTCTCTTTGATGAGATACAGGTTCTAGGATAGAATTATTTGAGTGAGGTGTTGGGTTTTGAAGAACATATACATTTAAGCTCGAAGAAGGTTAGCAAAAGGATAAAACAGTTTAAGGCCAAGCTTTTTGGCTAAAAGTGGCTCAAAATTTTGCAAACAATGTCTTATTCATTTTTCACTAATTATGCATAGATTATTGAAATGAGAGAATCAAATAAAACCAATGATAAGAGTATAGACTGTACCACTCTAGTCAAGGAATTTGTGGCTAAAATGTTACTCACACAAGTTAGTTATTTAATGTATTCTTTCAAGTACTTGGCCCTTAACCTAGCCACAAGATTTCAAAGCAATCCTAACAATTTAACCAATTAAGCATGCAAAAGATAACAACCTCATTCATAGTCATGCATAATCAAGAAGAGAATAAATACAATTGAAATGTAAGTGATTTCTGTGTGCTATGTGAATGTCCTTCAGGAGACACTTCATTCCTATTTGTGTAAATTTTTCAATTTAATCAATTTTTTCCCTTTTTTTTATCAATTTTTTGTTTTTGTTTTCAAAGAAAAGGCAAAAGAGTGAGTTAAACCAAGAAAACTAAAATTACCTAATATTTAAAACAAAAAGAAATAAAGCAAGAAAAGAAATAAAGAAAAATTACGTTATTGAGTTTGGATATGTGGGAGGACTAAGCGCTCCAATCGTCCCTCTGGGCTGCTACCAGGGTCTCGTCATATATCGAGATATTTGTGGTTGAAGACAATCTCTTTTTAGCACACAATGTAGTGATCAGGGTTGGATTGTATTTCTTGTGAGGTCCAATGCCCCACATCCATATCCATGCCCTTAATTATTCCATATACCAACTCAGCCCTTACAGTATTGATGTTTGAAGTGTGAAAGTTGGGAGAGAGGTTTGTCAATCACCTTTATTCCATATCCAGTGCCCCTCAGTAGTTTGTCAACCACCTTTATCTTCCCATCATCCATGTCAATAATTATTCTGGATGTTTTCATGAATGGATGATCCAAAATTAAGAGGATCTCAATGTCCTCCTTAATATCCATAACTGCAAAATCTATTGGGAATATGAACTTATCCATTTTCACCAACATGTCTTTAACAATTGCATATGAATACTTGATAGAATGGACAACCAAATGTAAAGTCATCCTGGTTGTCCTGATTTCCACGTATCGAATCTTTTGTATCATAGACAAGAACATTAAATTAATGTCGGATCCTAGATCAAGTAAAGTCTTATCCACTTATAGATTGCTAATGGAGATAGGTAATGTAAAACTCCCTAGATTTCTAGATTTTTTAGGTAGTGATTTCTGAATGCTAGCACTACATTTAGCTTCCAACTCTACAGTTGATTCCTGCATAATTCTTCTTTTATTTGTCAACAGTTCCTTCATGAATTTTACATATGTTGGCTTCTGCTCCATAGCTTTAGTGAAAGGGATGTTGATTTGCAATCTCTTTAGTATGTCAAGGAATCTATTGAACTGTTGTTCTTTGACTGGTATTAATGACTTGACTTCCTTACCTTTTCCTCTTTTACTTTCTTTTTCAATTCCACCATTTTTTTTTCATTTTTTTTCCTTTTTCTGTACATGTATCTCTCTCAATATTTACAACCTCACTTTTATTCTTTTCTCCCATTCTCTAAACTTCTTCTTCTTCATATTCTTTTTTATTTTCACCCTTATTTCTCAACTTCATTTGATATCTCTTAACATCTCCTCCCACTGTCTTGCCACTTCTGGTCACAATAGACTCACAATGCTCCTTGGGATTATTCTGAATGGTAGATGAGAAAGGACCGCCAAATTTATCATTTAGTTGTTGTGCCCTTTACCTCATCTGTACCTAGAGATTCTTAATGGAAGACTCTATACTTTTCTAAATGGAAAGCGAAGCTTGAATGAATTGATTTAGAGAGTCTTATAATTTATTTGTTTTATCATTCAAAGCTACATACGGAGATTGTTGTTGCTATGGTTGCTAAGGTCAACTAGAAGAACCAACTTTATTTCTCCAATCAAAATTCTGATTTGGGTTGGAATTGTTCCTCCAATCCTGATTCCCCTAAGAATAATTAAGAGCATTGAAATTTCTAGAATTATAACTTCTCTCTCTATTTTGGATGTCCATGTAATTGGCTTTTTCTTCTTGCAAATTTGAATATTTGAGAAAAAATCCAAGTGGATGATCTCCTCCATATAAATCACACTACAATGAAGGATTGGGCTGAATAGGTGGGGAAGTTTGGCCATTTTTTTGGTTAATGTCTCTACTTGTTGTGCCAACAATTTATTTTGCATAAAAAAGCATCAATGGTGTTTAGATTCATCATTCCACCCTTGTAGACTAGGTGTCTACCATGTTGAGACTCAATGATATGTGTGGCTTCATCAGGATTTGTTGACATTATAGTGCCTTCTGCTACTGTATTTAACAACATTTTGGTCTCTTGCTCTATCCCATTGTACAAGAAGTTGAGTTGGGCTATATCTTCAAATCTATGATTAGGACATTTCATGAGCAGTGACTTAAATCTTTCTCAAACATCATAGAAAGGCTCTTTCATTCCTTGTCAGAATGTGGTGATCTCAGCTTTGGCTTTAATGTATTTGGATGAAGGGTAAAATTTTTGAACAAATTTGTTTTCAACATCTCTCCAACAAGTAAGGTGATGAGCAAATTTTCTACTATACTTTCGATAAGTACACCGATCGTATGTAGTATCCGATAAATATATCAGGTCAATCCCACAAGGACTAGATTGATACCATAAGAATCTTAATACTAATTGCTTGTAATTAATAAATAAATTGGTTTTAAACTATTCTAAATTTGCAGAAAATAAAGTGCATGAAAAATAAACTAAGATTCATGTGATGAGAAGCTTGGTAGAGTTTTGATTTCACTTTGACATTTCTCTAATGCATAAATGTATTATTGGTCATGATTCATTACTCACGTTCCTGTCACTCACAAAAATACTTTTAACTCAAGTTCCTCAAGAGTAAGGGAGTAAGTTATTTGTGCTTTAGACTATGAATCTCTCACATAATCTAAAATCAAATAACCCGCATTAAGAAAAAGATCTCAAGATAATAAGTTAATGGGTTTTACTCTCTCATGAGAAATAAACCCCATTGGGAGCTCTTCTCATTTCGCAAGAAAAATTCCTCTCCTTAATTTATTTAACAAAAAAAATCCAACAAAATATATGTAAATAAAGTGGAAGGTAAACTCTACTAACAAGCAATAAACTTATATTAATAGAGCAAAATATACAAAAGAGTTCATGACAAAGTTACATCAAAACCCTAGCCAAATGAACTTAGCCTTCCATGGAGGTGGAAAACACGATTAATGGATTGAGGTTACAAAATATAGTGTAAATAAGGTGGTAGCAAGGTAGAAGATGAGTTTGAGGTGTGCCCTAGGTTAGTTGGGTGTTTGGCGGCCAGCTAGTGGTTGTTGGGCGCCTAGTTAGTGAAAATACACCATCTCGGGTTCATGGGCGTTGGGCGTCCATTCCACCACCATTGGCCATCATCCTGGCATTGGGCGGCCACTCCTCAACCACTGAGCGTCGGCTCTAAAACACTCGTTGATTCATCTTTTGAATACTGCTACAACACCAATTTGGCTTCAATTCTTCTAACCTTCTTCACAACTTAACTCAAACAATGGAAAACAGGAAAATAAAAGTAAAATATGCACAAATGTAAATATAGAACTGATCCTAAGTATACAAATTTTGTACAAAAATGAGGAAAACAAAGCTTTAAATGAGTTGGAATTAAGATAAGTGTTCTATTTTACCTATATAAAAATAGGTAATCTAGGCAATTATCATCAGGCTCAAATAAGGATGTGACTGAAGCCATATTATAGGTTTAAAAAGGGAAATAATCTCTTAAACACTACTTCCTTATCTCCATTTGGAATTTCTATAATGTCACATAATTCATAGAAATTAGTCAGGTGAGCATAAGGATCTTTGTGATTCAGTCCGACAAACTGCTGTGATAACTGATGATGTGTGAAAATCACAAGTGTACAATGTATTCAAGTAATAATAAAAATCGTTCTTCCAAAGGGATTATGCATTTGACAGAGAAATAATTGCTTATAACTTTAATTAGTTTTTAAAGGTAATTTAAATTAATTGAGAAGGATTCAAGTTCTATAATTAATGAAAATAAAAATAAAATTGATGTGAATTCTAAAATCAAAATAAAGATAATAAATTCAAATAATATAAAATCTAAGATAAGAAAAATCGCAAGTAATATAAAAGGCAGATTTTTGAGATTTTGATATATTTGAAAAACAACAAATATTTGATAAAATAAAGGAAGAGAAAATTCAAAGATTTAAAATTCAAATTTTAGAAAACTTTCAAGATTGAGGGTATCACACCATGACTACCTATGAATTTAATTTTAATCACTTTTGTGCTCTTATTGGTTCTCTAGGAAGGTAAATTAACCTAAGGTAACTTTCGTACTCTTTCAAGGTACGAAGGTGTATCTAATTGAATTAACTCCTATTTTCGTGGTAGTTATGTTCAATTAAACTCATTAAGTTCTTTGTTAATTCATTGAGTCCTCAAAGGGTTAAACCTACTTTTGTAATTTAATTCTCAAGTTCCTTCCCTAGGGTTTAAATAATTAAGTTCACCTTTTTTTATCATTCCCTAATTACCTATGACTGCAAGCACAGTGATTAAGTGTGTTGTATCGGTAAAAGCAATAGAGAAGAAATCAAGAGAACCCAATAAAAACAATAAAAACACTTAATTAATCATAACACAGTCAAGAGTTAAACCCCAATCCTAGAATAGGTCTACTCACACATATTCATGAGTATAAAAAATAAAAAAGTAAATCAAGCCCGAAAAATAAAGAGTAAAAAGAAAAAAGGAGAAACTCTAATAATTTATTTTTCTTCTGAATTTCCTCTAGAGCTCCAAGTTTTACTAACGTTCCAAATAAGTCTAAAAGCATTAAATTCTAGCAAATTATATCATAAAATAAATGAAAAAACACTAAAAGCATAACCAATCCAAAATATAATTAAAAGACACCTAAAATGCAAATATTAAACCTAAATGACATAAAAATAAGTAAAATTATAATTAAAATAAAACCTAAAAATAAATAAAATGGAACGCATCAACTGATGATAGTGAGAAACACAAACTTTATTTCCATGGCTTTGGATGTGTGTGGAGCTGCTATGTTGAAGGAATGATGTGGACCTTGTTGCTTGGCATAATCACCCAATGTTCTTCTTCTTTGCATATTATTGTTTCTACTTCTTTTTTCTCCATTTGGACTTGCTTCACCTCTTAAAATCCCTCCATTAGCCATATTTTCTTCACATATTGGTTGATTAAAAGAAGTTGACGAGGATGGTAAAACTAAATTTTGTTGTTGTTGTTGGAGAATTTTGCTAAGTTCCCTTAACTTTCTGACTCTACTATTGTTTTTCTTTGTTGTTCTCTCAATTTCTGGATCAAATAGTAAATCTTTTGCAGGGGTGTTACTTCGCATCAATAGTACAACTGTAGGCAAGGTTAGCCAGCAAGAAAGCTCCAAAGATATAAACTAACTAATTATGTACACGTTCAACTGAGAATAACTAAATCTAAATAATTGAACAATTCCCCAACAATGGCACCAAAACTTGTTGAAAGTTTTAATTACTACTCTGAGAGGGTTTGATGGCTTAGAAAATAATCAACCAAGAGGAGGGTGAATTGGTTTTTACAAGTTTTTCAAAAATAGGCTTTTTGAATTTGAATGTATGTGCTGAATCAAGTATGCTTGCAACAATTTTTGAGTGATAAGAATTTGATCTCTTTACGATTAACACAATCAAGAATGTGTAGATTAATTCACTTCAGATTATAAACAAATTTATCAAATGAATCAAATAAGTGAATTTAAACAGAAACAATACATAAAGAAGGATATGATAGAGAAAGAGATAATACACATAACAATTATACTGGTTCACCCAACCTGGGTTACATCCAGTTTTTCAATGCTCAAGACTCCCTGTCTTGGATTGAAAATACACTAGAATTAATTGAGTTTATACAGCTAAACTCACATGCAATTGATCACACATATGCAAGACTTGAAAATCTATCAAGCATTGACTCTAAACCATTCATGCATGAATTCAAACAACCTAGGAAACCTACTTAGATTACTTTTAATGCGAATCAAAACATAAAAAGAAAAACAAGATTGATACCATCTGAGTAGTTTAACAAAAAATTGTAGCAACTCAGGTTTATAAACAATGTACAAAGATTAAGTAGAGAGAATCTTTTATTCTTGAGTAATTGTTGTTTGATCTTGCTTGAGCTAGTTGGGAAAGGTTAAAAAAGCTTTTTCCTTCTCCGAATTTGCATAAACTTTCCTTTTCAAATTATTTTCGAATAATGAGGCTCTTAGGCAAAGTTTGAGTTTCAACCTTTTATATAAAATATTCCCAACAATGTTTTCATATATTAAATGAGACATTTAATCGATTAAAACATTCTTAGCTCATTTTCAGATAATCCAGAATCAATTTAATCAATTAAAGTAAGTGCTTAATTGATTAAATCGTTCTTTACACTAGTTTCAGCCAACAAGATCATTTTAATCGATTAAAACAAGTATTTAATCGATTAAAATAGGAAACTAGTCGATTATGAGGTGATTTAACAGATTAAAACAACAATTTTTCATCTTAATCCATCAAATTACTTCACAACTCAATTCCTTGTAACCTCTTGCAACATCAATGAGATAAAACATGATTTTCCAAAACATTTTAACTCCTTATCTCATTCATACTTTCATGAATAAACTAAGTTTTAGGAATTAATCAAGATTAAAGATATTTCTACACTAATGAATCAAGATAAGCTAACCTATATGATGCATGAAATGTATCACAAGTATTCATGCAATAAGGCTAGTATCATCCATCTTAGGTAATGGCAAAGTTCATCATCAAAACTTAACATCAATAAAACACTTTTGCCTTATTTGAATCATGAAAGAATCTCCAATATATTCTACTTCTGACAAATACACCAGTCATATAGTAGTATAGAGTATGATAAAATTAGGTTGTCTCCTCAAGAAATTGAGAACTATAAATGATATTCAATAATTCTCAATAGAACAATTTTTCACAATGAATAATACAACATGATTGAAAATTTATACAACATATTCTGGTTTTTTTATAAAAGGGTTAGAAGCATGAATTATTGTTATATTATCTGTAATCAATAACTATTACCTAAGATTCATTTATAACTTTTTGGAATTGTTAAAGATTTCTCTATCCTAATTCCATAGTAACAAAGAATTAAATTATTGAAATCTTCCTCTAATTCATTAGCAAGAATAGTCTCAATAGCATAGAAAAATTATTTAATCAAACATATAGATCTTACCTTATTCCTAAGCGTAATCACTATATGATGAATTTTCAAGTTTTTAATTTTGTGAAAATCTTCCGATATTAGAAATTAAATGATGCAATCTCACCTAGCATACATCATAGCTAGGAGGACTCAAAGAAGGCATGACATGAACGAAAACTTATTGAAGATACGAAGCCATAGTGTTCGTTATTTTTAGCTTGTAAATATTTTATTTTAATTAGCTAAATAAGAGAGTATTTTTAATTCCCTTAAGGCCATGTATTTCCGGCCATCTTCTTAGTTTATAAGGTATAGGTGTCATTAGTTAAAAAGGAGGAGTAAGCTTATAATGGGTGCATAAGTCAAGACATGATTTTGGGCTAGTCCATTCACATTTAGAGATACTAATTGCACCCATAGGGGGTGAACTTAGGTGCCTCACTTAAGGCCTAAGACTTGGGTTAATTAGTTTTAATCCTAATTAAGCTCAAGTCCCACATTGCCTAGAAAAGTGTGCCTAAGCTCTCCCGGGGTATATATGCTCATCCCCCCTCATTGTAAAATTTCACCTTTGAAGTTGAATGAAACTAGTCTCTTTGTGAGCACATTCTTAGTAAAAGGTCTTGAGGTCTCTCTCTTGAGGAATATCTTCCTAGTTGGTTTTTATCAAGGGTTATTTCCCTTGTGGCAAACCTAAGCACTTTGGCTTATCTCTCTTTGAGAGTTGTGCCCCACCTCCATTTTCTTTCCCCTCCATCATTTATTTCATGGTGCTTGGAACCTCAAGGAGAAAGATCAAGGGGAGTGCAAAGTTTTTTTGCATAGCAACTTCTTTTTGGTCCTTTGCTTAGCAACAGTAGCTGAATATGCAAATTTATGGCTCTGACAGTGTAATTCTGTTCCTTTTGCTTATCAAGTAAAGGTGGCTCAGCAAGTGCTCTTGTTCTTTGTTGTTGTCTCTTGTGGTTTTTCTTGTAATTCTCATAAAAACAATGTTGAATGATGTTTGCTAGTTAAAAAATAAGGCATTCAAAACAATTATTGATTGCTTTCCGATATATTTACACGAAAGTGAGACCGTGCACATTAAAATTCATGGAAAAATGGATAGTTGTGGATTTTTCTTTGAACTATTTAACTAAAATTTCACAACTATCAAACATCTACCATGCAAGACCAGAGAGAGAAATCCGTGAAAGAGAGAAAATGGTGTAGCCATGAAAAGAAGAATGAAAACAAAAAAAAAAGGAGAAAAGAAGATGGAGAAGAAGAAGTTAGGTCTAGGGGTGAACTTAGTAAGCTCGCCTTACTATTTGCACCCGCCTAAACAAACTTCTGAAATTCTCTGAAACTCAATCTAAACCTTTCCAAAATAGAAATTATAACATTCTCTCTCACCTCTTTACTTCTTTAATCATCACCAAATTATGTGTGCATAACACTATACCTCAAATAAACCTACCACACCTCAATAATTTAAGTAAAACTTAAATTTAATTTCTCGTACATTTTATTCTTCAATTTTATAACCTATTAATTAAAACTAGGGATAAAAATCATACCCATCTCTGCAAGTACCGCCTCAATTTTTGACAAGGAAAACCTGCATTGTTGGTCTCCACCCCCGTCCCTGCCTAAGATAAATGAGGATAGGGACGAGTGTGAATTTGTTAGTCCCCTTCCCCGCCCCGCTTCTATTTTTTACATATAATTGTATGTTAAAAAAAATCTCACATGTCTGTGTACAAATCTACACCCTTATGGACCATTAAAACTAAAATACAATTAATAGCTTAACAAATAATTTATTTAATAATTAATAAATTAACATATAATTTATTTAATAAATATAAGTAAATTTAAATATAAATTAATAAGTAAATTTAAATATAAATTATAAAAAATAATATAACACGGTACCCACGAAAGGATACCGAAAATACCCGACAGAGATGAGGACAACGATTAAAATTTCATACCCACATTTTTTAGACCCGCCCCCACCTCTGTTCTGCACTTTCTAGGGATGGGGAGGGAAAACCCACACCCGCCCTGCCCTGTTGTCATCCCTAATTAAAATAGGTTCTTGCAACAGGTACGAGTGTTATAGTACTCGTACTCGTGAGTATCCTCTAAAATAAAATATTGTATATATTTAATTTGAAGAAGATATCAAATTTCATTGATATCAATCTTATTTTTTTTAAATTAATAAAATTAATTAATATAAAAATATCCATAATATAAAACAAATATTCTATTTGTATTAAATATTTTGTATATATATATTATTATCTATCTTAGATCTAATTAATCTTATAGAAAATATTATAATTTTATTTATAGATTTTTAAACAAATAATTAATTTCTTTGATAAAAATTCTAATAAAAAGAATTTTTTTCTAAATTTCTTTAATTTAAAATATCTACTGGTACTGATGAATACCCGCGAAGATTTTCATGACAAGTACCTAACGAGTTTTAAGCGGGTAGTGGTTTTTGTGACGCATCGGGTTGTGGGTAACTACTACCTATACCTCCTCCGTCCTGTTGTCATTCCTATATCTATATCCATATATCTATCTATATAAATACACACATAAATGAAATACTCACTCTATAAATCCATAAATTGCCTCTAAATCCATAAATGGCTAGGAGATTGGAACAAACTCACCAGCCTAGAAGAAGGGAGAAGTTGAGACAAAGAATCTAGAAAGAAGGCTTCGACCAATTCCTCAGGTAAAAGTAGTTCCGAAGGATATGAGTGAAACCTTTTTAGCACCATTTCTAATAGAAAAGAAATAGTTAAACACCTTCTTTATCATAAAAATGATTCTGAACCACGTCGGATTTATTATTATTTTAAAGTAGCCATTTTTTTATTTTTTGTAAGAAGTGAAGAAGGCTTGAAATAATGGATTATCGATTTTAAGGTACAATCACACCCACTTACATTTCTCATGGGATTGGTACTTAAATCTCACATGAACGAACCAAAACTTTAGTGTGAGTATACAAACACAAGACCTAAAAGACCTAGATAGCAGTTCACTCGTTCGAAAAGAGTTGTATAGGTGCTACATTTATAATATGAAGAACCCTCTTGTAAAATCTTCAAAGGCGATTCAGACATGGTGATAATGAAACATACAATCATGGACCAATAAAAAATCTCTAAGATGTTTTGGAAACTTTCCAAGATACATGACGTCAAGATAGTTGACATGGGTACATATCGGCACTACTTTGTTGAATAGCGAGAAAAATTGGCACCTACTTTGTTGTCTGCTTATTGATATGTTGGATCAGTTATAAGGAGGAATACCTTTTGGGATTCTCAGGATGTTTCAATTTAAGGGCATAGAAGCAACCTTCCACGCTGTTAAACATTTTGGTTTAGCATTGGTGGAAGGGCTTGTCTTTTTGCTCATTTTAGTTAAAGAATCTTTTCCATCATCTGAAATTACCTTTCGGGCGGCGCTAGCAAAAGAAAATAGTACAACAAGATCTGTAGACGGGGAAGCACTGCCAAATGCATTCCTACCCTCCTTGAAAGAAGAAAAATGTTCAAAAGTGCTTGAGGCATCACTCTTTACAATCTTGGAAAAGAGAAGAGACTTCAGAAAAGGAAGACATGAAAAGCTAATTAAAACAAAGGGGAGAAATGAAAGACTGACCTAAAAAGCTCAAACAAAGAAGAAACAAAGGGGATTTCAGTATGAAAACAGTGAAAATGAGGTTAGTTGACCCTCTTTTCATAGCTGAAAGCCCAGGACAACCCAAATTGTTGCAACTGCTCAGATCAGGGAAGCTTACTACTGCAATTATGTGACTGTTCATATACAATCTGACGGGAAACGGGAACCCTAATTCTTGTGCCCTAATTTATACCATAAAGCAGAAACCATATCTTGCCGATTTATTTTAATTTTACATTTTTATAGACCTTTTTGCTACTTTGTTACTCAAGGCCTAGAAGCAAATGCATAATATACAACCCAACGACAAGGCCAAACGTGCCAAAGGATATTCAACATTTTCTGTACCGAAGATATACAAGGCATTGCAAAAAGAAGTATTCAAGAGACAATCATACTAAATACTCAATGCTTCATGTTTTCTACAATACAAAGTAAAGGACTAAGAGCAAAGTCATGGTACAAGCACCCAGCTACAAAGCTGCATAAGGAGGTGTTTGATCTTCGATCAGCCTGAAAATCAAACACTATAAATCATTCAATAAGAGCACAAAAACCAGAATTGAAGACCATTAAACAATAACCAAGTCATTAACATCATTTCAATAAGATTTATTAAGTAAAAGCTAAATTATCTTTATATTACCTAATCCTTAATTATTTGGATAAAACTCAACGGGAAAAGTTCATTAATCAAGTATAAATATATGCCAAAATATTAAATTAGTTACTGTTCATTAATAAACTCACTTATAGCTTTTCGTCAAGTTTCTATATGATTTAAGCATCATAGTATTATTGACATTGACATTGGCTGATATCCCCAAAGACAAGGAGGAACACTTACAGAAAATATTAAATTACTCTTAGACAAGTATATATACACACTCATTCTCAAACACACATATATTAGGTAAACAAAAAGCTTATTTTGAGAAATGAGAGGAATTAATAATAATTATAGAATTAAATTTAATGATTCAGATTACATTATTTATTAAAAATAATAAGATAACTAGATTTAATAGTAATTATAGAATTACATTGAATGATGTTAATTATATTGTTTATTAAAAATAATAAGATAAGTAAGTAATAAGGTCAATTTTAATAACAATAATAAGATTAAACTTAACTATGTTTATTACATATTTTTAAAAGTAATAAGGATTAAACACCTTATTACTTTAATATAAAATGCAATCAATACCGTTAAATTTAATTCTCCATTTATTATTAAATTTTTTTATTTGTTACAATAAATTTTTTTCTCACATGATATTATTTATTTATATATATATTTCACATTTCATTTATATATATATATATATATATTTTCATGTAACTTATATTAATCATATTGCATTCTAATTATTATTTTAGTATACTTTATCATTGTATTTCTATTTTTTACTGTCATGTATTTTGGACGTTTTATTAGAATAAATGCTCTATTATTTGCCAGTTCTTTATCATAAATCATATAATATATTTATATTTTTCTTCCTTCCTTTTTATTTTTATATACACGTTGTTATACAACATTTTCTATAATTTTTAGAGGTTTTTCACCTATCATTCATATCTCACTTGTATCTAGGTGATGATTTATTTTAAGAATTTAATATATATATATATATATATATATAATGGTAGTGTAAAAGAAATTATTTTTTATTTATATGACTTTTAAAGTATTATTTAATAAAATCAACAAATTTATCTTATATAAAAGATTGTGGTTAATTAACAGTGTTTTTCTCTTGACTCACTTTCTGTACTATTTATTAGATTAAATTATACAAACCCTTCTTAAAAAATTATTAGACATTTTTTTTACATTACTTTTAGCACATAAAATATTAGTAAAATATTTGTTCTTAATTCTACAGAAAATAAGATTATTTTAAGTAATTCGTATTCTTTAATATATAGATTAATTTAGTTAGTATCATTCCCCACTCACATTTCTAAATTTAGTTAGTATCCTTTCTCTACACTTAACTATTCTCCTAGTATTCAGTTACACTTAACTATTCTCCTAGTATTCAGTTAATTTGTGTTGATACTGTCATTGAATTCTTCTAAGAGAATAAAGTTACCTTGTAAACTTATATAATTATTATGAAATAATTAAGAGTATTGATAAAATTAATATAAGAAACAACTTTAAAAATTTATAAAAAAAATAACTTTTTCTTAAAAAATAGAATGATTGTTTTTCTATTTTTTTATAAAAATCAATCTCATGGCATTTCCATTATAACATGGTGTTGCATGCATTCAATCATGAATTCATGATAAAAAAAACGAATGATTCTTAAACATAGTAAAAATAAATATGATAAAAGTCATAATAATTTACTCTAATTATTATTTAGCAATATTTTTAAATTAAACTGATGATTGAATTAGTAAAAATATTGATTAACAATTTATTGATTTAAGCATTATTAAATCAATAGTTTAACCATTTTTAATAAAATAATAATTTTTTATTATTAGTATATATTATGAAATTAAAATTATAAAAAAATAAATTAAAAATATAATTAATAAAAGAAAAAATAATTTTACTAAATATATCTTTATATTGTTAAGTTAACTCTTATTTTCATTAATTTTTTTAATTAAAGAAAGTTGACTTTGAAAAAAGAGATATACAATTAGCAAAATCTAAAAATTTAAAAAAAAAAAAAAAATCATAAGTAAGTCGAAAGGGTAGAATCACCTGTTTTACACCTATCAAAGTAGTTCCTGCATATCTATGTAAAATCATAGTCATGTGACATGCTAGCAACATATATGTATATCTATGTCTTTCTTCCGTCCAAGAATTAAATATATATTATAACTAGTAAAATAAAATTCGTATTTACTTCTATTTTATTTTTTTTCAAAATAATTTATCATTTTCTTTATTCATTTGTAAGTCACATTTAATAGGATCAATTTGTGATATTTTTTTATTCATGTCCAAGTCTCTTTTAAGAAATTTGATTAAATTGTCTTTTTAAACCATATCGTAGTTTGTATTTCTTGTGTTTTATAAGATTTGATTAACAATTAATTAATTAACATACAACACTTTCTATAAGTCCCTATTATTCCAATCAATATTGCGAATAGGAAAATATTTAAGGAAGAAAAGGAAAATATTTAAGGAAGCATTTAATCGAAGGCCAAGTTACTCAGCGACTTGTTTATTTCCTCTTTATTGTAGCTGTTTTGTGTCAGAAATTACCCCACCCGAGTTAAGTCAAATACTTACATCGAAAAGAGCTAAAAATAAAGGCTTGGTGCCGAACAACTTGCTCATAACTCATCTCTGGATCCTCCATCTCTTCCCTGATGATCTAAGGATGCATATGCCTCTATTATTGACTCATAGATTTTGATGCCTTTCAAATATTCATCTTTGTGTAGAAACTGCATAAAGGAGACACTATTCAAATTAAAGTTGAACTCAAAAGATGGTTGCCCATAAATGATAGTCAACTAGGTTAAAGGAACATAAGTGCAATTTCATAACAACAAAACAAAAAAAAAAAAGAATAAAAAGAGACTAAAATAGACTTTTTAGTCATTTATGTTTTTCAAGTTGAAGTTGAACACAAAGAGATGCTTTCAATTTGCAAACAAATAATCAATTAGGGTAAAGGAACGTTAGTGCAATTTCATAACCAACAAAAAAAAAAAAAAAGATATTTTAATCAATTATATTTTCAATTATATTTAATTTGATGTATTATTATTTCGAAATATAACATTGAACCATTATTTTACTAATATGTTGGATAAAACCTATAAAAAAAAAACCATGAGATATGAATAAAGATCTATGTAGAAATTGCGTGAAAAATGGGTCTTGTCAGTAACCAAAAATAAATATATATTAGATTTTTCAATTTTTTTATTGATCATTGGATTCACTTTTAACACAACAGAAAAATTTATTAAAAATTGTGCTTCAAAAATAAAATATTTATTATTAAAAAACATTTTGACTCACTTTAAAAAAAAATCAAATTTAAATTTTATAAAAGATAAAAGATTAAACAGAATAAAATAAACACAAAAAACTAAAAAAAAATAACAAAAACAAAAACAAATTTCTATCCCAGTGACAAATGACAAAAGAGGTGAAACAGTCTGTCTATACAACAGTGTCTGGCACAGCCTTCTCGCTCAGTATAATCCTTCGCAACCAATTTACAACAACAAACATGTAATCAACACGGTGTAAATTCATCAACTCCCATGAGTTTATTGAGACACCTTTGTTTATAACAGACTAATCTAGACGCCAATAAATATAGGAATAAAATATAAATGTAAAATCAATATAAAATTCTTTTTTTCATAACTATATTGTGTTATCCAAGACTGAATCTAAATAAAGGTTTATTTTAACTAGGACTTATAGCACATTTTAGTTCTAAATAACAAACCAGATGCGTGACTCTAAAGATAATGACATCTCTTGGGCAAATAAACATGCTAACAACATGACTAAATGTGTTCAAATAAATTACAAGAATCACCTCATTGTGGTCATGCAGTAGAACAGGAGTGTTTGCCATGGGTGAGAATCCAATTGCTGGTAATCCACGTTCACGGAAGTAGCGCGAATCGGTGGCGGCAGGAAACACCTCAGGTTTACCAATTTTCCCACCAGCCTTCTGAACCGCATTTTCTAAAAGGGCCCACCAGGGATTGGAAGGATCGGTTTTAGTGAGGATTGGTTTTCCAGACTTATCGCATGTGCGTGCCTTCTGTTTGAACTGCCCAACTTAAAAGCAATTAGATGCATAATCTATTCAGGGAATGATTTATTGTCAACAGGAAGAATTTCTTCTTAAAGTTAAGTTTTTTGTGCAGAATGAAAATTTGACCAAAGCCAATCACTCTTACAATCACTTTAGCAAACAAAATGGCAATTTTCAACATCTTTTAAAGTTAGTTTATTCCAAAAACAATATTTATCCATTCATAACCATTAGCATAGCCTTCGAAAAGGTAAGTCTATCTAAGATGTTAAATTTACCACTACATTCTAATAGTTTATGCTTCAATTAATAAAGCCTAACCAGAACTAATCCACATCCCCAAACAATCAAATACCTTGTTTTTCACTCTTTGTTTTGTTTGAATACTAAAAATATCTAATTAATTTATCAATTCCAAATTGTTTCATTGTAGCATTAGCTTTATTTTCCACACACGCCAGTACAGATCATGGTAAATTCTGTTCAAGAAACAAACAATTGTATGATTATTGTCATCTTAAACACACATGTACACCTTATACATATACACAAACAAAAATAGGAAGTCACTTTCACTGGGCAAAAACTTGAATTCGTTCAGAAAGCAATGACCAGAGCCAAAGTAGAATTAACTGACACAACAAAACATATATAATGAGCAGTCTACAGCATAATAAGTTTACAATTACCATAATATCTAACCATCCAAAATTATATGTGCCAGATAGATACTTGGTAATGAAAATAGATGTTTATCTATTATTTGTAGCAAAGCAAGAAAAAGAAAAAACTCTGTAGTCTTTAAACTTTCACGATAGATTAACTTCGAATTGAGAACAATTATTTAAGAAATAACATGCTTCCAGTAAACCTACTAGATATTTTTAAGGTGTTTTTATACATAGGCTTAACTTAGTACCAGCTAGAGTAGAAATGGAATTTTCAACCCATTATTTCTGTCTTTTGTTTTCTTTGTTCTAGTTCTAAACACTAGATAGTATTTCCCATGACATTAACTTTTTCTCTAATTGATAGGGTAATGAAAATTACAGCCCATGAAGATTGCGATAAAATATTTACTACTACAGATGTTAGTTATAAAAAGAACAGGTTTTGATCACCCTATGGGTGTGAACTTTTATAGTAAAAGGCAAAGGTAAGGAGGATGTATTTAAGACATCACACTGCAGGAAGATAAATATAGAGTAGAGAGTGGACAATTAGGGGATTACAGAGAATGACATATTGCGGGATGAAGGTGCCCATTCTTCAGCAATGCGCCTCTCCAAAGATTCTGGATCAGCAGTAGGAGGCAGTCGAATATCAAATCCAGCTTCTGCCTCAGAGGGCTGCAAATTCATGACAAAACCCTGGCAGAGCAAAAGACATGGAATAGAATTATATGGTACTGAGTTTGCTCAACAGTAATATAGTTTCTTAAACATGTGAAATGTGCTGTCAATTTAATTGTAAACATGTTGTGAATTCCACTCAATCTTGACATGATGAGAGAAAACATAATGTGGAAGAGTAAGACCTATTAGTTTGGGAATATGGCCTATTAATACAAAATTGAAAGCTGAGCCTACATGAATTTTCTTTCACCTAATAACAAGAAGAAGTGCTGTTATTAGAATGGGATGGAAAATGAAACAACATAATAATTAGTGGAACCTAAATTAATTTCACTTTAATTTGACCAGCTTATAAAATAATTTGACTGAAATTAACTTAGTTCACACACTAGTTTAAGATTATTTTCTTAAATTGATTAAAATAATTAAGCTTATAAGTTATTGTTTTCTTTTTTCATTATTTATTTTTAAATAAAATATTTAATTATATTTTTATGTTATTTTATATTTATTTAATTAGTTATTTATAAGTTTATAACTCTTCAGCTGGACTAGAAGGAATTAGTTTTAGTAAGAATAACCTAAGGTGAAATAGAGTGCCTGTTTATCTTGAATGACCCAGGAAAGATTGATCAATAAATAAATAGAAAACAAAAAAAGGTAAGGTTTAGTATGAGTTACAGTAGGAGATGGAGTTCCAGCTTTGAGAAAGACCATGTTAACAGAAACAACATCGCCTTCGGCCTTGAAACCAGTCTTGACGAGGTCAAATTGGGATGCGCGAAACCTTGTGATAATTTCGATGCTCTTCAATAGATTCTCCATGGCGGAGTTATCATAGAGCTTGGAGCCATGGCCGGGAGAGCCGACGGCCTTGATGACCATCCACCAGGGACTCCTCTCCGCATAGAAAACCCTGTAATGGTCCTCGGGAGAGGCCAACCCTTCATCGAGAACGACGCCGACGTTCATACCTTGGAAGATCTCAGATCGCGCAAACTTTTCGGCGCCGTCGTGGCCGCCAATCTCCTCGTCGGGGGAGAAGGCCAAATATAGAGAGCGGAGGGGACGGAAGCGCTCGGCCTTGAGACGCCGTATGGCTTCAAGGTACTGCATCCCCACGCACTTCATGTCCTGAACTTTACATAAATAAATAAATAAGTAATGAGTTGAAATTTAAGAAAAAACAATTAAGAAGGTGAACGGGGATAGTGCCTGAGAGCCCCTGGCGTAGATGTTTCCGTTGGAGTCGAGGTGGGCGCTGAAGGGATGGTGGGCCCACTTGGAGTGTTCGGATGGAACCACATCGGTGTGGGAGTAGAGGAGGATGGATGGAAGGTTGGGGTTTGTGCCTTCCCATTTCAGAAGGACCAGTGGCTTCCCTGCCACCAACTCAATGCTTTGGAATTCCAGAGAGAGGGCTTTGCCTTGGGAAACGAGGAAATCCGCGGCTTCCTGGTAACGCGGGCTGGGCTGGGCTGTGTTGATTTTTAGGTATTGCTGGAATCGCGATAAAACGCTGCTTTCTTCTACTTCGGATCCTGCTACTGCTATTGCTAACAAAACTAGAGCCACCAGGCTGTTCCTGCCATTCAACACCATCTTCACTCTCTATCCCCAACATTACTTACTTAGTCACCTTTTATTTCAACAACAATATTCCTCATCAGACCCACCAGTTAGAAACTCTTGAAAAAATCTGCGGTTAAAAATCACTATTTTAAATATTTACCTCTCTCTCATCTCCTAAAATCAATCATTTTTAATAAAATAAATTCTAATTGATTATAAAAAACTTTCAAAAATAATTTTTTTAAGACTGTTTTTCTAACATTCCTTATTCCTTGAGGTTGAGGTAGTAAAATAATCACAAAGTAGTAATTTCCCGTGAAATTTCAGAAAGTTGAGTTCTTAAATTGTAAATTTATATATTTTACATTTTCTAATATTTTAAAGATGATTTATTATCAATTTCTTACTCTAATAACCGGAAATTAATTGGTGAATTTATTTAATTTTTTATGAAAAAATTACTTTTTTATTATATCTTCTTTTTCATATTTTTATTTTATATTCAAAATTATTATTTAAAATATTTTTTAATTCAAATTCATGTACTTTTTAATAAGAGCATAATATTTTCAATAAAACATTTTATTTTTTAGCTTATATGAGTAAAATAAATTTTAAATATAAAATATTTTTCATGTGATAAAAAATGAAAACTAATTGACCCCGCTAGAGAATAAATAATGTCCTAAGAATTTCTAAAGAATATACATCTTCTTATTACATAATAATTTTACTTTGTTTCTTTTCCTACCATTTTAAAATATTAGTTTATGTATAATATATAATAAGGGAAGTTTCAACATGATATTTAATTTTTTTTATAGGAGTTAAAGATAGTGTTTGAAAGTTTATATCAGCTCACGACTCCTTTAATTGAAAAAGTTAGTAGTTTTTTTTTTAAAAGTTATTTTAGTTAATTTTTTAAAAATATCTCATATTTTTAGGTATAAATTAATTTTTTTTGCAATTTTATCCTTTATTAATTAATGAATTGTATTTCATTGATTATGTCTTCTCACATGACATAACCTTTCTAAGTCTTTCTTTTCTCCGGTTTTTATTATAATTTAATTATGTAATTATAGTAATTTATATTTTATATACAATTAGAGAAAATTATAATTTAAAATTTAAATATTTAATTATAAAAAAATTTAAATATATAATTCTGGTAATTTAATAATTTAAATATGTAACTATTGAAATTTATAATTTAAATATGTAATTATAATAATTTATAACTTAAATATGTAATCATATAAATTTATAATTTAAATATGTAATCAATTCATATTAAGAAATTTTTTATTTTTTTTATAAACCAAAGCATTTTATTGGTTAAGAAATGAGTTTAATTGGTATATTATGATTAAATGTCAGTATAAAAATCTTTTATATACTAATTAAACTCTTAAAAAATTAAGAATGAACGAACATAAGAAATGTGACCTCACAAATTTCAACCAATAAAATAAATGACAAGAGATCACAATAATGATATTAAACACCAAAAATGGGGTTTATCACCCTTTCCTGAGAAGGATGATGCGTACCACTCCCACGTTAAATTACCTGAACAAAATCATCAACGATTTGATGGCCATTAAAGATCTTTACATTTCTTCCTTTTTAAATTTGACAAATTCTAGCAAATCATGTTGTTATCCATGCCTTAATCAAATTATCCCCCTTATTAAACTCTTTCATTGATAGAAACAACTGCTACATTGATGATGTATTGCAGACATAATTTCCCATTATGAGCATAACTTGTACCACAACTGTATAGATATATGACAATTGAAAAATATATGGGAACTCGTCTCCATTCTCGCCCCACACAAAACACACCTACTAAGGAGTTCTCCAATTATATGACATTTCAACATATTATCTATTGTAGGCAATAGATTCAACCCCAACCTCCAAACTAAACATTGCACCTTTTGAGAAATATCGTCTGACCAGCAAAACTAGATGTTGGTATTGGGAGAAGGACCCTGAACAGATGATAATACCTTATACGCAGAAGACGCCCACATAAAGGTCTGACCACACCACACTCACTCATTTTTTTAACTTCCTCCGTTAACGACATAAAAAAAAATATTATTAAAATATTATTAAAATATGTTATAATAATTTTAAATATCTGATCTTATAATTAATTATGCCTTTATTTATCATTTTATAACTTTTAGTTAATTGATCATCTAGATTTATTACACACTTACAATTAATTTTTTTAACTTTTCAGTAAGTTTTTTTCTCTTTCAGCTAATTTTTTAAGTTAATTTTGTTAAACACATTGTAAGTGACGAGTGAATACTTAGCTATGAAAATATAAATTTATCCCTCCACTACTTATTTAACAAAGCAAGACAAATTTTAGATTTATTTATAAGCTTTTAAGTTATATCAGATATTAATATGATAATTTTTATTAATTAACATATTTTATTTTAAAACAATTTGTATAAATAATCATGGTTTAGATGTTTTGAGGAAGAAAAAAAGGATAACCAAAATATTTTAGCTTAACTAGTTTAGTAAAGAAGACATGAGTATTATAAATATAAAAAGAAGAAAAAAAGAGTGACGAGAGAGTATAAATTAGGCAATCAGAGAGTATCTTTTTATCTAATTTTTCTGCGTTTTCATTTCTCTTTTAAATCAAAATCTCTTAAAATTTATTCTACTGCTCACATGTTTTCATTCAGCTTATTTCACATTTCTCTATTTTTATTTTCTTTATTCTTTTCGTATTAGTGAACACATGATTTTTTTATATTTTTTATTCTCTTTATTCAAAGGGTCTCTGAGCTGCTGAGCAAAGTCATCCATCCAATTTCCTATTACTTTCCTCACCATGCCTGCATCCATGTCCATTGAACGAGTCCAGCTAGCTACCATCCACACTGAGTTTCACCAAGGATGATCAGGAGCTGACCATGTGTTCCAAATCAATTGCTTGTTTATTGAATCAAGCATGTTTATTAAAATGTGATTTCTGTGCCGCCAAACCCACCATATTGTCATAGAAATAATATCCCTTTGTGTAACCGTAGAGGATGAGAAGTGTCCTATTGAGAGTCAAACTTCCTTGGGAGCAATCTCTGCGATCTCTCAAAGCATGTAAGATATCTTTTGTGGGAGAGAAACACCTCATGCATCCTGCTGATCAATGACGATGACCCCGAAACAGAATTGTGGGGGAGCGCATCATGCATACTTTGCCATAACAAGAACTTCAGTTTCTTTGATATATGAAGCTTCCAAACCTTCTATAATCTTATCAACATCACTAATATGCATGTAAGCAACTGTGACACAACCTGAACCCTAAACTTTGTACCTAGTCAGTCTGCGTACCACAGAGATGAGCTGCCAGGAAGGATTGAAAATCCTCCTTTTAAAAGGGTAAAGTTTAAATTATGATCAACTAAACTTGTGATGCACCCTGTTTCTTTAGCTTGCAAAACGGATTCTCATTCAAGTAGCGTGGTGAAAGTAAGATGACCCATGACTTCTTTTTCTTTTTATTATTTTCCTATTGCTAAACATGCATAAAAAAAATGGAATTTCATCTCATATATAAGAGAAATGTTAATACACACTCATTTTTATTAGTTGAAATTAATCATTAAAATTATAATTTTTTATGAGTCTTGCACGATATTGAATAAATCTTTTGATTGATTTTTTATTTTTAATAAATTTTAACTAATAATATAAAATGTGTGTTAAAGTGCAAAAAGAGAGTATTCCTTTGCTTCTCACTACATATAAATTAAAAAAATGTCAAAAATATTTTGTTTAATACTCTCTTTTTTAACAGTCTTTCTTTAATTGATTAAAATTTATTAAAAATAATAAATTTTGGCTAACCTCACTTTATTGTAAATCAAGATAGAATCATTATTAAATGATACACGTGGCAAACAAAAAATTATTTTTTCAATAGTTTTAACTAATTTAAAAGAGAACGTTAAAAAGAATGTGTTAGCATTTTTCTATGATTTAATCCGTCATTTTTTTAGAGATTATCAAGCTAGAACTTTAAGGAAAATGCTTATAATTTTAAAATATGTACGTGCACGTTAGTTTTCAATCAAAAGTTCCATTTTAAAACCTTAACCAATAATTAAGAACACTTTGTTAGCTTGACCCAAATTTTAATTTTGATGGGAGAAAAACATACCAACGATATTTAAAGAAATTATCAAAATTTAATCTAAAGTTAAGCTGATTTAGTTGAAATTGAAATTGCACATATGAGAGATGATTCTTCTAAAAGGTTATATCTAAATCTACATGATCTTTCTAAGATAAATTATTATTTATTGTCTAATGAAAATATATTTATAAAATAGAAACTTTTATTAAAAAATAAAATTCTTAAAATTTTAAATATAAATATTATTTTAAAATAATTTTTAAGCTAAAAATAAGTTGACGTAAACCCAGGATTATATAAGGGCTTGATTGATTTTGTTTTGTTTTTTAGTTTTTGAAAAGAGTTTTCAAGAATAGTTTTTAACAACTGTTTTCGGGAAGAAAAGAAAATAAAAATTTGTTTGACAAATATTATTTGAAAACTGTTTTGAAGATATAAAAATGGAAAATCTTGTTCATATTTATTAATACTTCATTAATGAAAAGCATAAGACAACATATTCTGATTGTATTTTGAGTTTTCAAAAACAAAAACAGAAAACTAAAAAGCAAAACTACTTTTACCTGTTCCCTGTTTTTTAGTTTTTAAAAACTAAAAAATAAGAAGTGTTTTCGAAAACTGTTTTCAGAAAACACTACCCAAACAAGTTTTTTAATTTTAAATACTAAAATACTGAAAACAGTTTTATAAAATTGTTGTCAAACAAACACTAATTTTCAATAAAACTCTCTTTTTGTTTTTCTCAACTGATGCCTTACAGCACCCCAAAAGCCTAAACCAATTATCCACCATTTCTTAGACAATTTAACGACAAGCTTATAACATGTATCCATCTCAAAATTAAAATAAAGAAAAGAAAAGGAATTTGTAGTTTCGGAGATAGCATTAAATTAACTTAGGTTTGCCCGGAGTTCAACCGACGTATAAATTCGGTCCTACCTTAAATGTGATCTAGCATATCAGGAAGACCTTTATCTCTACAATAAAAGTAATGAAATATGAGAGAATTCCGTGTATTATTAACATATAATGAGCATCCATATATACACGATACCCTAACATATTTGGTTATCAGGATTCCTAAACATATCTCTACAATATCAGTCCAAATGCCCAACGTACCAAGTAAATCATGAAATTGTGTGCGTTCCAAAGCTTTTGTAAACATATATTCAAGTTGTGTTTGAGTGGGAATATAAGATGGTTGTAAATTTTGATGTACAATCTCATCACGGATGAAGTGACAATCTATGTCAATATCTTTGGTATGCTCATGAAAGACAGGATTATTTGCAATGTGCAATGCAACTTGATTGTCACAATAGAGATGTATAGGCATGGAATGAGTGACCCCAAGACTAGAAAGAACACATTTGATCCATTTTAGTTCACATGTGGTACTAGCCATTGAACAATACTTAGCTTTAACAGACGAACGGGTAAAGTTGTGTGGTAGAAATAGAACCTATAGACTTTCCATTGAAGTCATTCAGCTTCCAAAATTGGGAAAAAACCCAACATGCACCATCTCTTGCAGTTTCTGCCATTCCTATTGCAGAATTCACCCCAAAGTGTAAGTTTAACACTCTTGCCAGAACTATCTTTTAGACTCAAGATTCTTCTTTGGGTTTCCGTTCTATTTTTCCTCAAGACGGGAATGGAAGGATTCACATATATGTCACCACCCCAATAACATCAAGGATGGAATTATTGTCAACATTCTCAATGTCACTGATAGGCCTAAAAGAGAACTGTTGTCTAGGTACGAAATCATCTTCATCCGGGTAAAGCCTGTTAAAGTTGCTTCCAGAAAAATTTCCCTCTTCTAAGCAGGTTTCAAGCTACCTTTGGATATCATGTAAACTTTCTCACATTTATAGTATATGCATAATTAGGGTTTTAAGTTTACAGGATAAGATAATTTAGTCATTTTTAATAGGGAATAAATGTTAATAGTACACAGCATTCTCCCATATTTCATTATGGTATAAGAGCAACCAAGTTTTGAGAAAGAGAAATCTGTGGAAAGATCCGAGGTGGTGGGAAAGATGCCACATCCATATGATCTAAATTCAAATGATAATCCAGGAAGCATAATCACACAAGTTCAACTACGGGGTGAAAATTATGAAGAATGGGTAAAGGCTATGAGAACCTCGCTACGTGCATGACGATAGGGATGTGGCGCAAACCTTGGACGTGATAGAGGGATGGGTGTACGAGCAAATACTGCCCAAGTAGCTGTTGGAGGAGCACCCGAGTCAATGACGAAGATAGACAAGGGAGACTTGATGGGGTTGAGTATAGAACAAAGGCAAACATTGGTGGAGATCCTAAATAATTGAAAGGGAAATACTAATAAGTGAATGACAGGTAAAGAAACTTGGATCATTGATACCACAGAACTTTTCATAAATTCAGATTTTCCAGAGGTTCATAGCTTAAGAGAATGGCTTGATCGAGAAGTAAAATATTCTATTTCCTTATCCATTTCTAAGGATAATATTCATGGAGGAGTGAAGAACAAGGTACACAAAATTGTGTCTCAAATCAAGGATGAAGGTTTGGGGCGGTCAGACAAGCCAGGTTGGATTATCATGAGGGCAACCATATCATTCATCAAGATTGATACATTTTGTTACACAGTTTGTCGTCTAATGATCGGAGATCTACAGTGCAATAAGAAAGTGACTAGGTCAGGAAATGCAAGATGGCAATGTGATAGATGTAACTAAGAGTTTGAGGAGTATGAGTATTGATACCTTCTCCAAGATCAAATTCTAGATGGCACAAGATTAACATGGGTAACTGCATTCCAAGAAGCAGGTGAAGAGATTATGGAGTACACAACAAAGGATCTGTACTTGTTGAAACATGAACAACAGGATGAAGAGATGTTTGGAGAAGTAATTAAGAGCTGAATTTTCAACGAGTTTATAGTTTATGTTTAAGCTTAAGATAAAAAAGGAATTATATGGCAATGAGCAAAAGGTGAAGATTATTGTAATGAAGGTAAACTTAACAAGAGAGCGTCAAAGTAAAGGTACCCTTCCGATCGAAAAAGTTTGGGCAAGACAGTACCTTAGACAATTAAACTAAGGAAGGTACCCTCCCAGCCCAAAAAGCTCACGGAAGGTAGTACGTTAGACCATTAAACCAACGAAGGTACCCTCTCGGGCAAAAAAGCTCAGGCAAGGCAATAGCTTAGACAATTAAACCAGTAAAGGTGCCTTCTCGACCAAAAAGCACAAACAAAGTAGTACCTTAGAGAATTAAATGAGCGAAGGTATCCTTCTGACTGAAAAAGCCTAGGTAAGATAATACCTTAGACTATTAAAACAACGAAGGTACCTTCCCAGCAAAAAAATCCTGAGCAAGGAAGCACCTTGGACAAACAACAAACAAACCAAGGTCTTTCCCCATGCCAAAATGACCAAGGTAAAAAGATACATTGTATTAAATCAAGCACAACAATAAAGATTCTTACCCCAACCAACCAGCTCGGGTAAGGATGTATCTTAGAAGACAAAGGTTTCCCGTCCGGTCAACTAGCTTGGGTAAGGATGTACCTTAGATAAAAATTAGAAAGCAACGAAGTAAAGGTTTCTGCCCTCAGCAACCAGCCTGAGTAAGGGTGCACCCTACGCGCAGACTAGAAACGAGACAAGGTTTCCCTCTTAGTCAACCAACCCGGGTAAGGAAGTTCCTTAAACGCAAATCGGAGGCAGAAACATAAAACAAACAACATATATAAAAGAAGCTACAAAAGGCAAGTTCTTAATTAATATCAACAAAAACTACAAGTCTTGCAGGAAAGGGAAAATTGATTCAACAAACAAAAACAACAAGTTGTGGTCTTCATCATTGCTAGTGAGGTTGTGTACTGAAACAAGCCCTCCAGTTATGGCCAAGAGGGGTGAGAGTGTGAGACAGTCACTGTCGTGTACGTCAGCGTCGCACACAATTTCTTCTTCTCCGCGAGCATCTCTCTCCTAACGAGGTTTGTGTATTGAAAGAAACCCTTGAACCTATTAAGAGTTAGACCGACCTAGGTTCGAACCTACACGGAAGTTTGGCCTCCCTTTAAATGGTTGAAATATCATAACCACTTAGTAAGGAAATCACTATACAACCTGGCTTGGGTGGGGTCTAATCCCCTTAAGTAAAATGTCCATTCCTACCAAGCCTGCAACATAAATGTCCCGATTAACCAACCCTTTACATCTCTAGTAATGTCTTCGTCGCTTCACTTCTCAACGCTGGTGGGGTTGTGTACTAAAGGAACCCTAGATCGTATCGACCCATAAAGTCGGACCTACCCTTAGCATGACCAGGCATCTCGGTGGGACCCTGTACCCCTTTCAGTAAAAGGACTAAACCACCCCTATCATGTAAAACAGAAACCCTAATTATGCAGGTCCAAGCTTAAAAAGGTAAATACTATAAGTGGTAAAGCACAAACACATGTTTGATTCATTATTATATACTACTCTTATTGCCACTTGGGAACTTCTTTGACGTGACCTGAGGTCGAACTCACACTGACTTGAACGTTGAAGTGTCATTGCTAATACCCACCTATACCCACCAAACCTGTCGACTCGGACATTTGTTAGGATCGAAAGCCAACGAAAGAGACTCATTTAGACACTATTACCCTACAAATTAGGGTAGGTACAATTCGAGCTATTATGGAAAATATCTGTACTCTACCAATTTTTTTAGAAACACGTTTAGTATAAAGAATTAATAATATTTCTAAGATTTTTGAAAAAAACATTAAAATAAAATTTTTCATATAGGGAAGACTCCCGAAAATATTAATTTCTAAATAAGTAAAAGTAAAATTTTCTGTAATAATTAATTAACTAAATATATCGATAGATGTTTCTTAATCATGATAGTTATTTATTATAAAAATATTATTTTTATAAAAATTTGACCATAGTTAAATATATTTTCTCAAGAATTATATTTTTTAAATTTTATTCTAAAGAAATTTACGTATTAAAATAAATCCTGCACAAAATATTAACATAACGGAGATGAACCTTTGGAATGTTAGCACGTAAAAGTGAATATAAAAAGGTTCAGATAAAAATTGAGTTTAATAATTATATACTTATGGTAAAAAATTTTATATTAAATTTTTATTTATATAACTTTTAAATTGTAAACTTGAAAGTGTGGAGGGTGTTTTCTCATAAAAATTTCCTTTTGACGTGACATTGGTAATAAAATTTTGAAAGTCAAATACCCTTACTTTGTGCGATTCTGTCACTTACTATGCATATGCCTTGTCTTTCTTTAAGAGTGTCATTTAAAAAAATATTATTATGGGTAATTGGATGGATAATCTAAATGAAAAGAAATTATCAGTGTTAAAAGAAGCACTAAAACAAAATTCAAACTCTCATTAAATACATATAAATAAGTGTGAGGTTTTCAAGAGCAGTAAATGTTTCTTGTGTACAGATTCCCATGATTTTATATTAAAATATTAAGTGCTTGTGTTTATTGGCTATGTGGTTGAAGGCATGATAAATGGCAGTAAGTAGTAGCTTCTCTACCAGGCCCTCTCATCAATAAATTGTAAACGGCCTTTTCACTGCATAAACATAAACACGACTTGGAAGTCTCTTTCTCAAACCTAACTTGCACTGGTAATCACGAAGGTGAGGTTTTGAAGCTTTTAACATGATTTCATTTTTGAGTATCTATATATTTATGATCAATTGTCATTGCATGCATGGATCTATCTGGTAAGCCAAAGGAAGTTGATCTCCGTGATTCTTGATATGAATTTTCAGTTTGAGGGTCGAATGGCTGGAGTGAGAGAACAAGACCAGTACATGCCAATAGCGAACGTGATAAGGATCATGAGGAGGATTCTGCCGACGCATGCAAAGATCTCAGACGACGCCAAGGAGACGATCCAGGAGTGTGTGTCAGAGTACATAAGTTTCATCACTGCGGAAGCGAATGAGCGATGCCAGCGCGAGCAGAGGAAGACGGTAACCGCTGAGGACCTGCTGTGGGCAATGGGAAAGCTCGGCTTCGACGACTACGTTCACCCTCTCAGTCTTTACCTTCAACGCTACCGCGAAACCGAAGGAGAACCTGCTTCTGTCAGACGCGCTTCTGCATCTGCTTCTTTAGGGATGCATTCGCGCGCCCCGCACTCAGCTGCTGGACACACACAGCCGCCACAGCCTTATTCTCATGCTCATGCTCATGGCCTTGGAATGTTTGACTTTGATCCCTCCCAAGGCTTCTATGACGCCTCTGCCTCTGGTTCTGCCTCTGCCTCTGGCTCTGTCTCTGGAGGAGGGTATATTTCCAGCTTTGATCCTTATGCTAAAGGTGATACCCTCTGAAATCTGAATTACAAGACGCTACGTAATCATATGTCGTAATAATAAACCAGTGCATGCTTCTGTGCTACTTGCTAGTAACGTACAGTACATACATGCACATGTCAACTTTTTAGTTTCATTTCCAAGTCTTTTCATCTCTTTGTGGCCTTGCGCCTTGTCCTTGCCCTATTCAGATACAATATTTGCTGCCATTGATCATTATTGGGTGTAATATGTCTAAAACATCTTGTTTCGCAAAACATCCTTCTTATTACATCTTTCTTCTTCTTTTATTTGTTAATTAATTAGTATTTAAAAACAAATGTAGTTGTTTTATCTATATGTTGTTTTAAATTTTAAAATAATATGTTAATATATAATAAGTTTTTCAAAGAAGTAGCAATTATGTGTATATATTAACCATTTAACTTTCCAAGAAAATAATATGTTAATAATAACTTTCAAAGAGATATATGCATATATTCACCATTTAACTTCTTTTGTATATCATATCAATTAAGTTTTCATAATGTTTTTTATTATTCATTTTATTTTAATTTTTTATCTACAGTACGTTGTTCTAACTTTAGTACTAGTATTCCATTAGTTCGCGATATTAAAGGATGGCCATCCAAATGATCCAATCCAAACACTGGATGAATTCGATTTATCAGTTATCTTTTAAGAGATTCATTGGATTAGATCTTTGAATTAATGTTTTTATTTATATACTTAAGGACTAGATTCTTCACATTTGATTTACATTATATAATTTAAAATGATGTAAAAAAACAATAAAAAGTAATTATAAGGAAAGATTTAAATCATTACACTACAAATATTTTTGAAAGTGAAATTAGTTAAAAATATGTGATGTTTTAAATTAAAATAACTTATATATATTTTTTATCATTAAAAATAGAAGAAAGTGAATATTAATTAATAATTTACTCAAAGACCGACTGCCTTAAAAATACATTAGAGGATGTAGGTAGAGGACAATGTGAGAAAGTGCACCCATAATTGTTTTTTTACTTAATATTTTATATCCCCATTAAATAATTTTGTTTAAACAGTGATTTAAAAGACTATAAAAGAAAAATAAATAAATAACTAATTATTAATTTTACCCACTATATTTTTTTTTTCATAAAATTATGTATTTCATATAAGTGTATAATAATTTTCTGTAAAAATATTATAGATTATTTTTTTTTCTCCTACCAAAGAATTTTTTTGAATCTTCTACTGCTTAAAAGAGCGTTAAAAACTAATATTTTTTAAAATAACTTTTTATTTTACTAATTAAAGACGAATAAAGATAAATATAAATATGTACAATAATTACTGTATAATATATAAATGAATATAATAATAATAATATGTAATATTATAAAAAGAATACCCTATTTGGTATCATTTTTTCTGGAACATTATATTCTTGATAATATTTTTTTGAAAGTTTTAATACTTTTTAACTACAACACTTTTTCTAACAGCTATTTTTTTAATTTATCCTTTTCCACTATTTAATTTTCAATTCTATGCATTTTTTTAACTTCTGGTATACCGTTGTACATTTATTTTATTTTATTTAAAAAATTTTCATGTAACCAATCATTTAATTATCTACAATTCTATTTTATGGAATAACCATGTAAATGGATAAATCCTTTTGTCCTTTTACCCATTACTTTATTCATTTTATTTTTTCTTGTAACAACGAGCTATTAACTACCAACAGTTCTATTTTGTTCCAGGTACTAGTGGGTAAATTATTTTATCCTTTTACCCATTACTTTTTTGTCACATAAAATTAATCTTTGATGTCTTTTTTTTTTTTTGCTTTACATATTTTTTTCATGATTTATGGTAATATTTTATTCTTTTGTTGATATTTTTAATAATCTATAAAAAATATATTTCAAATAGTAATAATTTCTTATCATTTTTTATAGTTTAAATTTAATTTCCTTTGAATAATATGATTTAATATATTATTTTATACATAGTGCACACATTTGGTAGTTTAAATGTGCACAATTTTTGGATTATTGTACAGTACAAACTTAAAAATGAGTTTGATCATATTATATTATATATATATATATATATATATATAAACATAAAAAAAAGGGTTTAATTTAGTAAGATATTTAATTATAAACTTTTATTTATAGTAAGTGTTTGTTAACTTTATTTATTAATATTTGAATAATGTTAAGATTGAATGTTGGTGTAGCACATACTAATTAAATTTAAAGAAATGTTATAGTATTTATCTATAATAATTTATTTGTAATAATAAATTTTTCTTAATCATAATAACAAATTGTATATTTTGGGGAAATATCAAGTTTTTCAATCATTTTAAAATTAATTAACCTAAGTTGCAGATATTTTAGATTTTTTAAAACTAATTAGTAGTTGCAGATATTTTAGATTTTTTTAAAACTAATTAAAACCTCAAGTTTTGGTTAAAGTTTCTTAATAGATTTGTTATGTGATATATTTTTAGGTATTTACATTGCATTGGTAAAAGAAATCACTTAAAGAAATGATAAATATAAAATATTTTAAAAAATCCTAATATTTAATAATTACATCATCCTCTAAAAAAAGGGTAAAATAATGTGAGAGATATAATATGATGCATTTTTTTTACAAAACTATATGCTTAAAGGTAATGGTATACCCAATTAAACGTTTAAAATAAAGATAAATATTGTTAAACATAACTCTTAATCTTTTTTAGTGTTTTTTTTCCAAATTGGAATATATATATATATATATATATATATAAAAGTTATAAATAATTAGAAAATAAGAAAAACATGTAGATAAAAGAGAAAATAAACTATCAACAAAAGTTTAATTAAATATGACTAAAAATAAATGATAAAAAATTAGTAGCTACAAAAATTTAAAATGGTTAGTTTTAACTAAAAAATACTAAAAATAAAAATTTTTAATTAACAAAATGGTGGACTCCTACAAAATAAAAATAAAAATAAAAATTTGTTTAGCTGAAGTGGTTTTACAAGAAATTTGAGAAAATTATTTCAGAAATACAAGGGAAACTGAAAAACATGTTCAGGGACTCAATTTTCTTTGGAAAAAAGAAGACTAGTTTTTAAGAAAATTAGAAAACTATTGAAAGTTGTTTTCCAAATTTGGACTGGAATACACAGTCTCATATTCAACCACATTAAGTTCTTTACTCCTTCTAGCTTCTACCGCCTATGCCATTATCTTTCATGCTCCTTCGCATCTTTCACCCTAACCTATTCCACTTCTCCATCGTTGTTGCTCTCACTTCTCATGCCCTTTCTATGTCTCTTACTCTGACCTTCACCACTTTTTTGTCACCCTTTCGGTCTCTCACTTTGACCTCGGTCACCTCTTTGCCTCCACCACCACCGCATTTCATGTTTCTTCTGTACATCCTACTTCGATATCTGTCAGCTCTTTGCCATTGTCGCCACTTTTCACGCTCCTTCCGCACCTCCCACCTCGACCTTTACCACCTTTTCATCACTACCACTTCTCATGCTCCTTCCATGCCTCCTACTTGACCTTTACCACCTCTCCACCTTTATCACCACCTGTTTGCCACCACCATCACGCTTTTTTATTGTGAAATGAAATTTTTTGGAAAACTAGATGTATTATCTAAACACATTTTTCCAAATTTTCTTACTTTTGTAGGAAATAGAAAACTGTTCCAAAAAAAAAAACTTGAAATGTATTTAAACAACCCTTTTATTATTTTGATTTAGGTTGAGACCAATGGTTATGGAGGTTATTTAATAAAACCTTATGAAAGATTAGGATGAGAGCATATTATTGAATTCAGGTTTAATAATAAAAAGATGGATGGTAGTATGTAAAATCATATAAAATTTATTAATGGACTTTTTTATTCTCCAAATTCATACTTAAAAGAAACTAAATTGGATGAGTAGAAATTTTTCTCTTATCTTGTATCCTTTTTAAAAGAAAACTAAATTGGATGAGTAGAAATTTTTCTCTTATCTTGTATCCTTTTTAAAAATTGAACCTAAATTATTTTTTTAAAATTACATACTCCTCTCCTCAAACCAAACATGGTGTTGGAGGAAGGATACAACAACTTGAAAACTAACTCGTGATCACTTCACCTTAGCTACTGTTTATAATTCCCTTCAAAACCATCCTTCAAGAATATGCAAAGATTTTTGTTGTTGCTCTTAATAGATGGAAATGGTTGGAAAAATTAAAGGGATTCCCACAAAAATAACTCATGAGAGATTGCTAACAAATGTGAGATGTAAAATGAGATTAACAAACAAAAAATCATGTAGCTTTTGTGGAAGTCATACGAAAATATTCGTTGCATTTTTTTGGGATTGTTCTTTTGTTAAGAAATTTTAGCAAGGTCACATGTCAAGTAAACATACATGATTTCTTTATGATTTCAAATTAGAGGTTTGGGTGAAAATGAATATTGGAAGGATAAACAAAGTATTTGCCTTAATGTGAAACAATGCTTTTAGTATTATGCTCAAAGTAATTTGGAAGTGAAGGAATGAAGTTGTTTTTAATAACAAAGTGTAAGACCATGCAGTGATGGTAAATCCACCATTGAAAACATATTGAAAAATAAGTTGATTAATGTGTAGCATTAATTTTAAAAAACCTTTACATAAGATAAATTGTTAAGGCCCGATTAAGGTGATTTTGAGTTTTTGGCTATTGGTTTTGAAATGTATTTTGAAAACAGAAACCTATTTGGAAAAAGTAGTTCTAATTTGATTTTTAGTTATTTTTAAAAAAATTTTCACTCAATTTCAAAACAATAAAATTTGGTCTTCATATTTTTGTTTCTGTTTTTACTTAAATTCACCGCTTGAGATTACTTGTCACCACTGACCACCACCTTCGATCGTCATTCATAGATTGTCACTTCCAACTGTTGGTCAATAGTCATTACCTTTGATCATTAGTCAATGGTCACCAACTGTCACATTCGACCGACACTCACCAATTACCACCTTCGACTGACAGTTACCAGTTGCCATCTTTGATCGACGATTATTGATTGTCACTTCCGACCAATGATCACCAACCTCCACTTTCAACAGGTAGTCACTGATCGCCATCTCTAATCGACAATCACCTGTCACCACCTCTGACAGTTGATCACAAACTGCCACTTTCAACCGTTGGTAATTGATTGTCACCTTCATCCCTTACCTTTATCACTAACCGCCACCTCTGCTAATCAATGATTGTCAATTTCTAGTCTTTAAGAAGGAAAAATTATAGTGCAATAAAGATTTGAAAACAATGTTTTAGATTTAGAAACTAAAATAGTATTATTTTTAAAAATTTAAAACCAAAACTAGTTTTAGTTTTTATAAATTTCAAAACTAAAAACTAAAATTATTCAAAATATTGAAAAAAAAAAATTTCTAACATGTTCTCTAATTATTGTTTGCATACATGATATCTACATTATGCATAAATATAAAGTAAACAACATTAGTTGTCTAAAAAAACATTCTAGTTTAATTAATATTTTCATCCTTACAAACTCATACCAACCTTTGACATATATACTTCATTGCATTTTTTATCACCTTTTTTTATTAAGCATATATACATAATTCATTGCTTACCTTCTAAAATAATCAACTTTTGTCTAAATTAAACAAAATAATTAATGATGAAAATCCAAAAATAAAGCTTGTGACTTATTATGGTGCAATTAGAGATATAATTGAGTTAGACTATTATGGTAACTTCAAGTTTGTACTATTTGAGTGTTATTGATTTGAGGGTGAAGAAGAAAAATATAGACTTACTTATGTATACTTGAATACTTCAACAAAAAATGCTACCAAAATTATCCTTTTGTGTTAGCTTTTCAAGTACACCAATATTTTATGCTAGCAAAAAGGCAATGTTATGAAGATAGTTCCGAGAGATTTATTTAACATAGGTGACCAAATAGACAAACTAGATGTTGGTGAACTAAATGTCGCAAATAATAATGGTGAACTTAGTTGGATTAAGGAAGACATGTCTATCACAATAGCTAAGAAACCTCCTAAAGTTGTGGAGGAAATTGATTTTGATAAAAATGAGAGTTTTGTTGATACTTTGTTTGACTACATGGACTAAAGAGATGTAACCTTGATATTAGTTTATGCATGATTGTTAGTATTTTCCTATATTTTTGTGTATGAACTTATTTTAGTTTTTTCTATAGAAAAAAAATCTAGTTTTGTTGAGTTTGTTAGAGTCTTAATATTATTATCTTCCTGCTAATTCATTATAGACTTAAGACATTTATTTTATTCATAAATGCTTAAAGGCTATTTGTGATACTATTAGCATATTGATATTATTATGCGTGACTTTGCAGGCATACATCTAAGACCTTTGTGTGAAAAAGGTTTATGGCTTCATAAGAAGGTAAATGATACAAAATACTTTGCCTTGTTTTAGTTAAAGTACTATTGTTATGATCTATTGCATAATTTGGTACATATTGTCAATTTGCATATTGTCACTATGGGCATTGATTACATATTGTCACTTATAATTTATTGCATAATGCCACTATTATCTTTTAGTGCATAATTTACTACATACTATCAATATACATTTGTCAATATAAGCATTGATTGCATGCTACCACGACTATCATGTATTGCATAATGCCACTATCATATTTTAGTGTAATTGCATATTGCTAATCTACATTATTTATTAAACATTACATTTTTATCTCCAGATAATGAAAAAGAAACCAAACTTAAGCCATAAGAAGAAAAGTCAAGGCAATAGTGGTGTGACTAATGAACCTAATTTAGAAATACCTCAAATAAATCCACAAAGAATTTCTTAAGATTTATATCAAGTGAGAACAAATCATAATCACTTATGGTGTAACTAATGCACTTATAATTGCATATGAGGGGTAATTCAACTTGTTTAATTTTGAAGTGAGTTACCAGATAGATTTGAGTCCAAATAAAGGGACTTGATGAAACAAAAAAGAATATTGTCATTGCAAGTATAACTCAACCAAAATTTCCATGTAAAAAGAAATTGCCAAATGAAATATCAATTGGTAAAAGCAAAGTTGGATTGAAACTCTAAATAGAAAACCTGGGAAGAAGACAATGGTTGATAGAATAATCAACGAGTCAAAAGAAAGGTTGCATGCTATTGATAGAATATTGATTGAAGATAACATTTGATTGATGATGACAATTGAAATGCTAAAGCACAACCACAAAAAGTGGAAATAAAGAAAACAACAATTCTAAGGCAAAGTAATGGGCCATCAAAAGAGCATTACAAAGTGTCAAAAAACAAGCAGTGAAGGAAATAACATAAGAAGACTATTCTATATAAAATAAAATTCCTTGAAAAAAGTAGTAACTAAAATTGACAATTCAAAGGTAAAGGAAAAATCTACAAAAAAGACACGAATGAAAGATGACAACTCAATGACAAATGAAGGATTTAAGAAAAAGGAAGATGATGTGTAACATTCCATTTTTTAGAAAATAAAATATTAATAAAAGGTGTAAATTATATTAATAGGCTTAAATAATTTAAGAATTGATTTTATAAAATATAAATAAAATAGATGCGAGTGTAAATAGTAACATAGTCTAAAGGTTAAGTGTGGGTCTGGTGTTAAAAAGCTCAATTCAACTATTAACCTAAAGTAATTAAGAGGGGTTAGGTTATTGCACTTCATTTCACGCTTCTGACTCTAGAGGTTAGAGAGAAAGTTACAGGGAGAACCTTGTCAAGGAAGATTGAGGAGCACAACATTAGGAAACTTGAAGACACATCCTTTCCATCCAAGATCACCATTCGAGGTAAGGAAGATGGGAAATTATCTCTCATGTAGCATGTGTAGGAAAAATAGGTAGTGAAACAATCCCTAAGCTTCAATAGGTTTTATGTATGTCATTGAAGGTTATGAACACCCGCAACAAGTGCTGATAAAATAAGTGTGACTGTGTAGAGCCTATCCAATTGAAGTACTGGTCCCAGGGTTTAGAGTATAAGTATATTGTTTTATTCAATTGATGCTTTGCATTTAAATAATGGGAAGAAATAAAAATTTGTAAACCATGTATTTGGAGTGTTATTGATATTTGAATGAATTTATTTTGTTGGATTTTTGGGGATTATGTGCACTATTAGATTATTTATTGATTGTATTGATTAACTTGACATTAAGGTTCTCCATTTTTATACCCTAGAGATTTGTACCCTTAAACACAATAATAGGTGTGTGTATGAATCCATTGGGTTGTTGATATATTATTGGAGTGTTAAATATGTTATATATTGTTGTATTGTAGAAGGAGTGACAATATTAGCTTTTATAGTGTTGTATCATGTTATCCCAAAAATTTATTTTTTGTTCATTTAATGCTCACTACTTTAATAAGTAAGTTAACCCAGTTTGATGAATCTATATAAATTAGTAATTTTTATTCCTTTGACCATCTTTTAACTCAGTATTAAGATAAATTATTTTCCTTTTCGTGATTGTTTAGTAATAATCAAATTGTGGTGTCACAAACACTAAGTCTTCCTAGAGATTAAAGTTTCAAGTGTTTTATGAGATTAATTAATTTGTTTGTTTAGGAATGATATTGATTGTTTCTATAAATGCTATTGATTATTAAATGGTGAAGAACTTTAATTATATGATTAATTAATGTGATGGTTGAAGAGCTCCTATGTTATTTGAATGATTCTCCATAGCTAAAAGATTAGGTGTTGGGTGTTTTTTTATGCAATCCCACCTAGCATACATCATGGCTAGGAGGATTCAAGGAAGACATAGTATGGATGAAAGCTTATTGAAGATATGAATTCAATGTCTTCATCAATTTTAGGTTGTAAATATTTTATCGGACTTAGTTAATTAGAGGCATGAGACTTATTTCCTTGAAGGCATTGTATTTAGGCCATTTCTCTTTAGTTTAGGAAGAAGAGGTGCCTTTAGTTATTTTGGAAGAGTAGGCTTTGTGTGAGTTCCTTTTTTTATTCGTTTTAGGCTCACTCTTTTCTATGTTTGGATGAGCTATTTGCACCCCCCATTGCATTAGCTTAGGCACCACTTTAAGGCCTAACTTGGATTAATTAGCTTTAATGCTAATTAAGCCCAAGTCCCACATTGCCTTGAAATGTGTGCCCAAGCTCTCCCTTTGGGCTATATATACTCATCCCTCCTCTTGTATTCCTTACCTTTGAATTGAATGATAATAGTGTCTTTTTTAGCATATTCATAGTAAAAAGTCTTGGGGATCCTCTTTGTTGAGGAACCTCTTCCTAGTTGGTTTTCATCAAGGATTCCTTCCCTTGTGGCAAGCCTAAACAATTTTGGCTTATCTCTCTGTAAGAGTGGTGCCCCACCACCATTTCTTTCCCTTCCATCCTATATTTCTTGGTGTGTGGAACCTCTTGGAGAAAGATCAAGGGGAGCAAACATTGGTTTGCATCAAGTAATATCAAGAGCCAACTCTTAGAGGTTCTTTTCTAGTCTTAATTCTCTTTTTTTTCTAGCTTTTTCTTAAGTGTTCTTGTTGTTCATAATTTATTTTTCCAGATTTCCTTTCATGTCATTTTATTTCTTTTATTATATTTTCTAAGAAGATCATTGTAATGACTTCACAAAATTTGTGAAGGAAGCCACACAATTGTGGTCTTATCTTTGGATGCACATTGTTCATCTTGTTTGAGTTTATAATTTTGTTTTCCTAAACCTATTATTTTATTTTTCCAGCCCCTTGTTCTCTATTTTGGGCACATATTTCTTGGTATTTTGAGTCATTTAATCTTCCAAGTTGTGTCTTAGTTTATCATGTTATAGTCCTTTTATTGTCTCTTAATTCTACATTGTTATGCCTTTTTAATTTTCACAAAAAAAGTGTGTTATGATCCTTGAAAAAAGTGTGTGTATTTCTTAGAGTCTCATATACTTTAGATCATAGCATGTTTGGAATTTTTTTTCCCAAAAATTACTCAATTATTTCTTAGAGTCGATTTGGTCCATTTGTATTAGTAACTTAATTTTTGTGCTAGTTTTCCTTGGTATTTTTGTTGCTTGGCACTTGAGAGGTATGATGGGCATGTAATTGGGCTGATTCACTTGATTAATCAAGCTTGCCTAAACTTATTAAAACTCTCATTTGGGTTCTTTCTTTTCATCATCTTAAATTCTAGTGCATATTAAGTTACATTGTTTTCTTTGGTTTGCACTTTACATCTCAAAATTTTGTGGTCTTCTTTCTTATCTTGTTTCATGCGTTTAGCATTATCTTACTCCTCACCATATTTGCTTCCAAATGGCTTAAGAGGTTCAACAAAATTATTAAAAAAAACAAAGAAAATAAATCAAAATAATTAAAAAAAAGTGTCAGTAAAAAGTGATTTAAAAAGAGAAAAAAAAATTGTAGTGCACCTCAAATTGTTCAAATCTTTCAAAGGAGTGCTTAAAAATTTTTGAAACTTGCTTGGAATTGCTTGATTTAGGTTTGGCCATCTTGATTGATGACCAAATTGATTATTATCAATGCAATTATAGGTGTGATGATAATAAACAAAAGAGATAGATAAGTATAATTTTTTAGGGTTTGAAGTTAGAATTATATTTTAGAAACCTTATAAGTTGAATACTTGTTATCTGAAAATTTTGGTATGAACATACCTGCGTGTTTCTGTAATATCTGTCTGTGTGGTTAACCAAATTGAATTTTGTTTGTTGTTTTAGAAAATAAGCATTTGGGGATAGAGTTTAGGCACAAGTATCTCATAAAAATATTAATAATTGACTAAGTTATATTAATTACAAGTTGAGTGTCTAATCTAGTGAGTGAAATATATGTATGTGTGTTGTAAGCCCTCCGGCATGACCTAAGTGACCTTATTAGGTTTCGTATTCTTCATAAACATTGTATCCGTATATGTTGTCTTTATGTTGAAGTTGGAATCTCTAAAAAAGGATGTATATAACTCACGTTATAACCTTCCTTTCATTGATAATCTTTTTCTTCTACTAGGAAACAATTGTGTTAGTTCTTTAAAGTGCTTGTGTTTCAAATTCAACCTTTTCTTTTGACTTAAATAGACATTTTGTAGTTAACTTGTTTTGTTTGCTGCTTAATCAACTAGTTGTTATTTGTTGGTATGAATTGGTTACCTTCCAACCATGTCTAGTTTATTAACTTGTTTTGAGAATATGTTGATACTGTAAGTGAGGTCTTTTATTACCAACCAAGTTAGAGAACCTAGAGAGAAAATGTCTGAGTATAGATGATGTTAGCTCTTTTAAATTATGAAACTAAAGCAATTATGAGTAAGATACCAATATTAAGTGATTTTCCTAAAGTATCCATTGATATTATGGTTAGCTTACCACCGAAATGTCATATAGAGTTTTTCATAGACCTTCTGCCTAGAATTGAAACCATACATGTGGTATCTTATAGGACACCTCCCTTAGAGCTAGTTTAATTTAAGAAATAAGAAGGGTTAAAGTAGTTACTAGGAGAATAGTTGAGACTTAGTGTGTCATCTTGGAAAGACTAACTTTTGTGAGTGAGTCCAAGAATTATCATAGCGGGTGCATAGATGGTTTTTCAAGCTAGAGTTACCTTTAAACAAGTTGGCTTATGAGGGATACCAAGTGTGAGAGTAGATCTCATCCCCTTAAGAAGAAGTTATCTCTTCTATATGTCTTAAGTTTACCTAACCTTAAGAAGCCTTATGTAATATTTTGTTACACATCTAAGATGGGTTTGTGTAGAATGTTAACGTTGGAAAGTGAAGTGATAGCTTATGCTTATAGAAAGTTCAAAAACCATGAGAATGACTACCCTATCCTTGACCTTGAGTTAGCCATCATAGTATTTACCTTTCTATCATGTAACCCTTTGATGCAAACCCAAGTTTGCTCCATTTGATCTTTCTGCAAGAGGTTCTAAGCTACAAGAAATGGATTATGGAGGGGAAAGAAATTAGAGGGAGTGCCACTCTCCAAAGAGAAATAAGTCAATTGTTTAGGCTTGCCACAAGGGAAGGAATCCTTGATAAAAGCCAACTAGGAAGAGGTTTCTCTAGAGTGAGGATCCTCAAGACCTTTACTAAAGAATGTGCTCCAAAAAAGAGACAATTTTCATTCAAATTATAGGTGAGATTTACAATGAGTAAGAGGTTATATTTATAGGGAGTGAGAGGTTAGGATTAAGAGCCTAATCATGGACCTCCCAACAAGGTCCATCCCTAAGCAAGATTAACTAACTAACTAAGGAGACAAGCCCTTAACCTAGCGCCTAAAATCATGGAGAGTGGTCTCTATGTTGGTCATGCTTTGTGTGTTAGAAAGAGGAGTGCAAAAATGAGTTAGGAGGTATGGAAATAACCCACACTCCCAAATATGGGTTTCACCTCTTTCTACATACACTCTAAAAAAATACTTAAGGAACCACTTGCCTTTACAAAGGGAAAATGGCCAAAATACAAGGCCTTAAGGAAATAAAACCTCATGCCCAAAATTATAAAAACTACTAAAAATATTTACAAGTGGAAATGCCTAAGATTATAGTTTCAAGTCTTCAATGAAGCTCCCATCCAATCCAAGTCTCCCTTTAATCCTCCTAGCTATGATGCATGCTACGCCTTACCTATATAGTTCTAGATTTTAGGCGCTTAACAATCATAAAAGTTTTAGGTATTTGATTCATCTAAAGGAGTTGAACATTTGGCATAAGAGGTGGCTAGGATTTCCTAAATACTATGATTATGACTGTAGTTATCACCCTAGTAAAGCCAATATAGGAGTTAATCCCTTAGTATGAAGTTTTGCATATGTTAGTTTTGACGATAAGAGAAATAGATTTTATAAACATAGTTTGGGCATATAAGTTGGAATTGTGAGATCATACCTAACAATGACTAAGAATCATGAGGTAGTTAGTGACCTATTAGTTGAGATAAAGGAAAGTCAAATGTTTGACCAATTTTTGACATATAGGCTAGAGGCCTAGAAAAGGGAAAATGTGAGTGACTTTTATTTAGACGAAGATGAAGTGTTAAGGTTTAGAGCTAGAATATGCGTACCTAGTATTTTTTTTAGCTTAGATAGTTAATCTTAGAAGAGAGACATATGAGTAAGTGATAGAAGTTTTCACCATGGTACCACAAAAAACCTTCAAGTTTGTTGCAACCTTTGAGTGTACTTGAGTAGAAGCAGAATAGTATCTTCATGGATTTTGTGATTGAGTTAAACATGAAACTAAAGGAGGACTAATTTTTTTAGAACTTATCAACAAGACTTGAAGATTGAATGGTTAAACCGATTAGAAGGAAGTAAATGAGTGACGACTGATAACACCACTTGGGAAGCTAGAGAGCAAGATTAAGGAGCCTTGTCTAGATCTTTTTGTTACGCATAAAATTCGAGGACGATTTTTTTTAGGAGGAAGTTGTAACATCCCATTTTTTTAGAAAATAAAATATTAATAAAAATATGTAATTTATATTACTAGGCTTAAATTAGTTTAATATTTGCATTTATTAGAATAAATAAAGAATTAATTTTATAAAATAAATGCGGGTGTAAATAGTAAAATAGTCTAAAGGATAAGTTTGGGTCTAGTATTAAAAAATGTAACCCACCAATTTTCATAACCATGTTAGTATACAATTTTTGGTGTTAAAGTTAGAAACTTAATTATTATAAACATCCAATTTTGTCTAGATAAAACTATTAATCTAAAAGAGGATGAACAAGAAAAGTATTCAATGAACCAAAGGTGGACATTGATCCATGTGAATTGTAGGACAACAAATCCAATCTAAACTAAAGGATTGAATTGACCAAGGGTGGATGATAGTCCATGTGAATCGTAGGGCAACAACCTAAGTTGCAGCCAAAGGTCTCAACGAATCAAGAAAGGATATTGATTCATGTAAAAGGTAAGACAATGGCCGAAGCTTTAACCAAAGATATCAATGGATCAAGGGATGATGTTAGTTTATGTAATTGCAAAACCATAGGTCAAACCTCAACTACAACATCATTAAACCAAAAAAAGTAGCTGGTTCAATCTTATTTTTGCTAAGCCGTAAGGAAATTGTGCCCTAGAGGTTGCCTAGTGAATGAGTTTTCGCTAAGTGAAGTCCCAAGAAATAAATGGAGATTTAGAAATTTGCTCAGCGTATTTAATTTCGTTCAGCAAAATTTGGAAATTCGCTCAGCAGATTTAATTTCGCTTAGTAGATTTTCCTATGGAAAGACTATAAATAAAGGTACTTGGGTGCGTTTGGGAGAAGAAATTTGTGAGAAAGGGAGAGAGAGAGCTTTGGAGAGAAAGGGATAAAGAGAGCTTCAAGAGAAGGAAAGGAAGAGCTCATAGGAGGAAGGAAGGACAAAGCTTTTGAGAGAAAGATTAAGGCTTCAAAGGTTTTGCACCACTCTTAATAAGCCTTTTATCAAGGGAAGAAGGGAATGAGATTTATAAACCACGAGAGGTGTTAATCTTAATAGACTTATGTGATTTCTATTCTTGTGATTATTATTACTTCTAAAACTAAGTTTTGATTTGTATACTAAAGTTTAGTTGATTACTTAATAACATCTAACTACGCTAACTTTTATCTTCTTCAAAAGTTATTCTGGTGTTTTGTTATTTTCTCTAGAAGTTATTCTAGTGTTTTATCTATTTTCTCTAGAGATTATTCTGGTTCTTTATTTATTATTTCCATATATTAATTTTTGACCCTTTATCTATCAGTTACATATATTATTTTGGATCTCCGTTTATTATAATCTGTTGATTACTGGTAAGCTGTTTTCCAGATTTTACAACATGATTGAAATATAAGTTTTTAAAGATGTAGTAGTTTTATACTTGTCATCATTCATGAACTAAGAGCTGGATATGAGAATTTATATATTATCTATTGAGGTAGTTTTGAAGGATAATTTCATGAATGATTATGTGGAAGATGATTGAAATATAAGTTTTTAAAGATGTAGTAGTTTTATAGTTGTGGTAATTCATGAACTAGAAGATGGATCTGAGAATTTACATATATGTATTGAGGTCTTTGTGGAAAATAATTTCATGAATGATTCTGTGAGAGATAATTGAAATATAACTTCTTAAAGATGTAGTAGTTTTATAGTTGTGGCATTCATGAACTAGGAGATGTGATGCAAACCTAAGTTTGCTCCCCTTGATTTTTTTCCAAGAGGTTCCAAGCTCCAAAGAAATGGAAGATGGAGGGGAAATAATTGAAATAGGGTACCACTCTCCAAGGAGAGATAAGCCAAGTGTTTATGCTTACCACAAGGAAATGAATCCTTGATAAAAGCCAACTAAAAGAGGTTCCTCTAGAGTGAGGATCCTCAAAACCTTTACTAGAGACTATGCTCCAAAAGAGAGACAATTTTCATTCAAATTCAAGGTGATTTTTACAATAAGTGAGGGGTCCTATTTATAAGAAATGAGAGGTTGAGATTGGAGGCCTAATAGTGGACGTCCAACTTAAGGCCCACTTCCTAAGCACACTTAAGCTAACTAACTAGGGAATAAGCCCCTAAACTTGCACCTAATCTCATGCTAGGTAGATCGTCATGTTTGTCATGCTTTGTGTGTTAGAAAAAAGGGTGAAAAATAAGCTAGGAGCTATGCAAATGACCCACACTCCCAAATATGGGTTGCACCTCTTTCTACACACACTCTACACAATTACTAAAGGAACAGTTAGTTAAGTCCATGGAAAATGGCCAAAATACAATGGCCTTCAAGGAATTAAAAACTCATCCTTATTTAGCTAAGTAAAAGTGTAAAAATCCTAAGAGTATGACTTCAAGTCTTCAATGAACTCCTATCCAATCCAAATCTCCCTCTAATCTTCCTAGCCATGATGCATGCTTGGTGGAATTGTATCATCTCGTCCCCCTTGGAAAGGATTTAAGCTCGAATCCGAAGGCCTTTCTTCCTCCTTCTTAAAGTCTGCTAGAAAATAAGGAAAACAGTAAGAGTGTGCTGAAAAGTATGTTTGGGGGGGGGGGGGAGATGTCTTTGAGAAGACATTTTAGGAATGAGGAAGTGGAAACAGGTAGTTAGGTTTGAAAAAGTTTGGTTATGCCTCCACACAATAGTTCCCTATTCCAGTCCCAATGCACTAAGTATAAGTCTCATATGGTTAGAAATTTGGTGTGAGAGTATCTTTCATGCATTGAAGCACTCATCCAAGAAGGCTAGATAAGCCTTATCTTGTTCACCCCAAGAAAGGATAATGGGCTTAAGAGTGGACCATTCTTTCATGATCTCTTGAGTTTGAACTTGAGATTGGCTATGATTTTGCAAAGGGGTTGGCTTAATCTCATGTTCAAATGTGGCCTCATCTTGAAGTAGAATTTGAGGTTGTGGTGCATTGTGCTTAAATGATATAGACAAACCTCAATTTCCACTTGTTAAAGGAAAGGGGAACTTCAATTAGATCCTCCTTGGAGTTCAAGGGGCAATCTTCTTGAAGAATTTCCTTCCTAGCCACTTCTCCCAAATCTTGGACTTGAGATGCAATGTTAAGCTCAATATGTAAAGGCTCAAACTAACACTTGGGGAAATGCTCAAAGGTGCCTTTATGAGTTGAAGATAGAAAGGTTATTCAATTAGGAGGCTATGTTTAAAGTCCACTTTTTGGAGCAAAATGACTCTCCTTTTGAACAACTTTCTTAGAAAAAGCATTTTCTTGCAACCCATCAACTATCAATGCATGCTTATTTTTTATTTTTTAGTTTTTCTCTTCCTTACCTCTCTTATTTTTTAAAAGAAGTTTATCCTATACCACCTGGGATGGTGAAAGAGGATACAACTTGATCTTCTTGTCATTGTAGGTAAGGGTGATCTTATTGGAGTGACCATGATGGATAACTTTTCGATCAAATTGTCGTGGCCTCCCAACAAGATATGTTTCATTTCCTCTAGGACTACATAAAAAATAATTTCATCATTATAATCCCTAATGGAAAAGGGCACTCTTTGATGCAATCCTATAGTGCTCCTCCCATGATCTTGCTCCAAAGAGGTTCCAAGGTTGAAGACGGAGATGGCGAGAGTAGAAAATGGTGGTGAATGGGAACCACTTCATAGAAGATAATCTATGATTGATAAAAGCTTGCCAAAAGGGAAGGAACCCTAGATATAAGCCATAGAAGAACTCTCACAATTTAGAGAGAACATGAACACTCTAAGAAGAAACTTTCAAGTTTGCATCTAAATTTCATTCATAAAAGTGTTATAATGATACAAGAGAAGGTGAATGCTACTTATAGACTTCTGAGGAGGTTGTGGACGTGTTATATGAGCTACCTAAGCTTAAGGACTCATTAAAACTAGATAAGCCAAACAAGGCCTTAAGAAAGTGGATCTATGTTCCCTCATGTGACACCACATGGAGGGGACATAAGGGCCCCACATGTTACTCATGCACATGTGAATGTTAGAGAGGTGTGGAAATCAAACAAGGGGGGTGTGCAAAATAAACCACACCTACTCTTGTTCTAAAAAGGCCAACCTTCTAACATACACTCCACACAAATAACTAATGGCACCCTACACTCTAAAATAAAGGGAAAATGGTCAAAAATACATGGCCAATAAACTACTAAATGCACCCACCAAAATTACTAAACAAAATAACAATATTTACAAGTAATTTCTAAGATTATGACCTAAATTATTTTCACCATGCTTCACCCTTGCCATGTCTTCTCTTTATTCTTCCTAGCTTAATTCTATGCTAGGTGGGAATGTATCATCTCCTCCCCCTTGGAGAGGATATGACCTCAAATCCTGAGGCCTTTCTTCTTCTTCTTCTAATCCTGCAAAAGGATAATTAATGAGATAAGCAAGTGTATATCTAGAACTATGGGGAAAGGGAGGGGTCTATTGTGTGACCCCTTAGGGTTAGGTTATGGAGGTTTGCACTAAGGTCTGAAAAATGTTCGTTGTGCATATGCCTCCATACAAAAACTCCCCAACTAACTCCTAATGTATTAAGTGCAGTCTTATTTATATAGAAGTGGATGGTGAGACTAGTTTTGGTACATTGTAGCACTTATCCAAGAAGGCTAAGTAAGCCTTGTGATGTGATCTTTGATGATCACGTGCCCAAAGGATCCTTTCTAAGGTCACTTAGAAGGGAAATGGATTTATCGAGAGGAAAGGAATAGGGTGAGGCGCCACAAATACTAGGTTTGATAAGCCAAAGGGGAGAAGCCACAAGGGAGGGGTCCCTTGATAACTCTTAGAAGCTCTCACAAAGGAGAAAGGGGGACACTCAAAGGTAAGAACCTCAACCAACATGGTCTCTAGGATTAAATTCAAGTGTAAAAAATACAAGTGAGGGAGGAGCTCCTATTTATAGAGGTAGCTAACCTCTTGAACAAGATAACCTAAAAAAGAAGGGCTAGGATTAAAAGGAGAGATCTAAGGGAGGGGGATTGAGAAACAATTCCCTCCTTAGATCATCAAACTTGGTGCCTAAGTTTCTCAAACCAAGGGCCAAGATTCCTTCTTATTAGCTTAGGGGGTTTATGTAGGAAAAGAGGGTGTAGATATCAAGGCTACCCCTTATTTCCTTCATAAAGACCCAAAAAGCTAAATCCACCCTCTAAATTCCTAAGACACCTCTTAAAAATAAAAAATGGACTAAATACATGTCCCAAATTAAATTATTAATGCTTCTCAAAATTAAAATAAAGGAAAATTAGTTTTTATTAACTAAAGTCCCTAGAGGGGTGAGAGGATTAAAACCATATACAACCTCAAAAGGGGAATGCTTAGTGGTTCGATGAACCACCCTATTATATGAAAATTCAATGTGGGGGAGATATTCATCCCAAGACTTGTGGTTGCCTTTCAAGAGTGCCCTCAACATAGTGGATAAGGATCTATTTACTACCTCAGTTTGTCCATCTGTTTGAGGATGACAAGTGGTAGAAAATAAGAGCTTAGTTCCTAGCCTTGCCCAAAGAGTTTTCCAAAAATGGCTAAGGAACTTAGCATCCCTATCAGAGACTATGGTTGAGGGTATTCCGTGCAAGCGGACAACCTCACAAAAGAAAAGCCTTGCGATGTGACTCGCGTCATCCACTTTGTGGCAGGGAATGAAATGTGCCATTTGACTAAAACGGTCCAATACCACAAAGATGGAGTCTACACCTCGTTGGGTTCTTGGGAGCCCAAGGATAAAATCCATGCTAATATCTACCCAAGGTGTAGAAGGAGTGGGTAAAGGTGTGTAAAGTCCATGAGGCATTACTCGGGACTTAGCTTGTAAACAAGCTATGCATCGCAAGCAATGTCTTTGGACATCTTTTTTCATATGGGGCCAAAAGAATTTTTCTTTTAAAAGCATTAAGGTTTTATCAATTCCAAAATGCCCCGTGAGCCCACCTTCGTGGCTCTCTTTTGTTAGCAACTTCCTAATGGATCCTTGGGGTACACAAAGTTTGCCCTCTTTGAATAAGTACCCCTCACACATGTAGAATCCGTCTTTGGCTTTGGAAGATGAGGCAGTATAAATGGTTCCAAAGTCTTGGTCAGAAGGATACATTTCTTTTATGTCATCAAATCCTAAAATTTGAGCACTGAGGGTGGCAAGGAGAGAATGCCTCCTTGAAAGAGCATCGGCCACCACATTTGTTTTTCCCTTTTTATATTTGATGACATAAGGAAAAGTTTCAAGAAATTCAACCCATTTAGCATGCCTCTTGTTCAACTTTCCTTGCCCCTTCAAATACTTGAGTGACTCATGGTCACTATAAATGACAAATTCCTTGGAAACAAGATAATGTTCCCAAGTTTGGAGGGCACGGATCAAAGCATAAAACTCCTTGTCGTAGGTGGGGTAGTTGAGGTGGGTACCATTGAGTTTTTCACTAAAATAAGCAATGGGGTGCCCCCCTTGCAACAACACAGCTCCTACACCTACTCCCGATGCATCACATTCTAGCTCAAAAGTTTTTGAAAAGTCGGGGAGGGCTAGAACGGGTGCATTAGTGAGTTTATCCTTGAGCAGTTGAAAAGCTTCTTTTTGTTTTTCACCCCATAAGAAAGGAACTTCCTTCTTCACCAAGTCATTAAGTGGTGAAGCTAGTGTGGAGAAGTTAGGCACAAAGCACCTATAAAATCCTGCGAGACCATGAAAGCTCTTGATCTCAGTCACACTAGTAGGGGTGGGCCATTCTTGAATGGCCTTGATTTTTTGGGGGTCCACTTGGACCCCTTGGGCACTAATGACAAAGCCCAAGAAAACCACACTGGGAACACAAAAAGTGCATTTTTCTAAGTTTGCAAATAGTTTATTCATTCTAAGGACAGATAAGACTTCCCTAAGGTGTCCTAAATGTTCTTCTAAAGACCTACTATAGACTAAAATATCATCAAAATAAAAAACTACAAACCTACCAATGCAATCCCTAAGTACATGATTCATGATATGCATGAAAGTGCTTGGAGCATTGGTGAGCCCAAAAGGCATCACCAACCATTCATAAAGACCGAATTTGGTCTTAAAAGCGGTTTTCCATTCATCTCCTTCTTTGATTCTTATTTGATGGTAACCACTTCTAAGATCAATTTTTGAAAATATTTTGGCTCCATGCAATTCATCAAGCATATCGTCTAGCCTAGGGATTGAGTGCCTATACTTAATGGTGATGTTATTGATGGCACGACAGTCCATACATATCCGCCATTTTCCATCCTTTTTGGACACCAACAAAACAGGAACCGCACAAGGGCTAAGGCTCTTTTGAACCCAACCCTTCTCCAACAAGTCTTGAACTTTATACTCAATCTCTTTGGTCTCAATGGGGTTTGTCCTATACGCGGGTCTATTAGGCAGACTTGCGTCAAGAACAAGGTCAATTTAGTGTTCTATTCCCCTTAGAGGTGGTAATCCCCTCGGAACCTCTTGAGGGAAAAAATCATCAAATTCTTTTAAAAGATTTTGAACCCCTTTTGGAAGAGACTCAATTTCATGACTTGTGGCAGTGCCAGAAGGTACCTCTTTACAAAGAAGGAGATAAAAAGGTCGATCAAGCAAGAGAGCTTCTTTAATATCCATTTTTGTTGCAAAATGACTCTCTTTCTTAATTACCTCTTTGGAAGGGGTACCTCCTTCCAACTCTCCCTCTTTACCCTTTTCAAGCTTTAGGGATGAAAACTTCTTTTTTTTTTTGACTTTGAACTTTTTTTTTTCCTCATCTCTTTTATGTTTCATGATGAGTTGATCTTCAGCCACTTGTGAAGGTGTGAGAGGAGTCAACTTTATTCTTTTACCCTTATGAGTGAGGATTATCTCATTAGAGTAGCCATGGTGAATGACTTGTTTGTCAAACTGCCAAGGCCTCCCTAACAAGATATGGCAAGCCTCCATTGGAACTATATCACATAAGATCTCATCTTGATACTTTCCAATGGAGAACGACACCTTCACTTGTTGGTTTACAACCATTTCCCCTTCCTCATTAAGCCATTGGAGCTTGTAAGGGCTAGGATGAGGAATTGGGTGTAAGGCTAGCTTCTCTACCAACCTTGAGCTACAACAATTGCAGCAGGATCCACTATCCACAATGAGAGAACAGGTTTTGTCTAAAACTTTAGAATGTGTATGAAAAATGTTCTCTCTTTAGGAGTGGTTAAGCTCAAGGGATTGGCTTCCAAGAAGGCGCCTAACCATTAAGAGGTCTCCATCACAAGGATTTTCAACAATGTCATGCTCATGATGCTCATGACCCCTTTCTTCCTCACTCTCACTAGAGGAGGAAGATGAGCTACTCTCACTAAAAATCTCTTGGCCCCTTATGATCATGGTTTTCTTATTGGGGCACTGAGAGGCAATGTGGCCTCTCCCAAGACATTTAAAGCATTTAATACTACTAGTCCTATTGTTAGAATTAGTAGGGGGGTTGTTTCTATGATGCATGGGTTTATGTTCTTTATGCACATGCTTGGATGGTTCATCTTTAGGAGAGCTCTTGGAAGAGCTTCCCTTGCCTAGGTCCCTCTTTGCATAATTGTAGGATGGAAATTCTCTTTTTGCTCCACCTTTTCTTTTTAATTGATTTTCCACTCTTATGCAAAGTTGGACTAGGTCATCTAGATTATTATATGGTAAGAGCTCAACTTTGTATCTTATGTCAGAGTTCAAACCACTTAAAAATCTAGCTTCGGTGGCCCTTGGTTCTTCGGTGACGCCCGCTCTCATCATGAAAAACTCCATGGTTTGTCTGTACTCCTCAACACTTGAGTTGTACTGTTTTAATCTTTGGAGTTTATCCAAGAGCTCTCTTTCATAATAAGAAGGGACGTGTCTCCGCCTCATAGCCCCCTTGAGATCATTCCAATAATCCACCGGAGGGTTACGAAGACGGCGCCTCTCATTCACCAAGGAGGTCCACCAATACATGGCATGCCCTTGGAAGCTAAGGGTTGCCAGCGGAACTTTTCTTTCTTCACTTATGTTATAACAAACAAAGAGTTGCTCTACCTTTATTTCCCAATCAAGGTAGGCTTCCACATCCTCTTTGCCATGAAAATGAGGGAGGTCAACTTTTTGTTCCCTAGGTTGGGCTTGGGGTTGGTTATGATGTTGTTGTGCTCTCCTTACCCTAGGTCTTTCATATCCCTCACTTTCACTTACTTCACTAGAGGCAGACCTATACCTATGCCTTTCTCTAACTCGTCTTTCTCTTCTTTCTTCTCTTTCACGCTCTTCTCTTCTCTCTTCCCTTTCTCTCTCTTCTCTTTCCTTTTTTTCTTCTCTTTCTTTTCGTTCTCTTTCTTTCTCTTCCCTCCGTCTTTCTTCTCGTTATTGTCTCTCTCTTTTCTCCTCGCTTTCTTTCTCTCTTTTGTCACGCTCTTTTTCCTCTCTTCGTCTTTCTTCTCTTAACTCTCTTTCTCTCTTTTCTTTTTCTTTCTCTTCACGCCTCTTTTCTTCTCTTTTCTCCCTTTCTTTTCTTTCTTTTCTCTCTTTTACCCTCCATTCCCTAAATTCACTCACAAACTTATCCATGTTGTTGGTTTTTTGAGAACCTTGTTGATTTACACTACCTTTACTAGATGTGTGTGAGCTCATTTTGAAAGTGATTGGGAAGAACCTATGGGCAACACTCCTTACTCTTTTGTTTTGTTTTCTCCCTAAGTGAATTACTTAAGAGTCTTTGGAACTCAAAAGCCTTTCACACTAAGATGCAAAGCAAATAAAAGAAATTTAAAGCAAAGGTAAGGATCTAAAGGCGTGCACCTAAGGTGGAGAAATGGGGTATCAATTCCTTCTCCCACCTAAACGAGAAACTAAAAGATTATTATAATCAAAGAGGTGACCCTTATGGGCATCCAACACCTCAATTAAAATGGTCTTAATAAAATTTACACCCAATTAAACAAAAAGAAACAAAAGGCTTGATGTTTGAAGATGCTCTCTACTCCAAGTGTTTGCTTCTCTCAAATTGGTGTTGCTCCCTTGAATGAACCTCTTCCTTAGCTTGCTTCAACACACCTCAAGATGCTTTCCTTATGGAAAGCTTGGTTTGACCTTTCTTTTTCTTCAACAAAGTGGCGCACCCAAGGAGGAACCAAGAGAGTGCAATACAAAAAAAAAAAAAACATGAAAAGAAAACTCAAGGAAGGGAGATAAACATCCAAGTGGAAAGAATTATTTAGACAAACACAAAGATAACCAAAGAAGACAAGCAAGTAAAAATGGTGTAGATAGAAAGATGGTACACAAAAGAAATTCCTAGAATGGGCCTAGAATAGAATGGACTACAAAAACAAAAAAAAATGACTCAAAAGTTTCAATCATTTGCATCATTTAAAATCAATATGGCCAAATTATATACAAGTATGTTCAAGCAAGATTCATTAATTTTTTTTTAAATCACTCCTTTTAGTCATTGGGACAATATGAGGTGCACCAAAGATATTTTGTTCTTTTCACTTCTTTTTTTTTTAACAAATTTTTTTTACTAACATGTTTTTTTTTTCACTTTTTTCTTTTTAATTTCTATTTTTTATACAATTTTGCTACACCTCTTAACAAAATTTTGAAGCAAATAGGTGAGGAGTAAAAGAATCATAAATGCTTGAACAAAGGATAGGAAATGACCACCATAATTGATATACAAAAGTGCAAAATTAAGAAACAAAGCAACCTAATATGAACTAGTAATTTTAGGTGATAAAAATAAATGGCACAAGGAGAGTTTTATGGAAGTTGAGGCCAACTTGATTACTCAATAATCAGCCATATTACATACCCAACATGCCTCTTGATGCAATCTCTCCTAGCATGCATCATGGCTAGGAGGACTCAAGGAAGGCATGGCATGGACAAAAAAGCTCATTGAAGATTCGAAGCCATAGTCTTCATTATTTTTAGCTTGTAAATATTTTATTTTAATTAGATAAATAGGAAAGTATTTTTAATTCCCTTAAGGCCATGTATTTCCGGCCATCTTCTTAGTTTATAAGGTATAGGTGTCTTTAGTTAAAAAGGAGGAGTAAGCTTATAATGGGTGCATAAGTTAAGACATGATTTTGGGCTAGCCCATTCACATTAAGATATGCTAATTGCACCCATAGGGGGTGAACTTAGGTGCCTCACTTAAGGCCTAAGACTTGGGTTAATTAGTTTTAATCCTAATTAAGCCCAAGTCCCACATTGCCTAGAAAAGTGTGCCCAAGCTCTCCCATTGGGCTATATATACTCATTCCCCCTCATTGTAAAATTTCACCTTTGAAGTTGAATGAAAATAGTTTCTTTGTGAGCACATTCTTAGTAAAAGATCTTGAGGATCCTCTCTCTTGAGGAACCTCTTCCTAGTTGGTTTTTATCAAGGGTTCCTTCCCTTGTGGCAAACCTAAACACTTTGGCTTATCTCTCTTTGAGAGTGGCGCCCCACCTCCATTTTCTTTTCCCTCCATCATCCATTTCATGGTGCTTGGAACCTCAAGGAAAAAGATCAAGGGAGGCATGCATCACCTCTCAAAGCCAATCAACAAAAATCACCACAAAAACTAGCACAAAATTAAGATACTAAAATTATTAAACAAGTGAATGAAATTTGGAAGAAATTGAGCATTAATTTTTTGAAGATTGTTTTTTTTAAGAACATGCTAAGATCTAAATAACATGTGAGACTCTAAGGACATAGGATCAAGAGTAAGCCTCTTTGATGCTCAATTTCCAATAGAGAAATAACACACTTTTATGGTAAAATAAAAGAGCTAAACAATGGATTTTAAGTGACAATTAAAAGGACTAAACAATACCAAAATAAGACACAACGTAGGAGGATTAAAACTGAAAATAAATGAATCAAAATGACCAAGAATGTGAGACAAAAACAGAGAAATAGGGGCTGGAAAAAATAGAGAAATAGGTGCAGGAAAAAAAATAGAGAAAGAGGTGCAGGAAAATAGAATTAAAATGCAAGAACTCTAAATAAAAGAAGAAAAAGTGCATCCAAGGATCAAAATCACAATTGTGTGGCTTCCTTCACAAATTTTGTGAAGTCATTACTATGATCCTCTTAGGGTAAGCACTAGAATAAGGAAAAATTAAAAAGATGGGCAGAAATTTAAAGAAACAAACCTAAAGGAAACACACAAAGATTCAATAGAAATGAACAAAATAAATTGAATCTAGAAAGCAATAAAGACATGGAAATAAAAATTGCAAGAACTAAAACATAAACTTCAAGACAATAAGGAATTTAAATGACAATAAAGGAAGCAAGAATTAAAGTATAAAAACTGAAAAAAAAAAAGAAACTAAAGAAAGACACATAAACTAAGGAGAAAGAGGAGGAAATGAATCTTCATGAAGATGGCTCTGATACCAAATGATGCACTCCCTTGATCTCTTCAACCAAGGTTCTTTCCTCTAAGAAAATAGAGGATGGAGAGGTTAGAAATGGGACAGGGTTGACGCCACTTTCTAGGAGAAAGATAAGTCAAAAAAATTTTATGTTGCTTGCCACAAGGGAGAGGTCCCTTGATAAAAGCTTTAAGGAAGAGATTCCTTAAGAGAGAGGATTCTCAATGACACTTAAGAATAAGTTGCTCAAAAAGAGTCTTACTTCATTCAATCAAGTGTGCTTTCTACAAGAGAGACTAGGTATACTTATAGCCCAAAGAGGGAGCAAGGCACTCAAAACTACGCAATGTGGGACTTGGGCCTAATTAGTATTAGGAACACTAATCCCTCTTAAGCCCACTAAAACTGGTGCCTAGCCTTAAGCTAGGGAGTGTCACGGCCTAATCAAGGGGGTGTGGAAAGAGATCCACACTCCTTTGTGTTATTAGGCCCTTTACTCCCCTCACCTCCCTTCCTAAGCTAATTACACCCTAAACTCTAGAAACTAAAATAAATGGCCAAAATACAAGGCCTAAAAGGGGATTAAAAGCTAATTAATATTTACAAGAGGAAAACTAAGGACTATGGCCTAAAATATCTATCTCCATCATGAGCTGGGGTCTTGATGAGTCTTTCCGGGCCAAGTCCTCTTCAATCCTCCTAGCCATTGCCCTAGTGAGAGGGCCCTTGATAGGTAGGATTGCATCAGACAGGTAGTGGAAAAAAGAAGTTTAGTTTCCAGCTTAGCCCAAAGAGTTTTCCAAAAATGGCTAAGGAACTTCACATCTCTATCTGACACTATTGAAGAGGGTATACCATGCAATATGACAACCTCTTTAAAGAAAAGTCTTGCGATGTTGCTCGCATCATCCACTTTGTGCCAGGAAATAAAATGGGCCATTTTGAAAATCGGTCCACCACCACAAATATGGAGTCTGCACCTCATTGGGTTTTTGGGAGCCCAAGGATGAAATCCATGCTAATATCCTCCCAAAGTGCAGAAGGAGCAGGTAAAGGCGTGTATAGTCCATGAGGCATTGCTTTAGACTTTGCTTGCAAGCAAGTTATACATTTAGAGCAATTTCTATGGACATCTCTACGCATATGGGGCCAAAAGAATTTCTCTTGTAAAAGCATGAGGGTTTTTGAAATCCCAAAATGCCCCATGAGCCCACCTTTATGGCTCTCTTTTGTAAGTAAGTTCCTAATTGATCCTTGGGGTATACAAAGCTTACTCCCTTTGTAAAGATACCCCTCATTGATGAAGTACCCATCATGAGCCTTTAATGCGAATGCAGATGCAGAGGTAGCAAATATGGGGCCAAAATCCTTGTCAGACGAATACATAGCCCGAATGTTATCAAATCCCAAGATTTTTGCACTCAAGGATGAATAAAGGGCATGACTCCTAGAAAGAGCATCAGCCACCACATTTTGTTTTCCTTTCTTGTACTTATGATATAAGGGAAGGATTCAAGATATTCCACCCACATTGAATGCCTTTTGTTCAATTTACCTTGACCCCTCAAATATTTTAGTGACTCATGGTCACTATGAATGACAAACTCCTTGGGAGCAAGGTAATGCTCCCAAGTTTGAAGGACCCTAATTAGAGCATAAAACTCTTTATCATAGGTGGGGTAGTTGAGGGGGGCACCATTGAGTTTTTCACTGAAATACGCAATGGGGTGCCCTCCTTGCAACAAGACAGCCCCCACACCTACACCAGAGGCATCACATTCAAGTTCAAATGTTTTAGAAAAGTCAGGTAATGCCAAGACTGGTGCATGGGTCAGTTTATGCTTAATTAGCTGGAAGGCTTTCTCTTGTTTCTTACCCCAAAGGAAATGAACTTCCTTTTTCACCAAATCATTTATTGGTGCGAAGAGCGTGGAGAAATTAGGCATAAAGCGCCTATAAAATCCAGTGAGACTATGAAAGCTTTTGATCTCTGTCACACTTTTTGGGGTGGGCCATTCTTTAATAGCTTTTATCTTTTCGGGGTCAACATGAACCCCTTTTGTGCTAACTACAAAACCTAGAAAAACTACACTATCTACACAAAAAGTGCATTTTTCTAAGTTACCAAAAAGATGATTACTCCTAAGAAGAGAAAAAACATGCCTTAGATGTCCTAAATGATCATCTAGGTTCCTAGAGTAAACTAAAATGTCATCAAAGTAAACTACACAAAATTTACCAAGGCAATCCCTTAGTACATGATTCATTAAGCGCATGAATGTGCTTGGGGCATTAGTTAGCCCAAAAGGCATAACCAACCACTCATAGAGACCAAATTTAGTCTTAAAAGCAGTTTTCCACTCATCACCCTCTTTGATCCTTATTTGGTGGTAACCACTTCTAAGATCTATTTTTGAAAATATTTTTGCCCCATGCAATTCATCCAACATGTCATCAAGACGGGGGATTAGGTGTCTATATTTGATGGTGATGTTATTGATTGCACGACAATCAACACACATCCTCCATTGGCCATTCTTCTTAGGCACCAACAAGACTGGCACAACACAAGGGCTTAGGCTCTTTTGAACCCAACCCTTCTCCAACAGCTCATTCACTTGAGACTCAATCTCTTGGGTCTCCATGGGGTTGGTCCTGTAGGCAGGTCTATTAGGTAGACTTGCTCCAGACACCAAATCAATTTGATGTTCTATACCCCTAATGGGAGGAAGTCCTTTCGGAACCTCATTAGGGAATATATCATCAAATTCTTTTAAAATATCTTTAACCCCTTGAGGAAGGTGTTTATGTGCATGGGCTGTGGCAGTGCTCTCAGCAGAAGAATGCAAAATGGGATAAGGATTAGATTCTTCTTTGTAAAAGAGGAGATAAAAGGGATTGTTAGTCAAAGGAGCTTCTTTTAAATCACGTTTAGTAGCAAATAGGCTCCTTTTACTAATATTCCCTTTCGAAGGGGCATCACCTTCCGACTCTCTCTCTTTACCCTTTTCAAGCTTTAAGGGTAAAGCTTGTTGTGCTTTTTTTTGTTTTTGTTTTTCCTCAACTCTTTTCTTTTTCATCACAAATTGATCCTCAGCCACTTAAGAAGGTGACAAAGGATACAATTTGAAGCGCTTTTCATTATGGGTGAGAATTATTTGGTTGGAGTGACCATGGTGAATAGCTTTTTTGTCAAATTGCCATGGTCTCCCCAACAGGATATGACCATCCTCCAAAGGAACTATGTCACAAAGAATCTCATCATTACAAGATCCTATGGAAATTGGAACCATAACTTGTTCATTGACTACCATCTCCCCTTGCTCATTGAGCCATTGCAATTTGTAAGGTTTGGGATGGGGCATGGTAATCAAGGCTAGTTTTTCAACCAACCTAGAGCTACAACAGTTACAACAGGAGCCACTATCAACAAGGAGAGAACATACTTTGTCATTTACTTTACATCTTGTATGGAAGATGTTCTCTCTTTGTGACTGGCCAAGCTCTAGAGGTTGGCTTACAAGAAGCCTTTGAACCATAAGGAGGTCCCCCTCATAAGTAAAAGCTTCCTCACACTCTTGTTCAAAAGTATGTCCCCCTTCTTCCTCACTCTCACTAGAGGAGGAAGATGAGTTATTCTCACTACAAATGTCTTGTTTCCTCATGATCATGGTTTTCTTGTTAGGGCATTGAGAGGCAATGTGGCCTCTCCCAAGACATTTGAAGTATTTGATCCTACTTTGCCTTTTAGTAGGCTTAGTAGTAGGGGGTTTTCTCTCTACATGAGGTGCTTTTGTATCTTGAAAATGCTTGGGTTCCTCTTTGGGAAAACCCTTGAAAGAGTTTCCCTTAAGTTGGTCTCTCTTTGAGTAAGAGGGAGAATCTTTTATAAAGCTTTTTATCTTGAGTTGATTCTCAGCTCTTACACAAAGTTCTACCAACTCATCAAGGTTTGAGTATGAAATAAGCTCTACCTTATCTCTAATGTCAGAGCTTAATCCACACAAAAACCTAGTAAGGGTGGCATTGGGTTCCTCAATGATATTGGCCCTTAGTATGAGAAGCTCCATCTTTTGTCTATACTCCTCAATACTTAGGTTATGTTGCCTAAGTCTTTGGAGCCTATCCAAAAGATCCCTCTCATAATATGAAGGAATGTGCCTTCTTCGCAAACAAGTTTTTAAATCATTCCAGTAGCGAATGTCAGACATTTGTTTACGGGCCCTATCCTTGACTAACCCATCCCACCAATGCAAAGCAGAACCTTGAAAACTAAGGGAGGCCAAAGGTACTTTCCTTTCTTCCCTAATTTCATAGCATCGAAAGAGTTGTTCCACTTTGACTTCCCAATCTAGGTAAGTCTCAACATCTTCCCTACCATGAAAATGGGGTAGGTCTACCTTTGCTTCCCGAGCATGATTTATGTTCTCTTGAGGAGAATGATGATTGTATGATGAATGAGAGTGATGTTTATGTTGATTTCTGTAGTATTCTTCTTCACTGGAGCTAAAATGCCTAGATGGGGATCTTATGAGAATTCCTTTATTTTTTCTATCACTTTCCCTCCCATCTCTCCTCTTACTCTCTTCTCCTCTCCTTCTCTCTTCTTCCTTTTTTTCTCTTTTTCTTTCTAGTTATTTCCTTCTTCTCCTTTCTTCATCCTCTCTTCTCTCTCTTCTCGCTCTTTTTTCTCTTTTCTCATTTCCAACATCTCTTTTTTTAACTCTTCCTTCTCTTTTTGTTTTTCCTTTTCTTTTATTTCTTTTTTTTCTCGTTTTCTTCTCTCCTTTCTTGTTCTTTAGCCATCCATTCCCTAAATTCTAAGTTAAGGTTTTCAAGAGTGTCTCCCTTAGAAGGTTTTCTTTGGTTGGCACTCTTACTTGATGAACAACTATGTGCACTAGAATGTGTGTGGGAAGTCATGGTGCTTGGATGCTAAAAACTAAAGGGCAGGCCAAAAACTTTGTTTTTTCAAGCAAGACTCCTCTTTTTTTTTTTTTTTCTCACCTAAGGTGGCTTGATGAGTCTTTGGAACTCTTAGCCTTTACACGTTTTTTCAAAATAACATAATATAAAATAAAAGTGCAAGAATGTAAAAGAGAAAGAGCTCTAATCGTGCTCCTAAGGTGTTGAAGGAAGTGTACCACTTCTCCCTTCTTCACCTAATTAACGAGGAACTACGCTAAAATTAACCAAAATTATTACAAACCAAGGGAGGGCCTTAAGGTCACTCAAACTCCCAATCTAAAATTAAGTATACACAATACAAAGAATAAAAAAAATAAAACAAAGTCTTCACTCCAAACTTTTTGTTGTTTGTCTCCTTTTGATCAAGCCCCTTTGAGTTGCATCAAATCACCCCAAGAATGCTACCCTTGTTTCGTCTTGTTTGGACTTGCCAAAATTTTATATATGGAACCTTTCCCAACCTTTTCTTACCAAGGCCAAATACAACACAAGACAACAAACAAAGGTGAATAACAAAACAAGGTTCACAAATCCAAGTGGATAGATTAAACAATAACAAACTCAAAGAAGTAAAGAAGACAAGCAAGAAAACATAAGGCTCACAAAGGAAGGTAGCACACAAATAACTTTCCTAGATTAGCTCTAAGAGTAGAGATGAAAAAAGACTCAAACAAAAAAAAAATGAAACCAATAGTTGCACACTTAATAAAATTTAAGTGACCAAAAACTAAAAAGCTTACTCAAGTAATTTTTTTTTGAATCACAATTGGTTCCTCATATCAAATGTTTCTACTATTAGGTACACAACTTCAAATTTGTATTTCTTTTGAGTTCTTTATCTTCTTTTTTTTTTTTAACTTGAACTTTTTCTATTTTGTTTTAACTTTTTCTAATCATTTTGCTGCACCTAATAGCTTGTTAATTGAAATTTTAATGAGGATGCTTGAAATAATAACGCTTGAGTGAATAAGCACAAAGTAAGGTCACACAATTTTCAAGTAATGCATGCAACTAAAGGGAAAACAACTTAGTAGTTCGAAATACCACTGAACTAATGGTGCTTAAGGAATGATTTAGGGCTGATTTTGAAGTAAATTAATTGCTCAAATTACTAACACAATTCACCCAAGCTAAAATTCCATAAAGAGGCACCAATAGTGAAGGTAAACCAAGTGGAAAGCTACTAATAATTCAACATAAAACAAGAAACATATAAAGATTGAATTGAGCAAATATTTAAGAATAACAAAGAGATTAATATGCTTGAACTAAAAGCATAAAAGACTTAAGAGACTCAACAAGAGGTTCACCTCTTAGGAGCTCAATTCAAAATGCTTTTGAAGGATTTTTTGTAAAAATTTTAAGAGGCTAAAACCTATGGAATTTAAATGAGAAAAAATAGGAAACTAACATGACTAGTATTTGACAAAACACAAGATTAAGAAAAAATAACACACCTAAAATAGAGCAAAAATTTCAGCAAGAGACTCAAAACAAAAGGCACAACAAAGTGGCCAAAGTTGATCACCACAATGGTGTGGAAAAATTCTCAACCATACAACTTCTTAGGCACACTTTAACATAAAAAACCAAGGGAAAATTAAGCAACTTGAACATGAAAATAAGATGCAAAGAAAGGGACAAATAAAATCGCATCAAATTAAATGGAACATAGGCGCGTAGATAGAAAACAAAAGCGCATATAATAGCAAGAATAAAAAGTTATACTACTAGACAATAAAGGAAATAGAGATGACAAAAAATGAAGGACTTTAAAATAAAGAGATCAAAGAGATAAACAACAAAGCAAAAAAAAATTGGGAAAGAACGTGACCTTTAGAAAGTGGCTCTCGATACCACTTGATGTGATCTTTGATGATCACGTGCCAAAGGATCCTTTCTAAGGTCACTTGGAAGGGAAATGGATTTATGGAGAGGAAAGGAATGGGGTGAGGCGCCACAAATACTAGGTTTGATAAGCCAAAGGGGAGAGGCCACAAGGGAGGGGTCCCTTGATAACTCTTAGAAGTTCTCGCAAAGGAGAAAGGGGGACACTCAAAGGTAAAAACCTCAACCAATATAGTCTCTAGGATTAAATTCAAGTGTAAAAAATACAAGTGAGGGAAGAGCTCCTATTTATAGAGGTAGCTAACCTCTTGAACAAGATAACCTAAAAAAGAAGGGCTAGGATTAAAAGGTGAGATCTAAGGGAGGAGGATTGAGAAACAATTCCCTCCTTAGATCATCAAACTTGTTGCCCAAGTTTCTCAAACCAAGGGCCAAGATTCCTTCTTATTAGCTTAGGGGGTTTATGTAGGAAAAGAGGGTGTAGATATCAAGGCTACCCCTTATTTCCTTCATAAAGACCCAAAAAGCTAAATCCACCCTCTAAATTCCTAAGACACCTCCTAAAAATAAAAAAATGGACTAAATACATGTCCCAAATTAAATTCTTAATTCTCCTCAAAATTAAAATAAAGGAAAATTAGTTTTTATTAACTTAAGTCCCTAGCCTAATATCTTCACTCTCCATAGGAGGTGAAGTCTTCCTTTGTCTGCAAGGGCTAGGTCTTCTTCAATCCTTCTAGCCATGGCCCTAGTGGTAGGTCCTTGACTAGGCATGGTCACATCACCTTGTCTTGTTGTTCACCCCAAAAGGTAGTAATAGGCCTAGGGGTGGGCCATTCTTGCATGGTCTCTTGGAGTTGAGCTTGAGATTGGCTATGAGTCTCAAAAGTTTAGGGCTCAATCTCATGCTCAACGTTGTTGGCCTCATCAACAAGTAGAACTTGAGGTTGTAGTTCATTGTGCTTAAATGGTGTGGGCACAACCTCTACTCCTACTTGTTCCAAGAGAGAAGTTTCTTTAATAAGATCCTCTTTGGAATCCAAGGAGTAATCTTCTTGAAGGTTCACTTCTCTCTCACTTTCTAACAAGTTTTGAACTTGACACTCTTGCTTGAACCTTATAGATGTTATCTCAAGTTCAAAACTCGGTGTAGATCGAAGCCCTTTTTCTTCTCATTTGTTATTCATTTAATCAATGTTATTGTTAACTTGTATAGTTCACACTCTCTGTCTCTACCCATCATCTCTTCAGGGAACTTCATCTTTTACTTGCTCCAAGAAAGAAGTTTCTTTAATAAGATCCTCCTTGGAATTCAACGAGTAATCTTCTTAAAGGTTTACGTCTGTTGGTCCTAGGGGAGAATCTAGAAGGGGGGTTGAATAGATTTACCAAATTATTTTTCAAAAATTTCTATTCAACAGTATCAGAGTATTTTAAAAAACAACCCCTTTTTGAAATTTTCAAAATCTACCTTTTTTTACAAAAACGGGTTTCCAATAATTCAAAACCTTAAGGCTAACCACCAATTAAATCAATTCCTTTAGTTATGGTTTCAAACAAGATAGAATAAAAACTTAACAAGAATTATATATTCAGTAATTCAGAATTAATCTAAAGGAGTAGGAAGAACAAAACTTAAACCCACAACATATGGGTCAAAAACCCAGATTTAAAGTCAAGAGAATATGTGTCAAGAATTAGATCAACAACAAGAAATCTAAATGAATCAAACATAGCTACAGAAACCAAATGTTAGTGCTCCAAGAATTAAATAAAGGCTGAATTTAAAAAGTATAAGGAAGAGAGAATTTGCACAGTGATTTATACTGGTTCGGTCTAACTAACCTACATCCACTGTACAAACTTAACCTTCTGCTAATTTGCTTTCCACTAAAATCTCAGTACATATATACTACACATGCATATTTTATTCCCGGAAAGATTTAAATCACAAAATAGGAGGCTTTCTGTTGCACACCACAAGAGTTTTCTACACCGTGGCACCCCGCCACTCACAACGCCTCACTTGCAATACCTCGCTGCAAGATTTTCCCACAATCTCAGGAACACCTCAAGAGATTGTAAAGCTAGTGCAAAAACACAAATAGGGTACAAAACAATAGAATGATTATAACTCAATAAAGTCTTTTCCTTGAATCTTAAATTGGAAGCACTTTCAAACAATAAAAAATGGGTATGAATCTTACTGAGAATTCTTAGAAATCGTATGTGAGAAGCAAACACTTGATTGGACTATTCAAAAGTTTTTAAATTTGTTTTCAAAATGATTTTATATAAGTTTTTATGCAGGGTAATCGATTACCCACTTAATTACCTGATATCCTGTACAAAACTAGATCAAAGTGCTTGTTCACAGGAGTAATCGATTACTGAAATAAGGTAATTGATTACCACGGAGAGCATCAATTTCAGTTTTAAAAAATTCTCACAGGGTAATCGATTACCATTTTTAGGTAATCGATTACCTTACTTAAAAATCTATTTTTGAAGCTTTTCCAACACAACCCAACCTATGTAATTTATCCAAAACTATCCCAAACACATTCTCGAGCCTATCTAAAATACACAATACAAGTACCATACCTATAAGCGTGTTTGGTACCATAAAATTGATTTAAGAGCAAAAACAAAGAGACAAAATCAAAACCAAAACTCCACTAGTCTTCAATGTAGTTCCTTTGGTTCCAACAATCTCCCGCTTTTTGGTTTTGATGAGCCAAACCACTCTTCCAGCCCTCTTAGGTTGAGCTTCATTCTTCTTGTACCATTACTCTTTGCTCTTGAATCAAAACTTGAGAAATGTAGTAATGACTTTACCAAGTCTTCTCCCTATGACTTCACTATATCTTCTACAAAGCTTCTACAAGTCTTCTACCCCTTTTGGCACTTCAAACAAAAAGGTGAAATAGACAAGAGACATATAACAAAAATTGATATGATAGAAAAAAAAATAATTGGGAGGGCTAAGTATTGCAAAAATAAAAGAAAAAGTCTTCAAGTCTTCTCTCCCAAGCTTTCCTTACGAAGTGTGTCACTTTCTATGTGTCTTTCTCCTCCCTTTGTTCAAGTCCTCCTTGGCTTTTCAACTCTTTCTTAATCTGCTACCCTTGTGGAAGACTCCTAAACCAATGGCTTCCCTACACAAAGTAGCACAAACACCAAAGCAACCAAGGATGCAATAGTAGAAGCAAATAAAGCAAGAAATCCACAATTAAGAAAAGACACTATCCAAGTGGAAGGATGATTAGAGACATAACTCAAAGATAAAGAAAAACTAAAATTAAGGAAGGAAAGAGAAGCAGACATAACTAAAGAAAATCCTAGAAAAGTTCTAGAGTAGAGTAGGGACTAAAATGCAAAATGACTCAAATTTTTCAAGAATTGCACAATTTTAATCAATTATGGCCAAGACTAATAGCTGAAAGTTCAACTAATTTTTAATCAAATTAGAGCACTCTTTTTTCAAGTTTTAATTTGCTATTAGGTGTACCTTATTTTTGTATTTTGTACTATTTTTGCACTTTGTTTTTCTTCTATTTTCTTTTTACTTCTTTTTTTTTGTATATTTTGCAGCTGCACCTAACCTTTTGAATTGAGTTTTTGACAGAAAAATAATGATAAGAAATACTTGAATCAACTCACAAAATAGGCCACAAAAATTTTAATAAAAAGTGCATCTCAAGAAAATGAAAGCAACTCAAAATGCACTAAAATTGAAAGTGACTTATGGTATGAACAAGAGTGTTGATTTTATGTATAAGCTAGCTTGTTTTGAGCAAGATCCTTGCTTGAAAAATACACTTTCAATCATCTCAAACAACCAAACAAAAAGCACTTCAAAGCTAGCATAAAAAGAGCTACTAAAAATTCAAGCAAAAAGATGAAATATGAAGAAATTGAGCACTAATTTTTTTTTAAAGATACATGTTATGATCTAAAAGCATGTGAGACTTCTTGACACAAGTCTTACTCAACAGGATGAACCTCTTCGATGCTCAATTTCACAAGAAAGTTTCAACACACTTTTTAGGCAAAATAAAAGAGGTTAGAACTAGAAAATTGTTTTGACAAAATTAAGAATTAAACATGACTGCTAAAACATGACATAAAGAGTAAAAATCAAAATTAAAAAATGAAAGTCAGACCTAAAAACACAGAAAAACACGCAAAACAGAGAGAGCAACTAAAAAAATACAATTGTGAAGCAAAAATGTACTGGCCACAACATTGTGGGTTTTCGCACAGAGGTGTAGCGTCACCTTTTTGGTTCACAAATGATAATTTCACAAAATAAAAGCACAAGGACAGCATTAGGAATCCGAAAATAGAGAAATATACACTTATTCAATGAAGGAACAATAAAATTTAAATAAAAAAATAAAATGACAAGAACATAGCATATATAATTTTAATACTCAAAACCACAAGACATACCAACAAGACAATTAAGGAGAACATATGACAACATGAATTAAGGTGAAAAAATTGAAGAACAAGATGAAGATATCAAGAAGAACAACATATAAATTAGAAGATAAGTAAAAGGAGAAGAACCTCTAAGGATTAGGCTCTGATACCAAATAATGCAATCCTATGTTGCTTCTCCTATGATCTTGCTCTAAAGAGGTTCCGAGGTTGAAGATGGAGATGGAGAGAGTAGAGAATGGTGGTGAATAGGCACCATTTCCTAGAAGATAAGCCATGGTTGGTAGAATCTTGCCAAAAGGTAAGGAATCCTTAACAAAAGCCACAGACGAACTCTCAAAATTTAGAGAGAACATGAACACTTTAAGAAGAAACTCTCAAGTTTGAGTCTAGATTTCATTCATAAAAGTGTTATAATAATACAAGAGAGAGTGAATTTTATTTATAGACTTCCTAATAAGCCTTGGAATCCCTATATGAGTTACCTAAGCTTAAAGACTCATTAAAACTAGCTAAGCCAAATAAGGCCTTAAGAAAGTGGGTCAAGTTCCCTCATGTGAGACTAGATCCTAATAATGTGGATCTAGTTCCCTTAATTCAAATTTGAATTTGAATTAAGAGACAAATAGATTCCAATTAGGAGGGAGAGTGATCTAGGCACCACATGGAGGGGACATAAGGGTCTCGCATGTTACTCATGCATATGTGGATGTTAGAGAGATGTGGAAATCAAACAAGGGAGGGTGTGGAAAATAAACCACACCTACTCTTGTTGTAAAAAGTCTCACCTTCTAACATACACTTCGCACAAATAACTAATGGCACCTGACACACTAAAATAAAAGGGAAATGGTGGAAAATACATGGCACATAAACTATTAAATGCACCCACCAAAATTACTAAACAAAATACACAATATTTATAAGTAATTTCTAAGACTATGGCCTAAATTATCTTTACTATTTTCCATCTTTGCCATGTCTTCTCTTTATTCTTCTTATCTTAATTCCATGCTTGGTGGGATTACATCACTCTTACTTGTTGGTTTAGCCATTGAAGCTTGTAAGGACAGAGGTGAGGAATTGTAGTCAAAGATAACTTTTCTACCAACCTCATGTTACAATAGTTGCAACATGGGTCACTATCTACAATGAGAGAACATGCTTTGTCAAAACATTTAAATGTTGTATAAAAGATGTTCTCTCTTTGAGTAGGGCTTAGATCATAAGGTTAGCTTCCAAGAAGACTTTTTACCATAAGGAAGTCACCATCACAAGGTCCTGCCTCTATGTCATGATGCTTATGACCCTCTTTTTCTTCACTCTCACTAGAAGAGGAAGATTCACTCATAATATCTTGGCCCCTAATGATCATGGTTTTCTTGGTAGGGCATTGGGAAACAATGTGACCTCTTCTAAGACATTTTAAGCACTTAGTGTTACTACTCTTTGAAGAAGAACTAGCAAGGGGGTTTCTCCTAAGATGCAGATGACTATGCTTATCATGCATGGTGGTAGTAGGTTCTTCTTTGGATGGCTCTTGGAAGAGCTCCCTTTGGGTTGGTCCCTATTTGAATAAGAGTGGAGATAATGATTAGATTAATCCTTCTTGGGAGAAGTCCTCCTCTTCAATTGTTGCTCCACTTTCATACAAATTTATACCAACTCATCTAGATTCGTAAATGGCAAGAGTTCAACTTTATCTCGAATTTCAAAATTCAGGCCCCTTAAGAATCTAGAGAGGATGGAGCTAGGCTCCTCATTTATTTTCGCCTTCATCATGAAAATCTCCATGGTTTGATGATAATTTTCAACACTCAAATTGTGTTGTTTGAGTCTTTGAAGTTTATCAAGGAGTTCCTTTTCATAATAAGAGGGGACATGTCTTCACCTCATAGCCCTCCTAAGATCAAACCAATTACCTCATTTATTTTTTGTTCCTTAGTTTTTTGGTGTCTCCTCCCTCTAATTCTATTATGGCCCTCAATGCTTTCATCACTACTAGAGCTAGACCTATTACCTTTTTTTTTCCTCTCTCTTTCTTCCCTTCCTCTTCTTTCTCTTTCTCTTCGTTCTTCTCTCTCTCATTCTTCTTTTCCTTTCATTTCTTCTCTTTCTCTTCTTTTTTCTCGTTCTCTATTTTCTTTTTCTTTCTCTTATCTTCTCTCTTATTTTTCTTTTCTTTCTCTAATATCTCTCTCATATTTTTGTCTTCTTTCTCGCTTATTCTCTTCACGTCTCATTTCCTCTCTTTGCTCTCTCTCTTTTCTTTCTTTTTCTTTTTCTTAAACTTCTTTTTTCCTCTCTTGCTTCTTTCTCTTTTCTGTCTTTACTCTCTTCAAATCTTGACTCCCTAAATTCATGCACAAACTTATCTAAAGTGCCAACCTCTTGGTTAACACTCTTGTTGCTTGAAGTGTGTGAACCATTTAGAAGTGCAAGGTTGAACTAAAAATGAGTTGGGAGATGCAAGTAAGCAAAGAAAACTCCTCTCTTGTTGGATTTTTCTCAACTATAAGTAACCTAAAACTTTGGAACTTAAGCATTTTCCTAAATGTGAAAGCAAATAAAGAAATTAAAGACAAGATTAAGGATTCTAAATGTGCTCCTATGTATGAATAAGGGATACCACTTCCTTATCCATACTAAATGAGAAACTAAGATTTACTGCACATAAAATAGGTAACCCTTATAGGCATCCAACATCTCTAATAAAAAATTCCTTTACAAGATACACGCAAATTAAAATTGCAAAAGTTAAATGATGTAGCTCCTTCTTCAAGTGCTCCTCACGAAGTATTTCACTCTAGTCTTGGCCTTCTCTTTGAGTCATCTCTTCCTTAACTTAAATCAACACTTCCTAGGATGCTACCCTTTGTGGAAGTTTTAACAATTTAGCTACCTACCAAGAGAAACAAGCAGCCAAGAAAAGATACCATTGAAGCAAGAATTAAAAGCAAAAAGGCAAAAAAAGCTAACAAGAATAAGTACACATCCAATTGGAAATAATTTATTTAAAAAACACAATAAAAGCCAATAAAGGCAAGCAACAAATAAAAGGTATAGAAAGAAAGATAGGACACAAAAAGAACCTAGCATGAAATAGAATGGAAATGGACTTAAAAACAAAAAGACTCACAAAATTTTCAATGATTTGCACTAAGTGAATCCAATATAGTCGAATCATACACAAGGCTTTTCAATCAAGATGCATGAATTTTAAACACTCCTTTAGAAAAATTAAAGCCACTTGAGGTGTACTAAAATTTTGATGTTCTTTTCAATTTTCTTTTTAACACTTCTTTTGACACTTTGTTTTTTACTTATTTTCACTTTTGGTTCTACTTTTTTGTTTTTTTTAAGAAAATTATTTTGCTACACCTCTTTGCAAAATTTAAATAAAATATGACAAGGATTGTAAGGGAAATATTCTCTTGAATTAAAGAAAAGAAATCAGCCACATAAATGTTTGAACAAAGTGCAAACCAAAGAAACAAGTAACTCAATATAGTAATTTTAGGTGAACAAAGAAGGCACTAAATGATAGTTTTATTAAGCTTAGGCCAACTTAGTTGCTCAAGGATTACAACCAAATTATATGCCCAAATGGTCTCAAAATAACCCGTAATAACAATCCACCAAGAGACTAGCACAAAATTTAAGCTACTAAGACAAAAGAACAAAATGGAATCTAGGAAGAATTGAGCAAATTCTTGAGAAAATGTTTTTTGAAACATGCTATGATCCAAAGCATGCGGGACTTTAAGAAATATGAATAATAACATTCAACTCCATAAGAATCATCATACTTTTAGAGATGCACAACGCACTATTTTTTGGCAAAATTAAAAAGGCAAAACCACATGGAATTGAAAGAAAATTAAGGACTAAAACATGACTACTAGGACACAACTTTGGAAGAGTAAAAAATAAATAAAATGACTCAAATTTGCAGGAAAAGTTACGCCTAAAATAGGGGAGGGGGACTGGAAAAACAGAATTAAAATGCACAAATTCAAAGTAAAAGAAGCAAACTGCATCCAAAGATCAAAACCACAATGTGTGGCTTCCTTCACAAATTTTGTGAAGTCAAAAGCTAGGAAAAATTAAAGAAATAAATCCTAAAGGAAACACACAAAGATTCAATGAAAATGAACAAAGGAAATTGAGTCTAGAAATTGAATCTAGAAAGCAATAAAGATTAGGAAATAAAGTTGCAAGAATAAAACTACTAAAACATAAACTAACAAGACAAAAAAGAATTAAAATGACATGAATATAAAGGATGGAAAAAATTAAAGGAAGAACAAGAAGAACAAAGAAGAAAAACGTATACAAGAAATTAGACTAGGAAAGAAACAAGAACCTCATGGAGTTAGCTCTAATACCACTTGATGCAAACCCAAGTTTGCTCCCTTGATCTTTATCCAAGAGGTCCTAAGATCAAAATAAATGGAAGATGGAGGGGAAAGAATTGGAATGAGGTGCCACTCTCCAAGGAGAGATAAGCTAAGTGTTTAGGTTTACCATAAGGGAAGAAACCCTTGATAAAAGTTAACTAGAAGATGTTCCTCTAGAGTAAGGATCCTCAAGATTTTCACTATAGAATGTGCTCTGAAAGAGAGATAATTTTCATTCAAATTCAACGTGTTTTTTACAATGAGTGAAGGACCCTATTTATAGGAAGTGGGAAGTTGAGATTAGAGGCTTAATAGTGGACGTCCAACTCAAGGCCCCCTTCCTAAGCACACTTGATGCATGCCTCATTTGATCTTTTTCTAGAGGTTTTCTTCGTTGGTGAAATGGTTTGTGGAGAGGTAAGAAGTGAGGTGGTTTTAGGCGCCATTTAAGGTAAGATAAGCCTAAGAGGGAAAGTGATATGACCATGCCTAGGCAAGGACCTATCACTAGGGCCATGGCTAGAAGGATTGAAGAAGACCTAGCCCTTGCAGACAAAGGAAGACTTCACCTCCTATGGAGAGTGAAGATATTAGGCTAGGGACTTTAGTTAATAAAATGTAATTTTCCTTTATTTTAATTTTGAGGAGCATTAAGAATTTAATTTGGGACATGTATTTAGTCCATTTTTTATTTTTAGGAGGTGTCTTAGGAATTTAGAGGGTGGATTTAGCTTTTTGGGTCTTTATGAAGGAAATAAGGGGTAGCCTTGATATCTACACTCCTCTTTTCTACATAAACCCCCTAAGCTAATAAGAAGGAATCTTGACCCTTGGTTTGAGAAACTTGGGCACCAAGTTTGATGATCTAAGGAGGGAATTGTTTCTCAATTCTCCTCCCTTAGATCTCTCCTTTTAATCCTAGCCCTTCTTTTTTAGGTTATCTTGTTCAAGAGGTTAGCTACCTCTATAAATAGGAGCTCTTCCCTCACTTATATTTTTTACACTTGAATTTAATCCTAGAGACCATATTGGTTGAGGTTCTTACCTTTGAGTGTCCCCCTTTCTCCTTTGTGAGAGCTTCTAAGAGTTATCAAGGGACCCCTCCCTTGTGGCCTCTCCCCTTTGGCTTATCAAACCTAGTATTTGTGGCGGCTCACCCCATTCCTTTCCTCTCCATAAATCCATTTCCCTTCCAAGTGACCTTAGTAAGGATCCTTTGGGCACGTGATCATCAAAGATCACATCAAGTGGTATCAGAGCCACTTTCTAAAGGTCACATTCTTTCTCAATTTTTTTTGCTTTGTTGTTTATTTCTTTGATATCTTTATTTTAAAGTCCTTCATTTTTTGTCATCTCTATTTCCTTTATTGTCTAGTAGTATAGCTTTTTATTCTTGCTATTATATGCGCTTTTTTTTTCTATCTACGCTCCTATGTTCCATTTAATTTGATGCGATTTTATTTGTCCCTTTCTTTGGATCTTATTTTTGTGTTCAAGTTGCTTAATTTTCCCTTGGTTTTTTATGTTAAAGTGTGCCTAAGAAGTTGTGACCATTAAACCCACATGGTTGAGAATTTTTCCACACCATTGTGGTGATCAACTTTGGCCACTTTGTTGTGCCTTTTGTTTTAAGTCTCTTGCTGAAATTTTTGCTCTATTTTTAGGTGTGTTATTTTTTATTAATCTTGTGTTTTGTCAAATACTAGTCATGTTAGTTTCCTATTTTGTCTCATTTAAATTCCATAGGTTTTAGCCTCTTAAATTTTTTACAAAAAAGCCTTCAAAAACAGTTTGAATTGAGCTCATAAGAGGTGAACCTCTTGTTGAGTCTCTTAAGTCTTTTATGCTTTTAGTTCAAGCATATTAATCTCTTTGTTGTTCTTAAATATTTCCTCAATTCAATCTTTATATGTTTCTTGTTTTATGTTGAATTATTAGTAGCTTTCCACTTGGTTTACCTTCACTATTGGTGTCTCTTTATGGAATTTTAGCTTGGGTGAATTGTGTTAGTAATTTGAGCAATCAATTTACTTCAAAATCAGCCCTAAATCATTCCTTAAGCACCATTAGTTCAGTGGTATTTGGAACTACTAAGTTGTTTTGCCTTTAGTTGCATGCATTGCTTGAAAATTGTGTGACCTTACTTTGTGCTTATTCACTCAAGTGTTATTATTTCAAGAATCCTCATTAAAATTTCAATTCAACAAGCTATTAGGTGCAGCAAAATGATTAGAAAAAGTTAAAAAAAAAATAGAAAAAGTTCAAGTTAAAAAAAAAAAGAAGATAAAGAACTCAAAAGAAAGACAAATTTGAAGTTGTGTACCTAATAGTAGAAACATTTGATATGAGGAACCAATTGTGATTCAAAAAAAAATTTACTTGAGTAAGCTTTTTAGTTTTTGGTCACTTAAATTTTATTAAGTGTGCAACTATTGGTTTCATTTTTTTTGTTTGAGTCTTTTTTCATCTCTACTCTTAGAGCTAATCTAGGAAAGTTATTTGTGTGCTACCTTCCTTTATGAGCCTTATGTTTCCTTGCTTGTCTTCTTTACTTCTTTGAGTTTGTCATTGTTTAATCTATCCACTTGGATTTGTGAACCTTGTTTTGTTATTCAGCTTTGTTTGTTGTCTTGTGTTGTATTCGGTCGTGGTAAGGAAAGGTTGGCAAAGGTTCCATATATAAAATTTTGGCAAGTCCAAACGAGAGGAAACAAGGGTAGCATTCTTGGGGTGAGTTGATGCAACTCAAAGGGGCTTGATCAAAAGGAGACAAACACCAAAAAAGCTTGGAGTGAAGACTTTGTTTTATTTTTTTTTATTCTTTGTATTGTGTATACTTAATTTTAGATTGGGAGTTTGAGTGCCCTTAAGGCCCTCCCTTGGTTTGTAATAATTTTGGTTAATTTTAGCGTAGTTCCTCGTTAATTATGTGAAGAAGGGAGAAGTGGTACACTTCCTTCAACACCTTAGGAGCACGATTAGAGCCCTTTCTCTTTTACATTCTTGCACTTTTATTTTATTTTATGTTATTTTGAAAAAACGTGTAGAGGCTAAGAGTTCCAAAGACTCATCAAGCCACCTTAGGTGAGAAAAAAAAAAAGAGAGGAGTGTTGCTTGAAAAAAAAAAGTTTTTGGCCTACCCTTTAGTTTTTAGCATCCAAGTACCATGACTTCCCACACACATTCTAGTGCACATAGTTGTTCATCAAGTAAGAGTGTCAACCAAAGAAAACCTTCTAAGGGAGACACTCTTGAAAACCTTAACTTAGAATTTAGGGAATGGATGGCTAAAGAACAAGAAAGGAGAGAAGAAAAAGAGAGAAAAAAAGAAATAAAAGAAAATGAAAAACAAAAAGAGAAGGAAGAGTTAAAAAAAGAGATGTTGGAAATGAGAAAAGAGAAAAAAGAGCGAGAAGAGAGAAGGCAAAGAGAGAGAAAAGAGGATGAAGAAAGGAGAAGAAGGAAAGAACTAGAAAGAAAAAGAGAAAAAGAGGAAGAAGAGAGAAGGAGAGGAGAAGTGAGTAAGAGGAGAGATGGGAGGGAGAGTGATAGAAAAAATAAAGAAATTCTCATAAGATCCCCATCTAGGCATTTTAGCTCTAGTGAAGAAGAATACTATAGAAATCAACATAAGCATCACTCTCATTCATCATACAATCATCATTCACCTCAAGAGAACATAAATCATGTTAGGGAACCAAAGGTAGACCTACCCCATTTTCATGGTAGGGAAGATGTTGAGACTTACCTAGATTGGGAAGTCAAAGTGGAACAACTCTTTCGATGCTATGAAATTAGGGAAGAAAGGAAAGTACCTTTGGCCTCCCTTAGTTTTCAAGGTTCTGCTTTGCATTGGTGGGATGGGTTAGTCAAGGATAGGGCCCGTAAACAAATGCCTGACATTCGCTACTGGAATGATTTAAAAACTTGTTTGCGAAGAAGGCACATTCCTTCGTATTATGAGAGGGATCTTTTGGATAGGCTCCAAAGACTTAGGCAACATAACCTAAGTATTGAGGAGTATAGACAAAAGATGGAGCTTCTCATACTAAGGGCCAATATCATTGAGGAACCCAATGCCACCCTTGCTAGGTTTTTGTGTGGATTAAGCTCTGACATTAGAGATAAGGTAGAGCTTCTTTCATACTCAAACCTTGATGAGTTGGTAGAACTTTGTGTAAGAGCTGAGAATCAACTCAAGAGAAAAAGTTTTAAAAAAGATTCTCCCTCTTACTCAAAGAGAGACCAACTTAAGGGAAACTCTTTCAAGGGTTTTCCCAAAGAGGAACCCAAGCATTTTCAAGATACAAAAGCACCTCATGTAGAGAGAAAACCCCTACTACTAAGCCTACTGAAAGGCAAAGTAGTATCAAATGCTTCAAATGTCTTGGGAGAGGCCACTTTGCCTCTCAATGCCCTAACAAGAAAACCATGATCATGAGGGGACAAGACATTTGTAGTGAGAATAACTCATCTTCCTCCTCTAGTGAGAGTGATGAAGAAGGGGGACATACTTTTGAACAAGAGTGTGAGGAAGATTTTCCTTATGAGGGGGACCTCCTTATGGTTCAAAGGCTTCTTGGAAGCCAACCTCTAGAGCTTGGCCAGTCACAAAAAGAGAACATCTTCCATACAAGATGTAAAGTAAATGACAAAGTATGTTCTCTCCTTGTTGATAGTGGCTCCTGTTGTAACTGTTGTAGCTCTAGGTTGGTTGAAAAACTAGCCTTGACTACCATGCCCCATCCCAAACCTAACAAATTGCAATGGCTCAATGAGCAAGGAGAGATGGTAGTCGATGAACAAGTTATGGTTCCAATTTCCATAGGATCTTATAATGATGAGATTCTTTGTGACATAGTTCCTATGGAGGCTGGTCATATCCTGTTGGGGAGACCATGGCAATTTGACAAAAAAGTTATTCACCATGGTCACTCCAATCAAATAATTCTCACCCATAATGAAAAGTGCTTCAAATTGTATCCTTTGTCACCTTCTCAAGTGGTTGAGGATCAATTTGCGATGAAAAAGAAAAGAGTCAAAAACCAAAAAAAGCACAACAAGCTTTACCCTTAAAGCTTGAAAAGGGTAAAGAGAGAGAGTCGGAAGGTGATGCCTCTTCGAAAGGGAATATTAGTAAAAGGAGCCTATTTGCTACTAAACGTGATTTAATAGAAGCTCCTTTGACTAACAAGCCCTTTTATCTCCTCTTTTGCAAAGAAGCATCAAATCCTTCTCCCATTTTGCATTCTTCTGCTGAGAGCACTGCCACAGCCCATGCACATGAGCACCTTCCTCAAGGGGTTTAAGATATTTTAAAAGAATTTGATGACATATTCTCTAATGAGGTTCCGAAAGGACTTCCTCCCATTAGGGGTATAGAACATCAAATTGATTTGGTGCCTGGCGCAAGTCTACCTAATAGACCTACCTATAGGACCAACCCCATGGAGACCCAAGAGATTGAGTCTCAAGTGAATGAGCTGTTGGAGAAGGGTTGGGTTCAAAAGAGCCTAAGCCCTTGTGTTGTGCCAGTCTTGTTGGTGCCCAAGAAGAATGGCCAATGGAGGATGTGTGTTCATTGTCGTGCAATCAACAACATCACCATCAAATATAGGCACCCATCCCTGTCTTGATGACATGTTGGATGAATTGCATGGGGCAAAAATATTTTCAAAAATAGATCTTAGAAGTGGTTACCACCAAATAAGGATCAAATATGGTGATGAGTGGAAAACTGCTTTTAAGACTAAATTTGGTCTTTATGAGTGGTTGGTTATGCCTTTTGGGCTAACTAATGCCCCAAGCACATTCATGCGCTTAATGAATCATGTACTAAGGGATTTCCTTGATAAATTTTGTGTAGTTTACTTTGATGACATTTTAGTTTACTCTAGGAACCTAGATGATCATTTAGGACATCTAAGGCATGTTTTTTCTCTTCTTAGGAGTAATCATCTTTTTGGTAACTTAGAAAAATGTACTTTTTGTGTAGATAGTGTAGTTTTCCTAGGTTTTGTAGTTAGCACAAAAGGGGTTCATGTTGACCCCGAAAAGATAAAAGCTATTCAAGAATGGCCCACCCCAAAGAGTGTGACAGAGATCAAAAGCTTTCATGGTCTCGCTGGATTTTATAGGCGCTTTGTGCCTAATTTCTCCACGCTCTTCACACCAATAAATGATTTGGTGAAAAAGGAAGTTCCTTTCCTTTGGGGTGAGAAACAAGAGAAAGTCTTCCAGCTGATTAAGCATAAACTGACCCATGCACCAGTCTTGGCATTACCTGAATTTTCTAAAACATTTGAACTTGAATGTGATGCCTCTGGTGTAGGTGTGGGGGCTGTCTTGTTGCAAGGAGGGCACCCCATTGCGTATTTCAGTGAAAAAGTCAATGGTGCCCCCTCAACTACCTCACCTATGATAAGGACTTTTATGCTCTAATTAGGACCCTTCAAACTTGGGAGCATTACCTTGCTCCCAAGGAGTTTGTCATTCATAGTGACCATGAGTCACTAAAATATTTGAGGGGTCAAGGTAAATTGAACAAAAGGCATGCAACGTGGGTGGAATATCTTGAATCCTTCCCTTATGTCATCAAGTACAAGAAAGGAAAACAAAATGTGGTGGCTGATGCTCTTTCTAGGCGTCATGCCCTTTATTCATCCTTGAGTGCAAAAATCTTGGGATTTGATGACATTCGGGCTATGTATCTGTCTGATAAGGATTTCGGCCCCATATTTCCTACCTCTGCATCTGCATTTGCATTAAAGGCCTATGATGGGTACTTCATCAGTGAGGGGTATCTTTACAAAGGGAGTAATCTTTGTATACCCCAAGGATCAATTAGGAACTTACTTACAAAAGAGAGTCATGAAGGTGGGCTCATGGGGCATTTTGGGATTTCAAAAACCCTCATGCTTTTACAAGAGAAATTCTTTTGGCCCCATATGTGTAGAGATGTCCATAGACATTGCTCTAAATATATAGCTTGCTTGCAAGCAAAGTCTAAAGCAATGCCTCATGGACTATACACACCTTTACCTGCTCCTTCTGCACCTTGGGAGGATATTAGCATGGATTTCATCCTTGGGCTCCCAAGAACCCAACGAGGTGCAGACTCCATATTTGTGGTGGTGGACCGATTTTCAAAAATGGCCCATTTTATTCCCTGCCACAAAGTGGATGATGCGAGCAACATCGCAAGACTTTTCTTTAAATAGGTTGTCCGATTGCATGGTATACCCTCTTCAATAGTGTCAGATAGGGATGTGAAGTTCTGATGTGATCTTTGATGATCACGTGCCCAAAGGATCCTTTCTAAAGTCACTTGGAAGGTAAATGGATTTATGGAGAGGAAAGGAATGGGGTGAGGCGCCACAAATACTAGGTTTGATAAGCCAAAGGGGAGAGGCCACAAGGGAGGGGTCCCTTGATAACTCTTAGAAGCTCTCACAAAGGAGAAAGGGGGACACTCAAAGGTAAGAACCTCAACCAATATGGTCTCTAGGATTAAATTCAAGTGTTAAAAATACAAGTGAGGGAGGAGCTCCTATTTATAGAGGTAGCTGACCTCTTGAACAAGATAACCTAAAAAAGAAGGGCTAGGATTAAAAGGAGAGATCTAAGGGAGGAGAATTGAGAAACAATTCCCTCCTTAGATCATCAAACTTGGTGCCCAAGTTTCTCAAACCAAGGGCCAAGATTCCTTCTTATTAGCTTAGGGGGTTTATGTAGAAAAGAGGGGTGTAGATATCAAGGCTACCCCTTATTTCCTTCATAAAGACCCAAAAAGCTAAATCCACCCTCTAAATTCCTAAGACACCTCCTAAAAATAAAAAATGGACTAAATACAGGTCCCAAATTAAATTCTTAATGCTTCTCAAAATTAAAATAAAGGAAAATTACATTTTATTAACTAAAGTCCCTAGCCTAATATCTTCACTCTCCATAGGAGGTGAAGTCTTCCTTTGTCTACAAGGGTTAGGTCTTCTTCAATCCTTCTAGCCATGGCCCTAGTGATAGGTCCTTGGCTAGGCATGGTCACATCATCTCCTCCCCCTTGAAGAGGATTTGACCTCAAATCCATGGGGTCTTCGTCATTTTCAGCACCTACAAATGGAGACAAATTAGAAACATTAAAACTGGTGCTTACCCCATAATCCTCTGGCAGATCTAAAACATAGGCATTATTACCGATCCGCTCAAGGATTTGAAAAGGTTCATCTCCTCTAGGGCTAAGTTTGGACTTTCTTTGAGAAGGAAATCTATCCTTTCTCAAGTAAAGCCATACCCAGTCGCCCTTTTCAAAGATGACTTTTTTCCTCCCCCTATTGGCGAAAGTAGCATCTCTCAAGGATTGGCGCTCTATGTTAACTTTAACCCTCTCATGTAATTGTTTTACAAAAATGGCTTTTGCTTCTCCTTCTTTATGCACAGCAACAGAAAGAGGAAGAGGTAAAAAATCTAGAGGAGTACGAGGATTAACGCCATAGACCACCTCAAAAGGAGAATGCTTGGTGGTTCTATGAACCACCCGGTTATAAGCAAATTCAATGTGGGGAAGGCACTCATCCCAAGACTTATGGTTGCCTTTAAGGAGAGCCCTCAGCATAGTGGATAAAGATCTATTCACCACTTCTGTTTGCCCATCAGTTTGAGGGTGACAGGTAGTGGAAAAAAGAAGTTTAGTTCCCAGCTTAGCCCAAAGAGTTTTCCAAAAATGGCTAAGGAACTTCACATCCCTATCTGACACTATTGAAGAGGGTATACGATGCAATCGGACAACTTCTTTAAAGAAAAGTCTTGCAATGTTGCTCGCATCATCCACTTTGTGGCAGGGAATAAAATGGGCCATTTTTGAAAATCAGTCCACCACCACAAATATGGAGTCTGCACCTCGTTGGGTTCTTAGGAGCCTAAGGATGAAATCCATGCTAATATCTTCCCAAGGTGCAGAAGGAGCAGGTAAAGGTGTGTATAGTCCATGAGGCATTGCTTTAGACTTTGCTTGCAAGCAAGCTATACATTTAGAGCAATGTCTATGGACATCTCTACGCATATGGGGCCAAAAGAATTTCTCTTGTAAAAGCATAAGGGTTTTTGAAATCCCAAAATGCCCCATGAGCCCACCTTCATGACTCTCTTTTGTAAGTAAGTTCCTAATTGATCCTTGGGGTATACAAAGCTTACTCCCTTTGTAAAGACACCCCTCACTGATGAAGTACCCATCATGGGCCTTTAATGCAAATGCAGATGCAGAGGTAGTAAATATGGGGCCGAAATCCTTATCAGACGGATACATAGCCCGAATGTCATCAAATCCCAAGATTTTTGCACTCAAGGATGAATAAAGGGCATGACGCCTAAAAAGAGCATTAGCCACCACATTTTGTTTTCCTTTCTTGTACTTGATGACATAAGGGAAGGATTCAAGATATTCCACCCACGTTGCATGCCTTTTGTTCAATTTACCTTAACCCCTCAAATATTTTAGTGACTCATGGTCACTATGAATGACAAACTCCTTGGGAGCAAGGTAATGCTCCCAAGTTTGAAGGGCCCTAATTAGAGCATAAAACTCCTTATCATAGGTGGGGTAGTTGAGGGGGGCACCATTGAGTTTTTCACTGAAATACGCAATGGGGTGCCCTCCTTGCAACAAGACAGCCCCCACGCCTACACCAGAGGCATCACATTCAAGTTCAAATGTTTTAGAAAAGTCAGGTAATGCCAAGACTGGTGCATGAGTCAATTTATGCTTAATTAGCTGGAAGGCTTTCTCTTGTTTCTCACCCCAAAGGAAAGGAACTTCCTTTTTCACCAAATCATTTATTGGTGCGAAGAGCGTGGAGAAATTAGGCACAAAGCGCCTATAAAATCCAGTGAGACTATGAAAGCTTTTGATCTCTGTCACACTTTTTGGGGTGGGCCATTCTTTAATAGCTTTTATCTTTTCGGGGTCAACATGAACCCCTTTTGTGCTAACTACAAAACCTAGAAAAACTACACTATCTACACAAAAAGTGCATTTTTCTAAGTTACCAAAAAGATGATTACTCCTAAGAAGAGAAAAAACATGCCTTAGATGTCCTAAATGATCATCTAGGTTCCTAGAGTAAACTAAAATGTCATCAAAGTAAACTACACAAAATTTACCAAGGCAATTCCTTAGCACATGATTCATTAAGCGCATGAATGTGCTTGGGGCATTAGTTAGCCCAAAAGGCATAACCAACCACTCATAAAGACCAAATTTAGTCTTAAAAGCAGTTTTTCACTCATCACCCTCTTTGATCCTTATTTGGTGGTAACCACTTCTAAGATCTATTTTTGAAAATATTTTTGCCCCATGCAATTCATCCAACATGTCATCAAGACGGGGGATTGGGTGCCTATATTTGATGGTGATGTTGTTGATTGCACGACAATCAACACACATCCTCCATTGGCCATTCTTCTTGGGCACCAACAAGACTGGCATAACACAAGGGCTTAGGCTCTTTTGAACCCAACCCTTCTCCAACAACTCATTCACTTGAGACTCAATCTCTTGGGTCTCCATGGGGTTGGTCCTATAGGCAGGTCTATTATGTAGACTTGCGCCAGGCACCAAATCAATTTGATGTTCTATACCTCTAATGGGAGAAAGTCCTTTCGGAACCTCATTAGGGAATATGTCATCAAATTCTTTTAAAATATCTTGAACCCCTTGAGGAAGGTGCTCATGTGCATGGGTTGTGGCAGTGCTCTCAACAGAAGAATGCAAAATGGGAGAAGGATTTGATGCTTCTTTGCAAAAGAGGAGATAAAAGGGCTTGTTAGTCAAAGGAACTTCTTTTAAATCACGTTTAGTAGCAAATATGCTCCTTTTACTAATATTCCCTTTCGAAGGGGCATCACCTTCCGACTCTCTCTCTTTACGCTTTTCAAGCTTTAAGGGTAAAACTTGTTGTGTTTTTGTTTTTGTTTTTCCTCAACTCTTTTCTTTTTCATCGCAAATTGATCCTCAGCCACTTGAGAATGTGACAAAGGATACAATTTGAAGCGCTTTTCATTATGGGTGCGAATTATTTGATTGGAGTGACCATGGTGAATAACTTTTTTGTCAAATTGCCATGGTCTCCCCAACAGGATATGACCAGCCTCCATAGGAACTATGTCACAAAGAATCTCATCATTATAAGATCTTATGGAAATTGGAACCATAACTTGTTCATTGACTACCATCTCCCCTTGCTCATTGAGCCATTGCAATTTGTAAGGTTTGGGATGGGGCATGGTAGTCAAGGCTAGTTTTTCAACCAACCTAGAGCTACAACAGTTACAACAGGAGCCACTATCAACAAGGAGAGAACATACTTTGTCATTTACTTTACATCTTGTATGGAAGATGTTCTCTCTTTGTGACTGGCCAAGCTCTAGAGGTTGGCTTCCAAGAAGCCTTTGAACCATAAAGAGGTCCCCCTCATAAGGAAAAGCTTCCTCACACTCTTGTTCAAAAGTATGTCCCCCTTCTTCCTCACTCTCACTAGAGGAGGAAGATGAGCTATTCTCACTACAAATGTCTTGTCCCCTCATGATCATGGTTTTCTTGTTAGGGAATTGAGAGGCAAAGTGGCCTCTCCCAAGACATTTGAAGCATTTGATACTACTTTGCCTTTCAGTAGGCTTAGTAGTAGGGGGTTTTCTCTCTACATGAGGTGCTTTTGTATCTTGAAAATGCTTGGGTTCCTCTTTGGGAAAACCCTTGAAAGAGTTTCCCTTAAGTTGGTCTCTCTTTGAGTAAGAGGGAGAATCTTTTTTAAAACTTTTTCTCTTGAGTTGATTCTCAGCTCTTACACAAAGTTCTACCAACTCATCAAGGTTTGAGTATGAAAGAAGCTCTACCTTATCTCTAATGTCAGAGCTTAATCCACACAAAAACCTAGCAAGGGTGGCATTGGGTTCCTCAATGATATTGGCCCTTAGTATGAGAAGCTCCATCTTTTGTCTAAACTCCTCAATACTTAGGTTATGTTGCCTAAGTCTTTGGAGCCTATCCAAAAGATCCCTCTCATAATATGAAGGAATGTGCCTTCTTCGCAAACAAGTTTTTAAATCATTCCAGTAGCGAATGTCAGGCATTTGTTTACGGGCCCTATCCTTGACTAACCCATCCCACAAATGCAAAGCAGAACCTTGAAAACTAAGGGAGGCCAAAGGTACTTTCCTTTCTTCCCTAATTTCATAGCATCGAAAGAGTTGTTCCACTTTGACTTCCCAATCTAGGTAAGTCTCAACATCTTCCCTACCATGAAAATGGGGTAGGTCTACCTTTGGTTCCCTAACATGATTTATGTTCTCTTGAGGAGAATGATGATTGTATGATGAATGAGAGTGATGCTTATGTTGATTTCTATAGTATTCTTCTTCACTAGAGCTAAAATGCCTAGATGGGGATCTTATGAGAATTCCTTTATTTTTTCTATCACTCTCCCTCCCATCTCTCCTCTTACTCACTTCTCCTCTCCTTCTCTCTTCTTCCTCTTTTTCTCTTTTTCTTTCTAGTTCTTTCCTTCTTCTCCTTTCTTCATCCTCTCTTCTCTCTCTTTGCCTTCTCTCTTCTCGCTCTTTTTTCTCTTTTCTCATTTCCAACATCTCTTTTTTTAACTCTTCCTTCTCTTTTTGTTTTTCATTTTCTTTTATTTCTTTTTTTCTCTCTTTTTCTTCTCTCCTTTCTTGTTCTTTAGCCATCCATTCCCTAAATTCTAAGTTAAGGTTTTCAAGAGTGTCTCCCTTAGAAGGTTTTCTTTGGTTGACACTCTTACTTGATGAACAACTATGTGCACTAGAATGTGTGTGGGAAGTCATAGTGCTTGGATGCTAAAAACTAAAGGGTAGGCCAAAAACTTTTTTTTTTCAAGCAACACTCCTCTCTTTTTTTTTTCTCACCTAAGGTGGCTTGATGAGTCTTTGGAACTCTTAGCCTCTACACGTTTTTTCAAAATAACATAAAATAAAACAAAAGTGCAAGAATGTAAAAGAAAAAGGGCTCTAATCGTGCTCCTAAGGTGTTGAAGGAAGTGTACCACTTCTCCCTTCTTCACCTAATTAACGAGGAACTACGCTAAAATTAACCAAAATTATTACAAACCAAGGGAGGGCCTTAAGGGCACTCAAACTCCCAATCTAAAATTAAGTATACACAATACAAAGAATAAAAAAAAAATAAAACAAAGTCTTCACTCCAAGTTTTTTGGTGTTTGTCTCCTTTTGATCAAGCCCCTTTGAGTTGCTTCAACTCACCCCAAGAATGCTACCCTTGTTTCCTCTTGTTTGGACTTGCCAAAATTTTATATATGGAACCTTTGCCAACCTTTCCTTACCAAGGTCGAATACAACACAAGACAACAAACAAAGCTGAATAACAAAACAAGGTTCACAAATCCAAGTGGATAGATTAAACAATGACAAACTCAAAGAAGTAAAGAAGACAAGCAAGGAAACATAAGGCTCATAAAGGAAGGTAGCACACAAATAACTTTCCTAGATTAGCTCTAAGAGTAGAGATGAAAAAGGACTCAAACAAAAAAAATGAAACCAATAGTTGTACACTTAATAAAATTTAAGTGACCAAAAACTAAAAAGCTTACTCAAGTAATTTTTTTTTTGAATCACAATTGGTTCCTCATATCAAATGTTTCTACTATTAGGTACACAACTTCAAATTTGTCTTTCTTTTGAGTTCTTTATCTTTTTTTTTTTTTAACTTGAACTTTTTCTAATCATTTTGCTGCACCTAATAGCTTGTTGAATTGAAATTTTAATGAGGATTCTTGAAATAATAACACTTGAGTGAATAAGCACAAAGTAAGGTCAGACAATTTTCAAGCAATGCATGCAACTAAAGGCAAAACAACTTAGTAGTTCGAAATACAACTGAAGTAATGGTGCTTAAGGAATGATTTAGGGCTGATTTTGAAGTAAATTGATTGCTCAAATTACTAACACAATTCACCCAAGCTAAAATTCCATAAAGAGGCACCAATAGTGAAGGTAAACCAAGTGGAAAGCTACTAATAATTCAACATAAAACGAGAAACATATAAAGATTGAATTGAGCAAATATTTAAGAACAACAAAGAGATTAATATGCTTGAACTAAAAGCATAAAAGACTTAAGAGACTCAACAAGAGGTTCACCTCTTAGGAGCTCAATTCAAACTATTTTTGAAGGTTTTTTTGTAAAAAATTTAAGAGGCTAAAACCTATGGAATTTAAATGAGACAAAATAGGAAACTAACATGACTAGTATTTGACAAAACACAAGATTAATAAAAAATAACACACCTAAAAATAGAGCAAAAATTTCAGCAAGAGACTTAAAACAAAAGGCACAACAAAGTGGCCAAAGTTGATCACCACAATGGTGTGGAAAAATCCTCAACCATGTGGGTTTAATGGTCACAACTTCTTAGGCACACTTTAACATAAAAAACCAAGGGAAAATTAAGCAACTTGAACACAAAAATAAGATCCAAAGAAAGGGACAAATAAAATCGCATCAAATTAAATGGAACATAGGCGCGTAGATAGAAAACAAAAGCGCATATAATAGCAAGAATAAAAAGCTATACTACTAGACAATAAAGGAAATAGAGATGACAAAAAATGAAGGACTTTAAAATAAAGAGATCAAAGAAATAAACAACAAAGCAAAAAAAAAATTGAGAAAGAACGTGACCTTTAGAAAGTGGCTCTGATACCACTTGATGTGATCTTTGATGATCACATGCCCAAAGGATCCTTTCTAAAGTCACTTGGAAGGGAAATGGATTTATGGAGAGGAAAGGAATGGGGTAAGGCGCCACAAATACTAGGTTTGATAAGCCAAAGGGGAGAGGCCACAAGGGAGGGGTCCCTTGATAACTCTTAGAAGCTCTCACAAAGGAGAAAGGGGGACACTCGAAGGTAAGAACCTCAACCAATATGGTCTCTAGGATTAAATTCAAGTGTCAAAAATACAACTGAGGGAGGAGCTCCTATTTATAGAGGTAGCTGACCTCTTGAACAAGATAACCTAAAAAAGAAGGGCTAGGATTAAAAGGAGAGATCTAAGGGAGGAGAATTGAGAAACAATTCCCTCCTTAGATCATCAAACTTGGTGCCCAAGTTTCTCAAACCAAGGGCCAAGATTCCTTCTTATTAGCTTAGGGGGTTTATGTAGAAAAGAGGGGTGTAGATATCAAGGCTACCCCTTATTTCCTTCATAAAGACCCAAAAAGCTAAATCCACCCTCTAAATTCCTAAGACACCTCCTAAAAATAAAAATGGACTAAATACAGGTCCCAAATTAAATTCTTAATGCTTCTCAAAATTAAAATAAAGGAAAATTATATTTTATTAACTAAAGTCCCTAGCCTAATATCTTCACTCTCCATAGGAGGTGAAGTCTTCCTTTGTCTGCAAGGGTTAGGTCTTCTTCAATCCTTCTAGCCATGGCCCTAGTGATAGGTCCTTGGCTAGGCATGGTCACATCAAGTTCCTTAGCCATTTTTGGAAAACTCTTTGGGCTAAGCTGGGAACTAAACTTCTTTTTTCCACTACCTGTCACCCTCAAACTGATGGGAAAACAGAAGTGGTGAATAGATCTTTATCCACTATACTGAGGGCTCTCCTTAAAGGCAACCATAAGTCTTGGGATGAGTACCTTCCCCACATTGAATTTGCTTATAACCGGGTGGTTCATAGAACCACCAAGCATTCTCCTATTAAGGTGGTCTATGGCTTTCATCCTCGTACTCCTCTAGATCTTTTACCTCTTCCTCTTTCTGTTGTTGTTCATAAAGAAGGAGAGGCAAAAGCCATTTTTGTAAAACAATTACATGAGAGGGTTAAAGTCAACATAGAGCGCCAATCCTTGAGAGATGCTACTTTCGCCAATAGGGGGAGGAAAGAAGTCATCTTTGAAAAGGGTGACTGGTATGGCTTCACTTGAGAAAGGATAGATTTCCTTCTCAAAGGAAGTTCAAACTTAGCCCTAGAGGAGACGGACCTTTCCAAATCCTTGAGCGGATCGGTAATAATGCCTATGTTTTAGATCTGCCAGAGGATCATGGGGTAAGCACCAGTTTTAATGTTTCTTATTTGTCTCCATTTGTATGTGCTGAAAATGACGAAGACCCCATGGATTAGAGGTCAAATCCTCTTCAAGGGGGAGGAGATGATGTGACCATGCCTAGCCAAGGACCTATCACTAGGGCCATGGCTAGAAGGCTTGAAGAAGACCTAGCCCTTGCAGACAAAGGAAGACTTCACCTCCTATGGAGAGTGAAGATATTAGGCTAGGGACTTTAGTTAATAAAATGTAATTTTCCTTTATTTTAATTTTGAGGAGCATTAAGAATTTAATTTGGGACATGTATTTAGTCCATTTTTTATTTTTAGGAGGTTTAGGGTTTAGGGTTTAGGGTTTAGGGTTTAGGGTCACATCAGAGGGTGTAGTTATCAAACTACCCCCTTATTTCCTAAATAAAGGCCCAAAAGATAATCTTACCCCTTCTTATTACTAAGACATCTCCTAGAAAATTAAATGGACTAATACATGTCCAAAATAAAATCCTAGGTTCCTAAAAGAAAAAATTACAAGTAAATAAGTCATGGCTTGCATAACTTGATGGTCATATAGAGGTAAGATCTTCCTCCCTTTACTCTAGCCATGTCTTCTTCTATTCTCCTTGCCATGGCCCTAGGGATAGGGTCTTTGCTTGGGGAGCATGCATCAACACTTAATCTAACTAACTAGGGAATAAGCCCCTAAAATTGCACCTAATCTCATGGTAGGTGGATCCTCATATTTGTCATGCTTTGTGTGTTAGAAAGAGGGGTGCAAAAATAAGCTAAGAGGTGTGGAAATGACCCATACTCCCAAATATAAGTTGCACCTCTTTCTTCACACACTCCACAGAATTACTAAAGTAACCACTTAGCTAATTACATGAAAAATATCCAAAATACAATTGCCTTCAGGAATTAAAAACTCATCGATATTTAGCTAAGTAAAATAAAATATTTACTAGTGTAGAAATCCTAAGACTATAGCTTCGTATCTTCAATGAACTCCCATACAAGTCAAGTCTCCCTCTAATCCTCCTAGCCATGATGCATACTAGGTGGGATTACATCAACATGGATCTGATAATTTATATATATATATATATATATATATATATATATATATATATGTATATGTATTGAGGTCTTTTGGAGGATCATTGCATGAATGATTATGTAGAAGATGATTTAAATATAATTTTTAAGGATGTAGTAGTTTTATAGTTGTAGTCATTCATGAACTAGGAGATGGATATGAGAATTTATATATATCTATTGAGGTCTTTTTGGAGGATAATTTCATGAATGATTTTGTGGATGATGATTAAAATATAATTATTTAAAGATGTAGTAGTCTTATAGCTATGACCATTATTGATTATTCATGAACTAGTAGATGGATATGAGAATATATATATATATATATATATATATATATATATATATATATATATATATCTTCTTGAGGATAATTCATGAATAATTCTAGGAGTGATGATTGAAATATAAGAACTACTTGAGTTGTGATATTTGATTTATGGTTAATAAATGGTGTTTAAGTATGAGAATTTTATATTTTGTGGTTGTAAAATTAGAATTCCTTGGGAAATATGCTGATAAGTTGAGAGGAGAACTTAGTAAAAAGTCTAGGTTCCCTAGTAGAGGTACCATGCAAGTGCATGGGGTACGGTGTTTAGGAAGTCATAGTTGATACATTGCAAGATGAAAGACAAGATCTGGGAGGTCCTGTGATTTGTCTTAAGTAAATGAATGTTTGGATGATTATTGTTGATACTTGGACTGAAGATGTTCAACATGTAGGTGAACATTCAAGGGAATCCATATTGGGGATTGAATGGAATATTCATTTATTTATGATTTTCTATAAATTCTCAACATCTCATGATTGGTAGGATATATCTTTCTTGGCCTAAGATATAGTTGGTTGTTTGTGATGATGGGAAAGTAGCCCAATTGGCAATCAATCAAATGATTATTTCTTGGCCTTGTAGGGGGCTATTTGTGGTGATGATGGGCATATAGCCCAATCTCTCGAGAGGATTATTATACCAACACAGGAAATAGTGCAATCTTCCTAGGTTGTAATTCCCTTTATCATCTTCAAGAACTTTCAATGGAGAAATGGAAGGTGGAAGACTAGAGAAGTGGTGGTGATTGACACCACTCTCAAGAGATAAGTTAAAGGAAAAGGATGCTTACCACAGAGGAAAAAGTCTTTGATGAAATATAAGGTGACTCTCACCAGAGGACAAGAAGGACACTCAAAAGAAATCTCAAAATGGTAAAAATGATTTAGCATTCAAGTGTAACCTTTATAAGAGGCAGAAGGTGCTATTTATAAGCCAAGAGATGTAATAGGAGTAGGAAATGGACATCCCACTTAATCAAGGCCCAAGCAAGAGTTAATCATGTGTTAATTAAGTTAAACTCAATTAGCACTTGATTAAATCCATGAAGATCAAAACATGCCCTAGAAAAAGTGGATCTTGGTTCCCTCTAGATTTGAATTTGAATGTTGGAGTGCCATGTGGACTCCCATCAAAATTCAAATTTAAACAAGATGCAACAACCATGCCATGTAGGTGCCACATGGGAGGAGAGATAGTGGTGTGCCACATGGAGGGGACAAAGGGGCCCACATGTTCCCTAATGCTCCATGGTTGGTTAGAAGGGTGTTAGAAAGAGATTAAGGTGTGGTTAACAAAACCACACGCTCAACACCCTTAATAAGCCCAACTACTCAATACACTCCATATAAGGAACTAAACACACCTCCTAATTATGCTAACATGGAAAATAGGCTGAAAATACATGGCCAAAAGGAATTAAACTATACCTCCATGATCTAATATTTACAAAAGGCACATTTAAGGAGACTATGGCTTAAAATAGTATCTTCATGCTCCCTTCAAGCCATGTCTACTCTTCAACCCTCCTAGCTAAGGGACCGTGCTAGGTGGGATTGCACCAACTCTTCCACCTTGGAGAAGATTTGACCTCAAATCCTGAAAACCATTCTTCCTCTTCTTTCAGTCCTATAAGATAAGCAATGTAAGAAGCAAGTCTAAACTCAAAAGAATGAGGAAGGTAAAGAGTTTATGTTGTAGCTCCTTTTGGTTGGGGTAGTAAAGGTTGTGTAGGGGCTCCACATAGCAGCTCCTCAACCTGTACCCAAGGTACTAAGTATGAATCTCATATGATTAGAAAGTAGAGAAACTATACTATGTGCATCAGTGCACTCATCAAGGAAGTCTAAGTAAGCCTTGTCCTTTTGTTCACCCCAAGAGAGTATGGTGGTCATCCTTCCTTGGAACGAAAGGGTAGTTTTCTTGAAGGTCATCCTTCCTTTCCATGTCTCCTAGATCTTGAACTTGAGATCCATGCTTAAGCTCACTAGATGATGATTCAAGCTCAATACTTAGAAAAGTATACATGGGTGCCTTTATGAGTTAAAGGCAGAAAGGTTGTTCAATAAGGAGGCTAAGTTTTAAGTCTACTTTAGTTGATAAATGGCTCTCCTTATGTTCATCCTTCTTGGAAGGGGCATTTCCTTCCATCCTGTCAATTATTAATGTTTGCTTATTTTTGTTTTTCTCTTCCTCATCCCTTCTTATTTTTAAAATAAGTTGATCCTCCTTTACTTGTGAAGGTGAAAGAGGGTTAAACTTAATCTTCTTATCCAAGTGGGTGAGGACAATCTCATTAGAGTGACCATAATGTATAACTTTCTTATCATATTGCCATGACCTCCCTAACAAGATACAAGCTATCTGTATTGGTAACACTTCACAAATAATTGCATCATAGTAAAAACCAATGGAGAAAGGCACATCCACTTGTTGATTGACTTCCATTACCTTACTCTCTCATTCAACCACATAAGCTTATAAGGCTTACAATGAGGAATGGTATTTGAGGCTAACTTTTCAACCAACCTTGTACTATAACAATTACAACATGTGTCATTATCTATAATGTGAGAGGAAACTTTATAAAAAAATTTGCATCTTGTATGGAAGATGCTCTCTCTTTGAGATTGGCTATTGTTACAAGATTGGCTTCCAAGAAGCCTTCTGATCATCAACAAGTCACCTTCACAAGGATTTGTATCCTTAATATACATGCTACCTCCTTCTTCCTCACTCTCACTAGAAGAGGAAGATGATTAACTATCAATGCCTTGGCCCCACATTATATGGTTCTTTTGTTGGAGCATTGGGAGGTATTGTGGCCTCTCCAAAGACATTTAAAGCACTTAATACTACTAGTCTTAAAGGAAGAACTAGTAAGATGGTTTTCTCTATTATGCATGGAATTGTTCTTGTTATACATGCTTATGATGGGTGTTTTTTCTTTAGGGAGGCTCTTAAAAGAGCTCCATTTGGCTTGATCCCTCTTTTGATAGATTGAGTGCTCTTTCTTGGAACTTTTTATTTTTAATTATTGCTCAACCTTGATACAGAGTTGGACCAAGTCATCTAGGTCTCTATATGGTAAAAGCTTAATTCTATCTCGAATTTATGAGCTTAAGCCACATAAAAACGTAGCAATGGTGGCCCTAGATTCCTTAATTATCCCAACTCTCATTGTGAGGAATTCTATATTTTGTTTATACTACTCAATACTTAGGTTGTATTGCCTAAGCTTTTGGCGCTTACAAGAAGCTATCTCTCATAATAAAAGGGGATATGCCTCTTCCTCATATCACTCTTTAAGTCATTTCAATAGTCAATTGGAGGGCTATGAGTCTGAAACCTCTCATTCACCAAACTCGTCCACCAATGCATGGAATGCCCTTGGAAGTTAAGGTTTTCCAAGTAGAATTTTCTTTTCTCTCTCACATTGTAACCTTTAAAAAGTTGTTCTACCTTGACTTCCCAATCGAGATAGGCTTCCACATCTTCCCTTCCTTGAAAAGGAGGGAGATCAACCTTTTGCTCCCTAAGAAGAGGCATTAGTTCATGCATGTTAGAATTAGGTTCAATCTTCTCCTAGGTCTCCCCTCATAATAATCACTCTCATTACCACTATACATGGAAGGGGACCTATATCCTTTCCCTTTATTTTTTAACTCTCGCTCTCTTCTTCTTCTCTCTGTACTTGTTATTTTCTCTTTTTCTTCTCTCCTTTTCCTTTTCATCTCTCCTTCTTTCTTCCCTTTCTTTTCTCTCTCTTCTTTACCTTTCTTTCTCTTTTCTTCTTTTCTCTTTTCTTTCTTCCCTTTCTTTTCTCTCTCTTCTTTACCTTTCTTTCTCTTTTCTTCTTTTCTCTTTTCTTTCTTCCCTTTCTTTTCTCTGTTTTTCCTTTTCTTTTTCCCTCTTTTTTTCTCCTTTCTTTCTCTTCTCTCCTTTTTCTTCTCTTTCCATTCTAAGGTTACTCTCCTCCATCCTCCATTCATGAAATTCCATAACAAAATGATCAAGAAGGCTCACTTTGGGGGAGCCCCCTCGGTTCACACTCTTGTTGCTACTAGTGTGTGATAGGTTTAACATGTGCAAGGATGGCTAATGACTAAGGCTAGGGTTAGGCAAGATCAAGCAACACATTCCTCTCTTTTTTTATTTTCTCTCTAAGAGACAAGTGAGTCTTTGGAATGCTTAGTCTCAACTACACGAATTGACAAGGAAATAAAGACAAGAAAGTAAAAGGTAGGGTCCTAAACGTGCTCTTAAGGTGTGAAGAAATGTACCACTTCCTCTCCACACCTAAACCGTGAATCTAAGAACTATTACAAGAAAAAAAGTGACCCTTATGGGCATCCAACACTCCTTAAGAACAGGTATTATTTACAAAGAATTAAGTGCAAAAATAAAAAAACAAAAGTCTTCAATCTTCACTCCTAGCTCCCTCAAGTGTTTTCTCTCAAAGTCCTTGCTCTCTTCTTGTTTTGAGTTCAACCTAGCTTGTCAATGCCTCCTAGGATGCTACCTTTAGGGGAAAACCTTTAATCCAATGCTTCTCTACAAGGAAGAGCACCAAACCACCAAAGTAAACCAAAAGAGGAAGTAAGAATAGAAGCAACAAAAAATAAGAAAAACACACACAACAAAAGGTTACTATCCAAAGGGAATGAATAGATGAGACAAGACTACAAAGGATCAGAATGAGACAAACTAAAATTAAACCTAAGAAATAAGGCTAAGCACACCAAGAGAATCCTAGAAAGGTTCTAGATGAGATTAGGAACTAAAGTGCAAAAAGACAAAATATTTTCAAAAATTACACCAATGAAAATTAGAATGGCCTAATTCTATAGGAGTATTTCTCAAGAAATTACAAACAATGTAGAGTCCTCTTTTGCAATTAAATGAATTTTCTATGAGCTACATAAATTTTTACTTGATTAACTTGTTACTTCTTTTAACACTTTTGTTCTTTTCTTTCAAATACTCTTTTGACTTCTTTTTTTTTGTAACTTATTTTAGATGCACTTAATATAATTTTGATTTGCAAATTTTGTGAGGAATATGAAGAACATAAATTCTTGAGGCATATAATTAAGCAAAGGCCACAAAATTTTACTTAAGTTCAACTAATGAAAAAAATAAAAGCACTCAAAATGCACTAAAATAGAAGTGTATTTAGGAAATGCAACAAGAGCTTTGAATTGTGACTTGGAGCTACTTTTTTGCACAAGTTGTGGCTCATTATGTTCACGCCAAACTCAAGCACTCCTTAATGTAAATTCAATTCAAAATTTAGTACATAAAGAGTTACTAACAAACTCCACACAAGACACTAAAATTTAAAGAAGAATTTGAGCTATAATTTTTTTTAAAAATTTTCTTTAGGAAAATGCTTGATCTAAAAACATGTGACACTTCTTATGAGGCTTATAATAAGAGAAGAAACTTCTCTTAGAAGCTCAATTCCAAGAAGTATTGCAACAAAATTCTTAGAAAAATATAAGAGGCTAAATCTATTGGAAAATAATATGACATAAAAAGGACTAAACAAACTTGCTAGCATAACAACAAGATCATAAAATGCAAAAATAAACGGCCTATAAAATAAGGGGAAAATAAGACACAAAGGCGCAAAGGATTGCAAGAGTATGACCAAGGTATGTGACCACAAAGTTGTGGTGTTTGCCACAACTGTGTGGATTTGGTGTACTACCACCTCTTAGGACACTTACTTCAAGCAAGATCCACACAGTCAAGGTAAAATGCAGATTTAAGAAAATTTAAATGGATGAATTGATTCAAATGGAAAAACAAGAAAATTTGAACCAAACAAATAAAGCATAGAAGTAATGAGCATGGAAATTTAAATTCACAAAAGTACTAAACATAACAAACTAGACATGGTTGGAATCAAGAGGTAACAACACAAAAGCTCTAACAAATTAATTGAGAATGGAGATGAAGTGGAGAACAAAAAATGAAAACTAAGTAAAGGACATAAAGAAGAAAAGTGATGGATGAACCTCTTTGAAGATTGGCTTTGATACCACTTAGTGTAATCCTTCTAGGTTGCAATTCCCTTAATCATCTTCAAGAAGTTCCAATGGAGAAATGAAAGGTGGAAGACTAGAGAAATGGTGGTGAATGGTGTCACTCTCAAGAGATAAGCCAAAGGAGAAGAATGGTTGCTACAAAGCAAGGAGCCTTTGATGAAAGCTAAGGTGACTCTCATAAGAGGAGAAATCTCACAATGGTGAAAATTATTTAGCATTCAAGTGTAACCTTTAAAAGAGGTGGGAGGTGCTATTTATAAGCCTAGAGATGTATTAGGAGAAGGAAGTGGACGTCCCACTTAATCAAGGCCCAAGCAAGAGTTAATCATGTTTTAATTGAGTTAACTTCAATTAGCACTTGATTAAATCCATGAACATCTAAACATGGTCCTAGAAAAGTGGATTTTGGTTCCCTCTAGATTTGAATTTGAATTTTGGAGTGTCATGTGGACTCCCTCCAAAATTCAAATTTAAACAAGATGCAACAACATGCCATGTAGGCACCACATGGGAAGACAGAGAACGGTTGGCGCCACATAGAGGGGACAAAGGAGCCCATATGTTCTCTAATGTTTCATGTGTTGGTTAGAAGCGTGTTGGAAGGAGATTAGGGGTATGGTTAACAAAACCACACGTTCAACACCCTCAATAAGCCCAACTACTCAATACACTCCACATAAGGAACTAGTCACAACTCCTAATTATGCTAACATGGAAAATAGGCCGAAAATACATAGCCAAAAGGAATTAAACTACACCTCTATGATCTAATATTTACAAAAGGAAAATTTAAGGAGATTATGACCTAAAATAATATCTTCATGCTCCCTTCAAGCCATGTCTACTCTTCAACTCTCCTAACTAAGGAACCTTGTTAGGTGGGATTGCACCAGAAAAGATATAGGTGCTTCCAATCACTTATCAAAACAAAATCCTTGATGATTGGGGATGAATCATCTTGGATTGGTCATGAATCCATACATAGAGTCAAGTGAGGTTGAATTTATTGTTTAGAAGAGTGAGATTAAGATATATGGTGAGATTATGTGGAACTGAGTTCTAGGATGAATGGTACGCCCCTTGGTATATTTAGTTTATTAAGATTAACATTTGTGGTTATCTCACTCATTTGTTTGTTTTCTCTGTGTTTCCTTTCATATGTGTTTCAAATATGAATAGAAGAGGAGTTGGATCAGTCTACTCTAATAGGGACTACCAAAGATTTCCTATATGTGTGATGTATTATGAATGATATTTCGTATTAAGTTATTTTTGTTAGCTTTTAACATCAAAGGTTTACTGCTCTAGATAGGATTAATTGGGGTAGTGGTGATGAGTAGTATATGATGTATTGTGAAACATTTTTTAAAAGAAATGTTTTTGTAATATTGTTCTATCTTTGTTTTAAGAAGATTATGGTTCTTTATCTAAGAAAAAAATTTGAAAATTTCTCATAATTAAGTATAAGCCTTTGACAAATCTCTTCATTTTCATAAATAAATTGGGTTAGTAAAATGGGTCATTACAAAAGGTTCAATCCAACTATTAATCTAGAGTAATTTAGAAGGGTTAGATTATTGTATTTCAGTTTCACGCTTCTAACTCTCGAGGTTAGAGAGAAAACTGTAGAGAAAACCTTGTCAAGGAAGATTAATGAACACAACATTAGGGAACTTGAAGACATATCCTTTGCATCCAAAATCACCATTTAAGGTAAAAATGGTGAGAAATTATCTCTCATGTGGCATGTGTAGGGAAAATAGGTAGTGAATAAATGTGACTGATGGGAATAAGTGTGGGAAATTATGTATGTCATTAAAGGGTTATGAATATCCGCAACAAGTGTTGCTACAATAATTGTGACTATGTGGAGCCCATCTAATTGAAGTACTAGTCCCAGGGTTTAGAGTATAAGTATATTATTTTATTTAAGTGAATTTTTCCATTTAAATGATGGGAATAAATGACAACCTGTAATCCATGTATTTGGTGCCCCTGAATAATTAATTGATGTTTGTATGAATTTATTTTGTTGGATTGTTGGAGATTATATGCACTATTAGATTATTTATTGATTGTATTGTTTAAGTTGGCATTGAGGTTTTTCATTTTGATATTCTAGAGATTTGTACCCTTGAACATAGTAATGAGTGTGTGATTATGTTATATATGTTGTATTGTAAGATGAGTGATATATTGTTATATATGTTGGACTATTCATATATTGTTGGAGCGTTGATTATGTTATATATGTTGTATTGTAAGATGAGTGATATTAGCTTATACATAGGGTTCATAGTATCCCAACAATTTATTTTTAATTCATTTAATGCTCACAACTTTAGTAGTAAGTTAACCCAGTTTGATGAATCTATATAAATTAGTAATTTTTATCCTTTTGACCATGTTTTAACTCAGTATTGAGATAAATTATTTTATTTTTCATGACTTGTTTAGTAACAATAAAATTTGTGGTGTCACAAGCACTAAGTCTTCCTAGGGATTAAAGTTTCAGGTGTTTTATAAGATTGATTAGTTTGTTTGTTTGTATGAATGCTATTGATTATTTCTATAAATGCTATTGACTGTTAAACAATGAAGAACTTTAATTATATAATTAATTAATGTGATGGTTGACAAACTCTCCTGTTATTTGAACGGTTCTCCATAGTTAAAAGATTAGGCGTTAGGCATTTTCTTCCAATGCAAGATTGATGGAAAAATTGATTATTAAAAATGAAATTATAGGTGTGATGATAATGAACAAAAGAGATAGAGAATTAGAATGTTTGAGGGTTTGAAGTTAAAATTATATTTTAGGAACCTTATAAGTTGGATACTTATTATCTGAAAATTTTTGTATGAACATACCTTACTGTTTCTATAATATCTTTCCGTGTGGTTAACCAAATTGAATTCCATTTATTGTTTTAGAAAATAGGCATTTGGGGCTATATTTTAGTCTCAATAAGCATAGAAAAATTTTAAGAATTGACTAAGTTATATGATTTAGAATTTAAGTGTCTAATTCAGTAAGCGAAATATATGTATAGGTGTTGTAAGCCCTGCGATGTGACCTAAGCAACCTCATTATGTTTGTTGTTCTTCATGAAAGTTGTAACCTTATATGTTATCTTTATGTTGGGCTTGGAATCTATAACAAAGGATATATATATAACTCATGTTATGAATAAAATAGTGAGTAAAGGTCAAACTGCCAGATTTGAGGTTAATTACCACGAGTTTGTAATTTTTTAAAATAGTAGATGATAGAACTAACTCTAGGCATCAACATAAAAGTTTTAGTTAATTGTATTATTTTTCTATTAAAATTTTTATCACTCTCATATCATTAGTACAACTATAGATATTGTATTTAGACTACATGATGCAATAAAAGACTAAGATAAGAAGGGATAGTATGAGTTGTAATAGTGTTGATTGTTGCAGTATGAAATATTGTGATGTATCTTATAATTCTAAGTGTCATGAATGACTGAATGTTTGAAAGTTGTTTGGATAGAATTGATTAGACATTTGACTCACTGTATGATATTGATATGGATTACAATTGAGTGTATCATGTGTTGACGATCGATGATAATAAAGGTTTGCATGAAACTGTGTCATCCTAGATGCGGTTGGGGATGAAGTGTGATGACATGATTAGATTACTGTGTTAATGAAGATGGTTAGATTATGCTTGATAAGGTGTCAACCCAGATATGGTTGGGGATGGAGTGTGATGACATGATTAGATGTTGATATTGTTATTTATGTTGACGATGATGATTAGGGTGTGCCTAATGAGATGCCATTCTAGATGTGGTTAGGGGTGGAGTGCAATGACATGATTAAATGTTGGCATTATGTTTTATGTTGTGGATTAGAGCTATCAAAACGGGTCTGAACCTGTGGGTTGGCCCGACCCACCACGGGTCGGGACTGGGTCAGGTTCAAAAATAAAAAAGTAGGCTTTATTGTATTGCACATACGAGTTGGCTCACTTACAACCTGGGTCACCCGGGTTGAACCTGTGGTGAGCTGGGTTAACCCACCAACCTACCTAAATTTCATTTTTATTATTATATGAATACGATTTTTTTATTTTATTTTTAAGTTTTAAATTATAGTTTATTGATATCATTTAATTTTATATTTTAAAACTAATATTTAACATGTTGCAAATGTAGATTTTTAGTTGAGAATATCATTTAAGTATTTTTTTTATTTTTAAACTCATTAAATTTAAAACTAATGCTATCATAAAGTATTTAAATTTTAATTTTTAAAAATAGTTAAAAAAATTTCCTGAAAAACATTTTTTTTAATTTTCGATGGGTTGGTGGACCGACCCGTTTAACCAATCAACCCATGGTGAGCCGAATTGAGCTCACTTTTTTAACCATAAAAGAATAGTGAGCCAAGTTGAGCCAACCCATTTATTAGGTGGGTTAAGGTGGTTGTGCTTAATGGACCAAGCTGACCCCTTTTTTATAGCTTTATTGTGGATTACATGATGCATGAATATGGTAGTCAAAGAAGTTTTGTAAGAATCACCCATTTTATAGTTCTTTGGAAAGGTCTTCTTGGGTTGTTTTGCATTGTACGATTGTACCTACGTGTTATTGACGTAGAAGAGGATTAACTTCGGGTGGACCTATGATGAGATGGTTGTACCCACGTGTTACTGGTGTGGAAGAGGACTGTTCCAGGCGCGTACCTGAGAGAGCATGCATAAGTGTGACGATAAGAGGAGTTTTGTACGAATCGCCCATTGTGTTGTGCTCTAAACTAGATTTTCTTGGATTGTTTTGCATTGAATTGTTGTACCTACATGTTACTAGCATAGAAGATGATTAACTTCGAGTGGACCTATGGTGAGATGATTGTACCTACGTGTTATTAGCATAGAAGAGGACCGCTTCGAGCATGTACCTAAGAAAGCCTACGTAATCTTGTGTGGATGTATAATATTGGTCATACATTTAGGGTTTAGGGTTTATATGCTCAAAGATGGTTTAGCATGACCAAATTTATGTGTGTGGATATATAATATTTGTCATAGGTGTGGAATGAGTTTATATGTTATTTTTGTAGTTTAGTTGACTCCCCATTCTCTTTATATATGCTTTAACAAGTGTGAGACGTATTCTCACCCCTTTTCTACTTGTTGTTGTATTTTGTTTGGGCTGAATGCCACTTTTAGGTGAGCAAAATCTTGATGATATCATGGGTGATGGAGCTTCGACTTTTCTTTACTTTTTTCTATTATGTTGCTCTGATTATGTGAAACATTGGACTAGAAAGGATTAATTAATAGTTTTTACCATGTACACGAATTATTTAAAGTTTCATTATGGGTTTCATTAATTGAGAATCTTATAAAGATAATTTTTTAATGTCTAACGTGTTTACTTATATGTCTATGTTTGTTATATAATTGTTTTAGAAAATAAGTGCATATTGAGTGATGTGAGCCATTTTACCTAAATGTCAAGTTTAGTATTTCAATGAAAAATTTTCTATATTATTATGTAATTAAAGAATAAAGTATTTGGGGTAGAAGGGTCTCTTATGATGAGTCAATAACAACGCAACAAAGTACTATTAAGAAGACTCAAAGAACCTCATTGTATCGATAAATGTTAGTTGGTGATTTTTTTAAAGGAAAGGGAGAAGATGCTGAAGAAAATGCTAAACAAGATTATAAAGAAACAGAATTGTAAAATGAAAGTAAGAATGAGTTTCATGATGAAGAAGAAAATGCACACCTAGATGAAGACATTGAAATAAATGCATAGCAAGAAGGTAACTATTTAAATTTCAACAAACAATAAAATGATTAATTACTTTTGTTTATTTCATTTTTATGCATATTATATTTAATGTTTGTCTTACACAAGTTTAATGTTGAAGTAGGAATAAATAAGAAAAAGCCCAAGGACTAACTCAATATTTACAAATACATGCAAGAAACACTCAACACCATTAAAAAGTTATCTTAGATGAACCTAATTGTAAAATACATGCAAGAAACAATTCTTGCAAATACATACAAGAAACACTCAACACCGTTAAAATGGAGAGTCTATTAGTCCTAATGATAAAGTTGTTATTGACATGAGTTATTTTGTTGGCATAATAACAAGAAAGCAAATAATTTATCATATAATCTACACAAACTTCAAAGCTTTGTTGAAAGACCATGAAGGTCATATATGGATGAATATATGTTACAGTATTTTGATAAACTTGTAACATCCCATCTTTTTTTAGAAAATAGAATATTAATAAAAGATGTTTTTTATATTAATAGGCTAATTAATATTGTAACTATTAGAATAATTAAATTAAGAATTTATTTTATAAAATAGATATGGGTATAAATAGTAAAGATAGTTTTAAAAATCAAAATTATCATCAAACTAGTACTACAATTATCTAATGTTGAATTAAATAATAATCACTAGTTAAATGGGTTGAATTTGTTTATATTAAAAAATTAAATAAATATATACTTAATCATTACAGGTGACAATGATGTTGTCAACGAAGTAAAACAAATAGAATTTTTCAGACTCAAGAAGTAATGCACAAGTTAACACTTGAAGTAACTCCTCACTTAGAATTTATCAAGTTATGGGTGACAAGACAAGTAAACATGGTGGTGGTAATGAGACAAAAGTCATTAGAGGTGACAATGGTGTTGCAACATCCTTTTTTTAGAAAACTAAAATATTAATAAAAAGGTCATTTATATTAATAAGCTTAAATAATTTTGTATTTATTAGAATAAATTAAGATTGATTTTAAATAAATAATTGTGGGTGTAAATAGTAAGAGAGGTTAAATTGGGTTTAATATTAGAAGTTCAACAAAGGGTTAATTTAAGGTAAAATCAAGGGTCTCTAAGTGTTGTAGGGAGTTCAGGTTCTCTGACTCTAGAGAGGGAGAGAAAACTGCAGAGGAAACCTTGCCAAGGGAGTTTGAGGAGCAGTTCTGGGGAGTTAAGACTACACCATTCACAATTAGGATTATCTCTTTGAGGTAAAGGGGGAGTGGGATTAATTGATACATAGGCATATATAAGAAATAGGGCAGTGGAAGCAAACCCTAAACCTCTGTAGGAATCAAGTTTTGTGCAATTGACTTATTCATTTGTTAGTATGAATGAAAGTTATGAATGATTAAAGATGAATAACTCTAAATATGTGATCGATTCATGTTATGTTGGGGATCTCTATGTTATTTGAATTGCTCTATAAACATAGGATTATATGTGGTTATGGGTTTTCTTCCATCGAGGAGATCAATGGAAAAATTGATTATTATTAATGTGATTGCAAGGTGTGATGATAAATAAGTATTATAGATAAAGAAGTAGAAGTTTAAGGGTTTAAAGTTAAAATTATATGTTGAGAACCTTATAGAAGTTTAAGGGCTTAAAGTTAAAATTATATATTGAGGGCCTTATATAAGTTTAAGGGTTTAAAGTTAAAATTATATGTTGAGAACCTTACATAAGTTGAATTTTTGTTATTTGGAATTTTTTGTATAAACATACCTTAGAGTTTCTATCGTATCTTTTTGTATGGTTAACCAAATTGAGTTAAGTTTACTGGTTTAGAAACTAGACATTTGGGGATATATTTTAGACTAAAGAATCATGTAAATACGTTGAGAATAAACTGAGTTATGTGAGTTGAAAATTGAGTCTCTCATTCAATGTGTGAAACAGAATTGGTGTGTTGTGAGCCCTACAAGGTAACCTAGATGGCCTTATTAGGCTTGTTCTCTTCATAAAAGTTTTAGCTCTCGATGGTAGCTTTCCCACAGAGTTGGAATCAATAAAAAAAGATGTATATAACTCAAGTAATGACAAAATTAGTAACTAAAGATCGAACTGCTAGAATTAGGCGTGTTACAATCAACGTTCACAATTTTCAAACGAGAAAAGAGATAGGAAACAATATAGTTTGATAAAGTGATTTTCATGAAAGTTGTATCCGTAGATGTTATCTAACTAATGTTGTTGGTTTCACCCTAAAGGGATACCTGGAACTCAAGTTATGATAAAATTAGTAACTAAAGTTTAAACTGCTAGAATTAGGCATATTACAATCCGCGTTCCTGATTTTCAGATGAGAAAAACGATAGGAAAAATATGTAATTTGAGAAAGTTGTCTTAAAAAAAGTTGTAGCTCTAGATCTTATATAACTGATGTCGGTTTCACCCCAAAATGATACCTAAAGCTCAAGTTATGATAAGATTAGTGACTGAAAGTCAAACTGTCAAGATTGAGTGATTTTTTAAAATAGTAAACATTTGTTTTAGCTCTTGAGGTAAACATAAGAACTGCAGATAAACTTCCTAGCTTTTAAACTAGATAAGATACAATATCATAGGATTAATAAACTCTAGATATCACATTTATACTCGACAAAAATCATAAAGACTATTAGAAAGGGGTTAGGAAATCTCCAAAACTTTATAAAATATTGTGATGAATTATGAATGTAATAATCATACGAGTATATGTGAGAAAATTGATATATACACTATTACAAATGATATTTTGTGCATGAGAATATATGTTTTGGATAATTTGTGTTGAAGAACTTATTTGTGCTAAGAGTTAAGTCTAAGGTTTTGCTTCTCAGTATGTGAACTCTGAATTGCTTGATCATTTGTAAAGTTTGGACTTTGTTCTTTTTTGTATAGCCATATATGTTTAGATGTCTGATGTATCTTATGGTTCTGAGTGTCGGGGATGACTGAATGTTTAAAAGCTATTTGAGGTGTGTGAATTTAGGGGTTTGTTTCAATGTGTGATATTAATATTGATTATAACTAAAGGCATGTTGTGTCGATGATAATGGCCAGGGTGTGCTTGACAAGGTGTCATCCCAGCTGTAATTGGGGGTGAATTGTGATGACATAATTAATTATTGATATTGTGATGCATGTCTCCCTTGATCTTTTTCTACAGGTTTTCTTGTTTGGTGAAATGGTTTGTGGAGAGGTAAGAAGTGAGGTGGTTTTAGACGTCACTTAAGGTAAGATAAGCCTAAAAGGGAAAGTTTTCCACAAGGGATGGAACCCTTGATAAAAACCTAAGGAATTCTCAAAGAAAGAAGGGTGGACACTAAGAGAATTTTGGCCAACTCAAGGTTTTTCCATTCAATAAAGTGTAAAAAATACAAGAGTGTGAAAGAGAACCTTTTTATAGAGGGAACTAACCTCTTGGACAAGTAAAGAAGGAACGGAAGGGCTAGGATTAAAAGGAGTCATCCAAGGGAGAAGGATTGAAGCCCAAAGTCCAATCAGTCCCCTCCTTTAGATGAGAATTGGTGCCCAAGCTACCTCATCCAAGGGTCAATATTACTCCTTTATTAGTTTTGGGTTTTATTTAGGAAAAGAGGGTGTAGTTATCAAACTACCCCCTTATTTCCTAAATAAAGGCCCAAAAGCTAATCTTACCCCTTCTTATTACTAAGACACCTCCTAGAAAATTAAATGGATTAATACATGTCCAAAATAAAATCCTAGGTTCCTAAAAGAAAAATTATAAGTAAATAAGTCATGTCTTGCATAACTTGATGGTCATATGGAGGTGAGATCTTTCTCCCTCTACTCTAACCATGTTTTCTTTTATTCTCCTAGCCATAACCCTAGTGATAGGGCCCTTGCTTGGGGAGCATGCATCATATTGTGAGTTATGTTACACGACATGATGCATGGATATGACAGTTTAAGAAACTTGTAAGGATCGTCCATTGTGAGGCATTCTATGGCAAGTGTCTTTAGGTTGTGTTGCATTGCAGATTGTACATACGTGTTACTGGCGTAGGAGAGGATTCACTTCGGTGAACCTATGTGAGATGGTTGTACCTACGTGTTACTAGCATTGAAGAGGATTGCTTCGGGCGTGTGCCTGAGAGAGCATACATGAGTTACATTGCATGAGCCTCATTGACATGACTTGAATTTAATATTGTTGTGTGGTTTCATGTGATACACTGTGCGTGGTAATGTTTCTTATTTATGTCGCCTAATTATGTAACAAATGTCTCACTCCCTATTTGTGTATGTGTTGCTTAGGCTGAACGCCCATAGGTAAAAAAGATGTTGAAGAGGTAGAGGTTAGTAATGCCTGAGATTAATGTGGATTCTATTCTCTAATAGATATGGCATCGGAGTGTTGCGACTATATTAGGATGTTCGAATTATTTCCTTATCTTAGAAATTATATAAAATATTTCTCAAGTTCTTTTCCTTATTTTAAGTTTTCAATTATAAAGACTTATCATTTTGTCAAAGATGAAGTTTTGTTGAAAGGACTTTTGTAAACCTTTTTACCTAGATAAAGGACTTTTATTTAATCATGTCATGTTTAATTATTTGGGATGGAAGAGTGTCACAAGGTTCATAGTGTTGTATTACACGATCCAAAAATTCATTTTCTATGTATATAATGCTCACAACTTTAATTGTAAGTTAATCTGGTTTAATGGATCTATGTGAACTAGTAATTTATATCCCTTTGACCATGTTTCTATATTATTTTGTAAATTAACTAATAAAGCATTTGAGTTTAGAAGAGTGTCACACTTTTGACTTAGAACTATCAAAATATTCGTCTATAGTCAATGATAATATTTTTTTTAAAGATAAATTGATTATTTCTCATAAAGAAGAAAGACAATATTTCCTTCCATAAATGACGCTTGAAGATGTTACAAGTGCTATATTGAGAGAATGCATTTTTTGAAATAGTCCACTTTGAAGGAACGATCAAAGCATCATCCCTTTCCATTCCTAAAGATTATTTCAAGCAATTGATAACACATTGGAAAATAGTACTACTAAAGCAAGATGAAGTTATTTTTCATTATTTTAAATTAAATTTACATTTTATTACCTAATTGTAATTTTTTTATTCAAAATGCAGAGTATTAGTGAAAGAAATTACATTAATATATAGAGCTAAACAACAGTATATGCATTATATGAGACCAATAAACTTTGCGAGTGCTTGTGTTTAAGGTATTGAATTTTGTAAATGTGTAACATTATGTTGTATTTGTTGTGAAAAATTATTTTAGTTAATATTTTTTTATTAATTTTCTATTTTTAATTGATAAATTGTAAAAAAGGAAGAGAAAGACATCATTTATGTTGAAATGTTTATTAAAACTAGTTAAGATCATGTAGGTCAAAAGAAAAAATAGTTGATGAAGAAGTACAAAATTATATTAAGTTTAATTATTTAACAATTTTAAGTATATCTAATGTCTTGATTCTTTTATCGATCTTCACATTGGTTCTTTGTTAGACTACACTTTAAGGTTTCATTCGAATCTATGAAACAAACATTTGAAACATTATTTGAAAAAGAAAATCAGATCGAATGTGTTGTTATGAAAGGACAGTGACACATACAATATTGAAAATAAATAAACAAATTGTTGCTAAAAAAAAGAATATATAATTAAAACAAGGGACATGATAAGATAGATCAAAGATATGCAAGTAATTGTGATATTCATGCTAAAGAAACAAAATTCAGAGTTAGATGAGGATGATACATATTAATTGATTACACATGTTTTATGCAAAGAAAAATAGTGCAACAATGTCATTTCTACATCAATTCACATTTTTAATTATAACCATATATATAATTAATATTGCTGGCAGAAAACTATCCTCCGTTCTTTACAAAGTTATTGAAAATTAGTCTTTATTTTGAAAAAAAAAAATGTTGTTCGATTATGTCTTGTGTTATTGTCAAAATTATTTTTTATTTTAACAAAATTGCTCTATTTTTAGAAGGTTGTGACATATTTCTTCCTTTTGTGAACCTTAAAGTTAGATTGTTGGTGTTCATGTGTCTTGTGTTGAATTTATATCATTTTGTTATTATGGTGTTTAATTGTATGATATCCTTGATTTTGTTACATTACTTCCTTTATTTTATCAAAAAAAGTTTTTATTTTGCATGTTTAATTGTTTATTTTACTTTATTGCTACCACAATCTTTTTTTGTTTTTTTATTTAATTTATTTAATAGTAGAATTTGCAGCATTCAAATCTATGAACAAATCCTATTAAGATCAGATTTAATCCAATTATATCTGAATGTGTATTAAAATTTTATTTCTATTCGTTTTAAATTTCTAATGGTAGATCATAAGATTTTTCTACTCTTCCTTCTTACTCTTTTAGCCCACAAGTGAGATTTTTCCTTATTTAAAATTTTTGTATATATATATATATATATATAATTTTTCAATAGGTTTCTTTATATGCACCTGCTTAGATTAGATCCTTCGTTTCATATTTAAGAATGAAGACTATCTACCAACTTTATTTGTAAACTTATACTAAATTTAATTAATATAAATATATATTTTTTTATGAATTAAAATTCAATTACATTTAAAAGAAATGAATGTGGTGTTATTAGATGACATTTATTTATTTAACAATTTATTTTATATATATTATTACAACATTAATAAAATTGATTCAAATGTTGATTACATATTTTAAAGTATATAAAGAATTAATTATAATTTAAATATTAATTACAAAACTATGTTTTTGATACATCCGTTCTAATTTTAATACATAACATATTTGTTGATTGATTAAAGGATATCAACATTTTTCTATCATACAATTTAGTATTTTTATTATTTTTATTACATTTGTAGCGGCTAAAAGTTACTTATTAAAAAATTTAGAAAAAAATAACAGCTCATTAGAATTTAAAAGTGTTTTTAGTTTTAAGATGAATTTGGAGAAGATGAAAGATTAGGAGGAGATGAAATTTTGGAGAAGATGACAGAAGAATAATTTTTTTAACATAAAAATACAATAAAGTATCAATTTTTTTGGAAACAATTAGGGTATCTTAACTCTTGAACAACAAATTAATGTAAGAAAATTATAAATGTAAAAAAAAATCAATTTAAAATATAGTTAAAGAGTGTAAAACTCTCTTATAAAAACTTTTTTAATTGGTTAAAATTTCTTTAAAATAATATAGTTTTTCAAAAGAGTTTAATTGGTATACAGGTAAAGATTTTGTAGTAACATTCAATCACAACCCCTTCATTCATGGTAGATTTATTGACTTTACTCCTTATTACTTTTAAGAGTCACATAAATGAAAAAGTCATAATTAAATATAGTGTAAAAATCTTTTATACTAACTGTGTATACCAAGTAAACTCTCTTCAAAATCTTACAATTAAATGACAAAAAGGAGAAATCTGTAGTAATAATAGTTTAAGAACAAAATAAGGTAACGACCAGCCAGTGGCTAAAGCCGAGAATACAATTAAAACATATGAGTTTAACTGGTATAGATTTTATATTTTCAATCACAATCCTTCATGATAAATTTTTCTTGACTTTACTTATTGATACTTTAAAAATCATATAAATAAAAAGTCATGATTAAATGTCAGTGTAAAAAAAGACTTATATAAATTTTTGTTGGTTTCACAAAAATTACTTAGTCTTTAAAATTTATTTATTTTTATGTTTTTTGTATTCAATCTCCTCAAACATTACTCACATCATCTAATATAATTAAATACTGAAACATATAAAAACTGACAATATTAATAAAAAATAAATTAATTTCAAAAGCTAAAAAAAAAAATAAATTTCAAGAATCAATAATATTTTTTTGTGAAACTTTAAATTAAGAAGGCATGATAAAAACTAAGAAGCAACCTAAAAAGAGGGTTGAGGTTTGAACCTGGCGAAGGCAAAGGCAGACGGAGAGTGACAATGGCTTTTACCTCTTGTTCTCTTGCTTCTCAGTTACTTCCTCCAAGAAGGGTTTCTGTAATCCCTTTTCACTCAAACAATTCCAATTGCACGACTGTGCCATTTCCAGCTGTTCTCACTCCAAGACAACCACTGTCATTTTCTTCAACCTCAACCTGCTTAGGGGCTGCGTCAAACTCAAACAGCACTTCAAGTTCAAAAGAGAAGAAAAAGGGAAAGGAAGAGGAAGTGTTAGTGGAAGTGGAAGTGGAGGAGGAGCTGCCGTGGATTCAGGAAAAGGCTTTGGACCTGGTCGAGTTCACGGGCTCCGTTACCCAGGCCATTCCTGGACCAAGAGTGGGTCCCACCCCCTTGCCTTGGATTCTCGCCATTCCTCTCGCATATGCTGGCCTTACTTTCGTCATTGCCTTTGTTAAGACCGTCAGGAAATTCACTTCTCCCAAAGCAAAACGCCGCAGGCTGGTCTGTCCCTCATTCTTTATTCCAATAATTTATGTTTTTTCAAACTTTCTTCACTTGCCCTTCATTTCCAGGTCAGTAAAAATGCGATGCTATGCAAGTCGCTCGATGATTTATTTCAAAAAGGAAGAAATGAAGTTGAGCATGATGCTCTCAAGCAAATTGAGAATAAGGTGAGGTGCATAATCCTAATCCTGCAATTAAGAACAAGAGAGTAATTTTTTGTTAAGCATAACATTGGTACGGATTAGTTACCGGGAGCAATGACTCCGGTAGTCACCTTTGAGTACATAGGTGTGTATTTCCCTCTCAACATGCTATACCCAATGTGGACTCCAACGCTAGACCACTTGGTTAAGGGTCACTATCTGCCATCATTTGTCCCAATATGTTGTGAATTTCAACCTTACAAGAGTGTGTATTATATAAAGAGAGTCATCTAGTAACAATTGAAACCCATATAAATTTGTGAGTTTCTATCATACAAGAGTTTGTTGCTAGCATTTTATTATTGTGAATCATAATTGTTGCCCAAATATGAATATGTGGACTGTTACCCTTCATAGAAACTATATGATGATCCCTCAAAACCGACAAATAAAATCTTTTATCTCGGAATGAATGAGATAAATATAAATTTAATATTGTTATTTAAAAAAAAAGAGAAAAAAACCACAGTTCAGTAAAATACCACTCTATCAAAATAATTGTGGCTTTATTTACATATATAGTGGATTTCATTTCAAGAACAGTGGATTAAATCATTGATTAATTTATTTCATTTCTTGTGTGATTCTGCATAAGGTTAACTTGTTTGAATGGTTAAATAATTAAGACATCATCCTTCTTTGCACATTTTGATCAGATGCTGTTAACTGGACATACACAATTGCAATAGAAATATTGATTTTCTGTCATGTATTAAGTGTGTATGGTTGAGACTTGAGATGTTTCTATAATGACTGTTTTCACTCCTATTTGTTCTAGGTTTTAGTTTGTATCTGTGCCAATTCTAAGTGCCTTGCCTTGCCTTGCCTTATCATCCGCCTGAAATCTAGGCTTTATTAATATTATATTTTAGTTTAGTAATTCATTTGATGTTATGAACAATGATCATTGATCGTAAACACTGTTCCTGTAATGTAAAAATTGACAGCTGATAGTTTATCCTGCTAATATTCTTTATACTTCATAGACTAATGGATTGCATTTTTTGCTTGTATAAACTTCAAAAAACAAATTGTTGTTTTCTTGATGTTTCATGTCCTAAGCATGATAAATTTCAAGGCCAACAGTTTCTTTTGTGCAATTGAGCAAATAAACAAACAGCTAGGTTTATAGCTTTTCCATGTAAAGGGCCTTACCATCTGTCTTGGTCAGGAAATATTTCTTAGCTTCCATTTGCTTTCTGGGGAAAATCTCATGGAAATAAAAACAGCATCTGTTTGCTGGCTTCTATACTTTTGTTTGCTTGGGCATGTGTTTTATGATTTTAAGTAACAACTGTATATTCATATTCAGACAGATTTTGACTTGGAGGAAATTTTGCGCAAGTATATCCGATATGCTCTGAATGAGAAAGCATTCAATCCTGACATGGTAGCTGATTTAATTCAGCTAAGGAGAGCTTCTATGTTAAATGATTCACAAGTGGCAGAGATTCTGAATGAAATTTCACGTCGAATTGTGCGAGACAAAGGTAATGTTTTTTAACACTGGACTAGATGTTTAGTTTATCACTCCTATTGTATGGTTGTATCTTATAGCCAAGGTCTAGGAAAAGTAGTCCAAATTCTCATGATATGTGAAACAAATTATTTTTATACCGCGTGTTATATTTACAAGGGTTTATTATCCGGGATTCTGTGTCCATGATGTCAAATTCAAAGAGTTTTCTTTTAATTTTTTTAAGAACATTTATACAGTGGTGGCATGAATTTGTGACCTCTGGCTCCTAGAAACTAACCTAACCACTCATCACTAACCCTAGCACACTGATTAAATTAAATGGTTTTTAAATGCAAGAGTAAAACTAAACTTTCTTAAATGTCTTAATTTCCTTCCAGTCTTCCATCTATAATTGGTGTTACTTGAAAGCAGTACATTATATAGGTGTCTTGTGCATATAATAACGAGGCAAATTTATTTGATTTTTTTTCTTTGGCTTAATTGGCAATGAATATAAATATAAATTTGTCATTGAAGAGAACTCTTATATTGTGTAAGTGGAATACTTTTTGAAGAGGACATAAGGTTATTGATAGGACAGAGAGTATGGGCCAAGGTGTAAAGGAAAGGCGTAAGGCTTGGACTATGTTAGGAGAAAGAAAAGTAAGGTTGAGGTTGCAAATGATGTACCAGAATTGCTAAATGTGTGAGTTGTGAGTTGGGGTATATAGGGAATGATGAGATTGAGGAGAGAGAGCAGTAGTCTCTCTGTAGGAGCCAAGCTCTGTGGCATTGGGATCCATCCCTTCTATATTTACCTTTTCTGTCTGAGAATAATGCACATCAATAAGGATGGACTATATGGAAGGGACCCTGTTGTTTTTATGATGATGCAGCCAGCATCAATCATAAAAGCGTTGGGGGCTGATTTGTTAAGTGCATAAGATCATTTGGCGGTCCAGCCTAACAAAAGGAGAAGAGATGTGTCAAAAGTATGGTTTGAGGAACGAGATTGAGTGTTCCTCAAGTTACACCCTTACTGGATGAAAATATTGGTGAGAAAAAAGGTTTGAGAAGTTGGGTCCATGGTAATATGGCCCTTATCAATTTTTTTTTTAAAAAAAAAGTGCAGCAACTTATGAATTATAGCTCCCAATAGTGTGTTCTATTCTAGGGGTGTGTTTAAAGTCAAACCAAATTGAAAACCGAACTGGCCAAATCGAAAACCACAAAAAATCGCTTTAGTTTGAGGTGGTTTGGTTTTTATAATAATTTCCAAACCATGCAGTTTGGTTTGATTTGTGGTTTGAGATGTTGAAACCATACCAAACCAAACTGCTCATCCTTAGTTATTTTAGCAAATCTCCAAGAAGGCATATACAATTACTATTATTTTCTAAGTTTATAAGATTTTGACATAATCTTTAATTAAGATTTTTAATTAATATGAATTAGTTGATGAATAAATATTTTAGCAAAATTATTTGATTTAATTTTATTGGATACAATTTGATGATAACCATTAGAATGTAATGTTTAAATAAATTGATTATTTATACTTTAACTTTAATGGTTGCTACTTTTATATGATTTTGTCAGGAGTAACTAAACTTTTATACAATTTTGGAAATAAATTTTTTTAATGTATTTTTTAATACTTAATAATAGAAATTTTAAACCGCAAAATCAAACCAAATCAAACTATAAAAGATTGGTTTGGTTTGGTTACGATCTTATAATTAATTTAAACTGAACCAAATTGCACCACATTTATTTTTATAGTTTGGTTCGGGCTAATTTTAGACTCAACCACACCAAACCGCACCGCAAATACCCCTATTCTATTCTATTCACCCACTTTTCCAAGTATCATTGCTAAAGAGAGTTGTTGTCTCTTCCTTAGTGGTTCAGTCTGATCCTTCATCATTGATAGACAACATGGATTTACATTCTCCCCTAAATCTGTCCTAATTGCCCATAATAATGCTTCAGGAAAAGTAAAGTTCTCATTTATTTGCATGTTCTGGCCGCTTGCCTCTTGTGAGGATTCTCGAAAATTGTACAATGTCATTATCATACAACTGCAATTCCCAGATCTTCACATTGACGACAAGTTGAATCTTTTGAAGAGGAGTATTATTATGCTCCCAATCAATATAATTATTGATAATCTTAGATATTATCTTATCTTTATTTTAAATATAGTATATAAGCATATTATCCTCTATATTATAGGAAACAATAGTTTCTATATTCATGTGTGATTTATGAAATAAGTCTATATAAACATGCTTGTGTATTTATACACACGGTTTCATTCCATTATTCTTCTCTATTTGTCTTATTTTGACATGGTATCAGAGCTAGGCTGAATGAATATTGAGAAAGTGTCCCTCACTAGGGAAAGGGCCCTTGGTTAGCTCCTTTCCCGTTCTTTTGGCAATGCTTTTTCTATATCTTCCTTTACAAGTAAATTTTCTGGTGACTGGCAATGACTATTTTGGCTATAACCAACATCATCAAGGTTCTTTGAGGATCTTTGCCAATGATTTACTAGCACCTTTTGCTTCATTTTTCGGTGAAGTGTTGTTTCTCCATTCGTTCTGTTGTCATTCTTTTTCAGCATGTTTTTAGGCCACTGCCTTCTGCTCATCACTCATCTTCTAGCAAAGAACTTTCTAGTTGCCTACTTCACGTTGTCTTTTTCTGACATGTTTTTCAATTTAAATGATTTTGGGCAGTGTTTTAAAACTTTCTAGTCACCATTCGGATCGGAAATACATAAGAACTGGATTGACATGGAGCGACTTGGTCAGACTCGGCAGATGAACCGGCGACCTGACGACTCTGGGGGTCATGGGTTTTTTTTTTTAATGGGTGAAACAACGTCGTTTCAAATGGGAAAAAAATCTTTAATAGCCTTCTCTCTGTTCAGTCTTCACTCTCTGCAACTTAGTATGTTTACATTTTACTTCAATCTCTACGTCTTTGCCCTTCTGAAAATTAAAATCAAATAAGTCACAAATCTGATGTAGGCACTATCTTCTTTAACTTGTGTCGTTGATTTTTTGTATATTTAATTGTTTTATGATTTTTTATAGTATAAACTTATATAGGTTATAAAATATTTATATATTTTAATGTAATCCAAGTCGTGCGGGTCAATTTATCGATTCCCTGGGTTGAACCCTAACCCCATGACTCCTTGCTCTAGCCGAGTCAGAAATAGGCCGAGTCTGATAACATTTTTTTTGGGTCTTCACAAATATTGGTTGAAGCCTCCAATTTAAGAAAGTTGGAACTTGCTATGCTTATCATAAATTTTTTTAGATTGATGGATATTTCAGTTATCTAGCAATGTTATATTTTTAGCAATATTCCTTGATTTCACCAACATCCCTGAGTCGTCTTTCCAAATATTGCTTTATGGTGGAACTCAATTTTGTTACTTGCTTCTTGTAGCAACCTGGATGCTTAGGAATATGCAGCTTGAGAGATAATGTTGAGTCTCTTAAATATTATCTTATCTTTATTTTAAATATAGTATGTAGCCATATTATCTTAGATATTATAGGAAGCAATATCTTGTATATTTATGTGTAATTTATAAAATAAGTCTATATAAACATGTTTTTGCTCTGTATTCAGGTTTTATTTCTTCTCTATTTGTCTTATTTTAGCAATAATCTATAGGATAAACTCTATGGGGCCAAATTAGAGAGACCCAACTCTGTTTTAATAGCTGAATAACATGGGGGTGGGGGAGTATTTACAAATATAGAGAGGAGAGAATAAATTGAGAGGAAGCTTGTAGAGAGGGAATCAGTTTTGACAGGTAGAGAGTATGTTCAATAGAGATAGGACTCTTGAAGTTTTCTAAGTTGTATCTCATTCTTTCCTCTTGGGGAACTCGTGGCCCGGTACCCGACATCTTGCTTTAATGTGCCCATATTTGGGTAATTCGTTTTAGGTGCTTTAGTGTCGTTTGTTATATGATTATTTCATATGTATTTGCTATCTATTTCTATAAGCATTAATCAAACTTGAAAATTAAATAGCGCTTAATGTGAAGTTGTAACTTGTAATACTTTATGAGTTTAATCAGTAATGCACTGTTAGTGTAAAAATTTTTTGTACTGACATTAAATCACAACTCTTTATTTATGGTAAGTTTGTTGACTTTACCCGTTAATAATTTAAAAGTCATATAAATAAAGAGTTATGATTGAACATCAGTTAAAACTTTTTTACACTGTCTATACTAATCAAACTAATACTTTATTGGGTGTTATATGAGTGTTGTTTTCTTCTGAATATTAAAGTTTTTTTGAAGTTAAGATGCTTTTAAATAATGGCAACTTGACTCATTCAAAGTCAGAAAGAATAGGTATTGATGATGAGAAAAGAGAACTGATCTTCCTCGTTTACTTTTTTTATCATTCAGTATGTGAAATCATTTTTTTTGCAAATTTAATTAAATGAACCATTTTTAATTCAGGACCTTATTATTTCTACTATCTGACTTGATTACATTTAAATGATTTTTAGGCCCTATTGTGATGGATACATCAGGTTATACCGAAAAGGGTTTCAAGAGAAAAATAGCTGTTCAGGCCCTTTTTGGAAAGGTCTTCTATCTGTCCGAGGTAAGTAACAACAAACAGTCAATTTGATACAAATTATTCTGTTTGCGTAATTCTGTATGTAAAATAAAAGAAGCCCTTTACAATGTCTTTGGTACCATTTGATGTGGTGGTAGCCTTTATTTTGGTTCTAGGATTTCTTAAACAAATATTAGGGACCCGTAATACTGAAATTAAGTGTTGCATTATTGGAGAAGAAATCTTGTTTCTTTTTTTTTCTCTATTTAAAATGTGTTAGTAAAATACTGAAAAGTTTGCACCTAGTTTAGTTAAGGGTTCCATTTATTTTTTTAGGGAGAAATCTGGTATTTAATTATTTAGTATATATTAACCTAACATTAGAGTATGTAATTGCTTAATGCTCTAGAATTTTCTGATACTTTTTTTTTCAACTTTAAATTTTAAATGTAAAAAAACTCATGAACAGGTGAGAGTCTTGACACGATGGTTAGATTGTTGCCTAGTGACTTGAAAGTTCAAATACATTTCAATTGTTTAATGCAAGGAGAATGCTAACCATTGCTTTAAGGGCACTGGTTAAAGACCTATAAGGACATTTTATTAAAATGTGCAAAATTGCGCTACGTATAATTTTGAATTGCATTTACATATAACTCCTAAAGGCACTAGTTAGCCAGACTCTAACTGTAAAAAAGCTCATGATGAGAGTGGGTCTTGGAACAATGGTATGGTTGATGCCTTGTGAGTTGTGACTTTGATGTCACGGAGTCTTGGAAGCCTTTCTGTTGGTGGGAGGAAGGCTACGACTATCCCCCCAAACCCTACTAGTTGGATAGTCTTAATGCTCCTCAAAATTAAAATAAAGGAAAATTACATTTTATTAACTAAAGTCCCTAACCTAATATCTTCACTCTTCATAGGTACACCCTGTAATTTACAAAATGACCACATTTGTAAAGTCTGTAATGTGTTTAATGTATGACTTGATTAAATTTTTCTCCTACTATTCTGTTTCCAGCTGCCCGAGTTTTGTTCAAGAGATAGCTCCTTAGTTGTCAAGGAAATCTTCGGTGTTACAGAGTATGTCAGAGCTCTATATGCTTGCCTTTATTGTTGTTCCTTTTCATGCTTGTAAAACTGATCGAAATAAAAAGTGAAAACCAATATCTAGAATTTTACTTCGTACCATTTTTAATTTGATGTTTTTTGACAAACTTGATATCTCTATCACCATTCTTTCTAAATATAGCCTGCATTTTTTTATGATCTTACGGATTTTGTTGTCAGAATAAAAAATTAGAATTAAAAACAACATCGTACATGCTATTATAGAATGTTCTTTGGTTTTCTTTATCAGTGAAGATGCTGACAAACTCAGAATACACACAATCTCCGAAGCTGGCAGTCTAGATGCACTTGAGAAGATGGTTGATAGTTCAGATTCAGAGGATGCTAATGAGGCTTCATCCGAGGCTTCTTAATGCAAATAGTATTTCAGTGTTTAGCATTCGTAAAGGTTAAAGAATAACTAGATGCTGCAAATTAATTGTACAACATCATCATCGGCTCCCATCCAAACGAAAAAATTTCAGAGGAAAGGCAGTGATTTTCATTACTTTTTTACTTTGCGTCCATTTTATGGTGCTGCTTACTCTCAAGATCCATCATACTTGCCTGATATTTTTGTTATAGTTGTCTTATAAGGTCAGTCTTAGAGACAGTTATCATAGAGATACATTTGGGTATAGCTATATGTTCATTTGGGATCATACTTTGACCTGGAACTTTAAATTAAGACATTTTGACCCTCAAATCTTAAAATTTTTCAATTAATATTCAAATTGAGCATATATGGGTATATTTTAAGAGAAAATGACCACATTGAAAGTGTAAAAAAGTTTATATTATGATTCAATAACAACTATTTATTTATGTAGGTCAAGTTTATTAATGCATTTTGCTTTTTTCATATTTTAAACGGTTTTATTTTATATTTTAAATAAGATTTTGCTTTAAGATTTAATTTAGGTCTAAGAATATGTTGGACTGATTTTCTGTTTTTTGGGATCACACAGACACAAGAAGCCAATTTTCTGTTCCGATTTCTGTTTAAATTGGTGTGGTTGGACAATGAACTGACTTTGCTCGTGGAAGAGGACCATGGAAATTTGTACAGAGACGGTTATAAAAGTTATACTTATACCTATTCAATTTCAAATCATCTTTATGTAACTTTCCAAATCTTTATCCGTGGGTTTCAACCATTCGATTTTGGTCAAGGCAAAGTGAAAGTGTTAGCAAATAATGAGATTAAGATGTGGGCAGGGTAGACATGACTGCGATATTTTTATTCCCATTTTTGCTCTTTAAATTTATCCCTATATCTTTATTCCTATCCTTGATATATGATAATATGAGATTTAAGTCTCATTTTTGTCTCAGTAAGGTATAAGATATATTCATGTTGTTATTCTAGGTACAAAACAATCTTTCTAAGACGTGCTGAACATTGTCTTAAAAGATTTATTTGAATAATCTTACAAATTTTTTAAGATACATAAGGAACCTCTAAGTAATATTCTTAGGCAAAATAACTAGTAAGATAACACATTAAAATATTTAATACAACTAGCCCGTGAACCTCTAAGTAATGAATACTTTTTTTCCTTAACCCACTAAAATGTTTTTTTAGGACGAAATTGTAATGGAGCCCCAACATCCTAAGCAAACAATAAATTGAGTGCATTGACCTTAATGATGTCTTGGGATCGGCAATAAGAACATTGTAGACACCTAATTTTGTCCAGATTTTGTTTTTTATACTTAAAATAAGGTTTTTTAACACAAAAAAGGAAGATAAGAAGAAGAAAACTGTAAAGAGAGTTATTTAGAGTTTGCTAAGTAAAGGATATTTTGCTTAGTGAAGGATGTTTCGCTAAACAAATGGTGTTTCACTGAGCGAACAACATTTTGCTTAGCGAACCTATTCAGACCTAGAAATTCGCTTACCAAAGCTTCTTTCGTTGAACAAAGGGTAGAAAAGAATGAAATACACTAAACATTCGCTAAGCGACAGAACCTTCGCTAAGAAAAACACCACATTCGCTAAGCAACGAAACCTTCGATCAGTAAAACACTGAATCAACTTTGTTCGCTCAGCGAAGGAACCTTCGCTTAGCGATGGTACCCAAACTTCAACTATAAAAAAGGGTGTGAATTCATTCTTTAAGGAGGCTTTTTGGGGGAAAGCCTTTCTTAAGGGGCACTTTCTTGAGAGCATTTCTTGGGGGAAGGAGAGAACCTTCTCCCTTCTTCTCTTCTTTTCTTCCACATTTTCTCTTACCCATACATTACCAACTGTGCTTATCCTTTGTCTAAGATTCCTTTACCTTCAGTTCACTCAGGAAGCCAACATTGTTGCCGCCCCAAAAGTTCTTCCCTCAATACTGGTTACATTACACTTTCCATTAAGTTTGAGATTATTTTCTTTTCTTTCATAGTTGTCATTTTGTCATTACGTATGTGAATAATCTTTTATTATCTTGAAATATTATGTTATGGTTTTAGCTTCTCTTGTTGTTTGTTTGTTTGAAAACTCTGCACCCTTCAAAGATGTCATTTTTTCTTTTATTTGATATTTGCATGTAAACTTGGTTATTATTCCTTATTCTCATTTTAAGTCTAAAATAAGTAAAAATAAATACTAACAAATATATAAAGAAATGAAAGCAAGTTTGAAAGAAAATTTCATGATTTTCAAATAAAGATTAAAGGGTTAACTCTTTTTAATCTTGAGATTTTAAGACATAAGTTGTGACAACTTTTAATCTTAAATTGTGGAACTCTTAATCCTAGATCTCCATGTATGAAGAATGGTAACTGTAAGGAAAGATATCCAAAACATTTCTTAGAGGATACACGACAATGTAATGACTCATATCCAGAATATAAAAGATGTTTCAATGAACTAATATCTACAAATAGAAATGTTATTATTGATAATAGATGAGTAGTTCCTTATAATTTTTGTTATTGTTAAGATATTTAGATTTACCCTTTGTCAATTATATCTATGTGTTGAAAGGTTACAAATTCATTTACCAAATCACCATCACGTGTAATTCTATAATCATCAACGTATCAATGATATGTTAAATAATGACCACAACTCTAAACCAATGCTTACACAATTCTTTGCCTTGAATTATAGAGATTGCCAAACTAGAAGTTATTTGTACAAAGAAATTCCAGAACATTATTGTTGACATAAGGGAGATAAGGAATGGTACCTAAGAAGGTAAAAAATGAAAGTTATTGGTTGCATTTATACAGTATCTCCTTCAGAAGGTGAGAAATTCTACTTGTATATTTTGCTATCTCATTTAAGAGGCCCAATAATTGGCACATGTTTTGCTACATTCAAAAAATTAGCACAACAATGAAGCTTTTCAAAGAGTGACAACAACATTCGTGAATGCTTAGTTAAAACATCAAGTTTACGAATGTCTTTCGCTCTAAAGAGGTTGTTTGTCACTATTTCAATTTTTTGTGAACCAACTGATGTTAAAAGCCTATGGACTGAGTTTTATCCCCGTATGGTAGAAGATTATGCTTCAACAAGCAATTCTGTAAGCATAAATGTGACTAATATGCTACTAAGAAATTTAAATGACATTTTGATTCAACATAGTAAACAAGTCACAAATTTTTATTTACCACTATTAACATTTGAAGACACTATAACTACTCATATACCTCAAATTATACAAGAAGAATTAGCAATTCAAGTGTCAAATTAAGATGTAGACTCTGTACAAAAGTTAAATCATGATAAGTTCATTACTTTCAATGTCATTATGGATGTTATCAACTGTGAGCAAAGTAAAGTTTTTTTGTGGATGGACCAGGAGGAATGGGTAAAACATTTATTTATTTTGCTTTAATTTCACAATTAAGGAGTCAAAACAAAATTGTGTTAGCAACTGCCTCATCTAGGATAGCTGCAACACTATTACTTGTGGTTGAACTACACATTCTCGATTTAAGATACGTATTAATGTAGAGCCTGAGTCATTTTTCTCAATAAGTAAACAATCAAACCCTGCAAAGCTCATTAGAGAAACAACAACAATCATTTGGGATGAATCACCCATAATTAATAGATATGATTTTGGAAGCATTAGATCGATCATTAAGGGACCTTTTAGATCTTGATGCTCCATTTGGTGGGAAAGTAATGATATTAAGAGGGGACTTTCAACAAGTACTTCCTATTGTTAAAAAAGGTACTAAGGCATAAATGATCTCAATGTGTATTGTAAAATCTCCGTTATGGACTCTCACAAAGGTCCTACATTTACGAAAAAACACGCGATCATTACAAGATTAAAATTTTGTTGAATATCTTATGCGTATTGGAGATGGTACCAAGCCTACCAAATATGATGACATGGTTAAAATTCCTCATCAACTTGCAATAAACATGGAAAAGACAAAGTTTAATACAAAAATTTATACAAGAAATATTTCCTCAATTGTAATCACACACCTAGGATGCAACTTATGTAGTATAAAAAGTCATACTGACACTGAAAAATTATGATGTTCAGCTACTTAATGACATAACTATTACTCAATTTTTAGGAGAAGAAAATGAGTTGTTATCACTTGATAAGGTTGAAGGGGATACAAACAACTTATATCAATAGGAGTACTTGCACGCTATAGCTCTAGGTGGTTTGCCTCCACATGTTTTAAAGGTTAAAAGAAGTGCACCCTCGATGTTATTACGAAACATAGATCCTAAATCAGGACTATATAATCAGACAAGATTATTGTGTTGAGGTTTTTTTATGAACATGTTGGATGTTGAAATTCTAACAGGCCACCACGCTGGGAAAATAGTTTTTTTTCCCAGAGTAAAACATAAGACAACAGAAAATGCAGAACTTCCTTTTTGCTCAATAGAAAACAATTTTCTGTGAAACTGAGTTTTTCAATTACGATAAATAAATCACAAAGACAAATCATTCCAAATGTTGGAATTTATCTTCCATGACATGTTTTCAGTCATAGTAAATTATACATTGCTTTATCAAGAGGTGTTTTCTAAGCTACCACAAAAATCCTTATTAAAGAAGGACAACTTAATGAAGAAGATGGAAACTTTACAAAAAATGTTTAAAGAAATTTTGTTATCTCAAACTTAGGTACATATCTATCTTTTTCACATGTATTTCTGTGTTTGTATATATATATGTTCATCTTTTTCTTACCATTCCACTATATTAATAAAAATTGTTGACAACAACTAAATTTATTGCTTATTTATTATTGAAAGGAAAGAGGATCTTACAATTATATGAAGATTTAAAAACTAGTGATTTAGACATGTATTTTGACAAACAGGTAATTAATTAACAACATATCATTATCTTAAATCATTTAATTTTAAATTCTATAATTTTTCACACTCATTAGACTTATAAAATTGTAGGAAACCAAATTTGAAAATAAATGGAATATTTAGAAGGCGAAGAATCACTTGCATCAATGTCCTTCATAGACAACAAGGTTAAATTCAAATCTATGGTTTTATCTTCTCCTTATGAAGGTTTATATATAAAAAAAAATTCTCCTTATGAAGTCATTGTCAATCAGTTAAATTTTATTATTCTTTATTTAAGTTCATCGTTTATAAATGTACTCTATTGGATGGGGTTGTTTAATAGTAGCTGATAAAACGCAGCTTTGAAGAATGATTAAAAAAGAGTTATTATCTCAAAAGATAAATAGCTAAAATAATTTTTTATTTGGTAATGTATGGGTAAAAAATATGATTACTTTTATATTTGATTTCCCTTTTTTTTTAAAAAAAAAAAACCAACAATACAATTGCTATAAAATATGTGTTCTAATTTAATAAGTGAAAAAATACAACGATCATCATACAAGTTATTCATCATAGATTACTCAAAGCTTATATTATTATTATACTTTAAGTGAATTCTAATTCATCTTTTCTGTTAATAGGATGCTTGAAGATGTGCTCATGACTATATTAACAAATTTCATAAGCGCAAAAATTATTCATGATTGAGGTTATAAAAAGTTATTAATATAATTATTACATTACTGAATTTAAACATAGTAAAAAACGTCATATTATATATGATATGTAATTATTTATGTTGTAGTTTTTTAAAACTCAACAAAATATGGACCGTGTCTTTTACAAGGAGAATTCTTGAAAGATCATATCATTTGACCTTAAATCTTTGTTTTCATTCAGTATTTCTTTCTTATAACTACAAATAATACTTTATATTCAATTTTATAGAAAAGCTTAAGATTATCCTGAATTGTTTGGTCTTCCAATTAAAAAATATTTCATTACTCCAGAGTTTGAGTCACGATAACATGAAATAATAAACAGATAAATTTTGATGTTATTTATATGACATTTTTTTATATATTATTACAATCCAAGTTAAAATAGTATATAAAATTATACAAAAATAATAATTATTTATAAATTTTATAATTAAATATATCAAATGAAAATAAAAATGCAAACACACATGCACAACAATGTTTGTGTTTTTGCTAGGTATAATAATAATACTTAAAAAAATGTTAATATAAGATTTGGAATGATTATTAATGTTGCATGAAGGAGTGTGAGGGGAACGATTTTAGACTTGGCTAGTCTAAAAAAAAAATAAAGTTTGTGATTTCCATAAGAGTAGACAAAGGGAAATATGCCTCCTATGTTTGATGTCAAAGAGTGTAAGTCATTTGTTATTCTCCTGTAAATTAAGTTATTTAGTCTGGATGCAATGTTGTAAATGACTTGGTTATGTGACTGTTTTAGCACTGTGAGTCTAGTTGCTAGCACTTTTTGAACTCTCCTTTTATAGTTGGAAAATCTAGAACAGGTATATTAAAAGTTATTTAGTTAGCTTTTTTGTAGTAAATCTAGAATGCACAAAATGTTCTATTCTTCAGGAGGAATGTACCTTTTCCTTTTAACTGAGATGATAATTGGCATTACAAAAAATATTTAGTTGTAAATAAAAGGAGAAATATTTAAGGTATCCAATTTCTTTTTTTTAGTGGTCTTCACAAAAAAAAAAAGAAAAAAAAAAAAAGACTGAGCCTTGGTGCATAAACAAAATCAAACTAGCTTTCAAGCAGTAATGTTGATGGGGTGTTGGAACTTGGAAGCATGAACACAAATGAATTTGGCAATATTGAATCGAAAGGTGCGTGATTTAAGGCATTGGCAACGAACATGGAGTGGATCCTGCTTCTCCTCGGTTCCACGATCAGATGCCCAGGCAGAGCAGCTGCTTTGTCATTGCTCCAATCTGAGCCATCTTCTGCAGACACAAAGCTTCATGCTCTCCAGAGGTCTCGACCAAGACGACATCCTACTCGCTCGTTTAATACACACATCTGCTTCTCTGGGTTTTTCCTCCTATTCCTATTCTGTTTTCGTCTATAACAGACGACCCAGCATCTTTGTCTACAACAACGCAATTTGGGCTCTATCTTCGTCCAGTCCCACGCGCGCCGTTTCTCTGTTCAACGCCATTCGCGTCCTTGGATTGCGACCCGACTCTTACTCTTTCCCTTTCGTTTTGAAGGCGGTTGTTTTTTTATCTGTCGTCGATGTTGGAAAGCAGATTCATTGCCAAGCCATTGTTTCTGGCTTGGACTCCCATCCCAGCGTGGTCACTTCCCTCGTTCAGATGTATTCTTCTTTCGCTCACGTTTCTTCTGCTCGGAAGCTATTCGACGGAGCCACAGCCACCTTCAAAGACGTCTCCCTTTGGAATGCTATGCTCGCTGGTTATGCTAAGGTGGGTGATATGTCCAATGCCCGCATCCTGTTTGAATGTATGCCTGAGAAGGACAGGAATGTTGTTTCGTGGACGGCACTGGTATCGGGATACGCGCAAACTGATAATCCAAACGAGGCCATCACGCTCTTCCGCATTATGCTGCTCCACAATGTGCAGCCAGATGAAATTGCAATTTTGGCTGTGCTTTCGGCGTGTGCTGATTTGGGTGCTCTTCACTTGGGGGAGTGGATTCACAACTACATTGAAAAACATAAATTGAGGAAGATTGTCTCTCTTTGTAACTCCCTCATAGATATGTATGCCAAATCAGGCGACATAACCAAAGCATGCAAACTGTTTGAGAAAATGAAGCATAGAACGATTATAACCTGGACAACCATGATTGCAGGACTTGCTTTACACGGTCTTGGAAAGGAGGCCATTCATGCATTTTCTTGCATGGAGAAGGCCCGAGTTAGGCCCAATGAAGTGACCTTTATCGCCATCCTTTCTGCTTGTGGCCATGCGGGATTGGTTGAACAGGGCCGTTATTATTTCGCGTCTATGAGATCCAAATATGGAATTGAACCCAAGGTAGAACACTACGGCTGCATGATTGATTTGCTTGGACGCACAGGCTGTCTTCAAGAAGCAAAAGAACTAGTTAGGGAGATTCCGTTTGAAGCAAATGCAGCTGTATGGGGATCCCTTCTTGCTGCTGCAAATAAATATGGTGATGTTGCGCTAGCAGCAGGAGCTTTGCATCATCTAAGAGTGTTGGAACCCCACAATTGTGGGAACTATTCACTCCTATCCAATACGTATGCTGGGCTTGGTAGGTGGAAGGAAGCTCGTATGGTAAGGAAGATTATGCGGGATACCTGTGGGGAAAAGGTACAAGGGGTAAGCTTTATTGAGGTGAACAACACAGTGTATGAATTCATTGCTGGAGACAAATTAAACATCAACTTTCTTGACATATGTGATGTCCTACAAAGCATAAATAGGCAACTGAAGACGGTTTATACTTTAGGAGAGTGCTAACCACTGTTCATAAAAAAAATATCATCTAAGGTCCAAGTCTTTTCAGTAACTGCAAAATCTTTTTCAATTCTATTGTGTTTTTTTTCCCCTTTTGAATATAAAAAATGACCGGATAAAATTTGGTATTCACAGTATCTTTCTTCATGTATTAAGATGGCTTTCCACTAAAATTTATCTTCAAATAAAGTATTTTCATATTTTTTGTTCCAAAGTTTGTTGAAAGTTTTTGTGCATTTGAGAACCTCACTTTCCCACCAACTTTTAGATTCCTCTATAGCTTAATAAGTCATAATTTTAAATGATCTAATATAGATGGATACGACTTCTCTACGTGGGACAATATGTAAAAGTTGTCACAGAGAATCCATTCCTTCTATATAACTAAGATATGTGAAATTCCATTCCTTATAACTAAGATATGTGAAATTGGGAATTGATCTTGTACTATCTAGATATTGCCAAGGACAACCTGGTCATAGTTGCCTTGCGAAAGGTTGACCCCAACGACCTTGCTTGGATGACTTTATACATTTATACACCTTTGATGTTAAATCTCGATGTAAATCTTTAGCTCGTCTAAGACCACCATATAACAATCATGCTTGCAATTACAAGCATTCATGATAGTTGTGAGCGAGCAACAGTTGCATGACAGTAACAGACACTTAAAGAAGTAATTAAATGCTCAATTAAAACCTTGATTAAAAGCACCTTAACTATATAAGTCACAAAGAGGTATTGTAACCACTTCTAATGAGACACTCAAACTACCTTGACTGACTTAAGCATCACAGTCCTATTTGGAGGTATTAACAACGTTGTGCTTTCAAGGATTCATATTGTGGACTTCCTAAAGAACTCTACAGTTATTTCCCTAGTAAGTACATTTGGTGTCTATCGTATGGCCCTGGTAAAACTTTTCCCCAACCACCATAAAAACAATTCAACCATGGCAAAAGAACCAACCATTTCGGAGCTGCGAAGACAAAATGAAGAGTTATGGTGGACTATTTCTGAATTATGTGCCCATTCATGGGTGACGCCGACAATGGACGTGATGGAGCCATTTGCACTGCCACACTTCCCTAACGTAGTCACATTGCCACACCCCTTGGCATAGCCACACTGCCATACCACTTCGGCGTAGTGTGATGTCACACCTCCCCATCATAGTGGCACTACCACTCCCACTAGAACTAGTTATGCCTCCACACTTCCTGCTCGCTCCACGACCAGGCATTTACGCCATGCTACCTACGAGGACGACTTTGAGCGACATCCATGTGTTGTAGGGATCATGGATGTCAAATTACCTCTTAGTTGGAAACTTCTAACCCTTAAGAGGTACAAAGCCCTCACTAATCCTAATGCTCATATAGATGATTACCTATTTCAACTTAATCTATACTCTACAAATGACGTCATATTCGTTGCCGGGTCTTCTTGACCTCCCTGAAAGGCATGGCACCGAGTTAATTCACTCATCTCACAGCCAACTCAATGCTCATTTTTCGAGAACTCGTTAAAAAATTTAAAGCACAGTATCCACAAGTCGCCTCTATAACATTAGCTCCACTGCTCTTGCTAGTTTGTAACAAGGAGAAAAAGAGTCCTTGTGTAAGTACATGGACATATTCATAGCAACATTTGTTAAAAGTCGTAGGCTTCATCCAGAAGTCACCCTCCACACCATGCTCATGGGACTTATGGCAGATCCTTTTATGAATAGTCTCTACAAAAGACCTACACAGGACATGGAAGACCTTAGAGCTCAAGCTACAACTTATATCCACATGGAGGAGCACACATTATTTAAGGAAAAGATATTGGCAACCTCTGACCAAAAGACTGACTTTTCCCACAAAAAGTCTCATCTTAAACTTCACTCATCCCATGATCGAAGCTTTAAGAAGAAGTCAGCCAAAGAACAAAGGTATGAACTTAGAACAAAACTTTGCCTATTCCAAAGGAACTATAAGGTATCCTTCTTCCCTAAACCACAAGATATCCTTCTCCCCCTTCATTCACAGGAATGTCTTCATTTCGCACTAGCGGGTGCTAATAAAATTGGCTTCTTGCATCTATTTTTCTATGGTGTTTGACTGAATTAGGTGAAGCCATGGTTGAAGAAGAAGAAGATGGTTAAGGTTTCAGTGAATGAGTGTGAGATAGTGAAAGTGAGTGAAAGAGTCAACATGAGGTGAGTAGGTATGCTATTTAATCAATTAGGGTTTGCAAAAATAGCATAAAACATTGTTCACACGTGAAAGTTACATGTACGAGTCATTTAAAATAGCGTGAATTATTCTAAATTTGAGTTCGCAACATTTTAGAGCGTAATCACTAGTTTAATCGATTATATATTTGTTTTAATTGATTAAATTATGCAGAAGAATACCTTTTAAGGTTTCCTGATGCATTTAATCAATTATTTCTATTTTTAATCGATTAAAACAGAAGCTGATGCAAAAACCAAGTTCAAAACAGGACAAATTAATCAATTATTTACTTGAATTAATTTATTAAAACAAGGAGACATGCCTTTTTCAAGCATGAAACTCCTGATTTAACAAATTAATTTGAGTAATTAACAAATTAATTTCACCAAGTTAGTTCAAAAGTGTAACACATCATTCTAAAGACATCTATAACTCATGAAGTTAGAAATTCATTTCCACATAACTTCAAAGTTTAAGTACCAAACCATGCATAAACAAATCATTGTGAGCAATCATTCATAGAAATATAGGCAAAAATTAGATAAATCAAGCATCAACCAACATATGCTTCATCCAATATGCCTAATTCATTTCGAATTGTGAAAAACCTATCCATACTAAAAATATAAGCTAGTTTATTATTGGTATCAATGAATTCAATTTCCCAATTGCTTTTAAGTATGTGATCTCTATGAAATGATTCTTAACCTCAATGTGCTTAGTTCTAGAATGCATGTCTGGATTCTTAGTTAGGTTAATAGCACTAGTGTTATCACCTCTAAAAGGGATATGGTCAACAATATACCATAATCTTCCAGTTGTTGCTTCATCCATAGAATTTTAGCACACCAGTTGTTTGTTGCTATATATTCAGCCTCCATGTTGGATAATGTCACATATGCTTGCTTCTTTGAATGCCATGACGCTAGGGAACCGCCAAGCAAATGGCATGTGCCGCTTGTACTTTTTTTATCAACTTTACATCCAACATAGTCTAAGTTAGAGTATCCAACGTAGCTTATTAATGTTCCCTTAGGGTACCAAAGTTCAAATGTTGAATTACCTCTTAGATATTTCAAGATTCTCTTCAATGCAACCAAATGTGATTCTTTTGACTTTCCCTGAAATCTTGCATAAACACATATACTATGCATAATATCTAGTCGACTAGTGGTTAGATATAGTAATGAACCAATCATTCCTTTATACTTGGTCTCACTTACACCTTTACCCTTTTCATCTGGATCAAGGTAGCATGAAGTAGCATAGGAGTGCTTGATTCCTTTATGCTACTCATGCCAAATTTCTTGAGAATTTCACCGTAGTACTTTGTTTAGCTTACAAAGGTTCCATTCTTTAATTGTTTGATCTACAATCCTAGAAAGTAGGTTACCTCACCCATCATGGACATCTTAAATTCTCCCTGCATAATCTTAGTAAATTCCTTGCATAGGACATCATTAATGGCTCCAAAAACAATATAATCAACATATATTTGCACTAATAAAATGTTTTAGTTCTTTTAATGAAAAGAGTAGTATCAATTTTTCCTCTTGTGAACTTTTGATTAAGAAGAAAATTGGATAACAACTCATAACAAGGTTTGGGGCTTACTTGAGTCCATTAAGTGTCTTTTTAACTTTAAAAGCATGATCAGGATATTCATGATTTACAAACTTGGGGAGTTGAGAAACATAAACATCTTCGTTGATAAAACAGTTAAAAATGCACTTTTGATATTCATTTGGTATAGCTTAAAATGCATAATAGAAGAAAAAGCTAGAAGAAGTCTAATTGCCTCAAGTCTTGCAATTGAGGCATTAGTTTCATCAAAATCAATTCCTTCTTCTTAACTATAGCCTTTGAGAACTAAATGAGCTTTGTTTGTTATAATAAAACCATCTCCATCCAATTTATTTCTAGAAACCCATTTGGTATCAATTACTTGTTGAGCATTGGTTTTTTGTACAAGATCTCGAATATTATTTCTTTTGAATTTATGTAGTTCATTTTGCATGGAAAAAACCCAATGTTTATCAAGTAAAGCTTCTTCTACAAGTTTTGGTTCCAATTCTGATTCAAAAGACTCATAGTTGTAAAATTTGTTTAAAGAGCTACAAGTCCTTACTCCCTTATTTATATCACTATGATGTTGTCAAGTGACAATCCTCTTGTTGTTCTCAGCTCTCTAGGTAGTTCTTGTTCAATATATGACTTTGTATTTTCAACATTTTCTTCAATTTGTGGTTCATAAGCCTCTTCATGTGTTTCCAATTCTTCACTTTGGCCTGCATCATCATCTAAAGGTTTTCTTGACTTATGAATCGTGTCCTCATCGTCACACATTTCATCAAAAGCAATATGGACTAATACTTCAACAATTAAAGTTTTTTTATTGAAAACCCTATATGCATGAGTAGTTAACAAATACCGTAAAAAGATAGCTCCATCTTCTTTAGAGTCAAATTTGTTAAAATTGTCTTTTCCATTATTTACGACAAAACATTTACTTCCAAAAACTCTTAAATGTGGAATATTAGGTTTCCTTCCTTTACAAAGTTCATAAGGGGTGGATTTCAACATAGGTCGAATAAGTACTCTATTCAGAACGTAACAAGTTGTGCTCACTGCATCGGCCCAAAAATATTTTAGCAAATTAGTTTCGTTGGGCATAGTTCTTAGAAGTTCCTTAAGTGACTTATTTTTCCTTTCTACAATCCCATATTGCTGAGGAGTTCTAAGTGCTAGAAAATTATGACAAATCTCATTTTCTTGGCAAAAATTTTCAAAGAACTCATTTTGAAATTCATCTCCATGGTCACTTTTTAAAGTTTTAATTTTCAAATCCTTTTCATTTTAGATTGCCTTGTCAAGTTTCTTAAAAGCCCAACTTTTATGCATAAGAAAAAAAGTCCAAGTAAACTATGAAAAATCATCAACAATGACAAGTGCATAATAATTGCCTCCCAAACTCATAGTTCTAGAAGGACCAAACAAGTCTAAGTGCAACAACTCTAAAGGTTTAAAAGTGAAAATTAGTCTTTTGGGTTTAAAAGAAATTTTTACTTGTTTACCCTTTTGACAAACATCACAAATTTTATCCTTTTTAAATTTAAGATTTAGGAGGTCAATTATTAATAGGGATAGCAATTATGTCTGCCTCGCAGGTACCTCTCTGTCTCTATCCTGATTTTGACAGAAAAAACTAGCGTTGATGATCCCTACCCAGTATCTGCCCTTGTTCTCGCCTAAGATAATCAGGGACGGGGACGAGTGTGAGTATGTTAGTACCCATACTCGTCCCGCTTCTATGTTTTACATATAATTATATGTTAAATAAAATCTCACATGTCTGTGTACAAATTCACACCCTTGTGGGCCATTAAAACTAAATTTTTTAATAAATAACAATTAACATATAATTTATTTAATAAATATAAGTAAATTTAAATATAAATTATAAAAAATAATATAATGGGGTACCCGCAGTATACCCAAATCTGAAAATACCCAACAAAGATGAGATGGGGAGGACAAACCCGCCCCCGTTCCGTTTCCATCCCTAATTACTAAGTCTTTGGCAACGAGTTTGTTTAAACAATTCATATTAATGTGAGCTAATCTCCTATGCTAAAGCAATGCATCATCATTTTTGCTAATTAGACAAATTGACTTACTAGTGGATGTTTTTTCTAGGTCTAGCATGTAGATGTTATCAACTCTACTTCCTATTAATTTAACATGACTTTTGAATCAATCAAGAAACAAACATTTGAAGAAAAAGAGATATTGAAACCTTTATCGCATAGTTGGCTTATGCTAAGCAAGTTATACTTTTGTCATCTACATATAACACTTTTTCAATCAAAACTGTCAAGTATTTTTCCCTTATTATCCCTATGGGAAACATATCCTCCCTTTTTAGCTTTATATGAGAAAATTTTGGATTTTTCCTTGGCCATGTGCCTCGATCAACCACTATCAAGATTCCAATTTTCACCTTTGGCTTTCCAACACACCTACAAAACAAAATCAATGAGAGGATTGAGGTACCTAAACAATCTTAAGGTCTGATAGAGCATTTTATTATACATATTTTATATAATTTTTAGTCATTCTAACTTTGTAATTGCTTCTTAATCTTTTGTTTTAATTCATTTTCATATTTGGATCGTGTTTGAGCTTTTTTCATAATTTTTCTCTTATTTTGCAAGTTAGTGAACTTTTTTCAATTGAACTTTGCAATGGGGTAGCTATTTTGTATTTCTGTATTTTTTCCATATTTGTATTTTTGTAATTTTTATTTAAATTTAATTTTTAGTTTTATTTTCTATTTTTTATGCTAATTTTGTTTGAGTCATACCCCAATTTACTTAAGACATTTTTCTTTTTAGACTTTGTGTTTTAGCTTCCTCTAAAAGTTTTAGGGAGAGAATATAAATCGTGTCTTCTCATAACCACTTGTAACAACTTTTGGCTCATTTTAATTTTGAGTTTTCAAATTTGTTTCTTTAGCTTCCTTTGCAAATTTCGTTTTTTGTTCTCCATCTTCTTCCTTCTCACGCAAATTTTCATGGAGATATCCATGGAAGGCTAATTTCTGAAGCGATTTGAGATCTCTGGTGCGATTACACTGTAAGAATATGAATTCCAATCTCTTGTGCGTTCTTTTTCTTACGAATTTTGTGTTTTATTGATCTCTTCTCCTTTGTAATTCGTGTAGAATTCCGGTTGGATTTTGATACAATTGGTTAGGGATCGATTTAGATCGATCAATTTGAATTGCAAGAAGTTATGTTATCGACTGAGAACCTAATTCAACTTATTGGATTTCTCTAAATTTAAATTATATTTATTTCGATAGATTTCATTAAATTTCCAGCTAGTTTCAATCAAATTAACACTCCTTTTTACACAATCAATTTTACACAAATTTGAGGTGCACTAATTTTTTTTTCTTCTTTTAGTACTTTTTACTAACACTTTGTTTTTACTTCTTTTCTTTTGATTTCTTTTTCTCTTCTTTTTTTTTTTTTTTGAATTGTTTTGTTGCACCTTTTTACTTAATTTTACAATGAAACTGGCGAGGACTTCAATCGCTTGAATTGAAATATAAAAACTAGTCACAAAATTTAGTTCAAAATGCAATTCAAGAAACACAAGCAACGTAAAAAATGGACTAGAAATTTAGCTGAATTAAAATGAACCAAGAGAGTTATTAAGGTCTGTTTGGACAACTTATTTGCAGAAGTTTAAGGTCCAAAAATATTCAACCAAATGCACTCTCAATCTTAAGAAAAATCACCACACAACTAGTACCAAAATTTAAGCTATACTAAATTTGAGACAAGAAACAATATGAAGAAGGAATTGAGCAGATATTCTTGGAAAATTTTCAAGAAATATGAAATGATCTAAAGCATGTGAGACTCATTGGACATAAGCTCATTAGGTCAGTTCCTCTTTGATTCTCAATTCCACAAAAGAAACAACAAACTTTTAGACAAAAATAAATAGGCTAAACAATGTAGAATTATAAGACAAATTAAGAACTAAATGTGACCAACTAAAGACACAACTTAGGAAAATTTAAAACTCAAAATAAATTAACCAAACCAGAGAATAATAACAAAAGTAGAGAATAGGTGTAGGAAAAAATAAAACAAGATGCACGAGAAAATAGAAGTGAAAGGATCAAGACCATAATTGTGTGGCTTCTTTCACAAATTATGTAAATTCATCATCATGATCCTCTTAGGAATTCACATGAACAATAAGGAAAATAAAGGTTGGGCAAAATTTAAGAAATCCGAAACAAAAATCCAAAATGATTTAATTGGAATGAAAACATCACAAGCTGAATCAACAAAAATGAAACAAACACATAGAGTATATAGGAAATTAAATTGACATGAAATTAAAACCAGAAGAGAAAATTAACAACACAACTAAAGGAGAATTAAAATGCATAAAGGAGATAGAAAATAAACTCAAGAACACCCACAAGAGCAAGAACAAAAATGCATAAAAAATTTTAAAACAAGGATAGAAAATGAACCTCTTGGAGTAGGTTTTTTATACCAAATGAAGCAAAAATATTTTTGCACACCCCTTGATCTTTCTCCAAAGGTTCCAAGCATCGAGAAAAGGTTGATGGAGAGGCAAAGAGTGGAGGTAGGGTGTCACTTCTCGGAAGAAGATAAGCCAAATAAAGGTTTGTTATAAAGGAGAGGACTCTTGATAAAAACCCAACTAGAAGAGTCTCCTCGAAAGAGACAAAACCCAATGGCACTCTACTAAGAAGAATGCTATAAAAGAGTCTTATATCAATTCCCAAATTCAAGTGTGGCATTACATGAGAGTGAGGTGGGTATATATAGGGGGAGAAGGAGCTTGGGCATGAACTTCTAAGCAATGTGAGACTTGACTTAATTGCCTCTTAAAACTAATTAATCAAGGCTTACATTCCCTAATCAACATGTCTAAGCTAATTGATGGAGACTTGACAAGCTGACCTAAGGATGCTTTGTGTGAAATCAGAGGTCCCATGACTAGATCTATGGCTAAGACAATGAAGCAAGTTTTACAAGGCCTAATAAATAAGATCAAGTCAAAGGAAGAAGCATTAAAATTTACTCCATATTGAACAACCTTCCTACAAGTGGAAGAAGATTTCAATTCAACTTGAAGACTATAGGGAAAATGCTTAAATTCATATCAGAACAAACTTTCCATGGGTTGTACTTCTTTAAAGCCTAATTATTATGTAATTTCCATACCTTTTTTTATGAGTGATATTTCATATGAACTTTCATGTTTTTCTAGATGGTTTTTGAGTTTTTAGGGTTCGTAAGTAATTATGTATGTAAGTGGAAAATAAATTCTAAGTGGAAAATAATAGGATAGTGGGAAAATTAGTGGGAAACTAAGGCTAGAGGAAAATCAACGTTTTAGTGGAATTTTAATGTTTTTTTTTCTCAAGGCTTCCTATCTTTACCTATAAATAGGAATCTCTTCTAAGTTTTTGACACTAACAAAATTCAGAATATTAACTTTGGGTGATTTTCTCTTGTAAGAAATTTCCTTTGTTCTTGGATAAGAATCGCTTGTAAGCTTTTGACACAACAATAGAATTCAGAATATTAACATTGAGAGATTTTCTCTTGTGAGAAATTTTGCCTTTGTTCTTGGATAAGAACTCTATAATGTTGGTTCTACCAGCAGGTCGTGGTTAGGGTCACGTTGTTTTCTTATAACATTGGTTCTACTGACAGATTGTGGTTAAGATCAAGTTCCTTTGTTCTTACTTTACCTGATTTCAAAATGATCCGCATAGTAGATTCATATCATTTCAAGGAGAATGGGTGCCAAACCAAACCTAGTGGGTATGGAGAGGATCCCAACGTCCACAAGCTAAAAACCAACCTACTGCATACACTTCACAATCTAACTAAAGGCACCTCATGCTCTAACAAAGAAAAATGACCGAAATACAAGGCTTAAATGAAAAACTAATACAGCCCCTAATTTCTGACATGATTAAAATTATTTACAAGCAAATTAAGTCTAAGATTATGACCTAAGATCTCCAATGAAGCTTCATCCTTGCCAAGTGTTCCTTTATTTTCCTAACTTAGTTCCATGCTAGTTAGGATTGCATCAAGATGTATCAGATTGATCTACATAAGAATGTTGCATGGTTTGTTACATAAGGATCATGAATGATTATTAATTGATAATATTATACGAAGTCCTTTGACCTAAATTTACTACAATTCTTACATAAGTATTATATGTTTTAAGTATGGTCAAACATCATTTGTAACCAAAGAATTATAAAATTGATCTTTGGGCATATAATAAATGAATGACCTAAATGAGATTTGTCTCTCCTATGTAACAGGAGTAATATTTGTAAGGCCTCTTGATAAAGTTAGAGAATAAAATGCATAACCTTGCTCTGAAGATTGAATATGAGATGTTAAAATTTTGTATGATATGTGGGAAAAAAGAAATATAAATTGAACAGTATAAGATGAGACATTTCATGCCCTTGCATTCAATTAGATATAATGACAAAGGGACAATTCATATAGAATGTTATCATAATGTAGAATATGTCAAATCACTAACAATCTAAACATTTGGGCCTTAGTGATGTATTGTTAGATAACACTTGTTATTTATGATGTTAAACAAAAAGTTTTATTTTAAATTTCATAACCAAATATTAAGAGAACTATTGGGTTACATGCATACAACAAGTCCACTAAGAATGTTAGAATCTCTAATCATATTAGAGTAATAACACTATAGGTCGAACTCATAAGAAATTAAGGCTAATAAGTGATGATTAAAATCTAACTAACACTTTATATATATGTTGCACTAGATGCACAACCCGCAGGAAACATAATTTGACCTCTTACCTTTCCATACACTAGAAGTATAAGTAATAAGGGTTCCGATATACTTGTTAATATGAATACCACTAGAGACATGATTTCAGCTGCCATGTTAACCATTAAAGATATGATTTTAAATTGTTTTATTTACACCTTGATTGATGTTTTCACAATAATTATTCAAAAGGGACAATCCAATTTTGTTCCTTATACCTAGTCCATGTTTGATTCCTTTAGAGTGTGTTTGGATGGGGAATTTTAAGAGGGTAATTCATTTTATTTTGGAATTTCAAATGCTTTGTGATGAAATATCTTGTTTGGATGAGGAATTTTAAAAGAATTTGAAAGTCTAGACATTTTAGAAAGCTTTTTGGTTAGTTAAAATTGTAGAATTTCAAATTCTTTCACAAAAGTAAGAATTTGAAATTCTTCAAACCTAGTTTTCTTTTACTAAAATCAATTGCGGTTATTTTTTAACCGATATTAATTAGGGGTGGCAAAACAGGGTGGGCCAAGCAGGCTGATCTGCCAACTGACTCTCATTTTTACGGGACAAACTAGTGTATTCAGCCGCTTGCCCGTTTTGGTCTGTCCCGCCTAACTCTCAAATTTAGCAGAGCAAAGGTGGGGTGGGCTAACCTGCCAATCCACAAATATTATATTTTATATTTTAAAAATTATAATATATTATATAAATTAATAAAATAATTATAATAATTAAAATATACAATAAAATTATTAAGTATAATTTATAAAATGGATTTGCTAACAAAATAAAATAAATTTTGTCATAAATTTATTCGTCATTTATTTATGTAAAATCATAATATTGTCAAAAATATAAAAGCAATTATACAAGATTTACTTTTGTGATTTTTCTATTTATTTATTGTAAAAGCATTATTTTTTTTAGAAACTAAAAATTTGTTTTTAAATAAAATTTTATATTATTTTTTTAAAAAGAACATTTTTTTTTTCAAAATACTATTTAATAAAATAAATTTTTATTTTTAGTAGGAATTGAAATACTCTATCTAAGCAAGAAAATTAAAATTCAATAATTTGAATTACCTTACTCAAATGAAACATTTGAAAAATGAAGTGATTTGAATTGAAAGAATTCTAAATTCAATATATTTTAAATTTCTTATATTTAAAATTTTTTTTATCCAAACACAATGTTACGCAACACAAGTGAAAATTGGAGTTCTAGGACACAAGTGGAAATTGGAGTTATAGAAGAGGAGAGAAAGATCATTCGCCTGGTGTGGAATGAGAGACACATTTTATAATTTGTGGAATATGTGTAGGGTAATATAGACTACCTCTTTGGCCTAACGTTGAGTTTGATCTTGGTTGGGGCAAGCTAACTATTAGACTTGGTCTTGAAACACTAGCACACCCCGTGGTAGAATCATAAAGGAAAAGAAAAATAAATTAAACATTTAATTTTTTACATTTGCAACAAGAATGATAATAGATCATATAAAGTTATACTCTCTGGTCGTTTTATAGGATACAATTTTGAAAACAATTATTAATCTTTTTATAAGACATTTTACAATTTTTATGTCGTATTAATTTTTTTTTTAATAAAGATTGGTGAATATTTATGTTTTTTTAGAAAAATTTGATAAGTGAATTCTGCAATGTGTTTGTTTACTAAATACTTCAAGGTTTATAATTTATAAGCTATTAGTATCTTTTTTTTCCATTTTTATCTGTTTGAAAATGTTTTTTTTTTTATAAATTACTTCAGAGTTTATAATTTATCAGCTAGATTCTTTTTTTCATATTTATCCGTTTTACATTTTACATTTATACCATTTTAAATTTATCAACTGATCCAACTAAATTCTTTCAACAGCTTGTAAATTTTTTCGCCTATAACTTTAACTTCTTTGAATAAACATACCATTTTCGGATTACACGAGTTAAAGGGTCATATTTATTTTTAAAAATTGTGATATATTTTTAGAGTTTAATTAGTATACACCGTGAGTGTAAAATATTTTTACATTGACTTTATTTGATTTTTAAAGTATTAACAAGTAAAAGTCAACAAATTTATCATACATAAAGGGGTTGTAATTAAATGTTAGTATAAAAATTTTTACACTGAGAGACGGTATATACCTATTAAACTCATATTTTTATATGGAAAACATGAAATTAATATTATATGTCACTTTAATATTTAGTTTCATACCATTATTTTGTATTTAAATCCAGTTCTTTGCTATGACCTATGACCTAACAAATAAGAACACCATTGATATTTTGAAAATTTAACGTGTTATGCAACTCATTCTCGTCAAATTTTAACCACATTAAAATATCATTAACAACAAGTCTAACTAATGGTTTCTTCTCACTTTGAAACACATTAACGATTCTTAATTAAACAATTATAAATTTTATTTTTAAATTAAGTGAGATTGAAATCTTTGAAATGACAGAACTTTCATTATAAGCAAACAATCCTGAGGAAACTACCATTTTGGTTTTTTGGTTTAAGAGACACTTATTTTTTAATAAATAAATATACAAATTAATCTTAAAATATACTAGATAATATTTTTAAACACATTAGAAACGTTGTCTAAAGTGTTTTAGTACTAATACAAATAATGTTAGTAAATTTAAGACTAAAAAAATATTTTTGAGGAACCTGCATGCCACTTCTAACATTGTTCAGCTGAGTTCAGGAATTTATTCCTTTTTAATTAAATAACTATACATTTTATTCTTGCGCTAAGTTAGAATTAAATCTTTGAAAAGCCAGCTAAGAAACTTTCATTATAAGGAAACAATCAATAATTTCCTAGAAGCAGGTCACTTATTTCCCAACACACTCTTGAAATATGTACAAACATAATCATCCAATAATAACTAATTTATCAATATACAATTATAAACTTTCAATTGAATAATAATACAAATAAACAATTTCTCTAAAGAATATCTCGAAGGTGGCGCCTTATATATTTTTTTTTTATTGTTTGCAATTTTTATAATTATATTTCCAGCACCGAAAAGGAGCTGCAATTATTCAAGATGGTTGTTGCAACATTGATTGCTGTTCGTCCGAAACAACAATTGCGTCCGCATCCCACCAAGTATCCGCGTCAGATTCTGTTACGTTTCCTAACGGCGTGCTGACCTTTCTCATGTCTCCGACCGTGACGCCGTTACGTCCGTCATCTCTGACGTAAACCTTCTGCACGCCGCCGGACTCCACGCGCAGCGTCTTTCCCACGGCGGGACCCCACTTCGCCACCACTGTGGGCTTCCGCCTTCGCAGACGCGTGTCCCAAATCTCTAGCTCTACGTTCCCCCACGCGCCTTCCCCGGCCGAGACCACCACCGCGGGTGACGCCGTCGAGCTCACCGGCGCGTCGTATCCCGAAACGACGCCGTCCTCGTAGTCGTCGAAATCCAATCCCAGCCCGAATCCGATGCTGTCCCAGAGCTTCACCACGCTCTTGGTGTTGGCGAGTTCCGCCAGCGAGAAAATATCCCCTATGCTACGACCTCGTTTGTGCGCGCCGTTTCGCGTCTCGTACTCGTCGTTTACGTTACTGTCTGCGTTCTCGTCATTATCGATTCCTCTTACTCGGAAATAGTCGTCCAAACGGATGAAACTCGAAGACGCGGAAGGCTCGTCTTCGGACTCGGACTCGGAGTAGGTTAAGTCGTCGTCGTCATCGTTTTCGTACTCAAACTCTTCGTCTTCGTCGTCCGAGGTGTAAACGTCATCATCGTATTGCAAGGACGGGAGAGAAGGAGCTTTGGAGCGGAATCGTATGATGAAAATGGTGACTCTGTTGATTATGCTGCCGAAGGTAGCGACTAGGGCGAGAATCACTGCACCCCATTTGCAGAAATTGTAAGCTACGGAAACGGAAGCGAGAGAGGTTGTGATCTGCGAAGGTAACGATGGGTTCTGCAGAGAGTTGAGGCCCACTTGAAGATCGTTGATCCTGTCTATCAATGGAACTTGAATTTGCATGTTTGCGTTTTGTAATGACAAAGAAGGAAGAATTCAGATTTGAGAAGCGGAAACTCAAACTGAGGGAAGAGAGAAACTTTCAGGGGCACAAGCGAGTCATATATAGGGAAAAGAAAAATAAACAAACAAGTTAGGACAGATTATAAAACAAATTTATTACTGTCTCGTAACTAAATAAAACACATTTTATAATTATTTTTTTTAATTTGTGTTTTTTGATAATTATTGTTTATGATGATGATATTTATAATGGATAAGAATGTAAATGGCATATAAAAAATGCATTTTATTTAAAAATATAAAATTGTGTTTATCATTTTGAGTTGTGTTTATTATATATAATTTTTTCAATAAATATGTTTTGCTGTTAAATTTTAATATTGTAGTTCATTTGATAACTCACATTGTGGAAAAACATTTAGGTCCGTATCCCCACATAATACATTCAGGTGAGGAGCTATGAGTAAACTTTAAGTAAAATAATTACAATTATTATTAATAAAAAAACTAGTATCTACCAACACCCTTTATAAATTTATAAGATTCAAAATAGAAAAAAAAGTGCTAATAATACAGTCTTTTTAATACACTCCTATTAAATGAAATTTAATAAAATCTGTAAAATTAAAAAAAAATGTAAGTAATCTACATAAATTTATCTTTTTCAATAAAGTTTAACAAATGGTAGTTAATATACTAGAGAATTTGTTGTTAGCCTTTCTCTAAGAACAATATTTGATAATTTTTATAAGATATAAATATATAATTTCTTTTACTTATATAATATATATCTTAATTAAAAGAGATTTGTAATGATAAATAATTAGGAGAGAAAATAATAATAATAATAATAATAATAATAATAATAATAATTTGAAAAAAGAATACCAATTTAAGGTATATTTATTTATTAAATAAATTAAAAATTTTTTATTCTTCTATTGGGCAATTAAATTTTTTAAAGAAATGTTTTTTAACTAAATATTTTTAATTAACTTATAATAAATTTTATAAATTAAGAGTTGAAAGATTATAACCGAAAGTGAAAAACAATTTTATATTTACATAATAAACTTAGAGTTTAATTAATATATACCGTAAGTGTTAAAAGATTTTTACACTGACATTCTTCAATCATAACTTCTCATTTATGCGATTTTTAAAGTAATAATGAGTAAAGTCAACAAATTTATCATAGATGAAGGGTTGTGATTAAATATCAGTATAAAAAATCTTTACATTGATCATATGTACCAATTAAACTCATAAACTTATCCTAAACAATAGGTGGTCATTAGATTGTAATATAAAATATATCTAGTTTTTTATAAATTAAAAGTATGGTATATCTTAACAAGAAAGATAGTATTATTTGTCTTAAAGTTGGAAGCTACTTAATACCTGATTGGAATATATAATTATAATTTAATGCTTAATATTTCATTTAATATTTAAGCTTGTATATGTAAAAAATATTTATTATTCAATAATTTTTTTTCATTCAAACTAATAGTTTTAATAATAAATTCTTTTAAAATATTGTTTTTAATTCTCTCTTTAATTTCTTTATAAAAAAATATACTCTTCAAAATTGTTAAATTATTTTTTAAATTCATTAAGTAGCCTGCAATTTATTTTATTAAAATGTAATAAAAAAATTATATAGATTATGTATCCTTGGTCATTTAGAATGACCTACTTGTTTTGTGATGATCAATCAATTGATTAACCACCTATACTTTCGGTTAATGTGATCTTTTCTCTAATCCTATCATGACCTCTAATCACGCAAGGATATCTGTGACACTTATCCAAATTCCCATGATTTCTAGGTATGGGGCTAATATTTTTTAGATAAGATTTGGAAAAAAAATAACTATATAACAAGAGTCAAACATTAGGCTTAGGTCAATAAACAATTCCTAATATTTGATGCTCTTGGGTTAAGTACGTTGTGCTAAGACGATCAAGATTCTAAAATTAATCTCATATTAGAGTTGGACAATTAGGGTTTAGAGTTGTTTAAACTCGTAGCTTGGAAAACTTGCAACTTATATAGTCTACTCACCACACCCTTAATTCTAAAAGGTTAACCCTTAAAGTAATTTTTATCTTTTTTAAATTAAGAAACTTTTCAAAATTCATCCAATATCATTTTTCTTTTTAATATTTTCAATATTTCTCAATCAAAATTTTATAAAAGTGTCTAAAAATCTAACTATAACCCAATATACATTATTTTATACAACAAAAAAGCATTTGGAGACCACAAAACCTCACAAACTAGTTTATTTAACACGTTAAATAGATTTGACTAAAAAATTCGTATTTTAAATGACCTTAAAACATTTGAATATAAATATCTGTAGATTTACAAGTTAAAGCCCATTTATCGACTTTAATCTTATATTACATGATACTTACATATTTTATTCTCTACTTTAATTAAAATATTTTTATTTTAATTTTCTGTATCAAATATATACCAAAGGTGAAAGATTAAATTGACATAATTTTACGATTTTTAACGATAAAGATAAATTAAAATAATAATTTTAAATCTACATATAATATATTATATTATATAAAATATTAAATGGTAGATTATTTTCCATGTATAAAAAAAGTGTAATATGATTAGAACGTTTCGAAGGACAAGTTTTTAGATAAATTACTTAATATTAAAAATATTATTTTATTATAGACCATGTGTTTAAAATTTAAAAAAAATTACTTATAAAAATAATTTTTAATTTAAACACAACAACACAGTAAAATTAATATTAAAATAATACTTTTAATATTGCACAACCAATTTAAAAACCTCGGGAAGCTGTTAGAGAAAATACTTGTGCCACATAAGAATAAAAGAGAGCAGGCTTTTTAAAGCAAGAGAAGATTGGGATGGGTGAGTCAGCAGATGCCGAAAATGCAAAAGGTAGGTCCCGCTCGCTGGAATAGGTCATGTCTGAGCTTAAAATTTGTGGTGGTTACTTAATGTTAGTATAAAAACATTTTATTTTATTTAAACAGAGTTTTGACACGCGGCGACAACTCATTGATTGTCTGTGTTTTGTTTTATTTTTAATAAAGCAATTTTTGAGGTGGTCGGTTTTTGAGCTTCGTCTCTTTGTGTGCAGTAGTGGTTGAGACTTTTAGTGGCTCTTTTCTAAAAAAAGAGTAACAAAAGGCAGGTGTTTGTTATTTTCTATGAGTACGAAATACTTAACAATTATGTAATATTGAAACTACAAAAAATTATTTTAATATAATAAATAATTTTATTGGAGATGTTTTAAAGATTAATTTGTATTATAATAAAATTATTTAAAATTTATTTATTTATTTTTATAAAAATATAAAGTGTTAATGTTATAATTTTCAAAGATGAAAATGATAATTAGCTCGTGGTTGAATGCTTGTTTTGCTGTCTTATGATTGTTCCTGGCCCTGTTGATAGTCTCTTCACTTGACTCGTACCTCTCTTGCAAAAGAATTTGGAGTATTCTAGACTTTATTTTATACTAACATGTTTTATAATTTTATACTAATATTATGCAAAAGGTAATAGACGTAATAACCTCTAATAGACGTAGGAAGACAGACGTAATCTTGACTTATAAAAAAAGAAGAAGATAGAAGTAAAACCCTAGAGTAGAGGTAGAGGTGACAAATGCAATAATTTTGAGCAGATAAACGAGATGTAGTTGCAAGAAAGCCAAATATAGTAATCCAGAACAAACGTAAGGGAAATAAACATAGTATCTATAAGAAAACATAAGGTAGAGTTTAAAGACTAATGTTTTTTCTTGTCTAAACGGTTTCCTTAATAAGTGTTTTTTTTTTTTTACTATTAGACTCATTTTTTCTCTTCCGTGCTCTCTGATTTTTTCTTCTTAGCAATAAAAAATTTGGCTTATAAAATTAAATCTAGTCAAGGACAATTAATTATGTAAATTTCAATTAAAGAAAATTTAATGGTTAACTAATGTTAGTATAAAATATTTTATATTGTTATTCAATTATAATATACGGTTTATTATAATTTTTTAAGACATTAATAAATAAAGTTAACAAATTTATTATTATAATAAAATATTGTTATTCAATGATCGTGTAAAATTTTTTTATATTGTTAATTGATAAATGTTTTCTTCATTAAAAAATAAACTTTGCGAAAAAAGAATGATACATTATGAGTGTTAAGTTGTTTCTATCACGAATCATATTATATAATAAATTTGTTTGTTTACTTTTACCTAATTAATTTAGAAGTTATTCAAACAATATTTTTTATTGGTTTAGATATTAAAACTTTTAACTCAAACATTCTTCCTGGACTACAAAATTGAAATCAAGGTAACCTCCGTATACAGGTGGGCATGAATTAGATTTTTAAAAGTCCAATTCAATTAAATGGATATTTATTTAGATGTTGAAGGAATAGGTCACAAGCTCGTGTCTTTTTTAGCTAATCAAAAACTAACATATTAATAACTAATCTTTATTGATAAAAAATTATTTAATTAGATTTAATTGAATTAAATTTTTTTAAAAATAGTTTAAAACCAATTTTAAACTAATTTATAATCAAATTTTGATTTTATTCTAAATATGATTTTTTGACAAATTTTAATGGAAGTATATTTGACTTAACATCAAACATGGTATATTTGGTTTAGTTGAATTATATTTGGTTTGATTTTGACATCTTTAACTTTATTTGAATTGATGGTAGAAAATAGAATGGAAAGTATCCAAATATAAAGAGTGAATGGATGGGAATGAAATGAATTAAATATAATTCCTTTGTTTATATATATTCCATCATTTGGATTAACAATGGATCAAAATGTGTTATATACTTTATTTTTAGAATTATTCTTATTTTAAAGTTATAATTTTCTTGTTTTTCTTATTATCATAACTAAAAATAATTTTAATTATATTTAATCGCACAACTTATTTAATTGTTATAAAAGGATTACTTATCATATCAATCATACTCAAAATCCTGATAAAAAATAAAATTAAAAATTCCTAATTACCATTCTCACTCTAAACACATCAATGTGATTATACCCACAAAAGTGTGAAAGGTGTGCCAGAAAATAAAGCACACAAGGGGTTTACCAAAAAAGGTGTGCCACATCCATAAAGGTATGAGAGATACGTAGATGAACATTCTCTTTTAGTTTGTCTCTCGTGCCTTAATAGGTTGTGTCACATCATTGTGGGTGATTCCTAATTATTTTTCTTTTTCAGTGTGTCTCTTATAGTCAGTTAACACTTTGTTGTGGTACAATCTATAAATAGAAAGTCCCATTGTTCTACAAGTAAGAAGTATGTAAGAAACAACAAATAAATGAATTGATGCATACATTATTAGAAAACAGTTAAATAAAATATTTATATTTAAGATATAAACTAGTTTAGTTACATATTTATTTTTTATTTACATTTTGGTGTTCTAAATATGTAGGTATTTTAAGCAGTTATATTTGTGTAATTATTAGTATGCTTCTGTGTGATATATTTTTATTTTAAATAATTTAAATTTTCTAAAAATATAATTGAAATTATCAACATCTTATTGATATAACTCTATAATTTGAATTTTAGACTTTTAAATGTTCAAATAAATATTCAATCCATAGAAAATTAATTGGTTGAAGGTAAACACAAAAATATGATTTTAAATATAAAATATATTTAAATGGCTCAAATATGAATTGATATAAATTAGTTTTACATATTTAGTTTTTTCTTTTCACTCGCTTACCTCCATATTAGATGAAGAGTATTTTGAAGATAGTTTTCTTAAATAAGACAAAAATAATTATAATTAATTATATTTTAATATTAAAATAATAATATTTTATTATCAAAGAGAAGTAAAGGAACAACAATAAAGAATTTGAAAAATAAAATAGTGAAATATCAAATAAGTTTGTTAAAGATTGAAGCGTTGACACATATGTATATGAAAGAATTTTAGAGGTGTTCAAATTCTTGATTTTTCTATCATATACATGTTAGTTCCTATACTAATTATGTCGCCTGACAAATGCACATTCAACTATTAAGTGTCATAGTGATAAGATCCTTCTCTCATAAGTGATAGTCCGCATCATTAGAGTCATAGAAGAAAAAAGAGAGTCATATTTAGGGTTTCGATTTAGAAAGGGGAAAGGTACAAATCCAACCTTTTCTTTTTCATTTAATTTCCTTCGATTTGGGCTAGCACAACATCATTGGCTTTAATAACTGGGCAACCTAATTCCATGGCTATTGGCCTAACCTCAGCCTTCGATCAACCCATCATCGTCCCCTCCCCCATTGCTCGTCTCCAACTCCTTCACCAAAGACTCCATCTTCGTCCGGTTTCGCAGCAAGTTCGCTTCCACCAACACCATGATCAACACTCTCTACATCCACCTCGCAAACTCTGCCCATGACTACGACATTGTCTTTGTCGTCATCTACCACCGTAGACTCAACTAGATCCCCATCATCTAGATGCAAAAGTACCACTTTGTTGCTGACATCACGCTCGAGCTCTGCAGACTTGTTAATAAAAACCACATCGCCATCATCGCAACAGGAATAAGAAGATGATGAAATCGATAATCGACAGGATAAAAATCAACAATATTGAATTTAAAAACGGTCCAATTAGAAAAGTAAGTAAATTTGAGTATAAGTATTTATATAAATATGATATTAGGAGGATTGTTTATTTTTTATTATTAAATTTGTATTTATTAATAAAAACATACAATATATAGTTAATCGTAATAATATTGTTAAATATATAATTTTTATTTTTAAATATATGTTGTGAGTTAAGTTTTAAGACTATTGAAATATATTAATTTTTTTAATAATTAATTTTTAATTAATAATATAATTTTAATAATGAAATGCCATACATTTATTAAATATATAAAAGTTAAATGAAATAATTAATTTTTTTAGAATATTACATGAGATTAAAAATGTTTACACTGGAGTTTGATTTAATTATTAAATAAAAGTTAATTATTACACAATTAATATATATTAATAGACTTAAAAATTTATCTTGCAACACATATTAAAAGTAAAAAATTATATATATATATATATATATATATATATAATATCGGTACGATATGATTAACTATAAACAATATATTTTATTAATAAATATAAATTTAATAATAAGAAATAATCTCATATTTATATAAATATTTATGCTCAAATTTATTTAATTTTCTAATTGGATTATTTTAAAATATCTTTTGTGAATTATGGAAAATAATTACAAACAGTAAATTTTTTTAATAATAATACTTAAAAGATAATTTTTAAATTGTATAGTTAAATTTAAATTATTCTCCAATATTTTATCTAAAATACATATTGAAGATATAAATTAAAAAATATATTATGTTAATATACATTAATATTTAATTTTATTATTTTCATATATATTTTATAAATTAATTTTTTATTATGTATAAATTATTTAAATAAAATAGTTAATAAATTTTTTGTGATTAACTATGATGACAATACAAAAAAAGAAAGAAATTAATTATGCATATCATTGTTTATCAGTTATTTTAATATCAATTGCAAGATCATTTAATGACCCAAAACTTTGATGTAGAGGTTATAGAGAGAGTATGTGGGAGAGAATCTAAACTCCTTTTTGACATATTTCTCCTAACACATTTTTTATTAATTGAAATTTATTGAAAATTATAAAATTAAGAGAAATGATCATTTAATGATAAATAAGACCCACATAATTTGTTATTTATTGAAAATTAGGAAAGTAGTGTGGGAGAGCATCCAAATTCTTCTTTGACATACTCCTCCTAACACACTTCTTATTATTAGTTGAAATTGATTGAAAACTACAAAAGTAGGAGAAATGATTATTTAATGACAAATAAGACCTACATAATTGTTGTTTAAGACAAATTTCAACGTCAACAAAGTTGTAGAGTGTGTTAGAAAAAAGATATTAAAAAGTGTATTACTAGCATTTTTAACTTACTATAAATAAAAATTTGTGATTAAATATCGATATAAAATTCTTTCAATGTATATTAATTAAATTTTCTTTTATTTATTTATATTTATATATAGAGAGAGAATGTCGGAGAGTAAATGACAACATTTTATTCTAGATAGATGACTTTGATATCCGTGATAATCCAAATGAAGTGGAGGTAACGAAGCCTATGCTTATCTATAGCTTTAGGCTTTATGGGTGGTCCAAAAGCATACACTTTTTATTTCTGAATGGAGTATATCAATCCAGGAAACAGTTATACGTGGCGGTGAGTCGATGCCTTCAACAATTGCAACAAGTAAAATATGCTTTCATTACTGTGTCTATTAAGGTATATTCTAATTTACAAGTTCAGGTTTGTATTTTAAGTATGTGTCTCAATTTCTTTATATGTTGGTAAGTAAAGTTTTATATTCTAAGGAAATTAATTAGAATAAATCATAAGTTTACGGGGTGCTTGATATCAATTTTTTAAAACCGTTATTAGTTTTTAAAAATTTAAAAATAAATAGAACTTGTTTCATAGTTAAAAATTAAAAAAGTTGTTCTATTTTGACAACACCTTGCCACCTCACGCATTTAACACACTATGGAATATATATAATATATATATATATATATATATATATATATATATTATACTGGATAAAAGTAATATGTGTATATTATACTGGTATATAGACAATGGCTGTTCATGACACATGGCAGGAAATGATTCTATGTTCCTAAGCCTCAAACTTAAGAAGGGAGGAACAATAACATTTGGAGGAAATCAGAAAGGAAGAATCATGAGAATAGGAACAGTAGGTATGCACCCACGCACATCAATTAAAAATGTTTTATTAATAGATGGTCCCAAACATAATCCTTTGAGCATAAGTCAATTGCCTGACTGTGAATATAATGTTGCTTATAACAGAGACCAATGTATAGTTAAAGATAACAACCCTGTAAGTTTTACTTACAAAAGACAAGGTAACTTGTATAAAATAGATTTATGTGCATTATCTATTCAAAAGTTCACTTGTCTTATGTCCATTAAGGATGATCATTGGGTATGGCATAGAAAATGTGGTCATGCAAGTTTAAGGTTAGTCTCAAAGCTACAAAAGTTTGATATTGTAAAAGGGTTACTATGTGTCACATTCAAAGATAATATTCTGTATGAGGCATGTCGAAAAGGCAAATAAACAAAAGAATCTTTTAAAAGAAAATTTGTATTTCAACTCAAAGACCTCTTAAACTACTTCATATAGATTTATATGGTCGTACAAGAACCTCGTCTATAGCTGGTAAAAGATATGGTTTAGTCATTGTTTAGATTATACTAGATGGACATAGGTAAGATTCTTAAGCCATAAGGATGAGTCTTTTAAGGTCTTTCCTAAATTCTGCAAGAAGGTTCAAAAGGAAAAAAGGCTTATTTATTGTTTCAATTTGAAGTGACCACCATGGAAGAGAATCTGAGAATGAGCTTTCAATTTTTTTTTAAACATGGTAACTTACATGATTTTTCAACTCCAAGAACACCCCAATAGAATGATGTTGTGGAGAGGAAAAATGAATCTCTTCAAGAGATGTCAAGAACCATAGTTAAGGCAAATTCTACCTCAAAACACTTAATGGCTGAAGCAATAAATACAACTTGTTATTTACAAAATAGAATTTACATAAGATCTTTTCTCTGAAATGTTGATTATATATAAACCCAGATTGAGAAGGCTATAAACATTGTTACTTAGTTAATACTATTATACAACAATAGTGTACATGCAAATCATCTAATAGTAGTATGCTGGAACATTATCACAACTTGGGCAATGTGCATAGATATTTGTTTAGTCCGTGTGAATAGAAACAACTTCAATACCCTTAGGTTGTGTTCGAAGACCATTCAATATTGAATTAGTTGAGCTAGTACTCAGGTTTTCAATTTAATTGGGATTGGCTCTGATTCAATGTATGTTATTATCAAATTACTTCTTGTGCTATCAATTATGTAACATATTTCTATTTGATACCTATTTTTCTATTTAACTAGCTGAATCGATTCTGAAAATTGTAATTGTTGGTTCAGGAAGGAATCTAGAAGGGGTTGAATAGATTCCAAAACGTTTTCACAAAATTTTCTCTTTTCAAAATAACAAGGTTTTAAAAAATTCACCCCTTTTTTAACATTTCAAAATCTATCTGAGTTAAAAAAACAATTTTAAATTTAACACTTTGAGTATGCATAAGGAATCAAACTCTTTTTTAGATTTCAAAAACCAAGTTTGACTTAACTCAATTCCAACTACAAAGATTTCACAATTCAATATTTGATCCTTTTTCAAATTGATTCACAAGATTCAATATTAACAATCTATTTAATAATTTTTTATTAAATATTTACACATATACAATTTAATTTTCAATTTCAACTTTTCAATCATTCAAGATATTAAGAATTTTTCCAACCGTAAACATACAATTTTCAATTCAATCTATTGTACAATGATAGAGAGGAATAGAGAAATTGCACAGTTATTTTATACTGGTTCAGTCAAAAGACCTACATCTAATTTCAGACTTAGTCTTCCACTAAACTGATTTTCACTAAAAATCAATCTACATGCAATCACATATTCATATTTTTTACTTGGAAAATACCAAACAATACATACAACAAAAATTTGAGACTAACTCTTGCATCCCACAAAAGTTTGCTACACCCGTGACACTCCGTCACTCACAAACGTCTCACCCTTACAATACCCCGTTGCAAGATATCCTATAATCCTAAGAACCCCTCTCAAGATTACAGATTCAATTTCCTAAAATCACAAAGAAATCGTAAATAATGATATCAACTAAAAAGTGAAGATTTACCCAATATCAAAAACTTCCATCAATCACAAATCTTAAATCTCCATTCTCAAGTTTCTGGGTATTCTCTTGAATCTTTAAGGGTTTTTCAAAGATAATGCATAAGGTTTTCCCAAGAACATGTTTCCCTTTTCAAAAACTTGTTAAAAATGAGTTAGAAAAAGTTTTTTATATGTTACACAGACCTTGGTAATCGATTATAGAGTCAATTACTTGGTTTATGACTTAAAACAAACTCAGTACAAGAAATTTTCTCTATGCTAATTGATTATCTCTGCAAGTAATTGATTATTCTAGAGAGGTTGCATTTGATATTCTAAGTTCATGTGTAGGGTAATTGATTAACTCACGACAAACTTAGACTTTGTGACTTTCTTGCTTGTTCTAGCTTAGATAATCTATTACCAACTTAAGTAATCAATTACCCTTATGGAAAATCAACTATTAACTTAGTAAATTTATTCCCTTTGCCTTCCAAACAATAGTTAGCCATAATTCAAGATTCACTCATGAAAAAAAATAGAGATATACATGTTTAGACTATATATTCACATCCACAAGCCTATCTACAACATACAATACAAGTACCACACCTATGAACGTGTTTGGTACCACAAAATGATCAAGAGACCTATGACCTACATTCTATAAAACCAAAATCATGAGACTTGAGATACTTCACCAATGTAGCCATGCCATCTCAACAATCTCTCCCTTTTTGGTTTTGATGTAGCCAAAATACTTTTAGCACTTCTTGATCACTTCTAGTCGTGAGGCACAAAGATATGAGTAGTTCACTTATCCTACATATGATAAAATAGTATAGCACTAGACAAATAGCACATTATATACTAATTTCATTACATAAGTTCTTCTCCCCCTTTTGGCACTTCAAATAAAAAAAGGTTTGAAGAGATAAGAACCATGTAATAGAGTTACTTTCTCTACAAAAAAATAGTTTAAAGACAACTTTAAAGTAGTAGATAGCTATTCGTAAAAGTTGCAGAATTTTAACAAAGAAAGCTAAACTTCAGCATTAAAAAGCCTACATATATCAGTAGAATTTTCTGCATAAAACAGTTTTATGTCAGCAAAATTTCTGTGATTTATAAGCCACAAAAAGCTGCAAAAATTTTCTGCATAATACAACACACAATTTGTGCAGAATTTAACTTAAATTCACCCATTTCTATTGCATAATTTTGCAGAATTCAACTTTAGATACCGCAACAAAAGATTTGTTGATGTACTATCTTCTGTTTCTATAAAAACAAGGAACATGTCAATTCATAAACTAACATAAAAGTGCAGAATTTTCAGTGACTTTCACACAAATTCAAATGTTCATTGATTGATCATTGATTGACATTACATTTTCTTTTTAATCAATCATGGTAACATGTACAAAGGTTCATCAAACAACTAAAATCACGCTTAACTTTTATGCTTCTAATGAATGAAAAATGATGAAATGCAGCCAATTTCAAGCAATTATGCAATGTTTAGGCTAAAACTTAATGAAATTTTATAGCTCATGTTCATTTACTATACCAGGTTCTCTTCTGAGTTTGTAGAATCTTTCCCTTGGTAGAGGTTTGGTGAATATATCAGCCAATTGAAACTCTATATCAACAAATTGAACTTCATAATCTCATTTTTCAACATGATCTCTCAGAAAGTGATGATGAATTTCTATATGCTTTGTCCTTAAGTGAAGAATTGGATTCTTTGTCAAGTTGATTGCACTTGTGTTATAACACTTGATAAGTATCTTATTGACCTTGATTCTGAAGTCTTCAAGTTACCATTTGAGCCATAGTGATTAAGCACCACAGCTTCCTGCTACTATATACTCAGCTTCAGCTGTTGAAAGAGCAACACATGCTTGCTTCTTGCTAGTCCAAGAGACAAGGCTATTGTCAAAGAGGTGACATGTTCCACTAGTGTTTTTTCTGTCTAATTTGCACCCTGAAAAACGTGAGTCAGAAAAGCCAATTAAAGAGGGACTTGTACCTTTAGGATACCACAATCCTACATCAAGTGTTCCTTTAAGGTACTTTATGATCATCTTCATTGCATTCATGTGTGACTCCTTTGGTGTAGATTGGTACCTAACACATAAGCACACACTAAACATAATGTCAGGACAACTTGCAGTCAAATATAACAAATAACTAATCATTCCCCTATATTTTGATTCACCAACTGATTTTCCTTTTAAATCTACATCTAGGTAACAGTTAGCTCCCATTGGAATGTTAGATACTTTATTATCCTTCATGCCAAACTTCTTGAGTAACTCCTTAGTGTATTTAGTTTGATGCAAGCAAAATACCTTTGTCCAATTGCTTAACCTACAATCCTAGGAAAAAGTCCAGTTCCCCATCATTGACAAGTCAAACTCCCACTGCATTTTGGAAATAAATGTCTCACAAAGGGAGGTGTTAATCGAACCAAAATGATATCATCAATATACACTTGAACTAATAAAATGTCACTCATGAAAAATAAGGTTTTGCCTATCTTTCATCTTTCAAAATTCTGAGGCAAGAGGAACTTACTCATTTTTTCGTACCACTGTTTAGGAGCCTACTTGAATCCATACAAGGTCTTCTTTAGCTTATAGACATGGAGAAGAAACCTGTGATCTGCAAAACTGGGAGGTTGAGAAACAAACACTTCTTCATCCAGGAAACTATTTAAAAAGGCATTCTTTGCATCCATCTGATATAGCTTAAAATCAAACATGCATGCAAAATCAAGAAGGAGCCTTATGACTTCTAACCTAGCTACAGGAGCATAAGTTTCACTAAAGTCTATTCCTTTTTTTTATTGTAACCCTTAGTTATAAGTCTTGCCTTATTTCTAGTTATGGTTTTGGTTTCATCTAATTTTTTTCTAAATACCCACTTAGTTCCTATAACATTCATTTTACTCTTATGTGGCACTTATTCCCAGACATTATTTTTCTTAAATTGGTTTAATTCATCATGCATAGTGATGCATTCCTCTCTACAAAAGGGCTTATCACTAGGTCAATGGCTAGGAGGATAGAGGAGGACTTAGTTAGGGATGAAAGAGGATGGTCTCACCTTCTATTGAGCATTGAGATCAAGCACCATTAGTCTTCATTTATAGTTATTTGGATTTGTAATTTTTCTTTAAGTGGAGTAGCATTTTCCCCTTTGTCTTGGTCGAGTATTTTGCCCTTGTTTTTGTCCTTTTTGCCTTAGGGGGTGTGTCTAGCTCTTTATGTGGAGTGTAGTAGCTAAGTGGGCCTTATAAAGGGGTTTGTTGAGTGGTTTTGATAACTACACCCTTTTTTTCTAATTAGACTCAATTAGTTAGCACATAAAGCATGAGGGAGACAAGGTGGGTTCCCTTTCTCCCCCTTAGGCATCGAATTCAAATAGGAGCCTACATGGCATCCTATTTTAGTTAGATCTTAAATCCATAATTTTAGGGTGACGTGCTATTAAATTTGAATTTTGGTTTCCCTCCTTGCATACACCCTCACCATTCCCCCATCCTATAAATAAGGCTCTTCGCTCCTCTTGTAAGGTTACACTTGAATTTTAGAGAATTAAGTTTACTTTCTAATTTAAGTGTCTTTTCTTCTCTTGATCTTGAGAGAATTCCTAGAAGCTTTTATGAAGAGATCCTTCTTTTGTGGCAAGCACCACTCCTTTTGGATCATCTTTCTCAAGTGGAGCCATTCACTTTTCCTCTTCTTCCTCTTCACCAAACCACTTCACCAAGGTCACCTCATGAAAATCATCTTGGAGAGTAATCCAAAGGAGGAATGCATCACATAGCTAACAATTAGAATTCATTATTCAAAGCATCATCAATGTGACAAAAAAATTTCATATGCTCACAAAACAAGTTTAATGAGTGTTTAGTAGAAACTCCCTTTTCGATGTCACCAAGAATGTTGTCCAAGGAGAGATCCCTGGGTGTAATTCATTCTTTTGGTAGAGGTTGAGCTTCCTTTGAGACTTCAGTAGGTTCAATGTTAATGTTTTTCCTCAAGATTTTCACTAGGAACATTTGTTGTACCTATCATCATCATCACATAGAGAAACTCCCTTTTTCTGGTTCATCAAAGACAACATGAACAGATTCTTGAACACAAAATGATTTCTTGTTAAATACTCTATATGTTTTGCTACATGCATAATACCTTAAAAACACAACTCCCTTTGCTTTAGCATCAAACTTGCCAGTAATTTCTTTATTATTTTAAACAAAATATTTACATCCAAAAACTCTAAGGTGAGAAATATTTTGTTTCTATGTTTGAACAATTCATATGGGGTTAATTTCAAAAATGGACGAATTAGAATTCTATTGAGAACATAACATGCAATGCTCACAACATCAGCCCAAAAATACTTAGGTAAAGAGTTTTCATTGAGCATTGTCCTAGCTAACTAGATAAGTGATCTATTTTTCCTTTCTACAACTCTATTTTGTTGAGGTATTCTAGAAGTAGAAAAATTGTGATCAATACCATGTTCTTCACAGAAATTTTCAAATTCTTAATTTTTAAATTCTCTGCCATTATCACTTCTCAAAGATTTAATTTTCAAATCTTTCTCATTTTGGATTCTTTTGGCAATTTTGATAAAAACACAAAATGCATTGTTTTTAACGGGTAAAAATGTTATCTATGTAAATTGAGAATAATCATCAATGATTACCAAAACATACAAGTTTCCACTTAAGCTTACAGATCTAGAAGGACCAAATAAATCCATATGCAAAAGTTCAATAAGTCTAAAGGTAGAAACCAAATTAACAGATTTGAAAGAAGCTCAAGATTGTTTTCCCTTTTGACATGCATCTCAAATGCCATCCTTTGAGAACTTTAGATTAGGTAGACCTATAACAAAATTTCTAGATGTGAGTCTATTTAATTGTCCTAGATGAATGTGTGCAATGCATCAATGCCAAAGTGATGATAGGTCATCTCCAGATGTAGGTATTAAAAAAATTCTCTCCATGTTATAGGAAAAAGGGTTGTGAAATCCAAGTTGCACTCCCCTTGATCTTTCTTCTTGAAGTTCTAAGTCACCAAGAAGATGATTGGTGGAAGGGAAGAAGGTAAAGGTGGTGACGCCACTCCAAGAAGGAGATAAGCGAAAAATAATTGAAGTTTGCCACAAGGGAAGAAACCTTTGATAAAACCCAACTAGGAAAAGCTATCTCTAGAGTGAGAAATATCAAGACATTTTACTATGAATAATGCTAAAAAAGAGACTATTTTCATTCAATTCAAGTGTCCCCTACAATGAGAAATGAGGGGGTATTTATAGGTGGGGAGAGGGAGTGGCGTGGTTATGATTAGGAAAGGAAAAATAAGGTTAATCCTCCCTAATCATGACCGTCCAAAACAAACTAAAAGTATCATAGGATAAGCTCCCTAATTAGCACCTAGATGAGTAGAGATGAGGAACATGTAGGGCCTTGTGTTGGTCACATTTGGTGTGCTACAAAGAAGGGTGTAAAAACAAGTTAGGGGTGTGGAAATGACCCACACACCCAAACATGGTTGCACCTCTTTCTTCACACACTCCACAAAATAACTAAAGGCACCTCATGCTCTTATAAGAGAGATGGCCAAAATACAATACCTTAATGGAAAAACTAGCTTACGCTGCCTATGTCCTAAAATTACTAAAAATATGTACAAGCAAAAATAAACCAACATTATGACCTAATATCTTCAATAACTTCCATCCTTGTCATGACTTCCTTTAACCTCCTAGCCAAGGTTCATGCTAGGTAGGATTGCATCATCTCCTCCCCTTAAAGAAGATTTGACCTTAAATCTAGAGGTTTTTCTTCCTCTTTTTCCAAACTTGCAAACAAATACGTAAAGCAATAAGTAGATGCAGGTAGATGATTTTGGAAGGAGTAAGAGGTCTATGATGAGACCTCTTACGATTGGGGTAGTGGAGGTTGGCACTAAGATTTGAAAAAGTTTTACTGTGCATGTGCCTCCACACAACAACTCCCCATCTACTCTTAATGGAGTAACTGATAGTCTCAAATGGTTAGAAATGGGTGGTGAGACTAGTCTTGGTGCATTAGAGCACTTATCCAAGAAGGTTAGGTAAGCCTTATCTTTTTGTTCACCTCAAGAAAGAGTGATGAACCTAGGGGTGGACCATTGTTGCATGACTCTTAGAATTAATCTTGAGATTGGCTATGGGTTTTCAAAGGGTGGTGTTCAATCTTATGATCAACTTTGTTAGCCTCATCATCAAGTAGAACTTGAGGTTATGGTTCACTGTGCTCAAAGGATGTTGGCACAACCTTAACTTCCACTTGCTCAAAGAAGAATTGTCTTTAATAAGATCTTTCTTGGAATCCAAGGGGCAATATTATTGAAGATCAATTTCCTCCTCAACTTCATCCAAGTCTTGAACTTGAGACTCTTGTTTAAGCTCAATGGGTAATGGCTCAAGTTCAATACTTGGTGAAGTGCTCAATGGTGCCTCAAGGAATTGAAGGTAGAGAGGTTGTTCAAGTAGGGGGCTTCTTTTCAAGTCCACCTTAGTTGCAAAATGACTCTCCTTTTGCACAACCTTCTTGGAAGAGACATTTCCTTCCATCCCTCCAACTTGCAATGCATACTTGTTTTTTCTTCTTTTTTTTTTTTGTTTTTCTTTTCCTCATCCCTCTTCTTTTTCAAGAGAAGTTGATCTTCCACCATTTGAGAAGGTGAAAGAGGATGCAACTTGATTTTCTTTTCCAAGTGGGTGAGGAAAATCTCATTAGAGTGGCCATCATGAATTGCCTTCTTATCATATTCCCATGACCTCCCTAACAAGATATGAGTCACCTTCATTGGTATTACATCACAAAGAATTTCATCATTATATGTTCCAATGGAGAAAGACACCTTTACTTGTTGATTGACTATCAATTCCTTATTCACATTCAACCATTGAGGCTTGTAAGGCTTAGGGTGAGGAATTGGAATCAAGGCTAACTTTTCTACCAATCTTGTGCTACAATAATTGCAACACGAGTCACTATCTATAATGAGAGAACATATTTTGTCAAAAACTTTACATCTTGTATGAAAGATGTTATCTATTTGAGAAGGGACAAGATCACAAGGTTGGCTTCCAAGAAGCTTTCTCACCATCAACAAATCCTCATCACAAGGATAAGAATCCTCAATATAATACATGTTACCCCTTCTTCCTTACTCTCATTAAAGAGGAAGATGATTCACTTTTAATGTCTAGATCCCCATGATCATGGTCTTTTTGGTGGGGCATTGGTGGTCTCTCCTAAGACATATAAAGAATGTTACTAGTCTTAGATGAAGAGCTAGTAGGGGTTTTCTTTAGGATGCAAAGGATTAGTCTTTTCATGCATACTTGTGGTGGGTTCTTCTTTGGGGTGGTCTTTGGAAGAGTTCTCCTTGATTTGGTCCCTATTTGCATAAGAGTGGGAAGAATGATAAGATTAGTCCTTCTTTGGAGAAGTCATTTTCTTCAATTGTTGCCCCACTTTAATGCAATTTTGAACCAAATCATCTAAATCTATATATGGAAAGAGTTCAACTTTATCTCTAATATCGATACTCAAGTTACTTAGAAATCTAGCAAGGGTCGACCTAGGCTCTTCATTAATCTCGCCTTCATCATGAAAAACTCCATGTTTTGTCTACATTCTTCAACACCCAAATTGTGTTGTTTTAACCTTTGAAACTTATCAAGGAGTTCCCTTTCATAATTAGAGGGGATGTGCCTTCGTCTCACAGCCCCCTTTAGACAGTTCCAATAAGAAATTGAAGGGTTATGATAGTGACACCTCTCATTAACTAGAGCGGCCCACTAATACATAGCATACCCTTGGAAGCTAAGGATTGCTGATGACACTTTTCTCTCTTCACTCACTTGAAAACAAGTGAAAAGTTGTTCTACCTTCATCTTCCAATCAAGGTAAGCTTCCACATTATCTTTTCCAAGGGAAAAATAGGAGATCAAGTGAGCTCTATCATTGGCATGTCTTCCTCTAATCCTGTTAGCCAAGGTCCGTGCTAGTTGGGATTACATAAAAAGGTTTGGTGTAGGTATTAAATAACATTTTAGCTTCTAAAAAACTAACATTATAACTAATAAACAATCTATATAGGTTTTAAAGTAATACTTAATAATTAAAAATGACAACCTTATGTTGGATTTGTTTGTTTAAACCTTTTTAATAAATGTATTTTTTTAAATGTTTACTCTTTTGTATTTGTTCTTTTACTATAAAAAAATAGAGAAGAAATAATAGGGATCCTATATTGAAACCACATTTATTTTAATTCAAATATATTTCTCTTATATTTTCATTTTCGCTATATTATGTTAAAATAGATAACCGAATCAAGAGCAGATGAGTTGATTCTTTTAAAAAAAATATTAGAGTTTATAAAATCTTTCCTTTAACTAATATTGTTTCAATTAATCACTTAATTCTTGAAATACTTTTACAAATAACGGTTAAAGATTCATATTGAAAATTTCTTAGCGACAGATATTAAGAACAATTAGTCTTACGCACCGTTAGGTCTATTAATAAGAATTACAAAACCAAATTAAACCTTTAATTTGAATCTTAAAAACATAAAAAGGTGAGATCAAGAGGAGAGAAATGTTTATATATATATATATATATATATATATATATATATATATATATATATATATATTAAATAGTGTGTAAATATCAACAAAATAAAAATAAGTAAATAACTCATAGCCCAAAAAATTTTCTTGGTTCAATCCACAACAATAACTCACTCGTTTAAATGTAAGTTTCTCTCGCTCACTCAAAATGAGATTACCCCAATGGCTTTGTACTCACATTCTCTAAACTCACAAGTCAGCATAACAGAGTAGCATTGCGTCTCCACTGATCCATCTATTGCACTACTGTCACTAAACCTTTGTGTCTTCATGCTCATCTCCAAAGCTCCGATGACCACTACATCGCTGGCAACCACCTATACAATTTCGGTGAAGTACTAAAGTGAAGACTACTAGTTATTAGTTTTACTATTTTTAACCTTTTAGGATTCACTTTTCATATTTTATAGTCTACTTAATGTACTTTTATGTTATTTTACTGTCGAAAATATTTATACTAAAAACTAATGGTTGAAATCATTAAAACTAAAAGGAAGTTGAATTGGTTTTATACTACGGGTACCCCCGAAGGGCCAAACCTACCTCCTGGTTTGGGCATCTGGATAGTACGACCAAGAACCACACTAGCATGTTTGGTCTGGCTCAAGTAAGGTTGTAACCTTAACCCCTGGTGAAAAGTCTATATTGCCCTTCTTTTGTAAATCAAAACCCTAATGACCTGCCCAAACCCAAAAAGATAAGTACTATAAATAGGGACAACCATACAAGTTTGACCAACTGATTACTTTACTACTTTTTCCTGCTAACGCACTGGACTTTTGGAGATCTAATCAACCACCCTCTGATGTGCAGGAAAATGTTTATAATTTTTTATTTCTTTCTTTTCAAGAAATAGTTTCTTTTTCTTATTGAATCAATGTGAGAATTGGTAGAGTAGAGAATGTGTAGAAATTAATCTCTTTAACACAAACAACAATATGCAGATTCAATTACAAATTGAAAGTTAATTCAACCAATGGAAGTGATTCAAAACAGTGTAAAGAGATGGAGAAAGCGGAAAAAAGAAATTTGCAAGATATTTATGCTAGTTTACCTAAACCTAGGGCTACATCCAGTTTCAATCCACAAGACAATCCGCCTTAGAATTGATTCCACTAGAATCAATAGCGCTTACAACCAAACTCAAATGCACATGCAAATCAACGTGCATGTTTTTTCTTGAAAACCAATGAAGAATGAATCCTACATTCAAAAACCTATCACATGTAGTGTTACCTTTAAGAAATCTACTTAGACAATATATTATAAACACAATATTGGTTAAAGCTTAGGTTAAGAACAATATCACTTGAGTTCTTGAGTATAAAAAGATGAAAATCAACTTCAGAATTTTGATCTTTGTATAAGCAACAAACCAAGAATTTGGTTCTTATTTAAAACTTGTTTAGAGCATGGGTGGTAAAGAATAATGAGCTTGCAACTTTGCTTAGATCAAAGAATTTCAAAGTAATCAATCTCTCAAAAGTTATTTTGAAGTTTTTCCGTGCAAGCTTTTATACCATATGTTGTATTTGTTGTTTAATCGATTAATTAAGTGGGTAATCGATTAAATTGTTTTTTAACATGACTAAACACTTCAACATCAATTTAATTAATTATCTCAAGTACTTAATTGATTAGATTGGTCTTGAGACCTGTTTTAGCCGCTAAAACACAATTTAATTGATGATCTTAAGTGGATAATCGCTTAATCAACTAAGAATCAATTAAATCAAGGCATTTAATTGATTAAAACAGCAAGTGTGTTTTTTCGATCAATCAAATGATTTCTTAATCAATTACTTACATGATGGTGAGATCAAAATAGATTTTAAAACACATTTTAAAAGTAGATCTTATTCATGATAAGTCATAGCTAATTCAAGACGATCAGTTTATAATATGGGTCAAAATCACGACATAGAGCAATAATAGTCTAGCCTAGATGGATGCATGAATAACAAGTGATCAAGCACAAAACATTTTAACACATATCTTAGGCTTGCTGGGTCGTCATCATAACCATTATATTTTTCAATCTCACAAGATCACTCAAATTACATATAATAGATATATGATGTGATAAGATTAACATAGGACTAGATCGGATTGATCCACATGTTATAAAGAAAATTTTTTAGATCTATTTTATTTTTTATAAAATATAGAAAATAAAATAATAAATATAAAAATTTGTAAATAAAATATTAAAATATATAATTTATTTTAAATAAAATAAAAGGAAAATTACATATATAAAAATTGTTAATATGAATCAAATTGTTAATATGAATAGCTATTACCTTCGAGAATGTAACCCAGCATGGGCTGTAACGCCCGTTATCACAATCCCGTCCCCTTGCACTCCGAGAAAATGTTCTCCAACTACGCTTCTATCAAGCCATTACCTTCCCCATTATTCCTCAATAGTTCGTGGTTTCGCCTCACGCGCCCATCTCCTTTTCCTTTTGCCCGCAGGCAGATAAATCCACCCTCACTCCGATCTGTTTCGCCGGTGAGTTCCAGCGCCTCTGCTCCACTCTTCGATCTCAAAGGGGGCAAAGGGTACTTTTTAATTTTTGTTCTTAAATAGTGATTAATTTATTCAATCTCATATTGCATATGATATTCCTCCTACAACCTTACACTTGTTTGTGATATGACAGAATGAGTGGGTTCCATGATGTGGAACTGAAAGTGCGGGATTATGAGTTGGATCAGTACGGTGTGGTCAACAATGCAGTTTATGCAAGTTATTGCCAGCACGGTGAGACCTCATGAGCTGGTACTTATGGATTTTCAGCAGTGTGAACTTTTTACTGTTGTTTGAATCAATGCTTTCTTTTTACTGGTAATGTCATATAAAATCTTTCGCTTTCTATGTGTATATTTCTTCTGTAAAGGATGTATAATGTGGAAGTAAATGTTAATTTTGAAATGTTTACAACTCCAAATGAGCACTAAGTTTTGGCATGGTATGTTGTGGAAAACAGAGATGTGATAAGTTGATGATTTTACAGTAATTGTCTGCTTTTACTGCATTCTTTGAGAGCTTAGCCCTCTTGCTTAGGCTACAAAATTATATTTTGATTTATGTTCTTTACAAGTTACAACTTCAACTTAAAGGTGAAACAACAAAATCAGACTAGCGCAGGCATATGATGAAAATTTTAGGGTTAACTAAGTTTTTAGTATTTAAACTTTTTTAAAATTTGGCTTTTAGTCCTAAAAATTTAATTTGACTGGTCAAGATCCTTAACCTTTTTCAAAATATTGATTTTAGTCCATGAAATCTCATTAATTAAGGGACTAAATATTGACTTTTTTAAAAGTTTAGGGACTAAAACCAATTTTTTTTTAAAGGTTTAGGGACTTTAACCAATCAAAATTATGTTGGGTACTAAAAACCGAATTTTTTAAAAAAGTTTAGTGACCTTGACCAGTCAAACTAAAGTTTAGGGGCTATAACCAAATTTTTAAAGAAGTTGCGGGACTAGAAACATAGTTAACCCAAAACTTCATAATCTTTCTTTTCTTATGAAACAAATGTATTGGATGTTATAGCGCTAGTATGTAGGAATTTCATTGAAAATTTCTGAACTTGGATGCAAAACGAAATAAACGAGCATGGACCAGAGGAATCAGAAGTTCAGAACATACATTCTTAAATTAATAGGGAAGTCTCCTGATAAAACCATTAGAAATTTTCTGTTTGAATAAGTTTCTGGTTTACTGGTAAACTCCTATTCTTTAGGAATATTTTATTGTATTTATTTTTTATCATTTTGTTGTTAGTTGCTGTTACCACTAGCCTTGGTTTTAGGTATGTGGGTTGCTTTTAGTTATTATGCAATTGTGTACTGAATGGCTGTTTAAGCTAAAGATGTTAATAAAGTGTCATTCAAATCAAAATTCCCAACGCAGAAATCAATCATACTTTATGAGAAATGAACCTTAATACTAACATATGTGTGAACATTTGTTAGCGTCTACTCTCTATATCTTTGTATATGAAAATATAGATAGACAATTGAGAAGGAGAAAGAACAATTCATAAAATATAGTGTTAGTATCCTTAAAATATACTTGATCAGAATGGATAAAATGGACAAAAACAGAGAATCTGGCATGTGTGTTCAGCATTACTAACTCCAGATAGTGATTCTTTGGATATTTCTTGGAATACAAAGAATGAAAGTGGGAGTAAAAAATACAGAATAGAAATTAATCATTCCAAGCATGTTGGTGGACATAGATTTTCTTGGAATTTCCCTATCCAAGTATTTATTGGGAAGAAATAACCTGTAGAGTCTGACTAAAGGAGTTATTGCCAATGCAAGGCTATTTGTAGTATGGAACTGACTGATGTCTACATGACAATCCTTTTCGTTGTACAAAAACTTCACTGCCTTCTTCACTTTGTACATGTTTAACAAAAAAAAAAACTACTTTAGGATGTTTCAGGGTCACATTAAAGCTTTTCTATTGAAATTTATATGCAATATAATGGTTCACCACACTTGTAAGTTTTATTTGTTATAATGGTTCAACACATTTAAAATATAATTTTTCTTATCTTGTATATCGATGGAAATGTTTCCCCCCTTTTCTTGATGTCTGTTTTGGTATATTTGAGACTGTATAATAGTTATAATTAGGGGATTGGTGCTTGACAGGATACCGAATTGAATGCATTGAGCTGAATGATCTGCGATATTTTTAAACTATGGTTGTACGTTTGTGGCAATTAAAAGTCATACTTCCTATTTTAGATAAACTTACCTTTTGCCATACTTTCTATTCATAAGGTCGTCATGAACTCTTGGCAAGCATTGGTATTAATTGTGATGCTGTGGCTCGCAGTGGTGATGCATTGGCATTGTCAGAATTGTCACTCAAATTTCTTGCACCTCTAAGAGTAAGCCTCTCCAATCTTGCTTGTCATGTTCTTTTGTTAAGATATGTAACCTTCTAATAACCTCCTAATACATTTTAGTACACTTAAAAAAGGATACCATGTTTGTTATAAATTAGTTCTGTTTGTCAATGTGTGTTCTCATTTTAAGAACATGCAACCAGAGTGGAGATAAATTTGTTGTACGGGTTATGATTTCTGGCACTTCAGCTGCTCGTTTATACTTTGATCACTTCATCTACAAGCTGCCAAACCAAGAGGTCTATATCCACCACTTACCGCTTATTCTTAGCCCATCTTTGAGAATCTTTATTAATATTTTGTGAATTGGCTGCAGCCTATTTTGGAAGCCAAGGCCACAGCAGTGTGGCTCGACAGAAACTATCGTCCTATACGAATTCCAGCAGAGATGAAGTCTAAATTTGTAAAGCTTATTCGAATTGAGGACTCTTAATTCAGTTACCAGTTAAGTATAGCTTATTGGTTAATAGAGCATTGACAAAGGTAATTATCTATATACTTCCCTTCATTTTAGCTGGTGAGTGAGGAAGGACATAACATGTCTCTGTAATGGATCCAGTAAATTATGTTCATCAATAGTTTTAAACTATACAAATATTAATTTCATGATGTCCACAAAGAACGAATATGTGTTCTCCCTCTTAATTTTTCTTGTTTTTCTTTTAGCCTTCTCTAGCCTAAGCGAGAGGGGAGGAAAGAATTACAGGCTTGAAGCATTTTTCCATGTCTCTGTATAGTTTCTTCTGGTGTTTAGGCAAAGTTTTCTCTGGGGAATTTATGCCAAATAGTAAGCATAATGTAAACTGAATTACTGAAGAATAAAAATGTTGTATAAGGAAATTTCTTAATCAAAGGAATGCTCAAGCAGAATGTGCTTTTTAGTTGCTAATAGCCCTTATTTTGGTGTATACCGATTGCATTTTTTAAATTTATACACTATTTTCCAAACATGTCTTTTTTTAACTTGTGTTCATCTTGATCAAACTTGTTCGGCGTGCACATTTTTTCTTAAAGGAAATACACTTCCTTTTAAAGTTGATTATGGTAGCTTATGAACGGAAGATCTCGAAAGGATGATGACAAATAAACTAAAAACAAAAGAGTCATCACTATATTAAGTAAAATATCGAAAAAAACCTTTTAAAAGAAATGGCTCACAAAAATCAGATTGAGTTTGGGATTCCATTATGCATAGGAAATGTATTAGCATCTTATGATGTTCATGATAAATAGTTAAATATGGTTTATCTTTAATTAAACGTGAAAAATTAAATAACTTTTTAAATATTTATTTTATCTCTTAAAACATAAAAATATTTTCTATTTATTTAGTGATTTTAACATTTTAACAAGAAGAATTTTATTATTGAGACAACTTTATTATTTATAAAATATTATTATTATTATTATTATTATTATTATTATTATTATTATTATTATTGTTGTTGTTGTTGTTGTATTTTAATTTTTTTAGTTAACTTTTTTTTTGTTAATGGGCTTAATAGGAGATTACTCATGTTCTTACACATCTTCTGGTATAATGGAAAATTAGAGTTTATATAATTTTTTGAATATTACACTTTTATTTTGTGAATTGAAATGTTTTTTTAATTATTTTGAAATATTTTTATGATGGTCAAATTACAAGTGAATATAAAGTAATCACTATAACTTTTCGTGATTTGATGTAAGTGCTAATTATAAATGCATCTCTGATAACAATTACTAAAGTATGGTAGTTTTTACGATGATTAACTCAAAAGTTAATCATAATTAAAGCTTCATTATGTTTTTATTTTTTATATATTAAAAAAATTACAATAACCATATCAAAAGTGCATCCAGAGTAAATATGATTAAGTTTCTATAATTTTTACAATAGTCAAATTAGAAGTGTATTCAAAGTTACTATTATTATACTTTTAATTTAAATAATTTGAATAACATAATAATAATAATTATAAAACTAAGATTTTTATGATAACCAAATTAAAAGTGCACCCAAAGGTATTATTAGTAAACTTTTATAGTTTTTATAATAGTTAAATTAAAGGTGCATGTAAAGTGACTAAGTGTTAACTATTATTATTATTATTATTATTACTATTATTATTATTATTATTATTATTATTATTATTATTATTATCATTATTATTATTATTATTATTATTACTATTACTATTACTATTACTATTACTATTACTATTACTATTATTATTATTATTATTATTATTATTATTATTATTATTATTATTATTTAATTGTAATTAGATTAACCATTTCATGTGTTTGTGGCATGCGTGATCTCATGATTAAAATTAATTAGCCATAAACTTATAATAGTGCCTAATGTGCACAAAATTACAAATTATTGTGATGTTATGGTACATAAAGCAAAAAATAAAATACAACAACAAAAACAACTATAACAATAAACAAGCATCTAGTATGTCTCATTATTGATAGATATTTTCGTTTAACACTTTCACAATTGTTATTCACACCTCTATAGGGTTAATATATTTCATAACTTTTATTCATACTTCACCTTCAACTCCTTTATTTTCTCCCTATTTCCTCTACTCGATACAAGTCCGTAAAACCTTCATCTATAATGACACAACCTCTTGTGACGTTTCAACTACCATTTATAATCTCCCTTATGTGGTACATGATAGGTACCTCTCAAATTGATTTTTTTCTTTACTTCATTTGGTATTATGGATCAACCGATACAAATTTGATTCTTTGTGGGACTTCTGGATAGTTAATTTGGAATTAACTTTCAACTTTAATCAATTGATTCAAAATTGAATATTGATGGTTTTTTCAAATCCGTTGATTCATAACACAAAAATATAAATTTTGGATCAATTGATCCGATAACATAATTAATAATCAATTCTGAATCAATTGATCTAGAATTTATATGTTTATGTGTTCCAAATCAATTGTTCAAGAATATAAGGGTATTTTGTGCTTCTTCTTTTTTTTTGTTTGGGGGTATGAATAATATGTGGGGTGCTAAAAAAATTGCCTTGTTAATAATGGACCGATGTAATCTATCTTAAAAATGTCAAGCCCAAATAATAAGCTCATTTTTTTCTTAAGCGAATGTACTAATTGAAGTAAGAGTAGACTCAAATAAGAACAAAAAGGTCCATGCACACCACGCATGAGATTGAGAGAAAGGAACATGAAGGTTAGGGATTTCTATGATAGTGGTTCCAAATGATGAATGTTTTGATTTATGCGTGATTGAAAACAGCATTGCTATAGCAACATGTGCAAAGAACGCGGAAAGGCTTGCATAACTCACACTATTTTGAAGGTTACGGCATAATGATAGGTTTTTTGCAAACAGAGATTCATGAGTAGTGTTGGTCCAAAGACTGTGAATTTGGTTTCATTAGTGACATTAACCAAGGTGTGGTGATTCGATTAAGGGCAATTAATGGTGGCATAGTGGGGTGTTTTGGGCGATGATGGGATTCTGGTTTGAGGGAGAATAGACGAGGGGTAAACAAGAAATGATGGTGAAGGAGGAGCCATTACCACCGTAAATTGTTTCTAGTAGATAGACACAATGGTAGTTTTCTAACTTTTTTCTATTCACTGTTCTCTAGATAGGTTTTGAACACAATTTGATCATGTAATACGATTACTTGCTTGTGCTAATCTTCATATTCACTATCAGTGAGATTCCTCTACTCCTAATTGTAAATTTAATTGGTGACTTTCTTCTTCTCTACTTAAAATTTTTCTCTCCATGATTGGTGTCCTCCTTGAGATTAGTTTCTTTTTTGTGATCAATTGTCCCTGTTACTGATTGATTCCTTCTCCTATTTATAAGTTTCACCTTCCTTCATGGTGAAGAAAGGATGATTGACAATTTCTTTGCAAAAGTAGACCGTTGGAGCCGTTTACAGGGACAAGTGGGAGCAGAGTAGGAAAGTGGAGTCGTCCTTGCAGGAACAAGTTGGAAGAACAGAATCAACATTCACTATTTCTTTTTTTTTAAGTTTATATTTATTTATTTATTCTACACTAGATTTTTTTGTGATATAGAAGAATTTTTTAAAATGGGTCAAAACCCGTTTATTTCTAATTTATGCACATTTACTTTTGATGCCCTCTACCATGTTAAATATACCCCTTTTCTAATCCAAATACTCATATGTGTGGTACATTTCTATTTATTTGCAAATTTCATTTTGAGTTAAGTACACACCCATTTTCCTTTAAAGGCCCAAAACATGTAATTTAATGATATACTATCTACACCCATCAAACTTACTAAATCAACCCGTTTAATGCTTTTTGACCATTAAACTTCATATATAGATTTTTGTTATATACACCATGAGTTTTGCTAAATACACCTTTTTTTAACATCACAATCCATTACATATCTTCATGTGGTGTACTTAGCAAAGAAATGAATGTAAATAACAAATTCCTATTTTCCTTTGTTTTTTCTTTTTTCCTTGAATTGTGCTAAAAATGTCTTATTTAAAGGCAGAAAGTGAAAATCCAAAAATGACAAGAAGGGACAAAATTGGGTATTTACAATGCATATGTAGCAAATTGATTGTATGGAAATCTAAGTAAATCATCATTTTGATCCTTGCAAATTATATTCAGTCGCACTTTTTTTAGACAAATTAATCCCAAATGACTATTTTATTGTGCAAGTTGGCCTCTAAATCACTCAGTAATTCAAACACCACAGTTTTTCAAAATTGAAAACCTTGAAGTGAACTTAAATTACACAAATAAAGATCATAAAAAAGAACTATAAATTCACATACATATGTATATTTTGAGAAATAATCAATACAAGTGTCACCTTTATAAACGTGTGTTTTGCACTGCAAATGAATTGAAGCACCTAGCCTAAACAACAAAACCAAAACCTTCACTTGATGAGAGACTTGAGGATTTGCTTAATTAACTTCCATGATAGCTTAATTCCAATAGTTTTGATATTTTGTGTATGTGTTTTGAGTGGTTGAATTTAGAGGCTTATCAAAAAATACATAGTCTATACGCTTGAAGAGTGAATGAGAGAGTTAATCATTTGAGGTGTTGTCATTTTTGGTCCATTGTTAGAATTTTGTTATTTAGTTGTTTGCTTCATTGTTAGATTGGATTCATGCTGCTTGATTATCTAGATTCTTGGTTTGATTGTATTTTTATCTTTTGTACCTTTTTGGAGTTCTTTGGATTGTGTTTTGAATTCTTCCATTCTCGTTTGATTTTGTTATCCTTTTTAATCTTTCTTTTTCATTTTAGTATTTATTTTAATTTTATATTTTGGTTATTCTCTTCTCTTTTCTTTCTCTGGTTTTGTTTTAGTTTTTCCAGAGAATTCAATAGTTCAAGTGTGGAGGAATTTGATAGAGCATTTTATTAAACACACTTTGATGTGATCTTTGATGATCACTTGCCCAAATGATCCTTTCTAAGGTCACTTGGAAGGAAAATGGATTTATGGAGAGGAAAGGAATGGGGTGAGGTGCCACAAATACTAGATTTGATAAGCCAAAGGGGAGAGACGACAAGGGAGGGGTCCCTTGATAACTCTTAGAAGCTCTCACAAAGGAGAAGGGGGACACACAAAGGTAAGAACCTCACAACCAATATGGTCTCTAGGATTAAATTCAAGTGTAAAAAATACAAATGAGAGGAGGAGCTCCTATTTATAGAGGTAGTTAACCTCTTGAACAAAATAACCTAAAAAAGAAGGGATAGGATTAAAAGGAGAGATCTAAGGGAGGAGGATTGAGAAACAATTCCCTCCTTAGATCATCAAACTTGAAGCCCAAGTTTCTCAAACCAAGGGTCAAGATTCCTTCTTATTAGCTTAAGGGGTTTATGTAGGAAAAGAGGGGTGTAGATATCAAGGTTATCCCTTATTTCCTTCATAAAGACCCAAAAAGTTAAATCCACCCTCTAAAATCCTAAGACACCTCCTAAAATAAAAGTGGACTAAATACATGTCTCAAATTAAATTCCTAATACTCCTCAAAATTAAAATAAAGGAAAATTACATTTTATTAACTAAAGTCTCTAGCCTAATATCTTCACTCTCCACAGGAGGTGAAGTCTTCCTTTGTCTACCAGGGTTAGGTCTTCTTCAATCCTTCTAGCAATGGCCCTAGTGATAGGTCCTTGGCTAGACGTGGTCACATCACACTTTATATCCTTTTTAGTCATTCTAGCTTTGTAATTGTTTTTATCCTCTAATTTAGTCAATTTTCATATTTGAGTCGTGTTTTGGTTTTTCACATTTATTTCCTTTTATTTTACAAGTTAGTAGACTTTCTTAGATTGAACTTTGCATTTGATTATTTATTTTTTCTATTTTTTAATTGTAATTTTAAGTTTTATATTCCAGTGGTCTTTGTTGGGTTTTCTTGTCTAATCTTGTCTTAGGCCAAAGCCTAGTTTAGAGAAAAATTTAGTGATAGATTTAGAGAAAGATTACAAATACTATCTAAAAACTAATTGTAACTTTCCCTCTCATAATTCATTTTTCAGATTTAGATTTCAGTTCTCTCTCTTTCTCTCTGCATTTTTTTTCTCTCTTCTTCTCTTCTTTCCTTTGCAAACTTCCATAGAGATCTCAATGGAAGGCTAAACTCTAATTTGATTTGGGGTTTATAATGCAATCATGTGGTAGAGTATGAATTCTGATTCTTGTTATTCATTTTTTGCATGTGAAGTTGTGATTTCATTCCTCTCTTTTCCTCTCCCTTTCATGCAAAATTTTGACTAGGTTTTGGTATGAATTGGTTTGATGATCAATTGAGAACCTATTTCAACCGATTAATTGAAATTGCTCAAGTTAGGTGATCAATTGAGACCCTATTTCGACTTATTAGATTTCTAAAACTTCACGATAATTAGGAATTGCAATTGTGATCCAATTTGAGTGAATCACTTTCGAGGTTGATGTGATTTTGCATGTTATTATAATCATGATTACTCAAGCATGTTGCTAGGAAACTCATATTGATGTTTTCATTATATATTTTCGTTCTTGAATCTTATTCTTAATTTTGCACTTCCTATTTTGATTCTGTAATTAAAATCCTCCACATTCTAACTATTAATGAAAGTTCTCACATATTTGGTTTGCATCTATGAGAAAATGACCTAGGTTATTCCATCATTGAAAAATTAGGAAAAATCTAGTTTTGTTTGATAGTGATCTCAAAATTACTATCATTGAGCAAAGTGATAAGTAGTTGAAGATCCACCTCGAGTAGAGTGGCTTTGACATTGTCATGAACTACAAAGCCACCAATCAAAGCAAGTTGTTCTCAAAAGTGATAAGCATTATCAGAGAAAAGGTGAATAGTTGGTGATAACCTTAGACTCACATTTAATGCAAGATTGATAACCGTATACACGAGCTAAAATTCATCATTGAAGAGATGAAATAGTACTTGAAGGATATAAATAAAGGTTCAAAGGAGTGATGGAAAAGATAGAATTGAAGAGAAGAATGACATTGTAAATGTTCTTAAGTACATGTTCAAACTTCAAAAACTCTTTCACACTGCAAAATGTTCAAGAGATCATACACTCGCCTTGAGTGATAAGAAGTTGTTATACCCAATCTTCTAGTGAGGTATAATTTGTTTATCATTCACTTAGTGAAGCTATTCATTATGAGCGAAAGTGTAAATCCTCTCTGTGAGAGTAACCTTTGTAACCTTCTTTCTTACCTTTGGGTTGTGAAGCCAAGAGCGAATTTTTGTTTAAAGAGTACTTGGGTAGAGTTAAGAGTGACTTTATGACAAAATACTCATATAGCTAGGAGTGACTTGGTGTACTTGTTCTTGTTCTCAAGGGGAGTTCAAGTGTAAAACAATGAGTGATTTAAGAATACTTATTGTGAGTCAGAGGTGACAGTAAGAATATTTACACTATTTTTGTTTGAAATAGTGAAACCTTCCAATAAGTGTTTTGAAGAGACTAAACATAATTCAACTTGAGTGAACCAATATGAAACTAAGTTTCTTACTTACCTTTTATTGTATCATTTATACCCTAAAACTGGTTTTATTCTTAATAGTTTTATGAGAAGACTCTTTTATAAAAGTTATTTTTTACTACATCCAAAAGTGTAGAACAAAATCTTTTATAAAGCTTTTTAATCTATATTTGTGTTTTTGAAAAGATTTTTTATAATCATACATCATGCCTCTACCTATAAGAATGTCGCCTTTTTATAGAAAGTTTTTACAAAAAATTCTTAATAGGTTTTTCAAAAGAGTTTTCTAAATAACTTCTTATAACTTTATTTAATTTTTTTCTAGAGCTATCATTTTATTTTAGTTATTATTATTTTATTTGTGAAAAAAGGGATTATGGATAACCAAATTATAGTCTTTTTGTTAGTACACTGGTAGTGGAAGAAAATCAATATATTAATATAAGGTTTGGTTTGTTTATAGTTCATCGATTGAAGATGCAATATTGGAATCCTTGGTTATGAAGTAGCATAATCGCATTCTTTGAGCTAATCAAGCAAGAGACACTAATCAAGCAACAGGTTTCAATTAATTACTTCAAATGCCATAATATATAGAAACATGCACCGAATTATGTATTTTTTGTTCCATTCCTTTAAAACTGAAGCAAAATTTGACAAGCTGACTCAACTATTATATATATTTCCATCTAGTGTCTCTTTTTGTTCATGTTGCATAAAGGTAGTATAGTACATACATACATTAGGAATCGATTAGACTTCTGTGTAACACTACGAGTCTGGAGAGTGTTTGTTGTACAAAAAAATTGATAAAAATAACTAGTTGCTTGCTTAGCCAAAAGCAATCACAGTTGTTTTACATGGCTGAACTGCAACTAATAACTATTCGACTTCGAGTACAATTTCTATACTAATTAATGATATCGAAGCTGAAAATTAAATAAATTAATATTAATTTATCAATCATTTTTACTTTGACATTTAATTTTTTATGAAAAAAAACTTGAATAAATCGAAAGCCCAACAAAAAGTGTTAATTGTAAAGGGATAAAGTTTATATTAATTGTCTTTATTTATTATTAAAAAAAACTTTTTATTGGGCTTTTTATTTATTCGAGTTTTTCTTTATGAAAGAAAACTCGAATAAATTCATATATAATACATCTTTTTAAAAACTATTAACCTTAGTTATTATTAATAAGTTGTTAATAATATTGAATACTTTCTGGAAAAAAGTACTTTATCTTGCCTCACTGTAAAGCTTTTTTGACAAAAGTACCAAAATATCTCAGAGAAGTACAAACTTGTACCTACAAGATTTTGGTTGTTAATATGAAAATTTGTATAATTTTTATTCTTTAAAAAAATTGTATGAGGTTAAACTACTAGCTACTAAAAATAAAGAAAATTAAAAGCATAAAAGTGTAAAAGAAAGGATTTAAGATGAAGAACTAGTTGGAATTTGACTTCATTAAACTTTCGACCACACGTAAAAGAACATCTAATTATGTTTATTAATCACGTTTTCATCACTCATAAAAATATCTTAACCTTAATCCCTTAGAAGTACTGTCTAAGCTCATTTGAGGTTAAGTTATTAATCATAATATAAATCAAATGATTTGCTTTTAAGAAAAGGATTTTAAGATGGCTAATAACTTGTTCCTAGCAATAAAACACTATTGGGTATTCTTCTCATTTTATGATTCAAATATATTTTTCAATCGCATCTAAAACGTAAAATAAAGGAATGAGAGAAATAAAACATAAAGAATAGAAGAGACACGAACATTGAAATAATAAACTTAGATTATAAATCAAAAGATACACATAAGTTAGATTTTGTTACAAAAAAACTCAACTAATTAAGGAGAAGTTCAACCACTCATGGAGGAGACTAGCATCCTAAGGATGGAGGAAACAAAAGATGGAAAATGGAAATTGAAGAAAAAGCTCACAGGCTCTAGAACGTCCTAGGTCAACGGAGGTGGAAGTCTCTTTTTACATGCGAAAAACCCTTTTTATAGTCTGTCAATTTGAATGCCATGATTCAATGGTCATAACAGGACTATTGGACACTCAACCCAAATGTTGAGTTGGACACATAGTTAGGGTGATCACAAAATAAGCATTGAGCGATGGTGGCTCGCCTAATTTTTTATGCTCTTTGTCTACCATGGTTGGACACGCATTTGATGGATGCTAAGAGGTACCTTTTACCTATTGATTTTTTATCCAATTAACCATGTTTGAATCCAACTTCAAAACTTGTATGTGCATATTAGTGTATAAAAAATAGTAATATCTAAAATAAATTAAATATATAATTTAAATTCTTAATCATACTTATTTTCTACATAAAAGATAAAAAAGAAAGCCTAAAATGAAGAAGAATTAAAATAAGAGTTTAATCGGTATACACTATCAATGTAAAATATTTTTACACTAACATTCAATCATGAATTTTCATTTATATGACTTTTAAAATAGTAATGAGTAAAGTCAACAAATTTACAGAGAATGAAGGGTTGTAATTGAATGTCAGTGTAAAAATCTTTACACTGACAGTGTATACCAATTAAACTCTTAAAATAATTGTTCTTATATCTCCATATAAATTTAAATACATGAGAACATTATCACTCACTAAAATACATTTATTTGGTGTACATAAAAGAAGTTGGCTAATCATATGTATAAATGTAGTTTATTTTATAAGTTTAATCGGTATACACTGTCAGTATAAAGATTTTTACACTGACATTCAATCACAATCCTTCATTTATGGTTAATTTTTTCACTTTACCGATTACTACTTTAAAAGTCGCATAAATGAAAAGTCATGATTGAATGTCAGTGTAAAAATCTTTTACACTGATAGTATATACCAATTAGACTCTTATTTTATTTTGCAAATAATTAACAATGGATTTAATTAGACTATCAGTATAAAAGGTTTCACACTGACATTCAATCACAACCTGTAATTTCTGGTAAGTTTGTTGATTTTACCAATTAATAATTTAAAAGTCATCTAAATGAAAAGATGTAATTAAATGTCAATGTAATATTCTTTTACGTTGTTAATGCATACCAATTAAACTCATTAACAATATTACAAAGTCATTGAGTATTAGACGAGGTTGAATATATATAAAAATATTATTAACTTTCAAGTTAAAGTTATTATCGAAAATTGCGTATAACTAATAATATTGTAAGATAATTTCAAATTTTCAATTATTAATTACATGTAAAATAAATTAACTATCATCACATATATATTTAAGAGTTTAATTGATATACATTGTCAGTGTAACAGATCTTTACACTGATATTTAATCATGATTTTTCATTTATATGACTTTTAAAGTAGTAATGATTAAAGTCAACAAATTTACCATGAATAAAAGGTTGTCATTGAATGTTAGCGTAAAAATCTTTACCCTAATCGTATATACCAATTAAATTCTATAATTAATTAAATTCATCAAGGTGAATATTTTGGAGCATTCGATTATTAATGCTAGTATTTTTTTTATATCACAGTATATATTTTTTAGTGGAGATAGTTTAAGCTTAAATTTATTAAATATAGCAAAACTCGGATACTCTCTGTTAATTAGTATAAATGATACTTTTTTAAAGTTGATATAAATAATAAAAGAGTGGTAAAATATGTTTTAAATTCCTAAAACAATTTTGAAATATTAAATATGTTTTTTTTAAAAATTCTCGAATTTATTTTATTCTTTTAATTTTAAAATACATTACTATTTTGTCATTTAAGTGGTTTAAATAATATTTTTAGAAAGATAAAAATTATTTAAATAACATTAGAACCAAAAATAATATATTTACAAAATAGAAAGACTAAAATAATAAAAAAAATAAAAATTATTTAATATATGAGAATTTTTCTAACTTAAATGTAGTTAATGGATAAAGCAGCTGGTTTTGCTACCCCACCCGCCAACTGCAGATCCTATGGTACATTTTCCTGTTTGATGTTTCCTCTTGAAGTGTCTGTATTTAAGTTGTCTTTATTACTAGGACAATGGCCCATCCTCATTTCATATGCAGTACAATGTATTTGCCCCTAACACCCACCCTTATCCAATCATTTCAATCTCACAACTTACATTGGAACATAAACCAGTTATCTATTTCACATTGCATCAAACCCTGGTGTTTATATTTAATTTTCAATTTCTGGGACCAAAATGATCATCACCGACAACCAACTTGCCATTGGATCTTTCATTTTCGTTACTTATAAATCTCACGTATGATTTGATTTCTTTTGTGGTATGGTCTACGAGATTTTCGTACAATATTAACTATATTAAAGCTTCTTGTCACTAAACTAATAATATCAATACGGAATCATATTAGAGATTAAAAAAAATTAAGTGTAAAACTGTTTTGTTTAACTTAAACTTTTTAGAATGATAGTATATATATATATAAAAAGATTATTTATCATCATATTTTATATATACGTACAGAGGACAACTCAATTAAGAAGAAAAATTACGGTGAAAAATAAAAAAACATAATAATAACCATAGAATTTCAATAAACGATTTAAGTTGAATTGTTAATTAAACAACTCTATGTGGTAGGTATGTGTGAAAGATCTATGTGAGTTTGTTTAATTAATAATTCAATCTGAACCATTTATTAAAATCATAGGTTATTATTATATTTTCTTGTTTTTCACCAACTTTTTTCTCACTTGAGTTGCAATCATAATTATAATATTTAAGCAAAATTGTATCAACACTCACGGGTAATTCAATTGAACCTGATCACGATCGCAATCTCTAGATTCTCACAAATTTTTTAAAATCTAATCAGCTGAATTAGATTCTCAATCGATTACCTAGCCTCTTACAATTGATATTGATTAATATGAATTGATCCCAAAGTCCTTATTAAATATTTTTAGAGACTTCGGGTATGGATGCGTGAGGTTCGACGTATCAATTCTTGATATTATGATAATAAATAATTTAAAAGAAGTACAAAATTCTTCTCCCCTGGACACCACCTATGTGGTGGTACATTGGAGGAGTTGGAAAGAACAATACACTCTTTCTTAGTATTTGAGATACCTATAATACTTTATCTATCACATTATATGTTCATTGAGTCATTGAAAACTTTAGATTGTGTATCTAAATCAACTTTATTATTATCCATCTCTATAGTAACGTCTCTAGACAATATTACAATTAGGCAGTATATAAAGAATTAAAGATAAAAGAATTAAAAATATAGAAAAAATAGTAACATCTAGCTTAGATGCAAAATTATTAAATGCCACAATATTTAAATTAAATACCAATTCATGTCAAATATGCAAATACGTTTGCATTGTAGTTGCTGGTACAATAATAGGATATATAATTGGAGAAACCATACTGGAGACAAAACGTAAGAAATTAATACTTTAAATTGGGAAAAAAAAATATAAAACAAAGAGGTAAGTATATCTTGATTACATGTTTGAAGTAAAATGCTAGTGCTACCTTGATTATGTGTTTCAAAAATACAAGGTGGAAATTGAAATGCAATCATGAAACGTGTCACATGAAACTCAAGAAGTCGAGAATAATTAGAGAAATCAAAATCTAAGATGCTTGTGCCAAAGTTACGTAAAGAAGGGTTTATGGTATGATAACATAAAAACCTAGAATAGGAATTAAAGAGAAGGCTGCCTCGCTCGTGAATTAGTGAATTACTAATCAACTGCTACATGTGAATTTCTAATAGACTATTTTAATCTTAGTCATCCATTTTTATCTATATAAATTTGACTTTTTTATTAAATAAATTTATTATATATATATATATATATAAAAGATATTATATATTCATTTGTTATCTAATTACTTATCATAAAATATGGTAGAAAATATAAGAGAATAATTTTTAAGAATGTGATTATTCTTATGACATTGATTATTAATTTTCAAGAATTTTTTCTCTTATCCATGTTGTTTAAGTTGATTTTAGGAAAAAGAAGTGGACAAGATAAGAAAGATGACATGTAGTTGAACACAAAACAGTTATTAATAAATGTATAAAGTACTTTAACCCACAAAACCTGAACCTATGATTTATTACTATGGACAAATATCATTAACTTATACCTACAACTCCAAACGTAGGTAAAAGTCATAATATATATAGGGAGCATATCAAGTGAGAAAATGATTTATTATGAGATATTAGAGAATAAATAATAAGCGTAAAATTAAAAATAAAAACTCAGATTAAAATATACTTTTTAAGAATGTGATTATTCTTATGACATCGATTATTAATTATCATGAAATTTGTTTCGTATCCATGTTTGTTTAGGTGAATTTTAGGAAAAAGAAGTATACACGATAAGAAAGATGACGCATGATTAAACATAAAAACGACTATTAAAAGTCTAAAATTTGTAAATAAATGTATAAAGAACTTTAACATGCAAAACCCAAACCTATGATGTGTTACTAGATAAAAATCTTTTAACTTATATCTACAACTCCAAACAATAGGTAAAAGTCATAATATATATAGGGAGCATATCTTTAACTTATAAAAGTTATGTACTCTCTCTCGCTCTCTCTACACACTTGAAATTTAAAACAATACTTCTGATACAACAAGTTTCTACTTTCCGTATTACTTGAGTGAAACCTTAACCATCACAAATCCATTTGATAAATGAAAATGAAATTTTCAATTTATGTGAAAAAATATGGGAAAATAAAAAATGTGGGTGAGATTCAAAACAAAAGAAATATTTTGAAATGATTTAATAGGAAAAAGAATAAAAATTAATAGCACCGGTCAAAATTAAAATTTTATATTTATTTTTATCTTTTATAATATTAATATATTTATCAAAATAAACATTTCTTTAACATGAAAATTTAATTTTCTTTTTCTCTTATTTTTCTATTTCTCTTAATCCAAAAATTTAAAATCTATTTTTATTATTTTATCCTACCTTTTATTTTTTTTCCCATCTTAATGATATGTATATTTGATTTAATTATTTACATTATGAATGTTCAAAACGGAACTAACTCAAACTAAAAACTGAAAGTCAATCAAAAAACTAAAAATCGACACAAAAATTAAAATTGTTTGTATTTTTTTGGTTTATTAAATTTTTAAACTGCACGGTTTGGTTTTATTTGCATTTTAAGATATAAAAACAATTCAAACTGAATCAAACTGCAATATTCATTTGTCCTATAGTTTTTTCTCCTAAATACTGATTGGTTTAGAAGATGTGACATGATTTATACTATAAACATAGTCACAAGGGAAATAAATAATTTATGGTAGCCCTATTATAATATTTACTAGTTAGATATGTGATAATTTTTTTTTCTAGGTAATTTTGGAAGTGGTTCATTTTCAATAAATTAGCAGTAGATATTAAATAATTATCAAATTAAAATAAACTATTTAATTAAGTATTCTTAGAAGTATTAGAAATCATACTAAATAATATTTAATGACATATTTTTAAAATTGCAAAAAACTGAATCAAACCAAATTACTAACCATGGGTTTGGTTTGATTTGAATTTTATTATACTTTTAAATGCCACATCAAATCAATTGCATTTAATTTTTTTTATTCGAATAATTTTTACAATAAAAATCGAACTAAATTACAAAACTAACACTCTAATTTACAAGGATGGAAATCATCTGTCCCAAATCTGAATTCCTATCCCAACCAATAAATAAATTTCATGTCATTTAATTAATTACATAAGATATAAAAAATTATAAAAAAATTCATTAAACGATATGTCAGTTATGATTGGAATAAGAATAATTAAAACACTAATTTAGGACACAGGATTTCAATACCGTATATAGATTTCACGTCCTTAATTATAAGGGTGAGCAATGGGTCGAGTTGGGCGGGTTCGGATTAATTTGTCTCAACCCGACTCAAGTCACCCTTTTAAATTAATTAACCGTTTGGTGGGTCATGAGTTGGGTCGGGTGAGTTTAGGCGATTTGTCTTTTGCTTTATTATAGTTTTTTAGGATTCTTTTTTGCAAGAATTACAACTTTTCAAACCAAAATTAACATATAAAAAATAAAAAAAATTATATTTGATTAAAAAAATATGAATTTTAAACAATATTTCTACAATTGTTTAAAAAAATTAAAAAATAATATATTGGATAATTTTTGTTAAGTATAATTAGTATAAATTTTTGTTTAAGAACATAAAAATTAAAAAAATTATTATTAATTTTAAAATTATATTAAAATATAGCAGTTGAGATCGAATTTCGATGGATTTAAAATCAAACACTTATTCTCCCGTTGCAACCTATTAAAAATTACTCTTTAACTTGTTGTATTTCGTGAACATGTCCAGTTCGATTTAAAAATTTATATAATGAGTTGGTGGGTTGGTTTAAAACCCACCCCTGCTCAATTATAATTCTTTCGATAGAATTTCATTAAATTTTCCATCACATAAAGCAGTAACCGTCACACCTCGCAGGTTGTCATCAGTCAGATCTGCCCAATGAATCACATCTTCCAGGAGCTTACCAATAATTTGCTCACTTTTTGACCGCACACCATTGATTGAAAACTTCAAGTACTTAAAAGATAATAATAATGACTTGAGTGACATGAGAAATTTGAAAATATATAAATTTGAACAATTTTAAAAGATTATTTTATTAATGATAAAACATGCATTTAAACATATTTAATTTGTAGTTTTAAAATTTTATAAATATAATTTAATTAATATGATATTATTTTAAACGGTTATCGTTCATTATGAATGAATTAATATCTTTAAAACATAAAAAAGTTGAAAAGTTCTCGGTATAAAAAAGAAAAAATAAAAAATTTTCTCTATTCTTATTTAATTACAATATATATTTGTTAATTTTTACTATTAATATTTTAAAATTAATATTTTAAAATATCATATAAACAAAAGATGGTTATGGAATGAGTCACTAGAGAAATTAAACTCACGAGAAAAAAAATATATATTTAATTTGTTTAAGGTTATAATATAAGAGGCTCGGTAGATCAAAATAAATACAAAAAATATCGGATAATCAATCTGCACACTCCTAAAATGTGGTTTCTTCATATTGATTTGATATACATAGTTTCATAAGGAAGAATATGTGGATATCATATGATTATGAGCTACAGAAATAAAGACTTGTTAATAAAGTGGCCATGTTGGGTTGAAATAGCAGATTCCACCGTAACCTTCTCCTGCAACCCCTTCCATCTCATGTATCACATGTGCGGTAGCACTCCTCTGAACACACAAACCACACTTATGAGCATGTTAACCATACCTAGTTGAGGCCATTAATTTACATGATTTATGAATGGGAACTCTGTTTTCTTAAATAAGAAAGAAAGAAACGATGGTACTAATTAATTAAGAAAAAATAGGTACAGCGTAAAATATTTATATTATTATTCAATCTCAACCTTGTTAACTTTTTAAATTAATTAATATTTTAAGAAAAAATAGGTACAGCGTAAAATATTTATATTATTATTCAATCTCAACCTTGTTAACTTTTTAAATTAATTAATATTTTAAAAATCATTCAAATAAGTTTATTAATTTTTAAAATAAATATTTTAAAAATCATTCAAATGATATATAGATTAGGATTAAATATGATTATAAAACTGTTTTCCACTTCACTTCACTGTTTAACATACATTTTTTAGTGTATAATTTTTAAACCCATTATCAAAGGCTACCTGCATGATTTCAGTAGCATCCATCTCGGGACAGATGAAATCAAAATACATACTTGCTGCTGAAAGCTTCATGGATAGAAACTATGATAGAAAAGAAAATCTTATGTTAAGTATTAAACAGTCAAAATGAGAAATAGTGATTTGTAAATACTCTAACCTCAATTTGTTGCTGGAGAGATTGAACATAATCTATTATCACATCTAACATTACTGCCATTCCCATTGACTGCAAAATCATAAGCATGGCACCAAATTATGACTACACATGTATTGAAGAAAGATGTTATGGTTAGAAGAATAATGAATTCGGATCCGTATAAACCTTATAACACCCTGGCACCAACTCCTGCAAATATCTCATCTTTTCATTGATTTTTTCTCTTCTCACCTGCCATCCAACAGAAAATCAATTATATTTAAGGTCATTAATTATTATTAAAAATGAAGTTCTTGCTTTCTCAACTTCTTTGTTTATTGGATCCCAAAATGGGTTGTGTATAACAGCTTTTTAATTGACACAATCCAACAAAAAGATGAAGAAAAATAAAATAAAAGGTACTAAAATTTACTACCCTTTCTGCTAAACTGTGGCTATCAGTTGCTTGGCCTCTCTTTGCCCTTACATGGATAACTTCATTTCCTTTCTCCTTAGGCCATTCATTGTGTCTCTTCCTTTTGTTTCCAACCAGATTCTGCAAAAGGCCAACAGTGTAAAAAATAAGAAACTCTCCATATTCTTTCACACCAAATTTTAAAAGTCACAAACTACAAAATCGAAAATATAATACATTGTGTTTCTGGAGTGCACATTGTTAATTTCTAAACCTTATTCTTTTCAGCACAACCAGTGGTTGAAGGAGGAGAAGAAGAATGATCATATTTGGAACTGTAGACTGAGGCTGACGAAGGAATCTGTGGAATAGGATTTGAATGATTCTCAGAATGAGTAAAGATTTTAACAGTTTGGACCTGTGGCTGTTGATTCAAAAGGGTTTCATTTTTGGAGAAAGGAATAATGAGTCCTTGATTTGTTAAGCTATAATCCTCCACCTTGCCCATAGTTCACGAGTTTGACTTCTTTCTTGTGGAATATGCATAGTTCAGTGAGAAAAGAGAAAGAAAGGATTTCCCTTTCTTTCTATTTATTGTTACTCTTGATGATAACTCTAGAAATACAGGAAGTAATATTCTAGAAAAGTAAAGTGTTTTAATTAAATATATCAATAATACTGTTATATCATTGAATATGAACAATATATGTGTGTCAGATCCGTGGAATACAATTTATAAAAGCCTACACCTGATATTATATTATATTATATGTAGCGTGGATTATGATGAAATCACTTGTTAATTCTTATTTTAAATATGTCATCAATATTTTTTTATTTTTTTCACATCATATCATACTATAAATTCTATTATATCTGTATTATATTTTTCTTTTTTAATTTGCTCTCTCTATGTGCAGGATAGCACATTGAATGTTTAGCAGACATTTTCCAACTTAAAATATGGTATATTTTAACGTAATTATATAATTATATATTTAATTATTTTTCCATTGTCCTATTTTCTAAATTCAATTTTATTTCACTATTATATTTAAAACAATATATGATCAAAGAATTGATTATGAATAAAATTTAATTAATATAATAATATATTATAGTTATTTTATTTTATAATATATTTTTATTACACAATGTATATTATTATTTTTTATATTTTCCTATTTTTCATTCCCTCGTAGAAGAAGTTATATGCTATAAGAAAGAGTAAAAAAATTTTACACTCACCTTCAATCACAACTATATAAATTTACATGACTATGACTTTTAAAGTATTAATTAAGGGTATTCACAATGCGTTCTTAAGTCTAAAACTAGTCTGAACTAAACTATAAAAATAGATGTAGTGTAGTTTGGTTCAGTTTAGTTTGGTTTTACATTTTAAAATTTTTATTATTAAATATTAAAAATACATTGAAAAAATTTATTTGTCAAATTGTATAAAAATTTAGTCATTCTCAACAAGATTATATAAAAGTAGTAAACAAGTTAAAGTATAAACAATTAATCCATTTAAATATTACATTTTATTGGTTATCGTCAAATTGGTTATCCAATGAAATTAAATAAAATGATTTTTCTAAAATATTTATTCATCAACTAATTCATATTAATTAAAAACCTTAATTAAAGATTGAGTTAAAATCTTATAAACTTAAAAAATAACGAGTAGTTATATATGTTTCTAAGAGATTTGTTAAAATAATTAAGAATTAGCAATTTGATTTAGTGTAGTTTCAACGTTTCAAACCGCAAACAAAATTTAGCCACACAGTTTAAAAATTATAAAAATCAAATCATCTCAAATTAAAACAATTTATTGCGGTTGAATTTTTGTAGTCTAGTTTTCGATTTTTAATCTAATTTGGTTCCATTTTTACCACACCTAAAATTAATTGATAAAAGAATTTTATACTACTCATAAAAAAATAGGAGTAATTCACTGTCCTTTTTATGGATACAATAACATGACTCAATACGAATGGATAGTATATACCTAGCTGGTGATGTTTAGGATATTGATTGATGACAATGTTAACATTAGTGAAATCCGGTATCCAAGTACGCTTTTATTGTTCAGGAATCAAAATCCTGTAATGGTCCCTACATATTACCTCAAAAATCATTTCATGATAATCACGCGACTGCAAAGAAATTCGAGTATGAAGAGTCCAAAAAATATATATATATATATATATATATATATATAACATATCTAATAAAAAAAACTAAATTTATACGAGAGTAAGAAGAGTAAATGTCAGTTATTCAGAAAAAAGAAAAGAACATCTAAAAAATATCAGTCATTAACATAAGAGAGAAAAAAAAAGTGATAAATGATAAATATTGAAAGAGAGAATGAGTAGTTGATCTCGATCATTAATTTTTATTTTAATAACTGAGATTTGTTCATCTTACTCTCATATAAATTTAACTTTCTCATATAAATCTGAATGACTGAGATTTTCTAATTGTATCATTAGGGGATATATATATATATATATATATATATATATATATATATATATATATATATATATATATATATATATATATATATATATATATATATATATATATATACACCTTAATGATACAATTAGAAAAAAATTATTCAAAATATTTGAGAAAATATGCAAAAGTTTAAATATGTTTAGGTGATTATATATTACCAATTTCATATTAGATTTCAATTAAATTTTACTTTATATTTGAGTTTGGAATTTGACTGGAGGTGGATTTTAATGACTTAATCCACACGATCCTACGACCCCATTATTCCCGATTTTCAATTATCCACCCCAAATCCACGGATAGGAGATAGACAAGGTAGGAAGAATATATAAATAAGGGAAGACGAATAGGAGAAAGACAAGGTAAGAAGAATATATAAAGGAGGGAAGACACAATAGAGCAGGCAAGTAACAGAAAGACAACCATATGACTTAGAGAGAAAAACCCAAGAATATTTGGTAACCATAGTAGGAGCTAGTAAAACTGAAGTTGTTGACCTTTTTCCTTAATCACAATTGTACAAACTTTATGTGTGAAGGCTTCCACGTTCAAGATGTCTCTTCTAGAGCGACTCCTCGAGAAATGCAAGAGATTTGCCAAGAAGCTGAAGAAACTCGTAATTGCACTGCATAAGCTGAAGAGCGTACTCACAAAGCACAGGAAAAAGCCTAGTGATAGGTTGAGGCCCTCCAATAGGAGTTTAGGGCGCAATTGGCTACCCTTTGGCGCGCCAACATTGAAGTCTACGTCAAAAGAGATTAAAGTTGACCCCGTTCCTTCCCATTTTTTAGTCCCCAAGATGGAACCTTTTCAACAATATCAACAACCCAAATTCGGCCACCTATGAAAGTTTTTATTGCAGATGCTCATTAGTGGTGGAAGTGATGTGCTCTGCTATAAGATGTTTGCTATAACTTTAAGTGGTTCAGGATTGGATTGGTTCAATGGACTAACCGACATGATGATCACATGCTTTGACGACTTCTCACACTTGTTCGTCACTCAATTCACTGCCAACAATCAAAAACCCCTTTCGTATCTAACTTGTTTGATGTCAGATAAAGTTCTTATGAAACACTCAAGAAATACTTGGCATGCTTCAAGAGTGTGACTATGGAGTAATTGACCCTAACGAGAAAATGTTTGTCACCACCTTTGTGAAGGGTCTCTGAGCTAGCCTATTTGGGGAGTCCTTTGTTCACAAGTGACCAGACATAATGATCGAAATCAGGTCTCGTGCAGTCTGCCATATCGATGTTGAAAAGGTCATGATGCAGAAAAGAGCTTGCGAGAAGGAGTTAGAGAGGAGAGCAAGGTCCCCTCAAAATAAAGATGAGAGATAGAGGACCCAGAAGTGGGACAAGTGTAAGGACCATGGGTCTGTCAGGTCTCACCGTCGATCTCAAGAAAGGGAAGCTGGAGGCAATAGCTTACAATGACCTAACACTCTGGGCAACAACCTTGACATCCATAACCCTACCTCGTTGAGGGTCTGTCGACATCAAGTCTTAGAGGATGTTAATAGCATGCGTCTGATCCGCTTCCCACAACGCTCGGATTAACAGTTAGGACGTGGTAGAAACTCTTGTTGTGAATTTCATCGCGTCTACGACTATGACACTAAACAATGATTTTCCAAATTAAGCAAATTAAGAAACTTATTAGAGAATTTCATCTACATCGTTATGTCCAGGAAGACAAAGTAAGCCTAGTGTCTGCCCCTCACGAGGCCAAAAAATCCCACAAAGATGACATGAACCATGAGTAGCCAATTGAGGGAGACTTCAACACCATTGCAGGAGGTTTCATCGGGGGAGGGTTCACTTTGGCCAGAAAATGATTCACTAGGTCTATCTAGGAGTGGAAAAGGGTCAATGGGTATGGGTAGTGGTTACTCACTACCTGACCCATTACCTGCTAAAAACTCGTTGGGTGCCTATTATAAAAATTTCTGCAGTGTTTTTAATACTCGCGAGTATCTACGACTACCCACATATATATTTGATAAAGTAGTTTATTATACACATTTTATATCCTTTTTAGTTATTCTAACTTTGTAATTATTTCTTAATTTTCTGTTTTAATACATTTTCATATTTGGGTGACGTTTTTCTTTTTCATAATTTTTCTCTTACTTTTCCAATTAGTAGACTTTGTTGGATTAGGCTTTGCATTGGGGTAACTGTTTTGTATTTCTATATTTTTTCTATATTTTATATTTTTTTAATTTTTCTTTAATTGTAATTTTTTTTTTATTTTCTAGTAGCCTTTGTTTTTTTTAATAATTTCATTTGAGCCTTAACCCAATTTCGTGTCAACCTTATTAAAGACCATTTTAGTGAGAGAATATAAATAGTCTCTCATAGCAACTTGTAACAACTTTTGTTCATTTTAGATTCAATTTTTAAATTTGTTTCTTTAGCTACTTCTATAAGTTTCGTTTTCTCTCCTTCATCTTCTTCCTTCTCACACAAGCTTCCACAGAGATATCCATTGAAGGCTAATTTTTGAATCGATGTGAGGTCTCTGATGTGTGCGATAAGAGTATATATTCTTGCCCACATGCTTGAGGGGTTACTTTGATTATATTTAATGTTGTAATATTGTTGTTCTCATTGGTGTGTATAGATTGTATTCATTACTGATTTTCTCAATGTTAATGTTAAGTTAAAAGTAACGTTAACATTTATAAGTTCATTCAGACTTATTGATCATCTGCTATAATTGATTATAGAGGTTATTGTAAGGTTGTAGTTTGAATTGAATGGAAGGGATTACATTAGTACAAAACTATTAGGAGTTAGATGGTTAAGTTAGAATAACTTCATTAACTTGTTTTAGCTAGATTCCTTATTATCTCATTATGATCAATGCGCCTACTTACCTTTCTCTATTTTCTTCTCAGCTCTCCACCTTATTAAATTGCTAATTAGTTGTTTATTACATTGGTGGTTTAAATTACTAATTATATATTTATTTATCATTTTCATTCCAATCACATGATTTGGAGTCACTAAGAGATGCAAGATCCTCATCCGAACTTAGTCACATACTTGAAGATCATGAACCAGAGTTACTTGCAACTGTTTAAATTATTCTTGCTTTTATTGTATCAACTCTAAGATTTATATTTTCAATTTGTGAGACAATGAATAGTTTAAAATTATTTTTATATTGGATGATATGTATGGTTGCAATATATACTATATTAATTCATTTTTTACTTTTATAATGGTTCAATACCTTTGGATTGGAACAACCAATCCAAAGGTATTGAACCATTAAAAGGGGAAAGGGTTATTTTTGAACCTGAAAGAGTGGTGACTGGTACGATGGTTGGTTAAAGTGTTGAGGAAAGGCAAAAGAAAAAAGGTTAGGGTAAACGTGTGGAGGATAGGGATATGAACGGAAGGTTAATGGATGTAAGTGGCATCCCATAAGGATAAGAAACATTGGGATTAAAGGGAAGGCTCATACCTAGTGGTGGTAAAGGAGGCGCTGTAGGAAGGACAACTAGCTTGTCTTGGAGAGCATCCAAAGATGACTGACTGTAAGACATTTTGGCAGTTGTCTTGCTACTTCTATTGGGTATCCAGTTGATTTTGAAGAGTTGATTTTGAAGAGTTTCTAATTTTTCTATGATAAGTTGAAGAGCATCTTCAGAGTCCTCAGAGGTATTCTTGGAAGGTATGGTTAGGTCACGAAAGCACCAAAATATTAGGAAGCAGAAATAAGATAATGTAGAAAATAAGATAATACAGTAAAAAAGATGAAATGATATTGTTCTCTATATTTCTTAACGGCTGTACCTGGCAAGAGATAACCTTAAATACATATTTTAACCTAAAAGTAAAAAGGCTCAAGGCAAAGGTCCAATTTAGAAAATTAAAATTAAAGCTGAGAATAGACAAGAGAAATAATATAGTTGAGGTACACTTAATAATAATCCTTAGCCCAATGAAGTAATTTAGGAATCCTCTTGGGTCTAAGGGTGCAGTCCACTATCCCTGGCTTCAGTGAAGCAGAGGCTGTGAAAAACCTATTGCCAAAATCTGCAAAAGATTATCGTCGAAAAAGTGTTTGTGGGCTGATCATGTACATCACATTTATCCCTGGAACTATGCTCTGCATTATGTAAATACTCTTGATGTCACCTACAGTTAAAAAGACAACCGTAACTTGCTCTCTCTTTTTGCTTCCAATTAATAAACTATGATTGTTGTGATTGCTTGCAAATAGATATGATATGAAGAATAAAATGGTTTGAGGAGTAATTTTTGTCTTAAATAATTAAATTAAATTGGTTAAATATTAGAAGAAAATAACAAGTCAAAATTTGTGCTAATACAAATTATTGAAAAAGTCTAACTCAATTTTAATTTGTTTATAAATGTTTTTTATATATATTTTTTATTTTTGTGTAAAAAAATATTAAAAAACAAAATATATATAGATATATAGGAAGGAGATTTGTTTAACCTAAAAGTAAGTTTAAAAGAATTATTTTTAAAATAAGTGAATCTTCTTCCACGAATATATAAACACATGCATGTACAAATATATGAAAACAACTGTATATGTATTGTACCAAAAAAAGAAGAAACAACTACGTACCCCTCCCTTCTATAATAAAAAAACACCCTTGTTATGTAGTCTAATCCTACATACAGACAAGTTTAATTTTCATATATGCAACTCCTTTTAGGTTAATTTCTTTTTATCTTCTCTCCGATCTACTTCAAAACCTTTTTTTTCTTTGTTTTTGTGTGGACGGTGGTTATATTCTTTTACCAAGAACCGGTCTTTTATTTAAGAAAAATATATTTTTTAAGAACTCCCAGTTGGCATATTAGTTTTCTACCATGAGCTCATCTTACAAAAAAACTTAAAGAGTCAAGATAAGAACTAGTATGGAAGTTGCTGTTATAAAAAACTAAAAATAAAAAATAATGTATCAAGCAACTGGGTTTTAGATCATATCACATGATCGACCCAGGAATATTATTCTTATACTCATTACTTTCCCACATTTGGATAGTATACACACATCAGCAAGATTATAATATCTATCAGGCACATGCTTTCCGTTTTCACACGCAAAACACAAATTACGCCCTCTATCATGCTTTCCTTTTTCTCACGTTCTTTCTTTTTTATTAAACTGAGTTAATACATCTAATTTTAATTAAATTATTTTTTGATTTTTATAAAAATTAAAGACAATATAGTTTACAATTACACACCTTTAACTAACTAAACTATAAAGATATTATTAAATTACTTTGAAGTGTAAATCAAAATTGAACCTTTACCAAAAAGATTGGACCGATTGGTATCTCAATAATATGAACATTTATTTTGTACATACTACTTTTCTTAAACATCTTTAATTCTTTCTTTATTACTTTATATTATCTAGCTAGTATTATTATTGTCCTCTATCTTAATTCTTTTTCATTGCACAGATCTTGTTTCAAAACCCTCGTGCCATTTAACGGGAAAAAGAAGATGGTAATCATGTGCACTTGATATACAAATTGAAACTAAATTTTAAAATATTTTACCATCAATATATTTTAATAATTTCATATTACTTATATATAGGTATATTTTAAAAAGCAGGTTAAGCTGGTTATTTGCATACTTTTGAAGAGTAGAGAACAATGGGTTTTTTTAGAGTTCAGCATATAGCCACGATAGTCATATTCATACTTTTGGTGCTAAATAGCGATGGATGGGGAGATGAAGGACATGCCATTGTTTGTAAGATCGCTCAGGTACCTATCTAGCTTTAATTTTTTGTCTTTAATTTCTCTATCATCTCCTCTTTTTCTATCCATAAAATCAAACATCAGTGGGAAATAATTATTTATACCTCCCAGCTAGTTAACTGAGTTAGACCTGACGACTTTTCTGTCCCTTCTGGACTGTTTGTTGTGTTTCAAAGTGCAAGAATCACTTATATTCTTTCTTTTTTTATTTCATCTGATTTTGAATGTTTGACCTGCAGCCTCGCCTCAGTCCTGCAGCCGCAGAAGCTGTGAAGAAATTGTTGCCCAAATCTGCCAATAATGACTTGTCAAGCAAGTGCTCTTGGGCAGACAGTGTGAGAGTGGTCTTTCCTTGGTCTTCTGCTTTGCATTTTGCTGATACTCCTGAGTCCGTCTGCGAGTACGAGGACAGCAGTAAGTTCCTTTTCTCATTCGTCTCTCATCCTTCTCTAGCCATTAATAATTATTTTAAAGTTACCATCCTTTTGAATTTTATATAAAATATTATTTTTTCTTTTCATGAAAGAAATTTTTAATAAATTAATTTTTAATATTTTTATATTTGTGTAAATTAGTCTCTAACACGTTATATTTAAATCTTTTTAATTAAGAACTAATTTCACAAAGATAAAAATATGAAAATTAATTTATCTAAAAATTTCTTTTAAATAACCTAAGGACTAGTCTTTATAATTTTCAAAGATTAAAATTATACTTCACTATTTTGATCTCCAATAATATTTTTTAATAAATTTTTATTTTTTACCCTATTCTTTAAATTATTTTAAATAATATTTTAAAAGTTATATACAACATATTTAATTAAGAGATCAAAATGCAAACAATTTTTTTATCAAAAAATAAAGGTTAAAACAAATTTAAGTCATTTATCATAGTTTAAAACATATTCAAACCTTATTTTAAATTGGGTTCTAGCTATTGTAAAATAAGATATTTGCTAACTTAAATAATATTTAGACTTATATATAATTAATTTCAGACTTACATAATATTTTAATTCTTAAAATTATTATTTTTTAATTAAAAAAATTATTTTTATTTTTTAAAAATATTTTTGTTTCATTTTAGTCCTTATTATTATGTAAATGACTTTAGCTACAATGTTGATTCAGCTTCGAGTTTAATAACTTGTCACAATATTTAAGAGTACGTAAATAGTCAATGTATAATTTTGTAAAATAAATTGGATTTTTAATTCTTATGTATTCAAAATAATGTATGACTTTTAAAAAAGTTTATTGATTAAAAACACAGCTATAAAAAAACATACAAATTAATATCAGTGATCCCTACAACTTACTTTAAGACTATTTATCAGCAACTAAAACAAAAGAAAATTTTTATAGAAAAAAAAAATACTACTTTTCGGGACTATATAAAAATTATTGAAGTCTTAATTTTATGTTAATTAATTTATGCTAAAAACATTATAGTATGTTGTGGTGTAATAGATGGTTATTTGAGTTCAAATTTATGAACTACTCGCGAAATTCGCATTAGTTTTAAAATCTTAAACTTATTTAGATATGCAGGTTTTTTAAATTTGACTCATAAAACCTGTGAATTTAGCATGTTAACCCGTGATACTTTGCATAACTAACTTTTTAATAAAAAATTATATTATTTATAAAAAAAAGACATGTTATGAGTTCAAAGAAAAAAAAAACTCAATACTTTTGTGGTAACTTTTAAAAATTGAGATTTGAGATATTATTTTTGAGTGAATTTATATTTTTTGTGTATTTTAAATTTGAGTTATTTCACTTTATATTTGACAAATTAAATTATATTTGTAATGATATTTAATATTTAACTATTAAGTAATAAAAATTTTATTTTGTTTAATAATGTCTTGTAACTCATTATGTAATGACTTTAAATATATGGTTTTTTATAATAATTTAAATTAAAACAAATTAAAAAAAAAATTATGTTTTATACGGATTGATTCGAAACTTTAATAAACTTTGCCGAACTAGTATAAGCTCAAATATAATGAGTAGAACGTGAGAATTATAAATACACATGTGAATTTCTCTTTCTTTTTAGTACTAACATGCTTGCTTGAACATTCAGGGGATTGTGTAGATCACAAAAGTGGAATTAAGGAAAGATGCGTTGTGGCAGCAGTTACCAATTACACTAACCAGCTCCTCAAGTATGGCAGTGACACTAAATCTAAATGTAAACCCATGTTTCAAACTAAAGTTGATTTTCTATACATTTAATTTCCACACTAACAATTTTCTTTTGAACAAATGGTAACTAACATCGCGGCATCAGATAATCTCACTCAATCTCTTCTGTTCCTTTCACATTTTATGGGGGACATCCATCAGGTTTGCATTTATATACTTCTATACAAGGTTGATTAAATCACCCATATACCATGCTCCCATTTGAATTTTGTAATTAGACATAAATCCATAATAACCATAACTTAATTTCTATATACAAACATAATGTAGTATGTTCTGTCAATAGTTTGACTCTTAAACATGTGGTTGAGGAAGAAATATTTGTCATTTGAAAGATGTTAATTTTTTAAATGAATATTAGTAATTCAAGAAATTAGTCTAGCATTTGGCAGAAAACTATCCTGAAAAATAATTCATTTTTATACACGCTTATTTGGCAGCCTCTGCACTGTGGCTCTGTGTCTGACAAGGGTGGAAATGAAATTAACGTTCGCTGGTACGAACGAAAGCAAAATCTTCACCATGTTAGTCAAATTCTAATTTCCTCAACAATATAATTAATCTGTTAAACATTTGCTTATGCTAAACATAGTAAAATTAACCATATTCATACAGGTTTGGGATTCTAGCATAATTGAAACAGAAATTGAAAGATTTTATGATGACATAGAAGACTTCGTTGATGCAATTGAAAAGAATATTACGGTATGTATATCTTGTGCAGCATCTTTAATTTGGTTGCCTTTTGCCCAAAGATGTGTCTGTTTGTTGAAGATTCATTCTTTGTTTTTAACTTCAATAAGCAGAAAGTATGGGCTGATGAAGTGGAAGAATGGGAGAACTGCAGGAACGATGACATATCATGCCCAATTAGGTACGTCCCATTAATTAGAATATCACAGTAGAATCACTCAGAAAAACTATTATTGGTTATGTTGTTGATCCGAGATTTATGCTTTTATGTGTTACGAATCAATTTATGCGAAAATATGATTAATATTCAATTTCGGATAATTAATCCATAATATATATTAAAAGAAATTCTGAATTCTATGATTCGATAATATAAAGTTGATATTTACTTCTAAAAACTTGGAAGTCTCATAAAAATAAAATTAGTATCCATGGATCCAAAATAATAAAGTGGAAGAAAATATAGATTTGAGACGTATTGTGTGACATAGAAGGTACGGGTGGTCGAAATGTTGTGAGAAGTTTGTATCATCTCTAAGAAAATTTTATGAAAATTGTATGATGGGAGTTGGGGAGAGGAAAGGTAATAAGAAAAAATGAAAGAAAATGCACATAAGATATGACTAAAAGGTTTGGAATCTTAAAGTAATAGAGATATTTTAAAATTTTTAAAAATATATTAACTCATAGGTAAAAATAGTAATTATGAAGATGTTAAAAGAAATTTTTTATTTTATTTATTTTAAGAACGTTTCAAATGAAAAAATAATTTTAACTTCTTTTGCGTGTTAGGATTTAATTCATTTTTAGGAATAATTTTTTTTATTTCTCTTATTAGTAATTAAGATTTTAATTACAAATTCTTTTAAAAATCGTGAACAAATGCTTATGCGCGCTGGTATCAAAATATAATTGTCAAGCAAGTTTAATTATTATTTCTTAGCTACCTGAAAATTATTGTATTGCGTCCATCTCATGCTAAAAACCAATAACTTATTTTCTAATTTGTTTAGATCCCTAGTGGCTAGGAATATACTGGCACAATTTTTAAAATAATTATTTACTTCAATTTTCTTAACTGTAATTTACGTTTAGTCTTTACAAATTTACTTCATTTTGGTTTTTTAATTTTATATTTCATTATTTTTTTATTTTTAATTCATTTTTTTCATTTTAATTCTTATAATATTTTGCTTAAATTAACTTTTTAAAAAATATTTGGTAGAGAATTGAAAAAAGTAGAATTTAAAAAACCTAGCTATATATTATAGGACTAAAACATATATGAATATATTAGAAGGACATAAACAAAATTAACAAAAAAAAGTTACAAGAACCAAAAGTCAAACAAAAACTTTTAACAACAAAAAAAATACAAATATGTTTTACAAGGAGTAGACTTTTTTAAGCCATAATTATATTATTTTACTATTCTTCTATTTTAGCCCATGTAAATTGATATATTTTTATTTTTACGCTTTGTAAGTTTATTTTATTTGTATTTCCCATAATTATTTTTTATTTATAGTTACTAAAATGTTTTAGATAACTTTTGAAATACTTTAAAAAAACTATCTAAAGTGTTTTAAACAAAAATAAAAATGTTGAATTAAAGGAATTAAAAATAAAAAATAACTTACAGAAATGTTTTATTTTTTATTTTTCTTTACATCTCTCTTCTTTATACTTCAATGCATCCAAAATTTTTTTTTTTTATCACAGTCCCGCCATTTTCTAAGAAAAGAGAAAAATACTAATACCTACGTCTGTATATATATGTTATTCATACTCGTACGTGCTTAACATGCATGGGTCAACTTTTCAGATATGCATCTGAAAGTGCCCAAGATGCATGTAAATGGGCGTATGAAGACGCTACTGAAGGTTCAGTCCTAGAAGGTAATTAATTAGCTATTAGAACTTTCATAATTATGACATTTTTCTTTCACCTTTTCTACTAACTATTTCATGAAAATGTACTTGCAGATGAATACTTCTTCTCTCGTTTCCCAATAGTAAATTTGCGATTAGCTCAAGGAGGAGTTCGATTGGCTGCAACTCTTAATCATATTTTTGAAACACAGTTTGCAATGCCAGCGTAATTTATTGAAAGATAGAATAGGTCAAGAATAAAGTGTACCAACTAATGTGTAGTTGAATTTCAACTTCTAGAAGTCTTGAGTTTAATACTGTTGTTAACCAATGTTGGGGTTGGAAATAAAAAATATTTTTAAAGTATATAAAATGATTAACTTTACATCACAAGAAGAGAAGGACCTGAAACATGTTCATGCATGTCTGGTTTTACAATAACAATTCTCAACTCAAAATTGATTTATACAAATTTTGATAGATTTTTGTTTTATGTCGGATCCGAATTCAGAATTGACTCTAAGTTAAAATAATTTAGAATAATTTTTATGTTAACTTTTGTGTTGGATAAAAAAATAATTTTATAATAGATTTTCCTCTAAATTTTGCTTTTATAATAAAAGCATCAAAATATATTTTAATCACAATCAATCTCATTCAAAATTAATTTACCATCATCCATCCAAACACGCACCGATTCAATGATTAACAAAAATACTCAAACTTGAATGATAAAAGACATTTTGATTCATAACTAATACGTGGAGCAATCTTAGGTGGCTTGAATCTAAAGGACTTCAAGACCTAATTGATTTAATGTATGAAATAGTTAATGGTATGTTTTAGTATTTTTTTCTAAAAATATTTTTTAAAAAATATAAAAAATACAAAAAAAATAACTATTTTTAAAAGATGTAAAACTTTTAAAACAATCTCATTTTTTTAAAAGACCAAGTTTCTATTTTTTAATATATATATATTGTAAAACCTATATTAATATTTACTATAGACTTTATTTATTTAATTTTGCTAAGTCAAAAAAAAAATTATAATATCAATATTTTTGTAAGATATTTTTCAAATTATACTAAATTAAACAATATTTACATTAAGTATTATAATAACATACAAGACAATAATCACTACGATAAAAAGACTCGTTATCTACATGACAAAAAAAAATTGCTTCCACTTGAACTCATCACCCAAAATATTCGGTACTAAGTTAAAATAAAACTAGTTATTTACTTAATTATGTAGCATCCTTAATTTCACTACTATATTAGTAAGATGAAATGCTAAGAATAAAGTTTATTAAGAAATTACTTCTCAAGTTAAGTGGACAAGTGTAGAAATAAATTCTATATGTGATCAGTTATAGGTTAGGAACTGCTGTAGAAATAAGTTTTGTAAGTAACCGATTGTTGAGATAGATTAAGGATGGATTATAGAACATTTTTAGTAAGAATTTTAAGTGTTCATTGGCTTGGTAATTTTGCTCAATGAATTTTGTGACTGTAGCGAGGCGGTGCAAAATGGTGGAAAAAATCTAGAAACTTAGTTGTGAGGGAAATTTCACCAGCAAATTTTGGGCATAATTTCACCTATAAATAGGCCCCTTGAACAATCTATAAATCACACCAAATCCACTGTTTAGCTATTTTAGAGTGAGAGGCTTTGAGTTAGAGAGAGAAAGGGAGATTTTGAGAAAATTTTGGAAGAAAATATCTCAAAGGGAATTGGAAGCTATGAAAGTTCTACATCACTCTTAGGCTAAAGCTTCTTATCGAGGGAAGTGAGATTTCATAAGTTGTGTGAGGTGTTAGTCTTAATAAGTTATGGGTGTTATTGCTTTCAATTGATTGATGTTTTATTGTGTTAAGTATTTATTACTTTGTATTGCTTACTTGACTTATAAATATTATTACTTTGATTATATAAATAAAATGTATGAATTTAATGTGTATTTAAAGGAAAACTAAGTATGCTTTGTGGTTGTGGTTTATGACTCGATATTCCATATAAGAAAAGTTGTCTTTTGGTAATGTTTAATAATCTTAATATATAGATATTATTTTGAGGAATGGTAAAGATATTAAGTTGTGAAATGGATGATATCGAGTTATTTAAGTTGATGATTTATTAATAATCATTAAGTAATATGTAACAAGTTTATTAATAATATGTGAATTAAAATGGTGATTAATGAATTAATATTCATTAGTAATGTGTGAGAGACTTTAAGGTGAATTCAGTGGAAAGTTCTAGGTTCCGTAGTAGAAATATTATGCTAGTGTAAGCATGATATGTTTGGTGAGAGTTATGAATTGGCACTTTACTAAGTAAATTGTGATTGATAAATTATTCTTTTAAAGAAGAATACTGTATGATAAATTATCTAGATGCTGAATAATATGTATGACAGTGAGTCAATGATATGAAGATAGCATGGTTCTAGTTTGCGAGCTAGGATACCATCTCTGATTAGCAGTCTAGAGGACAATAATTCTAGTATAGAACTAGATACTAACTCTAAGTAGCAATTATGGGAACCGTAGGTCAATAAAAGTATAGGATTATATTGATTAAGAGTCAATACCATAATAATTGACCATCTGTTAGAATATTAATTAGGTCAAAAATCTGCATTTAGTATTATTGGAATGTGTTTAAAGATGGTATCTCTGTTGAGAATGTGGATTGTGTATTATGTTTGTGTATAAGATTTAATTATATAAAGAGGTAATGTGGAACTGAGTCTTAGGATAAACCTTAGGCCCCCTAATTGGTTAGTTTATTAAGATTATTACATATGGTTTATAAATATCTCACTCATTTGTATGTTTTCTATATGTATTTTTGTTTCATATGTGTTCAGGGCATGAAAATGATCTTGATCAGATAGCTACGATGAAGATTTGTGAAGATTTTCTTTTATGTATGATGCTTAGTATATATATTGTTTGTACTGATTTTAGTTTCTATTGTCAAGGATTTGCTGCTCTGGATTAGATTAGTTTGGGGTAGTGGTTATGATTGATATTTGATGTACTCCGAACAATTATGTAAAAATTATATTTATGAAATGAATAATGTTGTTCCATAATTATTCTATATTATTTTAAAGAAAATTATAGTTCTTTATGTAATGTTTAGTTTTGGAAATTCCTCATAATTGTATAAATGTTTTTGAGAACTTTTTCGCAAATGAATAAATGAATTGGGTAGGAATTTGGGTAGTTACAAATTATCTCTTAAATTAAGTTTCACTCCTCCAAATTTTTGCAACTTATTGAGGAGTAAGGGGAAGTGGGATTAATAAACATGTTCATTGTTAATTAATTATCAATGTTAATGTTAATATACTTATATGTGCATACTAATTTTGTTATTTATATCATAACAATTAATTATAATTGTTGCTACTTTCTATTATTTACAATTCTTCATTTTATATAAATTGAATTGTTAGTTATTTATTCTTTTGTGTCATTTAATTTATTGTTCAAGTAATATCTAACTATTCTAACTTTTATTTTCTAATGATTTAATCTATTCTTTAGTTGTTATGCATATTCTATAAGGGAATTAATATAAAGATAAAATAAAGCAAAAACTTATGTAATTTTATAAAAAGTCTTATTCTCTGTTAGTGTTAGTGGTGTTAAGTAGAACCGTTGAAACATGTTCAAACTTGTGAGCTAACCTGACCCACTGTGGGTTCGATTCAACTCGGATGCGTCAGGTCAACCCATATTCAATCCACCCCAAGATTGGCTATTTGAAAAACCTACTCAGGTAGCCACTTTTGCTATTGCACTTGGCCCAAATGGTCCAGTTCACTCACTTTATTCACACATATCTCACTCTCACGCAACACTCTCACCCACGCTGTCTTTTCACCACCAGTCTTACTTAGGCATCACCAGGGCACACTAGTACACCATACTGCACTAGCACACCACACTATCGTCTCTGTCAAGTATTCTTGTTCTTCCATTCTCCTCTCTTGGTCACACTTTTTGTCATCTACATTCCTTTTCTTTTTTTACGTACCCAAGGTAATTTTTGGGTGCAGAGAGATAAATGAGAACTCAAGTTTTGTAACTTGTAAAGTGAAGGATGTAACATTAATAAATGTGTATTTAATTTCTAGTATCAGAAGATACATGAAATTATAGAACCAAGAAGTTCATCATATAGTGACTACGTTAGAAATAAGGTAGAATATATATGTCTGACTTAATAATTGTTCCACGCATATCCAATTATTGGAATCAATCTTGCTAAGGGATTAGGCAAAACTCCAGTAATTTAGTTCTCTATTGCTAAGGAATTAGGATAGAGAAACATTTAACAATTTAGAAATAAATAATTGAACTTAGGTAAGAGTTAGTAATTTCAGGTATCATGAAGTAAATCATACCTTTGATCATCTTGCATTATTGTCATTGTTTATCAAAAATCACAAAAAGTATAATTTACTTTTCGATTTAGCATTTAGTTTTCTTTATCTAAATTTTCACAAAAGGTTTTTATAAAAGAACAATTGAAATTCTAAATGATCTTCCAAGTCCCTGAGGAGACGACCTGATCTAATCAGTTCAATACTACAATATGACTGGTACACTTTTCAGAAGTAGAGTAGTCATTAAGGCTTGATCCTTTCCATACTACAATACGACTACAATATAATAATTTTTTTCCATGATCTTTTCCATGTGTCATCCATAATTTTGAATTTCAAGAGACTCAAACAAAATAAATTAGTGTGTGCAATGATGGTTCTCAGCTAATCAAATTGTTTAAGGCTTCACTCACTTACACGGCTTGGGTTGATGTTCTTGATTTCAAACAATTTCATGTTTAGAGATTTGATTTTTAAATCCTTTTCAATTTGAATTATCTTGGCAAGTTTCTTAAACGACTCAAAAGCTTCACTTTTGTGGGAAAGAAAAAATTCCATGTAAACCTTGAGAAATCATCTACAATGACTAGAGCATGAGTTCTAGAAGAACCAAACAAATCGAAGTGCAACAACTCCAAATATTTTAAAGTAGAAATCACTCATTTGGGTTTGAATGATGCTTTGTGATGTAATCCTCCCTATCATGGGCTTGAGCTAGGACCAATAAGAATGGAGTATGACTTGGATTAAGCTTCAAGGAGTTTAGTTTAGGACATGTTCCATTTTATTGTATTAATTTGACCATTTTTAGGCTTGTATAAGCACCCTTAAGTCATTAGGATTTTAAAGGTGTAATTAGTTTTTATTTTTGGCCTATAGGTTCTTTTTTCTTTAGGAGGTGTAATTAGTCTCCTTGTGGAATGCGTTAATTAGTTGGGCTTGGTCCATGAGGATTTGGACATGTAGAATTTAGTTTCTACACCCCTAATTCCTCTTCACACCCTTCTAACCAACACATGAAGCATGTAGGAGACATGTGGGTCCCCTTGTTTCACTCCATATGTGTTTTCTCACTCTTACATGACTAATTCTTATTCCTTCTTATTTTAATTTGAATTTTGGGGGTGTCATGTCATTTCCCTCCAAAATTCAAATTCAAACTAGAGGGAACATAAATCCATATTTTTAGGGTCATGTTTGGATCTTTAGTTGGATTAAATTAGTGTTAATTGAGCACATGCTAAATTAACACTAAATTAAGCCAACTAACCCTTGTTTAAGCATGTTGTACATTCACCATTAGTATTTTAGGCCCATGGTTCATGCTTTTCTCTATAAATAGAGTTTCTCTTCTCTTGTATCATTTTAACAGTCATTTTATGAAAGATATATTTCTCTACATTAAGAGTTCTTCTTCTTGAGAGAGTGTTCATGTTCTCTCCTCCTTGAGTGAGAGTTCTTCATGTTATTATCAAGAGTTCCTTCCCTCGTGGCTAGCCTCCTCCTTGTCTTATCTTCTTCCATAAGAAGTGGCGCTACCTCCACCATAATTCCTTGTCTTCTATCTCCATTTCAAAGCTCCAAAGGACCTCTATGAGTATGATCCTATGCGGCATTCTCTTTCTCAAATATGGGTCAACCATGGCTTGGGGAGGATTGCATCATTTGGTATCAGAGGTTAGGCTCTGATAGAGGTTCTTGTTCTATCTTATCTTGTTTTATTTTTCGGTTCATTGTTCATTGTTGTTCATTTTCTCTTCTACTCCAATTCTATTTTTCTTTGCACCTTTCGTGTTGTCATATTAATTTTCTCTTACTTGTCTTGTTAATTGTGTTGTCTTGTTGTTTTGTATCAATTTTTGCATTTAAAAATTTCAAAAAATTTCTATGCACAAATTGTGCTAAACCTTCTAAAAATTTTGGTTCAATTTTTGCTTCCTATCATTGAATCACGTGCTTGTTGTTTAGATCTTATTTTTTTCCACTGCCTACTCTTGTTTTCTCCTATGTTGTTCATGCTTGGATCAATCCTAAGAAACACTAAATAGTGATTCCATAATTTTTGCGGATGAAACCACATGTGTGGTTAGTGTTTTGGATTGAAACTAGCTTTTTGTGTGGTGCTTTTTGTGCAGTTTTAATTCTCTATTTCCAATTCTTTTTCAGCATTTTGTGCAGTCCAATTTGTGCTTGTTTTAGTCCTTGATTGCCTAAGCTTGGATCCTAAGAGGGGTTGTGGAATAAATCCACACGACTGTGGAAACGTTGTGGTCATCTCCTTGGCTAGCTTTGTATCAAGACTAGGTGCAGTTTTTGTGCTCTGTTTTGGTTCTGTTTTAGGTGCAATATTTTTCAGTTTTTAGTCTTTTTGTTATGTCATTAGAATGTCATGCTTAGTCCTTAATTTTTCAATTTAAAAATAATACATTCAATTTAATTGTGCAAAACTATATAACTTAACATATATTTAGTTTACCCCTAAGAAAGAAATATATATTTTTTATTTTAATTTTATAAAATGAAAATGACCCCTTTTATTTTTTAAAAATTATGTAAGGATTTATGTTAATAAATGATTAGTCATTAAACCATGACAATAATGTTAAAAATAGAAGTGTTACTCAATTAACGCTATATAGTGTATGTATTTTTTAATATTTTATCACAACTTTCATTTTTATGAAAAAAAAAAAGAATGTTGCACGAGAAGTTAAACTAGCAAATGACTAGTCATTAAATTATCAAAATCAAATAACATTAAAGAGAACATTTGTTACTCCATTAACATTATCAATTGTTGTAGGTTGAATAATATTTTATTTCTAACCAAAAAAATAATTTTGTTTTAATTTATGCACAACAAATGGCTATTCAATAAACTCTTATAAATTAGGTAACATTAACAGGTAAAATTTTCACTCATTAATGCACAATTTATTGCATGAATTAACATAGGTGTTTTTATTTAAAACTACAATTTATCAAATAAAGTAAAATAGAAAAGAACAAAAATAAAAATCTGAGTTTTAATTACATTATATAATTTTAAAATAAAAAAGAGTCTATATATCATGTGCACGTGCAACAGGTAAGCGAGGAAAAGGAAATTTTTTTGTGCAACGTCTGTCAGTTAATATTTATTATACAAAATGGAGATTAAAAATAGAAAAATAAAAAAGACAGAATTTTTACGTAAAGTAAAATATAATCTCTTTTGTTGTTCATATACAAAAATATTAGCTCTTACTCAAGAAAAAACATTTGAGGTTCAAAATTAAATTGCATAAATCAATTAAAAATAAAACTAAAATAAGGATTGAGACTATTTACAATTTTTCTTGCATGAGAATCCTTACAATTCTTGATACTCTTATGGAGCTCTTGATGACAAAACCATTCAAATTCCTAATCATAACCTTTTCTTTTTTCTCTTTTTATTTTCTCTTTCTTCTTTTGTCTCTTTCTCCTCTTTTCTCTTTCTCCTCTCTTCTCTTGTTCTAGTACCCTTTTTTTTAAAGTTTAGGGTTTAGAGTGAGCCCCTTTTATAATCTCTTATACAAGGATTTGACAACCACATGTTTTGTAACTGACTCTCTTTTATCTCTTGTTAGCAATCAATTTTCCTCGGACTGAGTCTTAATGCAACAATTTCTCCCCCTAATTTCTCTCACATTTTGTTATTTTATTTTTAAAATCTAAATTTTTTTATTTGGTTAACCCTTTTTTCTCAAGCCTTAATAGATTAGGTGAATTATTTTCTCCCACAAACTTCTCTCACATTCTATTAAAATATTTTTTAGATAAAATTTGTTATTCACACTAACATTTTCACAAATTATAATTTGCTAAAATCTTGAATACCTCTCAAGATTCCAGCTCTTGATACCAATGTTGGTCCCAAAGGGAATCTAGAAAGGGGGATAATAGATTCACAAAAACAATTTATACTTTTTCAAAATGAGAGTTTTCACAAATACCCCTTAATGTGCCTTCAAGATTCTTTCAAATGTTCTTTCAAAATAATTTTTTAGAGATTAAAAATTCTTGTAATGTGCAGCAGATCAATATACTTTGAAACCAACAGCTAAGTCAAACTATATTCCAAGATTGATTCAACAAGTTCAACCAATTCAATTTTGATATAAAGCAATTTCATATACTACTCAAGATCAAATTATGCAGCTGAGTTTTACCAAATAATGCAGTAAAATATTTCAGCTAAATTCAACAAAAAACAAGAGTGTAAGGATAGAGAAAATGACGTCATTACTTATACTGGTTCAACCCTTAATGCCTTGCATTTAGTGTAGATTCAGTATCCTGCTAAACCTGTTTTCACTATGAATTGATTACAAAACACCATTTACATACAATTCAAGAAAGACTTAAAATAACAAACATCAAAAGGCTAAACTCTTGCACCTACAAGAGCATATTCTTCCATGACGCCCCGTCACATGAACATAACCCACTTATGACACATTGTCACAAGATAAATCTCAATGAAAATCAATTCAAGAGATTTTCCCTGAACAAATAAAAACAAGATTTGGGTTTTGAACAATATCACCTCAACATGAAGATTACCCAAACAGTAGAAATCGAATACGCTTTCTTACTTTACTTTCAATCACAAATCTTGATGAACATTCATAACATAATCTAAGGTTTTATTGATTCTTGGAGGTTTTCTCTTTCGAAATAGTAAAGTTTTTCTCTTGAAAACCTAATTTTCTCTTTTCTTTCTTACGAAAAACTAAGTGCTTTAGTCAGTTAAAATTTTGTTAAAAGCTAATGTAATTTATTATCTTACACAGATAGTTAATTACCCAGTGTTTTAGAAACAACCCACAATGATGCAGTCTTTGCAGTAATCGATTAAGGAAAAGAGCATGCTATTTGAATGCATATCAGATTCGCAAGGTAATCGATTACTCTATGTAGGTAATCGATTTCTATATGATTCTGTAGTGAATTCAAGTGTTTTCTTGCTTAAGTCAACTAGGTAATTTACTACCAACCTATATAATTAATTACCCTTAAGGTAAATCATTACTAGCATTTTTTATACCTTAGCTTTCCAAACATGAAAACAACGCAATGACTTCAAATTGCTCATGAAAATTATCAACAAAAAGAACTCAAAAACACAAACACACTTATGCTATAAACAATTAATACAAGTACTACACCTATAGAAATGTGTTTGATACTGTAAAATGAATTGAAATAGAAAAACCAACACCTACAAAAGATATGAGACTTGAGAGAGAGTTTTATAAAAGTTGCACTTCAAGTTTTCCTGGTGACAATTGTGAGTTGCTTTTTTTATGCAATCCTTGATTGCTCTCCCTTGATTTTTGTCTATTAAGTCTCCAAACACCAAGAAGATGGTGATGGAAGAAAGGAGAATGGAATATGGATGACTCTACTCAAGAAGAGATAAGCCAAAAAATTATCGGAACTTGCCATAAAGGAAAAAACTCTTGATAAAAGTCAACCAGGAAAAACTTTCTCTAGGGAGAAAATTCAAGAAACTCTTATAACAAATTACCTTGAAAATGAGTCTAATATTATTCAACTAAGTGTGTGGAAACAATGAGGAATGGGTGTTATTTATAGGCTAAGGGGTGTGTGAATTAGGAGAAGTAAATCAAGATTGATTAGCTTAAGAGTCAACTAACACATGGTTAACTTTGCCTAACCCAAAACCATCCCAGTAAGCATGGATCTTGTCTCCTTATATTTGAATTTGGCGTCTAAGAGAAGGGACAAGGAGGGCCATGTGTTGCTCAGGCTTTATAAGTGCTAGGAAGGTGTAGAACTAAAACAAGGGGGTGTGGTACAAACCACATATCCAAGTGTTTTAAGCCCACATACTTGCACACATTCCACATAATAATTAATGACACCTCATGCTCTAAAATAATAGGAAAAATGGCCGAAAAATACATGACCCAAAAGAAGGATAAATGCACCCACCTAACTACTAATTAAAGCACAAAATACAAAGTACAATAAATCAAAGACTATGATCTATGGTTTTCACTTTAAATAGGAGTTGAGGTCTATCGTACTCCCTTCTAGTCATGTCTTCCTCTATCCTCCTAGCCATGATCCTAGTGATAGGACCTTTGGTAAGTAGGATTGCATCATTCTTGGTCGACCCAGATCATGTTGATCATCATATTCGCAAGAAGGTATTTCATTTTTAAATGTAGGGTTGAGACCACTGCTTTGAGAGCATTGAGAGTTGGCCTACCAAATAGAACATTGTAAGATAACAATGCATTTATAACAAGATACTGGATGACCACGATCTTGGCAAAGTCCTCAGTGCCAAAAGTGGTTCGCAGATCGACATAACCCCGAACTTCACCTTGCTCACCTATGAAGCCAACCAAGACACCATTATGGGGGTGTGAAAGATCTAAAGGGATGCCAAGACCAACATAAGTGTTAAAAAAAAGTACATCCGTTTACTTGCCATGATTGACTAGGATATGGTGGATGTTATACCCTACATGACTATTGAGATGATGATTAGATCATGATCATGAGGTATAACATCGTCATAATCCCCATCACTGTTGAAATAAATCAAATTAAAATATTAATTGTCAAATTTCATTGATTTCAATTTTATTTTTTTAATGAAAAAATCATAATTAATAAAATTATTTATTATAAAAATGTCAATAATATAAAACAAACATTCTATTTGTATTAAATATTCTGTATATATTATATTAATCTATTTTAGATCTAACTAATTTTGTAGAAAATAGTATAACTTTATTTGTAGATTTTTCAACAAATAAAAATTTATTTGATAAAACTTCTTATAAAAAAACATTTTTCCAAAATAAAAAACTTTTTTAATATTGATAAGGACTTGTCGAAGTTAACATCAAACATCTAGCTAATTTTCCCCAATTTTGCAATTTAGGGAACAACATAGGTTATCTCTCGAGGATACAAGACATATTAGATTCTGCCAAAGATTAGAGAATTAAGGCTTTTAATAGCAAGAAATATGCAAAGCAAGAAAAAAATTTAGAAATAAGAACAAAAAACATTTATATAAGGTTCCTAGTAATGCGCTTGAGTAATCACGATTCTAATATTCATGCGAAATTGCATCAACACTCAAAGGTAATTCAATCGAACTGGATCACAATCGTAATCGCAAGATTCTCATGAATTTTTAGATCACATAACTTCTTGCAATTCAAATCAATCGATCTAAATCAACCTCTAACCAATTCATATAAAATCCAATTGGAATTCTACACAAATTGGAGAAGAGAAAAGAGCAATAAAATGGAAAATTTACAAGAAAAAAGAACGCACAAGAGATCAGAATTCATACACTACAAAAAAATATGCATATTGCGACGGTTAAAAACCCCCATTTGCGACGGTTATAACTGCTGCAAAATTCATATTGCGACGGTTAGTAAACCATCGCAATGTTATCCGCCACAGGCCAATATTGCGATGGTTAAAATAATTTTCATACAAACTACTGCTAAATAAATGATACATTTGCAGCGGTTGTCAAACCCATTGTAATGTTAGCCATTTAATCTATGTAACATTTTGCGACAGTTGCATCGCGATATTTTTTTTATTTTTTAGTTACTTTGCGATGGTTGCATAAGTATTGCAATATTTTTTTTAAACTATGATTGCAACAGTTATGTAATCATTGCAATATTTTCTACTTATTTTTTTATATTTTGAATTTTATAATTTTTTTGTTAAAAATATATTAGGATATTTTTTTTAAATGTATAGTAATTATGTTCAATTTTCACAATGTTTCAAAATTTAACTTTTTTAATTATCATAAATTATAATTTATGATGAACTAAAATATTTTTTCTTATTACCCTTTTATAATTTTATATTTAATATTAAATAAAAGTAAAGGGCATAACAGTTTTTCGACTATTACCATATTTCCCTCGATGAACGCCTCCATTTAATATCATTTTTTATATGCAAGGGTGTGCCCTTATCTGGTATAAATGGATGTTTAAGAATCATCTATTACATGATTGAGAGTCTTTGGATTGGTTGTAACTTGGTTGCAATACCCTTTCCCCTTTTTATGGTCTAAGTAGAATAGTTTTTTGACTATTACAACGTTTTCCCATATGAACGCCTCCATTTAATGTCCTTTTTTATATGCAAAGGTGTGCCCTTAGCTGGTATAAATGGATGTTTAAGAATAATTAATTACATGATTGACAATCTTTCACTAAGGCTCTAAAACTTAGTTTTGAGCCATCTACTTGCTAATCATAAAGCAAAGTTATTTAAACTTAGACAAATTGGTTCTGTTGTTGAATATCAAGTGATTTTGTAACGTTTATGCAACCAAGTTACAGGCCTATCAGAGGAATCTATTTTGAAATGTTTTATCTTTGGTTTAACATCTAAAATCAGACATGAACTAGCCCTCCACAAACAGTATACACTTTCACATACTATTGGAATTACTAAGTCGGCTGAAGACAAACTTCAATATATATAGTCATTTCAGGGGACCTTGGCTACCAAACTATTTTTCATATGTAGGAACCAAATCTACATAATTGATAACCCCAACTGCATCACGTTCACTTCCCGTTAAATGCATGTCTACAACACAAATGCAAGAGCGACGTGCCAAGGGATTATGGTATTACTGTGATGAGAAACTTGTGGTTGGTCACAAATGCCCTAATAATAAACTACTTCTACTTTTAGTTGATCATGAAGAAGCGAATCCTACTTGCCCTGGTAAGGTTGTTCATCCTTTGGAACCGAATTTGGAGGACATTATTCATTATTAGTTGTCCTCACGAGCGACATTAGGGTTGTCCTCTCCTAAGACTTTTAAATTTCAAGGTTTCATTCAAGGTCTTATAATTATTGTTCTTATTGACACAAACAGTTCTCATAATATCCTTCAACCCTGTATTGCTTCACATTTAGGCCTACTTACACGTTCTACCCCCAGATTTGGTGTAATGGTTGGAAATGGTGCTCACATTTATTGAGAAGGTTTGTGCCTGATTGTACCATTGCAATTACAAGGACACTTGTTTGTGGGTCCTTGCTATTTGTTTTCTATTGATGAAGTTGATTTAGTATTAGGCCTAGAACAGTTATCATCATTAAGGCTAGTGTCTACTAACTTTGCAACCC